>CM077026.1:15712697-18212697 GCA_039090855.1 Macrothele yani | reverse complement strand
TGATTGGCAAAGGATTGCTATCTCGTATGGGTCACGTTTTCTGCTTCATCGAACGGATGGACGTTGGCGTATATGACGAGAAACATCGGAGAACAAACACTCTTCAATCATTCTTGGAAGAACACAAGCTGGTTAGAGCAACGTTATTTTTTGGGGAATGTTTTCGTGGCATTCTCTGAGTCCAATCATACCTGTGGAAGGCACTATGGACCGAATTAGTTATGAATCAATTCTTGCTGACCACGTACACCCTGATTGTCTCTCCTAACGCGGATGGGATCTTTCAGCACTACAATGCGATGTGTCTCACAGCTAGAAATGTACGAGGGTGGTTGGAAGAGGACGATGAAGACTCCAAAGTAGTTCCCTGGCCCCCTAATTCTTCAGTCGTAAACCTAATTGAGCATCCGTGGGACCACCTCGATCGTGTTGTTCGCTCTATGGATCCTCCACCACGCATTCTGCAGCACGCGTCAGATGCACTACAGTCAGCATGGATCCACATACATATGAATACCTTCCTGCACCTTATTGAATCACTCCCAACCGGTCTAGCTGCTGTCCGTGATGCGCACGGCGGTTATTCTGGATTCTGGATATTTGCTAGTGCTCGCAATAATGTGACTCGACCGTGTTTGTTATTGGAGTTTTGAGGAGGTTAGAATGTATTGAGAAGGTTTGATTCTGAGAAGAGAATAAATCCTGCATTATACACCAAAAATCCAGAACATTATAACCAGCGCATCTTTATTCAAACAAAAACAACTGCAAGAAACAGCGCTTGTTAAGGTTATCAAAAGGTACAAATAGCACCTGATATTGAGCTGTGTTGATTAGTTGTTATTCTTGTTCTGCAGATGGGAAAAGCAGCAGACTTAAGCGAGTTTGACAAAGGCCAAATTATAAAGGCAAGACGACTGGGTCACAGCATAACCGAGACGGGAAGACTTGGGGGATTCTCACAGTCAGACGTGGTTAGTATCTTCAAAAAGTAGTCCAAGGAGGAAAATTACCTCTTTAAGAACCTTCAAAAAGTGGTCCAAGGAGAAAAAGTACCCCTTTTAGTATCTTCAAAAAGTGGTCCAAAGAAGGAAGACACCCATTTTAGTATCTTCAGAAAGTGGTCCAAGTAGGAAAAGTACCCCATTTAGTACCTTCAAAAAGTAATACAAGGAAGAAAAGGTAACCTTTCAGTAGCTTCAAAAACTGGTTCAAGAAGGAAAAGCACCCCTTGCAGTACCTTCAGAAACTGGTCCAAGGAGGGAAAATACTACTTTTAGTACCTTCAAAAAGTGGTCCAAGGAGGAAAAGTACCCTTTTTAGTAGCTTCAAAAAGTAGTCCAAGGAGTGAAAATCCACGAAACCGTCGCCTAGTTGTAAGCCAAGGGCATCGGTATGGTACGAGCCAATCGAAGAGATACTGTGGCGCAGCTCGCCAGTAATTTGAATACTGGTGATGGGAGTAATGTGTTACAACTCGTAGTACTCGTACATCAAACTTGCTGAAAATGGAGCTGGAAGCTGCCTAGCAGTAGATCACTCCGAGTGCACATGCTAACATCGTTTCCCCGTCGAAAGCGCTTTCAATAGGCAATAGAAGATCAATATTGGATTATAAGTTGGTCGTAGGATCCGATGAATCTCGTTTGAGGTTGCACCATGTGAATGGTAGAGTAAATGTGGGTCGTTTACAATTTTTTTCCCTAGGGGGAGTTTTGCGACCAGAATGTACCGTGGGACGAAAGCAAACTGTTGGAGGAAATATAAAGCTTTGGAAAATGTTCTGCTGGAAAGCTCTGGGTCTAATAATTTATGTGCAGGAAACTGCATATGCCGTCTACCACATACCAACACACCATTTTAGGACCAGGTATATCCGTTTGCAGGAAGGGAAGTAGCCCTCTGGTCGTGTCTTCTTTCAGAAAGATAATGCGCCATGCCACAATGGCCGGATGTTGGAGATTGGTTCGTCGGACTTGAGAGACGCTTTCTGGTATTCCTGTGGCCTCCATATTCCCCGGACATCAATCCAATCGAGCATCCGTGATTTGTGTTGGAACGTAAATTCCCATCTCTCGCGTCTTAACAACGTAACGTACAAGAGTTAAAGGATCTGGTAGTAACGTGTTGGCACCAAATGCCATGAAATAACTTCAGAAATCTTTGTACCTCGCTGACTCTCCCGGTAAAAACAGTATTGGAAGCATGTGCAGGACCAAAATCATATGAGGCAGGTCATAATGTTTTGGCTTTTCGGTGTATATCTCTTGGACGAATAAGTATTGCTGTCATGCGATCGAGACCAGAGGCACATATTGTGCCAATGGCTTATATTGATGTCATTTGAGTGTAATAATGAAGCAGTAATTATTAAGCGTAAGTTTCTTTACTGATTCTTTCTCTCTGGCCGTCAGCATTATTTAAGAAGTCTGGTTGTATATTCTACAGACATTAGCTAATTATTCAATTTATCACTTAAAATACAGTTATCAAAGATAAAAGCTACACAGCGTTTCCCAAAACGCTTTCTTATGTAATATCTATTGTTCATTTCTATGTTGGTTTATAGTTCGCGTAATTCTTGTACCTGACAAGGAATTAGAAATATTCTAATTTATCGTTAAAAGGATGAAAATGTGAGAACTTCCACCGCTAAAACTTTTATACGTGAGATTAGCTGATGCTAAATATTTCGAGTTGAATTCTGGAGAAATGAAGGCAGTAGCCATTTTTACTAAAACGTAATTAGGGCTCCTTGGCACTTTGAGAAATGATTCTGGAGACGATTAATTTCTATTCGTTTTCAAACAAGAAAGCTCAAAGTAGATAAGGGTAAGGCGGAGTATTTTGGCCTTGGAAGTCCACAACCCAAAAGACAGCTTTCCCTAAAGGACATTAGTAACTGTCTGACTTCTCGAGAAAACATTGAACTCTTAGTAAATAGAGTGCATATTCTCAAGAGACTACATCTCTCAGTCTGAAGGGAACCCTGGGGAAAAACATAGGAAAAAGAAGATGAAACGGAACTGGAAACTAAGGAATTATGGCGGCAATTTCCTCGTATTTTGAGTTCTGGCTCAAACACAGCAATTAGTAATTACCGTTGCAATGTGGTATACTGAACTAATGAAAGTCCAGCGTGTTCTCTGTGACTAATGATGTTCCTTACGAAAACCAAGAAACAAAATTCAACAGAAGATGTGTATGGTAATAGTCATTGATTGAATTGTTTTAAACAGAGCGTCTTTACGAATTTCGAGTCAATTGTAAATTTGCTCTTAATAACCCTATTCTGTGCAATATAATAATTATAATACTGCACTGGTGTGCAAAACTTAAGGATGAAGTGGAAAAAGTAACATAACGCATTAAATATCCGCAGCAGCCAAACACAAATTAACTCAGGACCGTGTCTTGGAACACGAGCAACAGCACATTCGTGACGTCTGGTTTGCCTGAAGTGAAGACAAAATCCGCTAACACAGTGCAATAACATCAGCTGAACGGTAATTACCGGACGGTGTGCACAAGTGCAACGTACGTTCGATTGTGTTTGTTGTGTGCTAGCATCAACGAGATGGCCAGTCGAGAGCAACTTGATTTTACTCGTGGTCTAATAACTGGGAGGCTCGAAGAGGGCCAAACTGTGATGAGTGCGGCCCAAGTGGTCGGTAACGCCCATAGCATGGTATTGCGTGCGTGGTCGGCCTTCAAGATTACAGGTACAGTTGTGGGAAAACCCGGTGGTTGCCATCCTCCAAAATCTACGGCCCGTGACGACCGCTTTCTGCTCCTACAGAACAAGAAAGATCGACACCGGATAGCAGGTAACTTTGCTAAATAACTGAATATGAGCACAGGACGCACAATATCGCGGTTTGCAGTGGTCATTTGACTATACAAATGTGGACTGTTTCCCCGACTACCAGTACGCTGTGTTCCATTAGTAATTGCTTGGTGAAGACACCGTTTACCGTGGTCCAGAGAACATGAGGAACAGTAGAACAGTGGGGTACGGTAGTCTTTACTGATGAGATTAGATTTAGTCTCTCAAGCTATTCTAGACGTCAGCAAATCTGGCGTGAGGTTGGTACACCATATCACATCGAGAACATCAATGAGAGGTATAGGTATGGCGGCCGTGGTGTTCTCGTACGGGGAGACATTTTGACAGATGGACGTACGGAGCTCCAGATACTGGAAGGAGGTACTGTGAACGGCGTACGCTTCTGTAAGGACGTAACGCTTCCCTATGACCTCCTGTTCCAAAATTTCATTGTCCCACTTTTCGTGTTAAGGGAGGATAACACCACACCCCATCCTACGGTAGCTGTTCACGAGCTGTTGGAAAGTGAAGATATTCAGCTGATGGATTGTCCAGTATGTTCCCTCCACCTAACTCTCATGGAACACATGTGGGCTTATGTGGGAAAATCTATTGCTGCACGTCAACACCTACCGGGAAGATTCCAACAGCTGAAGAAGGCACTAAAGGAAGAATGGACGATGTTTCCGCATAACCTCCACAAAAAAACAGTGCAAAGTATCGACGCAAATCATGCATCGACATTAGGGTTGATAATATATCCCCTTATGACGACCTCCTTTTCCCTTCATACTGTCTTTTGCAGTGATGCACCAGTATCATGGCACCAACTGCTACGTAGCCAATTCTGAATGAAGTTCCACTATATTCTTTAGTATTATATCCGCTACTGAGGACCTCCTCTTCCGTTCGTATCATCTTTGGCGGTTATGTATCTGTATCATGGCACGCAGTACTATGTAGTCATTTCTGAGTAAAGTTCCACTATATCTTTTAGTATCATATCTGCTGCTGAGGACCACCTGTTCCATTTGTATCATCCTTGGCAGTGATGCATCTGTGTCTTGGCACCCAGTGCTATGTATCCAGCTCTGAATAAAGTTCCACTATATTCTTTAATGTCATATCTGCTGCTGAAGACCTCCTCCTCCATTTGCACCATCCTTGATAGTGATGCATCTGCATCATGGCACCCAGTACTATGTAACCAAATCTGAATAAAGTTCCTCTATATACTTTAGTATAATATCCGCTACTGAGGACCTTCTCTTCTCTTTGTACACTCCTTGACAGTGATGCATCTGTTTCATGGCACCCAGTGCCATGTAGCTAATTCTGAATGAAGTTCCACTGTATCCTTTAATATCATATCCCTTACTGAGGACCTCCTCTTCCATTCGTACCGTCTTTGGTAATGATGCACCAGTGCAATGGCATCCACTTCTACGTCAAGTAAATAACAAAAATATGATTTTATTATTACTGGGCTGCGTTTTTAAATGTTTGTTCTTCGTCGCCTACGCACGTGTTCAGCGCATTTCCATCTTGCGCTTCTCATGCACTGGTTAGAACTGCGTGTGCCTGCTGGACATTTTTCGAACGGGATCTTTTCTGGCTCTTGGAGTGGAATGTCGTCCTTAATTTAATTGCAAAAATTGTTCGTCTTGATGTGCACTATAACCCCCTCTTGTTTTGTTGAAGGGGTTTACAACCACCCCGTATAGAGGTATAGAGTCATTGCAGCATGAGTGTCCTAATCTATTTATGAAGAAGATTTCCGTAAATAGCAAAGATGATTTTTTAAAGGATGTTACTAAGATTGAGGCCTCGTTCATTTGGGGAAATATTCACCACCATTCGATAATCGTGTAAAGGCTGTTGCCTCAAAAACAGTTCTGACGTTATATCGATGTTCTTTAATTATAGTTTCTAGGGAAAGGGAGGTTGATCTAATATACACCTTGTCATCAGCTGTAGGTGACACTGCCCTAATAAGAATTTTATGTATACCGAATTTCTTTGACATTTTGATGGGGTCTCTATCTTTTTTGCTAACTAATAGTATATTTTTCGTTTTAACACCAAAATCGATATGGTTTCTTTTACAAATATTTTTCACAGCTGCTATAATCCAGGGGTTGTAATCAAGTGAGCCAACAAATCTGTTTTTCTTAGCGTCACCGTGAAACGTAGTTTGTCGGGCTCTTTTAATTTACCAAGTACGCTATTTACAATGAATCCATTGTATCCATGCCTTGCTGCAATATCCTTAATGTTGTCAATTTCATCCTGTCGTAATGAATAGGAAGAGCAGTGCGTAAATGCCAGATTTAACATAAAGTGAATTACTGATATCTTATATCTCATCGGGTGGAAGGACTCTATAGGAATTATTGTTGTTCATCATCATCATCATCATCATCATTGTCAACCATTATCAATCCACTGCTGGACGAAGGTCTCCCCAAGTTTCCTCCACAACGGTCTGTCTTGTGCCAGTCTCCTATATGTTACTCCCGCATACTTTCGAATTTCATCCACCCATCTCCCATGTGGTCTTCTTCTGGGTCTTTTCCTGTCCCTTGGAATCCAATATAAAATTTCGGCTGTCCATCGATGGTCTGTCCTTCTGGCAGTATGTCCAGCCCATTGCCATTTCAGGCATTTAACTCTGATCATGATGTCTTCCACTCTTGTCATTTTTCGGATCCACGAGTTCCTCTTCTTATCTCTCCTGGTTACACCAAGCATGCACCTCTCCATTCTCCTTTGAGTTGTCTGCAGCCTTTGTATGTCTCTTTTAGTTAAGGTCCCCGTCTCTGCACCATACGTAAGCACTGGCAGGACGCATTGATCAAACAATTTTCTTTTAAGACATAATGGCATATTGCTCTTGAAAATTATGCTGTTTCTTTCAAAAGCTCTTCAGGCAAGTTTTATACGCCGATTAATTTCTTCATCAATGTGTCCCTCACTTGACATCTGCTGTCTAAGATAAACACATGTGTCTGTTATCCCCATCTTTTCTCCATCAATCGATAAATCTTCATTTCTTGTGAAAGCATTGTACATCACTTCTGTCTTCACTTCTGTCAGTTCATTTTTAATCCCACTTCTTTACTCTTGTTAGCAAGTTCCTGAATCATAGTCTGCAGCTCTGATGGGGTAGTTGCAAAAATGACTACGTCATCAGCAAAACGAAGGTGAGTTAGATAATCTCCATTAATCTTTATCCCTTTGTTTTCCCAGTTCAGTGATGAAAGACATTTTCCAATGTGGCGTTAAAGAGCTTCGGAGATAAGGTGTCACCTTGTCTCACTCCTTTTCCAATTTTTATATGTGTTGTATTTACAAACAGCAGAATCTTTGCACTTGCATTTTCATAGATGTTATTAATAATATTAATGTATGCATCTTCAATACCGCAGGATTTCTGAGCCATTGTAACTGCTGATGGTTTCACCGAATCAAAGGCTTTTTCATAATCGATAAAAGCCACGCACAATGGAAGTTCATATTCCCTCGCTCTTTCAATTATTTCTCTCAGTACGTGGTTATGATCAATTGTGCTGTAGCCACTGCTGAATCTAGCTTGTTCTCTCGGTTGAGCCATGTCCAGTGTTACCTTCAAGCGGTGTGAAAGAACTTTAGTGAAGATTTTACATACCACTGATAGGAGGCTGATAGGTCTGTAGTTCCTGAGATCCTCAATGTCACCTTTTTATGTTGCAGGATCATTGTAGCGTTGTTCCAATCCTCAGGAATCTTCTCTTCATTAACGCATCGAGTGAAAATTTGGCGCACTAACCAAGTGGTCATAATTATTTGGCCACTCAGTGTATGTGTGAACTACGAAAGTTGCTTACATCGAAATTTGGTAACACGTTTAATAAAAGAATTCCACTTTTGTTTTACATTGCATCCGAGACCTTATGAAAACTCAGGTTTGTCCACGATGGCCATCGATTCCGTTTCCTCTCACTCCGGAGTAAGTTGCTCTCCCAACTGAGGTAAGCGGACAAAATGTCTCGCTGCAGATTTGTTGTCTTGACACATGTTCTCACCTCTGTAGTACGTGACATCCTATAATTGTAGACACCCACAGTCACAATTTTTCTAATTGAGAGATGAGAGCACCCTCATAAATCTGTATCTTTGGATATTAAAAAAAAACCGGCCGGTTTCTAATCGAAAATAGAAATTTCTATGTGCTTAAGTTTCCGGAATGGAAATTCAACCAAAATTATGTTTTTGTTATTTACTTGATGAATCTTGTAAGCACAACTTCAAGGGAAAATATGCCAAGGTATTTGACATTTAAATTCAAAAAGCTGCGTAGAATATAAAATTCCATGATCTTTATTTATTTATATTATGTTTACCGACTTGTAAAGACAGTAAAAGAATGCAAATTCAACAAACGCAGGTTTTCTTATTGAATCTAAACCTAAGAAGATTTCTGGATATGCACATCTCTTTCGAGTCACAGAAGAAATGTCAACTTGTTTTTTCACTTTTTTGAATAAATTTTTGTGTCACTTTATTTTAAAAACACGCTGACTCCTGTTACACCATAACAAATCAAAATCAGCGAACGCCTCAGAAAAATTGAGACATGAAAGGGAGATCTTTCTCCTTATCTTTCATTTCTCCTATTTCCTTTCATGTAAATGAAAAAGTTCCGTTCTCCTGATAAAACTGAGTATCATCTAGCACATCCCGCGCCTGTGATCCACTTTTACATTAGCTTCGAACGCATCAGTATTTACTTGATTTCATTTGAAATTCGTAAATTCAGCGTTCTTTGGGAAAGGAATGATTTTTCATTCCTTCGTACGGAATCACTCTTCTGAAAACATATTCGAGTTTCGACGCTGAGTGAAGGACTTGCCTAGGAACGCGACGCCGTGCAACTGGTGGAACTAATGCTGCTCTCCCGAGATAAATCGCCAACTCTAAACTAGGACAAAGAAACCTAATGTGATTTGCTAAAGCTTTAGGGTGGCGGAGAAACTATATCCCTTACACCCGTTACACAACACTGAAAAGCGGAAACCTTCGTTGCAACACCGTTTCACAATGGATCGTCTTATCTCTTCGCTGCAGGCTTGCTTCGAAGCCAAAATCCAAAACTTTCAACTATAAACAGATCGCGTTTTTATTTTCGAATAACACAGCTTTAAATCAGCCGTTGTAAGAACTCCTAAACCAATGTTTCGTTACGGAAGTAGTTTGTAATTTTTCCTTGCATAATGCTCTAACCGCCAACTATAAAATTTAGATCTTGATCGCTAACATATTGGTGTGTCCGAAAAAAAACCCTGCATTTTTGGTACAAGAGTTTCACTCACCCCAAAACTCGGAAGAATCTAAGTTAAATTTCAAAATACAAGCTATCAGGCTCAATAATTTGAACCCATTTGTTTTACAGTTGTTCAATTCCTGCACGATGCAAAGCTTTCGGTTTCGAGGCAAAGAACTCTTGGCACTCTCATTCAACTTTGTCCAAAATAGTCAACTGCTTTCCATTAAGAAAATGCACCATCTCCCTAAACAAATAGTCGTCTGAAGTGGTTAAGGTCGGAACTCTATGCTGGTTGAGGAAGCAGCTCGATTCCATGCCGTTCTTGAATTTTGACTTGGGTCCGAATAGCGGTATGAGGTTTTGCACTATCGTTTTGCAGCAGTGCTCGCTTTCGATTGACTGTGGCATATACTTCCGTTTAGGATTGTCATACATCTACTCCAGTTCCTGTAAATACAGTTCAGCACTGATTGACTGACCATTCAGAATGAGCTAAAAGAGGCTTACACCTTCTTCTTTCTACTGTACACACAGCGTGAACCTTTTTTCCAAATGTCCACGTTTGATGGCAAGAAAAGCTGGTTCACTTTTCTTCAACCACTGTTGTGAAGAAACTCGAGATGCAGATACACTATATTGACAAAAGTCACCGGACACCCCCTTTAAAAGCAAATGAATGGATCCGCACCGTTGTTGAGATGCGCGGTACAGCTGCAAACGGTATAAAAACAAGCCTGCAGCTGACCGCGACCATATCGCACTGTGAGGTTGAGTGAAAATGTCGCAGCGGGAGAGAACTGACTTTGAGAAAAGAAAGACTGTTGGGTGTTATATAAGTGGGTTCTTCCTAAGAGAAACCGAGAGGCGTTTAAACATACAGAACCAAATCAACTGTTTTGGATGCACTGAATCAGTGGAAGACACATGGCGTGCTAGAAGCAGCAAAACGTACATGCAGACCAAATAAACTCATTGATAGAGGACGTCGAAGCCTCAGGAGAGTCGCTACAGATAATCGACGGAGTAATGCACAAGACCTCAGTGTACAGGTGAGCAAAATTTCTGGAACCATGGTATGTACACGTTTCATTCGCAGAGAACTTCATTCCAGGGGTTACCGTTGTCGTGCGACTGCTCATAAGCCTTTCATCTCCACTCGTCGTTTAGCATGTTGTAAAGAACTTTCATTGTGGACCGTAGATCAGTGGAAACGTGTCCTGTGGACTGATGAATCCAGATACACGATCCATTAGTCTGATGGCCGTGCGTATGTGTCGCTGCAGCCTGTGGACTGATGAATCCAGATACACGATCCATTAGTCTGATGGCCGTGCGTATGTGTCGCTGCAGCCCGGAGAACGCTCTTTATCACAGTGTACTGTTCCTAAGGGGAAGTTTTGTGCTGGCAGTGCACTCGTGTGGGGCTTTTTTCGTGGCATAGTCTCGGCCCATTGGTTATCGTGAACAAACCTATTAATCAGCACGTCTACCTCGATAGTTTGGACAATTATGCCCTACCAACGCTGTGGCAATACTATGGAACAAAGTCTTGTTGGTACCAGCAGCGTAATGCACCTAGCCTTAAAGCAAGGACTGTTACGGCGTGGTTTGACAATAATTCCGTATCGTGTGTGGACTGGCCAGCACAGTGTTCTGATCTAAATCCCATGGAGCACCGATTAGATAAATCAGAGCGCCATCTAGACAGTTTGTAACCAAGGCCTACTACTATACAAAAGTTAGATGCAGCATTATGTACTGAATGGAAGTCCATACATATCGCTGTGCTCAAAATTCTTGTCGAAAGCATGTCTCGGAGGGTCAGTGCATGCATCAAAGCCAAAGGTGGACCGACACCGTACTAATGTATGTCAATAAATGCTATGCTGTGTTTCTCTTCCAGGTGTCCGGTGACTTTTGTCAATATAGTGTATATCCATGTTTTCATCCCCGGTAACAATTCATTTGAAAAATCGAGTATATCGTAGATTTCGGAGCTTCTTTGCATACCTCAACACGTCGTTGAACTTGAGCTGGGATGAGCTATTGAGATACCTCAGAGCATCGTTTGTAAATCTTTCCGATTTTGTGCAGGTGCTCAGCGATTGTAGACTTAGAAAATCCCAGGTCGTTTGACAGTTTGCGAGTAGTTGTTAGTGGATTTTCTTCTACAGCCGCTTGCTGGGGGTATGAATTAAAAGCAGAGAGTCTACCCGAACCTTCTTTTTTTCCATGCTGAAATCACTAGCCGCAAATTCTTTGAACAACGTTTGCGCCGAACGGGTAGCCGCCAGGCCTTCACCTTCAACATTCCTTAACTTTTCGGGGTTACTTCAGAAGATTTAAACTCCTGTTTCCATTAATGTTGCAACAGAACCAATATTTCAAATTTTGTAACAATTGCAATTGACCATGGTACAAGTTCAACGCATGAATTGCGATATGTGCTTCACTCCTCGTTTGATTCTCCACAGTACGCGCTTTCCGTCGTCAGCACCACAGTAAAACTCACCCGAAAAAGATACGCATTTGGACATCGAGGGACTGTCCTATGCTTAAACGCTTTTTTTCTGGACACCCTAATATTGTGAATGGTTTCCAAGACTCAACAGCAGAGAATGGAATATCAGAAGATAAGAAAATAAATCTGGTGCGAATTTGGTTCAGGACAGGAACTAAAGAAAGATGAATCTTGGAAAATGCCTAGCTGAGAGATACAGTTTTTTTTATTGGAGGTTTAACGACCACCGTGAGCAACTCAATGGGCTATAAGCAGTCACCAGTCCCTAATTTAGGGTAACTGGTTTCAGGGAAGGGAGAGAGCCAGCCAGTTTGTTTTTCAACTGTGCCCATGTAGCTATCTCCTTACAAAACTTGAGAACTGATTCGTCGTGCTTGGAGAACAGAACCTGCAGCTCCCAAATGCATTTTCAGCCTGCTACCTTCACATGTTACAGGATAGCGAATGTCCACAGAGCTGAAGGGTAACAATCTAAAATGGCTGCAGATTCGCGCATCAAAGCATCGGATGCTTCCACTTAGCAACAACCGTAACGTTCCAGCGAAAGACCAAGACCTGGAATCACCAACTGTTCAGATTTTATGATCATACAAATGTGTGAAGACTAAATTTTTCGAAATACATGACGCTTATACACAGTCGAGTCACATTATTGTGACCATTTCGTACTTTTGACGTCAGCAAAGCGTAGCCAATGAAATAAGGCACGTGTCCAGAGCTGGCTTCGAGCACATATAAGGTGTGCTCTAGGCATTCTGAAACCATGTCCCTCGTTGCTGTCATGGGTGAAAGGAGCAGTTTACAAGATTTGCAAAAAGGAATGATTATCGACTATTGGGCACCACCAGAGGACCACGTGCAATTGATTTGAGAGGAGAAAATCGACTTGAAAGGTGCGTGAGAGCCGATAGGAACGCTAAAGTGGAGCAACTCACTGGCCGAGTGAACCATTAGGCTACCGGAAGTGTGTCTAAAACGACAGTTCGACAGACCCTGCTGCGTTTGGGGCTCCTATTCAGACGGATGGTCACTGTACCTATGCTAATGAAGGTGCACCGGCAGAAATAGCTTACATTTACACGACAGTATCGGAATCGGACGTCTGTTGAATGGCAAAAGATTGCCTTCTCCGATGTCATGTTTTCTGCTTCATCGAACGGATGGACGTTGGCGTTTAAAGCGAGAAACATATCGGAGAACAACCATTCTTCATTCACTATAGAAAGCACACAAGCTGGTGGCGGCAGCGTTATGGTCTAGGGAATGTTTTCTAGGCATTCCCTAGGTCCACTCATACCAGTTTAAGGCATTATGGAGCGAATTAGATATGAATCCATTCTTGCATACCACGTACACACATACATGCTGATTGTCTTCCCTGAGGCGGATGGGATCTTCCAGCACAACAGTGTGACTTGTCACACAGTTAGAAATTTCCAAGAGTGGTTGGAAGAGCAGGATGAACACTTAAAATACTTCCCTGGAGCCTACTTCCTCAGACGTAAACCCAATTGAGTATCTGTGTACCACCTCGATCGTGTTGTACGCTCTATGGATATTCCACCACGCAACGTCCAGCAGCTGTCAGATACACTGCAGTCAGCATGGCACCACATACTTGTGAACACCTTGCAGCACCTTATTGAGTCACTCCCAGCCCGTCTAGCTGCTGTCCGTGCTCACGCGGTGGGTACTCTGGATATTAGCTGGTGGCCACAATAATGTGACTCGACCGTGTAGAAGCATTTTAATCTTCTGTTCAGCAGTGCTGTGTTCAACTGTGCCCATGTAATTGCTTTCTAAGAAACTTGCAAACAGCATTGCATCGGACTGGAGTCTAACATGTGTCTCCCGATTTTCCCTCGAGCAACGCTCTAAGGCGACGTGATTTTCTGGTGTTCTGATAGGTATATGAATACGATTATAAGCGTAAAATCACCATTATTGTAATGAAGTGGTAAGAAGATCGCAAAATGATACTTTCAGCAGCCAACATGACACAATTTGGAAAACTTAAGCCATTTGTCCTTTATCGTCCATGTCCCTGAAATCTTCCACAACAAAATAACGCCCGAAATGGACTGTTCATATTTTTTATTAATTTATGTCCCCTTCATACAGATTAACATAAGAAGGATTAGTAGTGGATTACAGAGGGAAACTTCCGATCAAAAGGTCTGATATTTTAACATTGACCTTCAATGTTTACAATAGGCTATCCCACATGTTTATTTCGTATAAATTGAAAGAACTGCCTTCCTACACGAAAAAATGACGCAGTGTCATTAGAGTGAAGGATATATTTTTCTTGGAGAAACTAATTTCTGGTCCAATTTTTTGTTTAGTCACAACAATGGTGATTAATTGTGACTTCTGCTAATTCCGTATCATCCGCACATATTCAAAGGACATATGGGATAGAATATTGTACTCACTCTATAGATCGGGTTAAGTGAATCTGACAATGGAGTAGAAGGTATTGAGTGTGTACTTTCGCTGCATGGCATAGTTCTATCCAAAAAGACCCAATTCGATTTTGAACCAAAGCCGTCTAGAAATTACAAAGCAATGACTTTAGATAGATGAGTTACCCTACGTTTGTGATGCCCATAGGTACCGGTTATCGGTACCTGTTGCGTGAGTGGTTGAGACCTGATTCGCGAACTACGAACGAGAACTGAGATTTAAAGACGGTTGTCAGATTCGTGACTCATAATAAGCAGAGTTGTTGGCGATTAGAGAAGCGTCGTTGTAAGCTCTGCCCAGAAACAGCAGTGATCAGATTAAGGTACATTCCGACAGCCAAGCTTCCCAGTCGGCACTTGGCAAATTCAGAAGCAAAATTTCCCTGGCGAGGGAAATCAAGTCTCAGGTTGAGACAACAGGCGAAACCGTGATCTCTTTTCATTGGGTCCGAAGCCATATCGGAACCAGTGGAAACGAAGATGCAGATCAGCTTGCAAAGGAGGCACCTGTTAGACGAGGCATGGTGTATGATCTGAACTCGCCACTGCAAAGTGTGCTGACTCCGGTGAAGAAAGCCACGCTAAAGGTGCGGATGAGAAGGTGCGACGAAAGGGATACGGGAGGAAAGCAAACCGTATCTTTCCCACAAACTCGATCAAGAGGGCCGAATTAGATGGTGTCCTTAACCAAGAGGGCCGAATAGAGCTCACCGGCCATGACGTATCACCGGAGTACTTCAGTCGCTTTGCATTTATGAAAAGGGCGTGTAGATTCGGTGACCAGCCCTCAGACGTTGCTCAAATGATTCTGGCTGCATTTCTCTTTCAGGTAGAAGAAAAGTCCTCGTTTCAGAATTAGGAAAAGATGAAAAGTGTCCCGACCCTGCTTGGCTAACCTAGAGCGAAACAAGGACACATCAAGTTCACTAAAGAATTCGTCGCAAGGTAGGAAGAGCTTCCGATGTAAGTTAGCGGAAGTAGACACGAAGAGGAATATGACGACTTCAGCCCAGAGTCATCACCATATCACCCTACCAAGTGCTATACAGGTACGTAACATACTCATTTGTCAGTGCACATATCACTTTTCAATCTCAGTTCATCTTTGTAAGAGGTCCTGTGACAATGAGTCATCGATTTTCCAGACTCATGAGAACCTCAGTGCTTATTTTCATATGAGTGTGTCACTCTTTTGCCTAGGCACAAATAAAGGACTTTTGTCTACAATTTGCTTCGCGATGGCGAATGGATCTCCTAGCCAATCGCAAAATTCAGAATCAGTTGCACGAACGGGTTCTAAATTTTGGCACGTCGCACGAACGGCTATTGTAAGGGGAAGCAGAGCTCTGCTGATCGACCGATCCCGTCCAGGCAGAAGACCAGTCGGATTCTGGCGGGATTGCTTGCGTAACGCCTTCCCTTAACCAATTTTGAGAGAGTTCGTTTTATCCCTGCAGAGTCGGCATTTTGACAGAGCAGGTTGAGTCATCAGATGGATACGAAATATATAAAACTTACTTCTATAAAACCCTCCATATATTTTTGCACTCTAAAAGCAGAAAGCAAACGCGCCAAAGTGGTGCGTAAGAAACACATGACGTGTGAGGTTTATCGGCGATTCATTTCTTTCTGCGACAGTGCCTTTATTTCATCCTGAACACATGCGGATCACATCAATGAATCAGATGTCTCATCAGTGATCCAACTACTGGGTTTATATGTTGCACCACTGAAATGGCTTTAATACTTGCTGCTGATTTACAATGGGCTGTATGCTGTGTTTAAGTTTCAGCATACCAGCCTGGTTCGTGCTTGCTTCGATGAACGGTACTGACAGATACAGGCCATGCTCTATCAATCGTTCTGTCAATGGGTATGTCAGTATGTCTCGTTTGTTTTAACTATCCGGAGAACCGACAAAATGTCTCGGCCCTTAATCTCTTGGTGACGACCGCATCTTGAACGATGACGTGAATCAACTTATGTACATTACGGTCAGATTACAAATAATTTTTTGGCATCACGTCCGAAATCCGCAGTAGGATCTTGCGTAGAACATCTTGCTTAGTGTAGAACAGCAATGCGACTGTGGTAAAATTCATTAAGTTGATTCAACAATAATCTACGACGTACAACTGACATTCCTCTACGACTTAATCACATTCGAAGGCTACATTGGGGTTCTTTAATTCAGAGTATCTTATTTTTCTCAACAGCAAACACCACAGCAAGCAGGATCAATTTCATCCGACGGATCTGAATTGCTGCTGCCTCCCAATTTTAATTGAGATTATCCTATTTTTCCGAACAGCAAATTCTACAACAAGCAGAATAAATTTTGTTCACCGGATCCGAACCGCTGCTGCCTTCCTATTTTAATTGAGAGTATCCCATTTTCCCGAGAGCAAACACTACATTAAGCAGGATCAATTTCGTCGAAGGATCTGAATTGTTGCTACCTCCCGATTTTAGCTGAGACTATCCTATTTTTTCCAAAAGCAAACTCTACAACAAGCAGATCAATTTCGTTCGCCGGATCTGAATTGCTGCTACCTCCCGATTTTAATTTAGAGTATCCTATTTTTCCTAACAGCAAAGTCTACAACAAACAGGTTCAATTTCTTTCGCCGGATCTGAATTGTTGCTACCTCCCGATTTTAATTGAGAGTATCCTATTTTTTCCCACAGCAAACTCTACAACAAGCAGGTTCAATTTCGTTCGCCGGATCTAAATTGTTGCTACCTCCCGATTTTAATTGAGAGTATCCTATTTTTCCCAACAGCAAACTCTACAACAAGCAGGTTCAATTTCTTTTGCCGGATCTGAATTGTTGCTCCAATTTTCCTTTCGATTTTCCTTTCGTTTTAGAATGTCACTTTACCGTGTTTCCACAGGAATTTTCATATAAGTGTCCCTACACCTTTAGGGTGGTGGCCATATTTTTGTTGTATAGTGCATTATCCGGTGCACAGCTTTCTGTTTATGATTTCGTTCACAGAAAAAAGAATTGCGTAAGTATCTCCCAGTTCTTGTTAAAAGCATCAACCTTTGGTTGAAGTACCGAGCCAAGGTACTTCCGCCCTGGAACATAAACATGGAACCCATGAAGATACGAAGCGATAAAACAATAAGACATTTTGCGATGAACATTTACTTCAATAAACAGCGTGAATCCCAATACTTTTAGGAGTACTAGGAAAGTAAAATGCACGTTACCAAAACTTTCCGGCGTCTATTGCATCACGTACAGGCTTTAAAATGCATTAGAAAGGAAACATTTACGTAAACTGGAATTTAAGGAAAGATTTATTTCGCATATAACAGTTCGCGTTTCCAAAATAAGTGCTATTCTGTAAAGAAAAAATATGAAACTCCGACTCCGTGAAACAGGGACTAAAGTTGCCATTGTTTTCAGTAATGTCGAGCTACTACAGAGAGCAATAAACCAGAAATTATTGTTGAGACGAAAAGCAAAGGAAGAGATAACTTCTATAAAATCGTGTTTCCAAGATATACTTAACTTAAAGCAAAAGCAATTGAAAATGGCGCAAACGCAGGGTCTAGCATCACTAAAAGCAAAGGTTGGAAAGCATGCGAGAATTTATACTATCTTTGGAACAATCAAAGATGTAAACAATGGGTTCTTAGAAATGAAAGCACGTCTCTGATCAATAACAAAAAGCAACTACAAAAAAAGCCTGCAACGCATCTTGGGGAATTTCAAGACGTTTCTTTTCGATCCCGTACGAAATTTGAAAAATTATGGGGAAAATATTAGTGACGCTACCCTGTTAAAACATATGGACAGGAGAATCTACGTCTCATTGATGCAAACAGGACTTTTGACGTGAATACGTCTTTAAAATCAGACCCATACTTGCTGGGCAATACGGAAGGTTGAGCGTTACGAAAAAATGGGGATCGAGTTCGGTACAATAATTTTTATATTATCAACGAGAACCAAATCAATCGATCGCTAAGAGAACAAAGACTTGTTAGTGACGTTGAGTTGGCACGCCATGATAAGCGGGGGTGGGGGAGGTGAGACTTTCCGCTGCGCCGGACAAATTTCAAATAATTGTAACTCAAGATTGCGAACGGCTACGACGTCGAAATTGGTCTCAAACGGAAGCTAACGTCGCGATCTATCGATTTAAGTCATAAGAAGTGAAATCTTATACGGCGTTGGTTGTGAAACTTTGGATCACAGTTGAAACATTTGAAAAATTTCACAATGTCGGCATATACTCGTCGAAAAGCCAAGCAAAAATACATCATATGTAGTTTACGCGGAAGAGCAGCTCGTCAGCTTTCGGTAAACGCCGCGAAGTCCGCGGCAGGACGCATGAGAAAGTATCGGGATCGAAAGAAAATCGCTGCGGCGCAGCGCGCAAGCACTTCGGCGGCAGCGAGGCACGAGCCCGTGGAAGTGGTGTATGAAAATGAATATGCCCCTGCTTCGGAACACGGAAACGACGAAATGGAAGCGAATTTCGAGAGATCGGCGTGGCTTGAGAAGTGTTGGAGAATAAGATAATTCATAGAGTTTCGTTTGTAACATAATAAGTTTCAACCCTCCACTCCTTAATCCTTCGATACAGCAGCGTTAGAAAGTTAAGCTAAATTTCGCGTGATTTTGTTTTGACACACGCGTTTTAAGGTTGATAACTAGTGAATAGATAATGATAGCAATGACCTCAGCTTCGAATTTTGTAGACAACGGTCAGAGATAACGGACTTATGTGATAAACCGAAATGAAGTGGATTTAAAATTTATTTATCGTTTAGATAAAAAAGTTATTTGGTGACAAAAGTTTAGAAATGCCGCAAAAATCCAGGGAAAATTACTATAAGAACCGACGAAAGTTGAAGGAACAACTAGAGGAGAAGGATAGGAATCCGAAAATGGCTGCTAAGTCATCAACCAAAAGGTCACGGGAATATAGAGGGCCTCAAAAGTCCGCCGCCTGGATACGTTTCACCCGAGTTCGACTCTAGAGCAACAACCTTCTACTTCAACTGCACAAATTGAGCATGAACAGCCCGAACAGATGGAGACTGATATCATCCATCCAAATTTTTACAATGAGCATGGAGTACCAATGTACATCACAAGTTTTCACAACTCCGCTGGATAATGCATGTATTACGTCTCAAACCTTTACACCGCTGGTGCATTCTGAATCTAGACAAGAACAAGAGCAACAACAAGAAAAGTACGTTAGGCCTGAGACGTATCGCCACTTTTATAACAAGGCAACTAAGGAGTTTGAAAAATTGTTTCTGAAGAACGATTTCTTCAGAAACAATATTAGCAATAAATACTGACAACGATGGTACTACGTCTTCTACTTCTACTAACTTTATTAGTGATGAGCATAAGTTACTATGAATTGCATGTAGTATAAGGTGCTTTAAAGTAAATAAAGTATAACATTTCTTTCGTTTTATTTCTTGAAAATTTTGTATCTGAAAAAAAACTCACAGGGGCACAGTAGTAACTGTGCCGCAACCTACAACGTAGACTACATCAACTATCCTTCGCTGAATAATTTAAGGGTGTAGAACTAGTGAGATAGTGCCATGGAATAGTGACAGTTGACGTAGCCCTATGTTGTAGGTTGGGGCAAAGTTGTTAGAGTGCGCCTTTGACTTTTAGTTAACGTTTACTCAAACGGATCACCATGTGCTTTTTTCCCTACATGTCGTCGATATGTCACGACTAAAGACATTTCCTTTGGCCACGACTCTGTCGGTGCTAATTTTTTCCATCAGGAAATTTTACTGCGTGACGTCACATCGCTGGGGAAATATTCACCGATCTGCAAAGTCTACTTCAGTCATTTTAGCAACGAGCCCACGACAGTTTGTTTGCAAAGCACATCCGTTACCACAAGACACCGCTACCAGCTGGGGTACATACTTCAAGGTCAGCCTCTAAACTAAGCGGTTTTTTGTAATCTTACAATATTGCGAGTTGTTTTTCGTACATGTCCGTTTTATATATTTTTTTTTATTTGCTGTAACGTATTTTTTTTTTTACATTTAAGGAACGTCACTCGTGTTTCAACGGAATTACAACTTAAAAACGTATTTTCGAAGTTTAGTGCCGTGCTTGTGGTCTTGAATCGTAATCGTTTGATTGATTCATTTAGGTCTTCATCACATTTTCTGTTTGATTAAGAAACGAAGATTTTTCTGTCACGGTTCATGTTATCCCAACTTACTCTGACTTTTTTCAAAATGTCGTTATCTTAATGAATTGTCAAAGAAAAAATGTTCACATTATTATACTGCAATTAAAATAAATTGGTGATCTACAGACCAGATAGAGCGAATTTTGGCAAGAAGTATGAATCAACTTTAAGTACCCTATTCAAATATTCTTAGATAAAAAATAAAACACCGTTGTTAGGAACGTTGGGAATTAAAAATGTGTTAGCTTTCATTTGTTAGAGCCATTACAGTAATTATCTTCAGCACAGAAATAACTAATGCAATTGCACCATGTCGATGGCGTCCAGGCACGAGACTGTGCACGTTTTTATTTTGCGCTGTAACGCTGTTTACACCTTGTGTTGGGGTTGCTTTGGTTGCCAGCTTCGGACCAGTCGTGACACTAGCTTGGAGGCACGTAATTCTCAATAATGCGTCAGGATCATGAGCGGAACACTAGAGGCTATCAACTGATGTCGCTGTAACCAACGGATCGCTACAGTACTGTGAGCGGCAGATTTCAACCAGCGGTGACTAATCACTGCCAGCTGGCGGCCAGCAGTTTCCAAACACTGGTACTTTTGCTGGATCATCAAGGAAAACCTTTCTTGTATAATTTTAGCTCATAATAGTGCACAGTTTCTCCATGAGGTAACGTAGAATTATATCGTATTTCTTCCTATATATCTGCTTGTAACATTTTGATTTGAAAAACTCTGACTTTATGGGACAGCGTATCTGGTAAGGAATGTTTTTAACATAATTCCTAATACTTAGTAAACCATAATTTTGAATGCATAACTTTATTTGTACCTTTATAACATATTTACAGAGGTACCTACAAGTGTAAAATTCCCACTGAAATTTTTTTTAGCAGTTTCAGTTAAGCACGAAAAAAACTTATGCGGATTTTTTGTCTAAAGTAACATAGATTTTTACCCACTAGGAGGCGCAAATGCATTATTTATATTCACCTATATTTCGGCTTCTAAACATCCGATTTGAAGCCGAAATATAGGCTTCAAATATTTGACTATACCTTTTGAATATTTTGATTATACCTTTGAATTTATTACAATGCTCAGTTCTGCCGTTCGATGGCATAAATGTTTATGTTTGCTGCTGTGTCTCCGCTTCTAACATCATATGTGTACAGGCTTTTACCTCGCTCTCTGGAATTTCCTTGAAGTCGCATTTGAAAAATTACTTTCCCTCTGCATGACTTTTGCTGTAAAGAATACTTTACACTTATTTTTTACGTATCTGTTATTCACAATTCGGCCTAAAGGGTGCGTCAACTTTCATTTTTATTTGAAATAATATCTTGGGTTTTAAGAATCTCTTGGACACATTCTCCCTTGGTGGGATACTCTTCGTTATGAAAACAATTTTGCGCCCATTTTTTCCTCTATGTAACGCAAACTTTCCTCTAGGAAGAGTAAAGTTTTACCACATTTTGCACCCTACCTCTACTTCACATTGTAATACTTGAAAAGTCTCTTTCGCTTGGGATATCTTCCAGTGTGAAAAATGTTTTGCACACAAAGCTCTTATTGTTCACAACACATACCTGAGACGCTATTGGCCCAAAGCTGTTTTTTCCATTTGTGGATGTTTTACTGACTAAAAATTCGGTGGTTCTTTTTTTCATAACCGGTTTCATTCAGGATGAAGAACGCTCCCTAAATAGTACGTTTTAAATTATGCACATATTTCCTGTGTGAGGCGTCAATTCGTTCTTCTTTTTGTGGTTCTTTTTTATTAAAATTTGCTTTGAAATATTTTTTTCGTGTCTGTGGAATTCAAAAGACGTTATCATTTCAACTGAGAATTCGACATCATCGTTCAGGTTTTACCAGTTATCACTTGGATACTGGCTTTAGTTTCGGTGGAGTGATGATTTTGAAAAATGCTACTACAGAAAAAAATTGCATATCTGAAGTGGCTGAATACAAAGAGTGAGACAAATGAACTAGAATGTGAAATATTAAGAAGAAACACGAAGTAACTTATACTAGAAGGAAAAATAATTTCCTGTGGGATACGAAGTGTAGCAAAATTGAAACATATATACGAGATGCACAGAAGCATGAAAGTTCCTAAGAAACATAAGAAATGTTAACAGTAATAAATTTTGGCACGGTATAACAGCTAATCAGTAGGAAGAATATTATGCAAATTTGTTAACTGAAAACAGAAGTAAGTTTCAGAAGGAAGAAAAAATCTGGAAGAAGGAAAACAAATTATTGCTAATATTGATAAAATCAAACGAGCAATTAAAAATTTAAAAAATAATAGAGCAAGTGGTCCTAGTGGAATACTAGCAGAACTAATAAAATTGGAACAGAAAAGTTGCTTAGAATATTAACTCAGTTGATTGAAAGATGTTTGAATGGTGAAAAAATCCCAGATGAACGGAAAATTAGCTTCCTAACATCTATTTTTAAAGAAGGGGAGAAGCAAAGGAGTCAAAACTATCGAGGGATTGCAGCGACATCTACTTTTAGTAGACTGTATGGTCGAATTATTGGAGATATAATTGAGGAACAATATCAGCTAAATGAGGTGGAAGAACAATGTGGATTTATAGCAGGAAAATCATTCATAGGTAATATATTCTGTCTTAAACAAGTAATAGAGAAACGATTTGCAACTGGAGAAGAAGTGTACTTATTATTCATAGACCTAGAAAAGGCATATGATAATATGCCTATTATATGCAAAACTATGCAACACCTTAAAAGGTACCAATATTAATACTACGATTTTCAAAGCAGTCAAAGAACTTTATTAAGGATCAATAACAAACGTAACAAGAAAGATGACACCGAATTTTCGGGTGTAATAAGCACGACTTTTGAATCCGTTCTGACGCAAATTATATTTATCAAAGCTATTCAAAGTCAATGGAACCGGTATGGAAAACAATAGTATCTGACGGAAGAAGTTTTTCAATCGGGTCTTTAATCCCCCAGATATTGCTGTAAACGGAATCGTGAGCTTACGAACTCTTAGAAGCAGAGGTATCGACAAAAATAAGATGTGACTGTACGTCCCTTGGTGGGAAAACCACGCAGTATTTTAGGAAGAAAGTATTCACAAAAGTTTTATCCATATGAGCGGTGTCGGTGCAAGACAAAAAATTTTAGTAGAGATTTCAGGAGCACAGATTTTGCTACAAATACATCAGAAATAGAAATTAACACTTATGATCCTTGGTGGCCAAACCATTTTTACCAAACATTAGAAATTACGTGAAAAATATTTTCCGTCAGGTCTTGTATGCGATACAGGAAGAATTTTTCAAATCGGAGCTTTAGGAGCAGTAAACGCAATTTACCATTGTGCGCCCTAGCGGAAAGTCTATGATTTACTTGAAAATTTTGAATTTATAGGAAAAACATTTCGCATCGGAAACACTATCCGACAAAGAAGGAACTTTTCAAATCGTACTTTTAGAAGTAGAGATATTGACAAAAATAAGATATACATCTACGCCCCTGGCGTAGAAACCATGCAATATTTCAATAAGAAAATGTTCCTAAAATGTTTGTCGACATGAGTAGTATCGGTCCACAAAAGACTTTTTTTCAATCGAGATTTTAGAAGCTCATATTTTGCTGCTAATACATCAGAAGCGGAAATTAAGACTTACGCCACCTGGTGGCCACACAATATTTTCCAAAAAATTGAAACTACGTGCAAACGATTTCCCATCACGAGCTGTATCTGATGCAGAAATAATTTTTCAGATCGGAGATTTAGAAGCAGAGATATAGAAGGAAACGCAATTTACCTTTACGCCCCCTAGCAGAAAGTCTATGAATTACTTGAAAATTTTGAATTTATAGGGAAAACATGTCACACTAGAAACACTATCCAACAAAGCAGGAATTTTTTTAAATCGGACTCTTAGAAGTCGAGATATTGACAAAAATAAGATATACATCTACGCCCTCTGGATTAGAAACCGTGTACTATTTTAAGAAGAAAATATTTCTTAAAGGTTTGTCGACATAAGTACTATCGGTCTACAAACGATGTTATTTTAAATCGAGAATTTAGAAGCTCATATTTTGCTGCAAATACATCAGCAGCGGAATTTAAGGTTTACGCCCCCTGGTGGTCAAATTATTTTTTTACAAAAATTAGAAATTATGTACAAACGATTTGTCATCGGGAGCTGTATCCGGTGCAGAAAGAATTTTTCAAATCAGAGATTTAGAAGCAGAGGTATAATGGGAAACGCACTTTAGAGCTACGCCCTAGCGGAAAGTCAACGAAATATTTTAAAATTTTGAAATTATGTGAAAAACATGTCACACAGAAAACACTATCCAACATAGAAGGAATTTTTCAAATCGGACTCCTAGAAGTAGATATATTGACAAAAATGAGATGTACATCTATGCCCCTGTCGGAGGAACTGTGCAATATTTTAAGAAGAAAATATTCCGAAAAGGTTTATCTATGTGAGTCACTTCAGTCCACAAAATTATTTTTTCAATCGATAATTCAGAAGCTCAGATTTTATGGCAAATACATCAGAAGCGAAAATTAACACTTACGCCCCTGGTGGCCAAAGTATTCTTTACCAAAAATTTGAAATTATATGCAAAAGATTATGCATCAGGAGATGTATCCGTTGAAAAAACAAAATTTCAAATCGGAGTTTTAGAAGAAGAGTTATCGGAAAAAATGCAATTTACTTTTACGCCCCTAGCGGAAAATCTATGCGTAATTTGAAAAAGAAACTATATCGAAAATACTCTTAGACATAAATGGAATCGAAAGATAAAAGATTTTTTTCAATCGGATGTTTAGAAGCAAATATGTGGTATAAAAGGTATTTTTGAATTCGACATCATCTGCATTTACGCCCTCTAGCGCCGAAATTGTACATTGTAAAAAAACGAAATGAAGGATCATCATTCGCACATTTCAAGGTTTCGAATGCTAAAAGAAGTTTTCAAATCGGACTAATGGTTGCAGAGATACCTTGGGTACAGTCGGACGGACGGACGGACAAACCGATAACAGAAGCACGATCTTTTTTTACAAAAGACATGCTAACAAGTTAGTAATATCATGCAATGCATTGATTATAATACGCTTTCCAACATACCAGAAATCATTACTCAAGTTATGAGAATAATGGCTGTGGAATAAATCTCGGTCCTGTGCCCTAACCTTTGATCCCATTGCGATGATATTCAGCAAAACCGGTTTGGTATACCTCCGAAATAACATGATAAAGTTTTGTCGCAATCGAAGCATTTTTACGCAAGTTGTGATGCACAAGTTTTGTGGAATAGATCCCGCTCCTGTGTTCTAACCTTTTACCCCATTTCACCCATTTTTAATAGAATTCGTCTCCAGGCAAGACCCTACAACATACTAACATTTCATCCAAATCGAAGCATTTTTACGTAAGTTATGACGCATAATGGCAATGGAAGTGATTCCGCTTCTATGTCCTGACCTTTGACCCCATTTCACCCATTTTCAATAAGGTATGTCGCCAGGTGGTCCCCTACCACATACTAAAATTTCATCGAAATCGAACCGTTTTTACGCTAGTTATGACGCATAACAGCAGCATAATGGATCCCGCTCCTGACTAAAGCACTGAACTTTGACCCCATTTCGTTCACTTTAAATACGGTTCCTTCCCAGGTGATTCCCTACCAGATACTAAAATTTCATCGAAATCGAACAATTTTTACGCGAGTTATCGTGTGGACGGACATACGCACACAACGCGTGACGTAATGAGGCAGATGGAAATCGCGACCATCTGCTCGCCGCAAGAGTGTGACGTCATAAAACTTTAATAGGATCCACACACAACGCTTGACGTAATGATACAGATGTCGCGACCGCGTGCCAACGTTCTCAAACGCGAGATCCTGACGTCATAAAATTTCTAAGCATTGGTAACATTAATGGAACAACGCCATCACTAAAAACGTTATAATTCGGGGTGGTTATTTAACCCAATAAACGAATTCTCCTAAAGTCGAGATCAAGTAAAATCGATTTCTAGTACCAGAAACGGTAGGTTAATGACTTTCATCAAAATTCTTAGAGCCGTTTTCAAAATAGAATGTACATACATACATACAAGAAGTGCTACTTTAAGGTGGACGTCAAGTAATTTTGCTTCCTATACTTCCATTGGAAAAACTTCTGTACACATTTTCTTCACAATTAATGCGTTCCCAAAAATGAAAATTTGAACATCGATTAAAATATCTTCATTTTATAACTTGCAATGCTTAATATTTTTTTAAACATAACCATAATTATGCAATTCAACATATGTTTGTCTACTGACGTCATGAAAATACAAGTCGCGCCATCTTTTTTCTGGACAATTAATGCGTTCACAAGGATGGAAATTTGAGCATCGATTAAAATAGCATCATTTCATAACTTGGAATACTTAATATTTTCTAAACCATAACCGTAATTATGCAATCCAACATTTTTTGGTCCACTGACGTCGTAAAAGTACAGGTCGCGCCATCTTTTCTCTGGTTTCAACACCACCAAAGGAAAAGTTATTGATTTTTAATAAAATTATGGTTATGTTTTAAAAAATATTAAGTTCTCCAAGTTATAATATGAAGTTATTTTAATCGATTTTTAAATATTCATCCTTGGGAACACATTAATTGTGAAAGAAATGTGTACAAAAGTTTTTCCATTCGAAGTATAGGAAGCAAAATTACTTGACCTCCACCTTAATAATATGGGATAAGGATGGAATTGATCGCAATCCTATGTCCTGACCTTTGACCACATTTCGTCCATTTTCAATAGGGTTCGTTCCCAGGTGGTCCCCTACTATATAATGAAATTTCATCGAAATCGAACCATTTTTACGCACGTCATGACGCATAAGACCAATGGAATGCATCCCGATCTTATGTCCTGACATTTGACCCCACCTCTTCCATTTGGAATAGGGTTCGTCCGCAGGCGGTCTCCTACCACATAGTAAACTTTCATTGAAATCGAACCATATTTACGCAAGTTATGACGCATAAGGGCAATGGAATGATTCCGCTCCTACGTCGTGACGTTTGACCCCATTTGTCCCATTTTCAATAGGGTTTGTCCCCAGGTGGTCCCCTACCACATACTAAACTTTCATCGAAATCGAACCATTTTTACGCCAGTTGTCGTGCGGATGGACGGACGGACGGGCAAAGCTGGAGCATATACGCTTCTTCAACCTAAGGTTGGAAAGCGTAAAAAATGAGCCAGGAAACTTCAAAAGGGATTCCTAGTGACTAAATGAATAAGCAGGGATGTTGCATATCTCCAACATTGTTGAAGATTTGCGTGGAACAGGCTTTGAAAGAATAGAAAAGGAACTGTCAAGCAATGGGGATTTATTTAAACGGAACGATGGTATTTACTTTACAATTCGGTAATGACCAGGTACTTCTTGCAGAAGATAAATTTGATTTGGAGTATATGACTAGAAAAAGAAACGAAGAATATGAAAAATGGGGATTAACTATGAATTTAAGTAAAACAAAATATTTAATCATTGGAATTGATGAAAAAAACTAAACAGCTAGAAAATGAGGAAGAAATTGAAGGGTGTGATCATTATAATACATAGCTGTTAAAATTGCACAAGATGGTAGAGATGCAATGGAATTAAGATATAGAATTGCGCAGGGAACAAGTCCTGTTAAACGCCTGAATGGTACCTAGAGTTAAGAAATAACCAGAAAAAGCAAATGGGTTATTTATAATAGTATTGTTAAGAGCATCTTACAATATTGGTCCGAGGCCTGGCGATTAACAGAAGCGGATAGAACGAAAATAAAAGCAGCAGAGATTAATGCTTTAAGAAGATCATGTAGTGTCTAGAAGACAGAAAATAACGAATGAAAGGATTAAAGAATTGGTGGAAATGAAAGAATGAAAGAATTGGTGGAAATGAAAGAAACAATTTTAGAAGACAATACAAAAGAGACATTTCCGTTGTTTTGGTAATGTAAAAAGAATGTCCAATGAAAAACTGCCCAAAATTGCCATGGATTTTAAATCAAAAGAAAGTAAAAATAAAGGCCGACCAAGAAGAACATGGTCTGCTGGAATAAAAAGAGCACTTAGTTAACGGAAGAATTCTTCTCTATCTAAGCACCATTCTTCCATCAGGCCTAATAACAAAGTATTAGGCCTGATGGAAGAATGGTGCTTAGATAGAGAATGAAAAAAAAACCTCTTCGAGATCGAAAGGCGATGCCTGATGCCATAAACCGATTCTATACACACAATTTAATTGCGAGGTGAAACTACCCACACAGGTGAATAAAAATCATACATTTTAAGTCCTTTTTAATTTCATCGGTGACCGAACAGATGATTTTCATCACTCTGTTGAAGAACTGTTAATGACAGGTACTATTGTTTCTTTCCATGTTGATTTGTTTGTAACAAGCCAAGTATCGGTGGATCTCGTTAGCAAAATTTGGGCTTTTCCCTCTGAATCATTGTTGGTAATGACACTAGCGGCAGCACCAGTGTGCTTAAATGATTTGGCATTTGCGTATTTGAAGAAAGTTTAACACGTTCAACAAAACAGGGGGTCATTCTTCTTTATGTAGGTTGTCGTCCTGCTTGAGGTCTTCGTTTGTAAGCTTTCCTGTATTAGATCGAAGCAATTCATTCACACTAGCCTCACTAAAATCTGAAAATACAACTGTTATTGCAATATGAACAAGGATGCTGTTCTTTGAATTTGAAGGCTAAATTTAAGGAGATTCAGTTGCATCTTGTTAAATCTTTCTTCAAACAACCTTCGTGCAAATCTGACAAACGATTTCCCTTACCATTGTTGCCCGAGACTTTTAAATGGAATAAGTAGACCACAGCTCAGTGCGAAGGAACATACAGATCTTAGGATATTTCAAATAATGCCAGTATTCCGCAAAGTTCGATCCAGCACTTCAATGCATATTCAA
Organism: Macrothele yani; assembly: GCA_039090855.1. NCBI lineage: Eukaryota > Metazoa > Arthropoda > Arachnida > Araneae > Macrothelidae > Macrothele > Macrothele yani. The sequence goes on along the minus strand of CM077026.1, from coordinate 18,183,376 downwards.
ACTAATGATACCATGGTTCACTTATAACAAGATATTACTAATGATCAGCTTTGTGAAATAATGCACATTATTAAATCTAATGTTGGTGTAAATAATGATGGCATTGGCTCTAACATAGTCACAGCTGTATCGGTCTCACCTGTCTTCTTCCAAATTATATACCGGTATATGTACGTATTTATAAATTTTCTTTTCGCCCTGAAACAAACCAGATACTCTCGAAATAGCTGAAACACTCCTACACTCAAAAATGTATCATTACATAAATATCTAAATATAGACGTTTTGGTAATACTTCGGGTTGTCTCAAAATGCTAGGGAAAAGTTTTGTATACAGCAGGTTAATTTGCTATCTAGATGTTAAAAAAATCATGATAGCTAAAGGGGATTTAAATAAAATAATTTAGAGAGTAGCATTGTACAAATTTCAAACCCTGTCAGCCCTTTTCTCCTCAGAAAAATGCTGGTTTGACTAATATAAGTTTTATTGAGACTTAGTCCTACAGACAGCATGTTCTTCAGAAGTGTTAAATAAACCACACAGGAATTCATTTTTCTTTCTTTCCTTCTCTGGTTATCCTGTGACTCATAAACAATAACTTCAGGCTCTGTGGCCCCTGAGTTAAAGTTCCATGTCTTTTAATATCGGGGGACCGTGCCCAATTTTCTGCCTACCTACATCTACGGGCTGTTTAATACCTAAAGTAACACCCACCCTTTTTTTTTCCTTTTTTTTTTGATTGGAGTTTTACCGATTACCGTGAGCAACTTAATGGGCTATAAGCGGTAGCCCGTCCCTAATTTAGGGTCACTAATTCCAGAGAAAGGAGAGAGAAGGTGCCGTAAGACAAACACAACATCCATGTCTCGGCGGGATTCGAACCCGGACCAATTTCGGACGAATGATCAGAAGCCATCGCTTGGGCAATAAGCAGTCGTCCGCCACTAATTTAGAGTCACTGGTTCCCGGGAAGGGAGAGAGCCAGTGCCGTAAGAGAAACACAACATCCATACCTCACAGGGATTCGAACCCGGATCCCTTTCGGGCTAATGATCAGGGGCCATCACTTAGACCACTGCACCACCAGGGCGGCCAGACTCACCCTTCATAAAATTCTCTCCAATAGCATTAATTCATTTTTAACCAACTCACACACACACACAGGATTCCGTTGACCTAACTTTGGAATGATTTTTTTTTACTTCTTTAAGGCATTTTATAAAAGTAATAACAATAACCTGCTTGAAAAATTATGTAACATTAGTATTAGCGGTTCATCATTCGAAATATTTCAGAGTTTTATAGAAAAAGACATTTGTCAAAAAAATATGTCATCAACCAAGAACTTAAGCATAACAGTAGAAAGTTAAGGAGGTTGTCTTAAAACCGAAAAAAAATCAATCGATTGCTGTGATTTGTGAACACATATCAGTATCTTAATAGACAGGGGTCAAAATTAGAATTTACAGTCTGTCCCTCATATCTGTAGTGTTGTCAGTTGCATTTTCAATGCTAAATTCTTCCTAAAGTCTTTTCAAAAAGTTCACCTTTGTAATTACTAATTTCAGTCATCTGTTTAGACTAATACCGTAGATAATAACTTTTGAAAGTCCCGGTCAAAAGTCATTAGTTCCTATAGTTCCGCCATTAGCTCAAACACACAACACGTAAGGTAAGGTGAGCAAAAGGTGGGCATAGTTAGGTTTTGAGAATATTTTATAATTTTCTGATGAGAATCCTTTTAATCATGTGTAACGTGTATCTAAAACTCTTTTTTATTTTTTATAAAGTATTTTTAAACGGTAACTTGTGGGCTACCTTGTGCACAGGTAAACCAAAGATAACCCCTATTTAAAATTGCTCTGAAAATTAGTTTTGAGGTTCTGAAAGAAAAACACACAATGTTACACTCTGGGAAAACTTGTTTATTATTGCTAAGACAACACTCCTGTTAGACAATTTCATACAGAATTAAAAAAAAATTCTAGCTAAGAACACAAAGTTATTTTTTGAAGATGACAGTCTTTCAATCATAATCTGTACAGAAGGTGCTTACGAATGCTGGGATTTTGTCATGAACAGTGAGCCCCTCACACTATTCCTGTACATATCACAGGCATTGTTGTACAGAATCTTATGTCAATCTGTTTGTCTGTTTTGCACAAATAGTAAAACCAGCTTTCATTGGATTTGAAGATTTCTGGAGACCACTTGCGCTATGCACGGTGCTGCCAGTATGTTTGGAGGTCTCCTTCGGCCCAGACGAAGTTTATTTTTTATCCTTTGACTGGAAAAGAGATGAAACCAATTTTTGTGCTCGGCAGTTTAGGCTTCTTTTTTACGCTTTCCAACCGTAGGTTGAAAAAGCGTATATGCTCCAGCTTTTTCCGTCCGTTTGTCCGTCCGTCCGTCTGTCTGTCAGCACGATAACTCACGTAAAAATGGTTCGATTTCGATGAAATTTTGGTATTTGGTAGGGGACCACTAGGGGCCGAACCCTATTGAAAATGGGTGAAGTGGGGTCAAAGGTCACGCCATATGAGCAGGATCCATTCAATTGCCCTTATGCGTCATAACTTGTGTAAATATGGTTTGATTTCGACGAAATTTTAGTATGTGGTAGGGGACCACCAGGGGAGGAACCCTTTTGAAAATTGGCAAATTGGGGTCAAAGGTCAGGCAGGGCATCAGAGCGGGATTTATTCCATTGCCCTTATGCGTCATAACTTGCGTAAAAATGGTTCAATTTCGATGAAATTTTGGTATGTGGTAAGAAACCACCTGGGAACGAAACCTATTGAAAATGGGTGGAATGGGGTCAAAGGTCAGAACATAAAAGCGAGATCCATTTCATTGCCTTAATGCGTCATAACATGCGTAAATATGGTTCGAATTCGATGAAATTTTAGTATGTGGTAGGTAATCACCTGGGCACGAACCCTATTGAAAATGGGCGAAATGGGGTTAAAGGTCAGGCAGGCCATAAGAGCGGAATTTGTTCCATTGCCCTTATGCGTCATAACTTGCGTAAAAATGGTTCGATTTCGATGAAATTTTAGTATGTGGTAGGGAGTCACTGGGGACGAACCCTATTGAAAATGAGCGAAATGGTGTCAAAGGTCAGGACACTGGAGTGGGATCCATTCTATTGCCCTTGTGCATCATAACTTACCCAAAACTGTTTCGATTGCGGCAAAACGTTATCATGTTGTTTTGGAGATATAGTGAACCGGTTCAGTTGAATATAAACGAAATGGGGTCAAAGGTCATTGCACAAAAGCAAGATTTATAACACATCCATTATTCTCATAATTTGCGTAAAACTGCTTCCATTGCGACAAAACTTTAGTATGTTATTCGTGAGGTGTACTGAACCGGTTCTGTTGAATATCATCGAAATGGGGTCAAAGGTCAGGACACAGGAGCGAGATTTATTCCACAGCCATTATCCTCATAACTTGAGTAATAATTTCTGGTATATTGGAAAGCGTATCATAATCAATGCATTGCATGATTTTACTAACTTGTTTTAAGATACAGACTTCTTTGCTGGGACCTCTGGTGTTCTGATCAGATCGGAAACTCGCTAATGAAGTCTCAACAGAATTGAGGTTGAAATAGTGGTCAGAATCTTGGACTGAATAATCACTGTCAGACACATGGCTGTTCTCAAAGCATCTCGCGTAATGGTTCAGTTTGGGGACAAGCTTCAAGACCAGGTTTTTGCATGCATTGTCTTGTTAGTGAAATTTAGTGAAATTTCTTACAACGCAATATGGTCAGAAATGTAATTATGTAAGCTTTTAAAAAAATGTACAATACGCTAAATTTCCTTTAACATTCATGTGTTTAAGCTCAGAATATGTACTCACCTCAAAATAATTGCAAACACTCGCCACTGCGTCACTCAGCACAATCACTTGAATAATATGGCTGCTGTCCAATCAAACAACTTGGTTTCTGGCATGAGGGACTACAGTGCTACTGATTTCAACGAACTGGTGCCATTTTGTGACTAAGTGTTGCACTAATAATAATTGCGAGAAGTGAGACATCTTGGGGACACGGGCCACATTCGGCTTGCCTACATTATTAGCACGTCTTTTGTAAAAAAAGATCCTGCTTCTGTTATCGGTTTGTCCGTCGGTCCGCCTGTACCCACGATATCTCTGCAACTATAAGACCGATTTGAAAAATTCATTTTGCATTCGGAAGCTTGAAATAGGAAATAGATGATCCTTTATTTCGTTTTTTTTTACGATGTACCATTTCGCCGCTAGAGGGCGTAAATGCAGATGATGTCGAATTCAAAAATACGTTTTATTCCACATATTTGCTTCTAAACATCCGATTGAAATTTTTTTCTTATCTTTCGATTCCATTTATGTCGAAGAGTATTTTAGATATAGTTACTTTTTCGAACTACGCACAGATTTTCCGCTAGGGGGTGTAAAAATAAATTACATTTTTCCCGATAACTCTTTTTCTAAAACTCCGATTTAAATTTTTTTCTTCAGCAGATACATCTCCTGATGGAAAATGTTTTGCATATAATTTCAAATTTTTGGTAAAGAATACTTTGGCCACCAGGGGCGTAAGTGTTAATTTTTGCTTCTGATGTATTTTCCATAAAATCGGAGTTTCTAAAATATCGATTGAAAAAATAATTTCGTGGACTGATGTCACTCACATAGATAAACGTTTTCGGAATATTTTCTTTTTAAAATATCGCACAGTTTCTCCGCCAGGGGGTGTAGATGTACATCTCATTTTTGTCAATATATCTACTTCTAGGAGTCCGATTTGAAAACTTCATTCTATGTTGGATAGTGTTTTCCGTGTGACATGTTTTTCATATAATTTAAAAATTTTCAAGTAATCCATAGACTTTCCGCTAGGGGCGTAGCGGTATTTTGCGTTATCCATTATACCTCTGCTTCTAAATCTCCGTTTTGAAAAAAAATTCTTTCTGCACCGGATACAGCTCCTGATGGCAAATCGTTTGTACATAATTTGTAATTTTTGTAAAAAAATTATTTGACCACCAGGGGGCATAAATCTTAATTTCCGCTTCTGTTGTATTTGCAGCAAAATATGCGCTTCTAAATTCTCGATTGAAAAAAACGTCGTTTGTTGACCGATACTAGTCATGTCGACAAAGCTTTTAGAAACATTTTCTTCTTAAAATAGTGCATGGTTTCTACGCCAGCGGGCGGAGATTCATATCTGATTTTTGTCAATATCTCTACTTCTAGAAGTCCAATTTGAAAAATTCCTTCTTTGTTGGATAGTGTTTCTAGGTTGACATGTGGTTCATATAGTTTTAAAATTTTCAAGTAATTCATAGACTTTCCCCTAGTAATTGTAAATTACGTTTCCCCCTATATCTCTGCTTCTAAACCTCCGATTTAAAACATTCCTTCTGCACCGCATACAGCTCCTAATGGGAAATCGTTTGCATATAATTTCTTATTTTTGTAAGAAATGGTTTGGCCACCAGGTGGCGTAAGTCTTAATTTTCGCTTCTGTTGTATTTGCAGCAAAATATGAGCTTCTAAAATCTCGACTGAAAAAAAGTCTTTTGTTGACCGAAACTACTCATGTCGACAAACATTTTAAGGAAATGTTCTTCTTGAAAAAATGAATGGTTTCTACGCCAGGGGCGTAGATGTATATCTTATTTTTGTCAATATCTCTACTTCTAAGAGTACGGTTTGAAAAAATCCTTCTTTGTTGGGTAGTGTTTCCGATGCGAAATGGGTTTCATATAAATTCAAAATTTTAAAGTAAATCATAGACTTTCCGCTAGGGGGCAAAAAGGTAAATTGCGTTTTCTTCGTTATTTCTGCTCCTAAAGCTCTGATTTGAAAAATGCTTCCTGTATCGCATACAAGACCTGATGGAAAATATTTTTCACATAATTTCTAATGTTTGGTAAAAAATGGTTTAGCCACCAGTGGTCATAAGTGTTAATTTCTGCTTCTGAAGTATTTGTTGCAAAATCTGGGCTCCTGAAAACTTGACTAATTTTTTTACTTGGACCGATACCGCTTATATGGATAAACCTTTTAAGAATACTTTCTTCCTAAAATAATACATGGTTTTCCCATCCGGGAACGTAAAGTCACATCTTATTTTTTCGTTATCTCTGTTTCTAAGAGTTTGTAAGCTGACAATTCCGTTTACAGCAATATCTGAGGGATTAAAAACCCGATTGAAAATCTTCTTTCTTTCGTCAGATCTATTGTTTTCCATACCGGTTCCATTGACTTTGAATAGCTTTGATAAATTTAATTTGCGTCTGAACGGATTCAAAAGACGTGCTTAATACACCCGAAAATTCGGTGTCATCTTTCTTGATTGTATATCTCTCTGAATCGCATTACCGCGAAAAAACGTAAATTGAATTTCATACAAAGAGGGACACCAGCATATATAACAGTCTAGGTGATTTATAGTAATAACTATCTATAACTAAAAGGGTTAGATAAATGTTTAATCAAAGCAAGCGGAATAAAATATGAACTGATGAATGAATATTTCCACACAAGATTTCCGTTTTGAAATTAATGAGAGTGTAAAACACGTAATTTTGAAAGTAAAAATACTGTCGCAAATGTATACCCGGCAAAGTTCCATGAAATCCTTTCCTCACTCAGTCAATATTTCATTTTACGTTATAATCTTCTGAAGAAACCTTTAGCTATTGCAATATTTATTTCGTGGCGAACTTCTAAAACAGTAGGTCTGTTAAAAGGTGTTTTGTGAAGGACTTCAGGATAAAACTCAGCTTTGTTCAAAATCCGGATCCATTCTGAAGCCCTGAGTCTTCGAAAGAGCTTAAGGGATTTAAACACAATCAATTTCCCACCACCTAAGCTGTTGTGTTACGAGGAGGAGGAACGCGAGAACTCCGTAGAATACAGCATTTTTTTCTAACGCAAGTTTTTCCAGTTACGTAATATCTAACTTTTAGTATGAATCTATCTTTCAGTATGAATTGTTATATTTTATACTGAAAGCTAGATATTGCATGTAATCTTTGTTGCCTGTTTTACAGAATTAATACGAGGTATATTTCGTATTCTTCGGCCCTTCTTATATGCTTCAGGCAAAATATCTGCAAGCCACGACATCGCAATTATTACTTGCAGTCCCTGAGTAATGAATGATGTACACGAAGTTTCTTGAAACATGAGTACGCAAAAGTTATTACTTTCGCCGCAACCTTTCAAATAATTGTAGAGGAAGCGAGTGGAAACAATATTGCTAAAGGAACGTGCAGAAACTCAGCCATGAGATAGTATGTGCCAAAATGCTCTACTTCGTGTACTATATTTAGGCTTGCACATAGAAAAGGGTGTTGAAACTAAATAAATCTACCATTTCCTGTTAAAAGATTGTGATAAGTTAACTTTCATTTCAGGGTGATATTCAAAACTCAAAACAGGACACTATACATATAATTTTGGAATAGATGTCTACAATTTCCCAGGGTTTTATGCCTCCTTCTGCCTGGAATCTTTTGAAATAAATCTTACTGCATGTAATATTCTACATAACTATTTATGTACTGTATATTCGAGTATAAGGATGGTTCTGAGTTTCGAACTTCTAATTTTCCTTTTTGAGTAAGCACCCGCCATCCTTTTTATCCCTTCGTACTGGAAACTAAAGCAGTTCAAAGTTCTAAATCGATCGGAAAGTTTTAGCAACTGCCATAACATAAGTATAAAATTTTGAAGTCTATTTAAATGCCTGTTTAGGATTGTGAAAAAACAGCATCCAAAGGTAAGACAGTTTTGTTTTTAAATCATAGGACTTTTTTTTAATCAAATATTGGCTGTGAAGATATTCACTGCATTGAGTGGCTGGTGAGCTCCCTTGATTTCAAACCAACAGAACGTGCATCGGACGCCCTAGAGAGACGTGTTGGACAAAGGATTTCCCCACCAGAAATAATTCCAGAACTTATCAGGGCCCTCCAGCAGGAGTGAGACAGTTTTCTCCAAGAGTCCTGAATCGTACCAGTGACAAGCACCGATCAGTCAAACTATCAAAACCACCTACCTAATATGATGTAGGTCTTCCTCTCACCGCCAAAAGAGCTCTCATCATATGAAGCATAGATTCAGTGAGATGTTGCTAGATGTCTTTTGATATTTTGTCACCATGACTGCAACAGAAGATCCTGCAGTTCCCGTGAAATTTCCTGGTTGGAGTGATGCTGCTCCCACCCGTTTTTTCAACTCAAACCACAAATGTTCGAGATGATTCATGGCCGACGAATTTGATAGCCGTAACAATAGACTGAATTCACCATGTCTCTTGAACCATTCGTGAACACCCTTCGCAGTGTGGCATGGAGCACTGTCTGTTGAAAGAAGCCGTCTCAGCCAGGAAATAAGTCGTCAAAAAGGGGTGTTCTTGGTCAACCACAAAGTACAGGTACGTGACAGCTGTCAGAGTTCGCTCTACATGGATAATGAATATAAGTGTTTCCCAAGAAAATATTTCCAAGACCATTGCAGTCCCTCCTGCGGCCTAGATTCGGACCACAGAGCATCCAGGTGAGGAGGCTTCCTTCTGTAGGGAAAAGTCGCACAAGAGCTTCTCCCACGAGAAAATGGGATTCGTCTGACAACGAGACACTCTTCCAGTTTTTTTAGTTTCCAATGTTGATGATTACGAGCACAGTGCAAACAGTGACGACCGTGAACTGCTGATAGACACACGAATAGGACTACGGCTGCGGAGACTCATATCCAAGAGCATACGATGAAATCCGTATTCGAAGATATTGTGGCCTTCACCACAACTGAAATTATGGGTACTGTCAGGCACATGATAGCGCTTCTGTTGCTGTGGACAAATAGAGATGGCCTGCTCTGACCTCTGGCATCAATGCGGGTCGACAGCTTGACATGTCACCTGTTTCGGACCGTCTTCAATAGGTACTAACTATTGCATACCATGAGCAGCCTAACAGCGTCACTCTTTCGGAGATACCCATACCAAGGTGTCTTGCCATAACAATCCGGCATTTGTCGAAAGCACATAAATCATTTGCTTTTCCCATGGTGAGAGGAAACGAAACGCTGACTTAGAGAGCTCCGACCCAGGTATTATAAAATACTCGACAAAAAAACCAGTTGCACTCAGCAGTACTTGTAACATTGCAATGCTGTTCCTGAGGAAGGTAGAGGTTACCAGGAACAATAAATGAGTAAACACTGAGACTGATATGGGCAATATGTATTGAGCTACACGCCAAAAAATAGTGTCTCTCAGTATGATTTCAGGCCGTCATTTTTGCTCATGCAGCATGCCAAACGTCTCGGCATGGCATGCTGCGTGAGCAAAAATGTTCCTAATGGTGACCTGCGAAAAGCCATCCCATTCAGCTTTAATCTCCTTACTCAATTCCTGCGGATTGTGCGGTAGGGTGGAGTGGGGTAGCTCGTCCAAGAGCATCCTACACATTTTCAATCGGCGATAGGTCTGGCGATGCCGCTGACCATGACAGAGTGTCAGTGCCTTGAAGGCAAGCTCTGGAGACAGCAGCAGTATGTGGGCGAGCGTTGTCCTGTTGGGAAATCGCAACGGAGTGAGCGTTCAGAAAAGGTATGCCAGTAGTTGTAGACCCTCATTTGCGTTTACTTGGGATGTCAATGTACCTGTAATGAACGCCAAAGGTGTCTAGCATCGTAAGAAGTTGCATCCACACCTAGACACCGGACCTTCTGGACAACAAACCGTTCATCTTGGCGCTGACCACAGTGCCTCCGAACACGGATTCGTTGGTCATCTTCTCCAAGACAAAAGAGGCACTCGTCACGGAAGATCACCCCCTGCCATTCTGAGTAGCCCCTTGACAGTCTGACACGACACCATTGAAGTCTTTGGCGTCGATGCATTGGTGTTAAGGGTAGTCGTCGTTAATGGTTGCGCATGTGTAGTCGTACATCGTTCGTGCAGCGGTCTGTCAATGGTGCTGGCACTAATCGGACGATGCACGGAGGGAACCACTGCTCTCTAGATATCCGCAATCGTGGCTGTTGGGTCACTGCACTCATGTCGGACAACCCGTCTGTCCTCTCTCTCCGTGGTTCATCTAGGTCTCTTAGACGCCTCTTGTTGCTGCTGGGTGCCTTGTGCTATACAATGCCACCAATAGTGTGCTATGGTGATACCCGCACGACCGGTATGGCGCGCAATACGGCGATAAGACTATCCCGCTTCCCGGAGCCCGACCATGCGGCCCCTCTCGAACTGCTCGAATTTATTCCGGACTTTCTTCCGAGGCATAGTTCACTTGCCAAGGATTCAACCAATACAACAGCAGGAGTCAGAATGGCACAACGGGAAGACCTTATATATCCGGTCAGGCACATTACTACGAGTCCTCCTTTCTGACGTCACATACGCGGCCGAGCGTGATACTTGAAACCTTTGCATGTCTCACGATATCAAACCTACCAACCAAATTTCATTCCTGTCGGTTGCTTCTGTCTTGGTGCAGCTATGGTTTTGACAAATAGTGTATATATCTTTCGCGATCATGGTACGTGACACGGATAGGCTGCACGCGCGCTTATTTGCATAACGCAGAGGTGGTTGTAATGAATTGGCTCATCGCTGTATATGAAATGATGTGCGTCGTGGTCATGTCCCCTATGGAGGACTTCGCCCTGCCGATGCATTTTATTCGGTTTTGATCTTTATTACAAGTTGCTCATGATTTTTGATGGCGTGCGTTTCATTTTACTGTTGCTATGTCCATCAAGACCTCTTACAGCCGTAAAATCCCTTTTTCAGGTTTTGAAAACGTACTCGTTATTACGTTTTGGAAGAAGTGTATATTTCTATGTTTTTGATATTATAATAAGCAAAATTTCTTAGTTTAAAAAGTTTGATTGGAAATTTTCGTAATAATGGCTCATGCAAATTTAAAACACTTGGTAAAATGACAAATTTCGTTTTTTAAGAAATTTCGTTACAATGAAATGGCCGCCACGATGGAGCAGTAGTCTAAGCATAGGCTTATGACCATTCATCCGGGAAGGCTACGGGTCCAAATCCCGGTCAAGCATGGATATTGTGTGTTTGTCTTACGGCACTGGCTGTCCCCTTCCATGGAACCAGCGACTTAGGGACGTATGACTGCTTAGTGCTTATATATAGCCCATTGAGTTGCTGACGGTGGTCGTTAAGGAATCCCGCTACGTTGAAAAGGTCGTTTTATGCCAACTTTAACATTTTGTAAAATTGCGTTCATTTTAAAGCCCCATTTTTTAGTATTCCAAAACTGCCTTTGTTTCTTGCCTACGATGAATAGAAACAGAGTTATAGCAATCGGAATATCTAAACTCAGGTCTCAAACGAACGGAAAGTGACACTTGAAACGCGTTTTTTGCAGGATGAGATTTTTTTCGTCCCGAACTCTTTAAGGAAAACCTGCTAACTGCTAAAGGTATGTAAATAAATTGATGAAACAAGGTATACATATTTCTTACAATGTTGTGCATGCAATGAACTAAAGGTTTTACTGTTGGTAAGTTCAAAGTTAGGTTATAGCTATTTACATTCAACGTAATGAAGAAATTTGTCGAAAATCCACACTAAGGAAAGTAGGAATGAGTGTATCTCAGCAGTGTTTAGGAACATCACTTACTTTTAATTCACTGTATAGATAATAGTCATGCTCGCATACGTATGCAAAAAGTGGCAACATATATCTGTAACGTTTTTATTTAGAGCGTTTACCGTAAACAACATATTTCCTTAAATTCTTTCACAAATTTCCCAATTTCTTGAAAAGTTATATTGATATCATTTTTTTCGGCATTTATGTGTCTTTTGTGTGTTAGCCTTCCTAAAAAAATTACCGATTCTTGCATTTTTTCAAAGAAAGTGCCTCCAACGTAGTGGGATACCTTAAACCTTCAAGCAATAAAAAATGAAATTTTTCTGTTGCTCCGATAAGTTCTCTCGCAACAGAATCGAGTGTACTGATACACCTACCGGGTACAGAATTAGAGACGTTTATACAGTACTTGGCTGAACCACCTTTAGTACGAATCGGCACGTATGCGGTTTGGCATAGAGGTGTTGGAGTGCACCTACTTCGACAGCACGCCACTCTTTCACCAGACACTCCTTTACCTGATTCAGATTTGACGGAAGACGACTTTGCTCCCGGATCTGTTTTCTAATATGTCCTTATATTCCCAATGTGGCTTGGATCCGGGCTTTGTGGTATAGTCCTCTTCCGTCAAATCTGAATACTGTTTGTGGTAAAATCCTATTTATTTCCGTCAATGTGGCTCGGATCCGGACTTTGTCGCTGAGTCCCCTTCCATCAAATCTGAATCCACGATCCAGGTGGATTCAGATTTGACGGAAGAGAACTTTGCTCTCGGATCGGTTTTCTAACATGTTCTATATATGCACAATGTGGCTCGGATCCGGGCTTTGTGGTAAAGTCCTCTTCCGTCAAATCTGAATCATATGTGTGGTAAAATCCTATTTATTTCCGGCAATGATCCTATATGTGGTAAAGTCCTCTTCCGTCAAATCAGAATTTACTATCGAGGTGTATTCAGATTTGACGGAAGATGACTTTGCTCCCGGATCTGTTTCGTAACATGTCCCATATATTCCCAATGTGGCTCAGATCCGTGCTTTGTGGTACCCAGGAAAGATAATGGAATCGCTATCATGCTCACTGAACCATTGCTGAACACATTTTTTTGTTCCACATGAAACAGTCGACACCTGCTGGATAAAACGTCAGTATTTCAGGCTAGACTTGGTTGGAAACATTGTTCAGATAATCCTTGGAGGACACTCGACATTCCAAAAGTACCAGAGAACCTGTTACTTGCCAACAGAACGCGCGCCACACAATGAACCACCTCCAGAACCTTGAGTTGTGTTTACAATGCAAGATATGTGCATTGCTTCATGTCGCACCCGCCAAACTTTCTGCTTATCATCGGTACAGAACAAGGTCTGCTGCGACACATCGGAGCACGTGATCTTTGACGTAGGAGTACGTCTAACTCCGCGGATATCATGGGGCGACTTACAGCCGACCGTCTGTGACAAAAATAGGTACCAACTCAAACCATTATAGCGTTCAAAAATACGTGCCGCACAATAATCATGTTAGCATATTCATAAACAGCATGGAGTTCAACTCGCGTACTGCGCAATACTGTGCGCGGGAGAGTTAACGCAACATTTCTGGGTGTGCCATCGTGTTTGACTCAGTCTATATCTGCAAGCGTGAACGCAACACGAAGGCGTTTGATATTGTTTTAAAGCTCTCGACAAAATCTATTCAAATATACGAAGAACATTTCGCAGTGGTATCAAAAGAAAGTCTTAAAAAATGTTATTTTGTTAACCGGAGAACACTTTCGAAAACATCGCGGTTTACCTGGACAATCATGAGTGCAAAACGACTGTGTGTGGTATCGTTTTAAATCTCTCGACGAGATTTATTCAAATACGTAAAGAAGGTATAGTGGTTTAAACATATAGTGGTTTAAACTAAAATTTGTAAAAATTGTTTTCGTGTGAACTGGTTAAAATGTTCGACACTGCCGCGGAATTCGCAGAATGAACGCAGGCAAAAGTGCAGAAAATCGAAACGAGATGCAAGATCAAGTGTTGAGGGATGTAAGATTCCCAAGAAGACTGCAGCCCAACGAACTAGAGAATATAGAGGCGCCTGAAAGCATCTTGAATTATACACACCAAAGGTTTCAAAAACCTTCCCGGAAGCATCCAGAATGTAATAAGGCAATATACCGATTATTATTTTGGACGATTTACAATTGAACCTCAAGTGCAGGGCCGCTTATGAGAGATTCAAAGAGTTTATGTTGCGGGATCTCGGCATGGATATTGTATCCGATCCCACGCCGAGCACCATGTTGGGCAATTCGTGTATCGACCTGCTTTGTGTTCGCAATGTATCCAGCATTATTTGCAAAAATTGGGTAAGCTGCTTTTCATATCATAGACATGTGTTGGCTACAACAAATTGAATAAACGCCTTGAAACCGTACTCGACTAGCTTATTTCAACTCTCAGATCCGCAAGTTATAGTTCTACGATCCAAAATGACGGCTCAATCATAACTGAGCCTACTTGTATATTTTGTTTTCAATCTTCCAGGGTCTAGCACGGTATTCGACAACGATGTAAACGAACTTTCTGGTTCTTCGCAGAAATCAGTTGTTTCCTTTCAGGCATGCAAATACAATACAAATACCGACCCTCTTCAATTCCTTAGGCATAGTTCGCTGAGATATGGATCGGTAACAGCCTTCATTGAAAGCTTTAATCAACGGCTTCACATGGGAAGTCCTGTTTCTCCGCAAAAGCCTTTTCAGAAGGCGGGGATATCGTTCCTGTCAGACGGTCGTCGTACCACATTTACGCCTCTTAGACAAGCAATACGGATTATTTCTTCATTGATTGAAGACCAAGAATATCTCACACTTTGAGAAACCAGTCATCTGTTCTTTTTTCAAAATCATCGCTCTATTCAAACGGGGTCCCACGATATATCTAACACAGAAAGAACCTCTGCTTTCCCCATTGTGATCAAAGCTATTGACGGTTACTCACAAGCAACACTCTTAAATTGTTGCCACATCACATGGTGGGACCGATCTCACAGTTGACATTAGCAGCAGAGGAGAGCGGAAAAAAAGGTAAGCTTTCTCCGTTGCTTCACACTTTTCTCAAAAATGGACAGTGTGCAGAACATTTGTTAGGACTCCCGTATATGCAGTTTGTGTTTCGGAATGGATGATGGCTACGGGGCTGTGCAAGAGGTTTTGAAATGGTGATAACTGTCGAATACTTATTCTGAAAGTGTTCTGTGGTTGGTATAACAACAGTATATCAAATAAAATTAAAATTTGTCAGAATTACGTGGACGTTCAGTCAGAATCTTAATCTGCCGAGAACTTTCTTTTTCCACAATGTTTCCTGATAGTTGGTCTTTATATCACTCAAGTGAATAAGTTTCCGAAGCTCCCATTTACTGCTTTGTAAGGAAGGTTCCTGTGAAGCTGAATATCATCGCGATTTGAAAAACCTGATGGCATTGTTGACAGGGTTTTTTTTTTCATGCTAGCAAAGCGTGAAGGCACGAAAAATAGCGTTCCCTCCCACCTTTTCCTTTTCACAGTAACTTCCCAGACTTCCTGGCAGGAACATCTCTCATCCGGGCATTTTTTTCTCCTTTATAGAGGCTTTGTTTTCTTCAGAAAATTTGGAATAAAAAAAAAAAGGCGCCTGAATTTCCTCGACCATTTTCGACGCGCTAGTTTCTGCTGGCTGACTGATTGAGTTTGACTCCGGAACTATCTCTGAAAGGTTTTCCCTGTGAGAACTCAGACTGGGTATTTGCTTCCGGAGATTTCTTTGCGGAATCTTCTGCCATTTTCATGAACATCTTTGGTATTAAATTTCAAACTGATTTCTTCATTTCCTTCATTTTGTTGACGGCACTATTTTTAGCAAACTGTCTCTGCTCACTGCGAAGAATATAAGATGCTGAAATAATAAAGATTGTTCTTTAGATATTTAATTTTAGACTTTATAAGTACATAAATAAAATCCGTAGCAGCATTGTACATACTAGAGTGGCTAATATCTCTGAATATGTGTTGTGTCGTAAAGCAAAATCCTGTCAGATAATTTTTATAGTAACGGTATCAAAATCCAATATTTATATTAATAATAGACCAGGAAAAAATTCAGCTTATCGTCATTTGGAGTATATTCAGGTTTCAATAACCCTAAATTAGGGGGAAATATTGCATGTGAAGGCTGCTGAAACTTTTAAGAACTCAAATGGTTTCTCCTAGACAATGTTGTCTCAATCCCTTTTTCACATATTACTACTAATAATTTATAAATACTCATACTCATTACCAAATTTGCGTTTAGCCCCCATATCCCACGAAGCTGAGCTTATGAATATGTTTTTCACTTGTCACAATAAGATACCTCAAAAATATTTTTGTATCGGGTGGGAATGTCTGTGTTTTATATGTATATGATGACAGATAAAAGGATAAGGTAATTGTTATTAATAATATATGAGCAAAACTTTATCATCATTTGGAGTATATTTACAGATATAAAAAAAACAAAATTAGGGGAACATATCGCATATGAGAGCTACTGAAACTTTTAAGAACTCAAATGGTTCCTACAAACTAATGTTTTCTTAATCACTTTCCTACATTTTGCTAGTAGCAATTTAAAAATACTCCGACTCATTGCCAAATTTCCGTGTATCCCAATGTCCCACGAAGTCGAGCGTATGAATATGTTTTTCACTTGTCTCATGAAAGACCTCAAAACTATTTTTTTTGTATCGGATGGAAATGTCTGTTTTATCTCTCTCTCTCCCTCATCTTATATCATTTGGGGTAAATAAAAATATCAAAATCCCGAAATTAGTGGACGAAATCGCATGTGAGGGTTGTCGAACTTTCCAGCAACTCAAATGTTTTCTTCTTCACAATGTTTTCGTTTTCCATTTCTCTCATATTACAAGTCATCATCAACACCATTGTCAGCAGTTATTAATCCACTGCTGGATGAATGTCTTCCCAAGTTTCTTCTACCACGGTCTGTCTTGAGCCAGTATAGTATTGCAAGTAACAATTTATAAATACTCCGAACACTACAGAAACCATAGGTAAATCATGCGTTTGTTGTCGAATGGTCACCAACTGAGCAATTATTTCACCCGCAGGCTACATTTACGAGTGGTGGAAGAGGGGAGGAGGGGTGGGGACGAGGTCTTGTCCAAGCATTGCCGATTTCTTTTCTGAGACTTTAGCAGTGATTCTCCTGCTGTGCATCACATGTAATCTCTTGTGATGGTCAGCATATTGAGCAGATTTTAATCCTGTAAAGTTTGTGCTGTCGATAAGAGAGCAAATTTACGCACGTGTCCGTTATTTTCTAACATTTGCAGATACATTGTTACCCTAGCAGCACAATTTCGCGCAAAACTTTTTCCGGCTGAATGGTTCTCCCATGCCCTTAGTAAGCTGCCTATCAAGTTTAGTCATGATATCTCCATTTCTTGCTTTTCTAGTGAAGCGAGAATAAGGATGCTTATTTTTTAACCACGGAATATATTCCACCTATATCCTGGCGAATCTTTGAAGGTGAAAACTGTACTAGTAACAGTTCCACAAATATACTTGGAAAAACTACCATATAAATGAAGTGAAAAGAGACTGTTCCAACTGTCAAAAACGAGATGCTAGAAATATGGCCAGCATTTCTGGTCTCATCAACGGAATGACAGTCTATATTTAGGAGAAACCTAGAAAGCAATGGGTATCGACAGCAGTTGTAAGTGGTCACCAAAGTAATTACATGTTTTCGTACTTTTGAAACGTTTTACAACAATTTTACGGCTGATATATGCATGCGAAAGCTCTTTAACGTGTGCACAAAATGTCCAGCTAGTAATATTCCCGACACAACGAAAAAGACCATGTCAGAAAAGCACGAAGATTACAATATACAAGTTAAATACTTCAGTACAGTAATAAAACTGAATTTGAAATTAGTACACATAAACTAAAAGTGGAAATAAAATTAAATATTCTTACAGCAAATGGAGACAAAATAACAAAGAAAAATTTCACTTGCTAAGCCTAATCTCTTAGAGCCCACGTGGAATGAACTGGGCTTTGCAAGCGAAATCGTCCTGTATTATTTGATCTTCATTTACAGTAAGAAATTTATTTTTATTGATGCCACTGGGAAGAAGCAAGTGGCTGGAACAGTTTGCTCCTATCATTATCCTGTCGCTAGTGATTAAAGCTTCGTTCTAGTCATTTATATCTGCTCCATATCCCATTCCATGAAAAGGATGGGAGGCTGTCACGAAAGTTATGCTACTGGATTGCAGCAAGTGACAAGAACATCATCCCTCTCTTATTATCCTTTCACTGGTGATACATGCTCGATTCTAATACGTTATTCTCTGATGCATGTCCAATGGTATGCGTTATTCTCTGATGTATGTCCAATGGTATGCGGTATTCCTTGATGTACGGTCCAATGGCAGGACGGGAAGTGCTATAGTCACGAGCATCATACCGATGGATAGAAACCAGTGACCCAACTTACCTCACCTTTCTTCGGTTTCTTCGCCATTTTATAGCCCCTTCAGTAGATAATCAGGCGAAAAGAATTAGTGCGAAACGTACCCGTAGATAACCACATTAGATAAGAAAGCTAAGGGAAGAACAACGTTTTCTGCGGCGCGAGTTCACTCGTTCCAGCCGCGTGCGGCACACCCTTTTCACAGCAAATATATCCGTTTGCGCTGATTTCGACCAATTTTGCAAACCCCAAGTTAATTTCTTCCAGCGAGTTAAAAGGCTAAACTTTCTTTTGCGAAATTGTTAGGTTTCATAAAACGTCACCTCATGTGGTTTCGAACAAAAATAAGATGTTTGTAAGAATTTTCATCACTTGGAATGAAAAATACACAGTTGACGTGGACCAGGAACATCAAATAGAAGTCATCGCTCTCTCCACGTTTATAAGTAAGTGACAGAAATTTTTTTCATTGGCCTCCACCTAGAATCGAAAACAGGGTCTTTCAGTTACACTGACAGATGTGCTTCCACTGCACCACAGCTGCCTCGAAATTCTCCAGATTCACAAACGACAAACTGCCAAACCACATGGCAGGGTTGCTGCTTTTTGCTGCTTCTTTCGTTGCTTTTACGTTTGTGAGTCTGGAGAATTTCGAGGCCGCTGTGGTGTGGTGCAGTGGAAGTACACTGGCGGAAAGTGAGAAAAGAACACCAAGAAAGAGACGTCTGATACCAACGAAATTTATACAGCATAATAACGGAATACAGAGGATAACGTGATCAAAACATTATGGCAAAATACAGCTGTATTTGCTGGTAAACTGAAAAATAACATTTCCATGTAACATGGTTAGTACGAGGTTGAACCGCCATAAACTGCGTCACACTGTGCAATTCTGGCATGGAGTCTGTCGTACAGATGTTGGATGTAAGTTTGGGGTATTGAGTTCCAAGCATCCTCAACCTGGACGCGTAAATCAAGGATGGTCGTGGCTGGCCGTGGAGACCGGATAAGTCGTTGTCCCATAAAATCCCACACGTGCTCAATGGGGACAAATCCGGTGAACGTGCAGGCCATGGAAGTTGTCTCACACCCTGAGGTGCATGTTGCGTTGCACGTGCCGTGTGTGGGCGTGCGTTAGCTTGCTGGAAAACACCACGATGGACCGACCTTACAAATGGTACAACAACGGGCTGAATGATGTTGTTGATGTAGAAGGTGCTGTTTAACGTACCCGGCACAAACACTAGTTGTGTACGGGAGTGATAGCTGATCGCTCCCCACACCAGGAGACCAGGTGTAGGCTCTGTGTGTCGCTGGCGGATGCAAGAAGGGTGGAGACGCTCCCCTGTGCTTCTGCGAACACGCATACGGCCATCGGAGGCTCCCAAGCAGAATCTGCTTTCATCGCTGAACACGACAGATTGCCATTGCGTTCTCCAGTGCAGACGTTGGCGACACCACTGCAGCCGTTCCTGACGGTGGGCTGGAGTCAGAGGTGCACATGCCAGAAGCACACGTGCACGTAGTCCTGCATCCAGTAGACGGTTGAGGATTGTTCGCACAGTCACCTCAGGTGCAACGGCAGCTCGGATTTACGTCGCAGTGGATATTCTGCTTGGCAACGCCGCTCTTCTTATGCATCGATCGGTCCGCTCATCAGTCCGTCTGTGACTCCCGGTTTTCACGTCTTCTCGTGTGGGAATGTTCCTCGGACCATCTACGCCACCATCGTACCACCACCGATACCTCCCGTCCAATTCGCTCCGCAATACGACGATACGACCACCCGGCCTCTCGGAGTCCGACTAGATGACCTCGCTCAAAGTCCAATAACTGCTGAAATTGTACACGTCTTCCATGTCCAGGCATTACAGCTTCTTAAGGGTATTTGCACGTGTTCGTACGCCGACGACTGATTACATTCACTTCGCCGTAGTCCTTAAATACCACCGACGATAATTTGCATATTATGCCGTGCTGTGGCGTAAGCGCTCGCCGGTTGTCCCAAAATTAACATCACACCTACGTAAGCTTGACTCCATTAATATATGTAAATTTCATGATCGTCCGCCAATTCCTTCTTGGTGTTCTTTTTTCACTTTCCGCCAGTGTATATCCGGCGCGTAACTGGATGACCCTGGGCTCGATTCTCGGTGGCTGCCGATGAGAAATTTTTTCGTGACTCACATATAAACGTGGAAAGAGCGATGACTTCTATTTGAATAATGGAATGACAAATAAAAAGCTTTTCACTTTTTTTTTCACACTCCTCATTCGCTTCATTAAGGAGTTCTCAAGCCATTAAACAATTATTTTATTGCTGCCATGAACTTTCAAGCAGACATGGTTAGGAAAGATACTCGTTTTAGAGAAAGACGCCATACCAAAATAAATTGAATAATTTTAAAGCATTAGCGTATCAAGCTGGGGTATCGCGAAACATTTTGATAGACTTTACAGTGAATGTCTGAAACCTTCATCCGACTGGAACAAATAAACTCGGAGTTAACAACATAGGGTGAAATCAGGTCGAACGAATATATTCGCTGTATAAGAAGTGAGCCGAACTTTGCTGGAGCGAGTGAACCTTGGGCATCCGAAAGCGTTTGTGTCACCTTAGCTTGGTTACACAAAGTGGTCTTTTATAGGGGTGAGTGACCTTAATCGTTTGGGACTGATTACGTACTGAAATGGTTATAACAATGGCGGCGAAGTTAAGAAAGCAGAGAAAAATTGTTTGAGACACTTGATTCTACCCAGTGTCATGACGTCAGCGGCAGGGGTATAACTTTTCCATTATGCTTTGGTCACGGAACAAAGAATTAATCAGCGCTTATCCACCGGAAAGAGGTCTACGATCGGAAACATAAGAGTGAGAAAGGAGTTCTTTGGCCGTATCTTTTGTAAACACCGGCCGGAATGTAAATTCTCCTGCTTGGGGCACGTCGAAAAATTTGGGAACCGTTTGGTTCTGGTTCATCGGCTTCTTAAATGGTTAAATAACGAATCTTTGGTATGTTTTATTGTATAAATATGAGATTTGAAAAAGTCTTTTACACGTTTGCTACAAACAGAGTTTGCCACAAATATTTATTTTTTCACCCATGATTTTTTTTAAGTCGACCATGGTTTTGTTGGTTATTGACTTCGTCGGACTAAGAAATTTATAAATTCAACTTGATAAAGCTAGGTTCATCAGGATAAAAAAAATTATAAATTCAACCTTATGAAGCTAGGTTCATCAGGATAAAGAAAATTCTAAATTCAACTTGATAAAGTTAGGTTCATCAGCATAAAGAAAATTATAAATTCAACCTGATGAAGCTAGGTTCATCAGGATAAAGAAAATTGTAAATTCAACTTGATAAAGTTAGGTTCATCAGGATAAAGAAAATTATAAATTCAACCTGATGAAGCTAGGTTCATCAGGATAAAGAAAATTCTAAATTCAACTTGATAAAGTTAGGTTCATCAGCATAAAGAAAATTATAAATTCAACCTGATGAAGCTAGGTTCATCAGGATAAAGAAAATTGTAAATTCAACTTGATAAAGTTAGGTTCATCAGCATAAAGACAATTATAAATTCAACCTGATGAAGCTAGGTTCATCAAGATAAAGAAAATTTTGAATTCAACTTTATAAAGCTAGGTTCATCAGGATAAAGAAAATTATAAATTCAACCTGATGAAGCTAGTTTCATCAGGATAAAGAAAATTGTAAATTCAACTTGATAAAGCTAGGTTCATCAGGATAAAGAAAATTATAAATTCAACCTGATGAAGCTAGTTTCATCAATATAAAGAAAATTGTAAATTCAACCTGATGAAGCTAGGTTCATCAGCATAAAGAAAATTATAATTCAACCTGATGAAGCTAGGTTCATCAGGATAAAGAAAATTGTAAATTCAACTTGATAAAGCTAGGTTCATCAGGATAAAGAAAATTATAAATTCAACCTGATGAAGCTAGGTTCATCCGGATAAATAAAACTTTAAATTCAACCTGATGAAGCTAGGTTCATCAGGATAAAGAAAATTATAAATTCAACCTGATGAAGCTAGGTTCATCAGGATAAAGAAAATTGTAAATTCAACTTGATAAAGCTAGGTTCATCAGGATAAAGAAAATTATAAATTCAACCTGATGAAGCTAGGTTCATCAGGATAAAGAAAATTTTAAATTCAACTTGATAAAGCTAGGTTCATCAGGATAAAGAAAATTTTAAATTCAACCTGATGAAGCTAGGTTCATCAGGATAAAGAAAATTATAAATTCAACCTAATGAAGCTAGGGCAATAACCAGCGAAACCATGGTCGAGTTGAAAAGTTAAATATTTGTGACAAACCACATTGTATTATCTTAATACATAGGGATGTGTTTGATCTGGCCTATTATTTATAATCTTAATTGATTGGATGCTGAAAAACTCAGTCACTAAAAGAGAAGAATACGTTGGAATTTTGCATCCACATTGGAGTTCCTTGATTTTGCTGACGACCCCGTGCTCCTGTTCTCGAAGCTGAATGACTTACAGTCAAAATCTCATGATTTTATCGCTGTGCAGAAAGAGTGGGTCTTCAGATAAATACGAAGAAATCCAGTCATGCGAATAAATGAAAAATCAAATACAGGAATTAAGTTAAGAATGAGATAATTGAAGACGTTGATACCTTTTCATACATCGGATCAATAATAAATAAACAAGGAGATACAAACGAAGATATTTTGCAAAGAATTGCCAAAGCTCAAAAATGTTTCAAGTCATTAAACAAATTATGGAAAGCATCTAATATTAGAGTCAAAATGAAAATTAACATTTACAAATCTATTGCACGAGAAGTACTTTACCTGGCTGTACAACTAGGAAACTCACCAAAGCACAAAGCAAAATACAGGATATTTTTCAAAATAAATGCCTAAGAAAAAATTTAATAATGTTCTGGCCAAATACTAACATTAAAGAAGAACTTTTACAAAAAGCTTTCGCTCAACCAATAGATGATGAGATCAGCTAAAGCAGATGGGACGGTCATGTTTGCGCACATGGGGACAAATAAAATTCCCCAAGTAGCATTAACTTAAGCACCAGAAGGGAGACTCTTTAGAGGTCACCCAAAATTAATATGGAGAAGAATGACGGAATACGAAATGAATGATGCTGCATGGGCGAGCTTAGCAGAAGGAAGAGCGGCTGCGAGGTACAGCGGAAGATGGAAAGCCAGCGTTGCAGCCTTATGTGCCAGTAGGCATAGAAAGTAGTAGTACAGAATTAAAATTTCTGTGGTAGGTTGCACCAAAAAGTGGCGTTACATCAGCAGCACCCCATTCTGAGAAAAGATGTACCACTGTGTGTTGCAAAAAAAACCTCAACAACATGGTACAAGGTTGTCCCACGTTATGGTGTAAACTTGTACCACACTGTTCGGTTTTGTTTGCACCGCACCATGGTGTATCTTTTCTCAGAAAGTGGTGCAGCTGGGGTAGCACCACTTTTTGGTGCAACCTACTACAAAATGTTTAACAGTGTAGTAGCAGTAATGAAAATGTACATGCTCACATAGCCCATTTGGCGCTTATCGAAAGGAAACTGATTGTAGAAATCTTGTTTTTTTCTTTTACAGAAACTCATAAGATTTCAAGGTACACAAAGTACAGATAGCATCCCCAAACAGCGTATTTAGAGTACTACCGAAACGCATCAGTTCTCTCAGACATACACAAACTGTAGAGCCCAACATTAAGACCATCATCCGAATATGATATTCGGCTTCAAGTGTTGACGAAATAGCTCTTACCCTGCAAGGCATGGATGCTAAGAGATTTTGAAAGTTGTCTAGTTGTGTCTTATACCAACACGAAACCAGCAGATCCATTAACTATTGTAAGTTACGTGGATATAATAAGAACGAGCTATATAATGTTAGAGCAAACAGCCAGAAGTGTGGTGTGGTGGTTTAGTCGTATTCGTGGGAGCTGTCCTAATCTGTAATCGATCCTGTCGATCGATCTGTAATATACATATCTACATTCGCGGAAAGTGAAAAAAGAACAAAAAGAAGGTATTTGCGGACAATCATGAAATTTATATATGTTAATTGGGTCGAGTTTACGTAGTTGTGATGTTAATTTTGGGACCAACCGGTGAGCGCTTACGCCACAGCACCGCATAATATGCAAAATATCGTCGGTGGTATTTAAGGAATGCGGCGAAGTGAATGTAATCATTCGTCGGCGTACGGACACGTGCAAAGACCCTGAAGAAGCTGCAATGCCTGGACATGGAAGACTTGTACGATTTCAGCAGTTATCGGACTTTGAGCGAGTTCGTCTAGTCGGACTCCGTGAGGCCGTGTGGTCGTATCGTCGTATTGCGGAGCACATTGGACGGGAAGTATCGGTGGTGGTACGATGGTGGCGTAGATGGTCCGAGGAACATTCCCACGCGAGAAGACGTGGAACAGGAAGTCACAGACATACTGATGAGCGGACCGATCGACGCATAAGAAGAGCGGCGTTGTGAAGCAGAACATCCACTGCGACGCAAATCCTAGCTGCCGTTGCACCTGAGGTGACTGTGCGAACAATCTGCAACCGTCTACTGGATGCAGGACTACATGCACGTGTGCCTTTGGCATGTGTACCTCTGACTTCATCCCACCATTAGGACCGGCTGCAGTGGTGTCGCCAACGTCTGCACTGGAGAACGCAATGGCTATCTGTCGTGTTCAGCGATGAAAACAGATTCTGCTTGGGAGCCTCCGATGGCCGTATGCGTGTTCGCAGACGCACAGGAGAGCGTCTCCACCCATCTTGCATCCGCCAGCGACACACGGGGCCTACACCTGGTCTCCTGGTGTGGGGAGCGATCCGCTATCACTCTCGTACACAACTAGTGTTTGTACCGGGTACGTTAAACAGCACCTTCTACATCAACAACATCATTCAGCCCGTTGTTGTGCCATTTGTAAGGTCGGTCCATCGTGGTGATTTCCAGCAAGATAACGCACGCCCACACACGGCACGTGCAACGCTATATGCACTTCAGGGTGTGAGATAACTTCCATGGCCTTCACGTTCACCGGATTTGTCCCCCATTGAGTACATGTGGGATTTTATGGGACAACGACTTATCCGGTCTCCACGGCCAGCCACGCCCATCCCCGATTGACGCGTCCAGGTTGAGGATGCTTGGAACTCAATACCCCAAACTTACATCCAACATCTGTACGACAGACTCCATCCCAAAATTGCACATTGTAATGCAGTTCATGGCGGTTCAACCTTGTACTAACCATGTTACATGGAAATGTTATTTTTCAGTTTACCAACAAATACAGCTGTATTTTGCCATAAAGTTTTGATCACGTTATCCTCGGTATTCCGTTATTATGCTGTATAAATTTCGTTGGTATCACACGTCTCCTTCTTGGCGTTCTTTTTTCTCTTTCCGCCAGTGTAGGCTATACAATCACGGACAATAAAATTTGCACAGCAAGAAGGAAGCATCGGATTGAACTGAAGTTTTATAGACGTTGTGATACAGATGAATGATACGCATGATGGCAAAAACAGAGCTGCAGGACAATTACAAGCGATCTGTGGCACGCAGTCCGGTCATTTTCAAGAGCGGGTTGCACCGCCTGGTGCGGCGATACATGCTGCAACACGGTCCGGCATGGCGGCGAATAGAAGTCTGATGTTGTCCGGGGACAGACTGGCACACACGTGTTGGAGGGTGTGCTCCAAATCCCGGATAGTGAGGCACGACGGCAGCCCGCGTTTCAACTGGTCCCACACATGCTCGATAGGGCTAATATCCGGGGAGCGGGAAGGCTATGGAAATGTCTGAACATGATGTAGACAGTCCTGGGAAACCCTTGCCGTGTGCGGACGGGCATTATCCTACTGGTATAGCTCACCTGGAATCCCGGCCAGGAATGGGAGCACATGGGGCTGTAGGATTCATCAATATACGGCTGGCCATCAGTAATCCACGTACCACTAGTAGAGCTGATCAGCAATCATAGGCAATGGCTCCCAAGATCATAAATCCTGAAGAGGGGGAGGTGTGGCGCTCGATAACGAGGTTGGAATTGCGCCGTTTACTCGGGGAGCACCACTCCCGGACACGATGATCATTTGTCCCCAAAACGAAAATGAGCGTCACTCATCGCTAAACACCACATGTCGCACTGGTCTGGCACGACTGCACACGGTGCCGGCAATGTTCCTGCGTTAAAGGAAGCACTCCTGAGAGGCGCTGGGATTGCAGGTTCGCTTCTACTAGGCGTCAGGAAATGCTTCGTGGGCACACATGAGCGGCTACATCCGCTTGTATAGTTGACCGGGTCTATGTGGGATCTGTTCGTGCCTGGCGCACGATGCGTCGATCCTCTCTACCGGTGGTCCTCTTGGTCCGTCCGGAGCCGTTCCTCGGTGTGGCAGTGCCGTCACGTGTACACTGCTCCCAACACAGTCTGACTGTATGGTCAAAACGATCCACATTGCGTTCTGTAGGGCGCGCCGACCACCCTGTGGTTTTTAGCACGATGATCAGTCCTCTCTCAAAGTCCGTAAATTGCGTGAATCGACGTCTTTGGCGACTACCCGGCATTCTTGTAACTCTGTACACTTGCTTGCGTCGGCCGGTGGTTTTCGCTTTCGTGAGACATCGACTGCACGCTGGTTATACGGCTGCCGGTTCGTGCTTGCAGCACCACCACAGGACGTACGGTTATGCGCAGGCGCATCAAACGTGGACCATTTGCATACCATCATGCATTCTAGCTATTTTCTTCTAGGTAAGCAAATTTTGGCCGTGAGTGTATATTTCGTGTTAGTGTTTTCAATCTACTACTGTGTTTACTAATTCACGTTCATTCGACTAAGTGCCTGTTGTTGTTACTGGGTTTATGATTTAAAACTTTCTTCATTGGTGAAGTGCTGATGAATAAAAGACGAACTGTAAGTAAATCACTCTTGAACTTTTAATTGAGTGAATCATGTTTCACTGAAACTGTGAATCAATAAAAGCAGACTTTACGTAGTGTTTCCAAAGCCACATATACACGATTTAAACAGTGAAGAACACTACAACGTTGTATATAACTTCAATCAAAATATTTGTGGACGTTTATTGATTACATTAGTCTTATTTTTTTAGTCTTGCTTAACAATGAATCATCATCATTGTCAACCATTATCAATCCACTGCTGGAAGAAGGTCTCCCCAAGTTTCCTCCACAACGGTCTGTCTTGTGCCAGTCTCCTCTATGTCACTCCCGCATACTTTCGAATTTCATCCACCCATCTCCCATGCGGTCTTTTTCTGGGTCTTTTCTTGTCCCTTGGAATCCAATCTAAAATTTCGGCTGTCCATCGATGGTCTGTCCTTCTGGCAGTATGTTCAGTCCATTGCCATTTCAGGGATTTAACTCTAATCATGATGTCTTCCACTCTTGTCATTTTTCGGATCCACGAGTTCGTCTTCTTATCTCTCCTGGTTACACCAAGCATGCACCTCTCCATGCTACTTTGAGTTGTCTGCAACCTTTGTATGTCTCTTTTAGTTAAGGTCCACGTATCTGCACCATACGTAAGCACTGGAAGGATGCATTGATCAAACGCTTTTCTTTTAAGACATAATGACATATTGTTCTTGAAAATTATGATGTTTCTTCCAAAAGCTCTCCAGGCAAGTTTTGTTCGCCGATTAATTTCTTCATCAATGTCACCTTCACGTGATATCTGCTGTCCAAGATAAAGGTACGTGTCTGTTATCTCCAGCTTTTCTCCATCAATCGATAAATCTTCATTTCTTGTAAAAGCATTGTACATCACTTTTGTCTTCTGAAAGTTCATTTTTAATCCCACTTCTTTACTCTTGTCAGAAAGTTCCTGGATCATACTCTGCAGCTCTGATGGGGTAGTTGCAAAAATGACTATGTCATCAGCAAAACGAAGGTGGGTTAGATAATCTCCATTAATCTTTATTCCTTTGTTTTCCCAGTTCAGTGATTGAAAGACATTTTCCAATGTAGCGTTAAAGAGTTTGGGAGATATGGTGTCACCTTGTCTCACTCCCTTTCCAATTTTTATGTGTGTTGAATTTTCAAACAGCCAAATCTTTGCACTTGCATTTTCATAGATGTTATTAATAATATTAATGTATGCATCTTCAATACCGCAGGATTTCAGAGCCATTGTAACTGCTGATGGTTTCACCGAATCAAAGGCTTTTTCATAATCGATAAAAGCCATGCACAATGGAAGTTCACATTCCCTCGCTCTTCCAATTAGTTCTCTCAGTACGTGGATATGATCTATTGTGCTATAGTCACTCCTGAATCCAGCTTGTTCCCTCGGTTGAGCCATGTCCAGTGTTACTTTCAAGCGGTGTATAAGAACTTTAGTGAAGATTTTATAAACCACTGATAGGAGGCTGATAGGTCTGTAGTTCCTGAGATCCTCAATGTCACCTTTTTTATGTAGCAGGATCATTGTAGCGTTGTTCCAATCCCCAATAGTCTTCCCTTCATTAAGGCATCGAGTGAAAATTTGGGCGAGTACTGTTTCGATTTCTCCATTGGCTTCTTGTATGATGTCTACAGTAATTCCATCTTCTCCTGGAGCTTTTCCCCGCTTCATATTCTTGATTGCATGTGCAACTTCTGCTGGGAGGACTGAAAGAACTCTAGTACCTTTCATGATGTCTGGAGTACATGTATCATCCTTTTCATATAATTTGGAGTAGAAGTCTTTTACTCTTGTCAAAATTTCACCTCTATTTCTTGTTACAGAACCATCTTCTTTTCTCAGTGCCATAATCTGTTTTCTTCCCTTACTGAGATGACCCTTTGCTATCTTTAGGCTTTGGTTGATTTCAATTGCTTTCCTCACTAGTTCACAGTTGAATTTCCTTACATCTTGAGTGATACTTTTTCGTACTGTCTTGCATAACTCTATATATTCCACTTTGGAAGTCACATCTTCTTTAGTTGTCCTTATCTCTCTTCTTTTTGCATCAACATTTTGGTTTTTCTTGATAATTTGTTCACATGCAACTTGTTCTTAGACCCAGCTAATTTTATTGCTGTTTCCATAAGAGCTTTGGTTACTTTTCTGTTAACTTCAGAAATATCCACTTCTTCCGATGTTAGGCCTTCTAAAGCAGAGAATAACATTGACTACAATCCCACAAATCATTCGTGAGAAACTGAAGGAAACTCATTGCAGATTACACAGGAGTCACTCCTCTATAAGAAAAGTAGCGAAAAATAGAAACATATATATGAAGTAGAAGATGCACAGAAGCATAGACGTTCCTAAGAAACATTAGAAATGATAACAATAACAAAAATAAGCATTGTATAACAATTTGTCAGTGTGAAGAGTACTCTAAACATTTCTTACCTGAAAACTGAATTGAATTTCAGGGGGAAGAAGAAATCCTAGAGGAAGGAATAAAAATTATTGTTAATATTGATAAAATCAAAAGGGCAATTAAAAGTTTTAAAAATGATACAGCAAGTGGTCCTGGTGGAATACTAGCAGAACTAATAAAAATGGAACAGAAAAGTTGCTAAGAATAATAACTCAGTTAATTGAAAGATGTTTAGATGGTGAAAAAATCCCAGGTGAATAGAAAATTGGCTGCCTAACATCTATTTTTTAAAAAAGGGGCAGAGGCAAAGATGTGAGAACAATCGGGGGATTACTGTGATATCCACTTTTAGTAGACTATATGGTCGAATTATTGGAGATATAATTGAGAAAGAATATTAGCTAAATGAGGTGGAAGAACAATGGGGATTTATAGCAAGCAGATTGTTCATAGATAATATATTCCGTCTTAAACAAGTAATAGAGAAACGAATTGCAACTGGAGAAGAAGTACACTTATTATGCATAGACCAAGCAAAGGCATATGATAATATACCTATTATATGTAAAACTATGCAAAACATTAAAAGATACCAATATTAATACTACGATAATGAAAGCAGTTAAAGAACTGTATCAAGGATCAAGAACAAAGAGAAAAATGGGCCAGAACACTTAAAAGGATTCCTGGTGACTAAAAGACAAAGACAGGGATGTTGCATATCTTCAGCATTATTTAAGATTTATGTGAAACCGGTTATGAAAGATTGGAAAAGGAATTCTCGAGCAATGGGGATTAATTTAAATGGAACAATGGTATTTACTCTGTAATTCGCTGATGATCAAGTAAATCTTGCAGAAGATAAATATGTTTTGGAGTATATGACTAGAAAAAGAAAAGAATACGAAAAATGGGGATTAACTATGAATTTAAATAAAACGAAATGTTTATGCATTGGAAGTAATGAAACAAACTTACAGCTAGAAAATAAGGAATTAATTGAAAGATGGCATCATTATAATTACCTAGGTGTTAAAATTACACAAGAAGATAGAGATATAATGAAATTTAAAAATAGAATTGCACAGGGAACAAAAGCTGTTAAACGCCTGTATAGAATCTGTTGGAATAACCAGAAAAAACGAAATTTGGGTGTTTATAATAGGATTGTTAAGAGCATCTTACTCTTTGGAGCTGAGGCCTGGCGACTAACATAAGTGGACTATTATAAACAGCCCTTTTTTTATAACAGCTATAGATATGTATGCTTTAAGAACATAATGTAGAGTGTTTAGAAGACAGACAGTAACGAATGAAAAGATTAGAGAATTAATGGAAATGAAAGAAACAATTTTAGAAGACATACATAAGAGACAGATACGTTGGTTTATACATGCTTAAAGAATGACCAATGAAAGACTGTCCGAAATTTCCATTGAATATAAATCAAACAAACGCAAAAATAGAATCCGATGTAGAAGAACATGGTCTGATGAAATAAACAGATCACTTAATCAAAATGACCTGATGGAAAATGGTGCTTAGATAGAGAAAGATGAAAAAAATCCTCTTGAAGATCGTAAGGCGACGTTAGTCTCCACAAACCAAATACATACACTTACGGAAAAAAATCCCAACACCACGAAAAAATAGTTGTAGAGGAACGAAATGGTGGCAATACATTTGTATAGGTAACATATTTAATCGATTAAGGTTTCAAGATCACAGCTTATTGTAAGCGAGAGAAGAGCCATTTTAAATGTGAAATGCTGGTACATTAATAACCAGTGTAACCGCCAGAATGTTGAATGCAAGCACGCAAACGTTCATGCATTGTGTCGTACAGGTGATGGATGTCAGTTTGTGGGATGGAGTTCCATACCTGTTGCACTTGGTCGGTCAATACAGGGACGGTTAATGCTGGTTGGGGGTAACGCTGGAGTTGTCGTCCAATCATGTCCCATACCTGCTCGATTGGTGAAAGATCTGGTGATCTAGTAGGTCACGGCAACATGTCGACACTCTGTAGAGCATGTTGGGTTACAACAGTGGTACGCGGGCGAGCGTTATCCTGTTGGAAAACACCCCGTGGAATGTTGTTCATGAATGGTAGCACAACAGGTTGAATCACCAGACCGACGTACAACTGTGCCGTCAGGGTGCGTAGGATAACCACGAGAGTGCTCCTGCTGTCATAGGTAAATTGCTCCCCAGACCATAACTCCAGGTGTAGGTCCAGTGTGTCTCGGCCGCAGACAGGTTGGTTGCAGGCGCTCACCTGACCTTCTTCAAACCAACACACGGCCATCACTGGCACCCAGGC
Source organism: Macrothele yani (assembly GCA_039090855.1). NCBI lineage: Eukaryota > Metazoa > Arthropoda > Arachnida > Araneae > Macrothelidae > Macrothele > Macrothele yani. The sequence continues at coordinate 18,151,498 of CM077026.1, read as the reverse complement.
AGAACCGGCTTTCATCAGAAAACACAACAGATCTCCACTCCGTCCTCCAATGAGCTCTAGCTTGACACCACTGACGTCGCAAACGGCAGTGGTTTGGAGTAAGTGGAATGCATGCTACAGGGCATCTGGCTCGTGGCTGTCCTTCAACTAACCGATTTGTAACAGTTCGTTGTGTCACTGTGGTGGCAACTGCAGCTCAAATTGCTGCCGCAGACGCGGTACGATGCGCCACGGCCATACGCCGTACACGGCGGTCTTCCCTCTCAGTAGTACCACGTGGCCGGCCGGAACCCGGTCTTCTTAAAGTATTACCTTCCCTTGACCACCGCTGCCAACAATCATGCACAATGGCTACATTCCTGCCAAGTCGTTCTGCAATATTGCGGAAAGAAAATCCACCTTCTCGTAGCCGTATTACACGACCTCGTTCAAACTCCGTGAGCTGTTGATAATGGCTTCTTCGTCTTCTTAAAGGCATTCTTGACTAACATCAACACCCTACGTCGAATCTCAACGATAACTAACGCTCACGAACGTTACAGAGCGTATTTACAGCAAACCTGCTTTGCATGTTCCGAGGGGCGCTACTAGCGCCACACGTATGCACCGAGCGCGAAATTTGCATAGGCGTCATCTTACAGATGTACTCTCACCGCCTACCAACTGTCGTTTATCTAACACAACCCCTTCTTGGTGTTGGGATTTTTTTCCGTCAGTGTATTTATACTAAACTAGGTGAAAGCCCGTCAATAATGACGGGGAAAAATAAAATTTATGATACAGAAATTGTTGACATTTATGTATTGTGTTTTTGAGTTCCACGTTAATAGACGGCGACGTTTGCGCAAAGCTTTCTGAATATTTCCCGAGCAGTCAATTGTGGAATTTGACACGATGGGCTGTCAGTTTGTTATGTGTTTTGTATAAAACTTTTAGTCCCATATACCGCCAACACTTCCTGGTACACAACATTTTTCGTATACTCTGACTGTATCAATTTACCCTGTTCTTTTCCGTGAACTATTTTTATCTTGACGTCGTCAGATCGCCGTACTCTTAACGTTGCCACATACAGATGGCTAAACACCAGTTCAGGTAGTGAACCAAAATTTCTGATATAAAATTTTCGTATCTCTAAAGAGCAAGGAGGTTAAAATAAGATATCTGGAGACGCCCTTGTTAACGGAGCAGTACCACTTTGCGTGAAGCCTATAACCGCGAGAGACGGTCGTCAAAGTGTGGGAAAGCTGATGGTTTTCAAGGGTATATTTTGTGTTCGCCGAATCGGCCTTCTTTCGCCGTAAATGTTTACAATTTCGCTTCGTAACTTGCTGCTAATGCGTGAGAAAATGCTGAATTTATAAAATCCTTAATTATTTTGAGGCTTCTTCTCATTTTTATTTTAAACCGAAATACACGAAAGTTAGTGCGAGTTCTAAACAAAACATAACGTTAAAATTGAAACCTTCACTGGTATAAGAAGTATAATTCCTTCTGGTTTTATATTAGCACGGTTTCTGCAACCCCAAATCTACACTATTTCAAAATACACACAGTTGAATTTACATAGGCGTAATGTAAACAACGTCAAATTCTCACAACTTGCGTCTTCACGGTTAAGAGACTCAGGGCATCTCCAAAAGTATTATTCTAACCTACTTTCTAAAGAGTTGACCGTGTGACGTAACGCATCTCTAACGTCGTGTGAGAATGATTTGGATTAGATGACGTCACACCAGCAGCTGTGTTCTTTGTTGCTATGACAGCAAAACAAAGTGATTTACCCCTTAACCTGTGCGCGTGTAGGTGATAACGTCTCCTACACGAAAAGCTAAGCGTGACGTCACAAACGTTTGTTTCTCGGTTGTTGCTATGACGATTTAAAAAGTGGCACGGAGGAGGAGGACTCTAGCAAATTATATATTAGGATTTTGTCACCTGTTACTTTGACCAAAGGCTGCAGGCATTTTTTTCTGGGGAAGCTAGACTTTTCCTTCTGTTCGATTAGCTCAGACATTTTTAAAGACATTTTTCTGATGAATATAATAATTTCCTTCCCCCACCGGGTTCAGTTACCTGAACGTGTGACGTATACTTAAAATGAACTTTTCTTTTTTTGTTTCTGTCTTATTATGTAAATTTAGGTTTCATTCTCAATGAGCATTTTTCTGTCAGAAGAAATTTTCTTTCTCGGCGCAAGTGTTCTGGCAGCAGATCAAAGAACAATTACGCAGTCGATAGCGAAGGGTAAGAACGAGTGTGTTGGGTGTTCAGAAGACAATGTTATCAGTCCTGAGTGGACCGCCCCGGTGGCGCAGTGGTCTAAGGCGCTGGCCTCTGATCATTCGTCCGTAAGGGGTCCGGGTTCGAATCCCGGTCAGGCATGGATGTTGTGTTTGTCTTACGGCACTGGCTCTCTCCCTTCCCTGGAACCAGTGACCCTAAATTAGGGACGGGCGACTGCTTGTAGCCCATTGAGTTGCTCACGGCGGTCGTTAAACCTCAAAAAAAAAAGTCCTGAGTGGCAATGTAATTATTTGTCTAAAAGGCAATAATAGCTAGACAAAAATAGGGTAGCGGGTCATACGTGCAGTAATCCATAATGAGTTGTGTGCAATCTTTCAAGAATGATTTATGGGCTTATATGCAACGTTACGACAGATTATAAAGATAACATTTTTGAAATAAATAACCGTTCACGGTTAGAAGTTATATGCAATGTAAATATGTTGTGTGCTAATGACAAATTATATCCAACGCAGATATGTTGTGCGTTCATCACATGTGGATGATTACGTGCCATACTGACAGGTATAAATAAAGTGCATATATGTAAAAGACCTAGTTATTCTTGAAGTGACATTTTTATGTCCAGTTTATTTCAACTAAGAGAATCCAACGAGTTTTACAGTAAAATAATTCACTTAGCAGGTTTTAAACTTTAGCCTTCAATCAGAAAAATGCTTTAAGTCTACACTGAAGTTTATATTGGGGCATTAGTTTGAATGATAAACATTTATCAAGTTAGACAAATATTAGTCCACTTTCAACTTATACCTCATAAAAGATATAGCCATTTTTTTCGATGCAAGTTAAATTTTGCAATCTCTTCAGGGTTCTGCGGGACGTAGTCACTTTGTCTTGCTACATTTCACTTCCTGTTCAATTGTGAGAAGGTTATAGACATGTTTCCAGTGAATCGTAAATTTTTTGAGCCCTAATAAATTACCCTGGCGTACAAAATTTAAGGACCGTTCCGTTTTTTCGCCTTAGTTTTGCAATGAAGCACCCTGGATAGATGAATTTCGTATCACAGGGACTTTAGTATGTGCCAAATGGGTGAATGAACAAACACATGTGCAAAAATGAATACAAAAGTGTACACTGAGACTTTTGTGTAAACTGGAACTAACCGTAAAGCAGGACACACCATGGTACACAGCCATCGTTTCTACAGATGCATTACAGCAAAGAGGTGGTGTCAGTAAGGAATATGATGTCTCCTAACAGCAATGGCAGCGTTGGCCCGTCTGGCCATATTTAACACGAGGCTGTCGATTAGTTCTTGGGGCAACTTCTAGGCGACATCACATTTCAGAAATTTGCATACGCATCGTTTTCTACTAATCCGCTTGGGTTATGCAATCGCCTGAAGCTTGTGTGTTTCGCTGTGCTGCTAAAATCTAGGGCACTAGTGTCCGTTCTTAAACTTTGCACGCGATTGTACATTAAAAGTTTAAAAATTCTACAGTTGAATGCCATATCTTGCCCTCAGTGCAATCACCTAAACTGCATAGGAAATTTTTCGATGAATGAAACATTTCAACTAAGCAATTACATTCAAATTTTAAATATTTTATCGGTGAATATTAGATAACATCCGTACACTACTGTTTGCGAAAATTGCTGCACCATGAAGATCTGCTGGTAGTAGCTAGAAACTTATAGGATATGTACAACAAGTTGGGACATGCAAAATGATTAAAAAAATGCCAGAGAAAATTCCTTTGCAGTTTCATGGCAGCTCTCTCTGAACTGTCTGGTCTTGGGTATAAAGAGCTGTTGCAATCAATAAAGAGCGATATGGGGCCGCGGTTGGCCTAGTGGTCAACCTTCGTAACTGCCACGGAGAAGACCTCAGGTTCGATCCCAAGCAGGTACGAACGCTCGAACCAGTAAATATCCGCTGTGAGTCGTATGGGCACGTTAAGCCGTCGAGTACTAGCACTCTCGGTAGTAAATAAATGCGTCTTCCTCCACCTTTCTACTTGGCTTCCGTGTCACTTTCCTATCAGGCACTCTAGAACAAATCTCGTAGCTTGCTATTTCTAAGGATTGTTTAAGACCTCGGGTCAGACACTCCATTCCTAAAATCTTCTAACTATGATGTGATCTGAATATCCGACATTGGGTCGAAATGGTGTTTCTTGTGTCTCACAAAGCCCCGTCGGCGCGTAAGGTCGCATAATGAACTCCTGAACGACTTTGAGCAAGGAAGTATTGTTCGTCTAAAAGAAGCTGGATGTTTCTACCGCGAAATTGCCACTCGTACTGCGAAATTGCCAATCGTACCACAAAATTGCCGCTCGTACCGTGAATTTGCCACTCGTACTGGTCGAGGCGAGAGTACAGTTTCGCGAACGTGGCGTCAGTGGACAGATGAGACGAAGACGCATACAAATCTCGGAAATGGACCGAAAAATCGCACGACTGCGCGAGATGACAGACATCTCTACAGCATGGCAGCGACGGATCAAACAGAGAATCCACGATGTAAGCGCAGCAGTGCAGGACTGTCAAAGAGCAAGCTTTCTCGTCCAGCACAGTTCGACGCCTTCTGCCAAACAGAGGACTGATAGCTGGAAGCTCATTGCTGCGCATTTTTTTGAATTGATCCTGAACCACAGACGCCTCAGGCTGCAATAGGGTCTCGAACAAAGACACCGTCGCGCTATTGGGCAATAGGTCGCGTTTTCTGACGAGTCACGATTTAACTTGATGCACCATGATGGTTGCATACGTGTTCCTAGACATCGTGGTGAACGGCACCTTGGCGCGTGCGCTTTACAGCGTTATAATTGCCCAACGCCAGGTGACATGGTTTGAGGTGCCATTGATGCACAGAGTGGCCACTTTATTATGACCACCCCCTCGTTGGCCCACCTTTCGCCTTTAATACTGCGTCGATTCTTCGTGGCATGGACTCCACAAGATGTTGATAGGTTGTTTGTTGAATCTGAGACTATGCTTGATGAATAACACTTTCCAGGAGTGTGATATTGCAGGGTTGTGGATCCAGCTGTCTGATGGCTCGTTCAACTTCATCCCACAAATTCTCAATGGGCTTGAGGTCTGGAGATTGTGGGGGCCACCTAAACAAAGTACAATAAGAGCGCTATGGTAGGACGCATTATCTTGTTGAAAGTAGCCATCGCCATTGAGGAAGACCACCCACATGACAGGATGCACTTGGTCCGCAACAATGTTTAGATATGATGTGCCAGTCAGAAGTTGATCAACACGAATTCAAGGGTCCAAAGCATGCTTGGAAAACATTCCCCAAACAATAACGTTGCCTCCACCAGGGTTGTAGCAATGCATTTGGGGTCCATGCTTTCGTGCTGTTTCCGCTAAATTCTCACTCGGCCATCAGCATGATGCAACTGAAAACGTGATTCATCGGACCACATAATTTGTTTCCAATTATCGACTGTCAAATCCGTGTGCTCCTGTGCGAACTGGAGACGTTTTCTATTGTTAACTGCAGACAGCAAAGGTGTTCGAACAGGCCTTCAACTGCCATATCCCATCCGATGCAGTGTACGGCGAACATTGCGTGCACAGATCATTTGAGGGGATCCTTGATTAAGTTGGTCTGTAACTTGCTGCACTGTTGTCCTTCTGTTGTCTGTTATCAGTCTGGACACTCTCCGTTCCACCCGAGCAGTCACTAGTCGGCGACGACCAGACGTTGCACGTAGAGACCCAGTTTTTTTGGCTGACAGTCCAGTCTTTAAACACTTTAACAACAGCTGCTCTGGAACATTTCACGAATGCGGCGGTTTCGGTGATACTCGCTTCATGGCTCCGAGCTCCTACAATCATCCCACGTTGAAAGTCCGTCAAATCGCCTTTTTTACCCATCTCGTCACCCAAAAATCACTTCTACTACTCTCGGAAGCACTAAGCTTTCCCTTTTATGATAGCCTCGCCCTCTGGCGGCAACAGCGTGTAACCATAGCTCATTTGCTTAAAACTGTCAGGTGGTCATAATAAAGTGGCCGCTCAGTGTATAACAGAAGGACAATACTCTGCTACATGTGGCGCGGAATGTCCAGGCCTCTTCCGTGCACGGCAGATTCCGCTTCTTCTCTGGCCTTCACGTTCGCGGGATATGTCCCCGATCGTACATGTCTGGGACATGGTAACAAAGCGACTAGCCCATCAAGAGCTTCCTCCACTCAGCGCAAATGACATCTGGTCTCACATAAAAGCAGCCTGGCACGCTATTCCCAAGGCGACATCAAAAGCTTCTTACACACAACGCCATGCAGCGTAGGGACTGTTATTTTTGATCGAGGTGGCTTCACACGATACTGTGTTTTGAATCGAAAAAACCTTCTTTAGCTCTACATATGTAATCAGTTATGTCCTGTCACATGAGAAACCTGTGGTATAAATTTCATTTGAACACCAGGATTCTTGAAAGTGGCAATCCGTTTTTTGGTGTAAATGTGACAAAGATGGTGAATCAGATACTATCCGTAAGCTTGAAAAGTTCGTCGCGATGGAGCGGGAATCAAAACCGCGTCTCCCAGACAGCGCCCGAGTATGCTAACCACTACACCACTCAGAACGAGCAAGTCTCAAGTTTCCGATTAATTTGAATACAACCATCATAAGAATCGCTAGTTGAAGCAACCGGCATTCATGTTTAGCGAATCTGGAGGTTAAGAATTCTATACCGTGATTGCCCGGAGGAGCAGATAAATCATGAATGAATCCGGGATTATACCAGATAATACAAATTTCGAAGATAACAATCCGTTTTTTTGGTTTAATATGACAAGGATGGTAATACATATTACACCATCTTACCATCTTTGTCACATTTACCTCAAAAAACGGATTGTAATCTTCAAAATTTGTATTATACGGTGTAATCCCGTATTTCATTCACGATTTATTCATACCCAGAGCTCTTTCTTGGTGTTGCAATTTACACAAACCGTAGTGAATCTTTGATAAATGCCAGATTTCTCGCCTTGGCCAATTACTATAAGATTACATACATTTTATCGATTAATACTCAATTCTGCCTTCTTTTCGATTACCAGAAATGTATAGACATTTTGTCAGTAAATTTTATATTTAGCTATCTGATCAGTCCTATATAGGTATTTTATCGGGAGACAAAGTTTGTCGATGAATGCAGTAGCTTTTGAATCTGCTTTTTTATCGCAAATTCAGTTTTATGCGACGACTGCAGTTTTTCTCCAGGTTTATCACTGTTTTAATTTCCGCATGCTTTCAACACTTCCATGGAATGTGCCGAGCGGGTCAAATCAATAAATAAGTAATCAAATTAACAAATAATTTGATTACTTATTCAGGAGAAAGTAGAAACTCAGTTAGTTTCAAGGATTCGCCGAATATTTCTCGGTTTCAAATGTCGCCGATTCACTAAATCTGCATTGAACATATTAAGGAGCACAATCGGTTGAAATACTTTTTGTAAGATGTTTCTGTTTCCTTATATTATGTCTCATGCACGACTTTATTGAAAGCCAACCATGAGCGAATGATAAAGAATTGTTAAGGATTTGTTTTCCTATCTCACATTTAAACGCATCATCTACTCACTTTCACACAATTTACTTAATCTAATGATTTATCAGAAATTTAAAATTTATTTACGCTACTAATTTGTTGAATAGGAGGATAAAGAACATTAATTTAAAAGCAGTTCCCGGTTTTTAAAACCATTAGACCCAAGTCAGAATATTTCTCACAGATATACATCAATGATCCATTACATTATGACTACCTACCTACTGGGCTGTAGGACCCACTTTAGGCCACTACATAGGGGCCATTCGGCGTGGTATTGATTCGATGAGGTGGTGCTTGGTATCCTCGGATAAATGATACCATAATGTCAGAAGCAGGTCCTCCAGTTCCAGTATATTTCGAGGTGGTGTTGATTTAGCGCGAACCCGCTATTTTCCAAGTCGAACCACAAATGTTCAATTGGGTTCATGTCAGGCGAATTTGGAGTCCAGAGCATTAACGGAAAGCCACCATCATGTTCCTCGAACCACTTCTTGACGATTCGGGCAGTGTGGCATTGCGTAATATCCTATCTGTAACTGCCATCACTAGCCAGGAACACAGTTGCCATGAATGGGTGAATTTGGAACGCAACAATGTTCAAACACCTGACGGCCGTCAGGGATTGCGCTACTGGAATAATGGGGCGTACATTGTCCCAACAAAACATCGCCCACAGCATAACACCGACGTCGCCGGACTGTTTTTACCCAACAGTGCATCCAGGGGCCATAGCCTCCGTTGGTAATCGGCGTATCCGAGCTCGGCTGTCTACGTGATGCACCAAGAATCTTGATTCGTCATACCAGGTCATTTTCTTCTAATCATCCACGATCCAATCTCGATGATCTTGGGCCCATTTCATGCGTTGTAAGTGATAACGTGCATGAGGACCCGGATGGGTCTTCGGCTACGCAGGCCCATACACAGAAGGACGCGATGAACTTTGTGCTGTGATACATTGCGCGGATCATCACTGTTGTAGCTGCTGGTTATTTGCGTCCTGCGGTCGCTGTGAACAATGAGAGACAGTCCCCGCTGCCGTCTGGTATCAATGAGCTGCGGACGACCCACGGCTTGGCGACGGTTCGTCTCCTGAGTATCTCTGTGTTTTGATATGTACTCACTACAGCGGCACGTGAACAACCCACAAGCCGTTTCCGAAGTCGTAGTTCCGAGTCGCAGCGCCATCACAATTTGTCCTTCATCCAACTCTGTTCAATCGGTAGCTTTTCGCATTCTGACTCTGAACATTCTATTAACGCAAAACCGGTCCTGGGGTTGTATATATACTGCTCTGCGACTTTAACCTGCGCCACCGTTCGGTCTGCAGACGCGATCATTTCTCTATGCGGGGGCTGGTCATTAATGAATGTCTCATTGGTGTACAATCAGATCTAAATTTCAAATGGATTTAAGAGATAAAATAACTAAATAAATACTTATACCATGCCGGGCCACAAAAAAGTCGCGGTGTGAATGGAAACATGCAAATACCGATGAGGGCATGACTGGTGAACCATTTCGAATAGTTGCATAATGCTGCGGCCAATACAACCTTTAAATGGAACGAAATCAGCGTGCAGCTCATCAGTTCTAAGCGATCATGGCGGAAGATGTTACATGCGGTAGCCTAAAAGATGTGACAGAGTTCACACACGGCCAAATTATTGGCCTGTGGCAAGGGCAGAAGACCTGCAAGGAGATTGCTAAAATCACTGGCACCGAATTACGAACTGTCCAACGCATTATTAAATCGTGGAATGATGGCGGTGTCGCATCAAATTCGTGGGAAATGTGTTCTGGGAAAACAGTCCTGAATAATGGTGACCGAAGATCATTAAAACACTTATTGAAATCGCATCACAAAAAAAAAAACCGACACTAGAACTCGCAACTATAGTCAACAGTGGAAGCAAAACCATTTCCACTCGTACGATGAGACGGGTACTTAAAAAACTGGGAATAAACAGCTGTGTTGCAAAGAGGAAACCACTGGTTAGTAAGAGTAAGCGAAAAAAAAAGAATTAAATTTCGCCACGGAATATGAAGATTGGACTGCTGAGCAATGGGGAGAGTCATGTGTTCTGATGAGTCGAGGTATACTCTGTTCCAGCATGATGGACGCATCAGGGTTCGAAGAGAACCACATGAAGTATTGGACCCTTGCTGTACTGTACCCACTGTACAGGCCTCAAGAGGAAGTGTTATGATCTGGGGTTGGTTCTGTTCGGCTGGTTTAGGAGCAGCAATAAAATGAAGTCACCTGAGTATCTCAGCATACTGAATGACCACCTTATTCCATTAATGGGATTTTTCTTCCCTGAAGGCAATGGACTATTCTAGGATGACAATACCACGATGCATCGCGCTAAAATTGTGAAACATTGGTTCCACGAGTACTAGCCATCATTCGAGCACTTGAATTGGCCACCACAAAGTCCTGACCTGAACCCAATTGAGGGTCAGTGGGATATACTGGAAAGGAATCTAAGTAGTAGTTCCACTCTTCCACCATCAACCAAGGATCTTGGCGAGATGTTACTGCAAAACTTGCCACAAATTAGTGGGAAAACAGCACATAAACTCATAGACACCTTGCCACGCCGAATGTGTGCTGCGATCCGTGTTTATTGGTGGTACCACGTAGTATTAACACGCACGATATTTAATTTGGCCAAGCAGTGAAAAATTATAGTAATATTCTTTCATAACAGAGCTTTCACAGCACCATTGCTGTAGGGAGCCTGCTAGGAATATCTACCTAGGGTAGGTTTTATACAATTAATTTGGAATCACTCTCTTATGGAACACTAAAAGTGGATCGTATTTTAGCGATTCTTTAAAAATTCGAGAAAAGAGAAAAAATAACTATGAAAAATAGCGAAAGCTAAAACATAAATTAACCACAGAAAGAGAAAGTTTGCAATACATAAAAAAAAAGAAGAAGAAGAGTCTGGATCCTACTTATGAATTCGTAATTTAAATAATTTTTCTGTAATTTTAAAGTCTCTTGTTTAATAAAAACAAACCAGTATGCTTCTTACAAATTTTGAAGATGACAATCCAATTTTTGGCGTAAATGTGACAAGGATGGTAAGTCAGATAATATCCGAAAACTTGAAAATTTTCATCGTCCTGGAGCGGGACTCGAACCCGCGTCTCCCAGAAAACGCTCGGGTATGCTAACCAATACACCACGAAGAACGACCAAGTTTCAAGTTTCCGATCAATTTGAATTTAACCATTACAGGATTCGCTAGTCGAAGCAACCGGCATTCATGTTTAGCGAATCTGGAGGTTAAGAATCGTATCCCGTGTTTGCCCGGAGAAGCAGATAAATCATGAAAGAAATACGGGATTACGCCATATAATGCAAATTTTGAAGATGACAATCCGATTTTTGGTGTAAATGTGACAAGGATGATAATATCGGAAAACTTGAAAATTTTCATTGTCCTGGAGCGGGACTCGAACCCGCGATTGATCGGAAATTTGAAACGTGGTCGTTCTGGGTGGTGTAGTGGTTAGCATACCCGGGCGTTTTCTGGAAGACGCGGGTTCGAGTCCCGCTTCAGGACGATGAAAATTTTCAAGTTTTCGGATATTATCTGATTTACCATCCTTGTCACATTTACGCCAAAAATCGGATTGTCATCTTCGAAATTTGTAATATATGGCGTAATCCCGTATTTCTTTCATGACAATATGTTTCTTGTTTAACAAAAATTCATGTAGCAATTAAATCGGATTTTTTTTCTCCATCGAAAAGTGTAAACAGCCCGAATTGGGCATCTTCGTAGTTGAAATTCAAGATGCTCATTATAGATAATCTCAGGAGCGGTGGACAATTAATAAATTAGAATAAGCATGTTTTATGAAAAATGTAATAATTACACTGGTATACAAGGTTTTTATAACATTAACAAATGTAGCTGATTTTAACCGATTTTTCGGAGCTAATGGCCATCACGTCACGTTTTTTTGTGATGTGTCTGTTTACGGGTGTCCATCGTTTGTATTTGAAATTGCGTAATATTTTATACGTAATGGGATAGTGTATGAGTAGATGACTGTTCCTTTCTACTACACACTTCTTAGTAGCTGCCCCCAGACCAGTTAATTTACTTACATGAACCGGTTACCTTACCTTACTTAGACACTCGTCCGAGGAATGGCGAAGGATCTGTGAGTGTTATAATATAGATCTGAGACGACGTACAGTTCTAAATACAGTTTTATTTACAATCTCTGGTTTAAGTGAGAATATTCAAATATTAGAACATTTAGGCTTGAGTGAGAATTTTCACTTCCGAGTATTTGTATCGTACTCTGGAGCAGATTCAGCACACAGTTGAATTACCAGCATGTGCATATGCTGGGGTTCAGTTCTTGTTGAGATAGAAAGTCAAAAGCTCCACAGTTCTTGTTGATTCAAGAGCAACACAGTTCTTGTCGAGATACAAAAGCAACACAGTTCTTGTTGAGATACAAAAGCTACACAGTTCTGGTTGAGATACAATAAAAAATTACCACCCGTCATATTAATTGCAACACATCTTGAAACACAGATGGAGGGTGAACTTTGATCACTCAGACCGCGGCCTGAATTTCGATATGTCCCTAAATAACCCTCAGTTATTAGAACATCATTCGTATAACTTAACCCGCAGGTCGATTCTGCTGCATTGCTATTCCACCTCGGTAGAACAGCGTTATTAACGGATGGTTTACATATTCAACGCTGCTACAACTGCAAAAAGCCCGTGTTATTCGATTCCGTGCAGAGACCCAAGAGGAAAAAATGTCCGTTGTAACTTTTCGCGCCTCTTCGAACTTTTCATCCCTGGAGAGCGCTCGTCCAATGGCGTGCAAGAATGCTGAGCTGCATAGAGCCACGTGGTTTCTCTCAATGTCCAGCGCTCAGCAAAACTTTCCGTGACCTCCCAGGCTCGCGCATTTGTGGAGCCCCTCTGCCCCGCAGAATTCACTGACGAAAGGATTTTTTTTCTTCTTCCTTCCACTGGCCCTGACATACAACATGACCAACTGCTTGCTATCTTCCTTCTCGCTGACAAGAAATGGCTTCCGATCTCCCAGCTTGTATTTATTTTTCACCTTTTCGACCCTAAAACCTCCAAATTTGTTCACGTCATCACAATATTGTTCCACATTTGCGCTTGTAGGCATGTAAAAGGACACTAGATCTTTTTATTGTCCCATTTCTCCACCGGACATGTTATGGGTGGCAGCAGTGATTTTTCACTGGTAGAGAATACGTAACCGCAACCGAACCGACATTGCTGCTTTTTACATTGAAAGAGACACACGTGCTGCATGTATATGAGCCAAAAGTTAGCGAAATGGAGAAACGCTATCGTCGCGGATGTATTGATATTCCGGATACGTTTTGCTACGTTTGCGGTCAGTATATTATAAAATCTCAGAGTTGTCCATTGAGAAAGACTGTGAGGAAAGCCTACTATTTTTATTTAGGATGTGCTTTTGGAGACCAAAATAAATGGTGTGCTCCACATGTTTGCTGCATTTCCTGCTTTGTTGACCTGAGTGAATGGTTAAAAGAAAAGCTGAAATCCATACCTTTCGCAGTTCCGATGGTTTGTCGTGAGCCTATTGATCACGTAGAAGAATGCTATTTTCGTTTAACCCAAGTGATGGATTTTCAAAGAAGAATAAAAGTAAAATACAGTATCCAAATTTGCCATCAACTTTAAGGCCTGTTCCGCATGAGGAAGATCTTCCTATACCAGAACCTGTATTGAATTGTGAAGAGATAGATTCAAATTCATCCAATGAAGACATGGACGCACATGAAGATCCGGAACCTACATACACACCTAAACACTTAGACGAGCCCCGCTTAATTGAGCAAAATGAAATGAATGATGTCGTTCGAGACCTACAAACAACAAAGTGAACTTTTAGGTTCCCGACTGTAAAAGTGTAACCTGCTAGCAAAGCGTACACGTGTATCTGTGTTCAGATATAAAAATTTGGGTCTATGTTCTTTCTATGAAATGCAGGATATCATGTGCTTTTGTTCAGATACTTCGGGGCTAAAGACAGAATTAGGAATATCTCACGATTTTACGGAATGGCTCCTATTTATCAACTCATCCAAGGTTATTTCAAAAACTGTCCTTTTGTACAACGGAAACCAGAAGCCTTCCATTCCAGTAACACATGCTGTAGGAATGAAGGAGAGGTATGAAGACATGGACGAAATTCTCACTGCAATAAAATATGTCCAGTTTTGGTGGTCAATATGCGGTGATCTGAAAGTGATACCGCTCTTGCTCAGGCTTCAAAGCTGCTTCACTAAATTTTATTCTTTTCTCTGTATGCGGGACAGTTCAGGAACAACAGAACATTAGGAAAAGGACGGACTGGCCTAAACGAGATGTTTTCATTCCTGAAGAGAGTAACGTTCGTCACAAGCCCCTTGATAATTCCTCAGATGTGTTGTTTCCTTCACTTCATACCACACTGGGGCTGATGATAGACTTTGTAAATCCTATGGACAAATCTGGCGCAGGTTTCGTGCACTTAAAGCAAACATTTTCGCACTTAAGTGATGCAAAACGCAAAGAAGGCATTTTTGTTGGTGTTCAGATTCAAAAACTATTGCTTGATTCCGATTTTACCGAAAAACTAAGCAGCACGGAGCTCGCTGCACGGCAATCTTTCACATCTGTGGACTAGGGATTTCTGGGTAACCAGAAAGAGAGCAACTACAAACAGCTGATTCACAACCTTCTCAAGAACTATAAAAACCTTGTGTGCCGGACGCTCTCAGAAATGTATTTCCTCTATTCGCATCTGGACTTCTTTCCTGACAACCTAGGAGCAGTCAGCGATGAACAAGGAGAAAAGTTTCACCAAGATATTCAAACGACGGAGGAGAGGTATCAAAGCAGGTGGGCTCCTTCAATGATAAGTGATTACTGCCGGTTTTTGCAGAAGGAGAACAACAGGACACCTAAGAGAAAAACAATGTATTACTTGTACGGGTATGTGTATGTATATGTATATTTACATTGGTGTTAGCATTGTTTATTCTAATTCTTTTTCTTTTGCTGTCTCATATGCAGTGATATATGAATAAAGCCATGTATGCTGGTAGTAGAGCTTGTATACGGGTGAATGGTGTTTTATCAAAATGGTTTTACATTGGTGCAGGTGTTAGACAAGGTAGTGTAATGTCACCATGGCTGTTTAATATATTTATGGACGCATGCATGCGTGATGCCAAAATAGATAAAAGTGGTTTGTGTCTTGGTGATTTCCGTGTGTGCAGATTGCTGTATGCTGATGACACTGCCCTGTTGTCAGAGAGCAAAAGTGAGTTGCAGAGTATGTTGACTCGGATGCACGAAGTTTGCATGAAATTCAAACTGAGTATAAATAAGGGAAAAACCAAAGTTATGGTGTTTGAGAGAGGAACGGGTAGCACTGAATGTAATGTAAGTATAAATGGCACTGTGATTGACCAGGTGAGTGAGTTTGTGTATTTAGGAAGCATGTTTGACGGAGAGAACAAGTTGGATGGTGAAATCAGTAGGCGAGTGAATTCTTCTTCGAAAGTCATAGCTGCTCTGGGAGGTTTTCACAGGAATGATGGGTTCTCTAGAGAGTCCCGCATGGCTGTGTTTGAAAGTGTAATTGTTCCTACTCTGATGTATGGCAGTGAAACCTGGGTACTGCAGAAAAACATAGGAGTCGTTTGTGTGCTGGAGAAATGCGTTACTTACGTGGGGTTTGTGGCAAGACACGATCTGATTGTGTGAGGAATGAAGACGTATTGCAGTTGTGTGATGTGAAGCAAAATATTGTTAGCAAGGTGGAGACCAATATACTTCGATGGTTTGGCCATGTTGTAAGAATGAGTGATGAAATGCTTACTAAGAAAATCTTTTCAGCCCAAGTGGCAGGAAGGAAAGGCAGAGGAAGGCCAAGGAAGACATGGGTGGATCAGATTCAGGAGTGTCTGCATGAGAAATAGATTACGAGTATAAGTATAAAAGATCTTGTGTACGGCGTGTAACGGATATCAGTGAAGTACGAGTTGTATGTCAAGATCGCTGTAAATGGAGAAGTTTGATACGACAATAATAAATAAAAATATCTGGAAGTTTGTATTTCTTTTTGGAGCTAACCTCTGAATCTCAGAGAACAGCTTAGTGATATGTATGTATGTCTGTATGTATGTATGTATGTATGTATGTAACAAGACACATAAATACAGTATAACATTACAATGCGAAGCAGTAGTTTGTACATCTAGCATTGTATACCGGATGATCATAATTAAAGTATCCCTATTTAACGTTCTCTGGAGAGATATCTAGCAGTCCAAAAGCAGCCAAGGTAGGTATACTGACAATTCAAGACACGCGGAAGAGATTTCCGCAAAAAAAAAAAAAAAAAAGTCCAGAAGTCGCCACCAGGGGACATCTGACGCTGCAAGCTGCAATAATATAGATACTTTTCGGCTCTACGAGGGAAATGAGTCCTTGTGGCGCTACGAGCAACAAGAAAGCGTATCATTTACATAATGCATTCACGCTACAGGCAACTCGTGGGTGTGAAACTGTCCTAGACATGGTGAATGCGATTCGCATTCAATCAACCGCAGTGAGTATCACTTTCTCTTCTTGTGAAGTTGCTTTAAGCAGAAACCAACGCAACATGTGCGTTGGTTTCTGCTTCGATATTTGAGTCATTTCTCTCGTATAGCCGAAAATTGTCTATATTATCCAAGCTTGCAGCGCCAGATGTCCCCTAGTGGCGACTTTTGTAACTTTTTTTTTTCGAAAATCTCTTCCGCATGTCCTGAATTGTCAGCATACTAAATTTGGTTGCGTTTGGACTGCTAGATATCTCTCCACAGAGTGATGACTAGGGATACTTTAATTACGATCATCCTATATATGTATCTGGAAATATAGCAAATGTTCATACACGAAAAACTGCACGTGTTGGAGATTTTTTACAGTCAAATTTGAATTTAGCACCCCGAAATCAGTTAAAAACACCCTATTTGACTTATGTTTTGAAAACAAAAATTTAAGAATGTTGACTAGTGTTATGATTTATGAAGGATTGGTTTTCGTTTTATTCTGTTTCTAACGTGCTCAATAAAATCTCCAGAAATGTTTCTTGTGATCAGAATAAAACCTACGAAATTAATTACCATCTCCAGCGGGAAAATAAGATTTTTTAAGATTTATTCCTGAAAAGGAAAAAATCAGAAGTTATTACAGAGGTTGTTTTTCGTTGTAATTCAGAAAGTCCAGTGATAATTTCTGAGCAGAAAGCAGAAAGAAAAAGGTGGATTTAAGATTAGCACTTCTTTAATAACCTTTCCCGTTGGGAGGAAATTATGGGAACTAATCAAAGGATAACACCAGTAGTTTTTTGAGACAAATGCCTACGAGAAACGATCCACTTCAGTACATTATCGGGTTTCATTCACTGGGAGTCTTACTTTTAGTCTTTTGTGGAATGCATTGTTGGGCTTTATCAGCGACTGCAATGGGTAAAGAAAGACACCAGACGGCTTTTTTTTTCTCTAGTCTGGTAAGTGAAATGATACGAGCTCTTTGTTTTGTCCTGGTAATTGTGTTGAGTTCTCTGTCACCTTTTGAAGCCTTTTCATCGGAAACCGAATAAAATGAGCAATACATCAGCGATGCCAACCGGTTTGACCTTAGCTACTGAATTGTTTCTTGTTTATTTCTCCGCTTTCTTTGACAAAGAGAGGGTTGATTGAATATTGAAGTAATAAAGACAGATTGTATAATGTTCTTTCAGACTGAAGAAAGATAATTACTGATAAGGAATTATTCTTTGACAAAACTTCTTTGGTGTTCAATATTGTTATGAACAAAAGCCCTCAAAATGATTTGAAAATTAAACAGTGAGTAAAACACGATACTAATTACTTTTGAACAGCGAGGAGACATTTCGAAATTTATGTCTTCTGTAAAATTCAACTGGAAAAATTAAAAATGAGAATAATATTTGCGATGACATAAGGATCGCTTCTTTAGTGAAAGTGGGACAAACATGCGGGTTTTCAGCCTCAGGCTTCTATAATTTATACAATACTGGAAAATATTGATTTGTAAAATATGGAGAACTACGGAAAATATGAAAGAGAAATTACACCGAAAGCAAAACGTTCGAAATGAAATAGCTAAAAAAAACACAATACCAGAAATACATATTTGCGTTAGGTGTATTGTTAACGCAAATCCAACTCAGTGTATATTTTCATACAAAGATTTCGAAAATAAGTGTTTTTATGTAAAAATATTATTTATCTAAAATCTGTTATCTAATAATAAGATGTCGTTACATCTCAGGAATTTTACGTTATTAAATTAAATTATTGTTAGGAAACTCAATGCCACGTATTTTGTGTTAAAAAAAGGTGCGTTAATGCGGTTCCTGTGCGTTTCGCCAGTATAAAAAGAGAAAACAAACACTGTTAACTATTTATTGGTATAACAAGAATCATAATTGACTTTCGCAAGACGATATCTCTCTGTTTCTGTTTGGATATGACGTCGTTTTCTCTACAATTTTTGCGCTCTCAGGATCAATAATTCCAATGGTTTTCCAGTCTCATTAAAGCATTTCCACGCGGATTTTTCAGCAATGCGTTTTCGTTATTGTTTCTTTAATGGAAGTCTTATTACTTTTCTCCGATTTCCTGCATTAATGTCCTCAATCCTTTGGTGCTGTTTTGTGGTTCTTTGCATAATAAAAAACTTAATGGATTCAACGCTCTAATGATCCCAATCAATGTAGAGATAAAAACGTTTCTTCTAACAATATATTTCACCCTGAAGCTGCATCAAACTCCCATTACTGTAAACACTTCCTCATGCATTTTGCAGTATCCGATAAACAAGAATCCGCGGTGGCAAAATTTTCCAAATAAAAAATTTTGAATACAAACGAAACGTAAGGAAAAGGAAAAGCTGTATTGTATTATATCAGTCGTGGATCTCATATCGACGTTCGGTCATGATAAACCGGAATGCAAGGGTTGTCCCAAAACAACTTTGAATGTTATAAAGAAAATAAGTGTACCTTAATTAAAATATGACAACTTCTTTGATAATTATTAAAGAAGTTGTCATATTTTTTTGAAATGCTATCTATTGCATCGAATACAGATGTCTCAATGTTCCTCCCACTTTTTAAATGTCTTCTGGAATGCTTCTTCTGAAATGCTGTTGAAGCACCCTTGCGCAGCTGTGATAAGTTATTGATCGGTCTGAAATTATTGCCGGAACAACCAGAAGTCACATGGTGACAAGTCCTGGATTATATAAAGTTGGGGCATCAACTTAATATTCATTTCTATAAATATTAACGACAGAATTGGCCATGTGTTGCCTTGCATTATCGTGGTGTAATACTCAATTCGTTCTCAGGTATAGTCGTTTTGCTGTTACACGTTTCTGCAGATTCTGTAGCATTGTTTTGTCCTAGTTGACATTTATCGTAGTATTTGGAGCAACAATGTTTTGATAGATCTTACTTTAACAATCAAAGAACGCAACCAACATGACCTTTCCGGCTGAATTTGATTGACGAACTTTTTTTGCTTTAAGCGAGGGCGGCGATTTCCAAAAA
The DNA here is from genome assembly GCA_039090855.1 of Macrothele yani. Taxonomy (NCBI): domain Eukaryota; kingdom Metazoa; phylum Arthropoda; class Arachnida; order Araneae; family Macrothelidae; genus Macrothele; species Macrothele yani. The sequence goes on along the minus strand of CM077026.1, from coordinate 18,131,998 downwards.
CAGCCTCCTGCTTTGGATGGTGGATCAAAATAATATAGGCAAGTTTCGCTTCCTGTAATAACCCGTTGCATGACTTCTGGATCTTCGTTTACCATTTGCTTTAATCGTTGATAAACCTCAACTCGAAGATCCATTTGTTCCTTTATCAAGAAACGGGAAACCCAAGTTGAACAATCTCTTTTCATGCCTAGAGCTCAGTTAAAATTCTGTGAATTGATGATTTAGAAATGTGAACCATATCTTCGATATCTCTATTTAATAGGTGTATGTCTTCCCGTATAACAGCTATTGTATTGATGTTTACCTCTGTAACACTCGTTGAAAGCCTTCCTCCATGAGCGATTAAAGCCACTGACTCACAACCATCCATACATTCTTTATGCCAACTGAAAATTGTTGATTTTACCAAAGATTCATGTTTACTTGTGTTCATTATTTATCGATGTATACCAGGTGTCTCAAAAAAGATTGAAACAAGCTTTTATCTCTTCAACGGTTGATCACAAATACATACAAGTACTTTCAATTAGTAAAATACTCAAAATGACGTAACGGCTTGAGTGCAAGTAAGCCGTTACGTCATTTATTATTTTTATGCAAATGCCACCCATAGCAGTCGCCCCGCTATAGGTGGCATTTGCATAAAAAAAAATTTCATACAGGCTTCGCAGAAAAAAAAATTCAAACAAAAACTACGCTAAGTCCAAATTGGTATAATAAAACAAACCCCTTTGTGCTATTTGCAAAGCTCGTGGAGATATTGTAACGTCACAGACTAGCCAGTTATGCTATACAAAATAATTTATTTACATCTATCTCGTACGAAAGCTATTAACTGTAACTATGACATTCTACTTCATTGTACAATCTTAGAATACTTTAACTTCGCCAGCTTCTTCATGTCTAATCCTTCCAAAATCTCACACACGACTGGCGTACGAACTCTGTAGCGCACGTCGGACATCACACTCCAAGCTTCAACAGTCAATATGCCATTCTGCTCTCTCGTGCATGGAAGTTCAAGTCCTTGAATCAACAGTTCTCTGTACTAGTCCGTATTCTGCGTATGAAGGTTCAGGATGTTGCAACATTCGCGGTGAAATTTATAAATACGATTTAACGTCTGGAGCCCGTTTACAGGCAAACGGTAGTTCGTTTCGCTGCACAGCTTTGTAGGACTCAAAGCAAGCAAGGGAAGAGCTCTCGCGCGTGCAGGAAATCATTGCACTAGATGATGCATTTTTTACTATTTGTATCGATATCCGCGAGTTTTGCAAGTAGAATGACCGGGTTTATTTTCGACTAATTAGGGCATTGCGCTACTTTTCTTTGTTTTAACTTCTATCTGCTAAGGCTGTATATATATATATATATATATATATATATATATATATATTGTATTCATGCAAATGTCACCCACAGCGGTACAACTGCCATGTCGTAACTTTTGACGCCATTTCGACAGGGATGCAGTCGAGGGCTGACGAGGCCTAGCGCCCCCAGGAAATTTTTTCTAGGCCTGGCGGCGTCAGTCTACTTTTTACCTAACTGAATTGGACTTTTTTGAATTTATTTATTTAATCGTCGCCCATCAAAATCCCCCAAATGTCGGTTCGGAACATACTAAAATTTGAACACCATCGATGCATTTTTCTGCAAGCAATCACAAGGAAGGGCGCGAAATAAATACCCGCGTCCTGATCTTTGACTCCATTTTGCCTTTTTTTCAATAGGGTCGGTACCCAGGTTGTTCCAAACAACATACTAAAATTTCATTGAAATTGTGCGATTTTACGCTAGTTATCGTGCAAACAGCGAAACAAAAGCTGGAGCATATATTCTTTTCCAATCTGCGGTTGGAATTGGAAAGCGTAAGAAAATTGCCCTGTGCTCTGTACAATAGTTTAAAAATTATACATTTAAATTTGGGAAATTGTAAAAAAAATTTGTTAATTTATATTAGGTTGAATCATCAGTTCATGCCTTTTTTTTCACCGCACTACAGGAATGTGTTACATCAGAATGGAAAACAGAATAAATCAACTATGTATGATTGATCCTCCCCATTGTTTACGATGGTGTCCCAACATCTGGATAGGTCTACAACGCCATTCATGGAAAAACGTGTTGGTTTTAATACGAAGAAGTCGTCAAGGAAATTCTGGAGCTCAACATCATTGTTGAATGTTCTGCTACGGAGTCCATTCGACAGAGATCGGAACAGTTGATGGTCTGAAGGGGCGACATCTGGGGAATAGGTCGGATGTGGAAGGATCTCCAATTTCATGTCCTGAATGGCCATTTTTGTCATGTTTGCACTGTGAGAGCATGCGTCATCATGTTGGAAAAGGACACCATGGCGCCGATGTGGTCGTTTTTGCTGAATTGCTTCCTCCACACGGCAGAGTTGTGCTCACGATAGAGTGCAGCGTTGATGGTCCGATTCCTCAGCAGCATTTCCCAGGGAATAATGTTTTCCATGTTCCACCAGACACACAACATGATCTTCGCAGGATGAAGGTCATGCTTTGGACGTGGTGTGGGCGTCTTATCTGGGCTTTACCATTTCCTGCGATGCCTGAAATTCACGTACAGGCACCATTTTTCATCTCCAGTACCAATACGTGAAAAAAAGAGTTTGTGTTGCTGAGAAAATACACGATAACGAGCAAGCAAGGAATCAAATTACATATGGCAACAAGCTGATTCTTATTGTCCTGGGTGAGAGTGTGAGGCACCCAAGGTCCCAATTTCTGGACCTTCCCCATAAGTTTCAGATGTCGCACCGCAGTCGCCTGATCACAGTCGATCTCGGTGGTCAATTCACGTGCGGTAGGCGAGGATCCAAGTAGATGAGATGGTTCAAACGGTCCTCATCAAAGTGAAATGGACGACCTGAGCGTGGAGAGTGGTTGAGCTCAAAATTGCCATCTCGGAACTGCTCAAACCATTTGCAGGCTGTGCTCGGAGAAATAGGATCCCCTTCATGCAGAGCAGAAACTTGTCGATTAGCCTCGGCGGCTGTGGATCCCTTGTTAAACTCGTAGGGGAGCAGATGTCGGAAATGTTAATTCCTCTCTAATTGACACTCCATGCTTTCGGACTTGAAAACCAAAAAAACATTAGCCACATTCACACAACGCAATATGATTTAGATAACTGATATTACTGGCTACATTTTGATATACACCGGCCATCTGCATTGTCACTACTGACCTGGAATACACTCGTTAAATAAAACGGCATGAATTTATGCATGAATCCAACATTTCGACAGAAATTTAATTACAGTCAGTTTTATTTCGGCTACTAGCCTGTAATTACAGCTGTCGCTCTCCAGACTCTATGGGGTACGGTAAAAACATAGTCCATAATGTTTTTTTAGATATATGTATTTGCGTCGCTTTGGAGAGATCATTTCGTTAAAGTTCAGTTTCAAAATTTGAGACAGGGGGTTCTTGCCCCCTCGACGGGACATCATTGATCAAAGTCGCTTTTTGTGTTTCTAACAATAGTGAATGTTGCACAGTTTTTGAAATTTCAAATTGATGTTGACCCACCTTTCCAACTAACTGACCCTCCCCCATAATTTGGCAGTGGTTAATAGTACTAGACCGGATGTAGGAGATTGCCAGGGCAACTATTAGCAAGCAAAACAATATATATATATATATATATAATAATTAAAGCTTTCGGAAGGATTTTGTTATTTAGGTGTTTTTTGTACTTTTTAAATCTTCTGGGTACAGAGATAAAAAATGTTCTCTGTTCCCGGGGAAATTTTTGAGTACTCTGAATTGCAGCTGCAATGTAAAACCTTTTGGGTACAGAGGTAAGACATATTATCTGTTCCCGGGACGAGTGTTTTAGTATCCTGGATAGCTGCTGCAACTTTAAAGCTTCTGATTACAGAGATACAAAATTTTATCTGTTCCAAAGGGGAATTTTTTAGTATTCTGGATTGCTTCTGCAAATTTAAAACAGTTTCGGTAGAAAATCGTCTTCTTGAATGGATATTGGGCTGTTCCAATGATAGCCTCCTACTCGTAGTATTTGTAGGTGGTTCGACGGCTGTCCGCTAGGTGGCGCTGCCGCGTCATTTCCCTTTTGGATCTTTCTTTACAGGCAGCTTGTGGCTTGCTGCTGGCCTCCTGGCCCATCTTCCTTGGTTTGGAAAGTTTGAGCATTTTTTTTATTTATTTTGTTTATGTTTCTCGTATTTTTTTTTTTTTTTTTTTTTTTTGTATTTAGGGTTTTTCCCCCATCTCCTTTGAGGTCTGAAATTCAGTACTGTGGCTTTTACGTTTTTCCGGTGCTCTTTAGATCCGCGTAGGCTCTTCTTAAGCAACCACGATTTTTAGTTTGAAGTAGCACCCAAGGGCGCCCATAGGAGGGGGGTCTCGAGCCCCTCTCCCTAGCCCAATTTTTGATAAATTTAATACACTAAAATAGACGAAACCCTTTTTTAAAGCAATTTTTGATAAATTTAATACACTAAAATAGACGAAACCCTTTTTTAAAGCAATTTTTGATAAATTTAATTCACTAAAATAGACGAAACCCTTTTTTAAAGCAATTTTAAAAATAATAAGATACTAATGATTGACTGTATCAATTATTTTTGTCGTATTTTAATGTCTTGTACATTTACTAAAATGTTTGATAGCCATGAAGGAGGTAATGATTTTTCTTAGCCCCCCCCCTAGAAGTACTCTCATATGGGCGCCACTGGTAGCACCCTTGCTTTTTAGGCTTACGCCTGTTTTTCAACCTTAAGACTAATTTGAGCAATAGTTTGTAAACAGATAAACTTTTTCACGCAATGCCATATTTTTTTTTAATTAATGGTTGTTCTGTCTAGATTTGTGGTGAAATGGACGTTTCTTATTCTTTCGTAATGTCTTCAGCAGCAATTCCTTTGAACTGTTTATTGTTGAGTTGTGAGTAGGGCAATGTTTATTCGGTTTGCTAGAGAGGGTTTTTTGTCCCGTTTTTAGTAGTTGATTAAACCTTAATTTATTAACTTTGTCCTTTATTGGAAACCGAATGAGCAGAAATCCATAATTTCTGGTCTATGTATAAGTGTGAGAGATTTTATTCGTGATTTGCCATCAGACGAAGCCATGGGTAAAATTTTGTCACATGTTCTGCAATCCATGTTTTTTTTCCAGGTTGAATTTTTTTTTACGTTTTCTTGTTCGAATACCCGTTAGTTGTTTAAATTTTTATTTATTTATTATTTATTTTTTTAGCTTGCTTATATCTTAATTGTCCTTGTATGTCTTGAATTTTTTTTCACGCAGCCTATGCCGCTTTAGAATTTCAAAATTGCCTTGCTTTTAATATTATTAGATCAGTATTTTGTTATATATTCAATATATATTATGACGAAGTAAATTTCTCCATCGTCTTTGTCCACGCCGAGAATCGAAACCGGGTCACCACACTCCGGAGTAAGTCGCTCTTCCAACTGAGCTACGCTACCATGTGTTCTCATTGCTATCTGCTTTTATCTCATGTGCATCCTGCCGCGCAGGCACGTCAGAATATATATATATATATATATATATATATATATATATATATATATATAACAGCGTTATATATATACAGGGTGATTCCTAAAGTCCTAAGACACCTCAGTAACTTGGGAACAAAGACAGCTAGAGCTATGGAAGTAAGGTATGGTATAGTAAAACAACCATGCGCTATCGGATGAAAGTAACTGCAGCGCCCCTAGTGGCAAAATGTGGAAGTTAGCACTCCTATCTCGGAAACCATGAGAGATACGGGAAAGAAATCAATTAGAAACTTGTAGAGCATCAACGAATTAGTAGGAAATGACATATGGTAGAAACGGTTGGGGAAAGTAGAAGGATAGAAACGTGAGGGACACACAAGGTTTGTTATACTCAAGCATGAATACAAATGGAGTACATTGGTCGTATTTAATGCAACAGCGGTACTTACATAACGTTGCGTTTAACGTAAACATGGTTCAATATGGCCATCATCTGCCACAATCGACATTTGAATGTGGGACAACTTCCCGTTGTACGTTCGCCAGCATAACAGGTGTCACGCTCTCACACGCAGCAACGATACGCTACGCAGTCGGAGATCGTGGAGACTCGTCATTCCCACCCTGTACACGTGATCCTTTAGGTAACCCCAGAGGAAGAAATCGATGGGAGTTAGATCCGGGTATCGTGGAGTCCACGCTACGGGACCACCATAACTGATGATCTGCTGCCTGAAAGTGTCGGACAGGAAGTGCTGTACCGCTGTTGGTTGATGTGCCGGAGCACCGTCATGCTGAATCCGTAAGTGCGTACATCTTGCTGGGACAGATCCTCTAACCACTCAGGTAATGCGCTTTTTAACAGCTGCAGGTATCTTCGTCTATTTAATGCACCCTCATAGAACACAGCACAGGCCCAACAAGTCGGTCCTTCCAGATGCCACACCAGACATTGATCAACTAGCGCACCCGATGCCTCATTTCCCGTGTAAATAATGGATCCTGAACTGCCCAGTAATGGGAGTTTAGTTTGTTTGTTCAGCAGCCCGGCGCGTGTGAACTGCGCCTCGTCAGTGCAAAGGATGTTTGATAGAAAGGCCGCATTTTCTTCTACGGTGTTCATTACAAAATTGCACCAATTCAGACGTCGTTGGCTATCCCCTGGTATTCAGTAAGTGCAGCGGTACTGTACGGTACGGATGGGCACCATGCTGATGCAAAATGTTCCCCATACGGGATTGTAATAAGACACATGCCATACTGACTTCCCTCGTACTGGTTTGTGGGTTGGCCAAAACATATGCCAGAACATCGACTGGTTGCACATCCCTACCCATTCCGATGGGTCGGCCCGAACGGGGATGCGCTGCAATACTGCGTGTGTGTCGTAGCCGTCGAACCGCGCGACTGATGGTCCACGCTGTCGGCGATGGATGAGTCGGAAATCGTAAGCCATACCGGCGGGACGCTTCCCTCGCGTTGCGTCCGAATTCTCCATATAGCAGTACCATCTCGTAATACTGTTCATTACATATATATACACTGCTGGCCACCCAAAATGCAACACCAAGAACGACACGAAATAGCAAAGCCAGATTTACTGGACACATAACAACACATACAAAGATTAAACGATTGAGCTTACAGGCCCGTGTGAATTGCGTAACACGCAGACATCAATAGTCCGTGTGGCCCCCATGGCTGGCAATAACGGCCGCTACACGCCGCGGCATCGAACGAAAGAGGATTTGGATGTGGGCTTGGGGTATGTCGATCCAGGCTGCTTCCACACGTTGCCACAGTTCATCAGGCGTAGCCGCGGGTGGTGCTTGCCGGGCCACTCGGTTGCCGATCAGCAACCAGACGTGTTCGATGGGCGACATATCGGGAGAACAGGCAGGCCACGGGAGCAGGGACACCTGGTGGGCCGTGAAGAATTGTTGAACGATGCGTGTCACGTGTGGTCGCGCATTGTCCTGTTGAAAAGTGGCCGCTGGCAGGTCCTGAAGTTAAGGGAAGACTACAGGCTCCAAAATGTCGGAGATGTAGCGGTCGCTGTCGAGTGTACCGGCGATGCGTACCAGAGGAGTACGGGTGTCTTATCCAATTGCGCCCCAAACCATAACGCCAGGCGGCGGACCGGTATGGCGATGCATAACGCAGGCGTCATACAGTCTCTCGCCGCGGTGCCGCCACACGCGGATCCGACCATCGTAGTGTTGCAGGCAGAAGGGGGATTTGTCGGAGAAGACAATGTCCAGCCATTCCGTAGTCCAGGTGCGGCGTTCAACGGCCCACTGCCGCCGCACTCACAGGTGGTGTAACGTCAATGGTAAACGGAGCAATGGGAGCCGTGCGACCAGTCCCCGCTCCTGCAGACGACATCGAACGGTACGTGCTGACACCGGTTGTTGCGCAACATACCCTAATTCCTGCGCTAACGTTCGTGACGTGGCGGTGCGAGCCGTCAATGCCCGCCGCATAACATGCCGGTCCCCGCGTTCGGTGGTGTGCCACGGCTGCGGCAATCGCTCACGTCGGTCCGTCCGTCCCTCCTGAACCTACCGAATCCATACTCGCCTCCTTGTGGTTAGATGCCGTCCCACACGGGCGCCGATGTCTCGGTACGATAAACCGCTGTCGCGATAAACCATAATTTGTCCTCTGTCGAACTCCGAAACGTGCTGGAATGACTGCCGTATTCTGCGACGAGGCTTCAGGAAGCTTCCCACGCACAGGTCCGGCTGCACAACACACTTCCACTACTTCCACCCCGCCTTCTGTGCACCCTTCTTATAGTGCTTCTCGATGGCGTGTTGGGCGTACATGATTTGCATATACCCTGCAATGCTAATCGTTTGCATGTCCTCTCGCGGGCGACGCATGCTGCAAATTTCAGGCCAATCGGATGCTTCATTCTTGGTGTTGCATTTTCGGTGTGCCAGCAGTGTATATATATATACATATATATATATTTTTTCAGGACTGCACCTCTGCATTTTGATTATTTTCTAATTGGAAATATGCATCTATGATCAACGGTTGAATAGATAAAACCTTGTTTCTATCTTTTTCGAGATACCCGGTAAATGCTTCATATATATGGAAATTAATACTATTGTAATTTGAATTCAGATTATGCACTTTTGTAGTTTTAACCATATTGCGCTACAGATTAAAATTTACCTAATGTTTGAATTATTTTTCTTTTTCCTTTAAAAGAGCTGATGATATACTGTGTTATCTCCTTTTCTAACGTACCAGTTATATATATATATAGATAAAATGGAAAGGGAGTTACTGAGAATGTATCCCTAAGCATGCCTTTCGGCATTTAAAGTATTCTAAACTAGCTAAACTATCACAAGTTAAAAGCACATGAGCGTGTATTTCTGCTAATATTAACACAGGTGAAGATGACAGGAAAACATAATGTCCTGTCATTTGAAGATATTAAAATTAACATTGCCACGTTTCGAAACACTGTGTGATGCCTCGGACATGCATAGAAGTAATAAATAAGTGTTCCCATTTCATTCTACAAAGTCTCCCCGCGGAAAAACCTTGATTTAAGTAAGACACATTCATAACATTGTTATGAATTTGATATATGCGTATAAGGTGAAGAAATATATTGCAGCATATATATATTAATGTCGGAAATGTAGAATGCGTTCAACTCGCACTGACGCTTTCTGTGGAACTTAATTATTCAGCTGCTTTCCACATTTCTGTTAACTGAATGTCATTTCATCGATACATCGCAGGAAGTACGTAAGATAAAAAAAAATGATGTGTTATCCACAATGTATTCTGCAAATTGGTTTGTTCAGCGTGTTGCAAAGATTTTCATCCTGTCATGCTTTTCCCCGTAAAGAAATTATACGAACAACACTCAGATGCGTTCAAAAGATTTTTCTTTATTCTTAGATGCTTCCCCGAATCTCAGAGTATGTGGAAACCATGCTCTAAGGCACTTAATTTTCCAGGTTCTTCTAGTTGGCTGTGTGCGGAAAACGATGTTAAAGCGCAACATACCTTTCTCGTAATAGGAAGCTAATAAAAATAACTTTCTAAAGTAATTCCGAGGTAATGACTTCTCTACTTTACTCAGTACATAATTGCAATCACTTTGGGAAAATAATTTACTGTTGTTCGAGTTGATGAAAACGGGAGAACTATCTAATGGGTATGTTTCTGGTAATCTCAGTTTAAAACTACGCTGATATTCTTCCCGTAATTTGGAATAACTATTTCTGAGCTGAAGGAATATAGAAATATAAAATCAGAGATGGAATTTTGAAAACAAAAATTGAGATAGTACCTTGGTAGCATTTGCAGAAAATTTACGCTCTGCATCTTTCGCACGCCAATATCTTTGTGAATGTGAAATAAAACGAGTGATTCGAGAGTATACATCCCGTCATTTATTGTTTTTTCACGTTTGTACGTTCATTGGAATTAAATGTGCATACAACACAATAAATTCATTAGCGTCACTCACAATCACACAGAGCCAAAGTCTGGTACATACTAATTGGAATTAAAACGTACCAAACAATAAAGTGTCCTAATTCTTAACACTAAGCGGTATTTAGGTAGGTGAATTGATGAATGTTATTGTCGTAAAACCAATAAAAGAAGTGAATATGAAAAAATTAACTCGTGCACCAAAAGCTATTAAATCGAAAATAAATGCCGTCTCGTGCATTTTCACATTTAATGATAAAAAAACTATGTACAATTAAAATAAATATGTTTAAGAACTTTCAACGCCACAACGGCGTCATCCTCAGAAACAATGCAGCAGTGAGCACAGAAGTGAGTAGCCTATATAGTTTACAAGACAAATAGCAGTTAATGCGCATGTGCAATAATCGGCAAAGTCCAAATCAAGTTCAGTGTGTAAAAGAATAGTTGGTGAGCGTGACCTGGCCAAAAAGTGTTCTCCAAGGAAGGGCGATAAACACGGCGGGGGGGGGGACATCATTACAGCATTTTTCACTATTGACGAATATGTGAATACTTTCACAGATAAGTGTTGATCGACGATTCCTGGGAGAATCCAGAATAATGGTGTCATTCCAACATGGTAGGTAAGAACCGTTTAAACAGAATCTCGACAAAGATGCGGCACCAGATTGCGTCCTGAGATTATACTGATGTTCTTAAATGCGGAGCCCCAAATTACGAGTGGTAGAGCCCACATAACGTAAATCGAGCTCTGCAGGGTTAGTAGATTTTAGTGTAACCAAATATACACCGTGACGGTTCACACATTCAACACAGTCTCTGTCCTTTTTAACAGTGTTAAATAAAGTATGAGACCTTACACCAAACCTGAGATTGTACTTATGACATATGTTCTTTAAGATGTTACATACAGGTGGTATATATGGAGTGGATCCCACAAATTGGTTGTCACAAATTGGTAAACATATACTTATTTTAATTGTACATAGTTTTTTATCATTAAAGTGTATGGTGCTGGAGACAGCATTTTTTTTCGATTTAATACCAATAAAAGAATTTAAGTGTCATAAAATTAAATATATAGTAAACTATGGCGTCGGCCATAGTAAGTATTTTGTCTGTTCTATTTTTCAAAAACAGCATTTATTATTATTATTATTATCATTATAGATGATTCCACCTCTTCCTGAGGTTTTTTCTTCCTTCCGGGAAGAATACGACGTACCAAGTCTGTTAAGTGGTATTTCTTTGTCTCAGTTGTCCAGGAATTCCCTCACTAGCCTACAAGTGTTCAGGATAGCTGCCTTCTGTAGTTCCATGTAGGTGTTAGGTTGAAGGTCAAGTGTCTGTATAGAGATGTGAATGGTTTTAGGTACAACTCCCGTGGCTGATAATTCTATGCGGATGATGGTGACGTTCTGCATATGTCACATTTCCTTGACTTCGTATCTTAGATCGTTATATTTTGGCAGCTTCTCTCCGTGCGTCTTCTTGATTTTGCACGTGTTGGGCACGGCTATGTCAGTGAGGTATGTTGACTTTTTCTCCTTGTCGACCAGGACGATGTCGGGCCGATTGTAGCGGAGAGCCTTTTCTGTTCTGATCGATCTGTCCCAGTACATTTTGTAGGTGTTGTTCTATAGTAGCGTTGTTGGCGTGTACTTGTAGTAGGGGACGGGCTCAGTTGTAATGAAGTAGTGCTTTCTTGCCAATTTTTGATGGAGGATCTTTGTGACTTGATTGTGCCTGTTCGTGTACTCTCTTTGTGCGAGGACTGTGCACTCTATTGTGCTATGTTGGATGGTCTCAGGCACTTCATGGCATTGTCGTCACGTATCACTTTACAGTGACGTGCCGTTCAGCATATGTTTCCGATAGTTTCTGGTGTTACAACTTGATCTTGTGTAGCCATCAGAAACCTTGAGGTAAAAGTGATCCGTTTGTTAGCCATGCATTGCAGGCAGTCTTATCAACATGGTCTGATTGCAGATAATTTTAGTGTCTTCCGTGTATAATTTTCTTGCCCCAAGCTTCTTCTTTTGGCTCCCTTGTTCCAGTCTCGATGTTCTGAGTAGAGAGCTCTAGGGCTATTATTATTGTTATTATTTTTATAAAGAAAATATTATTCCACCTCTTCCTGAGGGTTTTCTCTTCCTTTCAGGACGGGTACAACGTACCAAGTCTGAGAAGTTGTATATCGTTTTCGCTCAATTGTCCAGGACTTCCTTACTATCCTATAAGTGTTCAGGATAGCTGCCTTCTGTAGTTCCATGTAGGTGTTAGGTTGAAGGCCTAGTGTCTGTATAGAGCTGTGAATGGTCTTAGGCACAACTCCTGTGGCTGATATTAATATGAGAACGGTGGTGACATTCTCCATATGTCACATTTCCTTGACTTCGTAGCGTAGGTCGTTATACTTTGACAACTTCTCTCTGTGCTTCTTCTAGATGTTGCACTATTGGGCTCCGCTATGTCAAAGAGGTATGTATTATTATTATATTGAGCTGTGTTATTATTATCATTATTATTGTTGTTGTTGTTAAAATTTAGACGAACGAAAAAACGGTCCTAACAAGGAGGAAATTATATGTAGCTACAAAATTTCATCTGCGTATGCGCAAGCTAAAATATGACCTCAAGATACACTGTTAAAAATTTTGCGGTGGGTTGCACCAAAACGTGGTGCTGCACCAACTGCACTACTTTCTGAGAAAAGATACACCAACGTGCTTTGCAGACAAAACTGAACAACGTGGTGCAGCTTTTCATTAGGTTATGGCACAAGGTTGAACGCAAAGTTACACGATGTTGTTGGGTTTATGTTGCACCACACCATGGTGTATCTTTTCTAACAAAGTGGTGCAGCTGGTGTGGCACCACTTTTTGGTGCAGCCTACCAAAAAAATGTTAACAGTGCAGACAGAAAAGCTGACTTGCAAGTGTGTTACTAATAAGGAATGGTAAAGTTTGGTCTGGGATATCTATAGATAACATCCCATTGTTTTAAACATTATTTTAAAGCTCTCACCTATAGCAAGTAACCAATTCCCTTCTAGGGAGGTCGAAAGGAGGCCAAATTTTGCTGCGACGAACCGCTTTCGAGATATTTAGAAAAGTAAAAGTAGGTGGCTCACCAACTTCAGCACCAAATTACATTTATGTAATGGCTTTTATCACTTTTTCGCACTTAGTATCAGTTTCTCGAATTTTACGCAGATTACAAAGAGATATTGTTACGTTTTTATTAAACGTGATGAAATATTATTTGGAGTTAGTTTAGTAAAATACGTTGTTGAGTAACAAAGGAATTAACTAATGTTGCGTAACTTCATCGGATAGAATGTGGCATGATCAGACTTTAGCGGTGGTTTTGACAATGATATACCGTTACGCATTTCACCTTACATCGATGTTTTTTTACTTTGGATTTACTTTACAAGCATCGGGAAAAATGCATAGCATCAAAAAATCCTACTGGTCCTGTTAACTATGGTAAACCGAAATTTGGTGTTCTACACACTGTTATTCTGGCCGGTTAACGAACAAAACATTAATAAATTTAATATGCTCATTTGTTTCTTTTTATTGTTTTTCTTGAAGAAGGGTTACAGAACGAAGCGTAAACTTAAATTTCAAATTAACCAATCAATATAGCATGAATATTGCAAAATGTTTTCACGCTGATTGCAATTCACATGCCCACTAGGGCAGCACGAAGTAAACTAATCAATATTTGTTCGGATTTCTGGTAGTGAAAAAGCTTCAATGGATTCACCTGTTGCGGTTTCAGGTGTAGAATTTGTGTTGAAATCTTGTAGTTTATTATCTGGTTATGGAATGTACTCCATGCATGAGCCTTGATTTTTGAAGATATCACATCGGCTAATTAATGCTAAATGCTTACAACAGGTTTAGAGCTCTTACAAAGGGAACAAAACATTTCGTCTCCTTCACAATTTCACCGAACCAACTAAAAGTATTCAGCCACTGCTGCTAAAATGCACGATGATCACGGCTACTTTCGGATTCATATGCTTTCCTTCCCTTTTTTAAGAATCTCAAACGATGCCGTTACGCAACTCGTGGATCCGAAAAATGACGAGAGTGGAAGACATCATGATCAGAGTTAAATCCCTGAAATGGCAATGGGCTGGACATACTGCCAGAAGGACAGACCATAGATGGACAGCCGAAATTTTAGATTGGATTCCAAGGGACAGGAAAAGACCCAGAAAAAGACCACATGGGAGATGGGTGGATGAAATTCGTAAATATGCGGGAGTGACATGGAGGAGACTGGCACAAGACAGACCGTTGTGGAGGAAACTTGGGGAGACCTTCGTCCAGCAGTGGATTGATAATGGTTGACAATGATGATGATGATGATGAGCCATTACATTATGACCACCTAACTAATAAACTGTAGGACCCACCATTAGTCTCCAAAACAGCCGTCACTCGGCGAGACATCTAATCGATGAGGTGGCGATAGGTATCATAGGGTATCTAGCTCCATAATATCTACAGCAGGACCTCCAGTTCATGTGTATTTTTGGGTGGTGGTGATTTAGCGCAAACCCGCTTTTCCAAGTCGAACCACAAATGTTCCATTGTGTTCATGCCAGGTGAATTTGGAGGCCGGGGCATTAACAGAAAGTCACCAGCATGTTCATTTAACCATTCCTTGACGATTCTGGCTGTGTGGCATGGCACATTATATTGTTGATAATGGCCATCACCAGCAGGGAACGCAGCTACCATGAATGAGTGAACTTGATCCGCAACGATGTTCAGATACCTGACATCTGTCAGGGATTGTGATATTGGGATAATGGGGCTTCAAGTGCCCCAATAAAACATCGCCTGCAGGATAACACCGTCAGCGCCGGCCTGTTTCCGCCCAACAGTGCATCCAGATGCCATAGCATCCGTTGGTTATCGGCGTATCTGCGCTCTACCATCTACGTGATGCACCAGGAATTTTAATTTTAATTCGTCAGACCACGCAACTTTCTTTCAATCGTCCACGGACCAATCTCGATTATCTTTTGCCCATTCAATGCTTTCTTTGCGGTGACATGTAGTGAGCATTGGAACCTGGCTGGGTCTTTAGCTACGAAGGCACATGCGCAGAAGGCTGTGATGAACTGTGTGCTGTGGAACATTGCCCTTATCACCACTGTTGCAGCTGCGGGTGATTTGTTGCACTGCCCATGCGGTCGCTGTGAACAATGCGCGATAGACTCCGCTCTCCTTTGGCATAAATGAGCTGCGGACCACACACGACTGGACGACGATTTGTCGTTTGGCCATCTGTGAACCACTTTTGGCACGTATTCACTACAGTGGCACGTGAACAACCCACAAGCCGGTGCGTTTCCTAGATCGTAGTTCCCAGGCGCCGCGCCATCACAATTTGTCCTTTATCAAACTCCGATAAAGCGGCAGCTTTTCCCATTCTGACTCCGAACACTCTACTAACCGAAAGCCGGTCCTTGGGTTGTATATGTACTGCTCTGTGAACTTTAGCTGCGCGTTCTCCAGGTGCGCTCATTTCTCTAGGCTGGGGGTGGTCAGAATTGAATGATTCATCGGTGCAAATAGAATATAATTCATCACAATTCACAAAACAAAAGCAACCTGTGAATGCCGCCTTTTTAAACGGCCGCTTCCCAGTCTGCGTTTGCAACACAAACAACACACTTCCTTCCCTTCCCTAGATTACTTGCACTGAAATGAAGATTACTGTACTCTTCTCGCAATATTTCCACGCTGCGCCAGAGATCATTTTCAACAGCAAGTTTGCTGGCTGCCAAATCTGTAGCTTTTTACGCTTTCCTCAGGGAGTTCGTTTTGACCGTACGCTATTTAGGGTCTCAGCGCATCATATCTTCATCCACTGGACGACAAAGAGAATGGGAATGGTTAATGAGTTATTTCTTATCCAGGATGTACGAATTATACACTATATGACCAAATGTATAAAGACATCCATTTTGAATAGTGGATTTACCAGTGTGCGTCACATCGATGGCCCATAAAGGTATAAAAAGATGCAAGTTGATCATGTAAAAACTTGAACAAGTTATAACGAAGTAAATTTCTCCGTCATTTTTGGTCTACGCCGGGATTCGAACCCGAGTACGCTTATTCCGGAACAAGCAGCTCTACCAACTGAGCTACGCAGCCTTTTTTTCTGATTGCTATGTGCCTTTATGTCGTGTGCGTCCTTCTGGCAGGTACGTCCCATCTCCTGGTACGTTACATCATCTCCCCCTTATTTTTCTTTTCTTTCGAAGTGCTGCTCATATTTTTCCTATCTCGCGGTGTGGAAATAACATCACACCAATGCGAGATTTTGAACGGTCGGGTCATCCGGATAGTTCGGGCGCCATTATAACGAAGTGAATTTCTCCGTCATTTTTGGCCTACGCCGGGATTCGAACCCGAGTACGCTTATTCCGGAATAAGTTGCTCTACCAACTGAGCTACGCATACATTTGTCCTGATTGCTATGTGCCTTTATGTCGTGTGCGTCCTTCTGGCAGGTACGTCACATCTCCTGGTACGTTACAAAGTGAATGGGCAGTACGACGTAGCACAGTTACGTTCAATACGGCGTGGTTATAGGATGCCATTTTAGGAACATGTCAGTTGGGGAAATTTCTGTCCTGCCGCAGCTGTCCGCAATAACTGTAAATAATGTCATTGTGAAGTAAAAACGTCCAGGTGCAACACAAGCGCATGCGCGACCTGGTTAGCTACACAAAATGATATAGCTTAACCGCCGAGTTGTGACGTACTACAAAGGCAAAACGCGTCTCAAGACGAGTAATATGCAACGATACATTCCATCGGTGTAGTTTATTCGGTTTAGAATAACTGACTCTGGAGCGAGGAGACGCGTCTTCAATCTTCGTCTCCGACAAATTTTTGTTTTCACATTCGCTCCCGAATGTAAAAATGGATCTATTGACCGTTGGGTTCTTCGAGAGATGAGGGGTGTTCGTTGCTCACATCGCCTGGAATTGATGAAGGCCTCAACCTTTGCTACAAAACATTAATTGGAAGATGATCTGGCGTACTACAGAGATGAAGCACGTGTCAGAACGATAAATATACACCAATACATTCCGTCGGTGTCCATCATAGATCCATTTGTGAATTTCACAAAGTGATAAAGAGGTGGTGCAAGAAATTCGAATGTTATCTTTTGCAACACTCACCACCTAGTTTCGCCTCGAACTGCGTCTGGAAGCAACGTCAGCGCCATAAAGTTTCATCGAGAGGAGAACGCAATAGGTTTTCATGATCCAGCAGCTGCACACAAGCTTAAAATCAACACTAAGAAACGGTTGGAGTGGTGTAGCTCTCTGTGCCAGTGGATTCCAGGGCAGTGGAAATGCGTTCTCTGGGGTGATGAAGCAGACTTCAATATCTGGTAGTCCAACGGACGATTTGAAGTGTAGATGATACAAGGTGAACTTTCCCTTCTGGAGTGAGTGGTGACAACTGTGAAGTTTGGGTACAGGAAACACCTTACTTTGGGACAGTTTTTTGATGATTTGGGTTGAGCTCTCTGATTCTAATGCCTATAAATCGTACCGCTGCAGCTTACAATAACATTATCGATAATTCTGCGCACGCAACATTATGGCAACGGTTGTGTGATGGTTCTTTCCTGTTTTAAGAGGGCAATGCCCCCTCCAGAAAGCAAGGTCAAGGATGGAACTGTTTAAGAGTATATATCCTGTTTAAGAGTATGGGTGTATCCTGCTTGAGAGTATCCTGTTGTAAGAGTATGGGTGCGGAAGAATATAACTGGCTTACACAAAGCTCGGATCATAACTGCAAGAAACACCTTAGAGATAAATTGGAAACCCGACTGTGAGCCAGGCCAATTGGCCCGACATCGGCCATTGACCTAGTTCAGAGTCCGGTTTCTTCGACCAGACAGACAAGACTAATGCTCTTGACCGACCAGGAAGATTAGACTAATGCTCTTCACCGACCAGGAAGATTAGACTAATGCTCTTGAACGACCAGGAAGATTAGACTAATGCTCTTGACCAACCAGGTAGATTACACTAATGCTCTGCAGTCGCCCTCTCTCTACGCTGCTGAGGGACCGACCAGGAAGATTAGACAAATGCTCTTGACCGACCAGGAAGATTGGACTAATGCTCTTGACCGACCAGTAAGATTACACTAATGCTCTTGACCGACCAGTAAGATTAGACTAATACTCTTGACCGACCAGGAAAATTAGACTAATACTCTTGACCGACCAGGAAAATTAGACTAATGCTTTTGACCGACCAGGAAGATTAGACTAATGCCCTTGACAGACCACACTAATTCTCTTGACCGATCACACTAACGCTCTTGATTGACCACATTAATGCCCTTGACCGACTACACTAATGCTCTTGGAGGCAGGGCGAAAGACATTTCTCGCAGCCGAGCAAATCCTTCCCCGCAGAGGGTACGCTGTTATAGCAGCAAAATGTGGCCCAAGCCGATATTATCTCCTTACCTATAACATCGAGTCTGTGGACGGGCAAATATCCGGATACCTTTGATTAGATAGTGTGTTATGAGGCTTTCTTTTTGACCGTTCCGGTGGGGCAGTGTTCTAAGTGCTGTCATCTTACCAATCGTTCGACATGGGTTCGAATTCCTCTATGGCATGAATATTAGGTTTGTCATACTGCACTGGCTCTCTCCCTTCCCTGGAACCAGTGACCCTAAATTAAGGACTGGCGACTGCTTATAGCCCGTTAAGTTGCTCACGGTGGTCGTTAAACCTCCAAGAAAGATATCTTTACGGAAAAAAATGCTATGCATTTTTCTGAAGCAAACGTTACCTAAAAAAGTAAGTTTTATGTCAGACCAGCGCCATTTTGATTTTGGTTGTCCGACTCCATTTTTAGTAGTATCGGACGGGCAGACCGCGAAAGAATTCGAACGCTGTATTTAATGCGTCCGAGAGTTAACATTCCAGAATGCAACATCCAAACTCAGTCTCTACTATAGGCTGCGGGAGGGAGGGGGGGGGGCAGATAAGGAAGGAGCGTACTGCATCTGGCGGTCAGAATTTTATGAAAAAATCCGAACACGAACAAAAAAAAAACAAATAAGTAACCTACAGATTCATGTTTTCCCTTAAATATATCTTAAACTTTGCTTAACTAAATGTCAGGTTTCACTTTTACTAAAAACACTGGTTGCCCTAGAGATTGCAGTTATTATGCCATTTGGCTTCAGGTTATAATACGATCGCTCTGAAACGGGTTGTAAATTATATAATTGCTCTGCAGTCGCCCTCTCTCTACGCTGCTGAGGAAAACTGCCAGGGCGCATGGGGATTCTCCGTGGAGGATGAGTGAATACAGTGAGGTAACTAGGGTTATGTACGCGACAGGCGCCTACATGTATTCACAACAGCCGCAGAGCTACGTTGTATAAGAGGGTGATTTCTTCAAGTTGTATTTATTTTAGTTTTGGACAAAACAATCAAACGTTTCCATTGCTTTTAGTTCTTCCCTATGTAATCATGTCTATCTCATTCACTGTGTTGAAACTTTCATATATAAAGGAACGACATCCATGCTCAGTGTGTTAATCTCAAGTGCCGTTTCTGATGAATAGAATAATGATTTTTTAGCACGTCAGTTGCTTAAAGTTTAAAAGCGGTCATTTTAGAAAAACCAAGCACTTGAGAAACAAATGAAAGTAAAGTGGGTGAATATGAAGTTTTATAATTATAACCATTTAAGTATATTTTGCCGAATTCGTTCCTTGCGATAAAATGTATATTCATATTCATGCATTAGTCCACAAACCGTGTTAATCCTGATTGACTGTTTTAATAAATTTTTATTACGTATTTCTGTCCGAAAATTACTAAAAAGTAAAAACTACAGAGGTCTATATAACCCTTACTTTTGCAGACACTCTTCCTGTCTTCCTCATCCTCCCCCCTTCACCACCACCACCACACACACACGCACCGTGAAAACGCGTCCTCCCTCGGGTTCGAAATCCTGGGAAAATTACTGTGCTTAGGGGTGCTGAAATAAATCTTGCGGGGGGGGGGCGTTGTTCTAGTTACGCCACTGATTTCGAAGAGTTAATTATCGCGACACGGCGACACAATAATTATGTTTTGGGAATCAGTCAGGCTATAAATATAAAGCCTTTTACTCAATTTCCTTTGCTGTGGTTACGCTGTACATATGTATACATATATGTTTTTTCTTTCTTGATATTATGTGTTATAAAATTAATTTTGAAATGTAATATGGTCAAGTACAACCTCATAACAAAAAATGAATAAAATGAAATCAAATAAGGGATCGGATGTTTGGTACACTGTTAATAATTTTATGGCAGATTGCACCGAAAACTAGTGCCACAATAGCTGCACCACATTCTGAGAAAAGATACACTGGCGTGCAAAAATTAAGGAAAGGACGAGACGGTTTTTCGAATTTAACGTCGTGCAGAATTGCACCACATCGACTCAAATCACACCATAAGATCCCCAAGATGTAAGAATATGGGACAAGTGAGCAAAACCGTCCACACAAAAAATTCTAAGGATAGAAGGACACTTTATTGAAAAGGTAGCTTCGAGAACAACTGGACAGAAGACAGAAACGTCCATGTGACAGTCGGCTGCCAAGAAAAATCCAGTCTTTAGTAAGGGATATGATCACCCCTGACTGCTTTGTAGGATTTACAACGTCTGCCCATGCTGAGGACGAGGTTGTTAAGTAGTTGTTGAGACATCGAGGCCCATTCTTCCTGTAGCGCCAATCGCAGCTGCGGAATCGTTGCTCTCGGGTGGTGGCGTGCTGCCAAGCGTCCCCAGAAAAATTCCTACACGTGTTTGATTGGATTTAATTCCGGTGACCTTGTGGGCCAATCCATGAGTTGAATATCGTCACTCTCCAACAGCTCTACGACAGCCACTGTACGATGAGGTGTAGCGTTGTTGTCCATGAACAGGAACTCAAGACCCACAGCACCTCTAAACAGACGCACGTGAGGCAGGAGAACCTCAGTACAATAGCGGACACCAGTGACTGAACCTCCTTGGAAAATATGAAGGTCAGTACGGCTACCAAGCATGATACCACCCCAAACGAGAACTCCGCCACCCGCAGACAGCTCGCTTTCGATGATGTTAGAGGTGTGATTTCGTGTTCCCTGCTCTCTCCAGATGTGTATACGTCTAGAATCGCTCGTCAGACTAAATCGGCTCTCATCCGTAAAGAGAACTCGACCCCATTGCTGATGTGTCCAGTTCATATGTTCCTGGCACCACAGAAACCGCCGTCCTCCGACGAACAGGCATTAATGGACACACCGTACTGGTCGTCGTGCAAATAGACCACCTTTGTGCAGCCTCCTGGCCACGGTAAAACGCGATAACGGACGTCTAGTTGTCTGTTGCATGTGCCTTGCGATTTCTCCCACTGTCTGGCGTCTGTCTCTTCTCGCCTGTAGGACAATATGCCGGTCGTCCATCGCTGTGGTTGCTCGTGGGCGACCAATGCTAAACTCTCGGACAGCTGTTCCTGTCGTTTGAAATGCTCTCCACGCTCGTGAAACGATTCTGTGAGCGATCCCGAACTCCACGGCCACACTAGTCACATTTCGACTTTCTTCCAACTTCCCAATGACGCGACGTTGGGTAAAGTTATTCAGATGTCGTCTTCTGGTTTCCCTGTTGGCCATATCACACGGTGGCAGCAACTCGACGTCGTTCAAACCGATATGCACCGTGCAATAGCTTTCACCGAATTGCTGAATGTACATCGCCCGTGTGGTTTGTATCTTTCCGACACTCCCCCACCCCCCTACGTCATGCTGCATATATGCGCATGCCCTACCGTACCGGACCCTAGTCTATCTCCTGAAGGGTCTTTCGGTTCGTTCTGCCTGCTCGTTCCGCTGTTATGCTAATTTCTCCTCTTCGTCCTTAATTTTTGCACATCAGTGTACATCATTGTGTGTTGCAAACAAAAGCGAACAACACGGTGCAACTCTGTACCACATTATGGTGCAAGGTTTCACCATGTTGTTGAGTTTTGTTTACACCAGACAATTGTGTATATTTTCTTAGAAAGTGTGCTGCTGTTTTTGCACCACAATTTGGTGCGACCTACCACAAAATGTTTAACTGTGCAAAATGCTTCGTGATTGACACTCATTTGAACAATGTATTCTTCATAAACTTCAGTAATTCTTCGTATGGTGATGATTTATAGCAAAACCCTTTATTCACAGTCAAATTAGATACCAGTTAAGATGCGATTACTTGAATCTGATTGAAGCTCTATATTCCATACTAAATACCTAATGATTTCTTGAACACTAAATCTTTTGGCTGCTGTTACTTGAACTTTTCACACGGAACAGTGCACTGTGACTATTGCTTCACGTTTTTCATTATTATAGGACATCAGTTATTACTCTTAGTCTCTCTTTGCTGTCAGGATCTGCGACATATTACCAAATATTATCCCGTCTTGCTTTCATTGACCCAAATTCACATTCCCCAGATAATGATGAGTTCGTGAAATACTATTCATTAGCTTCTAATTCTGGTGTTCCTGTTTCGCGTGCAAACAGTGCAGTCACTCTCATAGGTTTGACAGGAGCTTCCCCAATGAAATTTCGGTTACCGAACGTGCTGGTGCTATCCAGACATATGATTAATGAGTTTTCTCTACATATAGTTATTGCTTTAATCACAGCATTTAATTCATAATGAGTAAAATACGACGTTTAATATAGTATACTAACAGTGATTACACACCTTTAAGTTTTTTTTTATTTTGTTTTGTTCCTCAGCGACATAAAGTTTTATCATAACAAACATCTTAAATAAAAAAAAAGTATAGAATGTCCATCAAAATATATATTTTAGAAATTCGTGAGATATTCGAAGTCAAAGCACACCAAAATGGATATTGCTCCTTTACTTTAGATGAACTGCTCTCTTCTTCCATGTGTTTTTTTTTATTTCTTCTAAGAATATGATTTTTTTGTAAAAAGTATGCGAGCACATGCAGAAAACGAAGATATTTTCCGGCGTTTTAGGATATTCTGTGAAAAATTCAAAGCAGCCATATAAGGTTCGTTTCAGTCTAACTGTTGAAACATACACAGTGCGACCGCTAAGTAATGATATATACATTATAATATAAAACAACAAAATATATTTTGAATTGTGACTTTCACAGATTTGAAATAATCTCCCTCTAACTACACACAACGATGAGATCTTTCCTACACGTGTTGGAAATCACGGTGGAAGTCCTCAACTTGATTTTTTTAAATTGGAGTGTTAACGACCACTGTGAACAACTCAATAGGCTACAAACAGTCACCCTTCCATAATTTAGGGCCACTGGCTCCCGGGAAGTGACAGAGCCAGTGCAACATGACAAACCCAACAACCATGCCTTACCGGGATTCGTACCGGGACCCATCTCGGACGAATGATCGGAAACCATCGCTTAGACCACTGCGTCACCTTGTACCTCCCTCAGTCGGTTGGCCACACTTCATGGCATCTCCTCAATGTCGCTGAAGCGCTGCCCTTTCAAGGCATACTTCACCTTAGGAAAGCGGAAAAATTATGTGCGGGCCTAATATGGCGAGAACGGTGGGTGTTTGATGACCCATACCGACCTCAAGGACAGAAACTGCTTCACAGACAGCCCACAATCAGAGATGAAAATGGATCACGTGTCAACGGGTCGACAATTCCTTGTTGGTTCAACGGGTCGGGTCAAGGTATTTTGGACCCGATTTCGACCCGGTTTTATTTCGGTTCTATTCTTGAAAAGCAATTTTTTTCCGAAGAACCGTTATGATGTCTTTGAAATAATACTTCATAGCTGCACATTATTATCCAGGAACTTGCTGAGAAGCGTTAAGAAATGGAATTTAAAATAAGCTTTCAGAAGACTAAACTGAAGTGGCTCTGTCCCTTCCCTGGAGCCAGTGACCCTAAATTAAGAACGGGCGACTGATTTATAGCCCACTGAGTTGCTCACGGTGGTCGTTAACCCTCCAATAAAAAATACATCGCTGGATAAAAACAACTGACTAATGCGGAAATGTTTTATGTTGTGGATCATCACATATGTGTGGGGGGAGTTGCGGATAGTCGTAAACAGTAAGCTACATGTTTCGTTACTCAGAGCTACTATTGTTTAAGGAAATGATTTCTTCTACGGTCATCAAGTATTCGCTATTTATACGCCCATTGCTCCTTTTTCCGTTCTTTCAGGAAACATCAGGATTACTGCCCAAGGTGCTCATGTACAGACCTCCGCAAAGAGAGTATTGATTTATCTCCATGTGTCATACACTACATTTAATGTATACGCTGCTCTACCAGGGATACTTGGAATCATATCTGTGAGAAGGCAAACAAATGTTGGAGTAACCTTTGTAATAAATTCGACATCTTAGAAAAACCATTGCCTAATATTAGCACTATCCTTTCCTACTCTCCCACAAAACATTACGTCATTTATTACCAATAAATTCATCAATTATGAATTAGGTTTTTAAAATTCCATAGTTTTAGAGGAAAGTTATTT
This sequence comes from Macrothele yani, assembly GCA_039090855.1. NCBI lineage: Eukaryota > Metazoa > Arthropoda > Arachnida > Araneae > Macrothelidae > Macrothele > Macrothele yani. The sequence goes on along the minus strand of CM077026.1, from coordinate 18,107,377 downwards.
AAATTTCGTTTTACAAGGGAACATCATACATATCATCATCATCATCATTGTCAACCATTATCAATCCACTGCTGGACGAAGGTCTCCCCAAGTTTCCTCCACAACGGTCTGTCTTGTGCCAGTCTCCTCCATGTCACCCCTGCATACTTTCGAATTTCATCCACCCATCTCCCATGTGGTCTTCTTCTGGGTCTTTTCCTGTCCCTTGGAATCCAATCTGTAAAATTTCGGCTGTCCATCGATGATCTGTCCTTCTGGCAGTATGTCCAGCCCATTGCCATTTCAGGGATTTAACTCTGATCATGATGTCTTCCACTCTTGTCATTTTTCGGATCCACGAGTTCCTCTTCTTATCTCTCCTGGTTACACCAAGCATACACCTCTCCATGCTTCTTTGAGTTGTCTGCAGCCTTTGTATGTCTCTTTTAGTTAAGGTCCACGTCTCTGCACCATACGTAAGCACTGGAAGGATGCATTGATCAAACACTTTTCTTTTAAGACATAATGGCATATTGCTCTTGAAAATTATGCTGTTTCTTCCAAAAGCTCTCCAGGCAAGTTTTGTACGCCGATTAATTTCTTCATCAATATGACCCTCACTTGATATCTGCTGTCCAAGATAAACGTACGTGTCTGTTATCTCCAGCTTTTCTCCATCAATCGATAAATCTTCATTTCTTGTAAAAGCATTGAACATCACTTTTGTCTTCTGAAAGTTCATTTTTAATCCCACTTCTTTACTCTTGTCAGCAAGTTCCTGGATCATACTCTGCAGCTCTGATGGGGTAGTTGCAAAAATGACTACATCATCAGCAAAACGAAGGTGGGTTAGATAATCTCCATTAATCTTTATCCCCTTGTTTTCCCAGCTCAGCGACTGAAAAACACCCTCCAATGTGGCATTAAAGAGCTTCGGAGATATGGTGTCACCTTGTCTCACTCCCTTTCCAATTTTTACGTGTGTTGTATTTTCAAACAGCCTAATCTTTGCACTTGCATTTTCATAGATGTTATTAATAATATTAATGTATGCATCTTCAATACCGCAGGTTTTCAGAGCCATTGTAACTGCTGATGGTTTCACCGAATCAAAGGCTTTTTTCATAATCGATAAAAGCCATGCACAATGGAAGTTCATATTCCCTCGCTCTTTCAATTAGTTCTCTCAGCACGTGGATATGATCTATTGTGCTGTAGCCACTCCTGAATCCAGCTTGTTCTCTCGGTTGAGCCATGTCCAGTGTTACCTTCAAACGGTGTGAAAGAACTTTAGTGAAGATTTTATAAACTACTGATAGGAGGCTGATAGGTCTGTAGTTTCCTAGATCCTCAATGTCACCTTTCTTATGTAGCAGGATCATTGTAGCGGTGTTCCAATCCTCAGGAATCTTTCCTTCATTAAGGCATCGAGTGAAAATTTGGGCGAGTACTGTTTCGATTTCTCCACTTGCTTCTTGTATGATGTCTACAGTAATTCCATCTTCTCCTGGAGCTTTTCCCCGCTTCATGTTCTTGATTGCATGTGCAACTTCTGCTGGAAGGACTGGAGGAACTCTGGTACTGGTATCTTTCATGATGTCTGGAGTGCATGTATCATCCCTTTCAGATAATTTGGAGTAGAAATCTTTCACTCTTGTCAAAATTTCGCCTCTATTTCTTGTTACAGAACCATCTTCTTTTCTCAGTGCCATAATCTGTTTTCTTCCCTTACTGAGATGTCCCTTTGCTATCTTTAGGCTTTGGTTGTTTTCAATTGCTTTCCTCACTAGTTCACAGTTGAATTTTCTTACGTCTTCAGTGATACTTTTTCTTACTGTCTTGCATAGCTCTATATATTCCACTTTGGAAGTCACATCTTCTTTAGTTGTCCTCATCTCTCTTCTTTTTGCATCAACATTTTCGTTTTTCCTGATAATTTGTTTACATGCAACTTGTTCTTAGACCCAGCTAATTTTGTTGCTGTTTCCATAAGAGCTTTGGTTACTTTTCTGTTAACTTCAGAGATGTCCACTTCTTCTGATGTTAGGCCTTCTAAAGCAGAGAACCTGTTCTTCAGTTCCAACTTGAAGGTATTATGGTGTTTTTTAAGGTTGGTTATGTCGATACATTTTGTTTGTCTTATGAGCTTGCCACGTTCAAGTTTAGTGTTGAGGTGCATCTTACATCTCACCAATCTATGGTCACTACCTGTGTTGAACTTGTTTAGCACACTGCAGTCTTCTATGACGAATTTTTTTGTTACACATAATAAAATCAATTTCACTTGTCGTCCCATTTGGATGTCTCCAAGTCCATTTCCTGTGTGGCTTTTTCTTGAAGAAGGAGTTCAAGATGAAAACCCTTCTGCCTCTGCAAACTCAACGAGAGTATTTCCACGCTGGTTTCTGTTGCCGTGACCGAATTTACCTACTGAAGTTTCATTCTGTTGCCGTTGCCCTATTTTTGCATTGAAATCTCCCATAATTATCTTCAAGTGCTGCTTACCTTTATTATTTAGATGACGAATTTCATAAAATTCTTCAATTTCTTCTTCAGGATGACTTGTGGTGGGTGCATAAGTTTGAATAATCTGAGCTTGGTATCTTTTCGAGAGTTGGATAACAAGTCGTGCAGCTCTGTCAGAGGAACTTTCAACTTCTACAACTTTATCCTTCAGTTTCTTGTTTATTATAAATCCAACACCACTAGTTCTGCCAGTATCTGTCCCACGATAGTAGAAGAGATGTCCACTTTTCAGTTCGATGAGATCTTCTCCTTTTCTCCTTACCTCACTTAGCCCCACGATGTCCCACTTGATCCTTTGTAGTTCCTCTTCCAATTCAAGAAGCCTTGAATCAGAAGATAGGGAGCGTCCATTGTACGTTGCCAAGGTCAGCATCAGATGGCAGCCTAGTCCGGTCCTCCGGGGATTCTTAGCACCCTCTGCCTTCATGTCGCACTGGCCGCTGCCTTGGCCAGGTACATTCCAGCTGCCGGAGACTGAGGGCCAAGATTTAAGTTGTGGAATCATTTTGGAGGGGTTTGGCCATAACTCACCACGCTGGCCAAGCGGGTTGGTGAGTGTGGGATAGAATTTCCTCTAATCCCGATGGTATAGTTATACCGCTATTGGCGGTCGTCAGAGCCCCTTTAGTGGGAACAGGATGCACCACGAGAAGGCGGGGTTGACATTTGTCAAGGAGAGGCTGTGATGTTACGCATCACCTGACCTTACATCCCATCATACATATACCCAGTATTAAATGATTCACATCTGCTAAAACGTGTATATAATGAAATCTTTCACTGAAAATCAAGTATTGGAAGATTGATATTGCACCAGTGTGAAAGATTTTGATGACATCTAATTTCCTCTCCAGTAATCAAATATTCTCAGTTCATGCGTCGATTTCTACTTTCTCCGTATTATCAGGATATCTTAAGTTAAATCCGAATGTGCTTATGTAAAATCCTCCCCAATCCCAGTGTGGATGTAATTTCATGTGTCGTATATGCTCATTATTTTAATCGTATGTAATTTTACCACCAATAATATCGACTTAAATCTCGAAGAACGCAAAAAAAAAAAAAAAAAAAAACTTTTCGCCCAAAGTTTGTAATAAATTTGTCATCTTTCGTTACATAACAAACTCTCTATTTTCTATTTTGCCATAAATTCAACACTTTTCGTTGTAAATAGTTGAATAAATTAAAACATGAAAAGCATACAAAATTTCAGAGAAAAATTATTTTATTTTATTTTATTTAACAGTTTTTCTTCTTAAAAGAACAGAATATCTATTTTCTGAATTAAATAACCAATCTTTGCTAAACTGTATGCAAAATAACATGCTCTAAACACAATTCAATAAAACAAGGTCATTTCATCAGGAAAAGGTAGTATATATAGTTCGATTTCCATTTACTTTTCAGATGACAGGCAACTGATGAGAAATATATATGAATCAGAGGGATGTCTGTGAGGTTTAAGGTTTTGGAATGAAGGAACATTTCCAATTATGCATTACTATGCAACTTCAGGAAATAGCAATGACTACATGTATTTCAGTGACATGGAGGAGACTGGCACAAGACAGACCGTTGTGGAGGAAACTTGGGGAGACCTTCGTCCAGCAGTGGATTGATAATGGTTGACAATGATGATGATGATGATGATGACATGTATTTCAACGCAAACATGCGACCTAGAAGAACCCGACGCATTTAGTGAGATAAATGGAAACAGTAGCTCATATTTTCACGTGTGTTTGACAACCAAAACTTTAATTTCGTTTTGTCAGTAACAGCGGAACATCTTACGCACTTGTTTTAGATGATTAATGAAATGGTCACACACGCACATACATTTGTATGTATGTTCACTAAAATACATTTATTTTCACTTAAATATGTGAAAGCATAAACACACACACACACACACACACACACACACACACACACACATTGTCTGAGAAATATATCTGTGTATGTCCGTGTATGTCTGTGAGCACACATTTGAAAAGACCTGCTTCAAGGAAAAACCAACGCATATATGGGAAGTATCAGTGGTTTAAATATTTTTGGTAATTTTCTTTTATTTTCCCTTCCTTTTTATGTCGAATTTTTTATCTATCAATGCTCAACTGCTCACCATGTTTTTTTTTTCGTTTAATAATTTCCTATCAAAAGAGAGTATCATATTCACCAAGCAACCAATTTAATTTTTCCAGTATCAGAAATGCACTACCTTTTTTTCAGTATCTATGCAAGATGTATTAGTCTTATTAAATTCGAAAGAACAAAGGAAAAGTGGAAAAGTTCAGTTTCGATACCAATCGAAACAACTTTTAAACCTACAACTCGACGAGTGACTCGCTTAGTCTCTACCTACAACTCGCTGAGTCTCTTTGACATACAACTCGCTGAGTCTCTACCTATAACTCGCTGAGTCTCTTCGACATACAGCTCGCTGGGTCTCTTGGAAAAACAGAAAGAATTGAAGGAATTGGTGCGGGAGAAGGTGTCCTGAAAGGAAAATTCTGAATGAAAAACTACGGAAATGTAAGAGTTTAGGGAAATATACGGTTTCCCGTTGAGAGGTGGAGTTGTAAGGTGACCTAATATAAGTACCTGTACTCAATCCAATATAAGTACCTGTATGCAAGTCAATATAAGTACCTGCATGCAAGCCTATATAAGTACCTGTATGCAAGTCAATATAAGTACCTGCATGCAAGCCTATATAAGTACCTGTATGCAAGCCAGACTGCAACAGGACAAGGATAAGAGGCAAAATGACAAGGACTGGAAGACGCTAAAAAATAACAAGTTAGTAAAATCAAGCAATGCATTGATTATAATACGCTTTTCAACATACCAGAAATCATTACACAAGTTGTCACTCAACTTATGAAGATAATGGCTGTGGAATAAATCTCGGTCTTGTGCCCTGACCTTTGATCCCATTTCGATGATATTCAACAGAACCAGTTCAGTATACCTCCGAAATAACATGATAAAGTTTTGTCGCAAGGCAAACATATTTAAGTAACTTATGATGCATAAGGGCTATGGAATAGATCCCGCTCCTGTGTCCTAACCTTTGACCCCATTTCTCCCATCTTTAATAGGATTTGTCTCCAGGCAGGCCCCTACAACCTACTAACATTTCATCCAAATCGAAGGATTTTTACGTACGTTATGACGCATAATGGCGATGGAAGTGATTCCGCTCTTGTGGCCTGACCTTTGACCCCATTTCACCCTATTTCAATAGGGTTTGTCCCCTGGTGGTCCCCAACCACATACTGAAATTTCATCGAAATGGAACCTTTTTTACGTTAGTTATGACGCATAAGAACAGTGGAATTATCCCTCTCCGATGTCCTGACCTTTGACTCCATTTCGTTCACTTTCAATAGCATTCCTTCCCAGGTGTTCCCCTTCCACATACTACAATTTCATCGAAATCGAACGAATTTTACGCGAGTTATCGTGCAGACGGACATACACACAACGCGTGACGTAATGAGGCAGATGGGATAGGTGACCATCTGCTCGCAAGAGTGTGACCTAATTAAACTTTAACAGGATCCACATATAACGCGTGACGTAATGAGACAGATGGCGTGACCGCGCGCCAACATATCAATCGCGAGATTGTGACGTCATAAGATTTCTACGACGTCACAATCCCACGGTGGCGCAGTAGTCTAAGCGATGGCCTCTGATCATTTGTCCGAAAAGGGTCCGGGTTCGAATCCCAGTGAGGCATGGATGTTGTGTTTGTCTTACGGCACCCGCTGTCTCCCTTCCCTGGAACCAGTAACCCTAAATTAGGGACGGGTGACTGCTTATAGCCTATTGAGTTGCTCGCGCTCGTCGTTAAACCTCAAACCAAAAAAAAAAAAAAAGCATGGATAACATCAATGGGACGACGCCATGACACTAAAAACGTGTTTATTCGGGGTGGTTATTTAACGCACTAAACGAATTTTCCTAAAGTGGAAATCAAGCTAAATCAGTGTCTATTGCCAGAAAACGGTAAGGTAACGACTTTTATGAAAATCCATTGAACCGTTTTCAAAATAAAATGTACATACATACAAGAATTGCTCCTTTAAGGTGGACGTCAAGTAATTTTTCTTCTTATACTTCCAATGGAGAAACGTCTGTACACATTTTCTTCAGAATTAATACATTCCCAAGGATGAAAATTTGAACATCGATTAAAATAGCTTCATTTTATAACTTGGAATGCTTAATATTTTCTAAAAGATAACCATAATTATGAAATCCAACATTTGTTTGTCTACTGACGTCATCAAAGTACAGGTCGCGCCATCTTTCATCTGGTTCCAGCACCCCCAAAGGAATCGTTATTGTTTTTTAACATAATTATGGTTATGTTTTAGGAAGTATTAAGTATTCCAAGTTATAATATGATGTTATTTTAGTCGATGTTCAAATTTTCATTCTTGGGAACACAATAATTGTGAAGGAAATATGTACATAAGTTTTTCATTGGAATTATAGGAAACAAAATTACTTGACGTCCACCTTAATAGTGTAGGATCAGGGCGATGGAATGGATCCCGATCCGATGTCCCGACCTTTAACCCCATGTCGTCCATTTTAAATAGGGTTCGTCACCAGATGATTCCCTACCACATACTAAAATTTTATCGAAATCGAACCATTTTTACGCACGTTATCTAGCCGACAGACGGACGGACGGACAAAGCTGGAACGCTTCTTCAACCTACGGTTGGAAAGCGTAAAACAGGGAACACCGAAAAGAACTACGCCAAAAGCACCAGATTTTTTTACGTTTTCCTACCGTAGGTTCAAGAAGCGTATATGCTCCAGCTTTGTCCGTCCGTCTGTCTGTCGGCACGATAACTCGCGTAAAAATAGTTCGATTTCAATGAAATTTTAGTATGTGGTAGGGGACCGTCTGGGGACGAAACCTATTGAAGAGGGAAGAAATGGGGTCAAAGGTCACGACAAAGGAGCGGGATCCATTCCATTGCCCTTATGCGTCATAACTTGCGTAAATATAGTTCGATGTCGATGAAATTTTTATATGTGGTAGGGACCACCTAGGAAGGAACCCTATTGAAAATGGGTTAAGTGGGGTTAAAGATCAGGACATAGGAGCAGGATGCATTCAATTGCTCTTATGCGTCATAACTTGCGTAAATATGGTTCGATTTCGATGAAATTGTAGTACAGTATCACGTATGGGACAACCTGGGGACAAACCCTATTGAAAATGGACGAAATGGGGTCAAAGGTCAGTACACAGGATCGGGATCCATTCCATCACCCTTATCCCATACTATTGAAGGAGCACTTCCTGTATGTATGTAAATTTTATTTTGAAAACGGATCTAAGAATTTTGATGAAAGTCGTTAACCTAACGTTTGCTGGTACTAGAAATCCATTTAGCTTGATCTCGACTTAAAGAGAATTCGTTTAGTATGTTAAATCGCCACCCCGAAATATAACTTTTTTAGTGTCATGACGTCGTACCATTAATGTAACTCATGCTTAGAAATCTTATGACGCCACAATCTCGCGTTTGAGAATGTTGGCGCGGTCACGCCATTAGTCTCATTACGTCACGCGTTGTGTGTGGATCGTATTAAAGTTTTATGACGTCACACTATTTCGAGCTGATGGTCGCATTTCCCATCTGCCTCATTACGTCACGCGTTGTGTGCGTGTGCCCGTCCGCACGATAACTCGCGTAAAAATCTTTCGATTTTGATGAAATTTTTTAATGTGGTAGGGGAACTCCTGGGAAGGATACCCATTGAAAGTGAGCGAAATGGGGTCAAAGGTCATGACATATTAGCGTGATCCCATTCCACTGCTTTTATGCGTTATAACTAACGTAAAAAAGGTTCGATTTCGATTAAATTTTAGTATGTGTTAGGGGACTACGTGGGAACAAGCCCTATTGAAAATGGGGGAAATGGGGTCAAAGGTCAGGACATAGGAGCGGAATCACTTCCATCTTCTTTATGCGTCATAACTGACGTGAAAATGCTTCTATTTGAATGAAATGTTAGTATGTTGTTGGGTCCTTTCTGAGGACGAATCCTATTGAAAATGGGCGAAATGGGGTCAAAGGTTCGGACACAGGAGCGGTATCTATTCCACAGCCCTTATGCATCATAACTCACGTAAAAATGTTTCGATTGCGACAAAACTTTATCATGTTATTTCGGAGATATACTGAACAGGTTCTGTTGAATATAATGGAAATGGGATCAAAGGCCAGGGTACAGGACCGAGATTTATCCCACAGCCATTATCCTCATAACTCAAGTAATGATTTCTGGTATGTTGGAAAGCGTATTATAATCAATGCATTGCATGATTTTACTGACACGTTCACTTTTGGCCCTGAAATGTGCCTTTCAGTTTTATTTTTATGTGTCGTGTGCGAAAACACAGTTGCAGACGTACCAGCACCAAATAATATCTGAGTTTTTGAACTTTGAATATTTAGAACATTTTTAGCATTTTCACACACACTTACCAAAACCCACTTTTTTATATATTTACTCATTTTTTGAAAATAGCAAACCCTAGCCCCTCCCCCTCCCGCCTTTAATCCAGCCCAGCGTATAAGGTTCGAGAATGCCTATGTGACGTCATCAGGAATCCTATCGTCACAAGGGCACTTTTGCCAGAGGCTTCATCACAGCGCTTAGAACAGGTGGTTGGTTCCTGAGTTGATCGCGGCGGAAACACATAGATGCAAAAACTGCAAGACGAATGTGGCGGCAGATGTTGGCAGAAGGTAAGGATCGTCGTTAGAGGGATATGTATCTGCAGGCGGATATCTTAAAGTCTCGATCAGTGCATTGGGCGTGGTGTTCCTGCAGTTTTGGACATCCTCATATCGACACTGACGCAGGTTTGGTCTCTTTCCACCCAGTTCGAGGTCATCTGCTACTTACCGCCGCACAACGTTGCACACGGTTGCAATGGTCCCGCACTATACCCCCGTGACAAAACGAATTGATCTATCATACATCATGTTCAACGACGATTTTCGCTTCTGTTTTAGCGTCAGCGATCGCTGATTGAGGACTGATCTTGCTGCCATCCGTGAGCGTCATACGGCACTTCAGCTTACTGCTGTGGTTTGGGCCGTTATCAATTTCAACTGCCTTTAACCGTTCGTGCGCGTTTTGGGTATGCCGGTAGCATACTGATGAGGCGTTGTCACTCCTTTTTTGCCGTATCTCCGTGGTTTCCCTTATGCCCAGTTCCAATAAGATACCTACAGCTCGCACACTGCCAGCAACAGGAGAGAATGCCTACAAGATGTTTAGGTTTTTCAGACTCCTTGCAATAAAAAAGCAGCGGACATCATTGGTAGACTGCATAACACATCTGTAAGACCCTTCGCAATGTCGAATGACTTTTGAACGAAGGTCAACGACGCATGTTCAGCGATAATTCAGGACACCATCGAGAGATTGTTCAACTCTACACCACTAGGTTTTGCCGAATGTATAGACTGGTATGGCTGTCATACTACCTACTGACTCAAGCCAAATTATAATGTGCTCTTTCCCACAGCATGCATAAAATCCCTCATGTTACGTCACTTCTTTCCCTCCTACTTGTCTACATGGGTGAGGAATTTCGTCTCGTTTCGTGCATTCCTTCAAAGTATGGCCTTTTCTATGTCGAATAGCGTAGATATACATATATATTTTTTTTTTGATGGCTGCAAGAAGTTGGCTTGTTGACTTATACGGATGGTGTAGTATGGACCAGTACATACACTGTTAAAAATATTGTAGTAGGTTGCACCAAAAAGTGGTTCTACGCCAACTGCACCACTTTCTTAGAAAAGATACACCATTCTGTGTTGCAAAATAAACCCGACAACCTTGTACCATAACGTCGTGAAAAGATGAATCACGTTGTTGGATTTTGTTTGCAAGACACAATAGCGTATATTTTCTCAGAAAGTGATGTAGCTGGTGTAGCGCCACTTTTGGTGCAACTCACCACAAATTTTTTTAACAGTAGACAGACAATACTGGTTTATGTCTTGGTAATTTCCATTTATGCATATGACTATATGCTGATGGCACAGTCCTGTTAGCAGTGAGCAAAAATGAGTTGCAGAGTATGTTGTCACGGATGTACGAAGTTTGTGTGAAATTCAAATTGAGTATAAATAAGGGAAAATACCAAAGTTATGATTTTTGAGCGATGAATTGTTAGTACTAAATGCAAGATAAGTCTAAATAGCACACTTATTGACCAGGTTAAGGGGTTTGTATATTTAGGAAGCATGTTTGACAGAGAGAACAGATTAGATGGTGAAATTAGTAGACGAGCGAATTCCTTATTAAAAGTCATAGCTGATATAGGAGGATTTCGAAGAAATGATGGATTCTCAAGGAAGTCCGAAACGGCTGTCTATGAAAGCATAATTGTTCCTACTCTGATGTATGGCAGTGAAACCTTGGTACTTCAGAAAAGACATAGCAGTCGTTTGTGTGCTGGAGACATGCGTTACTTACGGGGGACTTGTGGTAAGCCACGCTCTGATCACGTGAAGAATTAAGATGTGTTGCAAATGTATAATTTGAGACAAATTGTTGTTACTAAGGTGCAGACCATTATTCTTAGGTGGTTTGGCCATGTTGAAAGAATGAGTGATGTGATACTTACTAACAAAAAAATTGTAGCCCAGGTGGTAGGAAAGAAAGGTACAGGAAGGCCCCAGAAGTCATGGAAGGACACGATTCAGGAATGTCTCTATGAGAAAAAGATTATGAGTATGAAGTACAAAAGGTCTTGTGTGCGTCGTATGATAAATGTCAGTGAAGTTCGTGCTGTATTATAAGATCTCTGTAAATGGAGACATTTGATACATCACCAGTAAAGAAAATCTAGTAAATAGTAACACTGTACTAGTGATCCGATTTATTGGCGTAGGAAATAAACACATAAGCGCTTCCAAGCTTTCGCACATCAACCAGATGGCTTTTTCAAGGAAGTTAGACAGAAACTAACTTCCTAACTTCCTTGAAAAAGCCATCTGGTTGATGTGCGAAAGCTTGGAAACGCTTATGTGTTTATTTCCTACGCCAATAAATCGGATCACTAGTACAGTGTTACTATTTACTACTTAATTGGTGTACTGTTCTTCGTTATAAAAAAGAAAATCTAGTTCCAAAAGTTAAACATTAATCTTGCAGATATACTTTCTTTGAAGAGCTAACCTCTGAATTGACGCTTCGGTGGCGCAGTGGTCTAAGGCGATGGCCTCTGATCATTCGTCCGAAAGGGGTCCGGGTTCGAATCCCAGTGAGGCTTGGATGTTGTGTTTGTCTTACGGCACTGGCTCTTTCCCTTCCCTGGAAACAGTGACCCTAAATTAGGGACGGGCGACTGCTTATAGCCCATTGAGTTGCTCACGATGGTCGTTAAACCTCCAACCAAAAAAAAATAACCTCTGAATTTCAGAGAACAGCTTAGTGATATGTTTGTATGTTTATTATATTATATTATAGTGTATACTTTTTTCACTTTTACTGTTTACTTATTGTTAGTAACTTAATCGTGAGATTCAAATATTGAGTGCATTGAGGTGACAGAGGTAAATTGACTCTTGTACATTTTCGTACATAAAATGTTTGGTAGATCTATGTGTAATATTCGGGGAACGCTTTCAATTTATTCATGCACACATTCACAAGTTTATAAACAGAGAGCTTTATAATTTCGACATAAAATCTGCACTGCAAGTTGGTAGTAGACAGACGAATTTCGATTGAGTGTTAGTGGAAAACAATAGATGCAGAGGAAGTTTTGAAAAGAAAAAAAAGGACACAGAAATCGCTGGAGGAAGAAACTGGAACCTTTATGTCCCAAGAACACTAGACACCTACGATCTATCTTCATGGAGTTGAACTTCAGCCTTCTAAGGAAATGTAGGATTCTCTGCAAATAAAAAGTTTTGGTTTATCCCTGAGGGTGAAGAATATCAGTCTCTTTAGATGGAAGGTTCTGTCACACACTTTTGCGCTTTACCGTTGCCAGAACGAAATGTCCATCCCCGATTTTGGTTTAGCACAGATCTGTATTTACTCCAAGGAAGCAGTAATATCTTTCCAGGCGAAATCGGCATCAAATCTGACTCGATGTTGTTTATGTGATAGATTTAAACTTTTTCCGAGAGAGGATATTTCGGGCATTCCCATACCAAGAAAACATACTAGAAAAATAACAAGTACAAACTTTGTTCTAGCGTACTGTTTATCTATGCCTATTTCTCCTTCTTATCAGTTTCTAAAAGTGTTCTGATACGCAATAGCCGTATTCATGCCTCATGATTGCACTGCATAGCAATATTTAATTTCATGAGTGTCTTATAGCTTCATTTTCTTTATGATCAAAATTTTTAGAAGCGCGATTATATTTAGTTGCTTCTCAAATATTGATGAGCATTCTCTAACTGCATGTCGTAAGACCAACTAAAGTGTCACAGTGAGTCTCAGGAATTCCCGTTCTGACAATAAAGACTTCTCATTTGAATAGCCAAACCACAATAACCTGTTGCAATTGTGACATTTTGTGTATAATATCTGCAAACTACACTACTCAGTATTTAATTATAAATTTCGCACTGCTTTCTTGAAAAGTTGCTAATATTTTGAATTTGTGTCTGTATGAAAGCATATTCAGGAACTGGGCGGGCTATGTATTAAATATTCTGTAAACTAAAACGTTAGCTATAACATATACAGGGTTTGGACAGTATAATGTGCACACCTAGGAAAAGAAGGTTTTTCTTACCTAATAGGGTGTGGGACCACATTTGGCATTCAAAACCGCCTGAATACATTTTGGAATGGTCGCAAGCAAATCCTAAATGGTAGTTAGTGAGATGTTACACCATTCTTCATGCAGAAACTGCTCAAGGTTCTTGAGAGACGTAGGAGGAGGATAAAGGGATTTTACTCTGTTTTCCAACACAGACCACAGTGGCTCGATGATGCTCAAGGCTCGAGATTGGGGAGGACGAGGAAATTGTGAAGGTTCGTCCTCATATTCCTCAAACTATGATTGGACATTCCGAGCTGTGTTAATAGGGGCATTATCATCTTGATAGATGGCATACTCTGCAGGAAACAATACTGGAGCCATTAGATGGACGTTGTCGGCCAAAATAGTTTCATACGCCTTGCCAGCCATACGTCCTTTCAAGGTGATCAGAGGACCTGCTGAAAACTGCGATATGATTGCCCAGGGCATGACAGAACCACCATCATGTTGCACAGTTGGGAGCAGATGGTGTTGTATGCTCTGACGGTGTTCTCTACATGTAAACACGTCCTGTGGTGGGGAATAATCTGAATGTGGATTTATCCGACCACATTACACGATTCTATGCATCAGCAGTCCACATTGTACGCTTCTGGCACCACTGCCGTTACCCTTGTGCATTCACCCGGGTCACCAGAGGTATTGCAATAGTAGCTCTGCCATGAAGATATTGTTTATGCAGTTCCCTCAGCACTGCTTTTGTTGACACTGGAGTCCGGAGATGCAGATTTAGCTCCGCACTAAGTTTTGGCGTCGTGGTCTTCTTATTGCGGGTAACAATCTTCTTCAATGCTTTCCTGTCTCTATGAGTCAGGGTCGTTTTCCGGCCGCTCTTGTATTTCCCAAACGAAGTTTTGCCAGGAACGCGGTATGCTTTCATGACGCTAGACTCGTTAGTTTTCCACACGCCCATTACACTGACGACCGTTGTCAAGGAGGCACCATCTAGCCGGCCAACAATAACTAACCCTCTTTTGAAATGCGTTAGGTCACACATGTCGTCGTCACCCTTAAAGAAAGTTTGCAACAAGGCACCTTAAATGCACTTAAACAGGACCTTGAGGCTCTAAACAAAGATAATATTACAACCAAGAAATCTTGGATACCTTTGCTTATTGCGATGTATAACGAAGTAAATTTCTCCGTCATTTTTGTCCATGCCGGGGCACGAACCCGGGTCCTCTCTTTCCGGAATAAGTCACTCTACCAATTGAGCTACGCGGACGTTCGTTATCGCTGCTATCCGCGTTTATGTCGTGTGCGTCCTGCTGGGAAGGCACGTCACATCTCCACCCCTCCCCACGAAAGAGGGCCGGGAGCATGGCCCACGGGTCAGCCGTAACCATCAATCGTCGTAGGCAGCCATCCGCTGAAGCACGTACTTGAGAACTCCCAGTCAATTTGGTGTGTAGAATGCAACGTCACACATATTTATTTTTCGAAGCGCTGGAGAAGGGATTCCCTTATTTTTCCTCTCTCGCGGTGTGGAAATAACATCACACCATTGCGAGATTTTGAATGGTCGGGACATCCGGAAAGTTCGGGCGCCATTATAACGAAGTAGATTTCTCCGTCATTTTTGTACACGCTGGGGCTCAAACCCGGGTCCCCTTATTCCGGAATAAGTCACTCTACCAATTGAGCTACGCGGACGTTTGTTATCGCTGCTATCTGCGTTTATGTCGTGTGCGTCCTGTTGGGCAGGTACGTCACAGATGTACACAGCTGAATTAAAAGTCACGTGTCTGAGCCTGGTGGTCAAGTTATTTTGTGCAACCCTTATGTAAGACACGTATACCTTTTCAATAGTAAGTAAATATACAGGTTGAAGAACCTGTTCTTTCTTACAACTGCTCCTCCACAAATTGGAACACGCCACAGAGAGCGCGGAGAGATCAATAAGTAGGCAAAGTGCCATTTCTTAATATAGGGGGGGGGGTAGAATTCACAAAATCACTGTAGTTTCATTTAATACGATTAGTCTTGGGTGCAACATATATCCCTAATTTTCAATGAGCACAAAATACATTATTCCATGTTTGCTAATTTCTGACCTGCTAAGGTTTCACCATAATTTTGGAGAGCATGACTGATTTCAAGTCATATAAAAGCATCTTCTACTTTTACTGTGATGTTTGACCTTTTCGCTTCTCGACAAATTTGAAAAAAAATGGCAGTAGTACAAAAAAGGTGACGAAACATATTGTGTCAGCGTTCGACTCATGGTACAGTGCTGTATACTGATATACCAGTATATTAGATACACATCTCAGATGAATGGCTTACTCAACATGTAAGACACGCTAGGGAGGTATGAATCAGGGATACCATCTCGCCGAGATTCAGTACTAAACCAAAACATGTCGATTTTGAACATATCAAACAATAGATTTAGAAGGATCGTCATAACCTGGAAGCTGGCAATTCTACTTTGAAGATAGATAACTTACCCGTAAACACGAAGATCAACATGTTTTCTAAATATCTTCAACAACTCCAGAATGCAATCTCGAATGATACTGGAAGCCAAATACAAGGAATGGTGAAGAAAAATATTGGAAGATGAAGACTTGACTAAAATAGTGGAACATATGAAGAGCAAGATGGGAAGATTGGAAGAAGAAATAAGGGAATGGACAGAAGCACCTTTTTAAGTACGAGAGCGTTCAGACAGCGAAGGGGTTGAAGGAAACATAGTTCACAAAAAAGTATCAGCAGATACGAAACCAGTACAAATAGCCAGTACCTCTGCAATGCCCTTACCGGTTGCAAAATTCGTCACAAAAGGACTGCCCAAGCGCTTTGAGGAAGAGCAATTACAGAAGCCATTGGTGGGACCAGGAACATCCTGCCCTCCTATAAACAGAATAAATCCTAGCTCTGAAATATTTACAATATGTTGAATCAAGTAACGAACACCAACTAGAGTAAGCTTCTCCGATAAGGTGATAAAACTCATTTAAAAGCGTGAATGGTACCACCACACAGATGAGACCTTCATATCTGTACAACACAAGAAGCAAAAGACATGGGAACCAGACAAGGATGAAGCTGGAAGGAATGAATCAAAGCAACGCAAGCAAGCAACATTCCAACTTGTGTTCCAGCACCAGCAAAAACATATATTCGTGCTCTCCAGAAAGAATTCTTAAGCTCCAGAGACATCTGCTTATTTTATTTTAGTGAATGTAAATAAGTAAATGAATAAAGGTTTTTATATGGAGGAATATGTTTCCTTTTTGTGAAAACAATATCTGAGAAAAAATATATATAATGTATAATGAATTAGCTTCATTTTCTTTCCGCTAAGCTAATTATATGAATGATGCTCTACCTACCAGCTAGCTAATGATATACTTGTACTAAGCTTCAAAATAGTGAATTCAAAAGGGTGTTGTTACTAGTTAATTACAAACGTAAACAAAGTCTTAACGCTGGTTATTTATGGTAACAAATAAAAGTTATAAACCTAACAGCCAGAGAGAGGTCTGACAAAAACTATTAATTGAGAAAGACGTACTTACTGCAACTTCTTTATTATAAGACTCTTGGTCAACTAAAGCACACACACAACTTGTTTTACACTAATGAAGAATCTCTCCTCATAACAACACAATCTCTCCTCGTATTATAAACGCTCTCCGTAAACAACAACGCTCTCTCATAACAACAACAAAAGCTCCCCCTAAGTCTCGATGAACGCGCCTATATACTAGCTACCACCACGTCATGACTTACACTCATTGCCAGATCTCATTCAGCGGGTGAAATAATATTTCGTTCAGTAAGAAGATAATTTACATAGTAAAATAAAATAACCAGAGATAGTAAAATCAAAACGAAAGTGAATATAGAGTATACGTTACAAATGTACCGAGGAGAAAAAACATTGTTCAGGAAGGATTACCATGCAGTTATACCAAACACAAAGCATAACAAATGTAGGAGAAATGAAAGCATACGTTTGGTTTGTGTTAAGAAAGAATAATCAGTAGCTACACATGCAATGGTATGCAAAAGCTTGCCAAGTGCATTAAACATACCAAGTGTGTAGATCAATATACAAAATGCCAGTGAAAGTACCTAAGCCAAGATACGCTACTTAGCTAAACAAAACGAAGATAGCCGCCCTGGTGACGCAGTGGTTTAAGCGATGGCTTATGACCATTCGTCCGGGCTGGGTCCGGGTTGGAATCCCGGTGAGGCATGGATGCTGTGTTTGTCTTACGGCACGGGCTCGCTCCCTTCCCTGCAGCCAGTGGCCCTAAATTAGACACGGGAGTCTGCTTATAGCCCATTAAGGTGCTCACGATGATCATTATACCTTTAAGAAAAAAGAGCAAGGCAAGCAAACATCTAATAAAATGTCTTACTGGCTGGCTCGGCAACTCTTTTTGAGCCTTCCCTTTTCCCTTCCGGTACGCGGTGTTGCGTATGAATTTGTGAACCAACCAGCTGCGAGATCAGATTACTCTTTCCTTAGCCTGATCTTTATTATGGAACAACTTTTTTTTTTTTTTTTTGGCCCTCGTGTTTCTTTTCTTTTTTCAGACAGGGGATATAGTTGAAACGCTGGTGTAGGTGGACACCCTTTACTAACTCACAATCGTTATTGTATCATCAGTTAGCGCTCAATTGAGGATTGCAATTGCCAAAACCAGTGCCTTTTTGCTTCTCTGAACGTGGCACGATAATTGGTGCCAGGTGTTCCAGCAGGGCCGAACTCCAAAGACTTTCCTCCTAGACTTCTTCTCACATGACCTTCAAAATGGTTAAATGTGAATGGTGCGACATGCAACAAAAAACCAGGAATGGGCGATAATGTGGACTAAACCAGCTTGTGAATCGAACGGACCAAAAGCGCAAAAGAGAATCGTGCAAGCCAAACCACAGGTCACGACCGAGCAAATCACTGCAGAATTCAACGGTGTTGTGCAAAGGATCATCACCGAACGCATCACGTATAGGACCATGGCGCAAGTGGAATACAACAGCGAAAGGCCACAATGTCGCCCGTCTCCATTCGTGGTAAACCCGTGCTACGTTTAGTGTGTGAAAGGCACAGGGCAGCCGCGATTTGAGTGAACCCCAAATTGGCACTACTGTGGCCAACTATCAGGTTACGTTCAAAATCTCTCAGATAACTCTTTTTGTCCATTCCGACAGTAAACCAAACCCTCACTGATACTGAACGAGCTTACTTGCATGAGCTATCGTACGTGTTGAAGAGGGTCATTTATGTGACAAATATAGGGGTGTCTCATTACTGACATTAATAGGCGAATATCCCTTAGAACTGTAAAGCAGTATGGTCAGATATTAAGTGACCAATGAGAGCGTGAAAGGTTCAACTACGAAATAGAGTAAAAGTTTGGGTGTTGGAAATGTGACTCTCTCTGGAAGTAATGTAAAATCATACACTGCTGGCCATCCAAAATGCAACACCAAGAAGGACGCGAGATAGCAAAGCTAGATGTACTGGACACATAACAAGAGATACAAAGATGAAACGATTGAGCTTACAGACCCGTGTGACTTGCGGAACACACAGATATCAATAGTTCGTGTGGCCCACATGGCTCGCAATAACGGCCGCTACACGCCGGGTATCGAACGAAGGAGGCTTTGGATGTGGGCTTGGGGTATGTCGGTCGAGGCTGCTTCCACAAGTTGCCACAGTTCATCAGGCGTAGACGCGGGTGGTGCTTTCCGGGCCACTGGGCTGCCGATCAGCGACCGGGCGTATTCGATGGGTGTCATATCGGGAGAAGAGGCGGGCCACGGCAGAAGTGACACCTGGTGGGCCGTGAAGAATTGTTGCACGATGCGTGCCACGTGCGGGCGCGCATTTTCCTATTGAAATGTGGCCACTGGCAGGTCCTGCGGGGAAGGCAGGACTACAGGCTCCAAAACGTCGGAGATGTAGCGATGGCTGTTGAGTGTATCGGCGATGCGTACCAGAGGGGTGCGGGCGTCACATCCAATTGCGCCCCAAACAATAACGCCAGGCGACGGACCAGTATGGCGATGCATAATGCAGGCGTCATACAGTCTCTCGCCACGGTGCGGCCACACGTTGCCGGCAACACCACGATGATCGTGTTGCCGGCAGAAGCGAGATTCGTCGGAGAAGACAATGTCGTGCCTTCCGTAGTCCAGATGCGGCGTTAAACAGCCCACTGCAGCGGCGTTTGCCGGTGGTGTAATGTCAATGGTAATCGGAGCAATGGGCGCCGCGTGACAAGTCCTCGCTCCTGCAGACGACGTCGAACGATACGTGCTGACGCAGGTTTTTGCGCAACACACCCTAATTGCTGCGCTAACGTTCGTGATGTGGCTGTGCGAGCCGTCAATGCCCGCCGCACAACATGCCGGTACTCTCGATTGGTGGTGTGCCGCGGCTGCGGCATTCGCTCACGTCGGTCTTTCCGTCCCTCCTACACCCTCCGAATCCGTAATCGCCGCACTGTGGCTGGATGTCGTCCCACACGTACGCCGATGTCTCGGTACGATAAACCGCTGTTGCGATAAGCAACTATTCGTCCTCTGTCGAACTCCGAAACGTGCTGAAATGACTGCTGTATTCTGCGACGAGGCATCAGGAAACTTCCCACGCAGAGGTCCGGCAACACAACTCACTTCAACTACTTACACATCGCCTTCTGTGCACCGTTCTTATAGTGATTCTTGGTGACGAGCCGGGCGCACATGATTTGCGTGTGCCCTGCAATGTTAATCGTTTGCATATCCTTTCGCGGGCGACGCATGCTGCGAATTTTAGACCAATCGGATGTTTCCTTGTTGGTGTTACATTTTAGGTGGCGAGCAGTGTACTTGGAACAAAATAATCCAGAAAGTGGAAAGACAGTAACGGAACCTGGATATTTAGAACCATCTTGATGTCTTCTGGACGGGCTGAAGGGCGGCTACATTACTTCGAGCACATCCCGCTCTCGAGGAAATACTTACCACTCCATTCATTTTGTACCTTGTTCTTCAAGATATGCTTTGAGGAAGCTGTCTCAGTTGAAATATGCGTCGTATCCATTAACATGCCAAATATGCCGATTCACGTGAGGATCGAGAAATTCACCTGCGTTCTTCACGGGAGTAACAGGACCTTTATTCTACACATGGGGTCAGCTACGGAATGAAAATCATGATATATATTTGCACCATGGCTACAAATTGGAAGAACTGCACATCCCGTAATGGCTTCCACGTTCAGCGAGCAAGAACATAGTGGGAGACCTTTGGATGCACTGGCAAGCTTCGTTTCAGCTTTGGATCCCCCACTCAGAATGGAACAAACACAAACCGAACGCAGGCGATAAATAGGCGGACAGCAGGGCTTCCCAACAGTGTATCGTAATCGACAAACATTAGAGATAGGGGTGATAGGCAGTTAACATGGCCACCCCCGCGTAGAGTTCACCAGACCCAAACAGATCACAGGTGATAAATAGATGGACAGCAGGGCTTCCCAACAGTGTATCGCAATCGACTAAACATTAGAGATAGGGGTGATGGGCAGTTAACATGGCCATCCCCCACGCAGAGTGGGACAGACCCAAACCGAATGTAGGCGATAAATAGGCTGACAGCAGTGCTTCCCAACAGTTTATTGCAGTTGACAAACATTAGAGATAGCGGTGATGGGCAGTTAGCATGGCCATCCCCGCGCAGAGTGGAAGAGAACAAAAAAGAACAACGAGCGATAAATAGGTGGACAACAGGGCTACCCCACAGTGTGTGGCAATCGACTAAACATTAGAGATAGGGGTGATGGACAGTTAACATGATCATCACCCGTGCAGAGTGGAACAGAACCAAACAGAAGATAAATAGATGGACAGCAGGATTTCCCAACAGATAAACCTGGGTAAAAGGGGTGATCTCAGTGACTTTGACCATGGACGCAATGTCGGCGCAAGACAGATGGGTCACTCTATAGCCCAAGTGCTAAGAACATTATAGTTTCGGAGGGTAAACCACGTGTGCACCACGAGTATTTCATCGAAGGACGTAGCAGCGCCCATATGGAAAACGGTGGCCGATCAAACACCATTGATTACCACAGCCGACGTAGACGGACTGCCTGGAAACGGGGGCGCAAATCATAACCATGTTAAATGGAGGCGGCCCAAGCAGCATAAGCGATAGAACGCTACGTCGGACGCTCTATACCCTGGGCTACCACAGCCGACGCCCTACTTGTGAGCCGTTGTTGACTGCTCGTCATCAAACGTTAAGCCTTGCCTGGTAAAGAGAACATTAAAAGTCGACCTTTGCGGTGGTGGCTCTGTGATGACTTTGGGTGCATTCCATTGCAACATGTTAGGTCCCATAGTGGTTCTGACCCGCTTCGCTTCTGAACATATACTGGGAGATCACCTACAGACTTTCGCGGCCTTTGCGCATCTTGCGAGCGATGGTATGTTCCAGCTGGACATTTAGCCACACCACTGGACCCATTCAGTCATGGCTGGACGAACACTCATTTGAGTTTGGAACCAGCCCAGTTGTCCTCAAGGTCTGCGGATATGAACCTTCTTGAAGCTCTTTGGGATTCCGTGGAGTGGGGAATCCCCCAATGGACCCTGAACCAAAGTCTCGGGCTGATTTGCGGAAAATTCTACAACACGAATGGCTGGAATTACCTCCGGAAACCCTCCGGCATGTGGTGGAGTCATCGTCTTGGCGCGAACCGGCTGCTATTGTCGTTAGAAGAGGATCAAAATGCGAAAGGGTAAGTATATATAATATTATGTCCATTGAGTTTACATGCAATTTCTTTCAAGTATATCCCAGTAAAGATGCTCAATGCATCACTTCCATACTATTGAGCTTCTGGCTTAATGGAACGAACTCTATGTCTTCACTATGATTTACAACGTATACAGGGGTTGGACTCAATAATATTAACACCACGCTCAGAGACATGACTCTTATGCAGATGATGCATCGCAACACGCAAAGATATCAGCCAGTTTTTGGTTGCAATAACTTTGCTTAGAACCTCAATTTCCTACTTAAATGCGTTTAAAGAGTCTTGTTGAAAAATTTCTTTCAGGGTGACGAAGAAATAATGGACCTAACGGACTTCGAAGGAGGGCTAATTGTTACTGGCCGACTAGTTGGTACCTCCGTGACAACAGTCGCTAGGGTAGTGGGGTATCGAAGGTTACTGTGTTTATCATTCGTCCTATTGTGCTCTGTAATCCTGTATTTCTTTTATTACCCCCCTCACCAGACTTAAACATAATGGAACCGCTGTGGTCTGTGTTGGAAAACAGAGTAAAATCCCATTATGCTCATCCTGAATCCCTCAGTTTCTGCATGAAGAATGGTGTAACATCCCACTAACCACCATTCAATGCGTCCATTCCAAGGAGGATTCAGACGGTTTTAAATGGCAAAGGTGGTCCCAGACACTATTAGGTTGGTAAAACCGTCATTTCCTTGGTGTTCACATTATTCCGTCCAACCCCTGTATATCACAGGATTACGTGAAGCACGCGCACAAGAGTGACAGTGCTGGTACCTGTTGTTTCGCCTTTTAAACGCTTCCTCAGAATATAATGTATTAGCTTTATTTCCTTTCCGCTAAGCTAATTATTATGAATGATTCTCTTCCTACCAGCTAGCTAATGATATACTTGTACTAAGCTTCAAAATAATGAATTCAAAAAGGTGTTGTTACTTGTTAATTACGAACTTAAACAAAGTCTCAACGCTGGTTATTTATAGGAATCAATAAATGTTATAAACCTAACAGCCAGACAGAGGTCTGACAAAAACTATGAATTGAGAAAGACTGAACTTACTGAAAACTTCTTTATTTCTAAGACTCTTGGTCAACTAAGACACACACAACACTTGTAGAACAATAATGGATAATCACTCCTCGAATTATACACGCTCTCGCTTAACAACACACAACGCTCCTCATAACAACACACAGCTCCTCATAACAACACCACCCAGCTCCCTCGATGAACGCGCCTATATACTAGCTACCACCACGTCATGACTTACACTCATTGCCAGATCTCATTCAGCGGGTGAAATAATATTTCGTTCAGTAGGAAGATAATTTATATAGTAAAATAAAATAACCAGAGATAGTAAAATCAAAAGGAAAGTGAATATAGAGTATACGTTACATCATCTCCCCCTTAATTTTTTTTTTTCCGAAAAACCTATCAATTTTGGAGTGTAAGTCTTACATTTCGTTGAATGACGTTTCTCGACCTCTTTTTTGGTTTGTGTTTTGGTGGTAGCCGTATTTACATTCTCAAACTTGGCATGACAATGTAAGAAATCTGTATTCGACTGTGAACTTGTATTGTAGAACAAAACAAACCTGCATCGGCATACTTTCCTTTTATTCTGCCTAGCAGGAATCACTTTTTTAATTTCAAATGACGTTCTCATTATTCGATGAATACATACCAACTGTATCAGCAGCGAAGATTGCCTGGAGCTGCCTAACAGTAACAATTTTATTATTTTAATTTCAAATTACGTTCGCAGTATTCGTTGAAATACATACCAACTGTATCAGCAGCGAAGATTGCCTGGAGCTGCCTAACAGTAACAATTTTATTATTTTAATTTCAAATTACGTTCGCATTATTCGTTGAAATACATACCAACTGTATCAGCAGCGAAATTTACCTGAAGCTGCCTAACAGTAACAATTTTATTATTTTACCCCTAAGCACATAGATATATATAAAAAAAAAGTGGATTAGTAGATGGACATAGAAGAAATATAAAAAAAAAACCACATATATACACAAAAAAGAATGCATAGGCCCACAAGAAAAAAAGAAATTCTGACACGCCAACTGGTCGTGCAGGAAAAACAACAAACTGAGAAAAGAACCTGTCCACGAGAACTTACTTATCTCGAGGACGCATAAAAACTCTAGTGCGATAACGTTTTCCAGGCCTAATTGGACTGGTAAAATCAGGTGGCTTCGATCTCTTCAGGGACTGTAATGGATCTGGAACATCGGTCTGCTGTCGGTCAGGAAATCCCGGCGGCTGACGGGAACGGTCAGGAATGGCGGAAATCCTTCGGTCCGAAACGGCTGAAGTCTGTGGGTCCAGAAATCCCTGCGGCTGAGAAGAACGGTCAGGAGTCTGGCGGTCTGGAAATCCCTGCGGCTGAGAGGAAAGGTCAGGAACGTCTGAAGTCTGGCTGTCCGGAAATCCCTGCTGCGGCTGATAGGAACGGGCTCCCCCAGGCTTTTGATATGAAGTCCCTTGGTGCTGGGGCCCGTTGTGTCCTTCCAGTATTTTCTTGGACGGACGTGTCTCCGGCCACATCGTTTGCTTTCGCTTACGCCCACGCGGCATGAGAGTAGCAGCAGGCATCGGCCCTGTTTGCCCTGAACGTAGGTTCCAGGGGCGAAACCCGGGCGGATGCAAAGATTTCTGCCTTCGTCGCTGTTGCGGCGAAGCAGATTGGGGAGACAGGTCACGTTTGCGCCCAGCCTTTGGTGGTGCTGGACGGTTTGGAACATGAAATTTAGGATTCATAACTGATAAGTCAGAAATGTCTGAAGCCTCTGAGTCGCTGCTGTAATTCAGCGGTCGTGCAGGGCGATGTTTAGATTTGCCTATAGGAATACTTTCCGACGAGGTATTCAAAGAAGAAGTAGCCCGCGTTGGTGCAGAATTATCCGGAAACGGCGCAGCAATAGTCTTTGCAATGGTTGGAGGGAAAGGAACGATACTAGTATTCGAGGAACTCGATTTGCCCCTTGGTCTCATGGGAGAATCAGGTTGCGTGTGTAGAAACCCGTCTGGAGGAGGGAGGGTGAAGAAAAAATCACTGGAGATTCTTCAAAAATGTTTGGTGGTTCGTCCAAAATTTCTGGGGTTGAACATGAGATATAGATTCTTGAGTCTGTGGAACAGAAGGTTGAGTAGGGTTGATCATGAACTCGATATGCCGTTCATGATACTTGCGACACTGATCAACATGTACATATTGAAAATGGTTGTCAGGTTTCTCCAGAACAATATTATTTTCAAAGATATTTGCCACCCGA
This sequence comes from Macrothele yani, assembly GCA_039090855.1. Lineage (NCBI taxonomy): Eukaryota > Metazoa > Arthropoda > Arachnida > Araneae > Macrothelidae > Macrothele > Macrothele yani. The sequence continues at coordinate 18,081,961 of CM077026.1, read as the reverse complement.
TATGGACCTTCGTAGCTGGGTGCAAATTTCTTCACTAAAGCATGCGAAACAGAAGACTGGAAGTGCGTTTCCACGAGAGTGAGATCTCCAACGACAAGATCTGGTTCCCTACGCTTAGAATTATAATATCTTGCTTGAGCCGCTTGTGCTCCTAGCATTGCAACACGAGCTTTTTCTGCCATGATTCGGACTGATTGCGGAGTTGGTCGCTGGTTTAGTTCGTCGATAATCCCCGTTAAATTTTCAAAAGGGGTTTTAATTTTGCGACCCAGAAAAAGTTCTGCAGGAGTAATTTTAGTAGACTCGTGGACAGACGAGCGGAGGGTGAACGCAAAAAGCTCTAAATGGTCATCCCATCTTTCATGATGATCCATTACAAAAGTCGCAATCATTTTCACTAGCGTTCGGTTAACGCGTTCCGCAGGATTACTCTGGGGATGATATGGGGAAATGAATTTATGTTTAATGTGTAGTCTCGCACACATTCTTTCAAAAATGTCAGAAATAAATTGAGGACCATTATCCGAAACTACTTTATTAGGTGCACCATATCTAGAAAATACTTCATTAACTAAAACATTACAAATAACTTCTGCCGTAGCGGCTTTAATGGGAAAAACTTCAACCCATTTAGAAAAATTATCAGTTAGTACTAAAACGTAACGAGCTTTATTTTTAACAGATAATGGATAAGGTCCCAATAAATCTATTGAAATAATATCAAACACATGAGAACTTGAACTAGATTTCAAGTGACCGGCCGGTCTTACATTACGGTAATTATTAATCTGACACAAGTGACATGATTGAACGTATGCGAGCACACTTTGGTACATGCCAGGCCAATAGGCAACATCCCGCAATTTACCACGGGTCTTGCGAATACCTAAATGGCCTGCAAGAGGTTTGTCATGAAATTCATTTAAAAGAGCCATTCTAAGGGTTCGCGGAATACATGGGCGAAACTCTGCCCTAGTAGTCCGAGATTTTGTATAATAAAGAAGACCCTCTATTACTTCAAAATGTTGTGACCTTCCAGTCAGAGAAGGATCACTTGGTAGGGGCGAACCCGCAAGCAAAAAATTGTAGATATCCCCAAAAGCTGGATCATTTATTAATTCTGCCATTATCTGCTCTCTGGATGTTATATCAGCTATTAGAAGTAAAGGCTGACATCCAGGAGTAGCTTCTGTGGGGACCCCACGAATCGGAACGCGAGATAATGCGTCCGGTAATTGATTCTTATTACCTGGCTGATACGAAATTTTGATATTGCTCTCTTGTAACTTCAGAGCCCACTTCATAAGTCTTTGAGATAGGTGCTTAGCAGAATTCAAATACTGAAGGGCAGAATGATCCGTAATTATGTTAACTGTCAATTCGTTAAGATAACATTGAAATTTATTCAGTGCATACACAACAGCAAGACATTTACGTTCCGTAGCTGAATAATTGCGTTCAGCTTTGGCTAAAGTACGAGACGCAAAAGCTATTGGATGCCCAGCTTGTGACAAAACGCAACCAAGACCAACTCCGGATGCATCAGTATAAATATCAAATTCCTTAGTATGATCCGGGAAAGCCAACACCGGAGGCTGAGTCAACGCAGACTTCAGTGTTTCGAATGCAGCGTTAGCCTCAGGTGTCCAAATAAACTTCTTGTATTTACGTTTTAAAGCATACAATGGCTCACATATTGTAGCATAAGCGGGGACGAACTGCTGATACCATCCGGTCATTCCCAGAAAACGGGATAGTTCTTTTGCTGTTTTAGGCCGAGGAAAGTCAACAATAGGCCTAATTTTTTCATTATCAGTAAATAAGCCGTGGGGAGTGATTTTCAACCCCAGATATACAATCTCGTCCCTCGCTATCTGGCATTTACTAGGTTTTAACGTCAAGCCAGCATTGTATATGAGTTGGAACACCTGTTTGAGCAGAGAAAGGTGCTCGTCAAAAGTCTCTGATGTGATAATAATGTCATCCAAATAGACATGCACATGGGGACCCAGGACAGGTCTGAGAACCGTATCCATAAGCTTTTGGAAAGTAGCAGGTGCAGAAGCTAGTCCAAAAGGCATACGTAAATATTCATAGGCCATAAAAGGAGTCACAAAGCCTGTTTTATCGACAGAGTCCGGATGTACTGCTATCTGCCAATATCCACTCGCCAAATCCAAGGTTGACATCCATTTGGTTGACGACAAGTCATTTAAAATATGTGACATGACAGGTAGTGGATAATTGATCGTTTTCGTGACTTGGTTGAGCTTGCGAAAATCTGTCACGAAACGAAATGCATTGGGTTGTTTCTTTGGAACCAAAAAGGCAGGAGCAGCCCAGGCGCTTGTTGATTCCCTGATGATGCCCTGCTTAATCATTTCAGCAATTTGACGTTGCATTTCCTGTTTCTTATGTGGAGCACAAGGGTAAGGTTTCGTCGCAATTGGTTTCGAACCATCAGTGTCAATAACATGATAAACCACCTGTGTGAAACCAGGTTGATCCGAAAATAAACCAGGGCTTTCCTGTAAAAGGAGAGAAAGCTGGTCTCGTTGCCCCTCATTCAATTGGTTACTCAATAATAAACTCGTAATATCTACAGGAACCGTCGGAATCATTTCGACAGGTTCCGGAAAGGAAATCACATGTTGTACAAAATTCAAAGTTATTTGAAACTTGTTTATAAAGTCCATACCCATTAAACATTTCACGGGTAGCTCGTCTATAAGCAGGAAAGAATGTGTAAAACGAGCTTTTCCCAGTCCTAAAGATAATGTGACAGTTCCTGAGATACTGAAGATTTCATTATTTGCACCTCGCAAATACTGCGTTTCAGGCTGAACGTGTATTGCCGGAAAAGTGTCAGTGCAAAACTTTGTATTTAGGGCTGATATTTCAGACCCAGTGTCGAACTTTGTCTGGACAATAATGTCTTCAAGTGTCAAGAATACATCAGGCAACTGAAGAGTTTGAACAGTCACTAATACCGTTTTAGGGTCAGAATGTTTGGTATCAGGAAGCAGGACCGACCCTTCGTCTACTTCCTGTGGAAGTTTAAAGGAATCCTGGTGGGGTTATCATGTGGTCGGAAACCTCGACCCTGCCGGGTATCGGGAAAATTTTCACGATGAGGAAAATTGTGTGAAACCTGCGTCGGGAACTCCGCGTGTCTGTTGACATTGTCATATCCTGTACGTCTGCCCTCAGCACGGGCAGAAAAATTATCATTGCCCTGAGCATGATAACGTTCCGAATGCTGCTGGGTGAAACGGGGTCGAGCATACTGTGCAGGTGTACGATATCCCGAAGCTTGTTCAGAAACTCGCTGTTGGTTTGCCACTCTTCTGTGTGGTGGAACGTATAAAGCTTGGGTGGGCACTTGTGTATGCTCGCGCTGAAAGTTATGTCTATTATGCCGCTGAGGGTTTTCGTAATAAGCCTCGCGGGGTGCCCGAGCATGGTGAGTTGAACCATGTTTGCCATGTCGCTCTTCATACGTGCGTATGAGGCGAAGGCATTCATGAATCGTGGCAGGGTGTCGAACCTCAAGGAAATCTTGCAAGAATGGGTCGAGCTGCTGCACGAGGGTATCCAACATGTCAACATGACTGGCATGTGGATCCCATAGGTTATATAGGCGTGTAGTTTCCAACGCAAATGCAACAGGGCTATCATTGGGACCTTGCTGACGTTGAAAAAGCTGTTGAGCAAGGCTAGCTCGACTGAGGCCGAAAGGAAAGACCTCCAAGAATTCTGCACGGAAATTCTCATAATGAGAATCCGGGTTCGACACTCTCCCCTGCCGATACCAGGTCTTAGCGGTATCCCTCAAGCAAATGCCGGCGATTTGGACTTTGCAGTCTTCAGGAATTTTATATAGATCAAAATGATCTTCCAGATCTTCGAGGAACTTTAAGGACCCCTCCAAACCATTGAAATGAATTGTTCCTGCATGCGGCACGAAATGGGCAAGCATTCTGCTTCGCTGAGAGGATTGAACTCATTCAGGTACGACCCGCGACTCAGAGTAATAAGAAACTGGTGCATTACGAAATGGTGAAGAATGCCTGGGTGCGTGTAGATCATTCATATCAAAGTCAAAGCCACAGGCTTCGCGCAAATTGTCCAAAAACACCATCACCCTCGAGACTTGCCGGAGGGTGGAAATTTGCAGTTGTCTCAGGTAAGGAAGACATGGGTAATAAACGTCAAGATCTCGTGTTCGAGAAAAGTTCGGGCGCGAATTATAATGTATTAGCTTTATTTCCTTTCCGCTAAGCTAATTATTATGAATGATTCTCTTCCTACCAGCTAGCTAATGATATACTTGTACTAAGCTTCAAAATAATGAATTCAAAAAGGTGTTGTTACTTGCTAATTACGAACTTAAACAAAGTCTCAACGCTGGTTATTTATAGGAATCAATAAATGTTATAAACCTAACAGCCAGACAGAGGTCTGACAAAAACTATGAATTGAGAAAGACTGAACTTACTGAAAACTTCTTTATTTCTAAGACTCTTGGTCAACTAAGACACACACAACACTTGTAGAACAATAATGGATAATCACTCCTCGAATTATACACGCTCTCGCTTAACAACACACAAAGCTCCTCATAACAACACACAGCTCCTCATAACAACACCACCCAGCTCCCTCGATGAACGCGCCTATATACTAGCTACCACCACGTCATGACTTACACTCATTGCCAGATCTCATTCAGCGGGTGAAATAATATTTCGTTCAGTAGGAAGATAATTTACATAGTAAAATAAAATAACCAGAGATAGTAAAATCAAAAGGAAAGAGAATATAGAGTATACGTTACAAGAAGAAAGTGCAAAGTTAATCAGATCAAATATACCTTCCTTTGCACAAAAACACACACAATGGAAAAGCCATACTAGCATTTAAATATGTGAACACGTGTGCAAGGTGATTCAAAAATCTTGAACCAAACTTCACGGGGTGATAGAACTTACTTAAATAAGCACTTTTTGTCATACAACGCAGGTTCGTAACTCAAACGGTGAAGCGCTAGAGGGCGCTGTGCAATGAACACATATAAGCGCGGGTTTTCGCACTTGTCGTCATTCGAGCCGCGGATGGCTTAGTGGTTAGTGTTTCAGATTATCGATGCTGGGTCCCCAGGTTCTAGCCTGGGCTGATCTTTCAGAGATATTGTGATTTACTAACAATCGCTGAATATCCGCCGTGCATCGGACGAGCACGTTAAGTGACGGCCCCCAGGTTGGACCCACTGGTTAAATGGGTATCCTTTCCTATGTCCTCCCTGAAATTCTCTCACCCATCTATGTGCAATATCGTACTTGTACGGTGGCGCCATCTACTGTACTCTAATCTCACTACAAACTGTTCTGTCAAAAGTCGCTAGACTTGCTCTTATTCCTTCCGTTTCTGTGTCCTGCCCAAAAGGCGATCTCGCTGTAGGTAGCTGGGACCTAAACTCTACTCCCTGTGGACGGAAGTCCTACATGAAAATGACAAATGCTCTCTTGTCCCTTGTCGTCATTCCTACCGTGGATTACACAAGATTGTTTCACGAATGAGGAGAAGGCGGACATGCATTTCATGTATAGAACTGCGGCCGGGAATGCGAGGGAAGCTCACAGACTGTACAGGGAGCGCTTTCCGACAAGACGCGTGCCAGATCGCAAAACCTTTCAGCGATTGCACCAGTATCTGTGCGACACGGTCTCCTTTGTCAGCGGCTAGCAGGACACAGGGGGTGCAAGTAGTGTGCGGAACGCCTTGGATGCTAAATTCCCAAGGCGATGGATTGGTCGTGGTGGTCCCATCTCTTGGCCGGCTAGATCACCCGATCTCTCATATATTGGCTTTTTCTATGGGGCCATATGAAAGGCTTCATCCACGATAACCCCATCGATTCCGCTGAGGACCTTGTTGCCCGGATTTCTGTTGCCGCAGCCGCTGTACGCGAAATGCCTGGCGTTTTCGCCAATATACGGCGATCACTATAACGTCGAAGGTGTGAAGCCTGCATTACTGTTGGTGGTCGCTCTATGAGCAGTTGCTGTAATTTGTTCCATAAAATTCTGTAATTGCTGTCAATAAATTGCTGTTCCATAATTTGCTCAATAACATTTGTTCTGTCATTTCTTCAATGTTTTCCTACCGCGTCTGCCATTCCTGCGTTTGAGCGTTTCAGGACATAACCCCTAGCGCTTCACCGTTTGAGTTACGACCCTGCGTTGTATGACAAAAAGTACTTGTGTAGGTGTGTTCTATCACCCCGTAAAGTTTGGTTCAAGAGTTTTGAATCACCCTGTATACATACATAATGTACACGCATTGTGAAGCAATGCTATAATACGCCAAATGGAACGAAGATGGAATCTCACTAAGAGAGTTTAGGAGTGAAGATGAAGTATGGCGAAAAAAAAAAAGAGTCAATATACACCAGGGTGACCACGTGACTTTTAGGAATAGGAGAACATTTTCATTAAAAAAAGGGGGACATTTCGAGAAAAAGAAGGACACGATAAATTTGTACCAAAATAGATACGTATGAATGCACACACTTCTCATTTAAATTTTACAGTTTGAGAGTTTATACGTGTAAAACGTTTTAAATGAAAAAATGATTATCCTCTGCTGGACATGTTTATTTATAATTTTCACTGGAATATATTTTCTTAAGTAGATTGGGTTTTTTAACAAATGGTTTGTGGAATTCAGATCATGACATCTCTTTCGAATTGTATTTAACTAGCAGTATACCTCTCATTGATTGATTAAGAAACTTGATGTATAAAAAGAACGCACAGCAACGACTCATATGCAACACACACAACAAGCAGGATGAGGACACTGTTTACACCGTATGGCACCGTCCACGTGTGATGAAAGAAAGATTAATACGCACTGGTAGGATTTCTCAGTACTATTGACTGACAAATAACTCACTGCGGCAGGCAGCTGCGCAGATATACATCTACGCCCACCGGCGAGAAAACTAAGCATTATTCTAAGAAGAAAATACTCTAAAAAGGTTTGCTATCGACGTGAGCGGCATCGGTCAACGAAAGATTTTTTTCACCCGACATTTTAGCAGTTCAGATTTTGTGGCAAATACATAAGAAGCAGAAATTAACGCTTATGCCCCTGGTGGCCAAACCATTCTTTACCAACAATTAGAAAATATAAGCGAAAGATTTCCCATGAGAAGCTGTATCAGCTGCAGAAATAATTTTTCAAATCGGCGTTTTAGAAGCAGAGATATCGGCGAAAACGGAGTTTACTTTTACGCCCTCTAGCGCCAAATCTATGCGTAACTTGAAAACGTAGCTATGTATATCTAAAATGTTCGTCGACATAAACGCAATCGAAGGGTAAAATATTATTTTTCAATTGGACGTTTAGAAGCAAATATATGGAATAAAATGTATTTTGTATTTGATTACATCTACATTTACGCTGTCTAGCGGCAAAATAGTACATCGTGAAAAAAAAACTGAATTAAATGTTCATTCGAATATTACAAGCTTCCCAATGCAAAAATAATTTTTCAAATCGGACTAATTCTTGCAGAGATATGGTGTCCACAATCGGACGGACGGACGGACAAACCGATAACATAAGCACGACTATTTTTTACCCAGAACGCGCTAAAAATGTAAACAATATACTTAACTTGAAGTAGAAGAAAGGTGCTCCCGCGATTGTGTCTGGAAGAAACTGGAAACTGACTTATGATAAAGTCCAAATCATCCATGAAGCTAATGATTTTGATCGTGGTAGATAATAGCGTCACAAAACATCATCCTTTCTGCAACAGATGCAAAACAGCCTCCCATGTACTTAAATCAACGTCTGTACATAGGGTATTTGTCTTTCCGGTAAGATTGAAGAATCTTGCTTTAAAGAATAGCAAACTGAATCTTCATCAAATTAAGAGAAATCAGGCATCCAAGAAAAAGTGCTGCAAATTAAATCTTGTTTTAAATATTTAATATTTAAGATTTACAATTTTTTTAAATAAAACGTATAACAAGAAATATAGTTTCCTCTTTATTGCTCTTTATTTTTCTGAGTATTTTCTTCAAAAACTTTTGTCATTAAGTTTCGATTTTCAAAACGAAATGAAGCAAACTCTTTGTCATTTTACGGCAGTGAATGTTCACCTTTGAGGTTTTGCCCAGCGAACGGTGTTAAACCGAGGATATTAAATAAGATTTTAACGTAGAGCGAAGTCAAAGAAATAAGAATTATTAATGGACCAATAAATGAACCATTCGAATAATTATGTGCCTCCAATAATTTGAATATTAGCTTCCGAAGGAAGGTCGTTATTGAAGCACAGTATGGGAAAGTTGCGAGAATAAATCTGTTGGTAGTGACTTTACACTTTAGAAATGACTAAATGATGAATGGTAATGCCATGCCATGATTTTAAGGCCAGCTCGTCAGTGCATCTATCAGGTAATCAGCAGAAATCTAAGCAGAGTTCCAGATGGGGGAGTAATTCAAGATGAGTGGCAGTTAAATCGGATGCGGTTCACTATTTCCAACATACTCCTTAGGGACGCAAGTCCAAACTCATGTTCGTCTGAAGTCTCCGAACAGCCATTAACTACATGTGCCACGTGCATGATTCGGGAGAACTCATGCTTTTTTCTTCATTATTCCAAAAGCGTTCTATCGGAGAAGCAGTTTTGTTCTTATGTTATGGTTCATTAAATCAGACATTAAACATGTAGCATTCGCACCGCATTTGGGGTGAGGCATTTACATAATTATAGAAAGTTTAATTTAAGTTTCTTATTCATTGTGTAGCCTAGAGGAACATAATTTTAAAAATGAAATAATTCTTTCACACTGTGGTGCCCGCTAATAGTTTTAAATCTTGTTTAATTATGCTCTATTTTCTCTGTTCTAGGCAACTTGATCTCCTAATTTTAAAAATTATTCTATTCAAGCAATTTCCATGAATGTGTTAAACAAAATATTTATTAATTTCTCTGCAGCACTTATTCGGACGAATGGAATTTTGACTGTATTGGTTTATCTTGGCTTTGATTGGGTTAATCTGTTTGTCATTCTCTTCCTTGTTTTTGTTTTTTTTTTTGTTCAATTCTTTTCAGCAGTCCTTGGAGCGAAATTCTTTGAAATAACTCTCCAATTTATCCAAAACATTCCGAACATTTTTTTGCTCGTTTTTAAAGTCGTGGGTCTTCCGCTTCCGTTAAAATAAGGTTCTTGAAATTCTTCCACCAGAAAAAGTATCCTGCCCATAATTAAAAGTCCTCTGAGCTGCTCAGTAGAAATTCCTTAAGTCTATAAAATGCATGTACTATTTTTTATATATTTTGGCTTATAAGTCGATATGGAGTTTTAGGTGAAAGTTCGTCAATAATAATCAGGAACAATTAGACATGTAGAGTACTTTTTTAATAATCGGGCATTGTTTGTTTGTGATGTCCAAATGAAAACGTACACTATATTGACAAAGGTCATCGGACACCTAGAAGAGAAACACAACACAGCATTTATTGACACACATTAGTACGGTGTCGGTTCACTTTTGGTCTTAATGCATGCACTGACTTTTCGAGACATGCTTTCGACAAGGTTTTGGAACACAGCGATAGGTATGCGCTTCCATTCAGTAGATAATGCTGCCACTAAAGGTTGTCTAGTAGTAGACCTTGGTTCCAAACTTCTCTTGCGGCGCTCTAATTCATCCCATAGGTGCTCAATGGAATTAAGATCAGGGCTCTGTGCTGGCCAGTCCACACACGATACGAATTATCTTCAAAGCACGCCGTAACCGTCCTTGCTTTATGGCTCAATGCATCATCCTGCTGGTACAAATAAGGCTCGGTTACGTAGTGTTGCCACAGAGTTGGTAGGGCATACCTGTCCAGAATATCGAGGTAGACGTGCTAATTAACAGGTTTGTCCACGATAACCAATGGGCCGGGACCATACCACAAAATACAACCCCACACAAGTACACTGCCAGCTTCAAACGTGACCGTAGGAACAGTACACTGTGATAAATAGCGTTCCCCCGGCTGTCGCCTTACCCACACATGTTCATCAGACTCATTGATCGTGTTTCTGGATTCATCAGTCTATAAGAACCGTTTCCATTGATCTACGGTCCGCGATAAATGTTATTTACGCCATGCTAAATTACGAGTTGCATTCCGAGTGGAGATGAAAGTCTTATGAACAGCCGCACGACCACGGAATCCCATAGAATTAAGTTATCTGCGAATGGTACGTGTACATACTAAGGTTCCAGCATCTTTTCTCACCTGTACACTGAGGTCTTGTGCAGTACTCTGTCGATTAGCTGTAACGACACTCCTGAGTGATCGACGTCCTCTATAACTGATTTTCTTTGGTTTGCCGATATGTTTTGCTGCTTCACACATGCCATGTGTCTTCCACTGATTCCAAAACAGTGGACTTCGGTATGTTTAAACGCCTCTCGGTTTCTCTTAAGGACACCCCACTACCAACAATATTTCCTTTCTCAAAGTCAGTTCTCTCCCGCCGCGACATTTTCACTCAGCCTCACAGTGCGATATGATCGCGGTCAGCTGCGGTCTTGTTTTTATACCGTTTGCAGCTGTACCGCGCAACAACGCAGCGGATCCATTTATTTGGTTTTGAATGGGTATCCTATGACTTTTGTTAATATAGTGTAGTGTATTTCGTCTCATTGAGGCTGTGCCCAAAACTCGGAAGAAACACCATTACGGCACTCGCTCTCCCCTCTCTTCAAGTAGTGGCATAACATGAAGGACGGGCGACTATCTTTACCCTTAGAGATGCTCATCATTCTTAGATGCTCATCATTCTGTCACGTATTGTTACTGGAGATAAAAAGTGGTGCTTGAACAGGAATTTCCGGCATCGGAGGGAATGGTTAAACCCAAACAAGCCGCCCACACCACGTCCAAAACATGACCTTTATCCTGCGAAGATTGTGTTGTGTGTCTGGTGGGACATGGAAGGCCTTACTCACTGGGAAATCCTACAGAGGATTCTAACCATCAACTCTGAACTTTATTGTGAGCAATGCAGCCATATGGCAATTCAGAAGAAACGGCCACATCGGCGCCATGGTGCCCTTCTCCAACATGACAACGCACGGCCAAACAATGCAAGCATGACCAAAATGGCCATTCAGGGCATGAAATTGGAGATCTTTTCACATCCGGCCTATTCCCCCGACACCTGTTCCGATCTCTGTCGAATGCACTCTCTGACAGAACGTTCTACAATGATGTTGATCTCCAGAATTTCCTTGATGGTTTCTTCGCAGCAAAACCTGCACGCTTTTTCAAGGATGGCATTGCAGACCTATACAGACGTTGGAACCCCATCGTAAACAATGGGGGGGGATACATAGTTGACTGGTTCCGTTTTCCCTTCTGATGTGATACATTCCTGTAGAGCGGTGAAAATACGGCATGAACTTATGCTTCAACCGAATACAAATTCTACTATTTGAACTTGCGGAGATATTTGCCGCTATATATACGTCGTTTGCGTAAGATATCATTTATCGCATGGGTGTGGTGGCATCTAATGTAAACGGTATCGCGCTTCCCAGTTTTTGGCACCTTATTGCGAATGCACATGGCACGTGCAGGAGTTGTCAATTTTCCAGTATAAAGTCCGTGCAATGGGGAAAGAAATGGACTAGTTGGTGGAGGGTTTATTGGATCTCGGAAGGCGAGTGCCGACATTTGAGCAACCGCAGTCATTTTCTGCTGTTTGATGCCCTCCGTAGTGAAGGTGGACTAGGAAATTTCCTGATAGTGGACATCCCGTCAACATGGATAAAAGGGAGAGACCGCCATCTTCTTACAATCAAAATGTAGCTCCGATGCTACTTGCTGCTCGGCACAACAGACGGGTCCCGATTCCTCCATTAACCACACACTATTACAAGAGCGCACAGAGAAACATTTTCCAGCACAAAATCGATCGGACGCTTTTCAGTAGGGCTCCAAAGATTCGTCGGCATGTTCCTTTACGCATGCTGAATGGTTTAAGACAGTTTTGTTTTGGCTTCAACTGGGCTTAGTAGTTGTTTTCCTCTCACAGTGGAAACGATAACAAATCGACGGGAGGTAAATGGTGTTTAAAAGGTGAAAACACATTTTACGACAGTGCTTACGGAGCTGTACAGAAGATAGAACCTCGTGTCACCGTCTAACGTATAGCAGTGACAAAACCACTGTTTACTACAAACGGTAACGGATAAGTAGCGTAACGGTGAGTTATCGTCGCGCTTGTAACAGTGACAAAATCACTCTTGCAATCAGCCCCTTTGAATCATTCGTTTATGAGCAAACGCACTGCGCAAGCCAAAACGAAAACTGTCTTAAGTGTTGGCAAAAAGTGGAGACTGCAAGAAAGCTCACATCACTAGCGACTTCTATGATGTTTCAACATGAAATGCGGCAAATTGTTTACATATGGTGACATGGTAACATAATCTATGACGTAACAATGATTTTGGACATCAAGCATTGCTCGAACACGGCAAACGGTGGCACTGTTATCGGTTAATTTGGAAACATCACTTTTGTTCACTGGTCATAACGATGACAGTCATTTTTTAGTAACGGTGACAAAGTAACAATGACGTTACTTCCGACCCACCTTTAATGTTGACTAACATCATCAACCACTCCACCTGTAGTAGCGACTTAAATTGACTGGAAAATTTAGTTGGAGGTCCCATCTTTTTCGGTTCATGTTCGACGCCGCGAGAATGAAATTTGGACGGAAACAGGCCAATGGCGGTGGTATCACATAAGGCATGTATCATGGTGAACAATACTGAACCCGAAATCTGCGATGATCTCACTAGATCTAATCTGCCGCCCCGGTGGCGCTGTGGTCTAAGGCGCTGGCCTCTGATCATTCGTCCGTAAGGGGTCCGGGTTCGAATCCCGGCCAGGCATGGATGTTGTGTTTGTCTTACGGCACTGGCTCTCTCCCTTCCCTGGAACCAGTGACCCTGAATTAGGGACGGGCGACTGCTTATAGCCCATTGAGTTGCTCACGGTGGTCGTTAAACCTTCAATCAAAAAAAAAAAAGATCTAATCTACCGATTTTTTTAGACCCAATGCTGTCCTGGATGACGGGCGTACAACCCGATTTCATTGGACTTCTTCAAAAAGGTGTCTTTGAATATCAGAAGTACCGCATTGTAGAGAATAGATCCAAGAATATCGTGAGCTCTGCTAGTAGCCAGATTATCTCGATTTCAATTCCATTGAATATTTAAGGAATTCCAAGGAACGTAGCATACACTGTTTTACAACGGTGCCTTTCATCTTCGCCGAATACCAGGATCTTTCTCTTCCCGACTCTTGAAGAATGTAGCTGAGGAAATATTCTATGGTCAGGTATAGTTGATGCAACACGGGATGCAAGCATTAATCGATATGAAAGGCTACTCAACAGAATTTAAGAAGCTCGTCATGATGTTATACACTGGTGTACAAAAATTAAAGACGAAGGGGAGAAATTAGCCTAAGAGCGGAATGACCAGGCAGAACGGACCGGAAGACCAACCAGGAGATAGACTAGGGTCCGATATGTTAGGGCTTGCGCCTATATGCAGCATGTCGGGGGGAGGGGAAGGGTATAAAGCACACGGGCGGTGTACGCTCAGCAATTCGGTGAAAGCTATTGCACGGTGTACATCCATTTGAATGACGTCGAGTTGCTGCCACCGTGTGATATGTCCAACAGCCAATCAAGTAGACGACCTCTGGATGAATTTACCCGAGGTCGCGTCATTGAGAAGTTGGAAGAGGGTCGAAGTATGACTAGTGTGGCCGAGGAGTTCGGGATCGCTCACAGCATCGTTTCACGAGCTTGGAGAGCATATTTCAAATGACAGGAACAGCTGCCCGAGAGTTTAGCAATGGTCGTCTACGAGCAACCACGGCGGCGGACGACTGGTAAATTGTCCTACAGGTGAGAAGAGACAGACGGCAGACAGCGGGAGAAATCGCAAGGCACATGCAACAGACAACTGGACGTCCGTTATCGCGTTTTAATGTAGCCAGGAAGTTGCACAAAGGCGGTCTATTTGCACGACGACTAGTATGGTGTGTGCCATTAACGCCTGTTCATCGAAGACGGCGGTTTCTGTGGTGCCAGGAACACAAAAACAGGACACATCATCAATGGTGTCGAGTTCTCTTTACGGGTGAGAGCCGATTTATTCTGACGAGTGATTCTGGACGTATACACATCTGGAGAGAGCAGGGAACACGCAATCATACCTCCAACATCATCGAAACGGACCGGTTTGGAGGTAGCAGAATTCTTAATTGGGGCGATATCATGTTTGGTAGCCGTACTGACCTCCACATCTTCCAAGGAGGTTCAGTCACTGGTGTCCGCTATTGTACCGAGGTTCTCCTGCATCACGTGCGTCAGTTTAGAGGTGCTGTGGGTCCGGAGTTCCTCTTCATGAACGAAAACGCTAGACCTCAACGTACAGTGGCTTTCGCAGCGCTGTTGGAGAGTAAATATATTCAACGCGTGGATTGACCCCCAAGGTTCTCGGACCTAAATAAAATCGAACACGTGTGGGACCTTCTCGGGAGACGCTTGGCAGCACGTCACCAACCGCCAACAACGATCCCGCAGCTGCGATTGGCTCTACAAGGGGAATGGGCCGCGATGCCTCAACAGCTCCTTGACAACCTCGTCCTCAGCATGGGCAGACGTTGTAAATCCTGCAACGCAGTCAGGAGTGATCATATCCCCTACTAAAGACTATATTTTTCTGGAAGCCGCCTGTCACATGGACGTTTCTGTCTTCTGTCCAGTTGTGATCGAAGCTACCTTTTCAATAAAGTGCCTTTGTATCCTTTGGATTCCTTGTTTAGACGGTTTAGCTCACTTGTCCCATATTCTTACATCTTGGGGATCTTATGGTATGATTTGAATCGATGTGGAGCACTTCTGCACGACGTTACATTAAAAAAACCGTCTGGTCCTTATCTTTTTCACTCCAGTGTACCACAGTGTGTTAGATACCCGTCCTGTTTGCTGCTAAAACGTTTATTACTGCAATAAAGACATACATTTTCACCTCATACTTCAATGTACAGACAGTTGTTTTGTATAGTTTTTGCCAACGTTTCACCAGAGCCACGATCCCACGGCTGTACAACACGGCAGGCTTCGAGGACAGAAAATCTGTGATGCCGCATTCCATATTGAGCATTGAGGCGAAATGCCGTCCTTGTAGGAAATGGACCATGGAGCAAAACAGGTGGTAGTCAGATGGCGCCATATCTGGACTGTATGGTGGATGGGGTTCCAGGTAGCACAGTCTTGCAATTTAACGTAGACCCAACAGTGAACCACCGTCTTTCAGGAACGATGGCCCAGTGTTGAGCCTAGGTTAAATTGCAAGGCTGTGCTACCTGAGGTACAATCTCAAACCCGCTAACATTCTGTTGCTTCGTGCTGCCCCTCTTGGAGTATAACTTAGAGCATTATCGACTTGCCACAACGCCCGATTCCGACTGACGAGCTCTGGGAAGGTTTGGCGCAGAGCATCATGGACTCGCTGCAGTTGTTCGGCATACAAACTCTCGTCCACATCCTGACGATCTGGCACGAGTTTTCCACGAACAGGACCCTCAAAATTTCACCAAGTACAGAGCATAATTTTCCTCTCGAACCGCCGTCAAAGTAATAATGACTGTGCTGACTAGCTTGTTTTCAGCCATAAATTCCAAGTGGCAGGACAACGCAAAGGCATCCACTTTTGACCTCCTGCGTCAATACATCTAAAGAATCTATCATCCTGCGGACTTAATAGCAATCTGCGACAGATAGAGACTCTGTTCTTCCTGCTGGAGTGTAAACTCGTGGAAAGCTGTTTGATGGCGCTTGTAGGAGGAACTGACCTGGTGCAGGTTATAAACCGTTGTGGATTAGTAAGACCCCGTATGAGCTGCGAACTGTCGTGTAGTGGAACGAGATTCGGTTTCACAGCTTCGATCAGAGTGCTAGTGTTGGTGCTCGTTGGATGTCCTGTCCTCGCCTAGTTTTCGAGGATGGTGCCTGAATTGAAACGCCGCAGCCATTTTCTTGCGGTGCTGCTGTGCTCACTGTTTCCTCACCTTCAACAGCACAGAGTTCTCTGCCTGATACTGCGGCTTTAAAAACTTTTTTTTTCACTAATGGCGTAGTAACACCCGAACAGCACGTTTATCGACCTCCATCCTTTATGCGCATGATAACGGTGTATGGTTCCGTGTCAAATGCACGTCATCAACCTCGTGAGTGTCCCATGCCATTGAGATATCTAAACCATGCAGGCGCACATTCCGCACGAGAATGGAGGCCAAATATTTTGTGTAACTCAAAACTTCACGAGCTCTTGACTCACACTGGGAGGTCGTCACAACACTTCGGGTAAATGTTCGTCTTTCTCTTTCACAAAATGTTTTAAATAAAAAAACCGTGTTACAATCTTCTTGTATGATAGATAGACGTACACTTATGAGCCATTACATTATGATCACCCCCAACCTAGGGAAATGAGCGCATCAGGAGACCGAACGGTGGCGCAGATGAAGTTCACAGAGCAGTATATATGCAACCCGAGGATCCGCGTTCGGTTTGTAGAGCGTTCGGAGTGAGAACGGGAAAAAAAGTACCAATTTATCGGAGTTCGATTAAGAACGAATTGCGATGGCCTGGCACCTCAGAACTACGATCTCGGAAACGGCGCGCCTTGTAGATAGTTCACGTGCCGCTGTAGAACGTACGTATCGAATGTGGTACATAGATGGCCAAACGACGAACCGTCGTCCAGCCGCGTGTCGTCCGCAACTCATTGATGTCAGAGGGGAGCGGAGACTGTCGCGCACTGTTCACAGCGACCGCGGGACCCTGTGCGAGAAATCACCAGCAGCTACAACAGGGGTGATTAGGGCAATGTGTCACAGCACACAGTTCATCGCAGCCGTCTGCGCATGGGCCTGCGTGGCCGGAGACTCAGCCGGGTCCCCAAGCTCACTGCACGTCATCACCAATAACGCATGAAATGGGGCCACGATGAACGAGATTGGACCGTGAATGATTGGAAGAAAAAGGCCTGGTCTGACGAGCGCAGATACGCAGATACGCTGAATATTATTAGAGGCTATAGCACCTGGGTGCAATCTTGGGCGGAACGAGCGCAGATACGCAGATACGCTGATTACTAATAGAGGCTATTGCACCTGGATGCACTCTTGGGCGGAACGAGCGCAGATACGCTGATTACTAATGAAGGCTACAGCACTTGGATGCACTCTTGGGCGGAACGAGCGCAAATACGCAGATACGTTTATTACTAATGGAGGCTATTGCACCTGGATGCACTCTTGGGCGGAACGAGCGCAGATACGCTGATTACTAGTGAAATCTATAGCACCTGGATGCACTCTTGGGCGGAACGAGCGCAAATACGCAGATACGCTTATTACTAATGGAGGCTATTGCACCTGGATGCAGTCTTTGGCAGAACGAGCGCAGATACGCAGATACGCTGATTACTAATGGAGGATATTGTACCTGGATGCACTCTTGGGCGGAACGAGCGCAGATACGCTGATCACTAATGAAGGCTATAGCACTTGGATGCACTCTTGGGCGGAACGAGCGCAAATACGCAGATACGTTTATTACTAATGGAGGCTATTGCACCTGGATGCACTTTTGGGCGGAACGAGCGCAGTTACGCTGATTACTAATGGAGGCTATTGCACCTGGATGCAGTCTTTGGCAGAACGAGCGCAGATACGCAGATACGCTGATTACTAATGGAGGATATTGTACCTGGATGCACTCTTGGGCGGAACGAGCGCAGATACGCTGATCGCTAATGAAGGCTATAGCACTTGGATGCACTCTTGGGTGGAACGAGCGCAAATACGCAGATACGTTTATTACTAATGGAGGCTATTGCACCTGGATGCACTTTTGGGCGGAACGAGCGCAGATACGCTGATTACTAATGGAGGCTATTGCACCTGGATGCAGTCTTTGGCAGAAACGGGTTGGCGGTGGCAGTCGTATGCTGTGGGTGATGTTTTCTTGGGAGACTTTAGGTCACATTATCCCATCAGCATAATCCCTGACAACTGTCAGATATCTGAACATCGTTGCGGACCAAGTTTGCCCATTCGTGGCAACTGTGTCCCCTGCTGGTGATGGCTATTACCAACTGGACAATGCGCCATGACACATTACTAGAATCGTCAAAGAGTGGCTCGAGGAACATGCTGGTGACTTTCTGTTAATGCCCTGACCTCCAAATTCACCTGACATGAACGCAATCGAGCATTTGTGGTTCGAGTTGGAAAAGCGGGTTCGCGCTAAATCACGACCACCATAAAATGTACGTGAACTGCAACACCTGCTGGTGACATTATGGTACCAGATATTCCAGGGTATTTATCGCCACCTTGTCGAATCGATGCCTCTCCCAGTGGCCGCTGTTTTTTGGGGTAAAGGGGGGTCCTACAGCTTATTAGATAGGTGGTCATAATGCAATGGTTCATCCGTGTAGACACAAAATATAAAACGAGGCAAAAAACGTAGAAGTGAAGCAAGAAGTGAAGTTGGAAAGGATAACATGTGTGTATATAGGCAGGTAAATAAACATTTGGGTAAGGAAACAAAATGGAACAGAAGCAGCGTGAATTCAAAAAATAAAAAAAAATGGCCTAATGAAATGGAAATGGGAAAGTCACCTAATCTAAATGTATATTGCGAGATAGCACTTTAAATGAGTATAAGCCGTTTCTGTGGTCAAATGTTATGATGCATTGGATTCTGATTATACGTTCGAGAGTGGTCTGGGTGCGGCATGGATGTTGTGATTTTCCTACGGTAATGGATTTCTCCCGTCTTTTCAGTCAGTGGTCCTAAATTTGGGACGAGCGACTGCTTACAAACCCATTGAGTTACCCTTAGTTGTCGAACAAAACGACATGACTCTCTGGACCCCTGAAATGGGACACTGAAAAATAGAACTCGTACAGAGAAGGTTATATGTGAAATTAATAATAAAGGCAAGACAATGAAGGTACTATATTTTCTTTATTTCTGGGTTCAAAGACAACCGTGATCAACTCTATGATCTGTAGTCCGTCTTCTCTTATTGATTTCATGCCACTGTTATGGGGACGGTCGGTGAAGCAGGTCAGAGCACCACATTTGCTTCAATTGGGGTTTGAGCATAGGCCTCCTTAGCGAACAGCTACAAGCCAACTCTTAGAAAAATGCGCCATCGATGCGGCATGTGGAGATTCCAAAGTACAGATAGCTGCAGAGACAGTGACGATGCTCTTCTTACAGATAAACTTTCTATCTTCTTCTTCGTGTCAAATCTAAGACAGGAGAAAGGTGGCACAGTGATCGAGAAGCTGGTTTCTGACTGTTCGGCCGAGTTGGGTCCGGGCTTGAAACTCGGTGAGGCGTGGATGTTGTTTTTTTCTTACGGCACTGGCTCTCTCTCTTCCCTGGAACCAGTGACTATAAATCCGGGAAGAGCAACTGCTTATAGCCCACTCAGTTGCTCACGGTTCTCGTTCATGATTTTACTAACTTTTTTGTTTTTACAACCAAAAACAAGTTAGTAAAATCATGCAATGCATTGATTATGATAAGCTTTCCAACATACCAGAAATCATTACTCAAGTTATGAGGATAATGGCTGTGGAATAAATCTCGCTCCTGTGTCCTGGCCTTTGACCCCATTTCGATGATATTAAACTGAATTGGTTCAGTATACCACCGGAACAACACGAAAACGTTTTGTCGTAATCGAAGCATCTTTACGTAAGTTATGATGCACCAGGACAATGGAATGAATCCCGCTCCTATGTCCAGACCTTTGACCCCAGTTCACCCATTTTCATTAGGGCTCGTCCCCGGGAGATTCCCTAGCACATACTGAAATTTCATCGAAATCGAACCCTTTTTTACTAAAGTTATTACGTATAAGGGCAACGGAATGGATCCCTCTCCAATGCCCTGACCTTTTACCCCATTTCACTCATTTTCAATAGGGTTCGTCCCCAGTTGATTCCCTATCATATACTGACATTTCATCGAAATCGAAGCATTTTTTCTCAAGTTATGGCGCAGGGCATGGAATGGATCCCGCTCCGCTGTCCTGAACGACCTTTGGCCCTATTTGACCCATTTTCAAAAAGGTTCGTCCCCAGGTGATCCCCTATCATAAACTGAAATTTCATCGAAATCGAACCATTTTTACAAGTTATGTCGCATAAGGGCAACGGAATGGATCCCGGTCCGATGTCCTGACCTTTGACCCTATTTCACCCATTTTAAATAGGGTTCGTCCCCAGGTGATCCCCAATCATATACTGAAATTTCATCGAAATCGAACCATTTTTACTAGTTATGGCGCATAAGGGCAACGCAATGGATCCCGTTCCAATGTCCTTACCTTTGACCCCGTTTCACCCATTTTCAACAGGGTTCGTTCCCATGCGATCCCCTACCACATACTGAAATTTCACCGAAATCGAACCATATTTACGCAAGTTATGACGCATAAGGCAATGGAATGGATCCCGCTCCTATGTCGTTAGCTTTGACCCCATTAACCCCATTTTCAATAGGGTTCGTCCTTATGTAGTCCCTTACCGCATACTAAAATTTCACTAAAATCAAACGATATTTACGCAAGTAATCACGCATAAGGGCAATGAAATGAATCCCGTTCCTATGTCGTGACCTTTGACCCCATTAACCCCATTTTCAATAGGGTTCGTCTTTATGTGGTCCTTTACCGCATACTAAAATTTCACTAAAATCAAACGATATTTACGCAAGTAATCACGCATGAGGGCAATGGAATGAATCCCGTTCCTATGTCGTCACCTTTGACCCCATTAACCCCATTTTCAATAGGGTTCGTCCTTATGTAGTCCCTTACCGCATACTAAAATTTCACTAAAATCAAACGATATTTACGCAAGTGACCCCATTAACCCCATTTTCAATAGGGTTCGTCCACACGTGTTTCCCTACCACATACTAAAATTTCATAGAAGTCGAATGATTTTTACGCGAGTTATCGTGCGAACGGACGGACAAAGCTGGTGCATATACGCTTCTTCAACCTACGGTTGGAAAGCGTTAAAAAGAAAAAAGCAGTCTTCTGCTACAAAAATTATTGCCAAACCTGATTACTAAATAAACTAGCGGTACTTTGCAAAAAAAGAAACATAAAGCGTGAGGAGCCGTTGTTGGTGTCGATGACCGAGAAAACATAATGTTTTTGTTTCATTGATAGTATAGCTTGGAAAACATCAACAAATCAGCAAAATCCCTAAGTAGTACTTCCTTTATGCGCCCTTTAGGAAAAAGACATTCAGAAAACAGCGCATTGCATGAATAATATTTTGTCTCGAATATAATACTCTTTTGTCTTCAGATGAATTTAATTCAGCACATAATACAAAGAAAAGGATCAATATGCAATGCATAATAAAACCATGGTATTGCATCTGAAAACTCGAAAACATTTAGACTAAATGGAGTTATTTGAACTCAACAAAACATGAGCGTTCAGAAGTTACCACAAACTTCCAAAGAAAAGTCAATAATTTTAATTGAGAAATATTGCGGAACACCTGTTGTTCGTTAAATTAAATAGGCAGACAGCAACAAAACATCGTGAGATTCGTTGAAAGACCTCATAAAGAGCATGAGGGTTTATGAACTCTGTGTAAAGTTAAATGATTTCCCACTACAGACTCATGAGCTGCACGGTTTTTTCTGAAACAAAATGGAATGAAGATTATCAAATCATTTGCATTTCAGCATTATTAAACGACACGGTGCAGAACATAGGGAGATTCATTTTTAAATATTCATCTGTAAAAGACGCCGTCAAATGAAATTTCTATCATTTTAATATGCATTGGAATATGAAATGATTGAATTCATTTCTTATTCTACTGCAAATTTAATGCACTATGGCCAAAATGAAATCGATTAACCTATGGGATCAGTTACGTCATATCATCCACTGGAGTTGCAATTGTAAATACACTGTAAGATCAAAGGTATCTGGACATTTGAGTATTCACAAAATTCCTGTAATAGGAAAGGAATTACACAGTCGAGTCCAATTATTGTAACCACTTCCTACTTTTGATGTCAACAGCGTGTACCCAATCAAAGAAGACAAGTGTCGTGAGTTGGCCTGGAGGGTATGTAAGGTGTGCTGTAAGCAATCTGAAAACATATTACTCGTTCCTGTCATGGATAAAAGGACTGATCTATCAGATATGAAAAAAGGGATAACTATGGGTTTTTCGTGTCTTATCGGCTTTCAGGATGTCAGTATTTCTGAAAGAGCACAGTTTGTGAACTATTCGCGTGCTGCTGTGAATAAAGTGTGTCGTGAATGGAGAAATGGCACCATATTGTGAGAGGTGAACGTCGGCTTCAAAATGGCGTGATGGCCGATCGACACGCTATTGTGAAGTAACTCACTGACTGAATGAACCAGGAGGCTTCAGGAAGTGTGTCTAAAATGACAGTTCAGTGAACCCTGCTGCGTATGGGGCTCAGATGCAGACGGATGGTCACCGCACCTATGCTAACAAAGGTGCACCGGCAGAAGAGGCTTGCATTTGCACGGCAGTATCGGAATCGGACCTCCACTAATTGGCAAAGGATTGCCTTCTCCGATGAGTCACGCTTTCTGCTTCATTGAACTGATGCACGTTGGCGTATAAGGCGAGAAACATTGGAGAACAAATACTCTTCAACCGTTGCTGACAGAACACAAGTTGGTGGGTGCAGCGTTATGGTCTGGGGAATGTTTTCGTGGCATTCTCTTGGTCCACTCATACCTGACACTATCGACCGAATTCGTTATTAATCCACCCTTGCCGCCCTCGTACAACCATACATGCTAGCTGTCTTCCCTGGAGCGAATGGAATTTTCAGGCAAGACAAAGCGACGTGTCACACAACTAGAAATGTCTGAGAGTGGTTGGAAGAGCACGATGAAGAGTTCAAAGTACTTCCCTGGCCCCCTAATTCCCAAGACTTAAACCGAATTGAAGGGCTGTGGGGCCGCCTCGATCGTGTTGTTCGCTGTATGGATCCTCCACCACACACCCTCCAGCAGCTGTCAGATGCACTGCAGTCAGCATGGCTCCACATACCTGTGAAGACCTTCCAGCATCTTACTGAGTCACTTCCAGCCCGTCCAGCTGCTGTCCGCGGTGCACACGGCGGTTACTCTGGATATTAGCTGGTGGTCACAATAATGTGACTCGACGTTTATTACAAATTGGTCAATCTTTTGTTGCACTCACAACCTCCACTCTGCTGGCAAGGCCTTCCACGAGATTCAGGTACGTTGCACAGTGGTTCAGAACGTCTTAAAACCTCGCCAGATCCTGTAACTTCGAAATGACTTTGTTATATGTAACTCGATGCAGTTAGAATTGTTAGATATTAGATATGAATAGAAATGCACTAAAGACAAGGTAAAACATTTAAATTATAGTGAAATTTAATTTACTTAGTCCTTAATCCGTGCCATGCACGTTTGAAGAAGCTCTGACTGAAATTTTTCATATCATATAACCCGAATCGTAATAAAATCTATAACTATAATAAACGGTTGAATTATTAATGGGCAGTCTATGAGATGGGTCACCAACAAAAACGTTTCGTGATATTCCCATTAATTTTTAATTTTTCTAACTTCTCGTATACGAATTTAACGCTGGCGTTTCTCACTATTGTATAAACAAGTGCTCACCCGTCGTTGACAGCCTTGCATTGGAGAATTGAGGCATTATTTCAGTGAACCGAAACGATATCGTGTCTACATAACTACACAATGGGGTAAAAATGTGTGTTATTTTGCATGTTTGGTTTTTAAGAGTTTTTTGTTTTTGGTATCATTATTCACTGACGTGCAAAACTTAAGGACGAGACGGTTTTTCGAATGTAACGTCGTGCAGAAGTGCTCCACATCCACTCAAATCATACCGTAAAATCCCCAAGATGTAAAAATATGAGACAAAAAATATGGAAGATGTGGAGGTCAATACGGCTACCAAGCATGATACCGCCCTAAACGAGAACGCCGCCACCTCCAAACCGGTCCCTTTCGATGATGTTGAAGGTGTGATTGCGTGTTCCCTGCTCTCTACAGATGTGTATACGTCCAGAATCGCTCGCCAGACTAAATCGGCTCTCATCCGTAAAGAGAACTCGACCCCATTGCTGATGTGTCCAGTTCTTGTGTCCCTGGCACCACAGAAACCGCCGTCTCCGATGAGCAGGCGTTAATGGCACACAACGTACTGGTCGTCGTGCAAGTAGACAACCTTTGTGCAGCCTCCTGGCTACAGTAAAACGCGATAACGGACGTCCAGTTGTCTGTTGCATGTGCCTTGCGATTTCTCCCGCTGTCTGTCGTCTGTCTCTTCTCGCCTGTAGGACAATATACCGGTCCTTGGTTGCTCGTGGACGACCACTACTAAACTCTCGGACAGCTGTTCCTGTCGTTTGAAATGCTCTACAAGCTCGTGAAACGATGCTTTAAGCGATCCTGAACTCCTCGGCCACACTAGTCACACTTCGACCCTCTTCCAACTTCCCAATGACGCGACCTCAGGTAAAGTCATGCAGATGTCGTCTACTGGATTGCCTGTTGGCCATATCACACGGTGGCAGCAACTCGACGTCGTTTAAACCGATGTACACCGTGCAATAGCTTACACCGAATTGCTGAGCGTACACCGCCCGTGTGCTTTATACCCTTCCGACACCCCCCTACGACATGCTGCATATATGCGCATGCCCTACCGTACTGGATCCTAGTCTATCTCCTGAGTGGTCTTTCGGTTCGTTCTGCTTGCTCGTTCCGCTGTTATGCAAATTTCATCCTCTTCATCCTTAATTTTTGTACATCAGTGTATAATCTGTACTAATACCTAAACAGAGAAACTTTGTTTGTGTGTTTAAGGTAACATCTAAAACTACTGAACCGATCGAAAACTACTGAACCGATTTAGATAATTCTTTCACCGTTAGGAAGCTTATTTCTTTCCGGTGGACATAGGCTCTTTCGTTTATTTTTCAGTATTTTGTATCATTTTTTTATTATTTTTTATTATTTTTGGGTGTACTACCAAATCAGATCGCTTTGATGTAGTTCCCGATCTTCCATGTATCGTTTCGCTTTGTTTATATATAACCTAATCCCACCCAACGTGAAAGAAAGTAGTTAACGATAATATAAGGAAGTTTTCTTATTAATCTCGAAAACTACTGAACAGATTCGGATAATTCTTTCACCGCTGGAAAGCTTATTTCTTTCCGGTGTACATAGGCTATTTATTTTATTTTTAATTATTATTTATTATATTTGGCTGCACTACCGAATCAGATCGCTTTCAAGTGGCTTTCGATTTCCCATGTATGATTCCGCTTTGTTTACATACAACCTGATCACGCCCAACGTGAAAGAAATTGGTTCACGATAATATACGTAATTGTTTTACCGAAAACTACTGAACCGATTTGGATAATTCTTTCACCATTGGGAAGCTTACTTTTTTCACCGTTGGGAAGCTTACTTCTTTCACCGTTGGGAAGCTTACATCTTTCCCAGGTGGGAAGCTTACTTCTTTCCGGTGGGCATAGGCTATTTCGTTTATTTTTTTATTATTTTTGGGTGTACTACCGAATCAGATCACTTTTAAATAGTTTCCTATTTCCTGTGTATCGTTCCGCTTTGTTTACATGCAACCTGATCGCACCCAACGTGAAAGAAATTGGTTCACGATAATATACGGAATTCTTTTACTAATCTCGAAAGCTACTGAACCGATTTGGATAATTCTTTCACCGTTGGGACGCTTACTTCTTTCCGGTGGACATAGGCTATTTTGTTTATTTTTTTTCATTATTTTTGGCTGTACTACCGAATAAGAACGCTTTCATGCAGTCCCCGATTTCCTGTGTATCGTTCCGCTTACGGCGGATTGTACAAAGAAAATGTCATAGAAAAATAAAAAAAATACGTATGACAATAAAAATTAGCGATGACAAAAAATCAAAGCTACTATCTATGGGTCAGTGGCTTTCATTTAAGAAAAATCATCAAAATCGCTCCAGTGGGTGGCGCTGGCGTATTGTAGAAAGAAACGGCCATGTGTTTTAAATATATATATATCATTATTAATAACTAATACGAAATTAAAGGACGTACAAGAATATTACACTTTCTATTCTGTATCACTATAGTTTCTGGTGTCATGCTTGGTGTTGGATAAACTCGGAGTATATGCTGAACTTCTTTTGGTAATGGCTTTTGCTTCAGTTTTAGAGATGGACGAACGGATGAGAAAAGATGATCAAAGGTGTCCAACAGTAGATGCATCATATCTGTTAAGGCGTATATCCTTCTTGCTTTTCGGCTATGTCGCTCTCGATACTACTTGAGGTGTTTGTGTATTGCACATTGAACCTCTTCTGGAATTTTTCCTGTTGGTAATAATGCAGCTGAGATGATGGAAGAGCCATGCATGAATATTTTAGGAGCTGAGGACAGCATGCAAAACCAGGAGTAATGTTTTACATAAAACCTAACTGTGTCATGTGCATACTGGTCGAATGCCTGAATATTCACTTCAAATCACCAGGAAATGGTTTTTAAGATGCCATCATATCTTTCTGTCAGTTCCTGGTTAACTCCAGTCATCTTTGAAACCTTTTTGGGATTTTTAAGAAACCTGCGAACTGTGGTCCATCATTATTAGTTCCATTTCTACCAGGTCTTGGCTGATCAAGAGTCAAACCGAGTTATTTCTTCAACTTCCCTGAATTTCTGTCTTTTTTTTTTTTCTGGCCATTTTTTCTTGTCTTGATCCCTCACCTGACATTGACACATCTCTAATCTGTACGAAACATGAAAGATAAATTCTAAAACCTAATCCAGGTACGTTACGTTAACAATCCAAACTGAAATTCTCTAGGATCAACCTCCATGTCTTTCACCATAATGAATGTAATATGTTTTTCTGCTCGCCAGGTAATTATTTGGTAAGATATAACAAAATACAAAGTCTCAAATAATATAATTAACTCTTTTTCCAATTCTACTGTGTTCGTGTCACATCTTTTATAAACGTAAACTCCTTGCTTGAACCTAGTATTTTGTGCAAATGTACAAGTTTTAGCAAATTCTTCGTTTTGGCCCTTCTTAGGTGACTTTAGTTCTCCTACCTTAACGTAGACTTAGAACAGAAATCGTCAGCAATCATTTCGTAGGTCACTGAAAACATTAAATTCTATTTCATGAAAGAGTAATATTACATACCTGACTGATTGTGCTATTTTTCTAGTCACAAATAAATGAATTCACTTGAAACTCACTCAGTAAAGTTGTAAATGATCGACAATATTGAAACAAAAGACAACTGACAATGGAAATGTATGTATAAAAAGAAATCTGATGTTAATATTTCGAATACGATATCAACAAGCGAATTAATGCAATCGCTCCATCTTATGTGCCAAGATTTCACGGTCAACTACCTGCTCAACCAGACCAACAAGGAGGAGAAGTGGGGGTCTTTTGAGTTCAATGAACCTTCCTTACTACCACTGAGAGCTAACCAAACCGATTTTCAAAAGTTTTAAAAATGGGTTTTGGGCAGATTTTATTGCGTTTTGAACCATTGTGCGTTAGTGCAACAGCATTCTGTTCCTTCATAAGAGCATTAGTCAGCTCCGGCGCTGATGTCGGGCGGTTTGACTAGGCTTGCAGTTGGCGTTAGAATTCATTCCAAAGGTGTTCCATGGAGTTGAGATTCTTCCGTTTTTGAAGTTCTTCCACTGGTCTGCACGAAGCCCCGATGTGAAGTTCTTTCACTGGCCTGTATGGAGCCCCGATGTGAAGTTCTTCCACTGGCCTTCATGGAACCCTGGGGTGAAGTTTTTCCATTAGCCTGCACGGAGCCACGAGGTGAATTTCGTCTACTGACATGCATGGAAACCCGAGATGAAGTTCTTCCACTGGCTTGCACGGAGCCCCGAGCTGAAGTTCTTCCACTGGTTTGCACGGAGCCCCGACCTGAAGTTCTTCAAGTCCGCCGAAATTCTTAAACTGACCTGCACGGAGCCTCGAGGTAAAGTTCTTCCACTGGCCTACATGAAGCCACGAGGTGAAGTTCGTCCACTGGCCTGCACGGAACCCCGAGGTGAAGTTCTTCCACTGGCGTGCAAGTAGTCCCGAGGTGAATATTTTCCACTACGCTGAAGTTTTCCCACTGCTCTGAAGTTCTTCCACTGGCCTGCATAGGACCTCGAGGTGAAGGTCTTTCACTGACCTGCACGAAGCTCCGAGGGGAAGTTCCTCCACTGGCCTGCACGGAGCCACGAGGGGAAGTTCCTTCACTGGTCTGCACGGAGACCCGAGGTGAAGTTCTTCCACTGGCCTCATATGAGACACAACTCGGCTTCTTGCCTGTACTTCAGTATATACAAGCCTACATCAAGGTACCGTGTCCGCCAATCAATGTGAGCCATATAGCACTGATGGTGGGCTGTACGATGCACCCTGGATAATGGTAGTCAACGTATATTTCCGGGAAAATGTGCATTACGACATCCTGACACGGTTTGGCGCAAAGTTCGGTCAGCAGCAGTACCGTCGTGGGACGATGGCTTCTGTACCCCATAGCGAGGAGATGGTCCTGAATGGTGTGGATGCTTACACGTTTTTGTGCACCAGCATTCAATTGTCGAGTGATTTCTTGCACTGTGGTTCGTCTATCTCCTGTTACAGTGCGAACTAGAGAACGATGATCCCGCTCATCCAAACGCTGTTTTCCACGGCAGTTGGCCCTTGCAGGGATGGGTTTACTGGATTCGATGTACTCACGGTGCACCTGTGACACAGTGACTCGAGAAAATCCCAGTGCCTGCACGACTTTCGAGATGGAGTGACCCATTCGTCGGGCCCCGACTATTTGCCCACGATCAAATGCGCTTAGATTCTTCGTCTTACCCATACTGCATCCGACTCTTACTGATTTCCGTCGCATTACTCCTTTTATTGTCGGATCGCGGCATACGTCATGTCGTTTCCGCTTACAGGGCAGCCCAGAGCGCCACATTTGCATAACGCCAGCTGTCTCTAATTCAATTGCTCTTCAGTGTACAACCCGAGAACCAGCTTTCTGTTTGCAGAGTGTTCGGAGTCCGAATGGGAAAAATTACCGATTTATCGGAGTTTGATGAAAGACAAATTGTGATCGCACGGCGCCTTAGAACTACGATCTCGGAAACGGTGTGGCTTGTGGGTTGTTCACGTTAAGCTGAAGTGAGTACGTCTCACAAGCGGTGCACAGATGGCCAAACGACGAACCCCCTTCCAACAGTGTGTCGTCTACATCTCATTGATCGCAGAGGGGAGGGAAGACTGTCGCGCATTGTTCACAGCGATCGTAGGGACGCAGTGCGACAAATCACTCACAGTTTCAACAGGTGTGATCAGGGCAATGTATCACAGCTTACAGTTCACCGCAGCCTTCTGCACAAGGCCATGCATAGTCGAAGACCTGGCGGGTCCCCACGCTCACTGCACGTCATCTCCAAGAACGCATGAAATGGGCCCAAGATCATCAAGATTGGATAGTGGATGATTAAAAGGAAGTGACCTGTCTGACAAATCAAGATTCCTGGTGCATCACGTAGAAGGCCGAGGGCGGATACACCGATTACCAACGGAGGTTATTGCACCTCGATGCCCTGTTGGGTGTAAACAGAACAGCGGCAGCGGCGTTATGCTGTGGGGGATGTTTTCTTAAAACACGTTATACCCCATTATCCCAATAGAACAAACAATCCCTGACAGCTGTCAGGTATCTAAACATCGTTGCGAATTAAGTTCGCACATTCATGGCAACTGTGGTAGCTGCTGGTTATGACCATTACCAACAGAATAATGCGCCATGCCACACTGCTAGAATCGTCAAGGAGTGGTTCGACGAACATGCTGGTGACATTTTGTTAATGCCCTGACCTTCAAATTCACCTGATGTGAACCGAATAGAATATTTGTGGAACGACTTGGAAAAGAGGGTTCGCGCTAAATCACCAACACCTCTGAATGTATATGAATTGGCCGACCTGCTGTTGACATTATGGTACCATGTACTCCAGGATACCTATCGCCACCTCATCGAATCGATGCCTCGCCGAATGGCCGCTGTTTTGCGGGTTAAACGGGGTCCTACTGCTTATTAGGTAGGTAGTCATAAAGCTCATCGGTTTATATGAACACACGTGGATGAAAATACTTCTGGTGGTGCAGACAAACATTCACCACCACCACACGACGCAAATCTCTAATCATATTATAACAACGGTTTCATTCTTTTTAAGATAGAAAGGGTTTCTTTAAAAACAGAATTACATTATTTTTTACCATGTCGAAAGCATTTCTCAGTAAAATGGACAAATAGTTATTAAAATCATTCTTGTATGAATTGATTCCAAAAGGAACATTGTAGCAAAATATTTTTTGAATATTTTGCCAAAGTAGCAAAACCTATCCTACAAAGTTAAATTATCCCACGGAAGCTCATAAATGGCAGAAAAAAAGTAAGTAAATAAGTAATACTAACCTTTTTTTAATGCAGTAAAAGTGCTTGTTGCAATAAAATAAACAATATCGGATTTAATTCCCCCCTTGTTCGTCGTACTTTCATCTTCCTATTTCATAATAAAGAAGGAGAATTAAGTGAAAGTATACCGATCCGTTGTTTGAATTCATCTTGGATACATATTTAAAGCAAGCGTTCGGATATCAGCACAAAGAGTGGATATCTCTTTTGCATTTGGTATTTCAGGTTACTCGCGGCAAGAGGTATCTTCTGTGCGGAGGCAGAAGATATGTTTCGCTTTCTAACTCTATAAAGGAAAGCCTGAGGAAAACGAAGAATTCAGTATCGATCTTTGCAGTAGATATGTATCTCGTATATTTATTCCCCTGGTAGGCCTTGCTGCTCTGATCGAATCACTTGTAAGACGCTCTAGAGTTAGAATAACAATAAATAAAAGACATTCTGCTCTAAAACAAAGGGATGCCTTTCTCCTTCTCAAACATGGTGATCGAGACATTCTACAAGTTTTATGGGATCTATTCCATGAAAAGAAGTCACCGAATTGCATAAATGAAAAGATTATTAAATTTCATATTAAAATCTCAATTGAAAACTTCGGTATATTTTTATGTATCATACTGCGCTACTTGTATTGAAATGGAAATTCCGTAATTTTTCTATGGCATCATCTAAGCGGAATTTCCGAAGGAAACCTTTAAGGAAGCTCTCAACATTATTTTTTGCAGCTTTTTCGGGAGCTCAATACGTTTCACTAACGGTGATAAAAAAAATTATATTTCGAGAAAGGAATTTGATCTTTAAATGGATATTGTCTCATCGCAATGATCAGTAGAGAAATATTTCTTGAAAAAATCAATAGAATGCTTTCGAG
Source organism: Macrothele yani (assembly GCA_039090855.1). Taxonomy (NCBI): domain Eukaryota; kingdom Metazoa; phylum Arthropoda; class Arachnida; order Araneae; family Macrothelidae; genus Macrothele; species Macrothele yani. Next base: position 18,050,334 of record CM077026.1, on the reverse strand, counting down.
GTTGTATCTTACAAACTGAAATATTCTTTGTTGAAGATCTGTTGCGTATCAACGCAGTTACCTCAACATCCACAGAGTTACAATTTTACTACGTGTATGTTTATATTATGTACAAAGCAAGCGATTACCATTAATTTTAACAAATATTAGACTTCAAGGTACAGATTTTTCACAATAACTTTTTTCACAATAGCAACTTTAGGCAACTTCCTGCGGTACAGGGTAATGCATACATTGCGTTATAAAATTTGAAAAAAAATGAAAACTAAAACATTTGAGGCAAATTTCTCCTCAACAAGGATTTCGTGAGGTGTGCTTCTAGCATAACCTTTCTTTTGAACTTCCGTGTTCTTATGCAAATTTGGCTTTTCTTTAAAGTTTCTGACTCAACGACATATTATTTTCCCCGACGAGTGTTCTAAGTTTGGCATCACTTACTGTAGATTCGGTGATATGTATTATGATATAGAAAAAATATGATTGAAAAAAGTAATTTTCCCTTCGATGATATTTACTATGAAGGCTATTTTGGGTAGCGTTTTTTTTTCAATAAACAATTCATACATTTTGTTGTTATATTATATATTTAATATATTACATATTTAATATATTACATATTTAATATATTACATATTATTATGTATTTATATTATTTAATAAATTACTATATATTTTGGGTAGCATTTTTATTTTCCAATAAACGATACATTCATCTTGTGATTATATTATATATTTAATATATTACATATTAATATGTATTTATAATATTTAATAAATAAATATATATTTTCGGTAGCGTGTTTGTTTTCCAATAAACAATACATACATTTTGTTATTATATTATATATTTTATATATGACATATTAATATGTATTTATATTATTTAATAAACAACTACATATTTTGGGTAGCGTTTTTATTTTCCTCATAATAATGCATTTATTCATCGCGTTTATTAAGCAACCATTTAATTATCGGCGTTCTGGCCCCGAACAAGCGTGTTTTCTTCTGATTTTCATTTATTGGTGGCATTTCCGGTAATTCTTTAAAAAAAAGATGCTTAGTAGATGGCTGTTAACTTCAAAAGTCAAATTACATATTAATATGTATTTATATTATTTAATAAACAACTATATATTTTGGGTAGCGTTTTTATTTTGCTCATAATAATGCATTTATTCATCGCGTTTATTAAGCAACCATTTAATTATCGGCGTTCTGGCCCCGAACAAGCGTGTTTTCTTCTGATTTTCATTTATTGGTGGCATTTCCGGTAATTCTTTAAAAAAAGATGCTTAGTAGATGGCTGTTAACTTCAAAAGTCAAATTGACGACGATGCTTTGATTTCAATTCCTTCCCTTTATTTTTACTGTCTCAGAAGTCGAATTGCATAGTGAATTTCTCGGAAGCAAAATACCGTATTGAAATCGGAAAGCCTTTTCGGACAGCACTAAGACGTTGGAATAAGGCAGAAGAGGAAAAGATCTTGTGCATTTGGGAAAACCGCCACTTTTCAGCAGAAAACTCTAACAAGATATCGTTAGGAACAGTACGCAATGTTCAAATAAACGACAGAGCAAGATATTGTGCATGTTTACTAGCATCCTTTGAGGAGGTCTATAAGCTTTCGTACTACTCGAAGTCTCCACGGAATGCTCATGAAAATGTTCAAAAGATTTCTCTAAATTTCGTCATCCTTTCTGTAAAATAAAATGTCCCTCTAGGTATGAATAAGCAGGCGATCAGCAGAATCGTTTCACCGGCTTATAGCTGCAGTTGCAAAAACTGATTCAACGCAAAAAATACGACAATCTGATTTGACAAAACAGTTGGTGACTTTTTCATTCCGTTTTCACACTTGAACGTTCTTTGGAAGAAAAACGTGGTATCAAAAGAACATGACCTAAAGATATTACGACGCAGAATCTTTTTGATACCCGACTCCGTTTGCGGAAAAGAGATCTTGTGCTTTCCTTTTGGTCCACAGACGCTTCAACGCTTCGACCTTTCTTTGGAAGAATCACACATTCATAAATTGATTTTTTGGAGAGAAGGAAAGCGTGGCGAAGTAACATATCAAAAGAGGTTGTCAAAAGATTTAAGAGGAACATAAGCAACTTCAGGCAACTGACATCAAAGCTTTGCTTAGCTGTTTCTAAGGCTCATGGAAAAAGGAACTAAATAATTTCATGAAGGGACTTTAAAAAGATACTTCTGAACTCTAATTATAATAAACTCCCTTTCATGAAAATCAGAATGAAATACAAGGAACTATAAATCTCACATTTAAAACACAGAAGAAAAAGTCTATGTGGCGTATACCACTAATTTGACTTTCCTTAGGGTTTGTGTTTTCTTATTTAAATGTGTTGTTGTTTTTAGCACGTATTTTATAAAATTTGATCGTGCTTATGTTATCGGTTTGTCCGTCCGTCTGTAGACATAATATCTTTGCAACTATTAGTCCGATTTGAAAAATAAAAATTCTTTTTGTATTGGGAAGCTTGAAATATGCAAATGACGATCCTTCATTTCGCTTTTTTTTTACGATGTACAATTTCACCGCTAGAGGACGTAATTGCAGATGATGTCGAATTCAAAATATATATTTTTTCCACATCTAAACATCCGATTGAAAAAATTCTTTTGTCCTTCGATTCTATTTATGTCGAAAAGTAATTTAGGTATAATTACTTTTTTCAAGTTACGCATAGATTTTTTGCTAGGGGCGTAAAAATAAAATACGTTTTCCTTGATATCTCTTCTCCTAAAACACCGATTTGAAATTTTTTTCTTCAGCGGATACAGCTCCTGATGGAAAATCTTTTGCATATAATTTCTAATTTTTGGCAAAGAATACTTTTGCCACCAGGGGGTGTAAGCGTTCATGTTTGCATCATGGACCGGTGCCACTCCGATCAATAAACCTTTTCGAAATATTTTCTTCTTAAAATATTGCAGGGTTTCTATGCCATGGGGCGTAGATGTATATCTTATTTTTGTTAATATCTCTGATTCTAATGGTTCGATTTGAAACATTCCTTCTTTATTGGATAGAGTTTCAGGTGTGATATGTTTGTCATATAACTTCAAGATTTTCAGGTAATTCATAGACTTTCCGCTAAGGGGCGAAATGGTAAATTGCGTTTCCTCCGATATCTCTACTTCTAAAACTCCGATTTGAAAACATTTTTCTGAACCGGATACAGCTCCTGATGGTAAAACATTTGCACATAATTTCTAATTTTTGGGGAAAAATACTTTGGCCACCAGGGGGCGCAAGCGTTCATGTTTGCTTCTGATTTATTTGCCATAAAATCTGAGCTTCCAAAATATCGATTGGTAAAACGTTCTTTCGTGGACCGATGTCACTCATGTCGATAAACATTTCTGAAATATTTTCTTCTTAAAATAATGAATGGTTTCTACGCCATGGGGCGTAGATGTATATCTTATTTTTGTCAATATTTGTATTTCTAAGAGTCCGATTTGAAACATTTCTTCTTTATTGGATAGAGTTTCAGGTGTGATATGTTTGTCATATAACTTCAAGATTTTCAGGTAATTCATAGACTTTCCGCTAAGGGGCGAAATGGTAAATTGCGTTTCCTCCGATATCTCTACTTCTAAAACTCCGATTTGAAAACATTTTTCTGAACCGGATACAGCTCCTGATGGTAAAACATTTTTTGCACATAATTTCTGATTTTTGGGAAAGAATACTTTGGCCACCAGGGGCGTAAGCGTTAATTTTTGCTTCTGTTTATTTGCCATAAAATCTGAGCTTCCAAAATATCGATTGGTAAAATTCTTTCGTGGACCGATGTCACTCATGTCGATAAACATTTCTGAAATATTTTCTTCTTAAAATAATGAATGGTTTCCCCGCCAGATGTATATCTTATTTTTGTCAATATTTGCATTTCTAGGAGTCCGATTTGAAAAATTCCTTCTTTGTTGGATCGTGTTTCAGATGCGAAATATTTTGTCATACAAATTTAAAATTTTCAAGTAAATCAGAAACTTTCTGCTACGGGGAGCGCAAAGGTAAATTGCGTTTTCTGCGTTATTTTTACTTCTAAAACTCCGATTTGAAAAATGATTTCTGTATCGCACACAGCACCTGACGGAAAATGTTTTTCATATATTTCTAATATTTGGTAAAGAATGGTTTTGTCATCAGGAGGCATAAGGATTAATTTCTGTTTCTGATGTATTTGCAACGAAATCTGAGCTCCTGAAAACTCGAGTAAAATTTTTTTAATGTTACGTATATTGTGACATTATTTGTTTGAATTGTGTAACGAAGACGTGTTGATGATTCAGCATTACTTACGTGCCTAAATACGAATAAAAATAATTTGTAGTTCATTAAGAAGATCCATGGACAAAGTTCTCAATTTTTAGCAGAGCCGATTGGTACACGTAAATGACATCTGCTCGTTATAGTGCATTATTGATAATGTGCGTCTAGCTGTGTATAGTGAAATTCTTTTCTAGATATGCTGTTGAACTGCGCAGTTAGTTGACGCAATGGAGTTTGCCTCTCACATCCTACAAGGCTCAGCTGCTGCCATTGTCCTCGAAAATCGACCGATCATTTCCGTTAAACGGAACAACGGAACGACTGCTGACTTCTAGCCTTGTTGCTTGTGCACGACCCATTGTGGGCTTTCAATACCGTTGCTCTGTCATCAATGGAAAAATTTGCCTTCTGTAAAATGCTTGTACCTGTAGGCCCAGCGCCTTTTAGAACGCACCTTTCAGTGTTGCTTAATTCACGGGTCTCTACCATATTGCAAGTATCTACGCTTCGTACAAATGCCAATACTCTACAGTGAGCTGTTTGTACCGAAGGTTTTCCGAAACTAATGCATCCATGTCTTTAAACAAGCCCAGTACCAAGGTACCAAATTGAAACAAATCAAGAACAAAACTCAGAATTTCTACTTTAAGTCGCATATTTGTTCTTCTATGTAATCCCCTCTTACGAACGATACAGACAGGCCAACGTTTAACACGTACAAGTTTTTTAAACTCGTCTCTGTAAAAGGATTCAGGTTGTTATCGGAACTAGTTCCTCGAAATGTCTGGAACATCTTCGGCACAGGCAAACAAAATTCCTTTCAGATATCCCTTTACGGAAGAAAACACCCAGAAATGGGACGGCGCCAAATCTGTAAGTAAAGTGCCCAAGAACTTCAAACCCGATTTTCTGTATTACCTCTGAAGTGAAAGCAGTTGCGGAAGGTTTGAAGTTTTCCTTCTACAGAATTATTAGCTCTTTTTCTAACCACGCCCGCAGTTTGTCATTTGCTTTAACCTTTTTAAGATATGCACGTAGCAATCAGAATTGACAGTCGTACCTTAAACAATGTACTACCGATGAATATTGCCTCTGTATTCCTAGAATAGAGTGGGCATGTGTTTTCCGGCAGAAATTTGAGTTTTGAATTTCTTTGCTGGAGCAGAAGATGAGTGTCGGTATTCCAGTGATTGATTTTGCACTTCTGTGTCATAATGGTGATATCAACTCTCATCATCAGCCACAATGCCTTGGAGAAAGTCACTTTCATATTTTTCATAGCGCGCAAGCAACATTTGGCATGTCTCAAGACTTGATTTCTTCATTTCCGTCGTTAGGTGACGCGATACCCAACGTGCACACATTTTGTTGTATCCTAAAACATTAGCAATATCATTTACACTACCTAAATTATTGTTCAGCTTATTCGCTATGCTTTCCTGAGTTATTCTTCAATTTTCCCTGATGAGTTGATCAACTTTTCGCCTGTACAAACTGCAATGTGCGATTACCGGCTTCTCAATCCGCGGCTGACACATTATGGCCAACATTACTCTACTGTGTAACGTACCAGGAGATGTGACGTACCTACCAGAAGGACGCACACGACATAAAGGCAGATAGGAATCAGAATAAAACGTCTGCGTAGCTCAGTTCGTAGAGCGACTTGTTCCGGAATAAGCGGCCTCGGGTTCGAATCCCGGCGTAGACCAAAAATGACGGAGAAATTTACTTCGTTATAATGGCGCCCGAACTATCCGGATGACCCGACCGTTCAAAATCTCGCATTGGTGTGATGTTATTTCCACACCGCGAGATAGGAAAAATAAGAGAATCCCTTCTCCAGCACTTCAAAAAAATAAAAAATAAGGGGGAGATGATGTAACCTACCAGGAGATGTGACGTACCTGCCAGAAGGACGCACACGACATAAAGGCAGATAGGAATCAGAATAAAACGTCTGCGTAGCTCAGTTGGTAGAGCGACTTGTTCCGGAATAAGCGGCCTCGGGTTCGAATCCCGGCGTAGACCAAAAATGACGGAGAAATTTACTTCGTTATAATGGCGCCCGAACTATCCGGATGACCCGACCGTTCAAAATCTCGCATTGGTGTGATGTTATTTCCACACCGCGAGATAGGAAAAATAAGAGAATCCCTTCTCCAGCACTTCAAAAAAATAAAAAATAAGGGGAGATGATGTAACCTACCAGGAGATGTGACGTACCTGCCAGAAGGACGCACACGACATAAAGGCAGATAGGAATCAGAATAAAACGTCTGCGTAGCTCAGTTGGTAGAGCGACTTGTTCCGGAATAAGCGGCCTCGGGTTCGAATCCCGGCGTAGACCAAAAATGACGGAGAAATTTACTTCGTTATAACTGTCTTTGATTTTCTTACACAACAAAGAGCAGTGCTTATGTTCAATGTTCCAGAACTATAAACTGCCACTAATCTAGCATGAATTTCTTTGGGAGCTACATTTTCATGAATTAAAAACTTTGTATCTGATTGTTGTTTCATACCCGTCGACACAAATGAAAAAGAATCGTCCATTTTAAACACAATTAAATACGAGCAAATATATGTACGTATTTCTATTACGCAGTAAAGTGAAGCTAATGGCAGAAAGAATCGTTTGCCGTCTGACTTGTTGCTAGGCAACAAATCAGACGGCTAACGTCAGATGCGCGAGACTTGTTGCTAGGCAAATCTCTCGCGCATGACTTGTTGCTAGGCAACAAATCATGCGCGAGAGATTTGCGCGGAGGCATTACTTACTAAGAACCCCTCATAATACCATCACAACATCATAGCTACTTACGTATGTGAGGACAGCACGTGTCGGATTGCTATTTGATATTCCTAAGATTAGGGAGATGTAATAGGTGCAAAAGGAGATAAAACTGTTATCGTTTTATCTTAAGTCAGTAATTGATATTTTTCTGCACTTTTCTAATAATATCGTTGTATCCTGAATGCTTGTATACAGAATTTTTTTATATTTATTCATTGTTAATTACTTGTGTGTGTGTGTTTTTATGAGCCGGGCATGCTATCGTGCTGTACTTGTAGATTCGTGCCGGAGTTGTTTCGAACGCGCAGTTGTTCAACTGATTGCTGCCACATCGGAAAATATCGCTTCCTTGATGTTCGCCAACAATTTGTATAGGTTATCTGCAAATGCTTTTTTAAAGATATTTTAGCACGTCTTTCGTAAAAAAAGATCGTGCTTATATTATCGGTTTGTCCGTCTGCCAGTAGACACCGTATCTCTATAACTATTAGTCCGATTTGAAAAATTATGTTGGCATTGGGAAGCTTGAAATTTGCGAATGATGATCCTTTATTATTATTGTTTTTACGATATACAATTTTGCCGCTAGAGGGCGTAAATGCAGATGATATCGAATTCAAAACACATTTTATTCCATGTATTTGCTTCGAAACATCCGATTGAAAAACTTATTTTACCTTTCGATTCCATTTATGCCGAAGAGTGTTTAAGGTATAATCAATTTTTAATGTTACGCATAAAGTTTCCGGTAACGGGGCGTGAAGTAAATTCCGTTTTCCTGCTTCTAAAATTCCAATTTCAAAAATTCTTTCTGCACCGGATACAGTTCGTGATGGAAACTCTTTTGCATATAATCTCTAATTTTATTAAAGAACGGTTTGGCTACCAGGCGGCGTAGGTGTTAATTTCGGCGACTGGTGGATTTACAATAAAATCGGAGCTTCTAAATTCTCGATTGAGAAAATTCGAACGTGGACCGATACTACTCACGTCGATAAACGTTTCCGGAATTCTTTCTTCTTAAAACAATGCATGGTTTTTCCTCCCTGGGGCGTAGATGTATATCTTGTTTTTGTAAATATCTCTGCTTTTAAGAGTACGATTTGAAAAAAATATTTCTTTGTTGGGTAGAATTTCCGATGCGGAATGTTTTTCATATAATTTCAAAATTTTCAAGTAATTTATAGACTTTCCGATCGAGAGCGTTAAGGTAAATTGCATTTAACTCGATATATCTGCTTCTAAAACTCCGATTCGAAATATTCCTTCCTGTATCGCCTACAACCCCAGATGGGAAATGTTTGGCATATAATTTCTAATATTTGGCAAAAAATGGTTTGGCTACCATGGGGCGTGAGTGTCAATTTCTGTTTCTGATGTATTTGCAGCTAAATCTGAGCTCCTGAAAACACGTTTGGAATAAATTATTTCGCGCACCCATACCTCTCACATCGAAAAACCGTTTGAGAATACTTTATTCTTAAAATAACGCATGGTTTTTCCCCCACGAGGCGTAGATGCATATCTTATTTTTGTTGATATATCTGCTTGTAACAATCAGATTTTAAAAATTATTTCTTTGTTGGTGAGCATGTCCGCTGCTAAATGTTTCTCATATAATTTCAAATTTTTATTTATTAATGCTCATATAATTTCAAATTTTTATTTATTAACGCGCAAGTATGCCTCCAAGGGGCATAAATTCACGCTTCCGTTTGCAGCGATATCTGAGTGACTGAAAACCCGATTGAAAAATTTCTTCCTTCGGTCAGACACTAGTAAATGTGTGAAATCTGTGTGCGTATTTTCTTACAAAAATAATGCTCAATTTCGCCGCTAGGGAGCGCAAATGTTTATTCTGTTTTATTTAATATCTCTGATCCTACATGTGAGATTCAAAATTTTTTTCAACAACGGATGTGTTGAAAAATATTTTTAAAGTGTTTTAGCTTAAAGTGTTTCTTATGGAACACTTTAAGCTAGTATATGAGGAATTTTGCAGTTCACAGTCCTGTAGGTAGCTGGTGTCTTGTACTTCAGTTTCCAGCTGTATTTCCGTTTCTAAAAACATTATTGAGAACTTTCTTCTTTGCTGTATCCCATTCGCTGCAATAGAGATGTGGAGAATTTTCTTCTTTAAATAGTGCAAAGAATTATCGGTAGGTGAGTAAAGATCTTAACCTTTTTTTCAATTATTTCGCTAACCCTTCTTCCAGGAGACGTATTTGAAAAGTTCTTTTTCATTGGCAAAACTTTTTCCGTGAAAAATATTTTTCTCCTATTTTCACCTTTTTTATTGTGCCAAAATCTTCCGCTAGCAGACGTACACCAAAATCATGTTTCCTTCTATATTTCTTCTTTTAACTGTTCTATTTGAAAATCTTTGTGTTTCTGATACCTTCCTTATGCTATGAGAAAGTTTTTGTGCGCTATTTGTTAGTTGTCGTAACATGCTTTTCAGCTGCTGGTGGAACTAAGTAGATGTTTCTATTTCTGGATATTTTATCGATTGTAGAAAGCGGTTGATTGTTTCCCTAACCGATTTCCCTTGACTTTGAATAGCTTTCATAAATTTAATTCGTGTCAGAACGGATTTAAAAGACGTGCTTGTTACAACCGAAAGTTCGGGGTCACCTTTCTAGCTTTATTTCAAAGAGTTTATGCCGCGCTTTAGATTAAAAAAATATCCTGTTCTTAGGAATTGTATATGCCACAGAATGTCTATAGACTTTGACCAAGGCCATCTTACTTTAACACATGTGCCATGCGACAAAAATGAGCATCTCGTCCAATAGCTGTATGTAGGTATGGCATCGTGGGAAAAGACTGCAGTGCATGCGGTCCATTAGCTTATGGATTTTTTTTTTTTTTGGTTGAAGGTTTAACGACCACCGTGAGCAACTCAATGGGCTATAAGCAGTCGCCCGTCCCTAATTTAGGGTCACTGGTTCCAGGGAAGGGAGAGAGCCAGTGCCGTAAGACAAGCACAACATCCATGCCTCACCGGGATTCGAACCCGGACCCCTATCGGACGAATGATCAGAGGCCATCGCTTAGACCACTGCGCCACCGGGGCGGCACTTATGGATTGAGTGACGTTTCTCTACATTGGTTTCAGCGGTTACGACATTGCTAACTTCGCTAATCGGAAGGATTCATAAGCTTCTGCTTTTATGAATGAAATCTAATATTTTCCCTTAATAAAAATCTTCAAACCGCAGTTAAATATTTTTCTTTAAATTTTCTGAAGAAAAAAAGTGCGATGGGTACCGTATGTATGTAGGTGCGTTCTGTAAAACGAATTGTGCAGCCGATGTGATGTAGCGTATATCTGAACTCATCTGACCAACAAACGTTTCGCCAGTCAAGAATGCAGAAAGCAAATTGTAGGGACTCTCTCACAGAATGAATGACATGGCTGATATATATATAAAGCTGATGACATGGCAGAATAAAGCTGATGACATGGCAGAATAAAGCTGATGACATGGCAGAATAAAGCTGATGACATGGCAGAATAAAGCTGATGACATGGCAGAATAAAGCTGATGACATGGCAGAATAAAGCTGATGACATGGCAGAATAAAGCTGATGACATGGCAGAATAAAGCTGATGACATGGCAGAATAAAGCTGATGACATGGCAGAATAAAGCTGATGACATGGCAGAATAAAGCTGATGACATGGCAGAATAAAGCAGATGACATGGCAGAATAAAGCTGATGACATGGCAGCATAAAGCTGATGCATGGCAGAATAAAGCTGATGACATGGCAGAATAAAGCTGATGACATGGCAGAATAAAGCTGATGACATGGCAGAATAAAGCAGATGACATGGCAGAATAAAGCTGATGACATGGCAGAATAAAGCTGATGACATAGGGTTCCGTGAGCTTCGCTTGAGCCATGCGTACCACGTGGGCGATAACTATATCCCTGACCCAAACTATCATTCAAATATCTTGATGATAAACAGAAATTGTTTAGTTTGCTTAAATGGAAACTGGCACTCATTGATTACCTTTAATATATTTAGTACCTCCTGATATTGCCACCTGTAATTTTTACATATTGAATATTCCCTCTTTAGTCTTGTGTACTTTTTCAGAAGGTTCCTATCGACAGTTATTAAGTCAAAAGAAATTTGCAAACATTTGAAAGTAAAGAAACAATACTAACCATACTGTAATGCGCTACATGTTTTGCTTTTATTATGAATTTTCGATAAATGAAGATAAATGCTAAAACCATAGTATGCATACAATTTCTGTTAAGCCAAAAACGTTCAGTCGTCGCACATACAAATTAAAACAAACAGTAACAATGTGTATGTCTTTTTATACGTAACTCGGCTGCGTTACATAAAACCGCTTTTAAAACTTTAGAAATATATGGCTTGCTAACATTTATAGAGAGAAAATCATTCATATTTTATATTGAAGAGCTTTAACATTACTGTCGAAAGTTAGAAAAATAGTAGCTTCCTTTTGAGAATGACGGCTCGATACATTCTTCACTGAAAGTTAACGACGAAAAAAATCCCTTACAAAGAATTTCCAGCGTTGATTTCTCTTGCAAGAATCTTTTCTGTCTCTGTCTAATAGCAAATCTTAAACAATAGGTATCTCATTTCATTAAGAGACAATATATTTAGCAGGACAATGAACTGCTCAATAATACGGGAACGCTAAAGTGGGGAAGTAAATGAAAGTTTTCTTTTTCCCCATTAATGCGATCCCTACTCCAAACTTTTTGATCAAAGGAAGAGCTGATCGTACCAGATTCGCTTCTTTCTCGAGGAATGGGTTTTGTTTTAGGTTTCTCATTTAATGAGTTAGAAGGAGCTTACCTAAAGACGAAGAAAGAAAATGGTTTGTTCACTCGAAATCTTACGTGACTGTGTAGCTTCTACAAAGTATAACGCTTGACGCGAAAATTCTCTCCATTTTATTCGAAACGAGCCTAAGCAACATTTGTTAGAAAATAGCATTTACACTGATGTCGAATATACTGATGTTTTTGCGATAAATATAAATACAAGCTCTGAAATTAAATAGAAACGAAAGACGAGCTGCAACGTTTAAATGATATTTGAGAAACCCAAGTTCAAAGTTGGTTCGCTTTGTGATCTGAGAAAGCTCGTGCTTCAAAATATGATTTTTTTTTACTACATCGAATTTAATTCTCTTAAGATTTATAATAATAAACAACGACTAAATCAATATAAAAATCGCGGCACGAATATTTTCAGCCGATGTTAAGTAATGCATTTATGAAGAGAGCAATTTGAATGCGATTCCATATCCTGGGTATAAAAACAGATCATAGCTTGACGTAAACAAATTAGAAACGTGGTTATGATTGAGCGGTTTGAATCACTATCGAGACTTTATTAACATTTCCGACATTTATTTCACGAGCTTTCATGCATTTTCGAAAACTTGTTGCCTTGGCAAAATATTATTGACATCTACTCTGTATAAATTAATCATGTGACAGATTTGAATGCGTTAAATACATTCAAGGACGAACTTTTATAAAATATTTGGATATAGGTGTCTCGTCAGCACCCTATCTACTACTCCCAAAGCAGTTTCACCACATCAGGATGAACTCGCCTTTCTACTCAGTAAATCGGTTTGCACGTGTGGTGGTGTCGTGGAGGAAAGCAGCTTGAAAGAGCGAAGGCCGTTCCTACCCTACGATTAAAAATTTTAATTTCTGTTCAGTAAGCAAGCCGTAATTCCTGTTTCGTGTCTAAAAGTAGGATTACTTGATCGTCTTAACATTCTTTCAAAATAAAGTCATTTTCGAACAGGTGTGATCAGTTTGTGATATATTACTAGTATTTAGAGATCGAAATTCGACAGCATGCCGGAGTTACATGGTGGAGACAGACTCAAGACAGACAATTGTGGAAAAAACTTAGGGAGACCTTCGTCGAACAGTGGATTGATAATGGTTGATGATGATGATCATGATGATCTAAATATCTGGAGTTTTTCTTGCAAGCCCAACAAACATTACTTACTCAGAAAAGGAACAAGTTTCGTCTAATTTAATTTTATGAAAATGAATACACTAAATGCCTCCTTGTTCAGAAATAATCATGTAGTCATATTAATTGTTCAATTGCAGCACCTGACAAATTTATCAAGGTATTTAAAAATCAGTATTCTTTTGAAAGTGGGTTATTACCAAATCGGCTATCACTACAATCAATAAATAAAACATAAATGCACCCTTCCGACATGGAATATTTCTTTATAAAATATCGGAAGCACTTAAAAATTTACCTCTCTTGTTCTTGTATTTTAAAAGCTGTACGGTATCGTTATAATAAGTGGTGTCTCAGATAACAAGACTAAAGTAAGTACGATAATTTTACAGTAGGTGATGAATTCTAAATAAATATATTACGACATAAATGTGTTTCGAAATTGTACTTGGAAAATCCAAAACATTTCTGCAATATTATTTTCTTCAGTTTCACTTCGGCCAGAAAAGAAAATTTTAGGCGCATGTTTAGAGATGCGACTTATATTGCTAACCTTCATATAAAGTAATACCTAATTTTTCATATACTAAATACTGAATTGACCGAAGGCAGAAAATAGCACGTCAAAAACAAAACCAAAAATCCATATATATTTAGAAAATGGAATTTAGTATATGAAAAACATATGAGAATTTAGAATATACACTATATTGACAAAAGTCACCGGACGCTTAGCAGAGAAACACAACATAGCATTTATATACGTACTTAGTACGATGTCGGTTTACCTTTGGCCTTAATCCATGCACTGACCCTTCGAGAAAGGCTTTCGACAAGGTTTTGGAACACAGCGATAGGTATGCGCTTCCATTCAATACATAATACTGCCGCTAACTATTGCTTAGTAGTAGGCCTTGCTTCCAAAATTCTTATGCGGCGTTCTAATTTATCCCATACGTGCTCTATGGTATTAACTTCAGGGCTCTGTGATGGCCAGTCCACACACGATAGGGAATTATCTTCAAACCAAGGCGTAACCGTCCTTGCTTTATGGTTCGGTGAATTATCCTGCTGGTACCAACAAGGCTCGGTTCCATTGTATTACCACAGAGATGGTAGGGCATAACTGTCCAGAATATCGAGGTAGACGTGCTGGTTAACAGGTTTGTCTCCGATAACCAATGATTAGGGACCGTTCTACGAAAAACACCCCCACACGAGTTCACTGCCAGCTCAAAACTTGACCGTAGGAACAGTACACTGTGGTAAATAGCGTTATCCTAGTTACCGCCATACACACACACGGCCATCAGACTGATGGATCGTTATCTGGATTTATCAGTCCATAAGACCCGTTAACGTTGATCTACGGTCCACGATAAATGTTCTTTACACCATGCAAAACGACAAGTAGCATTCCGAGTGGAGATGAAAGGCTTAAGAGCCGTATGACCACGGTAACCCATGGAAGGAATTTCTGTGCGAAAGGTACTTGTACATACCTAGGTTCCAGCAGTGTTCCTCACCTGTACACTGAGGTCTTGTGCCGTTGACGTCCTCCATCACTGATTTTCTTCTGTCTGCCGGTACGTTTTGCTGCTTCATACACGCCATGTGTCTTCCACTTATTCAGTACATCCAAAACAGTTGACTTGGGTATGTTTAAACGCCTCTCGGTTTCTCTTATGGACAATCCACCAATATAACACCCAACAATATTTTCTTTCTCAAAGTCAGTTTAGCGACATTTTCACTCAACCTCACAGTGCGATATGATCGTGGTCAGCTGCAATTTTCGTTTTATACCATTTGCAGCGCTGTACCGCGCATCCTAACAACGCAGCGGATTCGTTCATTTTCTTTTGAAAGGGTGACGGTGACTTTTTTCAATACAGTGTATATGCAAGGTAGCGGTGTCTGACAGTTGTACTCACTTTGTAAAGAAATCCACAAAAACCTAGAACTCCCTTCACTCACCGAACTCCACTTACTTCAGCAGTAGCCGCTTCAAGAAGGAATCAAGAAGAAATTCATTCCACGAATGAAATAGCCAGTCTCAGACAGCAAGAGATTGCAGCGTAAAACTATCAACGTTTTTACCGTCGGCTTTTATGCACGACCCTTTATCCAGATTTTGGTCACTTGCGTAAAGTTGAATCAAATGTTTTTCTAAGAGGATAACTCAGCACGTACAGTATATTGACTAAAGTCACCAAACACCTATGAGAGAAACACAACATAGCATTTATGGACATACATTAGAACGGTGTCGGTCCCCTTTTGGCCGTAATGCATGCACTGACTCTTCGAGACATGTTTTCGAAAAGGTTTTGGAACACAGCGATAGGTATACGCTTCTACTCAGTACATAATGCTGCCGCTAACTGTTGCTTAGCAGTAGGCCTTGCTTCCAATCTTCTTATGCGGCGCTCAAATTCATCCGATAGGTGTTCTATGGGATTAAGATCAGGGTTCTGTGCTGGCCAGTCCACACATGATAGGAAATTATCGTCAACTCACGTCGTAAGAGTCCTTGCTTTATGGCTCGGTGCACTCTCCTGCTGGTACAAGGTTCGGTTCCATAGTATTTTCACAAA
This sequence comes from Macrothele yani, assembly GCA_039090855.1. Classification (NCBI taxonomy): domain Eukaryota; kingdom Metazoa; phylum Arthropoda; class Arachnida; order Araneae; family Macrothelidae; genus Macrothele; species Macrothele yani. Next base: position 18,034,631 of record CM077026.1, on the reverse strand, counting down.
GTTGGTAAGGCATAATTGTACAGAATGTTGTGGTAGAAGTGCTGGCTAACAGGGTTTTCCACGATAACCATTGGGCCGAGACCATACCACGAAAGACACCCTGACACTGGCATCAGACTGACGGTTCGAATATCTGAATTCATCAGTCCATAAGACCCGTTTCCATTGATCTACAGTCCTCAATAAATGTTCTTTACACCATGATAAACGACAAGTAGCATTCCGAGTGGAGATGAAAGGCTTATGTGTAGCCACACGGCCACTGCAACCCATGGAATTAAGTTCTCTGCTAATGGTACGTGTACATACCGAGGTTCCAGCATTTTTATTCACCTGTACATTGAGGTCTTGTGCAGTACTCCGTCGATAAGCTATAACGACTCTCCTGAGGCTTCGACGTCCTCTTTCACTGATTTTCTATGGTCTGCCGGTACGTTTTGCTGCTTCAGGCACGCCATGTGTCTTCCACTTATCCAGTACATGCAAAACAGTTGACTAGGTTATGTTTAAACGCCTCTCGGTTTCTCTTATAGACAAGCGGGTAATATAACACCCAACAATCTTTCCTTTCTCAAAGTCAGTTCTCTCCCGCCGCGACATTTTCACTCAACCTCACAGTGCGATATAATCGCGGTCAGCTGCAGGCTTGTTTTAATACCGTTTACAGCTAGCTATGCCGCGCATCTTTGCAATGCTGCGGATCCTTTCGTTTGCTTTTAAAGGGGTAACCGGTGACTTTTGTCAATATAGTGTATATCATAAATGTATTCAGAAAACCTGATATCTAAAATTGGACCTTTACTTGCTTGCAACATTTGTCGTCTTGAAAACGCGAGTAATTTTGTATTATGCGTGATCAAACAAAAACCGTTCGAGCTTATTTATTAATACAAATGTAAAGTTACTTTGAAAACAGTGATAGAAATAGAAGGATTAATTTTTAAATATACGCGAATGCACTAGGTTTCGTTAGATGAAATTTCCATAAGCATTCAGGTAGGCCTCCCACAGCGTGAGGAGGTGACGGATACCGTCCGAGAAAAACGACTTCGGCTCCTTTTTGAATCTATTAATCACCGCGGCCTTGACTTCATCGTCTGTGTCTTTAGAGCTTTTTAAGGGTTTGAAAAAATGAGTCACATGGTGACAAATCGGGATTGTAAGCTGGGTGCGCAAGAACCTCCTACCTTTCCCTCACGAACGAATCCTGATCACTTCTGGCAAAATGCTTTCATCTAGAGTAATATCATAAAGAATAATTACTCAAGATGAAAGCATTCCGGGTTGCTAATTCTTTATGGCTTTATAAGGATTGTCAAGTGTCTGCTTGCGTGTAGCGCAAGGCTTTGATTTTAACTCTATGCTCTTTAAACACTAACAACAAAGCTCCCTCATGCTCAATAGAAAATACGGTTAGCATAACCTTACCGGCGGAAAAAATTGTTTCTTGATTTTGTTTGGTTTTGGTGATCGAGGATGATTCCATTGCATACTCGCTATTTGCTAGACTGTTCAAAATGTTGGCACCACGCTTCCTCGGCAGACCCGATTTGCAGCTAGAAATCATCACTCTCTGCTTGGTAAGGAATCATATGATCCAAACTCAAACCCATTCGTAGTTCTTTTTTTGTAGTCTGTAAACTACCCAGATACCCATTGGGAGCACAACTTCCCCTATTTCTGCTTATTATTAACCACGTTTTCTACTGTACCACAAAACAAGCTGAATTCGTTTGCTAGCCAACGTAAACTCCTTCGACCTTTCATTTCCTCACTTCCTTTCCGAAACATTTGTGCCCAGTTACACACACACACACACACACACACACACACACACACACACACACACACATACACACAGTGACTGTAGTTTTTGACACACATTTCCCACCATAAACCGCACGCATTCTTCGATGGATTTCAACAGGTTTACATCCTTTCGTTGCCAAAAATTTAATCGCCGCTCGCTGAGGAACTCTGGATAGATTCCGAATACCATCAGCCATGTTCACAGACATCTGGAACCTGCATACATCTAAAAGCTAGTGTGCGTGCTGGTATGCAAATGATCCACGTTTAGTGCGATTGCTCCTAACCGCACACCCCGTGGTGGCTCTGCAAGAACGAACCGATAGCCTTATAAACCGGCGGATAGTCGGTACCCCACTAAAGCGAAAAGCACCGGCCAACGCAAGCAAGAGTACAGAGTGTCAAGAATGCCGGGTAGAGGCCAAATACGTCAATTTACACAACTTACGGACTTTGAGAGAGGTCTGATCATCGGGCTGAAAACCGCAGGGTGGTAGGTGCGCTGTATAGCACGCCACGTGAATGGGTCTGACCATACCGTCCAACTGTGTTGGGAGCAGTGGTCACGTGACGGCACTATCACACGCCGAAGCGGCTTCGGACGGACCAGGAGGACCCTCGGTAGAGATGATAGACGGATCATGCGCCAGGCACAAACAGATTCCACGGGAATTCGGTCCACTATACAGGCAGATGTAGCGGCTCCTGTGTGCCCACCAACCATTTCCCGACACCTCGTGGAAACGAATCTGCGAACCCAGTGACCCTTATGTGTGCTGCCATTAACGCCAGATCATCGCCACCTCCGTGAGCAGTGGAGCCAGCCCAGAGCTACGTGGGACGCCACAGACTGCTACGCGTGGTGTTTAGTGATGAGTGCCTCTTCGTTTTGGGGACAGATCATCAACGTGTTAGGGTTTGGAGCTACCCGAGCCAACGACACAATCCCAACATCGCTATCGAGCGCCACACCTCTTCCACTGCAGGCATTATGGTCTGGGGAGCCATTGCATACGACAGCCGATCAGCTCTAGTAGTGGTACGTGGATCATTGAGGGGCCAGCGTATGTGAGTGAGACCCTACGGCCCCATATGCTCCCATTCCTGGCCGGGATTCCGTGCGCTATACCAGCACGATAATGCCCGCCCGCACACATCCCGGGTTGCCCAGGACTGTATACGTCATGTGCAGACACTTCCATGGCCTACCCGCTCACCGGATAAGTCCCTTATCTAGCATGAGTGGAATAGTTGAAACGCCGTGCCGGGCTATCCGGAATTTGGAGCACGCCGTCCATCACGTGTGGACCAGCCTGCCACAGGACAACATCATGCGTCTGTTCGCCTCCATGCCGGACCGTATTGCATCATGTATCGTGCACGAGGCCGTACGACGCGCTATTGAAGATGACCGGACTGCGTGCCACAGATCCCTCTGTAATTGTTCTGCAGCTCTGTTTTTGCCATCATGTGTATCATTTATCTGTACCATTATGTCCATAAAATTTCAGTTCAATCCGATGCTTCCTTCTTGGTGCTCAAATTTCATTATCCGTGAGTGTATATGTCTATGCAAAGTTTTACTAAATGCTATGTTAGTTTTGCTGACATACACGAGCATATTTTTTACTTCCTTAGTTTATGCGCACAATTATATTTCATCATCATCATCATCATTGTCAACCATTATCAATCCACTGCTGGACGAAGGTCTCTCCAAGCCTCTTCCACAACGGTCTGTCTTGTGCCAGTCTCCTCCATGTTACACCCGCATACTTTCGAATTTCATCCATCCATCTTCCATGTGGTCTTCTTCTGGGTCTTTTCCTGTCCCTTGGAATTTAATCTAAAATTTCGACTGTCCATCGATGGTCTGTCCTTCTGGCAGTATGTCCAGCTCATTGCCATTTCAGGGATTTCACTCTGATCATGACGTCTTCCAATCTTGTCATTTTTCTGATTCACGAGTTCCTCTTCTTATCTCTCCTGGTTACACCAAGCATGCATCTCGCCATGCTTCTCTGAGTTGTCTGCAGCCTTTTTATGTCTCTTTTAGTTATGGTCCACGTCTCTGCACCATACGTAAGCACTGGAAGAATGCATTGATCAAACACTTTTCTTTTAAGACATAATGGCATATTGCTCTTGAAAATTATGCTGTTTCTTCCAAAAGCTCTCCAGGCAAGTTTTATTCGCCGATTAATTTCTTCATCAATGTGACCCTCACTTGATATCTGCTGTCCAAGATAAACGTACGCATCTGTTATCTCCAGCTTTTCACCATTAATCGATAAATCTTCTTTTCTTGTAAAAGCATTGTACATCACTTTTGTCTTCTGAAAGTTCATTTTTAATCCCACTTCTTTACTCTTGTCAGCAAGTTCCTGGATCATAATCTGCAGCTCTGATGGGGTAGTTGCAAAAATGACTACGTCATCAGCAAAACGAAGGTGATTTAAATTATCTTCATTAATCTTTATTCCTTTGTTTTCCCAGTTCAGTGATTGAAAGACATTTTACAATGTGGCATTCTTGAGAAAGAAGCTTGGGAGATATGGTGTCCCTTGTCTCCCTCCCTTTCCAATTTTTATGTGCGCTGTATTCTCAAACAGCCAAATCTTTGCGCTTGCATTTTCATAGATGTTATTAAAAATATTAATGTATGCATCTTCAACACCGCAGGATTTCTGAGCCATTGTAACTGCTGATAGTTTTACTAAATCAAAGGCCTTTTCATAATCGATAAAAGCCAGGCACAATAGCCACTCCTGAATCCAGCTTGTTTTCTCGGTTGAGTCATGTCTTTCAAGCGGTGTGAAAGAACTTCAGTGAAGATTTTATAAATCACTGATTGGAGGTTGATAGGTCTGTATTATACGTAGATATATTCAAGGCGTAGGGATAATGTTCACGTTACGGATACGGTGATGGCGTTCCTGAACTTCAGATATTTATCTCGCACGAGTTTCTTTCTCAAGAACGATTTACATTTTGTGTCATCGAGTACGATGAGAGAAAGTGTATGTATGCTCTGGTAGAGATCAATGAAGCCAGATAAATGGGTGCAGTTCATAAAGTAGAACTACAGAAATTCCTGCAAATGTGTCAGAAAAGATACAATGCAGGTAGATAAGTTTCTCCTGACAGCCTCACAGCATTTACAATCAGCGGCAAAACCCACTATTTCTTGATATTTTAATGATTTCGGTAAAATCAAGGGGTGGAGGAAGAAAGATCATTCATCACATTGTTTGCATATGATGTTAAGTCTTGTTTTAGATTTTAAATAAGGGATGAGCAAAAACTAAACAGAATAAATTTGCTGCAATTAGGAGAGGGCTCCAACGTGATGGATTAAGCAAACATGAAAGTCTGGCGAGCAGATAAAGAACGGTAGAAAGGAATATAACAGATGTGAAAATAGGAGTGCAGATAAGACGAAATAACTTGACGAAGATCGGGTATGCTGTTTGACAGAAAGCTAACTTAGGAAGTAAGTGCCTTAGAAAATACCTCAAACTAAATCTGTAAAACGATGGAAAGTGATTAATTAGGAATTTGCGGGAAATAAACTGAATTGTGGAAATGAAATGTTAATGTTCTTCCCCATCACAGAGTCTATGGTGACCTAAGCTTTATGAAGTGCTGAGGCTGACACGTTTTCAAACAGTTAGTTGGAATTAGAAATTTTGTGGAGATTAATAACTGCTTAGTTTAATTGTAATACATTTAAGTAGCAAATTATAAGCAACACACAATAAACAGTTTATAAGGTTTAGGACACTCAACAAACAGCTTATACAAGTTACGAACACACAATAAACGGCTTATAAAATATAGGAACTCTCAATAAACATCTTAGAAAGTTAAGAACAAAATAAACAGCTTAGGAAAGATAGGAACACTCAACAAACAGCTTGTAAAAGTTATCAACAAGCAATAAATAGCTAATAAAAGTTAGAAACACTTAATAAACAGCTTATAAAAGTGAAAAACACACAATAAACAGCACATAAAAGTCAGGAATACTAGTTAAGAACACTCAATAAATTAAATTAAAATAAAAATACCAACATTTACCGCAGTCAAAGGTTTATTATACATCGATTATAGTTTCGCAGAGCGTTTGGCTCGGCATCATCAGATCGAATAGAGAGTAAACATTCAAATCATTGTAACATCATCAGATTTCTGACGGTCACGGTTTTTGGTGAGTTGTGACATCATCGGAGACAGTCAGAACTCTGATGTGAATGTTTTTTATTAAAACACATTCAGATTATTTTAATTTATTTGAATTATTGAAAATTATATTTGAATGTTTCTGTCAGATCATTGTGACATCATCAGAGATCATCAGAATTCTGATGTGAATGTTTTTTACTAAAACACATTCAGATTATTTAAATTTATTTGAATTATTGAAAATTATATTTGAATGTTTCTGTCAGATCATTGTGACATCATCAGAGATCATCAGAATTCTGATGTGAAAGTTTTTTATTAAAACACATTCAGATTATTTAAATTTATTTGAATTATTGAAAATTATATTTGAATGTTTCTGTCAGATCATTGTGACATCATCAGAGATCATCAGAACTTTGATGATGCCACAATGATTTGAATGTTTACGCTCCATTCGTCCTGATGATGCCGAGCCAAACGTTCTGCGAAACTATAGTCGATGTACGAGTATAATAAACCTTTGATTGTGGTAAACGTTGGTATTTTTATTTTATCTCAACACCACAAGTTTCGCAGTCGTAATTATATATAGTGAATAAACTGCATACAAAAGTTAAGAACACTCCCTAAACGGTTTATAAAAGTTAGGAACACTCAATAAACAGCTTATGAAAGTTAGGAACGCACAATAAACAACTTATAAAAGCTAAAAAGCACTCAATGAGCATCCTATAAAAGTTAGGGACACAAAATAAACAATTTCAAAAGTTGGAACACAAATAAACTGCGTGTAAAAGTTAAGAACACTCAATAAACAGTTTTATGATTAGCTTACCGCACATATTTCAGATTTGCACGAAGCGTAGAAGAGCTCGTGGAAGGTTGCCCGAGGCACACGTGCCCCTTCCGATTGCAGCAAAGCACGGAGGTCCCGTAGATGATAGCTGCGATATAGGAAATACTCGCGATTTAGACGACATAGCAAGAGGCATGATATTGCGCAATAGGCCGCCCGGTGGCGCAGTGGTCTAAGGCGTTGGCCTCTGATCATTCGTCCGTAAGGGGTCCGGGTTCGAATCCCGGTGAGGCATGGATGTTGTGTTTGTCTTACGGCACTGGCTCTCTCCCTTCCCTGGAACCAGTGACCCTAAATTAGGGACGGGCGACTGCTTATAGCCCATTGAGTTGCTCACGGTGGTCGTTAAACCTCCAATCAAAAAAAAAAAAAAAAGAAATATTGCGCAATAAGTGGACAGCTGCAAGCATCGCAGACACGGCAAGGGTCCTCTGTTATCAAAGAACAACTGTATCGAAAGTGTACAATTAACATCGAAATTGAAGTTGTATGAAACATACTGTAAAACTCTGTGCACATTTTCATCATTTCTGGCAAAATGAAGATACCACACCAGTGACAGTGGCTTAATGACTTTTTGAATGCCTTGTGATCTATGAAACGTGTAGTTATTTTAATTACAAATGATCTACAAACACATATATCCAAGTCTTTCAGATTGCGAAATATGAGGTAAGGAAATACATTTCTAAGGTGAATTGAATGAACTGCACACAATATTGTAGTGTACTAAAACAGTCAATTTCATTAAAACCTAGATGCTAGTTAAGAGTTATTAAACAATAAAAACCTTGCTCCTTTGGCTTCGAATGAATTTTTCGTCATAGTGAGGAACTTCGTATGACGAATCAATACATAGTGAGGAACTTCGTATGACGAATCAATACATAGTGAGGAACTTCTTTAACAATTGGCTTATAGCAAATTGTTAACGAAGTTCCTCACTATGACGAATCAATACATAGTGAGGAATTCTTTAACAATTGGCTTATAGCAAATTGTTAACGAAGTTCCTCACTATGACGAATCAGTACATGACATCACAGATGGCGTTGACAAGACGTGACAGCCAATGATACGCATCGATAGGTTATAAATGCCCAGATGCTTTACTAGCAATATTAAGAACCTCTTGATAATGGTATAATACGAGATATACCGAAACGCATCGCGCGTGTCAGAAAGATCACACAAAATATACTTGTGACGAGGTGGTGTGTAGATGTCAGTGAAAGTTGTGTAGTTTTACTACTTCATTTGATTTTAATTATAGGCTCAGAGTCCACAGATTGAACGAGAGACTGGAATACCTCTGAGAAGGCCTAGTGCCAGCTACGAAAAGTTCATTCGAAGCCAGAGGAATAAGGTTTTTATTTATTGTTTAATACACTCTTAACTAGCATCTAGGTTTTAATGAAATTGACTGTTTTAGTATACCACGATATTGTGTGCAATTCATCCAATTCACCTTTTAACAGCATGTCCTTACCTCATATTTCGCAATCTGAAAGACTTGGATATATGTGTTTGTAGATCATGTGTAATTAAAATAACTACACGTTTCATAGATCACAAGGAATTTTAGTTTATGTATTCAGAAATCCATTAAGCCATTGCCACTGGTGTGGTGTCTTCATTTCTCCGCAAGTGATGCAAATGTGCACATAGTTTTCCAATATGTTTCATACAACTTCAATTTCTATATCTTTTCAGCACATTAAATTTGCCAAATAGTTCTTTGGTCTTAAGGTGGACAGACAAGAAGTCAGCTGTTCATCTGTGGACGGAAGAGACTGGCTGGTGTTAGAGGGCAACTGAGGAGTGGTATTACAACAGCATGGTTTATCATCCAGATGCCGTTGAATGGTTGCCCATGAATTGACAACACTTACGGCGGAACCATGTGTCTCTCTCTCTCTCTATCGCAGATCGCTGTTAAATCCAGATAACGATAGGTTTTGGCTTCGCATCTTCACAGATGACAAAAAGTGGATATTCTTATGTTATCCTATCACTAGGACCCCGAGGCTGAGGACATACCAGTAAGCACAGCCAGATACACTAACCACAGCCTCCACACCCAGATTCGTCCGTCGAACTGATAGATGTTGAAGCGTTATTAATTACTCCGTAGAACGCACTTCCCCTGCTACAGAGTTAACATGCGCTGTTTTTCTCAAGAATGTGATCTAGAGCATTTCATGGTCGGGGCTTGTTTGTCGGGATTGGGTTATTGATCATGCAGTTGTAACGTATACTCTAGATTCAGTTTCCTTTTGATTTTACTATCTCTTGTTATTTTATTTTCCTATGCAAATTATCTTCTCACTTAACGAGATGTTATTTCTCCCGCTGAATGATATGTGGCAACGAGTGTAAGTCATGACGTGGTGGTATGCAGTATATATCATCATCATCATCATCATCATTGTCAACCATTATCAATCCACTGCTGGACGAAGGTCTCCCCAAGTTTCCTCCACAACGGTCTGTCTTGTGCCAGTCTCCTCCATGTCACTCCCGCATATTTACGAATTTCATCCACCCATCTCCCATGTGGTCTTTTTCTGGGTCTTTTCCTGTCCCTTGGAATCCAATCTAAAATGCAGTATATATAGGCGCGCTCAACTATACCTAGTAAGCTTCGTTTTATGTGATAGGTTCTTCTTAATTATTGTTATGCGATTCTACGAAAGTTCGGATATTCAGTAGTAGTGTGATTTGTTGAGAGTGTGTTTGATAATACCAGGAGTTCTCCAATAAAAGGTTTAAAGTGAGTACGTTTTCTCAGTTCATATTATTGTCAGACCTCTGTCTGGCCGTTAAGTCTCTTTCATTAAGTGTCTCCATTAAGTCCAGGGTATATTGTGTTTACCGCTCTAATAAGGAGCCTCCAAGGTACTAATGTACTAAAACCGAAGTTATAGTACTGATATTCAAGATAATGAGGAACGCTGAGTAAAAAGAAGTTCCATATTCAATGAATTTATTGCACGTGCAAACTCTAGCGCTTTGAAGATTAGGTACACTTTAGCTACGTCAAGTAACCTTCCGATAACCCTAACGTGACTTAATGTAAGCTTCCCTGCACTACACTTCCAGGCGTAAAACTTTATTCATTATAATGGCGCCCGAACTATCCGGATGACCCGACCGTTCAAAATCTCGCATTGGTGTGATGTTCTTTCCACACCGCGAGATAGGAAAAAATAAAAGAATCCCTTCTCCAGCACTTCGAAAAAAAAAAAATAAAATAAAATAAGGGCGAGATGATGTAACGTACCAGGAGATGTGACGTACCTACCAGAAGGACGCACACGACATAAAGGCAGATAGGAATCAGAATAAAACGTCCGCGTAGCTCAATTGGTAGAGTGACGTATTCCGGAATGAGGGGATCCAGGTTCGAATCCTGGCGTGGACAAAAATGACGGAGAAATTTACTTCGTTATACAGTTCTTATAATTCTCCCATTTTAATTTTGTTGTAATTGTTAGTTTTAATAAAAATTGTATATAATTATATTTCCGTTTTTAAAATTATAGTGTCATGTTTCTTATCAATTGGCAGACTGAATATTATAATTTGTTAAATTTATTGCAACTATTTGGAATTTTAATGTGCTTTGATATTTCATATTTTCGAATTGTCCATTTAGCAATGCCATGTTGCAAATTTTCTGTATTCGATTGAGATTTTTGGTTGATATTGAATATAATTTATTTTAAATGATTTGTTAATTACTAAAATATAGTAGTGTAGTTGCCTTTTGTGGGAGTAGAAAAGGACCAAGTCAGTCCCATGTGAGTTTTGCGATTATATCACCCGGCTGGGGAATGGATAGTTGCTGTTCTGGGTGCGGCCCCTCTCCGGGTCTGTGGTTTTGTGTTGGGTAGGGTTACCGTTTCAGCTCTATATTTTCCTTTATGAGTGAGATTGATTGATCACTGTCATGCCTGTGGCTGTTCTGGATATTCTCATCACAACTTATCTTCCATTGAGCTTTACACACCTTATTGTGTAAAAGCCCGAATTTGTCGGTGGTGGGATTCGAATCATATCTTCCTTGTCCGGAATAAGATGTTCTGCCACTTGAACCACACCAACGAAGGTTTATCGCTGTAACTTGCCATTTTGACTTATCCGTCACCTCTGATGTAGATACGTCACTACCCTCCCCGTTGAGAAAGGTGGGTGAACGAAATCGTAGGTTATTTCGATTCAGCTGACTACCCCCATGCTTGAAAGAACTATGGAAAAGAATGAATTTTGATTAATCCCTGACTCCATGTGAAAGAAGAATCACACATTTTTCTCGAACCTCAATGCCAGTTGATTCATATCCCCATTCGGGGTCCACGGTTGATAGAAACCCAATTTTTCCGTTAATGGGATTCGATCCGATAACTTCCTTCTCTGGATATTTCTCCGCTTGAACTACACTGACGGAAGCTTATCGTTGCAACCTGCCGTTTTGGACATGCGTGTGACTGCTTGGGTAGGTACGTTACACACTCCAGTCGACGCTTGGCGTTGATATTGGTGATTTTAAGCTTGCGTCGGAGGGTCAGTCATGGAACTCCATTCCGTTCTGCTCTTGATGAACCGCTATGATCCTGACCCTATTTTCATATGTGTTTTGGAACTTGGCGAGGAGTGTTGCACTCGCGAACAGACAACTTTGTCGCCTCATACACTATACAGCCTTCGGTGATCCCTCTATCTCACTTTACGTGGCCTGTATGATTGCGACTGCAATGTTGTTGCCTCTTCGCTTTTCCAATTGTGACGCACTACAGAGGTGAAAATATGTGTCAAGACGACAAATATGCAGCGAGAATATCTGTCCGCGTAGCTCAGTTTTTTTTTTTTTTTTTTTTTTTTTTTGATTTTAGGTTTAACGACCACCGTGAGCAACTCAATGGGCTAAAAGCAGTCGCCCGTCCCTAATTTAAGGTCACTGGTTCCAGGGAAGGGGAGAGCCAGTGCCGCAAGACAAACACAACATCCATGCCTCACCGGGATTCGAACCCGGACCCCTTTCGGACGAATGATCAGAGGCCATCGCTTAGACCACTGCGCCACCGGGGCGGCATAGCTCAGTTGGAAGAGTGACTTACTCCGGAGTGAGGGACACGGATTCGATGTCCGTCGCGGACAAACTTGTCTTTTCACACTGGCACCCGATTGTAGAAAATGGATCCACTGCCCATTGGGTTCTTCGTAAAATGTGTGGTTCCACACATTCTTTGGGAATAATGAAACATTCCTACTTCGCTTCAAAGAAAAACAAGAAAGATAACACCGAATTTCGAGTGTGATAAGCACGTCCTTTCAATCTGTTCTGACATAAATAAATTTATCAAAGCCATTCAAAGTCAATGGAACCGGTATGGAAAACAATAGTATCTGACGGAAGAAAGAAGTTTTTTCAATCGGGTTTTTAATCCCTCAGACATTGCTGTAAACGGAATCGTGAGCTTACGCCCTCTGGTTGAAGGCTTGTGCGTTAGGAAAACCAAGAATTTATATGAAAAACATTTCGCACAGGATACGCTCTCCAACACCGAAATAATTTTTCAAATTGTACTCTTTGAAACAGAGATATCGACAAAAAATAAGATGAGACTTTATGTCCCCTGGTGGGAAAACCATGCTTCATCTTAGGAAGAAAATATTCTCGAAAGGTTTTTCAATGTGAGCGGTATCGGTCCAAGAAAAAAAATTAATCGATATTTCAGGAGCTTAAATTTTGCTACAAGTACATCAGAAGCAGAAATTGACACTTATGCCGCCTGGTGGACAAGCAATTCTTTACCAAACGTTAGAAATTATCTGAAAAATATTTTCTATCAGGTCTTGTATGCGATACAGGCAGAATGTTTCAAATCGGAGTTTTAGAAGCAGAAATAACGCAGAAAACGCAATTTACCTCTGTGCCACATAGCGGAGAGTCTATGATTTACTTGAAAATTTTGAATTTTTAAGAAAAACATTTCGCATCGGAAACATTTTTTTTTTTTTTTTTTTTGATTGGAGGTTTAACGACCACCGTGAGCAACTCAATGGGCTATAAGCAGTCGCCCGTCCCTAATTTAGGATCACTGGTTCCAGGGAAGGGAGAGAGCCAGTGCCGTAAGACAAACACAACATTCATGCCTCACCGGGATTCGAACCCGGACCCCTTTCGAACGAATGATCAGAGGCCATCGCTTAGACCACTGCGCCACCGGGGCGGCCATCATCGGAAACATTATCCAACAAAGAAGGAATTTTTAAAATCGGACTCCTAGAAGTAGAGATATTGACAAAAATAAGATATATATCTACGTCCCCTGGCGTAGAAACCATGCAATATTTCAAGAAGAAAATGTTCCTAAAAGGTTTGTCGACATGACTAGTATCGGTCAACAAAAGACTTTTTTTGCAATCGAGATTTTAGAAGCTCATATTTTGCTGCAAATACATCAGAAGCGGAAATTAAGATTTATGCCCCCTGGTGGTCAAGCCAATATTTTTACAAAAATTAGAAATTATATGCAAACGATTTCCCATTAGGAGCTGTATCCGGTGCAGAAAGAATTTTTCAAATCGGGGATTTAGAAGCGCAATTTACCTCTACGCCTCCTAGCGGAAAGTATATGAATTACTTGGAAATTTTGAAATTATATGAAAATCATGTCACACTGAAAACACTATCCAACAAAGATGAAATTTTTCAGATCGGACTTCTAGAAGTGGAGATATTGACAAAAATAAGATATATATCTACTCCCCCTGGCGGAGAAACTTTGGAATATTTTAAGAAGAAAATATTCTGCAAAAAGGTTTATCAATGGGAGTGGCATCAATCCACGAAATAATTTTTTCAATCTATATTTTAGAAGCTCCGGTTTTATGCCAAATACATCAGAAGCAAAAATTAACACTTACGCCCCTGGTGGCCAAAGTATGCTTTACCAAAAATTTGAGATTATATGCAAAAGATTTTCCATCAGGAGGTGTATCCGCTGAGGAAAAACGTTTCTCAAATCGGAGTTTCAAAAGATGAGTTATCGGGGAAAATGTAATTTATTTTTACGCTCCCAAGCGGAAAATCTATACGTAATTTGAAAAAGTAACTATTTCTAAAATATTCTTCTGCATAATTGGAATCGAAAGATGAAATATTTTTTTCAGTCGGATGTTTAGAAGCAAATATGTGGAATAAAACGTATTTTTGAATTCGACATCATCTGCATTTACGCAGCGGCGAAATTGTACATTGTAAAAAAAAAAAATGAAATGAAGGATGGTCATTCGCGTATTTCAAGCTTCCCAATGCCAAAATAATTTTTCACATCGGACTAATAGTTGCAGAGATATCGTGGGTACAGGCGGACGGACAAACCGGTAACATAAGCACGATCTTTTTTTTTTTACAAAAGACGTGCTAAAAACTTAAGAGGGATGTGATGTGACGTATTACAGAAGTGAAAACATGTGTCCAGACGACACATCTGTCGCGAGACATTCTGTCCGCGTAGCTCAGTTGGAAGAACCACTTACTCCGTAATGAGGGTCACGGTTTCGATGCCCGTCGCGGACAAACTTGTATTTTCACACAATTCACAATAACGTCATATTAAGGTGATCGTGGCAGCTGCCGCATTGCCAACATTTCTCGAACTGACTTGTTTCTCAGATGGCATCCTAAGACTATGCTACGTTGAAAGTCACTCAGCTCTGCAGAACAGCGCATTGTTCATGTTTTTCTAACATGTTTGTCCATATATTTGCGCGTTTTTATACCTGGATGGACCATAGATGTGACGTATATAGTAAATGAATAAACAAAGACATCGCTCTTTCCATGTTTTATCAACTTACAGCGACCGAAAAGTTATTCTCCGGTCATCACTGGAGATCCGAATCCCAGAACTCTCGATATCTAGCCGAGAGCGTTAGCCTTACGCAACAGTGGCCAAAATTCAACGGCGCTATGTGTGTTTTTCTAGGGGCACATGGTCAAATACTCTACTCAAAGTGGTTGTACGAATACTTTTGATCATATAGTGTAGTTTTGGATTATTAAGAATCTTTGCTCCTGCATGTCAACTTACCTTCATATTGTTCAGGAGCGCCGGCGTTTTATCTCACGTATTGAGGTTTTACTTATTTCCAAGAACAAGGAGATTCACCTGTGGCTTATTTTGAAGTTCTGCTATTGAAATGCTCTTGTTTATCCCATATCATCTATTCTGAAATGCATCGACGTACACCTTTCAAATGCCCACCTTTTCAATATAAAGATTACGTTTTTTTTTACATTTTTCGTGTTTTCAATACATCAGTTAAATTTTTATTTATTTCAAAGTTCCAAAACCCTACTTTATAAATCCATCCGTTTAGTCTTCTTTATTTCAAAATACCACTGTACGAAGTGAAAATCCTCCAAATACAGTGAATAAACAAAGACATCGCTCTTTCCACGTTAAGCAACGCACAGCAACCGAAAAATTGTTATTCGGCCGCCGCCGGGGAATTGAATCCCGGATCTCTCGATATCTAGCCGAGCGCGTCAACCTTACACCACGGTGGCTAACAATCCATGGCGCTATGAGCATTTTTCTGTCAGTATTAAGCAACGCACCGCAATACGTTAAGCAACGCACAGCAACTCGCCGTTTGGATTTAACTGCTATAATTAATATATAGCTGGTGCCGTTAATGCCCACCAGATGGAGACGTCTCAGTAGCTGAGCCCATCTTACGGATTTTTAATGTCAGATGCTGACAGAAAAATGCACATAGCGCCGTGGATTGTTGGCCGCCGTGGTGTAAGGCTAACGCGCTAGGCTAGATATCGAGAGATTCGGGATTAAATTTCCCCGCGGCGGCAGAATAGCAATTTTTCGGTTGCTGTGCGTTGCTTAACGTGGAAAGAGCGATGTCTTTGTTTATCCACTGTACGAAAGCATCGACGTATTTCTTGATATTTTTCAAATTCCTTTTGAATGCATCTTAGTTTCTTCTTATTACAAAGCACCGCATTTTTTAATGAGTCTGATTGCCTTTTGGTTCACAAATTGTAGTTGCATCTTGTAAAAACTCAAGTTTGTCCGTGACGGTCATCAAATCCGTGTTCCCCCTCACTCCGGAGTAAGTCGCTCTCCCAACTGAGCTGCGAGGACAGAATGTCTCGCTGCAGATTTGTCGTCTTGACACATGTTTTCACCTCTGTAGTACGCCACAATCTCTTGATCAATTAACCATGGACACGTTACCAATTCTTGCATGTTAGGTCTTTGTCTGCTAACCTTTGAAAACGCTAACAGATTAAGATCTTCTATTAACGACCAGGATTGGCAGTTTTCATATAATTTATACGTAGGTAGCAGAAATAACCAGTGTAGCGTTATGTTAGTTGAACGATGCTCTTAGTTGAAGTTATGGGGTAAGTGTCCTTGTCTGACTCGTTGGTGAAGAAAATAAACTAACATCCATAACTCTTTAAGCATACGACGTAGCTGAAACAAATAGTACCCACATTTTTCTGCGTTCCCCAAAAGAAGGTGTTCACATAGCGGCCAAGTTTTACGAAACCTACTTCAAAGCAACTGAAGAAATTACCGCAATTGTGGGCGAACCCACACCTTTGTAAAAACACTCTCGCAGACACCGGAGACGAACATTCAGAGATAGATCGGATGTTAGCACATTCGAATAGATACCTAGGGATAACTCTCTCTCTCTCTCTCTCTCTCTAGGACACAAACACAGGGCGAGGTCACTCATCCATTTCCACCATGATCAAATTGTCGAGTCGCATTATTGCGACCAACTCTTACTTTTGACGTCAACAGCGCGTTGCCAATGAGAGAAAGCACGTGTCGTGAGCTGGATTGGAGGGTATATAAGGTGCAATGTAGGCATTCTGAAGATATATCAATCGTTGCTGTCATGGATAAAAGGAGCGATTTATCAGATTTTCAAAGCGGTATGATTACCCGCTTTCGGACCAAAGGTGGGCAGTATTTCTGAAACAGCGCAGTTTGTGAATTCGTGTGCTGCTGTCGTTAAAGTGTATCGTGATTGGAGAAATGACACCATTGCGAATAAGCGACTTGGAAACTGCGCAACACCATGTGCCATTGATGTGAGAGGTGAACGTCGGCTTCGAAGGTGTGTGAGAGCCAATCGACATGCTGCAGTGGAACAACTCACTGGCTGAATGAACAAGGGGGCTACCAGAAGTGTGTCTAAAACAGCAGTTCAGCGAACCCTGCTGCGTATGGGGCTCCGATGCAGACGGATGGTCACTGCACTTATGTTAACGAAGGGGCATCGGCAGAAAAGGCTTACATTTGCACGGCAGTATCGGAATTGGACTTCCGCTGATTGGCAAAGGATTGCCTTCTGCAATGAGTCACGTTTTCTACTTCATCGAACGAGTGGACGTTGGCGTATAAGGCGAGAAACATCGGATAACAAACACCCTTCAACCATTGCTGGAAGAATACAAGATAATGAGGGCTGAGTTATGGTCTGGGAAATGTTTTCGTGGCATTCCCTGCGTCCACTGATAGCTGTGGAAGGCACTATGGACCGACTTCGTAATGAATCCATCCTTGTAGACGACGTACACCCATGCCGATTGTCTTCCCCGGAGCGGATACGATCTTCCAGCACGACAATGCGACGTGTCACACAGCTAGAAATGTCCAAGGGTGGTTGGAAGAGCACGATGATGACTTCAAAGTACTTCCCAGGCCCCCTAATTCCCCGGACGTAAACCCAATTGAGCCCCTGTAGGACCATCTTGATCGTGTTGTTTCCTCTATGTATTCTCCACCATGCACCCTCCAGCAGCTGTCATATGCACCGCAGTCAGCATGACACTACACACTTGTGAACACCCTCCAGCGACTTATTGAGTCCCTTCCAGCCTGTCTAGCTGCTGCCCGCGCTGCATACGGCGGTTACACTGGATATTAGCTAGTTGTTACAATAATGTGACTCGACCGTGTATTAGGCTACGTTGTTGGATAACTCATTGTTGCAGTAAGGTCTTCAAATCCTTTCCTGTTTTCATCTTAGAAGTACCGAACACAGAACACTCCCAGGAGATAGGCGTTTGTTGCTCATATTCCTGTATTTTTCTGCCACATAATACACAACATTCTATAAATTACGTTCCTGTATTGTCCTGCCACATAATACACTGCGTTGCATAAATTAAGGAAAATACTGATAAATCGCGATTGATTGTGAAGGAAGAGATGGAAATGCGCCAAACTTGTGTATTAGACGTGAGGTGTAGGCGAAGTCAGGGTATCGTATGCAAATGAGTAGCTATGCCATTAGTTTATGCAAATAAGCCGCATAAAAAGCCAGTGCCACGGAGGTGTTCATCACATTTTTTGCTGAGTGTAAAGAAAGGATTTTGTGATTACAGATTTCTTGTAATGGATGCGACACATCATTTAACAGATGAACTGAAACCGTGAGAGACCGGAAAACTAGTGGCAGGCAAAAGCCAAATAGAAGTTCAAAGATGGCTGCATGTGAGACTTTCTGTGGTCCACAAACTTTGAAACCCCAAATTCAAACCACGCAAAGAGATTTCCAAATGTACAGCAAAGGAAATCTTAGGGATACAACATCCGTGAGTGACCGATATCTCCAATTTACTGCGTAGAGAAAGAGGACGGCTATCCTGACAGAGCTCCGGTATGTCCATGATGTGGATACAGGGACGGTAGTGTGTGCTTCCAGTGTGTGCAATAGCACACACTGGAAGCACACATCCGTCCCTGTATCCTGAAAGAACACCACACCGTTTGCTGAGTGACACGCCGTCCCTGTTGCTTCCAGTGTGTGCAGAAGCACCCACTGGAAGCACACACCCCATCAAATAACCAATGGAACACACTTATTAACTAATTAAACACACGGATCACTAATTAAACCAATGTAACACACTAATTAATCTTAGATAAATTCGGAACTGCTTTGCAGAGCAACTGAAGGCTTCACTAGGGAGGTCTTTATGCTCGGAAAGCACACTCTATGTGCCTCTAACACTCCATCACATGTCGGAATGTTTGAACAGCGCAAGACGTAACGTCAATTAGACTGCAAACCAATGGAACACGCTAATTAATCACAGATAAGTCCAGAATTGCTTTGCAGAGTGATTGAAGTTCTTTCTGTGTGGAAAGAACGAGTGAAATGTTACCATCTCTCTACGACTAGTGAACGGGACACTTATGGTAGTGGTGGCGTGCTGGATTTATTCACACACTTTTATGTGCTTGCTAGTGAAAGGGACACTTATAGTAGTGGTGGCGTGCTGGATATATACACACACTTCTATGTGCTTGCTAGTGAGAGGGCCTCTTATGGTAGTGGTGGCGTGCTGGATTTATACACACACTTCTATGTGCTTGCTAGTGAGAGGGCCACTTATGGTAGTGGTGGCGTGCTGGATTTATACACACACTTCTATGTGCTTGCTAGTGAAAGGGACACTTATGGTAGGGGGCGTGCTGGATTTATACACACACTTCTATGTGCTTGCTAGTGAAAGGGACACTTATGGTAGTGGTGCCGTTCTGGATTTATACACACACTTCTATGTGCTTGCTAGTGAAAGGGACACTTATGGTAGTGGGGGCGTGCTGGATTTATACACACACTTCTATGTGCTTGCTAGTGAAAGGGACACTTATGGTAGTGGTGCCGTTCTGGATTTATACACACACTTATATGTGCTTGCTAGTGAAAGGGACACTTATGGTAGTGGTGGCGTGCTGGATATATACACACACTTCTATGTGCTTGCTAGTGAGAGGGACACTTATGGTAGTGGTGGCGTGCAAGATTTATACACACACTTCTATGTGCTTGCTAGTGAAAGGGACACTTATGGTAGTGGTGGCGTGCAAGATTTATACACACACTTCTATGTGCTTGCTAGTGAGAGGGACACTTATGGTACTGGTGGCGTGCTGGATTTATACACACACTTCTATGTGCTTGCTAGTGAAAATGACACATATGGTAGTGGGGGCGTGCTGGATTTATACACACACTTCTATATGCTTCCTAGTGAAAGGGACACTTATGGTAGTGGGGGCATGCTGGATTTATACACACACTTCTATGTGTTTGCTAGTGAAAGGGACACTTATGGTAATGGTGGCGTGCTAGATTTATACACACACTTCTATGTGCTTGCTAGTGAAAGGGACACTTATGGTAGTGGTGGCGTGCTGGATTTATACACACACTTCTATGTGTTTGCTAGTGAAAGGGACACTTATGGTAGTGGTGGCGTGCTAGATTTATACACACACTTCTATGTGCTTGCTAGTGAGAGGGACACTTATGGTAGTGGTGGCGTGCTGGATTTATACACACACTTCTATGTGCTTGCTAGTGAAATGAACACTTATGGTAGTGGGGGCGTGCTGGATTTATACACACACTTCTATGTGCTTGCTAGTGAAAGGGACACTTATGGTAGTGGTGCCGTTCTGGATTTATACACACACTTCTATGTGCTTGCTAGTGAAAGGGACACTTATGGTAGTGGTGGCGTGCTAGATTTATACGCACTCTTCTGTGTGCTTGCAAGAAAAACCGTGAATGCCCAGCGCTATAGGGATGACGTCCTGAACCCTCATGTTCGCCATTATGTTTATGCCATAAGAGATACATTTCCTGCAAGATGATAACGCTCGTCCAAACCGAGTGAAGCCGGTAGAACAAAATCTTCGAGAGGTGACCATTGTTCTTACAGATTGTTCAGCCAGGTTTCCCGACGTTACTCCGATCGAGGATGTATTTGCAGCCTTCAACAGCCGTCCTCCAGAACTTGAGACAAATTTTGCGCGAATAATGGTCATTTATACCAACTGAGTTCCTACACACGATCATCAAAAGCATGAAACATCGCTGTGATGACTACTTTGTTGCGACAGATGACAACACTTCATTTGGAATATTTTGGATATTTCTTCTTGATACTTTTTTTCACCTGGTCCAGTGTGTTGTCGTTTGAGTCAGATTAAAGTTTGAGTTGTTATTGCAAAATGTTTTAGGGTTTTCTCTAACGCTCGATATGACACAGGTTTTCACCAAATTTCATAACATTTTATCATGTACTTTTTGAGTTATCGTGATTTATCTGTTCTATTCTTAATTCATGTAAACCAGTGTAATATGCTTCTGTGCTTTCCACGTGAATAACGGATTCTTTTCCCCCCGATTCTTTGCGCTGCTGTGTTTAAGTTTTTGGTGGAACTGTTATATGGTAGGAAAATTGTAGGAAAGATATAAAAAATATATATAACGGAACCATAAATTTAGTGAGGGGAGACAAATGTTAATTTTGTCATCCAAAAGTGAAAAAATAATTATCGCGCTAAAAATCGAAGTTTGAGGTCTAATAAAAATGGGTCTGAGGGATTGTTTAGCTCCTGTGATTGTAAAGCAGCTTTGGTGACTGGGCAACATAAATGTGAATTCGGTTAGCTGATTTTAGGAAACAAAGAATTTAAACAAGGAATTCGAATTTATCTTGCAAAATCCTCAGCAATTTAGGAAAAAATGGCCAATTTTATTTTAGGAATTTTGAAAAGCCGTACAATTTAGGTCAGGATCAGAATCTTAAATGTGGCCTGAATATATTGTAATATGAAAGTTTAATTTTGGTGATTTGGTCAGAATGTGTGAATTCGAGGTTCATCAGTATAAAAATAAAAAGCCCCAAGAGGATTATTAACTTTTTGTAGTAACGGATGGGAAGGTAGCGATAACGTTGCGGTCATGAGCCGTAGCTCATAGTGCCAGTTGTGTACTATAAGAATAGTTGTAATCTCAGAAGCATCAAGAAAAGTATTCGTTTCCTCCAAAAAGCCTTTATCAAACACTCAGGAAAAAACTCACGGAATGAACTGATTCACAGAAAGCAATATTTCCACATCTGCTGTTGTTAAGCTTGTTAAGTACCCGTGAAAGCCTGCTATCTTAGGAAAAATCAATTTGCTCATGAAATAAGAAAACAATAGTATGACTCATTGGTTTCCTTAGTGTAAAGCTTCACGTGAAGTCTTAAGAAGGTTGGCCAAAGAGGAAATAGCTGTTCGTAACGTTTAACTCTTTTCCTGTTCGCGCTAAATCCTGCTGTTTAACCTTGTTTTGTCGCAATACAGAGGCGTGCTCTTTCCTTCTTGTAGAAGCTTTACGCAAACATGACTTCAGAGGCTAGTGAAGTAGATTCTCCGAAAGGCACAATCATCCTCTTTTTCTTTTACGCTTAGGACGGTTGCGAGCAACACTTCAGATATGCTTAGCACAAGAGAAACAGTTTTTCCGATATTACTTTAAGCTCATGACAACAGAGCAAATTTACAGAAGAGCGAAAAGTAATACCCGTGAATGGCTTTATGAGCGTGGGATGCAAGGAATTCTATGAGTTCGGTTTCTTCACACCTGAAAATACTCCATTTGCAATGTTTTCTTATGTTTCTTAGGTTCATACAAAAAAAATTATCCAAGTTTTGAGAACATTAAGAGAGAATTAAAGTTCGAGTTTTTTCAAAAGTGAATAGCAAAGGTTATTGAGAAACTCGTAACTAACTTGTGGTTATTAATGCATGGAAAAGGGTATATAACCGAAGCATGATTATACCCCAGTATTTTTCAGCAGCAAAACCCCCATGTCCTCGGGTAGACAAAACAAACAGTCATGTAATTCTTCCACTGGAAGAAACATTTATGAAATGTTCCCCCTTAACGAGAAAATGTGATTAACACATTATGTTCAGTCAAGATAAGACAGTAACTTAAACATTTATCATTTTCAGCATTGTGATTTCACAAAGGTTGTACTGAAAGTAATGCAACATGGTCATAACTTTTTTTATTAACCGACAGAGGTCGTTCAAACTGCATATGTTGATAGAGTAACTCTTTCTCTATACAAAGGTACTACTCGACACAATCTCTATCACAAGCGATGCATTTGAGTCATCGTTGAACCCAACTCTCGAATCGTCTTTGAAAAAATTGAGGTGTGGACTGTAGCACCCATTTATTCACTGCCACTTTCACCTTGCTAGTGTCATCAAATCGTTGTCCACGGAGACCATCCTTCATTGGACCAAACAGGTGGAGGTCGAAGGGTGCTAGATTTGGGCTATACGGTGGATGAGAGACCACCGACCAGCCTAATTTGCTGATCACCTCATTTGTTACCAAAAATGTGATTGGTCTCTCATTATCATGGCGAATATGGATCCTTTTAAGATTTTTTTTTGGTCTCTTCCTCCTTATATCTCTAAGCATCTTGAGTCTCTCAATGTACCGCTCGCTAGTCACGGTACAGCCACGTTCTAGAAAATCAAGGAGAATTACACCCCTGTCATTCCCCAAAACAGTTACCATGACCTTCTGTGCTGTTCGCTGGCTCTTGAACTTCTTAGGCCTTGGTGAAGAGGAGTGACAACATTCCATGGATTGATTCTTCGTTTCCGGATCGTAGAGATAATCCCACTTTTCATCCCCTGTCACCAGATCGAAAATAAAAGTATATTGATTGACATCGAACTCCTCTAGCAGATCAGAAAAGGCTTCTACACTTCTCTTCTTCAAATCGCGTGTCAGCTGCCGAGGTACCCACTTTGCCACACTTTTCGATACCCTGAATCTTCCACCATCTTCTCTATGGCGTTGTGACCACAGCACAGTTGTGCAACAAGCTAACGGATTGTGATTCGTCTCTCCGCGCAAATCAATTCATCCCTCTTGCGGACGATTGGTGTCAGTGGTAGCAGATGATGGTCTCCCGCTGCGTGGTTTGTCTTCAACGACCGTTAAAAGAGGTGCATTTAAGTTCCTCACGTGTTTCAAACGTGATCATCAAAAGTAGCCGTAAAGGGGGTTTAATAGCGAAACTGTAAGGAACATATTTTATGCACATCCGATTTTTAGGTAGGTCTAAAACTATGGGGTTCTTCTGCTGTTTATTGAGATAATTCCACCGGGGCAATTTATGACACTTTCGGGATGACATATGCAAATATAATGCATCTGGATATAACCGGCGGTATTAAAAACGGAAAATAATTGTTATCAACAAAATGTTTTGATAGCATTATTTATAAGTTATATTTCGTAATGGTTCCAAATTAACAGACGTTCTAAACAAAAGTCGTCCCCTTGTTTTTGCACTTTTGCTTGTGTTCTTGGTTAAAGTAAAAATACAGTAGATACTGGTTAATTGGAACATATCGAGGATCCTTTTGTCCCAATCAACGGAGTGTCCCAATTAGGTGAAGTTTTATCGTAAAGAGCTAGTTTGGGATCAAGAATCGCCCCACGATGGCTCAATTTACTGAAATCTACTGTACACCATATTTATAATCTGAGTAAATATCTGATTAAATATAGCCATGTGCGATATTTGAGACTTGTTCACAAAGAAAGCAAATAATTAAGATTGGTGGAGAAGAAGAAAGATGGTGAAACCATAGTGAAATGATGGACCACACCAATAATAGAAATGAAATTGTTTAGCAAAAGCCAAGCAGCCTAAATGAGCAAACGGTATGGGGCAGGTTGCAGAATCTTGGCCACGGGAACCGGCGCCCTACTCGTGTGCCAGTGTTGACTGCTCGTTACCGGACATCATACAACTCGCCTGGCGCCGGGAACATCAAAACTTGACACCTGAAGAGTGGTGTGGCGTCCTGTGGTGAAATAAATCCCATTCTGCTCTGTACTGAGCTGACGGAGGTGTGCTGGTGTGGCGACGAGAGAATGAGGCCATTGCCCCGTTGTGCCAGATCGGCGCTATTCAAGGCGGTGGTGAATCTGTGATGGTTTTGGGAGCCTCCTCATGGGTCACAGCAGGACCTTTAGTGTTTCTGGAGAGGTCCGTAACCACTGCGTGCTACCACAGCCAGTGCTGTCTAATCACCTACAAGCTTCCATGGCCTTCGCGCATGCTCGTGCAGGTAGTCCTTTCTAACAGGATTACGCTTCGCACCAGCTTGCCACAATCACCCAGGCATGGTTCGATGATTACTCATCCGAATTTGAACTATCCAGTGGCCTCCAACGTTCCGGAATTTGAAGCCGGTGTAAGCTCTTTGGGATGCCGTGGAACGGGACATGTGGTCCATGGATTCTCGACTGACATCTCGGGCTGAGTTGTGGCCAATACTGCAAATAGCATTACCTCCAGAAACCCTCTGTTGTGTACAGTCTGTTTCTCGCGCTAGAGGAAGACCAACACGCTATTAGGTAATCATCTTTGATGTTTTGTCCATTAAGTGCACAAATGCTCCTAATCTGGGAAGATGTGAGCGACTTGCAAGCCAAAGATATTCTTTGAATACCCAGATATGCTTTCACTATTGGAAGCTTCGTTGAATACCCAGCATTTCTACTATTGGAAGCTTTGTTGTGTACTCAGAATATCCATTATTGGAAGCTTTGAAACCCGGTCCGGAACGCAAGTACACGATATTTCCACTTTCAACTGAACTGCCATGTTTTCTCAGCTTACTTGTTTTAGCTTTATCGCTGAACTGTCCCCTCCTCTGATAGGCAGGCATTTCATCCTATCTCGAAATCTAAGCGGATTATTTTGTTCAGTAATTGATATTAGACTAAAACCCAGTATATTATGATTGAAAAAGAAAATTTTAAGCAACTGATGGAATGAAAATACTATTTAAACGCAAAGATTTTTCCCAGGGAATACTTTATTACAGTATTTGAACATTGAAACAAGTTCTTAGATAGCTTTCCATTCCGTTTTTAATTAATTCTTCTCATCACCAATTAATTTAATTTTAATTGCACCATGATTTAAAGGTTTTCATATCCCGATTCCCGATACTGCGCATTGTAATTTGCAATTGAACGACATCGCTAAGGTGTGCAACCGCTCAGATGGTTGTTACCTCCTCGCCATAATGCTCCAATTAAGCGAAGGAAAGGAACACGTGCAGTTGGCCGAAACGCGAAACTGTCTCGTCTACTGAAAGGAATGGACTGCTTTTGAAAAACAATGAAGAAACGATGATTCAGTTTGTAGCTCTTTGACTTTTGCACCTGAAAAAATTTGAACATTTATTTATTTTGATAGAACGAGCTTCGATTATGTAGTCCGACATTTTATATTCTTGCAGCCTATAATTTTGTAATGGGTTCTAAACGGATCTTTTTTTTTTGCAGACTTGTAGCCATTTCTCATGCTTCCAAGGAGAAACGATATCGGACTCATAAATGTTCCTCTTTTATAGAAATTCGCTGCTCCTGAGTCTTCGTTAACCACACCGCTTCCCACTGTGCCTTTTGCCGTCTTGTCGTCCGGGCCTTCCATGGACTCCGTTTCGTCCACATCTCGTGCGTTTTTTCAGCTGCACTGGATTCTTATATCGCCCGTGTGGATATGTTCACCGGGCTAATATTCCCGAATCTTCTCAACTAGGTAAAACGTTGTCCACTCTTAACTTAGGTGTCTGTCCTGCTACAAAATTGACTGCTTATACGTCTGCGTTATGTATACCTTCTTGCCTGCCGGCTCGATCACTCATGTTGCACGTAAGCCTTGCACTATACTCATTTATTTTTCTACGCCTGTTCTGGTTGCTCAGGCGCTCTCTACTGCTATTTCTATTGGCGATCACAGCCTGCTTGCTGAACCTTTACCCCAGCGTCCTATTGTAATTTCGATGGACCCCGTGCCGCCAAAAATCCTTGATTCTCTACTACCTGGATTTTTATCTCAATACGGACTCCCCGTTGGTTCCATTCGGGCCTTGTTTGCTGCTTCTTCAGATTCCAATTGTCGCTCTCATCTCAGCTTTAGACGTCAAGCTCTGCTCATTTTTGCTTCCAAGCATGCGACTTTTTCCTGCCCCACCACTTTTCATGTACTCATTGCACAGCGTACTTATTCCATCAACGTCGTCTGCGCGCTTCACTGTTTTGCCTGCAAATATCTGAGTCACCATCAAGCTCAATGCCCTCACTCTTGCCGTGCCCCTTAGTCAGTTCCTATGAGTGACATATCTTCTACTGCTGTCGTCTATGCTGCCTGTTCAGTTAATTCACCACCTATCCAAGCTCCAGTGTTGACTCCACCATGCTCACCGCCATTTGTTTCTTACTGCCTTTTCCCTCCGCCTACCGCTCAGTATTAGGCTTCTCTACTGGTACTCCGTCGGGTTCATCTGACTACGCTGTTCTTGGTTCCCTTCCCTCTTACGAGGACTTTATTTTCTCACCGCCGCCTGCATCTGGTACACCGGTTCCCATGCCTGGTTCCTTCCTCTCATTTGTTGGATACTCCTACCGCTCCTATCTCTGCTGGACTTTCTCCTGCTACCACGCCCCATGGTTCTCCTACTTCCTCTGGGCTCCATGCACTCCCTGATACCGGGACTAAGTCCAAGAAGCGTCGATGTCGCCCCAACAAGTAGACCAGAAAGAGCTTGCTTCTACTTTCATGGTGAATAATCCTCTTTCTGCGACTGTTGCTCTACTGCCTATATGGTATCCTCCTCCTCGTCTTGATGACTTTGTCTCTTCCCTTGACTATGAGGAAGCCTATGCTGATTGGCTCTACAAAGCATCCTTCCCTGATGCCTATGACTGTGACCCTTACTCCCTTGATTGATGATCTTCCCTTGCCTGGCTTATGTTCCACGAGACATTGATTGCTACGCTCGCTTACGTTCCCTGTACTTGTATGATTTCCATGTTTTATTGTCGTTCCCCGTTCTACATGTAAACCCCGTTTCCTCATTAAAGCGAATTTAGGTTTCTTCTACAGACATTTGATGTACATTATTTATTACTATAAACATTTTAATCCACTGAAGGAAATACTATAAAGTATATTCACGATGTCATAGCCTTCTTACGACTGTCGCTACATGTAGCAAATTGCGATTCATTAAATTAGCGTGTGATCTGGAATACTTAGTTGTCAAATAATTATTAAAATTCTTATTTTTCATGAGAAACTTTTCACAAATCAGTCAATAACATATTCACCTTCATTGTTCACGACCTCTTGCCAACGTTCCACTAGGTTGCCAATGCCTCGACGGTAGAAATCCCCGGGTTTAGACTGGAAGAAGTAATCGAGCCACCGCTTCAGTTCGACTTCGTTGTTAAACGACACGCCTCTTAGTCTGCTGGTGAGCGACAGGAAAATTTGATAATATCAGGGCGCTAGATCAGGAGAATACGGAAGTTGCTGGAGAACTTACTAACCGAGATCTTGAATAGCAGTTTTGGTCAGATTACCGACGTGCGGGTGAGTGTTGTCGAATTAAAGAAACACACGGTGCCGCCGGTTGGGTCTTTTCAGTTGTATTGTCTCGCTGATTCTGTGCATTTGTTGAACGTAAAGCTGTGCATTGATGGTGGTGTTTTTTTCAAGCAATTTATAGAGGATTACACCCTCCCAATCCCACCAAACGCAGATCATGGTCTTGCGTGAATGCAGCTTGGCTCGAAGTGTTGCTTGCTTGTGAGGACTCAGCCATTCTTTCATCTGCTTCATATTGACACCATTTTTCATCGCCGGTGACGATGCTGTAAAGAAATTTCTGTTTGTGTCCACGAGTACCCTGGTGTCGAGCGAGCAAACTGACGGCCATAGTGGAGCGCTGGAGTTTGTTTCCTGCGTTCAGAAAATGTGGCACCCATGCACCGAATTTTTGAACCTTACCCATCGAGTGACGGTGACGGGCAACGGTATCAAGAGAGAATCTCATCTGTTGGGCCAATACCCTAATGGATTGAGGCGGATCCTTATTGAACTGAACAGGTCTGCCGAAACGCGGGAAGAATTTCTCCTTCTTGAAGAACGAGGTCGAACTTCTCCTTCTTGAAGTGTGAATACCATTTCTGTTGTCAGTAGTAGCGCTTTCTCCGTACACAACACAAATGTCTCGATCAGCTTTGGAACCTTGACTGAAACCGAAGAGAAGCAGGTGTTGGAAATGTTCATTTCTGTCTACTTGACACTCCATCTTCTAACGGCTAAAAAGAGTTAAACCAAATATAATATCGAAACCGATGAATAAATGTTGTACGGGAAGAATAGAGCTCCAAACAACATATAACACTATGATCAAAATATTGTTCGTGTTCCTTCAAATAGCATTGGGAAAAAAAACGAACAAATTTATCTGACAACCCAACATGAAAAACTGTTTTCAGCATCGCATATGACAGTCGTTATTTTTGTATTCAGATTTACTCGGTGTTCTTCATCGGGCTCATTTATGGAAGAATGATTTCACAGCACGTGGTACAATTATTTTCTTCCGAAAATGACCCTCTAATAACGTGATAAAAGTAATTATTTTTATTACAGAAATAATGCCATCTGGGAGAAAACATAGACTTAACAACAATCTAATATACGTTTACCATGTGCTTTGTAAAAATATTTATAAAGGAAAAATGCATGTAGGAATTTTTTACCAATGTGAACCAAACTTATTACCTCAAACCGAAGTATACTGTGGAAGTACATACATAAAACTTATGGGCTGTATTCATAGTCATTAACAACCTAGAACACGAGAAAATGAAACGCATACAGGACAAAGTATACAAACCGTTGGAATCATAAATCTGGAAGATCACGACCTGTCAGGTGCCCCACTGAAAATAGAGAGCTATACTCCTTTTACTTAGTACTTCATGTAAATGAAGCATTTAACGTATAAGTCATATGGAACGGGCTTCTTGTATAACGGAAGCAATGACCTTATTGCTACACATGCACCGTTCTGAAGCTATTCATTCACTGTACTCTGAGTGCTTAGTATAGGTTACATATAAGGGAGATTTTTTTCGGAGGATATCTTGAGGGTAATGCATCTCATAAATAACGTAGAGCCGAGGAAAAAATCCATAAAGTTCCATGATTAGTGAGACGGTAGCCCTCCTTCCATGGGTCATTGGGCCTATATATTTCTTTTCCTGGTACGTCTCGAACTAATGGTGTATGAAAGCCATCAGACTTTTCCCATAAGCATTGAAACTCCCTCAAAGGAAAATATTTCAGGAGAAATAAATAAAACGAGGGTTTTTATATTTATTTAAGCAACGGAAAGGGATGAACATGATGGATATATCTTTGAAGATTCTTCCCATTTTGATTTTGTTTTGATAATTCGTCTTCTCCTAGTGATTACCCCTTTTCCTATTTTACGGAAGGAACACAAAGAAACAGAACGAAGGATCATAACATTAAATATATCACTTGCTCAATTCATAAAGAATGTTTTCTAATAAATAGATCTTCCAGAAGATGTCCAAGAGTAGGCAGTTTTGGCAGAGTATTGTGATTTTACAGACATTTAATGTCACATATCTTCGCAAATAGTGAAAACAATGCATTTTTCATAGATTTTAAGGAAATCTTAAATTCTGCCGAAGAATGACACACAAACTTTCCTAATTCATTTAATCGGAAGAAGGCAACAAGAAAGATGACACCGAATTTTCTGCTGTAATGCGCATGTCTTTTGAATCCGTTCCAACGCGAATAAAATTTATTACAGTTATTCAACTTCGAATAATGGAAAAGCAGGGTGGAAAATTTCATAATAGGCAAACAGTATTCTTCACGGAAATAAGGAATGCAAAGGAAAAATAATTTTTCAAATACGTGTCCAGGTAGCAGCGATAGCGAAGAAAAGGTTTTGACCTTTACGCTCCCTAGCGTGAAATCTGTGCACACAATAATGCTCCACATCTCTATTGTACAGAACATAATACAGTAAAAACAGAAATTCCCCAATAAGATTTTTAGAAGCGGAGGTACAGCTGTAAACCGAAGTATTAAGTGTGCAACTTAATTCCCGGCCACAGGAACGACACGTTGAAAGCAAATTATAGCAAATCGAATACTTACCTAATCAGGAAAATAATCCCCGTCGTGTTGGATACATTTGAGGCATCGGTCAAGGAGCTGCCGAATGCCACTACGGGAAAAACAGGGCTGTTTCGAGTTGATAAAGTCTTCAATACCTATGTGGAACTTCTCGAAAGAAGTGAAGTGCGTATCACTCAGGTAATTTTGCAGGGAGCGAAAGAGGTGATAATCCGACGGGGCGAAGTCTGGAGAATACGCCGGGTTAGACAAAATCTCCCATCCCAGGTCGGTGATCGTGTTTAAAGTCGTTTTCGCGGTGTGAGAAAGCGCGTTATCCTGAAGCAACAGAACCGACCTTCTGCCCTTGCCGGTGCATGGCCTTTTCGCCTCCATTGCGTCACTCACACGAATGAGTTGCTGACAATATCGCTCAGCATTGACCGTTTCACCAGGTTTGAGCAACTCATAGTGTACGACACCGCGCTGATCCCACCATATGCACATCAGCAACTTCTTGGCATGGATATTCGATTTGACGCTACTGGTGGTAGGCTGACCTGGATAAATCCACGATTTGCGCCGCTTAGAATTATCGTAGAGGATCCACTTCTCATCACAGGTCAAAATCTTGTGGGAGAAATCTTTCTTCTTGAATCTGGAGAGCAAGGACACAGCAGCATCGTAGGGCCTAGACTGTTCGCAGCTGTGAGTTGGTGGGGCATCCAATTGCCCTCCTTGTGAATCCGTCCGAGCTTGTGCAGGCGATTTGCAATGGCTTGCCGTGTTACTTCGAGTTCCTGGGCGAGTTCTGACTGAGTGCGACAGGGATCCGCGTCCAAGAGTTATTCCAGTTCCTCATCGTCAACTTTCTGTAGTTGTCCGGGACGTTCTGCATCACGGAGATTGAAATTCCCCGCTTAAACCGCTGGAACCATTTCTTACACGTACTGTAGGACACAGCAGTCTCGCCCAAAGCAGCACAGATCATTTGCCGGGCTTCCGCGGCACTTTATTCCAGCTGAAACGCGAATTTTGCTTCTCGTACGACATTGCTTTAACCGTCAACTTTCGCTCCTTCTGTCACTACAGCTGTTACGGTTGCCTGGAAAGCTGTTGGATGGCGCTGCAATCAGCCATTATCGCACACAGCTATTTGCATTGGCCAACGTTCTATGATTGCTTGCGGTTAGGGGCCGAAAATTAAGTTGTACACCTAATACACAAACACCATCTAGCGGTAGAACTATGAACTATAAAAATCTTCAAATACGAACCTAAACTGTTCCACAAGGTATCCAGGTTGAAACAGTTTTTTAAATCGTACATGTACATAGAATCAGAGATATTGAGAAAAACAGATTAAATACTGGCACCGCCTAGCCGAGAAATTACGCATCATTTTGGGTATAAAATACACACAAAATAGTTCTTATAGTTAGTAATATCCGAAAAATATTTTTTTTCAGTCCGGCTTTTACTCCAGCTGGTATTTTTGAAAACGGAAACGTGAACTCATGCCCTCTGGTGACACAACAAATTTTTAAATTATATGAGAAACATTTCGCACCAGAAATGCTCTCCAACAAAAAGGATTTTTTCAAATCAGATACTTATTAGCCAAGATATCGACAAAAATATGATACATATATACGCCCCTTGGTGGAAAACCTATACGTTATTTCAAGAGGAAAGTATTCTTAAAGTCCGAGATGGGTCCACCAAAAAAAAAAAAAAAAAAAAAAAAAAAAAAACTTTCAATCGAGTTTTCAGAAATTCATGTTTTGCTGCTGATATATCAAAATCAAAAATATACACTTACGCCCACTGGTGGCCAAACCATTCTTTATGAAAAATAAAAAAAAATAGCATGCTAAACATTTGATCTGTATCCGATGCATAAATAACTTTTTCTGAAATCGGAGCTTTAGAAGCAGAGATATTGGGGAAAAGCAAGTCAACTTTACGCCCCCTAGCAGAAGATTCTTTACTTGAAAAGTTTGAAATTATATGAGAAACATTTCTTACCGGAAAATGTCTCCAACAAAGTAAGATTTTTTGTAATTCGATCCTTAGAAGCAGATATATCGACAAAAATAACATATAAATATACGTTCCTGGGGGAGAAGCTATGCATTATTTAAGCAGCAAGTATTCTGAAAAGCTGTTCCGCTCCCCTCTGGTATCAATGTGCTGCGGACGGCAAACGGCTGGACTCCAGTTGGTCGTTTAGCCATGTGTTCACCACTTTTGATACGTACTCACTACAGCGGCACGTTAACAACCCACAAGACGCGCTGTTTCCGAGATCTTAGTTCCGAAGCGCCGTGCCATCACAATTTGTCCTTTATCAAACTCCGAAAAATCGGCAGCTTTTCCCATTTACACTCCGAACACTCTACTAACCGAAACCAGGGACTCGGGTTGCATATATATTGCTCTGTGAACTTCACCTGCGCCACCGTTCGGTCCCAAGGCGCACTCATTTTTCTAGACTGTGAGTGGTCATCATGTAATGGACCATCTGTGTATGTGCTGTAAGCATATTTGCTGTGCAGGTGTACAGCTACATGTACGAACTCTGCTTAATGTGCGTCCTTTTGCATAGGATTAAAGCTCATTTTCTTGACATTCTTTAAGCCCAAGTACTGCGGTATAAACTGTTGAGGTGTACATGGGCCTTAATTTGGAAAATCTGGCATGGCTCTACCCTGCCTAGAATTTAGACATTACAGCCCGGCCCGGAACAGTCCGTTTTAGAAAATTCCAGAGTTCTCCGGTGCTTATTACAAATAACGGCCGTCCCCACTCTGGAAAAACCAAGCTCATCTTCTGAACTGAACTATCTCAATAGTAAACGGAATGTAATGCAGACAGACGTGACATTCATCGTAGTAATTCCTTCCACAGATAAGGTTTAAACCAAAAAACCTAATTCTGTTACCAATGTAAACGCATTTCTTCTTCCACACTTAAATACACTGACGGAAAAAAAAATCCCAACACCACGAAAAAATAGTTGTAGAGGAATGAAATGGCGGCAATACATTTGTATAGGTAACATATTTAATCGATTAAGGTTTCAAGATCACAGCTTAATGTAAGCGCGAGAAGAGCCATTTTAAATGTGAAATGCTGGTACATTAATAACCGGTGTAACCGCCAGAATGTTGAATGCAAGCACGCAAACGTTCATGCATTGTGTCGTACAGGTGCTGCATGTCAGTTTGTGGGATGGAGTTAAATGCCTATTGCACTTGGTCGGTCAATACAGGGACGGTTAATGATGGTTGGGGGTGACGCTGGAGTTGTCGTCCAATGATGTCCCATACGTGCTCGATTGGTGAAAAATCTGGTGATCTAGCAGGCCACGGCAACATGTCGACACTCTGTAGAGCATGTTGGGTTACAACAGCGGTATGCGGGCGAGCGTTATCCTGTTGGTAAACACCCCCTGGAATTCTGTTCATGAATGGCAGCACAACAGGTTGAATCACCAGACCGACGTACAACTGTGCCGTCAGGGTGCGTGGGATAACCACGAGAGTGCGCCTGCTGTCATAGGAAATTGCTCCCCAGACCATAACTCCAGGTGTAGGTCCAGTGTTTCTCGGGCGCAGACAGGTTGGTTGCAGGCGCTCACCTGGCCTCCTTCTAACCAACACACGGCCATCACTGGCACCCAGGCAGAATCGGCTTTCATCATAAAACACAACAGATCTCCACTCCGTCCTCCAACGAGCTCTAGCTTGACACCACTGACGTCGCAAACGGCAGTGGTTTGGAGCAAGTAGAATGCACGCTACAGGGCGTCTGGCTCGGAGCTGTCCTTCAAGTAACCGATTTGTAAAAGTTCGTTTTGAAACTGTGGTGGCAACTGCAGCTCGAATTGCTGCCGCAGACGCGGTACGATGCGCCACGGCCATACGCCGTACACGGCGGTCTTCCTTCTCAGTAGTGCCACGTGGCCGGCCGGAACCCGGTCTTCTTGAGGCAGTACCTTCCCTTGACCATCGCTGCCAACAATCATGCACAGTGGCTACATTTCTGCCAAGTCGTTCTGCAATATTGCGGAAAGAAAATCCACCTTCTCGTAGCCCTTTTACACGACCTCGTTCAAACTCCGTGAGCTGTTGATAATGGCTTCTTCGTCTTTTTAAAGGCATTCTTGACTAACATCAACACCCTACGTCGAATCTCAACCATAACTAACGCTCACGAACGTTACAGCGGGTATTTACAGCAAACCTGCTTTGCATGTTCCGAGGGGCGCTACTAGCGCCACACGTATGCGCCGGGCTCGAAATTTGCATAGACGTCATCTTACAGATGTACTCTCACCGCCTACCAACTGCCGTTTATCTAACACAACCCCTTCTTGGTGTTGGGATCTTTTTCCGTCAGTGTATAAACAGAATAGCCTTGTTCCCCAAATATGTAAAAAAATATTTGTAACTGCCTCGTCGCCGTTGCAGGAACAAATGGCGCCGAAGCTCTATTTTCAGGTTTTGTGAAGCTGAAAAGTATGTTTTTGTACAAACTTCTCGGAAAACAAAATAAGTTTAGGTGATTTAATAGCTAACTCTTTGGATATAAACTTCAGTGGGAAACGGATATCCTTTGCTATGTGACATTTAAACACCCTGACTAGTTCTAGGTATACAACTGCGGCCGCGGTGTTTACATTTAATTTTTTTTTTTACATTTAAGCACCGCTACCGCAATTCTAGGTATACAGTAAGTGGCAATACGTGTTATAATTATAGCGTCCATAAGTTGCATACATGTGTTTATCATACCGTTCATAAATGGCTTACGTGTGTTTATTTTACCGTTCATAAGTGGCATACGTGTTTTTATTTTACCGTTCATAAGTGGCATACGTATGTTTATTATACCGTTCATAAGTGGCATACGTGTGTTTATTTTACCGTTCATAAGTGGCGTACGTGTGTTTATTATACCGTTCATAGGTGACATACGTGTATTTATTATACCGTTCATAAGTGGCATACGTATGTTTCTTATACATATACCGTTCATAAGTGTCATACGTGTGTTTATTTTACCGTTCATAAGTGGCGTACGTGTGTTTATTATACCGTTCATAAGTGGCATACGTGTGTTTATTATACCGTTCATAAGTGGCACACGTGTGTTTCTTATAAAGTTCATAAGTTGCGTACGTCTGTTTATTATACCGTTCATAAGTGGCATACGTGTGTTCATTTTACCGTTCATAAGTGGCGTACGTGTGTTTATTATACCGTTCATAAGTGGCATACGTTTGTATATTATACCGTTTATAAGTGGCGTACGTGTGTTTATTATACCGTTCATAGGTGGCATACGTGTATTTATTATACCGTTAATAAGTGGCATACGTGTGTTTCTTATATATATACCGTTCATAAGTGTCATACGTGTGATTATTTTACCGTTCAAAAGTGGCGACGTGTGTTTATTATACCGTTCATAAGTGGCATACGTGTGTTTATTATACCGTTCATAAGTGGCATCATCATCATCATCATCATCATTGTCAACCATTATCAATCCACTGCTGGACGAAGGTCTCCCCAAGTTTCCTCCACAACGGTCTGTCTTGTGCCAGTCTCCTCCATGTCACTCCCGCATATTTACGAATTTCATCCACCCATCTCCCATGTGGTCTTTTTCTGGGTCTTTTCCTGTCCCTTGGAATCCAATCTAAAATTTCGACTGTCCATCTATGGTCTGTCCTTCTGGCAGTATGTCCAGCCCATTGCCATTTCAGGGATTTAACTCTGATCATGATGTCTTCCACTCTCGTCATTTTTCGGATCCACGAGTTCCTCTTCTTATCTCTCCTATTTATACCAAGCATGCACCTCTCCATGCTTCTTTGAGTTGTCTGCAGCCTTTGTATGTCTCTTTTAGTTAAGGTCCACGTCTCTGCGCCATACGTAAGCACTGGAAGGATGCATTGATCAAACACTTTTCTTTTAAGACATAATGGCATATTGCTCTTGAAAATTATGCTGTTTCTTCCAAAAGCTCTCCAGGCAAGTTTTGTACGCCGATTAATTTCTTCATCAATGTGACCCTCACTTGATATCTGCTGTCCAAGATAAACATACGTATCTGTTATCTCCAGTTTTTCTCCATCAATCGATAAATCTTCATTTCTTGTAAAAGCATTGAACATCACTTTTGTCTTCTGAAAGTTCATTTTTAATCCCACTTCTTTACTCTTGTCAGCAAGTTCCTGGATCATACTCTGCAGCTCTGATGGGGTAGTTGCAAAAATGACTACGTCATCAGCAAAACGAAGGTGGGTTAGATAATCTCCATTAATCTTTATCCCTTTGTTTTCCCAGTTCAGTGATTGAAAGACATTTTCCAATGTGGCATTAAAGAGCTTCGGAGATATGGTGTCACCTTGTCTCACTCCCTTTCCAATTTTTATGTGTGTTGTATTTTCAAACAGCCGAATCTTTGCACTTGCATTTTCATAGATGTTATTAATAATATTAATGTATGCATCTTCAATACCGCAGGATTTCAGAGCCGTGGTAACTGCTGATGGTTTCACCGAATCAAAGGCTTTTTCATAATCGATAAAAGCCATGCACAATGGAAGTTCATATTCCCTCGCTCTTTCAATTAGTTCTCTCAGTACATGGATATGATCTATAGTGCTGTAGCCACTCCTGAATCCAGCTTGTTCTCTCGGTTGAGCCATGTCCAGTGTTACCTTCAAGCGGTGTGAAAGAACTTTAGTGAAGATTTTATAAACCACTGATAGGAGGCTGATAGGTCTGTAGTTCCTGAGATCCTCAATGTCACCTTTTTATGTAGCAGGATCATTGTAGTATTGTTCCAATCCTCAGGAATCTTCCCTTCATTAAGGCATCGAGTGAAAATTTGGGCGAGTACTGTTTCGATTTCTCCACTTGCTTCTTGTACGATGTCTATAGTAATTCCATCTTCTCCTGGAGCTTTCCCCCGCTTCATGTTCTTGATTGCATGAGCAACTTCTGCTGGGAGGACTGGAAGAACTCTGGTACCTTTCATGATGTCTGGAGTACATGTATCATCCCTTTCATATAATTTGGAGTAGAAATCTTTCACTCTTGTCAAAATTTCGCCTCTATTTCTTGTTATAGAACCATCTTCTTTTCTCAGAGCCATAATCTGTTTTCTTCCCTTACTGAGATGTCCCTTTGCTATCTTTAGGCTTTGGTTGTTTTCAATTGCTTTCCTCACTAGCTCACAGTTGAATTTCCTTACGTCTTCAGTGATACTTTTTCGTGCTGTCTTGCATAGCTCTATATATTCCACTTTGGAAGTCACATCTTCTTTAGTTGTCCTCATCTGTCTTCTTTTTTGCATCAACATTTTGGTTTTTCCTGATAATTTGTTTACATGCAACTTGTTCTTAGACCCAGCTAATTTTGTTTCCCTCGCTCTTTCAATTAGTTCTCTCAGTACATGGATATGATCTATTGTGCTGTAGCCACTCCTGAATCCAGCTTAGTGGCATACGTGTGTTTCTTATAAAGTTCATAAGTCGCGTTCGTGTGTTTATTATACCGTTCATAAGTGGCATACGTGTGTTTATTTTACCGTTCATAAGTGGCATACGTTTGTATATTATACCGTTTATAAGTGGCGTACGTGTGTTTATTATACCGTTCATAGGTGACATACGTGTATTTATTATACCGTTCATAAGTGGCATACGTGTGTTTCTTATACCGTTCATAAGTGGCGTACGTGTGTTTATTATACCGTTCATAAGTGGCATACGTGTGTTTATTATACCGTTTATAAGTGGCGTACGTGTGTTTATTATACCGTTCATAAGTGGCATACGTGTGTTTATTATACCGTTCATAAGTGGCATAGGTTTGTATATTATACCGTTCATAAGTGGCGTACGTGTGTTTATTATACCGTACATAAGTGGCATACGTGTGTTTATTATACCGTTCATAAGTGGCA
The DNA here is from genome assembly GCA_039090855.1 of Macrothele yani. Taxonomy (NCBI): domain Eukaryota; kingdom Metazoa; phylum Arthropoda; class Arachnida; order Araneae; family Macrothelidae; genus Macrothele; species Macrothele yani. The sequence continues at coordinate 17,995,890 of CM077026.1, read as the reverse complement.
TACGTGTGTTTATCTACCGTTCATAAGGGACATACGTGTGTTTATTATACCGTTCATAAGTGGCAATACGTGTGTTAATTATACCGTCCATAAGTGGCATAGATATGTTTATTATACCGTTCATAAGTGGCATACGTGTGTATTTTATACCGTTCATAAGTGGCGTAAGTGTGGTTATTTTACCGTTCATAAGTGGCGTACGTGTGCTTATTATACCGTTCATAAGTGGCGTACGTGTGTTTATTATACCGTTCATAAGTGGCATACGTGTGTTTATTATACCGTTCATAAGTGGCATAGGTTTGTATATTATACCGTTCATAAGTGGCGTACGTGTGGTTATTTTACCGTTCATAAGTGGCGTACGTGTGCTTATTATACCGTTCATAAGTGACATACGTATATTTATTATACCGTTCATAAGTAGCATACGTGTGTTTATTATACCGTTCATAAGTGGCATACGTGTGTATGTTATACCGTTCATAAGTGGCGTACGTGTGTTTATTATACCTTTCATAAGTGGCATACGTGTGTTTATTACACCGTTCTTAAGTAGCAATACGTGTGTTTCCAATGCAAACATGAATTTTAAAAATATTCGCAAAGTCATAAATCGTATGTAAAAATGTGCCCTGGGGTAATATCTCAAATCCCGACCCCTGCCGCGGCAACAATGTTAAATGGAAACCAACAAAGCGTATAAAGGATTTGATTTCAGTTTTTAAGGAAATAAATAGGCCTATTTCAGACACTGATCTTACAGCCTGGCTTGTCTATTTTTGTTGTAAATTACCAACACCTCCAGTGGCGGACTTACTTCCACATCTTTCGTTTTACTAATTGATCGATATCTGTTTACTGAAAAAGCCATTCTTTGCTTTGTGATGTGAAAAGCTTTTCTTTATTAGTGTAGGAGCAAAACGTAAAATCTTCCTGTACATGTCAGGAACGGTTCGAAGCCTGAATTTTCAATTAACTGATGATAAAAATGTTCTGTCACTGGTCTATACCAGACTAAGCCTTTGGAGACCTCCAACAGACTGAACTGAACAGAAAGAAGAAATGCATGCTTACGGTTTAGCTACGAAAACAGAAGACGCAGAATGCATGCAAAAGAAACACTTTAACAGCTAACGAAAGATCGATAAACGTAGATTACGATTAGGTTTTATGAGCTAATAACTGATATTTTACCGTATTCATGTACTTCGAAAATAACGTAACCGTCCAGCTAACACGACTTACGGTCATTGTAAATAAAGAACGAAAACATTTCGTGATTACCTGGTTGAAGATGTGATTCACACAACGCAATCATTTCCTGAGGGGTAATACGAAATATACAGGGTGATTCATCCAAGACTGAAAACTTATTATGTGGAATATATGAGATGGAGCATACAAGATGAGCATGACACCCGAACATAACGGTTCTTTATTCCCTGACGAAGCAGTCGACATGTGTTACTTGTGAATAAAATGTCCCCCCTGCAGCTGGGTTATGCCACACTGACTAACTGATCGAAATGTTCATCTTTGTACATATTTCATCTCAAGTGACTCACCCCGTACTTATTTCATCTACTATACCGTGCAAATTAATTGGGACAAGCTATTTTATTCTCAGAATTGGAATTTGATCGCCAGTTGATATCGGAAACCCTCGTAAAATTGTTATATCATCTGTGAGGTGGTGTGACAGTTAGAACTTGATAGTAAGAATGTGGTTTGACCGGTTTTAAACAGGAAATAGGCACTTCAGCTTCAGTTGTAAGCTTTTGTGGTTGACAGGTGGATGTTAGTTTTTGCTCTCTGTGAGTACGTGTTGCTTTCGTGTACTGAAAAATGGATATTTCTCCAAGGAAGCGTGCAAAAAATATTGCTCTGAAGGATCACACTTCTATGACAGTGAGAGATATCGCTTCTGCAGTTGGTGTACGCAAATCAAGTGTATCAAGACTGCTTACGCGATACAATGCATCTGGATCATCGTCTCCAAAAACGAGAGGTAAATATGGACGAAAACGAAAAACAACTCCACGAACCGATAAATATCTAATCAAAAAAAGTAAAATGAATCCAATAAAAAACAAGCACCGACCTTCAAAGAGATTTATTGGCTAGCGGTTGTGATGTTAGTTATTCAACTGTACGCCGTAGGCTTATGGAAGTTGGCCGGAAGGCAAGAAGCCCAATGAAAAAACAATATTTGAATGCGAAACTGGAGAAAAAACGTTTAGCATGGGCCACAAAATATAAATCATGGATTGCTGACGTCTGGAAAAAGGTAATTTTCAGTGATGAAACTCATTTATTTGTGCAGGGTTACCAAGAAAATGTCGTTAGACGAACCAACTATGAACCCTTAAGACCTGAGCATGTCAAACAAACTGTAAAACACCTTCTAAAAAAGATGTTTTGGGGTATTTTCACATCTAATGGCACTGGAAGCTTAGTTCATGTACAAGGTATATTGAATTCAGCCAAGTACGTAGAAATATTACAACGTAGGATTGTTCCTTTCTTGCAAACTTTTGACGGGACATTTCAACATGACTTGGCCCCATGCCACAATTCGAAATTGGTCAAGACTTTCACTCTGGAAAATCAAATGCATTTGCTTGATTGGCCTGGAAATTCATCAGACTTAAATCCCAAAGAAAACTTGTGGAATATTTTGAAGAGACGTTTAGGTAAAATGGACTGTACAACCAAAAAACGCATGATAATGAATGCTATAAAAGTGTGGTTCTACGATTATGAAGTCAAAAATATGTGCACTCAATTAGTGGAGTCAATGCCAAAACGAATTCAAGAGGTCATTTCTGCTAAAAGAAGACATACTTCATAATAATAAAAGTATTTATCAGTGTATATCGAGGCATAGAATGATATAAAGGCATATTTTTGGAAAAAAGATGGATTTTTTTACTTTGTCCTAATTAATTTGCACAGTATAATATACAGATGGTGCATCTGGGAACTGGTGGTGGGGTAATAACGTGTCCCCTTAGACAGTTTAAGCGAGGAGGTTGAATGAAAATGGGGCACTCAATTACAGAACGTGTGTTCATTGTGCGTCAGTACTGGGTAACCGGTTCCTTCAAAGAATGTCAGAAAGAGTTTCTGAAGAGAGTCTGTAGACGTAAACCACCCACCACAGCCACAATTTTGATATTGCCGAAGAAGCTGGAGAGAACGGAAAGCTTGTTGGATCCGCATACAGGCAGATGACCTCAGATGGAGGAGGATACTATACAGGATGTGATGCAGTGGTTATTGTCATCCCCAGGAAAATCTATCGGCGGCTATCCCAAGAAACTGGACGATGGTATTCCACATGTCCAAGAGCAACCAAACAGGCGAAGATTAATACATACCGTATTAGGACTGTTAACGAGTTACAGCTGCTGGATTTTGCAAAGCGATTGACATATTGTCAATGGTTTGCCAAACTTTTCGCCGAAAACATCGTCCTGTTGGTCATAACATGGTTTACTGACAAAGCATGGTTCCATTTATCCGGCTATTTAAACTCACAAATTACACGAGTGTAGGCCAGTGATCATCCTCAAGCCATCCATGATGAGACATCCCATTCAGTGAAAATCAGTGTTCTTTTTGCGGTGTCCCCAAGCCGTATCATTGGGACAATCATTTTTAAACACACTGTGAAATTTTGTTATGGATCAAGGTATCTTTACATTGATTTCATTCAAATGTGACTTTGCTATCGTGAGTTAATTAAAAAAATAGATGTTCAGTCTCAATTGACTCACACTGTACATATTGACGAAAGTCACCCGACATCTCTGCAAAACTAAATGAACGGATGCGCTACGTTGTTAAAATGTAAACGGTATAAAAACAAGCCTGTTACACCCGCAAACGGATAAAAACAAGACTGAAGCTGACCGCGATCATATCGCACTGTGAGGTTGAGTGAAAATGTCGCGGTGGGAGAGAACTGACTTTGAGAAAAGAAGGATTGTTAAGTGTTATATTAGTGGGTTGTCCATAAGAGAAACCGAGAGGCGTTTAAACATACCCAAGTCAACTGTTTTGGATGTACTGAGCATTTGAAAGACACATGACGTGCCTGAATCAGCAAACCGTACCGGCGGACCAAAGCAAATCGGTGATAGCGGACGTCAAAGCCTCGGGAGAGTCGTTACAGCTAATCGACGGAGTACTACGCAAGACCTCAGTGTACAAATGAATAAAAATGCTAGATCATCGGTATGTACACGTACCATTCGCAGAGAATTTTATTCCATGTGTTACAGTGGTCATGCGGCTGCTCATAAGCCTTTCATCTGCATTCGGAATGCTACTCGTCGTTTAGCATGGTGTAAAGAACATTTATCGTAAACCGTAGATCAATGGAAACGGGTTCTATGGACTGATCAATCCAGATACCCGATCCGTCAGTCTGATTGCCGTGTGTGGGTATGGCGGAAGCCGGGGAAACGCTATTTACCACAGTGTACTGTTCCTACCGTCACGTTTGGAGCTGCCAGTGTACTCATTTGGGGGTGTTTTTCGTGGTATGGTCCCGGCCCATTGGGTATCGTGGAAAAACCTGTTAACCAGCACGTCTACCTCGATATTCTGGACATTTGTCCTACAAACTCTGTGGCAATACTATGGAACCGAGCCTTGTTGGTACCAGCAGTATAATGCACCGAACCGTAAAGCAAGGAGTGTTGCGGCGTGGCTTGACGATAATTCCGTATCGTGTGTAGACTGGCCAGCACAGAGCCCTGAGCTTAATCCCATAGAGCACCTATGGGATGAATTAGAGCGCCGCATAAGAAGTTTGGAACCAAAGCCGACTACTAAGCAACAGTTAGCGGCAGCATTATTACTGAATGGAAGCGCATACGCTGTGTTCCAAAACCTTGTCGAAAGCATGTCTCAAAGGTTCTGTGCATGCATTAAGGCCAAAGGTGGACCAACACCCTACTAATGTATGTCAATAAATGCCATGTTGTGTTTCTCTTCTAGGTGTCCTGTGACTTTTGTCAATATGGTGTATCTCATCTATAAAAATGCTCCAGAGCATAGCTGGTTACCATTTCGCTAGAAACTAATCAAATAAATAAAATATATGGAATGCCAACTCCATTAAATGCATGAGCCGAACTCAATTACTTGCCATGACTGCGTGAATGACTAAATTGAGATTAGTTTAGGATGTTTTACATACTTTCCTACCATAACGATTCAAAACATCAAATTAAATTCGTACAGTGTTTTACTCACCATGTGTGCCGAAACAAATATTGTAGATCTCGTGACCAAAGATTTGAAATCGCGGTAAAATATGCCAGAAAGGTGCACGGTAGAACCGATTCGGAATTAGGTAATGATTTTGAATGGAACCACTGGTGAAATGTAAATGAAACCTCATTAATGTGAGATCAATTAATCTGTTGTAGAGGTACCCCACATTCGAGTCATTACTGCTGCATGCTAAAATTTACCCCACTTCGTTAGACGTTATGAAATTCATTCTGCCTTGTACCATTGTGATCATCGAATTTCAAATGTGAGACTTGTGAGCGAAAACAATAGCCATGCTACGTGTTATGAAAGCTGATCAGACCACGCTGCATCTTGGCAGACAGGTCATCTATATCACTGCCGACACGGCTGCTGTCTTTATATAAGCCCCTTTCACAAAGTCTGAATACAAAGCTTCTGCCACTCGAATGTTCTCTCAGGTGTAAAACGAAGAGGGTAATATTTATCCATGACAGGGACGTCTGTTCCTGAATGGTGTCTGGTGGCCTTTATCGCAGCATTACGAATATATTCGCGCTCTCAATCTGAAATTTCTCCTCCATCTTTCTCCTCCCTCTATCTCTCTCTTTCTCTCCTTTTCTGTTCTACTATCCCTCACTCTCTGGAACAGACGCATAACCACTTTCTCTTCCGCTCAGTCGGTCTGTTCCTTTTAAGATATATGTTGGGTATAATGATGATTCTAAAGAATAGGGCCATCGATTCTTGTCAGAGAACCGTTCTCGACAGGCGCCTCCTGGGAGAACGGTCTTCCCTTAGTGATCACAGCACGCAAATATGGGGCGTAGAGCTTTCATCTTCCCCATATGATGGTAAGAACACACTTTACCTTTTACTTTATTTCAGTGGCATTCCGGGAATGTATTAAAAAGATTACGAGGCGAATTTCTCCGAGGATTTTTTTTTTTTGTGCAAAGTCCTTCCGCTGATTAAAAAATGTATACATAGTTCGTTTATTCGGCTCTCACCCTGATTAAATCCGATTTTATTGAATAAGTTTTTATTATAGGAAGTCCAAAGATAAGGCAGTGTGAGTTGACGCTCATTTCATCATGAATTAGAAATTAAATTCGCGAAAGAACGAAACATCGCTCTGCGCTTTTCTGGCAGAATAAAATGGTTTCGTATTTTCCTTTCTTCCTGAAATATTTAAAAATAAATATCCACTGAATGGACCCGTTTTCAGAACAGTCCTTATCGATGCTTAATGGAAGGCAATGATGTAAACTCAGAATCGCATTTCATACGGTGCAAGAGATATATAAACCAGAAAAAGCAGCTTCAAACTATAAAGTGTTTCGTCGCATTTCACATTCTAAGAAAGATTTTGTTTCTATATGTATTAAAATAGTTCAAATACAGGAAAAGCATTGTTTTTTTAAATAATATCTATCGAAATATAGGAGGATTGTTTTCTATTTTAATTTCTTTCAAAATTTGAATCCAATGGTGGGGATTTGCAGTCATTTGCAAGAGTTTAAGACCACATGTTGGTATTAGGAGATTTCTGCTGATTGCGTCAGCTACTGTCTGTATTACTCAACTTCCTGCCAGTGTTGCATCATCCTAGAGTGGAAGCTGTTGATAGAGTTGGAGAAAGCGTGCGAACGTCAGTTTGCTTCTGTTTTTTACGCTGAGAGGTTTTGTACGTAGTTTCTATCGGTGACGTTTCTATACAGTGAAAAACGGGCAAAAAAAGGCGTCAGAAGAAACCAAATGGGGGAAAAAAGATGTTACTCAGAGGTCACAAATAGTGATTTTATATCATGAAGGATACTCCGAACGTGAAATAAGCAAAACTGTTAATGTGAGCAAAACTATTATTCATAATACGAGCATGAAATACCGGGATACAGGCGAATTTTACGACGAAAGATAAGCGGACGTCCAAAAGAAAACAACCCCACTTGATGACAATAGCGTAAGGCGAATAGGTATGCGTTCTCCGAGAATTTCGTGCTAGAAAATTAATGCCATTCTATTGGGTTGTCGGAAAAGTAATGAGGTATTTTAGCCATGTTTTGAAAAGGTCATTTATTGATAGAAAGGACAAAGATCAATCAATGATATAATGCCTGTTTTGTTCGATAACCTTTTGCCATCTTTCAGCGAGCTGCAGAATACCTCGTTCATAGAAGGACCTATCTTTCTTGGTGAAAAACTGTACAAGGTGCTGATTTACAGCCTCATCTGAATTGAACGTTATACCACGCAAGGACTGTTGAAGAGAGCGAAACAAGTGAAAGTCTGACAGTGCAAGGTCAGGCGAGTATGCTGGGTGTGGCAACACATCCCACCCAAGCCCCAAGAATTTTTGGCGGGTGATCAAACTTGTGGGTGGTCTCGCGTTATCGTGATGGAACACAACACCTTTACAATGAACGAGCTCTGGACGTTTCTGGATGAGGGATTCATTCAAACTGTCCCATCCAATTGCCGACAGTACACATTCGAATTGATTGTTTGGTTCCGTGGTAGGTGCTCGGAAAACACGACACTTTTAAAATCCCACCACACTGAGACCGGAACCTTCTGCTGATGAATGTCTGCTTTTGGTGTCGTTTGAGGCGAAGCAGCACGTCGGGACCAAAACCGTTTGCGCAGCACATTGTTGTACACAATCCACTTTTCGTCACCAGTTGTCAGTCGCTTCAAAAAAGGATCGTATTCCTCACGTTCAATGAGCATATCGCAGATGTTTATACGCGCCGTCAATTGAGCTTTTTGAGTTCATGAGGAACCCACACATCGAGCTTGCTTACGTATCCCAGCGTCTTCAGGTGGTCGTGAACGCTTTAATGATGGATGTGCATGTGTCTGCAATCTCTCGTGTCGTGTAACGTGGGTTTGACTCGATCAATGCCTTGATTTGGTCGTCATCAACCTCAGTGGGCCTCTTGGACCGAGGAACATCGTTGAGGTCAAAATAACCAGCACGGAATTTTGAGAACCAGCCCTGGCACTGACGTTCTTGTAGAGCATTTTCACCGTACACGTTGCGCAACTTCTCAGAAGCTTGACGCGCGTTCTTCTCTTTACGGAAGTAAAACAGTAAAATATGGCGGAAAGGCACAGTTTGGTCTCCCATATTCCACTTGATGTCAAATTTCTGCAAATCAACCAAATCGCTCACTATTATTTTTAGACTGCAGCTAGAGCTAGCACCAGTCGAATGCCATAGCGATGACAGAGCTGCGCATGCCTCTAGAACTTCCAAATCGTCAAAATACGTCATGACTTTTCCGACAACCCAATACCTTCAAAAGAGTTTGATATTAGTATCAGCACAGTTTCTCGACATTTTAACCAAGATTTTGGATTAAGTCTTATAAACCTGCACATAAACCTAGACTAACCTCTGCCATGTAAAAGAAGAGACACTAGTTTGCGAAGCGTCATCAATCGCAGACTCATGAAAATTGGAGCCATGTTCGTTTTCCCGAAGAATCAACTGAGTCAACTAGAATCACGTGAAGCACATGCTCGGCGACTAAAAGGTAAAATGTTTGATGACAAATACACAGTTAGCACCGTGAGACATTAGCCTAGTTAGATGACATGGGGTGCTATGCCAGTATCCGGTACTGCTTCATTAATTTTTTGTCGACAGGCACTACCATGACTGGTCGTTTTTATGTAGAAATATTACGTGAGAAGCTTGTAACTCATATGCAAGTGTACAGATGAAAAATCTTTATGCATGATGGTGCTCCACGCCACAGTTCAAAGACAGTAAAGGACTACCTGCAGAGGAAAAACATAATTGCGCTTGACTGGCCTGATAATAGTCCCAACCTTAACCCCATCGAAAATTCGTGGTTCATTTTAAAGGAAAAAGTAGCCGAAAAACATCCATTAAATTGCCGAGCTTTGATTGACGCGATAAAGTACGTGTCGTGCAAAGACATTTCAAGTGACTACTGCAAATCCCTCATTGAGAGTTTGCCACATCTTATTCTGTCCGTTATAAAAAACAAAGTGGCCACACAAAATACTGATTTCGATCTTTTGGTATTCTAAAGAACGTAAGCATTCATCTGTGGTGTAATTTTTAAAAGAATCTCTGATTAGTAATTAGTTGTTTCTTTGAAAACCTTGATTTTCAATAAATTGACAGGTGGTCCTAAATATTTGCAAATGACGTAAAAAATACTCTGATATACAATGAGAGGACGGAAATCATGAGATGGCTGGTCCCTGGAAAACGCAGTGCTGTCCCCCTTGTCGGTATGGGACGACTTCACCGTGGAGCACCGTCATGCATAAAGATTTGACAAGTATATATACTGAAGAGCAATTGAATTAAAGATACCTGTCTAGTAACGTGAAGCACCACCTTTCGCCCTTATGACGGCGGCGATTCGTCTTGGCATGGACTCGACAAGACACCGGTAGCGTTGGGAAGCCATACGGATGTACGACTCTTGAACAAGCTCCCACAGTTCACGAAAATTTGATGGAGGGTGATCAGAGCTTCGAACATCTCTCTCGATGGCATCCGAGATGTGCTCGATGGAATTGAGGTCAGGTGACCTAGCTGGCCAAGGAAGCGAGGTCACGTCGGTGGAGTGTTCATTCAACCAGTCGGAATCCAGGCTAAAATGTTGGTTATCCATCGGTGGTCCATTCTTCTGGCAACATGTTCAGCCCATTGCCATTTCAGGGATTTCACTCTGGTCATGATGTCGTCTACTCCTGTCATTTTCCTTATCCACAAGTTCCTCTTCTTATCTTTCCTGATTACACCAAGCACGCATTTCTCCATGCTCTTTGAGTTGTCTGCAGTCTTTGTATGTCTTTTTTAGTTAAGGTCCGTGTCTCGGCTCCATACGTAAGCTCTGGCAGAATGCATTGATTAAACACTTTTCTTTTGAGACATACTGGCATACTGCTCTTAAAAATTGTATGTCTCAAAAGAAAAGTGTTTAATCAATGCATCCTGCCAGTGCTTACATATGGAGTCGAGACATGGACCTTAACTGAAAAAGACATACAAATACTGCAGGCAACTCAAAGAGCATGGAGAGATGCATGCTTGGTGTAATCAGGAAAGATAAGAACAGGAACTTGTGGGTAAGGGAAATGACAGGAGTGAACGACATCATGACCAGAGTGAAATCACTGAAATGGCAATGGGCTGGACATGTTGCCAGAAGAATGGACCACCGATGGACAACCGAAATTTTAGACTGTATTCCGAGGGATAGGAAAAGACCCAGAAGAAGACCCCATGGGAGATGGAAGGATGAAATTCGAAAGTATGCTGGAGTGACGTGGAGGAGGCAGACAATTGTGGAAGAAATTTGGGGAGACCTTCATCCAGCAGTGGATTGATAATAGTTGATGATGATGATGATGATTGCCATAAAGACACAAATATTCGTTTTCAAGCTTTCACACGTCAGCTTCTTTTCCAAAGAAGGTAGACAGAAAATTTAAATCTGAGTAACACGAGAACGCAGTGCCACCCTTAGAAGCTGCTGTGCCGGGTGAGAGCCTTGCTGCTGGTCCCCTTGCTTTAACCCCTCCCTACACTAGACATAAAGCATACACTAGACTTAAAATATAGTTTATTACAGTTATCTGTACAGTTTAAAGAAACGTCAAGACGTTTGAAAATTAACTAATAACGAAAGACAGCATTAAAAATTTTTTGAACACTATTGGCAATGTATCGGATTAAGAACGAGTAACGTTTTGCTCTTTTCTTTAATCGTTTTCTGTGCAATAACATGACTACGATTTTCAAAGATATTTATTCACATTTTTTCTATCGTGCCGGGGGCGTAGTGGTCTAATCCCTAGCTTATAACCAATTATCCGAGCCGGGTCCGAGTTCAAACCCCGGTGAAGCACGGATGCTGTGTTTGTCTTACGTCACTGGCTCTCTCACCCTTCACTGGAGCCAGGGACACTGAATTAGGGACGGGCGACTGTTTATAGCCCACCGCGTTGCGCACGGTGGTCACCAAAAGTCCATAAAAAAATCCTGGTCAACTTTAAAATGTAATGTCTTTCACTATACTGTAATTTTCTTACTTTTAAATTCTGTGGAAGAAATTTCTTCTTACTTTTTTCTTGTGCTTTGCCACTTCTTTCTAACAATATTTTTGTAGTTATTATTAATATGCTTTGTTTTAATCTTATTTATGTGCACGCTTTAAAACCTGCGCTTTAGCTTTGTGATTCATTTATTAATAATTGATTTGCAAACATTTCCAATCAGTATTTTGTTTACTGCTACCGTTCCTTTTTGACTATTTGGAAGTTGCGAAGGAATGATCTTTCCTTGAGCTATTTCTTCGCTGTGCGCATTCTCTTCCTAAAGTAATGCATTTTCAAAGCATTTTCCTCCAGACAGTGTCTCTAAAGCCAGCAGGATTTCCCATTTCATGTCGTCCTATGGAACTACAAAGTGATTACATAACAACTCTGGAGGTTGTGGCAATAAATAGCAGGAAAATGGAGCTTTGGAAGCCTGATATCTTATGGATATGAGATTCTGGGTCACGTTGTCGTAGAACTGCAATAACGTAGGTATGTTGGCTGGCCATAATACGCTCCAAATGCATCCTCCTGCTGATTAAAGTGGCCTACTGTATCACGTCCTGAAGGGAATTACTTTCTAACTTTGATAACATTGGAAGAAGAAATTTAAATGGAAATTTATTTTTAACAAGGAAGATGACACAGAATTTTTGATTTTAATAAGAACGTCTTCAAATAGTTTTTGACGGGAAAAATATAATTCAGAACAGATTTTTAGAAAATCTCAAAATGAAAAAAAAAAAAAAAAATGAACACAGTTGCCCCCCACTTAGGAAACAACCCCATACTTTAAAATATTTAATATGAGCAGGGTTATGAGTAGATAGTAGAACCCTTTTAAAAAATTCAGCCTGATTTCTGCAATCGATAAAAACATCCAGAAATGCAGAGAATCTTCACACATTTTAAGAACAATTTTCCAGCAATATAACTAATGTTTAAAATAAAATTATTCATTTCTTAAGTGTTCTATCTGACAGCCCTTTCTCTGGACTATGAATCTACATCTAGATTTTCAAGATAACAGGGCATTTCTTAAAATTGATAGTGCCATTTTATTCACTCCTCTTCCATTGCTTTGCATAATCCAATCATCGTTTTAGGTCTGCGTTCAGAATGATCTCTTTTTAGTACACCGAAGGTATAGTAGTCCATTGATGACACATCAGGGAACTTTGAAGAAATATGAGCTCAGTTTAGCAGACCGAAGGCACAACAGTTCATTGATGACACATCAGGAACCTTTGAAAGAATACGAGCTCATTTAGCAGACCGAAGGCACAATAGTCTATTGATGACACATCAGGGAACTTTGAAGGAACATGAGCTCATTTTAGGCAGACCGAAGGCACAATAGTCCATTGATGACACATCAGGGAACTTTGAAGGAACATGAGCTCATTTTAGCAGACCGAAGGCACAATAGTCCATCGATGACACATCAGGGAACTTTGAAGGAATATGAGTTCATTTTAGCAGACCGAAGGCACAATAGTCCATTGATGACACATCGGGGAACTTTGAAGGAACATGAGCTCATTAGGCAGACCGAAGGCACAATAGTCCATTGAAGACACATCATGGAACTTTGGAGGAATATGAGCAGAAGGTGATGCCCTTCCCGTTTTTCGTTTTCCCAAGAAATAGTTTTTTTTTTTTTTATGTATAACTGGTAGCCTTACCCTGGTGCAGTTCTATTATTTGAAGGGTCTACGGATAAAGAAATTGTATTTCCTTTTTAATTATAGGAGATAAAACATTACTTTGGTAACATGTAGAACTGTTTTTAACATTCTTTCAACTTTTCTTAACTTCAATTTCCCGTTTTACGAGAGATCAGTAATAATGATGAATTCGTTACCTAAACTTTCTTTGAATTCCAGGAACCAAGTTTTTAAGTCCTTTTCCGCTATTTTGCGATAGTAAATTGACCTTATTTTTTGCTACAATCGTTTAGGCAGATTCCAAGATTCAGAAATAGTCACAATTAATTTCCATGTCTATGGGAAAGGGTTTATCATAAAAAAGTATGCATTGTATTCTGCGCTGAGCCACGTGCCTAGGAAAATTTTGGAGCCTGTAGTCCTCCCTTACCTGCATGACCTGCCAGCGGCCACGTTTCAACAGGACAATGCGCGCTCGCACGTCGCACGCACGGTGCAACAATTCTTCACAGCCCACCAGGTGTCACTGCTGCCGTGTCCCACCTGTTCTCCCGATATGTCGGCCATCGAAGACGTCTGGTCGCTGATCGGCCACCGAGTGTCCCGGCAAGCACCACCCATGGCTACGCCTGATGAACTGTGGCAACGTGTGGAAGCAGCCTTGACCGACATACCCCAAGCCCATATCTAAAGCCTCTTTCGTTTGATGCCGCATCGTGTAGCGGCCGTTATTGCCAGCCGTGGGGGCCACACGGACTATTGATGTCTGCGTGCTCCGCACGTCGCACGGGCCTGTGAGCTCAATCGTTTCATCTTTGTATCTGTTGTTATGTGTCCAGTAAATCTGGCGTTGCTGTCTCGTGTCCTTCTTGGTGTTGCATTTTGGGTGGCCAGCAGTGTAGTTAAGAGAGGTATTCGTGTTTAATATTTTCGAATCTCTCAACTGACACTTTTCTTAACATTGTGACAATGTGCGTACAGTAAGTTGAATACAATTTATATCATCTGCTTTGGGGATATCACAGCACCCATGCTTTTAGAATTTCTGTAAGTTCTGAGCAATATCAAAATATTGTATAACCTCTTAAATCCGATTGCTTGACCGGAGATATCAACATCCATAATATGCTTCACTAACGAAGCAAGACATTACTAGCAGAATGACATTTTCTTGGCTTAAGAGAACAATGGTCCTGATCAAATTACAGTAAGTGAGGGAACAGCAAACTCTGCGTCATAAATAGCTGAAAGGTTGACCACTTAGGAATCCTGAGTTCTTTTATTTCCAGCACTTTGTTTTCGAAACAAATTTGTTATGTTTTTCCAGAAATTTGTACACACACACACACGCGCACACACTCCTTTTCAAGATCAGCGGACTGCCTGGTTTGCACCTGGTTCCAATGACAATGTGGTCTGAGGATGTTAGCTTCTAAACATTCGTCCAAGATAAGCCAGTTTTCCCGAAATGAGGCATGTCCAAGAAAGCTAAATTTCCGAATTAGGCATGAGCGGTGGGCTTGTTCCATGAAGCCGGCATTGCCCATTCCCTGGAACACGTGGCCCCAAATTAGGGACACTCGAGAGCTTGAAACCGTTGGTATTGCTCATAGTGTTTTTCAAACCAAGAAATATACTCAATACTGGTCAAAAAAAAAAAACGATAGTTGCACCCCGAAGGAAGCAACGGAAAGGACTTATACTTGGTGGGTAGGTTTGGCATCGTAAAACATGCAAATGGTTCAATTATCACGCTCGGTCGCGATTGTGATGCAAGCAAGGAGGGGTCATAGCGCTGTGCCTGACCGGCTATATAAGATCGTCCCGTTGCGCGTGCTTGCCATTCTGATTCGTGCTGTTGTGTTGGTTGCATCCTTTGCAAGCGAAGTATGCCTTGGAGAAAAGTTCGGAAGCAATTCGGAAAGCGGGATGTTCTTATATCCCTACTGCACGCCATACCGGTCGTGCGGCAAGGTACTTATTCACACAAGGTTGTTCCCGTAAAACCCCTGTAAAGCTTCCCCTTCGCAGGAGTGCGGAAAAGGAGGTAGGATGACGTCAGCTGGCTTACAAACTGGTTCGGTGTATTGGAGGACAAAGATGTCGCAAGTGCCATTTGACTCTTGTTTCAAAGGGCTGGTTGTTTTTCCAGCTATTTGAATAATTTTAATGTTATATAGTAAGTAGAATAGCTACGTTTGTTTGCAAATAGTTTATTCTTTCTAGATGCCTACATGTTCCTGCCCTGTTGCAAATTGAAAGAACAGCTGTAGAAATACCAAGGATCGCCCATCATATATCATAAATTTCCAAAAGTGAATGTGTTCTGCAAGTTATGCAAATTACGCTGTAAACTATGTGACCCTTTTTTTTATATCCAGAATGTTACAATTTGCTCCAAACATTTTGCGAAAGGCGACTCTGAAAGGGATCTGCAAAATCAATTCCTGGGGTTGTCGCAGAAAAAGCTTTGAGCGGATGTTCCTTCAAATCCATGGCGAACTAGAAATTTAAAAATGAAAATGAAAAATATTACGAGAAACGTATCAGAGGCAATAGAGAAAACAATTTCCTCTACAATTCAGCTGAGGCATTAAACTTTTCATCAAAACACGTATAAATTCGAAACTGAAAGACTAAAAAAAAAATAGGAAACGCATGGTTCTGAAAATAACTACATGAAGAAATGATTATTTTTTCACGTTTCAGGTATATTATTTCTCACATTTGTTCAGTGGTACCCGGAGGATTTCTTTATGTAGGTGGCCTAAAATTTTGAAGTTGCAAATAAAAACACATCGGAGAAAAGAGCTGTATAAATACTGGGAAGCGATAAAAGTATCTCATCCATATTAAGGTGTTTCCAATGATTCATGAAATATATCTTTAAAATCACATACAGCTACATTTAAAAATACGCAGAGAAGGACCAAGTGATAGCTGGGCCACCCCAACTAACTGTACCAGTGCTTTTGTTTATTTACGGTATTTTGCATAAGAAATATTTTTACTTTTCTCTGAGCCAATGTTGATACTTACTGATAATCAAATTTGGAGACAGATAATTAGGAAATCAGTTATTACATAACTAAATTTATGTACGAAGTGATTACGTGAGCGCATTCCTCTTAACAACAAACTGCCTGA
This sequence comes from Macrothele yani, assembly GCA_039090855.1. Lineage (NCBI taxonomy): Eukaryota > Metazoa > Arthropoda > Arachnida > Araneae > Macrothelidae > Macrothele > Macrothele yani. The sequence goes on along the minus strand of CM077026.1, from coordinate 17,979,721 downwards.
ATGTCAATAGTCAGCAGACGACTCCCGTTTCGCTGGGTTCTCTTGTAAGAAGTGTGACTTCAGAGGGAATGTTCTGCAGGAAAGTACATCCCGTACTACCGCATGAGCGAACCTAGTAGAGTATTAACCTTGGTCGTGCGGATATCACCATAGCACGCTATTGGCGACAGTGAATAGAACAAGGCACTCAGCAGCGACAGGAAGGGTCTGGGAGACCTAGACAAAACACGGAGAGAGAGGACTACCGACGAATTGTTCGACATGCGTGAAGTGATCCAACATTCACGACTGCGGATATTCAGCGAGCAGTGGTGCTCTCCATGCAACGTACGAATAGCGCCATTAGAAGTGGTAAAGCGGCTGCACGACGTAGGACTACACGCACGCAGACCGTTACGACCAATGCCCTTAACACCATTGCATCGCCGCCAAAGACTGCAATGGTGTCGTGCCAGACTGTCATGGAGACACCCAAAATGGCAGCGGGTGATCTTCAGTGACGAGTCCAATTTTGTCTTGGAGGAGACAATCACCGAATCCATGTGTGGAGGCACCGTGGTCAGTGCCAAGATGAACAGTTAGTTGTAGAGCGTCACACGTCCAGAAGTCCTGGTGACATGGTGGGGAGTGCAATTGCCTACCATACCCAATCACATTTGGTGTTCATTACAGGCACTTTGACAGCCAAAAGTTACGTTAACGAGGTCCTGCAAGCAGTGGCCCATCTTTTTCTTAACGCTCACTCAGGTGCGATTTTCCAACAGAAAAACGCTCGCCGGATACTACTGTGGTCTCGAGAGCTTGCCTTCAAGACACTGACACTCTGCCATGGCCAGCCGTATCGGCGATCGAAAATATGAGGGATGCTCTTGGTCGCGCTAACCACACTCCACCCCTACCGCACAATGTCCAGGAACTGCTTGAGAAGATTCAAGCTACATGGGACGGCTTACCGCCTGACACCATTAGAAACCTGTTCAACTCTATTCCAATAAATCTGGCATATTGTGTAAGCAAACATGGCAGCCAGACGCCATACTTAGAAACACTACGTACTGGCGTGTAGCTCAATAAATATTGCCCATATCAGTCTCAATGTTTCGTCATTTGTTGTTCCCGGTAATCTTTACTTTCCTCCCGAATAGCATTGCAATCCGACACGTGCTTCTGGGTGCAACTATTTTTTTGACAATGAGTGTAAATGGTATCGAATGGAAGAAAGATTTGTTTTTTTCAATCGGATATTTAGAAGGAACGATATGGAATGAAATATATTTTGAATTTGATGTCATCTGAATTTACGCCGTCTAGTGGCGAAGTTATGCATTTGAAATGATCACTTTTCTCACATTTTGGAGTTTCTCGTATGTTTGTTAAACAAAGAAATAGATAGAAACAAGAAAGATGGCACCGAATTTTTGGTTGTAATGAGAACGTCCTTTGAATATTTCCGATGCGAATAAACTTTATCAAAGTTATTCAAAGTCATAGAAACTTGTTAGAAAAAGAAATCAACGGCATTTCTACAATCCATAAAACACCCAGAAATAAAAACAGCCACTTACTTCCAAGATTCTTAAACACACAAGGTTTTGCCCGTAAGATCCCTGAAAAGCTTCCCCTTCACGGTAGTGCGGAGAAGGAGGCATGATGGCGTCAGCTGTCTTACAAACTGGTTCGGTGCACCGGAGGACAAAGCAGTTGCAAATGTCATTTGACTCTTGTTCAAAGCGCTGGGCTTTTTTATGTTTGTATTTTTATTTTGCTACTTGAATAATTTTACTATGTATATAGCAAGTAGAATAGCCAAGTTTGTTTTCAAATAGTTTGATCGTTGGAGATGTCTTCAAGTACCTGTGTTGTTGAAGATTGAAAGAACAACTATAGAAACATCAAATGATCGCCGATTATATATCATACATTTCCAAAATTGACTGAGCTATACATGTTATGGAAATCATGTTGTAAAAGACGAGATGCCTTTTTATTGTTGTTTCCTTTAATCCAGAATGCTACTATTCGTTTGAACGACGAGATGCCTTTTTCTTTGTTGTTGTTGTTGTTTCTTTTAATCCAGAATGCTACTATTTGCTGCAAACAATACTAGCATTCTAGATAAGAAGCATACAATAGTAGCATTTTGGATTAAAACCGATTGTAGCAGTCTGGATCAACATTTACGGAAGGCGACGGTGAAAGGGATGTGCGCCGCCCCGGTGGCGCAGTGGTCTAAGGCGATGGCCTCTGATCATTCGTCCGAAAGGGGTCCGGGTTCGAATCCCGGTGAGGCATGGATGTTGTGTTTGTCTTACGGCACTGGCTCTCTCCCTTCCCTGGAACCAGTGACCCTAAATTAGGGACGGGCGACTGCTTATAGCCCATTGAGTTGCTCACGGTGGTCGTTAAACCTCAAATCAAAAAAAAAAGGGATGTGCAAAGTGAACTATTGAGGTTGCCGCAGAAAAAGCGTTGAGCGGATATTCCTCCGAATCGATAACGAACATGAAATTGAAGAATATTATGAGAAACGTATCAGAGGCAACAGAGAAAAAAATTCCTCTAAATACAGCCGCGACATTAAACTGTTCGTCAAAACGCGTACTATGGTTCCAATGACGCACATCAATTCAAACCTGAAAGAGGCGAAAAAAATAGCAAACGCAGGCTTCTGAAGATAAACACATGAAAAAGGGAATTTTTTTTCAGGTATATTATTTCTCACATTTGTTCACTGACGCCCGGAGAATTTCTTTGTGTGTGTGGCCCTAAATTTCAAAGATGCAAATAAAAATACACCGGAGAAAACATCTCACTAAATACTGTAAAGCGATAAAAGTATCTCCGCTATATTAAAGTGTTTCCAGTGATTCGTTAAATATGCACTGAATGGCTACTTTGTTATGACCACCTGACAGTTTTAAGCAAATGAGCTATGGCTGCACGCTGTTGCCGCCAGAGGGCGAGGCTAGTCTAAAAAGGAAAAGCTTAGTGCTTGCGGCAGTAGTAGAAGTGAATTTTGGGTGACGAGATGGGTAAAAAATGCGATTTGACGGACTTTCAACGAAGACTGATTGTAGGAGCTCGGAGCCATGGGGCGAGTTTCACCGAAACCGCCGCATTCGTGAAATGTTCCAGAGCAGCTGTTGTTAAAATGTTTAAAGACTCGACTGTCAGCCAAACAACTGGGTCCCTACGTGCAACGTGTGGTCGTCATCAACTAGTGACCCACTCGGGCAGAACGGAGAGTGTCCAGACCGGTAACAGACAACAGAAGAGCAACAGTGCAGCAAATTACACACCAGCTTAATCAAGAATCCCCTCAAATGATCTCTGCACGCACTGTTCGCCGTACATTGCATCGGATGGGATATGCCAGCCGAAGACCTATTCGAACACCTCTCCTGTCTGCAGTTAACAATAGAAAACGTCTCCAGTTCGCACAGGAACACGAGGATTGGACAGTCGATAATTGGAAACAAATTATGTCGCCCGATGAATCACGTTTTCAGTTGCACCATGCCGATGGCCGAGTGAGAATTTCGCGGAAACAGCACGAAAGCATGGTCCCCAAATGTATTGCTACAACCCTTCAAGATGGTGGAGGCAACATTATGGTATGGGGAATGTTTTCCTGGCATGCTTTGGGTTATTCGTATTGATCTACGTCTGACTGGCACATCATATTTAAACATCGTTGCGGACCAAGTGCGTCCTGTCATGTGGATGGTTTATCCCAATGGCGATGGCTACTTTCAACAAGATAATGCGTCCTGCCATAGTGCTCGTATTGTACAGAAATTATTTCAGGAACATGCCGGAGAGTTTACTTTAACTTAGGTGGCCCCCACAATCTCCAGATCGCAAACCCATTGAGAATTTGTGGGATGAAGTTGAACGAGCCATCAGACAGCTGGATCCACAACCCTGCAATCTCACACTCCTGGAAAGTGCTATTCATCAAGCATGGTCTCAGATTCCACAAACCACCTATCAACATCTCGTGGAGTCCATGCCATGAAGAATAGACGCAGTATTAAAGGCAAAAGGTGGCCCAACGAAGTACTGAGGGGGTGGTCATAATAAAGTGGCCACTCAGTGTATATTTAAAATAACATACAAATATATTTAAAAATGCGCAGCGAAGTACAAAGAGCGAAGGACTAAGTGATAGCTCATGGGGAGGGTCTGGGCCGCCCCAACGGAATGCAACAGTGCATTTGTTTGTTTACAGCTTTTTGCATAAGAAATATATTTTTTTTCTCTGAGACCATGTTGATACTTAGTGATAATGAAAGTCGGAAACAAATAATTAGAAATTAATTTATTATATAACTGAATTTATATGCGAAGTGATTACGCGAACGCATTGCTTCGAACAGCAAACTGTCTGCATGTCAATAGACAGTAGACGACTCCCGTATTCCCTGGGTTCTCTTGTAAGACTGATGACGTCAGATGTAATGCTCTGCAGGAAAGCTGATTCCGTCCTACCGCATCAGTTACAAGCGGCAAAAAAGTACATTACGGAAATTAAAATATAACGCACAAAAAGTTTCTCATAGCTGAAGTATCAGAGGCACAAAGATTTTCAAATCAAACACTTAAATGGAGAAATATAGAAGGAAACATGATTTAACTCTACGCCTTCTAGCGGGAGAATTTAGCCTAACGGAAAAGTGGGATTAGGCGAAAAGTATTCTTGATATCAAAAGCTATGCTGCAAAAAAAAAAAAAAGAACTTTTCGTATACTGTATATCTCTCGAAAGCAGAGATAGCGAGAAAGAGGTTTTCACCTTTACGCCCCTAGCGGAAAATCTATGCATTATTTAAAGACGAAAATGCTCTCATCTTTATTGTAGCGAATGATGCAAAGTAAAAAAAAATTCTCAACACGGTTTTTAGAAGATCAGAAACAGCTGCAAACATAGGTACACAAACACCACCTAGCGGCAGAACTGTGAACTGCAAACCTGAAGTGTTGCACATGGTAAATGTTCTCCGGTATTAAAATAATTTTTCTAAATATCACCTTTAGAAGCAGATATATTGAGAAAAATAGATTAAATATTTGAGCCCTTCTCGACGAAATTGTGCATTGTTATGGAAAGAAAATACAGGTAAAAAGTTTTCATAATTAGCAGTATCTGACCGAAAAATTTCTTTTCAATCGGGTTTTTAGTCTCGTAGATATTGCCGTAAACGCAAGCATGAACTTACGCTCCAGCGTGGCACACTTGTTCTTCAAGACGAATTGGAAATTGTATACGAAACAAACATTCTCCAACAAAGAAAGGATTCTTCAAATCGGACACTTAAAACCAGAGATATCGACAAAAACAAGAAATACATCTACGCCCCTGGCGGAAAAACTTTTCACTATTTTAAGCAGAAGGTATTCTCAAATGGTTTTACGAAGTGAGCGGTATCGGTCCACAAGGAAATTTTTCAGTCGAGTATTCAGAAGCTTAGGTTTTGCTACAAATACATCAAAAGCAGAAATAAACACTTACGCCCTTTAGTGGCCGAACCATTATTTTCCAAAAACTAGAAATTATACACGAAATATTTCCCACCAGGAGCTGTATCTGATGCAGAAATAATATTTCAAATCGTACTTTTAAAAGCAGGTACACTATATTGACAAAAGTAACCGAACACCCCTTCAAAAGCAAATGAACGGATACGCTGAGTTTTTAAGATGCGCGGTACAGCTGCAAACGGTACAAATATTAGCCTGCAGCTGACCTCGATCATATCGCACGGTGAGGTTAAGTGAAAATGTAGCGGCGGGAGAGAACTGACTTTGAGAAAGGAAAGATTGTTGGGTGTTATATTAGTGGGTTGTCCATAACAGAAACCAAGAGGCGTTTAAACATACCCAAGTTAACCGTTTTGGAGGTACTGAAGACACATGGCGTTCTTGAAGCAGGAAAACGTACCGGCGGTCCAAGGAAAATCATTGGTAGAGGACGTCGAAGTCTCAGGAGATCCTTTCAGCTAATCGACGGTGTACCGCACAAGACCTCAGTGTTCATTTGTACACGTACCTTTCGCTGAGGACTTCATTCCATGGGTTACCGTGGTCGTGCAGCTGCTCATAAGTCTTTCATCTTCACTCCCTCGGAATGCTACTCGACGTTTAGCATGGTGTAAAGAACATTTATCGTGGACCGTAGTTCAACGGAAACAGGTCCTATGGACTGATGAATCTAGATACACGTCTGATGGCCGTATGTGGGTATGGCGGCAGCAGGGGGGACGCTATTTACAATAGTGTACTATTCCAATGGTCAAGTTTGGAGCTGGCAGTGTATTCCTGTGGGGTTTTGTTTCGTCGTATAATCTAGGACAAACCTGTTAACCAGCACGTCTACCTCGATATTCTAGACAATTATACTCCTGTGGGGTTTTGTTTCAGTGTACTCCGTGGGGTTTTGTTTCAGTGTACTCCGTGGGGTTTTGTTTCGTCGTATGATCTAGGACAAACCTGTTAACCAGCACGTCTACCTCGATATTCTAGACAATTATACTGCTGTAGGGTTTTGTTTCGGAAGTATTTCTACGATATTCTAGACAATTTTACTCTTGTGGGGTTTTGTTTCGGAAGTGTTTTCAACGTTATTTTAGACAATTATACTCATGTGGGGTTTTGTTTCGGAAGTGTTTTCTGCGATATTCTAGACAATTTTACTCCTGTGGGGTTTTGTTTCTGAAGGGTTTTCTACGTTATTCTAGACAATTATACTCCTGTGGGGTTTTGTTTCGGAAGAGTTTTCTACGATATTCTAGACAATTATACTCCTGTGGGGTTTTGTTTCGAAAGTGTTTTCTATGATATTCTAGACAATTATACTCCTGTGGGGTTTTGTTTCAGTGTACTCCTGTGGGGTTTTGTTTCGTCGTATGATCTAGGGCAAACCTGTTAACCAGCACGTCTACCTCGATATCCTACCAACTCTGTGGCAATAATATGAAACCGAGCCTTGTTGATACCAGCAGGATAATGCACCGAGCCATAAAGCAAGGACTGTTGCGGCGTTGTTTGACGATAATTCCCTATCGTTTGTGGACTGGCCAGCACAGAGCCCTGATCTTAATCACATAGAGCGCGTATGGGATGAATTAGAGCGCCTCACAAGAAGTTTGGAACTAAGGCCTACTACTAAGCAACAGTTAGCAGCAGCATTATGTACTGAATGGAAGCGCATACCTATCGTTGTGTTCCAGAACCTTGTCACAAGCATGTCTCGAAGGGTCAGTGCATGTATCAAAGAGAAAGGTGGACCGACACCGTACTAATGTATTTCAATAAATTCCATGTTGTGTTTCTTTTCTAGGTGTCCGGTGACTTTTGTCAATATAGTGCATATTGGAAGAAAAAGCAATTTACCTTTACGTCCTCTAGCGGAAAATCTATGTATTATTTGAAAACGAGATTGTACCTAAAATTGTGTTCGATATAAATAGCATCGAAAGGAAAAGATAACTTTTTCAATCGGGAATGTAGAAGAAAATATATGAAATAAAACGTATTTTGAACTCGATATGATTGGCATTTACGCCCTCTAGCGGCGAAATTGTGCATGAATAAAAAAGAACAGAATGCAAAAAGAATCTTGATTCTCGTATATTAAGCTTCCCAACGTGAAAAGAATTTTTCAAATTGAGCTAACAGTTGGACAGGTAGAAGCCCGTACTTGTTTTTATTTCTTTGTTTTTCATAAAATACGTGCTAAAAAAAATTAGGGATTCCCAAACAGTTGAAAAACGTATGCAGTTCTCTCTTTCTGAAGCTACAGAATAATCCAACAATTCACAAATTTAGGCTTTTTCTCTCCGCAAGACAAAACATTTAGGACAACCCTTTATTCCTCCTTATTCAAGATTATTTGCTTCATCAGAATGAGTATAACACCAATTGCGTAGCTACACACTGTACAGAGATCGTGAACATTCATGCTGCTACTGTCTTATATATTTAAGACAGTAGTATGTATTTAAGACAGTAGTGACAGTCTTATATATTATAGACACTAGCATATACGCATATTAGGGCGGAGCGAAAAAAACTCAAACGCCCTAGTATTCAAAAGATGTAGTTGGTAGTCAGTATGCCACAGCTTAAAACGTTTTTGATTCAGAGAATATCTTCCGTTTGCGCTTTTACATCAAAGTTTCGAATTTTAGCCAAAAATCGAAATTTTTAATTAGAAGCAAATACGTTTCACTTTAGCAGGGTTTTCATTTATACACCTCAGGTAAGTAAAATAAGAGTATAAAAATGGTTTATCTCTTCATAGAAGACCTCTGGGCTCAGGGTCGTAACGTTCAGTTTGTTGGGAAACCAGTCAATTTACGGCTGATTCGGGGAATGTTTCAGGCAGGCACTTGCTGCATTCTTAGCATTGTACAGATCCAATATACGGATTATTTTATTGTAATACGACCAAAAAAAAAATAAAACCACATTCACAAAACACCCCATTCGCCCCATCCCACTCCCACTAAGCTAGGGGCCGTCTAAGTGGCTCATCCAGGCCATCCAGACATACATATTTGATCAAACAAAGGGACATAGATGTGACTAAACGTTCCTGTCTTGAGTGCTACGGAGCACCTACGAACACTGGGAAACATGCTGGTGTTATGCGATGTCTAGAAAGAAAAGTAGGAACAACTTTTCATTGAGTTGTGTGTCAGTTACACAGCAACCAACTCCCAGTGTTTCATCTCGTGGTGGCAGTAGACAGGGAAACCTCCGGCACTAAAAAACCTATCTAGGACCTGTCGGCAAATACCTGATAGATTGATAAAACCTGCCTGTGATCAAATTCAAAGCAATTGCGCAATAACCCAGAAGTCGGTGCCAAAAATCTCAGTGCAGATCAAAGATATCTTCATGACGTATGTCAACAGTATCATCTGAAGAATACCCCACCGACTTGGCGGAGATAAATCTGGGAATTCTGCATCATGCCCGATGGGGCACCACAGCCAACCGAATTTTGAGATTGTACACTGGAACCAGTTGACCTTCTCAAAATCTCAAGATCTTGGTCACTTTCATCATGAAAGTGTACGGTCCAATATGGTTTACCATCAAATGCACACACGCTGATCGATGCAACCAGGAAACTGTGGGTAACCTGCAACGCCATCACGTACCTCACCAAGAAGGAAGCCAGTGTCCATCGGAAAGTTCTACAGGATAATAGGTAATTTACCCATCCAGAAAGTATGCTAGTGTCAATGCTCCATGATTATCGCCCTGAATACCGCCAAGATGCTGCGCGGAAGATCCTTGCCACGAGAAACAGCAAGTCCGACGGGATCAGAAAATTCTCACTCCTTTAATTGAATTTTAAGGCAGAGAGTTACATTGATTTGATTGATTGGAATGCTGAAGTTATCACTGAGCTTCTAGTGATGATGGATATCTCAGAGGAAGAATTGCAAAATATCATCTCAAACCCTGCATCTTACGTCTCTGATAATGGATTAAGTCACCTACTGTGCCATTTACAGGCAGTGACGCAAGCATCAAATAAAGCCTGTGGACCACTAGCCAGTGATGGGTACTGTGAGGCGCCTGCCCCGCAGCACGCACGCGACATAAAGACAGATAGCAGCAACAATGAACGTCTGCGTAGCTATATTGGTAGAGTGACTTATTCCGGAATGAGGGGACCCGGGTTCGAGCCCCGGCTTGGACAACAATGACGGAGAAATTTACTTCGTTATAACGGCGCCCGAACTTTCCGGATGAACTGACCGTTTCAAATCTCGCAATGATATGATGTTATTTCCACACCACGAGATAGGAAAAATAAGAAATTCCCTTCTCCAGCGCTTCGAAAAATAAAAATGTGTGATTTTGCATTCCACACACCAGATTGACTGGGAGTTCTCAAGTGCATGTTCTACAGCGGCTGGCTGCCAGCAACGATTCATTGTCACGGCTGACCCGTGGGCTATGCCTCCGGCTCTCTGTCGGGGGCGGGGGGGGAGATGTGAGGTGCCTGGCCCGCAGCACGCACACGACATAAAGGCAGATAGCAGCAACAATGAACGTCCGCGTAGCTCAATTGATACAGTGACTCATTCCGGAATGAGTACATAAGAGCAAAACTGCAGGACAGAGCGAAAATGCCCACTTTTGAAACAAAGTCACACTTTAAGCCATAGAAGCCAAAACGCCTCAAATAGGTGGAAGTTTCCGCAAGCCCACATTTTTGGCAAGGTACTTGATGGTGTTGTTGTTGGGAGAGCATGGGAAGGACTTCATTGCGCCCGACTCCGCTTGGCGAGTCTTGGGTACTCTTCAGTAGCGAAGAGCCCCAAATGTAATCGTTGCAGTGCTAAAAATGCGGCATGTGCCTATCTGAAGCAGTCCCCAAATCAGATGTAAATTGACTGTTTTTCCAACCAAATGAGCGTTACTATCCTGAGTCCAGGAGTCTTCTATAACGTGATGAAACATTTTTATAGACTTATTTTACTTACCTGAGGTCTGTAAATGGAAAACCTGCCAAAGTGAGACGTATTTGCTTTTAGTTAAAAATTTCGATTTTTGGAGAAAGTACTAAACTGATGTAAAGGCGCAGACGGAAGATATTCTCCGAATTAAAACCGACTGTGATGTACTGACTACAAACCACAACTTTTGAGCGCTCGGGCGTTTGAGATTCAAAACTTTTTTTTTTTTTGCACCACCCTGATGTGTATTGAGCCGAACTGCAAATTTAATAAACGTTTCCATCGCGATACATGCATATGTAGTACAGAAATTGCTTGGTATATGTTAATGTACCATGATTGTTTAGATGGGCAAAATAACATTTTGTTTGTTTAAGGGTGAGAACATTTTCATTCACCGAAGAACTCCCAACTTTGCTAAAGTTGCAGACTGTAAGCTGAGAGCTGAGAACCCGGAGGATAAAATGCAGCAAAGACTTCTTCCCCAAGAGGAGTATTTGGGGAATGCGCATTAACGTCTGTTTTAAACCTTCGAAATTTAAGGAGCTTTACCTTTAAACTGGGACTTTATCAGACAGTGCCAGCATCCAAAAATTCAATATGCTAATATTTCGAAAATAGGAACAAGGTAGAGAATAAATCACACAATTATTTCTTGTGTTTTTAATACTGTTATTTGGAGGAAATCTAAATACTTAAGAAATATGAAATTTATGAGCGTCTTATTTATCTGCTCTGAGGAATACCAATTTTTACGCAGTTCTGCTGCACTAGTTCAAATATTATAAACTCGTCAAGGACTATGATTATCTTATTAAATTTTTCACTTTTGGTTTCATCTTCCTGGACAATTTTCAGGTGGCTTTCAGTAGTTGCATATACGTGTACACCTCCCTTGCTTTACTAACTAGTTATTTCTTTAAAAAAGTAACATATTATGTTTTAGGGCTGTATGGATTTATAAAATAATTTTAGTACACATTTTGGAAGCATCTTATTTTGCTTGTTTCAGGTGAAAAATATCGTGATTTGGAGTACGTTGCCTAAACATGAATGTAACTTGTTTAGAGTACTTTGGCTTAAAGTAGTAGTCATTCCTTTGGGTGTTATACAATTCGAATATGCATGAAAACTTTAATTTAAAGCATTTTCTCTAATCATAGTCTCGAGACTGTAAAACCCTTTGAGTGAACATAAGAAATGTGCAATTTTAATGAGTATTTTGAAAAGTGCTATGAATCACGAATATGAGACAGTTCCACCGAAAAGAAACGTATCTTGCTTTGGGAATTTTAGCTCAAAGTAGTCGTCATTGCTTTGGGTGTAATACAAGTCCAATTAATTCTGACGTAGCTATGGAGTCACGCAGATATCAAGACCGCAAGTAGCAGCGATAAGCACTCGGAAACTTAATTGGGAAAACATTCGCTTCCGGAGCGAAAGGATGCAAATTCGAGTCCTGTCACCGGCAGACAGAAGGACTTATGAAGTTCACTTTGGTGCCAGAACGTAAAATGGATCTACTAGCAGTTCGGTTCTTCAAAAAATGTGTGACATTTTTTCCATACATCGTTTGGAATTAATGAGGAAATGCTTCTTCGCTTTGAAAAATGCGTGAAGCATCTTTCAGACATCGTCTCGAATTAATGAGAATTCCTTCTTCTACAGAGAGTTACTTCAAACATGGTTTGCGGTGGACACGAAACCTGCGATTTGGACGGGGGGCGAGGGAGGGGGTTCATGTGACGTACTACAGAGGTAACCCACATGTCAAGACAGCATGTAGCAGTGATAAGCCCTTGCCGGCGTAGCTTAATTCGGAAATCATTCGGATCCGTATTTCGCTATATAATATGCAAAATTTAATTTCAAACTCTTTGTGTGATCACAGACTTAAGACTGAAGTATTTCAACTGAGCTTAAAATATCTGCAATTTTAAGGAGTGCTTAGAAAAATGCTACGGATCATGAATTTGAGACAGTTCGACTAAACCTGAAAATAACTTCCTTTGAGCATTTCAACTTAGCATAGTCATCATTCCGTAAAATGTCATAGAAGTATAATAGACATGGAAATTTCAATTTCAAACACTTTGTTTAATCATAACCTTGAATTTCGGCTGAACATAAAATATTTACAATTTTAGTGATTGTTTAGAGAAGCACAACGGATCACAATTTTGAGGCACTTCGTCTGAACCTGAGAATAACTTGCTTTGAGTATACTGGCTTAAACCTCTAAGCAGATGATGCACCTGAACTAAAATGGTGCCCAAAGTCTTCTGCGCGCTCCAAGCAGAAATGTTCATATAGCTGCCTGATTTTACGAGCCATGCGGCAAAACATGTCTTTTCGCCTTCTCATATGAATAATACAACACACAAACCTGTCATGGGTTACAAGTGCTCGCTTCTGGTCCTGTATGCTCTGCGGCGCGACCGCAGGCATGATGGAAAAAAGCTAGTTCCCCTGACACGGATTTCATGCCTTTGGGTAGAAACAAGTGACTCAAATATCTTCTATCTCCTTTCTTTTGTTGGTCGCCATTCGTATTGACCTTTTAGCAGGTAAGCAGTCAAAAGATATTTGTGCCAAATCGTCTCCCTAAATGACAACTTTGAATAATAAAGGTATGGGAGAAAATAACAGTTTCTTAAGCGCAGTTCCACTCTTTCCTGCCGCGTTCGGTTCATGTCTTAGACAGCGTATATATTCGTTCAATCTCATTCCAGACGATTTTGCTTGCCCCAAGTTAATTCGTTCCAGTCGGTTAAAATATTAACACAGTTCGGCATTCCACAGGATGTATTAAAGTCCGATCGGCATGCAAATTTTATTCGCAAGCACCTCGTCTAAAGCATTACGACTGAGCATAATACCGTTGAAACTCGGTTATAAGTTTTTCTAAGGGGATGGCCTTAAAAACGTATACATATAAACAACGTACGAAAGAAATTTCAAAATATTAAGTACTATTCTAAAGTTGTGAATGCTTCCAAAAAAAAAAAAGGGCGGGGGGACGGGGAGCTCTAGGGGCGGGGGTGTATTCCCCCCTCCAAAAAAACTGTAATATTTCGATATTTCAAAAACGTATTGTCAGTAAATGCACTCATAACACATTTAATTGTGGAAAAAATATAAATTTCGTAACGCCTCCCGTAGAAAATTTCTGGGCACGCCACTCTTGGGGAGAACGTATAACCGAAGTTTCACTGTATATTTGCAATTTTTGTTAAATGCTAGGAAAGGTGCTACGAATCAAAAATTTGGGTATGCAATAACGCCGTAAAATGAAAGTTACTACTAATAACGACAAAACGTAGTAACCTTTCAATAATAAGTCACTTCTGTCTCAGCCCGATACACTAAAGAATTTTATCTAACACACATGCCGTAGTTAAATAATTTCGAGCTTGCTCCAAGCTCATTTTCAAGCCGAAAGTGCCATCGATGTACGATGCACAACCGAAATTTTAGACTGGATTCCGAGGGACAGAAAAAGACCTAGAAGAAGACCCTATGGGAGATGGATGGATGAAATTCCAAAGCATGCCAGAGTGACATCAAGGAGGCAGACTCAAGACAGACAATTGTGGTGGAAACTTATTGAGACTTTCATCCAGCAGTGGATTAATAATGGTTGACAATAATTATCATAATGATGATGATACTGTATATATACACTATATTGACAAAAGTCTCCGGACACCTAGAAGAGAAACACAACATAGCATTTATTGACATACGTTACTGAAGTGTGGGTCCAACTTTGGCTTTAATGCATGCACATTGCACAGACCCTTTGAGATATGCTTTCGACAAGGTTTCGGAACACAGCGCATGCGCTTCCATTCAGTACATAATTCTGCCGCTAACTGTTCCTTAGTGGTAGGTCTTGGTTCCAAACTTTTTATGCTGCGCTCTAATTCATCCCATAGGTGCTCTATGGGATTAAGATCAGGGCTCTGTGCTGTCCAGTCCATACAGGATACGGAATTACCATCACACCACGCCGTAACAATCCTTGCTTTATGGCTCGGTGCATTATCCTGCTGATACCAACAAGGCTCGGCTCCATAGTATTGCCACAGAGATGGTAGGGCATAATTGTCCAGAATATCGAGGTAGACGTGCTGGTTAACAGTTTGTACACGATAACCAATCGGCCATGACCATACCACGAAAAACACCCCCACACGAGTACACTGGCAGCTCCAAACTTGACCGTAGGAGCAGAACACTGTGGTATATAGCGTTCCCCTGCTGCCACCGTACCCACACAAAGCCATCAAACTGATGGATCGTGTATTTGTATTCATCAGTCCATAGGACCTGTTTCCGTTGATCTACGCTCCACGATAAATGTTCTTTACACCATACTAAACGACGAGTAGCATTCCGAGTGGAGATGAAAGGCTTATGAGCAGACGCACGACCACAGTAATCCATGGTATGAAGTTATCTGCGAATGGTACGTGTACATACCGAGATTCCAGAATTTTTACTCACCTGTGCACCGTGGTCTTGTGCAGTACTCCGTCGATTAGCTGTAACGACTCTCCTGAGGCTTCAACGCCCTCTATCACTCATTTTCTTTGGTCTGCCGGTACGTTTTGCTGCTTCAGGAACGCCGTGTGTCTTCCAAGTATTCAGTACATAAAAAACAATTGACTTGGGCATGCTTAAACGCCTCTCGGTTTATCTTATGGACAACCCACTAATATAACACCGAACAATTTTTCCTCTCTCAAAGTCAGTTCTTTACCGCCGCGACATTTTACTCAACCTCATAGTGCGCTATGACCGCTGTCAGCTGCAGGCTTGTTTTTAAACAGTTTGTAGCTGTACCGCGCATCTTAACAACGCAGCGGATCCGTTCATTTGCTTTTGAAGAGGTGTCTGGTGACTTTTGTCAATATAGTGTATATAGAAGTAACTACGACATATGTGTTAGATGGAAGTGTTTAGTGGCTCGTGCGGAGACAGAGGTGACTTATTATTGATATTATTTGAACACGAAACTTGTTTTTTATTACGTAGTAACCTTATTTAATACCAATAGTCTAGTTAGAGTTAAACGTTTGAATTTGTCAGCTAGATTACCCTGCAGCAAAAACTTCACTTACTGCGAATTAACCATAAACAATCAAGTACGTGCGTGTATGTGATTACATGCAGTTCAACCACTTCGTGAACACCCAAGAGTTCGAGGAATCGCATAACATACATTAATGGTTTCCGCCTTCAGTGATATGTATACAAAAGCCACTGCGGCTAGGAACTACTTTGGTTAATGGCTCCCAACTTTAGGAACCGAAAAGCAACGCTCTATCTCAGCGGAAGTAATGCGAATGCCTGCGCAGTGGAACTGCACAGCAGAATCACAATAATTCCCCTTTCAGACTATACTTGTCTGTGTTTCTAAAGCAAGACGGGAACAACTCCATTAGTTAGAAGAATGTTGAAGACAGAAATACTTACGACCACACAAAGAAGCGTGGAGCGAATGACCTAAAAGAACCCAGTTTTCATGTGAGTGAAGAAAAGCACAAACTTCCACCAAAGTATATGTTTGTTTCAGAACTGCTGCTCATTCTCAAAACCTGAGTTCTAACTAGCAATACTATTTCAAAATAATGTTTAATTAATTACGTATTTATCTTGTTTTTCTATGATTTCTCACCGCCTATTTAAAAGTTTTCAGAAACGCGATTTCAGACATTAAAATAACCAGAAGTTTGTGTTTAAAAGTCTAATAGCCGATGTATCTTTATCCAGATATCTGCTAAGATAGAAACAAACTGCATCTGCATGATGCAAGGTCTGAAGAATATACCTAGTTCGCATATTTTGCCTCAACTAGTCTTCTGCGACGAGTATAATCATTGCTTCAAAATAAATGTGCGAAAATTAAAAGTTCTTTGAAATCAAACCTTGTAATCTTGAGATAGATCAAACGAACGAGGTGAATTCGTAAAAGATCTTATTTTAAGGTCTACTATAGTTTGCCTAGGTGTTTGGCTCGACTTCATCAGAACGAATTGAGCAATAAACTTAAATCGTATAGATAACCCTTTAAGCTGCCGGTGTACCAGAAACAAATGAGGCCCCACACTTTCTGCGCTCCGCAAAGATAAATGTTCACATATAGGCGCTGGGTTTTAGGAAAGCTACGACAAAACAATTACTTTCCCGTTATTATCACAATAGTTCTGATCTCAAACCTGTTACAACTAAATATCACCAATGCCCAACATAGATAACCCCTTGGTTATACGAGCTCCTGGCCAGAGTATTTTGTTCTCTAGCCATGATCCAAGGAATGATGCGGAAGGGCAATCACCTCTGACACGGACATCATGCTACTGGGTCGAAAGGAAAGCCATTTTTAGGATCTTAGCTACTATTACAGCCTTTTGAGTAGGTAATCAGCTCGTATGAATTAGTGTCAATCACTCCCATAAATGACCAATTTGAGTAAGTAAGCTAAGAAGAAAGCAACGTTTTCTGAGGCGCACGTTCACTCCGAAACGTGTTCAACCCACATATTAGAGAGCGAGCTGATTTCAGCGAACATTTAACTCAGTTTCAATGAGTTAACTCGTTGCAACCGATTAAAGGGTTAAAAATCATTGTTGCATAACCTGTGTTAGGACGCTCACGAATTGTGGTATAGCAGTGCAGACAGGATATAGACACTCCTATTTTTTCTCGGTAAAATCAATTATATACACCCTACGATCAATTTCATTATGGAGCTTGAACACAATAGTACCTTGCCTTATGTCGACGTCACAGTGAGCAAATCGCATGACAAACGCCTACATATGGAAGTCTATCATTAACCCATCTAAATTCCAAATCTGATGCTCCGCAGTTCATACTACCCTGATGATTACAAGATGGCCTTCTTCCGTTCTCGAACTAGAAGAGCCTTCGCTGTCTCCTCCGATGTTTGTTCTAGACAATCCGAACGCAAAAAAATAGTCGAATTAGCCACTGAGGCAAGATATACGTCGAACCAGATGCATAATTTTATCGGAAAAGCCAGAACCAGCTGTGTTAATCTTTCTATGTCGCAACTTCGCTACCTGGGCTCTATTCCTTACATACAGAGTGTTTCCTATCAACTCGAAAACGCGCTGAACTTCGGTGTCGGCATATGAACTTCGGTGTCGGCATAAGGTCTCCGGCATCTTTATATACGATGCTTAAGAGAAATATTGACGAGCCCCCTGTTCTCAGTGAGGCAGGTGTTTATGCTATTCCACTGCAATATCCGGACGGCTCCAGGCGATATTACATCGGAATGAGCAAACGTTCGTTTGGAATTAGAATCAGCGAACATAAAAGGGATACAAAACACAGAAAAATAATCACCGTCCTATAAAGGAAATTCGCGAAACCTTGGAAATATTGACCAGCAGCGGGTCTTGCGATGATAGGATTTCTCTGAAGTTACCACGTTTTTGGAATCAGTTCTTCAAGTAATGCTGCGTTTCCTACCATGGAACCGCGTGCCCAACCAACGCGACCTCGTTTCTTCGAATTGTCATATTTGCGCCTACTCATTTATTGTCTAGTCAAGTCACCACGTTCAAATTTGTTGAAACGTTCTATTATCCAGTTTGCAGTTAACTGTCTACCTTCCTTGAAAAAGCCATCTGGTTGATGTGTGAAAGTTCCTAAAGTTTTATTTCTATTCTACGGCAAAAAATTCGGATCATTAGTACAGTTACACTCTACATAGCCCTTTCTTTATGAACAAAGCGGTCCAAAAATGTGGGAAACAGGGTCCTGTCTGCACGCTCACGATAACATACTACTCATTACGGGAGAACTGGGTAGTCATCCCATTTGCTCCTCACGCTTGAAATTGCCAAAATTCCAAACATATTTTAATTTCAAAATTATTTTCAAACCGATAAACAAAATCAATGCTTTACGGATCAAAAGGCTGTATCAAATATATATAATTCCTGGGGAATTTATCAGTTAATTGTGAATATAGACTTTCATTTATACGACAGCCAAAGCCATATCTCTTCGAGTAAAGCAACACAAGACTTAAACGCGGAACTCTGAACTGAAGAAGTCGTCTATAGATCAACACTGTGACGAAACTAACCATACAATTGGGTCTAAAATGACTAAATTATTGATAAACCTTATTTAGCCATTCACCTTGCTACTTTGGAAACTTCGCACATTTATCGAAACCCTACATGACCGGTCAATGACATGGCATCTGCTTCAATTCTTTCAAACGCCAAGAAACAACTCAACAAAATATGTGACTGTCTGAAAACTGGCGATATCACTATGATTTAAATATTCACTCTCCATTTGTCCTGAAGAAGGGCAGTCAAATGCTTATACAAAATATAGTAGACCTTAAAATGAAATCTATTTTGAATAAGCTTTTGACCTTACACGCACATTGCACCAAACAATTCAAATAAAGCTTATTTTCCAGTGTTTGCCACCTTTCTCAGGCATTAGAGGTTACGATGGATCGTGGTACTGACAAAATTTGACAACATAATTTTTTTAAATTACCATCCTAGTCTTTCATTTGGTTATCCTGTACGTTACATTTTCTAAGATAGGTATTACAATATTGCCATGCTGCAATTTATAGATCAGAAATTCCCTAAGCAGCAATTCTTCACATTTGAAACTCACACTCCATACTAACTTTGACAGCTTTCATTTATTGCACATCCGTTTTTTTTTTGCCTCATAAGTCAATACACAGTCGTATCAGAATAATATCACCACCTACCTAATAATGGGAATTACCACCCATTGGCACGGATGACAGTGGTAAGACCGCATGGCATAGCCGCAATGAGGCCCTGGAAGGTTACCCGTACCACACGTACCCATTCGGACTGCAGCTGAACACGGAGTTCCCGAAGATGACGTGCTTATGGGTCGGTACGTCGAACTTCTTGACCCAAATAGTATTACAAGTGCTTCTATGGGGGTTGAGATCGGGTGATTTCGCTGTCCACGAGAGAACGAAGACATCGCTGTCGTGTTCTTGGAACCCGTCACGCACCCCCTTAGCGACTTGGAACGGCGCATTGTCCTGTTGGTAGACACCATCACCACCAGGGTAAACGTCCAACATGAAGGGATACATGTGGTCAGCGAGGATGGACAGGAATTCATTGGCGTTCCGGGACCCATCCAGAAGTACCAGGGGATCCCACGCCATACCAGGAAAACGTCACCCAGACATGCACACTGCCACCGCCTGCCTGTACGTGACCGACAATAGTATAAACACATGTTGACTCTCGTATCTGAGGCCCTATCCGTCACCACCCGTCTATTCTATGGAGTAAAACCTCGATTCGTTGGAGAAGGCAACATTTCCCCACTCTTCCAGTGTCCAATGACAGTAGTCCCATGCGAACTGCAGGCGTCGTTGCCGATGGACCTGGGTTAACATGGACGCATTGATGCAGCGTCGACTCCGGAAATCCATGCGTAACACGGTTCGCCTTATTGTTATCATATACACGTACCTGTGTGCGCCAGCGTTCATTTGCGTGGTCAATTGTTGTACGCTTTCACGACGATGGCCCTTTGCCAGCCGACGGAGGCGACGTCCTCCTTTGTGGTCGATGGCCTTCGGGAGGTAATCGGTGTGCCAGAGGTCCATTCTTGGAACATCCTTACTTCAGCACGTCACGAACAGAGCACGAAGTCTGCTGTTTTTGAGATGTTCGCGTCCTTGACGCGGTAGCCAATGATCATTCGTTTTTGAATGTCCGTCAAATCACTACCTCTGCACGTTGCGCTTAAGTATCGCACTATGGCTCATTTGTCCTGGCCGGCTGTTTACATTTCATTGCGGTCTACCTTCTCACGTGCATTTTTTATCGCGTCTTGGTAGGTACACTGTGATTCCGGGGATAGTCACATTATTCTGATACGACCGTGTATATAAACGTCGAGTCACATTATTGTGACCACCAAATAATATCCAGAGTAACCTCCGTGTGCACCGCTGACAGCAGCTAGACGGGCCGAGAGTGACTCAATAAGGTGGTGAAAGGTGTTCACAGGTATGTGGAGCCATGCTTACTGCAATGCATCTGACAGCTGCTGGAGGGTGCGTAGTGAAGGATCCATAGAGCGAACAATACAATTAAGGTGGTCCCACAGATGCTCAATTGGGTTTAAGTCTGTGGAATCAGGGGCCAGAGAAGTACTTTGAAATCTTCATCGTGCTCTTCCAACCGTTCTCAGGCATTTCTAGCTGTGTGACACGTCGCAATGTCGCGCTGGAAGATCTCATCAGCGACAGGGAAGACCATCCGCATGTATGGATGTACGTGGTATGCAAGGATGGATTTATAACGAATTCTGTCCATAGTGCCTTTCACAGGTATGAGTGGACCCAGCGAATGCCGTAAAACCATTCCCCAGACCATAACGCTGCCCACACTGGATTGTGTTCTTCCAGCAATGGTTGAAGAGTGTTTGTTCTGCGATGTTTCTCCCCTTATACCCCAACGTCCATACGTTCGATGAAACAGAAAACGTGACTCATAGCAAAAGGCGATTTTTTGCCAATCAGCGGAAGTCCAAATCCTATACTGCCGTGCAAATGTAAGCCTTTTCTGTCGATGCGCCTTCGTTACCATAAATGCAGTGATCATACGTCTGCATCGGAGCCCCATACGCAGCAGGGTTTGCTGAACTGTCGTTTTAGACACACTTCCGGTAGCCTACTGGTTCAGTCGGCCGGTGAGTTGCTCCATTGCAGCGTGTCAATCGGCTCTCACGCACGTTCGAAACCGACGTTCACCTCTCACATCAATTACAAATGGTGCTCCACAGTTTTCACGTCACGTATTCGCAATGGTGCCGTTTCTCCAATCACGATACACTTTAACCACAGCAGCATGTTAACAGTTTATAAACTGCGCTGTTTCAGAAATACTGCCAGCCTTGGCCCAAAAGCCGGTAATCATCCCTTTTTGCAAATCTGATAAATTGCTCATTTTATCCATGACAGCAAAGAGTGATATGTTTTCAGATTGCCTACATTACACCTTATATACCGCCCAAGCCAGCTCTTGACACGTGCCTTCTTTCATTTGCTACGAGCTGTTGACGTCAAAAGTAGGTAGTGGTTACAATAATGTGACTCGACTGTGTATTTTAAATATTAATTCCAAACAGACATACTACAATAAAATGCATATGTCTGTAACAATATTCCTATACATCTTCGAGAAAATGCGAATTTCAAGTCCTTAAATTGTAAGAACAAGTATCCCTTACGCGTTGTTGCCACCTAATACTGCTTCTTCTGAACAGGTCGCTATAGTAAAGGATGACTTGGGAAAATAGGAAGCAGCCATTACTACACTGATGTCCAAAAGTAAAGTACAAACGCAATTTTTGCAATACTTCAAAATAGCAACCAGTAAAATGTTTAAATTTGCTGTCATACATACTTTGGGGAACGGTGAATCTAATGTAAGGGGCCGCAGGTGGCCTAGTGGTTAGCGTTTGTGACTGCCAGGTACGAACGTTCGAACAACTAAATACCCGCTGTGCGTCCGATGGGCACGTTAAGCCGTTGGACTCCGGGTACTGGCCCCCATCAAGAACAGCCTTTCTGAATACACTGCTGGATGAAAGTCTACTCAACGTCCCTTCGAGAGCTTTGTGTCTTGAGGCATTTCTTTCCATGTCACTAAAGTATGTTTTTCGAATGTCAGCTACCTATCACGAAAGTATTCTTCTGGCTCTTTACCTGTCTTTTGGTATCAAATGAAATATCTGAGTTCCTCAACTGCGGTCAGTAGCAATAATATAACGTATATATATATATATACTGACGGAAAAAAAATCCCAACACCACGAAAAAATAGTTGTAGAGGAATGAAATGGCGGCAATACATTTGTATAGGTAACATATTTAATCGATTAAGGTTTCAAGATCACAGCTTAATGTAAGCGCGAGAAGAGTCATTTTAAATGTGAAATGCTGGTACATTAATAACCGGTGTAACCGCCATAATGTTGAATGCAAGCACGCAAACGGTCATGCATTGTGTCGTACAGATGCTAGATGTCAGTTTGTTGGATGGAGTTCCATGCCTGTTGCACTTGGTCGGTCAATACAGGGACGGTTAATGCTGGTTGGGGGTGACGCTGGAGTTGTCGTCCAATGATCTCCCATACGTGCTCGATTGGTGAAAGATCTGGTGATCTAGCAGGCCACGGCAACATGTCAACACTCTGTAGAGCATGTTGGGTTACAACAGCGGTATGCGAGCGAGCGTTATCCTGTTGGAAAACATCCCCTGGAATGCTGTTCATGAATGGCTGCACAACAGGTTGAATCACCACACCGACGTACAACTGTGCCGTCAGGGTGCGTGGGAATACCACGAGAGTGCTCCTGCTGTCATAGGAAATTGCTCCCCAGACCATAACTCCAGGTGTAGGTCCAATGTGTCTCGGCCGCAGACAGGTTGGTTGCAGGCGCTCACCTGGGCTCCTTCTAACCAACACACGGCCATTACTGGCACCCACGTAGAACCGGCTTTCATCAGAAAACACAACAGATCTCCACTCCGTCCTCCAATGAGCTCTAGCTTGACACCACTGACGTCGCAAACGGCAGTGGTTTGGAGTAAGTAGAATGCACGCTACAGGGCGTCTGGCTCGGAGCTTTCCTTCAAGTAACCGTTTTGTAACAGTTCGGTGTGTCACTGTAGTGGCAACTGCAGCTCGAATTGCTGTCGCAGACACGGTACGGAGCGCCACGGCCATACGCCGCACACGGCGGTCTTCCCTCTCAGTAGTGCCACGTGGGCGGCCGGAACACGGTCTTCTTGAGGCAGTACCTTCCCTTGACCACCGCTGCCAACAATCATGCACAGTGACTACATTCCTGCCAAGTCGTTCTGCAATATTGCGGAAAGAAAATCTACCTACTCGTAGCCCTATTACACGACCTCGTTCAAACTCCGTGAGCTGTTGATAATGGCTTCTTCGTCTTCTTAAAGACATTCTTGACTAACCTCAACATACTACGTCGAATCTGAACGATAACTAACGCTCACGAACGTCACAGCGCGTATTTACAGCAAACCTGCTTTGCATGTTCCGAGGGGCGCTACTAGCGCCACACGTATGCGCCGAGCGCGAAATTTGTATAGACGTCATCCTACAGATGTACTTTCACCGCCTACCAACTGTCGTTTATCTAACACAACTCCTTCTTGGTGTTGGGATTTTTTTCCGTCATTGTATATAACGTTTCGCGTACGCCTAAGTCTAAGATTAGTAGCTAAAAACAAAAACTCCCTTCAAAACCGTATCTGAAATTTCAGTAATTAGAAAACATGCCAATTTTTAGCTGATTGTTATGGGAAAGTGCGTCTTTATAAGCACAATTAATTTTCTTATAGAAATATGTGTTTTTAGTGTTACAGCCTCTGGTTTCTACATTAAGCTAACTGAAGACTTGCACCGTCCAAATGCGGACTCCGCAGGAATATGAAGAACTCTCTCAAAGAATGATGGTGATGGCGTTACGCGTGCAATCCTGACAGGATCCGGCAGTCCTTCACCTAGACTAATGAAACAACCATGATTTGATATTTACTTTCAAGAAACAATTAAATTTTAAACTTGGTTGGCAATCTGCCCATGTTAAAAACGGCGCAATCCTTTATGTGACCCGAAACTCTTTTTTCACAATAAAGTGAATAGGACCGTGTATTTATTTACGTTTTAAAAACATATGCTTTTCGATTGCTCACAGTCTCTTTTTAAAATGAGAAATAACATAACTAGCATTTTCCTCTCTTTTATAAAGTACAATCAAATTTCGAAATCGTTGTACCAATTTTATGGGCATGAAAGACAACTTACGGCAGGATAAATACAAATTTTGAATTTTGACTGTGCTTTAAACGAAACAGCAAAAAGATAGTGTTAAGAATGGAACAACATGCATTTTATTAGAATGTGCCCTATTCTTTTATTCTACTAGCATTTACAACCTCTTTCTGCTACAGTAATCGTATGAGAAAAAATTTAGTTTTTCTTTTAAGAAACAATTAAATTTCAAACTTGGTCTTTACGCTGTCATGTTTACAAAGGCGCCTTTTTATGCGACCCATAAACTTGTTTTTACAATGAAGTGAGTAGGAACATGTATTATTTTTAAGATAAATTAAATTGCACTAAATGTACATGCTTTTTGATTACATATAGTCTTTCCTTGATATGACAGTCATGAACGTAACCAATATTACTCTCCCTTTTTTAAAACTTTGGGGCAATTTAATCTTAAAAATAATAATAATAATAATAGTAAAATCAATTTGTGGGCATGAAAGACAACCGAGGTGAGGCTGAATTCGCTGTAAGCGAAATTGGAAATCTTTGGTCTGTTAAATGAAATAGCAAAAAAGATACTGTAAGGAATGAAAGGCGTTCATTTTATTAGGAAAATTCATTTAAAAATTTTGAGCAATTCTTTTATATTACTAAAATTTACTTTTCTCAATTTACTCTCGTATAGACGAACACCCTCTTATTTTTAAAGCATTTCTTTCTAATACTTTTCGATTTATATACTGCTGGGAACATTTGTACATAACAGAGTATGCATGCAGCAGGTATATGTTAGAGGTTATAATGTCATATAGAAACAGGTTTTCCAAGTAAAAAAAACATTACGTTACATTTCAAAATGATGATGATCATATTTGGAGGATTTTAAGAAGGGAGTGTCTGACCCCAGGTCTTAAACAACCCTTAGAAATAGGAAGCTAGGAAATTTGGGCTAGAGTGCCCGATAGGAAAGTGGCACGGAAGCGAAGTAGAAAGGGGGAGGAATACGCCCTTATTTATTACCGGGGGGGGCAGTACCCGGGATCCGATGGCTTAACGTGCCCATCCGACGCACGGCGGATATTTAGTGGATCGAACCTAGGTACTTTCCGTGGCAGTACGAACGTTGTCCACTAGACCACCAGCCGCTCACGTTACATTTCACCAAATCTGTTATACTTTTGTACAATGTTTAATACAAAAAATACTGATTACTAAAACGCATAGAAGAGGCGCATGGCAAAAGGACGTTACCGTAGCCTCATTAACCTCTATTAAAAATGAAATGCCTGTCTTGCAAACGTCGAAAATCCTTTTGATCTTGCCGTCTTCCTCTGTTATTGTCTTTTTTGCATTTCTTTTGAAGAATAGAATTATTTTGCTTCCCGTTATAAACCTAAATGCGTTTTTCTTTGCGGATCATTTCTTGGAATTTCTTAGTTACACGCAGATTTTGTCTTACATGCCATTTCCAAATTCTTCCAAGGATAGAAAACAAAATGATGTAGAATTACAGCATCATATAGTTAACGTGAGGTAATACTTCCCATTCAAAAATATGTATCTCATATGAGCACATTAACCCATTAAAAAAGAAATCCTTTGCATTTCTCTTAACTAACAGTCATCGTTCTTATGTGGTTAAGAGATACAACCACGTGTTCCTGCAGAAGTAAATTCGAAGAAATTTATTGCAATCAGATTAAGATTGAGTATTTTTGACGAAAGTCATGTTACCTGCAGCGATAAGAAAATTCACTCATATGATATCGGAAAATCCAAACATATGTTCATGCTTGGTTCTTAAGTAAACCAAATATTGCATTGAATGAGCTAGCTCGACATTGTAAAAAAATCTTAAACAGCTTGACACGAGAAGTTATGAACACGTCAGCGTAAGGGATTGCACGTGCTTGCAGATTTAATAGACCATGAACATTGAAACACGTCGATAAAAATGTATGTCTTTCGAACAGGTGTGTGATACACATAACGTTTTCGGGATCGCATTCAGATAATGAACTTTTCGAGCAAGTCTCACCAGCAGCCAATATTAAGATGCTTTCGTTAAACCGTACTATTTCTTCTTTAATATACTTTATTCAGAGTCTAAATAGGAAAAAAATCTATTTTCACGATGTTTAAAATAAAATAAATATTTGAAGTTCTCAAACAAATTATATTTACTATATATCTCATGTTTGTAATACTTTTTACAACGTAATCCCTGTTTCAAAGGATTTAAGTTCTTTCTCTTGGAATGATTTCCTAACTCAACGCATTTTCATAGAGCAAATTACTAGAAATTGATTTCCAGATATCAGATATAAATTCATAGGATGACAAAGCTTTACTTTTTGATTGCGAGTGCGTGTCCTCTAAATGAAAGCTAGTTTAGAGTTTTGTTTGAAAATTGTCTAGATACATATTCGCAAGTTTCAGAATGAGCAAACTATTACACGTTATTTAAATTTCTGAAACCCGAAATTTTGTAATTGGGATTTTTACTCTAGCTACGTGAGATTTAACAATTTCCTTTGCCTTGAAGTTATAAGTTCAACTCATCTAATATCCTGAAATGACCACTACAAGGCAGCATACAGAATTCTTCCAAAGCTTTCTTTCACGACCAAATTGTTTATGAAAACCCTCCAAATATTAGGCGTCAGCGGATAAAAAAAGACAGCGCTCTTTCCACGTTTTAACAACACACAGCAACCGAAAAATTGCTATTCGGTCACCGCCGGGGAATTGAACTCACGGATCTCTCGATATCTAGCCGACCGCGTTAGCCTTACACCACGATGGCCAACAATCCACGGCGCTATGTGTGTTTTTAACTGCTATAATTATTATATAACCAGTGCCATTAATGCCCACCAAATGGAGACATCTCAGTTGCAGAGCCCATCTAACGGATTTATGATGTCAGAAGCTGACATAAAAACACACATAGCGCCGTGGATTGTTGGCCACCGTGATGTAAGGCTAACGCGCTCGGCTAGATATCGAGAGATCTGCGATTAGATTCCCCAGCGGTAACCGAATAACAATTTTTCTGTTGCTGTGTGTTGCTAAAACGTGGAAAGAGCGATCGATGCCTTTGTTTATTCAAATTGTTTATTTCGAAGAACGAAATAGTTGCGTTTTTCATGTCGTAAAAATGTTTTCGTCGCAATTCTGCATGGATAATATCGAAATGTCTTTGTTTTTATTCCATGCTGGAAGGAGAAGTTTATTACGAGAAGAATTGTTAAGATTTTAAGATCGGGAAATAAACTTCCACTATTAATTGCCGATTAGGGCCTTATGTGTATTCATCTTAATTGCTTCTGTTAATGCCCAGCCTGAAATGGCACCCAGAAAATCTGAATATATTCTGTTAGAAGTCGACACTCCAGAATTATAACTTAAGAGCAGACACTTGGTTTCAACTACCAATTAAGCTGTACCGGGCATTACCCATTTGTGTACGATCACCAGTTGATTGCTTATTCCTGAAGGCGAATTAGATTTTGAGATGAGATATTATCTGACTAAGGGAAATAATTTGGGGTATATAAATTACGGAAAATTGCCGGAAAATTTTTGTAAACAAATGAATTAGTTTCAGCCTCGGTGAAGTGAAATAGTCGTAAACTTTCTTTGGATATTTTTTTTGGTGTTCTTTCTTCTGTTAAGAGAAATCCTTGACGATTTTTCCACCTATTATTAGCAATATTGCTTATTTTACATCTATAAATGATAATTCCATGATTTTCATAGCATTTTTTAAATTAAAGACTACGAATATTTCTCTTCGTAGAGAGCACAATATGCTTACATACGCCATTTTCTTAGCAGATGATATTTGACTGCAGCAGATGTTACTTTCGTGATAATCTAACAAGCTGTTGCCAGTTTCAATTCTTTGAACTTCTTTTATTTTCTGCAATGTCTAATCAAATGCGTTCTACGTAGTGGAATCATAAAGTTCCGAGACTATACTCCTTTTCAACCTAAGAGTGAACCACTATGAAGGGTACGAAACAGCTACTTCCGCTACGAAAAGTAACCTCTATCGTTTAGAGCAAAAAGCATCAGAATTATTGCTTAGAATCCGTTTTTGTTTGCTCAGCAGTTTATTAGACAAAATTGCTATCTAAAAAAAATATCTGGAAGTTAAATCTCTTCCAGAAATAAATTTGTTCCGAGAAGTTTCCGAATCAAGAGCTTCGCACTTTCGGCTACTTCTGCCCACTTGGGATACAACTCGGACAGGAGGAAGGGGTGGAAAAGCTCTCCCAACATTAACAACATAGAGGCAATAAATTGACTAAATTGACAATCGAGGAAACTTGAAGGTTGTGCTACTCAAACAGGCAGTTGGGGAAGCAGTTCTGCCTCCACCAGATGTGTGGGTGGGTGGGGGAATCAGAAAGGACACAGTAGAAGAGCAGATTGACGCGGATGGATAAAATTCTTGCGTTCCACGACGAGATGTGATAAGGTTCTCCCGCTTTTCCCAGTAGTACACTTTTAGGGTGAATTGGAGCATAGGTACGTAGCTCACTAACAGATGGAAGTACATGGATGCACGAAAACCGGTCGAGAGCAGTGACCTTCATGAGTTATTGTGCTGAGTGACGTCGTTCTGTTAATTTCGGGAGCTGTGCTACACGATATTTGCTGACCACGTGCAGAACACAGCTGCGATTTCGATATGGACTGCAAACTAGAGCAGCGAGCGAACATCAAATTATACGTAAAACTCGGCAAATCGGGAACGGAGACGCATGAAATGTTACGGCAGGCTTATGGCAATAAAGCAATGAGTCGTGCGAGGTATTTTGAGTGGCACTCGTGCTTCAGGAGCGGCAGAACGACACTGGAAGACGACGAGAGGTCCGAGCCACTGCCCACGAGCAAAACCCCCGAAAATGTGGCGCAGGGACGATTTCCTGCTTCATCAGACAATGCAGCAGGTCACAGAGCGTTAGCAACACGCCAGTTTTGCAGCCGCAACAGGATGACTACCCTTCCTCATCCGCCTTACTCGTCAGATTTGGGCCCCTGTGACTACTTTCTGTTCCCGAAGATGAAGCTGAAGCTCAAGGGTCGCCGTTTTGAAGCCGTGGACGAGATTCAGTTCGAATCTCAGACGGCGTTTTACACGATTCAGGGCTTCCAGGGAGCGTTCCAACAGTGGCAAAAAAGCTGGCAGTGACTACTTTGAGGGAGATCATAGCCAGACTTAAGTAACGTAAGGACCTTGTTGTATATCGCCCTAGTCTCGGAATTTTTGATTGGACCTCGAAATGTGTGAACATCATCTATATAAACCAGACAATGAATTAATAACTATTGCTTTTGTTGAATCATTTACTCCTATGCGGTGACTTTAAAGTGTTCGTTTAGATATTTTACAAATATTTAGTTAAGTTTGCAGCTTCTTCCAGCGATGACACGAATTAGAACATCTGTATTAAGAAATTGACTTAGGTCATCAAGTAGACTTAATGCTTGAAATATCTGTTTATACACTCAATAAACCATTATTGTTATACAGATAAACCTGTAGCTCACATTGTGGACTTTAGGGAACTGCTCCTCAGCAGGCTTTGTAAAGATGGTACCCTTACATTATTTAATTTAACCGAAAAGCACTTTACTTTAAATTTGAAACAGATTTCATTTCTCTGATTTAATAAAATGATATACTAATTCAAAATGCAGATGGGCCTTCTAAAGAGTGAAATACAGTTTCCTCGAATAATGCGGAGCATTTTCTGACTTTTTAATTTTTTGCATCTAAGCATAGAATCGTCGTTAGGTAAGATTTGTTTATTTTATAATATTTCTACGTAGTACTTTCCTGCCATTGTAATGAGAATATTGTTCCGTAATATAAACCATTGTTTCATCAGATATATATATTTCACATATTTTCACTTCTGTGCTACTAGAGTTTCCTGTCAAAAGATTTGCTAAATATCCGAGCTTCCCCAAAGTCATGAAATAAATCATTCGTTGAAAACTTCGTGCAAGTTAGAGAATCGGGAGTGAACGTTTTAATATAAAAGAACACGAAAACTTGTCGAAAAATGGCGAAATAAAATCGTAAAGAAAGGAGTAGAAGGAATATGAAAGCTGTTGTGGAGAAGTGTCCACCGTTCTCGAGATACCAATAACATGTTCTGAGGCAACATGAGGTAAGAGATCATTCAGCCGTAAGTTGCGTCGGAGAAATCGGAAGCCGCAAACTCCGTTTTGGCTTCTGCGTTAATCAATACCTCCGCCCTCTTGGTGCATGTCTAGCAGAAGAGGAAGAGTAAGAAGAATAAGAGAAGACAAAAAAGTAGGAGAAAGCTTCCTATCTACTATCTACTCTCTCGTTGCGTGACTAACTTCCTCCTGTGGCGACAATAGGAGAAGAGAGAAACCCAAGAACAAGAGAGAGGCTCTGATTTACTGGAGCGAATACAAGCTGTGATGCGGAAATATAAAGAAAGATGTCAGTTTAAAGTGACGGTCGTAGCAATACATTTTTTCTGCAATAAAGTATTTATGGCACCGCTGTTGTAAAAAATGGCATAACACGATTCCATTTAAAGTCGGAAGTAAGAATTATTGTGGGAACACAAAAAGCTTCCTGTACTTATCTCAAACATTATCAAACCGAAGAATCACAAGCATTTTTTTTGTAATTAAACATTTTTTTTTTTGGATGATAGAAGAAAAAGATTTTTTTTTTGTGTTATGTTTAGGTGGCAGTATGAAAGTGGATGTACACCTAATATCAGTCTCTTAATCTCTCGGCTTGTCCTGTGTGTGGCGTCTATTAGCTGCATGCGTTACTTACCCCAGGGAACTACAAAACTCCAGCATATTTCATCACTGTCTCATGAGGTACTATCACATGAACTTCCCAATTTGTGGGAAATGGAAGAAATAATTTTTGCAGCTGTGTTAAGTTCTTCCGGAGAGAGAAACAGCTGTTTATTGATAGAGCGCAAATAATTGATTTGGAGACATGAAACGCTTAGCGGCTGTCAAACACGGCCTGCTTTCTGAGCGTCCCTGTCTGGTGATACCCTCATTCAGTATGTTGACGCCAATTGTTCAAAGGGCTAATCTGGAATAGGCGCCCTATCAGGAGAAAACTATTTTGAAGAGTTTGTTGCAAATTCTCCAAAAATCAATATATTTAAAAATTTTTGAGAATAAAATACATACATGTAACTAATATAAATTTAACCAAGCCCGGATGGCATCCTCAACATTATATATATATTATCATCATCATCATCAATCATTATCAATACACTGCTGGAAGAAGATCTCAACAAGTTTCTTCCAGAATTGTATGTTTTGAGCCTGTCTCCTCCATGTCAATCCAACATACTTTCGAATTTCATCCATCCATTTCCCATTGGGTCTTCTTCTGGGTCTTTTCCTGTCCCTCGGAATCCAGTCTAAAATTTAGGTTGTTCATTGGTGGTCCATTCTTTTGGCAACATGTCCAGCCCATTGCCATTTCAGTGATTTCATTCAGGTCGTGATGTCGTCCACTCGTGTCATTTTCCATATCCACAAGTTCCTCTTCTTAGTTTTCCTGTTTACACCAATCATGCACCTCACCATGCTTCTTTGAGTTGGCTGTAGTCTTTGTATGTCTTTTTTAGTTAAGGTCCATGTCTCTGCTCCATACGTAAGCACTGGCAGGAAGCATTGGTTAAACACTTTTCTTGTAAGACATAATGGCATACTGCTCTTGAAAATTGTACTGTTTCTTCCAAAATCTCTCCATCCAAGTTTTATACGCCGATTAATTTCTTCATCAATGTGACCCACACTTGATATCTGCTGCCAAAGATAAATGTAGGTATCGGCTGCCTCAAGCTTTTCTCCATCAAACGATAAATCTTTGTTTCTTGCAAAAGTATTGTACATCACTTTTGTCTTCTGAAAGTTCGTTTTTTAATCCCACTTCTTTACTCTTGTCAACAAGTTCTTGGATCATAATCTGCACCTCTGAAGATGAAGTTGTAAAGATTACTACGTCCACAGCAAAACGAAGATGAGTTGGGTAATCTCCATTAAATTCTATCATTTTGTTTTCCCAGTTCTGTGATTAAAAGACATTTTGCAATGTGGCATTAAAGAGCTTGGGAGATATGATGTCACCTTGTCTCACTTGGGAGATCTGCTTGCCAGTAGCAGCCATAAACTGATTTGCTACCTCACTAGCTGTGCTGCGCCGGTTAATTTTTGTTGATAGCACTATGTACCGATCTTCTGCAGGTGTCGTACTGCGAACACGACCTCCCCGTGACGTTTGCTACACTCTTCATTTGTTTGAAATGATTTCCAAAGCCTTGAAACAACACTGTGGCTGACGTCGAACTCCCTGACAACAACTCTTATTTTTCGCCCTTCGTCAATCTTGCCAATAATACTGCCACGCGTAAAATCATCTAGGTGATGTCGGGAAGTCATACTGGAAATTGCAAGTTCGTCAATTGATTCTTTCCCTTTCAACTTTGCGTTTGAACAACAACGGTCAATACGCAGCAAATCCTTTATATCTCTTATCAGCGCTATGACGTCATGAACAAGTTCGGCAATCTAAAATTTGTATACGCACAACACGTCTTACTGTATCCCGCACTTATGCTATTTTCCACATTTTCCTGCCTACCATTTTATGGTTGCTATCGTTGCTATTGTCATCCGTCCTTAGCAATTGTCCGGCAGTGTATATATATTTATTTATAAATAATATTTCAATTTATGAAGAAAGGCACTAATTTTTGGTTAGAAAAAAATTTAAGTTTAGCAACTATTTTAGATATATTTCGTCATGATTTAATTCAACATGTTTTTAAAATTTCACTCTGATATAACGTTCCATACGAAACTTTACTCATGTGGATGGGTATGATTACGGAAAAATTCAATAAGACAGCCAAGAAACTTTATGTGTCGGCAAACTTGATTCTTCCTCGCAGCATTTTCAAGGAGATTGAAAAGTTTAAAAGAAGATTTATTATTACTAATATTGACAAAGCAAAAATAATTTTGCGGTGATACGCAAAAAAATATCAACCTTGATTTACTGACATCGGAACTGACTGCCGGTCTCCCATACGGCTCGGTTCCTGTTGGTAGACATGTCATTGGCAAAACAATTATTGCGTTACTCAGGAGACTTGGACAGCGGGACGCCAATTTGAGATATCCCACTTTGCATGCTATCCGAAAGTTTCATAAGTCTCCCATTGCTTTTACCTACATCACTAATGCAAAACATTGCTATAATAAGAAAGCAAATACAATTTTTTAAGAGTACCTGAATATCATTTTTCAACAGATAAAAAAGTCCTGGATTATTGACAACAATAAATCTTTACTGGTTTTTCTGAGGGTGACTATTCGTTTCAAGATTTCTTCGGTTCAGACATTTTATTGCAGCAGTCTTTTTACTTCAATCACAATCGACGATTTGGTCAAAGTCTGCAATAGTCTCTACTACACTTACGCCAAGGATAATTTATTATCTCTTTGCATTAAACATAACTATGTGAATATGGGAGACTCTTTATATTTACAACATAATGGGATACCAATGGGTTCGTCCTATTCAAGTATTTTGTCGAACCTATATTTGCACTATTATGAGGATAAACATAGGCTTAATACTGAAATTGACTCACGGCAGGGATTTAGGTATATTGACGACATCATTGTTTTCAACTCGGCAGATTTTCATACTGAAGCAGCTCGAATATATCCAGAAGAACTCTCATTGGAGCGCAATAAGACCACAAATAATGCCATCAACTATCTGGACATTACTGTTATATTACAAGAGGACTTCATCTGCACTAATATCTATGATAAACGAAGATATTTCGATTTTGACATTAATTTTTTAACTGATTGGCACTCCAATATTCCTTATAGAGTCTTTAGAGGTATAATTATCAGTCAATTTTTCAGATGTCTAACCATTTGTAATAGATATGATTTTCAATTGTCTGCCATTAGTTTGTTATTCAAAACATTTCTTTCAAAAGACTATCCATTTCGTTTCCTTAAAAAATCTTTTCGGCAATTACCTCATCATGCATATACTAATCGGCTTCTATCTAAATACATATACATTTCAAACTTAACTAGTCCCAGATCCTACAATATTAATAGATTAGCCTACTAAGTGCTACTCGGAGGATCTCTTGTAGCCACTTCCATTAACATTCACGTATCCGTCCCTTTTTTCACACAGCTTCACCTATATTTCTCAGTTCAATACACTTCTAGCTTTAACCGTCTCTATACCAGATGCTGTCCGTTCTTTATTCAAGGTTCAATGTGCTCAAGCTTCCTTTGACGACCGTGTTCTCGTTCTGAGAGCTAGTTTGCCTAGGACTATACTTTCAGATCTATTTGTGTAGCTTGATTATCTTCATTCCCAGTGGCTTAGGGAACACGATGGCGGGTTTTTTGGCAATTCGCGACCTTTGGCCATCTACTAAAAGCCACTGCTTACGTGTCGGTGTTCCCCTGATGAGTACGACACTCTGGATTTTGATTCCTGTTTTGAGTGTTATGCTAAGTTTTAACTTTTTTAGGTATATTTTATTTAAAGGGTTTTTGCTTTGTTCTGTGAGGTTTGGGTGAGCATTTGATGTTTTTTTTTTTTCTTGTTTTTGTTTTTTTCGGGGGGGGGAGGGGGGTTACCCTGTTTGTAGTTGTTTGTAAAGGCGCCTGAATTCAATCTTTGCTGGAAGTTACTTCAGCTTGTCTACAGGTTTATTCGTTTTGTGATTTGGTTTGAACCTTTGCTGTATTTCGTGTCGGGTGTATCTAGGGTGTTTCGTTCCGAACATTGGTTCGTTTTTGAGTTTGAGTTTGCTCAAAGACTTATCTTATATATCATCATCATCATTATCATCATCATCATCAACCATTATCAATCCACTGCTGGATGAAGGTCTCCCCAAACTTCTTCCACAATTGTCTGTCTTGGGCCTGTATCCTCCACGTCACTCCAGCATACTTTCGAATTTCATCCTTCCATTTCCCATGGGGTGTTCTTCTGGGTCTTTTTCTGTCCCTCGGAATCTAGTCTGAAATTTCGGTTGTCCATCGGTGGTCCGTTCTTCTGGCAACATGTCCAGCCCATTGCCAATTCAGTGATTTCACTCTGGTCATGATGTCGCCCTGTCATTATCCTTATCCACAAGGTCCTCTTCTTATCTTTCCTGGTTACACTATATATATATATATATATAGGTAGATAGATAGATAGATAGATAGATAGATAGATAGATAGATAGAATCATTGTCAACCATTATTAATCCACTGCTGGATGAAGGGCTAAGGTCTACACCAGTTTCTTCTGCAACGGACATTCTTGCGCCAGTCTGCTCCAAGTCCCTCCCGAATGCTTCCGAATCTCATCCACCCATCTCCCATGTATTCTTCTTCTTGGTCTTTTCATGTCATTTGGAATCCAGTCTAGAATTTCGGCTGCCCAATAGTGGGCCGTTCTTCAGGCAACATGTCTAGCCCATTGCCATTTCAGGGATTTTACTCTGATCATGATGTATTCCACTCTTTTCGTTTAATTCATCCTTAAGTTCATCTGCTTATCTTTCCTGGTTACATTAAGCACGTGTCTTTTCCATGCTTCTTTCAGTTGTCTCCAGACTTTGTATGTCTTTCTTAGTAAAGGTCCACGTCTCTGCTTCGTATACACTCACTGACAATGAAATTTGCTCACCTAGAAGAAAACATGCTACAACCGCGAAACTTTTGAAACAGCTAGAGTGCATGCTGTTAGGCAAATGATCCAAGTTTGGTGCGAGTAAGCATTACCGCACACCCCGTGGTGGCGCTGCAAGAACAAACCGGCAGCCTCCTGCTGGTGCGCTATACCAGCAGGATAAAGCCCACCCACACACGGATAGTGTTGCTCAGGACGTTCTACCCCATATCTAGACACTTCCATGGCCTGCCCGTTCCCCGGACATGTCCCCTATCGAGCATGAGTGGACTAGTTGAAACACCGTGCCGCACTGTCCGGGATTTGGAGCACACTGTACAACATCTGTGAGCCAGCTTGCCGCAGGACAACATCAGATGTCTGTTCACCTCCATGCTGAACGTATATAGTAAATACCAAGATACACTATGTTGACAAAAGTTACCGGACACTCCTTCAAAAGCAAATGAACGGATCCGCTGTGTTGTTCAGATGCGCGGTTTAGCGACAAACGGTATAAAAACAAGCCTGCAGCTGACCGCGATCATATTGCACTGTGAGGTTGAGTGAAAATGTCAAGGGGGAGAGAACTGGCTTTGAGAAAGGAAAGACTGTTGTGTGTTATATTAGTGGGTTGTCCATAAGAGAAACCGAGAGGCGTTTAAATATACCCAAGTGAACTGTTTTATATGTACTGAATAAATGGAAGACACATGGCGTGCCTGATGCAGCAAAACGTACCGGCAGACAAAAGAAAATCAGTGATAGAGCACGTTGACATAGTACTGCACAAGACCTCAGTGTAGAAGTTAGTAAAAATGCTGGGACCTTAGAATGTACCTGTACCGTTCGCAGAGAACTTCATTCCATGGGTTACCGTGGTTGTGCTGCTGCTTATAAGCATTTCATCTCCACTCGGAATGCTACTCGTCGTTTAGCATGGTGCAAAATATATTTCTCGGTCTGATGGACGTGAAATGTTCTTTTGACCATGCTAAACGACGAGTAGCATTCTTCCATCAGTCTGATGGCCATATGTGGGTGTGGCGGCCGTCGAGGGAATGCTATTTATCACAGTGTACTGTTCCTACGGTCAAATTTGGAGGAGGCAGTTTACTCGTGTGGGGGTGTTTTTTGTCGTATGGTCCCGGCCCATTGGTTATCGTGGACAAACCTGTTAACCATCACATCTACCTCGATATTCTGGACAATTATGCTCTACCAACTCTGTGGCAATACTATGGAACTAAGCCTTGTTGGTACCAGCAGGATAACACACCGAACTTTGTTGGTACCAGCAGGATAACACACCGAACTTTGTTGGTACCAGCAGGATAACACACTGACCTTTGTTTGTACCAGCAGGATAATGCACCGAGCCATAAAGCAAGACTGTTACGGCGCAGTTTGACGATAATTCTGTATCGTGAGTGGACTGGCCACCACAGAGCCCCGATCTTAATCCCATAGAGCACCTATGGAATGAATTACAGCGCCGCATATGAAGTTTGGAACCAAGTCCTACCACTATGCAACAGTTAGCTGCAGCATTATGTATGGAATAGAAGCGCATGCCTATCGCTATGTTCCAAAACCTTGTCGAAAGCATTTCTCCAAGTAATAAAATTATCTCAGTAGGACCACAATTTTGGGTCCTCGTTGATAACTCACACCGAAAATTCACAGTAATATAAATTATGCAGTAATGCATTAAATATAGTTATTTAATCCATTAGTGCATAATACAATGTCTCGGAGGTTCAGTGCATTCATTAAGGCCAACGGTGGACCGACACCGTACTAATATATGTCAATCAATGCTATGTTGTGTTTCTCTTCTAGGTGTCCGTTGACTTTTGTTAATATAGTGAAGTTTCGTATTAATCATTGCATGTATTCCCAACTTGATAATTTTTAAAGTTCGAACTATTTATTGTGGCCCCCTTTGAGCAACTGTGGTTCCCTCCGAGAGTCGCATAACTCAGTTCGAGATCCACTTATATAGTGAGTATGAGCTTCGGCCTTTGAAATGAAGAAATATTAGACTATTGTATTAGCAACTCGCGTAGTTCACCTAATCATTTCAGATCGTTC
This sequence comes from Macrothele yani, assembly GCA_039090855.1. Taxonomy (NCBI): domain Eukaryota; kingdom Metazoa; phylum Arthropoda; class Arachnida; order Araneae; family Macrothelidae; genus Macrothele; species Macrothele yani. Next base: position 17,941,519 of record CM077026.1, on the reverse strand, counting down.
CATAGAGTGCATGAACGTTTTAAGCAATGTTTTCCAGAAATGTTCTCAGCATCCAGAAATTCAATTGTTTTCAGATCAACCCTTTATCTGTTTTCCAGATCTACATAACTATCATTTAAAACTTAGTCATTAACTTTATTCATGAATCAATCGCTGTTTTCAAATACCTTTTCTTCTTCGAAAAATATAAAACGGCAAGAAAAAAGTCTTAAATCGTAATTTTCTCCCAAAAGTAACCGAAAAGCAGTTTTTGGAGTGAAAGCGCGAAAAATAAACATTAAAGATAAGAGAGTAGTCTGATGAAATTTCTACAAGCCTTTTTAAATGGCCGAGGGAAAAAGCCCAGTCTTGTGTTTTAAAAGATCAACTCCGATGGGAACAGCGATGCAATAAAGCACAAGCAGCGACATATACACTCACGCAAGAACGGTGATCGTTTTTCGGAAAATTTGTGAAACTATAACGAGCAGTTCCTTCCTGAGGCTGTCAAAGCGCGCCTTGAGAATCGCAGCTAAGACGAAATGTCCTCTGAACCGTTACGGAAAGAGCTTTTTAGTATCTGACAGGACATGTTTTTGCTCACGGTAAAGGAAAAGGAATAAATAAAATTAAAGTTACGTCTCCATTTGTACTCTCAAAGGAATCTGTTATAATGTAGAATTACTTTTATTAACGCCGCAAACAATTGCTGAAAAACAAATATGCTTATGTACGGCGCAAATGTGTTTTTCGACTGACAGCAACTTATTCCCACCTTCCTTAAAAATGAAAATTGTCTTTTCAACGAACACGTGTAAGTGACAGGAGTTTTAACAATACTAAAGAATTCACAGGTTAACAAAAAAGGGGTATACTTAAGATCACATTAAGCCAGCTTTCAGAGAACTTTTAGAAAAACCTTGAATAAATTTTGTAACCTTGAAAAAAATAGTGTGTGTTATCGTAAACACGAAGAGAGAGAGAGAGAGAGAGAGAGAGAGAGAGAGAGAGAGAGAGAGAGAGAGAGAGAGAGAGAGAGAGAGAAGAGAGAGAGAGAGAAAGAGAGAGAGAGAGAGAAAGAAAGAGAGAGAGAGAGAAAGAAGAGAGAGAGAGAAAGAGAGAGAGAGAAAGAGAGAGAGAGAGAGAGAGAAAGAGAGAGAGAGAGAAAGAGAGAGAGAGAAAGAGAAAGTGAAGCCAGGGTGAGAGAGACAAGAATAGAGAGGGAGCGAGAGAGAAAGAGAAGCGAGAGAGACAGAAATATAGAGAGACAGAGACAAACAGACACAGAGAGAGGGAAAGAGAAGCGAGAGAGACAGAAATATAGAGAGACAGAGACAAACAGACACAGAGAGAGGGAAAGAGAAGCGAGAGAGACAGAAATATAGAGAGACAGAGACAGACAGACACAGAGAGAGGGAAAGAGAAGCGAGAGAGACAGAAATATAGAGAGACAGAGACAGACAGACACAGAGAGAGAGAAAGAGAAGGGAGAGAGACAGAAATATAGAGAGACAGAGACAAACAGACACAGAGAGAGGGAAAGAGAAGCGAGAGAGACCGAAATATAGAGAGACAGAGACAGACAGACCCAGAGAGAGAAAGAGAAGCGAGAGAGACAGAAATATAGAGAGACAGAGACAGACAGACACAGAGAGAGGGAAAGAGAAGCGAGAGAGACAGAAATATAGAGAGACAGAGACAGACAGATACAGAGAGAGAGAAAGAGAAGCGAGAGAGACAGAAATATAGAGAGACAGAGACAGACAGACACAGAGAGAGAGAAAGAGAAGAGAGGGAATTGAATCATTGAATCAATAAAAGTTATGCCAAGTGTCATGTGTGATGAGCATGTGCTTTTCCTTTTTTTTTACCTCTAGTAATGTACAGTATTGTATAACAAAATGTAATAATCATGGAACACATATTGTTTTATAAAACCTTATAATAGAATATATATGATAGCTAAAGTTCCAGATATCGTACAAAATGTTGAAAACAAAAATCACCCTGTACCCAAGTGGTTTAAGATGCTAACCTCTGATCATTCGTCCGAAACAAGACCGGGGGTCGAATCAAAGATGAGGTAACCGCATTGTGCTTGCCAAATGGAGCTGTCTCAATTCCATTCCTAGACTAGTGCCTCCAAATTAAGGAGATAATGTTAAAAAGTGCTCAAGTTGGTCCTCAAACCCGCGAAACACAATATAAATCGTTGTAATAAATTTTAAGCAGATCCTTTAACCCTTTATACCTTTATATCCAGCTGGAAGCAATGATCATAAACTGATGTTAGCCAACTGGGCTGATATATGCTTGAATGAATATATTCGCTGCCATAAAAATGGTCTAAAGGCATCTGGAAAGAATGAGCCTACGGAATGAAACGTTCACCTTTACTTTATCTTTTTTACTCAAAGTCGTCATTTATGGAAATGAATGATTAGCACTAATCCTTCGTGATTAATTACCTGCTAAAAAGGGTATAAAAGCGAAATCAAAACTAACAAAGGAGAGAGATGCTTAAATCGCTGATTCCTACCCAGTGGTATGATGTCCGTGTCAGGGCGACTAGAGGTTCCCCATCATGTCTTGGGTCACAGAGCTGAGAATAACAGACTGAAAGAGAGCTTACCCCAAGTTGCAGGTTTTTCTTTTTTGATTGCAGGTTTAACGACCACCATGAGCAACTAAATAGGCTGTAAGCAGTCACCCGCCCCTAATTTAGTGCCACTGGTGCCAGGGAAGGAGAGAACTAGTGCCGTAAGACAAATTCAACAACCATGCCTCACCAGGATTCGGACCACAACTCGTCTCGGACAAATGATCAAAAGACATGCGACGTTTATAGGTTTATGGTCGGCATTACTGAGATGTGAGGTGAAAGAATTGTTTTGCCGTAGCTTCCGTAAAGCCAGGCTGCTGTATATAAACATTTCCGTTTGGGAACCCCAGAAATTTTGTGCAATATTTGGTTCAGCTACAAGCCACATAAAGAATTAAAACAAGAACAACTGTTCCCCAGAAATACAAATATTCATTTACAACTTACCGGAAAACAGAATTAAGGTAGTAGCGCATTCACGCTAAACGTTATTCACAAAGAAATCTGTTCAAAATCGAACACTTATTTTTTTGAGAGCATTTTCCCAAACGGGAACACAGTCGCTAATGGAAACAAACATTTCCCTCGCAGAAGAACTAAAGGCAGGAAATCTGTGCAACTCTTTGTCATAGAGACAGGCAGAAAAAATATCTCTCAATCCATGTTTCAGAATGAAAGCTATGACTTCAAGTTCAAACGGGCATTTTTTTCCCGATATGGAAAAGTAAAAAGCATAACCTTTTTCATGATTAGAAGTTCTCGAAGCAGAAAAGGGATTAAAAATGCAAAGCAAATTTCTGAAATATTGGGTTGGTGGGAATGAAAGGTCCGGTGCGAACGAGCAGTGGAGACAGGCCCCTACCACAGCAGAATGGAACCACCCACAGGTGTTGCGGGTATTACGTCACAGATTTACTACAAATAGCTAGCACGTGTGTGAAGTACAAGATTCAGGAGTAGTTTGTTGGGACGTAACGTGGATGCGAAAGAAACATGCAGACGCCGGATTTGAGAGTCATCTCCTTGTATGAATTTAAACTGGGACATTCTTCAGGAATTGCCACTCGAAACGCTAACAAAGCATTTGGGGAGAATACAGCCAAAGAACGAACCATTCGGCAATGGTTTGTGAAGTTTCGAAACGGAGATACGGACCTGCAAAATTAAGCACGTGGTCGCCAACCCGCTGCTGTTTCTAACGATGTTCTGTTACGTGTAGTTGAAGCAGACTCCTAAAACGCGTGTCCTGAGATACCGGCAGAGGTGGGTGTCCACCACACAACAGTTGTTAGGCGCCTGGGTGCGCTGGATAGGGTCAGAAAATTGGACATGTGGCTGTCGCATGAGTTGACAACTGCCAACAGGACTAGACGTTTGGAAGCCTGCACGTCGCGGTTGGCCATAAATAAACATGAATCGAATCAGCACCTTCGACGAGAAGAGGGTCCTTTATGATAATCGGAAACTATCTGCACAATGGTTAAGCAAGGCACAGTCTGCTGGACGGTCCACAGGCGGGATAATTTATCAGCGTTCGTTGGCGAGAGGCCAAACCATTATTGAAGAACGTTATTGTGCTAAAATACACCAGTCGCATCGGAATTTGCTGCAGAAACAACCGGCTTTGTTCAACAGACATGGTGTTCTTCTGCTGCAGGACGACGCTCGCCCTCATGTCGCACAATGAACGATGTTGACATTACGTGCCTTGGGCTATGAAGCACAGACTCATCCTGCCTAATTTCGGATTTGTCTCCAACAGACTATCATCTGTTTCGTCTCCTGTATCACTTCCTGTCCGGAAAACAGTTCACGACAGACAACGAGGTTCAACGTGCAGTTGATGACCTCTTCGGGTCCCAGCCACAAGACATTTTTTCATTCCGGGATCATGGCTTTGCCGGAGTGATGGCAACTACGTATCGATGCCGAGACAGATTATTTTGCCTAGGTAAGTTGTCCTACTTTTCTGTTCTCGCCGTTCACGTGCGCTGGTCCTTTGCCGTACATTTCATTCGCACCAACCCAATAGGAGGTAATCGGAGACAAAGAATGTGCATTAACATCCTTAGTAGAGAAATAGAGCATTGTTCAAAACGCAAAATGTGCGCACTGTTTGATATACGGATAATGCTCACTTCAGAAGGAAGTTTGCAGTCCCGATGGCAGAGCATTCTGAGGTACTAACTAGCTCCTGAACATTCGTCAGAGGTGGATCAAGGTTTGAGTCCAATGAAGCATGAGGAGACTGTCCTTCTAATGCTGCTTCCTTCTCTTTCTCGGAATTAGTAGATCTTGCGTCCTACAGGTCAAGTTGTCTCACGCGCTCGTTCCTATGCATTCGACCGACGGAGATCGCAGTACGGGTCCCAGATACTTCATGGGTAGCTTGCTTGTACTTCGACTAAAAAACCGTTACGTAATAGGAGTGTCGTTCAAAACGTAACGAAACTGATTTTGCATGGGCCAGAAGTGTAATGCAGTAAGCATACTTACATTTACATACTTTCGAAGCATTCTCTCTCTGACTGAATGCACATATCCCTTTATATCCACTTACGGAAGGTGTTTTCTAAGCCAATGAGTGGTTCAGGACACCCATCACATCAGTTCAGGATTTGATGCAAACCGACGCTTGATTTTTCACTTCAGGGTATAGGTGGATGTCACACGGCACCAAGTCCTATGAAAACGGAGGGTGTGCCATCATTTTGATGCTTAGAACTTGAATAACCTGATGGTTAAACAAAGCATGATGTGCAGAAGTATTAAGGAAGAGGAGAATTCACTTTGCGGCGACTTTTTGGTGCCTCAGTTGGGTTCTCGCAATGTCATCAACGGAACCAACGGGCATCTGCATCACACTAGCCACCTCCTCAATGGTCATTCGGCGGTCTTCCAGGAAGAGTGCCTCGATGGTATCGACATCAACCTCTGTAGTCGATGTAGAAGGCCTACTGGAGAATGACGCATGTTCTAGACACTCTTCACCATTCACAAATTTCTTGTACCGCTCAAAAACCACTTGCACGAGAAAAAGCATCCACCTTATTTATTGGTTGTTTTAATAATTTGGTGCATTTCTAGGACTCGTCGAAAACTTTGAAACGATACCACGCACAATTGTTTTGAACTGACGGTTGTCCAGATGAACCGCGATATTGTGAAAGTGTTCACCGGTTCACAAGAAAACAGTTTTTAAAATCTTCAATGCAAACCACTGCGAAATGTTGTTCATATACGAGGTCCGATTAAAAAGTTCCGAGACCAGGCCGATACACAAAAAAGTACTTACGTTACTTATGTCTGACTATGATCTCCCTCAAAGAAGTCTCCTTTGGCAGCGATACGCCGATGCCAGCGTTTTTGCTACTGTTGGAAACCTCCTTGGAAATCCTATTTGTAAATCGCGTCAAGCACCGTCTACGATCGCACTGGATCTTGCCCACGGTTTCAAAACGGCGACCCTTGAGCTTCAGTTTCATCTTCGGGATCAGAAAGAAGTTTCAGAGAGCCAAATCTGGCGAGTAAGGCGGGTAAGGAATGGTAATCATGCTGTTGCGGCTGTAAAACTGACGTGTTGCTAACACTCTGTGAGCTGCTACATTGTCGTGTTGGAGCAACATATAGCCCCTGCGCCACATTTCAGGTCGTTTGCGGCGAATTCTTCCTAAGACGCCACAAAACATCCCAGTAGAAAAAGGCGCGGACGATCTGGCCCTGGGGGACGAATTCACGAAGAACAACCCCACGAATGTCGAAGAACACGATGAGCATGCTTTTGGTTGCTCTCCAGACCTGCCGGACCTTCTTCGGTTGTTGAGACGCCGGCTCTTCCACTGCGCCGACTATTGTTTGATATCCGGGTCGTGACCGTAGACCTAAGCCTCGTCCCCAGTGATGACCCGTGACAGGAACGTTGGTACATTCACCACCTGCTAACGAAGATCTTGACAGAGTTCGACATGGAGCGCCTACTGTTCGGGGTTCAGAATTTTGGGCACAAACTTTGCAGCAATGCAGTGCTTGTTCAAAACCGACGTCAGAATTTATTGTACTGTTCTGTATGACACATTGACGATGATAGAAATGTCTTGAATGATTCTCCGACGATCCTCATGCACCAGTTCCCTAATTATGTCCATATTTGTGGAGATTATGCTCGTGGACTGTCGCCCTGACCTCTCGTCGTCTTTCAGTGCTGTCCTGCCGTTCTTGAAGCGCGAGTGAAAGTCAAAACACCTTGCACAACTCACTGGCTCATTGCCATAAGCCTGTGGCAACGTTTCATGCGCCTCCGTTCCCGATTGGCTGAGTTTAACGCAGAATTTGATGTTTGCTCGCTGCTCTACTTTGTAGTTCATACCAAAATCGCAGCTCTGTTCTGCACGTGGTCCTAAAACAACGTGTAGCACAGCTCCCAATTTTCACAGAACGACGCCACTCTGCACAATTACTCATGAAGGTTACTACCTTTGACTGCTGCTCGCGCATTCACGAACTGCCTTCTATTGGGGCGCTACGTACCTAGCCTCAGAACCTTTTGACCGCACTACGTATTTGAACAGATCTCGTTGAGAAATTTAAAACGATACCACGCACAGTCGCGTTGCGCTCACCGTTGCCGAGATGGACTGCGTCAAACGCGGCGGCACACTCTGAAATATAGCATCACCTCCGCCGCGCTCAGGAAGCGAGGGGAGCGTCCCTCGCACGATGTATTGCACAGTACGCAAATTGGATTCCATGTTATTTACGAATATGCTAACACGATCAGCGGGAGGCTTGTATTTTTAACGCTGTAATGATTTCAATCGGGACATATTTTCGTCACAGGCGGTTGGCCGTAGGTTGGTTCATACTATCCGTGGAGTTAGAGCGTCCTACGTCAAAACAGTAGCTCAGTGGTTGTCCTACGTTAAATTCCGCGGCTGTGCTACCTGTGATTCGTGTTGGAGATCCTCCTACAGAAAACATTAGGCAAATGAAGAACCGTCATCACATCAGCTTAGCAGAAGATACCTATAGATTACAGAATGAGATTATCATACAATTGTGCTGTAATAGTTCAACGTACATGTAAATTGATATCAGCCCATTATGAAATTCATGTGTCATCAAGTCGTCGCTGTTCTGAAGGTAGGTGATCCAAATTACACTCATCATCAAAAAAATAGTTGCACATAGAAGGAAGCAACCGATAGGAACGAAACTTCGTGGGTAGGTTTGACAGCGTTAGATACGCAAGTGATTCAAGTAGCACGCGCGGACGCGCATGTTACGTCAGCAAGGAGTTGTCGTAGCGCTGTCCCTGACCGCCTATATAAGGTCGTCCAGCTCTGCGTGCATGCCATTCTGATTTGTGCTGTTGTGTTGGTTGCATCCTTTGCAAGTGAAGTATGCCTTGGGGAAAAATTCGGAAGCAATTCGAGGAGTTGGAGGAGTTCGAGAGGGGCCGCATCGTCGGGCTCCTGGAAGCGGGATAGTCATATCGCTGTACGTATTGCGCGCCATTCCTGTCGTGCGGATATCACCATAGCAACTTGTTTGCGACAGTTGATAGAACAAGGCACACAGTGGGGTAACTAATGACAGTTTATCAATGACAGGAATAAATTCTGCTCTCTGGTTTGTCTTGGTTTCCCAGAACCTTCCTGCAGCGGCTGGAAGGTTCTGGGAAACCAAGACGAACCACGTAGAGAGAGGACCGATGGATTGTTCGACATGCTCGAAGTGACCCAACATCCACGATTACAGATATTCAGCGAGCAGTGGTGCTCTCCATGCAACGTCCGATTAGTGCCATTAGAAGTGGCAGACGGCTGCACGACTTTTGAACACACGCACGCAGACCGTTGCGACGAATGCTCTTAACACCATTGCATCGTCGCTAAAGACTGCAATGGCATCGTGCCAGACTGTCACGGAGAAACTCAGAATGGAAGCGGGTAATCTGCAGTGACCAGTCCCGCTTTTGTCTTGGAGGAGACGACCACCGAATGTGTGTGTGGAGGCACCGTGATCAGTGCCAAGATGAATTGTTTTTTGTCGAGCGACTGACGTCCAGAAGGCATGGTGACACTGTGTGAAGTGCAATTCCCTACAATGCCAGATCACCTTTGGTGTTCATTACACGCATCCCAAGTAAACGTAAATGAGGTCCTGAAACCAGCGGCCGTACCTTTTCTGAACGCTCACTCAGGTGCGATTTTCCGACAGGGCAACGCTCGTCCCATTACTTCTGCTGTCTCGAAAGCTTGCCTTCAAGGCACTGACACTCAGCCATGGCCAGCCACAGCGCCAGACCTATAGCCGATTGAAAATGTGTGGGTTGCTATTGGACGCGCTATCCACACTCCACCCCTACTGCAAAACTTGCAGGAACTGCGTGAGATGATTGAAGTTGCATGGGATGGCTTATCGCAGGACACCATTAGTAACCTGTACAACTCTATGCCAAAACGTCTGGCATGCTGTGTGAGCAATCATGGTGACCAAAAGCTATACTGAGAGTCACTACTTATTGGCGTGTAGCTCAATAAATATTGCCCTCAATATTTATTCATTTATTATTTCTGGTAACTTTTACTTCCTCCCAAAAAGCATTGCAATCCGATACATCCTTCTGGTTGCAAGTATTTTGTGACGATGAGTGTATTTACTACTTCATTGTGTATAACAAAATCTCTGGCAAATGACGCTTTTGCCATTTAATCTGTTGGTTCGTGACTGTGATGTTTGATATTGACAAGTGTACTTCAAAGAGAAGACGAGAAAGATATACACGTTGAAGCACATTTGATATTAGTCCGGAGGTAAAAACTGTTGCCGGATTTTCTGATGTCGCATTTGTAGCGAATGTCTCCTCTATCAATGACACGTTCCCGATAAATTCAATCAATACTTTTTTATGTGTAAATTACGCAATAAAGAAATTCCGTAAACATGTTCTAGTTCACTTTGAATGCAAAGGATTCTATTTAAGCGTAGAACTTCGAAGACATGTTTTAATTAATTTCTTTTTTCTAAAAGAAAGTAAACAGTTATACATTACTTTGCATCGTATCAGCTGCTCACAGTTTTATGCATTTCAGAAAATGTTGCAAACTATTTTATGTTGTTTGCTTTAAGCAAATATGCCTAGAACTCTATCAGGCTGCTGTTTTTGCCCTTTCCTTAAGATTTTTTGAAATCTCTGAATGAGATATTTCATTAAAAAGCTTACTTTTCCTCCTGGAAATTCATTATTTACACGACATCTCTGACACCCAAGATGTTGATAGAAATATTTTCAAAAAATATTCTGAGGAAGCTTCGGGTCTTAATGTTTGCAGACCACAGAAGATAAAATATCCGCTCCAGTTCTTATGGCACGAAAAAGTACATTTACAACTGATGAAATATTTAATGCACACGGAAAGCCGTTGGAAAGTCATTAAAAAAATAAATAAATCGCAACAGCTTATAGCTGGTGATGTTTCTGTCGTTCCAAATGAAATTAAGAAACGGAAAAACAGACATCCAGATGTTTTTCATGTACACTAATGGCAGTTTTTCAGGGACAGGAATAAATTCTGCTCTCTGTGAACTTAGCTCTAACTGCTAACGAACAGCACCGGTCGCGCGGTGATTTCAGATATGGCTTCTAGTGGGGTTTAGGGTTATGAGCCTAATGGTGTACATCCAAAAGAAACACATTTATTTTTACTGTGTCTGATTATTCCATTAACTCATTTTTAATAACATTCTCCAAACTGATATCGTTCCCTTTCATATGACCCTTAGTCGAATTAGCATTATCCATAAAAAGGGTTCGGTAACCGATATGGCAAGTTATCGTCCGGTTGCCAATATGTCGGTGTTTGCAAAGATCTGAGACAGGCTTACATTACATAGGTTAATTTTATATCTGGATAGCAACGATATTTTGGGCCACAATCATCATGGTTTCCGGAAGGGTTTTGCAAGTGAGACTACTGTTCTAGATGTTATAAATTATTTGCAGGATGGTTTAGATTCTGGAAATAGTGTTGTTGGGCTCTTTTGCGATCTCTCTAGAGCATTTGATATAATATATGCCACGGCATATTAATTTAGAGAGGATACTGGGATTAGAGGTGTTGCTCTTAACATGTTTCAGAAATAATTATCAGGCAAGAAGCAGTTTGTTCAGATCCATGGTCACTGTTTTACGGTTGAGTCTGTTTCATTTGGAGTTCCTCCGGGTTCAGTGTTAGGTCCTATTCTGTTTTTGATTTATATAAATTATATTTTTTGAGTTTCATCTGGTGCTCAGCCAAGTAGCACACTGACATTGGCCAACGGTTGGCCCAATGATATTTTTGCGTGGGCAGAGTTGGGCGAAGGTTGCGTTGTTTATCGAAGATTGGCCAACGGTTTTTTCAACCACACATGACCAACCATTTATCAACAAATGACCACTTAACGGTTGTCCGATAGTTGCCCGATGGTTGTCCAACAACACATGATCACATCGGAAAACCGTTTGCAACAGTTTTCCAATGTGGGTCTAACCGTTGAACCAACACATATCCAATTGTTGGCCGCCGAGTCGCCTCGTCGCTGGGTTGACCGTTGAAAGCCCACGGTTGGTCCAACATAATATTGCTACCTGGGCATTTGGTATTGTTTGCTGATGATGTAAGCCTATTTTTAGCGGGAATAATCTGAGTAGGCTGATTCCTTGAGTAAATCTCGAACTTAGGGAGCACCTTCGTTGGTGTGCATGCACTTTGCTAACTTCAAATGTTACTAAGACAGGGTGCGTGTTAGTTTCCAACATCAGGTCTCGCCCTTGTGAATTAACTAATGTTTACTTAAATGGTACGGCATTACAGTTTCAGACCACAGTAAAATTTTTAGGAGTAGTTCTGCATGAATCTCTCAGATGTAATTCTTAGGTGGATCAGCTTGCGTTGTGCTTGAGATCTGGCATTGGTGTGATTTCGCGGATTTCTGGTTTACTGTCAGTTAGAATTTTGTTAATTTTATATTATTCTTTCATTTTTCCTGTATTGTTGTACTGCAGTTTGATGTGGGTGCGACTACACGGCGTAACACAGTTCGTTTATCTGTGTTGCACAGGAACTTTGTCCGATTGTTAAATTTTTAGGCTGGTTCGGAGGTTCTTTTTTGTCATTTCCAGATATTAACTATTGAGCAACTACATAAATACAGATTGCTGCTGATGGTCCATGAACGTGTTTTTACAGAAAGATATTCCAACTTGATCGCATTATGGCATACCACTCACTCCTATGATTTTCGTGGTGAATCGGGTTTTTCTGTTCCGTCGGCTCGTACAGGTTTAATGTTTAATAATATCAACGTTTTGGGATTGCGTGAGTGGAATGGATTACCGTTGATTATTAGATCAGAGGCACTTTATCCGGTAATTAAGCGAGTGCTAAGGAGTTTTTTGACGGGAAATTGAATATTTAAATTTATTGCTTTAACAATTTACATAAATGTTTTGATTTTATTACATAAATGTTTTATGAAATGTTTTTAATTTTACATAAATGTTTTGATTTTATTACATAAATGTTTTATGAAATGTTTTTAATTTTACATAAATGTTTTGTAAAATTGTTTTCATTATTTTAATTGAACTGGAATAATTCATTTTTATTTTAGAGGCTATCAGGGGCTTGTCAAGCAGTAGTTCTGCCGTTTTCTCTGGCCCCTTGCTGTACATTTAATCATTTTTAATATATAACATTTGATTCATATTAATAGTAAGTAATTAGTCTATGATATTAATTTTTAATGGCATGAGTTTTGTGGTTGTGTAGATTTTGTAATTATTGTGAAAGCTCGAGATTTGTTATATTTTGTGAGTCTCATTGGTGAGTTTGTTCACTTTATTTGTACAATTAGTTTATGATTGTGGTACATAGTGTATTTTTCACCAAGCATTATATTACTTTTGTATAATATTGTACAGCATAAATTTTATAAAATAAATGAAGAAATCTGTTCATTGAATTTCTGTACAAGCAAAATATAGTGCAATTCATGTATCGGTGGAAGGGAAGCGACAGAAGATGGAGTAATTGAATGGACGACCCTGTGGATGAAGCAACGGTGAAAAGATTGTATCCAAAAGGATTGCACAGGACTGCAGTTATAATAATGTATTATCGCAAAAAGCTCTAATCAGACTCATCAAACTTTAATTACGGAATTAACACGTGAACAGAAATACCTTCATGAAAATATTTTACTATTTTCAAGATAATTATAATATTGCACCACGTAACTAACTGTACAATTACTGATTACGAATATTTTCAAGATTCGTACAAAACATAATATAGTGACGTTTTCTAGCTGAACGGTAGATTACTGCTTTAAGTCGCTTTTACATTTTGGTATCACTGACAATAGGTCGGAGAGAGATATGAGGTAAATATTGAATATATACGAGAGGCTTGTTAGAAAGGCAGAATTTATTACACGAGTACGTAACGCTGTTAGGCAGACTTGTAAAACGAAATTACGTAAAGTTACAACGAATTACATGCGTGTGTGGATGTTACTGTAAGAAACATTTTGCTAGAATGAATATAATCTTTATATTGAAATTATTGTCTGAATTGTAGCCAGTGAGTTCTCATTCAGATAAGAGTTTGTCTTGATTTTCTGTGGTTCAAATTTCAAGCCAATAAACTAGTGGACTAACGAGAGTTGATTTTTTGATTCATTCCTTGGCCGTTTTGACTTCCGTTTCGACAAGTGTGATACTCACAAATTTATGAAGTTCTTTACGAACAGATGAAATAAGCCATATAGTTATGAAGTTAAACAATTAAAGATACGTAAACATATGAACTTAAACTTGCAGCCATAACTTAAATATTATATACCTTTGAACAAATAAACCCCAATAATTTCAGATTTTTCCAGTATAACATAAACATACTGAAAGCAATAACCGCCCCGCTGGCGCAGTGGTCTAAGCGATGGCCTCTGATCATTCGTCCAAAAGGGGTCCGGTTTTGAATCCCGGTGAGGCATGGATGTTGTGTTTGTCTTACGGCACTGGCTCTCTCCCTTCCCTGGAACCAGTGATCCTAAATTAGGGACTGGCGACTGCTTATAGCCATTGAGTTCCTCACGGTGGTCGTTAAACCACCAATCAAGAAAAAAAAAAATAGTGTTACCGAGGTAAACTAATTCCAAAAAGAGAAGAGATATAAATTAAGAAATGTGCGCACATTGTTTACATACATGCATATCACTAAGGCCGCCCCGGTGGCGCAGTGGTCTAAGGCGTTGGCCTCTGATCATTCGTCCGAAGGGGTCCGGGTTCGAATCCCGGTGAGGCATGGATGTTGTGTTTGTCTTACGGCACTGGCTCTCTCCCTTTCCTGGAACCAGTGACCCTAAATTAGGGACGGGCGACTGCTTATAGCCATTGAGTTGCTCACGGTAGTCGTTAAACCTCCAATCAAAAAAAAAAAAAGTATCACTAAGCTGTTGTCTGAGATTCAGAGGTTAGCTCCTCAAAGAAAACTCATTTGCCAGATTAAAATTTAAAACTAATGGAACTTGATTTTACTTACTGTTAAGGTGTCAAACGTCTCCATTTACAACGATCTCGGCAGACAACTTGAGCTTCAATGAAATCCATCCATAAAACGTATATGGCAATGCAAACAATTATTTTTTTTTATTGTGGGTTTAACGACTAGCGGGAGCAACTCAATGGGCTATAAGCAGTCCCCCGTTCTTAATTTACGGCCATTGGTTCCTGGGAAAGGAGAGAGCCAGTGCCGTAAGACAAAAACATAACATCCATGCCTCACCCAGATTCGAACCCGGACCCAATTCGGATGAATGATCAGAAGTCATTGCTTAGACCACTGTGCCACCGTGGCATCATAGTCATCGTTTAAAACAGACAGAAGAACTCATGTGTTACGTAAACAACCATCCAGCAGAGTAAAATTGAGCGAAGGGGTAAAAGCATTTCAACATTGAGTTAAATGCCGCCTGATCCAACATATTAGTGGCGTGAAGTTTGTTTATATTTATGCGGCCGCCTTCGGAAGAATAGCGAATTGGAAAAGCAAGAAGCGTTTCATAGAGTTATTCTCTTTGTTGAAGGCGTTGCGGGAAGATCAATGCTGCTTGGCATCTCGAGCTGTTGTTTCTCTCCGTAAGAGGAGGAAGCATCATATTGTAATTTTGAATGTTTCTAAATGTGTCATACCGTCCTCGTGTTCGTCTCGTTTTATTAAAAGCCATTCATTTTACTTCCTGCATTTTATTTGAATATTGTTCGAAGGTACCATAAACTATAGTACGTGTGAATGGAATCAAAACCACCATATGTATTGGAATTTATTGATGAGCAGTAGGATTAATCCCCCCATCAAGCCAAAACAATGTATACCACATGATCTTTTAACTTCATACGCATTACCTTTTTCTCATTCCGACATTTCCGAAGCTGCTCCTCCCATCACTTCATTGGTTTTCCCCTACGCTACTTTCCTGTTACCTGAGCTGAATAATTTATCTTAATTAATATCTCACCACTCATTCTTTCAACATGGCCAAACCTGCTAAAGGTATTTGCGTCTACGTTCGTGGTCGACCAGCAACATCGATGTCGTGGTGGACCAGCTTTTACAAGTGTCGTAAGCGAGAGATCATTGAGTGTCATGGATTTGCCTTCATGAGGCGCTCACTGGGCAACAATGGCATGCAAAGCAGAAACAATAGCTTCTGATCTGAGAAGCTGGCAGAAAATTACGTTTCAGTATAAATATTAAGTATAAACCAAAACACACAAGACTTTATCGGAAATAATCTGAGTCTTTTTATATGTACGGATGTGTTCATACATTGATGAGCTATTACATTATGACCACCTGCCTAATAGGTTGTAGGACCCCATTTAGTCAGCTGTTTTGCTGACTAAATGGGGTCCTACAACCTATTAGTCAGCTGTTTTGCCACTTGGCAACGTATCGATTCGATGAGGTGGCGATATGTATCCTGGAGTATCTGGTACCATAATGTCAACAGCAGGACCTCCACTTCCCGTGCACTTCGGGGTTGTAGTGATTTGGCGCGAACCCGCTTTTCCAAGTCGAACCACAAATGTTTGATTGGATTCATGTCAGGTGCCTTTGGATGACAGGGCATTAATAGAAACTCACCTAAATGTTCCTCGAACATTCCTTGATGGTTCTGGCAGTGTGTGCACGCTGCATTATCCTGTTGGTAATGGGCTTCACCAGCAATGAACACAGTTGCCGTGAATGGGTGAAATTGGTCCAGAACTATGATCATATACCTAACAGTTCTCAACGATTGCGCTATTGGAATAATGGGACCTAAAGTGCCCCAAAAAACATCGCCCATAGCATAGCACCGCCGCGGCCAGCCTGTTTCCACTCATCAGTGCATCCAGGTGCAATACCCCCCCCCTTGAAAATCGGCGTATCCGCGCTCGGCCGTCTACGTGATACACCAGGAATCCTTAATTCGGCAGACCAGGTCAATTTCTTCCAATCATGCACGGTCCAATCTCGATGATCTTGGGACCATTTCATGCGTTGCTGGCGATGACGTGCAGTGAGCATGGGGACCCCGATGGGTCTTCGGCTGCGCAGGCACATGCGCAGAAGTCTGAGATAAACTGTGTGCTGTGACACATTGCCCGGATCACCACTGTTTTAGAAGCGGATGATTTGTCCCACTGTGACCCTACTGTCGCCGTAAACAGTGCGCGATAGTCTCCGCTCCTCTCTGGCATCAATGAGCTGCGGGAGACTCACAGCCGGAAGACGGTCTGTCGTTTGGCCACCTGTGCACCACCTTTCATACGTGCTCATAACAGCGGCACGTGAACTACCCACAAGTCCCTCCGTCTCCGAGATCGTAGTTCCCAGGCGGCGTACCATCTCACTTTGTCCTTTATCCAACTACGATAAATCGTCAGCTTTTCCCATTATGACTCCGAACTCTCTACTAGCCGAAATCCGGGCCCTGAGTTGTATGTATACTGGTCTCGAAACTTCCCCTCCGCCATCATTTGGTCTCCAGGCGCGCTCATTTCTCTAGGCTGAGGATTGCCATAATGGAATAACTCCTCGGTGTATATGCCTTTTGTTATAGTAAAAATATTGTTGAGGTACTAGGTATGTGTGTGTGGCATTGAGCAAAAGACTCCACGGGTTTTCTTCCACAACCCTTAGGTGGAATGACCAATCAAAACCTTCGGCTGAGGGCTGATCCTTCATAAGAATGTACTTCCGTTGTTTTCAGGACTCAAAGGGGCAACTTAAAGGACTCACTTTGTTTAATATCTTTGAGGTGGATCCACACTAAAATATTTGCCTCGTATTTAAATGGGTAAGCTTCTGTAGCCATTTTCTTCACAATTAATGCGTTTCCAAGGATAAAAATTTTAACATCGATAAAAATAACTTTATATTATAGCCTAGTATACTTAATAATTTCTAAAATTAAACCATAACTAAGCAATACAACATTTGTTTGTCTACTAACGTCATCAATGTACACGTCGCGCTCTGGCCTCAACACCACCTCTGGTCTCAACACACCCAAAGGAAAAGTTGTTGATTTTTAATATAATTAGGGTTTAGTTTTAGAAAATATTAAGTATACTGAGCTTTAATATGAAGTTATTTTTATCGATGTTCAAATTTTCCTCCTTGGAAACGCATTTATTTTTAAGAAAATGGCTACAGAAGTTAGTCCATTGGAAATGCAAGGCAAAGATTTTAGATGGATGCACCTTATATCCTCTCCCTCCCCCCAAAAAAAAACGATAATACTTATGATAAACGAAGTGACAAAAATCAAATGACTTCATTGAGTTATCTTGGTTCAGAAAGTAAATTCAAAATCTTATTTCTAAAACTGCTTTGCAAATTTATCTATGCTGCATGATAACACTTTTTTCCGCCTACTCTTAAATGGATTTACACGTTAGTTACGTTCCTTGCCGTCCATTGAGAAATAAGTCCATAAGTCATTTTGGAAAGATAACTAACATTAAGCTAAGACTCGTAGCTATATATAGCACGACATGACCGTTTTAATACGTGCACGGAGAAGAACCATGCGTAATAAGAGCTCTTGATCCCACGCAAGATACTTCTGTTCCTCTTAATATTGACGTTGATCGCAGCAAAAATCGCGAATCAGCGAGAATGTATAGGAAAGGATTTGCCATCAGCAGGTTCATGCCCTCTCAGGATAATTTATGAATACCACTGAGAAAGAAACAGGTTGAGCAAAAATACTCATGTGATTCCTAGACCAATACGACAGAAGAACCAATTGCATCCGTCTTAGGTAGGTTTGCTGACATTGGAATTTTGTGAAAGGAAGAGCTATAAACGTCAAGGAGAAAGCGATAAAGCTCTTCGGTAAACTGTGTGCATTAGCCCCTCGAAGAAGAAAGCTTTGAGCAGATAATCTTTTAAAGTGCTTCATCCATTAAAGCTCCTGGTTGGATTTCTCGGAAATACACATTTAATTGAAGGTTATCATAATGCCGAAGAAAGAGAAATATCATCCGTGAAAGAGATATCTAAACAGGCAAACATACCAACTTCAAGAAACTTAAATAATAAAATTATTTCAAGAAACTTATCTGTAATGTGTTATAATTGATGTTTATTCGCGGTACAAAACATACTTGAATATCTTCTGTCGCTAATTTTATTTCTGAATTATTTCTCTTCCTAAACTTTGAGCTCTAAACTTTCGTTTGGTGAATACATACAGTAATTGGTATTACATTTTATGTTATAATAGCACTATTCTGCCAATGATATTCACCATCATCGACCACTTCCCATCCTGCCAATATTTTCACCATCATCAAACATTTCCCGTCCTGTCAATAACTGCACTATCATCGACCATTTTCAATCGTGCCAATCACTTCAACATCATCGACCATTTTAAATCCTGTCAATAACTTCACCATCAGCAACCATTTTCAATTCTGTCGATGCCTTCACAATCATCGACCATTTTCAATCCGCGGTTGGAGAAGAAAGTTTCCTCATGCCTATTTTACAACACTTTGTCTTGAGAATTATCTTCTGTCACTTGGACATGCTTTTCCTTTTTAATTTTATCCACACATCTACAACGTGGTCTTCTAGGACTTTCTCTTCCTCCTTGGTATGGAGCCTAGTATTTCAGATTTTTAACGGGTGTCAATGTGTCACAAATAAGCCCAGTGCTTCTGGACCCCTAAAGAGTAAAAGTCATGAAAGCTTAATCCAGAAATTCGATCTACCCTTCCTAATACTAGCAATGCTGTCTAGTTGTAAAAAATATCACTGACTCAAACGTACCAAAAGAGGTGTACTGAAATATAATGGTACAACTTGTTTCAGCTGTGAGATCAATTTTTACACTTTTAAGTTCTTATCAAATTCATTATTTTAAACGAAAACTTGATAATATCATGAAATAAATACGAGATTACGCCATATAATACAAATTTTGAAGATGACAATACGATTTTTGGCGTAAATGTGACAAGGATGGTAAGTCAGGTAATATCCGAAAACTTGATTTTTTTTTTTTCGGATATTATCTGATTTACCATCCTTGTCACATTTACGCCAAAAATCGGATTGTCATCTTCAAAATTGGTATTACATGGCGTAATCCCGTATTTCGTTCATGATTTATCTGCTTCTCCGGGCAAACACGGAATAAGATTCTTAACCTCTATAACGAAGTAAATTTCTCCGTCATTTTTAGTCTACGCCGGGATTCGAACCCGAGGCCGCTTATTCCGGAACAAGTCGCTCTACCAACTGAGCTACGCAGACGATTATTCTGATTCCTATCTGCCTTTATGTCGTGTGCGTCCTGCTGGCAGGTACGTCACACCTCCAGATTCGTTTAACATGAATGCCGGTTGCTTCGACTAGCGTGTGATGGTTATATTCAAATTGATCGGAAACTTGAGACTTGGTCGTTTTAAGGTGGTGTAGTGGTTAGCATACCCGGGCGTTTTCTGGGAGACGCGGGTTCAAGTCCCGCTCCAGGACGATGAAAATTTTCAAGTTTTCGGATATTATCTGACTTACCATCCTTGTCACATTTACGCCAAAAATCGGATTGTCATCTTCAAAACTTGATAATATGTCAGCCGTAAAAGTATGGAGATCAGCATTGCTTTTCTAATCTTCTCTGGTGAAATGAATGAAGTAATACACCACATGAACATGAAGTGCAAGATCACAGGCTTGCATTTCGAGTGGGACCAAAAACTAAAAGAACGTGGTATTATGAAAAAAATGTTGGCATTATTGAAGCTTCCATGAAACGTCTGCAACTGTAAACAAAGGACGTTTTGCACATTTCTGAATATGATATACTTAACGTTTGATTAAAAGCGGTTTAAAATAAGCATTGCTTTGAGACATATTCTTTTATTTAATCATCAATTTATTCCAAGGTGGCATTGTAGTATTAAAATGTCAAATGAGATGCACATACACTATGTGGATTTATATCTAATTTAAAATTTTAATACTACAAAATGACCCAATGTTTTCAAAAGCATAAAAAATGAGAAATTCATTTTTCACAACGTCTGAAAAAGATCTAATGTTTTATTCTTTGAATAGAAGCATATTTAAAAATTATTCAAAGGTTTGTCCTGTTTTCTTTTATTACAACGCAAAACATTCCTTTCGACTCAAACAATAACGATTTTAAAACATACTTAATAAAGCCGCTGAAATTAACACGATACTTTAAAAACAATATGCGTGTTTCCAGCTACAGACAATCTTCACATCTTTTTAAGAACGTTTTTCTAACAATGTAATTATTGTTTTAAATATAATTCCTTCTTTTGTTTTGTATCTTATAGCACTTTATTCGGACTATGAACTTACATTTTCCAAGATAACAGAGCATTTCTTAAAATGGTTTAATCATTTATTTAGGTCTGCGTTTAGAAATTGCTAGTTTTAGCAATCTGAAGGCACAAAAGTCCATTGGGGACATATCAGGGGACTTTGAAGGAATGTGAGCAAAGGGGATAGATTTGATTCCCGTTTTTTTTTTTTTTTTTTTTTTTTTTCGAAAAACCGAGTGGTAGATTTCGATGTTTCACTACAGCACAAAACGTTTCAGATATGTATTAATAATGCTACAATCTCGCATTTTCGTTACACTTTCAGAGATATCTTACAATTACGTTTCAGAAACATCTATTTTGGAACATAACTATTTGTACATTACGGTTACGTTGAAAAATAGCATTCACCGATACTACTGTTTTATAGTAGCCATTGAACATAATTGCTACCTTGAAGTTACCTTCCGGCGATATTTAAGATTTTTGGTCTGGCAACGGCATGGTTGCGCATGCGCATTTATGCCATTTCACCGAAGCACTCTCGTAGTCGTATTTTGCCGTGCTATTGGGATATTCTTTGGTGATATTGTCGTACTCGAGTTAGCTAGTTAGTTGATTTAAAATTTCATCCTTTTTATGTGTGATTCAAGATCACCTGAAAGTAAGCCATTGTTTTGATTATTATAATTTTTAAATTCTAAAATGCATTTTATAAAATATAAGTAGATGGCTGTGTTCTTGTTTATAACATATACTATACCAGCATGTTTTTTTCGTTTACTTGAAGCTGAGAAATTCCATATTAGTAGGTATTCAGAGAAATGGCGAATTTGATTTTCTTTCTTTTTTTCGCTGAAATATAGTCTATTCCACATTTATAATAGAAATCCGACACCCTCATTTTGGACCGATTTTTATTTTTTTTTGTTATCAATATATAAACGCCGCCACTGTTTCCAATGAACATCGGAGCGCGTTGAACCTGTGTAAACGTAAACAACTCGTAATACGACTGTTGTTGCTTTTAAAACAGCTGTCGAGTGTAATATTTTTTATTGTGAGTTTCCAAAGTTTATTAAAACTATAATGTTCAACGTAGTAAATACGTAACAGTGATATGATGATGTCACAAGTATCTTTCAAATACGTAACAGTAATGTAACGAAGTTACAAATATCTTTCAAATACGTAACAGTAACATGAAATTGGTATGCTGAAGTTACAAAGACCTTTCACTGTAACGTATCGGTTATATTTCAAAGTTATGTAACGTTTCAGGACATTTTGACGTAACCGTAAGGTTTCTGAAACATTACTGTTACATTGCGCAAAATATCTGAAACGTCTCAATGTTTCAGGGCTACGTATGAGAAGAACTGATGGAGTTCTTCTCATTGAAGATTCTGTGGATAAAGAAATGTTATTTCCTCTTTAAATACAGGAGTTAAAACATTATTTTGGCAGTATGTAGAATTGATCTTAACATTATTTTCAGCGTTTCTTAAATTTAATTTCCCATTCTTCGACAAACCGGGAAATAGTCATTAATCCTTTACCAAAACTTTCTTCAGATTCTTGGAACCAAGTTTCTAAATCATTTCCTGCTGATTTACTATAGTTAATCAACCTGTTTTACAGTCGCTCAGGTAGATCAATGCTTCATCAACAGTCACAATAAATTTTCATCTGTCTCCATCTATGTGATTTTCATAAAGAAGTCTACACCGTGTTCTGCGCTCAGCCACGTTTCTATGCAAAAGGCGGTGAACATTATGGTGTTTTTTTCCACATTCAAATACACTGCTGGCCACCCAAAATGCAACACCAAGAAGGAAGCATCCGATTGGCCAGAAATCCGCAGCATGCGTCGCCCGCGAGAGGACATGTAAACGATTAGCATTGCAGGGCATATGCAAATAATGTGCGCCAGAACGCCACCGAGAAGCACTATAAGAAGGGTGCACAGAAAGCAGGGTGTAAGTATTGTTAGTGTGCTGTGCTGCCGGACCTGTACATGAGAAGCTTCCTGATGCATCGTCGCAGAATACAGCAGTCATTCCAGCACGTTTCGGAGTTCAACAGAGGACGAATAGTGGCTTGTCGCGACAGTTGTTTGTCGTACCGAGACATCGGCGCCCGTGTGGTACGACATCCAGCCACAGTGAGGCGAGTATGGATTCGGTGGGTGCAGAAGGGACGGACGGACCGACGAGAGCGATTGCCGCAGTCGTGGCACACCACCGAACGAGAGGGCCGGCATGCTGTGCGGCGGGCATTGACGGCTCGCACCGCCACATCACGAACGTTAGCGCAGGAATTAGGGTGTGTTGCGCAACAACCTGTGTCAGCACGTACTGTTCGACGTCGTCTGCAGGAGCGGGGAATTATCTCACGGCGACCATTGCTCCGATTATCATTGACTTTACACCACCGGCGAGTGCGGCGGCAGTGAGCCGTTGAACGCCGCACCTGGACTACGGAATGGCACGACATTGTATTCTCCGACGAATACCGCTTCTGCCTGCAACACCACGATGATCGGATCAGCGTGTGGCGTCACCGCGGCGAGAGACTATGTGACGCCTGCATTATGCATCGCCATACCGGTCCGTCGCCTGGCGTTATTGTTTGGGGCGCAATTGGATATGACGCCCGCACCCCTCTGGTACGCATCGCCGGTACACTCAACAGCCATCGCTACATCTCCGACGTTTTGGAGCCTGTAGTCCTCCCTTACCTGCAGGACCTGCCAGCGGCCACGTTTCAACAGGACAATGCGACCCCGCACGTGGCACGCATCGTGCAACAATTCTTCACGGCTCACCAGGTGTCACTGCTGCTGTGGCCCGCCTGTTCTCCCGATATGTCGCCCATCGAGCAAGTCTGGTCGCTGATCGTCAAAAGAGTTGCCCGGCAAGCACCAGCCGCGGCTACGCCTGAAGAACTGTGGCAACGTGTGGAATCAGCCTGAACCGACATACCCCAAGCCCACATTCAAAGCCTCTTTCGTTCGATGTAGCGGCCGTTATTGCCAGCCATGGGGGCCACACGGAAATATTGATGTCTGCGTGTTCCGCAAGTCGCACGTGCCTGTAAGCTCACTCGTTTCATCTTTGTATCTGTTGTTATATGTCCAGTAAATCTGGCTTTGCTATCTCTTGTCATTTTTGGTGTTGCATTTTGGGTGGCCAGCAGTGTATTTCTTTATTACCTTGTTTACAGTTGATACAAAAATATTTAACGTCTTAGGGATTGCTCTTTGGGTTGGTGGAATTTATTTTAAGACCAGAGACATTTTTTCTAAAATAATCGTAAATTACATACCGTCTTTAGATATTCTTTTAGTGTTCTTTTTCCTGTTAAAAGCAATGCTTGAAGGTGTTTCCCTCTATTATTAATAATAATTCTTATTTTTCATTTAAATTGATTAATTCAATGATTTTCACATCGTTTTTTGTTTACAAAATACGAATATTTCTCTTCGTGAAAAAGCAAAAACATAATCTTCTGTTCTTACCAGAAGATAATTAACAACCGCAGAAGTTTCTTTCTTGTTCATCTGACTCGCTGTTGCCAGATTCAGTGTTTTACGTCCTTTTATGAACTCTAATTTCTTATCAAAAGCGTTCTAAAAATGTGTGAACATCCTCTGTAAATTAGTTGTCATTTCTTATTAACTGCTGGAAACTTTGCGACTTTTTGTTTTCTTGCTGAAACTCGCGCTCCAATAATCTAGAGAAATTAAAGCAATTCTTTCCCACAGATAAAAAAAATCCGGGTTTTTTTACGTTGTCTACTGTCATCTAATGAAATATGCACTCTAGCACTCAAGTTAAGGCGAAATCAAACATCCTAAAATTTCACAATGCAAAAAGAAAATCTTTATCGTTTCTCTTGTTATATGCTTTATTAAAAACTGTAAAAATAATCTTAAAAACAACAGCGCTTGATTTAACTCGCAGAAGAGAAATATTCGGATGTATATTAAAATCTTATTAATTTCTGTTCAGGTTTTTATTATTTTAATCGAATATAAATTATAAGTAATAGAATTCTTCGTACGTCTTTAATTACAAAATAAACAGAAGAGCACTCACTCTTTCAGTTAGTCTTTCGTTGAATATATTTATCATATTTTTCAACGGCTTTTAACAAAATTACGAGGTAGATATTTTTGCGTCGAATACTCATTACGAAGTTAATGAAATAAGCTTCGTGTTAAACACCTTTTCAATGTTTAATTAAATTTAGAGAGGTATAATAAGACAGTATCTTAAGAGCTTTGGGGATACTTCCAGCTGCTTAATTGAGAAATAAATCGACTTTTGTATAAAATTTGCTATCCACGACTATTCCTAAATCCATAAAGAATTGTTTTGCGTTGAATCGCGAAATTTACATAAAAACTGGTGCCAATCTAAAAGATATTCCAAGCTGTTAGAAAACAACTCTTCATACCACTACTATGCCGCTTCGGAGCGGCGCATGGTTATGACGATATGAAAGCTTTATGACTATGCCGATACAAACACTTTGCCATGTGTTAAACTTTGCTTGGTTTGTATTGGAAAATAAATTACGAAACCCAGTACACATCTTACAGAGGATGTTTAACAAATTGCAATCTGCAGTATGGTGCAGTTATTCATCGCTCTTTTCTCCCCGATTGCCGAGAGGTCTTCAGTGCTAGCTTCCAAACATTCGCCCCTGGTGGGCTTGGGTTCGAGTTCTTGATGAGCAAAGGGTAATATATCGATCTGATAGCTCCAGTTCTGACCCTTTCGTGGAACTAGTGGCCCTAAATTTCAGACAGGCGACAGTATATAGCTCTTATAATTGTTGATGCTGGACGTTAAACCCCAAAACATTGAGAAACACGAAAAGTATGCACTACTTTAACAGGAGGTATTTTCAAAATCTTTTCCTAGGTGATCGGTATCGGTGTCGAAAGAATTTCTTTAATCGACTTTTCAGAAGTTTGGATTTCTCTGCAAATACACCATCAGCAGAAATAGACACTTACCCCCCCCCCCCTGATGGCCAAACCATTCTTAGCCAAAAATTAGTGATTACATGCAAAACATTTCTCACGAGAAGCTGTTTCCAATCGAGGTAGAATTTTTCAAATCGGACTTTAAGAAGCAGAGATATCGGGGAAAACACAATTTACCTTTAGGCCCCTTAGCGGTAAATCTATGCATTACTTGAGAAAGAAACTGTGCTAAAATAGCATTCGTTATAAATGTCATCGAAAGGAAGAAATACATTTTAATAGGATATTTAGAAACAAATATATGCAATAAAATGTATCTTCAACTCGATATCATCTGCATTTACGCCCTCTAGCATTCGTACATTTCGAGATTCAGAATGCGAAAAGTGTTTTTCAAATCGGACTAATAGTTGCAGAGATAATGGTGCCCACAGCCGGACAAACCGATAACACGAGCAAAATATTTTTACAAAAGGCGTGCTAAAAAATTGGCAGTATGGAACAGCTAAGGTTCCACTGAATGTTAGTTGGTAGAACTGAAGAACCTGGTACGTTATGTAAGCAAACTGTGAATCTGATGCCCAGGTCAGTGGCTTTGGTTTTTTTACGAAAAAAGTTGCATCTGTCTGACCCTTGTTCATGTTTGCTGGTTTTTAGTACGTCTTTTGTAAAAAATGATCGTGCTCATGCTATCGGTTTGTCCGTCCTTCAGTCTGTGGACACCATATCTCTGTAAATGTTAGTCCGATTTTAAAAATTGTATTTGCATTTGGAATCTTGAAATGTGCGAATAATGATCCTTCATTTCGTTTTTTTTTAATGATGCAAAATTTCGCCGCTAGAGGGTGTAAATGCCGATGATATTGAATTCAAAGTACATTTTATTCCATATATCTTCTTATAAATATCCAATTGAAAAAAATATTTTACCTTTTTGATTTTATTTACGTCGAAGAGTATTTTAGTTAGACATAACCATTTTTTCAAGTTACGCATAAATTTTCCGCTAGGGGCGTAAAAGTAAATTGTGTTTTCCAGCATATCTCTACTTCTAAAACTCTGATTTGAAATTTTTTTCTTTAACAGTTACAGCTGGTAATAGGAAATCTTTTGCATATAATTTCTAATTTTTGGTAAAGAATGGTTTGGCCACCAGGGGACGTAAGTTTTAATTTCTGCTTCTGATGCATTTGCCACAAAATCTGAGCTTCGAAAACCTCGATTGAAGACATTCCTTTGTGAATCGAAACCACTCACGTCGATAAAGGTTTTCGGAATATTTTCTTCTAAAAATGTTTCATGGTTTCTCCGCCAGGAGAGGTACATGTATATCATAT
This sequence comes from Macrothele yani, assembly GCA_039090855.1. NCBI lineage: Eukaryota > Metazoa > Arthropoda > Arachnida > Araneae > Macrothelidae > Macrothele > Macrothele yani. The sequence continues at coordinate 17,914,703 of CM077026.1, read as the reverse complement.
TTTTGTCAATATCTCTGCTTCTAATGGTCCGAATTGAAAAATTATTTCTTTATTGGATAGAGTTTCCGGTGCGACATGTTTTCCATATCATTTCAAAGATTTCAAGCAATTAATATATTTTCCGCTAGGAGAGGCAAAGGTAAATTGCGTTTTCCCCGATATCTCTGCTTCTAAAACTGCGATTTGAAAAATTCTTTCTGCACCAGATACAGCTCCGGATGGTAAATATTTTGAATATATTCCTAATATTTGGTAAAAAATTGTTTGGTCACCATGGGGCGTAAGCCTTAATCTCAGCTTCCGACGTATTTGCAGGAAAATCTTAGCTTCTAAAACCTCGACTGAAAAAAAATTGGTTTCTGGACCGACACTACTCACGTCGATAAACCTTTTCGCAATATGTTCTTCTTAAAATTATGCACGGTTCCTCCTCCAGGGGGCGTAGATGTATACCTTCTTTTTGTCAATACCTTTAGTTCTAAGAGTCCGATTTGAAAAATCCCTTTCTTTGTTGGACAGTGTTTCTGGTGCAAAAGGTTTTTCACATAATTTCAAAATTTCCAAGTAACTCATAGACTTTCCGCTAGGGTGCGTTTTTGGTAAATCACGTTTTCCCCGATATTTCTGCTTCTAAATTTCCAATTCTAAAACTTCTTCCTGTATTGCATATAACTCCTGATGGAAAATTATTTCAACATAATTTCTAATATTTGGTAAAGAATGGTTTGGCCACCAAGGTCATAAGTGTTAATTTTTGCTTCCGTTGTACTTGCAGCAAAATCTGAGCTCCTGAAAACTGACTGAAAGAATTCTTTCCTGGACAGATACCGCCCACATCGAAAGACTTTTTTGAGAATACTTTCTTCTTAAAATATTGTATGTTTTTCATGCCAGGGTGCGTAGATGCATATCTTATATTTGTCGATATCTCCGCTTCTAAGAGTCCGATTTGAAAATTCTTTTCCGCCCCGGTGGCGCAGTTGTCTAAGCGATGGCCTCTGATCATTCGTCCGAAAGGGGTCCGGGTTCGAATCCCGGTCACGCATGGATGTTGTGTTTGTCTTACGGTACTGACTCTCTCCCTTCCCTGGAACCAGTGACCCTAAATTAGGGACGGGCGACTGCTTATAGGCCATTGAGTTGCTTACGATGGTCGTTAAACCTACAATAAAAAAAAATCTTTCTTTCTTGGAGAGCGTTTCCGCTTCGAAGTGTTTCACATATAATTTCAAATTTTTTTAACGCACAAGTCTGCAACCAGAGGGCGTAAGTTCACGATTCCCTTTACAGCAATATCTGGGGGATAAAAATTCCGATTGAAAAACTTGTTTCTTCAGTCAGATAGTACTGTTTTCCATAGCGGTTTCATTGACTTTGAGTAGCTTTGATAAAAGACGTGTTTATTACACCGGAGAATTCGGTGCCATCTTTCTTGTTTTTGTCTGGAGGTTTGACGACCACTGTGAGCAGATCTATGGCTATAATAAGTCTCCCGCCCACAACTTAAGACTAATGGTCTTACGAAATGTAGAAAAAAATCCCCGTAAGATAAGCATTCCACCCATGCCTGATCTGGGCCTCAAACCCGAGCTGCTTACATTGGTAAAAACAGATTTTGTCTCATGTAATTTTCATTGGTTTTTAACGAAACTTTTCACGCTGAATTTTTTCAGTATTGGTTTTTGAACATTTTCGGGCATCGGTACATCAACAGAAATAATGTAAACACATCGGACAAAAGAATTAGTCAGCCCTAACATAAATGACAGTAGGAAGTTACTGGTTGCACAGAGGGTGCTGGGTTAGCATTCGTGGGAGATAAATAGCACTGACGTGAGAGGTACTTTCTGTCTCGTATCATTTCTGTCTCGTGCAGTGGTGAAAAGCAACGTGTGTGACGAATTTTTTTTCTGCAGTATGGGTCGTAAGACGGACGTTACTGAGTGGCAAAAAAAGGCGCCATCGTGTTTGGCCGTGCCCACGGACACAAAGTGAATGAAGTCGCCCATTTTTTTTTTTTTTTTTGGTGTGTCAAAGCGTACTGTCGAGTGGGTTTACCAACAGTGGTGTAGTTCACAGTCAACTGTAAATCGGCTACGTAATTGTGTCCAGAAAACGATTTTCACCAACAGGGACCGCCGCCATGTTTCACTCCTGGTAGCTGCAAATCGGTTTCAAACCAGGCAACAGTTGCTTCAAACAGTCAATGAAAGTCCACTCCAACAGACTTCCAACAGGACATTGCGACGAGAACTGCATGCGACGAACATCTGGAGCCGACTACCACGGAAGAAGCCTCTTTTAACAGCAAGTCACGAAGTAACACGTTATCCATAGGCTCAGAGTCACCAAAGCCTTACTGTGGAGAGGATTGGAAGCCAGTAATTTGGTCTGATGAGTATCAATTTTGTTTGTATGAGAGCATCGCAGGCCAAATGAAGACTTTAATCCTGATTGTGTCGAAGGTGTAGGGATTATGTGATGTTTGTAGCTTCTCTGATTTTGGGGGATACTTTTCGTAGCTGTTATATTTTATCTGTTGGATTCTGTACCTGGAGAGGGTTCTGTGATGTTTTGGGGATGTTTTTCATACCTCGGAATGGACCCTCTCGTTGCAGTGACAATGAACTTGAACCAGCAAGTGTATCTCCGCATTCTGGATGACGAAGTGTTGACCTTTGACCTACATCTCCAGGAGAAGCATCACATTGCCATTCTTGTTTTCCAAAACAACAGTTGCCGTGTGCACAGTGGTGAAACTGTGTCGGAATGGCACGATGAACAATTAGCAACACTGTCTCACCTCGACTGGCCCTCCATATCCCCAGATTTGGATCCTGGGGATTCAGGGCACGTCAGGTCTCTGTATTTTTATTGGCACATAAATATCTCTGGTTCATGATGTTATAATGTAACAGCATAAATATTGAAATAAATGAAATAAAACACTATAGGAGCATTTGTAACAGAAGATGAAACTCCGGAATAGACACCCACGTACTCTGGCCGAACTTAGGGATTCATTGGTGCACGAGCGGTTGCAAATCGATGTTCAATACATCCACAACCCCGTGGAGTCTCTACAACAACGGATTCATGCTGTTGTCAAGGCAAGAGGCCCGTTACCCGTTTTAGGTAAGTTCTGCAAGGGGTGAATGATTTTTTGTCCGGTGCGCTTATATACATTCCCTTTCATAACTTGACTGACTGCAAATAAACTGCTACAAAAAATATTCTTTTAGAAGTTCCAACACGACGTTCAGTTCCGAAAGCATAACGAGAGATAACCAGAAATGTTTCGTAAGAATCAATAAAAATAAACGTAAAATTAAATATGTACCTCACAACTGTTGGAAGCATATTTCCAAAAATCCAGATTTTGTGATATTTGGAGTCCTTTGGGGATAACCGAATTGTGAAAACTGTGCGATGAAAGATGTGAGATTTGTAAAGGAAACTACATTAACATTTCAAATAAACAATTACAAAGAGTAACAGAATTGCTATTGGAATATTTTCATTTCCTTGGAAAGCTATTCGAGACAGTGAAATATTCCTTAAGTAGCAACCGCAATAGCATCCATACGCAACGAATCAAAGCTCAAAACAGGCAGTCTTCGAGCAAAGATTAATGTCGAGGGAATTCTTTACCAAAATCTTGGTGCCAAAGCAGTGATCATTTGAATTTACAGTAAACGGAAGACCTGCAAACCTGTGCTGTTTCTCTTTATTGCTCATTTAAATTAAAATTCTTGGGATATTTTCCCTGAGCTTAGAATGTTCGACCATTTAATGTTGATGCTTATCCTTGTTGCCATGGGACTAAAACGTGGAAGCTAGGATTGCTAATAATTGACATTACTAAAACAGCGCTTTTATGCGAAGATTTTAAACTATTCACCGAAGCTTTAATTATCCATTGTAGAAATTATTTTATAACTATATTCCAAGAAAACTACGGTAGTCGGTAACGTTATTACCTCTCTATATACACCTAATAATGTTCATTGTTCTTATTGAGATTTGTTCGCCTTTAATTTATAACTCCCAAATGTCTATATTTTCTGAATTTATTAACTTTACCTTTGAAATTTTTTGTGCGATGAAGGTAAAAGTATGTCCTCTAGGAATTTGCATTCTTTATGATGGTGAAAGAAGAGTAAAAATGAAAGCTGTTCTGTTTATTTCAATTGAAATCTTAAAAACCATATCAATATCTACATTTTTTTACGGAAAATCGAAAAATATATTTCAAGAACTGGTTTTTCTCTGGTTTTAAAAAACTGATCTCCTGGGAGGTAGGTAAGTGTTTGAATCAGAAGGATGGTTTGTTCGTTTTACATAATTGTATCACTCCATTACCTGATTCAAGTGACCAAATTGGAACAGGACGACTGTTTATAGTCCATTGAGTTGCTCAGAGTGGTAGTTAAGTTCCCTACAAAAGTTTTGTAGCTCTCATTAAATAAATGAGAGCAACAAAACTTATAATGAAAATATGAGTCAGGTGATTAGAATTCAATGCCTTATACCACAATTCCACAGAAGTAATTACACGGTCGAATCACATTATTGTGACCACCGGCTAATATCCAGAGTAACCGCCGTGTTCAGCGCGGACAGCAGCTAGACGGGCTGGGAGTGACACAACAAGGTGCTGGAAGGTGTTCACAGGTATGTGGAACCACGCTTACTCTAGTGCATCTGACTGCTGCTGGAGGGTGCGTGGTGGAGGATCCATAGAGTGAACAACACGATCGAGGTGGTCCCACAGATGTTTAATTAGGCTTACGTCTGGGGAATTAGAGGGCCAAAGAAGTACTTTGAAATCTTCATTGTGCTCTTCCAATCACTCTGGAGTCCACAACTTGTCCATGTAAAATGGTGATCAAAATTTACATGGCACATGCAAATTCGAAAATATGCCCAAAACGAGAATACCTACTGTAAAGATTTTTCATGGACATGTGCAAGGGTAAACGCTAAGTCGTCCTATGCACTGAGTGGCCACTTTATTGTGACCAGCCCCTCAGTACTTCGTTGGGCCATCTTTTGCCTTTAATACTGCGTCAATTCTTCGTGGCATGGACTCCACGAGATGTTGATAAGTGGTTTGTGGGATCTGAGACCATGCTTGATGAATAGCAATTTACAGATGTGTGAGATTGCAGGGTTGTGGATCCAGCTCTCTGATTCCTCGTTCAACTTTATCCCACAAATTCTCAGTGGGGTTCTGATCTTCAGCACTTCTTCATCCAGCGGTGAACTCAGAATGATCGATGACAGTAATAATGAAGAATTCGAATAAATATGGACCGTAAATATTAATATGCAGCCAGTGCCGTTAATGCCTACCAGATGGAGACGTCTGAGTACCTGAGCCCATCTTACGGATTTGTGATGACAGAAACTGAAATAAAAGCACACATAGCACCGTGGATTGTTGGCCACCATGGTGTAAGGCTAACGCTCACGGCTGGATATCGAGAGATCTGGGATTCGATTTCCCAGCAGTGGCCGAGTAATAATTTTTCGGTTGCTGTGTGTTGGTAAACCTTTGTGCCTTTGCTTATTCACTGATGCCATGTATTTGGAGGATTTTCACGATGAAGGATTCATTGGCGTCATCATTATCTTCATAATCATCAGAGGTCATTACGATATTTTTCCTCCCATAAAACTGTCCCCTATAATTCTGTCTTTCATATCCATATCTTCATATTGTTCATTAATAAAAAGTTAAAACCTGAGCAAAACTGCTATTAATGCCTTCAGATCATGTAAAATCCATGTAAAATATCAAGGATAATTTTACTTTCCTAGGTTTATTCTTATCTGATAATTCCGCAATATCCTTTAACATAGGTCTTCTTCAGGCATGTGCTTTGAAAGTTGAGAATTATGGAACTTAGTTCTTTGGCAGTCTTTCTCCTATATTCTTTTCCTGATTAGGAATGCCAAACCCGTTACGGTAATCTCGTTAGGAACTTCCTATCGGAATTAGCCCTTAGGGGCTAGCGCATGCCTCTTAGTACCCATCCAAACAATCCGTGACATAATGAGAAATCTGATGACCAGCATGTGTTATTCGGAGCAGTAGTATTCATTGACGTATTGCAACACCACTTATCTCTAAATTAATTTTCTGCTATTAGGATGATGAAACGAAATTAAAATCTGTATCCCCATTTTAGAGGAAATAAATATGTTTAAAGACGAATGCACGACGAAAATAAATAAAACTATTTGAATGGAATGTGGCAAACACAGCAAATGATTCCTACAATAACGCACAATCCATAATTTCCACAAAATGATTAGAGTACAATTACTTGAAATTTGTGCAAATATATGTCGCATCACCATGAATTACAAATGTAAACACTCGGTATAAATAAAAAAGTAAATTGAGCTAATATTATTTGTGAAACACCAAATATACCGACGCTTTCCGAGTAGGTATATCTGAAATTTAACCACACAAAATTGTATCATTTTTTTAAGCTTGTAGGTGCTTACGATTACCGTAAGCAACTCAATCTGCTGTACGCAGTTGCTGTTCCTAATTTAAAGCCACTGGTTCCAGGAAAGGTAGACAGGCCGTGCCGTAAGAAAACCTCACCAACTATGCTCCATACGGGATTCGAACCAGGACCAAATGTGGAAGAGTAGCCAGAAAACTGCACTTCTGATCGCCATTGACTTGGGCGGCGAATGCACATTTCCGTAGATACAGAGTATTTAGCTTCTAAAATGTAGAAAAATTATTTTTTTAATATGACGAATACTTGACAAGTTCTCTTTCTCTGTCATTAACTTAAAGATATCGTGTACTCGTAGCTATTTTTCCATTTCTACATGAAAGACACTCAAGTCAAAATGCTGAGTGTCTTTGTGGACATTCGTTTTCCCTGGGTAACACTGTTTATTTGTGAAAGAAACCATTTTCCAAAAATTGGTGACATAATGATAGCACATATATTTCTTCGTCCCAACAATAAGGATTCAACTTTTAACTGTAAAGCGTGGAAACCTAAATGAGTCTAAGCAAGACTCAATAATCTATTTGCATTTTCGACAATAACGAAAAGAAGAATTTTACGGCTGACCTTATTTATTTTTTGTGTTTCATTTTCACTATGTAAATATACTGCATGTATTGAACAGTAGAGTCACATTATAGTGACCACCATTTACTTTTGACGTCAACAGCGCGTAGCCAATGAAAAAAGGAACGTATCGTGAGCTGGCTTGGGAGGTATATAAGGTGTGCTGCCGGCATTCTGAAAACATATCACTCGTTGCTCTCATGGGTAAAAGGAGCACTTGATCAGATTTTCAAAAAGGGATGATTGCCGGCTTTCGGGCCAAGGGTATCAGTATTTCTAAAACAGCGCATTTTGTTAACTGTTCGCGTGCTGCTGTGTTTAAAGTGTATCGTGATTGCTGAAATGGAACCATTGCGAATAAGCGACGTGGAAACCACGAAGCACCACGTGGCATTGATGTGAGGGTTAAACGTCGACTTCTAAGGTACGTGAGGGCCGATCGACACGCTGCAGAAGGGCAACGTACTGGACGAATGAACCAGGGTGCTACAGGAAGTGTGTCTAAAACGACAGCTCACCAAACCCTGTTGCGTGTAGGGCTCCGATGCAGACGGATGGTCACTGTACCTATGCTAACGAAGGTGGATCGGCAGAAAAGGCTTACATTTGCGCAGCTGTATCGCAATTGGACCTCCGCTGATTCGCAAAGAATTGCCTTCTCTGATGAGTCACGTTTTTTGCTTCATCGAACGGATGGACGTAGGCGTATAACGCGAGAAACGTCGGAGAATAAACATTATTCAACCATCGCTGGAAGATCACAAGCTGGTGGAGGCAGCGTTATGGTCATGCCAACGTTTTCGTGGCATTCCCTGGTTCCACTCATACCTGTGGAAGTCACTATAGACCGAATTCTTTATGAATAGATCCTGGCAGACCACGTACCCCCATACATACTGATTGTATTCCCTGGGGCCGATGGAATTTTCCAGCACAACAATGCGACGTGTGACACAGCTAGAAATGTCCTATAGTGGTTAGAACAGCACGATGAAGACTTCAAAGTACTTCCGTGGCCCCTAATTCTCCAGAATTAAACCCAATTGAGCATCTGTGGGACTACCTCGATCGTATTGTTCGCTCTATGGATCCTCCAGCTTGCACCCTCCATCAGCTCTCAATTGCACTGCAGCAGCATGGTTCCACATACCGGTGGACACCTTTCAACACCTGTCAATCCCAGCCCGTCTGGCTGCTGTCCGCGCTGCATACGGCGATTACTGTGCATCTCAGCTGGTGGTCACAATAATGTGACTCGACAGTGTATATATTAATTTCCAGCTAGTCCTTTTCCTAATATAAGATTATGCCATTTATCGAAACAAGGAGTTTAGGTCACAGGATTCTGGCATTTACTGCTGCTGGACGAGGTTCGAATCCTGGTGAGAGCAAGACATTGCGCCATCATCACAGCAGCACTACTATTTCCAGAATCATTATTTTCATCGTCTCTACTTCATAATCAGTGGGCGCTAAATTGGAGAATTGAAAATGACTCCTGGCTTTTTTTCGGACGGTCATGGCTATCGTTAAACTCATAACTGAACAAAATACACTAAATGAGCAAACCACTGGAGATACCTGTAGTCAAACCAACAAACCACTGGAGATGTCGATCAAACCACTGGAGATGTTGGTCTCCTCTAGCAGAAATATCATCCTGTAGACATATTGGCATCGACTTTACAAGATGTTGGAAGTTTTCCAGAGATAATGCCAACCATACCTGTTGCAGCATTATCCACAACTCCACGCGAGACCTCGGTCCAAGATCCATGCAGCTGATGTTCCAATACACGTCATCCCAGAGGACTCCAACACTGTTTGCATCTGGGAACCTTGGATTCCACTGAATGATTCCTATCTCAGATGAGTGTTGCTCTATCTACGCATGGGTGGTTGCGGCCCGGTGGGACGGCGCATTGTCCTGTGAAACAGACCAATGGCCGCAGTATGCGCGAAGGCCATGAACGCGTGTAGGTGATAAGCCAGCATGTGCTGGTTGTACTTGGTAGTACAGCGGTAATGAACGTGTTCCGACACACTGAAGGACATCACGTGCACCGTGCATGGACTCTCCACACCATCACAGAGCCACCACCATCTTGAACATAGCCGACCTGGTACGATTGGGCCATGGCCTCATGCACCAAACTCTACACCCGCACACTCCCCTAAGCTCGGTACAGTTAAAAACGGGATTAATCTGGTCCCATGACGAGGCGCCACTCTTAAGAGGTCCAGTTGTGATATTTCTGGCTCCAGAAGAGGCATCGTTTCCAATGACGAGCAGTCAACACTCGCACATGAGTAGGGCGTTGGCTCCCGTAGCCCATGGCACGCATTGTGCGCCATACCGTTCGCTCGCGGACGCTGCCTGGGCGTCCGACATTTAACCTGGATGTGATGTTCGTCGCCTGTTGCCATGTGGTCTATCTGTGCGAGCTTGAATAGTCTACGTCGGCCTCCGCCATCAATATCGTATGGTCGGCCTCCTCTTGCTCTCAGAGTGGTGGTATGTTTGTCGATGGTATACTTGTGATACACCCTTTATACGGTTGCCCTTGGGAAACTCCTTATCACTTGGGAGATAGATGGCCCATGTGTCTTTTCCCGACAATGCGTTCACGATCAAATTGGCTCAGATCATCACTTTATCCATGTTCGTCCATGGCGGTACATTGTTAGGAAGCCCTGCTATCCGCCTATGTATCGTCTGCGCTCGGATTGAGTGTGTTTCAATCTGTGCAGCGGATGTCTATGTTAACTGCCCATCATAACTATTTCTAATATTTTCTCTTCTGAATGTATATTTATACAGAAAAGAGAGGTTGTGAGCTGGGTCAGGCACAGCTTAGGATGGATTTGCGAAATCCATATCTTCAGATGATTATAATGCTGACAAAGTAATACTGCGAAAATGCTTTGTGCTTATACTAGATTTTTTGCAGGCTTTGCCTGATTCTATCTTTATTTAATAGGAGAATGACCTCTCTTGAGAGAGCACAATTATCCGCAAACTGAAGATTTTGTTCATAAGGAATTACTTTTTCCTGCTTTCCAGGTAATCCTCCTCTGAGATAAGTAATAGAAAGATGTCCTGGCAGAAAACATGTTTTGCCAATGTTATTTTTTACATTATTGTTACGCACATTGTCATAGTTGCTTCCCTATAACGGTTGTTTTCTCCGTCTGTTGAGGAAATCCTGATTTATTTTTCCCTTAAAAGTGATCAGTCAGACTTTTCCCTGAAGGAAGTAGGCCGAAACATACGTGATGATTTCTTCTTCCTCACTGACTTTGCTGTTTCCAGCACTCATGTAATTTTGAATAGCTTTCTAATCATCAAATTAGTACATATATTTTTTTTAAAGTGTGACATGTTCTCGCACTTCATAACCTCGTCTGATCACCGATGTTAAGCACCCATTGACGAGGCACGAACCTTCATCCAGTGATAATTCAGCTTTCAGTCATCCTTGTTTTGCAGTCATCATTGCATTCCAAGCTTGAAATGCCCTTTGTTTCCTGTTCTCCGGGAATTTTTCCGTCGAACGTCTGCTGCCATTTAAATTTTTTCCAATTATGTTTTCCTTTCTTGCTGATTTCCTGGTGCTGGTTTGGAAACCCAGGAAAGTAAGGGAAGACTCTCTTCGAAGTCAAAGAACAGATGGAGGTAGAAAATTGTATCACCAATGTTTCCTTGCCAGATTTGATGCTTTTTTCTTTACTTACTTTTGGTTAGGTCAAAATTCTTATGCTGTGTTTTCTCGGTTTTGTGAGATTTATACTTCATTTAATAGGTGCACAAATAAGTTTTAAAGTGCTTTGTGTGTGACGTATACCGCTAATTAACATATCCGACATTCCCCCGCGTTGTTGTCATGTGACCGTAACTGGTCAGGAGTATAATATGTGACACAGAAGTTTGCCAAACAGTCAAACGCACTTGCACATCAGTAGGTGAAAGATGGCAAGCTATACTGCATTCGTTACGAATCTCATCAAGGAAAAAGTGCTGCAAAAGCACGTGCATCGATCTCTTCTGTTCTGGGGAGAACATTGTATCGAAAAGCACGTGTGAGGTTTGGATTAGAGGTTTAAAGCAGGTGATTTTGATGTTGGCGATCGAGAAAGAACGCAGCGGCGTCCCGCAGTAGGTTGCATATGAGGAACTGCAATCATTGCCCGATGAAGATTCGTCTCAAACGCAAAACGAACTAGCTAAATAACTGTGGGTAACTCAGTAAACTATTTCCAATTGATTAAGCGCAATGGGAAAGATTCAGCAGGAAGGAAAATGGGTGCTACGTGACTTGAGCCAGAGGAACAAGGATGAGCGTGTCATGAAGTGTTTGAATCTGTTGAATAGACAACACAGAAAGTCTTTCCTGTAGAAAATCGTTACGGGTAGTAAAAAGTGGATATGGTACGACAATCTCAAACGCAAAAAACACTGGGAAGACCCCGGTGAAGCACTGACATCGGTACCGAGACGCAATATTCACTCTAAGAAAGTTCTGCTGCGCATCTGGTGGAATGTGAAGGGCGTGCTCTATTATGTACAGCACGCCCTTCACATTTTCGAGCAGGGTCAAACTGTTACTGCTGATCGCTACAAGCATTAATTGCTGCGATTGAACCAGGAAATCTGTCGGAAACGTCCATTTACAGGCAAAGGATTGGGTCCCGTGAAATTACTGCATGACAACGCTAAGCCGCATGTCGCGAAATAGGTCAAGGAGACATTATTGACGCTTGGCTGGAAAGATTTGGAGCACCCGGCATTGCCCCTTCAGTCTATCATTTGTTCCGATCGATGCAACATGGTTTGTCTGTTGTACGGATCTGGATAAGTGTCGAAGTCCAAAAAAGATTGAGGACTTCATCGCATCACACGACGAAGTATTCTTCATATCTTTAATCCGTCAGCTGCTCCACCGATGACAGAAAGTGGTAGAAATACTTGTCCTAAAACGCTTTAAAACTTATTTGTACACTTAATATTTTAAACATTGTGAGATCAACTCTTGATTTTTTAATTTCCTGTGCAGAGAACCTTGTACTAACGCTCTCTTTGAGCCAGCTTAACTCAATTTTATTTCACTTAAAAAAACGTGTATCTGATTTTCAGTGAAACGGCCTTTTTTTTGGGGGGGGGGGGGGCGGAAGGTAAGTAAGGAATTTTCTCTAATTTATTTAAAGTCCATCATATTACCGAATTAAAGCGTGGTATTCAAAGCAATAAAAATGTAATGATCGTCTTTTTCGTTCTGGATTTCTGAAGTCCATAATTAAACAAAGCTATGCTCTTGACTTATACATCATTTCCCCTTTAAATACTCTTAACTTACTTTCTCGTGAACATCTTATATGAAGCATAAATAATATTCTGCGTCGTCTGCCACTGTCATGTTGACATTTCACAAGAGAGAGGTTATGAATGTGTCGCGTCGTTGATACCGACACATTGTCTAACTATATTTTGGCACGTCCAGCTTTTGTTGATAACAGTCTTGTTGGAATAGTAATAGAAGGACAGACGTCGTCTGTCAAACATTCTGACAGTGCCAGAGGGAACGAAGAAGATTGGCTCAGACATGATGATTCTTTGGAGTACGCTGTGGTTGTCCTCGAAGTGGAATTGAAATAGCTTACTTCGCGCTCCCCTTACATTTGGCCGAAGAAACCACATAAGAAATGTCAAGCTAATAGCTTTCAGATTATATTATGTTTCATTTTCGGGCAATTCCTTTGTCGCGTTTCTTCATGGAAACAACCGGTTTTTCGAAGCGCATTGCTCCATACAGGCATCTGAAACAAATCCCTTCAAAAATATCCGTCGGATGTTTTATTATGTTCCCAGACGCTACTTAAGTTTCATTATATGTTATGTGGTTTAGTATATAATAACATGGCCGTAACATATTAAATTTAAGGAAACAAGAACACTTAAAATATCATTGTGCATACGTTATTTTGAAACGTGTCTCATTAAATGTTAGTTAAGAATGTAAATCCTAAAATTTGATAGCTATCACTTCATGGTCTTTCAGGTTGAAAGAAAGATAAGATGTTTCCCCATTTACTCATCCTCCAGAACTTTCTGCGAATTCAGGACCTTCTAATAAATTATTATTGTTGATATCATTAGTACACTGCCGTGCAAAAATTAAGGACGAGACGGTTTTTCGAATGTAACGTCGTGCAGAAGTCCTCCACATCGACTCAAATCATACCATAAGATCCCAAAGATGTAAGAATATGGGAAAAGTGAGCAAAACCGTCCAAACAAGGAATCCAAAGGATACAAAGGCACTTTATTGAAAAAGTAACTTCGAGAACAACTGGACAGAAGACAGAAACGTCCACGTGATAGGCTGCTGCCAAGAAAAATCCAGTCTTTAGTAGGGGATATGCTCACCCCTAACTGCGTTGCAGGATGTACAACGTCTGTCCAGGCTGAGGACGAGGTTGTCAAGGAGCTGTTGAGGCATCGCGGCCCATTTCTCTTGTAGCGCCAATCGCCGCTGCGGAATCGTTGCTGGCGGCTGGTGACGTGCGACCAAGCGTCTCCCGAGAAGGTCCCACACATGTTCGATTGGATGTAGGTCCGGGGACCAAGCATGATACCGCCCCAAATGAGAAGTCCGCCACCTCCAAATAGGTCCCTTTCGATGATGTTGGAGGTGTGATTGCGTGTTCCCTGCTCTCTCCAGATGTGTATACGTCCAGAATCTCTCGTCAGACTAAATCGGATCTCATCCGTAATGAGAACTCGACCCCATTGCTGATGTGTCCAGTTCTTTTGTTCCTAGTACCACAGAAACCGCCGTCTCTGATGAGCAGGCGTTAATGGCATACACCGTACTGGTCGTCGTGCAAATAGACAAACTTTGTGCAGCCTCCTGGCCACGGTAAAACGCGATAACGGACGTCCAGTTGTTTGTTGCATGTGTCTTGCGATTTCTCCCGCTGTCTGCCGTCTGTCTTTTTTCGCCTGTAGGACAATATACCTGTCGTCCGCCGCCGTGGTTCCTCGTGGACGTCCACTACTAAACTCCCGGACAGCTGTTCCTGTCGTTTCAAATGCTCTCCAAGCTCGTGAAACGATGGTGTGAGCGATCCCGAACTCCTCGGCCACACTAATCACACTTTGACCTTCTTCCAACTTCCCAATGACGCGACCTCGGGTAAAGTCATCCAGATGTCGTCTACTGGATTGCCTGTTGGCCATATCACACGGTGGCAGCAACTCGACGTCGTTCAAACCGATGTACACCGTGCAATAGCTTTTACCGAATTGCTGAGCGTACACCTCCTGTGTGCTGTATACCCTTCCGACACCCCCATTCCCCCCTCGTCCCCCCATCCCCCACGTCATGCTGCATATAGGCGCATGCCCTACCGTAGTTGACCCTAGTCTATCTCCTGAGTGGTTTTTCGGTCCGTTCTGCCTGCTCGGTCCGCTGTTATGCTAATTTGTCCTCTTCGTCCTTAATATTTGCACACCAGTGTAGTAGTAATTGTATTTCGATTTCATTTAAATGCATAATCTTTGTACAATATATACCTGGCTCACACAGAGAAGAATTAAGCGTTCTACAGTATATCGTGAAGAAATATGCAGTTTTTTAGGTGTAGAGAAACGAATTTTGGATAGGTGTTGCGCACCTTTTCATTAAACGCCAGTTTGAAAAGCCTGTTTTTCAAACTGGCAATATGTTCGAGCAGTTTCGCAATACAATATGTTCGAGCACTTTCGGTATTGATTGGAAGAATCATTATTTTCCAATCACGTACAGGACCTGAATTGCAAGGCAATCGTCTTTCCTAATTTATTTTCATAATCTTGTACGGGTGCATACGATTATTGAGATGAACAGCGGAATAAATAAAAGGGTGATCGTTTTCACTTTTTCTCCTACTTTCGCGATATCACGCCTGTCGCATTTTGCAGCTCTACTGGAGAGGACGGTTCGGTCAGCATAGAGTTTGACGTCTTCATTCTAAATTTCATCACCAGGAGTTTCAATATGGTAAAAGATCTTGTCCTTTTTTAAAATGGTGCTCCTTCTCAAATTCTTGGTAAACAATGTGTGCTATTTTGTTCCATGGATCCCCATACTCACTTTGAGTGATAGCATAGCATTTTTAGGTTTTATATCCGATATTCTTGGGGTAGTTTACACCATTCTTGATTTGTATGTTTGTAGTTTGGTTTTCAAAATGAAGTTTTAATAATTCCTAAAAACCTGATCTCAGCGTTGAAGACAATGGTGAAGCCGCCTTGAGCTAAGCATACAGGTCCTTATCTTTAAAAGGGTTACTACACCAGCACTGGATTCCCAGGAAAACGTTTTCATAACCACTGGTCCTCTTTTTTTCTTTCTCATTCTCAGCAGTTTCCTCTTTGAAAGATGACATTGGGTAGTGTCATAGTAGATTGTTTTACGCATTTACTCGTATACACCGATGAACCATTACATTATGACCTCCCACCTAATAAGCTGTAAGATTCAATTTATCCCGCAAAACAGCGGCCACTAGGCGAGGCATCGATTCGTTGAGGTGGGGATAGATATACTGGGTATCTGGTGCCATAATTGATGATTATGACGATGCGTGCATGCTAAAAATTAAATGATAAGGTAAAAACGCTGTGTTATGCACGATAAAAACGAAGTCTAAAGATGTACTTCGTAAAATTACATTTTATGAACTATGTACAAGGTTAAAAGACACTCATAAGATCTTTCAGACTACCCTGGAGTCCTTCATCAGATGAAAATGACCGCATAAAAAGTTGTCATGGCATATAAATAAGGTAGTTGTTGCCACTTAATTCAAATCACAGAAGCAAATAAAAAGTCAAGGAATTTGCATACCGAGGCTTGCACCAAAACACAGGTAGGAGGTGACCCACACTGTGCCAGACTTCAGGGAGGAATGTGATTCTCTTTTCCTTTTACAGGTACAATGTCTTTCCAAGCCTGGGAAACTTGAGTAGGTGAATCCTCGTTGCAACACATATTAAAAAATCTGAGGATGTACAGGCTCTCTGTAAAGCGGATTTGAGTCTTACTGGCTGGAGTTGTCAAAATCCTGGCTTCTTCCCAGCTTGGGTAGTAAGTTCCCGAAGTGACAAGGCGAGATAAAGCAGCAGATGAAGCATGCATTTTAATGTTGTATTTATGTTCCCAAAAACGCAATTTAACATTCCTAATCGTCGAAGCAACATACATCTAGGGCGGGGGAGCTCTGGGTCCACTAGCTTGAGATGAATTTTGTACACACCAAATCGTTCCAGGTGGTACACCGGATCTCTGTCTTTGCGAACCAAGTTAAATATTGTGTTGGTTAAGGCCGAAATCCAGGTTATTCTTATGACACATGTTTTTAAAGATATTTGTAACTCCGGGGACAAAGTCCATAGAATTCCCAAAACTGTGTTTTGGTTGGTCACCCCTTAAAGTGGTAGAAGCCAATCTTCTAGTTTTTGCGATGATCCTGTTGACAGTATGATTGGGATACCCAAACTTTGCAGCAAGGTCAGAAATCCACTGTAATCCTGCCAATAGAAGCACACGATTGGAAGAGTGAATGAAAGCCCTACGGACGAGAAAATAAAAGGTAGATAGTTTGTAGCTGTTACGGTGTGCAGAGGAAAATGGAATAATAGCCGGTGAAATTGAAGGTTTGCTGTAAACGGAGAAACTTAAGTTATTGGAAACCGGATGACTACGAAGCAGAAAATCCAAGAAAGGAAGCGATCCATTGGACTCCAATTTCATCATTAATTTGATGGAAGGAAGGAAGGACGACATTAAATCATCAAATTTTAATAAATTATCCAACGAGTTGGGCCATTGGACGAGCACGTCGTCCACGTAGCGTAAAAATAATAACGGTTTAATGAGGCAAGAAGCCAAAACATAATGCTCTAAATGTTGCACAACAATTTCTGCGGGAAGTGGTAAATTTTATTTGAAAACGGCTCTAAGGAGTTTGATGAAAGTCGTTAACCTACCGTTTTCTGGTATTAGAAATCGATTTAGCTTGATCTCTACTTAATAAAAATCCGTTTAGTGGGTAAAATAACTACCCCGAATTACCACAATTTTAGTGTCATGGGGTCGTCTCATTAATGTTACTAATGCTTAGAAATCTTATGACGTCACACTCTCGGAATTGAGATGTTGGCGCACGATCACGCCATCTGTCTCATTACGTCACGAGTTATGTGTGGATCCGTCACACTCTTGCTAGCAGATGGTCGCGATTACCATGTGCCTCATTACGTTACGCGTTGTGTGCGTATGTCCGTCCGCACGATAACTCGCGTAAAAATTGTTCGATTTCGATTAAATTTTAGTATGTGGTAGGGGAACACCTGGGAAGGAACCCTGTTGAAGTGAACGAAATGGGGTCAAAGATCAGGACATAGGAGCAGGATACATTCCACTGCTCTTATGCGTCATAACTAACGTAAAAAGGGTTCGATTTTGATTAAATTTTAGTATGTGGTAGGGGACCATCTGCGGAAAAGACCCTATTGAAAATGGGTAAAATGGGATCAAAGGTCAGGACATAGAAGCGGAATCACTTCCATCGCCATTATGCGTCATAACGTACGTAAAAATGCTTCAATTCGGATGAAATCTTAGTATGTTGACAAACCCTGTTGAAAATGGGTTAGTATGTTGACAAATCCTGTTGAAAATGGGTTAAATGGGGTCAAAAGTTAGGACACAGGAGCGGGATTTATTCCGTAGTTTTTACGCATCATAGCGTATGTAAAAATGCTTCGATTGCGACAAAACTCTATCTTGTTATTTCGGAGGTATACTGAACCGGTTCTATTGAATATCATCGAAATGGGATCAAACGTCAGGGCACAAAACCGAGATTTATTCCACAGCCATTATCCTTATAACTTGAGTGATAACTTGAGTAATGATTTCTATTATGTTGAAAAGCATATCGTAATCAATGCATTGCATGATTTTACTAACTTGTTTACTATTCCTTTTCCTGTAGCACTGGTTTTCGAAGAAGTAGGCACTTGGTTCAACACTTCAAGTGATTCTAGCGCACCCGCTGTGGCTGATTCGCCCAAAACCCCTTCATCCTTCCAGCAATTCTAGCACTAGCAACTGCTCCATCATCTTCCATACTACAACTGAAAAATAATATTCGCATCAGCTGGGTAAATAATAAAAATAAGCAGGTTCGGTTAAAAATAAAAAAAATAACATAAATTTTAAACATGCCAGTTAGCTGTTGATGCTTCTACAGCTACTGGGACGGAGTTTTCGACAGCTTTTTTTAAGTATCCATCCTTCAGCCAGCTATCCATTGAAATAAATCGATGATATCTTTTGAATCATTTGGTGCTTCAGAAACCCTGCAATGCACAGGTGTTTCGTCCTCAAGACAGAAGATCCGAAAAGTTATATTAACATAACTATTTACAATAAAAGAACGTATATTGAAAAGCACGCGCTAAAATCACCCATAAATAAGTAACACTGCACTGCGACTCCATTCGTTTCGACTCTTGACTGAACTGCTACTCACTGAAGGTGCGAAGAAACACGATATTTTAATATGCAATAAAAACTTTCCAGATAATTGTTCAAAGAGGTCGAAGCAAACAATGGGATCTGAAAAAGCGGCGAAGTTCTCATAGAAGAGATGGTGCTAGCGTGGCGCCGTCGAGTGTATCTCTCTGGTTTCGCCGCGTGCAGTCTGTTTGCTTCGCCGACGTTCCCGATGTTTTCCGTAGTTTCGAGAAAATGCGGTCTGGCAAAGCTAACTGAGGTGACGCATGAGATGCAATTTGGTCTATAGTGCTTGCTATTTACACTGTTTCACAGCACGCTGAAGGAGCCAAATAATTTATACCCAATGCTTACCTAAACACAGTTCATGGCCGCACAGATTCACAATATTGAGATCTTGTCACATTTTATCTATTTTTCTTTCCCATCTCTTCGAGGAGCACTTGGAAATGCTTCGCGGAGCTCTAAGTGCTTCGTGGAACACAGTTCGGGAACTGCTGCTCTAGAGATACGTGCTGCAACCCTCAACCGCCATCCTCAAGACTTGATGGGGCTTAGACAAGCACTGCACGAACAATACATCTTGCTACCTAGACACCATCATCAGCAACATTAAACATCACTGTGAGTCCTGCATTGCTGTGAGAGGTGACCACACTGCCTATTAAGGTACTTTGGCTATTTCATTTTGACACCATATTTTTCATTAAGTTCTGTATCTGATCATTTTTGCCGGAATGTAGTGTTTCTTACGAATGTTTTATTAGCTTTCTCTACCATTCGATATGATACAGGTGTTCACCAAATTTCATGATATTTCCTCATGTGTTTTTGAGGCATAATTTTTCTGTTTTTTTCTCATAATTCATGGAAACCAGTGTACTTCACAATCTTGATTCGACTAATTATGTCTTTCTTATGTAGAAGTTACTCTTCAGTGAAATTGGTTTGTTGTACCCTACTAAGTCTTGCAATGTCGTAGTGAATTGGAGACATGATAAAAAATAAAAGAACTAAACTTAGAGAATGAGTGATGGGTTATGTTCTGAGGGTTGTGAGATTTCGACATCAATTCATTCCCCTTCCCTCTCAAGCAGCTTGAATATATGTTTCCATGATTTTACAGTGACTGTACGAACAATAGCTACGAGTGACAAATAGCTACAAAATCAGATATTTTCTCAGAACTTTCTAGAAAGTTTTTACTTTCTTAGTTATAAATGTGTTTCGATTCGCTAAGTGAACGTGAAACAAGGAATTTCCATGTAAGCACTCCAGTTGAAAAATTTAGTGCTCAATTCATCACGGTCACTATTTTTCTTTTTATCAATTACGCTTTCTTTGCTGTCACTAGTACCCGGGAGCTAAATTAGTCACGTCAGTTTCCAGATCCTACATCTGTGGCGATTAAATATCTAACCTTGAAGGTTTTGATAAATTATCCCGGGAGAAAACAACTCCTATTCTTCCCCTAGTGATCGCCACCGATCGACTTTAAATGAGCTCAAAACAAATACATTCCCTACAGAAGAGATGAGAACACACTACAATCAATTATTTTCTAGATAGCGAAGATTCATGTGTTTTCGAGCTGTAATTAATGTAAAAGGATACTACATCCTGTGAACGAAGTTGCCTTCCTTAATAGCAAAAGCAGTGACTTCCACAGCTATTACAATAAGGAAAAAATTCCATGAACGGATTTTTTTTTAATATACAACCTCCAAGCTGTGTAAAGTGGATTTTGAAAATGTTCTGTGGGATTACTGAAATGCAAAAAATATAGCATCATAATTCATTTAAAGAAAAAATCAGAGCTCAAGTGCTGAACATTTTCATAGAACAAAGTTTATTTTCTTATTGTGCAAGTGAGACCTCCGTATATATTACGATAAGAGAATTCCAACCATAGAATTTCAATCAAACGAACGCTTTTAGATATCACTTTGCCCCCTTTCCTAGTGGCCGAGCTTATAGAGGAATTCACCTGTCTCTGTATTCGTTCAAGTTGGGTTTGGCTTGACTTTCATGACAAATAACTGGTTTGCATATATCACAGACCTGGCTCTCTAACCCTTCAAACCAGGTGCCCCAGGTTAACTCCTATATCTGGCTAGAATAAAATAACTCTGGGTTCGCAAAATAAGCTGAAATCAACCCGAGCGAATACATATCAGCTGTCTCAGAAATGAACTGAATGCAGCTTTGTCCTGGAAAAACAAGAAAGATGACATTGACTTTTCGGGTGTAATAAGCACGTCGTTTGAATCCGATCGGACGCAAATTAAATCTGTCAAAGCTATTCAAAGTCATAGGATCCGGTATGGAAAACAACAGATCTGACGAAACAAAGAAGATTTTCAGTCGGGTTTTTAATCCCTCAGATATTGCTGTAAACGGAATAGTGAGCTTACGAACTCTTAGAAACAGAGATATCGACAAAAATAAGATGTGACTTTACGTCCCCTGGTGCAAAAAACCATGCATTATTTTAAGAAGAAAGTATTCTCAAAAAGTTTATCCATATAAGCGGTATCGGTCAAAGAAAAAAAAAATTAGTCGAGTTTACAGGAGCCCAGATTTTGCAACAAATACTTCAGAAGCAGAAATTAACACTTATGACCTCCTGGTGGCTAAACAATTCTTTACCAAACATTATAAATTATGTGAAAAATATTTTCCATCAGGTCTTGTATGCGATACAGGAAGAATTTTTCAAATCAGAGCTTTAGGAGCAGAAATAACGCACAAAACGCAATTTACCTTTGTGCCCCCTAGCGGAAAGTCTATGAAATACTTGAAAATTTTGAATTTATAGGAAAAACAGTTTGCATCGGAAACACTATTCAACAAAGAAGGAATTTTTCAAATCGTACTTTTAGAAGTAGAGATATTGACAAAAATAAGATATACATCTACGCCCCTGGCGTAGAAACCATGCATTTTTTCAAGAAGAAAATTTTCCTAAAAGGTTTGTCGACATGAGTAGTATCGGTCAACAAATGACTTTTTTTCAATCGAGACCTTTGAAGCTCATATTTTGCTGCAAATACAACAAAAGCGAAAATTACGACTTACGCCACCTGATGGGCAAACAATTTCTTACAAAAATTAGAAATTATGGGCAAACGATTTCCCATCAGGACCTTTATGCGGAGCAGAAAGAATTTTTCAAATCGGAAATTTAGAAGCAGAGATATAGGGGAAACGCAAGTAACATTTACGCCCCCTAGCGGAAAGTCTATGAATTACTTGAAAGTTTTGAAATTATATGAACCACATGTCACACTAGAAACACTATCTAAAAAAGAAGGAATTTTTCGAATCGAACTCCTAGAAGTAGAGATATTGACAAAAAAAGAGATATACATCTACGACCTCTGGAGTAGAAACCATGCACTATTTAAAGAAGAAAATGTTTCTAAAAGGTTTGTCGACATGACTAGTATCGGTCAACAAAAGACTTTTTTTCAATCGAGAATTTAGAAGCTCGTATTTTGTTGCAAATACAACAGAAGCGGAAATTAAGATTTACGCCTCCTGGTGACCAAACTATTTTTTACAAAAATTAGAAATTATGTGCAAACGTTTTCTCATCAGGAGCTGTATCCGGTGCAGAAAGAATTTTTCAAATCGGAGATTTAGAAGCAGAGATATAGGGGGAAACGCAATTTACCGCTACGCCCCCTAGCGGAAAGTCTATGATTTACTTGAAAATTTTGAAATTATATGAAAAACATGTCACACGAAAAACACTATCCTACAAAGAAGGAATTTTTCAAATCGGACTCCTAGAAGTAGAGATATTGACAAAAATAAGATGTACATCTACGCCCCCTGGCGGAGAACCTGTGCAATATTTTAAAAAAGACAATATTCCGAAAAGGTTTATCGATGTAAGTGGCATCAGTCCACAAAAGAATTTTTTCAATCGATATTTTAGAAGCTCCAATTTTATGGCAAATACATCAGAAGCAAAAATTAACACTTACGCCCCCTGGTAGCCAAAGTATTCCTTACCAAAAATTTCAAATTATATTCAAAAGATTTTACATCAGAAGATGTATACGCCGAAGAAAAAATTTTCAAATCTAAGTTTTAGAAAAAGAATTATCGGGGAAAATGTAATTTACTTTTACGCACCCTAGCGGAAAATATATGCGTAATTTGAAAAATGTACCTATATCTAAAATACTCTTCGACATAAATTGAATCGAAAGTTTATTTTTTTTTCGATCGGATGTTTAGAAGCAGATATGTGGAATAAAACGTATTTTTGAATTCGACATCATCTGCATTTACGCCCTCTACCGGCGAAATTGTACATCGTAAAAAAACGAAATAAAGGATCATCATTTGCATATTTCAAGCTTCCGAATGCAAAAAAAAATTTTCAAATCGGACTAATAGTTGCAGAGATATCGTGGGTACAGACGGACGAACGGACGGACAAACCGATAACAGAAGCACGATCTTTTTTTACGAAAGACGTGCTAAAAACAGTTCCTAGTTTTTTCTCAAGCCTAGAATATTTCCTCAAACAAATTTTGACATTCTCTGCTTTTGTTGAACGATCATGAAAAAAGAAAGTAATGTTTCCCTTTCGAGAGGAAAGGTAATTTTCTTCTAATAGCTTTCCAATCTAAATGAGTCAAAAGTACTGCCAACCCGTTTTTCTTGAAATTTAGAATAATGCACTAAATTAATCCCTGTTTGTTTGATGTTTAGCAAAACAGCAAAGACAGATAATTGCAATTCATCTAGCATTTATTTTACTCAAAAATTATATCAGGGAAATTTAATGATAACATCACGGGCATTGCTTCTATTGAAATTAAATCACACAGTTTTTGCATTCAACCGAAGTGTTGCATGCTTCCGAGTGGTACTATATGCGCATGTTCTTGTGCATTAGACATATCTTTGTTTTAAAAAAACGAACGTACTCTTGCAGTTTTTGACATACGTATTTTAAAAACAATTTTATACATCATGAAAATTCTTGTTTTCTTACTGTTGTTTGCTCTCTTTCTAATTAAGTGACTATTTTGTTTTTAATCTGTGTCTATAGGAACCCTGTTTAAAGATTATCGAATTTGGTTCCTTATGTGTTCCTTGTAAATGTATTTTATTACGAGTTAATTTTTTTTAATCTCGAAATCTATTTGGATTGCCTTTTCAGCACATTCAATTCTCTTTGCAACTTGTAATTTGTTTTGAAAACTTACGATCACCGATAAGATAGTTCTCGTAACATTTTTTTTTCGTGGTATAAAATGTTTCCACATATGGAATCTCTCATACTTTTTAATGTTTTTGGAGATTTTCTGAATTTAGGATTGATTAAAAATGGGCTCCACGTAAGCAAAAAAAGTAGCGAAAGCCGTTGAATAATTTCTTGTATAAACTATGCCTAAGGTTCAGAGGATGATGAGTTTGTTTTTGCATTCAGGGAAGAGAATCGTCAGATACTACAAAAACAATTTCTTCTCAAACGAGGATCTCTGAAAAAAAAATATCAGAGCAAAACAAAATGTAATACTGGTTTTTTTTTCAACCAGGGGAACGTGAAAGATAATTAAATTGTTTTCAGTCATTATTTTGAACAGTCTCTCTTCAGAAAAAATTAATTTCGTCGAATCCATTGCTTACTGGAATTTCTTTAACAAAAAAAAATATGGAACATGAAATTCTTTTACTTGATGATACTGACGACATAAAAAAGATATTTGATCGTCGAACACTTCTCAAGAACAACATCTTACATTGCTGGTTTAAAGTATTGCAAGCATCAAAAGCGATCATATATGTGTATTCTAACAAAGTGAAATACTTATGAATATTTGCTGTGCATTATAGTAAGCTTTGAATATGTAAACAATCAAACAGATGTAACATGAATATTTTCTGGAACATTTGACAACGAAATGCGAGCTAATCGTGAAAGTACGGCATCACTGTCAAATTAAATTGTTCTGATAAAAACTGGAAATTCCAGTAAGGTAGCTTACAGCGTTTTGGTTTAAATAGTCAAAAGTTCAAAAGGTTTGAAAAACAGAGCCTGTTGAATGAGTTCTGTGTCTTGATGTAGGAAAAATAAAGGAGATATCAAATCTATTTAACCCTTTAACCAGATAGAATGAATTACCTACGTGTTAGCAAAATGGAGTGAAATCAGCTCAATTTAAAATGAGCGAAATCAGTTCTACTTAACATGAGTGAAATCAGCTCAATTAGAAATCAGCTCCATTAGAATGAATTACGTCCGTCTTAGCAAATGATTGTGAAATCAGCTCAATGCTTCTTCTTATCTTCCAACTCTTTATATAGCCAATCGAGGTTGTCTGTTTCCCTCATTTCTTTCCAAATGTTCCTGTATTGAGTTTGCCTATTCCACAGATTTCCTACAGTTTTATTTATATCATCCATCCATCTTCCCTCTGGTCTTCCCACTCCTCTCTTTCCTTTATATGGTCTCCATTCTGTCACTGTCTTAGTGCATCTATTATTTTCTATTATTGGTACGTGGCCAGCCCATTTTCATTTTAAATTGAGTATAATTTCCCCAAAGTTAAAAATTTTTGTTCTGGAATCTAAACAATACAGAAATAAGATCTAATAATCTTACAGTATATCTATATTGTTTACCTTATCTTGAAGTCTGATATTTAGTAGAGATCTTTCCATTTTACGTTGTGTTTTTTTTAATTTGTCTAAGATAGTTTTCTTGATAGGCCAGGTTTCAGCGCCACATGTCATAATGGGTATTATACATTTACTAAAAAGTTTTGCTCTGTTTTACTACAAAGAATCTTCTTAAACTTCCCAAAAGGTGTCCAGCCCATTTTTATTCTTCTGTCAATTTCTTCCATAGTTCCCTGTTTCTTTGTGGTAATTAGTTTTCCTAGGTATATGTATTCTTCCACATATTCTATTTCTTTATCATTCACTCTAATATTTTTTTGTGTTTCGCTATTATTAAGTTGGTTTGACATAATTTTTCACTTATCAATATTCATTTGTAACTCAATTTTTTTTATAAATCTGTTAGCTTTTCTATCATTTCTTTTCATTCTTTTTTTATTTTCGGAAATGAGGACTAAGTGGTCTGCAAATCGTAAATTATTCAACCTTGCTCCATTTGCGTTGAATCCCTTTTCTAACCAATTTATTTTGCTCATTGTATGTTCCAGCGTTAAAGTAAATAGCTTTTGCGAGATAGTATATCCTTGTCTTATTCCTATATTTATTTTAAACTTTTCACTTTCTTCATTTAGGATAATATTAGATGTTGCATTCTGGTAGATATACTTCATTAGATTTATATGAGGTTGTTCAATGCCGTTATTTTTCAGAGCGTCTATTATTGATGCTGTTTTAATGCTATCAAATACTTTTTTGAAGTCTATAAATGCCAAATGTAAAGGGATGTTGTATTTGTTGCATTTTTAATAGGAACACTTATTGTTTGTGTATGATCTATTGCACAAAATTTTTGTTCTAAAGACAGCTTGCTCTGGGGGTTGTATGAGATCAAATTTGTTTTCTAATCTGTTTGTAATGATTCTTTTAAATAGTTTATGTATGTGAGATAACAAGCTTATGGTTCTATAGTTTTCTAGTATCCTTTTATCTCCTTTTTTGTGTAGTAAGATGATATTTGCACTATTCCACATTTGAAGAATTTCTTCGTGCGTGATACATTCAATAAAAAAAAATATTAGTTCTTGTTTCATGGTTTCACCACCTTCTTTAATCATTTTAATTATAATACCATCTTCTCCACAAGTTTTATTATTTTTCATTTGTTGCAATGCTTTTTCAATTTTGAAATATCTCTATTGGTGGCATGGACCTTACTTACTACTGTCGATATTTTCATCTGTGAGATTTGTTTCAGTAGCTGTCTTTATACTTTGATACAGTTTCATATAAAACATTTTTGCTTCTTCCAAAATTACTTTTTTATCAAACAAGGTTTTTCCATTTTCGTTTTCCAGTGATATAATATTCTTCCTTCATGCTGCAAGGTTATTTCTCAGTAATCTCAAGTAAAAAACAAAAAATACTCTACACTATCTATATAATAAAACATACGACTCATATAAGTTTAAAATCTCCTTTATGGCGTAAATACAAACATGCAATATATGCCGAGCTTTCGTGTGAACGAATATTTTTGTTGTGTAAGAAACGGGCCGAATGCCGCTGGAAGAAGTGAACCTACGCATCAGATTGGTGATTTAAAGTGGTCATTAGGGGGCATGGTTAACACTAATCCTTTCTGAGTGTTACCTTCTGAAACAAATGTAGTAATGGAGATGAACCTAAGAATGGAAATAGAAGTATGAGCTAATAGTGTCTACCCATGGGCATAGAAGAGAGAAGATGTTTGAGCTACTAGTGTCTACCCATGGGCATAGAAGAGAGAAGATGTTTGAGCTACTAGTTTCTACTCAAGGGCATAGAAGAGATAAGATGTTTGAGCTACTAGTTTCTACTCATGGGCATAGAAGAGAGAAGATGTTTGAGCTACTAGTTTCTACTCATGGGCAGAGAAGAGACAAGATGTTTGAGCTACTAGTGTCTACCCATGGGCAGAGAAGAGACAAGATGTTTGAGCTACTAGTGTCTACCCATGGGCATAGAAGAGAGAAGATGTTTGAGCTACTAGTGTCTACCCATGGGCATAGAAGAGAGAAGATGTTTGAGCTACTAGTGTCTACCCATGGGCATAGAAGAGAGAAGATGTTTGAGCTACTAGTTTCTACTCATGGGCATAGAAGAGATAAGATGTTTGAGCTACTAGTTTCTACTCATGGGCAGAGAAGAGACAAGATGTTTGAGCTACTAGTGTCTACCCATGGGCAGAGAAGAGACAAGATGTTTGAGCTACTAGTGTCTACCCATGGGCATAGAAGAGAGAAGATGTTTGAGCTACTAGTGTCTACCCATGGGCATAGAAGAGAGAAGATGTTTGAGCTACTAGTGTCTACCCATGGGCATAGAAGAGAGAAGATGTTTGAGCTACTAGTTTCTACTCATGGGCAGAGAAGAGACAAGATGTTTGAGCTACTAGTGTCTACCCATGGGCAGAGAAGAGACAAGATGTTTGAGCTACTAGTGTCTACCCATGGGCATAGAAGAGAGAAGATGTTTGAGCTACTAGTGTCTACCCATGGGCATAGAAGAGAGAAGATGTTTGAGCTACTAGTGTCTACCCATGGGCATAGAAGAGAGAAGATGTTTGAGCTACTAGTTTCTACTCATGGGCATAGAAGAGATAAGATATTTGAGCTACTAGTTTCTACTCATGGGCAGAGAAGAGACAAGATGTTTGAGCTACTAGTGTCTACCCATGGGCAGAGAAGAGACAAGATGTTTGAGCTACTAGTGTCTACCCATGGGCATAGAAGAGAGAAGATGTTTGAGCTACTAGTGTCTACCCATGGGCATAGAAGAGAGAAGATGTTTGAGCTACTAGTGTCTACCCATGGGCATAGAAGAGAGAAGATGTTTGAGCTACTAGTTTCTACTCATGGGCATAGAAGAGAGAAGATGTTTGAGCTACTAGTGTCTACCCATGGGCATAGAAGAGAGAAGATGTTTGAGCTACTAGTGTCTGCCCATGGGCATAGAAGAGAGAAGATGTTTGAGCTACTAGTTTCTACTCATGGGCATAGAAGAGATAAGATGTTTGAGCTACTAGTTTATACTCATGGGCAGAGAAGAGACAAGATGTTTGAGCGACTAGTTTCTACCCATGGGCAGAGAAGAGAAAAGATGTTTGAGCGACTAGTTTCTACCCATAGGCAGAGAGCAAAAGATGTTTGAGCTACTAGTTTCTACCCATGGGCAGAGAAGAGAGAAGATGTTTGAGCGACTAGTCTCTACCCATGGGCAAAGAAGAGAAAAGATGTTTGAGCGACTAGTCTCTACCCATGGGCAAAGAAGAGAAAAGATGTTTGAGCGACTAGTTTCTACCCATAGGCAGAGAACAAAAGATGTTTGAGCTACTAGTTTCTACCCATGGGCAGAGAAGAGAGAAGATGTTTGAGCTACTAGTTTCTACTCATGGGCATAGAAGAGAGAAGATGTTTGAGCTACTAGTTTCTACTCATGGGCATAGAAGAGATAAGATGTTTGAGCTACTAGTTTCTACTCATGGGCATAGAAGAGACAAGATGTTTGAGCTACTAGTTTCTACTCATGGGCAGAGAAGAGACAAGATGTTTGAGCTACTAGTGTCTACCCATGGGCATAGAAGAGAGAAGATGTTTGAGCTACTAGTGTCTACCCATGGGCATAGAAGAGAGAAGATGTTTGAGCTACTAGTGTCTACCCATGGGCATAGAAGAGAGAAGATGTTTGAGCTACTAGTTTCTACTCATGGGCATAGAAGAGATAAGATGTTTGAGCTACTAGTTTCTACTCATGGGCAGAGAAGGGACAAGATGTTTGAGCTACTAGTGTCTACCCATGGGCAGAGAAGAGACAAGATGTTTGAGCTACTAGTGTCTACCCATGGGCATAGAAGAGAGAAGATGTTTGAGCTACTAGTGTCTACCCATGGGCATAGAAGAGAGAAGATGTTTGAGCTACTAGTTTCTACTCATGGGCATAGAAGAGAGGAAGATGTTTGAGCTACTAGTGTCTACCCATGGGCATAGAAGAGAGAAGATGTTTGAGCTACTAGTGTCTGCCCATGGGCATAGAAGAGAGAAGATGTTTGAGCTACTAGTTTCTACTCATGGGCATAGAAGAGATAAGATGTTTGAGCTACTAGTTTCTACTCATGGGCAGAGAAGAGACAAGATGTTTGAGCGACTAGTTTCTACCCATGGGCAGAGAAGAGAAAAGATGTTTGAGCGACTAGTTTCTACCCATAGGCAGAGAGCAAAAGATGTTTGAGCTACTAGTTTCTACCCATGGGCAGAGAAGAGAGAAGATGTTTGAGCGACTAGTTTCTACCCATGGGCAAAGAAGAGAAAAGATGTTTGAGCGACTAGTTTCTACCCATAGGCAGAGAACAAAAGATGTTTGAGCTACTAGTTTCTACCCATGGGCAGAGAAGAGAGAAGATGTTTGAGCTACTAGTTTCTACTCATGGGCATAGAAGAGAGAAGATGTTTGAGCTACTAGTTTCTACCCATGGGCAGAGAAGAGAAAAGATGTTTGAGCGACTAGTTTCTACCCATAGGCAGAGAACAAAAGATGTTTGAGCTACTAGTTTCTACCCATGGGCAGAGAAGAGAGAAGATGTTTGAGCGACTAGTTTCTACCCATAGGCAGAGAACAAAAGATGTTTGAGCTGCTAGTTTCTACCCATGGGCAGAGAAGAGAGAAGATGTTTGAGCGACTAGTTTCTACCCATAGGCAGAGAACAAAAGATGTTTGAGCTACTAGTTTCTACCCATGGGCAGAGAAGATAGAAGATGTTTGAGCGACTAGTTTCTACCCATGGGCAGAGAAAACAGAAGATGTTTGAGCTACTAGTTTCTACCCATGGGCGGAGAAGAGACAAGATGTTTGAGCGACTAGTTTCTACACATGGGCAGACAAGAGAGAAGATGTTTGAGATGCTAGATTCTGCCCATGGGCAGAGAAGATGTTTGAGATGCTAGATTCTGCCCATGGGCAGAGAAGATGTTTGAGCTACTAGTTTTTACCTATGGGCAGAAAACATGTTTGAGCTTCTCTGCCCGGACTGCAGCAGAGCACAAAAGTCCCGGAGACAATGTTCTTGTGGGTCGGCACTTCGAACCTGTCGAACCAAATAGTGCCGCAGATGCTCCATGGGATTGAGTTCGGACGATTTCGCTGGCCAAGTAAGAACTGAGACATCGCTGTCGCATTTCCAGAATCAGTCACGCACCCCCTTAGCGACGTGGCACGGCGCATTGTTCTCTTGGTTGACACCGTTACCACTATGATAAGCTACCAATATGAAGCGATGCATGTGGTTAGCGAGAACAGACATGTAGACATTGGCTTTGTGGAACCCATCCAGTGGTACCAGTGGTACCAGGTTATACCAGGTAAACATACCCGAGACAGAGACATGCACACAGCTACCGCCGGCCTGTATTTGACCAACGAGAATGTTCGGGCGTTGGATCTCGTGTGTCTCACACCGCATAAGCCATCGCCCGTTACTTCTGTGGAGTAGAAACCACGATTCGTCGGAGAAGGAAACCTCTTTCCACTCTTATAGTGTCCAATGACGGCAGTCCTATGTGAACTGCAGGCATCGTTGCCGATGGACCTGCATAAGCATGTGCGCCTTGACGCAGCATTGACTTCAGAGACCCATGCTTAACAGGGTTCGCTCTACTGTTATCAGAGGAACGTACTCGGATGCTCAAGGGAACGTACCAGAATGCCCCAGCGTTCATTTGCATGATCAATTGCTGCAATGTTGCGTGTCGATTGACCTTTACCAGTCGACGGAGGCGACCTCCTCTTCTGGGGTCGATGGCCTTTGGGGCTCCACAGTTATGACGTCGGGAGGTACTCGGTGTGTCAGCGGTCCATTCTTGGTAAACCCTTACTACAGCACCTCGCGAACGGCCCTAGAAATCTGCTGTTTTTGAAATGCTTTAATATTTGGCGCTCTAGCCGATGATTATTCTTTTTTGATCGTCCGTGAAATCACTACATCTGCCCTTGTACTCGCGTAATGCACTATGGCTCATCTGCCCTGGCCTTCTGCTCATATCTCTGTGTGGTCGACCTTGTCACGTGCACTCCGTAACGCGCCTGGGCGGGTACATATTATTCTGTTAAGACTGTGTTTTTAATTGTGCATGTGCTTCCGCAGGAGAGCTAAACTGTGAATTTCTGTTTGTTACCATGTCATCATATCTAAAATTCGCCCGGAAGAATTTGCTTTCCCTGACATACTTAATCCCTATCCCGAACATTTCTGTTATTTATAAGTTAACCTTAAAATGAAGACATTTTGTTTGTCAATAAAATTTGATTGTCGCAGCCCCGGTGGCGCAGCCCCCTCAGCGATGGCTTCTGATCATTCGTACGGGATGGGTCCGGGTTCGAATCCCCGTGAGGCATGGATGTTGTGTTTGTCTTGCGGCGCTGGCTATCTCCCTTCCTTGGAACCAGTGACCCTCAATTAGGGATGGGCATCTGTTTATATCCCACTGAGTTGCTCACGGTGATCGTCAAACTTTCAATAAAAAAAAAGTTTCATCATCACCGCATTTTACATTGGCGCACCTTCTTTTGTGAAAGAACCGATCGCAAATAAATTTTTTTGCCGCCCCGGTGGCGCAGTGGTCTAAGCGATGGCTTATGACCATTCGTCCGTGAAGGGTTCGGGTTCGAATCCCGGTGAGGCATGGATGTTGTGTTTGTCTTACGGCACTGGCTCTCGACCATCCCTGGAAGCAGTGGCCCTAAATTAGGGGCAGGCGACTGCTTATTGCAGCACTTCTTACTTAAATTAAAGAACTTATTCATTAAATAAATTAACTATGAACATCCCTTATCCCATAAACAAGAAAGATGACACCGAATTTTCGGTTGTAATGAGCACGTCTTTTGAATTGGTTCTGACGCGAATTAAATTTATCAAATCTATTCAAAGTTAATTGAACCGTATGGAAAGCAATAGTATCTGACCGAAGAAAGAAGTTTTTCGATTAGGTTTTTAATCCCGCAGATATTGCTGTAAACGGAATCGTGAAATTAAGTACTCTGGTTGCAGACTTGTGCGTTAAGAAAATTTTTAAAATTGCACACATTGTCATAAAAATCCGCCCATCAAACAGGAGACATCGGATTGAAATCAGATTTCAGTACTGAGATGGTACATAGCAAGGACAGAAATGATTAAAATGTCACAGCAGGAGAACAATATCCCGGGTAAATACGGTACACATTCCGACCAGCTTTAGTATTGCGTCGGACCGCCTCGTGCTGAGATACATGCGGTCATATGGTCCGGCATTAAGTCAAACCGACGCCTTATGTTATCTTGGAACAGATTGGTCTACACTTCTTGCAGCTGGCGCTCTAAATCACGAACACTGGGACATGAAGAAAGCTGGCGTCCCATCTGGTATCACACGTGATCGATGGGAAAGTGATCAGGCGATTCTTAAAGCCACGGAGGCGTCGAAGCATGACGTACACAGTCCTGGAAACCCCGAGCCATGTGCGGATGGACACTATCTTGTTGGAAAACTGCTCCGTGCCGCCCCACCAGAAGAAGCAGCACGTGGGGCTGCAGGATTTTCTTTAGGTAGTACTGGACTTTCTACGTTCCTCGGATCACTACGACTGAAGTCCGGCTGCCACACGCGATGGCTCCCCAGATCATCACACCTGCAGTTCATGACGTGTGCCGCTGTACAGTGAGGTTGAAATTGTAGCGCTCACCTGCGGTCCTGCACACTCTGACACGGTGGTTGTTTATTCCCATACACCAGCGGGATTCGTCGCTGAACACTATAGGTCGCCAGTCCATAGCATTTCACGTTGCTCGTTGCTGACACCACTACAATCGAAGTCGACGATGATCAGGTTTTAATGGCAAAAAACGTACGGGCAGACGAGAGAGTTCAGATTCGCCTCTTCCAGGCGTCTGGAAATGGTTCTGGCGGACAGAGGAGGAGTCCCTTGTACAGCAGCCACATGTCTCTGGATATTGGACAAGGACATATTGCATATGTGCGGGCCGCTCTCACGGTCCTCTCTGCTGGTGGTGTGTCTAGGTCTTCCAGAGACAGTCCGCTGTGTCTGGGTGCCTTCCCGTGTCCATTGCTCCCAACACGATCAAACCGTACTGTCTGACCGACCCAAATGGCCGCCGATTCGGCGCACCAGCCACCCTGTCTCTCTTATCCCGATGATACGGCCTCGTTCAAACTTCGCCAGTTTCCCGTACGCACATTTGCGCCGGTTTCTCGGCATGTCTTCCGCTTAGGGATCTCACCTGACTCTTACCGCGCACTTCGGCACGAATGTGGAGTCCCCTGCGCGGTGCCTTATAAGCCCCTAGGTATTGCGATTGCAGCGACGGTGGCCGCGGGTGGCCTAGTGGGCAACGTTCGTGACTGTCACGGAAAGGGCCTCAGGTTCGATCTCAGGCAGGTAAGAACGCTCGATCCACTAAATATCCGTCGTGCGTCGGATGGGCACGTTCAGCCGTCGGACCCCGGGTACTGGCCTCCCGGTAATAAATAAGGGCGTCTTCCTCCTCCTTTCTACTTCGCTTCCGTGTCACTTTCCTATCGGGCGCTCTAGCCCAAACCTTCTAGTTTCCTATTTCTAAGGGCTGTTTTAGACCTGGGGTCAGACACTCCCTTCCTAAAAATCCTGTTCATTTGATCAATGAGATTGCAGCGCCGGCCTTGGACGTTCGCGCATGCGGAATCACACGAAACTTTGTCTTCCCTGCAGCTATTCACCGAGTTTCGAGTTAATCGCACGGTTTTATCTCGGTGCATCGATTTTTAAGGCAATGAGGGAATATGAAAAACATTTCGCAGCGAAAACGCTCTCCCACAAAGAAAGAATATTTCAAATCGCACACTTAGAATCAGAGACATTGACAAATATAAGGCATGCGTTTACGTCCCCTTGAGGGAAAACCATGCATCATTTTAAGAAGAAAGTAATTTCAAAAGGTTTTTCGATGTGAGTGGCATCGGTCCAGGAAAGAATTGTTTCCAGTCGGGTCTTCAGGAGCTCAGATTTTGTTGCAAATGCATCACAAACAGAAATAAACACTTATGTCCCCTGTTGGACAAACCATACTTTACCAAATATTAGAATTATATGAAAAACACTTCCCATCAGGGGCCGTATGCGACACAGGTAAAAGTTTTCAAATCGAAGTTTTAGAAGCAGAAATATCGGGGAATAAAAAAATATTACCTAAAAATACCATATTACCTTAACATCCTCTAGTGAAAAGTCTATGAGTTACTTGAAAATTTTGAAATTATTTAAACAACATTTCGGACCACTATCCAACAAAAAAGGAATTTTTCATATAGGACTCTTACAAGTAGATATTTTGACGAAAATAAGTTATACATCTATACGCTCCCTGGCGGAGAAACCATGCATTATTTTAAAGAGAAAATATTCCGAAAAAAATTATCGACGTGAGTAGTATTCGTCAACAAACAATGTTTTTTTTTCAGTAAAGATTTGAGAAGCTCAGATTTTATTGCACATACATTGGAAGCGGAAATTAAGACTTACGCCACTTGGTGCCCAAACCAATTTTTACCAAAAATTAGAAATTATATGCTAAAGGTTTCGCATCAGCAGCGGTATCCGGTGCGGCAGAAAGAATTTTTCAAATCTGTGTTTTATAAGCAGAGATACAGGGGGAAATTTGCTGTTATGCCCCCAGCGGAAAGTCTATGAATTACTTGAAAATTTTGAAATTATATGAAAAACATGTCACACCGGAAACTATCCAATAAAAAAGGAATTTTTCAGGTCGCACTTTCAGAAGAACAGATATTGACAAAAAATTAAGATATTCATCTACGGCCCCCTGGCGGAGAAACCATGCAATATTTTAAGAGGAAAATATTCGGAAAGGGTTATCGGCATGAGTGGCATAGGCCCACGAAAGACGTTTTTCAATCGATATTTTAGAAGCTCGGATTTCGTGGCAAATACATCAGGAGTAGAAATTAACACTTACAACCCTAGGTGGTCAACCAGTTCTTTACCAAAAATTAGAAATTATATACAAAATATTTTCCATCCGGAGCTGTATCCGCTGAAGAAAATGTTTTTTTTCAAATCGGAATTATAGAAGTAGAGATATCGTGGAAAGAGCAAATTACTTTTACGCCCCCTAGCGGAAAACCTATGCGTAACTTGAAAAAGTGACTATACCTATTATACTCTTCGACCTAAATAGAATTGAAAGGTAAAAGTTTATTTTTCTATCGGATGTTTAGAAGCAAATATATGGAATAAAATGTATTTTGAATTCGATATCATCTACATTTACGTCCTCTAGCAGCGAAATTGTACACAGTTAAAAAAAACATTATACGTGATCATCATTCGCATATTTCAAGCTTCCCAATTCAAAAAGAATTTTTCAAATCGGACTAATAGTTGCAGAGATATAGTGCATACAAACGGACGGACAGACAAATCGATAGCATACGCACGATCTTTTTTTTTTTACAAAAGACGTGCTAAAAACAGACAAAACTAAAAAAATAAAAATAAAATAGTTATTCAGTTCGCAGTATGAAATTTAGTTTTTCTCCGACTTAGCGTTCAGCTAAAAGCAATGCATATACTCTACCTCTAATTTTCGTTGCTGTCATTTTAGAACTTTCCTATCCGAACATCTGTTCATTCCTCCGAAAAACGGTTGGACTTACTGCGTCACGTCTTTTCTCGTCATCCAGGATTCCGAGGAGCTAGCATGCTGATAAGTAAATCTTTTGAGGGACCCAGTAACTAGAAGGAGTTTTTCAAAATTATTCAAGCGTGTTCTTCAAAATTTTGTATCTTCAGTTCTCGATCAGTTGATTACAACAAATAGTGGCCGATCATGTTGTCATTTTTCCTGAGTTTCCTAGATGAGTGTCAATGCGCTGGTAGTAAAACAATAACACATAAAACTCCAAGATAAAAAACGATTGCAATCTGATGCCTCACGGCATCAGACACCTACGGGAATTTTCCTATGGTTGCTGTTGTTGATGATGATGATGATGTCATTATAGATGAAACTGCGTGTTAGGGAATGAGCTCGGAAATTTGGATTAAGGCTGGAAACTGGAAAAGAGGGAGGGAAATCGATAACATTACAAGAAATATAATCAGTGATAAAAAGATTAATGTTTGGTTAAGAAACGTAGACCCTGCTCCCAATTGTATCAGCACGTTTTTCGTTAAAAAAAAGTACTTGCTTATTGTATCTCTTTTATCCGTCGGTCTATCCGTCAGTCTGTAGGCACCATATCCCTGCAATAATATGTACGATTCGAAAAATTATTTTTCGATTGGAAAGCTTAATATGTGAGAACGATGATTTTTGCTTTACGGGTTTTTACCGATGAACACCTTCATCATTAGAATGTGTAAAAAAAGATGATATCCTATTCAAAATACGTTTTACTCCATACATTTGCTTCTAAATATTCAACTGAAAAAAAAAATTTTACTCTCGAGACCATTTATAATGAAGACTACTTGAGGTGCAGTTTCTTTAAAAATTAATGCATAGATTTTCGGTTAGGGAACGTAAAAGTATATTCCATTTTCCCCAATATCTCTGCTTCTAAAAGTCCGATTTGAAAAATTCGTTCTGTATTGGGTACCAGCTTTTGATTGGAAATGTTTTGCATATAATTTCTAAATTTTGGTGGCGATGATTTAGCCAACAGTGTTTATTTCTGCTTTTGATGTATTTACAGCAAAATCTGAGCTTCTGAAATCTTGATTGAAAAAATTATTTTGGAGGCGGATAACGTTCACTTCGGAAAACCATTTGAGAATACTTTCTGGTTAAACTAGTACATAGTTTTTCCTCCAGAAGACGTAGCTGTATGTCTTATTTTTGTCGATATCACTGTAACTAACAGTCGCATTTGAAACATACTTTAATTGTAGGAGAGCGTTTTCGATGAGAAATGTTTATCATATAATTGCGAATTTTTTAACGCAAAAGTCTGCCAATACAGGGCGCAAATTCACGCTCACGTTTACAGCTACATCTGCGGGAATAAAAACCCTACTGAGATTTTTTTTTCAGTCAGATGGTACTAAATATGTAGACATTTTTTGGGTGTTTCCTTCCCAAAATCATGCGCAAACTCGCAGCTAAGTGGCTCAAATCTTTAATCTGTTTTTCTCAATACCTTTGCTTCTTAATCTGCGATTTCAAAAATTCTTATAACACTGGATATCTTAGGCGCCGAATTCGTGGGTTCGAGACACTTTTTGAACCTCCAATAATTTCATTGTGGGTTCCTCGAACCCCTAATATTTTTGCGGATATTTCATGGGAAAGATACACATACGCATATATGCAAAAATTTTGTTTTTCGATATCAAATTTTCACGTTTTTCATTATTCACTGCCCATTTGCTATATATAGGAAGTGTGTATAGAAATTTCCCCTCAGACTGTTTATTGTGCCTCCAAAAATAATTAATGTTTGTTCTCTCTTATCAAATTTGACGCTGCAGACAATACCTCAAGTACCGTTGTTTAAGATCACTTAAAACTGCTTCCTTTATAAAAGAAAATTATTCGGTTTGTCGTGGTTTCCACAAAATGCAAAAGTCTGGTCTCTACCTCTACATGCGGAGACGAGAACCTATTCGAAGTCATAGTAATGAAAGCGGAAATACGTTGTACAGTCAGTTGACCTACCTTATCTTCGGACAGTCAGGACCAAGGTGTTTAGAAGAGAGAGGAAATGGCATCAGTTCCCGCTGGTAAAGCCAAATCTGGTCATCTGGTTTCTTGTGCCCTCCGTGTGGGGAGGGTTCAGTGATGTGACGTCACTTCCTAAAGACCTGTGCTGGAGCATGGGTTGATTGCGCCAGTCTCTTACTCTCTGCAGCAGTCCCGTAAGGTCAACAAGGATTCCACAGTTTAGCATAGCCGTTATTGGCTAATGTGATTTTGCTCTACGAAGCATAATTTTGTTTAATCGTTTTTCAGAAAATAGTAAACAGTATTTTTGTAATTTTTTGCACATTTTTTGTTATGTGCATGTATATCTCAGTCTCATTTTTTCCTGCCTGTACACGCTTCATAAGTAACTCTAGACTCTCTTCCCCATGCCCAACTTGGGCTACAGAAGCAGCCCAAGTGGGCATACTGGGCATACACACCTGATACGAAGTGGAGCCTCGGAAAACACAGGGCGTGAGGCTGATGCCATCTCCTCTCCCTTTTGACCTCCTTGTCGGATACTCACCCTTGCTTTACGTTTTACTTTGTTCTTCGTCGCAAGCACCCATGAACCTAAACAACCTGGAGAAAACTGGCTTCTAGATCAGGTCATATATAAAGAATTTTAGGAAGAGAATGTCTGACCCCATGTCTTAAACAGCCCTTAGAAATAAGAAGCTAGGAGATTTGGGCTAGAGTGCCCGATAGGAAAGTGACACGGAAACGAGATAGAAAGGGGGAGGAAGACACTTTTATTTATTACCGATGGTCCACTACCCGGGGTCCGACAGCTTAACGTGCCCATCCGACGCATGGCGGATATTTAGTGATTCGAGCGTTAGTACCTGCCCGGGATCGAATCTGAGGTTATCTCCGTGGTAGCCACGAACGTTGACCACTAGGCCACCCGCGACCCCAAAAAACTGGCTTTTATTTCAGCTAGCTTTTTTTAAAGGAAGACGGGTAGGGGGAAGTGGGAGGGAGGCAGCTGGTCACATCTAAGTATTTCGGCAGCAAACGTAAAACTACCGGGGTATATTTTTCTATCACTCCCCTAAGGGGACAGCCCCCTTGTCTTCTTATTGTAGAAGAAGTTTACACGACGCGACTTTTAAGCCATTCTGTCATCAGGATCACAGGCCACTTCTAAAAGTTGGCGACCTATGGAAAGTTGACCCACGTGTATTTTACGAATAGGACTTTCCCATATTGTTCGACGGCAGGGAAATTCCGCTGCTGAGTTGTCGAACGTATTGTCGTTATCGTTGTGGTTTCTGTGGGCTTGGGGTTACCCGATGTTGATGTTTTGTCTAATATGAATAAATTTGTGATCAAAACAACGAAAAGAGAATGTCCTGCAGCATCAGAAGAAATACCGAATAGGCAGTTCGTTGCTCCTTCTGCTCTTTGCATGGAGAAAATAATGTTAAAAGTGTAGGTGTCGCACCAATACCAAAGCGTGGTAAGAAAACGACATGCAATGAAATTCACGGGCAAGGGTATAAAGAGGATATAGAAATCAACATTTACTTGGTATTACATATGGCAGTGAAAGTTGTGGTATTTTTTTTTGTAATCTGTGTCAGCAAGCTTTTAGTAAAAAAACGTTTCACGTTTTCAACAAAGACGGATTTTCCTTTTATTTCACGAGGGGTTCAAGTCATGGAAAAAAACGGTTGAAAAATTTTGGAGACAGGAAGCTTCAGCAACTCGCAGAGAATTAGTGCTTAAATTGAACCTACATGTTCACGATCATAATAATGTTTCTACTCAGCTTTCTGTAGCAAAGGGAAAGGAGATACAGATGGCAAGATCAGCTCTGCTAAAAATGATTTCTTCATTAAAATTTTTAGCTATCCAAGACTTGGCTATTCGCGGCCATATTAATGAAACGAGCAGCTTTATTAATTTGCTTAAACTGAGAGCAGCTGATTCTCTGGAATTAGATCGATGGCTAAGTAAAAATTCCTACAGATGGATGTTCCATGAAATTGGAAAGGAAATCTTGAAAATAATGAACCATATTTATTATTAATAACATCTATGAAAATGCAAGTGCAAAGATTCGGCTGTTTGAAAATACAACACACATAAAAATTGGAAAAGGAGTGAGACAAGGTGACACCATATCTCTGAAGCTCTTTAATGCCACATTGGAAAATGTCTTTCAATCACTGAACTATGAAAACAAAGAGATAAAGATTAATGTAGATTATCTAACCCACCTTCGTTTTGCTGATGACGTAGTCATTTTTGCAACTACCCCATCAGAGCTGCAGAGTATGATCCAGGAACTTGCTGACAAGAGTAAAGAAGTGGGATTAAAAATGAACTTTCAGAAGACAAAAGTGATGTTCAATGCTTTTACAAGAAATGAAGATTTATCGATTGATGGAGAAAAGGTGGAGATAACAGACACGTACGTTTATCTTGGACAGCAGATATCAAGTGAGGGTCACATTGATGAAGAAATTAATCGGCGTACAAAACTTGCGTGGAGAGCTTTTGGAAGAAACAGCATAATTTTCAAGAGCAATATGCCATTATGTCTTAAAAGAAAAGTGTTTGATCAATGCATCCTTCCAGTGCTTACGTATGGTGCAGAGACGAGGACCTTAACTAAAAGAGGCATACAAAGGCTGCAGACAACTCAAAGCAGCATGGAGAAGTGCATGCTAGGTGTAACCAGGAGAGATAAGAAGAGGAATTCGTGGATCCGAAAAATGACAAGAGTGGAAGACATCATGATCAGAGTTAAATCTCTGAAATGGCAATGGGCTGGACATACTGCCAGAAGGACAAACCATCGATGGACAGCCGAAATTTTATACTGGATTCCAAGGGAACAGGAAAAGACCCAGAAGAAGACCACATGGAAGATGGCTGGATGAAATTCGAAAGTATGCGGGAGTGACATGGAGGAGACTGGCACAAGAGAGGGCGTTGTGGAGGAAACTTGGGGAGACCTTCGTCCAGCAGTGGATTGATAACGGTTGACAATGATTATGATGATGACACTAATACAGCTTATTGCTGAAGAAAAGCTGTGCACCTGGCAAAATACTTTTCCATTATCGTCGACGAAACAAGTGACATTGCAGTCCATTTTGCATTCATGTAGTATCTGACAGCTTTACTGCGAAAGAGTTTTTTTTTGGGGGTGGGTGGGGGTGGGGTGTTACGAGACATCAGCTACTTCATCTGGCACGCTTGTGAAAAATATTCTCGACGTGCTTCAAAGATTAAATATATCTTTAGCATTTTGTCGCCGGCCAATGCAATGATGGAGCAGCAAACGTGTCTGGAGCAATAAATGGAGTTTGTGCTAAGATTTTAGAGAATGAATCCTGTGTTGTTTATGTCCACCGTTTGGTACACAGTTTAAATTTAGTCGTGCAAATAAGTCTTCAATTCCAAGATAGCAACCAAAATTCATTGAATATCGCTTGGGAGATAATATCTTTTGTGAAACATTCTCCAAAAAGACGGGCATTTTTCTCATATTTCCAAAAAGAAAATGAGAACCAAGGGAATCTTCGTCCATTCTGCCCTGCTAGATGGACTACAAGATTCATTTCGAAGAGCTCCATTCTTTCTAATTATTCTAGTCTTATACAATTTATGGAGGAAACTGCTGCAACGAAGTAAAGTGATACTGGAGCAAAAGCGAGTGTCTTCTTTCTAAATATGATGTCATTTCATTTCTTTTTTCATCTAAATGTTCTTGTTAAGATATTTAGCCATGTAGATGCTACGAACACAGTTCTTCAAAAATGTCAGTTTTGTTTCAGAAAACAATTTCTATTCTTGATTCTTTAAGCACTATAATTCAAAACTTCCAGCGAGAAGAATATTTTGCAGATTCTTGGAAAACATTATTTGATAAAGTGCTTTGGAATTAGATGAGCCACAGCTTCCTCTACAGCGACGAGATCTGCGAAGAATAGATGATGGAGCCATCTGATTTCGATTTAATTCTACGAAAGAATAATCCAAAAAATATTTTATGAAATGCTGGATAATGTTTCGTCCTGCTTGGGTTAACGAATGGGTTCTACTTCAATTAAGCTTCTTCAATTAATAGAAAAGTTTGTCATTTGACAATCCACAAGTGAAGAAGACAAGGCGGTAATTAAATTTTATGCAGAAGACATAGATCGGGAAAAACATAGCTCTATGTTCTTTGACATTTTGCGATCGCGAAGTCTGATTGGCAACGATTTTGACAGCGTTGTGAATGTCTTGAAAGAGGACTTATTACTAGCTGATATGATATAGGAGTTCGTGAAATTTACTCATATAATTTTAATTATACCAGTGTCGACTTGTACAGCACAGAGATCATTTTGAAGCCTTCAACGTATTAAATGGTATACCAGATCGACGATGGCACAAACCCGCCTTAATGACATTACCGTTCTGCACACACACCGTGAACTGGCCTCAAGCATGGTAGAAGACGAAGTTGCAGATGAATTTATCCAACGACATGATTTGACTTTGAAAAAATAAGGTAAGCAACTAGGTCTCTATTAGGCTAACCTTCAGGTGCCAAAAATTGAGTCGATTTAGAGCAAATTTTAATATTAATTTTCCAATTATGTCTATTCTCTGCAATGTTCATATGACCGCAACACTAAACTTTTAATTTTCAGGGATTACACCGTTTTCCAAGAGTACAATAGATTCTTTAAAGTACCAAATACGAGATTTTAACTTAGAAATCATTTCAAGAAAAAATTTGTTGGCATTTTTAAAATTGGTAAAAACAGCTAAAAATAAATTTTACATGCTTTTGTTACTTTTACAACGATTACTGAGTTGGAAATTCACACAATATCTGTGATTGTATTAAATAATGTTGCGCCTACAAAAGGAAAATAAATGAAATAAATGATTATTTAGAAAAAAAAATATTTTGTGTAATTAACTACAATTTGTTTCATTTTAGCATTTCAGGCGTCTTATTGTGCCAGATAATTTGACTAAATG
Organism: Macrothele yani; assembly: GCA_039090855.1. Lineage (NCBI taxonomy): Eukaryota > Metazoa > Arthropoda > Arachnida > Araneae > Macrothelidae > Macrothele > Macrothele yani. The sequence goes on along the minus strand of CM077026.1, from coordinate 17,871,621 downwards.
AAATTTAAATTAAACTTAAAAAATTTGAAAAATGCATGGGTCATTCGATTTGAAATTTCCTGAACCCCCAATAATTTTTTCAAGTAGGCGCCCATGCTGGATATTATTTAACTTGTAGATGCTTTGTATTCGAGTGGTTTTGTAGTTAACAGTTCTGTCCGTAGGCAGTGTTTTGTACTTTTGTTTGCATCCGCTTCTAAGAACCCTTTTGAGAAATTCATGTTTTTACTGTATGCTATTCGCTACAATAAAGATTAGGAGCGTTATGCTCGCTCTGTAAATAATGCACAGCTTTCCCGCTAGGAGGACATAAAGGTCAAAACCTTTTTCTCGCTATATTTGCTTCCAAGCGACGTATTTTAAGAGCTCTTTATCCTTAGCATAGCTTGTGCTATGAAGAATACTTTTTTCAACTTTTTCATTATGCAAAATTCTTTCGTGAGAAGGCGTAGAATTATATCATGTTTCCTTCTGTATTTCTTCTTCTAATTGTTCAGTTTGAAAACTTCTTTGTTTGTGATACTTCTGCTATGAGGAATCTTTTGTGTATCATTTTTTAATTTTCGTAAATTACTTTTTAGCCGCTGATAGAACTAAGTAGCTGTTTCCATTTCTGGTGTTTCATCGATTAGAGAAATCCGGTCGATTTTTTTTTCTAACCACTTCCATTGACTATGAACGATTTTGATAAATTGTATTTACTTCGGAAAGGATTCAAAAGAAGTGTTCATTACAACCGAAAGTTCTCTGTCATCTTTATTGTTTTAAAATATCGCCACCCTTGTTTGAAATAAAACAAACTTATGAAACGAAAGTTGGTGGGGTTTCACCAGCATTGTTTTAAATATTTTTTCTATGAATTGTATGCTCACTAATATCTAATGAAACATCAAAACTAACACTGCAATTATTACCGAACAGTCACAAGGCACGAAGGCCACATAGAATACATGTGGAGTAAGCGTGTGTTAAGGTGGACGTCTACTGATTTTGCTTCCTATACTTCCAATGGGCAAACTTCTGTACACATTTTCTTCACAAGTATATGCGTTCGCAAGGATGAAAATTTGAACATCGATTAAAATAGCTTCATTTTATAACTTGGAATACTTAATATTTTCTAAAACATAACCATAATTATGCAATCTGACATTTGTTTGTCTACTGACGTCATCAAAGTACAGGTGGCGCCATCTTTTTTCGGGACAATTAATGCGTTCCCAAAGATGAACATTTTAACATCGATTAAAATAACTTCATATTGTAACTTGTAATACTTAATATTTTCTAAAACATAACCATAATTAAGCATTCCAACATTTGTTTGTCTACTGACGTCATCAATGTACAGGTCGCGCCATCTTTTTTCTGGTCTAAACACCACGAAAGAAAAGTTATTGATTTTTAATATAATTATGGTTATGTTTTAGAAAATATTAAGTATTCCAAGTTAAATATGAAACTATTTTTTTAATCGATGTTTACATTTTCATCCTTGGGAACGCATTAATTGTGAAGAAATTGTGTACAGAAGTTAGTCCATTGGAAGTATAGGAAAGCAAAATCACTAGAAAGCAAATCACTAGACCTTAATGTCAGTAGGAAATATTTACCTTTCAGTTTAATTACAATTCAAACTTAACTTAATTAGGTGGCTTAACTTTACTGGCCCTAAATATTCTAATTCTTTCTTGCTCGGTAGTAGGCTATGAAAACTTAATTAAGGATAAATAGCTTGCTAATTACACACTTCAAGTAAACGTTCAGGGTAGTAATAAGTCAGCATTTACAGAGATCCAGTTCCACTCTTTATTGTATCATCCAGCACTCCAAAAAATTATTTTGTTACGCACATACTGCTCATTAATATAAGACAAATGGACTTTACGATACGCAGAATATGGATAACTTTAACCGTATCGCTCTCAACTCTGAATGTAGTTTCCCAAACAAAATCTCTGTGCTCGGCATCTGGTATAATCTGCCTTCCTACATTTGTTGTAACATCTGCGCACCTACACAATATATGCTAGGCTCCTATCATAAGATGCTCAATACCTTTTACTTGCACTTAATTGCACTTCGATCTACTGTCAGGTTGCCAGCTATTACTAGCTCATCGGGAGAAACTTTGTGGAGTTAAGTCAAAAAATATTTAACGGGTAGAAACTAAATTTGCATCAATCAGAGCATAGAAACTCAAAATGAAGGTTAAATTAGAAATACACGTTACAGCAAAGAAAAGTATGTACTATGCTTGTTGAACAAAACACTTGGTGCGAAATATGTTCGTTTGCACTTTAATACTTATCCTACTGAATGCATTCAGGGTTTCTATCGTATTAGTATAATCACGAACACACACGTAATGAGCAACATGGAAAACAACATACATGCTTTTGAACTCTGTGACGTATATTCTAAATTAACTTTCCTTTTGAGTTTCTTTCCCTATGTTAATCTTGAGTTGATTCTGTTATACTTCAATCTTAACGTGATATCTTTTATCTCAAACGAATACTGTTGGCAACACAATTGAGGTTAAATGAGCGTGACGTATGCCTGTTTTGATAAGAACAAGAGATAAAAGCGATTACAAAACTGTTGTAGAGCGAGGTTGCTTGAGAGCGATTATTGAGAACGTTGAAAGAGTGCGCTGTAAAGCGAGCTTTGTGTTAAGAGTTGTTAAGCTGTGTGGTGTGTTTAAATATTGATATCGTTCTGTGATGGACGTGCTACAACCTTGAATAAAGCATCTTTTTCGTAAGTTTGACTTCTGTTGTTTACATGTTTCGTCTGGCCGTTAAGGTTTTTTTTCATTTAGGAACTATTTCTTAGCATGTTGATGTTTTAAATTAACGTAGAAGTACGAAAAGACTTCTACGTCATAACTCGTATCAAACTTTTCACACAGGTTGTGGCTTTCTATTTCCACTAGGTAGCGCTGTACGCCGCTGCCAAAACCTAGGCAGAAACTCGGGGTTTCCGATGTCCCGTTAGGTATGAAAATATAACGAAGAAGTAACATAATTCTCATTAAAAGGAAAATGAAAAAGAAATGATAATTTAAAAATACACATCACACAGGGAAAGTTTACGTTATATTTATCTATAATTATTAAAAACTTCTCTGTCATATACTATTTGCATGATGTATTTGGTACATTTACCACTCAATGGACATACACTCGTGTCGTGTTTTACCTATTTTTTGATGTGCTGATGCATTTGTAATCATTTTGTTCAAACATTCTTATCCGTAATTATGTTCCTCATATTTATTAACTTTGTAAGGAAATTCATTTTGTCATTTATTATCTTATTTGACAATTAGCTAAATACCCGTTCTTCGAACGTGATGATATTAAAATACAGTTGAAATACAGATGATATATATGATACTAGCTTTACTGCCCGGCTTTGCCCGGTACAGAATGTATGGAGTCTGTAGAATCAAACGGACCAAAAGCGCTATGAACTATTTAACACGCATCCAGGAGACACCTCATTAGAACACTGACTGAACAAAATTCGTTAACAATTTGTTATCGGCGATCAAATGAATCACGTGCTTTCAGTTTCAGACGTCTTTAAGGGGCGAAAAAAACGTGCTTTTGTTTTAGGCATTTCCAAACGTCTTTGAGGGGCATAAAACGTGCTTTTATTTTTCAGACGTTTTTGAAGGGCTTAAAACGTGCTTTTATTTTTCAGACATCTTTGAGAGGCTTAATACATATTTTTCAGTTTTAGACGTCTTTGGGGCGTTAATCGGAACATGACCTCCAAATTTCACCTAAATCGGTAGATAACATTTTAAAAGTAGCCGTCAAAATTTTATTAACCGTTTATGCGCACATATTTCTGTTTGCCGATGAATTAAAAGTTCCGTGCCTATTTTAAAAAGTTTTGACCGGATTCCGGTGAAATTTTAAGGGACTCATCTTATTACCAATTCATGGTGTTGATAAAAATTTCAGCCCGTTTCGTTTAGATTTTGCAAAGTTAGTTTTTACATTTTTTTATGCACAGTTCTGAAAGAATCGAAACACCTATGGATGTGCTGCTGCGTTGAATGCAGTCACGTGCTTTCAGATTTGGAACAGGATGACGTAGCAAACGACGCTGATTTTACTGACTAGCTTATTAATTAATTAAAAATTCGCGAACGGAACAACGTACGTAGACATCTTAAAATAGTTGCGTTGACCTAGAAATTCCAGTATTAATAAGCTATGCAAATTTCACGATGATACAGTTCGGCATTCGATAGTTTTTGCTGCTTCAGACAAACAGGCGTTTTGAGATTTGTATATAAGATACAGTTGAAATGGCCATACACTGTATATTTCTTCTTTGGTTTTGGAAACACGTCTGCCTGACATATTCTCCCATACGGCACATGTGCAATATCGTTCATAACTGTAAATTTAAAACTTCAAGTCTACACGAAACAAATCAAAATACGTCGTAACTGTTCACTTTCATCGTTAAAATACTAATAGACAACAGAACAAAATAATAACATAAAGCAGAGCAAAATGCACTGTTACTCTCAGCATAAATGTAAAAAGAACCTTGCTTATAAACAATTTCGTTCGAACGTTTAAAAGCTAGCAAGTCAGATATTTTTGGAAGCGTGAGCAAAATTGTGTTGGCATCGCTAATATCTCAAGGGGAAACTTCTTTTTTTAAATTTCAATTACTATGTAAATCTACCCGCGTATTTATATTTATTGCAGTCGCCTTACCACTTATATGACGTCTCCGTTTCTTCGGTAAAAACGAATGTTGGTAATTTAATTTCGACTCAAAAAAACTTTAATATTTGATATATCAAACGATAATATAAATGTTTAAATGCAAAGCATATTATGATATAGCCGTTTTTACGCGATTTTTAAGGTTTTTTTGTTAAATAAATTCAGAACAAATAAATTTAGAACAAAATATTTATATTTATTACAGTCACCTCACCACTTATATGACGTCACCGTTGCTTCTGTGAAAACGAATGTTGATAATTTGATTTTGACTCAAAAAACCTTGACATTCGATATATCAAACGATAATATATAATTTAATTTTGTCTCAAAAAACCTTGACATTCGATATATCAAACGATATAATGTTTAAATGCAAAGCATATTATGATATAGCGCTTTTTTACGTGATATTTTTAAAAGGTGTTTTTTTGTGAAATAAATTTAGGACAAATCAAAAAACCTTGACATTCGATATGTTAAAACATAATAAATGTTTAAATGCAAATCATATTATGATATAACCCTTTTTACATGATTTTAAGGTTTTTTTGTTAAATCAATTCAGAACAAATAAATTTAGAACAAAATATTTACTGAGCAGGTCAACTCAAGTCATTCAAAACTTAGGGCGGGGCTTCAGTTGCTGGCCAACAATGGCTCGATCATTGCGAAACGTCATAGCGTTATAAAAGCTGGGTTATTAAAAAACCCATTTCGGCCCACTTAAAATTATCGTAGGAAAAAATCATTTCTTAGTGCGCCTCTATGTTGTAAAAGGAACATTCCTGCCAAATGTGAAAGTTCAAAGTTCAGTAGTTTCTGAGATACGGTGATGAGCCAGTAAGGGCTTTCAGTTTTATATGTACACCTTGACATTCGATATGTCAAACAATAATATAAATGTTTAAATGCAATGCATATTATGATATAGCGCTTTTTACATGATATTTTTAAAAGTTTTTTGTCAAATAAATTCCTCTGCCAGTTTATGATAACATTCATGATACTATATTCGTTCATTTCATGACGAAATGAACCTTTTAATTTCTTACTGGATGTGTTAATTACATCTATGTTATTCCGCTGTAAGACCTTTGCTGTCGACTAATTTTCGCTAGATTCTTAACCTTACAAGAAAACGAAGTTTTGATTTCTTACCTGGTGCGTTAATTACACCTTTCGTGTTATCGATAACAATCGTCCATGGATTAGCAGTGGAAGTTTGCTAACGTCAAGGAAGAACGCAGAGTTTATCTCTTATTCGAAAGTGCAAGTTGTATCCGTCTAAGTTAATAATTTTTCATGGTAGGTTAGTTTTAAAATTTTATCAGATGAAGCCATCGCAACCAATTAACATAATTCAACAGATAGTCCTACGCAGTTTGTTTATTAATACAGCAGATGCAAGTCTTTCACAACTGACCGTTAGTGAATATCCGCAGATTGACGGAGAATCTTTCTCGACACGTGCGCATTTGAAGCGGGATTCTAACTACACATTCTTTTAACGAGCACCTGTTTCCGTTGCCTGCAGGAAAAAACCGTATTAGGCTACCGATAATGATATATTTCATGGAAGATAAAACGAAAATTTAATATCCGAAGCACAGAACTTCCATTCTTAATGTGCGGCTGAACCAACAAGGTGCTGAGTTACAGTTCTGAATATTCGGTTAACGAGAGTTTTATGGATTAAGATAGCCTTCTCGAGTGAAGCCGTTAAAACCAGATATAATATCCAATTAAGAGACCGATGTGAAATGGAAATAACTCCTGAAAAATAAGAGATGGTACGATATAAAGCCCTGGAGAGTGGAGCTACCTACACATGTTTTTGGTAAAGTCATCAACATACTTCACCATGAAGAGCTTTCTTGCTTTACTAGCTTTTACTATCTTGGCCGAACTGGCATGGAGTCATCCGTACCCTGGTGGCGATTATGGTGGTTGTGGACACTCAGGTAATTCCGGGCGAAGAATAGATATCTCCAGACGAGCATCCGTCTGTTCGCCTTCGTATCCCCTCCACCACCACCACCAATCCGGACACCAAGTTTACCAGCGACAAGACAGAACTTACAGAGACGATTATGCAGACTCTGGCAACGATTTTGGCTATCCAGGTTATTACGGTCAACGGGACAATGACAATTTCTTCGACGGTCCTGGTGGAGGCTACGATGATTTGTACTTTAGACGCTAAAGTGCTGCCTGAAGATTTCTAAGGATCAACTCCTGCTGAGGTTTCTACATAGTAATTTTTCCATGAACTGACTCCATTCCTAAAAGAGTTAAAAACGTTACGTCTGTGAAGAACATTTGTAAAGAGAAGAACATTTGCTTCATCATTTTGGACTCCTCAGAACGCAATGTATCATTTTTATTAACATGCCATCATATTACACATTTTTTGTGAAATACTAAGTGTGTTAAAATAGCAGTCTACCTCAGATTTAAATCACGAATCAAAAGAAATAAAGTGCCTCAAGGAAATCAGTAAGAGTAATCTTTCTTTTTTCTTGTTTTCTTTCATAGCTAATTTTTAGCTACGCGTGCTAAAATAGCATTCCACTGCAGATTTAAATCACGAATCAGAAGAAATAAAGTTTCTTAAGGAAATCAGTAAGAGTAATCTTATTATTTTTTCTATTTTTTTTCATAACTAATTGTTTTACAAATGTTATTAAAAAGTAAATTTAAATTAAATCCGGATTAAAACCGTTATCTCCAAATACAGCTCTACTACACCTTTGTTCTCGAAGCGTGTGCGAGGTCAACCGAGGTGGCCATAACATCTCTTGATTGGTCAAGATAATTTTACAAACTTTTCTTTCAATAGATAAAATATTCATCGGATTTGCATGACGTAAGTCGACATATTGGGTTAAAATATACATTAGAAAAACTTCCATGCGGTTTTCAAAGGCTAGACAAAAGCATTCCAATAAACATATATTTACATCCCCGTATGATGTCTTAATTTTCATTCAAATTTCTATATGCGTCGAGTGAATTTAAAGTATAAATAAATGTATGCTCTTTTTGGTATTTATATATAGCATAATTTCAAATAACTGAGTTTTTAATTCTGCAATTGTGTTTTTGTACATCAAATTTAAAAAAAAAAATTTGCATGTGCATTAATGATTCGCAGGGTCGTTTTTTTTTCTTGACGTTTACAAGCTCGTGCAATCTCTGCAGAGCTGTTTCATTCGTGTTTATCAACATATCTGTGGCTAACGCTTCTCTTTTATTTAATTTATTCGTTTTTATTTCTGTACATTGTATTGGCGCGTCTCCGCACTGGGCATTGCCATTTCGGTCGCCGGTATTTGCTGTGCGGTGACACTCCTCCTATATGTGAGACGTGCAATGTACCTCTTGCTCTTGTGCATGTTTTATGTTCATATCGTTGTTTTGCTCGTGAACGCGCTCGTTTTCTGCTCTTACCTATTCTACTACAGGACTCATATGATCACATGTAGAGGATTTTAGAAAGAGAGTGTTTGACCCCAGGTCTTAAACAGCCCTTAGAAACAGGAAACTAGGAGATTTGAGCTACAGCGCCCGATAAGAAAGTGACACGGAAGCGAAGTAGAAAGGGGGAGGAAGACGCCCTTATTTATTACCGGGGGCTAGTACCCGCGGTCCGACGACTTAACGTTCCTTTCCGACGCACGACGGATATTTAGTGAATCGAACGTTCGTACCTGCTGGGATCGAACCTGAGGCCCTTTCCGTGGCAGTCACGAGAGTTTCCCACTGGGCCACCAGCGGCCCACTGCACGACTCAAAATTCTTGGGTCACTATTTAAACGATCACTGTGTTCAGTGGTGTATCTGAAAAACTCGCTGCGCCCCCTCCCCGCAAAAAGTATTTTCGAGGCCCTTTTGCGAAAACCTATAGCGTTTGCTTTCAATTATTGAAATTTTTAAATTTTTAAATTCCACATTACACTAGGTTTTACGGGCGTTCTGTTTTCCAAATTCTTTCGAACCTATAGGTATTTTTCGTAAAACCAAAATTGTTTCGCCTTATTGCGTGTAACACAAATATATACAGATGGAAGTGATTTATTTGTTCAGGTAGGTACTATAAAGCTACTTTGCTGTCTAATACACGATTTAGATGATTTTGATATACATATAAAAGATGAATATTATGTACACTAAAACACAAGTTAAAAACATTAATACTATCGAGCTCACGTTGAGCTCGTCTTCAGCTGTATGAAATGCTGTCATACATCTGAAGAAAGTATGAAATATAACTGAAGACGTGAGCTCGTCTTCACATATATTTCATGCATCTGAAGACGAGCTCAACGTGAGCTCGAAAGTACTGATGTTTTTAATTTGTGTTTTAGTGTACATAATATTCATCATTTATATGTATATTAAATCATCTAAATAGTGTATTAGACGGCAAAGTAGCTTCATAGTACAAATATACACGTTGTAATTAAAATGACTGCCGTAGTTTTATACCTATACAAGGTATTACAAAACACTTACACCAAAAGTAATCATATCGTGCAAATTTTATTATTTTAGAGAATTAAGGCCAACCTCTGAAATGCCTTACGATAACACACATAAAACACCTAACGGCCGTGTGATAGTGTCTTATAACCACCTTCCATGTATACGAAAATGCCAAACGTAAGCAATCAATTCAAAAAAAGTAACAAGAGCTGTGGCACAAGAAAGATTAAAATTACTTAAATTATATATTATTCTATGTAAAAAACATACTTAACATAACATTACAATGTTTTGCACGAAATAAACATCTTTTATTTTCACTCTGTTGAAAAAAATGATACAGGGCTCCATTTTTTTCGTTCTCCCGCGAAGAACAGCTTCTAGCTCAGTGGTCGCAAAATCAGACCTTTGGTAAGGCCACTTTCGAGTTTTGAAGGAACTTAGGGGGCCGTATGAATATTAATAAATTTCTTATGTATAAATATCAACTTTACAAAACTACTCCAATGGCTCGGCACTAGAGGGGAGTACTATTTCTAATTATCGGTAAATAGTAAAAACAAATGCTTCATCAATTACTGAAAACAATTCCTTTTACGCAACAATTATTTTCACTTAAAATCTTAAAACTATCACATTTTACCAACTGAACACGGTACGCGGTACAGGAAATATTACATGTTTTGACCAGAAAATCGGGCTCGCTTTTGTGTCCCTAACCTATCGATATTTGGAATAATGTTTTTTAAACACGCTACTTCTAAAATTGTGAATAAGTGACACTTAACCTGTTGCTTTCAGGACATTTCACTTGGTTCATTCTTGAAAACAACTGTTCACATGAGTATGTTGTTCCGAAGATTGGCAGAACCCGTGCAGCTAGGTTAGGAATGTTTACGTTCTTGTTCTTTGAAACTAACTCTGTTAGATTGCATCTCTTGAGTTTTTCTTTTAGGAAGGAATCACACTGAAAGTCTATTTATTCAAGCTGAAGTTGTTCAGGTGTGTTGTCATTATAGGAAAATGGAAACTTGAATATATTGAAAATATTGTCCATGCCTTTGAAACATTCAAACGACCTGTCGAAATCCTCTTTTAACATAGCTACCTTCGTAGAAAATTCACCAAAGTAAGAGGATTTCTTCTTTTTTCCAAAGCTGGTTTCCTCTGAAATGCGTCAACATTTTCAATAATATCAGTGACTAACTTATTCTGGCCTTGTAGTTTGATACTCAAATCGTATCCAGTTAGTACGTCCGGGGAAGACACCTATACCGTTTCCGCATTCCTTTTGACGCAACAATAAGCATGCTTAATAACAGGTATATTCTTCCTTAAATAAACTTGCTACTTATAAAGAGGATAGCTTTGCTAAACATTACAATGCTTATATTATATTTTATACCATACTTGAAAAAAAGGTGATTTATTTATATTTTGTAATCATTCATGCGGGCCGCGAGTTTGAGACCACTGTTCTAGTTCATTATATTCTGAAGGATGCCTATTATGTGCAAACAAGAGTAATCTAACGCTTTTTCCTTGTTGAAATAAAAATTGCATTTATTCAACTGATCATTCATTTATACTCCCTTGTTAATATACATTCATACGAACTATTGCTAAGGCTGTATAAAGCGGCCTCGTGTCCTCTGGGATACCAGCTTTCTCGTCACCCAGTCTTTAGCACGTCTTTTGTAAAAAAAGATCGTGCTTATGTTACCGGTTTGTCCGTCCGTCCGTCAGTCTGTACCCACGCTATCTCTGCAACTATTAGTCCGATTTGAAAAATTCTTTTTGCATTGGGAACCTTGAAATATGCGAATGATGATCCTTTATTTCGTTGTTGTTTTTTTACAATGTACAATTTCGCCGCTAGAGGGCGTAAATGCAGATGATGTCGAATTCCAAAATACGGTTTATTCCACAATATTGCTTCAAAACATCCGATTGAAAAAATTCTGCTATCTTTCGATTTCATTTATGTCGAAGAGTATTTAACATATAATTATTCTTTCAAATCACGCATAGATTTTCCGCTAGGGTGCGTAAAAGTAAATTACATTTTTCCCCGATAACTCTTCTTCTAAAACTCGGATTTCAAAAATGTTTTCTTCAGCAGATACACCTCCTGACGGAAAATATTTTGTATATAATTTCAACTTTTTGGTAAAGAATACTGTAGCCACCAGGGGGCGTAAGTTATAAGTTTTGCTTCTGATGTATTTGCCATAAAATCTGAGCTTCTAAAATACCGATTGAAAAAATTATTTCGTGGACGGATGCCACTCGCATCAATAAATCTTTTCGGAATATTTTCTTCTTAAAATATTCCACAGTTTCTCCGCCAGGGGGCGTAGATGTATATCTTTTTTTTTTCAATATCTCTACTTCTAGGAGTCCGATTTTAAAAATTTCTTTTTTGTTCGATAGTGTTTTCAATCTGACACGTTTTTCATATAATTTCAAAATTTTCAAGTAATTCATAGACTTTCCTCTAGTGGGCGTAGAGGTAAATTGCGTTGCCCCTATATCTCTGCTACTAATTCTCCGATTTGAAAACTTCTTTCTGCATCGGATACAGCTCCTGATGGGACATCGTTTGCACACAATTTTTAATTTTTGTAAAAAAATAGTTTGGCCGACAGGGGGCGTAAACCTTAATTTCCGCTTCTGATGTATATGCAGTAAAATATGAGCCTCTAAATTCTCGAATGAAAAAAACGTCGTTTGTAGACCGATAGTACTCATGTCGACAAATCTTTTAGAAACATTTTCTTCTTAAAATAATGCATGATTTCTACGCCAGGGGGCGTAGATGTATATCTTATTTTTGTCAATATCTCTACTTCTAGGAGTCCGATTTGAAAAATTCCTTCTTTGTTGGAGAGATTTTCCTATAAATTCAAAATTTTCAATTAAATCATATGCTTTCCGCTAGGGGGCAGAAAGGTAAATTGCGTTTTCTGCGTTATTTCTGCTTGTAAAACTCCGATTTGAAAAATTCTTCCTGTACCGCATACAAGACCTGATGGAAAATATGTATTTTTCACATAATTTCTAATGTTTGGTGAAGAATGGTTTGGCCACCAGGTGGCATAAGTGTTAATTTCTGCTTCTGATGTATTTATTTGTAGCAAAATCAGCGCTTCGGAAAACTCGACTAATTTTTTTTTTCTTGGACCGAAACTGCTCATATGGAAAAACCTTTTGAAAATACTTTCTTCCTAAAATAATGCATGGTTTTCCCACCAAGGGACGTAAAATCACATCTTTTTTTTGTCGATATCTCTGTTCCTAAGAGTCCAATTTGAAAAATTCTTTCTGCGTTGGAGAGCATTTTCGGTGCGAAATGTGTCTCATATAAATTCATGTTTTTCTTAACACACAAGTCTGCAACCAGAGGTCGTAAGCTCACGATTCCGTTTACAGCAATATTTGAGGGATTAAAAACCCGATTGAAAAACTTCTTTCTTCCGTCAGATCCTATTGCATACCGGTTCCATTGACATTGAATAGCTTTGATAAATTTAATTTTCGTCAGAACGGATTCAAAAGACGTGCTTATTACACCAGAAAATTCGGTGTCATCTTTCTTGTTATAAACTAAAGCGAAAATGATTTCTTGAAGGTTTTACTTATTTACTGAAAAAAACCAAAAAAGTTGCTTTCCTTTGTAATACTTCATTCGAAGCTGCCGTCTAAAATTCGTGGTTATGTAACCACTTTCATATGAGCATATGAAATTCCCGCAAAAATTTGAACAATCCTACTGCTGAGGCTGGAGACCCTCTCAGCCGTCCCCCCCTCCCGCACTGCAGGATTTATCAGTACACCCATGACTGTGCTGTGTCTTCTTCTCCTTGTGAAGTACTTTTTAGTTTCTGTTACTGTTGTAAACTGTGGTACTTGCCGCTCTTTCTCACACCGAGGCTACTGCTCCGCAAAGTTCCAACCGACTTATTTTGCTATAATAAATTAAGTAGCTAAAGATAGTTCCAGCAACAGTTCATCAGCACTTTGTTTTGTCATCACAATCATAATTTCCAGGCTGCAAGTTTTAACTGAAATTTTACTTTTCACTCACAATAGGATGAGCTTGTGATCATTCACCCGAGATGGGATGTTCAAATCCCAGTGAGTTATGAATGTTGTGTTCTGTCTTATGGCACTGGTTGTCTTTCTTCCCTAGAACCATTGGCACTATATTAGAAAAGGACGACTGTTATCGCAAACTGAGTAGCTCACAGTGGTCGTTAAATCCTCCGCCCCTGCCCCCAACAAAAAAAGTATGAGGCAGTTAACACAACGAGAAAATTTGACTTCTGCCATAATGACGCAAAACAGTTGTAATACACTACATTGACAAAAGTAACCGAACACAATTTTAAAAGCAAATGAAGGAATCCGCTGCGTTGTTAAGATGCGCGATACAGCTGCAAACTGTATAAAACAAACCTGTAGCTGACCGCGATCATATCGCACTGTGAGGTTGAGTGAAAATGTCGCGACGGGAGAGAACTCACTTTGAGAAAGGAAAGATTGTTGGGGGTTATATTAATGGGTTGTCCATAAGAGAACCCGAGAGGCGCCTAAACTCCCCAGGTCAACTCTTTTGGATGTACTGAATAAGTCGAAGATACATGGAGTGCCAGAAGCAGCAAAACGTACCGGCAGACCAAAGACAATTAGTGATAGATAACATCGAAGCCTCAGGGGAGTCGTTATAGCTAATCGACGGAATACTGCACAAGAGCTCAGTGTACAGGTGAGTAAAAATACTGGAACCTCGGTATGTACACTCACCATTCACAGAGAACTTCATTCCATGGGTTACCGTGGTCGTGCAGCTGCTCGTAAGCCTTTCATCTCCACTCGGAACGCTACTCGTCGTTTAGAATGGCGTAAAGCACATTTATCGTTGACTGTAGATCAATTGAAGTGGATCCTATGGACTGGTGAATCCAGATACACGATCCATCAGTCTGATGGCCGTGTGTGGGAATGGCGGCAACCGAAGGAACGATATTTACCATAGTCTTCTGTTCCTACGGCCAAGTTTGGTGCTGGCAGTGTACTCGTCTGGGGGTGTTTTATTCGGTATGGCCCCGCCCATTGGTTATCGTGCACAAACCTGGTAACCAGCACATTTACTTCGATATTCTTGACAATTATGCCCTACTAACTATGTGACAATACGTTGGAACCGAGCCTCTTTGGTAACTGAAGGGTAATGCACCGAGCCGCAAAGCAAGGGCAGTAAGGCATGGTTTGACCATAATTCCGTATCGTGTGTGAACTGGCCAGCACAGAGCCCTGATCTGTATCCCATAGAGCACCCTATGGGATGAATTAGAGCCACATAAGATGTTTGGAACGAAGGCCTACTACTGAGCAACAGTTAGCGGCAGCATTATGTACTAAATGGAAACGCATTCCTCTCGATGTGTTTCAAAACCTTGTCGAAAGCCTGTCTCGAAAGGTCAGTGAACGCATTAAGGCCAAAGGTGGACTGACTCCGTACTAACATATGTCATAAATGCTATGGATGAATATCAAACAGTAAATTGTGGATGAATATCAAATAGTAAATTATGGATGAATATCAAAAAAAATATATGGATGAATATCAAACAATAGTTATGAAACTAAGGTCATAAATTACTACTGTTTTTCTTAATGACTACAGTAAAACTACATTTATACAATATATTTTTAATTACAATAATGACTGCATATATTTTTCTTAGCGACAGAAATTATTGTATTATTGTATAAGGCTTTCGTGATAAGTTTCCATAAGAGCATAATATGTTAGCCATTTTCATAATGGACAAAGTTTAGCAATGAAAAATTTATGCGTGACCTAAAATTCTAAGATTTTTGTTACGTGGTCACCTTGAAGAATTCAGTCAGCTATAAGCAATCGCCCGTCCCTAATTTAGTGCCACTGATTCAAGGAAAGGGGGAAAGCCAGTGCCATTAGACAAACAAGACACCTATCATGCCTCATCGGGATCCTAACCCTGACCCATCGCGGATGAATAATCAGAAACCTGCGCTTCGAACACTGCGCCCGGGACTACAAACTCTAAGATGGACAATAATGTTCTGACGGAAGAGATGAATATCAAATAATAAATGAGAAACTTACGTGATGAATGAAAACTCATTTTTAAATGAAAATAAGGACTGAATATTTCTTAATTCAATGATTGTTTAAAGTATGTTATACAATTATCTGTTATGCAATTACGGAAACATACACCGATGTGCCATTACATTATGACCAACCCCATCCTAGAGAAATGAACGCGCCTGGAGACCAAACGGTGGCGCAGGTAAAGTTTGCAAAGTAGTATATATACAAACCGAGGACAGAATTTCGGTTAGCAGAGTGTTCGGAGTTAGAATGGGAAAAAGCTGCCGATTAATCGGAGTTTGATAAACGACAAATTGTGATGACACGGCACCTCGAAACTACCACCTAGGAAACGGCGCCTCGAAACTACGACCTAGGAAAAGGCGCATCGAAACTACGACCTAGGAAACGGCGCCTCGAAACTAAGACCTAGGAAACGGCGCCTCGAAACTACGACCTATGAAAAGGCGCATTGAAACTACGGCCTAGGAAACGGCGCCTCGAAACTACGACCTAGGAAACGGCGCCTCGAAACTACGACCTAGGAAAAGGCGCATCGAAACTACGACCTAGGAAACGGCACCTCGAAACTTCGACCTAGGAAGCGGCGCCTCGAAACTACGACCTAGGAAACGGCGTCTCAAAACTACGACCTAGAAAGCGGCGCCTCGAAACTACGACCTAGGAAAGGGCGCCTCGAAAATACGACGTAGGAAACGGCGCGGCTTGCGGGTTGCTCACGTGCCGCTGTAGTGAGTACGTGTCAAACTTGGTGCAGAGATGGCCAAACGACGAACCGTCATGCAGTCGTGTGTCGTCCACAGCTCATTGATGCCAGAGGGGAGCGGAGACTGTCGCGCATTGTTCACGGCGATCACAGGGAGACAGTGCGACAAATCACCCGCAGCTACAGCAGTGGTGGTCAGGGAAATCTTCCACAGCACCCAGTTTATCGCAGCCTTCTGCGTATGGGCCTGCGTAGCCGAAGACCCAGTCGGTTCCCCAGGCTCATTGCACGTCATCGCCAACAGCGCATGAAATAAGCCCAAGGTCATTGAGATTGGACCGTGGATGATTAGAAGAATGTGGCCTGGTCTGACGAATCAAGATTTCTGGTGCATCACGTAGAAGGCCGAGCGCGGGTACGCCGATTACCAAAGAAAAGTATGGCACCTGAACGTACTGTTTGGTTGAAACAGGCCGTGGTTGGCGGTGTTATGCTATGGGCAAAGTTTTCGGGGGAAACCTTAGGCCCCATTATCCCAATAGTACAATCTGTGACAGCTGTCATGTATCTGAGCATCGTTGCTGACCAAGTTCACCCCATTCATGGCAACTGTGTTCCCTGCTGGTCATGGTCATTACCAACAGATAATGCGCTATACCAGAATCGTCACGGAGAGATTCGAGGAACATTCAGGTGACTTTCTGTTAATGCCCTGGCTTCCAAATTCATCTGACGTGAACCCAATGGAACATTTGTGGTACGATATGGAAAAGCGGGTTCGCTCTAAATCACCACTACCCCGAAATGTACGAGAACTGGTGGACCTGATGCTGACATTATGGTTCCAGATACCCCAGGATACCTATCGGTACCTTGATTCTTAACTTTGATAGTAATATGTAAGTGTGCCGCTTAGCGAGGAGAATTTGTTTTGGTACACTGTTCACAGTTCCTCGAATTTAAAAAATTATATAATAACATGTACGTTTGTTGTTTAACGTGGAGAATTCATTTTGCTACACTGTTCACAGGTCCTTGAATTTTTTTCTTTGATAATGAAACTCGGTCGAGTCACGTTATTATGACCACCAGCTAATATCCAGGGAAACCGCTGTGTGCGCGCGGACAGCAGCTAAACGGTCTGGGAGTGACCCGATAAGGTGCTGGAAGGTGTTCGCAGGTATCTGTAGCCATGCTAACTGCAGTGTATTTGACAGCTGCTGGAGGGTGGAGGATCCACAGCGCGGACAACACTATCGAGATGGTCAATTGTGTTTAAGTCTGATGAATTAAGGTGCAGTGGAAGTACTTTGAAGTCTTCTTCGTGCTCTTCCAACCACTCTCGGACTTTTCGAGCTGTGTGACACGTCGCATTGTCTTGCTGGAAGATCCCCTCCACCCCAGGGAAGACAATCAGCATGTATGGGTGTACGTGATCTGCAAGGATGGATTCATAACGAATTCGGTCCATAGTGCCTTCCAAAAATATGAGTGGACACAGAGAATGCCATGAAAACATTCCACAGACCGTAACACTGCCCCCACCAGTTAGTGTTCTTCCAGCAGTCGCTGAAGGTTCTTCGTTTTCCGCCTTATTCGCCAACGTCCATTAGTTCGATTAAGCAGAAAACGTGATTCATGGGAGAAGCCAATCCTTTACCAATCAGCGGAGGTCCAATTCAGATACTGCAGTACAAATGGAAGCCTTTTCTGCGGATGCACCTTCGTTAGCGTAGATGCAGTGACCATACGTCTGCATCGGAGCCCCATACGCAGCAGGGTTAGCTGAACTGTCATTTTAGGCACACTTTTGGTAGCCCCCTGGTTCATTCGACCAGTGCCCTACTGTAGCGTGTCGATCGGCCCTCACGCACCTTCGAAGCCAACGTTAACCTCTTACATCAATGGCACGTGGTGTTCGGCAGTTTCCACGTCGCTTATTCGCAATGGTGCCATTTCTCCAATCACGCTACACTTTAACCACAGCAGCACGCGAACAGTTCACAAACTGCGCTGTTTCAGAAATATTTCTACCCTTGACCCGAAAACCGATATTAATCCCTTTTTGCAAATCTGATACATCGATCCTTTTATCCATGACAACAACGAGTGATATGCTTTCAGATTGCCTACAGCGCACTTTATATACTTTCCAAGCCAGCTCATGACACGTGCCTTCCTTTATTGGCTATGCGCTGTTGACCAGAAAAGTAGGAGGTGCTAACAATAATGTGACTAGACTGTGTATGTACCCATGCTTCTTTGCATGCATAATTTGTTTTGTTGCACTGTTCATGTATTCTTGAATTTTATCTCTTATAATAATATTATTGCAATCCTTATGGATTATCATGCAATTTAATATTTTCAATTGCACCATTCTATAGACAAGCTATTGCTCTATCTCATCAGTGAGGTTAATACCCGTATATTTACCTCCCATTAGGAATCTAACATTATTTTAGTTACTCTTCAAAAGAATCGCTATAAACTGAAAAAAAACAAACAAATTATTTGCATCATTTTTGTACATGCTTGATATTTTCTTCGTATAATATTCAAGCACAACTGGGTAGATTCACTTTTGGCGCAGTTACGGGTGTTAGCAGGTGCACATCATACCGGCTGATTTTAATTTTTCGGGAGGTCACCCATGGTTCGGAAGGAGGAAACATAAATGCACTCCATTAAAATCGCCCGTTTCGTAGGTAACAATATTTTTAAATTTACACTCTTTTAATTGTTTTTAGTGTGAATCATGACGTAGATGATGACAATTGCAAAAAGCTTCCAAATGATTTCATGCTTTCGCCAAAAGCAGTAAATCAATCGTCAAATCTTGAAACCCTGTTTCGTTAGAGCTCTAATATGTAGTGTAACGTATATTCTAGATTAACTCGACGACTGATCTATTGCTTGAGAGCGTTGTTAGAGAGCGATTATTACGAGCGTTGGGTTGTAAACTGATTATTGATAGGAGTGTTGTGAATAATATGTGCTGCGTGGAGCGTTCACTACAATATGCCATGTTACGATGTGTGTACTACAGCCTGAATAAAGCATCTTTCCGTAAGTTGACTTATGTTATTTACATGTTTCGTCTGGACGTTAAGGTTTCTCTCATTTAGGAATTATTTCTTAGTATGTTGATGTGTTAAAACAACGTAGAAGTAAGACCAGACCTCTACGTCGTTATAGTAGTTTAATTGTTTTATGCATAAGCCCGTCCTCCCTCTCTCCCCCTTGGACCCAACAGAAGCTGATCTGTTCAGAAAGGTTCGGTACTTCCAGCTGAATTATTAGAACTTACTTACAGATACCCAGGCGGTTAAGCTTGTTCAACCGTTTGGCAAACCATTTCTCACAAACGACTGAAGCGAGATACGTGGTGGATGATTTCGTAGATAAAACAGAATGAGATTAATTTGTAGTTGGTCTTATAAGTCTTGGTTATTAAATCTATTACTGCTCCGCGACCTTGAGTTTTACTTTGGCTGATTTTAAAACCCCGTCATTTATTTTAACGACTACCAATCCGGTTGATGGAAAGCTCGTATCTTGGATTTTAGCCATCGTGTCCTTTCATGTGCAGCGGTTGACAATAAACAATGATTGCGCAACAAAAGCTATTTTACTTTATTGCGAACCGATGACTGCATTCCAGAGTGTAGTTTTATTTTGTTTTTTCAATCATTAAATTCCCTTGCAATTCTCTAAGACTCAGACTAGGATGTGCACGCAATGCCGGTGTGTGTACGTGTTCTGTTTGGTTTTCTGAACTATATGGCGTAGACCAAACTCCGTACCGGCCATTAAATTGAAAGCGTGGCTCAGTGAATTTCCAGAATATCACCTCACGTTTTGGTTTTCAATCTCAAAGTCTGTTCAGCGCGAAGAGTTTAGGAAGTCCCAGCTCATTCCGCTAAAACACAAAATAACAGCTCCAGGGAGCGATTGGCAATAAGTAAAAATTTTACCAATTGTTTTCCATGTATTTTGTTTCAGAGGGGATCGTTCACTTCCAAAGTTTTTCCCTTTCGAATAATTGTGCGCAGATGGAAGCAATTAGTATAACATTCTTCTAAAGAGCTTCATTTCACGTGCACTTAACATAAATTTGGTGGCGGTACATTTGATAATACACAAGATTTTAAAATTTATAAGCTTCTTTAAAGAAATGCCTAAACAGAAACTTCATATCTTGCCAAAATTAAAAATTTTGGCGAAACTGCGTACACTGTAAAAAATTTCATGGTCAAATTACGGTAGATACACCGGCAGTTGAGTGGCCGGTCAATAAACCGTAATTGTACAGTACCGTATCGATATGTTCATTAACGGTCTAATGACCGGGAAATAAAAAACGGTCAAACTACCAGAAAATGTGGCCTAACACAGTAGATCAACCGTAAATTTAATACGGTAGATAAACCGTATTTGAAAGAAAAACATGGCAAAGCCTGTTAAATAAATACGGTGTAAAGACCGTTTTTTCTTTACAGTACTGTAATTTTACAGTACCATACTGTAATGTTCATTAACGGTCTAATGACCGGGAAATAAAAAACGGTCAACCTACCTGAAAATGTGGCCTAACACGGTAGAGCAACTGTAAATTTCATACAGTAGATAAACCATATTTGAAAGAAAAAACATGGCAAAGCCTGTTAAATAAACACGGTGCAAAGTTGTTTTTTTTTTCAAAAATGTTTAGCCACTGTTTTTTAGATTTGGTTTAATGACCTTTTCTTAATATGTTTTTTTGGTCTAATTAGGGCTTCAGCCAATTTTTGGGGCGGACTTGAACCGCAGTTTTAAGAAAAACACGGCAAAGCCCATTAAATAAATATGGTGCAGTTTTTTTTTACAAAAATGTTTGCAAAATTGCATGTGTTTTTCACGATCTATAATGTGTTTGAGCTTTTGTTTTCATAATTCGTAAAACTCTCAAAAATACCGTATAATATATACATCAATCAGCCAAAACATTAAAACCACCTACCTAATACAATGTGTCTTCACCTGATGAGACAGATTCAATGAGATGTTGGTAGCCATCTCTTGGTATCATGACTGCAACAGATCCCACACTTCCTGCAAATTACGCGGGTGATGCTGCTCATAATCCTTCCTCCAACTGAAACCACAAATGCTCAATAGGATTCATGTCCAGTGAATGTGGGGCCTATGGCATTAAAGGGAATTCCAGTTATGTTCTTGGAACCATTGCTGAACTTTCTTTGCAGTGTGACATGGATTACATTATTTATTTCAAGTCTTGTTGAAAGGTGCCATCTCCACTAGGGAATACAGTCACGAAAAGGTAGTTTTAATGTTGTGGCTGATCAGTGTACATTTATGTAAAGATTTCAAAAATGTGGTCAACCCTAGAATGCCACTCTTAGTCTACCGTAATGGTCAAAATACAAATACCACCAAACTTGCTTATAATGAGTACTGTCGAATCATTTTCATCTAAGAAACAATATGCATTATGCAGTTTTACTGACGTAGATCACTGGGGTGAATGACTTAACTTGTAAGTCCTGTGCAAAATATTTATGCCATTGAAAATCTAGATGAGCAAATTGTTACAGCTTCCTCGGATTTTTCCAAAGGACTACTAAAAACAGTTAATTTCTACATGACAGCACAAAGTAACACATTTTTCATTTTTGTCCCTACAACTTCTGGTGTGACAATTGCAGTTCACTGTAGGTGTTTAAATTGGAAGGAGTCAGAAAGCCAAAGTGCACGTTGTTTGCAAGTATAACAAACAGATGTCAAAACTACAGAGATAATGGTGTATAGCAGTTGGCTTGAAGACACCGGGGAATCAGTAGTATTAAAAAAAATAAATGTTGCATATGCAGAGAACTAGAAACAAATTACCAACAGATATTTTCCAATGTGCTCAGGCAAAAAGTAATTTATTGTTTCATAGATTTAGGACTACCATTACCAAAATACTGATATATAATTGAAGCTTAGATACACAGGAAAAGTACTGAATCAACAGGATTGCATTTTTTTTTATTAAAAAAAAACAAACTTAATTGGTGTAACAATATATATACAGATCAACTAATATCATAGACAATGTTTTTTTTTTATTATGTGCCACTTATTGTCTGATATCTTTTAGCCAACTGTTGTGGTCTTTTACTTTGTGCCATAACTTTGCAATTTTTGGATTGACTTCAGAATAAAGCTTCTTCCCTTTCTTCCTTTGATCCACATACAGGATTTATACCCACAAAGCACCTGTGATTAAAGTGAGAAATTAACACAATGAAATACATCATAAAAATTCTGGCTTCTAAAAAAGTAACAATATATATACAAAAATAATATGTATCTTTACAGCACACTACTAGTTTGATTTTAAATTATTACAAAAACTAAATTATTTGTGTAGTGAGAAATCCTGAAGACCATCAATAATGGAAAAGATTTGATCAATTTGAATACTATTTTTATCCCACAATAAGAATACTAGTTATACAATACAATGTTCATAATATTTGGCAAGTGTAGTGGTAAAAATTTGCAGTCAACTCAAGAAAATGAAGACCACCCAAAAAAATTGTCACAATGGCCAGGTCTGAAAATTAACAAGGCAGGTGGAATTACTAGAGGGCAACTGAAAATAAAAGACTGATGCCTTCATGGAAAAATAAAAGACTGATGCCTTCATGGACTGAGCAGATTCCTAATACCTAGCAGAGTTGTATAAAAATTAAATGTATCTGCATACACAACCATTGAAACAGAAAACTTGCTGAAAACCCATGAATCATAACAATAGAATAAGATAATTTAAAGAAAAATTAATATGACAATAAATAATTATTAGAACATTACAGATTCTAGAGAGGACAAAAGTATATCAAGACTGAATGCGCAGAAATGTGTGTAAAATGGACCTTAAGGCCAGAACACTATGAACCTCATAAAAACAAGACTAAAGTTTTTATATCTAGAAAAGCAGTTCCGTTAATGAACTTTCAAAAATTATAAATAGCATTTTCAACTTAATTCAGAAATAGTAGACATATGAAATACATAAGGAAAAGACTTTAATTTCATAACTAGCAACTGCAAGAGGAACCTGGCAATATAATTTATAGTCTTTCTGTGTAAATGAAACTTTTGTTACAGTTCCTATATATTGAGAACAGGCCTTGATAAAATCAAGAGGCCAGAAAAGTCTGTAAAACCAAAAGAAGTCCCTATCGGAAGATGTGAAAATTTCTCGTTGAGATAGAAGTAAATATATTAATCTGAGTAAAGCCTTAAGTGTTTTAATTGCTGTAAATAACATTTTTAAATCTACAAGCAAAAACTATCTGCAAAAGCTGCTAATAATTTGGAAACTATCCGTGCATGGCATACGCATGCACGTCTATATTCTGAGACTGATACCAACTGCAAAAATCCAGGAAAAGCAGCAGACCCCTTCTAGTAAATAGGTGGACACAATTTAATTTTTACACCCAGTCCTCAAGAAAGAGAGAGACTACTTATTTTCCTCGGTAAAGTGGAGGCTTAGGGTTAGAACAGATGAAAAGACCAAAATTATTTTAAGTATTATACTTTGTTTAAAAAAAATAGGTTTATATTCTCAATAAAGGACATGTCACTATTTTTGTATATCATGCAATACATACACAATTATAGATGTAAAAAATATATTTTATACACTTTGTTAACATTGGAGAGAAAAAAAACTTCAATAAAATCAAAGTTTTATCCAAAAGTTCCTATACTAACCTTTGCAAAAATTCCAATGTCACTTTTGCCTCAAAGGGGTAGTGAATATTAAACACAAAATAAGCAGAAAACAGCATGCACACTGCTTTTATTGGATTTTGCACACTATTGACACACATTCTGTCAATTATTAACATGAAGTTCTCTGGGTTTAGAACAGAGGAACCTAAAAAAATAATATATATATATATTAAATTCCTAAAATTTTATGTAAAATTAACAAATTTAACAATGGTAATTATGCAGTTTTAACTTTTGTACTGCATCAAACAGCAGTTATAAAATGGTGTAACCAAGATACCCCTATCCTGTTAGACATCAGGATCTTTGTATTACTGTCATCAAATTTAGTTAAGATTTTTGCTTGTAACTTTAATAATGCTAACACTCACTGCAGAAGCAGGGCTCGCTTCCAACAACTTCAGAACAAAATAAGATAGACTTAAGTAGTGGGGGAAAAAGGGTCAAATCATGGACATGTAAAAAAAAAAAAAACTTTTCATTTTTATAAATCTCCGAAGTGGCTGGTTAAGTCAAACCTAACCAACCATCTGCAAAATAATTAATTCACTACCCATTTATTAACTGCCGATCTTGGGAACTCCCAAATGACTTCCAAAAAGGCGGAACTCTTTCACCCCTGATAATAGCAATAACTTTGCAAAAATTACTGCCTGAGAGTGCTCAGGCATGGAAATTTAAAATCATATCAAGTTGAATTCAGTTCATATGGGGTATGCAGATGTGTCAACTCTCCGGATGAATGTCAAATTCTCCTGATTTTCACCGAGAATTAGCCATTAGGATGGTCAGCATTCCATCAACCACCACCATGATTTTGAATCGCCTGTGAAATAATTTTCTCTTTCTGCGTCAAAGCAAGGCGACAACTGCAGTCATCAGTTTTGTATTTGTCCTCTCCTCCTATCTGCAAAAAAGAAAGCTTCCCAGGTGGCGCAGCGGTCTAAGCGCTAGCTTCCGACCAAAAAAATTTGCTTTAAAAATTTTTTCCCCTAGCCCGATTGTCATATGACACCTTCAGCAAAGAGCTGACCTGCTCTGGCAGTAGGAATGCCGGGGAGGGTCCATAATTAATTGACAGATGGCAGCTGCCCTGCCTTCTTGCAGTTCAGTCTTTCAACCCTTCGCCTCAAGAAATCCGGCGAATTCACTTAACGACAAAATTTGGCCTTGCCTTGTAACGAAAGGCGATGTTAGTACGATGCTTTTTGTTGTTTTTGCCGTCGCGCACAACCTAAAGAAGATTATAGCACGCGGGCCATTTTACGTTTTTATTATCTTGCAGAATCTACGTACCCAAAAAACCTATTTCAGTAGGGAGTTGGATGATCTGTGGAAGGGAGGAGCGTAATGAAGAGTGTAATTTCCAAAACCAAAAACAGACCACAACCCTTAGGAATACGAAGAGCTTGAATGTTTTTAAACTGCACCCCCTTCCCCACCCCCCAATAACTATACGTAATGGACACCGAGATTACATGATCTTTATCTAAGTTAGGAAAAAATATCTGGGGTGTATACATTTACAATACAAAAACTAACAATGCAATAAAATGGGTATTGCTTTTAGTTTTATTTTTGTTTTGTTCTCCAGAACTTTTAGTGGACCAATAATACTTCTGGAAAATATCGATAAAAATAGAGCTCATGTGATTTTACGAGCTGTAATAATCTCCCGATTTTCAGATTTTGAAGGTTGGCATGTTTGGATATGACATTTTTACTTGCATAAATGTAAGAATACAATAATTAAAAAAATACAGTATTATAAAAAATGCAGAGGACAATATACATACAAGTGAAATAAAGCAAATACTTAAAAAATCAAAACATTGTACTGTTAAGAGTGTGAAAACCAAATATGATAGTAACAATTGGTTAGGCAGAATTTTAACAAAAGCATGGCACAAACTTTCAAAGCAGAAACATTCAGCAAACAATGATAAGTGAAGAAGTATGTCATTCTTAGAACTGCAGCTTTTTATTTCTCTAAAAGATCCGTGCATTTTCAAGCTTTGAAAATGCACGGGTCCATTTGGCCATGAACCTGAGCAAAATTTGGACAATTTTGGAGGTGGTATGGCTGGCAATACTTGAAGAATATTTTCACAAGCTTTGAAAATGTTCGGCATTTTGCCGCATGAAACAGACACGAGACTGACCAATGAAAAAATAAAGGCTGAATTTTTTAGCGATGCGAGGGAAAAAAAGCATTGAACATTATAATTACTAAGCACATCAGAATATGCAATCATCCTGTATAAGCCAATATAAAATAATTTTATTAATTACAACTACAAAAAAATTAACTTTTTTCCTGACCAAGTCACACTGTGGTGTCTCACAGGCTGTTGGAACTTTGTTAGAGCAATTAAATAACCAGTGCAACATCAGATTTGGCAAGACACACTGAAAATGCTTCTTGGGGAATTATTATATCAGACAACCTTATAATAATAAGTCCAACAATGACACTGCCACAGGACTGTAGCAGAAAAATCAAAATCACATTTTCAGTAGGTTGAGCAGTCACACATTGTCAGAATTAAAAAAAGTTTATTGATGTTTTCAGAGAGCTATATAGCAGCATCAAGAAGTCCAAATTACTAAAAATTTTGAAGTGATTCTTATAAGAGCCTGATTTTCAGAAAAGTGCAATAAATTTATACTGTAATACAATAGTAGGAAAGAGGATGATTCAGAAAAACTTTTTCTTTAAAGAAAACAAAAATTAGTTCTCTTTGGTTTC
Organism: Macrothele yani; assembly: GCA_039090855.1. Lineage (NCBI taxonomy): Eukaryota > Metazoa > Arthropoda > Arachnida > Araneae > Macrothelidae > Macrothele > Macrothele yani. Next base: position 17,844,961 of record CM077026.1, on the reverse strand, counting down.
AAGTTATACGTACACAGTTCAATTGCTTTTATAACAGGGTAACTAACCCCCCCCCGCCAAAAAAAGAACAACTTCAGTTTTGTAACAATATAAAAAATAACCAAAACAATGTTAAAAAAGGCTGAATTCAGCCAAAAGGTGAAAAAATGTATGCATTATTAAGACAGGTGGCTCAGCATGGTTACTAGAAAGGTATCTATTTTAACAGCACATCTCTCTCACACACACAGTGTGTACATACACGCAAAGGACAAAACATTAGATAGTTTGGAAGTGTGCTTCCACATGTTTTCTCTATGCGGAAGCACACTCCGAAGCAAATATCGAGAGTTGCCCTTCCGATTTTCCCCACATGCAACAAATGGACAGAATACACTGAAATATAGACCCACAATAAGATATAAAGGTTAAAATCGTGCAGAACTTTTTCAATATGTCACTGATTGCCAAACACTCCACTTTTATGAATCAGCGCAAAGGAGATCTTCATATCAATAATTTATTGTTGGCGGAAAATGAAAAAAAAAAATCTTAGAAATAAAAATCACGATCTTACACAAAACATTTTCTTAATTTCTTTACATATGTAAGGAGTTCCAATAGAAAATTAGAAACATTTGCTAGTTCTTCCAGAAAATTTTAGAGAATAACAATGTATTAGCCTATATTGATGGAAATTCATGTATTTAACAACTTTATAGTTCCTTTACTTTTTCATCATGAATACCTTTTATTTGCAATCCCTTTTCCTTAGCAGCAAACTACTGGACTAGTTAATCTTAGTCAATAGTCTGTTCCAAGTTAATCCTCCGCCCAAAAGAGGAACAAAGATTGGAAGTTGAAACTCGGATGTACCACAGTGGTAAAGTCAACACCAGCTTTCATAGCTGGTTTCCCTTGCGAAAGCAACGACTTAAAGGTTGATGCACAGGGAAAAGAAAACTCATTTAACAAGCTTTATGTCTACATAATTGTTCTCACCTCTCTACAAAGGGGAAGGTACATAGCTATTCACCACAGCAATCAAAACATTTAAAAATAGTGCAGGTAATTTACTTCAAAATTTATGAGTTAATGCCATTAAAAGACAGTTTATTCTTCTAATACACAACAGTATGAAAATGTACAATAATTGCTAAACTATGATATAGAAAACGTGGGTTATTGCAGATGAGGCTTTTTTTAGGCCACTGTGCATTTCCCTTAACATACAAACTGGAAGTGCATGTTTGCCAATACCCTGAATATGACGTGTGGTGTCATCATATTCTAAGAAAACAAAATTTTATGGTATGATAAAACCATACGCAGTTTGAATAAAATTCAAAATATTCAAGAGGGAAATCATAGTGTTACCTTTTACAGCTAGAAATGGAGATGTTACTGCTTCATTAGGAGGACAGTGAGGATTGAGCACCTGAAAAAAAAAGTCAATTACTTTTGAATCACAAAATCAAGATACTGATAAAATACTGTTGCACTTCATTTTAGTGATGCTCTAAAATTCTACAAATAAGAAAAGGAACCAACATTAAAACATACAGCATGTTGAGGACTGATGTAGCTTGGGGGGAGGGTGAAGCAGGCTCATTTTGCGCATATTATTCCATCTAGACTGTTTATATATATATAGTATAGGTGGCTGCACCCTCACCCTTGCGTTTGCCATGATAAACCTTCAAAACTTGGGAGAAATTAATATTTTTGCCAATTATTTGTAAATTAAAAACATTAATATGACTTATCAGCCAAAGAATATTGTGTTGTACCCAGCCCTTCACTCTACAGCTTCCCATATCTTTATCCCTTTGCCAACATTAGATCAGAATACCAGCAATCAGAAAGTTAAGCTAGCTGATATTTTTTTTAACTTCCTTTTACTAGTGATAAAACTGTAACGGCCAAGAAAACGCATAATTTAACATTAAAAAATGCTGCGTGTTGCCTTCTATGTTGACTGAATTTGCAAACGAATCAGGTAAGGCTTTCCATGATCCTGCTCCCTGAATTACACCACCCACGCTCAAGGCCATTTGCATTGAATAAGCTAATTTATGCCAAAAACACCTCCAGTAACTCTTATGAAGAGAACACGGTTGTAGGCAAAAAATTATGATCTGTGATCACAGATAACAAAAGGTCAGATTTTAATTTTAGATCCACTTCTTACCCGCAAAGGCACCTTCTGTTACTCCTGCATCCAAGGGTCAGTATTTCCCAAAATAAAGGTGGGAGATATCTGTAGATGAAAGGGTGGGCAACAAATTTGTTGGAAATCTCCACAACGTGCACACATGTAAATGGAAAACGACTTAAGTCTACAAGAGAGTTAAAAAACAACAACTGTGGATCAACATATTTTATCCGTAGGTCCATAAAAAAATCCACACCAGACATCTGTAAAAGTAATATCCAAATAGATGTGGGGCACTCTTCAAAAAAATAGATGTTAGCAGAAATTCATATATTTGGTGTAAGTAGGTCAATGTTTGAAAAATAATAGATAAGTGTACTACAGACTGTTTCACCCTTTCAAAACTTTTTTGAGACGCACTCCCCCACCCCCTCAAATGACCCATCTTACTGATATAGCACATTAAACTATTGAAAATCTGCTAGTAGATCTTCATACTTATACAACAGTATCATTTGATGTGTAGCCGATTATCAATGAAATGGTTGTTAAAACATAGTGATAGTATACCAGCTGACAATATCCAAATTATTGAAATCACAATATTCAAGTAGATATGAGGGTAATGCCAATATTAAGAGATATACTGATCATCAATTATAAAATTTACACCACATTTCTCTACTAAAGAAAATATTCCAAATATTTGGTTTCTCTGTAAAAAAGCTAAAATTTCATACAATTATGTTGGTTGTAATTGCAATGATCATTATGATTTATAAAGTTTAAAGAAATCAATAGAATAAATTCAAAATTACCTCAGAAACTGCCAGAAGAAATTTTACATCTTCATCAAAATATGCAGCAACTGCTGCAATTAGCAAAATGACTTGATTGCCATTTCACACATCGGCTTCTGCAAATAGCTGCAGTAAATTTGTCTTTTTCTGAGCACGAAAATAAGTCAAAAGTTCGGCCTTTCGATCTTCAACTGACTTGCAGAATTGGCTGTATATATCAATGCCTGTTAGTAATCGAAAGTGTTGCAAAAGGCCAACACCCGAAAACAACTGTGGCCAGTCTTCAACTAATTTCACCAGGCTTGTTCCACTATTTATGTCAAGGCGCTGTAAGTAAAAGGTGTCACTGATTAGCTCGATTAGTTTTTCATCTCCCTCAGTGAGCTGGCTGAGCTGGGTTTTTTTAAACTGAAGGGACTCTGTAGTCTCATTGTGAGGTCAGTTAGGTGCCCAGTTGATGCATCCATAACTATCTATCTTTGGGCTAGGAAGGGAACCAGGTGTGTTTCCTTCCTCTTCATTACAAGAGACCTTCCAATTTTTCACTTGTGAATTGAATCATAATTTTTAGATAAAGATTCTTCCATACATATCCACAGCAGCATTTCTCACTGTCTTTTAGGAATTTAAATGCCCCATGGGAGAACTTTACTAATTAAAAAAAAAAAAAATTACTGAACAAGATGAAAATAATTTACTTCTACTGACCATTTTGCACTCCTGGAACCAATATTCAGCTAGCTGTGTCAGTAGCAATAATGGCAGTGTACAAATAGCTGATAAAATATGCATTATCTAGTGCTCTATTGCTGTTGCTAAACCATTAAAAAACTTATGTTTCAAAGCAATAACTTTTTTATTACCACAACTGTAGCATGATAAAGGGTAGAAATCACCTAATTATTTGTCATTCACACACAAAACTCTGTCTGTACTTTTACAAATGTGCAAACCACTATCTGAGCACCAACGACCCTCCCACACATTAACAATAAAAAATATTTCCTTGTTTTTATCTTCTAATATGAACAGTATTTCTCCAAAGACACAATCATTATCTTTGTTCTTTACGTTCAAAAACCGGCCTACAGTATAGGGAGTACCAAAAATTTTCACTTTGTTTGAAATGTGCAGAGGTTGATATTCTGATTCTTTTATTGCCCTTTGTATTTGAATGGAGTACAACTCGATAATGAAAGTTTAACTGTCTTCAAACCGAACCCTTTCAGCAAAAAGTGAGCCATTTAGAAGATAAGCTTGCAATAACTTATGTTTGTTTGACAGTGTATCAGTGAGGTTTTTGAAGTTCTGACATCTTCGGGCAACTCTTTTGAAATATGAATGTTTACTCTCAAAGCGCAATGTCCAAAGACGAATAAGTGGTCCAAATTTCATCGTTAACTCAGGATAGTGCAGAAGGAAGTGGTGCTTTGGTCGAAGAGGCACATCTGAAAAAGCAACCTTCCTTCCCTCCAAGTACTTTTCAATTATGATTTTGAAATATGCAATTTGTGAATGACTTATGCTAGGTGCACAGGCAAATTCCACAATTTCTCTGAGTGTAACAACTACGTAGTTTCCATACAGAATCATCAGTATCTATCTTAGAGTACAGAAGGATTGGCAAAAGTGAAGTAAGGCCCAGTTCTGACAAGCACTGCCATTTAACCTTTTGCTTTTTGGGTGAAACACAGCAGGCCTACAAGAAGCATCATGCTCAAAAATGAAAAGCCACGTATTAGATCATTTAATAAAGTATACGTAAGCCAGCCTTTCTGAACAAAATAATTTAGGTAAAGTGACAAATCATAGTCACAAACCCCTTCAAACAAGTCATGACCAACACAAGGAGGAAGCCCAGGAAGACAAACATGAAAGTACTGCAACTCATTGAACAGAGACGGGGAAATGATTCCTTGGCTACCCATGGCTAATTGCAAAGCAGATGCATCATAATTTTCAACAGTTCGTGATGAAGCACTCAAATATGGATACTCTTCCAAGTATCTCTTTGCATTAGACAATAACGGCACATATATTCTGAAGTTGAGAAATTCTGGTTAAATCCACCAATAAAATGTGCTCCTAAATTGTCAGCAGTAATACAAAAAACCCTCCCTACATAACATACACCATCCACATTAAATCCATTCTCAATTTCTTTAAGTTCACCAATCAATTGCCTAAATACTACTTTTTGGCCAAACAATTTTAAATCTTTTTCACAGCACAGTAAAAGAAGCTGCATTTGGTGAACTGATGACCTATACTGAGGGTATATGTTTCCTAATGTGAAATAAAATCCGAGAATTTTATGTTTATTTCGTGAAGAACCTAACGGGTTAACAACCTCAAACACATCCTGAAAAAGGATAAGCTGAAGGATTTTTATTGATCCATCTGCTTGGCATTGCTGAAACACGCTACCGTCAGTAAAATCACTCATTCGATCTGCTACTTCATTTTTCAGTGGATGATCTACTTGATCCTTTACAGACTTATCGTGGAGCAGATTAACAAGTTTTCTTTTAATTGGAATGTAGTGGCAGTAACGCAAGCAATTTACCTCATCACGACCCATGCAAATTTCAATGGGTTTGACAAATTTCATGCTTTTTTAAAAATATTGTTGTCTTAAATAGATAGATTTAAGAAGTCCCGATTCAGTATCGAATGCAGATTTTAAAAACTTTGAGTCATGGACATATTTTACAATTTTTTTTTTCATCTTCAGATATATTTACTAATTCACTCAATTTAGCAGTGAAACTCTGTGTGAAAAAGGAATCCTCCTGAATCAGTAAATAATTTATCTCTTCTGTTATCAACTGTATTGTTTTACATGGGATTAGGCATTTTGATTCCAAAAGCAAGCAAAAAAGAGCAATATTTTTCAGTGTGAGTTCTTCAGAGATATGGCTGTCTGACTGATTAAGTTGTTCACTTACGTATGAAGTGACTAGTTCCACAGTACTGTCAACTCTCAAGGTCAGGGCAACTGGCTCAGAATTAAGAAACTGTGGAGATAGGAATTTTGTACTGTGATTCAGATGATATCTAGATAAATGGGATGAAAATGAAGATCTGACTTTAAATGTTTTGGCACACCCCTTAAAACAGCATCTAATAAAACCCCCGGAGGTTAGATGTGACTTAATGTGCGATATTAAATCAGAAACTCTATTAAATGCCTTATGACACAATCTTTGGTTGCACTTTAAATCCACTTCTGAATTGCAAAGTTGTAAACCACGCAATCCACGGTGGTATCGCGAGACATGAGTATTAAAGCCATAGTAAGAGCCAAATGCCTTGGAGCAACCACGCACCCCACACTGAAATCTAAAATTATTTACATTTCTATGAATGCTCATGTGGTGAACATATTTCTTTAAAGATAAAGAAACATAGTTGCAATTGACACACTCATACATGATGTTAAGTATTAAGAATGCACTTTTATGCAAAATGTTTTATAATATGAGATATTCCTAAGAAAAACCGAAGGAATCACTTTTTTATGTATTGAATGTAAAATTTCATGTATCAAAAATAAACAATAACTGACACTTATTGCCAAAGGCTTTGATTCATCTGAAACCAAATTATTTTACATATTTTTTAAAAATTCAACCAATTTAGCATGTAGAACAAAGATTCATTACCAAAATTATTTACAATACAAAAAATATGTCCGCAAAAAGATCCTCCGTAATTGTCAGCACTGTTGTCTTAAGCAATATACAGGGTGTCCCAGAAATATTGGATACATTACAAAATTATGTAAAAAAACAACTGAGCATTGTAGGTTTTTCTATGTCATGTATTACAAACACGGTTTCTATATTTTTGTTTTGCAGAATTGTTATTCCCAGAATCCGATAGATGGCACTAGGTGTGGCCTGATGAGGAATGTATGAGAAATGCGCAATCGGTAGTAATGTCATCCGTACAGCACAAGGCGATGTGTGTGTTATGGCTTGCGAAATTAAAGTCTGTCATTAAAGTTAAAAGACGATACTGTTTAGAGTATGGTTGTAATCCTCCATCAATGAATTCAATTAAGCAATGGATAAAACAGTTCTGGCAATGTGGAACCTCGTGGAGGAGCCGGTTGGCCTAGCATCAGCGGTGAGACGGTTGACCAAGTTAATGGAAGTTTCCGACGAAGCTCCAGGAAATCCGTTCGTAAAGCAAGCAGAGAACTGTGCATTCCGAAATCGACAGTTCACGATATCTTGCACAAGAAATTAAAGTTTTATGCTTATAAAATCCAAATAGTGAAAAAGATGCATGTAAATGATCACACTCAGCGAAACGATTTCGCTGTGGTTATGCTAAACTGAGTGAAAAACAACGAAAACTTTCTCAGTACTGTCATTTTCAGTGATGAATCCACATTTCATGTATTGTGAATTGTCGCAACTGTAGGATATGGGGTAGTGAACTGCCTCATGCTGCTAATGAACTGGAACGCGATTCTCCAAAAGTTAACGTGTGGTGCACCCTATCAAAAAGACAAGTGATTGGCCCTTCCTTCTGCAAAAAACAAATGATGACATTTACTTGGATACAATAGAAACTTTCGCTATACCCAGATCAAAAGATATGATGTCATTTTCCAACAAGACGGTACGACTGCGCATTGGTCAACATGTATACACAAGTACCTAAATGAGCCTTTTCCCCAACAGATAGATTGGCCGTGGTGGTCCCATTCTGTGGCCTCCTCGCTCTCCAGATCTAACTTCATTGGATTATTTCATGTGGGATTAGGATCGTGTCCATAAGACGCCTTGTACTGATTTGCAGGAACTAAAGTAGCGTATCACAGCTGCTATTTAATTCCATAACTCCTCAGATGCTTGCCAATACATGGCATGAAATTGAGTATCGCTTAGACGTACTACGAGCAACCAAGGGATCTCACATCGAAATTTATTAACTTGTGCAGTTACATTGTAAGTTAATACAGTCAGTTTATTTCTGTCTGTTTAATGTTTTGTTTTATATAATTTTGTTATGTGTCCAATAATTCTCGGACACCCTGTATATATACATTTTTGTAGCAAATAAATGCAACAGAATAAAAACAAGAATTTTATTTGTTGAGAAGGAAATAAGAAACTAAGACTTTTGAATCCAAAAGATTTTGAAAACCGGTAGAAACAGTAAAGATTTTATGTGTGCAGCTCTGTGGAGCACCACATTAACAGGACCTGCAATTTTATGAGAGTTCCTAGTTATTTTTTTTTATGTGAAAAAGACTTTTTTCTTTTTCATACATTAGCATGAGAAAGTATTGTAATCATGAAAAATTCGACTCCAAGATGTCAAAGGAAATGCAAGTTGTGATGTACTTTGCACAAAAAAGAGTAGTCATGACTACTTTCTATTTTTAAATAAATCCGGTACTTGTATGTACCTCTTATTTTTCCAGTTTTTCAAAAAATAAGATTTTCATTTCTAGAAACTTGTCTCCAGCCTCATTTATTTAGCACTGATGGAGATAATGCTTCACTGGTGATGTGACTTCATTGCTGATATTCAATCAGAATGGCGACACAAGAGGCCTGAATGTTACATTGTGATTAAAATTTTCACCGATTCACCCTTTCATGATGTACATTCTCGGAGATTTGTTTCAATTCATTTATAGTGACAAACTGACAATGAGGGACAGAGAGGCCCCTTGAGATATATCAAATATGGCATCAGCCATCTTGATTGAAGTCCATGGTAAAGTAAGGTTTAGAAATTACCAGATGATTATATTTATATTTGGTGTTTTCACTAACACGCTGCAAATTTTTTTTATTGGATTTTGCCATTTTTAATGCGGCGGGGGGTGGGGGAAGGGCAGGTTTGGTCTTTGGAAAAAAATTATCTTATCAGGAATTCAGGATGTTATTTTGGGTTCTGTATTAGGATTACAATTTATCTGTGGTTGACTTTATTACTATATATATACAGCTACAAACAATTAGGGAATAGGGAATATCGTAGTTTTGTATTAAAACTGAATGACAGAAAACTTTAGAGGTTGGAATAGGAACTACATACACTTAGTATGCTATGCAAAAAGAAAAATATGGCCAAAAACAATTTGTAAATTTAAATTTAATAATTTTTGGGGAGACAAATGTACAAAGGCATATTTATGATCATATCGTAAAAATGAAAATAAAGGTAAATTTCTCACTGAAAAACATGTACGGCAATTTGCATTGTAAAGCCACGAATAAACGATTTAAAAAAAATAAAATAAAAAAAAGTTTTTGCTGCTGTTCAATTTGAAAAATAATCTGCAGGGTAATTGTGCTAGAGAGGGGCTATATAATTGGAAAAGGAACTCTCTCGGAAAAAAATTTCAGTCTAGGATTTGCACGAAGTGAAGAGGACGGAAAAGGGATGTCATAATGAAAGACCGGGAAAGCTGTAGGAAGGGGCGGCGGCAGTTATTTTGTCTTTGTATTGTCGGGAAAGACAAAATGCTGACTGTGCTTGTGCCCTCTCCTCATCAATTGGCCAATAAAAATGTTTGCACGGTGCTTGCTGCAGGAACCTAAACATGCACGCTTCATTTCAAAGTTCTATGTTCTAAATCTCGTGTACACTGTGCCTTGTATTTTAGTTTGTCCTTTGCCAGTTTGACCAAAGTCTTTGTTTCATTTCTTCGGACTCCGGGGTCTTTATGTGCCTAACTTTTCTGTCGAAAATTCCGCTTCTGGATCAACATTTGTGATATACAAGATCATATGGCTATTTTTTTCTTTTTCTTCTGAATGTCACAATCTGTGAATCATACGCCGGCACAGATTATACGAAAATAAAAAAAAAAAGTGCGATTTCCAGGGTCTGAGGATAAACGATGAAAATTATGATAATTCAGGAATTTGCGAGCCCCAGATGAAAAACAAAACAAAAAAACGAGTACCTTTTTTTTTTGCCAGGGCTGAGGGCAGAACATTTTTGGACAGAAGTGTACGACTTTGACATTATATATAGCCCCTCCTTCCCGCAGGTTCAATGTCTGGCCACTAAAAAATTTAGCTGGCCACCAGATTTCAGAATATTTTTCTACCTCTGGTTGTTACAAATACCTTGTTCCCTCAAAATAATCAGGATGTACAGTAAAGCAAGACACGTCTGAAAAGAGAACGTTGCTCCATTAATTTCTTCTCTAATCAGCAGGGTCATGTGCTCAAAATCTGCAGGCAGCACGGTGGCATGCGGTTAAAGAAACACATACCATAGGTTGTCGAGCATACAGACCAACACTGTGTAGTCGGGTGCGAACAGTTTGAGTCGAAACATTTGTGTCAGTAGCCGTATGGAGTTTGCATTGCAGAAGAGGGGCGCTCATACTCCGGTTTCTCCTGGCAGTCAGTGATAAAAAAACGATCCTCATTTCTTGATGTTGCTTTCCTGTGACCTTGCCCTGGTCTTTGCCTTAAATTTTTGGTATCTGAAAACCAATTCCAAAATCTGGAAATCATGCTTCGAGACACTCCAATGGCGTCCGCTACTTGCGATTGGGTTTGACCAGCTTCTAAGTGACCGATAGCCCTCAGGCTACAGATTCGGGTAAATCCTGTTCGGACATCACATTCAAAGCACGAGTCATTTTTATCCTGGACTAAACGATCATAAGATACAATTCACTTTTCATTCGTTGACAGAAACATACCCTTTTTAACGTCCCACAATCAATTTTGCATACTGAGGTGTTTGGAAGTATGCAAAAGTTTCATTGTAATAACTTTCCTTCAATTTCTCTTAGCATACAAACAGTTGATGTCAGTAGTTCATATCTAAACCACGATATCTCCCAATAGTTTTGAGCAGTGTATTTTAAGCTAACGGGAGGGGGGTAACAGTGATGTTTAGCATTGGTGCTAATGCAGAGTTTGACTAAGGAATTTCTTAGATTTAAGCTTGGAACATAATGGCAACTCTACCTGGAAAAAAGAGGATAGCTATTGGCTGGAAAACAATGGTATCAACTTTAACTCTGAGTAACAACTTATGTGTTTTTACAGAAATAAAATTTGACCACCCATAGAAATAAAGTGTTCGAAGTTGGGCCGCATCCCGGCGATTAAAAAATATTATCTAGCATCCTGGCATGTAATAAATTTTAAACCCGTCACAGACTATGTAAAGAAATTAGGATGAAAGCACAAATTTGAACACAAAAATCAGCAAATGAAATTCTTAATGGATTAAGTTGATGAATGATTAGCAGCTGGGACAGGAAAGATATAGGAGGCAGGAGTATGGTGTCAGAATTCTTGTTAAATCACCTACAATTGTAACAGTGCTAGCTAAATAATTTTCTGGCGCCCATGTGGTCTGCAGGTGAAACTGATCATTCCACGACTTGTGCCTCGTTCTCCAAAACCAGTTGTCAGAGCAGGGGTGTTTGGTGGGCTAAAGGAGGTTGGAGTATTTGGAACTTTTTGGTCCCCAACAAAACTAGTAGAGCCCACACCTGTTTTACTGAGGACTGAAAACTTTGTGTGGGTAAAAAAGTTCCGAGAAGCGCAAATTGAAGAAATAATTTGCATTATTCATATTAAATTTAGGACTTCCATTGTCTAGAAATCCTAAATCTTTTCTTCTACCTACAGAGATTGGATGTTTTTTCTTCAAGTTTCTCTCATAAATTTGAATCTATTTTCATGTGTGCTCTTTGGCACCCATTTTCAATAGGGTTCGTCCCCAGGTGATCCCCTATGACATACTAAAATTTCATCGAAATCGAACCATATTTACGCAAGTTATGACGCATAATGGCAATGGAATGCATCCTGCTCCTATGTTGTGACCTTTGACCCCATTTCCAATAGGGTTCGTCCCCAGTGGTCCCCTAATACATACTAAAATTTCACTGAAATCGAACCATAATTACGCAAGTTATGATGCATTTTAGAAAGATGTGATAAAGTTGATACTAAATTACAAAAGCCATCACTAGATTTGTTAACTGGACGTAACCTTCTGTCATTATCCCATTTCATTGCCAATGAAAGAAATAATTTTGAAAAATATGAAGAAATAGATAAAACATTAAGTGAAAAATCTTCTGGAAGTTTTGTCTAATCACAATTAAAAAATATGCACATGGCAATAACCGTAATGAAACTATTCTTCAAGGACAGAAAAAATGTGAAGTAGAAACATTTAATGTGATTATTGATCAGTTGGATAACAAATGTTTGTTAGCTTATAAAAAAAATTCAATTTCCGTTTCAGTTCTTAGTTAACTGCCAACTAAATTTCTCTAAATAACTGTTTAGATTTTTACAGTGAGGATTTGGATGAATCTTTATATAGTAAAATTTCACAGTTCTATGACTTTATCAAGTGTGAATGTAGCTACTGCAAAAAAAAAAAAAAATGTTCTGGTCAAGACATTGCAAAACACACACACACACATATATATATATGATATTTTCCTAAATGTACATTCACCGTATTAAAACTACACTTGGTAAAAAATAACTTGTGATTGACAATGCTTCAACAAAGGCTTAACAGTCTTGCTATCATGTCATTAGAGCATGATATTGCTCAGCAGTAAGTTTGACGATGTTGTGCACTTCTTCACAAACCTCAAAGCAAAAAAGACATTTTAAAGACGAACGCCTGAACTTTTTTTTTTTTTTTGATTGGACGTTTAACGACCACCGTGAGCAACTCAATGGGCTATAAGCAGTCGCCCGTCGCTAATTTAGGGTCACTGGTTCCAGGGAAGGGAAAGAGCCAGTGCCGTAAGACAAACACAGCATCCATGATTCACCGGGATTCGATAGACCTCTTTCGAACGAATGATCAGAGGTCATCGCTTAGACCACTGCACAACCGGGGCGGCCTTATTGGAGGTTTAACGACCACCGTGAGCAACTCAATGGGCTATAAGCGGTCGTCCGTCCCTAATTTAGGGTCACTGGTTCCAGGGAAGGGAGAGAGCCAGTGCCGTAAGACAAACACAGCATCCATGCCTCACCGGGATTCGATAGACCTCTTTCGAACGAATGATCAGAGGTCATCGCTTAGACCACTGCACAACCGGGGCGGCAAACTTTTGTTTTTGTGCATTCATTTTTCATTTATGTTGTCTACACTTGATTCAATGTTTGAATTTTCTTTAGTATAAAATTTTTTGTAAGATATGTGGACACTTAAGATTTTGGGGTATACTAGCAATGTTTATTTCTTGCACAGTACACCTGAAGTGATTTTTTTGAGGGGTTTTTCTTAGCTCACGAAGCAGTTCTAATGTAATTACTGCCTAGCATAAGTGACCTGTTTGTAAAACTTTCTACGTGCAATTGTGTTTGCATTGAAATACACCTTTTGGGGTACTCATTTTATAAATAAAACAAACAGATATTGGTACTGCTACTAAGTTTACGCGACGCGCCTCGAGTTGTGCGTTGGGCATGAGTTGAGTGATATTTCTGTCATTTTTTTATAATTTTACAGAAAACACTGGCAGCTATTACTACACAAATACCTGTGTATTGATATATTTCAACTAATTTTTAAGAAATTGATTGGTTCTGATAAATTTCTATCTTACCACAGATGAGGTATACACACTGCTCACATGAGATTTCTTCAATGTGTTAGTTTGCAGAAAAAAATGTTTCAGCATCTTTAAACAGACATTTTAAAGACAAACTCCTGAACTATGTGTGAACTTCTGTTTTTGTGCATTCATTTCAAATTTTTGTTATCTATACTTGATTCAATGTTTGCATTTCTTTAGGAATAAATATTAAAAATAATACATTTCCTTATGTCTGCAAACACATAAGATGTATTTTACAAAGCCTTTACATATATAAAGGAAATAGGTATCCAACATATGTACAAGACATACATATCTATCGTATAGTCAATAGGACATTCGTATTTTACAAGCACTTGTGACCAGAAATAGGGGCCACAAAATATTCAGTAGCCCAGATTCCAAAAAACGCTGTCTGGCACTGAAAAAAAAAAAAAAAAAGGAAGGAAGCAGGAGCATAGTGTTAGAATTTTTAGCACTTGCGAATGCTAAATAAAAATTTCCTGGCACCCACGTGGTCTGGGTAAAATTGACCATTATACAATTTGTACCTCGTTCTCCAAAACTAGTTGTCACCTAGTCACAGGACAAGCGAGGAAAATTAGTTAGCAACTGCATTCGTTTACTGAACTTGTTCGGCCTAACAAATAATTTGAACGAAATACATGAAATATATTTTTTTTTTTTTGAGTGGAGGTTTAACGACCACCGTGAGCAACTCATACATGAAATAAAACATCAAACTTGTTTCAATTGTTACCAAAACCACTTAATAATAACATTCTCATCATAATGCACTGTGACTTACACAAAACAAAAAAATACTTACCGAAAATAAATGCTGCGGTGCTTCAATTATTTAGTAACATAGAATCCTTATTTTGTGTATAGAGAGACCTCCATCGCTTCGTACCAACATGGCGTCCGCGACCAGCCCGTTGCCATTCGACAGCACGTAAAAAAACAGGTATTATACCGCAATGGTTAAAACAGTTTAAACACCGTGAACATGTTGTTTATCTACCGAAAATTTACGGTTCATCGCCCGTTGGCGTGCTTACGGTCTGTAAACCGTTTTAATACAGTTGAAACACCGAGAATTCACAGCAATTTTTTACAGTGTAGAAAATATATAGTACTGATACGAAAGTAGAGGAAGCCCCTTGTCATGTTTATAGAAAAATGCAGTGGGGGCGACATTTTCGCCAAAAGGAAAAAGAAATTGGATCTGCTATATCCTATATCTTTTAAAGGTGTACTACAAAGTTGCCTTATTACACCAGTTATATATATATATATATATATATATATATACACTATCTGGGATGTAAGGTCAGGGGATGCGTAACATCACAGCCTCTCCTTGACAAATGTCAACCCCGCCTTCTCGTGGTGCATCCTGTTCCCACTAAAGGGGCTCTGACGACCGCAAATAGCGGTATAGCTATACCATCGGGATCAGAGGAAATGCTATCCCACACTCACCAACCCCGCTTGGCCAGCATGGTGAGTTATGGCCAAACACCTCCAAAATGACTCTACAACTTAAATCTTGGCCCTCAGTCTCCAGCAGCTGGAATGTACCCTGGTCAAGGCAGCGGCCAGTGCGACATGAAGGCAGAGGGTGCTAAGAATCTCGGAGGACCGGACTAGGCTGCCATTTGATGCTGACCTTGGCTACCTACAACGGACGCTCCCTATCTTCTGATTCAAGGCTTCTTGAATTGGAAGAGGAACTACAAAGGATCAAGTGGGACATCGTCGGGCTGAGTGAGGTAAGGAGAAAAGGAGAAGATCTCATTGAACTGAAAAGTGGACATCTCTTCTATTATCGTGGGACAGATACTGGCAGAACTAGTGGTGTCGGATTTATAATAAACAAGAAACTGAAGGATAAAGTGGTAGAAGTTGAAAGTTCCTCTGACAGAGCTGCACGACTCGTTATCCAACTATCGAGAAGATACCAGGCTCAGATTATTCAAACTTATGCACCCACCACAAGTCATCCTGAAGAAGAAATTGAAGAATTTTATGAGGAAATTCGTCATCTAAATAATAAAGGTAAGCAGCACTTGAAGATAATTATGGGAGATTTCAATGCAAAAATAGGGCACCGGCAACAGAATGAAACTTCAGTAGGTAAATTCGGTCACGGCAACAGAAACCAGCGTGGAAATACTCTCGTTGAGTTTGCAGAGGCAGAAGGATTTTTTCATCTTGAATTCCTTTTTCAAGAAAAAGCCACACAGGAAATGGACATGGAGACATCCAATTGGGACGACAAGTGAAATTGATTTTATTATGTGTAACAAAAAATTCGTCATCGAAGACTGCAGTGTGCTAAACAAGTTCAACACAGGTAGTGACCATAGATTGGTGAGATGTAAGATGCACCTCAACACTAAACTGGAACGTGGCAAGCTCATAAGACAAGCAAAATGTATTGACATAACCAACCTTAAAAAACACCATAATACTTTCAAGTTGGAACTGAAGAACAGATTCTCTGCTTTAGAAGGCCTAACATCGGAAGAAGTGGATATTTCGAAGTTAACAGAAAAGTAACCAAAGCTCTTATGGAAACAGCAACAAAATTAGCTGGGTCTAAGAACAAGTTGCATGTAAACAAATTATCAGGAAAACCAAAATGTTGATGCAAAAAAGAAGACAGATGAGGACAACTAAAGAAGATGTGACTTCCAAAGTGGAATATATAGAGCTATGCAAGACAGCACGAAAAAGTATCACTGAAGACGTAAGGAAATTCAACTGTGAGCTAGTGAGGAAAGCAATTGAAAACAACCAAAGCCTAAAGATAGCAAAGGGACATCTCAGTAAGGGAAGAAAACAGATTATGGCTCTGAGAAAAGAAGATGGTTCTATAACAAGAAATAGAGGCGAAATTTTGAAAAGAGTGAAAGATTTCTACTCCAAATTATATGAAAGGGATGATACATGTACTCCAGACATCATGAAAGGTACCAGAGTTCTTCCAGTCCTCCCAGCAGAAGTTGCTCATGCAATCAAGAACATGAAGCGGGGGAAAGCTCCAGGAGAAGATGGAATTACTATAGACATCATACAAGAAGCAAGTGGAGAAATCGAAACAGTACTCGCCCAAATTTTCACTCGATGCCTTAATGAAGGGAAGATTCCTGAGGATTGGAACAATGCTACAATGATCCTGCTACATAAAAAAGGTGACATTGAGGATCTCAGGAACTACAGACCTATCAGCCTCCTATCAGTGGTTTATAAAATCTTCACTAAAGTTCTTTCACACCGCTTGAAGGTAACACTGGACATGGCTCAACCGAGAGAACAAGCTGGATTCAGGAGTGGCTACAGCACAATAGATCATATCCATGTACTGAGAGAACTAATTGAAAGAGCGAGGGAATATGAACTTCCATTGTGCATGGCTTTTATCGATTATGAAAAAGCCTTTGATTCGGTGAAACCATCAGCAGTTACCACGGCTCTGAAATCCTGCGGTATTGAAGATGCATACATTAATATTATTAATAACATCTATGAAAATGCAAGTGCAAAGATTCGGCTGTTTGAAAATACAACACACATAAAAATTGGAAAGGGAGTGAGACAAGGTGACACCATATCTCCGAAGCTCTTTAATGCCACATTGGAAAATGTCTTTCAATCACTGAACTGGGAAAACAAAGGGATAAAGATTAATGGAGATTATCTAACCCACCTTCGTTTTGCTGATGACGTAGTCATTTTTGCAACTACCCCATCAGAGCTGCAGAGTATGATCCAGGAACTTGCTGACAAGAGTAAAGAAGTGGGATTAAAAATGAACTTTCAGAAGACAAAAGTGATGTTCAATGCTTTTACAAGAAATGAAGATTTATCGATTGATGGAGAAAAACTGGAGATAACAGATACGTATGTTTATCTTGGACAGCAGATATCAAGTGAGGGTCACATTGATGAAGAAATTAATCGGCGTACAAAACTTGCGTGAGAGCTTTTGGAAGAAACAGCATAATTTTCAAGAGCAATATGCCATTATGTCTTAAAAGAAAAGTGTTTGATCAATGCATCCTTCCAGTGCTTACGTATGGTGCAGAGACGTGGACCTTAACTAAAAGAGACATACAAAGGCTGCAGACAACTCAAAGTAGCATGGAGAGGTGCATGCTTGGTATAACCAGGAGAGATAAGAAGAGGAACTCGTGGATCCGAAAATGACGAGAGTGGAAGACATCATGATCAGAGTTAAATCCCTGAAATGGCAATGGGCTGGACATACTGCCAGAAGGACAGACCATAGATGGACAGCCGAAATTTTAGATTGGATTCCAAGGGACAGGAAAAGACCCAGAAAAAGACCACAGGGGAGATGGGTGGATGAAATTCGTAAATATGCGGGAGTGACATGGAGGAGACTGGCACAAGACAGACCGTTGTGGAGGAAACTTGGGGAGACCTTCGTCCAGCAGTGGATTGATAATGGTTGACAATGATGATGATGATGATACACTATCTACCAACAAGCAATTGGACACCTGTGATAGCAAACGAAAACGAGGTTTATTTACCTTCAATAGTTTGTGGAGCCTCCACGAGCGGCGATTACAGCTGCGACCCTCCGGGGCATACTCTCAAACAGGCGTTGTACGACAGCTAGCGGTATTTTCTTCCACTCGGCTGGGAGAAGACAGGTCATTTCTTTCGCCGATTTCGGACGGTGGAGGCACCCCTTAAGTCGACGCTCCAACTCGTCCCAGAGGTGTTCGATAGGGTTAAGATCCGGGCTCAGCGCAGGCTAGTCGATTCGATTAACCCCATTGTCACCATACCAAGCCATGGTGGACCTCGCAACGTGACAGGTGGCGTTGTCATCCTGAAAGTAACATGGGTCCACCCCGTAAAACTGCCACAACGTAGGAAGCGCATGGTCATCCAAAATGGTGCAGTAGGTCTCGGCGTTGAGTCTACCAGGAACTGCGACCAAGGGTCCCGTGCCATACCAGGAGAAACATCCCCATACCATAATTCCACCGCCGCCTAACTTCACAGTTGGCACAATACATTCCAGCAGGAAGCGTTCTCCAGGCAGACGCCAAACCCAGACCCTGCCATCCGAACGGTAGAGGGTGAACCTTGATTCGTCGCTCCAGAGAACCTGTTTCCACTGTTCAACGGTCCACTGTCGACGTTCTTTGCACCACGTTAGCCGAGCAGCGCTATTGGACTTGGTGATCAAAGGCTTGTGGGCGGCAGCACGTAAATGATAACCGAGCAGATGGGCTTACTTACGGATGGTATTCATCAAAAGGACACTCCCGGATGCCTGTTAAAACTCCTCGCGGATGTGGCCCGTCGATTTGGTGCGGTTCTTCCGAATTTCTCTGGCCAGCACCAGTCGGTCTCTAACTCCCAGTTTTGTGAGTCTGCTGGGTCGGGGCACATCCCGACAGTCACCTCTCATCTTCTACTTGCCAATCACGTAGGCCGTTGCTGATTTGGGGTACTTTAACTCGTAGGATATGTCACGTATGGATCGGCCATTTCTGTGACACCCTACGATTACACCTTTCTCGAAATCAGAGAGCTCCGAACTGCGTGGCATCTTGCATGCGACCGGTTGCGTTGTTGTTTCCCACAACGATATTTAAAGGCAGCGGCCATGACGTGTATCAGGACCGCAGATATCGTCGATTTCAGGGGTGTCCAATTACTTGTTGGTAGATAATGTACTTATGCACACTTACGGACAATGAAATTTGCGCACCTAGAAGAACACATGCTACAACCGCGAAACTTTGCAAATAGCTATAGTGCTTGCTATTAAGCAAATGATCCACGCTTGGTCCGATTGCGCATGACCGCACACCCTTTGGTGGCGCTGCAAGCACGAAACGTCAGTCGTATAAACCGGCTCGTAGTCGATGCCCCATGAAAGCGAAAAGCACCGGCCGAAGCAAGCAAGAGTACGAAGTGACAAGAATGCCAAGTAGGAGCCAAAGACGTCGATTTACGCAACTTACGGACTTTGAGAGAGGTCTGATCATCGGGCTGAAAACCCCAGGGTGGTCGTCCCACAGTATAGCCCGCCACGTGGGTCGTTCTGACTATACCGTCCGACTGTTTTGGGAGCAGTGGACACGTGACGACACTGCCACACGGCGGAGCGGCTCTGAACAGACAAGTGGAATCATCGGTAGAGACGATCGACGGATCGTGAGCCAGGCACGAACGGAACCCGCGGGGACCCGGTTCACTACACAATCAGATGTAGCAACTCCTGTGTGTTAAAGAACCACATTGCGACACTTCGCGAATGCGAATCTGCGATCCCAGGGCCCCTTACGTGTGGTGCCATTAACACTGGAATATCTCCGTCTCCGTGTGCAGTGGTGTCAGGACATAGCGACGTGGAACGCCATAGGCTTGCGACGCGTGGTGTTTAGCGATGAGCACTGTGTAAGCTAGTGGTGGCTTCATACATGTGTATGTTGTTTTACATGGCACGGTTTGGGTCCTCTGCTCTTCTTGAACACATCATTACCTGGTACTTGCTTTCTTGCTCTGCTGGAAGACCATTTGCAGCCGTTCATGGACTTCATGTGCCCCCACAAGGATGGGATTTTCCAGGCGGACAATGCACCATGTCATCTGGCCGAAGCTGTCCCAAACTGGTACGAGGAGGATTCTGGACATTTCGGACGAATGGTGTGGCCACACCGTTCGCCCGACAGGAACCCAATCGCACACTACTGAGACGTTGTAGAAGGGTCAATTCATACCCAAGGTCTTGCACCTACAAATACCAGGGAACTGAGGGCAGCTGTTCAGATGGAGTGGCTCGACATCTCTCCAGAAGGCGTCAAGCCTTTTGTGGAATCGATGCAACGGTGAGTTGCTGAACTTCTCCGGGCTAAACGAGGTCCTACACAGTACTAGCTACGTATCCCATGACTTTGGGCACTTCAGTACACAACGATGAGCCATTACATTATGACCACCCCATCCTAGAAAACTGAGCGCGAAAAGTTACCGGGATATCCTGGGCGACCATTTGCTGCCATTTGTGCGTCTTCAACATCCCACTGGGGACCTCATCCTGCAACAAGACAATGCAGCTCTCGAATTGTATCCGAATGGTTGGATGAACACTCCACCGACGTGACCTCGCTTCCTTGGCCAGCTAGGTCACCTGATCTCAATCCCATCGAGCACATCTGGGATGCAATCGAGAGAGATATTCGAGGCTTTTACCCCTCTCCATCAAATCTTCGTGAACTGTGGGAGCTTTTTAGTGGTCGTGGATCCGTATGGCTTCCCACCGTTTCCGGTGTCTTGTCGAGTCCATGACGAGACGAATCGCCGCCGTCATCAGGACGAAAGGTGGTGCTACACGTTACTAGATAGGTATCTCTAATTCAATTGCTCTTCAGTGTACAACCCAAGGAGTTAGTAGAGTATTCGAAGTCAGAATGGGAAAAGCTGACAATTTATCGGAATTTGATAAAGGAGAAATTGTGATGGCACGGCACGTCAGAACTACGAACTCCGAAACGGCGCTGCTTTTGTGTTGTTCACGTGTCTCTGTAGTGAGTACGTATCCAAAGTGATGCATAGATGGCCAAACGATGAACCATCGTCTTCCCGCGCGTGGGACACATTATGTACTGTCTTCACACCCGGTGCATTCATGCACTCCCTCAGAAATAGAGCCAGAGCTTTCCCATCTACTGGTGCAGATATGTGGCAGGTTTCGTCTCATTCCGTAAACTACCTCGTGATGTGGTATTTTCTATGTCGATTAGTGTATTTTAAAGTCCACCTTTTGGATATCAAGTTTTTAACTTGTTTCCTGTGCACTGCACCTCTTTCCGCCATTGCGTCTAACGCTAGTTTTGAAAATCTATTTGTGATGCGGTGCGGGTTTAGGTTTACCCTTTACCGCTGTCGTTGCCTCCTTTCTTTTAATTAATTCACTCGTGTATCCTCTTACCGCTTTAGCACTGCGTACTTTACTTTACTGCTTGAAGCTTTTTTTTTCGCTTTCCAACCGTACGTTGAAGAAGCGTGTATGCTCCAGCTTTGTCCGTCTTTCCGTCCGCACGATAACTCGTGCGAAAATGGTTCGATTTCGATGAATTATTTTTTTATTGGAAGTTTAACGACCTCCGTGAGCAACTCAATGGGGTATAAGCAGTCACCCGTCCATAATTTAGGGTCACTGGTTCCAGAGAAGGGAGAGAGCCAGTGCCGTAAGACAAACACAATATCCATGCCTCACCGGGATTCGAACCCGGACCCCGTTCGGACGAATGATCAGAGGCCATCGTTTAGACCACTGCGCCAACGGGGCGGCATGAAATTTTAGTATGTGCTAGGAGGTCACCTAGGGACGAAATCTATTGAAAATGGGCAAAATGGGGTCAAAAGTCAGGACATAGGAGCGGAATCCATTGCATAGACCTTATGCGTCATAACTTGCGTAAACATAGTTCAATTTCGATGACATTTCAGTATGTGGTAGGGGACCACCTGGTGACGAATGCTATTGAAAATGGGAGAAATGAGGTCAAAGGTCAAGACATAGAAACGGGATCCATTCCATTCCCTTATGCATCATAACTTAAGTTACAATGCTTCGTTTTGCAACAAAACTTTAGTATGTTGTTCCGGAAATACACTGAACCGCTTCTGTTTAATATAATCGAAATAGAGTCAAAGGTCAGGAAACAGGGGTGAGATTTGTTTCACAGCCATTATCTTCATAACTTGACTAAACATGCCTCTATTGCGACAAAACTTTAGTTTGTTGTTCCGGAAGTATACTGAACCAATTCTGTTTAATATCATCGAAATGTGGTTAAAGGGCAGGAAACAGGGGTGAGATTTATTTCACAGCCATTATCTTCATAACTTGAGTAATGATTTCTGATATGTTGGAAAGCGTATCATAATCAATGCATTGCATGATTTTACTAACTTGCTTAATATTTGAAACGTGTAAATGATGTAGCTTCGGTAACACTATGAAGAGTGTCTTATTCACTCAATTTAAGTGAAACAGGAGTCACTAAAATAAAATTCAAGAAACAATTACTGACAGATCGTCTTTTAGTTGAGCCGCACTTCACTAATGAACACTTTTAAGAAATTATTACAATCACAACGATACTCACTTAGTCGAATTACTAAACACCATAAAAATGTTACGACACTCTAATACGAAATGCGCACACGGTCGTATCAGAATAATATGACAACCTGCCAAATAATGAGAATAACCATCCTTTGCCCGGATGACAGCGGCGAGACGGCGTGGCATGGACGAAATGGGGGCCTTGAAGTTTTTCCTGAGGCACACGTGTCCATTAGGACTGTAGCAGATTGCGGAAGTCCCGGAATGAGGTGCTTGTGGGTTGGTACGTCAAACCTGTCGATCTAAATAGTCCAACAAGTGCTCTATGGGATTGAGGTCAGGCGATTTCGCAGATCAAGGAAGAACGGAGACATTGCTGACGTGTTTCTGGAACCAATCACGTATCCCCTCAGCGACATGGCAGGGCGCATTGTTCTGTTGGTAGACACCATCACCACCAGGATAAACGTCCAGCATGAAGGGATGCATGTAGTCAGCAAGGATGGAGAGGAAACCATTGGCGTTCCGGGGCTCATCCAGTGGCACCAGCGGTCCCAAGTCATACCAGTAAAACATCCCCCAGACATACACATTGGCACCGCTGGCCTGTGCTTGACAGACAAGCGTGTCCGAGTGTTGGCTCTCGTGTGTCTGATGCCGTATCCGCCCACCTCCTATCATTTCTGCGGAGTAGAAATCTAGATTCGTCAGAAAAGGCAAAATTTTTCCACTCTTTCACTGTCCAATGACGGTTGTCTTATACGTACTGCAGGCGTCGTTGCCTATGAACCCTGGGTTATCATAGGTGCCTTGACGCAGCTCCGGAAACCCATGAGTAACAGGGCTCTCTCTACTGTTCTCTGGGGTACGCATCTGGGTGCTCTAGCATTCATTTGCATGTTCAATTGCTGCATTGTTGCGCGTCGATCGCTTTTTACCAGGCGATGAAGGCGACGTTCTCCTCTGGAGACCATGACCTTTGGGGCACCACAGTTATGACGTCGGGAGGTACTCAGTGTGCCAGCGGTCCATTCTTGGTACACCCGTACTACAGCACCTCCCGAACAGCCCACAACGTCTGCCTGTTTCTGAGATGCTTCCATCCATTGCACAAAGTCTGCCTGTTTCTGAGATGCTTCCATCCATTGCACAAAGTCTACCTGTTTCTTAGATGCTTCCATCCATTCTTGGTACACCCGTACTACAGCACCACCCGAACAGCCCACAAAGTCTGCCTGTTTCTGAGATGCTTCCATCCATTGCACAAAGTCTGCCTGTTTCTGAGGTGCTTCCATCTATTGCACAAAGTCTGCCTGTTTCTGAGATGCTTCCATCCATTCTTGGTACACCCGTACTACAGCACCATCCGAACAGCATACAAAGTCTGCCTGTCTCTGAGATGCTTCCATCCATTGCACAAAGTCTGCCTATTTCTGAGGTGCTTCCATCCATTGCACAAAGTCTTCGTGTTTCTGAGATGCTTCTATCCATTTCACAAAGTCTGCCTGTTTCTGAGATGCTTCCATCCATTCTTGGTACACCCGTACTACAGCGCCACCCGAACAGCCTACAAAATCTGCTTGTTTCTGAGATGCTTCCATCCATTGCGCGGTAGCCGACGATCATTCCGTTTTTACACGTTCGTCAAATCATTACCTGTGCCCATGTGCTCACGTTACGCACTATGTCTTATCTGTCCTCACCGGCTGCTTACATCTCCGTGAGGTTAACCTCGTCACGTGCACTATGCGACGCGCCTGGGCGGGTATACTCTGATTCCGGGGTGGTCATATTATTCTGATGCGACTGTGTATATGCACCACAGATCGATAGGTGCTGTCTGCATGAATAATACAGCTTACAGGTTTCACGATTACCCATAACGCACCTCACATTTGCTGGTTGCTCCAACGTTATATAGCTCGTTCTTATCATGTCCGCTGCCCCGGTGGCGCAGTGATATGAGCGATGGCCTCTGATCACTCGTCCGAAAGGGGTCCGGGTTCAAATCCCGGTTCGGCATGGATGTTGTGTTTGTCCCACGGCACTGGGTCTCTCTCCCTTCCCTGGAACCAGTGGCCCTAAATTAGGGACGGGCGAATGCTTATAGCCCATTGAGTTGTTCACGGTGGTCCTTAAACCTCCAATAAAAAAAAGACATCATGTCCTCACGCACTCTGAACTCGAGACTGCTGCCAACATTGCATTCAGTAAATGAGAAAATATAACGTTAAGGTTGAAAGGCAAAAAGATTGGCAAATCAAAATTTACGTCGCAAAAGGCAACTAAAGATGAAAATTAAATTTAAATATGCATTGTACGCTGGCTCTTTTTTCTGCTTATATTTTCAGCAATCTGTCGAACTCTGCTATTCCCCTCAATGGTATGTTTATCGCTTTTCACTCTTTACTCCCCTCTTTCCAATAATACTATCGTCTCCCAACTTCTGTGGAAAGCTATGGTTACGACCAATTCGCTCCGATTGTTGCTACTGTTTTAGCAGAAAATTGTGATTGCAAAGAACAGAAGGCCCTACTGGTTAATAACTCTTTGCCCAAACAAACTCATTTCGCTAATTAAATTTTATAGCAAGTACGTCATTGCTGATTTTATTAAAGATAAAATTAAATGAAATGTTTATATAGAACACCGCATCAGAACTTTCAGCAGTTACGACATACAGGATAAAAAACAGCACAAAAATTCTTGGGCTTGACCAATATTATGACTTTAATGAATATCGCTGATGCGTTGATTAGGATTTACAAACTCTTTTCCCCTGTGTTTCTCTGAGATACGGGAGATGAAAAAAGAAGAGTTTAATTTTAGGAAGGATAATTTTTTCCTCCGCCCTAATACACGGAGATTCCATCCGAGCGTCTCATAACTGTGTTTATGAAAACAGCAAAGAAATGAAAGCGTGAACAATAGAATATGATAATATGTCTTGAAAAATGTGATGAATATTAATGAGACCAACACACATGCAAATCTCGTGTGTGTGTAAATGAGAAAATAAAGCATGCTTGACGTGAGTTTCAGGTTTCTTTCGCCTTTTGTGAGATGTTATTGCCCGCATAATACCTCTTGACAATATATTCATGTTACATGCATCTCCTCATAGATTTTTGACTGTTTTCGCAGCATTGGTAATTCTCCACTAATGAAATGCCTTTGAATGACTCAAACGAATTCTGATTTGAAGGGATGTTTAAACCAGTGCCCAATGCTTATACTCACTTGCGGAGCTGAACATGCAAAACACGTACAGCAATTAAATCGAAAATGTAAAATGATTAAAAAATGGAACGCAACAAGAACATACTTTTCATTTCGACGTACACTTCCCTATTATTAATATACGGACATCTGCAAATAATTCTTAGTCCCCAATTCGTTAACATTTTGTGCTAAAGCCACTGGTCTTTACTACGATCTCTCGTCTCCGCTGAATTCCCTCCATGAGCTTTATGTTAATTCTCACTGAACTGATTCACTTTTTCCTGTCTCCGAAGCAGTGACAAATTCAACTTTGTTTGTTGAAAGATCCTATTTGTCCAAGTGAATCTCTTTCGCGTTCCGATCAGGAAACTGGGCTGCCCAGTAGCGCTTTTCGACACCCGTGTCCTAAAAGTAATATGTGATAAGGAAATTAATATGATACGTTGTGCGATCAAAACGTTTCGAGGCTAGGTACGCAGCGCGCCAACAAATGGCAGTACGCGGACGCGCGATTAGCGGTCGAGGGTGGTGAACTTCATGAGTCATTGTGCCTAGTGGCGTCTTTCTGTGAACATCGGGAGTTGTGCTACACGATATTTGGTGACCACGTACAGAACACAGCTGCAATTTCGGTATGGACTGTAAAGTAGAGCAGCGAGCGAACATCAAATTTTGCGTCAAACTCGGCAAATCGGGAACGGAGACGCATGAAATGTTTGCGGCAGGCTTATGGTAATGAAGCAATGAGTCGTGCGAGGTGTTTTGAGTGGAACTCGATCTTCAAGAATGGCAGAACGGCGAGAGGTAAGGGCGACCGTCCACAAGCAGAACCCCTAAAAATGTGGCCAAAATGAGGGAACTGGTACATGAGGATCTTCGGAGAATCATTCAAGACATTGCTACAATCATCAATGTGTCGTACGGAACAGTGCAAGAAATTCTGACGTCGGTTTTGAACATGCACCATATTGCTGCAAAGTTTGTGCCAAAGATTTTGAACCCCGAACAGAAGGCGCTTCGTGTCGAACTCTGTCAAAATCTTCGTCAGCTGGTGGTGAATGAACCAACGTTCCTGTCACGGGTCAACACTGGGGACGAGACTTGGGTCTACGGTTACCACCCGGAAACCAAACAACAGTCGTCGTAGTGGAAGAGCCGGCATCTCTCACACCGAAGAACGCCCGACATCATCTCCGAAGAGCAACCAAAAGCATGTTAATCGTGTTCTTCGACATTCCTGGTGTTGTGCACCGTGAATTCGTTCCCCAAGGCCAGACCGCCCTTTCTTACTGCGATGTTCTGCGGCGTCGTAGGGAAGATATTCGCCGCAAACGAGCCGAAATGTGGTGCAGGGGCGATTTCCAGCTCCATCACTACAATGCAGCAGCTCACAGAGCGTTAGCAATACGCCAGTTTTGCAGCCGCAACAACATGACTACCCTTCTTCACCTGCCTTACTCGCCGGATTTGGCACCCTGCGACTTCTTTCTGTTCCAGAAGATGAAGCTAAAGCTCTAGGATTGCCGTTTTGAAACCATGGACGAGATCCAGCGCAATCGCAGTCGGTGCTTGACACGATTCGCGAACAGGATTGCCAGGGAGCGTTCCAACGGAGGCAAAAACGCTGGCAGCGGTGTATCGCTGCCCAAGGAGACTACTTTGAGGGAGATCATAGCAATACATAAATAACGTAAGTACTTTGTTGTATATCGGCCTAGTCTCGGAACGTTTTGATCGGACCTCTTAGCGCGTTTTACTGATGATACAGGTATGGGGCTTTCCCAACTCATAACCACAACATGAGCCACTTATAATTGACCAAGGTATATATAATTGACCAATATTATAATTGACCAAGATATAATTGGAAAGTTAGAGCTGAGCATCTATGATTTTATGAAAACGACTATGAACAAAGGTAGAACAGTGAAGAACAGCCCATACCTTCACGGTGCCTCCAACAAACTTTTTTGTCGAAACGATATAATCCGGAAGGTACCTTCATCACAAAATCCCCTACACCCAGGAACGATCATCAGACTGCTGAAGTGTGTAACGTGGCTTCTCATTCGAAAGCTCAATGTACACTGGCTAGAATCCAAGACTGGTATTCTTTACACCACAATAATTGGGTTGTGGTACTAGTTGATGTGATTAGTTGTTTTTGAATGGTTGCAAGGGCATGGTAACCCACGTAGCGCAGTGTGCAGAGTTCTGGTGATAACGTCAGCTACAGTAGTCTATGTAGGGTTCGTGTGTCTTGAAGCAATGTTGATTGGAGTTCTGGGCAGATAGTATTAGGGGTACGCAAAATTTTCCTCCGTTTTAAGGAGAAAGGTGACAGGAACAATCAGGAAACCAGTACACATTTATTTAGCGAAATATTCGCCGTTAACATCAATGACCTTTTGCCATTTTTCAGTTCGAAGTACAGCACTCCAAGCATATCCCACCACACGCACAACAGTAAAGTTTACCGTTGATATCCTGTTTTGCAGTGGATCTCGATGACTGGCCTGGGTAGACCCAGGATCGCTTGCGTACGAGGTTGTCGCAATAAACCCATTTTTCATCCTCGTAACAACCTTCCAAAAGATATTCTTCTCTTGAAACCTCTTCAGCAACGACATGCAGATGCCCAATTTTTAACCAATATTACGCTCCGTTAAAGTATGCGGAACCCACTTACCAATCTTCTGGAACTTCTCAAAGGCCTGTAGACGCAGTACTACCGTCGATTGAGCCACTTTCAAACGTTTCGCCATTTGCGTGGTCGATTGTATGGCATCCTCTTGCAACAGCGATCCTAGCTCCTCGTCTGCGAGTTCCTGCGATCTATCTGCACGTGGCTTGTCTTCCAAGCTTAGATTCCCATTCTTAAACCTGTCAAACCATTCTCGACACGTCCGCTCGCCTATAACGGTTTCGCCATACGCCTGACGAATTGAACCACATGCGTCACTCGCGCTTTTCCCTTAAATTAAACATGAATAACAAACAGTGCTGCAGATGAACTTTATCGACTGCCATACCTGGCTTCATGTACGAACTGACAGCAGGGGTCGCCGGCCAGTTAGACCCCTACAGCTCCAGCTGGCGGGGGCGGCGCAAACTTTTTCATATCCCTAATACTTTCCAGAGATCTCCTGCCAAGTAACGTTTGCTGCTTATGTGTACCTGTTTGCTTCTTGCCTGATTCAGCCCCAGTTCGAGTTCATTTGCAACAACCAACCACCAACCGTCGAAGAAGGGATGCTCAGTATCGGTAAAATATCACCGAAGGAACGATTGCTTCCGTCGTACCATATGATCAATCAGTGATGGAAATCAGTGAACTGTAGCGATCGATTGAGAGTTAATTGATTGTCTCACCATAGCCCTACGAACATGTAAATGAATCTGTGACGTGCTGCTAGAGCAGGACAGCATTCATTATCAATAAAGTGGTATTCATATATTTATGGTAGGGCAGTGTATGTTTTACTGCTACCACGCGTTTAAGGAGGGGTGGTAGATCGATGATTAAATTTATTTTCATCACAAGCAGGGAGTAAAACGATGAATTTGATACTTTGAGAATTATCCATTGTAATAAGAAACAAATTTAGGACTGTTAAAACACAAGTTTGTCAGCGACGAGCATCGAATCCGTGTCACCTCTCTCCGGAGTAAGTCGCTCTCCCAACTGATCTACGCTGACAGAATGTCTCGCTGCAGATTTGTCATCTTGACATATGTTTTCACCTCTGCAGTATGTCAGAGGACTCAAAGAATATTTCACCAAATTTCTCTTTTTGTTAAACGCAATATTTGTTACAGAGCCGAACATCTTTTCTATATGAATCGCCAAAACATTTAAGTAGTGGCCTATACAATTCCTTATTTTGAAGCTTTTATAATTTAGTTACACTGTAATTTCACGAGAATTTTATTTACCAATGTGTTATGTCACAGGAGCTAGCCAGGGTATTTCCGTCGACACGCTATTTTAGGGGTTCTCAACATGGCGTAAACGTACCCCTTGAGGATATGCCGTGAGAGGCCGCCCCGGTTACGCAGTGGTCTAAGGCGCTGGCCTATGATAATTCGTCCGTAAGGGGTCCGGGTTCGAATCCCGGTCAGGCATGGATGTTGTGTTTGTCTTACGGCACTGGCTCTCTCCCTTTCCTGGAACCAGCGACCCTAAATTAGGGACGGGCGACTGCTTATAGCCCATTGAGTTGCTCACGGTGGTCGTTAAACCTCCAATCAAAAAAAAAAAAATATGCCGTGAGATATGCACAAGGGTAAGAGAGAGACAGTAAGATTTCCTTTTCGTATGCCACGGATCGAGAGGCCATAGGTCATGTGGTCAAATAATGTCTCATCGGTCTTTGTGTTTATTGATATATGTAATTTGTGAATACAAACGTTATTGTACACTCTATTGACAAATGTCACCCGACACCCTTCAAAAGCAAATAAGCGGATTCGCTGTGTTATAAAGATGCGCAGTACAGCTGCAAACGGTATAAAAACAAGCCTACAGCTTACTGCGATCATACCGCACTCTGAGGTTGAGTGAAAATTTCGCGGCGGGAGAGAACTGACATTTTGAAAGGAAAGATTGTTGGGTGTTATATTAGAGGGCTGTCCATAAGAGAAACCCAGAGGCATTTAAACAGACCCAAGTCAACTGTTTTGGATGTACTGAATAAGTGGAATCCACATGGTGTGGCTGAAATAGCAAAACTTACCAGCAGACCAAAGACAATCAGTGATAGAGGGCGTCGCAGCTTCGGGAGATTCGTTACAGCTACTCAACGGATTACTGCACAAGACCTCAGTGGACATGTGAGTAAAAATGCTGGAATCTCGGTATGTACACGTACCATTCGCAGAGAACTTTATTCAATGGGTTACCGTGGTCGTGCGACTGCTCATAAGTCTTTAATCTCCACTCGGAATGCTACTCATCGTTTAGCATGGTGTAAAGAACATTTATCGTGGACCGTAAATCAATGGAAACGGGTCCTACGGATAGATGAATCCAGATACACGATCCATCAGTCTGATGGCGGTGTGTGGGTATGCCGGCAGCCGGAGGAACGCTATTTACCACAGTGTACTACTGTTCCTAGGTCAGGCGTGGAGCTGGTAGTGTACTCATGTGGGGGTGTTTGTCGTGTTATGGTCCTGGTCCATTGGTTTTCGAAGACACACCTGTTAACCAGAACGTCTGCCTCGATATTCTGGACAATTTTGCCCTACCAACTCTGTGGCAATACTGTTGGAACCAAGCTTTGTTGGTACCAGCAAGATAATGCACCAAGCCATAAAGCAAGGACTGTTACGGCGTGCTTTGACGATAATTCCCTATCGTGTGTGGACTGGCCAGCACAGAGCCCTGATCTTAATTCCATAGAGCACCTATGGGATGAATTAGAGCTCCGCATAAACGTTTGGAACCAAGGCCTATTACACTTCCGGACAATTGCTAAGGACGGATGACAATAGCAACGATAGCAACGATAGCAACCCTAAAATGGAAGGCAGGAAAATGTGGAAATTAGCATAAGTGCGGGATACAGTAAGACGTGTTGTTGCTTATGCAAATTTTGGATTGCCGAACTTGTTCGTGACGTCATAGCGCTGATAAGAGATATAAAGGATTTGACGCGTATTGACCGTTGTTGTTCAAACGCAAAGTTGAAAGGGAAAGAATCAATTGACGAACTTGCAATTTTCAGTATGTCTTCCCGACATCACCTAGATGATTTTACGCGTGGCAGTATTATTGACACGATTGAAGAAGGGCGAAAAATAACAGATGTTGCCAGAGAGTTCGACGTCAGCCACATTGTTGTTTCAAGGCTTTGGAAATCATTTCAAACAAATTGAGAGTGTAGCAGACGTCACGGGAGAGGTCGTGTTCGCAGTACGACACCTGCAGAAGATCGGTACATAGTGTAATCAACAAAAAGACACCGGCGCAGCACAGCTAGTGAGGTAGCAAATCAGTTTATGGCTGCTACTGGCAAGCGGATCTCCCGAAAAACTGTCGCCAGACGTTTGCATTAAGGAGGACTATACGCCCGCCGTCCTGTTGTGTGCATCCCATTGTCCAGACGTCAGCGTACCGCCCGTTTGCAATGGTGCCATCAACATCGCAATTGGACTTATAACGACTGGTCTGCTGTCCTCTTCTCAGATGAGAGTAGATACAGTCTATCGTCTGATTGTCGACGACAACTGATCTGGCGTGATAGTGGTACTGCATATTGTCCAGCAAACATACAGGAAAGGGATCGATATCCGACATGTAGTGTCATGGTATGGGCTGGCATCATGATCAATGGCCGTACGTCCCTCTATGTGCTTCCAACTGGGACTATGACTGCCCAACGATACATTAATGATGTTCTGCTACCTCATGTTCGCATGTTCGGTGGTGCTGTCGGTGATAGATTCATTTTCATGGACGACAACGCAACATGCCATCGAACAGTCGCTGTCCAGGAGTGTCTTGAGAGCGAGGATATTCAACGCCTCGTATGGCCAGCACGTTATCCAGATCTGAATCCCATTGAAAATGTGTGGGATGCTTTGGGGAGGAGTCTTGCTGGTCGACAATGCCCCCCAATAAACAATGACACCCTCATCCGTGCTCTGACAGAGGAATGGGATAAATTACCCCATAAGCTGCTTGATAATGTTGTGCAAAGCATGACACGACGTGTGGAATCTTGCATCGCCCTCCATGATTGCCATATCTCGTATTGACATCTTACGCAGGAACGCCTGCGGACGGTAATTGCATTTTTTTCACGTTTACGTATTCTGCACAAAATGGCCTGTTTGTCCCTTGAACACGTTCTAAAGCCTTCTGGATTTCAGAGCACAATAAATTGTCTTTCTTGTAATGTCCTGGCAATCTGACATTATTTTATTTCACTTGGCATCCAACAACACTTACTTTTTTATGCGCTATATAGTCGTTTATGATCCGTTCTTAGCAATTGTCCAGCAGTGTATTAAGCAACAGTTAGCGGCAGCATTATATACTGAATGGAAGCGCATACCTATCGCTGTGCTCCAAAACCTTGTCGAAAGCATGTCTCGAAGTGTCAGTGCATTCTTTAAGGCCAAAGGTTTAACCGACACCGTGCTAATGTATGCCAATAAATGCTATGTTGTGTTTCTCTTCTAGGTGTCCGATGACTTTTGTCAGTATAGTGTATATATTACCGGCAATGTGTAAAAAACAGGCACTGTACAGAATGCCTATGGATTCCATAGAGTCCGTGACTTTTTTAGGCAAAGCATGATATTTTTATGTTATTTTAATATTGTATATACTTTCCTAGGCAATTTATATAAATCCTAGGCATTATATAAAACGACAAGGACTATTTAGGCAAAGTATGAAAATAGAATCATGAAATGGCCTTTATTGCGAAGACGTATATGAAAATCAAGGAAGAAATACATAGTGTACGACTTTCTTACTGAAAGAGCAAGAAAAAAAGACTAGCACCGACCTACTTGTTGCAACCAGGAAAGCTAGAATGGCATTTTTAATTACAGTTAATTGTCTTTTCACACAAGAGCACTTCATATTTTGGCACTTGTCTTGCACATACTTCTCACGAATCCTTGACCACTTCCTGTGGACTGAGCGTTAGCAGCTTATCTAAGAGGAATTTTGTGGTAGGGAACATTTTGAACTGTGAGTAAGTCCTTCGGACATAATTAATGTGTGTTCTAGATCGTTCCATTTGTGCAAACATAGGCACTTATTTAGTTTTGTTCCTAGTAGAGTGAGTGTTGATGACTTTGAAAATTTAGAGAAATTAAATCCCGATAAAGGTAATTTTTTATTCTCTTACACATTAATATTCCTTGATTATAATTGTATAGTCGATCAATTGTTAAGAGTTGAAAATCATTAGCATGTAAGCCTAATCGGGCTGTCAAGTTACGCGAATAATTTTTTAGAAATTTCAACTCAAGAAGTCTGATTAATCTATTTTTTATTCGTTGTTATTTAATATTATATTTAGAGGTTTTTGCCCTGGTGAGGATAGTGTAATTAAGATGATTTTGAATTATGGTGAAATATAATTGTAACATCAATTTTGGAGATAAATAAGTCATAACATTGCCAATAAGTCATTACATCTTGCAGATATCATAACATTTGGAGATAACAGATAATATTTTTATAGGTCATAACATTTTGGAGATAATGGGTCATAACATTCAGTAGCTATATTCCGTAGTATGCAGCTCTGTAGTTAGACCTTATATGTCAGTAGTTATATTCCGTAGTATGCAGTCTGTAGTTAGGCCTGATATGTCAGTAGTTATATTCCGTAGTATGCAGTCTGTAGTTAGGCCTGATATGTCAGTAATTATATTCCGTAGTATGCAGTCTATAGTTAGACCTGATATGTCAGTAGGTATATTCCGTAGTATGCAGTCTGTAGTTAGACCTGATATGTCAGTAGTTATATTCCGTAGTATGCAGCTCCGTATTTAGACCTGCGGCACCCACGAATGTGTGAGACGCTCACCTTCCTACAGCACTTGATCAATCGGGGAAGGAAATAATATCCTCTTCTTTGCATCGGATATTCTGTTAAAACACTTCTCAATGAAAAAAACGTTTTCATCAAACTGCATGTAGCATTCGATTTTAATGTATTAATACATTTTCGGTAATTTTCAAAATATACCAGTTCTCCTGACGATTTTTTTAAATCCAAGTGTCGCAAAAAGTTTGCTTTTAAAGCGGCATGTAATCCGCAGAACCAAAATATATAACTTTTTTAGCGAGTAGTTCGCAAATCATACGACGAAAATTACGATACATAATCTCTGTGTGACCACATTACACAGCCTTATCAGTTTAGATTCGCCTCTCTGGGTAAATTACAATAAACAACAAAACGTGCACATTTCGATTCCGAATAACATCCGATAGCGTAGAATAAACACACTGCAGGAGTTTCTGTGTGCATAATGGCATCACATAAATAAAAGTGGTTACTGGGTTTAAAACATCGGATATTTCCCTTAGCTTAACTAAGTTCCACTGTTTTGCTTTTATATTTGATGTCAGACATATTACATTACTCAAAGGTACGTTCACAGATAACGCACTTTTCCCATTAGCTAGCTTAATGTTTCTTTGATTCTGTCAAGATAAAAACTGTGAAAAGGCATTAAAATCTTTATCGGCGAAACAAATTGTCCTACTCAAGTTTTGTGCAAATATTTTTGAGAGACAGGGCCTGTTATCTTTGAACGGCGAACTAAAGGTGAGATAAATTCTAACAAAATAGTTACCTGAAACGGAATGAGTTCGTCGAGTATGTTCCTTTGTAAACAGCGCATGCCATTGCATGTAAAACTTTACTTCAGAATAGAAAATCGGCAATTAACCACGCTCAGTGGACTTCAAAATATAAAGGAGAAACGTCATCTCCATGCTTACACTGATTCCACTTTTAAGAAAACTTTGATAATATACTTTCGAAGATAATGGATTTATTAAAATAAGATGACGTATAAGCAGCTTAATTTATTCAGCACAAAATAAACGTAAAGATTTTACTTTAGTGTTTCAATGGTTTTTTCAGGTGATGTTTATCTATATATTAAGGATATTAAGAGTCGGAATTAAAGAGCTGCCTATAGCATCAAAAAATCTCAGCAACCTGAAGTGGCAAGTACACAGTCGAATCACATTATTGTGACTACCTCCTACTTTTGACGTCAACAGCGCGCAGGAAATGAAGGAAGACACGTGTCATGAGCTGGCTTAGAGGGTATATACGGTGTGCTGTAGGCAATCTGAAAACATATCACTCGTTGCTGTTATGGATAAGATGAAAAATTTATCAGATTCGCAAAAAGGGATGATTATCGGCAATCGAGCCAAGGGTGGCAGTATTTCTGAAACAGCGCAGTTTCTGAACTGTTCGCGTGCTTCTGTGGTTAAAGTGTATCGTGATTGACGGGGAAATATCACCATTGCGAATAAGCGGCTTGGAAACTGCGGTGCACCACGTGTTGTTGATGTGAGAGGTGAACGTCGGTTTCGAAGGTGCTTGAGGGCCGAACGACAAGCTACAGTGGAGCAACTCACTAGCCGAATGAACCAGGGGGCTACCGGAAATGTGTCTAAAATGACAATTCAGGAAACGCTGCAGGGTTTGCTGAACTGCAGACGGATGGTCACTGCACTTATGCTAACGAAGGTGCACCAGCACAAAAGGCTTACATTTGCACGGCAGTATCGTAATTGGACCTCCACTGATTGGCAAAGGATTTCCTTCTCCTATGAGTCATGTTTTCTGCTTCATCGAACGAATGGACTTTGGCGTATAAGGCGAGAAATATCGGAGAACAAACACTCTTCAACCAGTGCTGGAAGAACACAAGCTGGTGGGGGCAGCGTTATGGTTTGGGGAATGTTTTCGTGGCATTCACTGGGACTACTCATACCTGTGGAAGGCACTATAGACCGAATTCGTTATGAATCCATCCTTGCAGACCACGTAAACCCATACATGCTGATTGTCTTCCCTGGGGCGGATGGGATCTTCCAGAACGACAATGCGACGTGTCACACAGCTAGAAATGTCCGAGAGTTGTTGGAAGAGCACGATGAAGATTTCAAGGTACTTCCCTGGCCTTTCAACCCGACGCATAAACCCAATTGAGCATTTGTGGGACCACCTCGATCGTGTTGTTCGCTCTATGGATTCTCCAGCAGCTGTCAGATGCCCTGCAGTCAGCATGGCTCCACATACCTGTGAACACCTTCCAGCACCTTATTGAATCACTCCCAGCCCGTCTAGCTGTTGTCCGCGCTACATCCGGCGGTTATTATGGATATTAGCTGGTGGTCACAATAATGTGACCTGACCGTGTATTTGCACAGTTAAAAAAAATTATTCCTACCGATACAATATTTTTGAACGTTCTTTAAGACCTGATATGTTGATATTATCGTATATTAGTACGTCTGTGAACAGAACGTCTCTTATTTTATATTAGTGTGCTTTGAAATAAATTTTCTCAACCTGTAGATCCTGAACTCTTAGTAAAACTACCTTTGTGTTTTGTAATTTTTCCAGTCGCAGCTGAAGGGCATGAACACAGATGCTATGGAATTCAAAGTATATTTAATTCCACATCGTTCCTTCCTTTCAAAAATCCGTTAAAATATTTTGTAATTTCGTTCAGTCCGTTTAACAACCAAGACTATTTTACGCACAGTAATAGGGTATACAGTTTGCCACTAGAGGGAGTAACTGTGCATTTCACTTTCCCTGATATCTTTGCTTCGAAAAGTTAAAATCGAATTTTTTAAACCTCTTACAGAGTTCCTAGTCACACAATTTTACATATAATTTGAATTTTAGGTAATAAACGATTAGTTAACATAGAGGCTTAAGAGAACATTTCCGTTTCCGTATATTTAGAGCTCAATCTGCGCTCCCAAAAACCCTATGGCAAAATATTTTCACCTGCGTAACACCGGTCAAAACAGAAAAAAATTTGCTCATCTTGTTTCCACAAAATAATTCACAGTTTTTCCGCTAGAGGGCATAAACCAATGCGCCATTACATTATGACCAACCCCAGCCTGGAGGAATGAACGCGTTTGGAGACTCACTGGTGGCGCAGGTAAAGATCACAGAGCAGTATAATACACTGCTGGACAATTGCTAAGGACGGATCATAAACGGTGATATAGCGCATAAAAAAGTAAGTGTGGTTGGATGCCAAGTGAAATAAAATAATGTCTGAATGCCAGGACATTACAAGAAAGACAATTTATTGTGCTCTGAAATCCAGAAGGCTTTGGAACGTGTTCAAGGGACAAACAGGCCATTTTGTGCAGAATACGTAAACGTGAAAAAAATGCAATTACCGTCCGCAGGCGTTCCGGCGTAAGATGTTAATACGGGATATGGCCACCATGGAGAGCGATGCAAGATTCCACACGTCGTGTCATGCTTTGCACAACATTATCAAGTAGCTGTTGGGGTAATTTATCCCATTCCTCTGTCAGTGCACGGATGAGGGTGTCCTTGTTTATTGGAGGACATTGGCGACCAACAAGACTCCTCCCCAAAGCATCCCACACATTTTCAATGGGATTCAGATCTGGAGAACGTGCTGGCCATACGAGGCGTTGAATATCCTCGCTCTCAAGACACTCCTGGACAGTGACTGCTCGATGACATGTTGCGTTGTCGTCCATGAAAATGAATCTATCACCGACAGCACCACGGAACATGCGAACATGAGGTAGCAGAACATCATTAATGTATCGTTGGCCAGTCATAGTCCCAGTTGGAAGCACATAGAGGGACGTACGGCCATTGATCATGATGCCAGCCCATACCCATACCATGACACTACATGTCGGATATCGGTCCCATTCCTGTATGTTTGCTGGACAATATGCAGTACCATTATCACGCCAGATCAGTTGTCGTCGACAATCAGACGATAGACTGTGTCTACTCTCATCTGAGAAGAGGACAGCAGACCAGTCGTTATCAGTCCAATTGCGATGTTGATGGCACCATTGCGAACGGGCGGTTCGGTGACGTCTGGACAATGGGATGCACACAACAGGACGACGGGCGTATAGTCCTCCTTCATGCAAACGTCTGGCGACAGTTTTTCGGGAGATCCGCTTGCCAGTAGCAGCCATAAACTGATTTGCTACCTCACTAGCTGTGCTGCGCCTGTGTCTTTTTGTTGATAGCACTATGTACCGATCTTCTGCAGGTGTCGTACTGCGAACACGACCTCCCCCGTGACGTTTGTTACGCTCTCCATTTGTTTGAAATTATTTCCAAAGCCTTGAAACAACACTGTGGCTGAAGTCAAACTCCCTGGCAACATCTGTAATTTTTCGCCCTTCTTCAATCTTGCCAATAATACGGCCACGCGTAAAATCATCTAGGTGATGTCGGGAAGACATACTGAAAATTGCAAGTTCGTCAATTGATTCTTTCCCTTTCAACTTTGCGTTTGAACAACAACGGTCAATACGCGTCAAATCCTTTATATCTCTTATCAGCGCTATGACGTCACGAACAAGTTCGGCAATCCAAAATTTGCATACGCACAACACGTCTTACTGTATCCCGCACTTATGCTATTTTCCACATTTTCCTGCCTTCCATTTTATGGTTGCTATTGTCATCCGTCCTTAGCAATTGTCCGGCAGTGTAAAACCCGGGAATCGGTCTTTCGGTTAGAAGAGTGTTCGTAGTCAGATTGGGAAAAGCTGCCGATTTATCGGAGTTTGTTAAAGGACAAATTGTGATGACACCGCGCAGCGGAATTACGATCTCGGAAACGGCGTGGCTTGTGGATTGTTCACGTGCCGCTGTACTAAGTTCGTATCAAAAGTGGTGCACATATGTCCAAACGACGAACCGTCGTCTTGCCGTATGGCGTCCGCAGCTCGTTGATACCAGTGGGAAGCGGAGACTCTCGCGCATTGTTCACAGCGACTAATCACACACAGCTACAACAGTGCTAATCAGGGCAATGTTTCACAGCACACAGTTCATCGCAGCCTTGTGCGCATGGGCCTCGGTAGTCCAAGAGCCAGCCGGGTCCCCATGACCACTACACGTCATCGCCAACAACGAATGAAATGGGCCCAAAATCATCGAGATTGGATCGTGGATGATTGGAAGAAAGTGGCCTGGTCTGACAAAACAGGATTCCTGGTGCATCACGTAGACGTCCGAGCGCGGATACGCCGAATACCAACGGAGACTGTGACACCTGGATGCACTGTTTGGCGGAAATAGGCCCGCGGCGGCAGTGTTATGCTGTGGGCGATGTTTTCTTGGGACACTTTAGGCCCCATTATCCCAATAGCACAATCCCTGACAGCAGCTGTCAGGTATCTGAACATCGTTGAGGACCTGTTTCACCCATTCATGGCAACTGTATTTCCTGTTGGTGATGGGCCTTTTAACCAACAGGATAATGCGGCATGGCACACTGCCAGAATCGACAAGGAGCGGTTCTAGGAACATGCTGGTGACTTCCGGTTAATACCCAGGCCTCCAAATTCATCTGATATGAACCCAATGGAAAATTTGCGATTCGACTTCGACAAACTGGTTCGCACTAAATCACCGCCACCCAGAAATGTACGGGAACTGCTGGACATGCTGTTTTTTTTTTTTTTTTTTTTTTTTTTTTTTGATTGGAGGTTTAACGACCACCGTGAGCAACTCAATGGGCTATAAGCAGTCGCCCGTCCCTAATTTAGGGTCACTGGTTCCAGGGAAGGGAGAGAGCCAGTGCCGTAAGACAAACACAACATCCATGCCTCACCGGGATTCGAACCCGGACCCCGTTCGGACGAATGATCAGAGGCCATCGCTTAGACCACTGCGCCACCGGGGCGGCAGGACATGCTGTTGACGTGATGGTACCAGATATCCCACAATACCCATCGCCACCTCATCGAAGCGATGTCTCGCCGATTGGCGCTGTTTTATGGGCTTAAGCTTGTCCTACAGCTTATTAGATAAGTGGTCATTATTTAATGGCTCATCGGTGTGTATGCATATTTTATTTGTCTTGATGTAACTGCTTCTGTTAGACATACTTGAAAACTTCTTTTCCTGTTGGACTTATACAATTGCGAAGAATAATAGGAATGTATTCCCACTTTTTTATTATGCTGTTTGTGCGACTTGAGCGTCTGAGCGGAAGTTTCTGTTTACAACATTTTTACAGCAGTATTTGCTCCTCCGAAAACCCTATTAAAAATTTATTTTCGGTTACATACCGCTCATTACGAGAAAGTTGTATGCTCATTTTCTGTTTTACAAAATACGCAGTAATCTCGGTAGAGGAAACAAATTTGTATTTTTTTTTCAGAATCTCTGTTCCTAAAATTTCGATCATAAATTTTCTTCTAACATCGACTTCCATTCGCTTCCTGCGATATTTTGCAGGTACTTTCGATTTTTCACGAACAGAAATACTGATACTAAGTGGAGATGGTTTTTATTTCTAATTGCAACTACTTCTTCTCTTCTGAAAATCTTACAGAAACAATTACTCTCTTTTCTGTACACGACTCAGGAAGTTAAAGACTGGAACCGTTATCCTCCTCAAAAAACGCATACCTTTTCTGCTAGAGGGCGTCAATTTATGAATATTTTGCTTGAAATATCTGCTTATGTTAGGAATAATTATTTTACCACAGCATCGCTTTAGCTACAAACAAAATATTTCGCAAATATTTTATCTTTTATATAATTTACAGTTCTGTACGATAGAACATGATGCTTCAGCGTATATTTCTATCTGAAAGAGTATTTCCGATTCTAAATGAGTTTTTGGAAAAAATACTTTCTTACTAGGATACTTTTCGTTCAGCTCAAATTTCTCTTACAAATCACGTACAGATTTCTCCGTTAGATAGCGTAACGTTTTATTAAGTTTTCCTGAATACCTCCTCTTCCACGTTTTAGATTTTAGAAATTAATTTTGCCTGGGATAATCTGATATTTGAAGGCCCCTTTGTACGTAATTTGTGAATGAATGAGTGATGTCGGACTTTAAAAATAGGAGAAAATTTAAATAAGTTCTGTACGAAATGACATGCTTCAACGTATATTTCGATCTGGAAAAGTATTTCCAATTCTAAACACGTTTTTGGAAAAAAATTTTTTTGCTAGGATAGTTTTCGCTATGAATTATATTTAGCGCCAGTTTCTCTTTCAAATGACGCACAGAGTTCCCCGTTAAATAGCGCAAATTAATATTAGGTTTTTATGAATACCTCCATTGCTAGATTTTCGATTTGAGAAATTAATTTTGCCTCTGATAATCTGGTATTTGAAGTGTTTTTTGTATGGAATTTGTGAATGAATGAATGAATGATGTCGGACTTTAAAAATAGGATAACATTTACATAAATTATTCCACCCGACACCCCTAAAAAACTAACACCCCCCCCCCCAAAATTAAATAATTAAATTTAATACCAGAGAGCTAAAGGGTTTGGTTCTAGCGAAATCGCTCTCTGTGCCGGATCAGAAAAATTAGATTGTGAGCTCAGAAGTTGGAATTTGTGAATTTTCGTAACCTCCATTTATATCACTAGGGGGCGTATGTAGCATTTTCAACACGTGGATGTTTTACAGATGAAAGAAAACTGGTTTAACTTTCTTCATCTGGTTCTTTTTATTGTGAAAGATTCTGCACGAACGGTTTATTTGAAAAATTGCACATGTTTTCCAGTTGAGGTCGAAAATGTTTTCCCTTTATCGCTGACTATTTTCTTACCGATTTTAAGATATCATTTTCTTATGAGGAAAGGATTCAAAGGACGTGTTCATTATATCCGAGTAATAGATGCTACTCCTTCTTATTTTTTCTTATCAGTTTACTTCTTCAAACCTGAGCAATGTGACAATATATCTAATAAAGACAGAAAAGAATCAAATCCAAAATAAATACAAAAGTAAGTAAAGAAACAATTTGAGAAACCTAAGAGAGCAAGCAAAAGTACCCAGTAAATGTGATAATAAGTGAAGAAAATAATAAATTAATTTAGAGAAGTAAGTAAAGAAAACGTGAAATTACTGCAAGCGCGAACAGATGAATAACTTAATATGTAACATTTTGCAAAAGGTATAAGACCATTGCGAAAGCTAATGGAAATTCGGAAAAGAATGCGAGATTAATTAAACAACATATCTAATCAAAATAATCAGCTAAAGTAAATACTAATGATCAAAGCAAACAGAACTTGATCAAAGCAAACAGAACAAAATAAAATTAAAGCAAACTATCAATTATTCCAAAAATTCAAAGATAAATGCATCGAACAGGAAATAAAGCACAATAAAGGAGAATTTCCTAAATGTACAGATATCGAACGAGGGCCTCATCAATGAAGAAAGCAGTCGTCAATATAAAAATTGGATGGAGTTCATTTGCGAGAAATAATATTATTTTTAGAGCAATTTGCCATTTTGACTTAGGAGAAAAGTGTTTAATCAGTGCATCCTTCCAGTCGTTACTTTTGGATCAGAGACATTGATCTTGACTATAAGATAACCAGATACTGGGAAATACTGATACAGACAATGAGAGGTGCATGTTCGGTCTAACTATTAAAGATAAGAAGCTGAACTCCTGGGTCAAGGAAGCAAGAATAATGAAAGACATCATGATCAAACGAAAATCAATGAAATGGCAATGGGCTGGATGTATTGATAGATTAACTGATCAATGACGGACAACTGAAATATTAGACTCGATACCAAGCGACAGGAAAAGGCACAGAAGCCCATCGCCAAAGACCTCGTGCGAGATGTGTGTATAAAATTCGAAAGCATGCTGAGTGCTATGGAGGAGATTGATACAAGGTTAATATTTATGGAAGAAACTTTAAGCGATCATCATCAAGCAGTGGATTAATAACGTTTTAGTTTTATAATGATGATGTAAAGTTAAGTAATTAAAACAAATACGAAAGTAAAGAAAATTTTCATATTTGTAAGGACAAGCCAAACGCTTTGAAGCAAATGGAAAAATGATTAAACGGTAAAATAAATGGAAAGAAAATTAGGAATATGTAAAATGTTATTGAAAGCAATTGAGAATATTTAAAATAAAGGCAAAATCT
This sequence comes from Macrothele yani, assembly GCA_039090855.1. Classification (NCBI taxonomy): domain Eukaryota; kingdom Metazoa; phylum Arthropoda; class Arachnida; order Araneae; family Macrothelidae; genus Macrothele; species Macrothele yani. The sequence continues at coordinate 17,801,410 of CM077026.1, read as the reverse complement.
GAAAGAAGACGAATTAAAATTAAATGTGCGAGAGAGTGTCGAAAAGTAACGAACAGCAATTGTTTTCTCTTTGCAGGTTGCAGTTTGACAGACAACGAGTTTGAATGAATATCATGCCACAAACCGGTTTGGCTGGATCTGGTGTCATCCTAATGAAAGAGAGTGTGAACGACGGCACAAAGATGTCGTGTTTGTTAACGTCGTCTACGAATGAAGAGCAAAGCGGTGTCGTCCGATTTTTGTGTGCTAAATGGAAATTCACAAAGAAATGGTCGAGATACTGTATGGTGGTGATTGCCTTGACCGGAGCAGCACCTCCAGATGGTGCAATTTCTTTGCAGAAGGCCGTGGCAACCTCACAGATTCGCCACGTTCCGGTCGACCTGCAACTGCATCATCACCTGCCACTGTGAGAGGCATTGAACAGGTGAGTGACCGGCGAATCCATCTGCGCACGTTGGCACAGAAGTTCAACTATTCGTACGGTATAGAGTATGACAAATTGCAATTTCGCAAGGTCAGTGCGCGATGGGTGTCCAAAAACTTGACAGACGACCAGAAGTGACAGAGAATGATGTCATCCTTGACCGCTTAATGTGTTACGGAGGAGGACATGAATTTCTGGCAGGTGTAGTGACGGGCGATGAGTCGTAGGCGTACCACTACACGCCTGAAACAAAGAAGGCCACTATGGTGAGGAAATATTCCGACTCCCCGCCACCGAAATATTCAGAGTAACCCAATCTGCACAAAAACGTCCTCATTATGGTGTTCTGTGACACGCATGTCGTTCTCCTGGTGAAGTTTCATTCAACAGGGACCACTGTGAATATCAAAACCTACGCTAACACAATGACAAAGTTGCGTCGTGCCCTTTGTTAAGAAAAGACCCAAGAGAGACGCTGCAAATGTCAGACTGTTTCATGACAACGATTACCCATATGTTGCACAAAACGTTCCTGGCAAAATGGCACAATTTGGCCGGACGGTTATCCAGCATCCACCGCACAGTACGGACCTGGCTCCTTCGAACTTTTACCTTTTTGGTTCCTTGAAAAGATTCTTGTACCGCCAACGGTTCGATTCGGCTCACGAAATCAAATCGGTTGTTCGCAAGAGGTATACGCCCAGCAAACGGACTTCTATGAGCAAGGTATACAAAATCTGGTACAACGTTGGGACAAATGTCCCAAGCGTCTCGGTTCTTATGTTGAAAAATAGCTAAAAAGAGTAATTTCACTGTGTATATCTTTAGTTTTGTCTGTGTATTAAACTGTTGCCCCCAAAGAATAGTGTTCGCTACTTTTCGATCCACTCTCGTATATGCAAATAGGAACCTAAGAAACTACAAAATGAACTTAGGTGTAAGTAAAAAATAGAAAATATAACTGAAAATGTAAGATAAAGATAAAAGAAGTGCCGGAGTGTACCTTTCAGGGCTAAAAGATATGTTAATGAAGAGAAACAGTACAACAATTATGTAGAAATTAGTAAAACTATACTAGCGATTGGATTTATTGGCGTAGGGATATACAAACTAGCGCTTTCAAGCTTTCGTACATCAACCAGATGGCTTTTTCAAGTTAGACAGAAACTGTCGTTTTCTAGGAAGTTAGGCAGAAACTGTCGTTTTCAATGAAGTTAAACAGAAACTGTCGTTTTCAAGGAAGTTAGACAGAAACTGTTGTTTTCAAGGAAGTTAAACAAAAACTGTCGTTTTCAAGGAAGTTAGACAGAAAATGTGGTTTTCGAAGAAGTTAAAGAAACTGTCGTTTTCAAGGAAGTTATACAGAAACTGTCGTTTTCAAGGTAGTTAGACAGAAACTGTGGTTTACAAGGAATTTAACTAGAAACTGTCGTTTTCAGGGAAGTTTGACAGAAACTGTGGTTTTCAAGGGTTATAGAAACTGTCGTTTTCAATAAAGTTAGGCAAAAACTGTCGTTTTCAATAAAGTTAGGCAGAAACTGTCGTTTTCAATAAAGTTAGGCAGAAACTGTCGTTTTCAGCGAAGTTTGACAGAAACTGTGGTTTTCAAGGAAGTTATAGAAACTGTCGTTTTCAAGGAAGGTAGACAGAAACTGTCTAACTTCCTTGAAAAAGATATCTGGTTGATGTGCGAAAGCTTAAATACGCTTATTTATATATTCCTACGCCAATAAATCCGATCACTAGTATAGTTTTGCTATTTTCTAAAAGAGATGGCAACAAACTGCAGTCTTTTGTTCTATTCAAGAACTGAAAAGAAAAAAAAATCTGTGATGAAGTAATTAAACATAAGCTTCAGGCCAAGTGCTTTATCTTTTTCACATTCTTCCTTTCAGTATGTTCTAACAGTTTTTTGTAGCGGTCCTTGCTAAAACGTGTTTTTTCATATGTCTGAGAAAGCCACTCTCTGCTTTTTCGTAAAATATTAGATCCATAGGCACATTATAGTTTCGAGCACGAAATCCTCTGGTTCGTTAAATAACTAGAAGGTCACCTGCCGAAGCCCAAGTTTATTATAATATATAAAATATTCTTTATTGCCTTGCATATTTAGTTTCATCATTAAACTAAACTTTTGACCACAGAAACCGGTCAAAAAGTACAGTAGAGATTTAAACTACGTATTTTGCTTCACACTCAAGTAATTTTCAAAAATAACTTATTTTTAAAAACTTAGAGATCTTAGTTACCTCGATGTAAATAATTTTACTAATCTGGAAGTTTGAATTCAGAGTATCCGAAACAATAAAGGAATATTCATCAGTGCTTCAATATTCATATTTTTAATGATTAGTTTCACACATCACAAGAACAAATAAATAAATAAAAAGTGCTTTCACAATGCCAATAGATGATCAACAACTCCAGGTTTGTCGCACCTGAGAGCTTACAAGGCGTATTTTTCCAGTATATTATTTTTAGAGATTTCTTACTCTTTCACTATAAAACGTTAAGTCTTTTTCGTGGGCGAGATTGGTTTTACGCAATATCTAAAACCATGTCTAAGGGAATGTTTAACTAAATGAAAATACGATGCACTAGTTTACGGCCAGACGAATCATAAACAGAAGTCAACTTACGAAAACCTTTTATTCGTCCAGCAAATTGAAGACATCCACAATATAGCCACTTATACTGTAATATCGTATCATCTAGCTTTTCCACAGATCGAACATCTGCACACACACACATGCACTGAGCAACTGTTGTATCATCCTTTTTATCTATCGTTATTATCACATTCATACGTCACTCTCTCTGATCTCAAAAGTGGTGCCAACCTCATTCATGTGATAGAGAAGATATCACTTTAAATTTGGAAAGTGTAAAGGAGAACAAACTCACATTTACATAGGAAAAGGAACTAAAAATGAAAGTTAAATTATAATATGTGTCACAACTGTGATATACCGCAAGTATAGCGGAATATCAGTATTATTTCGTTTTAAGACAACGTGATAGCAAAGTAAATTCACGAATAACACACTAAAAAGAATAAAGGTAATAAAAAATTAACAAAGCCTTTTTGGAGTAATCATTTCTGCAAGAAAATATCTTATAACATTTCGCACTGCCGAATTTCTAGGATTTATGTATTTTCGAAGAAATAAAAATATATATTTCTAAAACATTTTGACTGTGAAATAAATTATGCAGTTTGTATTTGCTGGTAGTACCTTTATGTAAATACTTTTTCTTGAAATTTATATTCTTCTTTAAAAACGGTATGACCAGTGTTCGATAATAACAATAAAAACTGTACGGCACTGCCAGTAACGAGGCTGTACTAATCTGGCGTTTCTTTGCTAACAGTATACAGATAACAAGGTTTGTTAAAGCTCATAAAAAAGCTCTCAAGTGCGTTTTATGCAACTTTGCTCCCTTCTTTGCGTATCTCGCAGTTCACTCTCTTTTTCTCTCCTTCCTTTACATTTTTCTAGTTTTATTACTTTTTGCCCTCTATTTTCTTCACTACTATACATCGCTTGCACGACTGCTTGCCTTCTTCAGATATTGCATTTTTCAAACAACCCTAACGCAATGGAAATTCCCATAAATATATAAAATGCATATTCACTTTTCTGGGAACATCAGTGTCTTTCTTTCGAACGTCATCTTTCTTTTTCCTATGCTCAATGCAAGATTTCTGGGAAATCTAACCTCAGCGCTGTTAGGGAAATTTCCCCAAAATATTGCACGATGAAAAATTCTGTTTCGCCGCAGGCATTTTGAATCTCAAAAATTCATTTCCGACGTTCTTTATTATTAAAGTTGAATTATAATGAACAGATCACGTTTGTGAGATTCAAAATCCAAGGGATTGAAATCATGACTTCTTAAATAACTATCCACCCAATCTTCTCAATTTATACAATACGAATTTCTTTATTTTAACAATAATCTTGTGCGTTTTGCTTAACATTTAAACAAATGCCTGATTCCAGACATCTTGAAGGAGCTGGAGTAAAACCAGAAATGATTCTATAATCAAACGCTTTTGTACATGCATAATTTTTTCGGAAGTCTGAGCTTTTAAGTTTCTATGGAAATCTGGCGAAACCACTTAGAGGTCAATAATTCATAGCTTTCGTGCGTAAAACAACATTCTTGAAATTTTTCTAACGTCAAACGTATGCGTGGAGTTCGCGTGATTGCAGTAATAAGCACGCAATAACCCCGAGTACGGGTCCGAAAATCAGTTTTGGAAATGATTGAAGGTGGAAATATCTAACAACTTCGGGTTAAACAATAAGCGCTGTTGAACAAAGAAAAATGTTTGCTGAAACATTTTTAAAAATGTCTGAAGTTGTTGTGCTAAAAGTTTGGGCAATACCAATTAGAACTCTACCATTGAAAATTGTCCTAAAGGCATTTTTGCACATGTATGAAGTTGGAGGTCATAGTGGAGTTCGGATAAAACCAGATTGTTTCATTTGGAGCACCCTGAAACGAAAAAATCTGGTTTTATCCCATAGAGACATAGTACTACCAATTGTCTTTAACACCTCAAGAAGCATGAAGGGCTTTGCAATTTTTGATTTCTATCTGAAAGTATCATAATTGTACTGTAAAAAAATTCTGAAATTCACGAGCCATTCTTCATAAGGTTTTTTTTTTTTTTGATTGGAGGTTTTACGACCACCGTAAGCAATTCAGTGGACTATAGGCAGTCGCCTGTCTCTAATTTAGGGCCATCGGAGCAACAAAAATGAGAGAGCCAGCGCCGTAAGATAAACACAACAACAATGCCTCACAGTATTCGAACCCGGACCCCATCTCTGAGGAATGATCACAAGCCATCACTTAGAACATTGCGCCACCGGGGAAGCTGCGCCATGATTCCTTTCGTTAATTTCGGAAGATTTTCCCCATGCCACTTTTCCAGTAAATGGACGGAAAATAATTTTTCGAACGCCAGGAATTTCCTGAATCTTCAGAAACCTTTCCGTAATTCCTTTATTGTATTAACGGTAAATTGCCGTTTTTAAGAGGTGTAAATGGAAAACTTTGAATTTTCAGAAACCTTTCCGCAATTCCTTTAGCGCATTAACGGAAAATTGCCGTTTTTAAGAGGTGTGAATGGAAAACTTTGAATATTTATAAACCTTTCCGCAATTCCTTTCGGTATCGCACGATTGGTCGAATACCGATTGGTCGACATAACGATTGGTCGACAGTAAGGATTGGTCGCCAGCACAATTGGTGGACATAACAACCAGTCGACCGTAACGACTAGTCGACAGCACGATTGGTCGAATACCGATTGATCGACATAACGATTGGTCGACAGTAAGGATTGGTCGCCAGCACAATTGGTAGACATAACAACCAGTCGACCGTAACGACTAGTCGACAGCACGATTGGTCCACATAACGATCAGTCGACCGTAACGACTAGTCAACAGTAACGATTGGTCGACATAACGATCAGTCGACCGTAACTACTAGTCAACAGTAATGATTGGTCGCCAGCACGATTGGTCGACATAACAATCAGTCGACCGTAACGACTAGTCGACTGTAACGACTGGTCGACAGCACGATTAGTCGACACAACGATTGTTCGAGATAACCATTGGTTTAGAGGATCATGGTTTACATTCGCAGCGGTACCTCTCAGAACGTACTGACCACTCAAAATGTAACGTTCCTTTTTGGAAATAATATCTTTTAGAATGTAGTCTTCAGAACGTACAGCACAGTAACATATTATTTCCAAATAAGCCCCCGTTCCATCTTCTGTACTCTAAGTGAAATCTATGTATATAGAGGGCCTTCTGAACGATGTTATTTCCGAAAAGGCCCCGAGGCACTTTAGGTATAGGCACATTGGGGGAACTGCCACACATAATTCGGAAACTCAGAAAATTGCCCCACCGGAAAATTGCCACACATTCAAAGCGTTTCTCGGACGAAAGGCGATTTGTGCTCGTCCCCTTAATGAAAACCATGTGGCAATTTTCCGGTGGGGCAATTTTTCTGTGTGTGGTAATTTTCCGGTTTGCTGAAAGATGTGTGGCAATCTTCCGGTAAGGCAATTTACCGCCAAACTGTTTGCCCTTATTCGAATTTTGTTTTGTTTTTCCAAGTTATGTTGACCATTTTATGTCGACCAATGTCAACTAATCGTTATATCGACCAGTCGTTACTGTCGACCTATCGTTATGTCGATCAAACGTGCTGTCGACCAATCGTTACTGTCGACTAATCATTACTCTAGACCAATCGTTATGTTGACTAATAATTTCTGTCGACCAATCGTTAGGCCGACCAATCGTTATGACGACCAATCGTTACTGTCGGCCAATCGTGTGTCGGCCAATCGTTATGTCGACCAACCGTTTGTCGACTAATCGTTACATACCCAATTCCTTTAGCGTATTAACGGTAAATTGCCGTTTTTAAGAGGTGTAAACGGAAAACGTTAAATTTTCAGAAACGTTTCGGAATTCCTTTTGTACATTAACGGGAAGATTCGGTTCTTACTTTTCCCGAATCCATATTACAGAACATATCCGGTAATAGGGGCGATTCGCAGGAATATACTTGAAGTTTAATTAAGTATCAAAATTCCATCGTCTGTCGGAGAACCTGATTTTAAAGTTCTGTACCAAGATTGGATACTGTGGGTAACATAACCCATGATATTTAGGTTATTGATACAACGGAGAGTCTTCCTCCAGTCTTTCCATTCGGTACAACAGCTATTGTACATTGCGTTACCGTAAGAAACCGCTATATGAATTATTGTACATGTTATTGTATAATGTCCATGTTTTACTTTGTGGTTTGCTTAAGGAAAACGCAAATATGGCTATCAAGAGCAAAATATATATTTAGAAGGTTTGTGAAATGGTAAAATAAAGCCATACATTTCACCTTTTCTTAAACATAATTGAAATTTACTGTCAGTTTAAAAAGTCTCGAAATTCAAAATATTCTGCTGCTTCTAAATTTCACGATGAAATGAAAAAGTTAATTTGTGATAACTTCTTCTACAGGAAAAATTAGACGAATTTATTCAGAAAAATTAAGAGCTCCAATAGAAAATAAAATGACTAATGAATCCACATTAATAGCGAAAAGGCATTTTATCGTCGCGCGATCCAAGAGCTTTTCACTTCGATCTTATATATAGTCACGTGTTACGTGTCTTTCTAAGTCAACAGGTAGAGTGCTTCTCTGTCATTGAAGACGTAGCAGGTTCTGAACCCACCCGAGAGAAAGGATTTTTTCACTTTGTAAGCCAGGAAAGAATCTCAATTTTGATCTTTGGAAGAATCTCAAATTTTAATCTTTGTAAGCCAGGAAAGAATCTCAATTTTGATATTTGGAAGAATCTCAAATTTTAATCTTTGTAAGCCAGGAAAGAATCTCAATTTTGATATTTGGAAGAATCTCAAATTTTAATCTTTGTAAGCCAGGAAAGAATCTCAATTTTGATCTTTGGAAAAATCTCAAATTTTAATCTTTGTAAGCCAGGAAAGAATCTCAATTTTGATATTTGGAAGAATCTCAAATTTTATTCTTTGTAAGCCAGGAAAGAATCTCAATTTTGATCTTTGGAATAAGCTCAAATTTTAATCTTTGTAAGCCAGGAAATAATCTCAATTTTGATCTTTGGAAGAATCTCAAATTTTAATCTTTCTAAGCCAGGAAAGAATCTCAATTTTGATCTTTGGAAGAATCTCAAATTTTTATCTTTGTAAGCCAGGGAAGAATCTCAATTTTGATCTTTGGAATAATCTCAAATTTTAATCTTTGTAAGCCAGGAAAAATCTGAATTTTGATCTTTGGAAGAATTTCAAATTTTAATCTTTGTAAGCCAGGAAAGAATCTCAATTTCTGTGTAAAAAAGAAAAATCCGAAACTGAGGTTTCTAAAATAAACGGAACTACTGAAAACGCAAAAACTGCTACAATACTGAAGTTAGAAACGGAAAATTTTGAAAACAAAAATTTCATTAAAAGACGGAGATCTACTGGCAACTATCCTGCACTTATTTCCAAAACTTTTCCGTGAACTCACACCACTTACTCTTAGCACGTCTTTTGTAAAAAAAGATCGTGCTTATGTTATCGTCCTATCAGTCCGTCCGTCCGTCTTTGGACACCATGTCTCTGCAACTTGTAGTCCTATTTGAAAAATTATTTTGCATCGGGAAGTTTGAAATATACGAATGATGATCCCCTTCTTTTCGTTTTCTTTACGATGTACAATTTCGTCGCTAGAGGGCGTAAATGGAGATTATATCGAATTCAAAATACGTTTTATTCCATATATTTGCTCCTAAACATCGGATTGAAATAATTTTTTTATACTTTCGATTCCATTTGTGTCGAAAAGTATTTTAGGTATAGTCACTTTTTCATGTTACTCATAGATTTTCCACTAGGGGGCGTAAAATTATATTGGCTTTTCCCCGATATCTTTACTTCTACAGCTCCGGTTTTAAAAATATTTTTGTCAGAGGATACAACACTTGATTGGAAATACTGTGCATATAATTTCTAAGGTTTGGTAAAAATTTGTTTGGCCACCAGGAGGCGTTAGTCGTAATTCCAACTTCTGATTAATTTGCAGCAAAATCTGAGCTCCTGAAAACTCGACAAATAATTCTTTCCTGGACCGATACACCTCACATCGATAAACCTTTTCGGTATGCCTTCTTCTTAAAACAATGCATGTTTTTCTGAAAGGGGACGTAGAGGCATATTTTTTATTTTTCAATACCTCGGCTTCTAATAGTCCGATCTGAAAAATTATTTCTTAGTTAGAGAGCGTTTCCGCTGCGAAATGTTTCTGATATAATTTCAAATTTTTCTTAACGAACAAGTCTGCCACCTGAGGGCGTAAGTTCGCGATCCCGTTTACAGGAATATTAGCAGGATTAAAAATTCGGTTGAAAAAATTATTTCTTTGGTCAGATACTACTGTTTTCCATACCGGTTCCATTGACTTTGAATAGCTTTGATAAATTTAATTCGCATCACAACGGACTCAAAAGACGTGTTCATTACAACCGAAAATTCGGTGTCATCTTTCTTGTTCACAGTGTCGAGCTGAAGACTAATTAATCCCTTTCTATTTGAAATACTGATACTTTCTGGTGCGGATATTATTTTAAATGAAACGTGAGGTTTTCACTCATCCACATTCTGAGTGAGGTAGTAAAGCAATGTGATGCCTATGCCTCAACGAGAAAATAAGCTATGGGATATGGATCCTGGAATATCACAAAAGATATATCAAAATTTGCATAGAATCGCTTGCAGCTCTGTAAGACGCCGCAAGAAAAAGCTGATTTCATCCCGCAGCTTCGCAGGAGGCTGAAATTGTAATCACCTAAAAGTGAACAGAGGAAGGCAGCGTTTCAAAATAACTCTCGATCACAACCGCAGTCGTTTGAACTTCAGAGATTCTTCCACCGAAGCATATACAGTATCTCAGATTTAATTTTAGTCTGACGCCGTCTCATCTAAGATTACTCGCGTCTCTAAACCCAAGATTAACGAACGCCAAAGCCCCTTTGATCTACGCAAGCGAATCTCCTGTTTTGTTAGAAAATGAAGTTCTGCCTTACGTCAATACCTGATTTGAAGCAACTTGATGTAGCCTCTGAATTACTCGAATTGTTTGAACACGAGACCTTGAGCAAGAAATCAAAAGTTCTATTTCGAGCATTGTCGCTCTAAGACGGTTCTGACTTAAATACAACTCCATTCCTATTCTAAGGTTTCGCTCTAAATTTGTTTCGGCATCACCAGCCTGCGTTTTTGTTTCAGTGTGCAGGGCGTCTCATGAATGCATAACCAATTTCAAATAATCAAAACAGTTTTGACATAAATGATCTCACTACAGAACTTGTGTTAATTGACAGAACATATCATGAAGTTTTACATACATTCGGCTGTAGTACCATTTGTCACCCGAACAACTTCTAAACGGTATTCCAGTTCCATGTTAGTTCCAGAATGTCCGTATTAACTTTCTGCAGTGCGTGTGCAATCCTCCTCTTTAGGTCAGCAATGTATGCAATAGGGGTGCTGTAAACCAAGGTATTTAGAAGGAGGAGAGGTAAGTCCATCGCAACCGCGCCGTCTTGCCGCTTCTCTTAGCTGCGCTGTGACGTCACGGTGGCCATAAGCGAAGCTGTAACGCGCGCTGAGTCACAACGAGAAAGTTTCGTATGCTCTGTGAATTTTCAATCGAAATAACAGAGCCAGTTTTGAGTAGATAATTTTTGAGTAAAAATTGTACAAACATCCAACTATTTTTCAAAATAGAGTAAAATATATATATACTGGGAAAGTATGGGGAATATGACATGAATACTGTTCGATGCTTTTTTGCTGAATCTCTTTTTTATTCTTTTTTCCCAAAGCACACTGCAATGGTTCTTTGGAGCTGGGTAATCTACAGTTCATAACGTCGAATCAGTCATTTACCAATTTTATAAACTTAGCAATTTGTTTTCTTTCGAGAAAAAAAATTCTCTACACCTTTGCTTACGTTGTTAGATAGCATCTGGGCCGCTAAAATGAGCTCTCTGCCTTATAGGGCCTTTTACATTTGTGTGGATCTATTTAATTTTATGAAACAACTTTAATTCCGAGCTATTATACGTTCCAACAAGAGATCAAATATTTAGAGAGTGTTGGTTCCACACTACAGCATGTTGCACGATCTATGATTTCGAAGAAGTTTATTTAGATGGGGCACATCGGCAAACATCCATATTTTTCGATTTTCATCTACTGGATTTGGAAAAGAAGACAATATTGGAGTTATTCCAAGCTGCCGCCAAACCTTGATACTCCCCTTCCCCCAAGGTCAGGTATCACTCCATGCACTAAATCAACGGCTAGAATTATGTCACTTAACAGCTTTTGATCCATCTGCTTATCAAAGGAATAATACAGTATACGGTTATTTCCAAGCTTTCCATAAGCCTCTCAGCACAACTACTAAAACGTTACTATGCGGTCCTAAAATTTTATCTGCAGCAGCATCATAACAATATCGAGAATCAACGCTCACTTCATCGAAAGATAAAACTGAAACTCTGTTGAATTCGGTTAGGTGTATAGCATTCATTTTCATCCCCTTTAAAACGGGCTTAATTAAACCATCAGCAAACACAAATTTACCACACCACCGTTTTAGAGAGGAAATTCTTGGAAACAGAATGTGCATTTTATTTTTGATTGAAAGATATGCTTTTCGAGAAATAGCATATAGCCATAATCAAATCCCAACGAAGTGGTCCCTCATCTTGTGGGAAAATGACCGGAGTTGCAAGTTCATCCAACTGGGGATACACAAACTGCTCAATTCTGTCCAGGTAATTATCACCTATCACGATCGCTTCCTGAAAGGAAAACGGTCCAATAACTAATCGACCGTTGTGACACACCAAACATTCACTTTTGGGCTAGCATGTTCATGTTCCATTGTGCAATGCGGGTATTCAGTTCCCCAAATTCTCACATTGTGTTTATTAATAACCTTTCCAGAAACATGGAAAGTGCACTCATCCGAGAAACAGATTTGTCTCAGGAAAGATTCAGCCCTTGAAATTTTCTCAAACACCTCTTCAGCAAACTGTTTTTTCGTTTCACATGATCATCTAGGGTTATGTGGTGGGTTATCTGCAGTTTATACGGGTGCATTTCCAATCTCTGACGTAACACTCTCTGCACTGGAAACTTGGGGATGGCCAGCTGCCGTGCTGTTTGTCTGATTGACTTTCGAGGGCTACGAGTGAATGCTTTTCTCCCAACTTCATCCCTTTCTGGTGCCAGCGATTGTCGTTCAAACATTTTCTGTGTAAGAATGCTACCAGCTTCCTTGAATGACTTGTACCACTTGCTGGTGCTGTTAAGTGTGGGCGGTTTGCTCCCATATTTAGTTCTGAAATTCTGCTGAACCTGCGTTTCGGATCGGGTTTCAATAAACCCCTCCGTAATCTGAGATTTCGTCGCAAAATTCATTGGGTAAACTTCTAGAAAAGTAGATGGTATTCCTTACCACCTGCAACAAACAGAATGCTGATATTAGTTTTGCATCCAAAGTTATCATCATTTGAAATTATTTACAACTTTTTTGAGACACCTTGTATATCAGTTAAAAACAAAATGCGTTTCTACTGTTCTTTAGAACGAATAATGGCCATTTATCCAGAAAATCTACATTCATTGGTAAATGTAGTGAAGAAATAATAATTCGAAACTTTTCCATAACCGCATGTTTACAAACTCATGTTCAATTCTTACGATTTGCTTAACTTCCGGTTTACAAAGACCCGTGTATCATACACTGCCTGACAGAGAAAATGCCACACCATGAAGGACAGCAGGAAAACAAACCAAATCTCAGACACAGATAGCCAAGTAAGTCCTGAACAATTGATTTAATCATCACGTACAAACTAGGCTCCAGTAGTCGAATACACAGGATGACCAACAAGGAGTGTGGCATCCATTTCAGGTTATACAGCGTTGAATCCGACGTGGCATCGAGACATTGAGCATCCGAATAAAGTCCTGGGGTATCGTGCACCACGTGGTGTTGATCCGAGTCCACAGTTCATCTTTATTTTGCGCTGGTGGGAGAGTACCCAACCGATGCCCAATCGTATCCCACAGATGATCGATATCCTGTTGAAAAACGGAGTTTCGGATGCCCTGCAGATAGGGTAGTGACACGGGCCGCAGCACTTCGTCAACATAGATGCGTGCCGTCAATGTGCCCGTAATGCGTACCAGCGGTGAGCAGATGTTGGCGCTGATAGCACACTACACCATGATTCCACGTTCTCGGGACGTGTGGCGCTCCACAATGGTGGAGGTATCCGCCTGTTGGCCACGTCGCCTCGAGACTCTTACATGGAGACCATCCGGGGTGAGACAGAACCGCAATTCTTCGCTAAACACTACACTGTCCCATTCGGCACCCTACGCAGCTCTGATTTTTAATATAGTTCAGGAAAGTTTTTTCCTAAACAATCAGTGTTTAGGAAAAAAATTCCTGAACTTTATTAAAAATCAATAACTTTACTTCGATGTAGTTATGATACTTGCTTACAGGTGGCATCACTCTTCCTGGCCACTACATCGAAGTAAAGTTGTTGATTTTTCATATAGTTCAGGAAAGATTTATTGCAAAAACACCGATAATGCAACCTGAGTTAGGATGTTTTTTACCAGTGGGTAAATTTTGATGTATGGGAAATATTTCTTTTCTGAGGAAATAAGGTCGGAATGTTTTACATTGGAAGTAACTAAGATTGTACAATCAGTGTTTAGAAAAACTTTCCTGAACTTTATTAAAAATCAATAACTTTACTTCGATGTAGTTATGATACTTGCTTACAGGTGGCATCACTCTTCCTTCCCACTACATCGAAGTAAAGTTGTTGATTTTTCATATAGTTCAGAGAAGGTTTATTGCAAAAACACCGATTATGCAACCTGAGTTAGGATGTTTTTTACCAGTGGGTCAATTTTGATGTATGGGAAATCTTTCTTTCCTGAGAAAATAAGATTGGAATGTTTTCCATTGGAAGTATAAGGAGCAAAATCAATAGATGTCCATCTTAATGTCTCACCCTTGGTTAATACTGACACGGCGCTCTAGGATGTTTCTCTGTTTAGTAAATTAATGATAGTTTTACGTGGCAAAATATTTAACTTTGATGAAGGTTGCCAAGGACTGGCTTCAAGACTAGGGTCTTGCTCCTTACTAACGTGCTTTTGTGGATGGCAGACGCCCTGGACAAAATGTGTACAGAGCAAAGGTAGGTACATTGAATAACAGCAATATACACTATATGTACAAAAGTCACCGGACACCTCTTCAAAAGCAAATGAGCTTATCCGCTGCGTTATTAAGATGCGCGGTACAGCTGCAAACAGTATAAAAGCACGATCATATCGCACTGTGCGGTTGAGTGAAAATGTCGCGGCGGGAGAGAACTGACTTTCAGAAAGGAAAGATTGTTGGATATTATATTTCTGGATTGTCTACAAGAGAAGCCAAGAGGCGTTTAAACATACTCAAGTCAACTGTTTTGGATGTACTGAATAATTGGAAGATACATGGCGTGCCTGAAGCAGCGAACGGCAGACCAAAGAATATCAGTGATTGAGAACGTCGAAACCTCAGGAGAGTCGTTACGGCTAATCGACATGGTACCGCACAAGACCTCATTGTACAGGTGAGTAACAATGCTGGAACTTCGGTATTTACACGTAGCATTCGAAGAACACTTCATTCCATGGGTTACCGTGGACGTGCGGCTGCTCGTAAGACTTTCATCTCCACTCGGTATGCTACTCCTAGTTTAGCGTAGTTAAAAGAACATTTATCGTGGACTGTACATCAATGGAAACGGGTCCTATGTAATGTTGAATCCAGATACACGATTTATCAGCCTAATGGCAGTGTGTGGGTATGTCGGTAGCCGAGGGAACGCTATTTACCACAGTGTACTGCTCCTACGGTTAAGTTTGAAGCTGCAGTGTACTCGTGTGGAGGTGTTTTTCGTGGTATGGTCCCGGGCCATTGGTTATCCTGGACAAACCTGTTGACCAGCGGTTATCCTGGACAAACCTGTTGATATTCTGAACAAGTATGTCCTACCAACTCTGTGGCAATTCCATGGAACCGAACCTTGTTGGTACCAGCAGGATAATGTACCGAGTCATAAAGCAAGGGCTGTTGCCGCGTGGTTTCGCCATAATTCCATATCGTGTGTGGACTGTCCAGCACAGAGCTCTGATCTTAATCCCATAGAGCACCTATGGGATGAACTAGAGCACCGCATAAGAAGTTTGTAACCAAGGCCTACTACTAAGCACGAGTTAGTGGTCGCATTATGTACTGAA
Organism: Macrothele yani; assembly: GCA_039090855.1. NCBI lineage: Eukaryota > Metazoa > Arthropoda > Arachnida > Araneae > Macrothelidae > Macrothele > Macrothele yani. Next base: position 17,786,035 of record CM077026.1, on the reverse strand, counting down.
TGGAGGCGCATACCTTTCGTTGTGTTCCAAATCCTGGTTGGAAGCATGTCTCAAAGGGTCAGTGCATGCATGAAGGCCAAAGGGGGACCAACACCGTACTAATGTATGTCAATAAATGCTATGTTGTGTTTCAGTTCTATGTGTCCGCGGACTTTTGTCAATAAAGTGCATAGATAAACGATGGGTTATTATCTGTACAGATTTCGTTTTTGTAACAGCTATAGGGTTTCCTTGTACCTATTGTGTGTTACTTTTCTACCGACACTTGTATGAAATTCGAAGGTACGAAAATACACTGTAAAAAATAAGTGGTATTAAATAAGTGAATTCACGGAAATTTTCTTAGAATAACGTACAGCACAGTTGCCTGCAGGTGTCCGTCTTTTTTCCGAAAATTCCTTTTTTAAAAGTGCCCGTTTATTTTAACTTCCGTCTTTTCACGGATGTTTGGTAGTTGGAAGTTCCGTTTATTTCAGAAAAGTCCATTTCAGGTTTTTCCGTATTTAAACTGAAATTGCGCAAAATCAACAACCCCGCATTTTCAGGCTTTACCCCATATAATCCTTCCGCTACGCTCATTATCGTACCCTTCTTTTGGGCTGGTTCAACAGGTAACGCACGCCTTAAACCACTGAGCCATCAACGCTCGGAAATCCGAATCACGTAGTCTACATCGTAAAACAAATTGCTCGACGATGATATATTTTTCTTTTTGGCATTAATGTGAGTGATTTAGTCATTTTATTTTCGGTTGGAGCTTATTATTTTTCTGAATAGGTTTATAATATGTTTTTTTCTGTAGGAGGATATTTCACAAATGATGCATTTTTCATCCTGATGCTTCGAAACAACAAATATCCCTCCAACTTGATTTTTTAAACTGAAAATGACTCAGTTATTTTTTAAAAAGGCGAAATGAATTTCTTTATGGTATTATTTCACAAAAAAAGAATCGTAAATATAAAATTTACTCTTGATAGCTATAATAGCTTTTGTCTTCAGTTGTCCAAAGTCTGATACATAGCCATCGCATAAACATCTGTGCAGTAAGTTAAGTACCCGGTTCCTTACAGTAACACAATATTTGATAAATAGCTGGTCCACAAATGAGGGGAGAAGAATAAATATCCTGTGACAATAAAAAGATCAAAATTCGACAGACGTTGAAATCTGAATGTTAATCAAACCTCAAGTATTCTCACGAATTGCCCCTATTACCGGTAATTTCTCGTCGTAAGGATACGGAAAAAGTGAGAACGGAGGTTTTCCGTTAATATACGAAAGAAATTGCCGAAAGGTTTCTGAAAATTTTGAATTTTCCGTTAACACATCTCTAAAACGGTAATTTACCATCAATATAAGAAAGAAACTGCGGAAAGGTCTCTGAAAATTCAGAATTTTCTCGTGTTATGAGAAATAGAAATTCAGGTTTCTTTCTGTCATTTCACGGAAAAGGTTGTATCAGAAATATGCTTCATTCATTCACGAAAGAAATGACAAAAAGTGTCTCGTGAATTTCAGAATATTTTTTACAGCGTAGTGGATAGTGTGTACTAACCACTGCGAAATCAAAATTTGTTTCTCCTTCAGGGGGAAATGCACACCAGAAGAATACAAATAACGTAATTAAAAATATTCTGGTGATTCTTTCAGAGCAAATTCTAGCTCTACCTCTTGGACAAATTTAGCATATTTGTCTACAGCTAGATATAAAGACAGGTGTGATGATCTCTACGAACAGGAGGCCTCTATAAATATTTAAATATGATTTAAATATTCAGTGGATGCATTATTCAAATTTGCCTTACAGTTGTGAATATGATTTTGTTTTGTTTTTTTGTGTATGTGTTCAAGTAACAGCACTATAAGATATCTTCTATCAGACTGACAATTTATTCTTACAAACCCACTGCTGGATATTTTGGTGAAATTTCTCCTCAATGACGCCATTTTGCGCAAACTGGTAAGTTGTCGTGGGTTGTTAAGTACATGGTGATATTCTGTATGTCTCCTTACATGCTTCGAGGAGGAACTAAAGGAACATTCGATACGTGGTGTCAACAATGCGACCCCCAAACGTGCAGGAGTTTGCGAGGACAGAGGAAGAATAACATGAGGGATTGGAAGTGGCTATGAGATGAAAATGTCACTGAGATACGGCGTAATTTTTTTTTTTTTTTTGCCTGGGATATAACCTATAAAGTACAGTTGTGGCCAAAAGTCTTGCACCAGTAGACCGAAAATCAATTTTTGATGTTTGAAGTCAACTTATACAGAGTAATGTTAAAGTCAGGAATACATATTATTATACATCATTTTAAAGGAAATTTTATGCTGAATTCAAATATATTTACAGAATGTTATTACCAGTAATAAAAGTGAAGTTACAAGCAAAAGTAGAGCGTCTAGTCATAAAAAGCATAAAATAATGGAACTTCGGAAATTTGTATAGCATTTACGTAAAATTACTGTACAGTACATTATTGAAACGTGCAGGACACTTGAAAAAACTTACCAACAAGAAAAATACGTTTTAATGTTTAATTGGATAACTACAGTTTCTTAGTAACAAAGTGCACCTTCTTGGCATGGAACTAATGAGCTTCTCTAGTTGTCCATTGGTGATATCACGGTGCCATACGGGACTTACAGATTCAATCCATGCTGTTTTAGATGTGGATCCTTGTTGATGGATCTTTTGCTTCAATCTCACCCACATATTCTCCATGGGACTAAAATCCAGTGATTGTGCCGGCTACTGAAATTTTCTTATTACTTTTCGATTGAACCACTCGTCAACCAACTTTGACCGATGACATGGCGCGTTATCGTTCGGAATGATAAAATTCCGCAAACCCATGTCTTCTGCAGGAGGTAGCAGTTTGTACTCCAACAAATCCACACATTTCGATCCATTCAATGTGCCATCAACAATATGCAGACGGCCAACACCACTGCCTGAAATACAGGACCGTAACATCACCGAATGTGGGTGTTTAATTGTTGGCTGGGTGCAGCATGTCTTATACACTATCTTTTACAAGCCCGACGACGTACATAATTATTTCCATCATTAGTGGAAGTAGTAACAGTTGTTTCATCACTGAAAATAACATTTCTTCATTCATCAACAGTCCACTTCTTGTGTGTCTTGACCCTAGCAATTCTTTTCTGCCGTTGTTGTTCAGTAAGGAAAGGTTTTCCTGCAGCTTTTCTTGCAGTCAGTCCATTTTCTTGTAGCCTATGACGAACTGTAAGTGAAGATGCAGTAATTCCTACTTCATTCTCCCACTCATTTCTTATATCAGTGGCTGTTTTAAACCTTGATTTTAAGGAACGACGAATCAACATGCGATCATCACGTTCATACACAGCCTTCGCCGACTTGTTCTTTTCCTGCTTCCCACACACCCAATTTCTGCAACTGTTTTAATGGTGCGCAAGACAGTGGAATGATCACAGCCATATTTAACAGTACTTTTGCAACTACTGAATCCAAGTTCATGCAAAGTAATAATTTTTGCCATGGTTTGTAGAGGCAGGACCAATTTTCGGGTATTTGACATCCGAAACTCAAATATCACTAGGAAGTCTGCATAAACTTCCGTCAACTGGCTACAAGCAGCTGCGTTCTAAGTCGTCAAACGATTCTACATGCTTTTATATCTCACTAGCGGACCTTAGAGAAAGCGATAGTGGATTAGAGCGGCGTGAACGCTTTTTAGCACGTCTTTTGTAAAACAAGTTAGTAAAATCATGCAATTCATTGATTATGATACGCTTTCCAATATACTAGAAATCATTTCTCAAGCTATTACTCAAGTTATGTGGAAAATGGCTTTGGAATAAATCACACTCCTGTGCCCTGACCTTTGATCCATTTGGATGTTTTTCAACAGAACTGGTTCAGTATATCTCCGAAATAACATGATAAAGTTTTGTCGCAATCGAAGCACTTTTACGTAAGATATGATGCATAAGCGCTATGGAATAGATCCCGCTCCTGTGTCCTGACCTTTCACCCCATTTTGCCCATTTTCAATAGGATTCGTCCCCAGACAGGTCCCTACAACATACCAACATTTCATCCAAATCGAAACATTTTTACGTAAGTTATGACTCATAATGGCGATGGAAGTGATTCCGCTCGTATGTCCGGACCTTTGACCCCCATTTCGCCAATTTCAATAGAATTTGTCCCCAGGTGGTCTTCTACCACATACTAAAATTTAATCGAAATTGAACTTTTTTACGTTAATTATGACGCATAAGAACAGTGGCATGGATCCCGCTCTTATGTACTGACCTTTGACCCTATTTCTTTCACTTTCAATAGGGTTCATTCCCAGGTGTTCCCCTACCACATACTAAAATTTCATCGAAATCGAACGATTTTTACGCAAGTTATCGTGCGGACGAACATACACACACAACGCGTGACGTAATGAGGCAGATGGAAATCGCGACCATCTGCTAGCAAGGTGTGACGTCATAACACTTTTTTCTTTTTTTTTTTTTTGATTGGAGGTTTAACGACCACCGTGAGCAACTCAATGGGCTATAAGCAGTCGCCCGTCCCTAATTTAGGGTCACTGGTTCCACGGAAGTGAGAGAGCCAGTGCCGTAAGACAAACACAACATCCATGCTTGACCGGGATTCGAACCCGGACCCCTTACGGACGAATGATCAGAGGCCAGCGCCTTAGACCACTGCGCCACCGGGGCGGCCATAAAACTTTAATAGGATCCACAAACAACGCGTGACGTAATGAGATAGATGGCATGACCGTGCGCCAACATCCAATGCGGCGACGCCATGACACCACACTACAAACTTGGTAATTCGGGGTGGTTATTTAACCCACTAAACAAATTTTCTTAAAGTCGAGATCAAGCTAAATCGATTTCTAGTACCAGAAAACGGTAGGTTAACGACTTTCATCAAAATCCTTAGAGCCGTTTTCAAAATAAAATTTACATACATACAAGAATTGCTCCTTTAAGGTGAATGTCAAGTAATTTTGCTTCCTGTACTTCGAATGGAAAAATTTCTGTACACATTTTCTTCCCAATTATTGTGTTCCCAAGGATGAAAATTTAAACATCGATTATTATATCTTCATTTTATAACTTGGAATACTTAATATTTTCTAAAACATAACCATAATTATGCAATCGAACATTTTTTTGTCTGCTGACGTCATGAAACTACAGGTCGCGCCATCTTTTTTCTGGACAATTAATGCGTTCACAAGGATGAAAATTTGAACATCGATTAAAATAGCTTCATTTTATAACTTGGAATACTTAATATTTTCTAAAACATAACCATAATTATGCAATCGAACATTTTTTTGTCGACTGACGTCATGAAAATACAGGTCGCGCTATCTTTTTTCTGGACAATTAATGCATTCACAAGGATGAAAATTTGAACATCGATTAAAATAGCTTCATTTTATAACTTGGAATATTTAATATTTTCTAAAACATAACCATAATTATGCAATCCAACATTTGTTTGTCTACTGACGTCATGAAAATACAGGTCGCGCCATCCTTTTTCTGGTTTCAACACCACCAAAGGAAAAGTTATTGACTTTTTATATAATTATGGTTATGCTTTAGAAAATATTACGTATTCCAAGTTATAATAAAGTTATTTTAATCGATGCTCAAATTTTCATCCTTGGGAACACATTAATTGTGAAGGAAATGTGTACAAAAGTTTTTCCATTGGAAGTATAGGAAGCAAAATTACTTGACGTCCACCTTAATAATATGGGATAAGAGCGATGGAATGGATCGCAATCCTATGTCCTGATCTTTGATTCCATTTCGTCCACATTCAATAGGGGTTGTTCCTAGGTGGTCTCCTATCACATACTGAAATTTCATCGAAATCGAACCGTTTTTACGCACGTTATGACGCATAAGGGCAATGGAAAGCATCCCGCTCCTGTGTCCTGACCTTTAACCCCACTTCACCCATTTTGAAAAAAATTCGGTCCCAAGTGGTCCCCTACGACATAGTAAAATTTCATTGAAATCGAACCATATTTAAGCAAGTTATGACGCATAAGGGCAATGGAATTATCCCGCTCCTACGTCGTGACCTTTGACCCCATTTGTCCCATTTTCAATAGTGTTCGTCCCCAGGTGGTCCCCTACCATATTTCATCGAAATCGAACCATTTTTACTCCAGTTATCGTGCGGACAGACGGACGGACAAAAGCTGGAGCATATACGCTTCTTCAACCTACGGTTGGAAAGGGACAAAAAGGTCATGCTTGTGTTATCAGTTTGTCTGTCCGACCGACTGTACCCACACTATCTCTGCAACTATTAGTCCGATTTGAATTTTTTTTTGCATTGGGAAGCTTGAAGTATGCCAATGATGATCCTTTATTTATTTTATTTTTTTACGATGTACAATTTCGCCGCTAGAGGGCGTAAATGCAGATGATGTCGAATTCAAAAATACGTTTTATTCCACATAATTGCTTCTAAACATCCGATTGAAAAAATTATTTTATCATTCGATTCCATTTTTTCGAAGAGTATTTTAGATGTAGTTACTTTTACAAATTACGCATAGATTTTCCGCTAGGGGGCGTAAAAGTAAATTATATTTTTCGCGATAACTCTTCTTCAAAAACTCCGATTAGAAAAAGTTTTGATTCAGCAGATGCACCTCGTGATGGAAACTCTTTTGCATATAATTTCAAATTTTTGGTAAAGAATACTTTATCCACCAGGGGTCGTAAGTGTTAAGTTTTGCTTCTGATGTATTTGCCATAAAATCTGAGTTTCTAAAATACCGATTGAAAAACTTCTTTCATGGACCGATGTCACTCACATCGGTAAACCTTTTTGGAATATTTTCTTCGTAAAATATTTCACAGTTTCTCCGCCAGGGGCGTAGATGTATATTTTATTTTTGCCAATATCTCTACTTCTAGGCGTCCGATTTGAAAAATTCCTTCTTTGTTAGATAGTGTTTTCAGTGTGACACGTTTTTCATATAATTTCAAAATTTTCTAGTTACTCATAGGTTTTCCGCGAGGGGGCGTAGTGGTAAATTGGGTTTTCCCCTATATCTCTGCTTCTAAATCTCCGATTTGAAAAATTCTTTCTGCACCGGATACAGCTCCTGATGGGAAATCGTTTGCACATAATTTCTAATTTTTTGTAAAAAAATAGTTCGGCCGCCAGGGGTCGTAGACCTTAATTTCCGCTTCTGGTGTATTTGCAGAAAAATATGAGCTTTTAAATTTTCCACTGAAAAAAACTGCGTTTGTAGACCGATGGTACTCATGTCAACAATTATTTTAGAAACTTTTTCTTTTTAAAATAATGCATGGTTTCTACGCCAGGGGCGTAGATGTATATCTTATATTTGTCAATATCTACTTCTAGGAGTCTGATTTGAAAAATTCCTTCTTTGATGGATAGTGTTTCCAGTGTGACATGTTTTTCATATAATTTCAAAATTTTCAAGTAATTCGTAGACTTTCCGCTAGGGGGCGTAAAGGTAAATTGCTTTCACCCCTACATCTCGGCTTCTAAATCTCCTATTTGAAAAAATTCTTTCTGCACCGGACACAGCTCTTGATGAGAAATCCTTTGCACATGATTTACAATTTTTGTAAAAAATGGTTTGGCCATTAGATGCGGTAAATCTTAATTTCCGCTTCTGATGTATTTGCAGCAAAATATGATCTTCCAAAATCTCGATTGAAACAAAAGTCGTTTGTTGACTGATACTACTCCTGTCGACAAACGTTTCAGTAACATTTTCTTCTTGAAATAATGCATGGTTTCTACGCCAGGGGGCGTAGATGTATATCATATTTTTGTCAAAATCTCTACTTCTAGGAGACCGATTTGAAAAATTCCTTCTTTGTTGGATGGTGTTTCCGATGCGAAATGTTTTTCCTATAAATTCAAAATTTTTAAGTGAATCATAGACTTTCCGCTAGGAGGCACAAAGGCAAAGTGTGTTTTCTGCGTTATTTCTGCTTCAAAAACTCCGATTAGAAAAATTCTTCTTGTATCGCATACAAGGCCTGATGGAAAATATTTTTCACATAATTTCTAATGTTTGGTAAAGAATGGTTTGGCCACCAGGGAGCATAAGTGTTAATTTCTGCTTCTGATGTATTTGTAGCAAAACCTGGGCTCCTGAAAACTCCACTAATTTTTTTTTCTTGGACCGATACCGCTCCTATCGGAAAACCTTTTGGTATACTTTCTTCCTAAAATAATGCATGATTTTCCCATCAGGGGACGTAAAGTCACACCTTATTTTTGTCTATCTCTCTGTTTCTCAGAGTCCGATTTGAAAAATTCTTTCTATTTTGGAGAGCGTTTCCGGTGTGAAATGTTTTTCATATAAATTCATGTTTTTCTAACGCACAAGTCTGCAACCAGAGGGCATAAGCTCAGGATTCCGTTTGCAGCAATATCTGAGAAATTAAAAACCCGATTGAAAAACTTCTTTCTTCTGTCAGATACTATTGCATACCGGTTCCATTGACATTGAATAGCTTTGATATATTTAATTTGCGTCAGAACGGATTCAAAAGACGTGCTTATTACACCCGAAAATTCGGTTTCATCTTTCTTGTTAAGAACTGGATTTCTGTTTCCTCACGTGCACATTTTTGCTTGTAACTTCACTTCTATTACAGGTAACAACATTCTGCGAACATATTTGAATTCAGCATAAAATTTTCTTTAAAACGATGTATAATATGTATCCCCTGTCTTTACCATTACGCTGTATAAGATGAATTGAAACATTAAAAATTAGATTTTGGTCTACTGGTGCAAGATATTTGGCCACGAATGTATGAAAATAATGTACATTATTATATATAACCTGAATAAATACTCGGACCTCCTAACAAATGGATTTTGAAGGTATTTTCTCTAAATGTCTACGTCATATAGTCTACTGTAAAGGACCAAATGAACCGAACCACACTGGGCCTGGAACCCACAGGTCCGCTAGAACATATTACAACAGGTAAATGTGGAGGAAAGAAATAACTAGAGAGACGGAAGAGAAACATAGACAGAAAAGTAGTTTTATCTCACACATGCCAAAATACTGCTGGATCGTTGAACTGAATTTATGCTCATCTTTTTCTTTACACTCTGTTAACTCGGAATTTTAAAAATCAGTTTTCTCCTAGCCATCAATCTATTTTGCATCGCAAATTATTTCTCTCTTTAGCAATTCCAGCACCCATCTGCTTTCCTCGTTATGCGGTGACGGAACAGGTACAATTACCTTTTATTATTCTTAATTACGTTTGTGCTCCATTTGAATTGATTTTGCTGCAATTTCAAAAGCCCAGCTTCCTCACTAAAGAACCAGTAGAATAAAAAGGTTCATCAGGAGCAAGAAGAAATTTCTATCGAGGAAGTACTAAAAAAAGTAATTGCTTACCTTTTAGTCTCCTTAATTAGGAGGTGCTGCCTCAAACAAGAACCAAATTAACTTCTTCTTTGCTTTACTTTTAAATTGAAGGTTTTATTTTTCATTATCGTTTGAAGTATTTCTTCTTAATACAGTTCATGTGTCGCGAATTTTGTTAATTCGGTGGATGTTTCTTAGTATTGCAACAGCTTTCTTCAGCCTTCATCATGGATTTACATGTAAAGTTTTATTCCTCGCCGTTTTCCTGTGTGTATTCATTTTTTTCTTTTAGACTGTTTGTCTGTTTTTCATTTGATCACCTGAGATTTCTAGTAACAGAAAGCAGGTTTTTCTTAACTATCCTCACGGTTGGTACTTCTGACTTAGCAAATAGCATTATACTTCTGTGGATCTGATCGATCAAATGATTTGAAAACACTGACTTGTTTTGCTTATTCTGTTCTTTCAGGATGTACATTACCCAATTCAATGTCATTTGGAATTCGCACTGTACTGCTAGTTTTTAATAATTTCGACCGAACACCATGTCCTTTAATTCGAAGATTTGAATATTTTGACGAAATATTTAATTACTTTGTGAGTGGGTGGTTGCATTTGATAATATTGGGTAGCGTATGAAGCCACTTCGCATTTTTGCCAGAGATGCGTTCGTTCTAATTTTAAAGGTGAATTTGCATTGAAGATACGTAACATTTACATATTCTGAGAAGTGAAGTTCTAACTCATATACGCAAAGGGATTTGCGCGTGATTGGTTCAGTAGTGTTTCTTTGGTGCGGGCATGAAAATGCGAGATAATTGATATCATTTCATTATCTAACGCTATATTTCTATGGCAGTTGTAAACAAGAAAGTTGACACGGAATTATCGTTTGTAATGAGCACGTCTTCCGAATCCTTTCGGACACGAAAAATTTATTTCGAAGCAGATTTTTAGAAAATATAAACATTCAGAGAAAAAAATGCACTTACACCATCTATGAAAAAAACTGCGCAAAATTTAAAATATGTGAGTGGGGTAATATTCGTAACCAATGAAATCGGTTAAAAAGAAATCAACTGGACTTCTACAATCGTTAAAATATCCAGAAATATAAAGAGTCGCCTACTCCCAATGGTGACTGAAAAGAATGTTACGAAAATTAACAAATTTTCTCTAAAAAATTCTAATAGCGGAAAGAAAATATCAGAGACAAAAGGATTTTCAAATCGAACAGGTAGAAGTAGTTTTTCCATTCTACTTAATTATCCGTAGATCTACAGATTTCGATTCCTGTCTACTAATAGATTTTCGTATTTTACTGAATTTCCTATTATTATGCCTAATTTTTTTAGTTGAGACGCAATTTTTTTCATTACTTATGCGATGTTTTTCTTTTCCATAGACCAGAGGTGCAGAACCTTTTAATGTTGGAACGCCGCATTAAGTTAGCTGTAATCTTATAAGGCCGCATTCGAAAAATTTCTATTAGATATACTTCAAAATGTACATTACTTTGTAAATATCTAACTACTATGCACTAATTAACTTCAAAAAATGAAAACAATTTGTTAATTCCAAAGTTAACTAACCTCTTAATGGCTTTGTTACGACTACTTTTTGTTGGAAAGTATTTGAACATTTGATTGCAACATGGAGATCTGCAGTTTTAGCTGATCCTCCAGATGGATATCCGTTATTTGGGACCTTCAGGGCATGTTGTTTTGGATTAGATATGAGAATGTAGATTTCTGCAGCAATAAGTTGTTGAAAAGCAAGAAAGCATTTTTCGTGCATGCTGCCGAAGACGTACGTATTCAATTGCATTTTTCCGTATTTCAAATGGAACTTTCGCTGCTAAATCTTCAAATGATTCGTATGAATTCTCTTGCTCATCAATGACCGTTGCTAATTGGGGAAAAGGTTTAACCGAAATTTCCTTTCCAAGAAGAAGAGTTTCGAAAATAGATAGCTTTCTTTTTGAAATGCTTGGATTTTTTGTGGCGCACCATATACACCGGCGAATTACATTATTGTGACCACCTCCTACTTTTGATGTCAACAGCGCATAGACAATGAAAGAAGGAACGTCTCGTGAGCTAGCTTGGAGGGTATATTAGGTGTGCTGTAGGCATTCTAAACACATATCACTCATTGCTGTCATGGATAAATAGAGCGATTCATCACATTTGCAGAAAGGGATTATTATCGGCTTTCGGGTCAAGGGTGGCAGTATTTCTGAAACAGCGCAGTTTGTGAACTGTTCCCGTACTGCTGAGGTTAAAGTGTATCGTGATTGGAGAAATGGCACTACTGTGCATAGGCGACGTAGAAACTGCGGAGCACCACGTGCCATTTATGTGAGAGGTAAACGTCGGCTTCAAAGATACGTGAAGACCAATCGACACGCTACAGTGGAGCAGCTCACTGGCCGAATGAACCAGGAACTACTGGAAGTGCGTCTAAAACGACAGTTCGGTGAACCCTGCTGCGTATGGGGCTCCGATGCAGACGGATGGTCACTGCACCTATGCTAACGAAGTTTCATCGGCAGAAAAGGCTTATATTTCATGGTAGTATCTGAATTGGACATCCACTGATTGGCAAAGGATTGCCTTCTCCGATGAGTCACGTTTTCTGCTTCATCGAAAGGATGGACGTTGGCGTAAAATGCGAGAAACATCGGAGAACAAACACTCTTCAACCACTGCTGGAAGAACGCCAGATGGTAAGGGGCAGCATTATGGTCTGGGAAATGTTTTCGCGGCATTCCCTCTGTGCAAGGCAATATGGAGCGAATTCGTTATGAATCCATCCTTGCAGACCACGTACACCCATACATGCTGATTGTCTTCCCTAGGGCGGATGGGATCTTCCAGAACGACAATGCGACGTGTCACACAGCTAGAAATGTCCGAGAGTGGTTGGAAGAGCACGATGAATTCTTCAAAGTACTTCCCTGACCCCCTAATTCCTCAGACTTAAACCCAATTGAGCATCTATGGGACCACCTTGATCGTGTCTTTCCTGTATTGATCCTACAGCTGCTGTCAGATGCACTGCATTCAGCTTTTCTCCGCGTACCTGTGAACACCTTCAAGCACCTTACTGAGTCACTCCCAGCCCGTCTAGCTGCTGTCCGCGCTGCACACGGCGGTTAATCTGGATATAAGCTGGTGGTCACAATAATGCATGTATACATTGCAAAGAACTACTCAAGTCATTTTGCTGATCACACAGGAATGCAACATTTTTATAGAAATCTTCTTTCGATAATTCACATTGCTGGTTCTGTTCTTCATAAAATTTAAGTATCTGTTCTCGCAAAGATGAAATTTTTGCTAAATCCTGTGCCTGCAATAGAGAACGCACTTTAGAATGATGTGGCATTTCCACACTGAATACCTCATTAGTATTTTTAATACGGACATTTTAAGATTACATTTAAAATAATAAAAGATGCACGAAAACATATTAATAAAAATAAAAGGATTTGATCTTGTTCATAAGTAATTGGGCAACCGCTAAATAAAAAAAAATGCTTTTGTATGTTTAAAATCAATCCCTGAATTTTACAGCTCGGGATGCATAATAAAATTGTTGCGTGTTTTTTTCCCATAACAGCCCACACTCAACCTAAATGGGAACACGACGCCACTGATATTTATGCATTACTACTGCAAAACCTTTGGAATACAGTTAAAGATTTAAAAATATATCGTAATCGTATAAGTCGAAATATTTTTCTCCTGGCAATTGCTTTTTCTGTTTTTCATTAAAAGCAAAATATTTTCAGTTCATCCAGAAACGATTTTCTACGACATAGGTTTCTTTTTCTGTATTTATTGCTTACTTTATTTGGTAAAATGGGATTAAAGATAGTTTTAAATTAGTTAATAGCAAGGAACTGTACACATACTATATTTAAAATTGCATAACGATACTAGTAATCAGAATTTATAGGCGTAGAATAAAAATCAGTTTCCAAGCTTTTTCAAGATAGTTGACAATATTTTCCTTGAAAACGCCGTCCGACTGATGTGCAAAATCTTGGAAAAACCTTGACTTCTATTTTACATCAATAAATTCAGATTACTTGTGTAGTTATACTATTCCAAGTAGTTTTCTATCCTCTACCTGCAAATAAATGTGCTCTTTTTCATTTCTTCGTGGGTAGAAAAATCCTGTTAAAAACTACTTTTTTCCTCCTATATAGTTCACTGCCGTAAATAATTTACTCAGGTTTCCTGCCGGAAACTGGTCAAAGAGAGCTCCTTTCCGGTCAGATATCGGTCATCTCTTTATGACATTTTTTGCCCCTTTCCTTCTTAAAATAATACGCAATTCACCTGCCAGTTAACTCAAAAACATATAATTTTCTTTGTTTCTAAAAGCCTGATTTGAAAACAAAATTTAACACAGGGCAACATTCACTTCGTGGAACACTCTTGTACACTTGATTTTTTTATTTATGACACTAGGTGGCCTTAGTGTTTATTACTGTATCTCCAGTTTTAAAAATCCTATTGAAAAAATTATTTCTGTACTGTATGCCATTCGCAACGGTAGATCAGATCATTTTCCTCCTTAAACAACTCACAGTTTTTCCACTAGGAGCGTACATATAAGTACTTTTTTTCTATTTATATCTGCTTCGATTAGTCGTATTTGAAAAAATATTTTTGTACAGCATAGTTTTCATTATAAAATTATAATGAATATTTAAGCAATATACTAATATGAATATTTAATTATTATAATATCATGAATATTTAATTATTATAATATCATGAATATTTAATTATTATAATATTATGAATATTTAATTATTATAATATTATGAATATTTAATTATTATAATATTATGATTATTTAATTATTATAATATTATGAATATTTAATTATTATAATATTATGAATTTTTGTATATTTCGTTATTATGTTATTATGAATTTTTGAATATTTTATTATATAATTATGAATACTTGAATATTTCATTATTGTATTATTATGAATTTTTGAATATTTCATTATAATATATTATTATGAATTTTGAATATTTCATTATAATATATTATTATGAATTTTGAATATTTAATTATTATATTATTATGAATTTTGAATATTTAATTATTATATTATTATGAATTTTGAATATTTAATTATATTATTATTATGAATATTTGAATATTGATTTGCTACATATATTTAATATTTTATTGTTATTAAAATATTCATAACAATAACTTAATTAAATTTTGATTATATTTTACATATAATATTTAATTATTATGAATATTTGAATATTTTTAATTATTATGAATATTTGAATATTTAATTATCATATTATTATGAATATTTTTATTAATTTGGTGCGCATTTTTTGGTTTTTCATGATTCACAATTCTGTAGCGGTTGGGTATCAGCGTGTATTTTTACTTGAAAGGATATCTCCTATTTTAAATATTCCTGGGGTAAACTTCCTTGGCAGGATACTCTCTACTACGAAAAATATTTTGTTCAACCTTCCAAATGCGTGGAGACAATATGAATAGACAAAGTCTTCGAAGAAATCGTGGAAAGAGCGCTGACTTTGTCTATTCATTTTGTTCTATTGTCTTCTTGAAATTACCGACAGCTTTACCGGTAAGGGAGTGAAGTTATATAATGTTTTTCGCCATATCTCTTATGCTAATAGGTAAATAGCCAACCCAATGACAGATTGGTCAGAGTTGTAGGTTTCTGGCACCCAAGATGGGTCCGAACTCGAGTTCCACATTAGGCATGGGTGGAGCGCTTCACATTCCGCGCTGGCTCTCATCTTTTCCAGGAATAGGCAGTCTTAAATGAGGAATCGGTGCTTGCTTATAGAACATAACGCTGCTCATGGTGGTCGTTATATCCCAAAATAAAAAGAAAATTAAATGTTCTTGGGATGTCTCCCGCTATGAGTATTGTTTTGTGTGCATATGGTTTTTCGTAAGAGTTTTAAGCGCATTGGCACATTTCTGTCTGCACTGGGTGTAACAACTGATTATTTTACTTATATTTTTGCCGATTGTGGAACCCTGTTAATTCCTTTATTATTTTGTGGATAACCATTTACTAAGAAGAAAACTGCTCACATCGTGTATTTTAAGTAGTAGGTAGTTTTTACACAAAGAGGGAAGAATGCTTTCCCTTTGTTTTCTTCCGGTTTTTAACGATATTACTTCGAAAATAATATTGCCGGAAAGGACTGAGAAGATACGTTCGTTACACCGAAGAATTCGGGGTCATCTTTCTTGATTTCGTTTGTTTCTAGTTAGTAGATGGATGTAACTTTAGAGACTCTGTAGCCGAGAAGACGGAAGGAAAGCAAAACTACTCAGGCCAAGGACACGCGGTTTGAAAATATAGGAATACATTGGGTTATTAGTTCCAGTTCTCTCTATCTCTATGCCGTAGGCCCTACTTTATTATGTGCCTTCAAGAAAAGAAAGGCTCGTAATGGCGTTGTTACATCAGATAAATTATCTTCTAAGAATGGTTTTTAGTCTCGAATATGATCACGTGCCTAAAGTGTATAACCTAAAACTAGGATTTTTGTTGGTTTTCGGGGTTTAGCGACTACCGTAAGGTACTCAACGAGATATAAGCAACCCACATTCCCTAATTGAAGGCCAGTAGTTCGTAGGAAAGGATAGAGGAACGTAAGGCAAACGCAACATACATGCCTCACTGGACTCGAACCTGTACCCACTCGGACGCCAGCGCTTAGAACACTGCGCCACCAGGGCGACTCAGATTCTATGGTGGTAAAATTACGATTCATACAGAAGAACCGCCTGTATTTTCTTTTACGATCACTTTTGCCACAAAAAATCTAAAAAGCGATAAAACAAATGTTTCGTCACTGATAGAAAAAAGAGCAACTTTCGGGATATGGTTAAGTGAACATGACTTTTTTTTTAATTTTTAAATCTTGAATAACTACCCAGCATCTGCAAATTACACGAGCAATCTAAGACGTGTGCTGTTCAGATTAGATTAAACCCCTGATTAAGACATGTTGCTGTTCAAAACCTAGTTTTTATCTTTAACAAAATTACTGACCGTAATAAAGGAAAGATTCCTACTTTGCAATTCAGAGCGCTTTCATTTTCTAAAGTCAGAATCAACTTTGATGCAGCTGCAGGATTGGATAGTTGTCTTAGGCGTGCGGCTGGTTTTATGTTATGTTTGTTTATGTTTTGTTTTGCTTTCGGTTAAGTCATAGCTTTATACCCTTTATATTATGTTTTGCTTTCGGTTAAGTCATAGCTTTATACCCGATTTGACACCGCTTGTTCTCATGCTAAATGGGGGATCAGTGACTTTAATCCAGGATTGCCTTATTGTATTCTTAGTTGTTCATGGGAGGGGATTCCGAAACAAAAAATTCACTAAGTAATATATTTCATGTTATCAAGGCCGAAGATTCTTCTTTTTTTTTTTTTTTTTTTTTTTTTTTTTTGAAAACGTAGCCCACACATTTTCGAAGTACAGTCGAAACTTGTTAAAGGGTTAACCTGCTAAACTTCCGGAAAGCGAGGGTGGCGGTTAGAAGTGGTTCATATAAGAAAAAGGGTAAAATTAATCAAATGGCGGTATGAAGAAGAAATAAAACAAGCATACGTTCTTATGTGTGGGATCTCTAATTCTGAGAACGTAGGGATTGTAAATTAAGCCAAATTCGCGAGGAAATGTTTTAAGACAACGTGGTTTTTTACACTTTCCTCTAACATGAATAATTCTTTCATCAGTATTATCGGCATTCACACAATGAACTGCTGTTGTTCTATTTTTCATTTTTTTGGAAGCATTGTCACATTCGTTTGAAATCGATTCATCGGGTATCATACTCCGAAAAGCCGCCCCCGTGGCGCAGTGGTCTAAGCGATGGCTTCTGTTCATTCTTCCGAAAGGGGTCCGGGTTCAAATCCCGGTGAGGCATGGATGCTGTGTTTGTCTTACGGCAATGGCTCTCTCCCTTCCCTGGAATCAGTGACCCTACTTTAGGGACGGGCGGCTGCTTATAGTCCATTGAGTTGCTCGCGGTGGTCGTTAAAACCTCCAATCAAAAAAAAAAAAAACAGATACAGGGGTTGGTCACAATAATGTGAACACCACGCTCAAGAGATGTGACTTTTAATGCAGCTGCGTACGTTGCACTACGCAAAGATATCGACCACTTTTTGGTTGAAATACCTTTATTTAGAATATCAAGGTCCTGTTTAAGTACATTTAAATTGTCTTGTTGAAACATTTCTTTCAGGGTAATGATAAAAGAGCGAACTAACGGACTTCGAAATAGGGATAATTGTTTGTAGCTGGCTAGTTGGTGCCTCCATGACATCATTCAATAGGGTAATGGGGGTAGAGAGCTACTGTGTCTAGAGAGCGTCATGACAGCATACCCTGTTGATGACAAAACCTCGTCTTCGAAACACAAGAGCAGCCGGAAAACGACACTGACTGATAGATACAGGAGAGCATTCAAGAGGATTGTTACCCGTAATAAGAAGACAACGGCACCTAAAATTAGTTCGAAGCTCAATCCGCATCTCTAGACCCCAGTACCAACGATAACAGTGCGCAGGAAATTGCATGAACAAGATATTTATGGCAGACCTGTTATTGCAAAACCTCTGGTGACCCGGGTGAATGCCCAACGGGAACTGCATTGGTGACAGGAGCATACAAAGTGGACTGCTGATGCATGGAAGCGTGTAATGTGGTCGGATAAATCCACATTTACGCTATTCCCCACCGCTGGACACGTTTATGTATGAATAACACCATTAGAAGCATATAATCCAGAGTGTCTGCTCCCAACAGTGCAGCATGGTGGTGATTCTATCATGCTCTGGGCAGTTTCCAGTTGGTCCTTTGAACATCTTGAAAGGACAGATGACTGGCAGGGCGTATGAAACCATTTTATCCGAACAAGTCCATCCAATGGCTCGGGCATTGTTTCCTGTATAGCATGCCGTCTATCAAGATGATAACGCCACTCGTGATTTGAGGACGATGAGAGCAAATTTCACACTTTCCTTGACCTCCGCTGTGGTCTGTGTTGGAAAACAGTGTAAGATCCCGTTATCCTCCTCCTGCATCTTTCAAGGACCTGAACCAGTTTCTTCATGAAGAATGGTGTAACATCACACTAACCATCAAATGGGCCGCGGGTGGTCTAGTGGGCAACGTTCGTGACTATCACGGAAATGACCTCAGGTTCGATCCCAGGCAGGTACGAACGCTCGATCCACTAAATATCCACCGTGCGTCGGATGGACACGTTAAGCCGTCGGACCACGGGTACTGGCCCCCCGGTAATAAATAAGGTCGTCTTCCTCCCCCTTTCTACTTCGCTTCCGTGTCACTTTCCTATCGGGCACTCTAGCCCAAATCTAATAGCTTCCTATTTCTAAGGGTTGTTTAAGACATGGGATCAGATACTCCCTTCGTAAAATCCTCTACATATGATCACATGATCACTAACCATCAAACAGAGGTAACCGCACTTTTCACGTTTATAAGTGAGTCACGGAAAAATTATCATTGGCCGCCACCGGGAAATGCACAAAGGCGACTGCACTGGTGACAGGAGTGTACAACATGGACAGTCCACGTATAATGTCTGTATTAATTATCCCACTAACCACCATCCAGAATTTGTATGCGTACATTCCAAGGTGGATGTAGGCTGTTTTGAATGCCGAAGGGAGTCCTACACCTTTTTAGGTACTTAAAACCTTCTTTTCCTAGGTGTTCATAGTATTCTGTCCAGCACCTCTATATCTGCTTCATACATGTATTTTAATTCATGGTCAACTATGAAACATAGCATTTCTTTTTCTTGCTTCATTCACTAAATTTTCAGAGCTTTCGCCTGTTTTCCCGTACTTTATTCTCAATGGTTATTTGCGCTGAGTTTTGAATCTCTGAAGCCAACAATCACTGTAGCTGAATTCTTGAATTTATCTTTCTTTCCTAAACTGTCCTGCTTTTTCAAGAATACCTTTTTCTGTAATAATAACGCCATGCTTGGCACTTACTTGGCCGATCCATAAAACATGAGCTTTTTTCCAAATTTCATGCTTGTTACTTTCAATTTCTTTTAAATGAATACAATGGTTGATCACATCCCAACTATTTATGTCTATCGCTTAATATGTTACCTTTTGTTTTTTTGTTACTTGTCTTGCCAAAAAGATTGAAAAAGTGTCTCATCCCTAGATTGGAAAAAGGTCTCATCACTACGAGCTCTAAATAATCGTTCAAAAATTTTCTTATGAACATCTGACAATGTTTCGCCCATTTCAGGACGCTTTAAAAGAAACAAAAACTCGTGAATTAAAAAAGGCCACACAAAAAGCAGTCCCTGCGATAGACTGGGTACCGAAGACGCTGGATAACTAGAAGTTTTAGAATCCAAAATGTGAAATGTGAGGCAAGAAAATCATTTTCTAAGGGAGCATTGCCTCTATGGAAATGTAAGACACAGCAGGTAAGCTATATCATTTGGTCAAATAGTAAAGAGAACCATATGTGTGGGATAATTACTGGCTACCTCTTCGTTTATTAAACTTCGATATTTAACAAGGCACACACACGCATACACTAGTTGTCTAACTTCTTTAAAATACTATAAATCACAGAAGAGTGTAACCCTGATTTTCAGTAGCTGACCACACTTCCATAACAACAACATTCATTTTTCAGGGGAGTGAGCTTGGCGGTGGATGCTATCTCCACCAGTTCCGCAGAGCATCTTTGACGGGGACTCATCTAACATGCTTTCCGGTCACTCTTAAGAAAAGATAAGGTTGACGATTCAGGGTATCATTTGCAAGTGAATTTTTTGAAAGGGGATGAACGGGATATTTTCCAAGTGAATAGTACTCAAATATCGCTAAAATGTCCAGGCGAGCGGCGATTTAAAAGGGGAAGATTATCGAGGTTAGACTGTACGTTATCTGGTTTTTCTGTTCTCTTATTTCATTAGATATCACTGCATTTTTTTAATCTCTTGAAAATGAATCAGCAATCATAAACACCTTCTTAATCCTGAAAGTTCTTTCAGAAGTGACTTTTCTGATCTCGCACGCACGCGATGCTTCAGTCTGATTCGTACACAGTCACGCATATTTACAAGGTACTCTCTTTTTCCGTGTACTTATCTGAAGTTTTACTGTCTTTGAATCGTTAGTAGTTGTAAAAATTTCTATCATCGAATAACCTTTCTGTTTTTCGTCAGAGTGGGATTATGAACGATGTTCTCGTAAAATATACTTAGAAACCCTGTCTTAAAAAAATCGTAAAAGATGTCCGTAAAATCTCCTTCTCGTGTTATGTACCTCTCATGTGTTTGTAGATAATTGAGGATTATTTCTGCAGATTCTGTTATTCTAGGAAACCCAGTGTCAGTGCAGGGTTGTGGTCCACGTGCGAAGGTTTATCATCCACTTAGAAAGCTGTGCTCAGGTATAAAAACATTAGTGTCACTTCGGTTTTTCCCTTTCGATGTTGTAACGGATTTTGCCGCGGAAGGAGAACTCATTTACCTCCGGTCATAAAAGAAGGAGTGTTCTCGTAAATTTGCGGCTTTTAGCAATAAAAGAAAGGATTTTCACCTTTATAATGCCATTTGTCACAACCTTCGTGTTTTCCTGTTATTTTAAAAATAGAAACCGGTAAGAGAATAGTTTGTTTCCTTCATAAGCGCGCATACTAACAAAAACCAATAAGTAGTGACTTATTTTGTTTTCTAGTGATCCACAGACAAAGGAAAATCGAGCTTAAAACTATCAAAATATTAAAGGTATGAAATAAAACTTTACGCATACTTAGTAACAATATATGATCGAAGCACCTTAAACCGCCACCCCCGCCTTCCGCCCACAGCTCACAGGTTATAAATCCCATTTTTTTTAATAAATCGAAATATCCCGTCGCACTGCTCCACAAAATCGGTGCAATAATTTCAGAATATTCATTTGAAACAGTATCACCGATTCGCCCATTTTACTTTCTTAAATACGACACGAAACCATGTCAGATAAGAGATTCTCAAAGAAGTTTTGCGGGATGGGTGATATAACAGCTCCCTTGACTCCCGCGTACTCACACGAAAAAGAATGATGCCTTTAGTGACGTTTGGTTAGCTGTCGAAAACCTAATCAGACAACAAACAAAAAGAACCATCTCACTAAGTTGCTCTCTGAGATTAGCTCCAAAAAAAAAAAAAAAAAAAAAAAAGAAAATGTAACACATAAATGCGTAAGTGGGTATTTACTTACTCTTGTATGAAACGTCTCCATTGACAGCGATCTTTGCTCACAGTTCAAGCTTCACTGAGATCCTTCACACGACTTACTTCATACTCCTTATCCTTTTCCTATGCAGACACTCTTGAATCCAGTGTTGCATTCAGAGTTTTTTTCCTGGAGGGGGGGGGGGGCAATTACAAATATTGAGGGGGCTAAAACTTGCTGACTTATTATATAGATATAATCACATTTTTTTTATTAATTTATATAAAATATTCAAATAAAGTACCAAGATTTTCTTATGCTCTTATATCGCAAATGCAAATTCCAAGAAAATTCCACATTCAACAAATGATTAAAAATGTAAAAATGTTATGTCTTTGCCTTAATACAGTAATGCACCACGGATGTCACCATGGGGTGGTGTAAAATATTGAGGATGCTTGCAAGGTCTTAAATCTGTGCTGGAGAAAATCTCGCCAAGACAGGAGTGGTAAAAATATCCTCGCCTTACTGCAAGAGTGTTTCTTATCATTAAGGAATCGTTACAGTGTTACGTGAAAACGTATGGTGTAAGCTATTCCTCTGTCATTTGGTTTCAGTCCCTTTTAGATTATTTAGATTAGCAAGTAGTAAAACAAAACAAAAATACTAACTTAACTCTTTGGATGCCAGTTTGACGTGCTTCGATTTTTTTGTCACAGACTGTAAATCACCACCGCCAAAAAAAAAGCCCTTATTATGGGAAAATTTTTTAATAATTTGTATTGTTAAAAATTAGGTAGAAAATAATTTGTTACATTGGTAGCACAACGTCACGTTAGCTACGCTGAAGCTTAGCTGAATACATGGAAAGTCGGCATCCAGAAGACTGAAATAAAGCTGAATGCCAGCATCCAAAATATGATGATGTATGGCAGTGTAAACATCTCTGCTCTGTGGAATTAGGTTTTTACTGCGGAAGTAGTCCGAGTTATCAGTGCTTGAAAAATTGCCCCTTCAGGGAGGACTGTTTAATGTTTTGTTGAAGGTTGATAGAAATTTCAGACTGAAGTCCATGTAAATGCTTTTTTTTTATTATAATATTTTCCCTCATTTTCTTTTTTTTTTTTTTCTTTTTTATTATTTTCTCCAAATATTCAGCTATAAACGAACACAATTAGACTAAATACAAGGGATGATCGCCCAAAAACCTACGGGTTAGGGGGAACGTTCATGGATTCGGGGGGGGGGGGCTAAGCACCCCCAAGAAGATGTCTGAATACATCACTGATTGAATCTGGTCCTCCAATGACTTCCTTGGCCTTCCTTTACCTTTCTTTCCTGCCATTTGGGCTCGAAAAAAGTTTCTTAGTAAGCGTATTGTCACTCATTCTTTCAACACGACCAAACCACCGGAGAATATTAGTGTCCACCTTTGCTGACAACATTTTGTCTCACATTACGCATCTGCAACACATCTTCATTTTGCGTGCTGTTATTCATTGCATCTGACAGACGTGGCACGACTAGTGTCTGTAATTTCTCGAGCCCTGGTGTAAGTTCCTGCCAACGACGACCCGTTGTTCTGTTTATAGAGGCTACATCACAACGGTTGAATAATGATGTTCGCTAAAGGGTGAGGTCTTTTTCTTCTTCATCATCCAAACTTTTTATATCCAATTGAGGCTAAGTGACTCCCTCATCTATTTCCACAGCTTTCCTACAGTTTTGTTTATATCATCCATCCAACCTTCCCTCTGGTCTTCCTACTCCTTTCTTTCCTTTATATGATCTCTATTCTGTTATTACTGCATTCCATCTATTATTTTCCATTCTTGCTGCATGGTCAGCTCATTTTCATATTAAATTGATTATCTTTTCACCTATGTCTAAAAATGTTTTTCTGGATATCCTCTGTTCTTCCTACTCCTTTCTTTCCTTTATATGAACTCCATTCTGTTATTATTGCAGTCCATCTATTATTTTCCATTCTTGCTGCATGGTCAGCTCATTTCCATATAACATTGTTTATCTTTTCACCTATGTCTAAAAATGTTTTTCTGGATATTTTATTTGTGTTCTTTACTTTATCTTGAAGTCTTATATTTAGTCAGGATCTTTCCATTTTACGTTGTGTTTTTCACAAGTTGTGTAAGATGTTTGTCTTCACAGGCCAGTTTTCAGCGCCATATGTCTTGATGGGTATTACATATTGACTGAAAAGTGTTGTTCTGTTTTGCAGCTTTATTTTACTCCATTAAATCTTCTTTAACTTCCCAAAAACTGCCCACCCCATTTTTATTCTTCTGTCAATTTCTTCCACAAAATCCTGTTTCTTTGTGATAATTTGTTTGCCTATACGTATTCTTCTACATATTGTATTTATTTAACTTTTATTCCAATATTTCCTTCTGCTCAGCTATTATTAAGTTGCTTTGATATTATTTTTGTTTTATGGGGATTAGTTATTTTACAGTCAGGGAGGGACTAATTACCTGGCCGATATTGCTCTTTTTATAATTTAACCTAATTCCAAATGCTTTAACAGAGCTTTAACCGAATTCCAAATGCCTTAACAGATTTAACGTAATTCCAAACTCCAAATGACTTTTATGATTTAACCTAATTCCAAATTCCAAATGCCTTTATGATTTAACCTAATTCCAAATACCTTAACAGAGCCTTAACCTAATTCCAAATGCTCTAACAGATTTAACCTAATTCCAAATTCCAAATGCTTTTATTTTGATAGAGGCAACACAACCTGAAAAATGAAATTTCCTGTCTCACGTTTAGGATTCTAAAACCTCTTTTTATGCGAAGCCTTCGGTAGTCACTGTTTCTCGCCGGGACTGCTTGTTGTGCGGGCATTTTTCATTCGTCCGTTTTTGTTTGTTGTAAATCATCATGAAATGGGTAAAACATTTCAGGATGATGCGACATACTACAAAAGGTGAATCACGTGTCAAGACGACAAATCTGCAGGGATACATTCCGTCCGTGTAGCTTAGTTGGGAGAGCAACTAAAGCTGGAGTGAGGGGCAACGGCTTCAAACTCCGTCGCGGACAAACTTTTGTTTTCACAATGCTTTAAAATAAAACGAAAAGGGAAATCCTCTTTCTTTCGGGAGCCAATCTAATCTTCCTTTTGCAGATTTGAGACCACATCCCCTACTCCGGAACCTTTGTTCTGCCAACTGAACTACGGCGGCTGACTTTTCGCTGCTTCATTGTCCATTTGAGTCATACGTCACATTCACCGATGAGTTATTACATTATAACTACCCCCAGCCTAGAGAAATGAGCTTGACTGGAGACCGAACGGTGAGCCAGGTGACGTTCACAGAGCAGTATACTGTATATACAACCCGAGGACCGGCTTTCGGTTAGTAGAGTGTTCGGAGTCAGAATGGGAAAAGCTGCCGATTTATCGGAGTTTGATAAAGGACAAATTGTGATGACACGGCACCTCGGAACTACGATCTCGGAAACCGCGCGACTTGTGGTCTGTTTATGTACCGCTCTAGTGAGTACATTTCAAAAGTGGTGCGCAGATGACCAAACGACAAACCGTCGTTCAGCCGTATGTCATCCTCAGTCATTGATGACAAAATAGAGCGGAGACTATCGCGCATTGTTCACAGCCACCGCAGGGTCACAGTGAGACAAATCACGCGTAGCTACAACTGTGGTGATCTGCGCAGTGTGTCACAGAGCACAGTTCTTCGCAGCCTTCTGCACATGGGCCTGCGTAGCCAAAAACCCAGCCTGGCCTCCATGCTTACTTCACGTCATCGCCAACAACGCATCAAATAGACACAAGATTATCGAGATTGGACCGTGCGTGATTGGAAGAATATGGCCTGGTCTGACGAATAAAGATTAATGATGCATCACGTAGACGTGAGAGCGCGAATACGTCTGTTACCAAAAGTGACTATAGCACTTGGATGCACTTTTGGGAGGAAACAGGCCGACGGTGGTTGTATTATGATGTGTGCGATGTTTTGTTGGTTCACTTTAGGCCCCATTATCACAATAGCACAATCCCACAGCTGTGAGATATCTGAACATCGTTGCGCACCAAGTTCACCCATTCATGGCATCTGTGTTCCCTGATGGTGATGAGCATTACTGACAGGATAATACGCCATGGCATTCTGCAAGAATTGTCAAGGAGTGGTTCGAGGAATATGCTGACGACTTTCTGTTAATCCCCTGGCCCCCAAATTCACCTGACATGAATCCAATAGGGCATTTGTGGTTCGACTTGGAAAAGCGGGTTCGCGCTAAATCAATACCATCTCGAAATGTACGGGAATTGGAAGACCTGCTGTTGACATCATGGTACCAGATACCCCAGGATACCTATCGCCACCTCCTCGAATCGATGCCTTACCGAGTGGCCGCTGCTTGGTGGGCTAAAGGGTGGGGACGGGAGGGGGTCCCTACAGGTTATTAGGTAGGTGGTCATAATGTAATGGCTTATCGTTGTAAAATGTGCGCGTTCTATGCATTTTTGTATGCCAGCGTTAAAACCGGCAAACATTTGCGGTTGCATATACAAATATGCAATTGCATATAATCCGTACTCTAGTGATAACGCAAACACGTCTTTTTGTTTCCAAAAGAGGTGTCAAAAGGGATGTACGGTTGAATATATGTAAAATATGGATTCAAGCTGCAGGATGTTTGACGGCAAAAACTTAGAAACGATTTGGCTCAAATAAGAAAGTAAAGCTTGGTCTCAATAATTTAAATCGTTTCGTTGTGAGCTGATTAAGTTGGGTGCAGATAGATTAATAAAGATCTATACGCTACTAAGTCACGAAATCCTTTCCATCTGTCTTCAATCGACTGATGAATGAAATCAGAAACAGAAAGATTTCCCGAAGAAGAGACATAAGTTTATAAGTCGACACTTTAGTTGAGAATCTATTAGTGGCCAAATGTTTTCTGATTCACCGGAACCACCAGTTGCTTCATTAATCAAAGCAATCGAACTTCTCTGACGTGTCAGGATATCTTAAAAGTATTTTCCTTCCTTCTGGCGAGTTATTTGGAAGTGCTGGGAACGCCGTTCCGAGAGCACGCCGTGAAATGTAAGTCTTAAATATTTATGATCTGTCATGGTGAGTGAGATATCTCCAGATTGGAAGCAACAAACTAATCTGCTTTGGAGAAGCAGCGATTGCCCTAAATGTGGTATCTTATATAGAAAGCGTTAAGAAATAAAATCAATAGCAGCACTTATCCCTTTTGAAAATGTACGTTTCAATGTGAGTCAATAATCTCTTTAATAATAATTAATCTAACTACAAGTGCGATTCTAATTCTTTTTGCGGGAACCACAGAAGGGAACATGGATTTAAATGAGAATGAACGAGCAAAACCTGTCATCATTAATTTGACGTGCGAAACTTTTTGTTTGAAATCTAACACGGCCTCAACCGTTAATTTGAAATAATAAACTCTTTAACATAATTTAGTCTAACTAAAATGCAGCTGTAAATCCCTTAAAGCAGATCACCCAATAACATACCGGTGTAAATGAGAAGAAATGAACAAGTTATACATTAATATAGATATACACTGAAGAGCAATTGAATTAGAGACAGCTGACGTTATGCAAATGTGGCGCTGTGGGCTACCCTGTAAACGGAAACTACATGACGTATGCAGCGATCCGACAATATAAGGAGTGATGCGACGGGGATCAGTAAGAGTCGGACGCAGTATGGGTAAGACGAAGGATCTAAGCGCACTTGATCGTGGGCAATTTTATCCATCTTGGAAGTCGTGCAGGCACTGGGATTAAATTAAACGAGAAAAGATGTTTAAGTTTCATGTCTGTCTGTTACTTAAAGTATCGTTTCAACCGCTCTCTTTCTGCCCAGAATATTTATTTTAAAAATTCACATCCTCTTTGCTATTAAGCAATAACTAAATAATAATAATAAAAAAAAATAAAAAAAAATTGAGATAAATCAGGTATATATTTCATCATGGTTTTAATAGACTCAACATTTTATTTTCTCGACTACTTCTGTAAACGAGCTCTTGTTCGCGAAAACTAAAAATAAAGGACTTCTTATATTCAGATCCAAAGAATAGCTACTGTGAATCAGTACTTGTCCCGAGAAAGAAACAGTAACGACTTCTGTAACCAGGTCCAAGAAACGAATGCGATAAATCTGTGGTTGTCCCGAGAAAGAAAATGAAACGACTGTATCGATTAACGATTGAAATACGAAAGTACCGATCTACTATACTCGCTACATCGTAACGGTTACGGATATACCAAGTCATCACTAATAACCAGGTCCAAGGAACGACTGCTATAAATCGGTTCTGAGA
This sequence comes from Macrothele yani, assembly GCA_039090855.1. Classification (NCBI taxonomy): domain Eukaryota; kingdom Metazoa; phylum Arthropoda; class Arachnida; order Araneae; family Macrothelidae; genus Macrothele; species Macrothele yani. Next base: position 17,757,975 of record CM077026.1, on the reverse strand, counting down.
AAGTAAAAATAACGAGTAATTTTTTTTTTATTGGATGTTTAACGACCAGCGTGAGCAACTCAATGTGCTATAAGCATTCGCCCGTCCCTAATTTAGTGTCACGGGTTCCAGGGAAGGGAGAGAGCCAGTGCTGTAAGACAAACACAACTTCCATGCCTCACCGGGATTCGAACCCGGATCCCTTTAGGACGAATGATCAGTGGCCATCGCTTAGACCACTGCCCCACCGGGGCTGCAAAATAACGAGTAGTGACTGAAATATGAAAGTACCGATCTTCTGTACTCGTTACATTGTAACGAGTACGGAAGTACCGATCCCTCACTTCCTTCAATCAGAGTCAGTTGTTTGTAAGTGAAACATGTCGGGAAGGTGCAAAAATTATCCCGATCTGTTCCGCTAGGGTCTGGTTCATTTGCCCGACGTTTACTTCACCAAAGGGTCACTTGACCAAAAATCACTTCACCGAAAGATCACTTCATAGAAACGTTCATTTCACCGAATGGTCACTTGATTGAAAAGTTGATTTCACCGAAAAGTCTCTTTACCTAAAAGTTCGGCACCTAAATATCTCTGATTTGATGTCATAATGTAAGAGTATACATATTGAAGTAAATAATAAAAAAAAAAACCTATACCTTTCTCCCAAAGAACATTGCAATTCGACATGTCCTTCTGGGAGTAACTACTTTTCTGACGATAAGCGTATGTAGTCGTAGTTAATTTGCTTTCCTTGGAAATTATAGGAGGAAGGGCTATGAATAAAACAAGGCTGTAATAAATGAAACTCGTGAAGCAGGTCAAAAGTCAGTGTGAAGCCATTAACTTTGAACTGTTCGTAACTGAAAATACACAGTTCACCAGCCTCACTGCCTTAATTCACATTGACACGTGTCAATAAATGTAGACGTGTTGCTTGGCTTGCTTCTGGAAAATGCGAAGGAAAAGGATGGATCTACGGATAAACGTCAAATTTTGGGTGAAATTTAAGAAAACTTCAAACCGAAACATTTCGTATGTTCAATGAGCCGTTAGTAAGGAAAATGCATTCCACGTGCACATGTTGTTAGGTGGCATAAGTTGTTCAGTGAAAACTGGGGTGACATTGAAGGCGACAAACGTCCGATATGCCTGAAGACTTCAAAAAAAGAAGACCATGGGGACAAAACAACGACGTTACTAAGGTGTGGCACGCGGCGGCGCTAACTCCTCCCCCAATCTCCAAGGTTACCCCCGTAGCTACACCAAACCTCTTTTGAATTACAAAAATGTATGGAGCCATTTTATCCTATTCACCTCCAGTTGTGACAGAGTGAAGGATGTTGAAGATAGCTTTCCACCCGACCTACTTTTCTTCTACGTCCTCCTCCTACCGCTTTTGATATCTAAGTCGATCTACGTCACTATGGCAAAATCTACAAAATTGCTTGAGAAATAACTATTAGAATGATAGCAAAAAATGGCAAATGTCGATGGTGAGACTTATTTTACAAGAAAATCTGGACGTTACAAACGGTTGTGCCAAGATGGTTGCGAAGTTTCGCACACGTGAATAAAAAGAAAATCGTAAGATAATTTTTGCTGACATTCTGGGGAACATTCTGATAAATCCTAATCTTTTAGAAAGTATGATCACTTGTTATGTCACCTGAACCTTTCAATAGAATCCTGAAATGAAGAAAAAAATATTGATGCATTGGAAAACACCAACGGCAACAAGTATGAAGACGGCTAGCAATTCCAAGTTGAAGGCCATGTTAACTGCATGTTTTCTTTGAAATTAAGGGTGTAATTTTGGTACACTGAATTACCGATGGAGCAACAGTGAACCAACTACATTCAGGTTCTGCTGACTTCGAAATAAGCAAGTCAGAATAAAGAAGCTAGTCAAGAAGCCACGGGAAGAAGTCATAATGTGTTAAGTCAGGACTTCTGCGTGGCCATTTGGTCAGCGGCACGTTGTAGTTCGCGGCTCGTCCAATCCATCGGTGACGAAGATGTTCATCGAGATTATCTCGCACGTCGCCTAACCAATGCGGTGGTGCACCATCCAATTGGAGAATAAAGTTTTCACTGTCGTCATGCAACTGTGGCATCAACCAAAGACTTAACATATCCAGAAAAGAGCCTCCCGTGACAGTTTTCTCGTGAAAAGAGAAGGGGCCGTACACTTTCTTTTTGGACACAGCACAGAACACATTTAACTTTATAGGAATCTCGCGCGTGTTGCTCTGTAAATCTGGGATTCTCCGTTGCCCAAAAGCGAATATTGTGCTTGTTTACCTGACCACGCACGTGAAATGTAGCTTCATCGGTGAAAACTAAGTGATCGGCAAAATCGTCATTTTCAAAATGGTGCTGCATTTCGGCACAAAATTCAAAGCGCTTTGTCTTGTCAAGGTCAGCGAGATTTTGCAACATCTGCACTTTCTATTCTTACTCAAATTTCTCCAGACAGCGTGCTGTGAAATCTGCACTTCTGTAACCGGGGCTTCCATATTTATCAGAAGTGAATTTCAGCAGCCATTTTGCGGGATAAATAAATGGAATCATTTTCCTTCTATTCCCGCCATTTTGATGGTCTTAGCAGCGAACAGGCCAAGTACTTCTTTTCCCACGCGTCGCAGTAGAGGGGTGTTAGATTTGTAGTTTCGTCGATGTGAGAAGAATGAAACTGGAGTTTATTGTTTTTCCGCCGTTCCATGCAGCACGACGAAGCGAGGACAGGGGGCAGCGAAGCAATTAAGAACATAGAGTTTTGAGAGTGAGGGCGTGGCCGCGCTTTCTAGGAATAGGTCGGACGAGGGGACAGTTTTTTTAGGGGGTTGCTCCCCGGGCAAGAGAACACGAGAGACTCGGCTGGCAGAAATCGGGGAAGAAGGAGGATTTTTAGCGAGGTGCTGAAGGCCTCGCGGGTTTGTTGGAACGGATGAAGTAAGAGGAATGAGACCGGCAGGGAAGAGATAAGCAGAATTCGGCGAGTAGGACGCCGAGGGGGAAATAAAGTAATGAATGTACAAAAATGACGGACAAAAGCTTGGTGACGTTCCCCGCAACATCTGAATAAAAGTCTTCCTCACTGCACAAAAAGAGTTTAACTAGAGTTGCTTTTTGATACATTGTATTTTATTTATCTGCTCCAGTCGGGAGAATTACGGGTTAAACACCCGATACAGAACTTACTGCAGAGTAAACATCAAACGAACCCTCCACACAAGTTGCTGTAATAGAACTCAGCACCAAACCCTGTAACACTTCACGAATCACCCTCCGCGTTGATTTTCCCGGCGCTTCGTTGAATGGCGGTGCAAACACTATCGACGACTCTTCTGATACACGCGGTCGTCCAGGATTTTGAAGTTTGCACAAACAGCCCGTAGTTTCAAATTTTTTTATGCCAATCGTAGATAAATTTTCTGGTTGGATGTTCGTTTCCGAATCGTAATCGAAAATGCCGTTGCACAACAGTTACAGATTCCATTTTGCTCAATTCAAGAATACAAACCGCCTTCTTCACTGCAGACGCTGCCATTTTGGTGGACTAGTCACGTGACACGTGCACTATTGCATACGTCACTTCGCTCAGTAGCGGGACACAAACTTTATGAGTCCATCTATCTAACGGCTCGCAGTTGTGGTCCGTGTCTTCAATTGTTACTGTTTTACAGCATTTCGAAACTGTATACTTCTTTATGAATCACCCCGTATATCTTGTCTGGTTCTTATCACATACATACTTCACTTACGTATGGATCTCGTGGTGTTGCCAACCTCCATTCAAGTGAGAGAGAAGATATCACGTTAAGTTTGGAAAGTGCAAAAGAGAACGAACTCAAATTTACATAGGAAAATGAACTGAAAATGAAAGTTACAATAGAATGTACGTCATAAGTATAAGTAATGTTATAGATGAATATTAATTCAAAATACATTACGAACTCAGTTTGTGTATTGCATTTGTGAATGAAAAATGCACAAACGTCTGGCTCAGTCTAATTTTCATAAATTGTAAGTGTCTTATGAAATCTTCAGAAATTTTGGAAATTTTCTAGCAGAAATATTTTCCTTTGTGATCGCGTGATTTAGATTCGTAACTATCAAATTGCTTAGATCGTACCGAACTGAGTTGATGCAACATTCTTTACGCTGTCAAGTTAACCACAAGTATCATCCTACGGAAAAGTTTAAAAGCGAGAATCGATATTTTTTTAATATAAACAAAAAAGAAATATTCCTCACAGAATTATCGTCTTGAGTATCAGACACGAATTCCGTAACAGCACGTGCTCGGAAATGTAATTTATCGATATTAAGATTTAACACATTTATCTCAATCACATTTTTTACGTCCGCTGCGAGACTTAATTTAATAACCCATCACCAATTTATCGGAAGGCTCTGGCGCGAATTAAGCATGATTTAATTAAGCGAGTTGATAGCATTTTCCACTTTTTCAGCTCGGATGCATGAATATTGATGATGCCCTGTCGTCTTCCACAAAACAGGTTCTTCCGGTTTACTACTGTTTAAAGCAAGCCAAGTATTTATGACAAATTTTCCTGTAACCTAGAGAAAATCCGCTGCTTCTATGCAGCAGTCAGAGACGGAAGCTATGTTTAAATATTTTTTTAAAGAATGACAATATGCAAAAAAATCAAATATTTTCAACGGGACTAATTTTTTAGTGACAAAGTTGCTCATAATGTGACATGCAACTATAACAGAAAAAAACACTTTTAAATTTAAATGATACTGGAACACTTTTTCCTGAAACACAATTTAGTCGATTAAGCTTTCATCAGCTGGAGGTGTTTCTTCTCAATGGGATTGTAGGCTTGCTGTAAAATGCTTTCCATTGTGCCAAAAGGTAAGTGCGTAGAACTGAACGCACCACAGAACCCACGGATCTCAAAATGAGGCAAAATTGTAGCATTTTTATTATTTCACACTAGAAGCATTATATAAATGGGCAATGCGCAAACATAACATAGCCTCTCCTTGACAAATGTCAACCCCGCCTTCTCGTCGTGTATCCTGTTCCCACTAAAAAGGCTCTGACGACAGCCAGACAGCGGCATACCTGTATATACACTGCTGGCCACCCAAAATGCAAAACCAAGAAGGACAAGAGAGAGCAACGACAGATTTACTGAATAAATAACAACAGATGCAAAGATGAAACGATTGAGCTTACAGGCCCGTGCGACTTGCGGAACACGCTGACATCAACAGTTCGTGTGGCCCTAATGGCTGGAAATAACGGCCGCTATACGCCGCGGCATCGAAATCGCTATACAAAACCACATCGCCACATCGAAAGAAGCTTTCGATGTGGGCTTGGGGTATGTCGGACCAGGCTGCTTCCACACGTTGCCACAATTCATCAGGCGTAGTTATGGTTGGCGCACCGATACTATTGTTTTATAGTCCATTGTACATAATTGTTAACTTGATGTTACATTTCGTTGATTTTTAAAATTTTTGGTTTGGCAACGGAGTGGATGCGCATCCGCATTTATGACATTTCACCGAAGCACTCTCGTAGTCATACTTCCACGTGCTACTACGATATTCTTTGGTGAAACTGTCGTACTCAAGTTAGTTGATTTAATATTTTATCCTTTTTAGCACGTCTTTTGTAAAAAAAGATCGTGCTTCTGTTATCGGTTTGTCCGTCCGCCCGTCCGTCTGTACCCACGGAATCTCTGCAAACTATAAGTCCGATTTGAAAAATTAATTTTGCATTCGGAAGCTTGAAATATGCAAATGATGATCCTTCATTTCGTTTTTTTTTTTACGATGTACAATTTTGCCGCTAGGGGGCGTAAATGCAGATGATGTCGAATTCAAAATTACGTTTTAATCCATATATTTTCTTCTTAACCTCCGATTTAAAAAAATTCTTTTATCTTTCGATTCCATTTATGTCGAAGAGTGTTTTAGATATAGTTTCATTTTCAAATTACGCATAGATTTTCCGCTAGGGGGCGTAAAAGTAAATTACATTTTTTCCGATAACTCTTCTCCTAAAACTCCGATTTGAAAAATCTTTTTTTCAGCGGATACATCTCCCAATGGAAAATCTTTTGCATATAATTTTGAATTTTTGGTAAATAATACTTTGGCCACCAGGGGGCGTAAGTGTTAATTTTTGCTACTGATGTATTTGCCATAAAATTTGAGCTTCTAAAATATCGATTGAAAAAATTTTTTCGTGGACTGATGCCACTGACATCGATAAACCTTTTCGGATTATTTTTTTGCTAAAATATCTCACAGTTTCTCCGCCAGGGGCGTAGATGTATATCTCATTTTTGTCAATATCTCTACTTCTAGGGGTTCGATTTGAAATATTCCTTTTTTGTTGGATAGTGATTTCAGTATGACATGTGTTTCCTATAATTTCAAAATTTTCAAGTAATTCATAGACTTTCCGCTACCGTAAAGCTAAATTGCGTTTCTCCCTATATCTCTGCTTCTAAATCACCAATTTGAAAAATTCTTTCTGCACCGGATACAGCTGCTGATGGGAAATCGTTTGCACATAATTTCTAATTTTTGTAAAAAAAAATGGTTTATCCACCAGGGGACGTAAAGCTTAATTTCTGCTTCTGATGTATTAGCAGCAAAATATAAGTCTTTAAAATCTCGATTGAAAAAAGTCTTTTGTTGACCGATGCTACTCGTGTCGACAAACCTTTTAGAAACATTTTCTTCTTAAAATAGTGCATGATTTCTGCGCCAGGGGGCGTAGACGTATATCTTATTTTTGTCAATGTCTGGACTTCTAGGAGTCCGATTTAAGAAAATCCTTCTTTGTTGGATAGTGTTTCTAGTGTGACATGTATTTCCTAAAATTCAAAATTTTCAAGTAATTCACAGACTTTCCGCTAGGGGGCGTAAAAGTAAATTGCGTTTCCCACTATTTCTCTGCTTCTAAACCTACTATTTGAAAAATTCCTTCTGCGCCGGATACAGCTTCTGATGGGAAATCCTTTGCACATAATTTCTAATTTTTGTAAAAAAATGGTATGGCCACCAGGGGGCGTAAGTCTTAACTTCCACTTCTGATGTATTTGCAGCAAAACATGAGCTTCTAAAACCTCGATTGAAAAAAGTCTTTTGTTCACCGATGCTACTCATGTCGACAAACATTTTAGGAACACTTTCTTCTTGAAATAATGCATGGTTTCTGCGCCAGGGGCGTGGATGTATATCTTATTTTTGTCAATATCTCCACTTCTAAAATTTCAATTTGAAAAATTCCTTCGTTTTTGGATAGTGTTTCCGATGCGAAATGTTTTTCATGTAAATTCAAAATTTTCACGTAAATCATTTAAGACTTTCCGCTAGGGCGCATAAAGGTAAATTGAGTTTTCTGCTCCTAAAACTCCGATTTGAAAAATTCTTCCTGTATCGCATACAAGACTTGATGGAAAATATTTTTCACATAATTTCTAATGTTTTGTAAAGAATGGTTTGGCCACCAGGGGTCATAAGTGTTAATTTCTGATTCTGATGTATTTGTTGCAAAATCTGGGCTCCTGAAAACTCGACTAAATTATTTTTTCTTTGACCGATACCGCTCATATGGATAAACCTTTTGAGAATACTTTCTTCCTAAAATAATGCATGGTTTTCCCACCAGGGGACGTAAAGTCACATCTTATTTTTGTCGATAACTCTGTTTCTAAGAGTTCGTAAGCTCAAGATTCCGTTTACACCAATATTTGAGGGATTAAAGACCCGATTGAAAAACTTCATTCTTCCGTCAGATACTATTGTTTTCCATACCGGTTCCATTGCCTTTGAGTAGCTTTTATAAATTTAATTTGCGTCTGAACGGATTCAAAAGACGTGCTCATTACACCCGAAAAATCGGTGTCATCTTTTTTTGGGTTTTTTTTTTTTGTGATTCAAGATCAACTGAAAGTAAGTAATTGCTTTTATTATTATAATTTTTATATTCTAAAAAGCATTTTATAAAATCTACGTAGATGGCGGTGTTGATGTATCAGTATACTATACCAGCATGTTTTTTTTACTTGAAGCTGAGAAATTTCATATTTGTAGATATTTAGAGAAATGACGAATTTGATTTTCTTTCTTTTTTTCGTTGAAATATAGTCTATTTCACATGTATAATAGAAATTCGACACCCTCATTAGGACCGATTTTTGTTTCTTTTGTTATCGATATATAACAAAAGAAAAAAACTCGTTTTTGTTTCTTTTGTGTTCGCAATGAACAGCGAACTGCGTTGAACCTGTGAAAACGTAAACATCTCGTAATACGACTGTTGTTGCTTTTGAAATAGCTGTTGAGTGTGATATGTTTTATTGTGATTTTACAAAGTTTATTGTAAAATCACAATTTTTCATGTTTTTTAACTGTGATGTTTTATTGTACTTAGTAAAGTATTTTAATCTATCATCAGCTTTTAACTACGTTTATTATCGTGCAAAAACAGTTTCCAGAACTTCAATTCCTTGTCTTGCTCAGCACGAATGTTTTTCGATCTCTTATCTCTTATAAAGTTTATTAGAACTATCCGTATAATGTTCAACGTAGTAAATACGTAACAGTAATATGATGATGTCACAAATATCTTTCAAATACGTAACACTAATGTAAAGAAATTTCAAATATCTTTCAAATACGTAACAGTAACATGAAGTTGGTATGTTGAAGTTACAAAGACCTTCCACTGTAACGTATCGGGTATGTTTCAAAGTTATGTGACGTTTAAGGACATTTTGACGTACCCGTAGGGTTTCTGAAATATTACTGTTACATTGTGCAACGTATCTGAAAAGTCTCAATGTTTCAGTACTACGTACTTGCAACATATACGAAATACTCTGTGCTGTGTAGGCCTACGTTCCATTGCAAAAGTTATTCGTCTTCATGTGTACTACCACTCCTCTTTGTTAGTCGTAACAATTTGGAAACACCCTGTATAATTGATCTTTGGTTATCTTCATTGACGAATATTTCAAATTACAAATTTACCTTTCATTTTTGTATTATTTACATCTAATTATTATGTTCTGAGGATGTGTCATCAATCTACCATGATTACGTTTTCATATTTACCTATCATTTTTCCGATGCGAGTTTAGACGCAAGTATATGGAGTATGTCGACGTCGATAACGTCTGCATTTTCTTCCCTAGCCGGCTTTAAGATGGGGCACCAGAAAAGGACGATATGATATGGATAGCCGTTCTCACAGATGAAACTTTCGAAAGCAAAAAGCATTTTTAAAACTAGAGTATTGGTCACAGAAACACGGTTTTCACAGGCAGACTGATGAGTGTAGAACCTGAAGTTGTGAACACGCATTTTCTGCCAAAACATGTGCTTAAATTTCCAAATACAATATAATAATGTTATGCACTTAAAATAAGGAAATAACTTAAATTTTAATACAGTTTCAAAAAGCATGTGTTAATCTAAGTATATCTTTTTGCTTGACATGAAGGCCTATCCATACAATCATAACGTTTAAGGAATCCGAACACCTTCCAAAAGGATTTTTTCAAATTATTTGATTTTTTTTTCTTTTCTGCATTACGTAATGGAATATGGCTAAACATATGGAATAACATGAAAAAAAGTTCTAATTTTTTGTTTTCATTTATAGTTCGAAAAATAAGTAGAAATAGTAAAACATTAATACTTCTGCAAAACATGATAACTCAAAATCAAATCAATATATTTTTATTTTGTAAATTTTAATATGATAACAATAACATCTTATAGGGAATAGACTATTCCTATTATCATAGCGCTGTTATTTAAAAGCTGAAAAAGATGAAGTACTGTTGAAAAGAAAATCATTCAAAATGTATAGCATTATTCATACCATAAAAATAAAAAAATAAAATATAATGATCGTACAATCAAGAGAATAGTCTATTCCTTTTATATTTTTTCGCAATACATTACAAAAATTATGCTTTCAAGCATAATTTTTTGCGTTATGATGTTTTGTATGAAGGCAAAATCTAAAGCAAGTTAGTAAAATCTTGCAATGCATTGATTATGATACGCTCCCTAACATACCAGAAACCATTACTCAAGTTTTGAGGATAATGGCTGTGGAATAAATATAGCTCCTGTGCCCTGACCTTTGACCCTATTTCGATTATATTGAACAGAACCGGTTCAGTGTACCCCCGGAAAAACATGATAAAGTTTTGTCGAAATCGATCCATTTTTACGCAAGTTATGACGCTTAAGTGCAATGGAATGGTTCCCACTCCTATGTCCTGACCTTTGACCCCATTTCGCCCATTTTCAATAAGGTTCGTTTCCAGGAGGCCTTCTTCCACATACTAAAATTTCATCGAAATAGAACAATTTTTACGTGAGTTATCGTGTGGATGGGCGGACAGACAGACTGACAAGCAGACGGACAAAGCTGGAGCATATACGCTTCTTCAACATACGGTTAGAAAGCGTAAAAAATTCCTTTGAAGAAAAAGCTAAAAATAACTTTAAACACAAATCCTATTTTTAAAAAAAATATATTAAACGCGAAAATGTCCCTGACTTATAGATTTCACGATATTTACTATGCAAAACAGTTATTTTTTTCATCCTGAGGGCTGACATAACTTTTCTGCGTTTTCGTACAAGGATTGCATGCTGTTTCCAGTCATGGATTCGAATGTAATGAAAATGTCTTTAACCTTGCAATATGAAAACCATTTGATTTTCAATTCTCAACTTGGTTACTACTTTCAAACAACCTTGAAAGCAAATCATCAAATTGTATGACAGCATCATATACACCAAATTTCACAATTTTGAGGCAAACGAAAACCTTCTTCGGTATTTTCTGCCATATCATGCCTTTGTTGCCAGATGCATGAACAAAATATGTGTTTCCAGATTCTTTTAAGTATTTTAAATAATTGAAATTTTAATTTCGGTTTTCATTTATATACAGGATCAAGTATCAGCGTTCATATTTAATAAAATTGTAATGTAATTGAACATTTAAGCTCAGTTCTGGTTAACATAAGAGTATTTATGGTTCTAAAAAGTTGCTGTCAAGTAACATTAAAACACACAGTCGAGTCACATTGTTGTGACTACTTCCTACTTTTTATGTCAACGGCGCGTATCTTAGGGGGTACATAAGGTGTGCCGTAGGCATTCTTAAAGCATATCACTCGTTCCTGTCATTTATAAAAGGAGAGATTTATCAGATTTGCAAAAAAGGATGAACATCGGCTTTCCCGCTAAGGGTGGCAGTACTTCTGAAACAGCGCAGTTTGTGAACTGTCTGCGTGCCTGCGTGATTAAAATGTATCATGATTGGAGAAATGGCCCCATTGTGAATAAACGACGTGAAAACTGTGGAGCACCACGTGCCATTTATGAGAGAGGTGAACGTTGGCTGCGAAGGTGCGTGAGGGTCGATCGACACGCTACAATAGAGCAACTCACTGGCCGAATGAACCAGGGGGTTACCGGATGTGTGTCTAAAACGACAGTTCAGCTAACCCTGCTGCGTATGGGGCTCCGATGCAGACGGATGATCACTGCACCTATGCTAACGAAGGTGCATCGGTAGAAAAGGCTTACATTTTTACGGCGGTGTCGGATTGGACCTCCTCTGATTGGCAAGGGATTGCCTCCTCCGATGAGTCACGTTTCCTGCTTCGACGAACGGATGGACGTTGGCGGATAAGGCGAGAAACCTCGGGGAACAAACACTCTTCAACCATTGCTGGAAGAGCACAAGCTGCTGGGCTCAGCGTTATGGTCTGAGGAATGTTTTTGTGGCGTTCTCTGGGTCCACTCATACCTGTGAAAGGCAGTATGTACCGAATTCGTTATGAATCCGTCCTTGCAGACCACGTAAACCCATACATGCTGATTGTCTTTTCTGGGGAGGATGGAACCTTCCTGCACGACAGTGCGACGCGTCGTACACCTATAAATGTCCGAGACTGGTTGGAAGAGCACTATGTAGACTTCAAGGTACTTCCTTGGCACTCTAATTTCCCAGATTTAAACCCAATCGAGCATTTGTGGGACCACCTCGATCGTGTTGTTCGCTCTATGGATCCTCCACCACACACCTTCCAGCGGCAGTCAGATGCACTCCAGTCAGCATGGCTCCACATACCTGTGAACACCTACCAGCACATTAATGAGTCACTCCCAGCCCGTCTAGCTGCTGTCTGCCCTGCACACGGCAGTTACTCTGGATATTAGCTGGTGGTCACAATAATGTGACTCAACCGTGTGGCTGTAATCCATGTTCTAAAGAAGATAGAAACGAATTTTAAACGGATTTGGAAAGATAAAAAAACAGGCTTTAACATTAGAACGAAATTGAATTGGGAAATCGATATTTTGATCCAAAATCACATTTTAAATGTGTACGGATATCTTAAGAAAAGTAACCTGTTGGACTTAGGGAGAAATCTATCACAGTCGAAGGTTTTGATAGAATGCCAGTAGCCGAGAGTAATGATCACATCGCGTGTATGTTGTAATTGTCTTTCATCGTGAGTCTCCGATTTTTTTTTTCCGCCAGGGAGCATTCCGATAAAACGGAGTAAGAAACGCAACAGAACGCCATCTTCTTGTTTACACACTTTTTCACCGAGACAGAGGGAGACGAAAAATAAATCTGGAAGTTTTTCTTTCTGAATCAACATTTCTTTTCTGTATATAGGCAGATGAAAATTGTAATCTTAAATAGACTGCAGATATACCGAACGGGCGTCAGACGAAACTGTAAATCAATAAAAATGATGACAGCAAATGGAATCCCAGGGGAACTGAAAACGTCGGTTTTAATCCTTTCCGACACGAAAGAAATATTTCAAAGCATGTTCTTAGATAAACGATTACTTCAGCAATGAAAGCACTAGAACCCTTTGAGAAAACTATGCGTAATTTAAAACACGCAATGTGAGCGGTGTCTTTCCTAGTGAATGAAAATGGTTGCAAAAATTATAAAAAAATAACCAGATTTCTAGAATCGGCAAAATACCTATAAATAGAAATATCAGGTTATACCCCATATCGGAATAAACATGCGCTACAGAGAAAACTGCAGTTGTACTTAAAATGTTTCTTACAGCGGAAAATACCTACAGAGAGGAACTCTTTTAAGTCGAATAAATACCATGTTAGTAAAATCATGCAATGCATTGATTATGACACGCTTTCCAACATGCCAGAAATCATTACTCAAGTTATTACTCAAGTTATGAGGATAATGACTGCTAAATAAATCTCGCACCTGTGCCCTGACCTTTTACCCCATTTCAATGATATTCAAAAGACCTGGTTCAGTATACCTCCGGAACAACATACTAAAGTTTTGTCGCAATAGAAGCATTTTTATTAAAGTTATGAGGATAATGAAGGCTGTCGAATAAATCTCGCTCCTGTGCCTTGACCTTTAACTCCATTTCGATTATATTAAACAGAATAGGTTCAGTATAACTCCGGAACAGCATACTAAAGTTTTGTCGCAATAGAAGCATTTTTAGTCATGTTATGAGGATAACGGCTGTGGAATACATAAATCGCACTCCTATGCTCTGACCTTTGACACCCATTTCGATGATATTCAACAGAACCGGTTCAGTATATCTCCGGAACAACATGATAAAGTTTTGTCTCAATCGCAGCATTTTTGCGTAAGTTATAGCGCATAAGAGCGATGGAATGGATTCCTCTCCTATGTCCTCACCTTTGACCCTATTTCACCCATTTTCAACAGGGCTTGTTCCCAGGTTGTCCCCTACAACATACTAAAATTTCATCGACATCGAACCATTTGTACACGAGTTATCATGCAGACGGACGGACGGAGAGAGAGGCAGACGGACGGGCAGACAAAGCTGGAGCATATACGCTTCTTCAACTTACGGTTAGAAAGCGTAAAGGAAAGAAACATTCAGAAGAATGTTATAAAAATATATACCCCATTGTGAAAAATCTGTGAGTTACTTAAAAATGGGAGTGAAACAATCTTTATAGGGTATCCTGCCAAGAATGGATTCTTTCACATTTCTTTAGAATCAGTACCATTCTTTCAAATTGGAATACACTCCAAACGGCAGAAATACGAAGAATAGAAATATACGAGTATGCACAAAATTTTCGTGATAGCAAAAGCTAAGCGAAGTAAAAGTTATTTTCAACTACTAATTTCGAAAGCAAGGGTGAAAAGTTTTATTAACACCTAATAGCTGGAAAACTGCATTATTTGAAGAGGATAACGAATAATTTACAATACAAAAAGAATTTCTTCAATAGCAATAGCAAGAGTATATGGAAATGGTTTCGAAAGTGACTGGTTTCGGGTGTTAAATACATTTTTAGACGGAGTTTAAGAAGCAGAATTATCGAAAAAAGCGCATTAAATATTTGTGCCTCTTCGAGGGGACATTATATATTGTTTTAGGCAGAAAGCCAGATAAAATGTCTCAGTAGTTAATAGTATCTCACCAAAATTGACTTTTTTCAATCGCGCATGTGCAGATATGTTGTATACGAAAACGTAAATATGTGCCATCTAGTGGTCAAAGTGTTGGTTAAAAATTTCTATAAATATATGCAGAACATAACGCACCAGATATGCTGTCCGACAAAGAAACATTTTTTTAAATCGGACTGTTAGAAGCAGAGATATCGAGAAAATCATTTTATCGAACAAAAATGGTACACACCTGTATCATTTTTCAATGTAATCTCCATTTTGTGCAATGCAAGTCCTTCAGGGCTTACAAAGTGCATAGAATCCTGTAGAAAAAACGTTCTTTCGGTAGCGTGTGTGGCCACTCATGCACCTCTTTATCCGACCTGAAAGTATTTCCTCCCATCGCACTTTTGAGTGATCCAAAGATACTGTAATCACTTGGGGTAAGGTCTGTTGAGTACGGCGAATGTGGAAGACAAACTAACTGCAGGTCTTGTATGGTTGCAACAGTTGCAAGGGCAGTATGGGGCCAAGATTTGTCATGCTGCAACAAGGCACCAGTACTCAGAACTCCATGTCGTTTGGAGTTGATGGCAGGTCGAAGATGATTCCTGATAAGATCTGCACACGTGTCACTAGTTAAAGTGTTCCCCCTAGACATGTAGTGTTACAAAATTGCACCTTGTTTACCTCAAAAGGGAGTCAGCATAACCTTTCCTGCAGTTGGCGGAGTAGGGAACTTCTTCGGTTTTGATGAGGAGGGATGGCGCCCCTCCTTGCTGGCGCTTAAGGTTTCAGGCTGATGGTAATGAATCAAGGTTTTTTTTTATTGAAGGTTTAACCCTTTAACGACCATGACCCACAAATCGTGTATCACTCCAAATACCATAACGCCCGAAACTGTCTGTTGGTTCACTTCTTTGTTTAATAACAACAATAGTGACTGAGGGTGACTCTTGCTGATCCCTCATAGGTCGAGAACAAAATCTTTATTACTCCAAATACCATAACGCCCGAAACTGTTGGTTCACTTCTTTGTTTAATAACAACAATAGTGACTGAGGGTGACTCCTGCTGATACCTCATAGGTCGAGAAAATTTGAAGAACAGGTAAGGGAAGGAAATCTGACTCACTCTATCTAGACAGGCGTTTCAGGTGGCTGTAGCCGTTTGTATGTACAGCCGTTTTGGGCGCCATGGTCGTTAAAGTGTTAAAGAACACCGTAAGGAACTCAATGGAGTATAAGCAGTCGCGCGTGCCCAATTTAGGGTCACTGGTTCCAGAGAAGGGAGAAAGCCAGCGCCATAAGACAAACACGAAATCCATGCCTTACGGGATTCGAACCCGGACACTTAACGCACAAATGATCAAAAGCCAGCGCTTAGACCACTGCGCCAACCGGGGCTGCAATCCAGCTTTCACCTCCACTACAATTCTGTGTAGAAAACCATAACCTTCTTCTTCAACACGTCGCAAAAGTTCTTGAACGGTGTCAACACGTCGTTATTTCAATTATGGAGTCAGTTGGCGTGGCACCCACCTTGCAGATACTTTTTTGAACTGGAGCACATCATGGATGATGTCGTGCGCTGAACCACGACTGATGTTCAACAGTGTGGCTATTTCATCCACCATCACTCATCGATTTCTCATCACGCCATTTCGGAACTTCTTAGTCCATTCGTACACTAGCTGGAGTTACAGACAGGCATTACGGAAACTGATGACAGAACGTTGCTCTTCATTGGTGCATGACTCAAGTGGAGCGTCTATCTTTACACTACTAATGTGACGTCACTAACCCAGGTAGCAATATTAGGTTGGACCAACCGTGGGCTTTCAACGGTCGGCCCAGAGACGAGGCGACTCGGCGGCCAACAATTGGATATGTGTTGGTTCAACGTTGGACCCACATTGGAAAACTGTTGCAAACAGATTTCCAATGTGATGCTGTGTTCTTGGACAACCATGGTTGGTCATGTGTTGTTGGACAACCATCGGACAACCGTTAAGTGGTCATTTGTTGATAAATGGTTGGTCATGTGTGGTAGGAAAAACCGTTGGCCAATCTTCGATAAACAACACAACCTTTGACCAACGCTGCGGACGCAAAAATATCATTGGGCCAACAGTTGGCCAATGTCAGTGTGCTACTGGGGAGGCTGCTATGCACCGTGCTGCCACCTGTAAGAACAACTTCTGGTCATTGATAATAATATTGCCATCACATGATATTGACACTGCATTTTAAATTTTTTATGGCACTTTTAAGGTTTCCATTGGACTTTATATTTGAGAAAATACTATCCCACACTCACACACGCGGGTATGTGTGTGTGTGTGTGTGTGTGTGTGTGTGCGCGCGCGCGCGTGCGTGCGTGTGTGTGATATCATTTCCTCAAAATCCGGTGGTATAGTTTTACGGCTATTCGTCGGCAGTCAGAGCCCCTTCATTGGGAACAATATGCACCAAAACAAGTCGAAAGCATGCCGGAGTGACATGGAGGAGACAGGCTCAAGAGAGACAATTGTGGAAGAAACTTAGGTAGACCTCATACCTATACACTGAAGAACAATTGAATTAGAGACAGCTGGACTTATGCAAATGTTGCGCAGTGGGCGGTCCTGTAAACGGAAAGGACATGACGTATGAAGCGATCCGACAATATAAGGAGTGATGCGACGGGAATCAGTAACAGTCGAACGCAGTATGGGCAAGACGAAGGATCTAAGCGCATTTGATCGTGGGTAAATTGTCAGGGCGAGACGAATGGGTCATTCCATCTCGGAAGTCGTGAAGGCACTGGGATTTTCACGAGCCACTGTTTCACGGGTGCACCGTGAGTACATCGAATCCGGTAAAACCATCCCTGCAAGGGCCAACTGCTGTGGACAAAAGCGTGTGGACGAGCGGAGTCATCGTCGGCTAGCTCGCGTTGTAAAAGCGGATAGACGAGCCACCGTGCAAGAAATCACTCGGTAATTTAACGCTGGTGCACAAAAGCGTGTAAGCAGCCACACCATCCAGAACCATCTCCTCGCTATGGGGTACAGAAGCCTTCGTCCCACGAGGGTACCGCTGCTGACCGCACATCACAGGGTGCAAATATTAGCATGGGCGCGGGAACATCGCCACTGTGTCCTAGACATGTGGAAAAATGTTGCCTCGACTGATGAGTCGAGATTCACGTTGGCACATGCGGATGGCAGGATACGAGTACGGCGCAAACCACATGAAGCGATGGATCCTTCTTTCAAGCAGGGTACTCTTCAAGCTGGTGGGGGTGGCATTCTCGTCTGGGGACTGTTTGCGTAGACTGAAATGGGACCCCTGGTACGTGTGGCATTGTCCCTCACAGGTCAACGTTACCGGGATATACTGGACGACCATTTGCTCCCATTTGTGCGTCTTCAACATACCACTGGTGACCTCATCCTGCACAAGACAATGCACCATGCCATCACTCGCGAATTGTATCCGAATGGTTGGATGAACACTCCACCGACGTGACTTCGCTTCCTTGGCTAGCTAAGTCACCTGACCTCAATCCCATCGAGCAAATATGGGATGCCATCGAGAGAGATGTTCGAGGCTCTGACCCCCCTACATCAAATCTTCGTGAACTGTGGGAGCTTGTTCAAGGGTCGTGGATCCGTATGGCTTCCCAACGCTTCCGGTGTCTTGTTGAGTCCATGCCGAGACGAATCATCGCCGTCATCAGGGCGAAAGGTGGTGCTACGCGTTACTAGACAGGTATTTCTAATTCAATTGCTCTTCAGTGTATATAAGGGAGGCTATAACGACCTGTTAGCAACTCAGTGGGGTTTAACCAGAAAGCCGTTTTTAATTGGGGTCCATTGGTTCCAAGGAAGTGATAGAGCCAGTTCTGTAAGATGAGCTCGCATGCCATATCTCACTAGGGATACGAAAGCATCTCAGACGAACGATTAGAATCCACCACTTCCTACCGTTCAACTACAGGGGCAACTCAGTCCAGTTTTCACAAGCGCAGATATTTCTACAAGTACCTCTGAAACAGGAATATTCGTTTACATAGCCTAGAAGCAAAACAGCTTTTTTTACCAGAAATTACAATCTATATGCAGAAGATTTCACATTAGGGACTGTGTCTGAAGCAAAAACTATTTTTAATCCCGGACATTTAGAAGCAGAGATACTGCAGAAATCTCAATTTATTTTTACCTTGTGGTAAAAAAACTCGGCACAGCTTAAAAATGTAAATCTGCTGCACATAGCCGTCTTTATAAATGACACTGAAGGAAAAAATAAATTTTACAATCGGAATTTTTCTGAAGCAAAGATATGGAATAAATTGCCTTTTGAATTCGGGATTATCTGCCATTTTGCCCTCTCGCGGCAAACCTATGCACCTAAAATGGACGGTAATCGTTTATAAATTTCTTGCGTCCTAAAAAGAAAATGTTTTTTCAAATCAGACTGATATACATATGGTATCCATAGGCGGAAGGACAATGTGATTCTATAAATAAGTCCTCTTTTTTTATCCACAGGCGGATGAACAATGTGATTCTATAAATATGTTCTTTTTTTTATCCACAGGCGGATTGACAATGTGATTCTATAAGTACGTTCTTTTTTATCCACAGGCGGATGGACAATGTGATTCTATAAATATGTTCTTTTTTTATCCACAGGCGGATTGACAATGTGATTCTATTAAGTACGTTCTTTTTTTATCCACTGGCGGATGGACAATTTGATTCTATAAATACGTTCTTTTTTTACGCTTTCCAACCGTAGGTTGAAGAAGCGTATAATGCTCCAGCTTTGCCCGTCCGAACGATAACCGGTGTAAAAATGGTTCGATTTCGATGAAATTTTACTATGTGGTAGGGGACCACCTGGGGACGAACCCTATTGAAAATGGGACAAATGGGGTCAAAGGTCACGACGTAGGAGCGGGATCATTCCATTGCCCTTATGCGTCATAACTTGCGTAAATATGGTTTGAATTCAATGAAATTTTGCTATGTGGTAGGGGACCGCCTGGGGACGAATCTTATTCAAAATGGGTGAAGTAGGGTTAAAGGTCAGGACATAAGAGCGGGATGCATTCCATTGCCCTTATGCATCATAACGTGCGTAAAAATGGATCGATTTCGATGAAATTTCAGTATGTGGTAGGGAACCACCTAAGGACGAACCCTATTGAATGTGGACGAAATGGGGTCAAAGGTCAGGACATAGGATTGCGATCCATTCCATCGCTCTTATCCCATATTACTAAGGTGGACGTCAAGTAATTTTGCTTCCTATACTTCCAATGGAAAAACTTTTGTACACATTTCCTTCACAATTAATGTGTTCTCAAGGATGAAAATTTGAACATCGATTAAAATAACTTTATTATAACTTGGAATACTTAATATTTTCTTAAACATAACCAAAATTATATTAAAAATCAATAACTTTTCCTTTTGTGGTGTTGAAACCAGAAAAAGGATGGCACGACCTGTACTTTGATGACGTCAGTAGACAAACAAATGTTGGATTGCATAATTATGGTTATGTTTTAGAAAATATTAGGTATTCCAAATTATAAAATGAAGCTATTTTAATCGATGTCCAAATTTTCATCCTTGGGAACGCATTAATTGGGAAGAAAATCTGTACAGAAATGTTTACATTCGAAGTACAGGAAGCAAAATTACTTGACATTCACCTTAAAGGAGCAATTCTTGTATGTATGTAAATTTTATTTTGAAAACGGCTCTAAGGATTTTGATGAAAGTCGTTAACCTACCGTTTTCTGGTACTAGAAATCGATTTAGCTTGATCTCGACTTTAAGAAAATTTGTTTAGTGGGTTAAATAACCACCCCGAATTACCAAGTTTGTAGTGTGGTGTCATGGCGTCGCCCCATTAGATTTTGGCGCGCGGTCATGCCATCTATCTCATTACGTCACGCGTTGTTTGTTGATCCTATTAAAGTTTTATGACGTCACACCTTTCTAGCAGATGGTCGCGATTCCCATCTTCCTCATTACGTCACGCGTTGTGCGCGTATGTTCGTCCGCACGATGACTAGCATAAAAATCGTTCGATTTCGATGAAATTTTAGTATGTGGTAGGGGAATACCTGGAAGGAACCCTATTGAAAGTGAAAGAAATGGGGTCAAAAATCAGAACATAAAAACGAGGACTATTCTATTGCTCTTATGCGTCATAACTAACGTAAAACAAGTTCGATTTCGATTAAATTTTAGTATGTGGTAGGAGAAAACCTGGGGACAAACCCTATGGAAAATTGGCGAAATGGGGATCAAAGGTCAGGACATAGAAACGGAATCACTTCCATCGCCATTATGAGTCATTACTTACGTAAAAATCTTTCGATTTGGATGAAATGTTGGTATGTAGTAGGGACCTGTCTGGGGACGAATCCTTTTGAAAATAGGCGAAATGGGGTAAAGGTTAGGACACAGGAGCGGGATCTATTCCATAGCGCTTATGCATCATAACTTCCGTAAAATTGCTTCGATTACGACAAAACTTTATCATGTTATTTCGGGGATCTACTGAACCAGTTCTGTTGAATATCGTCCAAATGGATCAAAGGTCAAGGCACAGGGGTGAGATTTATTCCACAGCCATTTTCCTCATAACTTGAGCAATAGCTTGAGTAATGATTTCTAGTATATTGGAAAGCGTATCATAATCAATGCATTGCATGATTTTACTAACATGTTTTTTATCTACAGGCGGATGGACAATGTGATTCCATAAATACGTTCATTTTTTTATCCACAGTCGGATTAACAATGTGTTTCTATAAGTCGTTCTTTTTTTATCCACAGGCGGATGGACAATTTGATTCTATAAATAAGTTATTTTTTTTTATCCACAGGCGGATGGACAATGTGATTCTATAAATACGTTCTTTTTTTTATCCACAGGCGGATGGACAATGTGATTCTATAAATACGTTCTTTTTTTTTATCCACAGGCGGATTAACAATGTGATTCTATTAGTCGTTCTTTTTTTATCCACAGGTGGATGGACAATTTGATTCCATAAATACGTTATTTTTTTTATCTACAGGCGGATTGTCAGTGTGATTCTATAAGTCGTTCTTTTTTTTTATCAACAGGCGGATGGACAGTGTGATTCTATTGGCACGTTCTTTTTTTTTTTTATCTACAGACGGATGGACAATGTGATTCTATAAGTACGTTCTTTTTTTTTCAAAAGACGTGCTAAAACTTATGCAAGTGAAGAATGTGTAATATACGGAAATCATTTTATCCTGGTTGTGCAGACTTGAAATTTTTAGGAATTATTTTTTCGAAATAAGTATTCGGGAAAAGGAAAAGTATATATATACACTGCTACTAAGTAACTTAAAGCACGTTTCTTAAAAAAACGTGTATGCTTATAGTAGCACTTTATACATCTGTCTGTCGACACCATATCTGTTCAATTATTTGGCCAATTTGGAACATTATTTTTGCACTCGGGAGCCCAAAATGTCGAAACACAATTTTGTCGCTAGAGACCGAAAATGCAGACTCTGTCTGATCCAAAATATATTTTATTCCATATCAGTACTTCTAAACATCCGACTGAAAAAACATTTTTATCTTTCGGTACCGTTTATTACGGAGACTATTTTGTGTAGTTTCTTTTTAAAGTAATGTACGATTTTACCGCTAGGAACATAAGAGATAAGTCATACGCCCAATATCTCTGCTTCTGAAAACCCGATTAGAAAATTTATTTTTGCATTGGATAATGCTGCTAGTTGAAAATGTTGTGCACGCATTTTCTGTTTTCTGGTGAAGAACTGTTTTACAACCAGGGTGTGTCAGGTATAATTTCTGTTCCCGATGCACGTCGTATTTGTAGAAATATCGACACTTCTGAAATCTTAATAATCAAAAACATCCCTTTGTGGTCAGATACCGCTCACCACGGAAAACCTTCTGAGCATTTATTCTGCTTAATGCACAGTTTTTCAGTCAAGGAGTGTAGATATATATACTTTTTATTTTTCTCGACATTACTGCTTCTAAAAGGCCAACTTGAAAACTTCTTTGTCGGACTGCGTTTGTGATGCCGTACGTTTAGCATACAATTTCGGTTTTTCTTTTAAAACAAAAGTTTCTCACTGGCGTGAGGAAATTCACGTTTTCGGTCAGAGCATAATTGCAGCAATATCTGGGCGTCTATAAACCGGATGGAAGAATTAATACTTATATCAACTATTACTTACTACGAAAACATTTTATGCGCATTTCTTGCCACATATAATACACAGTCTCCTCCCTAGCGAGCGACAAGTATATATTATGTTTTTCTCGATACTTCTGCTTCTAAAAGTCTAATTTTGAAAAATATTTTTAAAATCTCATGCTACTCTACTGGCGAAACGCTTTGCAGGCATTCGTGCGTTTTAATAGTTCATATTTCTGGTGGTAGGTGGTGTCAGCGTGCATTTCTGTTTTAAAATGCATCTCCACTTCTAAAAATCCTATTAAAATGTTGCTTGTTTCCACATGCCATTTGTCATTATAAAGATTGTGAACATTATCCACTTTAAATAACGCAGAGTTTTACCTCTAGGTGTCGTAAACATAAAAGCTTTTATCTCGCTATCTTTCCGTTCGGAAAACGTATTGAAAAACTCTAATTCCCTTCAGTAGCTTTTGCTGTGAAGAATAGTTTTTGCATTTTTTTCTACGTTTCGATTATTTAAAATTCTTCCTCCTGCCTCCTGCGGGTCTCGGAATATCGACCTATTTGAAAGACTTTATTCGATTCTTGTTGTGCAATGCTCTTCATCGTGAAAAGTGTTTTGTACCCATTTTCTTCTTTAAATAAAGAATAGCTTTCCCTATAGGGGCGGGGGAAGGGGATAAATTTTTACCACCGTTTTCCTCTATATAACTTCTAATAGGATTCCTAGGTGGATCCCCTTGCGTTGTGTTTGAGATCTCGCATTGGAATGATTTCGTGGATTCCTAGTTTTTTTGTCAGCTAAAGTTCTGTTAATTTTATACTATTCTTTTATTTTTCTTGTATTGTCGTACGGCATTTTAATATGGGGTGCGACTACAAAGCGTAACATTATTCGTTTATCTGTGTTGCAGAGGAAGTTGTTAAATTTTTCGGTTGTTTCAGAGGTTCGTGTTCGCCATTTTCAAATATTTACTATTGAGCAACTACATAAGTACAGATTGCTGATGGTGATCCATGAACGTATTTATTTTTACAGGAAGATACTCCAACTTGATTGCATTACGACGTACCACTCACTCTTATGATACTCGTGGTGGGTGGGGTTTTTCTGTTCCGTGGGATCGTACAGGTTTAACGTTTAATAATAACGATGAGTTGGGATTACGTGAGTGGAATGGATTACTGTTGTTTATTAAATCAGAGGCACGTTATACGATATTTAAAAGCAAGTGCTAAGGAGTTTGTTGATGGGGAAATTGAATATTGGAATTTATTTGCTTTATGATTTGTAAAAGAAATGCATTGTAAAATTGCTTTCGTTATCCTGACTGAACTGGAATATTTTGTTTTTATTTAGAGGGGATCAGAGGCTTGTCAGGTAGTATTTCATCCTTTTTTCCGTGGCTCCTTGCTGCTCATTTACTGATTTTTAACATATAATATTTGATTCATATTGACAATAGGTAATTAGTCTATTTACCTTATATTAATTTTCAATGGAATGAGTTTTGTTGTTGTGCTGAATTTGTAATTACAGTGAAAGTCTTGGTGATTTGTTGTATTTTGTGAGTTTTATTGGTGAATTTGTTTATTTTATCTGCGTAATTAGTTTATGATTGTGGCACATATTGTATTTTTACTAAGTATTATATTACTTTTCTATAATATTGTATAGCAGAATTTTTATAAACTAAATAAAAAATAATAATTGTTCGATTTGAAACTCCTTTTGCTTCTGATATCTTCCGATATGTGAGACATGTAACGCACAATTTGTTAATTTCCATAATACACTTATCAGCCGTTAGTGCGAGTAAATCACTGTTTTCCTTTGTAGATGTGTCACAGGTCATAAAAATGTGGATGCATTTTTTTGTAACCGGTTTCATTCAACATGAATAACAGCGCTCAAAATGCGCATCTAAACATTTTTGGAACTTTATTCTAGGTAGTGAAAGTGCATCCCTTTTTTTTATAATTTTTTTTAGATTTCCTAAAAATCTGCTTTAAAATATATTTTTACCAACGAAAAAATTTCGAAAGACGTGCTCATTTCAATCGAAAAATCGATGTCATCTTTCTTGTTTGAGATTCAAAGGTCGGTTCGTAAAAGTAAGATCAAAATCATCTGCCGAATAGACGTTTCTGATTATGTTGGGCTCTTAATGGGCAAAACTGCATTCACAGCTCCAACTTCACTAACAGGAATCTGAAAATTATGCCAAATGTGGTAAGAAAGATCTTTGTTAGAAATGCGATTGTTTTTGAAAACATGGCATCACATTGTCAAGTGATGCCATGTTTGTGTTTGTTTTTGAAAACATGGCATCACATTGTCATCACATTGTCTGTGTTTGTTTTTGAAAACATGGCATCACATTGTCAAGCAGCAGTTTCCGGTAGCATTTTGACTTTTTTTTTTTTTTTTTATTGTAGGTTTAACGACCACCGTGAGCAACTCAATGGGCTATAAGCAGTCGCCCGTCCCTAATTTAGGGTCACTGGTTCCAGGGAGGGAGAGAGCCAGTGCCGTAAGACAAACACAACATCCATGCCTGACCGGGATTCGAACCCGGACCCCTTACGGACGAATGATCAGAGGCCAGCGCCTTAGACCACTGCGAGGCCAGCGCCTTAGACCAGGCAAGTCTTCCGGGCATTTCAGATCACATGTAGAAGATATTAGGAAGAGAGTGTCTAAGCCCAGGTCTTAAACAACCCTTAGAAATAGAAAGCTAGGAGATTTGAGCTAGAGTGCCCGAAAGGAAAGTGACACGGAAGCGAGGTAGAAAGGGGAGGAAGACGCCCTTATTAATACCGGTGGGCCAGTACCCGGGGCCCGACGGTTTAACCTGCCCACCCGACCCATGGTGGATATTTAGTGGTTCGATCGTTCGTACTTGCCTGGGATCGAACGCGAGGTCTTCCCCGTGGCAGCCACGAACGTTGACCACTAGGCCACCAGCGTCCCAAAAGAAAATAAGCCAAAGAATGAAGGATGCAGTGAATGCATATCCCACCTTACTCGTGGTGAATACAGAGGTTGCTCTTTGTGAGCATGTGGATTATCCTCTGGCCATATTTGGCAAAGACGCGTGTTGACAGAACGATGTAACGAAAATTAGCTTGGTCAGTCTACAACATATTTAGAAACCATTGGAAATCCTCAGTGACATTCACCAGACCCCATTTGCGAAATTCCTCTGTCTGTGCGGTATCTCCCGGCAATAGCTATAGCTATTGTAAAGTTTGGAGTTTGTATGGATACAAATTTGATGGTCCCGTGAAGGATACGAATTGTAGATGTTCTCGGTATTTCCAAGAATATGCCGATTCACGAGCACACATCGTTCCACTTGTCGTTTGAGATGAAGTTCGTCCATTTGAGATGTCACAGCATTCGAAATGGACTCCCTTAACCCTGGACATCAGGGTCACGTGAGGTCCAACATATTTCAAGTTTAATCAAATCGCCTCACCACACACTGCAAACCGACAGAGACGATGGGACCTTGGCCTTCCCTAAGTGCTTTCTTTTTTAGGAAGCTTCGCAAAGCTTCTCTTACCGATTCTTCGCTTATATAAAAACGATTCGCTAACAAATCTTTATCTAACTGAATTAACATCGTAACAACACACATTCTGAACATCGTTTCCCAACCCTTAAACCGGCTGGAACGAGTTAACTCTGGGTTAGCAAAATTGGCTGAAATCAACTCCAATGAATATATTCGCTGTCTAATAATTGGTCGAACGCGGTTGGGAGTGAACCTGCGCGTCAGAAAACGTTGCTTTCCCTTTAGCCTTCTTGATCAAAGTGATCATTCATGGGGATGATTGACTCTAATCATTTGGGACGGATTAGCAGCTGTGAAGACTGCAATAATTGCTAGGATACTACGAAAGAAGAGAGAAGATGTTTGCGTCACTTGTTTCAAACCAATGGCATGATGTTCGTGACAGTGGTATTTAGCCTTCCCGACTGTGCCTTGGTGTATGGAGCAGAGAACAAAGGACTAGAAGGCAGCTCATATCCCTAAGGTTTTGATGGGCACCGGTGATGGTTGTTTGCAACGGATTTATGATCGTTATTGTTGAGATGAGCGCGGAAAAGGAATTGTCTTGCCGTAGCTTTCGTAAAACCCGGCCGACGTATGAACATTTCTGTTTAGAGAGTTGGGATACAGAAGGAAAAGAATTGAAGGAAGTGCCGAGATGGGAGGAGGAATGGAATTGGAGGAACTGCATAAATGAGAAAAGGAAAGGAATTGGAGAAACTGCATAAATGAGAGCAGGGAAATAATTGGAGAAACTGCTCAGATGAGAGGAGGAAAGGAATTGGAAGAACTGCTGAGATGAGAGAAGGAAAGGAATTGTTTTACCATAGCTTTCTTAAAACCCGGCCGCTATATGAACATTTCTGTTTAGAGAGATGAGATACAGAAGGAAAGGAATTATCTGAAGGAAGTGCTGAGATGAGAGGAGGAATGGAATTGGCGGAACTGCATAAATGAGAGGAGGAAAGGAATTGGAGAAACTGCTTAAATGAGAGGAGGAAAATAATTGGAGAAACTGCTGAGATGGGAGGAGGAAAGGAATTGGAGGAACTGCGGAGATGAGAGGAGGAAAGGAATTGGAGGAACTGTTGAGATGAGAGGAGGAAAGGAATTGTCTTTCCATAGCTTTCTTAAAACCCGGCCGCTATGTGAACATTTCTGTTTAGAGAGCTGAGGTGAGAGGAAGAAAGAAACTGGAGGATCTGCTGAGATGAGCGGAGGAAAGGAATTAAAGGAAATACTGAAATGAGAGGAGGAAAGGAGTTGGAGGAACTGCTGAGATGAGAGGAGGAAAGGAACTGGAGGAACTGCTGAGATGAGAGAAGGAAAGGAATTGTTTGGCCGTAGCTTTCTTAAAACCCGGCCGCTATATGAATATTTCTGTTTAGAGAGCTGAGATGAGAAGAGGAAAGGAATTGTTTTTCCATAGCTTTCGTATAGCCCGACCGCTATGTGGACATTTCTGTTTAGAGAGCTGAGATAAGAGGAGGAAAGGAACTGTCTTGCCGTAGCTTTTGTATAGCCCGACCGCTATGAGGACATTTCTGTTTAGAGAGCTGAGATGAGAGGAGGAAAGGAATTGCTTTGCCGTAGATTTCGTAAAACCTGGCCGCTATGTAAACATTTCTGCTTAGAGAGCTGAGATGTGAGATAGAAAGGAACTGGATGAGCTACTGAAATGAGAGGCTGAAAGGAATTGGAGGAACTGCTGAGATGAGCGGAGAAAAAGAATTGCAAGAACTGTTGAGATGAGACGAGGAAAGGAATTGGAGGAATTGCTGTTATAACAGCTGGAAAGTAATTTTTTTGCCGTAGTTTTCGTGAAACCCGGCCGCTATGTGAACATTTCTATCTGTGAAGCACAGAAAGTGAAGGACATCATTTGCTTCTGGTACATCGGCAGCTTAAACGGTTAACTAGAGGGATGAATGGAATTCACATATGATTAATATCAGCAGCTTACCACTTAGTGTATCACATTCCTATGTCTTTCAGGTTTACAAACGTGTAAAGGCCTACCTCCTCGTATTTTCCAACTAAACGTTTTTGAGTTGTTATACAAAATCGTTCTACTAGCTGATACTTATCGTGCAAACCGTACTGTGAAACGCGCATTTGTTCTTTTATTATAAACTTTTGAAATTAAAACAGACTTCTAAGCCAAGCGGTAGGAGTCCACTCTAGTAATCGGAGTGGAGAAATTGCCCTTTCACATACAGGTACAGAGGAAGTTCACCCATTTTTGAACGATTTTCCAGCAATAAAATTATTGTTTAAAATGAATTTATTTTTTCTTAAATGTTTTATCTGATAGCTTTTTGTCTGGAATTTGAACCTTCATTTAGATTTCCAAGATAACAGGGCATTTGTTAAAGTGTGTAGCGGTATTTTATTACACTCCTCTTTCACTGATTTCCATTGTCCAATCATTGTTTTAGGTCTCTGAGTATAGAAATCGCTCTCCTTTTAACAGTCCGAAGGTAAAATAGTCCATTAGTGACAGATCAGGGAACTTTGAAGGCATATGAGCAAAAGATATAGACTTGATAGTCCTTTCTCTTTTTCGTTTTTTCAAGAAAAAAAGAGGTAGATCTGTATGCATGACTGGTAGACTTATCCTAGTGGAGTTCTTCTTCTTTAAGACTCTGTGAATATAGGAATGGTATTTCGTTTTTAAATATAGGAGTTAAAACACTATTTTGTTAATATGTAGAATTTATTTTAACATTCTTTCAATTTTTCTTAACTTTAATTTTTCATTGAACGAGAAACGTTCAATAATCACCAGAAATGGAAACGGGTCACGGGTCACGGGTCAATGGGTCGACAATTTCTTGAGAGGCCAACGGTCAGGTCAATTAGTTCCTGACCCAATTTTGATCCGGTTTTATTCCCGTTTTATTTTTGAAAAGGGAACAATATATTCCAAAATAAAATGCGTGTTGTAGAATTCTGTAGTCGATACTGGTGCTCACGGAGTGAATAATTATTTGCCATGCAAAAATATTTTCGTCTCTTTCTTAAAGCAACGAAGATTTCCACCTTTCGATGTCAGATACACCGACACCATATCGTAAAAAGATACTTTCTTTGCGTTCTTTTACAGTGCGAATGCCTACAGCAAGGTACAGGCAAACGCTATTCGCTTGCTTCTCAACTGATTCACTCTCTCCGTGCCAAGGTAACTGTATGACTGAGAGTTACTTTTCACATCGCATATTTTACATTGATCATTCAGAGGTTTTCGATTGATGTGCTAACATCCCGTTCCCATGACATGTCATGTCGAAATTAACTCCTTTTTTGTTGTTATAGATGGATTTAATATTAAGGAGGTTGAGAAAGGTGCCAAGAGCGAACAAATACGTGCTTGTTGATAACCACAAAGGGAAGAGTGAATGCTGGAAATTGTTTTGTCTCATTAAGGAACCGGTGAATAATCCTCTGTCGTTCTGTTTTGCTTGTTGTTCAAAATGTGAAAGGTGTATAATTACAAGGAAAGATAGTAAAAGATTATGGAACCAAAAATCTATCGGACCATATGAAAGTATGTGCACCTCCATCAAAGCGTGGAAAGAGTAAACAATCTAAATACATTTATGTAATCTTAAATAATAATCCCATTTGTAATATACTCCACGATCACGGTCATAGTCAGTCATTACTTCTGGATTACGCAAAATAGTAGCACTAAAAATGGCACTGAAATTCAGCAAGTAACCAAATTTTATTATTAAAAAAGGATTTCAGTTATTAAATATCAAGCAGTTATTGGGATGAATATATATATATATATATTACGTTTATATGTATATCATCATCATCATCATCATTGTCAACCATTATCAATCCACTGCTGGACGAAGGTCTCCCCAAGTTTCCTCCACAACGGTCTGTCTTGTGCCAGTCTCCTCCATCTCACACCTGCATACTTTCGAATTTCATCCACCCATCTCCCATGTGGTCTTCTTCTGGGTCTTTTCCTGTCCCTTGGAATCCAATCTAAAATTTCGGCTGTCCATCGATGATCTGTCCTTCTGGCAGTATGTCCAGCCCATTGCCATTTCAGGGATTTAACTCTGATCATGATGTCTTCCACTCTTGTCATTTTTCGGATCCACGAGTTCCTCTTCTTATCTCTCCTGGTTACACCAAGCATGCACCTCTCCATGCTTCTTTGAGTTGTCTGCAGCCTTTGTATGTCTCTTTTAGTTAAGGTCCACGTCTCTGCACCATACGTAAGCACTGGAAGGATGCATTGATCAAACACTTTTCTTTTAAGACATAATGGCATATTGCTCTTGAAAATTATGCTGTTTCTTCCAAAAGCTCTCCAGGCAAGTTTTGTACGCCGATTAATTTCTTCATCAATGTGACCCTCACTTGATATCTGCTGTCCAAGATAAACGTATGTGTCTGTTATCTCCAGCTTTTCTCCATCAATCGATAAATCTTCATTTCTTGTAAAAGCATTGAACATCACTTTTGTCTTCTGAAAGTTCATTTTTAATCCCACTTCTTTACTCCTGTCAGCAAGTTCCTGGATCATACTCTGCAGCTCTGATGGGGTAGTTGCAAAAATGACTACGTCATCAGCAAAACGAAGGTGGGTTAGATAATCTCCATTAATCTTTATCCCCGTGTTTTCCCAGCTCAGCGACTGAAAAACACCCTCCAATGTGGCATTAAAGAGCTTCGGAGATATGGTGTCACCTTGTCTCACTCCCTTTCCAATTTTTACGTGTGTTGTATTTTCAAACAGCCTAATCTTTGCACTTGCATTTTCATAGATGTTATTAATAATATTAATGTATGCATCTTCAATACCGCAGGTTTTCAGAGCCATTGTAACTGCTGATGGTTTCACCGAATCAAAGGCTTTTTCATAATCGATAAAAGCCATGCACAATGGAAGTTCATATTCCCTCGCTCTTTCAATTAGTTCTCTCAGCACGTGGATATGATCTATTGTGCTGTAGCCACTCCTGAATCCAGCTTGTTCTCTCGGTTGAGCCATGTCTAGTGCTACCTTCAAGCGGTGTGAAAGAACTTTAGTGAAGATTTTATAAACTACTGATAGGAGGCTGATAGGTCTGTAGTTTCCGAGATCCTCAATGTCACCTTTCTTATGTAGCAGGATCATTGTAGCGGTGTTCCAATCCTCAGGAATCTTTCCTTCATTAAGGCATCGAGTGAAAATTTGGGCGAGTACTGTTTCGATTTCTCCACTTGCTTCTTGTATGATGTCTACAGTAATTCCATCTTCTCCTGGAGCTTTTCCTCGCTTCATGTTCTTGATTGCATGTGCAACTTCTGCTGGAAGGACTGGAGGAACTCTGGTACTGGTATCTTTCATGATGTCTGGAGTGCATATATCATCCATTTCATATAATTTGGTAGAAATCTTTCACTCTTGTCAAGATTTCGCCTCTATTTCTTGTTACAGTACCATCTTCTTTTCTCAGTGCCATAATCTGTTTTCTTCCCTTACTGAGATGTCCCTTTGCTATCTTTAGGCTTTGGTTGTTTTCAATTGCTTTCCTCACTAGTTCACAGTTGAATTTCCTTACGTCTTCAGTGATACTTTTTCTTACTGTCTTGCATAGCTCTATATATTCCACTTTGGAAGTCACATCTTCTTTATTTGTCCTCATCTCTCTTCTTTTTTGCATCAACATTTTGGGTTTTCCTGATAATTTGTTCACATGCAACTTGTTCTTAGACCCAGCTAATTTTGTTGCTGTTTCCATAAGAGCTTTGGTTATTTTTCTGTTAACTTCAGAGATGTCCACTTCTTCCGATGTTAGGCCTTCTAAAGCAGAGAACCTGTTCTTCAGTTCTAACTTGAAGGTATTATATGGTGTTTTTTAAGGTTGGTTATGTCAATAGATTTTGTTTGTCTTATGAGCTTGCCACGTTCAAGTTTGGTGTTGAGGTGCATCTTACATCTCACCAATCTATGGTCACTACCTGTGTTGAACTTGTTTAGCACACTGCAGTCTTCTATGACGAATTTTTTGTTACACATAATAAAATCAATTTCACTTGTCGTCCCATTTGGATGTCTCCATGTCCATTTCCTGTGTGGCTTTTTCTTGAAGAAGGAGTTCAAGATGAAAAACCCTTCTGCCTCTGCAAACTCAACGAGAGTATTTCCACGCTGGTTTCTGTTGCCATGACCGAATTTACCTACTGAAGTTTCATTCTGTTGCCGTTGCCCTATTTTTGCATTGAAATCTCCCATAATTATTTTCAAGTGCTGCTTACCTTTATTATTTAGATGACAAATTTCCTCATAAAATTCTTCAATTTCTTCTTCAGGATGACTTGTGGTGGGTGCATAAGTTTGAATAATCTGAGCCTGGTATCTTTTCGAGAGTTGGATAACAAGTCGTGCAGCTCTGTCAGAGGAACTTTCAACTTCTACAACTTTATCCTTCAGTTTCTTGTTTATTATAAATCCAACACCACTAGTTCTGCCAGTATCTGTCCCACGATAGTAGAAGAGATGTCCACTTTTCAGTTCGATGAGATCTTCTCCTTTTCTCCTTACCTCACTTAGCCCCACGATGTCCCACTTGATCCTTTGTAGTTCCTCTTCCAATTCAAGAAGCCTTGAATCAGAAGATAGGGAGCGTCCATTGTAAGTAGCCAAGGTCAGCATCAGATGGCAGCCTAGTCCGGTCCTCCGGGGATTCTTAGCACCCTCTGCCTTCATGTCGCACTGGCCGCTGCCTTGGCCAGGTACATTCCAGCTGCCGGAGACTGAGGGCCAAGATTTAAGTTGTGGAATCATTTTGGAGGGGTTTGGCCATAACTCACCACGCTGGCCAAGCGGGTTGGTGAGTGTGGGATAGAATTTCCTCTGATCCCGATGGTATAGTTATACCGCTATGGGCGGTCGTCAGAGCCCCTTTAGTGGGAACAGGATGCACCACGAGAAGGCGGGGTTGGCATTTGTCAAGGAGAGGCTATGATGTTACGCATCACCTGACCTTACATCCCTATATGTATATATATATATATATATATTGAGTTTCGAATTTTTAGTTCAAAGCAGATTTGTCTGGGTCAGCTACGGGTCCGGATCGGGTACGAGTCCGAAAATGTTGACCCGTTTCCAACTCTGATAATCACAAATCCTTTCATGAAACCTTCTTAGCGTTCTTGGAACCAAGTTGGTAAGTCTTTTTCTGCTCTTTTGTGACAGTAAATGGACCTTTTTTTGCTACAGTTGTTTAGGTAGATCCAAGCTTCGTCAATAGTCACAATAAATTTCCATCTATCTTCGGCTAAGTGATTTTCATAATGAAGTCTTCCCCGTGTTCTGCGATCAGACAGGTACCTAAGCAAAACGCTGTAAACAATATGTTTTTTTGGCGCTTCTCAGATTCAAATCTTTGTTAATTGCCTTGTTTATAGTTGAAGCAAAGATTTTTAGCCACTTAGAGATTGCTCTTTGTGTCGGTGGAGCTCTGTTTAAGACCAGATACCTACATTTGAAATAGTCGTAAAAGTAAATACCTTCTTTGCATATTCGTCTGGTGCTCTTTTTCCTGTTGAAATCAATGCTTTTCGATTTGTTCCTCAATTATTAACAATATTGCTTATTTTACATTTAGAAATATTAATTCCATGATTTTCACAGTGTTTTTAATAACATAATACGAATGTTTATTTTCGTAAAGAACAAAAACATAACCTTCTATCCACAGATTGTCTACGTGTGCCATTTTTAGCAGACGATATTTACCTGCTGCAGATGTTTCTTTCGTGCTCATCCAACTCGCTGTTGCCAGTTTCAAACCTTTCAGCTTGCTTTATTTTCTGCAATTTCTTATCACAAAATTCTAATCATATAAGCATATATGAAATCTCCGGTATTAATGACCGCTTCGACATCTCACTTGCCTTGTAAGACCCTCTAAAGGCAACTAGAACTCCCACAGCCAAACGTTCTTGCCAACAAATTTCAAAATCTAATCGTTTTGCACTGTAAAAGATTTTTTCCCTTTCACTCTTTTTCATTTTAACATTCATACGAAAATAAAAAAAATAAAAAAAACAAAACTATGTACGATAACTGGGACACAGTTTAAATACAGCTTTAAATCTTTAAATTTTTGTTTGTGAGTTTGGTTTAAAGAAATGCCAAGCAATGTTTGTATTCCAGAATTCGTGGTGCGTGTACTCTATAAGCAGAACCCCGAAAGTCAAGGCTGAGGAATTCCAGCTATCGATTTATTGTCTTGATGGAATTTTAAATTAAATAGGATCTCATTTGACACATACGTCACTCATGTTAACCACCTAGCAAAAAATTAACAGCATAACTAATTAATTTGTGATGTCCTTGACTTTAAGGGAAATGATGCAGAAAAACTAAGAAGGTATTAGAGTAAAACCTCTGAACAGCAGATACATTGGAACTTCAACATTTGGTCGCTATTAGGAGGCGTTCCCTGTTCAGAAGGTTGGTTTCTGAATCCTACTATACTCGCAATGCAAAAACAATTATACTAAATACGTACATAAAATATATAATTAAAACGATGATATTTGATGAAATAGTCTACCTTTTCTATTCTTGTACAGTGTTAAGCATTACAATATGGGTGGACACATTCAGAACATGAAAAGTATTTTATTTTGAAACACAATTTGTAAAATACACGTAATTCGATGCATGTTTCAACACATGCAAGTAATAAAAATCGGTTATTGTGTAGCGTTCTTTATTATTTCATGCGTGTATATACACTATACTGACAATGTTCACCGGGCATCTCGAAGAGAAACATAACATGGCATTTATTGACATACATTAGGACGGTATTGATCCACTTTTAGCTTTAATGCATGCACTAACCCTTTAAGACATTATTTCGACAAGGGTTTGTAACACAACAATAGGTATGCGCTTAGATTCAATACTTAATACTATCGCTAACTGTTGCTTAATAGCAGGCCTTGGTTCTAAACTTCTTATGCGGCATTCTAATTCAACCCATTGGTGCTCTAAGTGATTAAAATCAGGGCTCTGTGCTGGCCAGTCCACACACGATACGGAATTATCATCAAACCACGCCGTAATCTTGCGTTATGGCTCTGCGCATTATCCTGCTGGTACCAACAAGGCTCGGTTCCATAGTATTGCCACCGAGTTGGTAGAGCATAACAGCCAATGGGCAGGGACCATTCTACGAAAACCACACCCACACGAGTACACTGCCAGCTCCAAACTTGACCGTAGGAACTAAACTGAGGTAAATAGCGTTCCCCGGCTTCCGCCATACCCACACACGGCCATCAGACTGATGGATGGTGTATCTGGATTCATTAGTCCAAAAGACCCGTTTCCATTGCTCTGCAGTCCACGATAAATGTTCTTTGCACCATGCTAAACGACCAGTAGCATTCCGAGTGGAGATGAAAGGCTTATGAGCAGGAGCACGACCAAGGTAACCCATGGAATGAAGTTCTCTGCAAATGGTACGTGTACATAATGAGGTTTCAACATTTTTACTCACCTGTACACTGAGGTGTTGTGCAGTATTCCGTCGTTTAGCTGTAACGACTCTTCATCCAGAGGATTCGACGTTCTCCATCACTCATTTTCCTTGTTCTGCCGGTACGCTTCGCTATTTCAGGCACGCCATGTGTCTTCCAGTTATTCGTACATCCAAAACAGTTGACTTGGGTATGTTTAAATGCCTCTCGGTTTCTCCTGTGGACAACCCACGAATATAACACCCAACAATCTTTCCTTTCTCAAAGTCAGTTCTCTCCCGCCGCGCCATTTTCCCTAAACCTCAAGTGCGGTACGATCGCGGTCAGGGGCAGGCTTGTCTTTATACCGTTTTCAACTGTTTCGCGTATTTTAACAACGCAGTGGATTTGCTGATTTGCTTTTGAAGAAGTGTCCGGTGACTTTTGGCAATATAGTGTATACCTTACTGAACCCTACATAAAGTTTGTACGTCCTATGTACTTCACTTTCAGTGAAACAGAAGTCACATAAGAATACATCAAGAAAAAGTTACTTACAGTTCGTATTTATTCATCCAAAACTCCTTTGGCTTTTTGCTAATGCAGAACTACAACTCGCGTTTCAACAGTATTATTACCTTATGCAATTAATGCCAGTTATTAAGCTGAAAACTGGGTTAATGCCAACACTAACACTAAAGATATAACACGCCGACTTCAAGAAAACACATCTTGATGTAAATCTACTCCAGAGTAAATAACGCCACTTCCACGATTATAACATCACACCAACACAACATCACACATTTTGGCTGCTGTTTCGACATTATATCTCTTCTAATTCTTATCGGTCACATGCATACGTTATGCTCTCTGACATCAAAGCTTTTGCAAACCTCATCCCGCGAGAGAGAAGATATATAACGTTAAGGCTGAAAAACTCTAAATGGGAATGAACTCAAATTTACATAGAACAAGTTAGTAAAATCATGCAATGCATTGATTATGATACGCTTTCCAACATAACAGAAATCATTACTCAAGTTATGAGGTTAATGGCTGTAGAATAAATCTCGCTCCTATGACCTCGTCTTTGACCCCATTTTGATGACATTCAACAGAACCGGTTCAGTATATTTCCGAAACAACATGATAAAGTTTTGTCTCAATCGAAGCATGTTTACGTAAGTTATAACGCATAAGAGCGATGGAATGTATCCGGCTCCTATGTCCTGACCTTTGACCCCATTTTGCCTATTTTCAACAGTGTTCGTCCCCTGATGGACCCTTACCACATAATAAATATTCTTTGAAATCGACACATCTTTACGCAAGTTATGACGCATAAGGGCAATGGAATTCATCACAATCCTATGTCCTGACCTTTGACCCCATTAACCCCATTTTTAAAAG
Organism: Macrothele yani; assembly: GCA_039090855.1. NCBI lineage: Eukaryota > Metazoa > Arthropoda > Arachnida > Araneae > Macrothelidae > Macrothele > Macrothele yani. Next base: position 17,720,834 of record CM077026.1, on the reverse strand, counting down.
GATTTGTTCCCAGGCGGTTCCTTACCACATACTAAAATTTCATCGAAATGCATCCATATTTACGCATGATATGACGCATAAGGGCAATGGAATGCAACCTGCTCCTATATCCTGACCTCTGACACCAGTTCTCCGATTTTCAATAGGGTGCGTCCCCGGGTAGTTCCCCTACCACATACTAAAATTTCATCGAAATCGAACCATTTTTACGCAAGTTATCGTGTGGAAAGGCAGACAGACGGAGGGACGGACGGACGGACGGACAATGCTGGAGCATATACGCTTCTTCAACCTACTGTTGGAAAGCGTAAAAAAGTGACTAAATATGAAAGTCAAATTAGAGTATATGTCAGAACTACATGAATTTTAAAATTCATGTACCCAGAGCTCAAAATTTATTTAAATCAGTCATCAATTTTTAACTGCAAAATATTAAAAAAAAGCGGGGTTTGTTTTAAATTCGTAGCATATTTTCCAGAATATATTTTTAAATTCTTCTATAGTGCTGATTCTCCCGCACCTTGTTTGTTTACAAAACAACTTTGGGAACTCTACATCCCACTTTACGACATCTTCAAGAAAATAGTGCACCTCTTCTATAACTAAACTGCTGGCCACTCAAAATGCAACACCAAGAAGGACACGAGATAGCAAAGCCAGATTTACTGGACACATAACAACAGGTACAAAGATGAAACAATTGAGCTAACAGGCCTGTGCGACTTGCGGAACACGCAGACATCAGTAGTTCGTGTGGCCCCCATAGCTGGCAATAACGGCCGCTACACGCCGCGGCATCGAACGGAAGAGGCTTTGGATGTGGGCTTAAGGTATGTCGGTCCAAGCTGCTTCCACACGTTGCCACAGTTCATCAGGCGTAGCCGCGGGTGGTACTTGCCGGGCCACTCTGTTGCCGATCAGCGACCAGACGTGTTCGATGGGCGACATATCGGGAGAACAGGCAGGCCACGGCAACAGTGACACCTGGTGGACTGTGAAGAATTCTTGCACGACGCGTGCCACGTGCAGGCGCGCATTGTCCTGTTGAAACGTGGCCGCTGGGCAGGTAAGGGAGGACTACAGGCTTCAAAACGTCGGAGATGTAGCGGTGGCTGTTGAGTGTACCGGGATGCATACCAGAGAGGTGCGGGTGTCATATCCAATTGCGCCCAAAACCATAACGCCAGGCGACGGACCGCTATGGCGATGCATAATGCAGGCGTCATACAGTCTCTCGCCGCGGTGCCGTCTCACGCGGATCTGACCATTGTGGTGCTGCAGGCAGAAGCGGGATTTGTCGGAGAAGAGAGTGTTGTGCCATTCTGCTGTTCAGGTGCGGCGTTCTACGGCACACTGCCGCCCCACTCGCCGGTGGTGTAACGCCAATGGTAATTGGAGCAATGGGCGCCGTGAGACAAGTCCTCGCTTTTGCAGACGACGACGAACGGTACCTGCTGACACAGGTTGTTGCGCAACACACCCTAATTCCTGCGCTAACGTTCGTGATGTGGCGGTGCGAGCCGTCAATGCCAGCCGCACAACATGCCGTTCCTCTCGTTCGGTGGTGTGCCGCGCTTGCGGCAATCGCTCACGTCGGTCTGTCCGTCCCTCCTGCACCCACCGAATCCACACTCGCCTCACTGTGGCTGGATGTCGTCCCACACGGGCGCCGATGTCTCGGTACGATAAACCGCTGTCGCGATAAGCCACTATTCGTCATCTGTCAAACTCCGAAACGTGCTGGAATGACTGCCGTGTTCTGCGACGAGGCATCAGGAAGCTTCCCACGGACAGGTGCGGCAGCACAAAACACTTCCACTACTTACACCCCGCCTTCTGCGCACCCTTCTTATAGTGCTTCTCCGTGCCGGGCCAGGCGCACAGGATTTGCGTATGCCCTGCAATGCTAATCGTTTGCATGTCCTCTTTCGGGCGACGCATGCTGCGAATTTCAGGCCAATCGGATGCTTCCTTCTTGGTGTTGCATTTTGGGTAGCCAGGAGTGTACATCAGATTCTTCCTCAATTAAATCGTTCTCTTCCGATGTTTCTCCATAAACAAGTTTCGTCGAAGTTAATGAAATCCGTTGCATTTCCTTCAATTTTTAGACAGTAATTAGTTGGAAAATGGCATCTAAATCCTTTTCTTCCGGACTCACAACGAATACCACATTTTGTCTGAAAACAGCTGGTCCCCCTCCCCCCACTTCTGAAAAGAGATCAGACATATTAAAACTATAGATCATCACCTTCGCAATGGGAGTCTGGAGAACAAAAGGTGCTAAAATAGCTAAACCAAAAAAATTTCGGGAAAAATTTGCCGATTCCTCTTCCTTGAAAGTTCATCGTTTAGCTGTCTTATGACCAAGATCACTCGCCGTTATTCGGAGGGTCAGGTACTCGGAGATAAATATACATAACCGAATGCATTTTATTCAGAGAACTTGCCGACAAGAGTAAAGAAATGGGGTCAAAAATGTCCTTACGAAAAAGTAAAGTGATGTACAATGCATTTTCAAGATCTGTAGATTTGGCGATTAATGAAGAAATTATAAAAATAGCTGATACCTACATTTACCTTGCGCAACAGGTATCAAGCAGAGCCGTATCGAAGGAGACATTTATAGGAGTACAAAACTTGTTTGGAGAGCATGTGGAGGAAAGAGTAGACCTTTCAGAGCAATTTACCATTATGTACGAAAAACGCTTATTCAGTGCATTTTTCCTGTTACTATTTATTTACCACAGACATAGCTCTTAACTGAAAAGAACATCCAATGACTGCGTACTACTGAAACCATCATGGGCGATATACATTTTTAGTCGAAGAACTTGCTTGCATTAAATAGGAAGGATAGGAAATGGAACTCATGGATCAGGTAAATGACGGGAGTGATGACACCCATGATCAAAGTAAAATTGCACTGACAGGTGAATGCTTGACATGAGCAGGAACGATAGGAAACGGAACTCGCTGATCAGTAAATGGCAGGAGATGATGACATCCATTGTCAAAGTAAATCGCATGGACAGGTGGTAAATGACGGAAGTTGTTAACACCGATGATGAAACTAATATTGTTGAAATGCAAATGGGTGGAACATATTGCTAGAAGAACTCTCCACCGTTCGACATATGAAATACTAAACTAGATACTAAGGGACATTAAAATACCGCGAAAAAGGCCGTTTAGGAGATGGATGGATGAAATTCGAAAGATTGTGGACGTGACGTGGAGGATACTGGCTCAAGACTGAAAGTTGTAGAATAATTTTTGGGAGACTTTCTTCCAGCAGTAGATGGATAATGAGATTGATAAAAATGGTGATGATGTATATATACTTTTGGACTGGGGACCACAAAACTATGCGCTATTTGGGTGGGTCTATTAAGGAGATTTTACGGTATATTGCTATATTTATTCATGGTCTTTCGTTGACGCGAAGTCTGCTGAGAAGCTACTGATGTTAATGCTGAAATCGCACTAATACTATTACAGAAAGTAGTTCACTCTTAAAAAGAGGTCACGTGCCCAATGTAATTACACTTCCATTTTTTAACTATATAACATACCTGTAGGAAACAAGTGCATGGGTAGAAATTTCTTTCTATCAGTATTAACAGCAAACAATCCGGTGACACTGAATTATCGGATGTAATGAACACATGTTTTGAATTCTTAATGTAGCGGATTTTTAGCCCTTATTTATCATTTCATGTGTACAAATTTATAAGATTTTACGCTATCTTTTTTTTCAGGAGGACGATGGTTTGTTTTAAGATACTGAAAGTTATTTAAGCTGACTGCAGCTAATTTTAATCTGACAAAAATGATCTAACTAAGAACTTTATCGTCAGAAGATCGGTAAAAAGCGCCAGAAGGAATTTCTGTTATGACATTTGTGATACATCTTTCCAAAATGCCACCTTAGAAGCATTAAAGTGATGTATTTCTTCACTACCTTAAAAGCATTAAAGCGAAGTATTTTTTAACTTCCTTTGTCTAAGTGTGCTATTCATTCAGCACGAGGAATGAATAGCGTTTACCTCCCAATGTAGCAATGAAGTTATCTAAGGATATATCTAAATCTTGAATGTTGTGTTGTTTAAGGTTAAAATGTCAGAGGAGAAGAGCATGACAAATGTTCCTGATAATACCAGGTCTATCATGGTTGTTGAACTTGTACTCGAAATATTGATTGGACGAGTCTGATTCTCTTCTCGAAGTGAAGCGAAGGAAAAGAAAAATGAATGCAGCGTCATCATCAGTGCCATTTCAGACCGAACTGTCGGTTTGTCTACGAAAGACAGCACAACAACAACGGGTACATCAGAAGGTGATTTTAACCGGTCGATTAGCTATTAGGGAACATCGTTTTCTGCTTCGCAGACTCCCGGAGAACAAAGACAATGAACATCATGTGTTTGAATTAAACCTACTATTCTTGGAGTCACGACGGGGAAACAAAATGTCTTTTATGCTCAACACAGAGCTTTCGGAAAAGGAATGAAAAATGGACTTGAGGTTCGCACAAGCACATAAAATCTTTCCCTCATCTAATATAAGGGCAAGAACTAAGGCTTCCGTTGCAAGTATCTCAATTCATACAAAGCTACTTAGTTCTTAAACCCTCATTTCCAGCAATAAAAATCAACCCACTGTTTTCTTCAACCTAAAGTGCCATGTTTTCGCCCGTAGATTTCTAAAGCTTATGTTTCAGTTTTATTGTCTGTCTTTTACACCTATGTAAAGACTCAGCGATTAAATTTTGCGAAGCGGACAAGACTGGACAAATTGTTATTTTGGACACAGTAGAATATAATGATAAAATGCAGACAGCGATATCTGAGTTAAAGTGTGAAAGTGTCAACTATGATCCCACAGACAAACAAGTAACTTTCCTCGCTAAAGTAAGGAGCCATAGTAGTTTACCTGCAGAAATAAAAAAAATGCCAACGCACCAATGGGAGCAGGGATGCCAAAAACTTTTCTCGAAAATTAAAATCCATAAAGAAAACACTCCATTAAGACTGATTCTCTCGAAAAAAGTCCTCTCTCATCAATCTCGAAAAAGATATACAGCTATCTATCCCCAATTTTTATGAAGAATCAATTTACCTTAAAGAACAGCTACGAATTTATAGAAAAGATCAAGAAGTAAAATCAAGACCTTACGAACGTCACGATAGCATCTAACGACGTTAAAGCGTTATACCCTAATACTCCTGTCGAGCTAGCCATCGAGTTGATCATGCAACAATTAAATATAAATAAAGAACTAAATATGACACAACTGAAGGAATTAAAGGATACATTATATTTCATTAAATAAAACAATATCTTCCAATTTGAGGGAAGTATTTTTAAACAAACTCAAGGCGGCCCTATGGGATCCCCATTATCGGCGCTATACGCAGAAATGATAATGGCGTACATCGAAAGAAAACATTTTCAAATTTTACCTGAAAAGCCACTACTATATGCTCGGTATGTTGATGACATCATCATTATTTCAAAACTCAACAATACCGAGCTACAAGATCTAGCTCATCGTTTCAACGTAATCTGCAACACCATTGAACTGACGATTGAATTTGAAGTGAATAATAGTCTGTTACTTTTTAGACATTCTACGTAAAAAAATAAAAATAGGTTTGAATACACTGTTTTCAGGAAAGCAACGTACATTCCGGTACTCATCCCATACTCCTCGCACCATCCTGTTATACATAAAAAAAATAGCATAGCAAACTTGATTAGAAGAGCGTATACGCACACCTCTAATAATAGGCTAAAGAATCAAGAGCTTGATTTCATCTTGAAAATATCACAAGATTATGGTTACCCTAACAAACGTATTAAAAAATGGATATATGAGAGTAAAAAACATAGGGATAAGAGAAATGAAGACAATGAAATTTACAATCAAAGAAAGGTGAGAAAAATAAATTAAAATATATAGGTGCATTCCCTTACTTGGAAGGTGTCAGTAAAGAAATTATTAGGCAATGTGCCAAATTTGACTTACAACTAGGAAGTACAGTGACCACCTTGAAAAATCTGACTACTAACAAAAAAACTGAGAGCAAAATATTAGAGGAATCTGGGTCTTGCGAAATTCTCATTGCACACATACCCCCAATATCGTACATAGGGAGTACTAAAACCAGATTAAAACAAGAAAGATGACACCGAATTTTCGGGTGTAATAAGCACGTCTTTTGAATTCGTTCTGACGCAAATTAAATTTATCAAAGCTATTCAAAGTCAATGGAACCGGTATGCAAAGCAATAGTATCTGACGGAAGAAAGAAGTTTTTCAATCTGGTCTTTCATCCCTCAAATATTGGTGTAAACGGAATCGTGAGCTTTGCAAACTCTTAGAAACAGAGTTATCGACAAAAATAAGATGTGACTTTACGTCCCTTGGTGGGAAAATGTGCATTATTTTAGGAAGAAAGTATTCACAAAAGGTTTATCCATATGAGCGGTATCGGTCCAAGAAAAAGAATTTTAGTCGAGTTTTCAGGAGCCCAGATTTTGCTACAAATACATCAGAAGTAGAAATTAACACTTATGACCCCTGGTGGCCAAACCATTCTTTACCAAACATTAGAAATTACGTCAAAAATATTTTCCGTCAGGTCTTGTATGCGATATGGGAAGAACTTTTCAAATCGGAGGTTTAGGAGCAGAAAACGCAGTTTACCATTGTTCGCCCTAGCGGAACGTCTATGATTTACTTGAAAATTTTCAATTTATAGGAAAAACATTTCGCATCGCAAACACTATCCAACAAAGAAGAATTTTTTCAAATCGGACTCTTAGAAGTCGATATATTGACAAAAATAAGATATACATCTACGCCCCCTGGCATAGAAACCGTGCACTATTTTAAGAAAAAAATGTTTCTAAAAGGTTTGTCGTCATGAGTAATCTCGGTCTACAAACGACGTTATTTTCAATCGAGAATTTAGAAGCTCATATTTTACTGCAAATACATCAGAAACGGAAATTAAGGTTTACGTTCCCTGGTGGCCAAACCATTTTTTTACAAAAATTAGAAATTATGTGCAAACGATTTCCCATCAGGAACTGTATCTGGTGCAGAAAGGATTTTTCCGATCGGAGATTTAGAAGCAGAGATATAGGGGAAAACACAACTTATCCTTACGCCCCCTAGCGGAAAGTCTATGAATTACGTGAAAACTTTGAAATCATATGAGAAACATGCGAAACGGAGAACACTATCCAACAAAGAAGGAATTTTTCAAATCGGACTCCTAGAAGTCGAGATATTGAGAAAAATAAGATATACATCTACGCCCCCTGGCGTAGAAACCCTGCACAATTATAAAAAGAAAATGTTTTTAAAAAATTTGTCGGCATGAGTAGTATTGGTCTACAAACGACGTTATTTTGAACCGAAAATTTATAAGCTCATGTTTTGCTGTAAATACATCAGAAGCGGAAATTAAGGTTTACGTCCCCCGGTGGCCAAACCATTTTTTTACAAAAATTAGAAATTATTTGCAAACGACTTCCCGTCAGGAGCCGTATCCGGTTCAAAAGAATTTTTCAGATCGGAGATTTAGAAGCAGAGATATAAGGGAAAACGCAATTTCCCCTTACGCCCCCTAGCGGAAAGTCTATGAATTACTTGAAAATTTTGAAATTATATGAAAAACATGTCACACGGAAAACACTATCCAACAATGAAGGAATTTTTCAAATCGGAATCCTAGAAGTAGAGATATTGACAAAAATTAAATATACATCTACGCCCCCTGGCGGAGAAACTGCGGATCATTTTTGAAAGAAAATATTGCGAAAACGTTTATCGATGTGAGTGGCATCAGTCCACGAAAGAAGTTTTTCAATCGATGTTTTAGAAGCTCAGATTTTATGGCAAATACGTCAGAAGCGAAAATTAACCCTTACGCCCCCTAGTGGCCAAATTATTCTTTACCAAAAATTCGAAATTATATGCAAAAGATTGTGCATCAGGAGATGTATCCGATGAAAAAAAAATTCAAATCGGAGTTTTCGAAGAAAAGTTATTGGGAAAAAAATGCAATTTACTTTTACGCCCTTTAGCGGAAAATCTATGCGTAATTTGAAAAAGAAACTGAATCCAAAATTCTCTTCGACATAAATGGAATCGAAAGATAAAAGATTTTATTCAATCGGATGTTTAGAAGCAAATATGTGGAACAAAACGTATTTTTGAATTCGACATCATCTGCATTTACGCCCTCTAGCGGCGAAATCGTACATCGTAAAAAAAACGAAATGAAGGATCATCATTCGCATATTTCAAGCTTTCGAATGCAAAAAGAATTTTTTAAATCGGCCTAATAGTTGCAGAGATACCGTGGGTACAGACGGACGGACGGGCAAACCGATAACATAAGCACAATCTTTTTTTACAAAAGACGTGCTGAAAATCTGAGAGACAGATGAGAATGGAGGAATCGATCCTAATTTATAATGGGTGTGCAACCAGAATGACCCTAATACATTATCTAGTCTTTGGAAAGAGCTAATAAGACAAGAAAAAGAACAACAAAAGAAAACCCGACAAAAGAGACAAGGGAACCAGGAATAGGAAATGAAATGAAGAAGAATACGGAAAGACGACATCAACGACCATTTGAAGAGAGAAAAAAAAATGATAATATATATATATAAAAAAAGGGTTGAATTAGTGAAACAAAGATGGCGCCAGCTACGTTTATTTAAGAAAAGTATCTAACACAGCGTATCCGATGAATGGCAACGTGGGGTATCGGACTCCATTGACGAGAAATAAACCACGAACATCTGTGGGAAAGTCGTCACGGTCCTGAGGATGCCCAAAGACTGGGTGAAAAATTTAGAGCATTAATAACGGTAAATAATTGAAGTTGTTGAATCCTAAAGTGAAAATCTACTGAATCTACCCAAAGTAAGCAGAGTGCTGGATGTGGAAGGTAGATGCACATACAACGGATAATAGGACAATAGCGTCAACGAAGACCCAAAACGTGCGTGAAAGTGAATAATCACTAGTAACGGAATGACTAGGTAAGCATTATCCAACTAGAATATTTCCAAGTTTTTGAAATAATGCACGTAAAAATGAATACTAGCATTTTCCGATCGATTTCTAAGTCGGAATATGAACTGTTAATATGTATTGTAAAGAGGGTGTTCCGAAAACAAAGCCTTTACATTTAAACATAAGCCCAGTGGCAAAGATGTCAAGTTGAAACAAAACAAGACAAAACTCAGAATTTCTAATTTAAGTTATATATTTAACTTTTCTACATAGTACTTTTCCCGCTCGGTACAGATACGCCAACGTTTAACACAGTTTATCAACCCGTCTCTATAAAAATATTCAGGTTGTTCTAGAAACCATTTCCTCGTGTAGCAGCTTCAAGATCTTCCTCAGAGATGAACGGAACTCCTTTCAGATATCTCTCGAGAGCAGAAAACAGCCAGAAGTCGGATGGCGCCAAATCTGGGCTGTAGGTAGGGTGTTCAAGAACTTCAAACACGATTCCCTGTATGACCTCTGAAGTGAAATCACTGGCGTGGGGTTTGGCGTTGAAGTTTGCCGAACCATTGGCTTTTTCATCGACGCAATCGGTCTATTATTTCCTTCAACGTTTTAAAATGTTCACGTAGCTCTCTGAGTAGATAATTAACCCTTTGACCATGCACACCTGATGAACAATGCCTCTGTTCCCAGAACACAGTGAGCATGCACTTATCGGCAGAAATTTGAGTTTTGATTTGTTTTCTCTCAAGGAAAAGAGGGTTGTCTGTGTTCCAGAGATTGATATTTCATGTCTGGGACATAAGAGTGAACCAAACTCTCATCACTACTCGCAATGCTTTGGAGAAAATCACTTCAATAGTTCTCATAGTGAACAAGCAACCCTTGACATCTTTCAAGTTTTGATTTCTTCATTTCAGTCGTTAGGTGACGCCGTACCCAACGAGCACAAACCCGATATTCTAAAACATTAGCAATTTTAGAATAGCAGGTTTGTACTCGTTGGTTAGAAGAGATAGCGTGTCGCGCGCTTCTGCTGACGGGTTCTTGAAATCATGAAATCAGAGAGGGCGCTGAAGACAGCTTCGATGCTATCACTGCAAACTATGCTCATGGGTATGCGTGTTTCCCGTTTACTGCAGTATCGTAATTTCGCTGAACTTTTACCAAAACATATTTTTTCGTGCTGCAGTTATACTAAAAGTGATTAGTGTCACATATAGATAGGTATAAGTGAATAAATATCCTTCCAAATCGTGTGTTTTGGAAAAGCTTTCTCAACTTCTTCGGAAATGCATTATCTGGCATTGAATCTACGTGGCCGCTCCAGTGGCGCAGTGGTCTAAGCGATGGCCTCTGATCATTCGTCCGTAAGGGGTCCGGGTTCGAATCCCGGTAAGGCATGGATGTTATGTTTGTCTTACGACACTGGCTCTCTCTCCCTTCCCTGGAACCAGTAACCATAAATTAGGGACGGGCGGCTCCTTATAACCCATTGAGTTGCTCACGGTGGTCGTTAAACCTACAATCATAAAAAAAAAATCTACGTGTCACAAGGCTGGTTAGTACAAATACACTGAAGAGAAATTGAATTAGAGACAGCTGGCGTTATGCAAATGTGGTGCTGTAGGCGGACCTGGAAACGTCATGACGTATGCAGCAATCCGACAATATAAGGAGTGATGCGACTGGAATCAGTAAGAGTCGGAAGCAGTATGGGTAAGACGAAGGTTCTACGCGCATTTGACCGTGGGCAAATTGTCGGGGTCCGACGAATGGGTCACTCCATCTCGGAAATCGTGCATGCACTGAGATTTTCACGAGCCACTGTGTCACAGGTTCCCCTTGATAACATCGAATCCGGTAAAACCATCCCTGCAAAGGCCAACTGTCGTGGACAACAGCGTGTGGATGAACGGGATCATCGTCGGCTAGCTCGCATTGTAACAGCGGATAGACGGGCCACAGTGCAAGAATTCACTCAGCAATTCAACGCTGGTGCACAAAAACGTGTAAGCAGCCACACCATCCATAATCATCTCCTCGCTATGGGGTACAGAAGCCATCGTCTTACGAGGGTACTACTGCTGACCGCATATCACAGGGTGAAAAGATTAGCATGGGCGCGGGAACATCGCCACTGGACCCTAGACATGTGGAGAAATGTTGCCTGGACTGATGAGTCGAGATTCACGTTTGTACATGCGGATGGCAGGATACGAGTACGACGCAAACCACATGAAGCAATGGTTTCGTCTTGCCAGCAGGGTATTCTTCAAGCTGGTGGCTGGCATTCTTCTCTGAAGACTGTTTACGTGGAATGAAATGGGACCCTTGGTGCGTGTGACATCGTCTCTCACAGGTCAACGTTACTGGGATATCCTCGTTGACCATTTCCTCCCGTTTGTGCGTCTTCAAAATCCCACTGGGGACTTCATCCTGCAACAAGAAAATGCACAGAGCCATCACTCTCGAATTGTATCCGAGTGGTTGGATGAACACTCCACCGACGTGACCTCGCTTCCCTGGCCAGTTAGGTCACACGACCTCAATCCCATCGAGCACATATGGGATGCCATTGAAAGAGATGTTCGAGGGTCTGACACCCCTCCATCAAATCTTCGTGAACTGTGGGAGCTTGATTCAGGGGTCGTGGATCCGTATGGCTTCCCAACGCTTCCGGTGTCTTGTCGAGTCCATGCCGAAACGAATCGCCGCCGTCATCAGGGCGAAAGGTGGTGCTACACGTTACTAGACAGGTATCTCTAATTCAATTTCTTTTCAGTGTACATTACTGGAGGCAAGTTTTCTCCCTAATTATTGGGATTTTTGCTTTACCATCGTAATGAATTCTGTTCTGACCCTGTTGCAACTATTTTCCCTATCTACACAGCCATAATCATCATATCTTGAAAAAAAATGCTTCTATTGCGACAATACTACAGTATGTTGTTCTGGAGGTATAATGAACCAATTCTGTGTAATAACATCGAAATGGGGTCAAAGTTCAGGGCACAGGACCGAGATTTACTCCACAGCCATTATCCTAATAACTTGAGTAATGATTTCTGGTATGTTGGAACGCGTATCATAATAAATGCATTGCATGATTTTACTAACATGTTTCTCTCAATTTAAGATATGCGGTTGTTGCTGCAAGAGTTAGTACAATTTTCATGTAAATATCTCATTTTAGCAAGGAGTAGATAACTTTGCTTAATTGCTAAACATTTTCATTGGTCTTTTTATAAAACTTATTTTTCTTTTTATTATCAAACTTAGAATTAGGAAGAATGATTCCCTCAGCTCTGCGAAAAATTGTGTTTCGAATGGTGTTGCATTTCATTAAAAAATTGAAATATTTTATTGATAATTTGAGAGAGATGCAGTAAAATTCTAATACGATCTTTTTTCACTTTAATATGTAAATTGATTCAGTAGGAGGTCTAAAATATTTAGTTTAACAAATTTGAAACTAATGGAGCGAATTACGTTATTGGCAAAATAGTTTACATTAAAATACGTATTTATGAAACTCAAAAATGTTTCTCTAGAGACTACTGGGCAGAGAGTCGGCTAAAACTTGTAAAATTCCGTGTTTTTCAACTTATGTCTCTGTCCTTCTTGAAAATACTGAATTTCCACATGATAACAAAACTTTTTTTCTGCCTGAATTTTGACATCTAGAATATGTAAAGTTTCGTGTCATTATTACCAGTACGACCTTTCATCCATCCTTTAGCTTACGAAGACCATATTTTTGTATCTATTAGTCGAACTTAAAACTCTCCTATCTCTTTCTGTAACTTGAGCTAAGTAAACGATTATTCTGCCAGTTTGATCCACTATATGATTCTCAGTTTTGCCGCTAGTAGTCGTAAATACCCATGTTTATCTGTTGCATTGGCTACGTGGACCGATTGGACATGGAATTTGCAGACAAACAGGTGCGATGTTTAATATATATCAAATACGTGGAGATAATGTAAATGGGCGATGTAATCACTCTTTCCACGTTATTTTTTAAACAACGCATAGCGACTGAAAAATTGTATTTCGGCAATGCTGGGATCGAACCCCAGAACTCTCGATAACTAGTCGAGTGCGTTCAAATTTACGCTACAGCGCCAACAATTCTCAGCGCAATGCGTGGTTTATCAGTCAGCATCTGACTATACGAATGCGTATTGATGGTCTCAGCAACTGAGATGTCGTCATCTGGTGGCATTTAACGCAACAGCTATTTTAATTGTAGCTGATAAATTCAAAGGGCGATAGAAATGTTTAATATATATCAAATACGTGGAGATAATGTAAATGGACGATGTAATCACTCTTTCCACGTTATTTTTTAAACAGCGCATAGCGACTGAAAAATTGTATTACAGGTGCGAACCGTGGAATGAGCTGACTGGAAAAGAGGTCGCAGTACAAAGTTGACGGGGTTTTTAATAAATCGCCTTATTTAATTTCCCCATTGAAGCCTCCTGAGCAATGGGTAAAGATAAGTCACTAAAAAAAATCGTTTTTTTTTAATATAGTTTTTTTTTACACAGCCCTATGTATCGAATGTAATTTAGCAAATAGGTAGTTAATCTTTGGCCTGACGAATCTGTTGCTGAACAAGAACCTGAAGAATGGTATCTAATTTCATTTCTTTTGCTTTATTTTTTAAATATACAAATCACACAACATAGTTATTTGTTCTTCCTGACTTTCACCGTGAGTACAGTCTTGTATTATTTCCTAGTATATACAGCGGAGGCAAAAATTGTGGACACTTTTTAAACTTTTCATGTTTTGCAATTTTGCAGGCTTATAGGAAAGGCTATTTTGCACCAAATGCAAATGTTGATATGTCAATTTAAAAAAAATTTAATGCTGAATTCATTACAAAAAAAAGAGACTGAAAATACGCTGAAGTGCCAGAAAAACTGGTACAGAAGAGCTTATGCAAAATACATAGCAACGTCACCTATGCGCGTACTCGGTTGCGTCCGCCAGTCCGTATATAAAGCCACAGACGTCCTTTCTGGCTGTCAGAGCTGTTTTCGTCTCTGGCAGCTGGCACGGATGACACAGCAAAATCTTTGTGCCAGATTCTTCCGCACTTTATCTTCCCCTCTTCAACTTGAATTCAATTCTGCAACTATAATAAGTCATCAAACAGAGAACATCGCTCTTCCCACGTTTATAAGTGAGTCACGGGAAAATTCTCATTGGCTGCCACCGGGAATCGAACTCAGGGTCTTCCAGTCACGCGCCGGATATGCTTCCACTGCACCACAGCGACCTCGAATCCCTCCGAGAAGCAACCTGCCAAATTGGCTTGGCAGTTAATGTGTGTGAGTCTGGAGGAATTGGAGGCCACTGTGGTGAAGTAGAAGCACATCCGGCACGTAACTGGAAGACCCTGGGTTCGATTCCCTGTGGTGGCCAATGATAATTTTTTCGTGACTCGCTTCGAAACGTGGAAAGAGCGATGACTTCTGTTTGATGTTCCCGGTCCTCGTCAAATGTCTGTAATAATTATAATAATCCAGAATAGTTCCATTCCCTGTGGGCTGTATCGACTAGTTTGCCATAACAACAAAATTTGACTCCGCTGCTAATTCTCTGGTTTCTGGTGTTACAGTTGTAGTCGTGGTAGTCCTTGCTGTGAAAAGCCTTGCCATAATTTCTTATGATTTTCCTGGTTTATGTGACATCATCGTTATCAGTCCATTATAGACTCTGGTCTGTGGGTCCAAATAATCGTTTCGTTAGTAAAGTCATTCTTCGATGGCGAGGTTTTGGCGCAGTAACCTTGAGCATAATGCAAACAAGAAGATTCGAAAATTACTCACTTCATACCAGTGTGTCAAAAAACGATGTTTATTAACAGAATTAACAGAAATGTAGACAGCGACGACTACAAATGACGGACGGAGTAGTTATAATTTATATATACATCCTTTTTTATGCTTTCCAACCTTAGGTTAAAAAAAGCGTATGAGCTCCAGCTTTGTCCGTCTGTCCCGCACGATAACTCGCGTAAAAATGGTTCGATTTCGATGTAATTTTGGTATGTGGTAGGGGACCACCTGGGGACGAACCCTATTTAAAATGGGTGAAGTGGGGTCAAAAGTAAGGACATAGGAGTGGGATGTATTCCATTATCCTTATGCATCATAACTTGCGTAAAAATGGTTCAAGATCGATGGAATTTTAGTATGTGGTAAAGGACAAACTCTATTGAAAATGGGTGAAATGGGGTCAAAGTTCAGGACATAGCGTCGAGATCCATTCCATCGCCCTTATGCGTTATAACTTACGTAAAAGCGCTTCGATTGAGACAAAACTTTATCATGTTTTTCCGGAAGTATATACTTTACCGGTTCTGTTGAATATAATCGAAATGGGGTCAAAGGTCAGGTCATAGGAACAAGATTTATTCTACAGCCATTACCCTCATAACTTGAGTAATGTTTTCTGGTATGTTGGAAAGAGTATCATTATCAATGCATTGCATGATTTTACTAATGTGTTTAAACTTGAATACGATTATATTTATGTTTCAGTGCAATGATGTCCGGATAATCAAAATTAACGACCATACACATTCATTGGATTCAAAAGACTGGATAAATGTCCCGTTGTCTGTTATCTTACGTGGGATCGCAATGGCAATGGTGTGATGTTCTTTCCACACTGCGAGATAGGAAAAATAAGAGAATCCCTTCTCCAGCGCTTCGAAAAATAAATGTGTGTGACGTTGCATTCCACATACCAGATTGACTGGGAGTTCTCAAGTGCCCGTTCTACAGCGGATGGTTGCCTGCAACGATTTATGGTCACGGCTGACCAGTGGGCCATTCCCCCGGCCCTCCTTCGGGGAGGAGGGGGGAGATGTGACAAACCTGCCAGCAGGACGCATAAAACATAAAGACAGATAGCAGTCAGAACGAACGTCCGCGTAGCTCAATTGATAGAGTGACTTATTCCGGAATGAGGGGACCCGGGTTTGAGCCCCGGCGTGGATAAAAATGATGGAGAAATTTACTTCGTTATACATCGTTCTGTCTGCGGTTTGGACGTCTAAAAGATCAATAGCCACAACCCGCTAATTAGGGAACTTTGTTTTACGGATTTGAACTCGACCATAACGCTGCTCAAGAAACACGAAACATTTGTCATACGAAAGGGAAAGACTTCGTGGGCCACAGCATCGCAACCAGATGGTTCAAGAAATTTCGCTCAGGTGACAGAAACCCCGATCATCAGCCAAGGCAAGGTAGGCCGCGAACCGTGGATACGGAGGCTGTGCTCTAGGCCGTAGAGAAAAATCCGACAACCAGCACTCGGAGATTATCAGGAGAGCTGGGAAAATCCCAGACTACCGTGGTTCGTCACCTTCAGGACCTCGGCAAGGTCTACAGCAGCTGCCGCGTTGTCCCTATCAAACTGACGCCAGATGAAGCAAACTGCCGAGTAGAAGTGTGCATGAAACTCCTAGAAAACCAGCGCGATGTACGTTTCGTGAAGCGAATTGTTACGTGCGATGAAAAGTGGGTCTGTTTCCGTACTCCTAACACACAACGGCAGTGGTTGAGACCGCGCCAGCTTCCTGAACCAAACGTGGGAGCTTCGTGCACAAGGTGATGCTCTGCGTCTGGTGGAATTTCGGGGGGATAACCACTACGAATTTGTTCTACACAGTCGGACCATCAACGCCAACCTCTTCTCTGAACAGCTGGAGTGGATGTTTGCCGTTTTGGAGGAGAAATACTCGGCACTGGTGAACAGAAAGCGTCTCTCCTACAGCAGGAAAACGCTCGGCCTCATACCGCGCGAACGACCGAAACAAAACTCCAGGAACTTGAGAGCATCGAACTGATGCCACACCCAGCATAAGGTCCGGATCTTGCCCCGTCTGATTATTAGTTCTTCTGGTCCATGGTCCACATCCTTCGTGGGCGGCACTTCAAAAACCAGGAGGAGGCGTCAGCTGGGGTGAAGGAGTTCTTCGCCTCGAAGGACTAGAACGGGTCCCCCTCCGCGGAATAGAAGTACTGGCAGACTGATGGCTAAAGACAGTGCAACACGATGGCCTATACTTTGAATTCTAGTCAGCTTTCGTCGTAAATGTACGTATGAAGACATAAAAGTGACCCAAATATTGCAAAACTTTCGACGCACCATCAGTGATTCTTATGAATTTCAGGTATCAGACATTCACGTTTTTTGTTTTCGTGTGTCCTTTTTGTCATCACATACTGTCATCGTGGTTTTTTTTTCGCAAGGTGTCGCCACAGTAGGGTCGACGGTTTCATATGATCTTTTTTAAATACTAATTTGTAAATACTCATGGCTCAAGAATTTTAGATTGTACCATTTTGCGAATTTTAGATGCCTAATAAATATTCTAAAGCCTTCTTTATTTGAGGAAAATAAAATACCTTGAAATGCCAGTAATAAAAGTGTTATGGCTGAATCAGCAGCTTGTTTGGCAATTACCCATTAAAATATGTGTCTACATTTTGACCCAAATGTAATTTCAGCCCACACTCGTACAATCATGAAATCAAGTCAGCTATAGTGTATTGTTGTCATCCGTATGCGAATCATTAACGCTGCGAATCATTTTCAAACAGTTTTAGTCAGGCTCATACTCTAATTTCCTTTTATCAGATATTGCGATTAAAAGATCTGATAATAATTAGCATTCGTTCATCTACTTCGTACTTTTGATGCCATAAGATTTCTTATTTCCAGTATTCGTCACACAATTTAATTAATAATTACTGAAAAACAATGGTGAGTAAATTTTTGCAAAAGAAGCCTCCTTATTTTGAGCGTTCTGGATGAGTCGTATTGAAATTTCTCTTCGTCTCTTTACTAGATTTACATGCCCGGGGATATCTTTCGTGAAAGAAAATTGTTTCACATCGTACAGTCTCCAGATGAAGAAAAAAAGGCTTCATCTCTTTAGTATTTTTTCATAAACGCCCCACTGACGTTTGGAGTATTGATGGAATTACCTGAGAAGTAAATTATTTAGGAACATGTTTCTGAAAGTAATTTTTTCTGAAAAAAAAACCCAACTGAAATTATCGACTAACAAAGTACCGTATTTTTTTCTGAAGGGCGTAGAAATTCTGCTCGTTTTAAAAGCAGAACAAAAAATTACTTCCTAAAACTTGTTTTTTTTTTTTTCTTTGGCGAAATAGCCAAAGGCAGACAAAAATGAGGGTATCTCAAAAACAGAGTAATCCGGATAACTTTAGCTTATCGAAAAGAAAATAATTTGAAACAGAGAATTAATCTTTTCTTATTAAAGCTAAGAACATGAGTTTTCTCTCATAAAAGGCAATGGCTGGTTTTTGTACGACGGGGCTTAATTCTCAGAAAGAAAGAAATAGGCTTCGAAACAACCATTAGCAGGATGAAAAAACGTTAGTCCAGAGGCAGACATCGGTTCAAAACATCTATAATTAATTTAATAACTGAATGCTTCCGTACTACAATTTTACAACACTAATTAAAAGTTTTTCTGCACTGTGTGTCAGAGCGATCCGATGATGATTCCCTACAGTTATCTAAAATGTATTACCTAATAATGGGTAAACATTTTCTCTTAAAATGTTAAATTAATTTTTGAACTGAAGGAAAGGTCCACATATAAGTATAGGCACTTCAATTTATTTTCGGTGTTCATCACTTCAGAAATACACAGTGTGGCAAAAAGTTTTAAGACTGGGTCTGTAAAATAAAATAGAAACAAGAAATTATAATTTGGTTTGGTTTGTTATTCAAAATAAGTCCCTCCGGCTTCAATACACTTGTTACAGCGATTTAATAATGATTCGAATGCCTGTTCCAGTTCACTTTGCAGAATTGCCTCCAAATCACGCGTCGAAGCTGTTTGTATGGTCAAAATATCATCAAAATAATACCCTTTTAGCGTCATTTTAAGTTTTGGGAACAAAGAAAAGTCGCAGGGTGCTAAATTAGGCGAATACAGTGGATGATTCTACGCACAGACGTTATTTTTCGCCAAACATATACGAACAAGAAGTGAGGTGTGACTGGGTGCATTATCGTGCAACAAACACCAACTGTTTTCATCCCGATATTCTGGACGAATGCGACGAATTCTGCCTATCAAACGCCTCAAAACATTTAAATAAAACTCACCAGTAAATGCTTGTCCACTTGGAACAAATTCTTTGTGGATAATACTTACTATCGCAGAATGTAATGAGCATTGTTTTGATTTTCGATGGAACTTTTCTTGTTTTTTTGGCTGTGGTGAGTTTTTTGACTTCCTTCCGCACTTTGTCGCTTTGTTTTAGGATCATATTGAAAACACCATGTTTCATCACCTGTAACAACCGATTTTACGAAGTTTGGATCATTTTCAGCGGCTGAAATGATGTCTCTGCAATGTGCACTTCTCCTTGACTCTTGTTCATTGGTTAACGTGTATGGAACAAATTTAGCACAGACTTTTGTTTTGTCCAAATCTTCATGCAGGATGGTTCGAATCGTTTCTTTGTTGATGTTTAAAGACTCTTCCATCATTCTTAGTGACGCACATCGATTGTTTGCCACGAAATCACACACTTTTTTAATAATCTCAGGTGTCCTAGATGAACTTGGTCTTCCGGTAAGCTTATCATCTTCTAGCGTATCTTTTCCGTCCAAAAACGTTTGCGCCACAGGAAAACATTTGATCTACTTAAACAAAACTCACCGTAAACTTGTTTCATTTGGTACGTTTCCGAGGCACTTTTACCAAGTTTTGCGTTAAATTTAATAACAGCCCTTTGTTCCATATTAATAATTCTACATGAAAATAATTTTGCTTCTCTGATGAACAGCCATTTCGTTTGAGTTACTTTAACAACTGCGCAGTACTTTTGGCAGAAAGCAAGCTGATGGTCCAGGTTTATAACGCATTCGCGATTACACTGGTAACGCCACCGTAGGCTGAAATCTAGCACCAGTTTTAAAAATTCTTTGACGCACTGTGTACCGCGATGTTAAGAACGTAAATAAAATGGGGTGTTACATTACTGAGCCCGCATGAAAGCTTATGATGGGACATAAATATCTGTTAGATAAGAACTTTGATTATGATGGAATACATTCTGCCATATTTCCCGTATTTCCCTTATGTGCTTGTGTTTATTAAATGTAGTCTCATTTGATATAAATATGCATTTAGAAACAAGAAGATTGAGTAAAGCAGAATCGTGGGTTACGCTTTTATCGCAGGTTATATAGAGCTTTGTAACAATCAGGAATATTAATTAACAAGAAAGACGACACCGAATTTTCGGGTGTAATGAACAATTCTTTTGAATAAGTTCTCACACAAATTAAATTCATGAACGCTATTCAGTGGAACCGGTATGGAAAAGAGTAGTACCTGACCGAAAATAGGAATTTTTCAAGCGGGTTTTTAACACTGCTGATACTGCTGTAAACGGAATCGTGAACTTACGCTCCATGGTTGCCGACTTTTACCTTAAGAAAAATTTTAAATTATATGCGAAACATTTCGCAGAGGAAACGCTCTCCAACAGAGAAAAAATCGGACTGTTAGAAGCACAGATATCAAAAAATATACGATGGGCATCTAAGTCCCCAGGCGGACAAATCATGCAATATTTTAAGAAGAAAATATTCCGAAAAGGTTCATCGACGTGAGTGGTGTCGGTCCAGGAACGAATTTTTTCAATCAAGATCTTAGAAGCTCAGATTTTTGTGGCAAATACATCAGAAGCAGAAATTTAAGGAATATATGGAAAACATTTCCCATCCGGAGCTGCATCCGCTGAAGAAATTTTTTTTTTGAAATCGGAGATTTGGAAGTAGAGACATCGGGGAAAAAGCAATTTACTTTTATGCCCCCTAGCGGATAGTATGCGTAACTTGAAAAAGCGCCTATACCTAAAATAATGTTTGACATAAATGGAAGCGAAAGGTAAAAGAATTTTTTTCAATCGGATATTTAGAAGCAAATGTATGGAATAAAAGGTATTTTAAATTCGATATCATGTGCACATACGCCCTCTAGCGGCGAAATTGTGCAACGTAAAAAAACATCTTCTTTCGGAACGATTTACAGAGTAAAGTATCCCAATGAAAAAATAATTATCATATCGGACTAATAGTTGCCGAGATATTGTGTCCACATGAGGACGGACTGACAAACCAATAACAAAAGCACGATCTTTTTTACAAAAGACGTGCTAAAACCATACTCTGAAGTCGTAAATTATTACGATAACCCAACAACAATCGATACGTGCCAACATCACTTACGTACGCAACTATGAAGTTGAGAAGGCTTTACAAACAGCCTACTGCATAGCTCTCCACCCTTGAAGTTTAAGAGACAACGGTAACTCAAGTTAGGGGATCCAGAAGACTCCGGAACCTTCCATCAGAATGGATGGAAAGCCTTTCCAACGGGATATGAACTAAAATAATAAGATGAAACTTGTCAAAGGACAAAATGTCTTTTTCTGTGCCTCAACAATCTGCGTACACAATGTACATCCGATCTATGGACATCTTTACTTTGACGAGGTCTTGCCAATCTGCGGACCATGCTTCTTCTTCAATAGAACAAAATACTGTATTTACACCAGAGTTAAATAAAAACAAATCAGATTAAGGCACTATATTAGATAACTATACCAGTTTTATACAGGTGTGAACTAAATCACACAGGATCTGCCGAGCTTTCACCAGCCAGCAGGCGATATATTTTTCAACGCACTGGAACGATTTACAGAGTAAAACTGAAAAGTATCAGCTGGTAAATAAAGTATTCAGAAAATAGAGAAGTATGTACACTATATTGTCAAAAGTCACCGGATGCCTAGACGAGAAACACAACGTTGCATTTATTGACATACATTAGTACAGTGTCGGCCCAACTTTGGCCTTAATGCATGCACTGACCGTTCGAGACATGCATTCGACAAAGTTTTGGAACACAGCGATAGGTATGGGCTTCCATTCAGTACATAATGCTGCCGCTAACTGTTGCTTAGTAGTAGGCCTTGGTTCCAAACTTCTTATGTGGCGCTCTAATTGATACCATAGGTATTCTATGGAATTAAGACCAGGGCCCTGTGCTGTCCAGTTTACACACGATACGGAATTATCGTCATACCACGGTGTTATAGTCCTTGCTTTACGGCGTTCTGGATGTGTGTGCTTTGCTCCATATTTTTGTGCCCTACCAAGCTCATATAGTGATTCCCGTTATCTGCCTTGCTGCGTGTGATGTGCATGAATTTCTCAATTTCTCATCCTTCATTTCAGATATCTCTCAAGTCAGCGAGAGCTCATTCGTTCCCACTATCTTAGTTTTAATTCTCGACCACGCTAGTCGTTTATGAACTTTCCTCGCCTTTGCAAATGGCGACTTCACTCGGATTGGCTAGCAGCCCATGAGAAATGCCTGCTAGCCACGCCCTTCTGAGCTCCGTAAATTGTGCTCTGTTTTCCTGTCTTAAGCTCGTGAAGCCTTGTTAATTTGCTCTTACTTCGTGCATGAACGTTAGCGCTTTCCTATCTGTAACTTTTTTGAGATGGTAATTGCGGACTTTGCGAATAATCCATCATATTTCTTCACTTTGGGTATGTTTACATAACGCCAATCGTGACTCGTCTTGACTGTGTGCTCTGTTACTGTCATCTGCCTGTGTCCTGTGTCTGCGTTCGTCTGCTTCGTTAGTGCTCCATCTTTTGTGAGTGGTCCGCAGAGCTACCTTCCCCGATGTGTTGCTTGTCTTCTCCGAGCTACGCCTTTCTTCAGCGGTTCACTGCGTCCCCTGCCTCAACGCTACATCTCCTGTGACGGTACCTTGACTTCCATTACTGGTTCTCTACACCCTTCCTACGTCAATGCGCTGTGCTACTGAGCCTTTCATCTCACTTCCTTACGTTAACTCGCTTGAATGTCATCCTACTGCCTCGTTGTCTGCTTTTCTGGACTATTCTTCTGCACCTTCTGTACCGGATATGTGTTCTCCGTTCTACGCATGGCTTCCGACTTCAATGGATTCCTTCATCGCCCGTCAAATTGATACACTTACAGCAACTGTGCCCGAATCCTCTGCACTCGAAACACTTAGCCTTGGCGTCAAGTTTGATGCGCTTCCTCATACAAAGTTGAATGCCTACATGGGAGCATATCGGTGCGATCACGAAATTGCCAGAAAGCCCAAGTCTGTTCTCGCTTATTTTTTGACAACTACTTATGTTGCGCAGATTCTTTCCACTTGGATTTTATTGGGTGCCAGAGTTTGGTTCCATTGCCCCTTGCACACTGCTGCCCTGTTCTTGGCACTATGCCCCCCCCCCCCCACAAAGTGCCTGGTGACTTTCGGCTTGCCTTTCTTTCTCGGTTTAGGTGCGTTTTCGGCGGAGTAAGCACGCTCCCATCCGCAGCCACCGATCGAGGTGTTCGGCCTTATTTGAGCTTCCGTCGTAAGCCCTTGTTCTTTTACAAGACACTACCTCCATACCTTCCTGCCCTACTGCCTTCCGCGTCGTTCTTGGTCATCGCACGATTTTCGTTAATGCCTTATTTGCGTACTATTGCTTCTCCTGCATAGTCCCTGGCCATCACCGATCACAATGCCCGACTTCAACCAGTTGCTCATCTGCTGTACCCGTTAGTGTCTTCTCGACGTTGCCATCTTCTCCTCCTGCTGCCCAGCCGGTGTCTCCTACTTTGCCTGCCTTGCCCGCCCCTTCAGTTATGCCCGCGCTGCCTGCATCCGTTGTCCTATTTCCGCCTCTGCAGTTGTTGTCTTCCTCTTTCCTTCCGGCTACTTCGCCCCTGGTTCCTGACTCTGTTCAGCCTGATTTTTCTGCGACTGCTCCCCGATGGTGCCTTCTCCGTCGCCAGCTCCGTCCGTGCCTGCACCGCCTTCTTTCGTTGGACTCTTTTACTATCTGCTGCTGACGTCCCCTTCTTCCCTGCTGGCTCCCTTGCCACCAGTTTCAGGCTATGTTCTTCCTTATGAGCCGCCCCGGTGGAGCAGTGGTCTAAGCGGTGGCCTCTGATCATTCGCCAGAAAGGGATCCGGGTTCGAATCCCGGTGAGGCATGGATGTTGTGTTTGTCTTACGGCACTGGCTCTCTCCCTTCCCTGGAACCAGTGACCCTAAATTAGGGACGGACGATTACTTATAGCCGATTGAGTTGCTCACGGTGGTCGTTAAACCTATAAACAGACAAACAAACAAACTTCCTCATGACTTTTCCTCGCTGGTTTCAGCTCTACCAATCCAGAACTTGGTGTGTGATTCACTCAGGGATGGCACACAGACTTGCTCACCGCCTCATATGCCTGTTCAGTGCTTTTCGGATACGTCAAAGTTAATGCCATTATAGCTCCTAATACAAAAGACTACCTTAACGTCTTCTTCGTGTTCCGTGAGCCATTCTCAAAAAATCAGGGCAGTGTAGAATGGCGAATTATCCTGTAAAAAGGAAGCACTACAGGAAGGGAATACCGGTTCCATGAAAGGGTATACCTAGTCTGCAGAGACGTTTAGATAGGTGATAGAAGTAATAGTTTCCTGCACATGAATGAATCATTCCAGGTTTTCTCAACATAGCATTGCCACCCCAATGGCGCAGTGGTCTAAGCGATGGCCTCTGATCATTCGTCCGAACGGGGTCCGGGTTCGAATCCCGGTCAGGCATGGATGTTGTATTTGTCTTACGGCCCTTGCTCTCTCTCTTCCCTGGAAGCAGTGGCCCTAAATTAGGGACGGGCGACTGCTTATAGCCCATTGAGTTGCTCACGGTGGTCGTTAAACCTCCAAACAAACAAACAACATAGCATTGCCCAGAACATTTCATTTACAGCACTGGCTTGTATTTGTCTTACGGTGCATCCTATTGCCAACACGTCTCCTGGTAAACGACGCGGATGTCCAAACGGGGCAACACCAAGCGAGATTAACTGAAACAACGACCTTCTTTCAATCAATCGAGGCCCAGTTTTCATGCTTGCGAGCTCATTGCAGGCCCTTTCTACGGTAAACAGAGGTTAAGTAAATGGGGTTGCCTCCTGCGGCTATAATCCCATTTTCAGCAGTGTGATGGACCGGGTGTTATGACACATTATTCTCGTAACAAGCATTCAAATTACCTACGATTTGCCTCACAGTATCCCTTCTCCCATACAGCACAAAACGTTTCAGATACTGAATGTATCAGTTATGTTACAATCTCTCATTTTCGTTACACTTTCAGAGATATCATACAATTACGTTTCAGCAACATCGATTTTGGAACATAACTCTTTGTACATTACCGTTACGTTAAAAATCGCATTCACGGATACTACTGTTTTATACTGTATATTCCATTGTACATAATTGCTACGTTGATGTTACATTCCGGCGATATTTAAGATTTTTGGTTTGGCAAAGGTGTGGATGAGCATGCGCATTTATGCCATTTCACCGAATCACTCTCGTAGTCGTATTTCCAAGTGCTACTGGGATATTCTTCGGTGATACTGTCGTACTCGAGTTAGCTAGTTAGTTGATTTAATATTTAATCATTTTTTCGTGATTCAAGATCATCTAAAAGTAAGTAATTGTTTTGATTATTATAATTTTTAAATTCTAAAAAGCATTTAATAAAATCTTAGTAGATGGATGGGTTGTTGTATTTGTATACCAGCATGTTTTTTTTTACTTGAAGCTGAGAAATTTAATATTGGTAGGTATTTTGAGAAATGATGAATTTCATTTTGTTTCTTTTTTTCGCTGAAATAAAGTCTATTCCACACGTATAATAGAAATTCGACACCTTCATTTGGGACAAATTTTTATTTCTTTTGTTACCAATATATAAATACCGCCACGGTTCCCAATGGACAGCGGACTGCGTTGAACCTGTGAAAACGTAAACAACTCGTAATACGGCTGTTGTTGCTTTTGAAACAGCTGTCGAGTGTAATATTTTTTTATTGTGATTTTACAAAGTTTATTAAAAATGTAATATTCAACGTAGTAAATACGTAATAGTAATATGATGATATCACAAATGTCTTTCAAATACCTAACAGTAACATGAAGTTGGTATGTTGAAGTTACAAAGACTTTCACTGTAACGTATCGGTTATGTTTCAAAGTTATGTAACGTTTGAAGACATTTTGACGTAACCGGAAGGTTTCTGAAGTATTACTGTTACATTGCACAACGTATCTGAAAAGTTTCAGTGCTACGTACTTGTACTTAACATATACGAAATATTCTGTGCTATGTGGGATGTTGGCTTGTACCCTACGGGAAAGCCTTTGCTCACCTCCAACATCGATGAAGCCTGATCAGGTCACAGTTTGCCGGCGGTTTGTGGTTCCAGACCATTATTTAAAGTTGCTAAGCACGGCTGACTGTGAATACCCCACAATCCTTTCCATTTCTAAAATGCTCTGACTCAGACGTCTGGCTATTATTATTTGGCACTTGTCAAAGTCGCTTAAGTCCGTTTTCATTCCGAACTGAAGAACAAGAATTAGGTTAATTGACAGAACTCAGTATTGTGTGTGCTGTTTATAAAGTTTCGTGATTTTTACATGCGGCTTCATTTACTTACACTTGGTTCTATTTAAATCAAGATGCGTGGGTCATAATGTTTTAGTTCTTCGGTGTGCATATGGTATTAGAACTGGAAGAGAGGAGATACGAATAAGGAGAGAAGCAAAGGCAAGCAGGAGGCAGTACTTATTATGAAATTTGAGCGTATAGAAAGCTGCATGATGATTCTGGCTTAGAGAGTACGCTAAAATGAAACACATTTAATAAGTCACTTACCTTGTTCTCATGGAAATCCAACACTAAAGTTTTGCAATAAATTTTTGCATTGCTGTATATTAAATAGTGCCAGCTCACTTCAGAAACGTTGCCTGAATCAATATAAACATCACATAAGTGACCTGTGTGCGTGCTTTTAAAGAAACAATGGTGATTATTCTTCACTCTTGAAGAGATGTGTATAATTACTGATTGGCAGAAAGTCCCGAAGTACTTATTATCTCTTGAGCAATTGGAGCAGAGCAGTCCAATTACTCCAAATGAGCATCTTGGGCTTCTCAAGCGTATTAAGATGTTTAAGACAATGATAGACCTCTCTGTCTTTCGTGTCAGACGTTTGAAAGCGAAAGGCAAATACTTAAACGTAATTACTGTCGTACAGTTACGCCATTTACATTCTGAAATTCTTTTCTTTCACTTGTCTACGTAAAATATTAAATTTGTTTTTTTAGGGGATCAACGACTAACGTGAGCACCTCGTTTGGCCTTAAACCACCGTCTCCAGAACGTCATTTGGAGCCACTAGGTCGAAAAAGGGATCAGTGTGAATTCCAGCGGACAGCCGCACCACCCATGTCTCTCGGGGGATTCAAATCCCGACTCCGCTCGGCCAAATAATTAGAAGCCGGCCCTCAGACCACTAGCCCGCCAGAGCGAAGCATAGGTTTTAAAATTCGATTTCTCGAAAAGTGAAGACCTGGAATGGCGGATACTGCAGACGTGTTACATAAAAATGATCCCAAACATAAGAAAAAAAGAAATGGTGTGATTCTATATACACTGCTGAATAAAAATTAAGTTACAAATGTAAAGGTTCATGCACCAGCATAACGACTGGATATAATTTAATGAAATGTTATTGATATTAACATCGTCTCGTGGCAAAGAGCCTACGCAAAACTGAATACAACGTGAATAGTTCTTACGGAGGCACATCCATACTCTTCTTGCATGCAATTCTGAAGAACTATAGTAACTATTGCATGGTGTACACTGGGAAAAAACTCACTATATTTTTACTGCTGTTGCTGGGGTGTTTAACGACAATGATGCGCAAATCAGTGGGCTGTAAGAAGGTGCCAGTACCTGATTAAAGTTACTGTTTTGTTTTTGCCGTCTCTAACTTAGGGCAGCTGATTCCAGGTAAAAGAGCGGTAGGTACCAAATTAGGGTCACTGGTTTCATGCCGGCCCTAACTTGGTGCATCTGGTTCCAGGTAAAGGAACTGTAGGTACAATATTAGGGTCACTGGTTTCATGCCGTCCAAAACTTAGAGAAGCTGGTTCCAGGTAAGGGAGCTGTATGTACCAAATTAGGGCCACTTCTTTCAAGCAGTCCTTAACTTAGGACAGCTAGGTCAAGGTAATGGAGCGGTAGGTACCAAATTTAGGGTCATTGGTTTCATGCCGTCCGTAACTCAATGCAGCTGGTTTCAGGTAAGGGAGCTGTAGGTACCAAATTAAGGTCACTGGTTTTATGCCTGCCCTAACTTAGGACAGCTGGTTCCAGGTAAGGGAGTGCTATCGGTACCAAACTAGGGTCACTGGTTTCATGCCGTCCTTAATTTAGGACAGCTGGTTCCAGGTAAGGGAGCTGTTGGTACCAAATTAGATTCAATGGTTTTATAGGAATAGGAAGATGATTTTCACGCAGAATATAGATGAATCTAGACCAGCCGTAGTTGCACGATGACACAATCAAACTTAGGGATAAGTTAAGACTTTAATGAGATGAAACACATACACATTAGTTAAAATACCATTAGACCTCTCAAGGCTGCGTCAGCCTCATCTTCAGATGGAAGAAACTAGGTTGTGAAACACACATGGGCACATATATACATATGTAGGACTAAATTAGAGCTGTTACCATTCATAGAGACACAAAGCTACTAGTAAAAATTTAGGTCATGACTCCTAAATACAAAGGTGAAATGAAATAAAGTCTGAGGTCGGTAGACTTGTGAGTAAAGACAGTTAGGGACAAATATCATTTAGCAAAATTTTCCATGCTTGATGAAAGAAGAAAGCCTTGTTTTAAGCATCCTTGATGTTGATCCATTGTAAACAAAGTCCTTAGTTTCTTCCTCCATGGCTTTCAGGGGAACACAGTGTACACCATACCATGTCTGTCAACAAGCTCCACTGAGTCACGGTCATTTTTAACCATATCCAGAATATTTCTAGTTTTTAATGCCAAAACCCAAATGGTGTCGCTGGTATATGTTTCTTAAAATGTTAACACATCCAGGAATGAAGTCCTTATTACAGACAGTTGACGTGGACTAGGAACATCAAACATAGAACTCACAAACTTACGTTGATTACTTTCAGGAGTCAAAGTCGTGAGGGTCTTCCTTTGAAACTTCCGTAGAATGCGATCAACATGGTACCTCGGATAGCCAGACCCAGTTCGTTAATCTTATCTATTTTAATTCACAAGAACGACTATGCCTATCATAAGATTGTGAAAAAGCTCTGTTAACTAGAAAGTTGATGGAAGCAAGTTTATAATGAAGAGGGGTGGCTGAAGAAAACGGAATCAAATTAGAGTAAGAAGAAAGTTTCCTGTAAAATGAATAACGGATGAAATTAGAGATATGATTTCTTTGCAACATTAAATTTAAGAATAATAAAAAGATGAAAGATAAGAATCAAAACTATCATATCCTATTGTATCCTTTGACATCCCTTCTGCTATTATTAGAGCATTGAGCAAGTTGAAAAACTATGGTTCACTTCCGTCTTGCATTACTCAATCTGCGCATTCCCATTTTGGTCCACGCGTACCGGAGATGTTTGGTAAAGGTAAGCTACATAAGGATAATTACCTGTGCTGTCATTTCGTACATGAAGCCAAGCATGGCAGTCGATGTAGTTCATTTGCGGCACTGTTTGTTATTCATCTTTAATTTAGGGAAAAGTGCAAGTGAAGCACAGGATTTAATATGTCAGGCGTATGGCGAAACGGTTATGTGTGAGCGAACGTGTCGAGAAAGGTTTGGCAGGTTTCAGAAAGCTGACCTAAGATTGGAAGACAAGCCACGTGCAGGTAGACTACAGGAACTCACAGACGAGGAGCTGAAATCGCTGTTGCAAGAGGATGCCACACAATCGACCACGCAACTGGCGAAACGTTTGAAAGTTTCTCAATCGACGGTGGTACGGAGTCTACAGGCCTTGGGGAAGATCTAGAAGATTGGTAAGTGGGTTACGCATACTTTAACCAAGCGTAATATTGGTCAACGATTGGGCATCTGCAATGTCGTTGCTGAAGAGGTTTCAAGGGAAGAATTTCTTGTGGAAGGTTTCACCGGGGATGAAAAATGGGTGTATTGCGACAATCCCATACGCAGGCGATCCTGGGTCGACCCAGGCCAGCCATCAACATCCACTGAAAAACAGGATATCCATGGGGGAAAAGCTATTGTTGTGTGTGTGCTAGGGTACGCATGGATTCCCGTACTTCGAACTGTTGAGAACGGGCGAAACAATCACTGCACAATGATATAGCGATCCGTTGATGAAACTATCTCGCGGTGTGGAACATCACACCATCACACCATTGCGAGATCTTGAACGGCCGGGTCATCCGGAAAGTTCAGGCGCCATTATAACGAAATACATTTCTCCTTCATTTTTGTCCACGCCGGGGCTCGAACCCGGGTCCCCTCATTCTGGAATAAGTCGTTCTACCAATTGAGTTACGCGGATGTTCGTTATTGCTGCACGTCACACTATATTAAAGCGGCAATGCCATAACAACTTACACAAACAATAGTTTTAATAGTGAGTATTATTTTATAAAACTAATCGTTAGTAACATCTCGTAAAAACGTTACTCAGGATTGTAATAGTTTGAATTTTCATTTCGATGTTTAATAGGGGAGAAGGTGGGAATATGAAACAGGGTGGTAATATAAAATGGCGCTTATTTTTCAAGCAAGTGTTGCCATCTGTCAATAACTTAAACAAACATAACCATTACGGTTCGTATAGGCCACTATAGGGCTCAGGTGTCAGTGTCACGTTGTGTACATGGTACAGAGGAGGTGCCGTGCTTTCTTCCGGGTCAACAATTTTCGTAAGGTAAGATTCCAGAATTCTTTTGCTGTCTTTATTGATAAATCTAGCATATTAGCTATAATGTGTCGATTAGTCAGAAGATGAAGCTTTAAAACGGCAGGATTAGCTATTTGAATATATTTTTTCTACGTTGAGATTCTCTGGGTCGTTTGTAAAATGGCGATTGGTGGTAATATGGAACTAGGTGTTCCATATTACAACCATCAACGTCTCCAGGTCCCTCCACATCTCCAGGCTTCATCTCCACAAAAGACATCTCTCCAGTTCCACACGCAAAAACGTAGGCGTCAAACAGAGGTCGCAAGCTACTTTCAGCAACTCTCCTGGCCAGCTCTCCATACAAGAAAGTTTTAAAAACTTCCAACACAGGAGAAAGCTCAAAAACCAGCCTACAACGATAGAAGGCGGAAAATAAGTCAATCAGGGATCAACACAAGTTCAAACAGGCATACACAGGAGAAGGTTAAAAGCGTGTGAAAAGGAAAACGGAAAGTGTTGTTTAAAAGAAAGGGAGATTAAGATGAAGAAAGCTCTCAGGATAACGAAAAGAAAAGGTGTCCGTCTTCTGAGAGCTCAAACCGTCAAAAACCTGTCGGAGATGTACTTGGCAAAGATGATGCGCAGTGTATATTTTGTTGCGAGACATTCAGTACGTCCAAATCTGGAGAACTGTGGGTTCAGTGTATAGCGCGCCAGGAATGAGCTCACATCTTGTGCAATGGATGTGAAAGTGACGTTTTTATTTGCGACTTCTTTTCCTCAGCCTAAAGAACTCACACTTTCTATAGGAATTTCTTTTATTTTCATTTTTAAAGTATCGTTAATTGTTTCACATTGAAAGCGGCATTCAATAAAAAAACTGTTGTAATATCAATAACTTTATAATCAAAACACTCAGGTTTTTTGTTTTATTTTCATGCTGTTTCATATTACCACCCCCATTTTCCAAGGCCCAGGTTTTGCAATGTGTTTGAAAAAGTTTGTGATATTTAACCCTTTAACAACCATGACCCGAAAATTTTGTATCACTCTAAATACAGTAACGCCCAAAACGATTTGTTGGTTCATTTCTTTGTTTAGTAACAGTACCGATGACAGAATGTGAACCCTAATTATCCCTCATAGGTCTTGCAAATTTGAAGAAAAAAAGTAAAGGTAGGAAATATGACTCACTCTAGACAGGCGTTTCGAGCGGCTATGGACGTTTGTATGTACGGGCGATTTGGGCGTTATGGACCATAAAGGGTTAAACAGTGTTATTTATTTTCCTAAAAACTATACTTACATTATAAGAAATGCATAGTTACATTTAAAATGGAGTTTTTTGTCTAAAACAAAAAGTAGTCCATATTCTCACCTTCTCCCCTAGCATAATTTGTGGAGTACTGGTGTTATTTAAAATACCAGTAGACTGTTCCTTCGTGTTGAGATGACATCGAGTGCTACATTTATATGTGTTAGGAGTTAAGTGATGCATATTTTAAGCGAAAAAAAGCAAAGAAATCCTGATCTGATTTCTTGAGCTCTGGTCTACTGACTTCAGGTAGTCCCAGGCAAAACTGGTCATACGTCTCCTGAGCCAGGTGAGAAGCTATCAGCTTCCACAGCTTTTCGCCGTTTGTACCCATAGTGGGCACAGCAACAGCATGACGATACCTCGATGACGTGATACAAACCCTTTGGTTGCGTATTTCCTGAGAATGAGCAGGCCGTCATTGGCAAACGACTTAAAGCCACTTGCACAAACTTCTGGTAGTGTCCATGAATTGTGGTCAACGACGCCTGATCATCATACCTCAAGACCCCATTCGAGAACTCTGTTCTCTCAATGCGATGCCGTGTTGTGGAAAGAGTAGCCTAGAATGAGGATCATACGACCTTTCTGGCCAAGAACAAATAATACATTGAAGTGCCAAAAGTAATGGGATAGCATCATGCAATTTGTTTTCATTTTTAACTGGTGCTTACGTCGTATATAGGTTCGACGCACGTCAGTATTTTTTCCAGCTGGGAGGTGTAATTTCGTGAGTCAGGGTGAACAACCGCCAGTTGGTTTAACGCAAGCCGACGTGAATTATCGGAGTTTGAACGAGGCATGGTAGTGGGAGACAGACAGATGGGATATTAAATTTCCAAAGCTCTGTGAACATTCAACATTCCTCGATCCAGGGTGTCACGTGCGTAACGACATAATCTCATGGAAGGCATTACCACCCACCGTGGACAGCGCAGTGGTCGGCTACGGGTGCTGAATGATCGTGGCCAGTGATGTCTGACCAGGAGTGTCCATGCTAACAGACACGTGACACTGGCTCAAATAACATCCACATTCAATGCAGGAGGTACCAGAGACATATCAATCAGATCAGTGCAGCATAATGTAGCGTCCATGAGGTATGAGAGCAGAAGACCCACCAGAGGGCATTTGTTAACACCACGACATTTGACACAGCGCCTTACCTGGGCTCGTGAACACTGTGATTAGACCCTGGAAGACTGGCAACGTGTGGTGTGGTCCGATGAGTCACGCTACCACCTGTTCCGACCTGATGGTATGGTTCGGGTGTGGCGCAGACCCTACGAACCTAAGCTTCAAAAAAGCACTGTGCAAGCTGGATGTGTTTCATACATGTGTAGGAGGTCTTTACATGACACGGTTTGTGTATTTTGGTAGTGGAAACAATTCACAAATTGTCCAAAAAAACATGTCACAAATTGTCCAAAATTAGTTCGAGAAGCATTCTAGACAGCTCTGACGGATAGTGTGGCCACAACTTTCGCCCAAAGTGAACGCAATACAGCACTTATGGGACGTGGTGTAAAAATTCATTCGCAGCCAAGATCCTGTAACTACAAATACTAAGGAACTGTGGGCGGTTGTTCAGACGGCATGGATCAACATCTTTCCAGAAGTCCTCCGGCCATTTGTGGAATCGATGCCACGTCGAGTTCCTACAATTTGCTACAGACGAGCTTATGCAAAATACACAGCAACGTCACCTATGCGCGCACTCGGTTTTGTTCGCCAGTGTGTATATAAAACGATAGACATCTTTGCCAGCTGTCAGAGCTGTTTTCGGCATGAGAATGACAAGTAATAACGCTTTAAGCAATTTTCAACGCGGTGTCATAGATGGCGCTCGTGAGATGGGCCATAGTATTTCGGAGGAAGAAACGAAGTTCGGATTTTCACGGACGACCATTGCAAGGGTGTACCGTGGCTACAAGAATTCCGACAAAACCTTCAACCTACGATAAAAGTGTGGCCGTAAAAAGACACTGGGTGAATGTGACTATCGTCGGCTGTCAAGAATCGTTTCACGCGGTAGGTGTGCAGCACTCTCGCAAGTATTATCGGAATTCAATGCTGGAGCCTCAACAAGCATCAGCGTCCGGACTGTGCAAAGTACCCTGCACGATATAGGATTTTGGAGCCGATGCCCAACTCATGTTCCCTTGATGGGTGCACGACACAGAGCTATGCGCCTCGCTTGGGCACGGCAACACCGCCACTGGACACTTGATGACTGGAAACAAGTAGCCAGCTTTGACGAGTCGCGTTTCCAACTGTATTGGGCAGATGGAAGGATTCGTGTGTGGCGCAAACCCCATGAAGCCATGGATGCCGCCTGTCAACAGGGAACTGTACCGGCTAGTGGGTGGTCCGTAATGGTATGGGATGTGTTTAACTGGACTTCACTGGGACCTCTGTTACGTCTGCAAACGTCTGTGACCAGTCACCATTATGAGCGCATCCTTTCTGGCGAGGTACACCCGTTCATGTCCTGCATTCATGCTGATGGGTTGGGCCTGTTCCAACAGAACTACGCACCTCCACACAAGTGTCGGTACACCACATTATGGTTAGAGGAGCAATCATCTGAGTTTGGGATGTTGCCATTCCCACCTAAATCCGCAGATAAGAACGTGATAGAACACATTTGGGATGCCATGCAACGCGCTATCGAACACAGGATTGTGAGACCTCGGAATACACCCGAATTGTGGAACGCTCTGCAGGAAGTATGGTGTGCATTACCTACAGCATATTTCTAGAAGCTAGTGGAGTACATGCCCCGTCGTATTTCTGCAGTCCTGCGCTCGCGTGGGTGGCCGACTAAATAGTGGACTGGTGTACCAGTTTTCCTGGCACTTCAGTGTATGCTGAGTAATATACGGAACTTATTGTGGAATAATTTCAAAATTAAAATGGCTTTGTGAAATAAATAATTGCTTTACTTAGATTTTTTTTATGCGCATACTCAAAAATTAGTCAATGCTTCAGACTTCCTAGGCAGCTGACATTTTAACTCTTCATTAGCAAGAACACGCACTGAAAATAGTTGCTTTACTTAGAAATGAAATATGCAGGGCTGACAAACTAGTATTTCCGAGTTTTCCTAATTAACTCCATTTAAATTGCTCCAAAGAACTGCGAAGCATCACAAAAACAGCCTCCAGCATGTCTTATTATTCATGTAGTCCCACTTAATCTTTCCTGGTGGTGCTCATGTAATAGAAAAAGAAAATGTCTGTGATTAAGATAAGCAATCCTAACCCAATCAGCAGTTATCTATAATTAAATGTTCACTCCTTTTCTTTATTCTTCCCCTCATTATTTCTTACAGAAGACGACACAAATGCCGCCGCCTCAACGCAATTTCTGAGAGTGATCACATATCTTTCACGAAAAAAAAAAAAAAAAAGCAATGAAAGGGCTGTAGTCTTTTTCTGTGTTACCATCATACACTTGTTTCTGTGCATACGTTTGTTGTGGCACTATTGTGTAAAGGTGTCTGGAAGTCTTAACTCAACTGAAAACGTTCATTGAAGGAAATGATCTTGTTTCTTCGAAAAAAATGCTGCAAAACGAGGGAAATTAAAGATAGCTTTCTTTTGTTTGCTCTGAGTGGTTTCCAGACTCCAAGCAAAAGCAAAAATCCACATATCTTTTTTCTATACGTTACTTGAAAGAAAAGGGCTATTTTTTCTACAAGTAACTCGTTTTTTTTTTGTGTGTATTCTTTGGTGGTGGTGTGTGGAGAGGGTCGCTCTCACTATACATTAAATAGCATAACAATCGATTCTTTTTCTTTTACTTTACCTCACTAAAGCATTAAGATATGTGTTTTACCTGTTTTCTTTTCTCATAGGAAACTTCAGTTCGGACCAGTATTTTAGTGAAATTATTTAACCCTTCTAATATCACCGATGCCATAGTGTGTTTTACCGCATGATTCCGTTGCGGTACATCAGTACACTGCAATAGAGTTATGCCATGTAAGTCCTGGAATAGAAGTAAATATAAGATATACAACTATACAAGTTATCCGAATTTATTGGCGTAGATAAAATCAAGGTTTCCAAGCTTTCGCACATCAACCAGATGGCTTTCTCAAGGAAGGCAGACAGCAAACTGCAAACTGGATAATAGAACGTTTCAACAATTTGAACGCGGTGACTTGACCTGACTTGACAATAAACTAAGAGATGCGAACGTAATTATTCTGTAAAAACTCGAGGCATCATGTTCGTTTTGCACGAGGAATCCTTGGAGGAAAACGAAAGGCATTCATTATTTGAAGAATTGGTTCCAAATTCGTGGTAATTCTAGTGAGAAGCCATCATTGCAGGCCTCATCGTTGGTAATGATCTCCAATGTTTCCCGAATGACAGTGGATTTAGGAGTAGAGTAGGAAGCTAATTTCTTGATGTCATCCCACATAGGGTCCGCGGACTTGAACTGGACTTCTCTGGATAGGGCCGTGGTTAATTTGCCGTTATTTATATCCCTCTTATGCTCGTTGACTCTAGTTCTAAATGAACGTTTGGTCATCCCAATGTAGTATCGCTTGGAGCCATCCGGATATTGTAGAAAGATGGCATAAACACCTGCTTCGTTGGAAAGAGGAAGCTCGTCAGTATTTCGCTTAAGCACAGCATATAAAGATGTTGGAGATTTAATGCCGACACGATTTTATCTACGCCAATAAATTCGGATAACTAGTATAGTTGTACTATCCTTTATATAGTTGGTATACAGTTCCTTCCGTTATTATTTAGAAGTAAGTACCTATACAAATTAATGTAGTCTATGTTAAATTCCCTTTAAGTTTTCCTGTTTGTCGTGTATGTACATTTCTAGCAGTTCAAGTACATTGGATTTTCAAAAAATTAATCGCAAGCAGAAATTTATGCAGGCATCTTTTGTACCACATTTTATAGAAGAGCAGGATTTTAGCACGTCTTTTGTAAAAACGACACTGCTTATGTTATCGGTTCATCCGTCCGTCTGTGGACACCATATCTCTGCAACTATGATTGAAAAATTATTTTTGCATTAGGAAGCCTGAAATGTGAGAATGATGATTGTTGCATTCCACTTTTTTCCAATGCGCAAACCCACCGATAGAGGGCGAAAGTGCAGAAGACAACAAATTCAAAATATATTTTATTTCATATTTTTGCTTCTAAATTCAGATTGAAAAAAAAAATCTTTCTTTATAAAGAATACTACTTCAGGCACAGTTTTTTGTCGAGTTATGCATCGATTATCCGCTAGAAGGCGTAAAGGTAAATTACGTTTTCCCCGATATCTCATCTTCTAAAACTCCGATCTGAGAAATTCTTCCTGAATCGAAAACAACTTCTCGTGCGAAATGCTTTGCATTTAATTATTAGTTTTTGATAAAAAATGGTTTGGCCACCAGAGGACGTAAGTTTCTATTTTTGCTTCTGAGTTGTTTGCAGAAAAATCTAAGCGTCCGAAAACTCAATAGAAAATGTTTTTCGTGGATAGAATGCGCTGACCTCGGAAAATCTTCCGAAAATATCTCCTATTTAAAATAGGGCATAGTTTTAAATAGGAGATATAACTATGATATACTGTACATACAGAGTGCTTAGATGTATATCATAGTTTTGTCGACATCTCTGCTTCTAAGAGTCTGATTTGAAAAACGCTTTGTTGGAGAGCGTCTCCGGCGCGATGTTTTTCATATAGCTTAAAACTTTTCAAGGAATTCATACATTTTCTACTCGGGGGCGTTCAGGTAAATTGCATTTCCCCCGATATCTTTACTTCTTAGGGGAGTTGGGATTCATTCAAGCTATACATATATAGCCTTTTACTCAATTTCCTGTTCTGTGGTTACCCTGTACATAAGTACATAAGTATTTACATTATATACGTTGTTATTCTTAATGCTATATGTTATAAAACTTACTTATTTTGAAATGTAATATAGTCAAATGTAACCCTAGAACAAATTAAATAAATGAAATGAAAACTTCGATTTGAAAAATTCTTCGTGCATCGGATGCAGCTCCTTATTGGAAATGTTTGTATGGTAATTTCAAATTTTTGGTTAAAATGGTTTGGCCACCAGGGTGCTTCATTCAGCTTTTATTTCTGCTTCTGAAGTATTGGCAGCAATACCTAAGTTTCCGCAAACTCGTTTGAAAAAACTCTTTCGTGGACCGATACCCCTCACCTCGAAAATATTGTCAAATAATTTCTTTTTAAAATAATGCATAGTTTATCCGCCAGGGTGCGTAGATGTATATCTTATTTTTGTAGATATATCGTCTTGTAAGAGTGAGATTTAAAAACATTCTTTCTTTTTTTGTTGGAGAGCGTTCACGCTGCGTAATGTTTCTCATATAGCTTCACATTTTTTGTTGAAACGCCAGTCGCAACCAACGTTTCAACTTGTCCCACGCACGCTCGTAAGGGGTCACGTCCGGGGAGCGGGCAGGCCATCTTAGTGTCTGGACATGACGTAGGCAATCCTGGACAACCCGGGCCGTGTGTGGGCTGGCATTATCCTGCTGATATAGCTCTCCTGGAATCACGGCCAGGAATGGGAACACATGGGGCCGTAGGATCTCATCCACATACCGCTCGCCCGTCAATGATCCACGTTTCACTACTAGAGCTGATCGGCTATCATAGGCAATGGCTCCCCAGACCATAACGCCTGCAGTGGGAGAGGTGTGGGGCTCGATAACGAGGTTGGGATTGTGCCGTTGACCCGCGGACCTCCACACCCGGACGCGATGATCATCTGCCCCCAAAGCGAAGCGGCACTCTTTATTAAACACCGCACGTCTCCAGTTTGTGGCGTTCCATGTCGCTCTGGCCTGGCACCACTGCAAACAGAGCCAGCAATGTTCCGGTGTTAATGGCAGCACACGTAAAGAGGCACTGGGATCGCAGATTAGCTTCCGCGAGGCGTCGAGAAATGGTTCGTGGGCACACAGGTGCCGCTACATCTGCCAGTATAGTGGACCGGGTCCCCGTGGAATCCGTTCGTGCCTGGAGCACGATCCGTCGATCCCCTCGACCGGTGGTCTTCCTGGTCCATCCGGAGCCACTCCGCCGTGTGGCAGTGCCGTCACGTGTCCACTGCTTCCAACACAGTAGGACAGTATGGTCAGAATGATCCCCGTAGCGGGCTATACGGTGCGCTGACCACACTGCGGTTTTCAACCCAATGATCAGGCCTCTCTCAAAGTCCGTAAGTTGTGTTAATCGACGTCTCTGGCGGCTGCACGGTATTCTCGTCACTCTATACTCTTGCTTGAGTCGGCCGGTGCTTCTTGCTTTCATGGGGCATCGACTACACGCAAGTTTATAACGCTGTCGGTTCGTTCTTGCAGCACCACCACAGGGTGCGCGGTCACTCGCATTTTCGGACCAAACGTGGATCATTTGCATACCAGCATGCGCTGTAGCTATTTGCAAAGTTTCGCGGTTGTAGAATGTTTTCTTCTAGGTGCGCAGATTTCATTGTCCGTGAGTGTATATATAGGATTGATGCATAAGTTGATGCCGTTTTATTTGACGAGTGTTTCCCAGGCCAGTTGTAGATCAAAAGGTAGCTAGCAATATCGTGTATCTAAATCATATTGCGTTGTGTGATTGGGGCTAATGGTGTTTTGGTTTCCATGTCCGGAAGTATGGATTTTCAAGTGGAGAGAAATGAACATTTCCGACATATGCTCCTCTACGAGTTTATCAAGGGATCCACAGCCGCCGAAGCTACTCGGGAAATCTGTGCTGTGTATGGGGAGGATGCTATTGCTCCGAGGACAGCCCGCAAATGGTTTGAGCGGTCCCAAGGTGGCAATGTTTACCTCAACGACTCTCCACGCTCAGGTCGTCCATCTCATTTTGATGAGGATCGTTTGTACCATCTCATCCACTTGGATTCGCGTCAGACCACACGCGAATTGGCCACTGATATGGACTGTGATTAGGCCGCAGTGGTGCGAAATCTGGAATGTATGGGAAAGGTCCAGAAATTCGGGTCTTGGGTGCTTCACACTCTCACCGAGGACAACAAGAATCAGCATGTTGCCATATGTGATTAATTGCTCGCCCGTTATCGCGAATGTTCCCAGCAACAAAAACCCCTTCTATCGCGT
The DNA here is from genome assembly GCA_039090855.1 of Macrothele yani. Taxonomy (NCBI): domain Eukaryota; kingdom Metazoa; phylum Arthropoda; class Arachnida; order Araneae; family Macrothelidae; genus Macrothele; species Macrothele yani. The sequence goes on along the minus strand of CM077026.1, from coordinate 17,680,430 downwards.
ATTGTTACCAGAGATGAAAAGTGGTGTCTGTACGTGAATTTCATGCATCGGAGAAAATTGTTAAGCGCTAACAAGAGGCCCACACCACGTCCAAAACATGACCTTCATCCTGCGAAGATCATGTTGTGTGTCTGGTGGGACATCGAAGGCATTATTCACTGGGAAATTCTGCCGATGAGTCGAGCCATCATCGCTGCACTCTATTGTGAGCAACTCCGCCGTGTGGAGGGAGATATTCAGCAGAATTGGCCACATCGGCGACATGGTGTTCTTCCCCAAAATGACAGCGCATGCCCTCACAGTGTAAACAGGACCAAAATGGCCATTCAGGACATGAAATAGGAGTTCCTTCCACATCCGGCCTATTTCCCAGATGCCGCCCCTTTAGACTATCACTTGTTCCGATCTCTGTCGATTGCACTCCGTGGCAGAACGTTCAACAATGATGTTGATCTCCAGAATTCCCTTGATGATTTCTTCGCAGCAGAACCTGCATGTTTTTTTCAGTGGCATTGCAGACCTATCCAGACGTTGGGACACCATCGTAAACAATTGGAGGAGGGAATGCATAGTTGATCGATTCCGTTTTCCGTTCTGATGTAATGCAGAACGCTTCAATAGTTTGAACTCGGTGACTTGACTAAAAAATAAACGAATAGATACGAATATGCGTTTATGCCATTCCTTTACAATATCTGGATGCCTCATACTACACTTGAATGACCAAGCTTTTGTTCAGAACTGGAATCAACGAGCATAAAAGAGACACAAAGAACGTAAAGTATCCACGGCCCTATCAGAGAAGTCAAATTCAAGTCCGCTGCTATTTTGTGGAATGACGTAAAGAAATTAGCTTCCTACTGCCTCCGTAAATCTAAAGTCGTTCGGGAAAATTTGTAAATCATTGTCAACAGGGTGGCTTGCAATAATGGCCTCTCTCTCGAGTTGCCACGAATTTTGAATCAGTTCTTCGAGTAATTTCTTTTTCAACCAAGATACCGTGTGCCCAGCCAATGTCTTTGAATGAAAATTACATTCGGATCTATTCGTTTATTGTCGAATCAAAGTACCGTGCTCAAATTATTGAAGCATTCCATTATTCATATTGTAGTTTTCTGTGTACCTTCCTTGAAAAGGTAATTTGGTTGATGCGCAAAAGGTATGAAACTGTAATTTCTATTTTTAGGCCAATATATCACATTATGTCTTAAAATAAAAGTGTTTGATCAATGCATCCTTCCAGTACTTACGTGTGGTGCAGAGACGTGGACCTCAACTAAAAGAGACATACAAAGTCTGCAGACAACTGAAAGACGCATGGAGAGGTGCATGCTTGGTGTAACCAGGAGAGATAAGAAGAGGAACTCGTGGATCAGAAAAATGACAAGAGTGGAAGACATCATGATCAGAGTTAAATCCCTGAAATGGCAATGGGCTGGACATACTGCCAGAAAGACAGACCATCGATGGACAGTCGAAATTTTAGATTGGATTCCAAGGGACAGGAAAAGACTCAGAAGAAGACCACATGGGAGATGGGTGGATGAAATTCGAAAGTATACGGAAGTAACATGGAGGACACTGTCACAAGACAGACCGTCTTGGAAGAATTTTGGAAAGACCTTCTTCCAGCAGTGGATTGATAATGGTTGAAAATGATGATGATGATGATGATCAGTTTACTAATATAGTTTTACTATCTTAAGTGTAACAGGTGTACAGTTCCCCGTTACTTATTCATTACTGTACCATTCTCTCCAAGTTTTAGAAAAGGAATTTGTTAATAATTGTGCTTAAATATAAAAAGAATATTACTAACTGATCCAAATTTTACGTGACCTGTGGTAACTTGAAGTGTAAAAAATACGTTTTCATGCAAAACATGCAGATGTCTTAGAATTTATTTTAATAATTATTTTCTTCAGAAAATGATTCACGTATAGAGATTGTAATCCGGGGATTTGGAGATTCCGAATTTTGACACGCCTTGGGAACACAAATCACAAAATCTCTGAATTTTGTGATTTTTTTTAAATTTCAATATTTAATTATTCATAACAATACTGGATAAAACAAAAAGGTTTTGTTCGCGTCGTTCATATAGTCCTAAAATATAACAATTTCTACCTAGCCGTCAGATGGCATTTCTATCGGTGGCGGCTTATTTACGTTTTACTTTCAAATAAAACTACACCGCTGTCCAAAATTAATATTACAGACACAAAATCAAGAATAACGCAAAATCCACACGGCAGAGTTTAATGACATTTGGTACGGATATACATACACTGAAGTGCCAGAAAAAGTGGTACAGACGAGCTTATGCAAAATACATAGCAACGTGACCTATGCGCGTACTCGGCTGCATCCGACAATGCGTATATAAAGCGATAGACATCATTGCCAGCGGTCAGAGCTGTTTTCGACATAAGAATGACAAGTAATAACGATTTAAGCGATTTTAAAAGAGGTGTCATAGTTGGCGAACGTGAGGTGGGCCATAGTATATCGGAGGTAGAAACGAAGTTCGGATTTTCACGGACCATCATTCCAAAGGTGTACCGTGACTACAAGAATTCCGGCAAAACCTCCAATTTACGACACCAGTGTGGCCGCAAAAAAAAAAAAAAACATTGGGTGAACGTGACCATCGTCGGCTGTCAAGAATCGTATCATGCGATAGGCGTGCAACACTCTTGCAGGTATCATCGGAATTCAATGCTGGAGCCTCAACAAGCATCAGCGTCCGGACTGTGCAACGTACCCTGCACGATATGGTATAACGAAGTAAATTTCTCCGTCATTTTTATCCGCGCCAGGATTCGAACCCGGGTTCCGCTCATTCCGGAATAAGTTGCTCTACCAATTAAGCTACGCGGACGTTTTATTCTGATTCCTATCTGCCTTTATGTCGTGTGCGTCCTTCTGGCAGGTACGTCACATCTCCTGGAACGTTACATCATCTCCCCCTTATTTATTTTTTATTCGAAGTGCTGCTCTTATTTTTCCTATCTCGCGGTGTGGAAATAACATCACACCAATGCGAGATTTTGAACGGTCGGGTCATCCGGATAGTTCGGGCGCCATTATAATGAAGTAAATTTCTCAGTCATTTTTATCCGCGCCAGGATTCGAACCCGGGTCCCCTCATTCCGGAATAAGTTGCTCTACCAATTAAGCTAAGCGGACGTTTTATTCTGATTCCTATCTGCCTTTATGTCGTGTGCGTCCTTCTGGCAGGTACGTCACAAGTCCTGGTACGTTACAATGGGTTTTGGCAGCCGACGCCCAACTCGAGTCACCTTGATGGGTGCACAACACACAGCTATGCGCCTTGCTTGGGCACGGCAACACCGCCACTGGACACTTGATGACTGCAAACAAGTGGCCTGGTCTGACGAGTCGCGTTTCCAACTGTATTGGGCAGATGGAAGGATTTGTGTGTGGCGCAATGAAGCCATGGATGCCGCCTGTCAACAGGGAACTGTACTGGTTGGTGGGGGGGGGGGGGTCTGTAATGGTATAGGGTGTGTTTAGCTGGACTTCACTGGGACCCCTGATAGGTCTACAAACGTCTGTGACCGGACAACGCTAGGTGCGCTTCCTTTCTGACGAGGTACACCCGTTCATGTCCTGCACTCATGCTGATGGGTTGGGCCTGTTCCAACAGAACAATGCACCTCCACACAAGTGTCGGAGCGCCACATTATGGTTAGAGGAGCATTCATCTGAGTTTGGAGTGTTGCCATTCCCACTTAAGTCCCCAGATCGGAACATGATAGAACACATTCGGGATGCCATGCAACACGCTATCGAACACAGGAATCCGAGACCTCGGAATACAACCGAATTGTGGAACGCTCTGCAGGAAGTATGGTGTGCATTGCCTACATCCTATTTCCAGAAGCTAGTGGAGTACATGCCCCGTCGTATTTCTGCAATCCTGCGCTCTCGTGGGGAAGCTACCAAGTACTAGACTGGTGTAACAGTTTTTCTTGCACTTCAGTGTATATCGATAATGCAGCAATGATAACAGAAAAGGAATATCATCATCACATGAAGGAGAAGCATGCGCATGACTGCATGACAGTCCAAACGTGATGCAGCAAGCGGAGCGGATTTCGAAGGACTAAAAAAGCAGGTAATTTTTCCGACCAGTGATACAGCTTCGACAACTAGCCCTGATGCTGTTTACAATGCTGTGAATGAAAGACTTTCGCGAAATAAGTGCCCCTCATCCACCATGGAGCGTCGTAGTCCTGCGATGATTCTGTGAGGGGTTGACGTCTAGTAACTGCTTTTCGTAGGGCGCCCCATACTTTCTCTATTGGGTTCAAATCCGGATATCTGGCGGTGCACTCCATCCCGTGAATATCGTTATTCTGCAGCTATTCGTGTACCAGCCGAGCCTCATAAGGTCTCACATTATCTGCAATAATATGGAACTGGAGGCCGATAAATTTCCTGAAATGCCTTACATAGGGCTCTATGATGTCGTCCTTGTAGTGTGTAGCAGTTATGTGCCTCTTGAAAACAAGAGCAGTGGCGTGCGTACACCTAATAGGATGCCAGTCCAAACCAGCTGTCTTCCACCACCGTAATGGGCACTTTCCCTAATGTTGGAAGGAACGTTCAGGCTTCTGGCCTCACTCTAAATGCGCTCCACCCCCGTAGTGGAAACTTTCCCTAATGTTGGAGGGAAGGTTTCGTTTTCTGGCCTAACTCTAAATGTCCTCCATCAGTCCGCAACCACCGTATTGGACACTTTCCCTAATGTTGGACGGACGGTTGAGGCTTCTGGACTCACTCTAAATGTCCTCCACTAGTCCTCCACCACCGTAGTGGACACTTTCCCTAATGTTGGAGGGAAGGTAGAGGCTTCTGGCCTAACTCTAAATGCCCTCCATCATCGTAGTGGACACTTTCCCTAATGTTGGAAGGAAGTTTGAGGCTTCTGGCTTCACTGTAAATGTCCTCCACTAGTCCTCCACCACCGTAGTGGACACTTTTCCTAATGTTAGAAGGAAGGTTGAGTCTTCTGGCTTCACTCTAAATGTCCTTCACTAGTCCTCTACCACCGTAGTGGGCACTTTCCCTAATGGTGGAGGGAAGGTTGAGGCTTCTGACGTAACTTTAAATGCCCTCCACCACCGTAGTGGACACTTTCCCTAATGTTGGAGGGAAGGTAGAGGCTTCTGGCCTCACTCTAAATGTACGCACGTGGAGAATCAGTGTTTAGTCGTGATTCGTCCCGGAAGAGAGCACAAGCCTATTCATAAAGGTTTCAGGGGTGATGTTGTCGAACCAAATTCAGAGAGACCTTTCTGTGCGATGCAACGGGTATGATACAGACCATTAACCTTCTCGCATACATACATTTATTGCGGACTCTTCTGTAAACTATTTGCCTTGATATCGTGGTTCATCTTGACTATTTGTTGTTCGCGGACATCCTTGTCCCTGCCTTCTGGTGTTTGTTACGGTTTCCTGGAACTATCTACAAGGATTGGAGACTACTTACCTTGACACATTCAGCCATCTTGCTACCTCTGCTTCTGATTGTCCTGCTTCCAATCTACCGATCGCCCTCCAGCGTGAAGAGCCTTCCAAGCAATTGTGCGGAGACGTTCTTCGCTTAATAACCAAACTGGAGCGTCAATTGCCGTACCCCTTTCAGAACAATGTTCATCAAGGTCACATGCCCGCTAGCTCGATAACCTAGCACAGTCGTCATTATCACATTTTTTTTATTGCGAGGTTTGACGACCACCGTGAGCAACTTAATGGGCTATAAACGGTCGTCCGTCTCTAATTTGGGGTCACTGGTTCCAGGGAAGGGAGAGAGCCAGTGCCGTAAGACAAATACAACACCCATGCATCGCCGGGATTCGAACCTTGACCCATCTCGAACGAATGATCAGAAGCCATTGCTTAGACCACTACGCCACCGGGGCTGCATTTCCACATTTCCATAGAAACTGCTAGAGCAGGGTTTTTAGGGTACGTCGACTTATCATGTACCCTTGCACATGCCTCTGAAAAATGTTAACAATCGGTCGTCTCGTTTTGAATGTGTTTTCTGATTTGTATTTATCACGTTAATTTTGTACACCAGTTATTTTGATTTACACATATACTATTAAATGAATCTCCAATGTGTGTTAGTTACAAAATCTATCATAATCAAACACTTCAAGTTAAGTAAAGGTGTAAACTTTATACCCGTTAAATTGTTTTACATATGTGTTTGTCATTTCTTAGTTTCATTGCAATGAACTTTTTTTGTATTTATTTATAACCGTTTTTATTATGTGGGATAATCATATTTTCAGTAATGTAGGTAACTTGTATTATATGAAAAACTTTTAGTAAGTAATATATCTAGAACATCCATTCTGTTTGTTTATTGAAGCATACCATAGACCAATCCAAATATTGCAGAAATTTAATCCCCGCACTGATCAAACTGTTAGCGAGATTTTTCTTTCTCGTTTGGGTTCGGTATTTATTCCTAATTCAACTCTTAGTGCATGAAAGAAAATCACAGAAAAAATGGTCAATACGATATTAATTCTATTATTTATTGTTAACTAATGTTTACTATTGATTTGTCTTGGAATTATATTACTAATTGAAATCAATCACTATTAACATATTTTCTTTCAACTTCAACTATTACGCTACTTTTTTTCTCCCTTGAATCATCTCATTCTCTTTCCTGCTTCCACAAGAGACGCGACCATTGTCTTCTAACCTGCTCTCGACCGCCGTCCAGAGTAAGTTAGATGACAGAATTGTCGCCCATTCCCTTTGTTCGGACCTATGGCTATCGTTGCTTTGAAGAAAAAGCCTCTGACGCCTAGAAAGCAATAAACTAATTATGTAGCCTAAGTTCGCTTTCACTCACCATTTTCTGTTTACTTCTGGCTGAAAGCAAAATTAAAGTCAGAGCAATAAAATACTTAGCCGATGTGCAGTTCTCGATTGCTCTAGGAAATCCTGTTTACAACCCTACTAATCTTAATTGCCGTCCGTTACTATCTTCAAAGATCCCGTGAAGAAATTCCCAATGCTGACTGTTACGATGAGCACAAGGAAAGACGTACTGCTCGTATTTTATTTTCGGTAAAGTGTAATATCAATCTTCTATGCAATAAAACAGTGAAATAGCTCGTGAGCTCAGTGTGTTCGTCGAGAGTAGATGGAGAGGAGACAGACTACAGTTCCTTTATGAACATCTGCGGTCATTCCTCCGGCAAGTGAGGAATTACAAAACGGAATTTCATCAACAGGCATATTCTGCAGCAAATACGAAGCAATAGTTATACACGCAACAAGAGACTTACTTTGCTTTTAAACAACTTATTTCCAAATTTTTTTGCGTATCTTTGATGAATCTGAAGACAATATTATTCATATTATCGTAGTGTCTATTATCTTATTAATTACTATATGATAAATGACCTTCAAATATATGTGTACAATTTCTAAGTCCGGAAATGCACCTGCGTGTTTTATTTAAATCGTATTTACATCTGTTTGCTATTTGATGAAATTCTTATGTTTTATCATTAAATTTATTAAAATGTAGACATACTATGATTATTATATAGGGTTATTGTTTAGTGGAAACGTTATGATATTATTCGATGTCGTTGTTTAGTACGTATACGTACTATAATGTACTGCGTGCACACGTAAAACTGGCACCAAATGCAAATGACAGCTGTGCAGTTTTATTTGGTCGTAATGTACACCGTGCTTTTTTGAGTTACATTTGGGATGGTAAATAAACCGTATTTTCCCCACATTTTTTACGATGTACAATTTCGCCGCTAGAGGGCGTAAATTCAGATCATGTCGAATTCAAAGATGCGTTTTATTTCACATGTTTGCTTCTAAACATCCGATTGAAAAAGTTATTTTATATATCGATTCCATTTATGTCAAAGAGTGTTTTAAATATACTTTTTTCAAATTACGCATAGATTTCCGCTAGGAGGCGAAAAGGTGAATTACATTTTTTCCGATAACTCTTCTTCTAAAACTCCGATTTGAAAAGCTTTTTCTTCAGTGGATATACCTCCTGATGGAAACTATTTTGCATGTAATTTAAAATGTTTGGTAAAAAATATTTTGGCCACCAGGGGGCGTAAGCGTTAATTTTTGCTTCTGATGTATTTGCCATAAAATCTGAGCTTCTAAAATATCAATTGAAAAAATTCTTTCGTGGATTGATGCCACTCACATCGATAAACCTCTTCGGAATATTTTTCTTCTTAAAATATTCCACGCTTTCTCCGCCAGGCAGCGTAGATGCATATCTTATTTTTGACAATATCTCTACTTCTAGGAGTCCGATTTGAAAACTTCCTTCTTTGTTGGATAGTGTTTTCAGTGTGACATGTTTATCATATAATATCAAAATTGTCAAGTAATTCATAGACTTTCCGCTAGGGGTCGTAGAGGTAAATTGCGTTTCCCCCTATATCTTTGCTTCTAAATCTCCGATTTGAAAATTACTTTCTGCACCGGATACAGCTCCTGATTGGAAATCGTTTGCACATATTTTCCAATTTTTGTAAAAAAATATTTTGCCCACCAGGTAGCGTAAATCTTAATTTCCGTTTCTGACGTATTTGCAGCAAAATATGAGCGTCTAAATTCTTGATTGAAAAAAAACGTCGTTTGTAGACCGATACTTCTGAAGTCGACAAACCTTTTAGGAACATTTTCTTCTTGAAATAATGCATGGTCTCTGCGCCAGGCGGCGTAGATGCATATCTTATTTTTGTCAATATCTGTACTTCTAAGAGTCCGATTTGAAAACTTCCTTCTTTGTTGGATAGTGTTTCCGATGCGAAATTTCCGCTAGGGGGCACAAAGAGAAATTGCGTTTTCGGCGTTATTTCTGCCCCTAAAACTCCAATTTGAAACATTCTTCCTGTATCGCATACAAGACCTGATGGAAAACAGTTTTCACATAATTTCTAATGTTTGGTAAAGTATGGTTTGGGCACAAGGGACATAAGTGTTAATTTCTGCTTCTGATGCATTTGTAGCAAAATATGTGCTCCTGAAAACTCAACTAATTTTTTTCTTGCACCGATACCGCTTATATGGATAAACCTTTTGAGAATACTTTCTTCCTTAAATAATGCATGGTTTTCCCACCAGGGGACGTAAAGTCACATCTTATTTTTGTCGATATCTCTGTTTCTAAGAGTCCGATTTAAAAAATTATTTCCGTGTTGGAGAGTGTTTCCGATGCGAAATGTTTCTCATATAAATTCATATTTTTCTTAACGCAAAAGTCTGCAACCAGAGGGCGTAAGCTCACGATTCCGTTTACAGCAATATCTGAGGGATTAAAAACCCGATTGAAAAACTTCTTTCTTCTGTCAGATACTATTGTTTTCCATACCGATTCCATTGACTTTAAATAGCTTTTATAAATTTAATTTGCGTCAGAACGGATTCAAAAGATGTGTTATTACACCCGAAAATTCGGTGTCATCTTTATTGTTACGCTTTCCAACCGTAGGTTGAAGAAGCGTATGTGATCCAGCTTTGTCCTTCTGTCTGTCCGTCAGTCTTTCCGCACGATAACTTGCGTAAAAATAGTTCTATTTCGATGAAATTTTATTATGTGGTAGGGGACGACTAGGGACGAACCCTATTGAAAATGGACGAAATGGGGGTCAAAGGTCGCGACATAGGAGCGGGATCCATTGCATTGCCCTTATGCTTCATAACTTGCGTAAATATGATTCGATATCAATGAAATTTTAGTATGCGATAAGGGACCTTCTGGGGGCAAATCCTATTGAAAATGGACGAAATGGGGTCAAAGGTCAGGACATAGGAGCGGGATGCATTCCATTGCCTTTATGCATCATAACTTGCGTAAATATGTTTTGATGCCGATGAAATATTAGTAGGTAGTAGGGGACCACCTGGGGACGAAACTCACTGAAAATGGACGAAATGGGATCAAAGGTCTGGACATAGGAGCGGGATCCATTCCATCGCCCTTATGCGTCATAACTTACGTAAAAATGCTTATATTGAGATAGAACTTTATCATGTTGTTCAGAAAGTATACTTTACCGGTTGTGTTGAATATAATCAAAATGGGGTCAAAGGTCAGATCATAGGAGCGAGATTTATTCTACAACCATTATCCTCATAACTTGAGTAATTATTTCTGGTATGTTGGAAAGCGTATCATAATCAATGCATTACATGATTTTACTAACTTATTTAACTTAAACCCTTTAAGCGGCCTATGTACCAGAAACTAATGATGCCCCACACTGTATTTTCACATAGCGGCCGGATTTTATGAAAGCTACGTAAAAACAATTCTTTTCCGCCTCTCATCTCAACAGTACCGACCATAAACCAGCCCAAACAACCAACAATCAACTGTGGTCACCATAACTCTTGCCGTTATGCGCTCCCTTCTGTTTCTTTGTTCTTTGCTTTATTATCCTAAACATGATGGGAAAAAGCAAGTGCCTCTGGCACGAACATCATGCCACTGGGTCGAAATAAGTGACTCAAACGTCTTCTCTGTCTCCTTTCTTAGGATTGTAGACATTATTACCGCCTTTTCAGCAAGTAATCACTCCAATTGGATTATAGTTAATCATCCCCATAAATGACCACTTTTAATTAGAAAGCAACACTTTCTGATGAGCAGGTTAACCCCCAATCGCGTTCGGCCCACTTATTAAACAGCGAATATATTCGTTCGTGCTGATTTCAGCCCATTTTACTAACCCGAAGGTAACTCGTTCCAGCCGGTTAAAGGGTAAAATAAGTCTGGCAGATTTAGTAGCTTTTTTCATACCTTTTAAAAGTCTGTGCTGCAAGCGGTCGCAGAAGCATGTTCTGGAAAATGCTCCGCGATTCTGCGACTCCCGTGCGAGAGACCTTTTCCTGTGTTTTGGTTTCCAATTTTTCAAACGTTCAAGGATTGTTGCGGTAGACTTTAGCCATCCCCATAGGTAAACGCCGCACGGTGATGATTCAGAGGAGGTGGTTGGCCATAGATCTTTACTGATTGTCCTTTCTTGAGAAAAATTGCTGTGTATTCGAGTGAGTGAATTATCACAGATATGCAAAATCGCTCCATCTTACTGGAAGAAGGCATAAATGAGTTCATATGGAGTCGACTGACTTACAGACTCTTCGTAGTTCTGTAGATAAACTTCTGTATTGACATTCCTCTCCAAAAAAAATTGGATACGATGATGGGTTGGACTGACACTCTACACCAAACACCGAATTTTAAATCATGGAGTGGTTCCTCTTGGAACACATGTAGATTTTAAGCAGGGCAGTGTCGTGTAATCTGCTGACTGACCCGGAAGGTGGAACGAAGCTTCGTCTGTTGAAATCAAAAGAAATTTGGTGGAGCAGTTCAGAAACAATCTCTGAGAGCCACAGACAGTAATGGACACGTTTTCCTTTAAGGCGGTTCCACCTAAACTCTCTGGCTTATGTTCCCAACGGTAAAATTTCTTTACATATTTTCTTACCACACGATAAAAACAATGACTTCGCACAATATGTCAAATGAAATGAAACTTCAAAGTCTATGTGCGATATTTTATAAAATAGGAAAAATATTTACAGTTAAAATACCCCATAGCACTTTCGGGGCAATATTTACCATATCATCAGGTGGAACAGAAGCAATGCAGCACTCCTTTATATAGTATTGCAACGATGCATTATGGGTATAAGTCATCAAACGTCGCATGAGTCGTGACCGGTGCCATTATACCAGTGTAACGGGTACAATTTCCCAAATTATTAGTTTTAAATATCAATACAATAATTTTGGTACAAATACAAAGTTATGATCAATTTTATATATTGTTGGAATTGTTATATATATTACTTTAATTTAAAGTTCAGGTTTGTAATACTCTCTTTCCAAATTTTTGATATGTCCACAGGCCAGTAGTCATTACAGCATTTGTCCCCTAAAGCTTCTATTTACATACTTTCAGCAAAATGCAGCGAATGTATATATGCTGGAGTGTCCAGTAGTCTAATGCTTTCCCAATCTGGTTGTAGCATTCCATTTACCACATTCCTTGATAATGCTGTGTTATTGCGGTTGGTTTGGATATCGTGTTTGTGTTCCTGGACACGGATACCCAAACTTCTTTGTGTTGAGCCTACATAGTTGTTAACATGTTCTCCTGTCCAACAGTGGAATATTACACACACCCCATTTGTTCATAATATCTGTTGTTGCTCGATTCTTTTTAACTGATGATAGGAGGTTCTTCGAGCGGGTGCCGAATTGTATGTTATGTTTTGAACAGATACGAGATAGTGTGTTAGTGATATGGATGATTTTAGGTGTCGAACATCTTCGATGCGTAACTTGACACATGTCCTTTGCAGCAGCCCAGGCTGTTCACTTTCATTCCGTGGCGAAGGATCAGCTGTTATAACATGCCGTTTTAGTATATTCCACAAATGTTCAGTATGGTTACATTCAGAGGAATGTAGGTGAAAAGGCAATGTGGCGAATTCTTTGTCATGTTCCTCCAACCATTCAGTAGTTATACCAACTGCAGATATAGATAGAGATCGTCGGCTATCAGGTCGCTGTAGAGTCCACCATTCAGTGTTTGTAGGATGATAACCAACAGACCTAGGACTTGCCAGGAAAAAGCTCCTGAGACCAAAGCACCCATCACTTGCCTGTTGAACCCCAACTATGCACCCAAACTTTATGCTGTTTACGCCAAATGCGAAACCGGCCATCACCATGGTGGTGCATCAGGAAATGGTACTCACCACTCCAGACGGTCTTCTATCATCTGTCGGGGGTGCATTGCCGACGTTCCTTGGTTTATGTGACGCGTTCTAACCGATGACTGGGCGTCACCATTGGCACCCTCGTTGGTCTCCAGTTGTGGAACCCAACGCGAAGCAAGTTACGACGCATGGTACAAATGGAAAAAAGTTCGAATTGCACCACAGTTTGTACTGGTGATAGCACTTGGTAACTGTTACAACTCGTTGCTGAGATACCAGTCATGACACCAGACGTTCACTTCGAGTATTAACTGCGCGTGGCCAACCACTGTGAGCCCTTCCGCTGGATGTCTGTGCGTGGTCAATCCAGTACTGGTACGCCCTTAATACAGTAGTATGGGAGCATCCAACAAGTGCGGCTGTTTCCAATGTGAACCCTTCTGCTGGATGTCTGTCCATGGTTAATCCAGAACTGGTACACCCTTGATACAGCAGTAAGGGAGCATCCAACAGGTGCGGCTGTTTCCAATTTGAACCCTTCTGCTGAATGTCGGTCCATGGTTAATCCAGAACTGGTACACCTTTGATACAGTAGTATGGGAGCATCCAACAAGTGCGGCTGTTTCCAGTGTGAACCCTTCTGCTGGATGTCTGTCCATGGTTAATCCAGAACTGGTACACCCTTGATACAGCAGTAAGGGAGCATCCAACAAGTGCGGTTCTTTCCAATGTGAACCTTTCTGCTGAATGTCGGTCCATGGTTAATCCAGAACTGGTACACCTTTGATACAGTAGTATGGGAGCATCCAGCAAGTGCGGCTGTTTCCAGTGTGAACTCTTCTGCTGGATGTCTGTCCATGGTTAATCCAGAACTGGAACACCTTTGATACAGTAGTATGGGAGCATCCAACAAGTGCGGCTGTTTCCAGTGTGAACCCTTCTGCTGGATGTCTGTCCATGGTTAATCCAGTACTGATACACCCTTGATACAGTAGTATGGGATCATCCAACAAGTGCGGCTGTTTCTAATGTGAACTCTTCTCCTGGATGTCTGTAATTGTTAATCTAGAACTGGTACACACCTTGATACAGCAGTAAGGCAGCATCCAACAAGTGCGGCTGTTTCCAATGTGAACCCTTCTGCTCGATGTCTGTCCATGGTTAATCCAGATCTTGTACACCCTTGATACAGTATATAGTATGGGAGCATCCAACAAGTGCGGCTGTTTCTAATGTGAACTCTTTCTCCTGGATGTCTGTCCATGGTTAATCCAGAACTGGTGCACCCTTGATACAGTAGTATGGGAGCATCCAACAAGTGTGGCTGTTTCCAATGTGAATCCTTCTGCTGGATGTCTGTCCATGGTTAATCCAGTACTGGTAAACCCTTGATACAGTAATGCGGCAGCAACCAACAAGTGGGACTGTTTCCGAAGTACTGGCCGCCGTTAAACTGGCTTACGTCGCCATGTTTCCCCATTACTGGCAAGCGTTCACTAATTACCTACAGATAATAGGTGTGCACAATAAAAGTTGCCGCACGTGACGTTGATACCACGTGGTACATCGTTATCTCTCCGAATATGTAAGTCGGTGGAGTTCTGGAAGCAAAGGCGACTCAGTGTTTTTCATACTGAATATCAATAAAATATCTTAACAGGCAGAGGTGTAAGGAGGATTTACCTTTAAGACAACTCTTGTATATTTGCACAACCTAGGGATATAATTTTACATCGTGAAAAAGCATCAATTCATTAAAAGTCTTGAGCATTGTTTTGGGCTTCAAATGCAGAAAATCGAAAACAAATGATCCAATCCAACATTCACAAGTGAACATATGCTGTCGAAGATAAACGCACATCTGCACCACGTAGCTGGAAAACCCTTCACCCAAAAACTAGAAACTTCTTGAATTGTCTTTGTTACGATCAGCTTTATCTGTTGCAATATGAGTTTTTCTAACCAAAATAGCATCAAGATACGCGGGAAAATGTTATATCAGAACGCCGTATCTTCTTTCAAAACATGTAGAAAGAGAGAAATAACTTGTACAAATAAAACAATTAAGCCTTCAATTTTAGTTTCCTTCTACAATGCTTCTTAGAAGTAAACTAAAGTTGAAGGTTTAATTTCATTGCTTGCCAATGTTAAGCAATGAAATTAAACCATCAATTTTAGTTTACTTCTAAGAAACACAAGAGGAATCGAAAGAAATTCCGAGTTCCAATTCCACCAATTAAATTCAGAAAACATAAACGGTACACACTGTTTTCATGGTAGAGTTCGTTATATCCAATTACAGAATTCGTTGTATTTGTCGTTTAGTTATGAGAAATCAAGGGAGAAATGAAAGTTAAACGCAAATGTGGGTATATTATTTCCTGATCTTCGTAATATAATGGATTTTAAAACAAATTAACATTACGTCGGGGAATCGTTTTTCCTTAGATTCCTTGTTGTTGTTTTTCTTCCTGCGTCAAACCAAAGGTCATGGATGTTTTCCCATCATCTACTTTACAAGGTTTCTTGTAGCTGAAAGGACATTTGATAAAGAAAGTTCTTACGAAGTTAAGATAGGTTCTTGAAAATATTATGTAAGTATTATTAATTCATGATCGCTTTATACTATTCTCAAGTTAATTATTGCTGATTGTTTTATACAGTTTAAAAATGAACAATTGATGAACGTTTGTACAATTTAAGAGTTAGTGTGTGTGATGCACACTCTTCAAATTGCGACCACAATAATTACAAATTGCTATCCAACGGGTGTTTAGTCAATTGAGAAATCACTTCAGAATGGCGTGTACATTATAACAAAGAATAATATTGCAAGAATTGTTTGCTGGGATCATATTCATGCGAATCCACATTGCGGTGCTAGACATCCCTTGGAAGTACACTATATTGTCAAAAGTGACCGGAAACCAATTCAAAAGCAAATGAATGGATCCGCTGCGTTGTTAAGATGCGCGGTACAGCTGCAAATGGTACGTACAAAATCAAGCCGGCAGCTGACCGTGATCATATCGCTCTTTGAGGTTTAGTTAAAATGTCGCAGCGGGAGAGAACTGACTTTGAGAAAGGAAAGATTGTCGGATGTTATACGTATTAGTCGGTTGTCCATAGAAACAGAGAGGCGTTTAAACAACATACCCAAGTCATCTGTTTCGCGCCGCCCCGGTGGCGCAGTGGTCTAAGGCGCTGGCCTCTGATCATTCGTCCGTAAGGGGTCCGGGTTCGAATCCCTGTCAGGCATGGATGTTGTGTTTGTCTTACGGCACTGGCTCTCTCCCTTCCCTGGAACCAGTGACCCTAAATTAAGGACGGGCGACTGCTTATAGCCCATTGAGTTGCTCACGGTGGTGGTTAAACCTCCAACCAACAACAACAACAACATCTGTTTCGGATGCACTGAAGTGGAAGACACTTGGCGTTCTTGAAGCAGCAAAACGTATCAGCAGTGCAGCCGAGCGTGATATACAGGGTGATTCCTAAAGTCCTAAGTCACCTCAATAACTTGGGAACAAAGACAGCTAGAGATATGGAAGTAAGGTATGATATAGTAAAAGAACCTTGCGCTATCGGACGAACGCACCTAGTGGCAAAATGTGGAAGTTAGCACTCCTATCTCGGAAACCAAGAGAGATACGGGAAAGAGATCCATTAGAAACTTGTAGAGCATCAACGAGTTAGTAGGAAATGATATATGGTAGAAACGGCCGGGGTAAGTAGAATTCTGGAAACGTGAGGAAAACACAAGGTTTATTATACTCAGCTATGAATACAAATGGAGCACATTAGTCGTATTTAATGCAACAGAGGTACTTACATAACGGTGTGTTTAACGTATAGGGTAAATATGGCCACCATTTGCCACAATACACATTTTAATGCGAAACAGAACTTCCCGTTGTACGTTCGCCAGCATTGCAGGTGTCACGCTCTCACACGCAGCGACGATACGCAGTCGGAGATCAAGGAGACTCGGCAGTCCCACCTTGTACACGCGATCCTTTAGGTAACCCCATAGGAAGAAATCCATGGGAGTTAGATCCGGGGATCGTGAAGGCCACGCTACGGGACCACCATAACCGATGATCTATTGCCCGAAAGTGTCCGACAGGAAGTGCTGTACCGCCACTCAGAGGCGTGCGGTCGATGAATTTGCATACGACACTCACAGGCGCGCGGTCGCATACGTCATTCATTTCTCTCTGCTAGACTGTTACCGCGACAACGACACGAACCGGCTTCTCACACGTTCGCATTTCCAGCCTTCTACTTACCACAGCCGTTTCTACGACATGTCGTTTCCTACTAATTCGTTGATGCTCTACAAGTTGCTAATTGATTTCTTTCCCGTATCTCTCATGGTTTCCAAGATAGGAGTGTTAACTTCCACATTTTGCCATTAGTGGCGCTGCAGTCACCCCCATCCGATAGCGCATGGTTATTTTACTATGCCATACCTTACTTCCATAGCTCTAGCTGTATTTGTTCCCAAGTTATTGAGGTGAGTCAGAACTTTAGGAATCACCCTGTACAGTGATAGAGGACGTCGAAGCCTCGGGAGGGTCGTTACAGCTAATCGACGGAGTACTGCACAAGACCTCAATTTACAGGTGAGTAAAAATGCTGGAACCTCGGTATGTACACGTACCATTCGCAGAGAATTTCATGCAATGGGTTGCCGTGGTCCTACGGCTGCTCATAAGCCTTTCATCTCCCCTCGGAATGCTACTCGTCGTTTAGCATGGTGTAAAGAATATTTATCGTGGACCGTACATCAATGGAAACGGGTCCTATGGACTGATGAATCCAGATACACGATCTATCAGTCTGATGGCCGTGTGTGGGTATGGAGGCAGACCCATTGGTTATCGTGGACAAACCTGTTAACCAGCATGCCTACCTCGATATTCCGGACAATTATGCCCTACCAACTCTGTGGCAATACTATGGAACAGGGCCTTTTTAATACCAGCAGGATAATACACCGAGCCATAAAGCAAGGACTGTTACGTTGTGTTTTGACAATAATTCCATATCGTGAGTGGATTGGCCAGCACAGAACACTGAGCTTAATTCCATAGAGCTCCTATGGGATGAATTAGAGCGCCGCATAAGAAGTTTGGAACCAAGGCCTACTACTAAGCAACAGGCTGCGGCAGCATTATGTACTGAATGGCAGCGCATACCCATTGCTGTGTTCCAAAACCTTGCCGAAAGCATGTCTCGAAGGGTCAGTGCATGCATTAAGGGCAAAGGTGGACCGACACCGTACTAATGTATGCCAATAAATGCTATGTTGTGTTTCTGTTCCAGGTGTCCGGTGACTTTTGTCAATATATTGTATGTACTTCTTGTCTTGGTCATGATTTTCTTTTACAAGGTTATGAAATGGTAGGAAATGATCTCATTTCTTTACAAACTCAAAAGTAGCTTTCACAAATTTCCAGTTTTTATTAATTATGGGGAAACATTTCGAAGGATACCACGCCAATATATTTCATGACGTAAATCTATGAATAATTACTAGCAAATGCATTTAAGGAAATCGTCAGGTAGAAATTTGAAAACGTTTTGAAAGCCAGTAACTTAACCAATACGGAATTTCTGTGCGGTATAAAAAGGGTCGTTTTCACAATTTTTTATGTAAATGCATACTAGCGAATATATAAATAAGAATCACGCAGTGAGATGTAATTAATGATAAGAAAAAAATTTCCATTGATATTTTCACAAAACATTATTTTTCCTGAATATCTAAAAACAAAATCTTCAAAAGAGAATTTTCTTTAATTCTCTCCAGTTCTGGTAATCTCTTTGAAGTACGTTCGTAAAGTTGTTTTGAAATAAAGTAAGCAATATTTTAAATCTGCATCCAATCTTTTTCCTACCCAGTGGTTTTCGGAATTTCAGGTAGGAAATGTGATCAAAATATGTCAAGAAAGCTCTTGAAGAAAAATGTTTCAAAATTCTCCGTATTGAAGGTGCTCAATATTTCAGACCAACTGCATTTTACATATTTTCTTTTTTGAAAATAAAGGCAAACATGCGTAAGTAAGCGAGACTGAAATATTTTCTTATACTTATTTACTAAAGCGTGAATTCGCGTATTTATGGAAATCCTGAAAAGTCCTCAGCAAATACATTTTTCCGCATTGTATGCATTGATATCATTTTCCAATCTATCACGATACTCTAGTTTTTTTGATTCAAGCCGTCAAAGAATCATGGAATTCAAAAGATTCTTCTGCAAAAATTTCGTGCTGGTTTGTTTATAATAATCATACTAAAAGCAACGTGAATACTCCGAAAGCTTATGTACACAAATGTTCAAAGAAAACATTACCCTATATGACGATCCCCACTGAAGCGATTTGCATTTTTTTAATTGAAGTTATGAACAGAACAACCATTGAGTTTAGCAGCTATTTCGTGTTCAATCAGTTTGTTTATTGAAAGCAATGTGCTTTAATTTGTCACCGGAATTTACAGTTATGCCTTTCTTCAAAGCTGCAAAAGTAACGAAAATAAACATGTTCAACTAGCGCTTTTACACATCACAGTAAACAAACTGTGATAAAAGCGGAAGGAATGGAGCGGAATCTTATTCCCGCATAATAATCTTCTTAAATAATATTCTTATTGGCAACAACAAAACAGTTATCGAAAAGAAAAAATTGGAAAAATTCTAGAATCTTTCCACTTGAAGGCTTTATTAGGGATGAAAGTTATTTGGGAGATGAGAACGAAAGACAAAAGATGGTAGTGCCAGCATTCAACCGCAAACTGCTAAAAGTAAACGAACAGTAAAATGACGTAACGCAGGCAGAAAAAAATAACAGCTGAAGTGTGACCTACTGCAGAGATAAAGCACTCGTATTGACGACAAATCTGGAGCGATACATTCCATCCGTGTAGCTTAGTTGGGAGAGCAACTTTCTCCGGAGTGAGGGAGGCGCGGTTCGATCTTCGTCACGAAAAAACTTGTGTTTTCACATTGGCGCCCGAAAGGAAAAATTTAATCTACTGGCCGCTGTGTTCTTCGAAAAAATGTGTAATGTTTGTTCCACACATCGTCTAGAATTAATGAAAGTGCGTTCTTGGCTTACAAAAAAAGAAAAAAAAATTAAGAGGGAGATGATGTGACGTACTACAGAGGTAAAGCGCGTGTCAAGACGACAAATCTTCAGCGATACATTCCGTCCGTGTAGCTTAGTTGGAAAAGCAACTCACTCCGGAGTTACGGGGCGCACACTCGATCCTGTCATGGACAAACTTGCCTTTTTAACAGGTGTTCCTATAAATAAAAATTTTAAGAAATTCAAATACTGATGCACGATTTTTCAGGTAAAACCACTCTTTAATATTTAAAAATAATGTTAAACACATTGAAAAGGGACGAGATCTTTCGGTGACTTTCATCAGGTCATACACACTGCGATTCAGATTAGATTTGTATTAAGTTTCTACAAGTCTTGTTTAGAGATATTGCAAAGGTTATAATAGGTAAAAAGCTGATGAAGCAAAAAAAAAATTCTGCAGAGCCTTTTTTGAATCTTCAAAGTGCCGCGGAGGCACTTCATTTCATACTTCTTTTTTTTTTTTTTTTTTTTTTTTTTGTCAGAAGCAACAGTCCACTTTAGGGAAGATCTTCTTTATATATTTTGTTCTTATTTTATTTCAATTTATTTTCGATGTCTAACGAACACGATGCAGATCAAAGGGCATAGGAAGCCTCCATACCTGATTTAGGGTCACTGGTTCCAGAAACGCAGATCTCTATATAATACACAGCCAATAACTAATCTATAGTTGAATATTGCCCAATATCGGATGATTAGATAGCCGCCTTGGAAGCGCAGTGGTCTAAACGATGGCTTCTAAACATTCGTCCAAGACAGCTTCGAATACCATGAGGCAACGATATTTTGTTGTTTGTCTTACGGCACTGACCCTCTCCCGTCCTTAGAACTAGTTGCTCTAAATTAGGAATTGGTGACTACTTGTAGTCCATTGATTTGCTCACGGCGGGCGTTAATCCCCACCTTCAAACAATGATTAGACAGAAGATCGGTTTTCTGACCGCTACGCTATCAAAGACACGCAGGATGACAACGAAAAAATATGAAAAAATTATTACCTCTGATTGTTTCCGTAATGCTAATTAATGTTTTCATCTTCTTCAAGAAGCGTGCTTAGTGTGTTCGTCCTTGTAGTGGGAACAACCAGCTCATTATTTTTCTTTCGCAAAACAGAATTAGTGTAAGCATAAGTATCCCTCTTCATCTACTCGGACATGAATACATGAAATATAATTCGTATCTATTCCTTTTAGAGGCTATCGGTTGTGTAAATATGTAGGTTATCGAATCCCTCAGTTTTCTGATAATGTAGTTAAAATTCACATACTTTATTTTCACAAAATCACTCACCGCTAAAACACAAAAATATACCTGACATCCATATTTCATGTAGTTTTACAAAAAAGCTTCATAATCAGCTAAAAGGATTTTCGCCTAAAAAAATTAAATGTACATAAACATACATAAGTCACTCAGTATTGTCAACTTCAATGTCTTTCGCACACACACACACACCACACACACACACACACACACACACACACAAATGCGACCCAGTTAATGATCTTTTTTTCGTTTAGACCTTATCAATACTCGAGGAAAGCTTATTGCGTAGGAAATCCGTTTATTTTCGTAGTGTAATACGCATAAAGATTCGAAAAGCTTTCACACTCTACTGGGAGACTTTCTCAAGGCAATGTAAACATAAAACGTCTTTATGTCTACATTCCCTTGAGAATGCCTCGCAGTGTAGGGTGAAATCTTGGCGAATCTTTATGCATATTACATCACGAAAAGAAACGAATTTACTATGCTATAATGTTTCTTGAGTATTCACGAATTTGTGTATTTAAAATAACAATAAGGCCATATAAACTGCCCGGCCGCCACGGTGGCGCAGTGGTCTAAGGGCTGACTTATGACCATTTGTCCGAGAAGGGTCCTGGTTCAAATCCCGGTGAGGCATGGATGTTGTGTTTGTCTTACGGCAATGGCTCTCTCCCTTCCCTGGAAATAGTGACCCTAAATCAGGGACGGGCGACTGCTTATAGTCCATTAAGTTGGTCACAGTGGTCGTTAAAAGTTCAACCAAAAAAAAAAAAAAAAAGAAAAGAAAACTGTTCGTGGGTTCGGTGAACACCGGTTTGTTTCCCCTAAATCCCGTTTACCCCAATCACGTTTCCCCGAAATCACGTTTACCCGAATTAACATTTCCCCTAATTTTGTTTGCCGTAATCTCGTTTCCCCTAAATCTTGTTTCCCCTAATTCACGCTTGCCCTAAACTCGTTTACCCTAATCGCATTTCCCCGAAATGGATTTTACCCGAATTTCCATTTCCCATTATTTCGTTTGCCCTAATCTCGTTTCCCATGAATCAAAGTTTCCCCTAAAAACGTTTCCTGTACAAGTTTGCTCTAAGTCTCCTTTGCCTTGATTCGCGTTTTACTAAATTTATGTCCTGATCCGCGTCAAGCAAAATAAAATGTTTATTTTATCGTCAAAATTCAAGTAAAAAATCGATGTGTAACATATATAATTTTTTTATCGTCAAATTTAGGAAAAAAAGTATATTTAATCATCATTATCAACCATTATCAATCCACTGCTGGATGATGATCTCACCAAGTTTCTTCCACAACGGTGTATCTTGACCCAGTCTCTTCCATATCAGTCCCGCAAGCTTTAGAATTTCATCCACCCATCTCCCTTGTGGTCTTCTGGGTCTTTTTCTGTTTCTTGGAATCCAGTCTAGAATTTCGGTTGTCCATCCGTAATCAGTTCCTCTGGCAACATGTCCATCCGATTTCCTTTTTAGGGATTTCACTCTGATCATGATATCCTCCACTCTTGTAATTTTCTTTATCCATGAGTTCCACTTCTCACCTCTCCTGGTTACACCAAGCATGCCTCTCTCCGCGCTTTCGGTTTGGTGCTTTTATTTATTTCAAACCAGGGTGGCACATAAACTTTTATAACATATTCTGCTAGGAGCTTTAAGTCATCTAGTGGTACTGCGGTTGATAAGTAAAGGCGAAGAATTCTGTTGGCTGTAGTGAGCCATCTTCCCAGGACTCCTGCTTGCTAAGTTTGGAGGGCACTCCCCGAGGATACTGCCCTAGAAATATCAATGAGGTATTTCCTTTTCTGTAGTGAGGTCTTTTTTGTCAATTTCGGGCAGAGCAACTGGAATAGGGACATAACTTGTCACGGCAAGGGTTTCACACGTTTCCAGGGATTTTCCTATTGTTCCGAAAAACTGTTTTTGCCCAATCATCACTTGAAAGCTCAAGCGAAAATTTATAATTTGTCAAAATCGCCATTGTCAGCGCGAGGAATTGCTTCCCACACCAAAATAGCCAAAATCAGTCAATAATTCATATTTCTGACAATGTCGATTTTGACAAAGTACAAAAATTCACTTGAGTTGTGGAAAAATATTTTGGGCTGAAATTTGGACACAATTTGTTCTAGCCCATTTGGAACCTAATAATGAGTCAGGCAATATGAATTATTGCCTGATTTTGGTTATTTTGGTGTGGAAAGCAATTTCTCGCGCTGACAATGGCGATTTTGACAAAGTATAAATATTCATTTGTGTTGTGGAACATCAAGATGCCAATATTTTGGGCTAAAATTTGGAGACAATTTGTTCTAGCCCATTTGGAACCTAATAATAAGTCAGGCAATATGAATTTCAAAAAAGGTTTTTTCGCTCCACCCTATTGTACATCCGATGAATGTCTTCAGAAAGTGAAGACATTCAGCGGATGGATTGGCTACCATGTTTTCCCGAACTAAATCCCATAGAACACGCTTGCGACGCTCAGAGGAGATGCGTTGCAGCACGTTAACACACACACCGGAAACAGGCCAACAACTGAAGACTCAACTAATGGAAGAATGGGCGATGCTACCGTAAAAATTCATCAAAAACCTTGGGTGAAATATGGACAGACAGTGCAAAACAGGCATCAACGTTAGGATTGATCATAACCTCTGATGTTTGACCCTACTGTTTCATTCGTACCATCTTTGGCAATGTTGCAACTGTATCATGGCACCCAGTACTATGTATCCAATTCTTTATAGAGTTCCACTATACGTATTAGTTTATATCTGCAGTTGTGTCGGTGTTGTTTCCGTCATCAATTAGGTAAGTAGGGGAAGTTCTGGTTTCCCCAGACGGCGGATACCCCTGGGCACTTTAAATTCCGGACGATCACGCACACAGAGATACGAACGCGACACCTCAAAACACAAACGGCAACCCGTAACCGCAGATTCGGTTCAGTAGTGCCGCGAACGCTGAGCGAGTGACCCGTGACAGTGAATTGTGTTCCCGTGCTAACATTTTCGTTGACGCCGTTTACTTTTGAAATCAAATTACTGTATGTAAAATGTCAGTATTCTGTTATGATTTATTGATTATGTTAGAGAGTATTTATCGTTGTTTGTGACTAAGGTTTCGTATTTTACTTGCTTGTGTTGCTTGACTGGTATGAATAAAAACGTAGAGTAAAGGCGTTCGGGCAGCTCCGGATACAATTATGTCGGATAACCCCGGACATTTGTTCGTATGTCAAATGTATCATGTTTTTTCTGTATTTCAATACTGATTACTTAGGCAGTTCACAAATGGTATGTGAAAGATTTTGTCTTTTGCAGACCACTTCAAAATGACGAAGTGAAAGGGAAGAACCAGTCAAAGAGGGAAGTGGGACGAAAAGAAAATGAAACAAGATATAATATGTGTCCGAGCAGGAACATTATCGTTGAGAGGAGCAGCGGAAGGATATGACGTACCAAAAAGTACCCTTCAAGACCAGATCAAAGCCTTCAACAGTGTGAAAAAGGCCAATTTCATACCAAAACTGCGGCGGTTTGGTTCCACATTCTCTGAAGAATATTCGCGGCAATTATATAACCGTGTCAAGGATCTTGACAACTACCTAATGCCACTGACAAGGCTGGGATTTTTAAAATTGGCATATCAGTTAGCAGAACGGTTAAACATTAATCATATGTTAAATAGAGGCAGGGAAATTGACGGAAAAAACTATTTTTACAGCTTTACGAAGAAATATCCAGATATTGTGCTCAGGATTCCAGAATCAACCAGCATCGCGAGGGCTGTTGGATTTAATAAGGCACAGGTTGACCGGTTTTTACGATCAGCTCAACCAACTACTAGGTGAACATCAATTCTCTGCGGCCAAAATATATAACGCTGACGAAACGGGAGTCTCAAATGTTAATAAAAATTACACGGTCATTTCTGCAAAGGGAAAAAAGCAAGTCGGCAAGTTGTCTTCTGGTGAGAGAGGACGAAACATCACGTTGATGTTTGCTATGAGTGTGACTGGCCATTTCGTACTGTAACGTATACTCTAGATTCACTTT
Organism: Macrothele yani; assembly: GCA_039090855.1. NCBI lineage: Eukaryota > Metazoa > Arthropoda > Arachnida > Araneae > Macrothelidae > Macrothele > Macrothele yani. Next base: position 17,655,149 of record CM077026.1, on the reverse strand, counting down.
CCTTTTGATTTTTACTATCTCTGGTTATTTTATTTTCCTATGTAAATTATCTTCTTACTGAACGAGATGTTATTTCTCCCGCTGAATGAGATCTGGCAATGAGTGTAAGTCATGATGTGGTGGTAGCCAGTATAAATAGGCGCGTTCAACGATACCTAAAGAGAGCTGTTGTTGTATAGAGAGAGCGGTTGTTTATGTGCGTGAGAGCTTTGTTTCGTGTGTAAAGAGATCTTCGTTTATGTGAGAGCCGGATATCAAGTAGTTGTGTGACCGATGAAGTGAGTGTGGATAAATAATAGAAGTTTACCAAATAAAAGATTGTCTTAGTAAGTACGTTTTTCTCAGTTCATAGTTTTGTCAGACCTCTGTCTGGCTGTTAGGTTTATTTCATTAGTTGATTATTATTAACAACCAGCATTAAGACTTCATTCATCTTAATTACTACTACAACATTACTAGCAGTTAAAAGCTTGTTCATTATTATTACTACACTACTAGCAGGAAAGTTTATTCATGATATAATTAACAAACAACAAGCATTAGTAGAAGCATTGAATTCATTATAATTAGCTTAGTAGAAGCTATATTCATTATAATTTAGAAGAAAAAGTATATTCATTATAGTACCTCCTCTTTTAATTTTTCCAAGAAAAACAATAGACAAAAATGGCCGTTTGATGTAAATGGACAGTGTCATTCGCTCTTTCCACGTTATTTTTTAAACAACGCATAGCGACTGAAAAATTGTATTCCGGCACCGAACCCCAGAACTCTCGATAACTAGTCGAGTGCGTTCGATTTTACGCTACGGCGCCAACAATTCTCAGCGCCATGCGTGGTTTTTCAGTCAGCATCTGACTACACGAATACATATTGATGGTCTCAGCAACTGAGATGGCGTCATCTGGTGGCATTTAACGCAACAGATATTTAATTGTAGGTGATAAATTCAAAGGGCGATAGAAATGGTTAATATATATCAAATACGTGGAGATAATGTAAATGGACAGTGTCATCGCTCTTTCCACGTTATTTGTTAAACAACGCATAGCGACTGAAAAATTGTATTATCCTTTTAATCGGGATATTGGCCGTTTGATGATTGAAGCTCAGCCCGACAGCATTGGCATTCCATACGAAAGTTGATGGATGAATGGTGAGATATTTTTACAAAGGCTGCAGCATTTCCAACAGCACGCGCAGCCTTCAAAGATTAGTCCTGTCCCATTGATTCTCGATAGACATTATAGTCACAAGGAGTTGCCAGTGATAGAGTTTTTTCGTGCTAATAACATACATATGCTGAGTGCACCACCACACACAACACACAAATTGCAACAGCTGGACAGAACATTTTTCAAGCCATTTAAAACTGCCTTTGCTTCAGAAAGTGCATTGCAGATGAGACGAAACTCAGGTGCAAGGATCACCGACTATGACATCGCTGGTTTAGTGAATGTTGCTTTTGCTGAAGCAGCTAGAGAAGAAATAGCACAAAATGGGTTTACGTACTCAGGAATTTATCCTTTTAATCGGGATGTTTTCTGAGGTTTTGATTTCTTGCCAGCGTTAATGACCGATATTGGACAAGAACCGGCATTTGCCGAAAACACTGCTAATAAGCCGTCTACCAGTCACATCACGCAGCCTTCCACCGGTCAGATATCGCAGCCATCAACTAGTCGTAAAACGCATCTAACGCCCGAAATGACACTTTCAACTGTTCGTTATAGTGCAAGCGAAGTGCTCAAACAAATATCCCTTCTTCCTAATGCAACTCGGAAACGCCTTCTGACACGCTCACGAAAGACACAAAAAAATTGAAATTCTAACATCTGCGCCCTTTACAAACACGGTGACAGAGAAAAAAGAGGTCAGAAGCAATAAAAAAAAGAAATAAAAGCAGAACATTCCCAATTTGACTCCGGCAGTCAGCAATGAGGGAACAGAGTGCATTATTTGCGAGGAATCTTTTGAAGAAGATTAGATTCAATGTCATAGATACAAAGACTGGACGCATGAGGAGTGTGTGGACATTGACCCTTCGAAAGTTTATTTTTACTGTGACGTTTGCAGGGCTAAAAAACGGGTTGGCCATCGTTAAAATGTATGTCCGGAGCTACCCGCCAATTCTTTATTTGGCCGAACATTGAAGACTGACTTCAAGACTCGATTTCAGCTCAGGTGATTCGACTATCTGATTGTTATTTACTTACAATTCTAAGATAAGTGTTTTACTTCATTTCTAATCTGCAAATACAGGCTTCATTCTGTTGATTTTTTACGTTTTCCAACCGTAGGTTGAGAAGCGTATATGCTCCAGATTTGTCCGTCCGTCTGTCTATCGGCACGATAACTCACGTAAAAATGGCTCGTTTTTGATAAAATTTTAATATGTGGTAGGGAACCCCCTGGGGACAAATCCTTTTGAATATGGACGGAATGGGGTCAAAGGTCACGACATAGGAGCGGGATCCATTCCATTGCTCTTATGCGTCATAACTTGCGTAAATATGGTTCGATGTCGATGGAATTTTTATATGTGGTAGAGCACAGCCTGGGAAGGAACCCTATTTCAAATGGATGAGGTGTGGATAAAGGTCAGGGCATAGAAGCGGGATGCATTCCATTTCTCTTATGCGTCATAACTTGCGTAAATATGGTTCGATTTCGATGAAATTGTAGTATGTCGTAGGAGACCACTGGGGCCGAACCCTGTTGAAAATGTGGCGCTGTGGGTGGCCCTGTAAACGGAAACGACATGACGTATGCAGCGATCCGATAATATAAGGAGTGATGCGACGAGAATCAGTAAGAGTCGGACGCAGTACGTGCACGACGAAGGATCTAAGCGCATTTGATCGTGGGCAAATTGTCGGGGCCCAACGAATGGGTCACTCTATCTCGGAAGTCGTGCAGGACCTAGGATTTTCACGAGCCGTGCACAATGAGTACATCGAATCCGGTAAAACCATCCCCGTAAGGGCCAAATGCCGTGGACAACAGCGTGTGGATGAGCGGGGTCATCGTCGGCTAGCTTGCATTGTAACAGCGGATAGACGGGCCACAGTGCAAGAAATCACTCGGCAATTTAACGCTGGTGCACAAAAAAAGTGTAAGCAGCCGAACCATCTCCTCGCTATGGGGTACAGAAGCCATCGTCCCACGAGGGTAACGCTGCTGACCGCACATCACAGGGTGCAAAGATTAGCATGGGCGTGGGTACATCGCCACTGGACCCTAGACATGTGGAGAAATGTTGCCTGGACTGATGAGTCGAGATTCACGTTGGTACATGCGGATGGCAGGATACGAGTAGGGCGAAAACCACATGAAGCGATGGATCTTTTTTGACAGCAGAGTACTGTTCAAGCTAGTGTGGGTTGCATACTCGTCTGGGGACTGTTTACGTGAACTGAAATGGGAACTCTGGTACGTGTGACATCGTCCCTCATAAGTCAACGTTGCCGGGATATTCTGGACAACCATTTGCTCTCGTTTGTGCGTCTTCAACATCCCACTGGGGACCTCATCCTGCAACAAGACAATGAACCGTTCCATCGCTCCCAAATTGTATCCGAATGGTTGGATGAACACTCAACCGACGTAACCTCGCTTCCTTGGCCAGCTAGGTCACCTGACTTTAATCCCATCGAGCACATATGGTAGGCCATCGAGAGAGATGTTCCAGGCTCTGACCCTCCTCCATTAAATCTTTGTGAACTGTGGAAGCTTGTTCAGTGGTCGTGGATCCGTATGGCTTCCCAACGCTTCCGGTGTCTTGTTGAGTCCATGCCGAGACAAATCGCCGCCGTCATCACGGCGAAAGGTGGTGCTACACGTTAATAGACAGGTATCTCTAATTCAATTGCTTTTCAGTGTATGTAAAATGTATAGCCAATGATATTCATTTATGAATTTTGAATTTAGAACCATTTAAAATGGGACCTTCTAACGTGCGTCTGACAAAAGGCCAGGACATCGATGTCTGGGCAAATTTTGTTCTTAGGTGTTTCCAGTCCAATAACATACGATTTCTGATATTTTTTTTACTGCCTAGAGAGTCTCCCTGTGATCTCTTTTATTCAATTCACAATGAATAACTCTGTTCCTTTCAAGCCAAATTTGGTAAGATGTTTCAAGAAAGACAATTTTTTTAACCTGTAACGTATGAAAAGATTCAGGTAAAAACACTTCAAAGACACTAAAGATTCGCGATACGTATCATTATCTTTATAGTTTGGTTATATTCATAATTTTGCGGATACAATTGAGGAAGATAACCTAAATTAAAGATAGTGCATTATTACCAGCAGAAAATTTGTATACGTGAAAGTAATCGTAAAGAAGCTTTTTTCCACTTTATAGTGTTGATTATGATTGCAATAGCTATTACAAAAAAAATGTCGCTAAAACTCAAAACCAGCACAGCACATCATGCTGAATTTTCTTGCAGTGTAGTAGTTTGGAGCTGCAATCCTGATTCTTTTTCGCTTGCTTAGCTTTCGGTTCTTCTTTGGAAAGTCGAACGAAAGTATGCCTGATGACTTTTTAGGTGGTCCCGTAATTAGTACTTATTTCTTTTCCATCGCATTATTTCTTTTATCTTTGATGTGATTTCTCTGTACGGCACTGAGGAAAATCCCTTTTTAATAGCGTTTTTTTAGTTAGATACCTTTAATGATACTTCGCAACGATGGCACTGTTTTTCACATTCTTTGAAAATCTAGGCTAAGACTTTGCGGATAAATTTTTTGCGTATCCGATCTGTGGTTGGACTCTTTCGGTTTGCTGCTATATTATTTTCTTTTGCAATAAATGTAAATATACCAAAGAGATTAATTTTAGAAATGGAAAAAAACTGCTTTATGAATTAAAGGTGTAACTTCTTTATTTCAGTAGCGATATTAATCATTTGGTTCAGTTTTTCTAGTTCAGGGAATGCTAAACACAAAATATAGGTAAATCGATTTTGAAGTCGTAATTTTTTAGATTGAAAAATCTTTGCTTCAGAAGACATTTGTATTGAATTACAACATTTATTTTGTGCTTAAGAATCATAAAAACTGAATGAAGTCTGTATTCATTTAGTTGGTATGAATACATGTCGGATATAAACTATTTTTGGAATTTCGGGACATGCTTCTTAAAGTTATTATAACTGACAAAAATGATCTAAAATCCCAAACGAATAATAGTGGTGTGAACATAAATTTCATAAAATTATTGATGCGGTAAATTCAAAGAATTTTATAAAAGAGAGAGAGAGAGAGAGAGAGAGAGAGAGAGAGAGAGAGAGGATACAGCAAAAAGTTTAGTTTATTAAGCAGTTTCTCCACAATGAAAAAGGCCATCGTGCATAGCAAGACGAATAACTTGTGTTTAGTAAAAGTGTGTATTACAGAAATATTTTCTGATGTGCAGAATTGGAATACCGTAGCTTCTAGAAGGATTCTGAGAAATATATGTCCCTTGTATTACCAGCACTATGAGAACGATGTTTCCAGATATTCAACTTCTGCGCAAGCGTGATTCTCCCTCAATTTCGCCAGAAATTTATTTTTGTATCTTACAAAATATCTTCATTTCTAGAAACCAGATTTCAAACTTTTTACAGTTGAATCATGTGAACCCGGACTCTATATGGTACACATATTGTGTTTAATTGTGCTGTGGAAGCCCTAAGCGTGTACTTTTGCCTACATTTGCCTACGCACTTAAATGCAGTGGTCTGTATGTATACTTATATACTCCCGTATTCTGTAGATTCAAATAGAATCGGTTATCCAAACGAAATGTTTCTGCTGAATTCAGGAATGGAAACCCTGTTTTTCTATCTGATTAGATATATTTTTTTAAAAAGGTAAATGTTTATTTTAGGAAAATATCTCAGACATATACAGGGTGTGTAGGAAAGCCCTTACACAGGGAAATTACTTTTGAACGAAAAATGCTAGAGTTGTGGAAGTAGTGTGTACATATAGTAAAGTGACTATTTTCGATCAGATGAGACCGATAGCAGCACCCCTAGCGGTGAAGTTTGGAAGTTAACTATCCTATTGCCAGAACCAAGAGAGATAGCGAAGAAAAGTTAATAGCAAACGGGTAGAGCGTCACCGATTTAATATGAAATGACGCCCTACATTCACCAAAAACTCAAATAGAATCCGGAAATGTAGATCTCTCGGTATTCGATCACCGGCATAAATACGTCACGAATGACATCGCAAAGCGTAAAATCTGTAAACGAATGTTGCTTGCAAAACAGCGAAGGATGGATGAAAGTATATAAATGGAAACGCTACGTCATACCTCATCGGGAAGCATAAATTGGCGGTCAGGGAAGGTTTGTCAGACAGTGCTTGGACTGGATCTTCGAGTCTACACATGGCTAGTTATTCCAACGAGGAGTACTGCGAGATGGTTATGTTGTACGGGGAATGCGGTCGTCGGGCAAGAGAGGCAGCACGCCAATATGCATTACGTTTCCTTAATCGTTCTCATCCTACTGCGGCTACTATCATCACTGTCGTTCGTCGGCTGAGAGAAATTGGGAGCATTACAAGTCGTGCCCGTTCAGGTTGGCCGACGCTTGCAGGTGTGTACGTGCAGCCAGCGGACGTCCTATCCTATGCGCCAGCCCACCCATACTGCAGTGCGAAAGACATCAGTGCGACGTGTGGCCTTACATTTGGTCGCGTATGGTAAATTTCTACAACCCCGTATTATCCAAGCATACAGTAACGTAACACCTGAAATGCTGCAGAACGTCCAACAAGAAGTTCTAGCTCGAATACAGATGTGTATTGCTACATTGGTGGACACATCGCGAATGCTTATGTATTAGTACTGACCTTTTGTATTTCTAGGACATTATTTTGTATTTTTCTTCTTCATAATGTCCTACTGCTGTATGAATTCCCCACTACTTTACTGTACAGTACATAATAAATTGTACCTTGCTGACACGCGCATGTATTAGTTTTATCAGTTAATTTGCATCACCTTATAATGCCACACTTCTGCACGCGATGAGTGACGTATTTATGCCAGTGATCGGATACCGAAAGATCTGCATTTCCGGACTTCTATTGGATTTTTTGGTGAATGTAGGACGTCATTTCATACTAAATCGGTGGCGCTCTACACGTTTGGTATTGACTTTTTTCGCTATCTCTCTTGGTTTTCGCGATAGGATCGCTAACTTCCAAAATTTGCCAGTAGGCGTGCTGCAATTGGTTTCATCTGATAGAACATAGTAACTTTAGTATATGTACACACTACTTCCACAATGCTAGCATTTTTCGTTCAAAAGTTATTTCCCTGTTTAAGGACTTTTCTATACACCCTGTATAGCCAGGCGTAAAACAAAAACAAAAACGTCACCAGGTCATCTTATTTGTAATTGGATGATATGGAGGAAACCAAGGACCATAGATATAACTCTTATTTTTTTATTTGCCACTCTAAAATATCGTTATTGTTGACTATAACAGAATGTCTTTTTCGTGAGCCATATTGGTTTTGCGTTATGTCTAAACCATGACTAAGGAATGTTGAAAAAATAAGAATACGATGCATAAGTTCCTAATTAAGCTTTTACGGTCAGACGAAACATAAACAGAAGTCAGATATACGATAACCTTTTATTGGTGCAGCACGATTTTCAGTAGAACTCCACAATACAGCACAATATGGCACTACAGTTGTTAATTTCATATTTAACTTAACAATCGAACGTCTACACACACTCATCCACATGAGCAACTGTCGTATCGTCCTTTTTATATATCGTTCTTATCAGATTCATACTTCACTTTCTCTCTGACCTCAAATGTGTTGCCAACAGTATTCTCATGAGAGAGAAGATGTCACGTTAAGTTTGGAAGTATAACGAAGAAGAAACTCAAATTTACATAGTAAAAGGAACTAAAAATGAAAGTTAATTTAGAATATACGTCACATGACTTATCACGTATATAAATTTTTATTGCCGCTCGTTATGTTTTTTGTAATGAAAGACATATCTGAAATTCCATGCCTTTTTATTTTCAGTGCTAAGTCTGGCAGTCAGCAAGTCAGGATAACTTGTGTAAATGCAATCACCGCGTAACTTGAGAAGGCAGCCTAAATTTCCGAGTGGTTAAAGGTGTATATATCTGACTATTCTTCCTAGGTATGTCCAGGCACGAGTCCTGGATGAGGCGTAGGTTGTGCTCCTGCACTACCGAGTAGCCTCTTTACATTTCCTAAAACTAATGCACAGAACCTATGAACAGATGTTTTTTTATATGCTCGGAATTGCCCGTGGTAGTCCTAACCCGCTCCATGCACCCCTCCAAGAACAATTAGTAATTCTGTACTAATAAGGAATTTCGTTCATGTTAGTGCTTAGTCAGTCTATGAATGTACACCCTGTGTTAAATCTTCTGTTCTCCTACGACTTTGTATTAGTGTTAAATCCCCCACTCCATATGGAGCTATTTGTCACGTGCTACGTGGCGTAACGTACATGACGTACTACTGAGTGCCACATCTGCCAAATCTCGAAAATGAAGCTACGATACACCTCCCAGTGTAATTCAGAGAACTCCCGTTCCGGAGTAGAAATATGCGAGTTCGAATTCCACCATTGGCAGAAGGTTATGTATTATACTGCAGCCCAAACGAAAGTGAATTTCCTGGCCGTTAGGTTTCAAATGTTTGGGTGGTGAGCCTTCCACACAATGAACTCAATTAATAAAATTATTTCTTCTGCCATGTTATGGTTCGTCCAGAAGGGATGTCGGCTGATCTGAAACCTAAGATTTCGTGCTACCACCCCCTTACTTAAGGGACGAATGATGTAACGTACCACGTGATATGACGTAGATGACGTAATACGGAGGTGACGCATGAGTCAAATCGACAATAAAGCGGCGATACGCTTACCAGCATAGTTCAGTTGGCAGATCAGCTGTCCTGATGTCGGAAGACATGGGTTCATCACAGATAAAATGTTATATGTACATCATACGTAGCACGCTCAAAAAACTCCAAGACTACGTACGTAGCGCGCCAACAAATGACAGTATGCGGATGCGCGAGCAACGGTCGAGGGCAGTAGCCTTCATAAGTCATTGTGCCTAGAGGCATCATTCTATGAACATCGGGTGCTGTGCTACACGATATTTGGTGACCACGTGCAGAAGACAGCTGCGATTTCGGTATGGACTGCAAACTAGAGCAGCGAGCGAACTACAAATTCTGCGTCAAACTCGGCAAATCGGTAACGGAGACGCATGAAATGCTGCGATACGATTATGACAATGAAGCAATGAGTAGTGCGAGGTGTTTTGAGTGGCACTCGCACTTCAAGAGCGGCAGAACGGCACTGGAAGACGACGAGATGTCAGGGCGACCGTCCACGAGCAAACCCCCGAAAATATGGACCAAATTAAGGAACTGGTGCATGAGGATCGTCGGAGATCTATTCGAGACATTGCAACCATCGTCAATGTGTCATACGGAACAGTGCAGAAAATTCTGACGTAAGTTTTGATCATGAATCGCATTGCTGCAAAGCTTGTGCCAAAGATTCTGAACCCCGAACAGAAGGCGCTCCGTGTCGAACTCCGTCAATATTTTCGTCAGCAGGTGGTGAATTAACCAACGTTCCTGTCGCGCGTCATCACTGGGGATGAGACTTGGGTCTACGGTTACGACCCGGAGACCAAACAACAGTCGTCGCAGTGGAAGAGGGCGGAATCTTCACGAGCGAAGAGGGCGGAATCTTCACGAGCGAAGAAGGCTCGACAGGTCTGGAGCGCAACCAAAAGCATGCTCATCGTGTTCTTTGATATTCGTGCGGTTGTGTACCGTCAATTCGTCCCCCAGGGCCAGACCATCACCGTCCCTTTTTAATTCGATGTTCTGCGGAGTCTTAGGGATGGCATTCGCCGCAAACGACCTGAAATGTGCCGCAGGGGCGATATCCTGTTGCATCACATCAATGCCGCAGCTCAAGGAGCGTTAGCAACACGCCAGTTTTGCAGCCGCAACAGCATGACTAACCTTCCTCACCCGCCACACTCGCCGATTTTTTTTTATTCGAGGTTTAACGACCACCGTGAGCAACTAGATGGGCTATAAGCAGTCGCCCGTCCCTAATTTAGGATCACTGGTTCCAGGAAGGGAGAAAAAAACATCCATGCCTCACCGGGATTCGAACCCGGGCCCATTTCGGACGAATGATCTGTAGCCATGGCTTAGACCACTGCGCCACCGGCAACCGAGGTTGGTCCCCTGCAACTTCTTTATGTTCCAGAAAATGAAGCTGAAGCTCAAGGGTAGCCGTTTTGAAACCGTGGACGAAATCCAGCGCGAATCGCAGACGGTGCTTGACACGATTCGCGAACAGGACTTCCAGGGAGCGTTCCTACAGTGGCAAAAACGGCAGTTACTAGCAGCTGTGTGTCGCTGCCCAAGGAGACTACTTTGAGGGTGCTCATAGCCATACTTAAGTAACGTCAGCACTTTGTTGTATACCGGCCTAGTCTCCGAAGCTTTTGATCGGACCTTAAAACGAGTTTGTATCGATGCTAAAGCCTTTGCTTTAAAACGTGTTCTTGCTACAAAAGGAATAACGCAGTAACTCAGAAGAACTGCTCGTAAGTCATCCTATCGATAGTTTGTTACGTTTGGGTCTTTTCGAACCACGGTCATCAAAAATTGTCGTTCAAACTACAGCAGAAGAAGTGCTTTTATTATGTCTATATGTATATACGTATTAACAAGCCAGTAACGAACAGTAAAATAAAACCTATGTAATAAAAATAGTAAAACCATAATAATAAAGGGTTTGGGAGAGATTCTACTATTTTGAGTGCTTCAATACTTCAAAAGCCTGTTGGGAGCAGAATTTTCTGAGCTGCTGGCGTATCCTTTTTCGGCGGGCATTTCATTGTTTGCAGAAGAATCGGCATGTACCACTTTTAGCAGGTGAGCTCATTTTTTCGATTTTAGGGTAAGTTCTGTTTCATATTTGTACAACTTTTTTGATAGGATGCGTTGTATTTTCACTTTCTGTAGTTTTTGTTGGCTTGGTATCCATGTATGCATTTTTCAGCTTTTCTGGCATTTTATTTGAGCGTCATTTGTTTCATAGGAGACTTCACCTTTTTTTAGTTAATTTTTTTTTGTCCCTGTGCACATATTACTTGCTATCGTTACAAGTTTCCTACTCATTTATTGCAATATATTTTATATATAGTAACCACTTGATTCATTTTTATTCCTTTTCGAAGAATTTTGCTATTATTTGTGTATTGTAATGTATGTCAATTTTGCGAATTTTCATGGCGTCTTCTGGCTTTAGTGTTGTTCTACTTGGTGTGAGTTGGACACGGATTATTCAGTTTGCAGAGAAAAGGAGTGGGGGTAGGTTTTTTAATTCTTTTTATTCATTTTTTTCTTTTTTATGAATTTCTCCTTTTCTTTTTATTTTTTATTTTAGTTAATTCTTGTGTTGCTTCTTGTGGTTTTGGGTGGGTAGGTTACCTTGTGGATGTCTTTTTAGTTAATGGGTTTGCTTTTATTTTATTTATTTATTATTTTTCTGTCTGCTAGGGTTTCCTTAGTGCTGCCTAGCAAACTGTATAATACAGAAACCCAAACTTTGGTCTATGTATAGCAATTAGAGGTCTGATCTGTGTCGGCTTCTGATGAAGCCATAGGTGACAGCTGTCATTTTGTTATACAGGGGTTGTCCAAAATCATGGAAACACCTCGCTGAAAACAGTAACTTTAGTATGTGCTGCTTTTCGAGTAAAACGAACATGTAGCTACAATTTCTTTTGTACAAAAGTGTTGCTTATAGTACCAAGAGTCTGTGTGATTGCATTGTAAAGAAGTGTTTGCATAATTTCCTTCCAGGTGAAGGCACAATGAGTGAGCTGTCGGAGTTCCGAAGAGGGCAGATTGTAGGAGCCCGTCTAGTTAGTGAGTCAGTAACCACAGTGGCTCAGGTATTAGGGGTATCGAGAGGTACCGTGTCGAAGGTCATGGCAGCATATAATGTTCACGGCTAAACATCATCTGCGAGACACAACTGTGGAAGGAAAAAGGAAAACCATTCTCACTGCGAGAGACAGGAGGACATTAAAGATGATTGTGACCGCAAGGAGGAAGACCACGGCAACGAAAGTGACTGCTGAGCTTAATGCACATGTCCAAAACCCAGTGTCGACCCATACCGTGCGAAGGGAATTGCATAAGCACAATATTTACGGCAGAGCTGCGATTGCAAAACCCCTGGTGTCACAGGTGAATATCAAGCTGAGACTACAGTGATGCCAGGAACATAAAACGTGGACTGCGGATCAATGGAAACATGTCCTGTTTTTCGATGAATCAAGTTTCTCACTATTCCCCAGCACAGGACAGGTTTACGTATGGAGAACCTCCGCAGAAGACTACAACCCAGACTGTCTCCTTCCAACAGTGAAGCATGGGGTTGGTTCCGTAATGGATTGGGCCATGATTTCGTAGTTTGCAGCAGGCCCCATTATCACCTTACACGGACGGATCACTAACGGTGACCATGTCACCCTTTTGGCAGACCATGGGCATTCAATGGCGCAGACATTGTTTCCGTCAGGGGATTGCACCTTTAAAGATGATAATGCCCCGATTCACAGAAGCCGAACTGTTCAATCAGGGTTTGAGGAACATGAGAATGAAGTTACACATCTTCCCTGGCCTGCATAATCACGGGACTTAAGCATCATTGTGTCCCTGTGGTCTATGTTGAAAAACAGAGTGCGGTCCCGTTATCCTCTTTCGGCGTCTCTCAAGGAATCGGGCCGCCCCGGTGGCGCAGTGGTCTAAGCGATGGCCTCTGATCATTCGTCCGAACGGGGTCCGGGTTCGAATCCCGGTGAGGCATGGATGTTGTGTTTGTTTTACGGCACTGGCTCTCTCCCTGGAACCAGTGACCCTAAATTAGGGACGGGCGACTGCTTGACTGCTTATAGCCCATTGAGTTGCTCACGGTGGTCGTTAAACCTCCAATCAAAAAAAAAAAAAAAAAAAAAAGGAATCGGAGCAGTTTCTGCAGGACGAATGGTACAACATACCACTTACCACCATCCAGGACTTGTATGCGTCCATTCCAAGGAGGATTCAAGCAGTTTTAAATTCCAAGGGTGCTCCCACACAAGATTAAGTGCGTAACACCTATTGTTTGAAGGTGTTTCCATTAGTTTGGACAACCTCTGTATGTATATATATATATATATGTCAGTGACGTCGCGTGCCCATTTAGGTTGGGTATCCGCTGTCACGGGCAAAACAACGCGGAAAAAATTTATTATGTAACCTGAGCTAAACAATTCACGCATTGATTTCGAATATACGAAAACATTTTTTTTTATTTATCGGTCGTTTAATAAAAAAAAAGAATGAATATGTGTTATCCCATCCCATATGGATAACGAAAATTCAAATTATGTTTTTAAATCTGTGCTCATAAACACATCGATGTGCACTGCGACAAAAAAAAAACAGAAATAAAACTGCGATTCCTGATAGAAACGTTGAATTGTATTCATGACTCCACGCGATTCCAAAAGCATCACTAGCAGTGCCGTTTTTAGGCGCGCACACCCTGAGAGGTTTTTAGCTTCTGCGTTGAAACCACAAGGAGATAAAAAATTGCCCTGCAACGCCATATGAAGAGCTTTGTATCACAGTTGCTTTACACATCTCAGGTGTGCGTTGGCCAAACAGCACACCTACGGATGCGAATATTACTATGCTTTGTTTACTCATCAAAGCAACGAACTTTCTCCACTTTGCGAAAATATTGTATAAAGCAATTAATTTTACCCACCACGCGAAGCCTTACGACAAACTTTGGTGAGTTTTGTTATCAAAAACGCAATATAACAGAACTCGTATCACAACGTTGAATCCCGTTGCCCCATGGGATTGCAAGCGGTGCTCTATTTGGCTAGCACACCCTGAGAGATTAGATGTAATGCTTGAAACCACATAGATATTACCTGCAGCGCCATCTAAGAAGCGCTTTTGCCACAGTTGCTTGAGCTTCGTCGGATTACATGTTATGGTTTAAACAACAGCAAAATCAGAACGAAACCTGCAGCGCCATCTAGGGAGCGCTTGTACCACAGTTGCTTGCACATGTCGGATGCCTTGTTACACCAGAGGGCATCTTAGCGCAAATGTGATATTATGCTTACTGGACGAACCTTCTCATCTTAATGAAAACATTGCGCGAGGGAATTACTTTTAACCACCACTAGGAGCCTTAGGACAAACTCTGGCGACTTTTATAGGAGAGGAGCTGGTTAACAGGTTTGCCCACGATAACCAATGGGCCGGGACCATATCACGAAAAACACCCCCTCACGAGAACACTGCCAGCTCCAAAGTGGACCGTAGGAACAGTACACTGTGTTAAACAGCGTTCCCCAGGCTCCTGCCATACCCATAGATGACCATCAGATTGATGGATCGTGTATCTGGATTCATTAGTCCATAGGACCCGTTTCGATTGACCTACGGTCCACGATAAATGTTCTTTACACCATGCTAAGCGACGAGCAGCATTCCGAGTGGAGATGAAAGGCTTATGAGCAGCCGCACAGCTACGGTAACTCATGGAATGAAGTTATCTGCGAATGGTACGTTCACATACCGAGGTTCCAGCATTTATACTCACCTGTACACGGAGGTTTTGTACAGTACTCGGTCCATTAGCGACAACGACCCTTCTGAGGCTTCGACGTCCTCTATTACTGATTTTCTTTGGCCTGCCATTACGTTTTGAGGCTTCAGACACGCCATGTATCTTCCACTTATTTAGCACATCTAAAACAGTTGACTTGAGTATGTTTAAACTCTTCTCGGTTTCTCTTATGGACAACCCACTAATATAACACCCAACAATCTTTCCTTCTTCAGAGTCAGTTCTCTCCCGCCGGGACATTTTCACTTAATCTCACAGGTCGATATGATCGCGGTCAGCTGCAAGCTTGCTTTTATCATGTTTGCAGCTGTACGACGCTTTTTAACAACGCAGCGGATCGGTTCCGGTGACTTTTGCCAATATAGTGTATATATATATATAATACAATTGTGTCATCTTCACCCGTACCTGTGCTCTGTCACTTCGTCCCTCATCCTGGAAATATACTCAAATTTATAGATATTGAAGATCATTCAGATATGTTCATAAAATCGGACTACAAGATCCGAATTACAGGCATCTATCTTAGGGATGTAGTAAAAACTGTGGTACCGTTAGTGGAGTGACAACAATACGGGCGGTTTCGTATTTTGTTGATTTCTTATAAGTCTCCCCTTACGAGAAGACAAGGGAACAAATGGCACAGCAATAATTTTTCATGCGAGGAGCGATCTTTCGGCAGCCCGGTGCCATTCGAACCAGAATCATTTGGTCTTCATAGGACTAGAAATCCCACACGTCTGGCGCAGTAGCCGTAACCATCCTTTCGGAATAGTTTCATTCTTTCCTCTAAAAATATTTAAAAATTTGGCAAACACGGATTGTAGATGTCTGTTTATGTTTATTGGACTTTTATGGTGAACATCATGCTTCTATTTTAAGACCTTCTTTCCTCAAGCAACATGTACTTAAACCCAGCAATATGTTCCACCGGATGTAGATTCCTTTCGGACGCATTTGCTCTCTATTAGCCACGTATAGTGAAATGAGTGATATTCTAATACCTCTTTTGGGAAAGGGAAGGTTAAAAGACAACAGTGAGCAGCTAGACGTGATATAACAGTCACTCGTCACTAATTTAGGGCCATGGGTTCCAGGATAGGAAGAGAGCCAGTGCCTTAAGGAAAATACAAAATCCATCCCTCACCTGGATTCGAACCCGAACGAATGGTCAGAAGCCAGACGTTAGACCACTGCGCCACCGGAGCAGATTTTATGGCAATACAGTGGTTGAGTCGAAAGTTTTGCAATATTTGGATCACTTTATATCTTCATGCGTACCTTTACGACGAAAGTTGATTAGCATCCAAAGTATAGACCATCGTGTTGCGCCGTTCTTAAACATTTGTCTCACAGTTCTTCGATTCCGCGCCGGTACCAGTTCTTGTCCTTCGAGGCGAAGAACTCCTTCACCCCAGCAGCCACCTCCTCCTCGTTCTTAAAGTGCCGCCGCGAAGGAAGTTAGCCATGAACCGGAACAAGTAATAATCCGACGGAGCAAGGTCCAGGCTATATGCTGTGTGTAGCATGAGTTCGAGGTCCTCAAGTTCTTGGAGTTTTGCCATCTGCGTGCTAAAAGCATTGTAAAGAAAAGCATATGAAACACACACACACAATGGTAACGTTTTTGTATATAAATTTATTTTCGTAATATGGAGACTAATTTACTAGTAAATATCGCCCAAAATGTCTTTAAATGGAAGTTTATTACACAGAAACTCTACTATTGCATATGTAAAACCTCTAAAATAATTAAGTATAGGATTATTTGACAAAGAGTCTGTTTCTACAACTTTCTACAACGAAACAAGAGCATGTATTTATTATATATCATTTGTTGTTTTGGGCGAATTTTATTCTACACCAGTGTCCTAATACCCAGTGTTATGGACTCTTTTTATTATTCTTTATTGCTTGTTCATCCTGGTCTGTGTTCTTAAGCTGCCAGCGATGAATTTATTGTCGTAGCATACCGACGTAAAGAATACAAATGTCAACATGTGCCTTTAAGAACGTTCAAGAGTGAGTATTCTGAAAACATATATTTGCAGTGTTTCGTTTCTCTAGTGATTTCCGATTACATTTCAGTACCAGTTCTCGAAACACAGAATTTCTTCTGCTTAGAGACAAGGACATTTCGAAGGAACGCATACGAAAAGAGAAAAGCAAACATTGAATTCAGTGAATTCCGAGAAGTAGGATTTTTCTACCTTTCATTCTGTTATCTTCATTGCTAATAGTTACGGCATTGATGCGAGTTACTTTCGAATTCGGAGGCAAGCACTCGTTGTTATGCCAAAGGATTTCACAATACAGACTTTTTGCGACTTTTACTTATGCATTTATTTCTGTTGATATGAAAAAGAAAGCTTAGATAAGTACTCCCACAAGAAAATTCGGCACGAACGCACTGAACGGTAGCAAATATTTTTCCAAGTACAATACGAAGTAAGAAGAATTTTTATTTAGTAAAGTCTACCTTTTCCTCTATATTTTTCACTGCGTACTTATAACAATACATGCACACATGCCAAAACGATATCTATTGCCCAAAGTAAATGCCGGTATCGTTTACCTCTAGTTTTTTCCCATCAATCGATAAATCTTCATTTTTTGTAAAAGCATTGTACATCAGTCTTGTCCTCTGAAAAATTCCTTTTAATCCCACTCCTTTACTCTTTGTCAGCAAGTTCCTGGATCATACTTTGCAACTCTGGAGGAGTAGTTGCAAAACTGGTTACGTCATCAGCAAAACGAAGGTGAGTTAAATTATCTCCATTAATATGTATCCTCTAGTTTGCCCAGTCAAATAATTGAAAGAAACTTTGTAATGTAGCGTTGAAGAGTTTGGGAGATATGGTGTCACCTTGTCTCACTCCTTTTCCAATTTTTATTGGTGCTTTATCCTCAAATAGCCGAAACTTTGCACTTGAATTTTCAGAGACGTTATTAATAATGCTAATGTAAGAATCTTCAATACAGAATTTCAAATCCATTCTGACTGCTGATGATTTCACGGAATCAAAAGCCTTTTGAAAGCCATGCATAATGGGAGATCATATTCCCTTGTTTTTTCAATTAGTTCTCTCAGTACATGGATATGATCTACGGTGCTGTATACAAATACATACATAGACCTTTTTTGCATTACGCATAACGATACAAAAAGGATCTATGTGTGTATTTGTATATGTATATACACTGCTGGACAATTGCTAAGGACGAATCATAAACGGCTATATAGCGTATAAAAAAGTAAGTGTGGTTGGATGCCAAGTGAAATAAAATATTGTCAGAATGCCAGGACATTACAAGAAAGACAATTTATTGTGCTCTGAAATCCAGAAGGCTTTGGAACGTATTCAAGGGACAAACAGGCCATTTTGTGCTGAAAACGTAAACGTGAAAAAAAATGAAAATTACCGTCCGCAGGCGTTACTGCGTAAGACGTCAATACGGGATATGGCCACCATGGAGGGCGATGCAAGATTCCACACGTCGTGTCATGCTTTGCACAACATTATCAAGCAGTTGTTGGGGTAATTTATCCCATTCCTCTGTCAGTGCACGGATGAGGGTGTCCTTGTTTATTGGAGGGCATTGGAGACCAGCAAAACTCCTCCCCAAAGCATCCCACACATTTTCAATGGGATTCAGATCTGGAGAACGTGCTGGCCATACGAGGCGTTGAATATCCTCGCTCTCAAGACACTCCTGGACAGCGACTGTTCGATGACATGTTGCGTTGTCGTCCATGAAAATGAATCTATCACCGACAGCACCACGGAACATGCGAACATGAGGTAGCAGAACATCATTAATGTATCGTTGGCCAGTCATAGTCCCAGTTGGAAGCACATAGAGGGACGTACGGCCATTGATCATGATGCCAGCCCATACCATGACACTACATGTCGGATATCGGTCCCTTTCCTGTATGTTAGCTGGACAATATGCAGTACCACTATCACGCCAGATCAGTTGTCGTCGACAATCAGACGATAGACTGTATCTACTCTCATCTGAGAAGAGGACAGCAGACCAGTCGTTATCAGTCCAATTGCGATGTTGATGGCACCATTGCAAACGGGCGGTACGGTGACGTCTGGACAATGGGATGCACACAACAGGACGGCGGGCGTATAGTCCTCCTTCATGCAAACGTCTGGCGACAGTTCTTCGGGAGATCCGCTTGCCAGTAGCAGCCATAAACAGATTTGCTACCTCACTAGCTGTGCTGCGCCGGTGTCTTTTTGTTGATAGCACTATGTACCGATCTTCTGCAGACACGACCTCCCCCGTGACGTTTGCTACACTCTCCATTTGTTTGAAATGATTTCCAAAGCCTTGAAACAACACTGTGGCTGAAGTCGAACTCCCTGGCAACATCTGTTATTTTTCGCCCTTCTTCAATCTTGCCAATAATACGGCCACGCGTAAAATCATCTAAGTGATGTCGGGAAGACATACTGAAAATTGCAAGTTCGTCAATTGATTCTTTCCCTTTCAACTTTGCGTTTGAACAACAACGGTCAATACGCGTCAAATCCTTTATATCTCTTATCAGCGCTATGACGTCACGAACAAGTTCGGCAATCCAAAATTTGCATACGCACAACACGTCTTACTGTATCCCGCACTTATGCTAATTTCCACATTTTCCTGCCTTCCATTTTATGGTTGCTATCGTTGCTATTCTCATCCGTCCTTAGCAATTGTCCGGCAGTGTATTATATCTATGAGCATATTTTAAGGTTATAAACAGTTCCTCTAATCCCATGGCCCTGAATCAATTCCTTTTCTGGATTAAGGTCATGGCGTCCAGGGAGATGACAGATTCAGTGCCATCAGAGAAGAGCACAGTGCACTGCTTCAACGGGGATTTGTAGTTGTCCAATATCTGACAAACATGGACAGATCAAGTCCTAGGAGGGCTGCGTAAATTTGTTGTCCGAAGGAAAAACTGTTTTGCTCAGTTGTGTTCAAAGTCCTGTCTTCTCATCTCTCGTCCCAGTGAGCTTTGGTTGAAATACCTGATGAGGCATGGATCATGAGCTTCACCAACAGCACTGGCTCTCTCCTCTGCATGGAATCAATATTAAGGACGATCGACGGTTTAACCCTTTAACGACCATAACGCCCAAAACCCTCGTACATACAAAAGACAATAGCCGCACGAAACGCCTGTCTATCTAGAGTGAGTCAGATTTCCTACCCTTACCTGTTCTTTAAATTTGCACGACCTATGAAAGATCAGCAGGAATTACCGTCAGTCGCCATTGTTGTTATCAAACAAAGAAGTGAAACAAAAGACAATTTGAGGGGTTATGTTATTCAGAGTAATACCAGATCTTAGGGTAATGGTCGTTAAAGGGCTATACGCCTTAGAATTGCTGATGTAGGTCCTTAAACCATGAAAATAAAAGAAAAACTAATATTTTAGTAGGATGTTTGGT
This sequence comes from Macrothele yani, assembly GCA_039090855.1. Taxonomy (NCBI): domain Eukaryota; kingdom Metazoa; phylum Arthropoda; class Arachnida; order Araneae; family Macrothelidae; genus Macrothele; species Macrothele yani. The sequence continues at coordinate 17,634,944 of CM077026.1, read as the reverse complement.
AGCACTGGTATTTAATAAGTTACGTTACTTGGACAACAGCATCTACCCTTGTACCTCTAAGGCCAAAATTCTGCTTTCGTCTCTTAAGAATGGTCAGAAGTCTTCGCCTCATTTCACTCAGCCACCGGAACTGCTTTCTTCAATTTATGTTTAGCCTTTACTGAACGTCGAAGGCTAAGGGATGTTTTCCCACCGAATATGGAGACATTTGCTCAAAAAGAGGGACAGAATTAGGGCCGTGTGATAATGACACACTCGTGTTTCATCGTGGACTTGAACGCGATTGCGCAGTAGCTTTCACCTGTGGCGATCTCGACTGCAGAAGAGATGGAAACGGTCACGGGTCAACGGGTCGACAATTTCTTGCGGGTCCAATGGGTCGGGCCAAGGTGTTCCTGACCCGTTTTATTCCCGTTTTATTTTTGAAAGGAGAAAATATATTCTAAAGAAAAATGAGCATTATGGAATTCTGTAGACGATACTGGTGCCCACGGAGTGAATATTGATTTGCAATGCACAAATATTGTCGTCTCTTTCTTAAAGCAACGAAGATTTCCACCGACCGACGTCAGACGCATCGACACGATATCGTAAAAAGGTATTTCCTTTGAGTTCTTTTACTCTGCGATTGTCCAGGGCAAGTCACAGGCAAACGCCATTCGCCCGCTTCTTAGCTGATTCACTCTCTCCGTGCGAAGTTCATTGTATGACTAAGAATTACTTCACGTCTTTTACGTTGAGCATTCAGAGGTTATCGATAGATGTGCTGACATCTCGTTCCCATGACCTGCCATTTCCAAATAAACTCCTTATTTGTTAATATGGATGGATTTAATATTAAGGAGGTTGAGAAATACGCAAAGGCTAAGAAATATGTACTTCTTCAAAGCCACAAGGGGAACAGTGAATTCCGGAAATTGTTTCATCTCATTAAGGAACCGATGAATAATTTTGTATTGTTTGCTCCAACTTGTTGTTCAAAATGTGGAAAGTGTATAATTACAAAGAAAAATGTAGACGGTGTAATAAGAGATTATGGAACCAGAAATCTAACGGACCATATGAAAGTATGCGCACCTCCATCAAAGTGAGGAAAGAGGGAACAATCTAAATACATTTTAAAAAATGAATTTGTGTAATCGTAAATAATTATTCCTATTTGTAATATACTTACGGTTCTAGTCAGCCATTATTTCTGGATTACGCAAAATAGTGGCACTAAAAATGGCCCTAAAATTTAGCAAGTAAACAAATTTTATTATAAAAAAAAGTTTCAGTTATTAGATAACTAGAAGTTATTGGATTGAATATATATATATATATATATATATATATTACGCATTCTATAAAGAAGATACCTAAGCAAAAAAATACATATATAATTTTGACTCTTCGTTTTAAATTCTAAAATCTTTTCCTTAGTCTTCAGTTTTGCTCTTAAGTATATATTACGTATATATATCCTCATCATCATCCTCATTGTTAACCATTTTCAATCCACTGCTGGACGAAGGTCTCTACAAGCCTCTTCCACAACGGTCTGTCTTGTGCCAGTCTCATCCATGTTACACTCCCGCATACTTTCGAATTTCATCCAACCATCTTCCATGTGGTCTTCTTCTGGGTCTTTTCCTGTCCCTTGGAATCCAATCTAAAATTTCGGATGTCCATCGACGGTCTGTTCTTTTGGCAGTATGTCCAGCGCATTGTTATTTCAGAGATTTAACTCTGATCATGATGTCTTCCACTCTTGCCATTTTTCTGATCCACGAGTTCATCTTCTTATCTCTCCTGGTTACACCAAGAATGCACCTCTCCATGCTTCTTTGAGTTGTCTGCAGCCTTTGTATATACGTAAGCACTGGAAGGATCTTTTTATCAAACGCTTTTCTTTTAAGACATATCGATCTGCACCATACGTAAGCACTGGAAGGATGTCTCTGCACCATACGTAAGCACTAGAAGGATGTCTCTGCACCATACGTAAGCACTGGAAGGATGCATTGATCAAACACTTTCTTTTAAGACATAATGATCTATTGCTCTTGAAAATTATGCTGTTTCTTCCAAAAGCTCTCCAGCCAAGTTTTATACGTCGATTAATTTCTTCATTAATATGACCCTCACTTGACATCTGCTGTCCAAGATAAACGTACGTATCTGTTATCTCCAGCTTTTCTCCATCAATCGATAAATCTTCATTTCTTGTAAAAGCATTGTACATCACTTTTGTCTTCTGAAAGTTCATTTTTAATCTCACTTCTTTACTCTTCTCAGTAAGTTCCTGGATCATACTCTGCAGCTCTGATGGGGTAGTTGCAAAAATGACTACGTTATCAGCAAAACGAAGGTGAGTTAGATAATCTCCATTAATATTTACCCCTTTGTTTTCCCAGTTCAGTGATTGAAAGACATTTTCCAATGTGGCACTAAAGAGCTTGGGATATATGCTGTCATCTTGTCTCACTCCCTTTCAAATTTTTATGTGTGTTGTATTTTCAAACAGCCGAATCTTTGTATATATATATAAATTGAGCTTCGAATTTATAGTTCAACACAGATTTGTCCCAGTCAGTTACGGGTCCGGGTCGGGTCCAGTTATGGAACGTCCGGGTCCGAAATGTTTTACCCATTTCCAACTCTGGACTGGAAAAATCCACGACTGGTGTTATTTCTATCCGTAGCGGCGGTTGAGAACTAAACAGAAAGTATTTTCGTCATCTGGCGTGAAAATGTTGCATTACACAAGCTGCAAAATGCCATAGAATACGGCAATCATGCCACCAGACATGTAATTTGATGGGTTTTGGAAATGGAAATTTTAGAACCAGGGGAATAGTCCCAAATACGTGGCAAACTCTCCTACCAGAAAAATACTGCGCTCGGAAAATCAGGTAGCATATGAATTATTATATGTATAAAGCTAGCCGATATTGGAAGAATATTTTCCGGTGTTATCGGTTTAAGTTGAAATAATATCGAAATGAAAATGTACGCATGAAGCGAGATTTCCTAGCTCGCACGCCGGTCTGCCTGGCATCCAGTGTGCCGTTTTACCGTGCTTTTTCATGGACTCCCTGGGCATCGAAACGCAAATGCGCTGATGGTTTTCTGTGATGTCTGCCCCGGGCGCACTTTCCGCTGGTCCACTCTAGATTTCGAAAAGCTACCCACTTGCTGATACCTCTGTCGCACCATGCTGCATTGCGGGTGGTAATGGGTTTAAATCGGTTTGAAATGAAATTCCAGTAAATAAGGGGAGATCTCAAGCCAAATAAAAATATTAATTCATATCAAGTCGCGGATACGTGTATACCGTACAAAAGTCACTCCCACCATATACTATAGCGTTGACTTGATACGTCGATACATAAAAAAATGCAAGTATGCAGTACTATATGTAGGCATGTGAGCTTGCATTTACTATTCAGTGTCGTCATCCGCAGTCGAGTGGAGATAATATACTGTTATCTCCGAGAACAATTATCCTGAAGAAATAAGAGACTGTGTATTAATAGGATGTTATTGCGTTTAGTATCTTTAAACGACATGCTGTGAAGGAAATAACTGAATTTGCCGGTGTTTCGAAATGAATAGTCCAGGAGTTGTGAGGTATATCTCTGATTTAACTCCATTTGAGTTCCTGTGTTCTTATGTAAATGTGGTTTCTTTTCGTTAAGTGTTTTCTGATATAACGCCACATAGTTCCGTTCCATGAATTTAATGTTGGCAAGTCCTAACTGTAGGTCAAAGGGAATGCTACGTTATAAGACTCATGATATAAAAGCTACAAAAGGAAATGTTTCTATGTTTCCGTAGACGATTCTGAGGCAATGTTTCTATGCCTTTTGGACGATTCTGAGGCAACGTTACATAGGCAATTTTTGCACTAACGACTAGTAAATATTAGTGACGTGCCGAAGCAGATAAATAAAAATAAAAGCTGTGATTAGACTTTCTGTTCACTGAATTCCTGGCAGCATTATTGCAATAACATTTCTATGTTTTAGTTAAGGTTTGGATACAGCTGATTGAAAAACAACAAGAAGCACACATTATATTGACAAAAGTCACCAGACAAACTTCAAAAGCAAATGAATGGATCCGCTGCGTTGTTAAGACACGCAGTACAGCTGCAAATGGTATAAAACAAGCCTGCAGCTGACCGCGATCATATCGCACTGTGAGATTGAGTGAAAATGTCGCGGCGGGAGAGAACTGACTCTGAGAAAGGAAAGATTGTTGTGTGTTATATTAGTGGGTTGTACATAAGAGAAACCGAGAGGCGTTTAAACATATCCAAGTCAACTGTTTTGGATGTACTGAACAAGTGGAAGGCACATGGCGTGCCTGAAGAAGAAAAATGTACCGGCAGAAAAAAGAAAATCAGTGATAGCGGACGTCGGAGCCTTAGGAAAGTCGTTACAGCTAATCGACGGGGTATTGCATAAGAGCTCAGTGTACAGGTGAGTACAAATCCTGGTACCTCGGTATGTACACGTATCACTCGCAGAGATCTGCATTCCATGGGTTACCCTGGACGTGCGGCTGCTTATAAGCCTTTCATCTCCACTCGGAAGGGTACTCGTCGTTTAGCATGGTGTAAGGAACATTTATCGTGAACCGTAGATCAAAGGAAACGGGTACTGTGGACAGATGAATCCAGATACACGATCCATCAGTCTGATGGCCATATGTGGGTATTGCCGCATCCAATGGAACGCTATTTACCGCAGTATACAGCTCGTACGGTTAAGTTGGAGTTGGCAGTGTATTCATGTGGGGGTGTTTTCCCTAGTATGGCCCTGGTCCAATGGTTATCGTGGACCTTACCGTTAACCAGCACGTCGATCTCGATATTCTGGACAATTGTACCGTTCCAACTCTTTGGCAGTACTATTGAACCGAGGCTTGTTGGTATCAGCAGGATAATGCACCGAGCCATAAAGCAATGACTGTTGCGGAGTGGTTTGACGAAAATTCATTATCGTGTGTGGATTGGCCAGCACAGAGACCTGAACTTAATCCCATAGAGCACCTATGGGATGAATTAGAAGCACCACATAAGAAGTTTGGAACAAACCTTTACTTCTAAGAAACAGGTAGAAATAACCTTATGTACTGAATGGAAGCGCAAACGCTATTTTCCAAAGCCTTGTCGAAAGCATGTCTCGAAGGGTGTGTGCATGCATTAAGGCCAAATGTGGACCGACACCATTCAAATGTACGTCTATAAATGCTATGTTGCATTTCTCTCCTAGGTGTCCGGTGATTTTTCCCAATATAGTGTATTCGATAAACTTAATGTCTACAATCTAAGCTTTAAGCATTAATTTAAGACTGCAGTCGGAGTGGAGCTAAACCTAACGAGGTCGAAGCTTTTAGGGTTTACAGAAAAGTAAAAGTAAGAATACAAAGCAACAATCCAGTTGAAAATAAAGTACGAAGCCTGTTCAATAAGCAATGGCTTAGCGTAATTGTCTAGCACATGACTGCAATCAGTCAGACGGCAACGATTCTGACTTGTCGCAGTCACGAGACAAATGTTCTTGTCTAGGAACCAGTCAGACGGCAGCGATTCTTGCCTAGCAACCAATCAGACAACAAGGATTTTTTCCTAACAGCCAGTCAGACTGCAAACATTGCTTTGTGCCACTGGTTTAATATTACTACGTAATGGAACTCCGTGCATCTATTTGTTCGTATTTAATTGTGTTTAAAATTGTTGATTCTTTTTTAACTGTGTCGGTGGGTGTCTAGCAACGATCAGTTTAACTCAAGAAAATGTACACCCGCAAGAAATTCACGCTAGATCACCAGCAGTTTATGGTTCTGGTACTTTGGGTATAAGCACCGTTCGTCGTTGGGTAATAAAATCAAAAGGCATAGAATACTACGCAGAATTGGCGTATCCTTCCACCTGGACGATGTCGCACGTGCTATTAAAGCGGAAGGTGTACCTGGGATGTTCTGGAGTGTTTTTACCTACTATGAATTAAGCCCATTAGTGGAGGTATCGACCTGTTTGAATAGGACTCGCCATTTATTGATTCTAGATGAACAAGTGCGTCTACCTGTCCATCATTTGAAGACTTAACACAGCATTGACATCATGGTGCAACCGAATGAAGACCGAAGGGTGTACAGGAGTAAAACTGTTTGCAACCATAGGGATTTATCAAAATAATGGAAACACTGTTTTCAGAGAACTTTTTATTAATAAGATGAAGCCCCACCTTGGGATTTCTCAACACAAGAAATTCGTAGACTTATACAAGTAATGCACATGAGATAATGGAATTTCGGACAATGCTTCCTAAATATATATCCCAACTGTGCCAATGATGTTGCAAGTGGAAAATAGGACCCAATCTATTTATCCAGATATTCCCACATTTTTTCAATAACATTATTTGGAGATTTAAGTGGTCATGTTTGCTGCTGAACCTCATTGGTTGGCTCTGCGAACCACATCCAGATATTCCCACATATTTTCAATAATATTATTTGGAGATTGAGGTTTCCATTGTTGCTGCTGTACCTCATCGGCTTGCTCTGCGAACCACAACTTGACAAGTTTCACATAATGCACGAGTGTATTATCTGCTTGAAACTAGAGACTGCCATTAGGCAACAATGCTTGCAACATTGGGTGCAGGTAGTCCCAAGAATGGATTACATACTAATCAATGGTAAGATCTCGTGATATGGCCCTCCACAGCTTCAGAGATCCACCTCTATGTTTCACAGTCGGAGTGGTACTTTTCACTCTACCATGGGGGAGAAGCAATATAAAGCGCAATTTATCAGACTAGATGACAAGTTGGCAGTCGTTACCATCCCAGGTATTGTATGCTTTACACCACCTTACACGTTTTCTTTCATTGATGTTGGTAATCGGAAGTTTGTGGACTGCAACAGGGTTATTAATACGGGCTCAATGGAATCCCAGAGGAATTGTTACAACAGAAACGGTACCGACTAGATATGAACTCTGTTGCTATTTGCTGCGTCGTGGTCTTGTGCTTCAGTTGCACAGGGTGTCCCACTCCCTACCGGACCCAACATTTCTTTAATAATATTAACACCAATAAATATATTGCAACAAAATTTGAAACGGACTTACCTCATTTCGTGCGAAATGTCATGACGTCACAACATGTGCTGAAAGTGGCCACCATTTGTGCTCCCCAAGCAGACGTGAAACCCTGCCGTTCACATAACGGCAGGATTTCACGATAGCAACTGTAAATCTTACGTAAGTTACTGTCAGCATAACGGCAGGGTTTTACGAAAGCTACTGTAAAGAAATTCCTTTCTCCTTCTCATCCCATCGGTACCGACCATAGATCTTTCATTAATTACATGCACTCCAGTTTTGTCTTTTATTCCCTGCACTAAGACCCAAGTCATGATAGGAAAGGCTATTGAATAGAAACAAGTGACTCAAGAATTTCTCTCCTTTCTTAGGTTCGTTGTTGCCATTCTTAGAGCACCTTTAGCAGGTAATCAGTCAGAATAGAGTAGTTTCAATCATCCTTCGAAATAGCCACGTCGATTAACAAAGCTAAAGGGAAAGTAACGTATTTTGTTCCAGCTGCGTTTGGTCCATTTCTTAGGGAATATATTCGTTCGAGCTGATTTCAGCCCATTTTTTTCTAACCCCGAGTTAATTTCTTCCAGGAGATTAAAAGGCGAACAATCAGCAATATACCATTCTTCACTTTTTTATAGGTAATACAAATTTAAACAAGACAATATAAACTTTGTCTCAGAATATCTAACATGCAACATTGAACGCAGAGCATTTAAACTCAAAACATCGCCTTGAAAACGTCGTGTGTGATAACTTTCAGACTCAAAACCGATGCCTACTCAAAAAACGCATCGTGCCAAAAATTGAAAAATCTGCTCTTATTTCTCGCATTTGAACTACGTCACTGCCTTCTAGCCTGTTGTCAGGGTTACCAAACTCAAATGGAAGGTTTAATTGGAACCATACGTCACATCCCAGTAAAAACAGTCTTGCTGGGGCAGCACTGCCAGCAATGGCCCAGCACTATGTTGCCGCTGATGAACCGTCAATAAAATGTCCGGACGGCCAACAGAACGGCCAGCAGCTGGCCAACAGTTGGCACCCCCATCAGTTGTCATATGCCACAACAGGGGAATCAGTTATCCATCACAAGCAGTAGCTGCCACAAGTAGCACTTCAGCGGCCCTGCTAGCACGTGCCATAAATGATGGCTAGCCTAATTTGATCCGCTCTTTTTCCGGCAGTGGCAGTCGGCAATCACGTGACGTAACTGATATTTCTTGCCGAATCTTGTCCGCCAATTCCCCAGTAGTAGCCATAAAAAAAAAAGGATAACCGCAGTATCCCAAACCTATAACTACTTTTTCTTTCTCCTTAGGAAACTTCTGAGTTATATCACAGCGTTAGGGAAATTTTCTCAAGCAGGTCCAGAAAAACACCCGTTCGGATCTTGTTGGAAACGAACTAAGGTCTGTTCGCGTCGGAAGCGGGCTCTCTACCAACTGGACTAATTTGGCACGCACGACCGACTGCTTGAAGCTGAGCCTCTTTCTTGCGGGATGCGTAACGAATGGTTATTTAATTTTACGATATTGCGAAGTATTTTTCATAAATGTCAGTTTCATATAATTCTTAAATGTATTTTTTCAGCGTATGATTGTTCTTTTTTAACCTTAATGGAACTTCACTTTTTCAACGAGTGTACCAACTTAAAGGCGCTTTCCAAAGTTTCTAGCTGTCCTTGCAGTCTTGAAAGCTGATTGTTGAATTAATATATTTACCCGTTCATGTCACGTTCTGTTACATTTTTAACGTTGTATCTTTCCTTTCCGCTGTCCGAAGCTACATTTGTTTAAAAGAGGAAAGATATTATATTTTAATTCTTGTTGTTTTATTTTACTCAAATAATTGATAAATTTTGTACGCGTATAATTATTATTTTTTATTTTTTCCAACATAACGCGTTTTTAATTGTTTTCTAGGACTTTTGTTTCAAGCAGTTTAGTGAATGTTAAAACAAAAGATTACACTTAATTTTTTTCTTGTTATTCATGGGAATGGAGTGGGTGTATTTCATGGCAGTAATCGAGTATTTCATGGCTTAATCTGATATCTTCGTCGACGTGGCATTTCATTAGGAAATTAATTCGCCTCTCTACATATGTTTTTTTCTTAACATCCACTAAAATAACACGATGGCGATAGCGTCGTCTTCAACTAACTGGTACCACGAGAGACACAGCATGTGTTGCTTCTGCGCATGCGAAGTTCCGTTGGTGTTGGGGTTTCATCAGTTGCCAGCTACGGGTCACTAGTGGCACTTGCTTGATGGTCCGCAATTAACGGCGATGCTGCCGGGCCATCAATGGATGCCAAGTGATGGCGCTGCCACCTACGGACGACTACCGGGCTGTGAGCTGCAGATTTCAGCTAGCAGTGACCCATCACCGCCCGCTGGTGTCCAGCAGTTTCCCAACACTTGTGTTTCTGCTGGGATACAGGGGTTTGTCAAAATAATTTAAACAGCAACTAGAACTGGAGTACACACAATGCGCCGTATGCAAATCACAAGGACAACGTCAATCGCGATGTAAGTTGTACAAAGGGGTGAAGTACGGTGTCGTCTGTGCCGCCCCGGTGGCGCAGTGGTCTAAGCGATGGCTTCTGATCATTCGTCCGAAAGGGGTCCGGGTTCGAATCCCGGTGAGGCATGGATGTTGTGTTTGTCTTACGGCACTGGCCCTCTCCCTTCCCTGGAACCAGTGACCCTAAATTAGGGACGGACGACTGCTTATAGCCCATTGAGTTGCTCACGGTGGTCGTTAAATCTCCAATCAAAAATCAATCAAAATAAAAAAAGGTGTCGTCTGTCACGTAACATTGCCACAGTTGAAGGTGAAATAGCTGTTGTGGAGTAATTGTTGATAATGTCAAATCTTTGTGACTTCAAAGGAGGCATAATCATTGGTGTACGCCTTGCGGAAGCTCGAATGGCATAAACAGTAGGTGTAACATGTGGAATTGAATTAAAGATTATGACTACCTATAAACAAGTTAGTAAAATTATGCAATGTATTGATTATGATACGCTTTCAACATGCCGGAAATCATTACTCAATTTATGAGGATAATGGCTGTGAAATAAATCTCGCTCCTGTGTTCTGACCTTCGACCCTATTTCGATGATATTATACAGAACCAATTCAGTATACCTCCGGAACATCATGAAAAAATTTTGTCGCAATTGAAGCACTTTTAGTCAAGTTATGAGGATAATGGCTGTGAAATAAATATCGCTTCTGTGTCCTAACCTTCAACCACATTTCGATTATATTCAGCAGAACCTGTGCAGTGTACTTTTGGAACACCGTGGTACCGTTTTGTCGTAATCGAAGCATTTTTACGTAAGTTATGACGCATAAGGGCAATGGAATGGACCCCGCTCCTATGTCGTGACCTTTGACCCCATTTCGTCCATTTTCAATAGAGCTTGTCCCCAGGTGGTCCCCTAACACATACTAATATTTCATTGAAATCGAACAATTTTTACGCGAGTTATCGTGCGAACGAACAAAGCTGGAGCACATACGCTTTTTCAACCTACGGTTGGAAAGCGTAAAAAACAGGCACGGCGTGGCCTCCAAACGTGCAAATTCTGAGTGCCATACGGATATACCAGATACGTGTCGGCGAAAGTTGGCACGGAATGTACAGCGTGTCCCACTCGTGACCCTAAATTAGGGACGGGTGATTGCTTATAGCCCATTGAGTTTTTTCATGGTGGTTGTTAAACCTCCAATCATAAAAATAAAATAAATTAGAAATTTAATTTCTCATAACCTAAATCGAAATTAAAAAAAGGGCGATGATGTGCAAATATCCATCCATGGCCCTATATGCCTACAAAGATTCGTGGTTCTGTTGCTGTCAGTGTGGCCGGAACGCGAACTGATAGCATCTTTTTGCTTAATTTAAATTTGAAATATACACTAGCGGAAAGTGAAAAAAGAACACCAAGAAGAAGACGTCTGATACCAACGAAATTTATACAGCATAATAACAGAATACAGAGGATAACGTGATCAAAACATTATGGCAAGATACAGCTGTATTTGCTGGTAAACTGAAAAATAAAATTTAAATGTAACATGGTTAGTACGAGGTTGAACCGCCATGAACTGCGTCACACTGTGCAATTCTGGAATGGAGTCTGTCGTCCTGATGTTGGATGTAAGTTTGGGGTATTGAGTTTCAAGCATCCTCAACCTGGACGTGTAAATCGGGGATGGTCGTGGCTGGCCGTGGAGACCGGATAAGTCGTTGTCGCATAAAATCCCACACGTGCTCAATGGGGGACAAATCCGGCGAACGTGCAAGCCATCGAAGTTGTCTCACACCCTTAAGTGCATGTTGCGTTGCACGTGCCGTGTGTGGGCGTGCGTTACCTTGCTGGAAAAGACCACGATGGACCGACCTTACAAATGACACAACAACGGGCTGAATGACGTTGTTGATGTTGGAGGTGCTGTTTAACGTACCCGGTACAAACTCTAGTTGTGTACGGGAGTGAGAGCTGGTCGCTCCTCACACCAGGAAAGCAGGTGTAGGCCCTGTGTGTTGCTGGCGGATGCAAGAAGAGTGGCGACGCTCCCCTGTGCGTCTGCGAACACGCATACGGCCATCGGAGGCTCCCAAGGAGAATCTGCTTTCATCGCTGAACACGACAGATCGCCATTGCGTTATCCAGTGCAGACGTTGGCGACCCCACTGCAGCCGTTCCTGACGGTGGGCTGGAGTCAGAGGTACACATGCCAGAGGCACACGTGCGCGTAGTCCTGCATCCAGTAGACGGTTGCGGATTGTTCGCACAGTCACCTCAGGTGCAACGGAAGCTCGGATTTGCGTTGCAGTGGTTGTTCTGCTTGATAACGCAGCTCTTCTTATGCGTCGATTGGTCCACTCATCAGTCCGTCTGGGACTCCCGGTTCCACGTCTTTTCGTGTGGAAATGTTCCTCGGACCATCTATGCCACCATCGTACCACCATCGATACTTCCCGTCCAATTCGCTCCGCAATACGACGATACGACCACCCGGCCTCGCGGAGTCCGACTAGACGACCTCGCTCAAAGTCCGATAACTGCTGAAATCGTACACGTCTTCCATTTCCAGGCATTACAGCTTCTTCAGGGTCTTCGCTCGTGTCCGTACGCCGACGACTGATTACATTCACTTCGCCGTACTCCTTAAATACCACCGATGATAATTTGCATATGATGCCGAGCTGTGGCGTAACCATTCACCGGTTGGTCCCGAAATTAACATCACAGCTACGTAAACTCGACCCCATTAACATATGTAAATTTCATGATCGTCCGCCAATTCCTTCTTGGTGTTCTTTTTTCACTTTCCGGCAGTGTAATTGTTCTTGAAGTATCGCAAGAATCAAAAAATGGTTTAATTCAGCGTGTTTTCCGAACATTTCTCTACAAACAATGTAAATTTCAAATTTTTGTGTTCAATACGTTTTGCGTTGCGAGCTAGAAAAGCGCGAGTGTCGCGAAATTTCTAAAACAACGGCGGCTGCAGCGGCAGTTACTTCTTTTTAGAATAGAGGGATACAAACCCTGTCGGTTTGACCAGCATGATGGCAAATTTTCTGAAAAGGTATTTTCACCTGGATTCTCTTCATTTGGAACACATGGATGGTTTGTTGTCGTCGTCTGCAGTTTATTATCCCTCAGAGTCGGCGTCACGCTGGACGGTTCAGTCAAAGGTAATTTTTACTGCTGGCATAACCGAAATAACCATAAATTCTTCACTTACGCATATTTTAATGCAAACCTACGTGAAAATTTAAGACCCATGTGCAGTAGAAAAATCAAACGGATAGAGCAAGGCAAAGGAAAGGTGCGAGACAACAACATCAACGATAACCAACAGGCAACATCACTTACGGTTAATCCCTATATAATTCTCTATCGTTGCCAGATATTGCTGCAGAAAAAGTGTGTGTGGCAAGTCGCACGTGATGTCACAACAGAGGTCGATGTGTTCAGGATGTATCGGCGAACGGTGACTTATTGCTCGTGCATTCCTAGACTTTATCGAAAGAGGAGGATTGGTTTTGACGTACGGTCTCAATCCAGCGTTCGGGCGTGCCAGAAAAAAAACCCGTCTCTTTCGGATCTCCGGAGCTCTCCAGCTAATATTGAAATATTCGCCGAAAGTGAAGAAGTACAGGAGCTGAATTGTGGTGAGCTCCGGCACAAATTAAGCGCTGCGTAAAATTACTGTACGGCACATTATTGAAACTTGCAGGACACTTGAAATAACTTACCAACAAGCAAAATACGCTTTAATATTTAATTGGATAACCACGGTTTCTTAGTAACAAAATGCATCTTCTTGGCATGGAACTAATGAGCTTCTCTAATTGTCTATTGGTGATAACACGGCGCCATACGGCCCTTACAGACTCAATTAAATACTTTAATTGAGTCTGTAAGGGCGTATGGCACCGTGTTATCAAAAATGGATAACTAGAGAAGCTCATTAGTTTCATGCCAAGAAGATGGACTTTGTTACTAAGAAACCGTGATTATCCAGGTAAATGTTAAAGCGTATTTTTCAAGTGTCCTGCAAGTTTCAATAATGTATTGTGCAGTAATTTTACGTTAAATACTTTTCACACTAATTTCACAAATTCCACTATTTGTTTGCTTTTTATCACTAGACGCTGTACTTTTGTTTATAACTTCACTTCTATTACTGGTAATAACATTCTTTTAAAACTATTTGAATTCAGCATACAATTTACTTTAAAATGATGTATAATATGTATTACTGACTTTACCGTTACGCTGTATAAGTTGACTTCAAACATCAAAAATTGACTTTCGGTCTACTGGTGCAGGACGTTTGGCCAATACTGTAAGTACTGCATTGTCCTTCAACCTAGTCGTTAGCATTAACTGCCTAATTAGTTATTGCATGGCTAGTTAAGGCTTTCATCTGCAGCTAGCATTGAAGTTATCCGGATTCAACGAAAAGAAGCTCTAAAAAGTAAAATTAATAAGTGTATTACAATGAAGGTAATGGATGAAGTTAACATTACTCCTAAAGAGCTCCAACTTTTCAATGTCGCAGTAAAGCTAACTTAACATTTAAGTTCACGGAAAGTTCCAATTAAAGAACTGGCATACATCTGTCACGAGGAGCATGATGTAACATTGGAACATCTAGAATAGCCCGAACCGGATATAAAATCCTAATGAAATCGTTATTTGGAGCTCCCTCTAAACAGCATGTGAAACACCAAATAAATACCAACGTAGTCTAGATAAATTACGAGTTCTATTGTTACACATGTCGGATAGAATAGGTATAGACTGTTTCCAAAGACTAGTGATTATCATACTTAATATAACTGGCGCAGTAGTTCAAGAGAAAGGAAGGTGTTGCAGAGTGTTAAGTGAGAAACAGCAGATGTGCCTAATGTTTTGTCTGGTGAGTTTATCTCTTTACTCCATCCAGCGATAAAATCGTGCTTCATGGAAAGCTAGAAATTCCAGATATGGAACGCTAACAGTTTTTCCAGTCCGATGTTTAGAACTATAAACTTTTTGAGAAACAGAATAAAAGGTCTACTACAATCTTACGAGAAAATTGTGCTTCACGGAAATTCTAAAGGGCATGAAACATCTTTCTCATGTACCCCTATCTGGTGCAAAGGGAGTTCTTCAATGCGACCTGGAGATACGGTTATATTTTAGACAGAGTTAAAAAGACAGACAAGAGGGGGAAAATACTTTTAAATGAAAATAAATAATAAAATATGATGCACTTTCTTCTTCCCAAGATACAAGATAAAAACAGGAAAACGCCATTGGGATTTTTTTGTGCATTTTAATACATTGCACTAAAGAAGCATTTGGGAGCTTAACTACTCGCAGGATATTCAGAACGCGGAAGTGGAATTTTTTTATTTAACTTCAGATTTCCGAACGTTTATTCTGAAAAACTTCGCAACCAAATTCGAAGCTTATTGTAGTTGTTTGTTTTAACATTCCGCCGCGTTTCATCGTTTATTCCAAGTTCACGCCGAAGTCACAAAGCGAGGGATTTCAATTGGCATTCTTAAATTCGCAGAAACAGCAATGCGAGCTATTTTGCACCTATATAAAAAAGTTTGTTTTTCCCAGTCGCTGCCAAATCATTGATTTTACCTTTTTTTTTCTCACCATCCAGGGATTTCTATTTTTCTTCTGTACCTCACTAGATTGTGGCTGCTGCTCACTTCCGTTGGATTTTCTTCACGAGGTAAGAATAATTTTTTTTAACTGTAATCTTCAGTGAAGATAAATATTTTCTTTGCTGATATAAAATAATCGCCTTCAACAAAGTAGCAGAGTTACCAAAAAAATTACATGAATCAGCTTCTGGGCCAACGTTTTTCGAGCTTTCCTGAATTTATGAATATGATACCCTGCACGGGGACTAAAATGTGTTCCTCTAATGGAAAGGAAAGGTTAAAAAACAAAACAAACTCTATCCCTGTGCCGGGACAATTGGCTTAAACTAAAAGTCTTTGATTGACTGCAAATATAGTAAATTTGATATCTAAAACATGTACATTTTTCTATCGCGTTGTGATAAGGATTAATGTACGATTCATTCGAAGCGCAATAGTAGGTTCAACGTTCAAGATCGTTCATTGTTCTTTTATTTGGAACCAAGATGAGCAAGTTTTTAATTTTAACAACTCGACAAACAAGGGAAACAATCGCATCTCCCGACGACAATCGTCACGGAACGTTCTATGGTGAAGCTTAACACCAAAGTAACATGTGTAAAGTATGGCATTTCGCAATCGCCCGCAACCCCTAGAACATGGCTTATAAAACTGGGACGCCCGCCTGTAATGTATGCTGCCATAAAGTGTCAAACAACATGTAAATGTGGGTGTGATGTGATTGGGTGATACTACGCATGCCTGGAAGGTAACCTGCGTTGTGTACGTCAGTGACTGTTAATCGTGAGTAGTGTGACAGCGCGCGGGCCTGTTCGTACGCGTACAAACATTGTGTTGTGTGTTTTAAGAAAATGGC
Source organism: Macrothele yani (assembly GCA_039090855.1). Lineage (NCBI taxonomy): Eukaryota > Metazoa > Arthropoda > Arachnida > Araneae > Macrothelidae > Macrothele > Macrothele yani. The sequence continues at coordinate 17,618,799 of CM077026.1, read as the reverse complement.
TTGTAACCCTCATGCTGTAGTACAGATACTGGTGAACGAGGTGACCCAGAAATACCAAGAGGACGACACGGCTCCAACGTACATCGACAGGTGAATTGCAAGGCAGTTGTATAGCGTTTTGGAGCAACATGCCATTGGAGGAGCTGACATGTTTGAAGGACAGACATTCTGGCGTGATAGTGATGAAACTTCGGACACGTTATCTGAACATAGTGATACACCGAGCAGTCCAGCACACAACGTGCCAAGCAGTTCAAGTTCCTATGAACCATCACCCTCCAAAGTGAAACGGAAAAGCAAACAGCTGCAGCACTGACTTCTGTCAACACATTACCATGACGAGAAGTGAGGTATGTATGTATACGACATTTGCAACTTTTTTTTTTGTTGGAGGTTTAACGACGACCGTGAGCAACTCAAGGGGCTATAAGCAGTCGCCGGTTCCTAATTTTTGGTCACTGGTTCCAGGGAATGGAGAGAGCCCAGTGCCGTAAAATAAACACAACATCTATGCCTCACCAGGATTCAAACCCGAGCCCCTTTCGGGCGAATGATCAGAGGCCATCGCTTAGACCACTGAACCACTGGAGCGGCCATTTGCAACTTAATGGTGTTCTACGTGGTCTCTCTCGACATTTAGGAGCCTCATATCTAACAGGTAAATGTTGCTTTACACTTTATGGCTGCATACATTACAGACGGGCGTCCCACTTTTATAAGCCATGTTCTAGTGGTTGCGGGCGATTGCGAAATCCCGTACTTCACACCTGTTACTTTGGTGTCATGCGTGTCCACCACAGAATGTTCCGTGACGATTGTCGTCGGGAGGTTCCCTTGTAAGACCTTTTTCGATCTCTTCAGAACAACTTCGCTGGAAAAACCTTTAATGAAGTTGAAAATGTCCCAACTTCATTATCAGAGTTTTTAGCACGTCTTTTGTAAAAAAGATCGTGCTTATGCTACCAGTTTGTCCGTCTGTCTGTGGAATGCGTATCACGGTTACTAGCCGTATTAGTCCGATTCGAAAAATCCTTTTTGCATCGGAATGAGCGAATGATGCCTGAAATGAGCGAATGATGATCCTTCCTTTCGTTTTCTCTTTTTACGATGCAAAATTTCACCGCCAGAGGGCGTAAATGCAGATGACATCGAATACAAAATGTATCTTATTCCATATATTGAGTTCTAAACATCCGATTGAAAAAAACTCTTTTACTTTTCGATTCCATTTATGTCGAACGCTATTTTAGGTGTAATCACTTTTTCAAGTTACGCATAGATTTTCCGCTAGGGGCGTAAAATTAAATTGTGTTTCCTCCCATTTCTTTGCTTCTAAAACTCCGATTTGAAATATTCTTTCTGCAGCGGATACAGCTCTTAATGGGAAATCTTTTTCATGCAATTTCGAATTTTTATTTAAAAATTGTTTGGCCACCACGGGGCTTAACTGTTATTTTCTGCTTCTGATGTATTTGCAGCAAAAGTTGAGATTCTGAAATCTCCATTGAAAACTTTCTTTAGCAAACCGATACCACTCACTCCGATAAACCTTTTCCGAATATTTTCTTCTTAAAATAATGTATGGTTTCTCCGCCAGGGGGCGTAGAAGTTTATCATATTTTTGTCAATATCTCTACTTCTAAGAGTCCGATTTTGAAAAAATCCTTCTTCGTTGGATAGCGTTTCCAGTTCGAAATGTTTATCACATATTTCAAAATGTTCAAGTAATTCATAGACTTTCCGCTAGGGGGCCAAAGGTAAATTGCGTTTTGCCCTCTACATCTGCTTCTAAAACTTCCATTTGAAACATTCTTCTGATATCGCATACAGCTCTTGATGGGAAATCTTTTGTATATCATTTCTGATATTTCGAAAGGAATGGTTTGACCACCAGGGGGCGTAAGTGTTAATTTCTGCATCTGATGTATTTGCAGCAAACTCTGAGCTCCTGAAAACTCGACTGAAAAAATTATTTCGTGGACTGATGCCACTCACATCGAAAAACTCTTTGAGAATATTTTCTTCTTAAATTAATGCATTGTTTTTCTCCAGGGGGCGTAAGCGCATATATTATGTATTTTTGCCGTTATCTCTGCTTCTAAGAGTCCGATTTGAAAAATTATGTCTTTGTTGGAGAGTGTTTCTTCGGCGAAGTGTTTCTCATACACTTTCAAATTTTTCTTAATGCACAAGTCTCCCACCAGTGGGCGTAAGCTCACGTTTCCCTTTGCAGCAATATCTGCGGGATTAAAAACCCGACTGAAGTACTTCTTTCTTCGGTCAGATACTACTAACAATGCGAACTCTATGTGCTTACTTTCTTCCCGAAATAATGTGCAGTTTCTCCGCTACCGGTTGCAAATGCTTATTCTGTTTTTCTCAAGATCTCTGCCTCTGCATGTGCGATTTAAAACATTATTTCAACTCCGGATGCTATTTACCTTGTAGAGCTCTTTATGCTGATATATGAGGAATTTTGTATTTCACAGTTCTGTCGGTAGGTGGTGTTTGTGTACTTCAGTTTGCAGCTGTATCGCCGCTTGTAAAAACGCTATTGAGAAATTTCTTCTTTGCTGTACGCCATTCCATACAATAGAGATGTGCAACATTATCTTCTTTAAATAATAAAAACACTATTGAGAAATTTCTTCTTAACTGTACGTCATTCGCGGCAATACAGATGTGCAACTTATCTTCTTTAAATAATAAAAACACTATTGAGAAATTTCTTCTTTGCTGTACGCCATTCCATACAATACAGATGTGCAACTTATCTTCTTTAAATAATAAAAACACTATTGAGAAATTTCTTCTTTACTGTACGTCATTCGCTGCAATAGAGATGTGCAACATTATCTTCTTTAAATAATAAAAACACTATTGAGAAATTTCTTCTTTACTGTTCGTCATTCGCTACAGTAGAGATGTGTAATATTATCTTCTTTAAATAATAAAAACACTATTGAGAAATTTCTTCTTTACTGTACGTCATTCGCTACAGTAGAGATGTGTAACATTATCTTCTTTAAATAATAAAAACACTATTGAGAAATTTCTTCTTTACTGTACGTCATTCGCTACAGTAGAGATGTGTAACATTATCTTCTTTAAATAATAAAAACACTATTGAGAAATTTCTTCTTTATTGTACGTCATTCGCTGCAATACAGGTGTGCAACATTGTCTTCTTTAAATAATAAAAACACTATTGAGAAATTTCTTCTTTACTGTACGTCATTCGCTACAGTAGAGATGTGTAACATTATCTTCTTTAAATAATAAAAACACTATTGAGAAATTTCTTCTTTATTGTACGTCATTCGCTGCAATACAGGTGTGCAACATTGTCTTCTTTAAATAATAAAAACACTATTGAGAAATTTCTTCTTTACTGTACGTCATTCGCTACAGTAGAGATGTGTAACATTATCTTCTTTAAATAATAAAAACACTATTGAGAAATTTCTTCTTTATTGTACGTCATTCGCTGCAATACAGGTGTGCAACATTGTCTTCTTTAAATAATAAAAACACTATTGAGAAATTTCTTCTTTACTGTACGTCATTCGCTACAGTAGAGATGTGCAACATTATCTTCTTTAAAAATAAATGAAATATTTCCCACTAAACGTGTTAAGGACGAAACCTTTTTTTCCCACTATGTCTACTTCAGGAGACGTATTTAGAAAGTTATTTTTCCTTATCATAGCTTTTTTCATGAAATATATTTTTTGTCTATTTTCAACTTTTCTGTTAGGCAAAATTCTTCCACTAACAGACGTAAACTTATATCATGTATCCCTCTGTATTTCTTCTATTAACTGCACGATTTGAAAATCTCTTTTTCGTCAGATACCTTCCTTATGCTATAAGAAACTCTTTTTGCGTCATTTGCTAATTTCCGTAACATGTTTTTTTGCCGCTGGTTGAACTAAGTACATATTTCTATGTCTGGCCGTTTTATCGATTGTTGAAACCGGTTTTTTGTTTTCCTAACCGGTTCCATTGACTTTTAATAGATTTGATAAATTTAATTCGCTTCAGAACGGATTCAAAAAATGTGCTCATTACAACGAAAATTCGGTGTCATCTTTTTTGTTTGACTTTAAAACGAAGAAGTTCTACAGAAGAAGAATTCAGTTACTACCAAAAAGATGGCAAGAAGTCATTTATGATAATGCCAATTATATAAAAGAATAAAAATGTTAAGGAGAATTCAGTTACTACTAAAAAGATGGCAAGATGTCACTCATGATAATGCCAATTATGTAAAAGAATAAAAATGTTATTTATTCAAAAAATATTAAAAATCCGCTCTATGCATCTATAACATTTAAAGTAATGTGTATATTTATTTCGCACACCATATGCCAATTTTAAATTAGCTGCTCAATAAGATTTCGGCACATTGTGAAACTCCAAAAATCCAAAAATGAAACTCTGAAAAAATGAAACTTTGTGAAACTCCAAAAATTATACAATAAAATATAAGAAATGGGTGCTTTTAAAGTTTTGATTTTGAGAAAGTCTTTAGACTATGAAGAACCGAATAAGTGTGAGTGTAAAATGTTGAGACACTTAGTATAAAGAAGATTTAATAACATTTTGTGAAAGATTTAATTTGTTACTAAGAATATTTAAAAGATATAATCGGGTTATGTGGCTCATTGTAAAACTGAATTAACATATAAAAAACAACATTAACTGTACTTCTTGCTGTGTATTATTACAAAATTCTTATATAAAAATATTAATTCAATGTGCTTGAATTATACGGGTCCGGGAAGAAATGAATTGATGAACCATATGTAAAATTCACACCAATAATGAGTAAGAACCAAATGAGTTCTTGAGATTTCACGTAGAGATGAAATGTGCCGAAACCATATTATTGGGCAGCTAATTAAAAAAAATTAGTTTTTCTTCCCTACTACAAAAACGGGTAGAACTTTTGTACAAACTGAGCTTTCCGCCGGTGACAAAACATTGGTTTAGGACTTTGCAAAAAAATTCTTAGTTATTATCCATCATTCATTTTTAAACGCATTCTAACCAGCTATAAATATTTCTTCCCGTCCAACAAAAAAAAAAATATTTTTGCATCACTCGTACGCGAAGCACCTTTATTCCGCAAATTATCAAAACTATCTTTGCCCCTTTTAGTAATATTTAGTTTTTTCCCTCTACCTACAACAACACTAATGTGCATTGCATCTATCTTGAGTCCGCGAATGAAAACAAAATGAGCTTTATCATCTTGTACCTATTCATTTAGTGAGCGTGTCATCATTAATGCATTCCAACGTGATCCATAGGCTGCAAAATAATTTCTTCTGTCCAATAAATAACATTTAGTTTTGTGCTACTCTTCTGCAAAACATGTTTGTCCTGGAAAAGGTCAGACTAAACTTCGCCAGGAACCCAGCTTTGGGTGACGCATCTCTCCGATGCTCCAAAGAATCCTACCTTTTCAGCAGTTATCACTCTTCACTACCATTCAGATGAGTAAACAAAACTGCACTTTCAAACATAGGCTTCCAGCACACTTTAGACAATACATCACTCCTGCGAAAGCCTTCTTAAGCAGCAATGATCAAGGGATTTCTGCGATCCATACTCCTGTGAGCGTCTGACTTGTATCCCAGTTTTCAGGCTGACCAGCATCCTTATCTTTCACTTTCTGCTAAGAACAGTAGATGTCTATTCTAACGAACTCTGAGAGTTTATTTATAATCCTACCGCATTCAGTTCCTTCGAAATGAACTGCCTTAGGTTATGGAAGCGTAACATGATCTTGTAGGTATGATTCCTGAGAGATTATTTAGTTTTTCCTCTTCCTGAGTAGTTTTTGTCATTCATGACAACCGATGAACAAATACTCTCGATAATCCGGCCTTTCCATAATCCGGCCCTCGATAATCCGGCGTCTCCGTAATCCGGCCTCCTCTTTGTGTGTGCAGAAATCGTGTTAATATCAGTTCGGAATGTATTATACTTCATACACGAGTGAAGTTTCCAATTTTAACTTTATGTTTTGTTTTGAATCGGCACTAACGGTCATGCAATTCAATTTAAAATAAAAGTAGGAAGGATCCTCAAAGTAATTAAGAATATTACAAATCCAGCATTTTCTCGCACATCGATAGCACGTTGCGATGCAAAATTAGAAACATTTGTGACCATCACAAAATGCATTGCTACACAGGCGGCGCTGTGACAGCAACCGTGCCGGCACGTTTGAAAGGTTTTAATTTACATTTAGCAGCGCGGGACAAGCGGTTGGTGTCGCGTGGTGGCCTTCAATTATGGTTTCAAAAGGAAAACATGTTACGTCAGAACTAGCACAGAAATTGGGAATTTCAGGGAGGTTAGAACGGGGTTATTCCCAAAAAAGCCATCGCTGCTGAGTACAACGTTGGACGTGCCACTATTTATGACATAAAAATGAAAGAGAATGAACTTCGACAGTACGCGAGCCAAATGGACAGTGTGTTGTGAGAACGAAAGGTCATGCGAAAGAGTGAAAACGAACAACTTGATGCAGCCGTTTACAGATGGTACATACAACAGCGCGGTAAAAGACTACCTGTCAGTAGCCCGATAATCAAAGAAAAAGCTGGCGTTTAACGAAAAACTTGGCGGCAGTGAACGGTTTGCAGCAAGAGAGTGCTGGATATCAAAGTCGAAGAAAACACATGGTGTGCGGCAGCTGACAGTCAGCGGGCAGTCGCTCAGCAAAACGTTGTAGAAGATTATAAAGGAAAACAGAATTAACCCCTGCTGCAGCGTACAATGCTGATGAGACCGGCCTCTGGTTTAAAATGCTCCCTTCAAAAACCCGTGCTGCCAAGAACGAAACGGAAGCTCGCGGGTGTAAACAACAAAAACAAGTAATCACATTGATGGCATGTTCTAACGCCGATGGGAGTCATAAACTTCCTCTCTTGGTAATTGGAAAAGCCCAACAGCCATGATGTTTTCAACACAGCGAGATGAGTACACTACCGGTGGATTATCGTGCTCAGAAGAAAGCGTGTATGGACTCAGAAAATTTCTCTCGCTGGTTCCATGATAAATTCATGCCAGCTGTGAAGGAAGAACTGAAGAAAAAGAAACTTCCGTTAAAAGCCTTCCTCCTAATTGATAACGCATCCAGTCGTCCCTCCGACTTCTCTCTGAAGTCAGGTGATATACGAGCTGTTTTTCTTCCACCCAATGTGACAGCTCTGATCCAACCTTTGGAGCAGAGAATTTTGGAAACAATTAAGCGCCGCTGTTGACATGCGCTTCATACCACCCTGTTGAATGCATGTGAAAAGGATTCCACCAAGGCTATGCTGAAAGCGTGGAAAGCGATCAACATGCGCAATGTTGTTTTCCAAACAGCAGAAGCATGGGACATTGTGGAGAGCACTGTCATACGCACGTGTTGGGAAAAGGTGTAGCCATCGATTGACAATGAATTGGAGTTAGCATCTGGTGGCAGTGATGAGCCAGTCAATTAAGAATCATCAATTCCAGATGCTGCGTTCGTTTATATGTTCCACAAGCTTCCAGCAGGAGAAGGTGATGAAGAGGACGTTACTAAGTGGCTGAATGAGGAAACTTGTGGAGAAGACCAGGCTTTAACAGATGAAGAAATCATCAGAAGTGTGCAGGGAAGAAAAAGATGAAAGTGATGAGGAATAGGGTACCGCAGAGGCAGAGAGCATGAAGATTTCACACACTGCCGGCGCTGAAGCTGCCATCTTCCTGCAATGCATAATGTAACAACCAGACACGTGCAGTACCGACGTAATGCTAGTAAAGCGATTGTGTGAAAAAGCGTGTCATCGACGAGAATCTTACTTAAATCAGACAACAATCTGTAACATGTTTCGAAGTGACCACACTGAGTACAATATGCAAGATTTCATCTGTGCTGTATTGCAGTTGTATGTTTCTTTTACTGTGTATAGTACGTACACATACATATTGTGCTTTACTGTACTGGTTATATGAATAAAACATTTCATTGTTGTAAATGAGGCAGTATAGTACGTATTGATTGTGTTCTTTTACCATTATCATATGCTTGTCTCTTATTCATGTTTTTTTTTTTTAATATATATGCACTACACATTGTAAAATTGTAGCATTAAATTTAATGAATTAAACTGAATTATTATGCACTCTCAGTAATCCGGCACTCATCTGTGCAAGAAATTGCCGGATTAGCGAGAGTCTACTGTATTAACCCTTTAGGCGGCCGATGAACTTGAACCAAGTGGTGCCAAAAAATTTCTGATCTCCCCAAACAGAGATGTTTCCATAACGACCGATATCACAAAAGCTAAGGCGAAACAAGTCCTTTTATCTTCTCATATCAGCAGTACCGACCATAAACCTGCCACTTGTGGTAGGCGCTCTCTTTTATTCCTTTATTTTCTGCTCCATGACGTGATGGAGAAGGTTTAGTCCCTTTGAAACTGATATCATGCCCCTGGATAGGAAAAAACATAATCAAACATCTTCTCTTTCCTTTCTTAGGTTCGTCGCCATTGTTGTGACACTTTCTAGACCTAATCAGTCAGAAAGGATCATTGTCAATCACTTCTCCAAACCAACACTTTGAATAACAAAGCAAAAGGGGGAGAAAGTAACACATTCTGATCCTATGGTTTTTTTAGATCACTCCTTGGAACGGCGTTAAGACCACTAAACGTTGAACCAATTCGTTCCAGCTACATTTCACCCACTTCTTACACAGCGAATATATTCGTCTGAGCTGACTTGGGCGCATTTTGTCAAACCCGAGTTAATTCGTTCCGGCCGCTTAAAGGGTTAATTACCTTATGTGTTTAACATACACTTAGAAGGTTAAATCTCCTTCTGCATCCAATAAAATAATTAAGATCAAATTCAGCAAAGCGCAGTTAAAACTTTCTAGCCTTAAATTTAGCGCTTAGTCACTCAAAACAGAAACAATAAAATCTGGTATACTAACTACAAATGCCCTTATGTGGGTTTTGGGCACGTAATGCTTCCTAAAAATACATTTTACGATGAAATGAATGTTTATGGGCCAACCATTCTACTTGCATGACATTTGTTTCCTTCTCTAATTATGTCAAAGGAAACTGAATTTCCTTTTTTGCAACACAATATGCATAAAACAAAGTCTCATTATGGACTGATGACTAAACTCTAGGAACTTTTTTACGACCTGGAAAGCGGATTCCAATGTTATTTTCCCATTATTTTCAACACGCGGCGTTATGTTACCCTTAAAATCCTACTCTTAAGCAGTAGCTGGGCAGTATGGCTTGAGTGTGAAACGCCATTTCTTGTTGACTCAGCATAACACGGTGGGGGGTATAGCGCTTTGTGCTGAACCAATAAAAATATTGTAAAGCAAGCACAAAAGGAGAAGAAGAAACTTTAACACGCAGGGCAGCATATTGATTTTTCACGAAGCACTGCCTGACATTCGCGTAAAATCTTTTGAAACTCTTGAATCCCACAAATGTTTTGCGGTTGAATGCCATGTTTTCCCTTCTTTATTCTATTCTCAATAGCTTTTTCATCGCCTTTGGCAGTTTAAAGTTTGTGAACGTTGAAAAACTCAAGAGGACTTTACTTTTGAAAATGTTATTTCGTTTTTCAATAAATCCAGCGAAATACCTCAGTCACGTAAAGCTGTATACACCATCTTTCCAAATTATGTTACACTCAACTGCAAAAGGTATACAAACACTTTCTACTAAATTCATTAAGCGAAAAAATTGCGTCTTTATACAAATCGAAGCAACCGCGGGTATAATATTCAAGGCAGACAGAATATAAATTCAGTATTTGCTTGTACCACTTACTGGCCATCCATGTAACACTTCTCAGAAAACTTGAAAATTTCATCTCCCTGGAGAGGAAATCGAACCCGCATCTACCGATTTCCGTTCGAGTATGCTAACCGTTACACAACCCAGGACCGTGAAGTTCCAAGCAAACTTAGCTTAGGAATCTGAAAGTCCTCAGATTTTTCTAATCAAAGCATCGTTGCTTGCATATAGCCTTGACCCATCTTCCACCCAGAAAGGAGTGTAGGCAAACAGAATATAAATTCTGTATTTGCTTGTACCACTTACTGGCCATCCATGTAACACCTCTCAGAAAACTTGAAAATTCCATCGCCCTGGAGAGGAAATCGAACCCGCATCTACCGATTTCCGTTCGAGTATGCTAACCGTTACACAACCCAGGACCGTGAAGTTCCAAGCAAACTTAGCTTAGGAATCTGAGAGTCCTCAGATTTTTGCTAGGCAAAGCATCGTTGCTTGCATATAGCCTTGACTCCGTCTTCCACCCAAAAAGGGGTGTAGGTCAGAAATCAGCATTACCACATATAAATCAATGAAGGAAGAAGTATTTCTCATAATCTCATGAGAAATAATTTGCAATGTATTATGAGGAGTACAGGGTGATTCATAATCAGTGTAGTGGTTTCAGTGGCATATAATCGGAAAACGGAAAACAACAAACTAAAACTGCAAACAGAACGTGACAGATAGCAACTAAATGTTTTATTACCTGTGGAATCAATACACCCAATTGCCAAACTACTTCGACATGCGCGCCTTTCGTGGCGCGTAAGATATCCAAGCGATAACCAATTTCACGCCAAGAGTTCGCCAGCATATGTGGCGTTACTGTTGCTATAGCAACACCATTTCTGATTTTCAGGTCATCGAGTAAGGTCACGGAAATCTCGTAACAGATGGTTTTTAGGTAACCCTACAGAAATAAATCCAGTAACGTAATATCAGTGAGCGCGGAGGCCACGGAATGGGTCCACCACGCCCAATTCAGCGCCCAGGTCAAGAACTTCTCGGACAATAACAGACCAACGCGGCGGTGCGCCATCTTGCTGGAGCACACCACATTGGACTTGCGATCTTCCAACTGAGCTAACAGATACACAGCTGTACCACTTCCATATTGGACACCTCTGTCACTTTTCTTCACAAAGAAAGGGGTTCGAACATTTCCGAACACAACAAAGCGCACCAGACTGACTAATTCGATTTCTCGAAACGCGTGAGGGTTTTCCGAGCAACATATCATTAGCATTATTGGAAGGTGGAGCTCTGCCATACTGAGTTCTGTAGCGACGCTGCGTTGTCATAACTGAATTGGTTTCGAGGAACTACAGTACGCACGTTGCTTTTTCTTGAACAGTCGCCATTTTGAAGTATGACGTCAATTCAGCGGTTACCGTGTCGTCACATAAAACTTTCAGCGGTGAACTTGTTTATGCTGTAAACAGTTTTATTTAGTCGGTTACGGTTTGAACATGCCAGGCCATGGAAACCCCGACAACAATTATGAATGAAGCTGTATTTCCTCCTTCATTGATTTAACCGCAAGAAAAGTACCACGCGTGTCAAAGTTACAACCCCTGATATGGGATCTGTTAAACAGTGTTACTCTTGTTCTTCAAATTGGAAATACAGTAGGTTCAAGCGATTTGACAAAGGCCAAATTGTAATAGCCACATTACTGGGTCAGAGCATTTCAGAGACGGCAAGACTTGTGTCGGGCTTACGGTCAGTCGTGGTTAGTAACTTCGAAAGTAGTCCGAGGAGGAAAAAACTACGTACCACCAGCAAACTATTGGGAAGGCAGAAATCAGGGCACTGATTGATGAATATATTGATATATTAAATGGAGGGAATTGGGACACGGAAGGAACAAATATGAATGAGGGAAATACGAGATTACACCATTGTACAATACAAATTTGGAAATTGTGAATCTGTTTATTGGTATAAATATCACATGAATGGTAGGTAAGTCAGATAATATCCGAAAACTTGAAGATTTCGTCGTCCTAGAGCGGAAATTGAACCCTCTTCTCCCGGTTTGGGCCCGAGTATGCTAACCATTACACCACCCAGAACGACCAAGATTCAAGTTTCCGATTAATTTGAATATAACCATTACAGGATTCGCTATTCGAAGCAACCGGCATAGACTAGCACCAATAGACGGATTCACAACTTCAAAATTTGTATTGTGTAATGGCGTAATCCCATATTTAATCCATTGATATTCCGCTCCTCCGGGTATTCACGAGAATGAATTCTAATCATTCCGATTCGCTATATATGACTGCCAGTTGTTTCGACTAACGAATCATGTGATGGTTATATTCAAATTAATCAAGAACTTGAGAGTTGGTCGTTCTGGGTGATGTTAGTGGTTAGCATACTAAAGCATTATCCGGGAGACGCGGGTTCGAATCCCGCTCCAGGAGGGCGGAATTTTCAAGTTTCGGATGTTATCTGATTTATCATTCATATCATTTTTACGCTAATAAACGGATTCATAACTTCACAATTTGTTTTGGAACAAATGTGATTTTTTGAAAATAACGTGGGTTACATCCCGAGCATAGTACATTAATGTTTATCACGTAATTGTACTGCGCGCCATGATGTGTTTCATCTCTTAAAAACGCATGCCAAACCATTGGTAATTCAGTAGAGACCATATCATTGCATGCCAGTTTGCTGGAGAGGATTTCGACAGTTTCCCTGATAGCAGTCTCTTCAAATTTCCTGTAAGGAGCAATTCTTCTATTACTATTCCGTACAGGATCGACCACAAAAATGAAAGGAGTTAATACCATATATGCGTTTCTTGGGGTTTTACAAATCAGGCATAAACCGAAACATACTCGAAAAACATATATAAGACTGAAACTACTACACATTTAATGAGCGTATTCCTTGATCCTACAGATTATGTATTACACAATATTGATCCACATCAACTGTGTCACTGTAGATCCGACCAAGAGAAAAAAGTAAAACGATTGCTACTAAAGTAAACGACTACACAGCAAAACACTAATTAAATTAAAAATAACATACAAGCTTATTAGTTTGTGTTCTTACAAACTGTGACCAATGTGAAAATACTTCTTGATATTTTTACTGGCACACGGAGTACTGGCTATCGCTGAACTGGCCACCGGAGAACTAGCAACCCTGAAAACTGGCCGCAAAAAGGATCTGGTGAATGACTTGAGCATTTGGTTCACGCGTTTTGGAAAATGTATTAGGTGCGACGTAAAGTATTTCGAGAAATACGAGTCTTTTAATTTCTCATCAGCTTTTACATAATAATCAACAGAGAGTATTTTCTTGCATGCAATAATGCGCTACCCTTTCGACATTTCATCCAGCAGAAGTAATGTGTATACTGGTAAACATAGGAACGAACTTTTGGGGTGTCCGAAAATTAAAACACATATGGAGAATATATTTCAAATACGTAGAGATAATATAAAAAGAAGATGTCATCGCTCAATCCGCGTTATTTCATAAAAAACACATAGCAACGTTCTTCTCCGACCCAGTTGGGATCGAACCCCAGATCTCTCGCTAACCAGCCGAGTGCGTTCACTTAACGCTACGGTGCTAACAATTCACACTGGATATGTGTGGTTTATCAGTCAGTATCTGACTACACAAATCCATATTGATAGGCTCAGCAACTGATATGTAGCCATCTAGTGGCATTTAACAAAGCAAGCTGTTTAATTACAGCTGATACGTCCAAAAGGCAATGGAAATGGTGAATATATTTCAAATACGTGGAGATAATGTAAAAAAAAGAAAACAATGTTGTAAGTAAGAGAAGTTTGTTCAAAGACGCGCTGAGAAGAAACACGTGCATTAAATTTGAATTTGTTCCAGTCTTATTCACGATTGTGAAAGAGGATGTAAGGTCAGGTGATGCGTAACATCACAGCCTCTCCTTGACAAATGTCAACCCCGCCTTCTCGTGGTACATCCTGTTCCCACTAAAGGGGCTCTGACGACCGCCAATAGCGGTATAACTATACCATCGGGATTAGAGGAAATGCTATCCCACACTCATCAACCCGCTTGGCCAGCGTGGTGAGTTATGGCCAAACCCCTCCAAAATTACTCCACAACTTAAATCTTGGCCCTCAGTCTCCGGCAGCTGGAATGTACCTGGCCAAGGCAGCGGCCAGTGCGACATGAAGGCAGAGGGTGCTAAGAATCCCCGGAGGACCGGACTAGGCTGCCATCTGATGCTGACCTTGGCTACGTACAACGGACGCTCCCGATCTTCTGATTCAAGGCTTCTTGAATTGGAAGAGGAACTACAAAGGATCAAGTGGGACATTGTCGGGCTAAGTGAGGTAAGGAGAAAAGGAGAAGATCTCATTGAACTGAAAAGTGGACATCTCTTCTACTATCGTGGGACAGATACTGGCAGAACTAGTGGTGTTGGATTTATAATAAACAAGAAACTGAAGGATAAAGTTGTAGAAGTTGAAAGTTCCTCTGACAGAGCTGCACGACTCGTTATCCAACTCTCGAGAAGATACCAGGCTCAGATTATTCAAACTTATGCACCCACCACAAGTCATCCTGAAGAAGAAATTGAAGAATTTTATGAGGAAATTTGTCATCTAAATAATAAAGGTAAGCAGCACTTGAAAATAATTATGGGAGATTTCAATGCAAAAATAGGGCAACGGCAACAGAATGAAACTTCAGTAGGTAAATTCGGTCACGGCAACAGAAACCAGCGTGGAAATACTCTCGTAGAGTTTGCAGAGGCAGAAGGGTTTTTCATCTTGAACTCCTTTTTCAAGAAAAAGCCACACAGGAAATGGACATGGAGACATCCAAATGGGACGACAAGTGAAATTGATTTTATTATGTGTAACAAAAAATTCGTCATAGAAGACTGCAGTATGCTAAACAAGTTCAACACAGGTAGTGACCATAGATTGGTGAGATGTAAGATGCACCTCAACACTAAACTCGAACGTAGCAAGCTCATAAGACAAACAAAATGTATTGACATAACCAACCTTAAAAAACACCATAATACCTTCAAATTGGAACTGAAGAACAGATTCTCTGCTTTAGAAGGCCTAACATCGGAAAAAGTGGACATCTCTGAAGTTAACAGAAAATTAACCAAAGCTCTTATGGAAACAGCAACAAAATTAGCTGGGTCTAAGAACAAATTCCATGTAAACAAATTATCAGGAAAAACCAAAATGTTGATGCAAAAAAGAAGAGTGATGAGGACAACTAAAGAAGATGTGACTTCCAAAGTGGAATATATAGAGCTATGCAAGACAGTAAGAAAAAGTATCACTGAAGACGTAAGGAAATTCAACTGTGAACTGGTAAGGAAAGCAATTGAAAACAACCAAAGCCTAAAGATAGCAAAAGGACATCTCAGTAAGGGGAAAAAACAGATTATGGCACTGAGAAAAGAAGATGGTTCTGTAACAAGAAATAGAGGCGAAATTTTGACAAGAGTGAAAGATTTCTACTCCAAATTATATGAAAGGGATGATACATGTACTTCAGACATCATGAAAGGTACCAGTACCAGAGTTCTTCCAGTCCTTCCAGCAGACGTTGCACATGCAATCAAGAACATGAAGCGGGGAAAAGCTCCAGGAGGAGATGGAATTACTGTAGACATCATCATACAAGAAGCAAGTGGAGAAATCGAAACAGTACTCGCCCAAATTTTCACTCGATGCCTTAATGAAGGGAAAATTCCTGAGGATTGGAACAACGCTACAATGATCTTGCTACATAAAAAAGGTGACATTGAGGATCTCAGGAACTACAGACCTATCAGCCTCCTATCAGTGGTTTATAAAATCTTCACTAAAGTTCTTTCACACCGCTTGAAGGTAACACTGGACATGGCTCAACCGAGAGAACAAGCTGGATTCAGGAGTGACTACAGCACTATAGATCATATCCACGTACTGAGAGAACTAATTGAAAGAGCGAGGGAATATGAACTTCCATTGTGCATGGCTTTTATCGATTATGAAAAAGCCTTTGATTCGGTGAAACCATCAGCAGTTGCAATGGCTCTGAAATCCTGCGGTATTGAAGATGCATACATTAATATTATTAATAACATCTATGAAAATGCAAGTGCAAAGATTCGGCTGTTTGAAAATACAACACACATAAAAATTGGAAAAGGAGTGAGACAAGGTGACACCATATCTCTGAAGCTCTTTAATGCCACATTGGAAAATGTCTTTCAATCACTGAACTGGGAAAACAAATTGATAAAGATTAATGGAGATTATCTAACCCACCTTCGTTTTGCTGATGACATAGTCATTTTTACAACTACCCCATCAGAGCTACAGAGTATGATCCAGGAACTTGCTGACAAGAGTAAAGAAGTGGGATTAAAAATGAACTTTCAGAAGACAAAAGTGATGTACAATGCTTTTACAAGAAATGAAGATTTATCGATTGATGGAGAAAAGCTGGAGATAACAGACACGTACGTTTATCTTGGACAGTAGATATCAAGTGAAGGTCACATTGGTGAAGAAATTAATTGGCGTACAAAACTTGCCTGGAGAGCTTTTGGAAGAAACAGCATAATTTTCAAGAGCAATATGCCATTATGTCTTAAAAGAAAAGTGTTTGATCAATGCATCCTTCCAGTGCTTACGTATGGTGCAGAGACGTGGACCTTAAATTAAAAGAGACATACAAAGGCTTCAGACAACTCAAAGTAGCATGGAGAGGTGCATGCTTGGTGTAACCAGGAGAGATAAGAAGAGGAACACGTGGATCCGAAAAATGACAAGAGTGGAAGACATCATGATCAGAGTTAAATCCCTGAAATGGCAATGGGCTGGACATACTGCCAGAAGAACAGACCATCGATGGACAGCCGAAATTTTAGATAGGATTCCAAGGGATAGGAAAAGACCCAGAAGAAGACCACATGGAAGATGGGTGGATGAAATTCGAAAGTATGCGGGAGTGACATGGAGGAGACTGGCACAAGACAGACCGTTGTGGAGGAAACTTGGGGAGACCTTCGTCCAGCAGTGGATTGATAATGGTTGACAATGATGATGATGATGATGATAGGATGATAAATAGAAACACTCCTTCTTTATGCGAAAATTTACTAGCTGTAACCTTGAAACCAGTACGATTTCAGAGAATGTGCTTGCAAAAAGTGTCTCGAACTTTCACTGACAGAATTCTGTTTGAAACTCATTGCTGATTGTTACACTAACATCCTGCGGAATACCGAGTAACGTTGAGAAGTACAATTCTAACCAGCATAGGTAGTCGCGGGTCGCCGTAAAATAAAAATAGGAAACAGTTATTCAACTTGGAATAACTCCGTCTGCGCTGCGCGGGAAGAGATTATAAGGGAAGGACCGCTAAGTTAACTCGGAGGGGCTTAATTTGTAAAGAAATACCGGGACTTCTCTTAAGACGGCAAATATTTTGGGGACATAAGCTAGTTTTCGATGAAACTAGTAGACTGGCCCCTGAATCAGGTTATCTCAGAATATTTTTTATTATTTTCCGACGCCCACGTGACCTTTGCTAAGACCCTATATTTTAGTAAACTTCGTCCCTTCGGAGAAATTTTCCTTTTTTTTTTCGGAAGCTCTCCCAGAAACCGAGGGAAGCCTGGAGGAGTTGCCAGGAGGACCCTATTAAAGTTGCAGAGACGTGAGATATACACGGTGTACCAGTAAGTGTTTCTCACATAAGGATCCTTAGCGCCACTGGGGATTCGTTAGTTTTGCATTTCCTTATCTTAAGAGCACGTTCGCACCGAAGTGGAATAAAGCGAAGAGAAAATATTTCTCAAAGGTGTGTAATCAGGGTTGACAGCGGCATAAAGGGTCACTCAGGAAGAGAAAAAGTGCCCACGATAGCGTTACGGACACCAAACTTCGTGATTCCAGGGTCAAAGGAAACATATTTCTCTCAGCATCCCAAGCCCTTCATTCTTTGGAATCGCGTATCAATGATGACCTGCAACGGGAGAATCTTATCCAGAGAAAGGAATTGTGGGTTTTCGACCAATGAGGGAAGATCATTCTTGTAAGGGTTACGGGAACCCACCCCCACGAAATCGAGAGGGGTTTTCGAGGAAACGAGAAAAGGAAGGACAAGTTAGTAAAATCATGCAATGCATTGGTTATGATACGCTTTCTAACATACCAGAAATCATTACTCAAGTTGTGAGGATAATGGCTGTAGAATAAATCTCAGCCGTATTCCCTGACTTTCGACCCCATTTCGATGATATTCAACAGAACCAGTTAAGTATACTTCCGGAACAACATGATAAAGTTTTGTCTCAATCGAATCATTTTTACGTAAGTTATGACGCATAAGGGCAATAGAATGGATCCCGCTCCTATGTCCTGACCTTTGACCCTATTTTGCTCATTTTCAGTAGAGTTCGTCCTCAGGTGTCCCCCACCACATACTGAAGTTTCATCGAAATCAAACCATTTTTGCGCGAGTTATCGTGCGGACAGACAGGCAGACATCTGGACAAAACTGGAGCACATACGTTTCGTCAGTTGGAAAGCGTAAAAAACTATCACTAATTCCTTAACCAGCAAGCGATATAGATCTATCTTCCACGCGAGTAACCCGCCCACTGTGTTGGTAACTTTCAATACGCTAGGTCTTTAACTTTCAAGGAGTCATGTTTTGAACTTGTTACCGGAAAGTAGAGTTCCTGATCCCTCCAACGTAAGAGTGAGGTGGTCCGGAAAGCGTCGAAATACAGAGATGCAGATAGCACACCGTTTTGAGTGTAGGGAAAATTAAACTAGAGCACACGATAGGAAACTGGAGAAAGATGTAACAGGCAGTTTACGTGAAAACATCACGGACTGCAGTTAGTTCAGTTAGGACGTCAACAAGCTCGCGGTTATCAGCAGGAAACTACTTGACGGCAGCTTCGATGTTGGGCGAGACTTCTTTAACTCATAATACCTCAAATAGCATGAGTGTGCATGATCATTTTCCCACGAACTCAGTTTTAATTTCAAACCTCTTGCATAGCGCTCACAGTAACTTGATGTCTTAGAACTTAAACTTTTAGAACCTAAATACTTAATATTGTTGTATATTAAATTGAGCTTCACCGGTACTCATGTACCTAATTTTTAAGAAACTTGTAAGTAAATACATATTTTTCTATCATGATAAATTTTACGTGTGTCCCTCAAATCCCTTCAGAAATATTGATATCGTGAATAATCTGCATAACTTAAAAGGCAAATTATTATATATATATATTTTTTTTCATGTTAAATTCAAAGGTAACAGCAGTTTCGGTATGTTTACTTTCAGGCGTATAACAGCTTATTTCAGACGTTTTCCTTTCTATCTAAATTATTTTTATCATTAAAGCGGCATATGGAAGGGCGTGGGATTCTCACAGCTCTCCATGTGAAACACAACGAAATCTGTCACCTATGAGTTTGGAGACATTTTTCAAATAAGGAACCAAATCTCATTGGAAACACCACTAGACAGACAAAATTTTAGGGTTTGCCATTTTTATAGTTTTTGGTTGGTTTTTAATTTGGAATAATTAATTACACTGCTGCGAATAAGACGCGCAGCAGCTGGTTCGCCAGTAACTCTTCGCAGAATAGGGCGGTAATATGATGAAAATGAAACACTTTTTTTTAAATGATTTCTATTTCGAAAAGATATCTCGGGCTTTAAATGTCAAAGAATATATAATTTTGATGATTTGTAAGATTTTGAATTAGCCAGTTTTTCATAAATAATGTGATGACGTAAAACCATAATATAGGCTTAGGAATGTTGGACAGGTGTCTAAAATAAAAGAAGCTGGAAGAAATATAAATACAAATTTCATGACAGTTCACTGAAATGGTACCTCAATTTTGAAGTCAAAGTTTGTATTTATCAGTGAATTAATGCTACCAGTATAATCTCATTAATGGGCAGGTGGTGCTTCATATTAACTAATGCACCCTGAAGCGGTGCACAATTAGAACACTAATGGCACTAATGGCTGTTCAGAGGCATAGACTGAGATGTACACTGACATTTTGACAGTAGGAATTTTCACTTTAATTGAACTGCAACAGAACACAGAGGTAGATATCCAAGTTTCATTAATTTCGACAGAATCCCACATGACAGTTAAAGGTTTCGATGACAATTTCTCCACTGCTTTAGGTCTCGGTGACTTGAGAAATATTCGTGCACTTTATACTTTGAAAATAAACGAGGGGCAAGCAACCGTTGCACGATATATAAAGACGAGTGGTAAGCGATGCATAAATTTAAAGCCATTTATTTACAATTAAAATAAATGAATAAATTGACCACAAAAGATCTTTCGACCACCACTTTGTTGTCATCATCAGATGTCTGACAAAAGAGTGGAACGGAGACCGGCATTAAATAGTGTAAGTATGTAACATGTGACCAATACAATTGCGTAGAATAATTTACATAAAGAGTAATACATTCATAACATGAACAGCTGAGTTCTGTCCATCAGGGATCAGTGATCTCCAAGTTTGTGATACATACTTACGCAAATTATCATTATAGCAAAAGAGAGTATTAACTATAATACGGAAACTTTTGCATAACAGTAAGTAATTATTATTAGATGTTCTTTGCAGAATAAATGCTTTCTTTCATTTTATTAGATGTACTGCAAAGAACATCTAATTATAATTCCTTACCCTTATGCGAAAGTTTACATATTATAGTTAATACTTCCTTTTGCTGTAATGATAATTTGCCTAATTATGTATCACAAGCTTGGAGATCACTGATCCTTCATGGACAAAACTCAGCTACTGATGTTATGAATGTTTGACCCTTTATGTAAGTTATTATATGCAATTGTATTGGTCATATGCTACATACTTACTCTATTTAATGCTGGTCTCCATTCCTCTCTTGTCAGACATCAGATGATGACACCGAAGTGGTGGTAGTAAGATCTTATGTGGTCATTTTGCTCATTTATTTTAATAGTAAATAAATGGTTTTAAATTTATCCATCGCTGACCGCTCGCCTTTATATATCGTGCAACGATGGTATGCTCCTCGTTTAATTTAAGAGCTTTAGGTCACTAAATACTAGTGTCGGGTTTGAATTCACATCGAAACCTGTTTTTTTTTGTGTTGTTGTTTATTTACACTTATAAAATTTCCAATTCGTTTGCAGTGTCGCAGAAGCGTCTCACATTGTTGCACACATTGTTTTCAAGTAGAGAAAAGAATAGATTGTTTACTATTTCTGACTTCTCTCAGTTAAGCACTTTCACGGGCACCATCTGTGAGAGTGAGGAACTCGAGATGTTCCCACGTTCTTTTGCTCGCTGCGATCATACCCGCAAGAATGTGTCCGTTTTTCTCCTACGCCCAATACGTACTTATTTTTAAGTACCATCCTTTAAAAATACCATCCAAATCTTCGGTGTTCTACGTATTGTGTCGTGCATGCTCTAAGAATAACTACACTGGTGTGCAAAAATTAAGGACGAAGCGGAGAAATTAGCATAAGAGCAGAACGAGCAGGCAGAACGGGCCGAAAGACCACTCAGAAGATAGACTAGGGTCCAGTACGGTAGGGCATGCGCATATATGCAGCATGACGTAGGGGAGGAGGGAGTGCCGGAAGGCTGTAAAGCACACGGGCGGTGTACGCTCAGCAATTCGGTGAAAGCTATTGCACGGTGTACATCGGTTTGAACGACGTCAAATTGCTGCCACCGTGTGATATGGCCAACAGGCAATCCAGTACACGACATCTGGATGATATTACCCGAGGTCGCGTCACTGGGATGTTGGAAGAAGGTCGAAGTGTGTCTAATGTGGCCGAGGAGTTCGGGATCACTCACAGCATCGTTTCACGAGCTTGGAGAGCATTTCAAACGACAGGAACAGCTGTCCGAGAGTTTAGCAGTTGTCGTCCACGAGCAACCACGGCGGCGCACGACCGGTATATTGTCTTACAGGTGAAAAGAGACAGACGGCAGACAGCGGGAGAAATGGCCAGGCATATGCAACAGACAACTGGACGTCCGTTATCGCGTTTTACCGTGGCCAGGAGGCTGCACAAAGATGGTCTATTTGCACGACGAACAGTACGGTGTGTGCTATTAACGCCTGCTCATCGGAGACGGTGGTTTCTGTGTTACCAGGAACACAATAACTGGACACATCAGCAATGGAGTCGAGTTTTTTTTACGGATGAGAACCGATTTAGTCTGACGAGCCATTCTGGACGTATACACACTTGGAGAGAGCAGAGAACACGCAATCACACCTCCCATATCATCGAAAGGGACCGGTTTGGAGGTGGCGGAGATCTCGCTTGGGGCGGCATCACGCTTGGTAGCCGTACTGACCTCCACATCTTCTAAGGAGGTTCAGTCACTGGTGTCCACTATTGTACCGAGGTTCTCCTGCCTCACGTGCGCCTGTTTAGAGGTGCTGTGGGTCCTGAGTTTCTCTTCATGGACGACAACGCTACACCTCATCCTACAGTGTCTGTCGCAGAGCTCTTGGAGAGTGAAGATATTCAACGCATGGATTGGCCCTCAAGGTCCTCGGACCTAAATCCAATGAAACACGTGTGGGACCTTCTCGGGAAACGATTGGCATCACGTCACCAGCCGCCAGCAACGATTTCGCAGTTGCGATTGGCGCTACAAGAAGAATGGGCTGCGAGGCCTCAACAGCTCCTTGACAACCTCGTCGTCTTCATGGACAGACGTTGTAAATCTTTCAACGCAGTCAGGGGTGATCATATCCTCTACTAAAGACTGGATTTTTCATTGCAGCAGCCTGTCACATGGACGTTTCTGTCTTCTGTCCAGTTGTGCTCGAAGCTACCTTTTCAATAAAGTGCCTTTGTATCCTTTGGATTCCTTGTTTGGACGTTTTTGCTCACTTGTCCCATATTCCTACATCGTGGGGATCTTATGGTATGATTTGAGTCGATGTGGAGTACTTCTTCACGACGTTACTTTCGAAAAACCGTCTCGTCCTTAATTTTTGCACGCCAGTGTAAAAGCCTAGTTTAAGTACAAATGTCATTTTCATCTACATGGATTTTCTTATTTAGGTTGAGTCAACCAATTAAAGCGCTGTGAAATTACACCCATTTACCGTTGGCGGAACTCGAATCCTTCAGCTGCTGAGTCAAATTATTTCCCAATTAAGCTACACCGACAAATGCTTATCATTACTATTCGCCGTCTTAACATATATATATCACCTTTGTAGTAAGTCACATATATTCTCCCCTTGGAAAAACGGGGCAAGGAGTCCGACGTTTTTGGTCCGCCACAAACCGTGCTTGAAATGATTATCTGTAGATTTAATTTCAGACGATGGGTGGAAGAAGCATCACACATTTTTCGAAGCGACGAAGGGATTCTGATTAAAACCAGGTGATGTGTGGAAGGAACACCACACATTTTTCGAAAAACCTAACGCCCAATAGATCCATTTTTATATTCGGGCGCCCACATGAGAAGACAAATTTGCCTATGGCGGAACTCTAGCCTGAATTATTTTGCTCCGGAGTGGAATGCTTTCCCAGTGAAGCTAAATCGACGAATGCTTATCACTATACTTTCAGTCTTAATATGTGCGTGATCTCATACAATAATTTCCAAAGTATCATCGTCCAATGGGATAATGACTAATTTACAAGTTTTACCGAAGTCAGTGTATAAATATAAACACGTTTTAGGGTCACTCAACAAAAAACAAAAAAATACAGAAATCTTTCACTTTCGAAATAAAACAATTGTTTTCAGTCTTTAGCAGTGATACATTTATTTCAAAAATATGATAAAGTTTAGACCTGCTTTACGTGTCTTTAGCAAATGCTTCAGCTTTTTGTAACTAGATTTTAGCTTCAAGTAATGAGACTTGAATCTTATTACTTGAAGCTTAAAATCTAGTTAGGAAAAAGTTGAAATATTTTCTGACAAGAGAGCTCGAGAGTCTTATTAATTGAAGCTTAAAATCTAGTTAGAGAGAAGTTGAAAGATCTTCTGATAAGGGAGGTTATGTCTTAATCCTTGAAGCTTAATATCTATTTAGGAAAGCATTGCAATATTTTTGTCAAGGGAGCCGGAGAGTCTTATTACTTGAAGCTTAAAATCCAGTTGGGAAAAAGTTGAAACATTTTGTGACAAGAGAGCTGGAGTGTCTTGTTACTTGGAGCTTAAAATCTAGTTATGAGAAAGTGGAAATATTTTCTGATAAGGGAGTTGGAAAGTCTTATTACTTGAAGCTTAAAATCTGGTTAGGAAAATTTTGAAACATTTTCTGACGAGGAAGCAGAAGCGTATTATTACTTGAAGCTTAATATCTAGTTAGGAAAAAGCTGAAACATTTTCTGACAAGGGAGCTTAAGAGTCATGACTTAAGCATTTTCAAATCGCCATTTGACCGATAAATTCCTTTAGGACAGAATGACTGAAGCCCACACTAAACCTTTTGATAGAGCCGAACAAGTGTCATAATATAGAATTAATTCTCCCAAGCACTAAGAGGATTCTCCTGGAGGAAATCACAATGCGTGTGCCAGTATTTGGAGAAGATTAATTTACGCATTGGCGACACACAGAAGCTTAGATGCATTGCGAAACATTTTCTATTTCAGTGCAGCTCCCCAATAATGAGTTAAGATAAAATCGGTTACAAAGTACCTTTTAAGGACACAGAAAACGCTGGAACACTTTTCTTTCGATTGCAATACGGAATAACATTCAAGTCAAGCTAACTCAAACAACTACTCTAGTGCATTCCGGTGTAGGCAATGAAATACTGGTTAAATGCTCGTTCGTTTCCAATTCTTTCATGCGTGATAATGCATATCAGTTCTAGCGCAGCGGTTTCACTTAAAATAGGTAATCTTCTTACAAAAGTGATATCAGGATGAATAAGATTAAGCTACTATGAAAACACAAGTTTGTTCATGACGTGGATCGAATCAATGCCCCTTCACTCAGGAGTAAGTTGCTCTTCCAACCGAGGCACACGGACAAAAATGTATCGCTGCAGATTTGTCGCCCTGACACGTGATTTACCTCTGTAGTACGTCACATCATCTCCCTCTTAATTTTTTTTTTTTTTTTTTGTTAGCGAAGAATGAATTTTCATTAATTCTGGACGATGTGTAGAACAAATATCACACATTTTTCGAAGAACCCAAAGCTAAGTACATCTACTTTTACGTTCGGGCGCCAATGCGAAAACAAATTTGTCCGTGACGGGGATCGAAACCGCGCCAACCTCACTCCGGATTAAGATGCTCTCCCAACTAAGCTACACGCACGGAATGTATCGCTACATATTTGTAGTCTTGACATGTGCTTTACCTCTGTAGTACGTCACAGTATTCGTTATGATACAAACTGTCCAAAATCATCGTGAAAATTACAAATTAGAGAATAATTTCAAAACCAAATGACCGATTGTAAAGATATTTCAGTGACATGTGTAACGGGTAACTCAAAGAGAGTCACGATGTGAAACGTAAACAAACCAGCAGGCAACTTCCCCGAAAGAAAACACGTAACACTTCGGAAGCCAAATCGTTACCTTACATGATGAAATCCGACGTAAAAAACTTTTTGTTATCGCACTAGAATCGATGTAATTTTTTTCTGGGCATTTTCATGGCAATCCAAGAAAAGCTGTACACACTTTTCTGCGCAATTCTTCGCAATCACATAAATTATAATCATAATGAATACACGAAACTACGTTTAATGAATTCATTACAACATTATTTGTCACTTGGAATCCCCAAGGTAAGAAACAGCTTGTTTATAATTTCGAAACAATGGACAGCCTTACATTAGTAGCATATATTTTTTCAAGTAAAATGCGTTTTTACTATTTTTCCTGAGTATTCCCTTTTGTTTATTTCTTCCATGAATAGGATTTTTCAATATGCTTGAATTGTATTAAAATCACCTGCTTTCCCGCTCATGGATGATGAGTACACATACACTATATTGGCAAACGACACCGGACACCGTTTCAAAAGCAAATGAACGGATCCGCTGCGTCGTTAAAATGCTCGTTACAGCTGCAAACGGTATAAAAACATGCTTGCAGCTGACCACGATCATATCGCACTGTGAGGTTGAGTGAAAATGTCGCGGTGGGAGGAAACTGGCTTTGAGAAACGGAAGATTGTCGGATGTTATATTAGTGGGTTGTCCATAAGATAAACCGAGAGGCGTTTAAATATACCCAAGTCAACTGTTTTGGATGTACCGAATAAGTGAAAGACACATGGCGTACCTGAAGCAGAAAACGTACTGGCAGACCAAAGAAAATCAGTGATAGAGGACGTCGAAGACTGAAGAATGTCGTTGCAGCTAATAGACGGAGTAATGCACAAGACCTCAGTGTGCAGGTAAGTAAAAATGCTGGAATCTCGGTATGTACACGTACCATTCGCAGAGAACTTCATTCCATGGGTTACCGTGGTCGTGCGCTGCTCATAAGCCTTTCATCTCCACTCAGAATGCTACTCGTCGTTTAGCATGGTGTAACAAACATTTATCATGGACCGTAGATCAATGGAAATGGGTCCTATGGACTGATGAATCCAAATACGTGATCCATCAGTCTGATGGTGGTATGTGGGTATGGCGGCAGCAGGGGGAACGCTATTTACCACAGTGTACTGTTCCTACGGTCAAGTTTGGGGCTGGCAGTGTACTTGTGTGGGGGTGTTTTTTGTGGTATGGTCCCGGCTCACTGATTATCATGGACAAACCTGTTACCCAGCACGTCTACCTCGATATTCTGGACAATTATGCCGTACCAACGCTGTGGCAATACCATGGAACCGAGCCTTATTGGTACCAGCAAGATAATGCACTGAGACATAAAGCAAGGACTGTTACGGCGTGATTTGACGATATTTCCGTATAGTGCGGAGACTGGACAAAACATAGCCCTGATCTTAATCCTATAGAACACCTATGGGATGAATTAGAGCGCCACATAAGAAGTTTGTAAGCAAAGCCTTCTACTAAGCAACAGTTAGAGGCACTATTATGTGGAATCGTATACTTATCGCTGTGTTCCCAAACCTTATCGAAAGCATGTCTCAAAGGGTCAGGTGCATGCCTTAAGGCCAAAGGTGGAGCGACACCGTACTAAAGTATGTCAATAAATGCTGTTTTGTGTTTCTCTTCTAGATGTCCGGTGACTTTTGTCAATATAGCGTATACATGTATGAGGAGAACATGAATATTTATTCTGAAGGTATAATGAATAAAACGATTAAGAGAAACAATTATGATCACGTAATACCATGCGTGTTCATTTTTGCAATTTTCAAGTTGCTGTCAGAAACAGACATTTCTTTTCAACATATCTACTAAGTTGTCTCTTCTGCAATTATCTGTTACTAACAGAAAATGAATTCATTCAATTTATTTAATAATTGATTTATGTAATAGTAAAACTATAATAGTAATCCGATCTATTGGCTTAGGAATATATAGCGACTCTGAACGATACTACATTGGAATGACTAGGCGTTCGTTTAGAATTAGAGCCAACGAGCATAAAATGGGCACAAAATACGGTAAAATAACCACGGCACTTTCCAGGAAAATCAAATTGAAGTCCGCTACTCTTATATGGGATGATATAAAGAAATTAGCTATCTACTCAACCTTTAAATGTACAGCAACTGGGGAACCCTTGGAGATTATTACCAACAGTGATACTTGCAATGAGAGCGTCTCACTCGAGTTGCACAATTTGGACCCAGTTCTTCAGGTAACGCCTTCTCCTTATCAGGATACCGCGTGCACAACCAACGTGATACCTCGTGATGAATATTACGTAGTATCTATTTATTTTCAAGTCAAGTCACCTTGTTCAAATTGTTGAAGCCTTCTATTATTCAGTTTGCAGTTTCTGTCTAACTTCCTTGTAAAAGCCATCTGGTTGATGTGCAAATGCTTGAAAACAGTGGTTTATATATTCCTACGCCAATAAATCGGATTACTAGTATATTTTCACTATTTTCTACATAATTGGTGTGTAGTTTCTCGTTATTAATTCATGGAATATTTATTAAACCGACTTTTTTTCAATCAGCACTTTCATACAGTCATCATCATCATCATTGTGAACCATTATCAATCCACTGCTGGACGAAGGTCTCCCCAAGTTTCCTCCACAACGGTCTGTCTTGTGCCAGTCTCCTCCACGTCACTCCCGCATACTTTCGAATTTCATCCACCCATCTTCCATGTGGTCTTCTTCTAGGTCTTTTCCTAACCCTTGGAACCCAATCTAAAATTTCGGCTGTCCATCGATGGTCTGTTCTTCTGGCAGTATGTCCAGCCCATTGCCATTTCAGGGATTTAACTCTGATCATGATGTCTTCCACTCTTGTCATTTTTCGGATCCACGAGTTCCTCTTCTTATCTCTCCTGGTTACACCAAGCATGCACCTCTCCATGCTTTTTTGAGTTGTCTGCAGCCTTTGGATGTCTCTTTTGGTTAAGGTCCACGTCTCTGCACCATACGTAAGCACTGGAAGGATGCATTGATCAAACACTTTTCTTTTGAGACATAATGGCATATTGCTTTTGAAAATTATGCTGTTTCTTCCAAAAGCTGTCCTGGCACGTTTTGTACGCCGATAAATTTCTATATCAATGTGACTCTCACTTGATATCTGCTGTCCAAGATAAACGTACGTGTCTGTTATCTCCAGCTTTTCTCCATCAATCGATAAATCTTCATTTCTTGTAAAAGCATTGAACACCACTTTTGTCTTCTGAAAGTTTATTTTTAATGCCACTTCTCTACTCTTGTCAGCAAGTTCCTGGATCATACTCTGCAGCTCTGATGGGGTAGTTGCAAAAATGACTATGTCATCAGCAACACGAAGGTGGGGTAGATAATCTCCATTAATCTTTATCCCTTTGTTTTCCCAGTTCAGTGATTGAAAGACATTTTCCAATGTGGCACTAAAGAGCTTCAGAGATATGGTGTCACCTTGTCTCACTCCCTTTCCAATTTTTATGTGTGTTGTATTTTGAAACAGCCGAATATTTGCACTTGCATTTTCATAGATGTTATTAATAATATTAATGTATGCATCTTCAATACCGCAGGATTTCAGAGCCATTTTAACTGCTGATGGTTCCACCGAATCAAAGGCTTTTTCATAATCGATAAAAGCCATCATATTCCCTCGCTCTTTCAATTAGTTCTCTCAGTACGTGGATATGATCTATTGTGCTGTAGCCACTCCTGAATCCAGCTTGTTCTCTCGGTTGAGCCATGTCCAGTGTTACCTTCAAGCGGTGTGAAAGAACTTTAGTGAAGATTTTATAAACCACTGATAGGAGGCTGATTGGTCTGTAGTTCCTGAGATCCTCAATGTCACCTTTTTTTTATGTAGCAAGATCATTGAAACGTTGTTCCAGTCCTCAGGAATGCATACAGTATAATGCCAGAAATAGTCATTCACTAATTCATTAATTAAAGAAACAAAGGTAAAAGCTTCCTGTGATTTAGTAGTTGGCATTCATCAAAATTATCTTCATGGCGACGAAAACTATGCAATGATGGCATTTCTATTTCCCTGTTCCAATCATGGAAAAATATTTAGGCTTAAAATAAGTTAAGGTGGTTCCATTTAAAATCTCTGCTTATGTTTCCAATCGTAAAACTTCTTTACACATTGTCTTGGCAATTAATGTATTCCCCAAGGATATAAATTTGCACATCTATAAAACGAACTTTAAGTTACAGTATGGGATAGTTAATACTTGCTAAAGCATAACCATAACTAAGCAATCCAACATTTGTTTCTCTACTGACGTCATCAATGTACAGGTCGCGCCATCTATTAACAGGTCTGAACATTACACAAAGAAAAATGATTGATTTTTAATATGGTTATGTTTTATCAAATATTAATAATCCCATGCTTCATGTTAGTTTATCGATGTGCAAATTTTCATCCCTGGGAATACATTAATTACGAAGAAAATATGTAAAGAAGTTTTACAATTGGAAACATAAAGCAGAGATTTTAGGTGGAAACTCCTTAATCTCATGCATTTATACTCAAAATGTTTGCCCTGATGTTTGCTGTTAACCAGAGTTTCCACCTTTATATTCATAACAGTTATTTGTTCGGAAGAAGATATTTTAAGGAAAATATTTTAGTTGAAATATTATGTAATAGCTTAAGGTGGTTCCACCTAAAATCTCTGCTCTATGTTTCCAATGGTAAAACTTCTTTACATATTTTCTTCGCAATTAATGTATTTCCAAGGTTAAAAATTTGCACCTCTATAAAACTAACTTTAAGTTACAGTATGGGATACTTAATACTTTCTAAAACATAACCATAATTACATTAAAAATCAATCATTTTTCTTTGAGTAATGTCAGACCTGTTAATAGATGCCGCGACCTTTACATTGATGACATGAATAGATAAACGAATGTTGGGTTGCTTAATCATGATTATGCTTCAGCAAGTATTAAGTATCTCATATTATAACTTAAAGTTAGTTTAATCGATGTGCAAATTTTCATCCTTGGGTATACATTAATTACGAAGAAAATATATAAAGAAGTTTTATTATCGGAAACATAAAATAGAGATTTTAGGTAGGACCACCTTAAAGAATAAGGGTGAGGAAAAAAATTCGTTAATGCAATTTCTTTCAGAACAAGAAATAATATTAATATCGTAAACAGCTGAATAAATAACCACGTACAGCTTTTCCTTATCTAAGCAGTACCAAAAATTTGGTTTTCGCAGCCACGTAATATTTTACACGACTACTGAATTTAGGAACATTTTAATTATAAGGTAAAGTAGCTTTATATAGCTCCATGCAAATGCAAAAGAGATTGTGGCTCTCATGATGGGTTCCACAACAAAGCAGTACAGCATTCTAACTTAGTTCCTGGTTTATCATATTTGCTTTCTGTAAAACACATGCCTTCGCAGGTAGGCTTACAGATATCCTCTATATTAATAAAATTGCGTGTCAGTCTTTATTGAAAGAACTTGGAATTTGGAAAACAATGAAGGCCTAATAGGATGGTAAACTTCGCACCCATATTTTTATATTAAAATTCGGCGATTTTTAATTTATTTATTTAGTTTTTAATGCATTTAACCATTACTGAAATCTGATCTTGTGGATTCCTGTACCCCAGACACACTTAACAATCATTTATTTCATACACAATAAATAATAAAGCTAATTTTTATTGCAAATAAATGAAGCTTACTTGCACTTCACAAGAACTGCAAACTAAAGAGTAATTGAATTAAAAATATATATCTAGTAACGTGTAGCACCACCTTTCGCCCTGATGACGGCAGCGATTCGTCTCGGCATGGACTCGAAAAGGCACCGGAAGCGTTGGGAAGCCATACGGATCCACAACCCCTTAATAAGCTCCCACAGTTCACGAAGATTTGATGGAGGGGGTCAGAGCCTCGAACATATCTTTTGATGGCATCCCAAATGTGCTCCATGGGAGTGAGATCAGGTGACCTAGCTGGCCAAGGAAACGAGGTCACGTTGGTGGAGTGTTCATCCAACCATTCTAATACAATTGGGGAACGATGGCACGGTGCATTGTCTTGTTGCAGGATGAAGTCCCCAGTGGGATATTGAAGACGCACAAACGGGAGCAAATGGTCGTCCAGGATATCCCGTTAACGTTGAACTGTGAGGGACGATGCCACACGTACCAGGGGTCCCATTTTAGTCCACGTAAGCAGTCCCCAGACGAGAATGCCACCCCCACCAGCTTGAAGAGTACCCTCCTGGCAAGAAGGATCCATCGCTTCATGTGGTTTGTGCCGTACTCGTATCCAGCCATCCGCATGTACCATCGTGAATCTCGACTCATCAGTCCAGGCAACATTTTTCCACATGTCTAGGGTCCAGTGGCGATGTTCCCGCGCCTATGTTATTCTTTGCACCCTGTGATGTGTGGTCAGCAGTGGTACTCTCGTGGAACGATGGCTTCTGTTCCCCATATCGAGGAGATGGTTCTGGATGGTGTCGCTGCATACACGTTTTTGTGCATCAGCGTTAAATTGCCGAGTGATTTCTTGCACTGTGGCCCGTCTATCCGCTGTTTCAATGCGAGCTAGCCGACGATGATCTCGCTCATCCACACGCTGTTGTCCACGGCAGTTGGCCCTTGCAGGGATGGTTTTGCCGGATTCGATGTACTCACGGTGCACCCGTGACACAGTGGCTCGTGAAAATTAAAGGGCCTGGCCGACTTCCAAGATGGAGTGACCATTCGTCGGGCCCCGACAATTTGCCCATAATCAAATGCGCTTAGATAATTCGTTTTACCCATACTGCGTCCGACTCTTACTGATTCCCGTCGCATCACTCCTTATATTGTCGGATCGCTGCATACGTGATGTCGTTTCCGTTTACAGGGCCTCTCACAGCGCCACATTTACATAACTTCAGGTGTCTCTAATTCAATTGCTCTTCAGTGTACATAACACTGATGACAATACAACACAAAAAATGTGATGTTTCAAATATTTCAAATTTCTAATATTCACAATCAATAAAGACTGCCGGTTTCGTACAACTGGGACAGAACCAGTGTACACGGTCGTATCAGAATCGCATGACCACCTACCTAACAATGGGAATAATCTTCCTTGGAATGAATGACAGCAGCGAGACGACATGGCATCGACGCAATGAAACCTTGAGGTTGCCAGAGGCACACGTTCCTATTCCGACTGCTCGGAGGTCCCGGAGATGGCGTGGTTTTGGGCCGACCGCCGAACCTGTGGATCAAAATAGGTCTATGGGATGGAGGTCGGGCGATTGTGGCTGCCAATGGAGACCGGAGACATCGGTGTCGTGTTCCTGGAACCAGTTACGCACCCCTTTAACGATATGAAAGCACGCATTATCCTGTTGGTAGACACCATCAATACCAGAGTAACCGTCCAACATGAAGAGATGTATGTGGCCAGCGAGGATGGACAGGTAGCCATTGGCGTTCAGGGACCCATCCATTGGTATCAGCGGTTCCAGGTCATGATAGGAAAACATCCCCTAGACTTGCACACTGCCACCGCCGGCCTGTACTTGACCGACAAGCGTATCCGGGTGTTGGTTCTCGTGTGCCTGACGCCGTACCCGCCACTTCCCGTCACTTATGTGGAGTAGAAACCTCGATTCGTCGGAGAAGACAGCCTTTTTCTACTCTTCCCCTGTCCAATGACGGTAGTCCCATGCGAACTGCTGGTGTCGTTGCCGATGGACCTGGGTTAACGTGGACCCCTTGATGCAACATCGACTCCGGAGACCCATGCGTAAGATGGTTCGCTCTACTTTTATCGGGGACAGGTGCCTGGGTTCCCCAGCGTTCATTTGCGTGATCAATTGCTGCACTGTAGCGCGTCGATTTCCCTTTACCAGTCGACGGAGGTGAAGTTCTCTTCTGGGGTCGATGGCCTTTGGGGCTTCACAGTTATGACGTCACGAGGTACTCGGTGTACCAGCGGTCCATCCTTGGTACACCCTTACTACAGCACCTCGCGTACAGCCCACAATGTCTGCTGTTTCAGACATGCTTCCACCTTTGGCGCGGTAGCCGATGATCATTTCTTTTTGGACGTCCGTCAAATCACTACCTCTGTCCATTCTGCTCACTGTACGCGAGTGGTCGGGTACACCGTGATTCCGCGGGTGGTGATATTGTTCTGATAAGACTGTGTAGATTTTAATATATTTTTTGAATTCCTTTATTTTCTTTAATGCAACAAATTTCTATCCTTCAATATATCCTAATCATAATTTTAGGATAACGCTGGTTGTGGAGCTGATTGACGTATTTTTTGCAAATTCCTACCAATGCCGGCTGTACCGCTATCCAATGTATTGATAAAATCTCCTTTTTCAAATAATTTTGCAAACTTTATGGAAATCGCGATAACATATTTTCTCACTTTTGTAGCCCGTTTTACGTTCAAGTGAGTTAGAAAACTCTTCCCCACTGACTTTATTTTTCGCTTAAAATGAGCATAACTCTAACACAACTGATTTTGAATTCTGGTTGTAAGACAGAACTTGAGCAGGAAAAGTTAAAATAAAACGATTTCTTAAGAGTTAAACTATTCACTTTTTAGAAGTGATTTCATCTCCACCAGCACAGAGAAAACAAACTATAATATGTTCCCATCCGTAGATCTTCTTGGAACGTGTCCAACAGAGGACATCTTAGACTGTTCTGGTCGCCTCTCTTCATAACGATTTTGTTACGACAAAGCCTCATTCTTTGTGACAATTTTCGCTTAAAATGTTTACTCTGTTATTCATCTTATCTTTTGTGCTCAGCTGACAGCGAATCATTCTCCACAGCTCCTTAATCAAAACTGGCGAAGGAAATGACATTCTACACAATAGCCCATAAGTAATCATAAGGGAAATCGAAGAAATACCTAATGGCAGATAAATTAGCCTTGCGTCCAAAGCTAAAACTTCAGTTGGAACAATTCGGTTACTTTTCCTTACTGCAAATATCTTCTTATAACAACATGGGTGACACATAACTACAGTTTCCATTTTTGCGATTTCTCTTTACCTCCAATGTACGCTATATTGACAAAAGTCACCGGACACCTCTTCAAAAGCAAATGAACGGATGCTCTGCATTGTTAAGATGCCCAGGTACGGCTGCAAACGGTATGAAAACAAGCCTGCAGCTGACCCCGATCATATCGCACTGTGAGGTTGAGTGAAAATGTCGCGGCGGGAGAGAACTGACTTTGAGAAAGGAAAGATCGTTGGGTGTTATATTAGTGGGTTGTCCATAAGAGAAACCGGGAAGAGTTTAAACATGCACAAGTCAACTGTTTTGAATGTACTGAATACGTGGAAGACACATGGCGTGCCTGAAGCAGCAAAACGTACTGGCAGACCAAAGAAAATCAGTGATAGAGGACGTTGAAGCCCGAGGAGATGCGTTACAGCTAATCGACGGAGTCCTTCACAAGACCTCAGTGTACAGGTGAGTAAAAATGCTGGAACCTCGGTAGGAACACATACCATTCGCAGAGAACTTCATTCCATGAGTCACAGTGGTCGTGCGGCTGCTCATAAGCCTTTCATCTCCACTCGGAATGCTACTTGTCGTTTAGCATGGCTTAAAAAACATTTATCGTGGACCGTAGATCAATGGAAACGGGTCCTATGAACTGATGAATCCAGATACACGACCCATCAGTCTGATGGCCGTGTGTGGGTATGGCGGCAGCCGGGGGAACGCTACTTACCACAGTGTACTGCTCTTACGGTCAAGTTTGGAGCTGGCAGTGTACTCGTGTGGGGGTGTTTTTGTGGTATGGTTCCGGTTCATTCGTTTTCGTGGACAAACCTATTGACCAGCACGTCGACCTCGATATTCTGGACAATTGTGCTGTACCAACTCTGTGGCAATACTATGAAACCGAGTCTTGTTGGTACCAGCAGATTAATGCCCCGAACTTTGTTGGTACCAGCAGGATAATGCACCGAGCTGTAAAACAAAGACTGCTACGTCGTAGTTTGACGATAATTCCGTATTGTGTTGGTTAACCGGCCAGCACAGAGGTCTGATATTAATCCCATAGAACTCCTGCGGGATGAATTAGAGAGCCGCATTAGAAGTTAGGAGCCAATACGTACTACTAAGCAACAGTTAGCGGCGGCATTATGTACTAAATGGAAGCGCATACTTATCGTTGTGTTCCAAATCCATGTCTAAAGCATGTCTCGAAGGGTCAGTGCATGCATTAAGACCAAAGATGGGCCGACACCGTACTAATGTATGTCAATAAATGCTATATTGTGTTTCTCTTCTAGGTGTCCGGTGACTTTTGTCAATATAGTGTATATATTTTTACGTTATAATCACTAATTCATGCTGATATGTTTAATAGTAGGAATATGAAATAAAATGTTTAAAGTTAGTTAAAGGATGTACTAAACTGACCTAATAGGAAATAAAGACATCAGAAAATAGCTAAACAATCTTTATCTAAGCATTTAATCGGCCGATATGCCATAAAAAAAAAAGGGTGCCTAAAGTTTTCGCGCTCCCCACACGGAAAGGTTCAACCTGCGGCCGAATTTTACGAAATCTACGGCAAAACAGATTCTCCTTTCTCATCGTAGCAGAACCGACCACAAGCCTGTCAATGTGACAAATACTCATTTCAAGTCCGTTATTTCCTGCATCATGATCTAAGTCATTATAGAGAAGACCATTCTCCATGAGGCTAAAATGCACTACGATAGATAAAAATAAAATGCTTTAATAAACTGCTCTACTATTAAAAAAAGGACACCAATTTTTTTTATAGTAAATAAAGTTCTACGCAAGCACTACGTCACAGGCCCACCTAATAAATAGGCTCTCACGTCTATCGATGAGGTAATAGCATGACTGTTAAAGCAATATACCTTGATCAATGGATTTAACTGATTTGCAGAGTGTATTGATAATAATGGGCAACGCAAGCAGTTCCTCCGTACGTGTCATTTCAGCTGTGTTGATGAACCTTTGTCGATGGTTGGGTATACCATACACAAATGGAAGCGGACAGGCAAATTATTTGCCCAGAAACGACCCAATAAACCTATGAGGCTAAATAAAACGTGACAGTAGAACTCTGCAAAGAACTGTTGGTCCAGAATGCAAATCAACATGAGGACTGGTGCTAGGAAAGCACAGTGCGAGAACTCGCCTTAGTATGGGCATCTAAAAGCAGCTAATTACTTCAACTACTGTCACAACATGAATAGCGTGGTGTAAGGAACTTCGGTTTTGGAACAATGGAAAGATGGATTTTGGACTAGCAAATCACGGTACACAGCAGTCTATCAGTATCCCGTACTGGTATGTTTCTAATACCTCCCGTACTGTATCGTCCCAACATGGACTTTGTGTGAAGGGAGCGGGATGATACGCAACTGTTTTACGTGGTTCGGCATAAGCCTAATCATTTGTCCTTTCGAACAAACCCATGAACACTTAGCTCTGCTTACACATGCCGGCCACTGAATTGGAAACTTTTTAATACCGGATTTGACCTTATTTAGCCCGACGCATAGCACGTAGATGATTTGTCATAGATTCCGCAAGGTATTCCAATGTATTTACGTTTAACACAGGCCAGGTGTTCACCAGATAATCCTTTAACTGGCCCGGATTTGACGGAAGAGGATCTTTCTCTCGCACCTGTTTTTTCACATGCCTCATATATTTTCAATGGGGTTCATATCCGGGTTTTGTGGATGCCAGGGCATATCGGGAAGTCGTTGTCATGCTCGTTGAACCATGTCCGAACGCAGGCTGCGCGATTGTCCTCAATGAAATAGTCGTTACATGCTGGATAAAAAGTCAACATCGCAGGATGAACTTGATAGGCAAAAATGCTCAGATAACCTTTGAAGGAGATTCGACCTTACAGCGATAAGGGATTTGTTCCGTGCCAACAGCAAGTGCTCCATGGCATTAAATTCTTGGCATGGCTCCAGATTAAGACAAGAGGGGTCCATTGCTTTATGAAGCTCCCGCCTAACTCTTTCCCTATCTTCGGTAAAGAACAAGATGTATCGCGACTCACAGGATTACATAACTTTTTTATAGCCTTCCAGTGTCCAGTCACGGAGTTCCTGACACCATTGTAGACGCACTTTTCGTTTCTTAATAGGCATCAGTGGTTTCTCTATAGGCATGGGACTGCGAAAACCTATCTTCAATTCCCTCCGCATAGCTCGCTGATATATCAGGCTGTAAAGAAAGTATACAGAAAATAGAAGAGCATGTACTCCAAGCTTAAAAATCGTAATAACCACTTCACCTAATCGCCCAGGTAGTCCCCATTGGAACCGATGGCCTTGTTGCACCGATTTACGAGATGAAACAACCCATTGCGAAAGAAGACTGGCAAGCGGGAGTTGAAGAAATCATCCATGTCACGTTTCACATCATAGTCATTAGCAAAGTTTTTGTCAGTGAGAAAATTCGACAAAGACCGGAAGAGATGAAAATCGGACGGAGAGAGGTCCAGAGAATAACGGGGACGCGACAACAATTCCCATTTCAGCTCATACAATTTTTTCTGCGATATGTGGACAAGCGTTATCCTGGTGAATAATAACTCCATCGCGATTAATCAACACTAGACGCTTTTTTTTCAGTGCAGCATGGAGACGGTCCAATTGTTGGATGTAAGCATATGCTGTGATTGTATTGTTTCGCGGTAATAGTTCATAGTAAATCATACCGCTACGATCCCACCAGCAACTCAGCATCATCTTCCGTCCATGAGGGTGTGCCTTAGTAACCTTCAGTGGTGGTTGCCCCTGCTTGGTCTATGATCGTTGTCACGTAAACTTCAGGTATGCGACCCATTTTTCGTCACCCGTTACCAACCTATGCAAAAAGCCCTCTCATTTTTCTCAATCACACAGAGCAACAGCAATGGAGTAGCAATGTATCCGATTGTAGTCAGACAAAGCATGGGTACACATGTGCACAGTTTACACGAATATCCCAACTTCCAGAGTCGTTTGTTGATTGCCGTATGGGAGGTCCTCTGTTCCTCTGCCAATTCGCGTAGTGCTCCATCAGGCTTATCCAATAACACGTATTGCAGTGTATCATCTTCACCCTTTCTGTGTCTGCCACTTCTGGGCACATCAAACAGATTCCGTACACCAGTGTCGAATTTCCTGTACCAGTCTAAGCAAGTACTCTGTCCCATAATATTGTCACCTAACGCGTTTTTAAATTTGTCAAGTGCTTCTCAAACTTTCACGACATTCAAATACTCGTAGAGCAAAATTGCACGCACATTTTCCTTTGATATTTCCATCTTATCATCGCCACGTGCATCGTATCATCGCTAATCTTCATCACAGCAACGTACCTTCTGCCCTTGGAATCTATTCTTTCGCGCACAGAACTCTGGCACTATAAGGTGGCCCATAAGTTCGTGCGTTTCTTTGTATATATGACTTTCATACTAGTTTTTGTCTTTTTGTAGCTGTTGATTTCCATACTGTAATACATCATTTTGTAGCTGTTGACTTGCTTTTTGCTGACGTATATATTATTTGATTAATTAATTGCGTTCCATCGCATTATTGCTTTAGAAAGAAATATGGAAAAATTGGAAATTCGTGCACTTTTACGTCACTACTGGAAACAGAACTTCAAAGCTGCCCCAGCTGCGAAGAAAACATGCAACTTGGAAGGCGAAGGTGTCGTTTCAGTTCGTGCAGCGCAGAAGTGATTCGAAAAGTTCAAACACGGCGAGACCAGTCTCGAAGATCAGCAACGCTCCGGGGGCCCTGTGACAGTAAATTCTGAAGTCATTCGCGAAACCGTCGAGGAGAATCAATCAACCAGCACTCGCCAATTGTCCGATGAACTCCACATTCCATGGACATCAGTTGTTCGGCATCTTCACCTGCTCGGCAAGTTCAACAAACGCTGTCGTGAAGTTGCACAGAAATTTACGCCTGCTAAAGCTTAGCGGCGTGTCAAAATTTGTCGTCTACTGCTGCAGAATTCCTCGTGACTGTTGGAAATACGAGGAATATGACGCGATTTCCAGCAGTCGTATCGGTAAAGTGCACCCAATAGAAGAGGAGAAAGAATTATTTGAATTCCTCGTTGTATCGCGCTCGTGGTCCATCGCGTTAACTCACGCACGCTAAGCCAAGACAGAACTAATAATGACGCCATATTGTTGTTGTTGTTAGTTGTTCATCTGCTGCCGCCATGTTTGGCAAGATATAAGAAGCGATCTCGTTAGCTCTGTATATAGTGATTCTACTGCGTTGTTTCCATTAAATATTCCGTTTCTATTATTTGACTCAAGATGAAGCCATTTAAGGTAAGTATCGTTCATGCATACATTAGTTTTCCTTTTTCCGAAGTCAAAAGTCCGCCATTGGAACGGAGCGCTACTTGCTTCCGAAAGGATTCAACAATACAGTGCACATAAATAAGTAAATACATCGCTCTTTCCACGTTCCAGAAACACATAGCAACCGAGAAATTGTTTTTCAGCCGCCGCCGTGGAATTGAACCACGGTACTCTCGATAACTAGCCGAGCGCGGTAACTTTACACCACGGTGGCCAACAATCCACGGTTTTATGTGTATATTTAAGTCAGCTTCTGACATCATAAATCCATAAGATGGGCTCAGCAACTGAGACGTCTTCATCTACTGGGCATTAACGGCACTGGCTATATATACATTATAGCAGTTAAATCCAAAGGGCGAGATCCAAGGTGAAAAATCCTCCAAATGCGTGGCATCAGTAAATAAATAAGTAAATACATCGCTCTTTCCACGTTCCAGAAACACATCCCACGGCGGCGGCTGAAAAACAATTTTTCTGTTGCTATGTGTTTCTGGAACGTGGAAAGAGCGATTTATTTATTTATTTACTGACGCCACGTATTTGGAGGATTTTCAGTACAGTGTACATTTATGATCATTGTATTCAACATACCATATATAATTATCAATATTCCTACAGTGACGAGCGTTTCATCATCGCCGAATTATAAGCTGCTAGGAGAAGTGTGTTTATTGCTCTAACTCCGACAATGGAAATCGGTGGTTGGACCCCGGCCAAGTGGCGGAACCTGTGGCCGAACGAGATAGAATCTCTTGGAAGGTAATGATCTATGTTTGGTGGAATGTCGAGGGCATCATCCACTTTCCGCTTGTTCCAAACAACCAAGCCATCAACGCTGAAATATATTATGCCCGATTCGAGCGAATGTATGCTGAGCTGAGGCGAAAATATCCGGCTTTGGTCAACAGAATTCGAACGCTCCTGCAGAAGGATAACGCTTCTCCGCACACCTGCAGGCAGACGAAGGCCAAGCTCCGAGAACTCGACGCCATCGACCTTTTGCCACATCCAGCATACGTCCCTGACCTTGCGCCATCTGATTTACGCCTTTTTTGGGCTATGGCACATTTTTTGCGTGGGCGCCACTTCCAAACTTCGGATGATGTCGAGATGGGGTGGCGCGAGCTTTTTTATACCTCCAAGGACAAGGCTTGGTACCGCTGTGGAATCAAATAACTCGCCGAAAGATGGATTCGAATCGTTGGTTCTAATGGTCTTTACTTCGAAGAATAATATTTATTTGTTGTTGTTATATTTACTTTTGAATTTTCAATAAAAAACACACACGAGCTTATGGACCCCCGTAATATGTTTACGTAACAGCTGGCTCGCAGTATCTTGTATTGCAAACATCACGTACGATATTCTTTTCGGGAACTTTCTTTATAACCTGACGTATGGATCGGGAACTGCCTTCATTGAATGCTTCTGTCAATTGCTGCACACAGGAGGTATTGTTCCTCCATACAAATCATCTCAGACGACGGCGATCTCCTTCCTGACAGATTGTCGTGTGCCTTAGTTAGGCCTGTTTAGACAAGCTATGTGGGATTTTTTCTACTAATTAAAAACTCGGCATATCTCGCCGTCTGAGAAACCTGTCAGTTTTCGAAATCCTTGCTCCAGCCCGAGATGCTCCAACACCCAACACTTTATCGAATTGAGAAAGATATATTGTTTTTCCCATTGTGGTCCACCCTACTATCGATTACTAACGAGCAGCGGTCTTAAATACGTACCTGGATCATATGGTGACGCACGTGAATACGTTATTTTAATTTTCGCTTCATACGTGAAATCTATGTATATCTGCCAGTGGGTTCTACGTCAATTCGTCGCGTGCGTCAATTCGTCGACAGCGACGATTCGTCGCGCGTCAATTCTTCGCCTGTGTCAATTCGTCGACTGCGTCAATTCGTCGACCACGACGATTCGTCGAGCGTCAATTCGTCGCGGACAAATTCGTCGCGTTTACAGACTTGGTTACATACAAAACGAATGCAGGAAAACGTACGATTTCGAACGTCTTCCTCCCTCATCAAATTTATAAAGTTTGGATACTCAGACAGGATAGGAATATTCCGCTTTTTCTTTGGCACTAAAAATATTAGACAGTAGACGGTTTTTGGAACGGGTCAGAGGCCCGGTTGGTCAGAGCCCCCCATACACAAAATATTCGTAAAATCTACAGTTTTCAAATCAGAACCACCAAATCAGGTGTCCTATCTCATGGTACCCTAACTTAGACGGTTGTCGGTTTTTGGAACGAATCAAGGCCCAGGGAGTCAGAGACCCCCCCCACCCCCACCCCTACATACATACAAAATTTTCGTAAAATCTAGTTTTCATTTCAGAACCATCAAATTTGGTATCATGAAACTCTAACTTAGACGCTAGACGGTTTTTGGAACGGGTTGGTGCCCGGGGCGTCGGAGCCCCCCCCCCCCCTCATAAAAAATTCGCAAAATCTACAGTTTCCAATTTAAAACCACCAAATTTGGTATAATATCTCATGGTACTCTAACTTAGACGGCAGACCGTTTTTGGAACGGGTAAAGGCCCGGGGGTCAGAGCCCCCACACACAAAATTTTCTTAAAAACTACAGTTTTCAATTCAGAACCACCAAATCTGGTATACTATCTCATGGTACACTAACTTAGACGCTAGATGGTTTTTGGAAGGGGTTTGAGCCCGGGGGGTAAGAGCCCCCCCATGAAAATCCGTAAAATCTACATTTCAAAATTGTCTTTATTCTTCAAATAAAAATAGCATCTCTATGTACATGACAGTGGAATTCTGCCAATAAATACAGTGGTATATACAACAACTGGAAAGTTCCAGTGAAACGTAAAACAAAATATTGTTAAAATCATAAAATTATTTCGCCCCGAAGGGCGATGGAGAGGCAGACAATAAAGCACGAGCGATGCAAATGAAAATGTATACTACAGTATTGTAGACAAGAAAAGACATGATGCTATACTATTCACAAATTCCAATTAAGTATTACTACCATACTCAAGATTAAATATGCACAAGGTACTAATTCACATAAAAGACCATGGGTGAGAAGGAACTAACAGGTGCAACAGTATTTAGAAATATGACAGAAATGGTAGAAACAATTAAGCACAAATATTTATTATATGCACAGAATTATGCAGTGACAAGAGAGAAATACGCTAAACGGACCCAGGAGGGCAACTTTACAAAAAAAACAGAAATCGAACAAGAATGCAATTCATAAGTGTCATATCATATGTACAGAGCAATACAGTGACAAAACAGTTTTCAATTTAGAACCACCAAATTTGGTATACTATCTCATGGTACACTAACTTAGACGCTAAATGGTTTTTGGAAAGGGGTTGGAGCCCGGGGGGGCACTTCATAAAAAAAATCGCAAAATCTAGTTTTCAATTTAGAACCATCAAATTTGGTATACTATCTCATGGTACTCTAACTTAGACGGTCGACGGTCTTTTGAACAGGTCAAGGCCCGGGGGGGTCGGAGCCTTCCCTCTCCACATACATTCAAAATTTTCGTAAAATCTAGTTTTTATTTCAGAACCATCAAATTTGATGGTTCTGAAACGATAGACGGTTTTTGGAAGGGGTTGAAGCCCGGGGGTCAGTGCCCCCCTCATGAAAATTTCGTAAAATCTACAGTTTTTAATTTAGAGCCACCGAATTTGGTATACTATCTCATGGCACTCTAACTTAGACGATAGACCGTTTTGGGAACGGGTTAAGGCCCGGGGGGCAGAACCCCCTTACAAAAATTTCGTAAAATCTACAGTTTTCAATTTAGAGCCACCGAATTTGGTATACTGTCTCATGGTACTCTAGCTTAGACGCTAGACGATTTTGGAAGGGGTTGCAGATTTTTTTATGAAGGGGTAAGAACCCTTTCATAAAAAAATCGCAAAATCACGTTTCAAATTAGAACCAACAAATTTGGTATACTATCTCATGGTACTTTAACTTAGACGGTCGACGGTTTTTGGAACGGGTCAAGGCCTGGGGGGTCAGAGCCCTCCCCGCACACACACACATACAACATTTTCTTAAAAACTACAGTTTTCAATTCAGAACCACCACATTTAGTATCATGAAACTCTAACGTAGACGCTAGACGATTTTTTGGAAGGGGTTGGAACCCGGGGGGTGAGAGCCCCCTCCCTCCTCATACAAATTTCG
Organism: Macrothele yani; assembly: GCA_039090855.1. Classification (NCBI taxonomy): domain Eukaryota; kingdom Metazoa; phylum Arthropoda; class Arachnida; order Araneae; family Macrothelidae; genus Macrothele; species Macrothele yani. The sequence continues at coordinate 17,574,725 of CM077026.1, read as the reverse complement.
TAAAATCTACAGTTTTCCATTTAGAACAACCAAATTTGGTATACTACTCATGGTTATCTAACTTAGACGGTAGACGGTTTTTGGAAGGGGTCGGGGCCCGGGTCAAGGAAGCCCCATACAAAATTTTCGTAAAAAGTTCCGTTTTTAACTCTTAAGAATACCCTATCTACGTTCTAAGGCTCTCTTTGGCCCTTTGAGGGCCTTGCACCATAAACCATCAACCAACCAACTAACCAACCTACGGTCTAAGTTAGGGCCTGTAGATAATAAGAAAGTGCAAAAATATGCGTTTAATGGTGTATTAAAAACACAAATCAATATAGTTTAGCTTTCACTACCAACAAGCGGCTTATCAGGAAGAAATATAATGTAATGTAAATAGAGAGTTCCAGATATTCAAAATTCAAAACGGTAAGAAAAAGATGATCAATGCCAATGTGAAGTCGAACGCAATCGACATCACATAGGTACATTGCATTTCTTTTTTGCGGGATTCACAGAAGCACACGCCAGATGTACTGCAGTTCTATAGATGTCTCCTAGAAGGTAAGTATTCCCATTCCTTTTTCTTTCTTTTTTGTTTCGCAAAATTAAATTAACTAAATCAAAAAATTTAAAATAAGTTTACTGGAAAATTGCAGGAATATCTTTTTCATTCATTAACTTTCACCCGCTGAACTTGGTGATTCCACAAATAGTAATATGTACCTGGCAAATAACTGGTATCCCTGCTAGTACAAATTATATTAATGATTTATTTGCGTCCAGTTCAATCTAGTATGTCCATAAGAGCGTTTGGGGCCGAATGAAAAATACATTTCAACGTGTGCCGCTACGGCGGCGGAGTGATCTAGGGGCTGGCTTCTAAACACTTGTCAAGAAGAATTTTGTATGTGGAGGCACCTACCCCCGGGCCTTGACCCGTTCCATAAAACCGTCTACCGTTTAAGTTAGAGCACCATGAGATAGTGTACCAAATTTGGTTGTTCTAAATTGAAAACTGTAGATTTTACGATAATTTTGTACCAGGGGGGAGGGTTCTGACCTCCTGGACCCCTATTCGTTCCAAAAACGGTCTTCCGCTAAGTTAGAGTTTCACGACACCAAATTTGGTGGTTCTAAATTGAAAACTAGATTTGACGGCAATTTTGATGGGGGTGCTCTAACCCCCGGGCTCCAACCGCTTCCAAAAACCGTCTACAGTCTAAGTTAGAATACCACGAGATAGTATACCAGATTTGGTGGTTCTGAATTGAAAACTAGATTTTGCGATTTTTTTTTATGAAGGGAGCCCTTACCCCCGGGCTGCAACCCCTTCCAAAAACGGTCTACCGTCTAAGTTAGAGTACCATGAGATAGTATGCCAAATTTGGTGGTTCAAAATTGAAAACTGTAGATTTTACGAAATTTTTATGAGGGGGCTTTGACCCCCGGGCTCTAACCCTTCCAAAAAGCGTCTAGCGTCTAAGTTAGAGTTTCATGATACCATACTTAATGGTTCTGAATTGAAAACTGTAGATTTTATAAAAAATTATGAGGGGGCTCTGACCCCCGGGCCTTGACCCGTTCCAAAAACGGTCTACCGTCTAAGTTAGATTACCATGAGATAGTATACCAAATTTGGTGGTTCTAAATTTAATACTGTAGATTTTACGGCTTTTTTAAGACGAGGGGGGCTCTTACCCCCGGGCTCCAAACCCTTCCAAAAATTGTCTAGCGTTTAAGTTAGAGTATCATGAGATAGTATACCAGATTTGGTGGTTCTGAATTGAAAACTGTTCGTATGTGGAAGGCTCTGACCCCCGGGCATTGACCCGATCCAAAAACGGTCTACCGTCTAAGTTAGAGTACCATGAGATAGCATACCAAATTTGGTGGTTCTAAATTGATTACTGTAGATTTTACGGCATTTTTTATGACGGGGGGCTCTTACCCCCAGGGCTCCAACCCCATCTAAAAACGGTCTAGCGTCTAAGTTAGAGTACCATGAGATAGTATACCAAGTTAGGTGGTTCTAAATTGAAAACTGTAGATTTTGCGAATTTTTTTATGAGGTGGGGGGCTTACCCCCGGACTGCAACCCCTTCAAAAAATCGTCTAGCGTCTAAGTTAGAGAACCATGAGATAGTACACCAGATTTGGTGGTTCTGAATTGAAAATTGTAGTTTTTAAGAAAATTTCGTATGTGGGGGGGCTCTGACCCTCGGGCCTTGACCCGTTCCAAAAACGGTCTACCGTCTAAGTTAGAGTACCATGAGATAGTATACCAAATTTGGTGGTTCTAAATTGATTATTGTAGATTTTACGGCATTTTTTATGACGGGGGCTTTTACTCCCCGGGCTCCAACCCCTTCCAAAAACGGTCTAGCGTCTAAGTTAGAGTACCATGACATAGTATACCAAATTAGGTAGTTCTAAATTGAAAACTGTACATTTTGCGAACTTTTTTAATGAGTGGGACCCTTACCCCCGGGCTGCAACCCCTTGCAAAAACGGTCTACCGTCTAAGTTAGAGTACCATGAGATAGTATACCAAATTTGGTGGTTCTAAATTGAAAACTGTAGATTTTACGGCATTTTCATGGGGGAGGCTCTTACCCCCCGGGCTCCAACCCCTTCCAAAAACCATCTAGCGTCTAAGTTAGAGTACCATGAGATAGTATACCAGAATTGGTGGTTCTGATTGAAAACTGTAGTTTTTAAGAAAATTTTGTATGTGGAGGGCTCTGACCCCCGGGCCTTGACCCGTTCCAAAAACGATGTACCGTCTAAGTTAGAGTACCATGAGATAGTATACCAAATTTTGTGGTTCTAAAATGAAAACTGTAGATTTTAAGAAATTTTTTATGAGGGGGGGGGCTCTGACCCCCGGGCTCGACCCCTTCTAAAAGCCGTCTAGCGTATAAGTTAGAGTTTCATGATACCAAATTTGATGGTTCTGAAATGAAAACTAGATTTCACGAAAATTTTAAATCGCACGTTTTGCTGCATTTGTTTTGTATGTAACAAAAATCTGTAAACGCGACGAATTGACGTAGTCGACGAATTGAGGTAGTCGACGAATTTGTCCGCGACGAATTGACGCGGCACCCTGCCAGTGAGGTTTATGTACACTTTACCGAATTGAGAAAGATCCATTGTTTTTCCCATTGCGGGTAACACTACTGTCGATTGCTGACGAGCAGCGGTCTTAAATACTTGCCTGGATCATGTGGTGACGCACGTGACCACATATTTTTCATTTTCGCTACATACGTGAAGTTTCTGTTAATCTGCCAGTGAGGTTTATGTACACTTTACAGAATTGAGAAAGATCTATTGTTTTTCTCGTTGCGGTCAACACTACTGTCCATTACTGACGAGCAGCGGTCTTAAATACTTGCCTGAATCATGTGGTGACGCATGTGACCACGTATTTTTCATTTTCGCTACATACGTGAAGTTTATGTATATCTGCCTAAACATCTCTAATTCATTGACGGTGCGTGTACCATGCACCTAAAAGATTTAAAGTGTGGTGCTATGCCTTTGTATAAGGGCTTCGCTCCTGCTAATTACAATTTTCTTTTCGTTTTGATTTTTTGCCACAGTTCATAAACAGAAAAAGAACTGTAAAAATGGATCAAAGAATTATTTTACGAGTAAACAATATTTCGTTTTACTTTCGTTCATGTTTTATGCTTCCGAAACACTAGCTACATGATCATCCATGCCTGCGGAACCGGATTAGATCATTATCATTATTATTAACTAAATTCGCTGCGTCTCCGAAATAAAGTTTCAATCCCCGTGTGTAAATTACTTTCTGGCGTCTTGGGCTTCGACAAAGGTAAACGGGCGTGACTCCCTTTGAGTTTACAGAAAAGATCACGCAAGACATTATGGGCGTGTGCTTCATTTTTGATAACCACACTAGCTCGCTGATTGTTATTTAATCAAGGGAAATCTGGCGAAAACTTCATAAGAGGATACCACATTCTTTCCGCCAAAAATATTTGGAGCAGCGAAATATTTTTGGATTATCCGTGAAAGGATTAATTTTAAAAAGAGGCAGTCGATCGATGAACTATATCGGCTATAAAAAAGTAAAGAATCGCAAAAGTATATAGAAGAATGGAATGCAAAATCTCATTTGTGTTTTACGGAGGAAAACAATAAAATATTACTTCTATTTCACAATTACTAGGAGAGATAGAAAAGAGCATTTCGTATTTTCTCTCAGACACATTTAATACCATTGAAATGTGAGAGAAAATGGTGGATAATGCATTAGCACGAAAATCATACCAAAAGTACAGTCCAACGTTAAGACTATGGCTTAAAAGGCATTTGTCGGTGGCGATAATCGAACCCGTCTGCTCGGGAGCCGAATGTTTTCCCAATTAAGCTACACCGACTACGTTTGTAGTTGCGATTAATACGAATCACACTGCTTCACATAGAAAATGCCACACCATGAAGGACTGCGCGAGATGAGACGAAACTTACCACACCATGAAGGACTGCGCGAGATGAGACAAAACTTGCCACACATACAGACAGATAGGTGGCGAAGAAGTATTTAATTTCTGAGAGATTTCATGAACGCCATGGGCGAGGAGACAGTTAAATGTGGACTGAGTCCGTTGGTGGCATTGGGACGTACATATCTCAGAGGTCACGCACATGTCAAGACGGCAAAGTTTCAGCGCAAAATCCCGTCGGTGTAGCTTAATTGGGAAATCATTAGGCTCCGGGGCAGAAGGATGCGATTTCGATTCGCCACCGAGAAATTTGGGTTTTTCCATTGGATCGCGAACGCAGAAAAAATTCACTGGCCGTTTGGTTCTGCGAAAATAGGGCGATGTTTCTTCCGCACATTATCTGGAATTAATCAGAATTCCTTCTCCTACAGTGAGCTCCTCCAAGCATGTTTTGCCCCCTAACCCGGAAACCTACGATTCCGTCCCAGCCCTTTCTCAAGAAAAGGTAGATATATGTGACGTATCTACCTCAGAGGTGACGCACATGTGTGAAGTCGGCATAATCGCAGCTACAAATTTCGTCGGTGTAGCTTAATTGAGAAAGCGTTCGGCTTCCGAGCGGACGGCTGTGGGTTTGATTCTCTCCCCCTGCAAATGGTTCTTACGCCATAGCCTGAACGCCAGGTTGGACTATACTTTCGGCAACATGGAGTGCTAATGAGTGGTAAAGTCCTGGTGTGGTGTCCTGAGCTATCATTAACCAGGAGTCCATGTCCTGTTTCCAGAACACATCAACATTGCAAAAGGGTCGCGCAGAGGTATAAAATGATCTGTAAACCACTTCTCAAACGTACCTCTTTTTTGGGGGGAAGGGCAAAAACTCTGGGAATTGCTCGTTCCAGGACAGCGCCTGAACACTTTGTAGGCACGGTCTGCCGATGTTGGCAATTTGCTGGATGGTGTTGTCTTGTTGACACCCGGCATTAGTCATACCACGGAGATAAGGTAACAAAGAACCTCGCCGACGTATCATCTGGCTGTCTTTGTCCACACTATACCTACAGGCGTGAACGGCTGCTGAAACGGATATCTCCCTAAACTGTAACACCAGACTGAGGAGTGGTATGACGCTCACGGACGACAACAAGATCATCCCAGTGACCACGTAGTCTCCAGACTCGCAAGGGCGATCGTCGACGCTGAGATAGCTGTGAGACTGGCAGCTGAATACGACATGGTTACTACAATCTATGTGCTGCGATGAGTGGCAGTCCTATCAATGACTGTCGAGAGTGCAAAAATGTCTCAGCCAATCTGCGGTTCACAGTGTTGTCGATACGGGGATATCCATAGCTCTCTTTACACCTCGTTGATTGCTGTCCGCTGTGGATCGTGTGGCTGCCACGGATGCTACGGCTTGCCGTCGAATGCGACGATCTAAGCACTCGTACGTCAGCCTACGTGCACCGGTTCTACTTTGGTGACTCAAGTTACCATCTTCGAAACACTGTCGCCACGTTTAGGTTACAGTTGTTACATTTCAATGTATTGCCTCCGCGTTGAGACTCAGGCACCACCTAGCCATACGTAATCCTAGGATCTGAGTGAAATACGTTCTGCTGGCTGGTCCTTGTAGTTAGGATTCTCAATGACATCGAACAGTCATTCTCAACCCTTACAGGTGCTTTCGTCACCAGGATCGCCACCATACAGTAGAACCCACTTCCAGGTGAGAACGACCATACTTAGCTAAGATGAGCCGTTTTGCCGGTTTGCATTGCCCACCTTTGAGATGATTTTTCTGCAACTGCAATCATATACAACATACGCAGATTGATGGAAGTGCAATCCAACTGTGACACACTTCCATCAATCTGCATGGCGCTCCGGCAAACTGTTCCTGTTGTAGCATGTTCCACGACAAGATCTGTAATCGTTAAAATTTCCATTAAAAATAAGGAGATAAAAATTCTAGCCGAGAGAAGGAAGTGAGGCTCCTTATTGGAACCTCACTCACGACTCATATATGACTTGAAATAGAAACCCAGATTAATGGGAACACGAATAGCGTCATAGACGGCTGTTAAAGAATCAAGTATTATAGCAGTAGAAGCGTAGTTTTAATTCAGAATTTAAATTCAGAATTTTGAATACAATTTCAAATACACTATTACATCTTATTTTTAAATGCGCCAGGCTGTGAATACGCAAGGAACGCTTATAACGTAGTAAATCCGTTATCCTGACATCACGGAATATACACAATCTACCAACAAGTAATTGGACACCTGTGATAGCAAAGGAAAACGAAGTTTATTCATCATCAATAGTTGGTGGAGCCTCCACGAGTGGCGATTACAGCTGCGACCCTCCGAGGCATACTCTCAACCAGGCGTTGTACGAAGGCTAGCGGTATTTTCTTTCACTCGGCTTGGAGAAGACAGGTCAGTTCCTTCACCGATTTCGGACGGTGGGGGCACCCCTTAAGTTGACGCTCCAACTCGTCCCAGAGGTGCTCGATAGGGTTAAGGTCCTGGCTCTGCGCAGGCCAGTCCATTCGATTAACCCCATTGTCACCATACCAAGCCATGGTGGACCTCGCAAAATGACATGTGGCATTGTCATCCTGAAAGTAACATGGGTCCACCCCGTAAAACTGCCACAACGTAGGAAGCGCATGGTCATCCAAAATAGTGCAGTAGGTCTCGGCGTTGAGTCTACCAGGAATTGCGAACAAGGGTCCCTTGCCATACCGGGAGAAACACCCCCATAGCATAATTCCACCGCCGCCGAACTTCACAGTTGGCACAATACATTCCGGCAGGAGGCGTTCTCCAGGCAGACGACAAACCCAGAACCTGCCATCCGAACGGTAGAGGGTGAATCTTGATTCGTCGCTCCAGAGAACCTGTTTCCACTGTTCAACGGTCCACTGTCGACGTTCTTTGCACCACGTTAGCCGAGCAGCACTATTGGACTTTGTGATCAAAGGCTTGTGGTTGGCAGCACGTCCATGATAACCGAGCAGATGGGCTTCCTTACGGATAGTATTCATCGAAAGAACACTTCCGGATGCCTGTTGAAACTCCTCGTGGATGTGGCCCATCGATTTGGAACGGTTCTTTCGAATTTCTCTGGCCAGCACCCGTCGGTCTCTAACTCCCAGTTTTGTGGGTCTGCCGGGTCGGGACACATTCCGACAGTCACCTCTCATCTTTCATTTGCCAACCACGTAGGCCACTGTCGATTTTGGGTACTTCAACTTGCTAGATATGTGACGTATGGATCGGCCATTTCTGTGATACCCGACGATTACACCTTTCTCGAAATCAGGGAGCTCCGAACTGCGTGGTATCTTACATGCGACTGGTTGCGTTGTTGTTTCTCACACGATATTTAACGGCGGCGGCCGTGACGTGTATCAGGACAGCAGATATCGTCGATTGAAGGGGTGTCCAATTACTTGTTGGTAGATAGTGTATATATATATATATATATATATATCGGAATGACAAAGAGATGCTTGCATACTAGATGTAAAGAACACGTCCGAAGTATCAACCAGGAAGTGCAGAATGCATCCCTCGCCAAAGAAGTGATGCATTGCTCGGCTGCTCCTGTATGGAATAGAAGAATTGCCCCTTTCACGAACTTTAAAGAAACTGCCATTAGGAAAACAGTTGTAATACTTTCCAGCAAACTGGCATGCAATGACGTGGTCTCTATGGAAACTACAAATGGTTTTGCATGCGTTGTTAAAAGATAGAAACACATCGCGGCCCACCGCATAATTGTGTGATAAAAACTCACATAATAGTGCTCGTGATGTCACCCACGTTATTTAAAAAAATCATCTTTATTTCCTACGAGTTCTAATTCCCTGCATTTTTATGTCTACATTGCTTTAGAAAGCCACCCAGTGGAGTGTGAAAGCTTGGCGAATCTTTATACAAATTTACACCACGAAAACGAACGGATTTACTGCGTTGTAAGCGTTCCTTGCTTATACACTATTATCAATATTAAAATGTATGCTATGTAAAACGTGAAATATAGAGCATAGGAATATAATTATCTCAAAAAGTGTACACGTAGTGAAAATGAAGAGAGACTGTTAGCTCCACACTTGAGATGTGACAGTCAAACAACTGTAATCTGCCAGGTTTAGGTTTAATTCAGTCTAAACTACTTTAAGAGTAATTTAAGATAATTAACCCTACACTTCAGCATACTTTTCGGCTGGCAAAATAAGAATTTTAATACTTGCCGACTGATATTAAAAAAATATTCTAATACAGTCGAACACAGAAATAACGAGCTCTCATAATACAAAGTTTGGAATAAACCGAAGATGTCACTGATCCCTTGAATTTTGTATTATTCTCCCTTGTTGTTGGAACAGCATTTTACGAAAAAATTTGTTTCGCAGAATACGTATATATTGGAATTCAGCCGCTTTCCGACAAGCAAAATAAGTGGCTTTCACTCAGGTTTTAGCCCTTCCTGTTTCAACAGAAAACTAGGAAGTACCTGGTATTGACCAGGTACTTCCTAGTTTTCTGTTGAAACGTTGTTTCCCTTATACCCAGATCGTTTACATAAAGACGAAAATGTTTCACAGTTTCTTCTTTATCTCGACTTTCTACACGTACACGGGTGCCCTATTTTATAATCTAGAAGACAAAAGTGGGCTAATAATGCAAAGTGCTCCATGAAATGTTACGATGTTCACAGGACATATTGAAATTGATAAGAGAAACAAATGCGTACAATAAAATGTTCGTATCAGTGAGCAAAATCAAGGTTAAGGGCTTCTTCTCAATATGCGACTGCCTGCATATAATTCAAGTGAATGGAGACTTTTTATTGACAGTAGTAAAAACAGTTTGAAATGTGTGTTACTTCACAACAGAAATATATATGGTTCAATCCCAATAAGACACTCTGTAAAAATGCAAGAAGAGTATGCCAACATCTAGATTGTTCTGGATAGATTGGAATACCATGTTCATGGATGGGTAATTTGTGTTGATTTGAAAATGGTTAATTTTCTGCTGCGTCAGCAAGGAGGTCACACCAAATACCCTTGTTTCCTGTGCTACTGGGACAGTAGGGCTACATTAGAACACTGGGTTAAAAAGAACTGGCCACCAAGAATCAGTTTGACGCCTGGTGACAAGAACATCAAGAATGAGCCTCTGGTTGATAGGAATGAAATTGTATTTCCCGCACTGCACATAGAACTTGGGTTAATGAAGCAATTCGTCAAAGCTCTTGATCACACTGAAGACTGCTTCAGCTATATATGTTCTACTTTTACAAGTCTCAGTGCCGAGAAGAAAAAGGCAGGAATATTTGATGGCCCTCAAATAAGAACACTCATCAGGATTCCACACTTTGTTACAACAATGACTGCGGCAGAGGCTAGAGCTTGGAATGCATTCTCTGATGTGGTGCGGAATTTCCTTGGGAACAGGAAAGCGCAAAACTATCGAGAGATTGTGGAGGAGCTGCTCTTGAGTTTCCAAGCACTTGGATGTAGAATGAGGATCAAGGTTCACTACTTACATAGTCACTTGGCCCACCAGTTTCCAGAGAACATGGGTCACGTGAGCGAAAAGCAAGGTGAACGCTTTCATCAAGACATTAAAGTTATGGAAGAACGTTACCAAGGCCTATGGGACTCAAAATGGCAGAATACTGCTGGTGCTTGCTGAGAGACATTCCACAAGCTGTACATCGGAGATCGTCAAAGAAGAGGTCGTCTATGCAGATGTAACATCACTATTGTTAATAACCTTTTTCTACATATTTTTCTTATCTTCAAAATTCAATTCTTACATGGTAATTTGCATTCACTCACGTTGATATGCAGTCACTCTCACAACTTTGTGCTACGGCTCATTAAATGTTTGTTTCATTATTATTGTATATTGTATCTTATCTTATTCTTGTATTTATGTCTGTTTAGCTATTCGTATATGAGCATAAATTTGCCGTTTTTATTGAAAATGCAATATTTGATATCTCAAAAACCTGATGTGATAGACAAAAACTGATGCCAGATTTGGAATCAGCACCCCAAAATTACCTTAAAACGGTTGGAATACCTTATGCCAGAAAAAGTGTGTTGACCATCGATAATTTAATCACTGGATGAGTGGATAGTGCACTTATTCTTGATGCTATCATCACCGAATATTTTCTATCAGCTCGTCATCATTATGTCTTTGTTTGTCATCAATAATAACCATCCTCTAACATACTTTAAGCACATAAATCATGATTTAATAGTGTTGATGAGTGTGGTGCTCTCATCATTGGTAATTTTCTGGACCATCTATTGGGTTGGTGCGAATGAAATGTCCGGCGCGAACGAGAAGTGGAGACAGGACCCCACCACAGCGGAATGGAACCACCCACAGGTGTTGCGAGTTATACGTCACATATTTGCTATAAATAGCTAGCAGGGTGTATGAATAACAAGGTTCTGGTACTGGCCCCCCTGTAATAAATAAGGACGTCTTCCTCCCCCTTTCTACTTCGCTTCCGTGTCCCTTTCCTATAGGGCGCTCTAGCCAAATCTCCTAGTTTCGTGTTTCTAAGGGCTGTTTAAGACCTGGGGTCAGACACTCCCTACCTAAAATCCTCTACATATATGAAAATCCTCCAAATATGTGGCGCCAGTAAATAAATAAATACATCGTTCTTTCCACGTTCCAGAAATACATAGCAACCGAAAAATTGTTTTTTCAGCCGCCGCCGTGACATTGAATCACGGAACTATCGATATCTAGCCGAGAACTCTCGATATCTAGGCAGCTGAAAAACAATTTTTCGGTTGCTATGTGTTTCTGGGAGTTGAAAGAGCGATGTATTTATTTATTTACTGACGCCCCGTATTTGGTGGATTTTCACCTTGGATCTCGCCCTTTGGATTTAACTGTTATAATATATATATATATATATATATAGCCAGTGCCGTTAATGCCCACCAGATGGAGACGTCTCAGTAGCTGAGCCCATCTTACAGATTTATGATGTCAGAAGCTGACTTAAAAATGCACATAGCACCGTGGATTGTTGGCCACCGTGGTGTAAAGTTAACGCGCTAGGCTAGGTATCGAGAGTTCCGTGGTTCAATTTCACGGCAGCGGCTGAAAAACAATTTTTCGGTTGCTATGTGTTTCTGGAACGTGGAAAGAGCGATGTATTTATTTATTTATCCTATACATATGATCATATGTTCATGTGAATAACAAGGTGCAGGCGCGGTTTGTTTGGACGTAACGTGGCTTACAAAAGAAATATGCAGACGCCGGATTTGAGAGTCATCTTCTTGTATGAATTTAAACTGGGCCATTCTGCAGGAATTGCAGTTCGAAACGTTAACAAACCGTTTGGGGAGAATACAACAGCCAACCAACGAACCATTGGGCGACGATTTGTGAAGTTTCAAAGCTGAGATACGGACCTGCAAAACGAAACACGTGGTCACCGATCTGTTGCTGTTTCTGACGATATTCTGTTACGTGTGGTTGAAGCGGACCCCGAAAAACGTGTCGTGACATAGCGGCAGAGGTAGGTGTCCACCACACGACAGTTGTTCGGCGTCTGGCTGCGCTGGGGAAGGTCAAAAATCTGGACGTGTGGCTGCCGCATGAGTTGACAACTGCAAACAAGACTAGGTATTTGAAAGTCTGCACGTCGCTGCTTTCCAGGAATATACAGGAACTTCTACTGCATCGCATCGTCACCTGCGATGAGAAGTGGGTCCTTTATGATAATCGGAAACGATCTGCACAATGCTTAAGCAAGGCACAGACGCATCCTAAGCCACACCTACACACAAAGCAGGTGATGTTCCTTGTCTGGTGATCCACAGCCGGCGGGATAATTCATTGGAATTTCTTGGCCAAGAGGCCAAACCAATGCTGCAGAACGTTATTGTGCTGAATTGCACCAGGTGCACCGGAAATTGTAGAGAAACAATCGGCTTTGGTCAACAGACATGGTGAACTTGTGCTCCAGAATAACGGCCGCCCTCATGTCGCCAAACGAAGGATCCTGACAATAAATGCCTTGGGCTATGAAGCACTGACTCATTCTGCCTATTTCCCGGACTTGCCTCCGAGAGACTATCATCTGTTTCGTCGCCTGGATCACTTCCTGTACGGGAAACATTTCACGACAGAAAAGGATGTTCGACGTGCAGTTGATCACTTCTTTGAATCCCAGCCAAAATACTTTTTTCATTCCGGGATCATTGCCTTGCCGGACATATGGCAACTATGCGTCAATGCCGAGGGGGTTATTTTGCCTAGGTAAGTTGTCCTACTTTTCCGTTCCAGCCGTTCACGTGTGCTTGTCCTTTGTCGGACATTACATTCACAAACAACCCAGTATCTCTCTAACATATTGGATTCCCCACGAAACATTTTTGCATGTGTTTGTCATTGGTCATGACGAAACATTTGAGCCAAGTTTGGTTAAAATCCCAGTGGGACAAATAAGACATTTGCCTTGTTAGTGATGATCATGCTATAACGCTGAATGAATTGCATCACTGTTCGGGGTTGACATATTCACTACTGAAATGCCTCTCCGCATAGTCTTCTGTTGGTGCTGGACCTAAATATTCCTTTTACGTTCAAGGAAAAATGTATCTTTTGCAAACAAAACTGTTATTACAAATCCTGAAGATGACAATCCGGTTTTTGGCGTAAATATGACAAGGATGGTAAGTCAGATAATATCCGAAAACTTGAAAATTTTCATCGTCCTGGAGCGGGACTCGAACCCGCGTCTCCCAGAAATAAAACCTCCAGATTCGCTAAACATGAATGCCGGTTGCTTCGACTAGCGAATCCTGTGATGGATAAATTCAAATTGATCGGAAACTTGAGACTTGGTCGTTCTGGGTGGTGTAGTGGTTAGCATACCCGGGCGTTTTCTGGGAGACGCGGGTTCGAGTCCCGCTCCAGGACGATGAAAATTTTCAAGTTTTCGGATATTATCTGACTTACCATCCTTGTCACATTTACGCCAAAAACCGGATTGTCATCTTCAGGATTTGTATTATATGGCGTAATCCCGTATTTCTTTCATGATAAAACTGTTATTACTTAATTTCTGCTAAAAGTATAGCATATCTTTATGTAAAACATTTATTTCGTTTAGTTGCAATAAACATATTGCCAAATTTAGCTGCAAACATGATAATGTATTTATTTGTAGGAAAGAATGTGGTTCGTCCTTACGTTTTGCACACAAGTTTACATAAATGTTTATCTGTTGGCCCAAAACACCACCGAAAAAAACATCAATGAAAGAGAAACGATCTCAGAAGACAATGTTCAACATTTCGTTAGCTCAGAAATGTTTTTTGCATGGGGATTTTATAAAGCATCCAGCCCATTCATGGATTATATAAGAGGAAAACATAAATAAAATTTTTACTGCGCGTTTCTATACAAACTCACCAAGTTCCCGTATTTAGAAAAAGTTAATGAAATATTTCTGAACAATAAATTTTGTGATTAATCTCCATAGTAAGGAAATCGTTATCCGTAAATGCGGTTTTTATGTTCTCAAGGATAAGGACTATTATTTCCTTTTTTCCTAAACAATTCCTTAACTCTCAACTGGTCAGAAAGCTAAACAGTGTAGCCTTGCGAAGTACCGTTTTTTTTGTGTAATCCTTTCGTGAATTAGGATTATATCTTTAAAAAGAAAAAAATCCGGATTTACTCTTACGTCCTATAAATTCCAATTAGCTCTGTGCTTTTCTCATGTACTTATTTTCTCGTAAGATGAGGAATTTTTTTTAAATATTCTAGTGCTAAGAAGAACATGAAAGATATATGCCTTAGCAGAGAAGTGTCCTGCTCTTCGATAAGGGAACAGAAACCGAAAGACAAACAGAAAACCCAAATCACCCCCTCATAAATTTCGACAATGAACCAGGAAATTTAGCATGGTTACTGCTTTGCCATCAATAGATACATTCTATTAGATGTACAAATAAGTATTATTGCGTTTTAAGAAAACGGAACATGTAATTTAAAAGAAAACAACAATACCTTTACGAATCAAAATATGCGTCGTCATTATCTATCACCTTCCGCTATCGGTTGGGCAGCTGACGGATTCCAGACACAAAGAATACTTCATCGTGTGAGGCGAGGAAGTCATTAACCCATTTTTGCACTTCGTCCCATGTCCGAAACCATACAGCAGCCAAACCATGTTGCATCGATCGGAAGAAATGATAGTCTGAAAGGGTTATGTCGGGACTATATGCCGGGTGCTCCAAAACGTTTCAGCCAAGGGTCAATATCCAGCAAATAAAAGCTTACTGGGCCAAAATTGGGCCATTGCTGGCAGCCCGCACTGTGTTACCGCTGGCGAACCGTCAATAAAATGTCCGGGCGGCCAACAGAAGGGCCAGCAGTTCAGGCCAGTAGCTGGCCAACAGTTGGCACCCCCATAAGTTTTCATATGCCACAACAGGGCCATCAGTTATCCATCACAGGCAGTAGCTGCCACAAGCAAGCGGCCCTTCAGCAGCCCTGTAAGTACGTGCCATAAATGATGGCTAGCCTAATGTGGTCTGCTAATTTCCCGGCAGTGGCGGCTGGCAATCACGTGACGTAACTGATGGCTTGCGGAAAGATTCGGCGGACTATGGGCCATAGTCCGCCAATTTCCAGCAGTAGCCATAAAAAAATCAAAGATAACTTCAACTTCCCAAAGCTACAACTTTTTTCCCCTTTACAAAACTTCCGAACTGCAGCACTGCGCTGGGGAAATTTTCTCAACAAACTGGAAAAACGCCCGTTTGGATCGGGCTGGAAACGAACCAAGGACTGACTGTCTGCGTGCGCTCTACCAACTGGACTGGTTTTCCACATCCGAGCATTAGCTTAAAGCTGAGTCTTGTTCCTGCGGAATGTGTGATCGAATGGTTCTCTCTTTAATTTTACAATATTGCGAAGTAATTTTCATAAATGTCAGTTTCATATAATTAATAAATTTATTTTTTCAACGTAACGATAGTTTTTTTTTTACCTTAGGGAAACTTCACTCCTTTTCAAGGAGTGTACCAATTTAAAAGCGCTTTCCAAAGTTTTGTGCTGTCCTTGCCGTCTTGAAAGGCGATTGTTGAAGAAATATACACTGAAGTGCCAGGAAAACTGGTACCGACGAGCTTATGCAAAATACATAGCAACGTCACCTATGCCCGTACTCGGTTGCGTCCGCCAGTGCGTATCAGATCAGATCATATATAGAGGATTTTAGGAAGGGAGTGTTTGACCCCAGGTCTTAAACAACCCTTAGAAATAGGAAGCTGGGAGAGTTGGGCTAGTGTGCCTGATAGGAAAGTGACACGGAAGCGAGGTAAAAATGGGGAGGAAGACGCTCTTACTTATTACCGGGGGGCCAGTGCCGGGGTCCGACGGCTTAACGTGCCCATCCAACGCACGACGGGTATTTAGTGGACCGAGCGTTCCTACCTGCCTGGGATCGAACCTGATGTCCTTTCCGCGGCAGTCACGAACGTTGCCCACAAGGCCACCCGCGGCCATAAACCTCCAGTGCGTATATAAAGCGACAGAATCCTTGCCAGCTGTCAGAGCTATTTTCGACATGAGAATTACAAGTAATAACGATTTAAGCGATTCAACGCGGTGTCATAGTAGGTGCTCGGGAGATGGGCCATAGTATTTCGGAGGTATAAACGAAGTTCGGATTTTCACGGACGACCATTGCAAAGGTGTACCGTGACTACAAGAATTCCAGCAAAACCTCCGAACTATGATACTAGTGTGGCCGTAAAAAGACATTGGGTGAACGTGACCATCGTTGACTGTCAAGAAACGTTTCACGCGATAGGCGTGCAACACTCTCGCAGGTATCATCGGAATTCAATGTTGGAGTCTCAATAAGCATCAGCGTCCGGACTGTGCAACGTACCCTGAACGATATGGGCTTTGGGAGTTGACGCCCAATTCGAGTCCTCTTGATGGGTGCACGACACAGAGCTATGCGCCTCGCTTGGGCGCGGCAACACCGGCCACTGGACACTTGATGACGGGAAACAAGTAGCCTGGTCTGACGAGTCGCGTTTCCAACTGTATCGGGCAGATGGAAGGATTCGTGTGTGCCTCAAACCCCATGAAGCCATGGATCCCGCCTGTCAACAGGGAACTGTACCGGTTGGTGGGGGGTCCGTAATGGTACGGGGTGTGTTTAGCTGGACTTCACTGAGACCCCTGGTACGTCTACAAACGTCTGAGACCGACCTACGCTATGTGCGCATTCTATCTGGCATTCTATCTGAAGAGGTACACCCGTTCATGTCTTGCATTCATGCTGATTGGTTGGGCCTGTTCCAACAGGACAATACACCTCCACACAAGTGTCGGGATGCCATATTATGGTTAGATGAGCATTCATCTATGTTTGGGGTGTTCCCACCCAAGTCCCCAGATCTGAACGTGACAGAACACATTTGGGATGCCATGCAACGCGCTATCGAACACAGGACTGCGAGACCTCGGAATACACCCGAATTGTGGAACGTTCTGCAGGAAGTATGGTGTGCATTGCCTACAGCATATTTCCAGAAGCAAGTGGAGTCCATGCTCCGTCGTATTTCTGCAGTCCTGTGCTTCCGTGGGGGACCTACCAAGTATTAGACTCGTGTACCAGTTTTTCTGGCACTTCAGTGTATTTACCAGTTCATGTCACATTCTGTTACATTTTTAACGTTGTATCTTTCGTTTCCGCTGTCCTAAGCTACATTAGTTTTAAAGAGGAAAGATATTTTATTTTACTGAGAAGCGAATTCCTCCAGTCTTGTGTATTCAAACCATGGATGAGTACATTATATGCACATAGCGTTGCCTTTTTTTTTTTTTTTTCAAATAATTGATAAATTTTCTACGCGTATAATTCTTTTTTTTCAACAAACTTTTTTTAATGTTCTTCCAGGACTTTTGTTTCAAGTGGTTTATTGTATGTTAAAACGAAAGATTACACAGAAATAATTTCTCGTTTTGCATGGGAATGGAGTTATTTCATGGCAGTAATCTAGTATTTCATGGCTTAATCTGATATCTTCCTCGACGTGGCATTTCATTAGGAAATTAATTCGCCTCTTTACATATGGCTTCTTTTTTCTTAACATCCACTAAAATAACACGATGGCGATAGCGTAGTCTTCTACTAACTGGTACCGCGAGCACGTGTTACTTCTGTGCATGCGCAGTCCCGTTGCATCCACCTGGTGTTGGGGTTGCATCGGTTGCCAGCTACGGGCCACTAGTTGCACTTGCTAGGAGGCCCGCAATTCACGGCGACGATGCAGGGCCATCAATGGCTGCCAACTGATGGCGCTGCCACCAATGGACCGCTACCGGGACATGGGCAGCAGATTTCAACCAGCAGTGACTCATCACTGCCAGCTGGTGGCCAGGAGTTTCCCAGCACTTGTGTTTTTGCTGGGCAACTTTTCTTTTACCGATTTCGAGACATTTGGCATAGCGTTGTCCTACAATAATTTCACGCGGCGCAATCCTTTAACTGTGAATGGACGTTTCCGACAGATTTCCTGGTTCAATCGCAGCAATTGTTGCTTGTAGCGATCAACAGTAACAGTTTGACCCTCATCCAATAGCTCATAATAGAGCACACCCTTCATATCGCACCAGATGCACAGCAGAATATCCTTGGAGCGAATATTGCGTTTCGGTGTCGAAGTTGTTGTTTCACCGAGGTCTACCCTGCTTATTTCGCCTACCCAGTGTTTTTTGCGTTTGGGATTGTCGTACCATATCTACTTTTCATCACCCGTAACGATTTCCTACACGAAATACTTTCTGTGTTGTTTATTCAACAGATTCAAAGACTTAATAACACGCTCATCCTTGTTCCTTTGGCTCAGGTCATGTGGCACCCATTTTCCTTCCTTCCGAATTTTTCTCATTGCGCGTAAACGATTGGAAATAGTTTCTTGAGTTACCCGTAGTTGTTCAGCTAGTTCTTTTTGCGTTTGAGACGAATCTTTATCCAGCAATGCTTTCAGTTCTTCGTGTGCAACTTCCTGCGGGGCGCCGCTACATTCTCATGAAACTCGCCTGCTTTCTACCGTCTAAACCAAAACTCACCTGCTTTATACCGTCTAAAACAAAACTCACCTGCTTTATACCGTCTAAAACAAAACTCACCTGCTTTATACCGTCTAAACCAAAACTCACCTGCTTTCTACCGTCTAAACCAAAACTCACCTGCTTTATACCGTCTAAACCAAAACTCACCTGCTTTATACCGTCTAAACCAAAACTCACCTGCTTTATACCGTCTAAACCAAAACTCACCTGCTTTCTACCGTCTAAACCAAAACTCACCTGCTTTATACCGTCTAAACCAAAACTCACCTGCTTTATACCGTCTAAACCAAAACTCACCTGCTTTCTACCGTCTAAACCAAAACTCACCTGCTTTATACCGTCTAAAACAAAACTCACCTGCTTTATACCGTCTAAACCAAAACTCACCTGCTTTATACCGTCTAAAACAAAACTCACCTGCTTTATACCGTCTAAACCAAAACTCACCTGCTTTATACCGTCTAAAACAAAACTCACCTGCTTTATACCGTCTAAACCAAAACTCACCTGCTTTATACCGTCTAAACCAAAACTCACCTGCTTTCTACCGTCTAAACCAAAACTCACCTGCTTTCTACCGTCTAAACCAAAACTCACCTGCTTTATACCGTCTAAACCAAAACTCACACGTGCTTTTCGATACAATATTCTCCCCCAGAACATAACAGATCGATGCACACGTTTTTACAGAATTTTTTTCTCGATGAAATTCGTAACAAATTCAGTGTCGAATAAATGCAGTATCGCTGTGAATTGTTGGCACCGTAGCGTAAAGCGAACGCACTCGGCTAGTTATCGAGAGATCTGGGGTTCGATCTTAGCGGTGTTAAAATACAATTTTTTGGTTGCTGTGTGTTAACGAAAAACGTGAAAAGAGCGATGACTTTGTCTATTCAACAAGTTGCTTGTGGTGGTACATCTCGAAACAATACAAAATTTGCTTATTTCGCATCATTATCACCGTGCCGCCCCGGTGGCGCAGTGGTCTAAGGCGCTGGCCTCTGATCATTCGTCCGTAAAGGGTCCGGGTTTGAATCCCGGTCAGGCATGGATGTTGTGTTTGTCTTACGGCACTGGCTCTCGCCCTTCCCTGGAACCAGTGACCCTAAATTAGGGACGGGCGACTGCTTATAGCCCATTGAGTTGCTCACGGTGGTCGTTAAACCTCCAATCAAAAAAAAAATATATATCACCGTTGAACAGTTATGTAGTGCAACTTCTTGACTTTCTACATTCTTTTCCTACAACTAACACTCTGACTTCCCTTGGAGATAAAATGATCATTTCCCCCATAGCTTTCATCCCTGTCCTGTTTGTGGTGCTATTGACACATGTTTGAAATACGTGCTGGTTTAATACATACAATTGACATGGATTAGGAACATCAAACTGAAGTCATCGCTCTTTCCACGTTTATAAGTTAGTAATGCAAAAATTCTCATCGGCCGACACCAGGAATCGAGCCCAGGGTCTTCCAGTCACGCGCCGGACATGCTACCATTGCACCACAGCAGTCTCAAGTTCCTCCAGACTCACAAACACTAACTGCCAAACTACATGGCAGGTTGGTTCTTGGAGCCCGCAGAATTCTAGGGATTCACCTAAGATGGTAGGCAGCAACTAGGAGGATAATGAATAATTAATACACACAATTGACGCGGATTAGGAACAGAAACAACCTGCCATATGGTTTGGCAATTAGTGTTTGTGAGTCTGGAGGAATTAGAGGCCGCTGTGGTGCAGTGATAGCATGTCCGGCGCGTAACTGGAAGGCCCTGGATTCGATTCCCGGTGGTTGCCGATGAATATTTTCCAGGACTCACTTATAAACGTAAAAAGAGCGATGACTTCCGTTTGATACGTAATAGGGTTGATTTTTTATTATTAGAGGTTTAAAGACTACCGCGAGCAACTCAATGGGCAATAAGCCCATTGAGTTGCTCGCGTCCCTAAATTAGTCCCTAATTTAGGGCCACTGACACCAGGGAAAGGAGACAGCCAGTGCTATAAGACCAAAATGGCATCCACGCCTCAGCTGGATTAGAACCCGCACCCACTTGGACGAACAACCATAAGCCAGCGCTTAGACCACTATGAGGATTGCTCTAATATCAAACATTTAAAGAAATTCTACGTGATCCTTCCGTATTGTTTTAAATTTAGTCCAATATAACAAATACTAAAATTCAGTTTTTCCTACATTTTGTTCAATGCACAAAGCAAATTGTTTCTTTAATAAATTGA
This sequence comes from Macrothele yani, assembly GCA_039090855.1. NCBI lineage: Eukaryota > Metazoa > Arthropoda > Arachnida > Araneae > Macrothelidae > Macrothele > Macrothele yani. Next base: position 17,553,844 of record CM077026.1, on the reverse strand, counting down.
AAATATTACTAGGTTACACGTGTGTACCTTCTTAAGGCGAATTAATACGCTCATCAAAAATATTTTCTGTAACTTCCGTACCTTGCAAAATATACAAGATTAATTTAAAAGCGTTCTTAACAGCAAGAGACGTGTGAAAGACTTTCCTGTTCTGCTTAAATATAATTAGGATCCTAGTTTGAGCAGACGATGAGGAACATTTACTATATTAATCGGAGTAATTTACATGATATTTGTGAATTTTTTTTTATTCTGGCATTTGAAGTTTGAATGCCTGAGGAACAATTAGAAGAATTTATGTTGCACATAGCAGTGTGTTTTGTTACTTGCTTCATTAGCGTCTACCACAAAAATTAAAGCTGTTAAAAGTGATTATTAAACTTTCCTAATTACCCGCAAACTAGGAGATATTTTAATATGTTTTTCTTTTTCTTGGAATTTCTGTACTTATCATGGAAATAAAATGAAATAGTACCTTGTGTTTGTATGAGGTACATAAAGCATATCTTGCATTTTCGCATGTTAATAAAAAAAAAGCAGTTTTTTTTTTACGGCACGAAATCGAGGATAAATGAGAAATTGCTGCTATGAAATTTCTTAATTGCTCTGTGGAATGCAAAAACGAGCGAAAAGACGCAGAAAGCGGTCCGCACATTATGCGTGACTATATTCTTTCTTCATTTCTTGGAAACGACATCGAAATAGTAATGTAATTACACTTCAATATTTAGGAAGTTTCCTGCGTGTTTTCGAAGAATTTGCATTACTCAAAACGGAAGATTTTCCTTCTCAAAACCTTTTTGGGATAAAAGAATTTTCTCATGTCCTTAGTACATAATTTCACCTCATCTTCAGCGCAATGGATGCCCGAGTAGTTCTTCGGTAGCAAGTGATAGAAGATTCGTTTTCTGGAAAAAGCCAATACATACGTACTTTTAATTTCTGAGCATACTTTAGGTAATTATTATTGGAGTGGTTGCCTTTGCGGTTATGTTTTTTTTTTCATATATGTTAGGCAATTACAGTTTATTTCTTGGATAATGCATTTTCTAATGTACGGGGGTTTCAGATTATTACGCTCATCTAAGTAATTACTGGCAGTATATACGGTTTATTGAAGTGTTAATTTGAGTGCTTTGTAAGAGATTGCATCCTTTCAAATGTCATTAGTTCCAGAAATGTGGGACGCTTTCAAACTGGGTTTTAGGCCATGTGTTCAAGCAACACAGTTGTTAGTAGTAATTTATACTCTCATCATATAATCATAAATAAAAAAAAAACTGTTTGTTCAGTGACAGGAAATACTTTTTCTCTGCCAATTGAGTGTCTTATCAGAAGAACAACCTCTCGTTCTTTCGATAAAGTCATATAAATTTATTAGCGAGTATTGATTTCATACATTTGCGTAGGCAATCTTCCTAATTTTAGTTGCTATCCATTTTATTTTATAATTTCAGCTTTGTCTGAAATTACTTGTCATTTTATTATTGAAAGTTTATTTTTTTCAATTCTAGAAAATTTTTGAAACAACTTAAGGAAGTAAATCGGCTCTTCTGAAGTTCGTACATATGGCTACGATACATTATCAAGAAATTTTCAAAGCTAGAACAAAAATGTTTTCATCATAATGTTGTAAGTTTTGATAAAGATTTAGGATATTACAAACTGCAGTTGCAACAGCTTGCTTCCGTTCCAACCTTGAAGCTCGTAAAAACTAGCAGGAGAAACATCCTCCCAATGTCAGGAAAACGTAATATTGTGCATCAGAGCAAGATTTTATGGCTAGACGGAAAGTACGATTTAATGTACACACCGCAACTTTCCGCAAACCCAGAGGCAGAAATTTGGAAAAACCTTCACTGGTCCTGCCGACCAGTGTATCCTAGCTAGCAGTTGGTGGTCCCCAACCTTTTTTACTGGTTCTCAAGTGACACAAATATTGATATATGTAATATGCACACTGCATTGCTTTTCTTGAATAATTAATGTAATGAAGCATACGCATTAATTTCAAATTAACTAAATAATACAGTACGTGTACACTGTCGTATCAGAATAATATGCCCACCGACCTACTATACTGTGCAAATTAATTGGGACAAAGTAAAAAAAACACTCTTTTTCCAAAACTATGCCTTTATATCATTCTATGCCTTGATAAACACTGATAAATACCTGTATTAGTATGAAGTATGTCCTCCTTTAGCAGAAATGACCTCTTGAATTCGTTTTGGCATTTACTCCACTAATTGAGTGCGCATATTTTTGACTTCATAATCGTGGAACCACACTTTTGTAGCATTCGTTATCATGCGTTCTTTGGTTGTACAGTCCATTTTACCTAAACGTCTCTTCAAAATATTGCACAAGTTTTCTATGAGATTTAAGTCTGGTGAATTTCCAGGCCAATCAAGAAAATGAATTTAGTTTTCCAGCATGACATTCTTGACCAATTTCGAACTGTGACATGGGGCCAAGTCATGTTGAAATGTCCCGTCAAAAGTTTGCAAGAATGGAACAATCCTACGTTGTAATATTTCTACGTACTTGGCTGAATTCATCATACCTTGAACAGGAACTAACCTTTCAGTGCCATTTGATGTGAAAAAACCCCAAAACATTTGTTTCAGAGGGTGCTTTACAGTTTGTTTGACATGCTCAGGTCTTAAGGGTTCACAGTTGCTTCGTCTAACGACATTTGCTTGGTAACCCTGCACAAATAAATGAGTTTCAGCACTGCAAATTTCCTTTCTCCAGTCGTCAGCAGTCCATGATTTATATCTTTTGGCCCATGCTAAACGTTTTATCTTCATTTTCGCATTCAAATATTGTTTTTTTCGTTGGTCTTCTTGCCTTCCGGCCAACTTCCAGAAGCCTACGGCGTACAGTTGAATCACTAACATCACAACCACTAGCCAATAAATCTCTTTGAAGGTCGGTTTTTTTTTTGATTCATTTAACTATTTCTGATTAGATATTTATCGGGTTGTGGAATTGTTTTTCGATTTCTTCCACATTTACCTCTCCTTTTTGGAGACGATGATCCAGATGCATTGTATCGCGTAAGCAGTCTTGATACACTTGATTTGCCTACACGAACTGCAGAAGCGATATCTCTGACTGTCATGAAATGTGATCCTTCAGAGCAATTATTTTTGCACGCTTCCTTGGGAAAATATCCATTTTTCAATACACGAAAGCAACACACCAACCACGCTTGTCCCAATTAATTTGCACGGTATAGTAATAATCGGAATAACCACGCTTGTCCCAATTAATTCGCACGGTATAGTAATAATCGGAATAACCACGCTTGTCCCGAATGCTAGCGGCGAGACGGCGTGGCATGAACCCAATGAGGCCGTGGAAGGTTGCCTAAGGCACACGTGCTCATTCGGACTGCAGAAGAGCACGGAGGTCCCGTATATGGCGTAGTTGTGGGTCGGCACGCCAGATCTGGCGATCCAAATAGTCCCACAAGTAAGTGCGCTAACAGATTGAGGTCGAGCCATTTTACCTGCCAAGGAAGATCGAAGACATCGCTGTCGTGTTCCTGGAACCAGTTACGCACCCCCTCAACGACAAGGCAGGACGCATTATGCTGTTGGTAGACACCATCACCACCAGGGTAAACGTCAAACATGAAGGGATGCATATGGTCAGCGAGGATGGACAGGTAGCCTTTCGCGTTCAGCAACCCATCCAGGGGTACCAGAGGTCCCACATCATAAAACATCTCCCAGATATGCAGACTGCCCCCACCGGCGTGGACTTGACGGACAAGTGTGTCCGGGTATTGGTTCTCCTGTGTCTGATGCCACCTGGATTCGTCGGAGAAGGCAATCTTTTCCCACTCTTCCACAGTCCAATGACGGTAGTACCATGAGAACTGCAGGCGTCATTGTCAATGGACCTGCGCTAACGATACCAATGGACCTGCGGGCGCATTGCCGCTGCGTTGCCTCCCGAAACCCATGCGTAACATGGTTCGCTCTACTATTATCAGGTGCACGTATCTGGTTGCTGCAGCGTTCATTTGCGTAGTCATTTGTTACACTGTTGTGCGTCGATTGCCCTTTACCAGTCGACATTCTCCTCTGGGGTCGATGGCCTTTGGGACTTCACAGTTATGACGTCACGAGGTACTCGGTGTGCGAAGGGTCCATTCTTGGAGCACCCTTACTACAGCACCTCGCCAACAGCCCACGAAGTCTACTGTTTCTGAGGTACTTCTACCTTTGGCGTGGTAGCCGATGATCATTTTTTTGCACGTCCGTCAAATCACCACCTCTGCCCATTGTGCTCACGCAAGGCACCATTGCTCATCTGTCCCAGGTGTTTTATATCTCCGTGTGGTCGACTTTGTCACGTGCACTCTGGGACGCGCCTTAGCTGGTACACTGTGATTCCGAGGATGGAGATATTACTCCGATACGACTGTGTATTAGAAAAGATTAGATTCAAGAAGTACATTCGATTCAAGGCTCATCAGATTTTGCATTCCAACTAATGAACATGTTAGTTGCCGCCCCGGTGGCGCAGTGGTCTAAGGCGTTGGCCTCTGATCATTCGTCGGAAGGGGTCCGGGTTCGAATCCCGGTGAGGCATGGATGTTGTGTTTGTCTTACGGCACTGGCTCTCTCCCTTCCCTGGAACCAGTGACTCTAAATTAGGGACGGGCGACTGCTTATAGCCCATTGAGTTGCTCACGGTGGTCGTTAAATCTCAAAAAAAAAAAAAAAAAAACATGTTAGTTACATTTAACTTTAGTTAGTATTCTGAAAAGTGTAATGTTTAATAGCAACTTTTTTCCGCATTTTAGCCTGATTGAATCTACAGAGACACTGCTGCAAGTGGCTGAAATTTTGAAACAGCTGAATTAACTAGGACAAGCCGCCAACTGTAACCAATAACTCGGGTACAGTTGGCACATTTTGAGCGAAGCTATAGCAGAATCTAAGCTCATTAAGACATCTGTTATAACAAATTCCAAAAAACGAACGCGTAAAATTTATAACATCCAGAACAAAAGTACGAAACATTCTAAAAAAGAAATACCTAAAATTTATCATGAACTACTTTCCTTCACGCCTTCGCGTTGTTTGTGATCAGGTTGCATTTAAAGAAAGAGGAACGACACACTCAGCAACAACGTTTTCATTTGTATTGTGAAAGACAGACACACACACACACACAAACACAAACTTCCTTTTATTGTTATAGATTAAGCAAGTGCTGAGCTAACAGACGGAGTCTTTCCATTTCTTCGTTTTTCAATCCATTTTTTTAAAATAATACAAGAGAGCCGAGTTTTGTGAAACAGTTCAAGTAAAAGGCCATCTAGTTTTTTTACTCTCGACAACCCTAAATATATCAATTTGAAAGCGAACTCAAAATATCATTGAAAACATCAATGATTAGTTACATGGGGTTGGAATCACGGTAATTGGTTGTCTCCTATGGGAATAATGACCATTAAAAAACTGACCAATTTTAATAGTTTTAATTGAAATTCCTCAATGACATGGAATTTCGTGAATCGGAAGGCGACAAAACCTGATCCTGGACGATGTCCAATCGCATTCCAAAATTCACGGTGATCGGACGTGTCATGTCGTAGCTATGCCCGAACAAATATTTGTCCCGAGTCTCGTATACAGAGAGGAGTTTTTCAATTATTATTAAAATTGGTCAGTTTTTAAATGGTCATTATTTTAATACAGTACGATCAATGACCATGACACCAATTCCATGTTACTCACCATGTCCTTCGCTGTCTCTGTGGCAAGTGTCACCGCGTCGGCTGAAGATCTTTGGAGGAAATAGGTAACAAACGACCCCTTCTAAAATCCCGGAAAACCCCCTTAAAACGCAAGTTTTTGGACGATTATTCCTCAATGACCCGACATTTAGGGAATCGGAAGGCGTCAAAACCTGACCATGGATGATGTCCAATCGCATACAAAAAATCACGGTGATTGAATAAGTCATCTCGTACCTATGCCGGAACAGCTAATTGCCTCGAGCCTCGTAAAGAGAGCTCCGTTCGGCATTCAGCCTCGCTTCGCTCAATGTGTTCAAAGTTGACCTTTTGTTTTACAACGGATTTTAGATCTATGTGGAAAGATGGTACTCTGGCCATTGCTAAATGCCAATTTGTTTGGAAATCTAAGTAGATAATTGATATAGTAACAGGGCATTATTGCTATCGCGAATTAATTCGGGCACAGTAGTAAAATACAGAAACAAATAATATTTTGCCCGTGGTGGAATTCGGCCGCTCGTCATCCCACTTCGGAGCGGCTGTTCTCCCAACTGAACTACCCTGGCAGGCTTGTGTAGATTTAACTCACACGTCTCCTCAGCAGTACGTCATTTATTTTTTACTTTTTTAGTTATTTAATTTTTTTGATTGGGGGTTCAACCTCTGTGGCAAGAGAGCAAGACCAACTCGTTGACGACCATGTAAGAGCAACTCGATGGCGACCATGTAAGAGCAACTCGATGGCGACCATGTAAGAGCAACTCGATGACGACCATGTAAGAGCAACTCGATGGCGACCATGTAAGAGCAACTCGATGGCGACCATGTAAGAGCAACTCGATGACGACCATGTAAGAGCAACTCGATGGCGACCATGTAAGAGCAACTCGATGGCGACCATGTAAGAGCAACTCGATGGTGCTACTCGGTGGCCATGAGCAACTCGATGGGCTTCTAGCATTCATCCGTCCTTAATTTAGGGCAACTGGTTCCAGGGAAGGGATAGAGCTAGTGCCGTAAGACAAACACAACATTCATGCCTCACAAGATTCGAACCCCGACATATGTCGGACGAATGGACTGAATCCAGAACTCAGACCACTGCACCACTGGGTTCTGGCTTCTGTACGTAGTTTACCTCATGTCAGATACTACGCCACAACTTATCCCACCGCAATCATGCAGCCTGAGAGTTATGAATAAGTCAGATACGTAAGGCTGAGAGTTATGAATAAGTCAGATACGTATCTTCTGTGTAGTGTTCTCATGACTATAGTGTCGCATAAACACGACTCCCTGGCCAAGTTCGATTATCGACATATAGTCCGTAGAAGAGGCAATAAAAGTGTGCTTGGTCTTAGCGAACGCAGAAAGTCTGCGATCTTCACTTGTGGCGTCACATGCAGCACTTGGACTACATCAAAACCGGAAAACCAATCATCATATGGGAAATATGTGGCCGGAAATGTGGGGTTGATGTTTATGCATTAACAGTTCGACGTAGAATCGCACGGGTCTAGTTCATCTGCTCGACAATCAATCACGAAGAGTCACTTGACTGAAAACACTTCATCAAAGAGACCGTTACACTAAAGGGTCACTTGATTGAAACATTTATTTCACCGAAGGGACACTTGATCGAAACATTTATTTCACCGAAGGGACACTTGATCGAAACATTTATTTCACTAGAAGGGACACTTGATTGAAACATTTATTTCACCGAAGGGACACTTGATCGAAACATTTATTTCACTAGAAGGGACAATTGATCGAAACATTTATTTCACTAGAAGGGACAATTGATCGAAACATTTATTTCATCGAAGGGACACTTGATCGAAACATTTATTTCACCGAAGAGACACTTGATCGAAACATTTATTCACCGAAGGGACACTTGATCGAAACATTTATTTCACCGAAGGGACACTTGACCGAAAAGTACGTTTCATCGAAAAATTAGTTCACGTAAATTTCATTTCATCAAACATTCATTCCACCAAAGGGTCAGTTTATCGATATCTTTTCATTTTGGTATAGGTTCTGTTGAAGTCTAGTTTAAGTGCGGAAAACTGGACTCAAGAAACACATGCAATTAGAGAACCATAAAGTTGCTCTGCCTGATACGCACTCACTACAGTGGCACGTGAACAACTCACAAGCCGCGCCGTTTCCGAGATCGTATTTCTGAGTCACCGTGCTATTACAATTTGTCCTTTATCTAACTCCGATAAATAGGCAGCTTTTCCCATTCTTACTTTTAAAACTCTAATAACCGAAAGACGATCCGCGTGTTGTATATATACTGCTCTGTGAACTTCACGAGGGACACCGTTCGGTCTCTAAGCCCACTCATTTTTCTAGGTTGGGTTAGTTATAATGCAATGGTTCATCGTTGTATATATACTTGCCATTGAATCATAATTTTTTCTTTAGTGCCTGGTTGGGCCTCCTTTAGCCCGAATTATAGCATGCAAAAGATTTGGCTTAGATTTTACACGGAATTGGAGCCTATCTACGTCTACCCATTCCAAGGATTCACCAGACAGTTCTTGTACGGGCACAGATTTGAAGGAAAAATACTTTTGCTCCCGGATATGTTTTTCCAACATATCCCATGCATTCTTAAGGGGTTTCATATCCGGGCTTTGTGGTGGCCAGGGAAAAGCTTCAAAGTCCCTGTGATCTCCGCTGAACCATTGCTGAGCACATCTCGAGCAATGGACAGTAGCATTGTCATTCGTGAAACAAAATTCATCTGCTGAATAAAAAGTCAATTTTGTTGGACGGACTTGATCAGCAAACATGTTCCGATAAACCTCGGAGGATACACGACTTACCAGGAACAGCAGAACACCCGTTTCGTACCAACAGAACATGCCCCACATAATGACACTACTTCCAGAACCTTATGTTTTATTTGCAACGCAAGCTGGCTACACTGCTTCATGGGTCTCCCTATAAACGCACTGACCACCGTCGGTACAGTACAAGGTCTACCACGACTCTTCGGACCACATGACATTTTACGATACTTGCAGTGTCCAATCACGATACTCCTGACACCACTGCAGACGATCTTTCCAGTGATTTGCATAAATCATTTGTTTCCGTACATGCATGCGCTGCCAACCCTGTTCCTCTCCAATTCCCTCAACATATTTCGCTGAAATATGAGTTAGGAACAACCTAGATTGAATGCTTGTGTCAATTGCTGCACACAGGAGTACTTTTTCCTCCGTACAAACCCCCTCAGAGGACTGCGATCTTACTCCTGAGAGATAGTCGTCAAGCCGCAGTTACACCTCCTGGACAAGCAATGTGGGTGATTTTTCTACTTATTCAAGATCCGGGATATCTCATCTTTTGAGAAACCATATGCTATGCTGTTTTCAAAATCATCGCTTAAGCCAGACGCCACCCATAGTAAGCTCTTTTATGAACTCCAAAAGGTATATCTTTTCTCATTGTGTTCCTCCGTGCTGAAAATACTGACTCGAAACAGTTTTAAGTAGTTGCCTAGATCACGTGACTGTGCATTTTGCATATACGCTGCGTAAATGACGTTTACGTACATCTGCATAAAGGTTTCAAGTTCAGTGGCCAGTGTGTGCAGATTAAAACTACAACTCGCGGAATGAGGATGAGCGTGGTGTTTGGGGCTTAGATCATACGAGACAATGGACCCCAAATGTTGGCTTAGGGTTTTACAGACCAATAGTGGCCGTGTAATATTCTGCACTGTGTGAGTGGCGTCCGATATATCTGAGGCAAATGGTGTATACATTTTTTTTGCGATACCCAAATAGAAATCTTCCCAAAGCTGCCGGTTTTACGAAAGCTACCGGAGAATACAAAATAGCAATTCCTGTTCCACTCTCATGTATGTAACACCGACCATATATCTGTCAATCATGATATGGCCTCATTTCTATTATTTTATTCTTTCTTCCTTGGACCAAGACACGATGGGCTTATCTTCTTGACAATTGAATCAAACACCTTTTCCCTACTTTCCTAGTTTCGTCACCATTTCTGTAGCCCTTTCAGCAGGTAATTACTCATAAAGAATAAACATCAATAACATCATAAATGATAATTCTGAATAACAAATTTAGGAAGAAATCAAAGCTTTCTTATGAAGAGGGGTTCGTTCCAGCTGTGATCGGCCCGCTTCTAACAGCAAATACACTCGTTCGAGCACATTTCAGCCCATTTTGCTTACCTCGAGTTAATTCTCTTTTTTTTTTTTTTTTTTTTGGAGGTTTAACGACCACCGTGAGCAACTCAATGGGCCATAAGCAGTCGCTCGTCCCTAATTTAGGGTCACTGGTTCCAGAGAAGGGAAAGAACCAGTGCCGTAAGACAAACACAACATCCATGCCTCACCGGGATTCGAACCCGGACCCCGTTCGGACGAATGATCAGAGGCCATCGCTTAGACCACTGCGCCACCGGGGCGGCCGAGTTAATTCGTTTCAGCCGGTTGATGGGTTAAGGTTTCCTTTACCTATTGAGAACATCATCACCGCATAAGGTTATGTTGAGGTATTCTCCCACCACATACACCCGCTCATGGCTATTAATTTGCCACGGCTAGATGTATTCTTTTAACAAAACAACGCCCTCTCTCTCTGCTCTCATTTGGCGAAGAACAGTTTCGAAGAGAGTTTCAATAGGTTTTTAATTCTCGATTAGTTTTTTCATGCTCCCGATTTCAATACAGCGGAGCATTTAGGAGGCAAAGCGGAACGACACGTTCAATCAACAAACCCACCACCTACAACCCTCAGCGCATTTTGGGTACCTGAAGCTTTCGGCTCCTCGAAAGCTTCTAACAGCTTTTAGCTCTCAAAAGTTCCTAACAGCTTTTACCAGTAATGGTTTCCAATAGCTTACACCATTCAAAGGTTTCTAACAGCGTTTACTACTCAAAGGTTTCTTACAGCTTTTACCACTCAAATGCTTCTTACAACTTTCAATACTCAAATGTTTCTAACAGCTTTTACTACTCAAATGCTTCTTACAACTTTCAATACTCAAATGTTTCTAACAGCTTTTACTACTCAATAGTTTCTAACAGATTTTACCAGTAAAGGTTTCCAACAGCTTATACCATTCAAAGGTTTCTAACGGATTTTACTACTCAATGGTTTCTTACAGCTTTTACCACTCAAAGGTTTCTAACAGCTTACTACTCAATGGTTTCTAACAGCTTACTACTCAATGGTTTCTAACAGCTTTTACCACTCAAAGGTTTCTAACAGCTTTCAACACTCAAATGTTTCTAACAGCTTTTACCAGTAAAGGTTTCGAACAACTTATACCATTCAAAGGTTTCTAACAGCGTTTACTATTCAATGGTTTCTAACAGCTTTTACCACTCAAATGCTTCTAACAGCTTTCAATACTTAAATATTTCTAACAGCTTTTACCATTCAAAGGTTTCTAACAGAATTTACTACTCAATAGTTTCTAACAGATTTTACCACTCAAAGGTTTCTAACAGCTTTCAGCACTCAAATGTTTCTAACAGCTTTTACCAGTAAAGGTTTCCAACAGCTTACACCATTCAAAGGTTTCTAATAGCTTGTACTATTCAGTGGTTTCTAACAGCTTTTACCACTCAAAGATTTTAACAGCTTTCAACACTAAAATGTTTTTAACAGCTTTTACCAGTATAGGTTTCCAACAGCTTACACCATTCAAAGGTTTCTAACAGCTTGTACTATTCAGTGGTTTCTAACAGCTTTTACCACTCAAAGATTTTAACAGCTTTCAACACTAAAATGTTTTTAACAGCTTTTACCAGTATAGGTTTCCAACAGCTTACACTATTCAAAGGTTTCTAACTGCTTTTACACCTCAATTGTTTCTTACAGTTAGAGTTCATGGTAGACGAGTTACGGCTGTTGTTAGGATGAAAGGTGGCAACATACTTTATTAGGCAGCTATTTATATTAAACTCATGTTTCAGTGCATTTTGTTACATCCAGTCATAGTAAGCCGCAAAAACACTATGTGGACAGAAATGTTTAGACACCCCCACGCAGGGGTAACGAGATCCTCGCGCAGCTCAGCAGACACGTTGTCAATAAGGTATAAAAACTGCAACGACGGGAGTACGCCCAGATCAATCGCTGATAGAATGGCTAGCAGAAGATAGCTCTGCGACTTTTAAAAGGGCGTTATAATAGGCATCTCAGTTGGAGGTATGAACATACGAAACATTGCAGATGTCAGACATTTCGTTCAATCGACTGTGGCATTTGCATTAACAAGCGAAAGAAGACGGGACATTGCAGGAATTCCCCTCGCCATAGAAGACCCACGAAACTGCTACACAGGGACTGGGAGGTGGGATGCTGAGGGAGATCCAGAAACCGAGGTCCCGACCAATGCACGACATAGCAGAAGAGTTCCAGATGGCCACAGATGTTATGGTCTCCTCAAAGACACTTCAAAGGGAAGCCCATGCACACGGGTATCTTGGCCGAACATCCGCCAGTAAATCCCTCATCATAAAGACCAATAAAGTCACGTGTCTACGACGGCTTCGGTGTTATGGTACGACAAATCCCGCTTCACATTACTTCGATTGGATGGATGTGCTTGGATTTGGTGGTTCCTACGGTGTCGACTGTGAAGCACAGAGGCGGTGGACTTATGGTATGGGGCTGTTTCAACTGGTACGTTCTGTACTAGCTGTTTTTTACGCTTCCCAACCCTAGGTTGAAAAACCGTATATGCTCCAGTTTTCTCCGTCTGTCTGTTTCTCTGCCCGTCCGTACGATAACTCGCGTACAAATGGTTCGTTTTCGAGGAAAGTTTAGTATGTGATAATGACAACCTGGGGACGAACCCTATTGAAAATGGGCGAAATGGGTTCAAAGGTTACGACATAGGAGCCGAGTTCATTCCATTGTCGTTGTTGAGGAGGGAATCCATTCCATAGCAATTATAACGCGTAAAAATGGTTCGATTTCAATGACGTTTTAGTAAGTGGTCGGGGACAACCTGGGGACGAACCCTATTGAAAATGGGCGAAATGGGTTCAAAGGTTACGACATAGGAGCCGAGTTCATTCCATTGTCGTTGTTGAGGAGGGAATCCATTCCATAGCAATTATAACGCGTAAAAATGGTTCGATTTCAATGACGTTTTAGTAAGTGGTCGGGGACAACCTGGGGACGAACCCTATTGAAAATGGGCGAAATGGGTTCAAAGGTTACGACATAGGAGCCGAGTTCATTCCATTGTCGTTGTTGAGGAGGGAATCCATTCCATAGCAATTATAACGCGTAAAAATGGTTCGATTTCAATGACGTTTTAGTAAGTGGTCGGGGACCACCTGGGGACGAAGTCTATTGAAAATGGTTGAAATGGGGTTAAAGGTCAGGACATAGGAGCGGAGTCCATTCCATTGTCCTTATGCGTCATAACTTGCGTAAAAATGGTTCAATTTCGATGAAATTTTAGTATGTGGTAGGGGACCACATACTAAAATTTCATCAAAGATCAGGACATAAGAGGGTATCCATTCCATAGCAATTATAAGTCATAACTTTCGTAAAAATGCTTTGATTGCGACGAAACTTTATCATGTTATTTCATTGGTATACCGAACCAGCCGTGTTGAATATAATCGAAATGGGGTCAAATGTCAGGACACAGGAGCGAGATTTATTCCACAGCCATTATCCTCATAACTTGACTAAAAAGGCTTCTATTGCGACAAAACTTTAGTATGATGTTCCGGAGGTATACTGAACAATTCCTAATAATATAATCGAAATGGGGTCAACGGGCAGGGCACAGGAGCGATATTTATTCCACAGTCATTTTTTATACTCATATCACTTGAGCAATAACTTGAGTAATGGTTTCTGGTATGTTGGAAAGCGTATCATAATCAATACATTGCATGAATTTACTAACTTGTTTTATTCATGGCCACATGAACTCTGAGATGTATAGAGATATCCTGGATAACTCAATGCTCCCAACGTTGTGGCAGTTCTACGGACACGACGATTGTTTTTTTCCAGGAGAACGACAATGCCACTTGTCATGTTTCCAGGGCTACAATGGAGTGGTATGACGAAAATCAGGTCTCGCGGATGGACTAGCCGGCTCAGAGCCCGGATCTCAATCCTGTTGAACACGTATAGGATGAATTTGACTGATGAATGAGATCTGAACCAACACGACACCTATTTCATTGACAGAGTTGGTCCACGTACTCAGAGAAGAATGGAGGAACGTCATTCTGTCCGTACTCCACGGACCTGGGGACAGGTTACCTCGACGGGTGGCTGCTGTAATCTCTGAAAAGGGAGACTTACCCACTAATGATGTAAATACAATACTGTTTTCCTGTTTATTTAAAGGTGTCCAATCCCTTTTGTCCACATAGTGTATATCAACAGTGTTTGACATATACTTCCGTATTTATGAGCCTTATTTTCAACTGCATTTGCAAAATATAACAGCAATGTTTACAGTTTCTGCCAGCAGCATCACATCTACTAAAATACGGTTGTAATCATATACCCAAAATGGAAAATGGTAAAACTAAACTTTTTATGTATTACTTCAAAATGTTTCTCCTACTTTTTCATTTATACTTTCAAAAAACCATAAAATGAAAATTTAAGCTCGTAAAACACTTTCTGATTTACATTTGTAAAGAATCATGATTGAAAGCCATAGAAAGTTCCATCAATAACGGCAAAACTGCTGAAATGCACTTACGAATTCCCCGTAAATTTCATTAGGTGTACAAATAAGTTTTAAAGCATTTTTCGTGTGAAGCATACCGCTAATTTACATATCCGATATTCCCCCGCGATGTTGTCACTTGACCGTAACTGCACGAACGAACTTGCACATTGGTAGGTGAAACATGGCAAGCGATACTGCATTTATTCTACACTGCGTCGGTTACGAATTTCAGCAAGGAAAAAGTACTGCAGAAGCATGGGTATCGATCTGCTCTGTTCTGGGGAAGAATATTGTATCGAAAAGCACATGTGAGGTTTAGTTTTTAGACGGTTTGAAACAGTTGATTTTGATGTAAACGATCTAGAACGTAGAGGTGCCCCACAGAAGGTTGCACATGAGGAACTGCAACCACTGCTGCATGAAGATTCGTCTCAAATGCAAAAAAAAACTAGCTGAACAACTGAGGGTAACTCAAAAACCATTTTCAATCGTTTTCGCGCAATGGAAAATATTCAGAAGGAAGGAAAACGGGTGCCACATGACCTGAGCCAGAGGAACAAGGATGATCGGGTCATGAAGTATTTGAATCAGTTCAATAAACAACACAGAAAGTCTTTCCTGTAGAAAATAGTTACGGGTGATGAAAAGTGGATATGGTACGACAATTCCAAACGCAAAAAACACTGGGTAGACCCCGATGAAGCAACGACTTCGACACCCAAGCACCATATTCTCTCAAAGTACGTCTGCTGTGCATCTGGTGGGATATGAAGGGTGTGTTCTGTTAGAAACTAATGGAAAAGGGTCAAACTGTTACTTCTGATCGATACAAGAAACAATTGCTGCGATTGAACCAGGAAATCTGTCGGAAACGTCCATTCACAGGCAAACGATTGTGTCCCGTAAAATTACTGAATGCCAACGCTAGGCCACGTGTTCCGAAATCGGTCAAAGAAACGTTATTGACGATTGGTTGGGAATTTGTGGGGCACCCGGCGTGTAGTCCCGACATAGCCCCTTTAGCCTATTATTTTTTCAGATCGATGCAACATGGTTTGTCGGCTGTACGGTTTGGGACATGTGGCGAAGTGCAAAAATGGGTTGACGACTTCATCGCGTCACACGACGAAGTAGTCTTCATGGCTGGAAACCGTCAGCTGCCCGACTGATGGCGGAAGGTAATAGATAATGACGGCGCATATTTTGATTCGTAAAGGTATTGTTGTTTTCTCTCAAATTACATGTTGCTTTGTCTTAAAGCGCTTTAAAACTTATTTGTACACCACTATATACATCAGGGCTATTAAAATAATTTTCTATCTACCCCTGGAAACTATGTGGTTAACAATTTCTGCGAATAATATCAAAATTGATCATATAAGTGCTGTTTAAATATGGTTTGCAGTTTACTTGAGCTCCTCTTGTAAATCTTTAATACTATAATATATTTAACAGGACTAGTAAATTAAATTTCAATATTCAATTTTTATGGTCGAGCATATTGCTTTTTCGATTATTATTGTGATACTCGGATTCTTCGAGTTTACTTACATAAAGCCCTCCTGTGTTTCCGGTAGTTGTGTTATTTTTGTTATTCTGCATGCATAACTTTATCAAAGCACCATTTGCCTGATTTCCTCCGTTCTTTGATTATAACTTACGTATTTTTGGGTTCCATCGGCTTTATGGAATCACTGCCTAAGGGAAAATGATAAACATGCGAGACTACATCGGAATTTCTGAAATAAAAGTATTGATCCATTTTCCGAATATTAAACTCTTGAGATGTCTTTGTGAATCACAGAATAAAACGCACCAGTTTATAGAACACACATACTGTGAAGTCACTTTTGTAAGAGCGAGAGAAATCAGAAAGGAATCGGGAAATGAGAAATGGCGAAAATTTCCGAAAGCGTTTTCCCTTGTTCCTAAATTTATTACCCACAAAAGTACTTTGGGTGAGGGTGTTCGAACGTAAAGCACATCTCTAGGAGGTTTTCCCAGAAGTGGTGAAAGCCTGTGAGGAGAAGGAAAGATCTAGGAGGAAATATTGAAATTTTGCTTTCAAGATCTGGCATCGGGAAGCGAAAGCCGTAAAAACATTTACGCAACAGAAAAATAATTTTACTTTCCTCACTCTTCTTCTCCCCATTGGTTGACACGTGGCAGCTGTTGCTTCGAGGCTTTGCATTTGGGTATTTCCCGGTTTCTGTCGCTACTTCTGCAATACCCGCACCTATCCTATCAGTTGAATGTTTTTATATTTTTCTTCAGACAAGCGCCGTCGCCTCTTGCTTTCCTAAGTATTATTGCAAGCGGCTTATGCACAAAATTCTACCACTGACTTAAACCGGATGCTTCCGTATTTTGACATATTAATATCTTTATCCGGTGATGTGACACTCGCGGGAAACGATATATCGATTACCGACTATTGATAATCTTGGAAGATTTGCAGAGACATTTACATGTTATTTCACTGACAGCTTTACCTGTATCGCAAGATGTCTTGATTGCATTCTCTGCACGAATATAAAAACATAAAAGAGAAAATATATAAAAATAATGGAAAAAATATTGCTCCCATTCCGTGATAAGAGAATATTAAAATTTTATATGCAGAGACTGAACGCCGCTGTTGGATTACACCTCAAAACTTCAGACATTCGGAATCTTCACGGCGAAAGGCGCTCGAAATCTCCTACAAGGTGCGGAATATGTATCGTAACTTTGGAGGAATATTTCCTAAAACTTAAAATGTTATGCGCACATTATTTTTCAGAATTTCCTTAGTCCTCGGAGGAAAAGTATATGCATATAGCTGTGCATTAGGGACACCTACTTATTAACGCGTCAATACACCTTTCTGCGCAATCGGTCAAAGAAATATTCCACCTTTCTGCGCAATTGGTCAAGAATATTTCCTAAAAATTAAAATGTTATACGCACAATATTTTTCAGAATGTCCTTAGTCCACAGAGGAAAAGTATATACATATATCTGTGTATTAGAAACAACTACCTAATAACGCGTCGGTCCACCTTTCTGCGCAATCAGTCAAGGAAATATTCCACCTTTCTGCGTAATCGGTCAAGAATACTTCCTAAAAAATTAAAATGTTAGGCGCACAATATTTTTCAGAATTTCCTTAGTCGTCTGAGGAAAAGTATAGACATATAGCTGTGTATTAGGAACACCTACCTAATAACGGGTCGGGCCACCTTTCTGCGCAATTGGTCAAGAATATTTCCTAAAAACTAAAATGTTACGCGCACAATATTCTTCAGAATTTCCTTCGTCGGTAGAAAAGTATATACATATAGCTGTGTATTATGAACACCTACCCAATAACGCGTCGATACACCTTTCTGCGCAATAGGTCAAAGAAATATTCCACCTTTCTGCGCAATTGGTCAAGAATATTTCCTAAAAATTAAAATGTTATGCGCACAATATTTTTCAGAATGTCCTTATTCCACGGAAGAAAAGTATATACATATAGCTGTGTATTAGAAACACCTACCTAATAACGGGTCGGTCCACCTTTCTGCGCAATTGGTCAAGAATATTTCTTAAAAATTAAAATGTTATGCGCACAATATTTTTCAGAATGTCCTTTCCTTAGTCCTCGCAGAAGCTTAGGAACAGATTCCACAAGGTATCGGGCATCCTCCATGGGTAACTGAATCCGTATCCGCTACAGCAACTCCGTCAGTTGATCCTCAACCCTCGGCGGCGGCTCAGCAGTTCTAATACCCCGTTCGAGAATATCCGACAAACGTTCAGTTGGGTTACAGTCAGGGAAGTGTGTAGGCCAAAGCACTATGGCGAATTCGTTGTCGTGTTCCTCCAACCACTTTGCAGTTACTGCATATGAGCCCGATGACACGGTGCGTTATCCTTTTGAATAAGCCACTGTGGTTCGGGGAAAAGTTCTGCACATATGCATGAAGATGGTCGACTAACAGGTTGCCGTAGCGTCCACCATTGTTTCTGGGATGATAACCAACGAGCCTAGCGCTTGGCAGCAAAAAGCTCCCCAGACCAGAACACCACTTCTACAGGCCTGTTGAACCCAAACTGTGCAACTAGGGGATAGAGATCCATGCTGTTTACTCCACAGCACAGTGTATGATATTCAGGTGCTATAACTCTGGAAACAAAAATCGCCCGTCAATGTCATTTGTAACAAGACGGTGCGTCCAACATGTGGGCCGATTACTCGGCACAATCTATGCATTCTTATAGGAAAAACGGGCAGAAATATTTGTTCTTTAAGAATGCAATTTTATTTGAAATTAAACAAGTTAGTAAAATCATGCGATGCATTGATAATGATACGCTTTCCAACATACCATAAATCATTACTCAAGTTATTATTCAAGTTACGAGGATAATGGCTATAAAATAAATCTCGCTTATACGACTTGACCTTTGACCCCATCTGGATGATGTTCAACAGAACCGGTAAAATGTACTTCCGGAACAACATGAAAACGTTTTGTCTCAATCGAAGCATTTTTACCTAAGTTATAACGCATAAGGGGATCCCGCTCCGATATTCCGACCTTTGACCCCATTTCACCCATTTCCAACAGGATTTGTCCCCAGGAAGACCCCTACAACATACTAACATTTCATCCAAATCGAAGCATCTTTACATAAGTTATGACGCATAATGGCGATGAAAGTGATTCCTCTCCTATGTCCTGACCCTAAAAACGTGGTAATTCGGGATGGTAATTTAACCGACTAAACGAATTTTCCTAAAGTCGAGATTAAGCTAAATCGATTTCTAGTACCATAAAACGGTAGGTTAACAACTTTCATCAAAATCCTTAGAGCCGTTTTCAAAATCAAATTTACATACACACAAGAATTACTCCTTTAATAGTATGAGGTAAGGGCGATGGAATGGATCCCGGTCCTATGTCCTGACCTTTGACCCCATTTCGTCCATTTTTAATAGGGTTTGTCCCCAGGGGTCCCCTACGACATACTAAAATTTCATCGAAATCGAAATATATTTACGCACGTTATGACGCATAAGTGCAATGGAATGCATCCCGCTCCTATGTCCTGATCTTTGATTCCACTTCACCCATTTTCAATAGGGTTCGTCCCCAGGTGGTCCCCTACCACATACTAAAATTTCATCAAAATTGAACCATTTTTACCCGAGTTATTGTGCGGACAAGCAGTCGGACGGACGGACGGACAAAAATGGAGGATATACGCTTCTTCAACGTATGGTTGGAAAGCGTAAAAAGAAGATGACCTGAAACGCTTCGTAAAATTGCGCTTGTGTGTCTAGCAGGTGGGATGTCGTGAATTATAGGATTATATATATGCATATTTATGTTTGATATATATACATAGAAGCAACTGTAGGCACGCATTGTTTTTTATACTTCCTCAACTTCATGTAAAGTCCCCTGTGGCTTCACATAGCATAGCAAAAAAATATGCACTAAGAAAAGCATACAATGCTAAATCATTAGAAAATCCATGACAGGAATTTTAAGCTTTAAACTCATATTCTTATGTGAACAATGAAAAATATAAGATAAAAGATAATTTATATCATCATGAAAGAAATACGGAATTACGCCATATAATACAAATTTTGAAGATGACAATCCTATATTTGGCGTAAATGTGACAAGGATGGTAAGTCAGATAATATCCGAAAACTTGAAAATTTTCATCGTCCTGGAGCGGGACAAATTTTGAAGATGACAATATCGGATTGTCATCTTCAAAATTTGTATTATATGACGTAATCCCGTATTTCTTTCATGATTTATCTGCTTCTCTGGGCAATCACGGGATAGGATTCTTAACTTCCAGATTCGATAAACATGAATGCCCGTTGCTTCGGCTAGCGAATCCTGTGATGGTTATATATTTAAATTGATCGGAAACTTGAAACTTGGTCGTTCTGGATGGTGTAGTGGTTAGCATACCCGGGCGTTTTCTGGGAGACGCGGGTTCGGGTCCCGCTCCAGGGCGATGAAAATTTTCAAGTTTTCGGATATTATCTGACTTACCATCCTTGTCACATTTACGCCAAATATCGGATTGTCATCTTCAAAATTTGTATGATAATTTATTTGTTTGATGAATCCACTACGTATTAATTATCACAAGCATATTACTACAGTTTCGTGTTTTTATGGACTTTATAATGATTCCCCGTCATAAGTAGTTTGGGGGCCACTCAGATGTCTTAGCCTTTCTGCCCACTCAAATGTCTTAGCCTAGCAGCCCCACGAAGGCCTTAATCCTGCCCTGCGTGTCGGATAAGCTTCCCGACAGTTCGATACAAAACGTTTTCGTCCCATACCAGAAACCTAAGAATTGAACTGATCTTACTCCGACACACAGCTGCACTATAAGTTTTAGTCTGCCTTTAAATTAAAAAAATAGTTGACATGCTTGAACTCCTGTAGAGAACCTTTAACGTGTCGAGAATTTTAATAACACACAACTACACCATGTAATTAATAAGAAACTCTTGTGATAAACACATATTTACACTCATGAAATAAGAAACGCTAATGTAATTATAAATATACCACACTGTGAACACTCAAAAAAAACGCATATCGCGTATTAAATCCGTTTATTTTTGCGACGTAGTAAGTTCAAAGATTCGCCAAGCTGTCGCACTCCTCTGGGAAGATTTTTTAAGGCAGTGGTAGACATAAAAATGCAGAGAATTGGAACACGTGAGGAACAAAGATGATTTTTGAAAAATAACGTGATTCACATCATGAGCGTATTACACGAATTTTTATCACGCAATTATACGGTGTGTCGCGATGTGCTTCCTGGGAAACTGTCGAAATCCTATCTAGTTTGCTAGATAGGATTTCGACAGTTTCCCTAATGGCAGTCTCTTTAAAGGCCGTGAATGTGGTAATTCTTCTAATACTATTCCATAGAGGTGTAGCCGATGAATGCATGACTTCTCTGTCGAGGGCTGTACGCCGCAAAAATAAACGGATTTAATACGATCTATGCGTTTTTTGAGTGCTAAGAAACGCTATTGTATTCCTATGACGAATAGGGTAAATGATCGGCTCACAACTCCTGCTCGCCCCCAGCGAGATATGACATTAACGATCCATTTTTAGCTCGTCTTTTGTAAAAAAAGATCGTGCTTATGTTATCGGTTTGTCCGTCCGTCCGTCTGTACCCACGATATCTCTGCAACTATTAGTCCGATTTAAAAAATTCTTTTTGCATTGGGAAGCTTCAAATATGTGAATCATGATCCGTTATTTCGTTTTTTTTTACGATGTACAATTTCGCCGCTAGAGGGCGTAAATGCAGATGATGTCGATTTCAAAAATACGTTTTAATCCACATATTTGCTTCTGAACATCCGATTGAAATAATTATTTTATCTTTCGATTCCATTTATGTCGAAGAGTATTTCAGATATAGTTACTTTTTCACATTACGCATAGATTTTCCGCTAGGGGGCATATAAGTAAATTTCATTTTCCCCGGTAATTCTTCTTCTGAAACTCCGATTTGAAAATGTTTTTCTTCAGCGGATACATCTTCCGATGGAAAATCTTTTGCATACAATTTCGAATTTTTGGTAAGAAATACTTTGGCCACCAGGGGGCGCAAATGTTAATTTTTGCTTCTGATGTATTTGCCATAAAATTTAAGCTTCTAAAATATCGATTAAAAAAATTATTTCGTGGACTCACGCCACTTTCATCGATAAACGTTTTCGGAATATTTTCCTCCTAATACATTCCACAGTTTCTCCGCCAGGGAGCGCAGATGTATATCTTATTTTTGTCAATATCTCTACTTCTAGGAGTCTGATTTGAAAAATTCCTTCTTTGTTGGATAGTGTTTCCAGTATGACATGTTTTTCATATAATTTCCAAATTTTCAAGAAAGTCATAGACTTTCCGCTAGGGGGCGTAGCGGTAAATTGTGTTTACCTCTTGTGTTTACCTCTGTATCTCTGCTTCTAAATCTCCAATTTGAAAAATTCTTTCTGCACCGGATACAGCTCCTAATGGGAAATCGTTTACACATAATTTCTTATTTTTGTAAAAAAATGGTTTATCCACCAGGTGGCGTTAATCTTAATTTCCGCTTCTGATGTATTTGCAGCAAAATAAGAGCTTCTAAATTCTCGATGGAAAAGAATGTCGTTTGTAGACTGATATTACTCATGTCGACAAATCTTTTAGAAACATTTTTTAATAGTGCATGGTTTCCACACCAGGGGGCGTAGATCTGTATCTTTATTTTGTCAATATCTCTACTTCTAGGAGTCCGATTTGAAAAATTCCTTCTTTGTTAGATGGTGTTTCCAGTATGACATGTTTTTCATATAAATTCAAAATTTTGAAGTAAGTTATAGACTTTCCGATAGGGGAGTAGCGGTAAATTGCGTTCCCCACCCTACCTCTGCTTCTAAATCTCCGATTTGAAAACTTCTTGCTGCACCGGATACAGCAAACGATGGAAAATCGTTTGCACATGATTTCTAATTTTTGTAAAAATTGGTTTGGCCACCAGTGGGCGTAAATCTTAATTTCGCTTCTGATGAATTTGCAGCAAAATACGAGCTCCTAAAATCTCGATTGCCAAAAAAGTAGTTTGTTGATCGATACTACTCATGTCGACAAACCTTTTAGGAATATTTTCTTCTTGAAATAATGCATGGTTTCTACGCCAGGGGACACAGATGTATATCTTATTTTTGTCAATATCTCTACTTCTTAGAGTCCGATTTTAAAAATTCCTTCTTTGTTGGACAGTGTTTCCGATGCGAAATGTTTTTCCTATAAATTCAAAATTTTCTAGTAAATCATAGACTTTCCGCTAGGGGTCACAAAGGTAAATTGCGTTTTCTGCGGTATTTCTGCTCCTAAAACTCCGATTTTGAAAAATCCTTCCTGTATCGCATATAAGAAATGATTGAAAATATTTTTCACATAATTTCTAATGTTTGGTAAAGAATGGTTTGGCCACTAGGAGTCATGTGTTAATTTCTGCTCCTAATGTATTTGCAGCAAAATCTGTGCTCCTGAAATTTCGACTAATTTTTTGTTTTCTTGGACCGATGCCGCTCATATGGATAAACATTTTGAGAATGCTTTCTTCCTAAAATATTACATGGTTTTCCCACCAGGAAACATAAAGTCACATCCTATTTTTGTCGATATCTCTGTTTCTAAGAGTTCGTAAGCTCACGATTCCGTTTAAAGCAATATCTGAGGGATTAAAAACCCGATTGAAAAATTGCTTTCTTCCGACAGTTTCTATTGTTTCGCATACCGGTTCCATTCACCTTGAATAGCATTGATAAATTTAATTTGCGTCAGAACGGATTTAAAAGACGTGCGTATTGCATCCGAAAATTCGGTGTCATATTTCTTGTTTAAACTGTTAACTTTATGGGGAGTTGTATCACCTGACTATGATACACAGTGCTCCATAGTGAACCCGGCCATCAGCATGCTGCTGTAGAAAACGGTGACTTATCACTCCAGACGACATTCTTCTATCTGTCTATGGTCCATTGCCGACAGTCGCTGGCCCATGCGAAACGTTGTTTGCGATGGCTGGGCGTCATCATAGGTATACCCTCTTTTGGTTTTTAATGTAGAAATAGATCGAACCGAACCTCTGTTGTAAATACGTGTGGTTGAGCTGGGTGAATGTCGCAAGTCGTTGATGAGATACCAGTCGTGTCAGTCACCTCTAGGATGAAGCGCTGAGCAGTGTAAGCCCTTCTTCTAGATGTCTGTGTATAGTCAATCAAGTCCTGAACACACGCACTTGATACAGTAGTATGGGAGCAGATATAAGTGCTGCTGTTTCCGAAGTACTGGTACCTGTTCTGCGGGATCCCAACTGTCTGGTTGCGGTCAAATTGGCTTAAATCGCCACGTTTCCCCATTACTGGCAAACCTTAACTGGTTGTGAACAGAGAATTTTTGCACACTTTACAGTAGCCGTGCATGACCTTGATATCACGTGGTACCTCGCTATCTCTCCAAATACGTAAAACGAGGGAGTGTTCCTAATGCAAACATTTTATTAATAAGCTGTAGCCCTACCTGGGGTTCTCAGAACAGAAGCAATGTTACTTGAAATGGACTTACAAAAGTCATGCACATACGATAATGGAATTTGAAAACATTCTTCCTGCAAAATACACTGAAGTGCCAGAAAAACTGGTACACCAGTCTAATACTTGGTAGGTCCCCCACGGAAGCATAGGACTGCAGAAATACGACGGGGATTGGACTCCACTAGCTTCTGGAAATGTGCTGTAGGCAATGCACACCATACTTCCTGCATTGCATTCTACAATTCAGGTGTATTCCGAGGTCTCGGATTCCTCTATTCTATAGCGCGTTGCATGGCATCCCAAATGTGTTCTATCACGTTCCAATCTGGGGACTTGGGTGGGAATGGCAACACCCCAAATTCAGATGAATGCCGCTCTAACCATAATGTGGCGTCCCGACACTTGTGTGGAGGTGCATTGGCCTGTTGGAACAGGCCCAACCCATCAGCATGAATGCAGTACGTGAATGGGTGTGCCTCGTCAGAAAGCATGCGCATACAGCGTTGGCCGGTCACAGACGCTTGTAGACGTACCAGGGGTCCCAGTGAAGTCCAGCTAAACAAAACCCATACGATTATGGACTCCCCACGAGCCGGTACAGTTCCCTGTTGATAGGCGGGATCCATGGCTTCATGGGGTTTGCGCCACACACGAATCCTTCCATCTGCCCGATCCAGTTGGAAATGCGACTCGTCAGACCAGGCTACTTTTTTTCAGTCATCAAATGTCCAGTGGCGGTGTTGCCTTGCCCAAACGAGGCGCATAGCTCTGGGTCGTGCCCCATCAAAGGGACTCGAGTCGAGCGTTAGCTCCCAAAGCCCATATCGTGCAGGGTGCATTGCACAGTCCGTACGGTGATGCTTGTTGAGACTCCAGCATTGAATTCCGATGATACCTGCGAGAGTGTTTCACGCCCATCGCGTGAAACGATTATTGACAGCCGACGATGGTCACATTTACCCAATGTCTTTTTACAGCCACACTGCTATCGTAGGTTGGAGGTTTTGCCGGATTTCTTGTAGACCCTTGAAATGGTCGTCCGTGAAAGTCCGAACTTCGTTTCTACCTCGGAAATACTATGGCCCATCTCACGAGCGCCAACTATGACACCTCGTTGAAAATCGCTTAAATCGTTATTACTTGTCATTCTCATGCCGAAAACAGCTCTGACAGCTGGCAAGGATGTCTATCGCTTTATATACGCACTGACGGACGCAACCGAGTTCGCGCATGTGTGACGTTGCTATGTATTTTGCACATGCTGAGCTGTACCAGTGTTTCTGGCACTTCAGTGTATATCACAAGCCAATGACTTTGGAGGTGGAAAGTGTGATCTGATGTTTTGCACTAGACATACCAGTCACAGATGTTCAATAATACTGAGATGTGGAGATTGAGGAGGCCAAGGTAGCTGCTGTGCCTCATCCTCATGCTCTGCTAACAACAACATGTCATGTTTTGTGTAATGCAGGGCTGCATTGTTTACTTGAAATGAGAGACTGCCATTCAGTAACAATACGTACAACACTCGGTTCAGAAGGTCCCCCAAAATTGAATTGTGACACAAAATTTGACACGAGCCGGCAGAACAACTGATGATATGGCACCTCACAGCATCAGGGATCCACCTCTATTGCTTCACAAACGATTGGTGTGGTAAACGCTTGCATGTTTTGCCGACATACGCTCTACTAAAGGTGAGAACCAGTGTGAAGCACGATATATAAGACCAGATGACAAGTTGTCACTCTTTAGCGTAACACATATTTGCTATGTTTTACACCATCTTACACGTTTTACTGCATTGCTGTTGGTAATAAAATATTTGTGTCTTGCTGCATGGCCATAAGTACTCGCACATTGGAGTACTCAGACGAACTGTTATAACGAAAACGCAATCATTTCAACTGTCGTCCAATGCTGCTGCTAGTTGCTATGCCGTGGTCTTATGCGTTTGTCGTACAATCTGTTCGCTTCTTCTACAGCTGACATTTTAGTCTGGCATCCGTAATTTGCAAGTTCAGGCTGAACGCCGTGTCCTTTTCATGGGTAGTCATAATCTTTGCGTCTGGTAACTTTGCTCGGCGATTATTTCACCGAAGGGTCACTTAACCGAAAATCACTTCACCGAAAGGTTCATTTCACTGAAAGGTCTCTTCACCTAAAAGTTTATTTCATTGAAAGGTCAGTTTATCGAAAATTTTGGAACTCTATTATATGTAGGATCTATTGAAGTGTGTTGCCAGTTCGGAAGAGAGATCACCGAAACGTTAGGGGATCATATTCATGCTGCACTTTTGATTTCTCTGTGTCACAAAGAACACAAATACTTAATTTTAAAGAACTAGGCTGGATTTAGGGATTGATAGCATGCTTTAATCATCCATTCTCATATTTATAACGGTTACATAACCACGTTACTGATGTTACGCTTTTACTCGGACACAGAGAATGAATTTTAAAGCCATGGGCTTTTACTTAGGCCTTTTAGAAAAAAATTGTCATCCGTGCTCAGGTTTACATAAGAAATCCAGTGAATAATTTGCACTTTTGCGCAGACACAAAATCTAAATTAAAAGCCCCTGCTATGGACATTTTTACAAATTTTTGATCAGCCGTGCACATATTCATTGGGTTTATACACGGTTGAGTCACATTATTGTAAAAACTAGCTAATATCCGTAGTAACCGCCGTGTGCAGCGCAGACAGCAGCTACAAGGAATGGGAGTGACTCAATAAGGTGCTGGAAAGTGTTCACAGGTATGTGGATCCCTGCTGACTGCAGTGTATCTGACAGCTTCTGGAAGGTGTGTAGTGGAGGACCAGTAGAGCGAACAACACGATCGAGGTGGTCCCACAGATCCTCAATTGGGTTTATGTCTGCGGACGTAGCGGGTCAGGGATGAACTTTGAAAACTTTATCGTGCCCTTCCAACCACTCTCCGACGTTTCCAGCTGTGGGACACGTCGCATTGTCGTGCTGGAAGATCCCACCCGCCCAAGGGAGGACAATTAGTATGTATGGGAGTACGTTGTCTGCAAGGATGGATTCATAACGAATTCGATTCATAGTGCTTTCCACAGGTACGAGTGCACCCAGGGAATGCCACAAAAATCTTCCCTAGACCACAGCTCTGCCCCCACCAGCTTGTGTTCTTCCAGCAATGGTTGAAGAATGCTTGTTCTCCGATGTTTTTCACCTTATACGCCGAAGCCCATCCGTTCGATGAAGCAGAAAACGTCACTCATTGGAGAAGGTAATCCTTTGCCACTCATCGGAGATCCAATTCCGATACTGCCGTGAAAATGTAAACCTTTCTGCCGATGCACCTTCGTTAGCATAGGTGCAGTGACCATCCGTCTGCATCGGAGCCCCATACGTAGCAGGGTTCGCTGAACTCTCGTTTTAGACATACTTCCGTTGCCCCCTGGTTCATTCGGCCAGTGAGTTGCTACACTGTAGCGTGTTGATCGGCCCTCACGCACCTTCGCAGCCGACGTTCACCTCTCACACGAATGGCACGTGGTGCTCCGCTGTTTTCACGTTATTTATTCGCAATGGTGCCATTTCTCCAATCACGATACACTTTAACCACAGCAGCACACGAACAGTTCACAAACTGCGCTGTTTCAGATATGCTGCCACCCTTGGCCAGAAAGCCGATAATCATCCCTTTTTGCAAATCTGATAAATCACTTCTTTTATCCATGACGGTGACAAGTGATATGTTTTCAGAATGCCTACAGCATACCGTATATAACCTTGAAGCCAACTCACGACACGTGCTTTCTTTCATTGGCTACGCGCTGTTGACGTCAAAAGTAGGAGGTGGTAACAATATTATGACTAGACTGTATTTAACAAGTGGAGTGAGTTATGCCACACATTTCCTCAGGCACGAAGAAGTAATTTTAAGGCACTAAATATCTGACAAAAAAGGTCTATATCTGGGCCTAGGATATACAAATTAACGCTTTATGGTTGCGTAGAGGTGGATCATTATTAATTTGACTTCTTATGTAAACTGCAGGAACATGAGCACGAAAGTTAAATTTTTTTGTCCCTAGACCCTTTCGGTCTGAGTAAAAATTTTATATTATTAACTTGACTTGTTATGTAAACCTTATGAATGTGTAAGGAGGATTAAATATTGCTAAAAATGCGCAGATACAGGCCTTAAAAATTAACATGTTGGGCTTTGAGTAAAAGTGTCACATATTTTACTTGAAATTTTACCTAACGCTTATGCATATGAGCACCGATGGTTAAAATCTGATAACATGGCTCATATCTAGGCCTAGGATCAAAAAATGTATGTTTTATGGTTTAGTAAAGGTGCGACGTTATTAACGTGATTCAGTGTAAACCTTATAAATATGACCACGGAGGATTAAAATTTGCTATAAAAAGGTCAGATATATGCCTTATAATTGTTTTATTTCAAACGATCTACGTGCGGAGCTTAGGATTTTGTTAGAAATTTGTTAAGTGAGGTACCGTAGAAATTAAAACTGCAATTTTTATACAACCCCTAACGTTTCGGTGGTCACTTTTTCAAACCCGCACCACACTTCAACAAATTTCCAACAAAATTCTAAGTTTTCGGTAAACTGACCCTTCGGTGAAATGATCTTCCGATCAATTGAATTTTTAGGTGAACAGACCTTTCGATGAAATGAACTTTTCGACCAAGTGACCCTTCGGTTAAACGTACATTTCCATCCAGTGATTTTCGGTCAAGTGATCTTTCGATCAATTGAACGATACTTATGATCATATAAAATTCCTCGTGTTACACTTACTATTTTCTAGTTAGTGAAAATCTTATGACACGCGCACGGATGACCATGTCTTTCCTGATTCATTCCTGAGAAACAGGCCTGATAGAGAAGGAAAACACTTTGATGCCTGTAACAGTGTACAAACAGCAAAAACAAAAACATCGAAATTAGATATGTGCCGTAGATTTTGTCGCTTCCCAAATAACAGAACGCAACCCACTCGTGAGTCGCAAAAACTTTTGACATGTGCAAATTTTGTAATTATTTGAAAAAAGTAAGTCATGACAAAATATTAGAAAAATAAAGAAACGGAAAAAAATTTAAAGAGGAAAAATGTATATAAGTTGCATCATACACGGATGCGGAAAATATATTTTATTTTCTCGCTTGTGTCGCCTTACAAAGCAGGATAAGCATGATCATGATCATATGTAGAGGATTTTAGGAAGGGAGTGTCTGACACCAGGTCTTAAACAACCCTTAGAAAATAGGAAACTAGGAGATTTGGGCTAGAGCGCCTGATAGGAAAGTGACACGGAAGCGAAGTAAAAAGGGGAAGGAAGGCGCCCTTATTTATTACCGGGGGGCCAGTACCCGGGGTCCGACGGCTTAACGTGCCCATCCCGACGCACGGCGGATATTTTAGTGGATCGAGCGTTCGTACCTGCCTGGGATCGAACCTGAGGTCCTTTCTGTGGCAGTCACGAACGTTGCCCACTAGGCCACCCGCGTCCTAAAGCTGGTTAGGCAACCAGCCATAGACGATTAGTGCGGCTGTTTAATGACATACCTGGATAGGCCACCAATCACAGCACAGTGCTGTCATCTAACGATGACAGGGCGCATCAAACTAAATAACATACTGCGTGCTTCCATTTGTAGATTTTTCCGCTGATAGAAAGTATCAGAACTTTTTATCATTATAATTAAGCAAGACCAGATTATCTCAAATCTAATCCACAGTGTTTGCATTAACTTCGAAGCGATTTAAACCAAAATTATTTTCGTGGACAGGTATGATAGATGGACAAGTGGTTTACAAAGAAAGCCTGCGACGACGTAGAATGCTGAAATTGAAGAAAAAAAGAAACAACCGCAGGCAAAAAGAGTCAGTCGAGATCAAGAGAGAATAGCCCTCAAGATCGACAAAAAGAGTCAATCGTTAAGTAGATGGGATCGCATTTTTTTAGAAAGTGTGACTCCAACTACTTAACAATGGGAATTTCGTGGAATGGACACAAAAACAGTCCCGTATCGATGGGGTCGTCAATGCTGTCATCAACAGGAACAGAAAACAAGCGGAAAAATACTCACCGTGAAAAATATATAGCTACCGTGTCCATTAAAGTGGTTCATGAAAGTTTTTTTTTCTAAAAATAGGTTAAATGTTATAAAAAATGTGGGAAGCTGTGATCTGTGTAATTTATTGAAGATTTAGTGTCGGATAACTGGCTTTATTTATGTTTAATTCATATTATACCTTCAGAAATGTATAAACTACAAGCAATTAGTTAATTATTATTCTTTATAATGCTGTGGGAAGCTCTGATCTGTGTAATTTGTTGAAGATTTAGTGTCGGATAACTGTCTTTATTTATGTTTAATTCATATTATACCTTCAGAAATGTATGAACTACAAGCAATTAGTTAATTCTTATTCTTTATAATGCTGTGGGAAGCTCTAATCTGTGTAATTTGTTGAAGATTTAGTGTCGGATAACTGGCTTTATTTATGTTTAATTCATATTATACCTTCACAAATGTATGAATTACAAGCAATTAGTTAATTCTTATTCTTTATAATGCTGTGGAATGGGACCATTCAAAAGGTATTCTGTAGTAAACTATAAGCGCAGGCAAGCAAATCCTAAGTAGCATACGTCATAAGAGGTTTTGAGGGGTATAAATGTCTCTGAACAAGCAGAGCAGCAATTCGATAAATTCGTAAGCTTCCCATGTAAACTCAGTCAGCGTCTGCCATTTCTAATTTCGCCAATTAACGAAAGAGAATCAGATTATTACACAAAGTTGACATGCACGCCTGAACCACAGCTTAAAACTAGCAGCTAATCAGCTTATAAAGGCAAGGTTTTAATTTATCCGCAAGTATGCAAATGCATTTCTCAATCTATCCTACAGATCTGTGTACCACAGTTCGATAGTCCGTCATATTATACATATATATATCTCATCATCATCATCATTGTCAACCATTATCAATCCACTGCTGGACGAAGGTCTCCCCAAGTTTCCTCCACAACGGTCTGTCTTGCGCCAGTCTCCTCCATGTCACTCCCGCATACTTTCGAATTTCATCCACCCATCTTCTATGTGGTCTTCTTCTGGGTCTTTTCCTGTCCCTTGGAATCCAAT
The DNA here is from genome assembly GCA_039090855.1 of Macrothele yani. NCBI lineage: Eukaryota > Metazoa > Arthropoda > Arachnida > Araneae > Macrothelidae > Macrothele > Macrothele yani. Next base: position 17,522,080 of record CM077026.1, on the reverse strand, counting down.
CTAAAATTTCGGCTGTCCATCGATGGTCTGTTCTTCTGGCAGTATGTCCAGCCCATTGCCATTTCAGGGATTTAACTCTGATCATGATGTCTTCCACTCTTGTCATTTTTCGGATCCACGTGTTCCTCTTCTTATCTCTCCTGATTACACCAAGTATGCACCTGTCCATGCTTCTTTGAGTTGTCTGCAGCCTTTGTATGTCTCTTTTAGCTAAGGTCCACGTCTCTGCACCATACGTAAGCACTGGAAGGATGCATTGATCAAACACTTTTCTTTTAAGACATAATGGCATATTGCTCTTGAAAATTATGCTGTTTCTTCCAAAAGCTCTCCAGGCAAGTTTTGTAAGCCTATTAATTTCTTTACCAATGTGACCCTCACTTGATATCTGCTGTCCAAGATAAACGTACATGTCTGTTATCTCCAGCTTTTCTCCATCAATCGATAAATCTTCATTTCTTGTAAAAGCATTGTACATCACTTTTGTCTTCTGAAAGTTCATTTTTAATCCCACTTCTTTACTCTTGTCAGCAAGTTCCTGGATCATACTCTGTAGCTCTGATGGGGTAGTTGCAAAAATGACTATGTCATCAGCAAAACGAAGGTGGGTTAGATAATCTCCATTAATCTTTATCCCTTTGTTTTCCCAGTTCAGTGATTGAAAGACATTTTCCAATGTGGCATTAAAGAGCTTCGGAGATATGGTGTCACCTTGTCTCACTCCTTTTCCAATTTTTATGTGTGTTGTATTTTCAAACAGCCGAATCTTTGCACTTGCATTTTCATAGGTGTTATTAATAATATTAATGTATGCATCTTCAATACCGCAGGATTTCAGAGCCATTGCAACTGCTGATGGTTTCACCGAATCAAAGGCTTTTTCATAATCGATAAAAGCCATGCACAATGGAAGCTCATATTCCCTCGCTCTTTCAATTAGTTCTCTCAGTACGTGGATATGATCTATTGTGCTGTAGCCACTCCTGAATCCAGCTTGTTCTCTCGGTTGAGCCATGTCCAGTGTCACCTTCAAGCGGTGTGAAAGAACTTTAGTGAAGATTTTATAAACCACTGATAGGAGGCTGATAGTATATATATATATATATATATATATATATATATATATATATATACCGGGTGATCCAAAAGTCTTGCACATTTTGAAAGCGTAATAACTCGCGGAGTTTTGAGAGAAGGGCAACGCGGTTTGCTTAGAAATGATCAAAATGACGTCGGGTGTTTTATGAAATCACATAATTGTTTACTCATTTTACTTACATTTTTACCGCCAGGTGGCCGAAGAAAATATACACCTGAATGTACCAGGCTAAACACCTCATTGTACCAGGTGTTCAATGTGATGGCCGTCCTGTTCCAGCACTGCCTGCAGACGAGAGAAAACACCACGGACGGCATTGAAGAGCATGGAGCATGTCCGGTGGTATAGCTGCCACATAGTGTCGAATGGCATCTTTCAGCATGGCCAATGCAGAGGGGCGACATCTGTACACTTGTGATTTTCGGTAACCCCAGAGCCAGAAATCGCAGGGTGTGAGGTCTGGTGACCTAGACGGCCAGGCCTTCGGAAAGTGTCGGCTCAACACTCGATTTGCACCAAAGGTATCTTGCTTAATGGAACGTGCGATGTGGGGTGGTGCTCCATCCTGCATAAATGTGCACAGATTCTCTGCATCCAGCTCTTGCAAGCTAGGGATAACGTACGTTCGTAACATGTTAGCATAACGTGCACCTGTCACTGAAACGGTTTCGAAGGAGGTGCCGCGGACCTCTTCAAATAATAAAAGGACCAATAATGAAGGAAGCCGTGAATCCGCACCACACTGACACTTTCTGCTGATGAAGTGGCGTTTCAACGACTGCTCGGGGGTGTTCCGTGGCCAAGAAGTGGGAGTTGTGCGTGTTTACCACTCCGTTTCTGAAAAGGTGTGCCTCATCAGTCCATAAATACTGCGCAACACTCAAAAACCTGCGGCAGGCGATCAAGTCAAAATGGTCTGGAAAGTTAACGCAAAGTGTGGTTCTCTTGCGTGATAACGCAACGCCGCCTACATCCAGTCAACGTCACAGGCGCTAAACTTGCCAAACTACGATGGGACGTCCTGCCCCATCCGCCTTGCATTCCGGGAATGTCACCTTGCGACTACCACATTTTGGCCCCCTAAAAAACAGTTGAAAAGACGCCGCTTTATAAACAACGGCGAGGTCAAACAGGTAGTCTTGGATTGTTTCACCAAGCAGCCGTCTTCATTCTTTGATCATGCCAACCTGCCATCCGTTCCCTAGTGTCAAGACGGGATGCTTGGCTAAATCTAAATGCCCATGTCGATTATTTCCGGTTTTAGCTTATCCACTGTGGCATACTACAGATGTGAAAACATGTGTCAAGGCGACAAATCTGCAGTGAGACATTCTGTCGGTGTAGCTCAATTGGAAGAGCGCCTTACTCCGGAGTGAGGGGCACGGCTTCCATGCCAGTCGCGGATTAACTTGTGTTTTCACACCACGTAAGTTACCATGTTCATTGCCACTTTCATTTGAACGAACCAAATATCTAGCAGATGCCTAGGAACATATAAAAGCATCTTTGTAGTTCTTAAAACTCAACAGCTAGCTGGGAATAACAGTCTAACTTTTGGGCAAGTGGGATAAAAGTACAATGGGTTTAGGTGAAGTGTGAAAATGCTGGAAATAACAGTCTTACTTTTGGGCAAGTGGGAAAAAAGTGCAATGGGTTTAGGTGAAGTGTGAAAATGCTGAAAATTTTACTATGTCCAACAGCTAGCTGGGAAAAACAGTCTAACTTTTTAGGCAAGCAAAATATAGAAAAAAAAACGGGTCTTCGAAAAATGCGAAAACGTTGAAAATTTTACTAAGTGAAGCAGCTAGCAGGGAACAACAGCCTAACTTTTTTAGGTAAGTGTTAAAAAAAAGAACAATGGGTTTTTGAAAAGTGCTAATATGCTGAAATAAAAAAACGCCATGGACACCGGAAGTTTCTAAAACTCGGAAACTTCCGGTGTCCATGGCGTTTGCAAAGCCATTTTCGCACTCTGCGAGTAAAGTTGGCTAAAAAAAAGGGCCCTTTCCAGGGCACTTTAGTGAAAAGCTGGGTGTTTTTCGCGTGAAATCTATTTGGTGTTCGTTCTTTTTTTTTTCTCTCCCTCTCCCTTTTCCTGGCCGTTTCATTCCTTCCTTCCTTCCTGCGTTTTGGAGTCTATGTTCTCTTCGATCAATAATATCAGGTACTGTTTGTAGGGTAGCTTACCTCTTATATTCTTAACGGGGAACCTTATACTCCTAAAACTCTAACTTTCCAGAACTTTTTTTATTAGAATCTTTTCTATCAGTGCACTCTGTTCCCGCTCTTTTTCTTCTAAGTTTTCTGTCTTTCCATGAGACGCAGCACGTTGCAGGCTGATTGGACTTTAAACCTTGTTTAGGAATTCGTCGTTTCGTTTCGTGGGGTCATTTACAAAATTAAAAGTAAATTAATTCCTGGAGATGTCATCATCAACAACCATGGGACAAATGCCTGTAGAAAGCGGCCACCAGATGGCAGTAGGTTACAATTGTCTTGTATTTTTACTACAAGGGCGTCGCCACCAACCTGGTAAACCCTGTCAGGGAAGGGGGCCAGGAGCTAAGTGCGTCCGGGGCAAACTTCAGATGGAAACATATAAAAACTGGGAACATATAAAACATCTTTGGAATTTATTCTTGCATCCCCACTCGCCCGGGGAGGCTGCGGAAGACCCCGGAAAAACCGCAGACTAGATGACCGATAGGACCAGGTTCGAACACCCGTTAGGAACGTTTGCCTCCCACACTAAGTACACCACGTTAGTCAACTGCCTATGCCAGTGGTTCTGGATTTATGCCAAATATTAAAAAATATTCCAGAAAATCATCAGAGACTTTGAAATCATCCGAGACTTGGGAAATTTCTTAATAAGCAGAATAATGTTCTAGTATCATTTGAAAAAACAAATCTTTAACGATTTTGGAAGATTTGCTAACACGATAAAAAATCTAGTACTACTTCTGAAATAATATTATCAAACTTTCAAGTTAGAGACATTGGGAAAAATTATCCAACTGTTTTAATAACATCTTTATAAAAAATCAAAGATCAGCAGTTATTTTCAAAACCCGTCAAACATTGGGAACATTTAGAGAAAAACATGAAATTTGTCGTAACATATGCGGATTTTATCAGAGATTTAACTACCTTCGAAAATAATCACCGGAATTCTAGGAGTACTGATTAACTAAGATAATAAAGATAACATCTTGCATTCCTCACTGCTTTACCGCATTTTACAGATAATTATTAATTAATTTTTTCTACAGAATTTAACTTCTACACTCTTCTACGAAGCGCAGTATTTAATTATATGTAGGTGCTAATTTGCTGTCGCAAGCAACATTTGATTTCCCGCGGTTTTTAAGAAAAAAATAACTGGCGAGATATTCGCAAGTATTACATTTCCTAAAAACGTTAATAAGCTTCCTGTTACGACAGTTAAAATCAATCGTGAGTAAGAAATGCGGTTATGAAACATTACGTAACAATAAAGATCAGCTGGTTCATTTTTTTTAAAGTTGTTATTCAGGTTTGTTGTTCCACACAGCTATGAACGTTGCCAGATTAATTTTCACGAACCGCGTAATCGCATGTTACTCTGTCACTCCAAATTACATGCAAGATGATAACAGATGGCGCGTTCCATTTACTTAACTGGACGTTGTTGAAATTTGTTATTCTTGTGAAAGCTAAGAGGGGGAAAATATTAATAATCTTGGGATTAAACAACAACTCTTAAATTAACTTTTTTTTCCGCCCCGAGTAAATAGCTTCTTTTTTATTAGGGAAATATGAGAATGGCGAAACGTACAGGAATTCGGAATTTATTCTAACGTAAAATAATTATTTTCATAATCTTGAGAAAAAAGGTGGAAACGAGTTCCCTCTGCCGCTAAACAATAAAGCAGGTAATATTATTCTTGATGTTTCTCAGCTCACTTTTAGGAAAAGGGATGAAAACACAGCTGGAATATTTACCATCATTTTCATATTTCATATCTGACATTCTGACTTCCAAGTGAAATGTTTATAAAATCTGTACAAATAGTAAACTATATACTGAAAAGTTTGAAAATTTAACGATCAAATCATATGTAGAGGATTTTAGGAAGGGAGTGTCTGACCCCAGTCTTAAACAACCCTTAGAAATAGAAAGCTAGGAGATTTGGGCTAGAGTGCCTGATAGCAAAGTGACACGGAAGCGAGGTAGAAAGGGGGAGGATGACGCCTTTTTCTTATTACAAGGGGGGCTAGTACCAGGGGTCCGACGGCTTAACGTGCTCATCTGACGCACGGCGGGTATTTAGTGATTCGAGCGATCGTACCAGCTGGGATCGAACCTGAGATTTCTCTTGGGCAGACATGAACGTTGACCACTAGGCCATCGGCGCCCGATAATTTAACGAAAATCACATGCGTAATTATATACCAATATACAAAATTGCCTCAGATCCTGTAATTTGCTGACTGCCTGTGGCTCCAGAAAGCGTTAGCAGTCAGCAGATTACCTGGAATTGTAAAACAAGAAAATATTAATTTACTGTATTTTTCGTCATATAATCCGCGGATTATATAACTTTGTAACGCAGATTATACGCCGATACGGATCATACTTTTTTTAAAGAGAATAACGTTTTCGTGGAGTTACGATTTTTTAAAAAAATCCGCTTAATTATTCCCGTTTTATTTTTGAAAAGAGAAAAATATATTCCAAAGAAAAATGCGCGCTGTGGAATTGTGTAATCGATACTGGTGCCCACGGAGTGAATAATGATTTGCCATGCAACAATATTGTCGTCTCTTTCTTAAATCAACGGATATTTCCACCGACCGACGTCAAACACACCAACACCATGTCGTAAAATGATACTTCCTTTGCGTTCTTTTACAGTGCGATTGTCCAGGGCAAGGTACAGGCAAACGCCATTCGCCTGCTTCTCAGCTGATTCACCCTCTCAGTGCGAAGTTCACTGCACGACTAAGAGTTACTTTTCACATCGCATCTCTTACATTGATCATTCAGAGGTTTTTGATTGATGTGCTAACATCCAGTTCCCTTGACACTTCATGTCGAAATTAACTCCTTATTTGTTAATATGGATAGATTTAATATTAAGGAGGTTGAGAATGACGTCGAGGCCAATAAATAAGTGCTTGTTGAAAACAACAAGGGGAACCGTGAATGGTGGAAATTCTTTCGTCTCGTTAAGGAACCGGTGAATAATTCTGTGCTGTTTGGTGTTGCTTGTTGCTCAAACTGTGGAAAGTGTATAATTACAAAGAAAGATGTTGACGGTGTAATAAGGATTATGGAACCAAAGATCTAACGGACCACATGAAAGTATGCTCACCTCCATCAAAGCGTGGAAATCTAATAACATTTAAAAAATACATTATTGTAATCGTAAATAATGATTCCCATTTGTAATACACTCACGATTACGGTCATAATCAGCCATTGCTCCTGCGCAAAATAGTGGCACTAAAATTTAGCAAGTAACCAAATTTTATTATTAAAAAAAGATTTCAGGTATTAAACATCAAGCAGTTATTGGGATGAATACATATATTGCGTTTATATGTATACAGGGTGATTCAGCTAAGCGTGTGCAAACTTCTGGGAGGGGCAGGTTGCACAAAGACAAATCGGAATCACATAGCAATGTAGGGTCGAAAACGCCATCTTCATGCGGTAGATGGCGTTGTTCGGCAGCGAGACTGCTCATACGCTCTTTCAGGATACCGTCATTTGTAAACCGTCCGCAGAAGTGATATACTGATTTTCATTTTCCCGTTCCGCCAGTATGCTTGGCTCCACGGGGACTAATGGAACTCCTTAGGTTTACTTGCAATGTTGCAATAATTTTCCTGCCTTGAGACACTGGTTCGGGCCTGGGCCATCCACGTGGTCCAGTGACCATCCCCCGAGATCTCTGCTGGCCGCCAACCTAGCGCACTTTGGCTGGGTTCCCGCACTGGCTGGCGTTATAGGCCGTTAAAATTTGAGGGTTGACTGGGAGATTGTTTACCCCTCGAACAGCTTCAGTATGAAACAAAGTGTATTTACAAGGTATTTACATGGGTACTACTCTTACCTTTTGTCTTCTTTGTCTTCTGCCTTCATTCCGTATCCGAGTCGCTTTCAGTGTGCACGTTTACCTCTTGCGACTCGGTCCCCTTTGACTGGGGAAAATGGTATGTTGCTGGAGGGTTAGCCTCTCTACTAGGGCTATGATCCCCTCCTGTTTACGGAGGATTGGATGAGCAGATCGAATCTCCGCGTTTTTTGCACACCTGGGATCAGTGTGTTTCTCCATTCGGCAAAGCCACTGCATACAAGCACGCAGTGGTCTATGCTTGCCGATCGTATTCTACAGGGACAAGTGCAGTTCCTGATTACAAATCTGCATAAGTATTCAGGGCAGATGCCATGGCCGCTGAGCATTTGATTCAGGAACTTGTTTGGTTGCGCTCGCTTGGTCGAGACCTTTGGAAACACTTTATGTGTCTTTCGACCTGTGTCTCCCGTGTCCCATCAAACCTGCGCGGAGTTCTGCATTGTACGTCGACCTTCTCTTTCAGCGTGGCTTCCTCCGCCAGCTGGGCCGCCCGTTTGTTTTCCTGGGTCCCGACATGGTTTCGCACCCAGTGGAAATTAACTGCCCTATCTCCCTCCGCTCACAAGAGGGTTTTAATACTCTGGACGATGGGGTTTCTCCTTCTGAATCTACTCAGAGCCTGCAGTGCTGCCTTACTGTCTGAGTAGAGTTTTATTACTTCGTCGCTTCGCTTGGGGATAGCCCAGGTGAGTGCCTTTTCTATAGCCAGAGATTCTGCTTGGAAGACAGAAGCATTCTGCAATAGTTTTACACATTCTGCGGTCGCTTCGTTTCCATCCGAGAGCGCGCAGAAGCCTGCACCCACTTGTCCCCTTAGCTTTAAGCCATCTGTGAATAGCCCATGCCCAACTCCCGTGGGCTTCGACTTGTCCCACGGTGGGCAAATGTCCTCTGCCGGATCGATGTTCCAGTCCACTCTTTTCATCTCCATCGCGGAGGCTCAATGTGGAACACAGAGAAGGTAGGTGTCCTCGCCTGACCTTACGCAGTGCATTGCTGCCTCTCTTTTCACTACTAGGTCTGCCAGCTCACACCCCGCCAGCACTTGAAGTTCAAGGGCTGAGTTTGTGCGAAAGCAGGTAGGATGGCTAAGTTCACGAAAGCGGAAATGGCTGATATGCACCTTCCATACGGAGCAGCGGACGGCAACGGACGAGCCGCCGTGCACGAACCGTACCCGATGAGACGAGTGCCAGGTTATGCGACATTGGTTCTTTCCAGGGGCCTGCCAGGTTTTGGGAACGATGGGTACGCACTCCTGCCATCGAAGAGAATGTGTTAAGTCATGCAGCAGACATTCCAAGTGCCAGCACACGAACAATTGCCCATCGGCTCAGTCTGTCCCAATCCACCGTATGTCGGGTTCTGCACGAAGACCAATTGCATCCATATCATGTGCAGTGCGTTCAGACACTAATCCCTGAGGATTTCCTTCAGCGCATTGCATTTGCGCAATGATACCTGTAACGGAATGCGGCAGAACTCCAATTTCCTGTTTCTGTGCTGTTTACAGACGAAGCGTGCTTTACACGGGAAGGTTGCTTCAATGCACATAACGCGCATGTAACAGCTCGTGGTCGCACCTTTGAACACCTTCTGTAACCTCAATTCATTTCGTAAATGTCTTGTGAGCAATAAAAAGCATTTTGCTGTCTTACGTGCTGCTCTTTCATTTCTCGTTCTCTCTGTTCACTAGCACATGAAGATGGCGTTTCCGACCCTGCATTGCTATGTGATTCCGATTTGTCTTTGTGCAACCTACCCCTCCCAGAAGTTTGTACACGCTTAGCTGAATCACCCTGTATATATATATATAAATTGAGTTTCAAATTCATAGTTCAAAGCAAATTTGTCCAGGTCAGTTACGGGTCCAGATCGGGTCGGGTTATGGGACGTCCGGGTCCGAAATTTTTGACCAGTTTCCAACCCTTATCACTAGGCAGTACATCAAGAGTTGCGCTTGCCACAGTCAAAACTGCGGTCCTTAAGCGGTTTCTTCTTTTTTAACTGAAAAAAAGGCTTATATGCTCATACAATTTAATTTCAAATTCAAAATACAATAGCGTTTGAATTTCCAAAATAGTAATAACATAAATTGAGATGCTCACAACGCTGATGTCACTTGTCGACTGTCCCACAGAATGGATTAGCAGTGAGTGACACATAACTTGACCAGAGTTGAGTAGCAAGCACCAGATGTACTATGCAGGAGTCCCTCTGCAGCTTAATCAGTTAAAACAATTCACTCCGGAGAGAAGAGACTCGGTTTCGATCTCAGTCACCGACAAATTCCTGTTTTCACATTACTTATTTGTATCGTGCTTTTTTTGTGTCGTTCACTTGGTCGACAAATAGCGTAGTTTCCTCAGGATAGGTTATCTACACTGAGTCATCAAAAGTATTCAGACTCCAAAAGGTTTTGGGACAAATGTCTTTATTATCGCAAATAGTAATTAGTTGATCCACCTTTTATTTGCATGAAAGCGAGTTTTCGTCTAGATATCGTATCAACCAATTTCCTGTAGGTCTCGGCAGGAATGGCTCGCTATTCGTCCTGCAAGGCTTCTGCCAGAATGAAGAGCAAAGACGGTCGGTGGGGTCGATTTCGTATCCGACGCTCTAGTTCATCCCAGAGGTGGTCTATGGGATTTGAGTAGTCCAGTCTATTAATTCCACCTCATTTTCAAGAAACAAGTCTTGCATACGCCATGCAGTGTGACAGGAAGCTCGATCGTGTTGGAAGAGACAATGGTCGTTTCCATAATACTGCCGCATTGTTGGTAGTGTAGAATTATCCAGAACGTCGATGTGCAATCCAGAGTTCACGGTTTGTGTTATAATAACCAATGGGCCGAGTCCCATCCACGAAAATCAACTTCATAAAATGATTGAGCCTCCGCCGAACTTAACAGTTGGAACAACACAGTCCAATGAAAATCGTTCGCCGGGTTGACAACCAATCCAAACACGCACATCAGATTGGAAGAGTGAAAAGCGTGACTCACCACTCTAAAGAAGAGCTTTCCAGTCGCTCACAGTCCAGGAACCGCGGGAGACACACCGGTCGAAAGGGCGCTTCGCATTTATGGTAGTTATATGTGGTTGGTGTGCCGCTGCTCTACCATAATGACCCGCACGTTTGAAGATAGTTATGGTACTAACCGAGCCACATAAGCATTTCCTACTTCAGCAGCGATGGGAACGGCAGAGGAAGAACGGGATTTCTTAACAGGTCTTATCATGGGTCTTCTGTCACGTTCCGTCAGTTTGTGCGACCTTGGTGAACCTTTTTGTTATTATTATTTTTTATTTTGCTGTAATTGTACGATCCTGCTTCCAACTCTTCAAGACATTATTTACAGTCGATTTTGGTATGTTCACTTTAGCTGCACTGCTCCATATGAGAACGTTACTCAAATGACATCCTATGACCAGCCCACGCTGGAACTCGGAAAGTTCAGCTAAAATGTTCCGTATGGAAACGTTATTCAAATGACATCCTATGTCCAGCTTACGCTGGAACTCGGAAGGTTCAGCTTCAATGTCCCGTATGGAAACGTTACTCAAATGACATCCTATGACCAGCCCACGCTGGAACTCGGAAAGATCAGCTCCAATGTTCCGCATGGAAATGTTATTCAAATGACATCCTATGTCCAGCTTACGCTGGAACTCGGAAAGTTCAGCTGTAATGTCCCGTATGGAAACGTTACTCAAATGACACCCTATGATCAGCCCACACTGGAACTCGGAAAGTTCAGCTGCACTGCTCTGTATGGGAACGTTACTGAAATGACATCCTATGACCCTAATTACATGCTAATAGTTTATAGAAATGTATGTGTGCCAAAAGCTAAGTCAAGAAAAGTCGCCCATGTAACATAGCAGACAGAGACCAAAGTGTCGTGTAGAATGTTCTAGAAGCGGAAAAAATGGGTTAGACGTTTGTAGAATGTTCCAGAATGACCGCGCATTGAGAAGTTGGAGAGCTTTATGTAAATCAATAATATTTCAGAAGTTTCAGGTCCTGTCGTGAAGTATATATAAATGAGTCAGTCGCTCGCTAGTCCAGTGTTCGTATCGGACAAGTAATGGGCAACGACACGTGAGAAGTACGGCAAAAATGTCAAGAGTTTGCAATTTTTGTAATATTCGGCAGTGCACACTAAGTTGCTGAACTGTGCGTGCGGTGCTAATATGTGCTTGTGACTACAGTTGGGTAATTATTTTGGACAGTGAAACGTACGTACTGGATGAGAATACTGTACTGAAGGTGGACGAAATGAGTATCTCTAACCAAAATAAACATTTCATTCGTACTTACTTCATATGTATTATTTCTTTCAAATCACTTCCCTTGCGGCGAAGACGGGGCAACTACTCATGTCATACACGTACAATCTCCAATACCTACATACACGCATTTGAGGTCCAAGGGGTGGAACACTTGTCGAATAACCTACACAACGCGTAAGGGTGTACTTGCTGCTGGTTTATTCACGTTGTATTTTTACCCATAAGTTACAGGTTAATTACCAACGCATAGTTAACCATTAATTATTACAATTATCATGGATAACTGCTACATGTCATAACAATTACCATGTAATTCTAATGACCAGTTCACCATTACCATGTAATGGTAACGCTAAGTTCTTGTTCCCATTACCATTACGCTGTATGCATTACCGATTAATGCAATTACGATTTTGCCCAACTCTGCTTTATATACGTACCTCTCCACTTCGAGCGCACCTTCGTGCGCAACCGTTCTTTGCACTTAGGAAAATATTTGGTAGTGTCAGAAAAATTTTGATAATATAGTGTATATTCTACATCGCATAGAATTTCATTCCACTAGGAACCGCTTCATATCAATATAAGGTGAACGTGCTCCTTCGTATGGCTGGTGATTCAAGCTATGCCTTATGTGTATCCTTTGTTGTTTTGTTAGGTGCTTTAGCGCGCATTTTCTGTACCTCTGTGTCCTGTGTTGTAAGAGGAGGTTTGTGGCGCATGAGTAGCTTCTTACGGGACCGAAATATTTTTTTCTGCAGAAATCTATGCATTTTATAAGCGCTGGAGTACTTTCAGGTCTGATGAAGAGGTGGAACAGGTGGCGTATGAGTTGTTTCACACGCGACCGAAAGAGTTTTTTTCTGCAGAAGTCTGTACACTTTATAAGCGCTGGAGGACTTTCAGTCTGATGAAGAGGTGGAACAGGAGGCTCATAAGTGGCTTCATACGCAGCCGAAATACTTTTTTCTGCAGAAATCCACACAATTTATAAGCGCTGGAGGACTTTCAGGTCTGATGAAGAGGTGGAACAGGTGGCGTATGAGTGGCTTCACACGCAACCGAACGAATTTTTTTCTGCAGAAATTTATACACTTTATCAGCACTGGAGGACTTTCACGTCTGATGAAGAGGCCAAACAGGAGGCTCATAAGTGGCTTCACACGCAGCAGAAATAATTTTTTTCTGCAGAAATCTACACAATGTATAAGCGCTGGAGGACTTTAAGGTCTGATGAAGAGGTGAAACAGGTGGCGTATGAGTGGCTTCACACGCGACCGAAAGAATTTTTTTCTGCAGAAATCTATACACTTTATAAGCGCTGGAGGACTTTCAGTCTGATGAAGTGATGGAACAGGAGGGTCATAAGTGGCTTCATATGCAGCCGAAATATTTTTTCCCGCAGAAATCCACACAATTTGTAAGCACTGGAGGACTTTCAGGTCTGATGAAGAGGTGGGACAGGTGACTTATGAGTGGCTTCACACGCGACCGAACGAATTTTTTTCTTCAGAAATTTATACACTTTATAAGCGCTGGAGGTCTTTCATGTCTGATGAAGAGGTGTAACAGAAGGCTCATAAGTGGCTTCACACGCAGCCGAAATAATGTTTTTCTGCAGAAATCTACACAATGTATAAGCGCTGGAGGACTTTCAGGTCTGATGAAGAGGTTCTGAAACAGTAGGCGCATGAGTGGATTCACACGCGACCGAAATAATTTTTTTCTGCAGAAATCTATACACTTTATAAGCGCTGGAGGACTTTCAGGTCCGATGAAGAGGTGGTACAGGTGGCGTATGAGTGGCTTCACACGCGACCGAAAGAATTTTTTCTGCAGAAATCTATTGCATAAAATGGAGATTACATTCAAGCATGATACAAGTCTGTACTACTTATGTTCAGTAAATTGTGATAAAAAATAACTTTAAATTTTTCATTTCACTCTTCCTTGTACAGTTTGTAGCAGAGACATAAATTACGACCAATATATGGAATACAGAATCTAGACATTACAAAACTATGCAAATCTTATTTGTTCACTCATTTCGCCAAAACGAAATTTGCAAAAGTTTTAGCTTTATCTAAGTTACTCTAATTTTATTCAAGTTTCCTTTTTTGTACTGATAGTGGGAAGAACTCTTTAAACGATAATAACCTGAGTCGCAAATAGCCTTAACAGTGATCTCGCAAATGTTTTAGTTTTGTGAGTTTCATCTAAAAATAATTCAAACGCATTTTCCTAATGAAGCATCTTTTCATTTAAGGCAATCCTGTAAGTTTCATTGAAAGTAAAAATAAACACGTTTTTCTATGAAGATACAAACTAGAACGATACTTGTTTTCTTAGAATGCCTTTGAAATTAATGCTTTTTTTTCTTACCTTGAGATCTTCAAAAATGAAAAGTAAAGTCGTTTATTCCATGCGCACATTTTATTTCCTCGATTGTTTCTTTGAAGACACTTGCTTACAACTAATCTTGGAGAGTGTGTTCTATCCATTACAAGATTAGATTTTTCAGAACTTTTTGTTTTAATCTTTAGTCAAAATTTGCTTTGCAGACATTCAGGATTATCCTATTTCAAAGAGGATGACTGATTAAAAAAACTGAACTTAAAAGCACCGGAGTATTGACTCTTTTTCAGTGATTACCTCTGTGAGAAACATTTTATGTCTATTTCGTCGAAATCGATTGTTCTTCGTTAAAATTGTATTTTATTGGGCAGAATGCGAATATGGATAAAATAAAAAAACACTTTTTTGTCAGGAATGAACTGATTTAAAAATTAAAGAGAAACAAATACTACGAGAGTAGATATTTGAAGATCAAAACACACCTGTCTCGGAGAAATTAATTTAAACGAAATAAAGTACACCCCGCTTATAACAACAAGATCCGGTCCCAACGGAAATCCTAGCTAAATCCCGGAACTCACGAAATCCGTTTCTGGGTGAAAATTCCTACAATGCAAAAATATGAAAACGTGATAATATCCATATACGTTCATATTATATATCTATAACAGCTGGGTGTACCTGAAAGATTTCATTAACTAATTGCATTACTATTATCGATAATTAATTAAATCTTTCAAGTATATTCAACTTGATGTGTAGCTGAGACTGGTCGCTCTTTAACAACACACGCAGCACCGATTCTCTCAATGCAACGCTTGCTTGAAATGTGAAAGGGAACTAGACACAATTCCTGGAATTGTTATCTCCTATTTCTTCTACGGCGGCATTCCCATTCCATTACTTCCCTATCTGTCTCTGCAGTCGTCGCCCATAGATCCACTTAGATCTGAATTTGCCGCATCTTTCCTCGTCTTGCGTACGAGAAAGTAGATTGATTACCTTTCTGCTAACACCCAAAGCGGGGTGGTTGGCAAAAAGGGTCTCTTGCACAACTTGGTTGTTGAGAATTTGAAGTGCAGCACCATCTCGTTGCTTTTCTATCAACACTCTTCCACTAGCATACAAGGATTCCCCTACGCTGCTGCATTTTCGTCCTGCATGCCATCAACCCTATTCCTCCATTCCAGGATAGTGCGAAACAGATTTGCTTTCCCTTGTTAAATATGAAATTTCACTAAATTTTGTAATTTTTCTTGTTGAATGCGATCGTCTTAGTTTGTTTGTTCTCCTCCGTTTAAACCCTTCGTTAAATTTTCTTCGTTAAAAAGAATCCAATTAGATTCGAATCAACATTATACTGATATAGGAGTTAACGAAAAATTCCAGTTTTGCACCTCAAATCCGTGATCTTGCTAGATGCGAACTCGTTGTACGCGGGTTATACTGTTTATCGAACACTGTGAGAGAGAAATAAATTAGTTCAGGACACCTACATATCTATCGCTTGCTAGTCGCTTTTTTCTTTTCATTTTGTTCCGCATTAAACTCAGATGAAGCTGTACATTCATGATTTAGGAGTACAGGCTGAACTGATTGTATGGACAAAGCAGCGGCCAACGTGTGATCTTTCCCACAGTGTTATTACACAGTCGAGTCATATTTTTGTGACCACATCCTACTTTTGACGTCAACAGAGCGTAGCCAATGAAAGAAGGCACGTGTCATGAGCTGGCTTGAAGGCTATATAAAGTGTGCTGTAGGCAATTTGAAAACATATCACTCGTAGCTGTCATTAATAAAAGGAGCGATTTACCACATTTGCAAAAAGCGATGATTATCGACTTTCGAGACAAAATTTGCAGTATTTCTAAAACAGCACAGTTTGTGATGAGTTCGCGGGCTGCTGTAGTTAAAGTGTACCGTGATTGAAGAAATGGCACCATTGCGAATAAGCGAAGTGGAAACTGCGGAACACCACGTGCCATTGATGTGAAAGGTGAACGTGGGCTTCGAAGGTACATGAGAGCAGATCGACACGCTGCAGTGGAGTAACTCACTGGCTTAATGAGCCAGGGGGCTACCGGAGGTGTGTCTAAAACGCGACAGTTGAGGGAACCCTGCTGCGTATGGGGCTCCGATTCAGGCGGATGGTCACTGCACCTACGTTAGCGAAGGTGCATAGGCAGAAAAGGCTTACATTTTCACGGCAGTGTCGGAATTTTTTTCTATTGGAGGTTTAGCGGCCACCGTGAGCAACTCAATGGGATATAAGCAGTCGCCTCTCCCTATTTTAGTGTCACTAGTTCCAGAGAAGGGAGAGAGCCAGTGCCGTAAGGCAAACACAACATCCATGCCTCACCGGGATTCGAACTCGGACCGCTTTCGGACGAATGGTCATAAGCCATTGCTCAGACAACTGCGCCACCGGGTGGCATATTAGAATTGGACCTCCGCTGATTGGCAACGGATTGCCTTCTCCGATGAGTCACGTTTTCTGCTTCATCGAACGGATGGACGTTGGCGTATAAGGCGAGAAACATCGTAGAACAAACACACTTCAACCATTGCTGGAAGAACACAAGCTGGTTGGGGTAGAGTTATGGTCTAGGGAATGTTTTCGCAGCATTCTCTAGGTCCACTGGTACCTGTGGAAGGCACTATGAACCGAATTCGTTATGAATGCATCCTTGCAGAGCACGTAACCCATACTTGCTGATTGTCTCCCTGTGGCGGATGGGATTTTTCAGAACGACAAGGCGGCGTGTCACACAGCCAGAAATGTCCGAGAGTGTTTGGAAGAGCACGATGGTGACTGCTAAGTACTTCCTTGGCCCTCTAATTCCGCAGACGCTAACCCAATTGAGAATCTGTGGGACCACCTCGATCGTGTTGTTCGCTCTATGGATCCTCTGCCACGCACCCTCCATCAGCCGTTAGATACACTACAGTCTGCACGGCTCCGCATACCTGTGAACAAGCCGTCTAGCTGTTGTCCGCGCTGCACACGGCGATTACACTGAATATTAACTGGTGGTCACAATAATGTGACTCGACCATGCAGATTCCTACAAAAGGGCAATGCATGTTAATAAGATGCCTTTTAAAATGTTGTTTGTTTTCAAACTAAGGTTTTTCCATATCCAATTGTTTAATCACTAGCGCTGAAATTCCTACCTGTATCATCATCATCATCATTGTCAACCATTATCAATCCACTGCTGGACGAAGGTCTCCCCAAGTTTCCTCCACAACGGTCTGTCTTGTGCCAGTCTCCTCCATGTCACTCCCGCATACTTTCGAATTTCATCCACCCATCTCCCATGTGGTCTTTTTCTGGGTCTTTTCCTGTCCCTTGGAATCCAATCTAAAATTTCGGCTGTCCATCTATGGTCTGTCCTTCTGGCAGTATGTCCAGCCCATTGCCATTTCAGGGATTTAACCCTGATCATGATGTCTTCCACTCTCGTCATTTTTCGGATCCACGAGTTTCTCTTCTTATCTCTCCTGGTTATACCAAGCATGCACCTCTCCATGCTACTTTGAGTTGTCTGCAGCCTTTGTATGTCTCTTTTAGTTAAGGTCCACGTCTCTGCACCATACGTAAGCACTGGAAGGATGCATTGATCAAACACTTTTCTTTTAAGACATAATGGCATATTGCTCTTGAAAATTATGCTGTTTCTTCCAAAAGCTCTCCAGGCAAGTTTTGTACGCCGATTAATTTCTTCATCAATGTGACCCTCACTTGATATCTGCTGTCCAAGATAAACATACGTATCTGTTATCTCCAGTTTTTCTCCATCAATCGATAAATCTTCATTTCTTGTAAAAGCATTGAACATCACTTTTGTCTTCTGAAAGTTCATTTTTAATCCCACTTCTTTACTCTTGTCAGCAAGTTCCTGGATCATACTCTGCAGCTCTGATGGGGTAGTTGCAAAAATGACTACGTCATCAGCAAAACGAAGGTGGGTTAGATAATCTCCATTAATCTTTATCCCTTTGTTTTCCCAGTTCAGTGATTGAAAGACATTTTCCAATGTGGCATTAAAGAGCTTCGGAGACATGGTGTCACCTTGTCTCACTCCCTTTCCAATTTTTATGTGTGTTGTATTTTCAAACAGCCGAATCTTTGCACTTGCATTTTCATAGATGTTATTAACAATATTAATGTATGCATCTTCAATACCGCAGGATTTCAGAGCCGTGGTAACTGCTGATGGTTTCACCGAATCAAAGGCTTTTTCATAATCGATAAAAGCCATGCACAATGGAAGTTCATATTCCCTCGCTCTTTCAATTAGTTCTCTCAGTACGTGGATATGATCTATTGTGCTGTAGCCACTCCTGAATCCAGCTTGTTCTCTCGGTTGAGCCATGTCCAGTGTTACCTTCAAGCGGTGTGAAAGAACTTTAGTGAAGATTTTATAAACCACTGATAGGAGGCTGATAGGTCTGTAGTTCCTGAGATCCTCAATGTCACCTTTTTTATGTAGCAGGATCATTGTAGCATTGTTCCAATCCTCAGGAATCTTCCCTTCATTAAGGCATCGAGTGAAAATTTGGGCGAGTACTGTTTCGATTTCTCCACTTGCTTCTTGTATGATGTCTACAGTAATTCCATCTTCTCCTGGAGCTTTCCCCCGCTTCATGTTCTTGATTGCATGAGCAACTTCTGCTGGGAGGACTGGAAGAACTCTGGTACCTTTCATGATGTCTGGAGTACATGTATCATCCCTTTCATATAATTTGGAGTAGAAATCTTTCACTCTTGTCAAAATTTCGCCTCTATTTCTTGTTATAGAACCATCTTCTTTTCTCAGAGCCATAATCTGTTTTCTTCCCTTACTGAGATGTCCCTTTGCTATCTTAAGGCTTTGGTTGTTTTCAATTGCTTTCCTCACTAGCTCACAGTTGAATTTCCTTACGTCTTCAGTGATACTTTTTCGTGTTGTCTTGCATAGCTCTATATATTCCACTTTGGAAGTCACATCTTCTTTAGTGGTCCTCATCTCTCTTCTTTTTTGCATCAACATTTTGGTTTTTCCTGATAATTTGTTCACATGCAACTTGTTCTTAGACCCAGCTAATTTTGTTGCTGTTTCCATTAGAGCTTTGGTTACTTTTCTGTTAACTTCCGAAATATCCACTTCTTACTTCCGAAATATCCACTTCTACCTGTATAGAATGTTTTTAATCTTGTATTTCCATCAAGTTAGTTTTCGTCATTATCACATTTCTATAATTTAGTTTTCCTCCAGAATATTATAAAAATGATGTATTTTCAACCACGAATCTGTGGTGGTCACTCTTCAGTCAAAGACTAAAAATAAATGAACACTTTTTAAAGGAGCGGAGCGAGAAATGGAGAGATATTTATAGACATACGATTTACAGTCATTTGCAAAAGTTTAAAACCACCTGTTGGTATTGGGAGATTTTTGTCGATTGCATCAGCTACTGTATGTATTACTCAACGTCCTGTCGGTGTTATATAATACTACAGAGGCAGCTGTTTGTAGAGTTATGGGAAGGGTGGAGCGTCAGTTTTCTTCTGGTTTTCATGCTGCGAGGTTTTGTACGTATTTTCTACGTAGCAAAAAATGGGCACAGAAGCGTCTCAGAGGGCACAAATAGTAATTTTATATCATGGAGAATACTCCGAACGTGACATAAGCCGAAAAGTGAATGTGAGCAAAACTGCTATTCATAATACGATCATGAAATATCGTGATAAAGATGAATTTGTCGACCAAAAGAGGAGTGGACGTCCAAGGAAAACAACCCCACATGATGACAATACCATAAGGTGAATAGTTATGCATTCTCCGAGAAGTTCGTGCAAGAAAATCAAGCGCTTTCTACATTCAAAGGTGTCTGATATTAGTATCAGCACTGTTTTCCGACGTCTTAGCAAATATTATGGATTAAAGTCTCATAAACCTGTACGTGAACCTAGACTACCCTCAGTCACGAAAAAGAAGTGACTCCAGTTTGAGAAGCGTCATCAATCGTGCACTGCTGGAAACAGGAGCTAAGTTCTGCTCTCCGATGAGTCAACTGTGCGTCAATTTGAATCACGAGAAACACATGTTCGACAACGAAACGGCAAAAGGTTTGATGAAAAATACACCGTTAGCACCGTGAGACATCCGCCTAGTCAGATGCTATGGAATGCTACATCAGCATCCGGTATTGCTTCGTTATCCTTTTTGCCGACAGGTACTATCATGATTGGTCCTTTTTATGTGGAAATGTGACGTGAGAAGCTGTTAATTCATATGCAAGTGCACAGATGCACAATCTTTATGCATGATGGTGCTCCTTGCCACAGATCAAAGACCGTAAAGGACTACTTGCAGTGGAAATACACAACTGTGCTTGAATGGCCCGCTAATAGTCCCGCCCATCGAAATTTGCGGACCATTTTAAAAGACAAGGTAGCAGAAAAACAGCCATCAAATTCCCAAGCACTGATTGACGCGATAAATTACGTGTGGTGCAAAGACATTTCAAGTGACTACTGCAAATCTCTCATTGAGAGTATGCCACATCGTATTCTGTCCGATATAGAAAACAAATGTGGCCACACAAAGTACTGATTTCAGTCTTTTCGTGTTCCAAAGAATGTAAGTATTCCTCTGTGGTGTTATTTTTCCAAATACCTCTGACTAGTAATTAGTTGTTTCTTTAAAAATCTTAATTTTCAATAAATTGACAGGTGGTCTTGAACTTTTGTAAATGACAGTACATTTCAGAACGTTACGGAGGTACATTTTTCCAGCAGAAAATGTCTACAACATTATCGAAGAAAGAACTATTTTTCATTAGTTTGTCCAATAACGCTTTTTCCAAGAAAATGAGGGATAGTGAGGAAAGCCTGCCTTGTAACTAACGGTGTCTTTCCTTGGTGGATTTTAACTGTTGTCGGGCTGCAAAGCTTCTATAAACCAATGAAATTCTAGCTCTTATCTTCAAATGTAAGACACCGGAGTAAAAATTTGTCATCTGCGGCAAAATATGTAATTTTGATATGATATATAATTTGTGATGTTATAATTGTAATTTTATTTAAACATTTCTGGGTTATATAATAATAAATGTGTTATTTCTTTCTACAAGCAAAATTTTAAGCTGAAAGTTTTGAAAAATTAAAAAAAATCAATGTTTCGAAAGAGAGATGTCAGTGACTGGCAAAAAGGTGTCACAGCATTTTGCCCTTCAAAAGGACACAGTATCAAGGAAGCTGCTGAATTTGCAGGTGTTAGCAAAGGAGCAGTTATAGGTGCTTATAAAGATTGATGTAGGTCAAACTCGACTGAAAGCAAAAGGAAAAACTGCGGACGAAAGGCCATTTTAACAAGTCATGGCCGGCGCAGATTTCCTCGCCTGGTCAACTAAAACAGATTTCAAACACAGCAGGATGTCTTCCAATCTGTTAATAAGGAATTTCACATGCCTATATTTCAGCGAACATTACATAAGGAACTTCATCGAATGGATATCGGGAATAAAGTTGCAAGACTGAAACTTACAAAACAATTCGATATCTTGAGCCAAAGCTCACAAGACATGCAATTTGATCAGTGGAAGGCTGTAATATAGTGTCAGCAGAAGGCTGTCATATATTCAGTGGAAGGCTGTAATACATTATAATGTCAGCGGAAGGCTGTAATATAGTGTCAGCAGAAGGCTGTCATATATTCAGTGGAAGGCTGTAATACATTATATTGTCAGCGGAAGGCTGTAATATATTATATTGTCAGCGGAAGGCTGTAATATAGTGTCAGCAGAAGGCTGTCATATATTCAGTGGAAGGCTGTAATACATTATATTGTCAGCGGAAGGCTGTAATACATTATATTGTCAGCGGAAGGCTGTAATATAGTGTCAGCAGAAGGCTGTCATATATTCAGTGGAAGGCTGTAATACATTATATTGTCAGCGGAAGGCTGTAATACATTATATTGTCAGCGGAAGGCTGTAATATAGTGTCAGCAGAAGGCTGTCATATATTCAGTGGAAGGCTGTAATACATTATATTGTCAGCGGAAGGCTGTAATATAGTGTCAGCAGAAGGCTCTCATATATTCAGTAGAAGGCTGTAATACATTATATTGTCAGCGGAAGGCTGTAATATAGTGTCAGCAGAAGGCTGTCATATATTCAGTGGAAGGCTGTAATACATTATATTGTCAGCGGAAGGCTGTAATACATTATATTGTCAGCGGAAGGCTGTAATATAGTGTCAGCAGAAGGCTGTCATATATTCAGTGGAAGGCTGTAATACATTATATTGTCAGCGGAAGGCTGTAATACATTATATTGTCAGCGGAAGGCTGTAATATAGTGTCAGCAGAAGGCTCTCATATATTCAGTGGAAGGCTGTAATACATTATATTGTCAGCGGAAGGCTGTAATATAGTGTCAGCAGAAGGCTGTCATATATTCAGTGGAAGGCTGTAATACATTATATTGTCAGCGGAAGGCTGTAATACATTATATTGTCAGCGGAAGGCTGTAATATAGTGTCAGCAGAAGGCTGTCATATATTCAGTGGAAGGCTGTAATACATTATATTGTCAGCGGAAGGCTGTAATATAGTGTCAGCAGAAGGCTCTCATATATTCAGTGGAAGGCTGTAATACATTATATTGTCAGCGGAAGGCTGTAATACATTATATTGTCAGCGGAAGGCTGTAATATAGTGTCAGCAGAAGGCTGTCATATATTCAGTGGAAGGCTTCCATATAGTCAGTGGAAGACTGTTAAAGCTCACAGGACATGGACTGTTGGTCAGTGGAAGGCTGTTATATAGTGTTAGTGGAAGGTTGTCGTATAGTCAGTGGAAGGCTGTAAAAGCTCAAAGGACATGGACTGTTTGTTGTTCAGTGGAAAGTTGTCATATGGTCTAATGAATCCAAGTTTTGCCTATACTCAAATGACGCAAGGCGTGGGGTCAACAGCAGGCCTAAAGAAACATTCAATCATGAGTGTGCTCGAACAGTTATTGCCAAAGGAGGTGGGTCTGTAATGCTACAGGGATATTTCAATGGCTGTAAATTAGGTCAACTATAGTAGAACTGAAGAATACGATGAATCAACATGCTTGCAGAGATTATTTAGACAATATACACGGTCAAGTCACATTATTGTGAGCACCAGCTAATATCCAGAGTAGCAGCTGTGTGCAGCGCGGACAGCAGCTGGACGGGCTGGGTGTGACTCAATAAGTTGCTGGACGGTGTTCACAAGTATTTAGAGCCATGCTAGCTGCAGTGCATCTGACAGTTGCTGGAGGATCCATGGTGCGAACAACTCGATCGTGATGGTCCCACAAATGCTCAATTGGGTTTAAGTCTCGGAAATTGGGGAGTCAGGGATTTACTTTGAAGTCTTCATCGTGCTCTTCCAACCACTATCGGACATTTCTAGTTGTGTGACACGTCGCATTGGCGTGATGAAGGATCACATCCGTCCCAGGGAGTATAAAAAGCATCTATCGGTGTACGTGGTCTACAAGGATGGTGTCATAACAAATACGGTCCATAGTGCCTTCCACAGATACGAGTGGACCCAGGAAACGTTCCGCAAACCATAATACTGCTCCCACCAGTTTATATTCTTCCAGCAGTGGTTGAAGAGTATTTGTTCTCCGATGTTTCTCGCCTTATACGCCAGCGTCCGTCTCTTCGGTGAAGCAGAAAACGTGACTCATCGGAGAAGGCAATCCTTTCTCAATCAGCGGAGGTCCAATTCCGATACTGTCATGCAAATATAAACCTTTTCTGCCGATCTTCTTTAGTTAGCATAGGTGCAGTGACCTTCCGTCTGCATCGAAGCCCCATACTCAGCAGGAATAGCTGAGCTGTCATTTTAGGCACACTTTCGGTAGCGGGTTTTTCCTGCAGCAATTCCCAGTGAATCTGGTTTAATTAAGCGCAATAACGTTCTGCAGTGATGGTTTGGCCTCTTGCCAAAAACCTCCGATGAATTTTCCGGCTGTGGACCACCAGACCAGGAGCATCACCTTCTTGGTGCGTAGGGGTGCTTAGGATGTCGTCCAGCAGGCTGTGTCTTGCTTTATCAGTGTGAAGATAATTTCCGATTATTATAAAGGACCCATTTCTCGTCGCAGGTGATGATTCGATGCAGTAGAGCTTCCTGTTTATTCCTGGCAAGCAGTGACGTGCAGACATCCAAACGCCTAGTCTTGTTGGCATTTGTGAACTCATGCAGCAGCCACAGGCTCAGCTTTTTGACCTTATCCAGCGCAGCCAGACGCCGTACAACTGTCGTGAGGTGGACATATACCTCTGCCGCTATCTCACGACACGTTTGTTTGGGGACCGGCTCGTCCAACGTCGGCAGAAACAGAAACAGGTCGATAATCACGTGCTTCGTTTTGCAAGTCCATATTTCCCGTTCGAAACTTCAGAAACCATCGCCGAATGGTTCATTCGTTGGCTGTATTCTTACCAAACGCTTTGTTGACGTTTCGAGCTGCAATTCCGGCAGAATGACCCAGTTCAAATTAATACAGAAAGGTGACTCTCAAATCCGGCGTCTGCATGTTTCTTTGCAAGCCATGTTACCTCCAAACAAACCACGCGTTAACCTTGTTCTTCACACACGTGATAGCTACATATAGTAACTCTGTGACATGAAACCTGCAACACCTGTGGGTGGTTACATTCCTCTGTAGTGGGGGACTGTCTCCATTATTCGTTCGCCCCGAACATTTCATTGCACCAACCCAATGCAGTGGAATGATCAAGCGGTCGTTAAGAATCAGAATCAACGAACATAAAAAGGGACAGAAAAGGCGGTAAATAAAGTAACCACGGCCCTATCTAGGGAAGTTAAATTCAAGCCGCTACTTCTATGTGGGATGATATAAAGAAATTAACTACCTACTCAAATTAACAGCCATTTGAGAAATCTTCGAGATCATTACCAACTGTGACGCATGCAATGACAATGTCTCCCTCGAGTTGCCCCAAATTTGGGACCAGTTCTTCAAATAACGGCTTTTTTACCAGGGTACCGCGTGCCTAACCAACGTGATGCCTCGTGTATTTAAATGAATATTATATCGTATCGATTTGTTTATTGTCAAGTCAAGTCACTGTTGAAATTTCTGAATCGTTCTGATTTTCAGATTGCAGTTTATGTCTATCTTTCTTTAAAAAAAAACCACCTGATTAATGTGCGAAAGCTTGGAAACGTTTCTTTATATACTCTGACGCCAATAAATCGGATTACTAGTATGGTTTTAATATTTTTTAAATATAAGTACATTAAGCTTACTGCGCTCAAGACTTTTACCAAATATTTGTTCACCACATCAGCGCACTCAATCATCTTGTTTCACATATCAAATCAGCTATCGGGAATTTATGACATGTAGTCAAGATACAAAGTGTACCTTGTACAAACGACAAGAGCTTTTACGATCATCGCTTTGAATATTGCATCGAAGCCTGAAAAGCGATCTCCTGGTTCATTTATAATCTTAAAAGTCTGGAAGTTTAGAAAAGTTGGAAATAAAAAGTCGTTTTTCTTTTCGTGGATCATTTGCTGTGAAACAGATGTCAAACAAAATGGAGTTCATTTATTTTCAGTTTGCTTGCTTTTACAGCTAGAATAGACTCCTATCATTTTCACTCGTGTTTATTTTGTGACAAAGGAAGCTTTTTTTTTTTTTTCCTGGACAGGAACTACGTTGGGAGCACGAAGTTTTGCAACTCATTTCCCGCAGTCTCAGTCAGTTAACTGCAGTTTGCACTTTGAACAACGAATAAAAGACGCATTATTAGAAATTGATGGAGAAGAGTGAACGCCGTAAAAGCTTTTATAACTTCAGGATTTCTACGATTTTTTTACGAGTGCTCATAATTTCGAAAGATAGGACTTGGTTACACAACTGAGAAAAACAAATCAGCGGAAAAGGTGTTTTCCGAAAATTAACTTTTCGATTACTTCCTTAGGCTTATCAATCAACATCGGTTTACTTGTCTGGTATTTCACGATACGGGGTTTAGGTGCTGCGTTGATCTATTTACAGTATTTCGATTTTCTGAAGGCACAAATATCAATGTAAAATGAAATGGGAGGTATCCCCTGCAGAATTCGAAAAATGTTATGCGTCGTATTTATGCATCGTAAATGAAAAACGATATCGATATGTTTACCCAACTAAAAAAATCCTTGGTAAAAGAAATACTGGTCACAAAAAGTTAGGGATACTGCATGAAATCAAGGACACATGTACATGATCAAGTCAGACGCATTCAGGGCCGTACAAATCGCCCCGGCCGCCCCGGTGGCGCAGTGGTCTAAGGCGCTGGCCTCTGATCATTCGTCCGTAAGGGGTCCGGGTTCGAATCCCGGTCAGGCATGGGTGTTGTGTTTGTCTTACGGCACTGGCGCTCTCCCTTCCCTGGAACCAGTGACCCTAAATTAGGGACAGGCGACTGCTTATAGCCCATTGAGTTGCTCACGGTGGTCGTTAAACCTCCAATCAAAAAAAAAAAAAAAAAAATCGCCCCGCTACCACCGCAGAGCGGAGGGGCCTCATGGTTAAAAGTGCCTCCAGAGGGAGCAAAAATATTTTGCAAAATGTTTTGCCGCAACTTCGTATGAACTGGTTAAAGAAACAGTCCAGGGTTAAGGCAGCTTTGAATGAAGTATTAAGAAGAAAAATATTTTTTTCTCAGTAAATACGTAAAATCTTTAGAAATCATTTTCTTTGCTTTTTTTCATAAAAACTGTATGACGGGAAATCAGCTATTCAAAAGAAATTGAGGTTCCTTGTAATAGCCCTTGCTTTTGCAAGGGACCTCAAGTTGCAATAGTTTCTTGCTGTTGCAACAGCCCTTGCAGTAGTTTCTATGCAGGCATTTTGTAACCGGGGCTTCCATATTTATCAGAAGCGAAGTTCAATAGCCATTTTTAGCATTAGTGAATTGTAATAATTTCCCTTCATTTCCCGCCATTTTGATGAGCTAGGAAGCAAACGACAATGAACTTCTTTTCCCACGCGTCTCAGTAGAGGGGAAGTCAGATTTATAGTTTCGTCGATGTGTGAAGAATGAAACTGGACATTATTTCTTTTCAGCTGTCCCAAGCAAAGCGGCGAAGCAAGAAGAGGGGGCAGCGAGCCAATTAAAGAATCTTGCGTTTTCAGAGAGAAGGTATTTCTAAGGTGTGGCCAGGTTTTCTAGGAATAGGTCGGACTTCTTCAGCATGGGAGAGTTTCAGGAGGTTCTCCGGGCAAGAGGACTCGGCTGGCAGGAATCGAGGAAGAAGGAGGATTTTTAGCGAAGTGAAAAGGCCCAGCGGGTTGGTCCAAACGAATCAAGTAGGAGGAATGAGACCGGCCGGAAAAAGATAAGCGGAATTCGGCGTGCTGACGATTAGAAGAGAAGGACACCGACGTGTTAATGTAATAAGTAAAGAGTGAAAATGACCGAGAGAGGGAATAAGCAATGATGTTGATGATAATAGATAAAAGGTATCGGAACAAGGCTTAAAGACATTTCCCACAACATCTGAATAAAAGTCCTCCTCACTGCAAAAATTCAGCTTCAGTCGATTCTCTTTTACACAGAGCGGCCACTTTATTATGACCACCTGACAGTTTTAAGCAAATGAGCTATGGCTGCACGCTGTTGCCCCCAGAGGGCGAGGCTAGTATAAAAAGGGAAAGCTTAGTGCTTAAGACAGTAGTAAACGTGATTTTTGGGTGACGAGATGAGTACAAACATGCGATTTAATATACTCTCACCGTGGGATGATTGTAGGAGCTCGGAGTCATGGAGCGAGTATCACCGAAACCGCCGCATTCGTGAAATGTTCCAGAGCAGCTGTTGTTACAGTTTTAAAAGACTGGACTGTCAGCCAAAAAACTGTGTCTCTACGTGCAACGTGTTTTCGTCGTCGACTAGTGACTGCTCGGGCGGAAAGGAGAGTTTCCAGACTGGTAACAGACAACAGAAGGGCAACAGTGCAGCAAATTACTGACCATCTTAATCAAGGATCCCCTCAAATGATCTCTACACGCACTGTTCGCCGTACACTGCATCGGATGAGATATGGCAGCCGTAGACCTGCTCAAACACCTTTGCTGTCTGCAGTTAACAAGAGAAAACGTCTCCAGTTCGCACAGGAGCACAAGGATTGGACAGTCGATAATTGGAAACAAATTATGTGGTCCGATGAATCACGTTTTCAGTTGCACCATGCCGATGGCCGAGTGAGAATTTGGCGGAAAGAGCACGAAAGCATGGACTCCAAATGTTTTGCTACAACGCTTCAAGCTGGTGGAGGTAACGTTATGGTTTGGGGAATGTTTTCCTGGCATGCTTTGGGCCCTTTAATTTGTGTTGATCAACGTCTGACTGGCACATCATATCTACACGTCGTTGCGGACCAAGTGCATCCTGTCATGTGGATGGTTTATCCCAGTGGCGATGGCTACTTTCAACAAGATAATGCGTCCAGCCATAGTGTTCGTATTGTACAGGCTTGGTTTCAGGAACATGCCGGTGAGTTTACTTTGCTTAGGTGGCCCACCACAATCTCCAGATCTCTACCCCATTGAGAATTTGTGCGATGAAGTTGAACGAGCCATCAGATAGCTGGATCCACAACCATACAATCTCACACTCCTGGAAAGTGCTATTCATCAAGCATGGTCTCAGATTCCACAAACCACCTATCAACATCTCGTTGAGTCCTTGCCACGAAGAATCGACGCAGTATTAAAGGCAAAAGGTGGTCCAACGAAATACTGAGGTGGTGGTCATAATAAAGTGGCCACTAGGTGTAAGTCTGGAGAATTATGGGTTAAATCATCGATACAGAACTTACTGCGAAGCAAGCATCAAACGAACCCTCCACACAGGTCGCAGTAATAGAACACAGCACCAAACCCTGTAACAATTTTGACAAGAGAATGTTAAAAAAAATATAAGCTCAATGCGGAATTTTTATACCAATGAGAATAAGGTGTTATGTATTACAATTGCTTGCATATAACTATCCATTCTTCCGAATATAATGAACTAAAAGTTGTTCTTCGTGGGAACGGAAAAACAGAGACATGTCATTTTCTTATAACAACATCAAAAGGGTTTTTTTACCTCTGTGCAGAACATTGTGGTATTACGTTAAGTGTGTTTTTTATATTCCACAATAATTTCATATTTAAGTAGTTGTACGTTTTTTGTGTTACAATTTAAATAGTTTATAACGAAGTAAATTCCTCCGTCATTTTATCCACGCCGGGGCTCGAACCCGGTTCCCCTCATTCCGGAATAAGTCACTCTACCAATTGAGTTACGCGGACGTTCGTTCTCGCTGCTATCTGCCTTTATGTCGTGTGCGTCCTGCGGGGCACGCACGCCACATTCTCCTCCTCCCCCCACGCGTAAGAGGGCCGGGGGCATGGTTCACGGGTCAGCCGTGACCATGAATCGTTGCAAGCAGCCATCTGCTGTAGAACGTGCACTTGAGAAGTCCCAGTCAATCTGGTGTGTGGAATGCAATGTCACACACATTTATTTTTCGAAACGCTGAAGAAGGGATTCTCTTATTCTTTCTATCTCGTGGTGTGGAAAGAACATCACACCACTGCGAGATCTTTAACAGCCGGGTCATCCGGGAAGTTCGGGCGCCATTATAACGAATTAAATTTCTCCGTCATTTTTGATCCACGCCGGGGATCGAACCCGAGTCCACTTATTCCGGAACAAGTCGCTCTACCAACTGATCCACACAGACGTTCGTTCTCGCTGCTATCTGCTTTTATGTCGTGTGCGTCCTGCGGGGCAGGCACGTCACAAGTTACTTAATTATTTGCTTACATTTCGTATAAATCGGAAAAATCATTAGACACTGCCACACGGCAGTTGCATGTTTTGTGTGTGCAGTCGTGAGGCATTTCAAAAAGCAGGCCTTAGTTCTTTATAATAATACCTTTTGCATGATATGATTAACCTCAACGTTAATTTTTTGTAGTAATTCGTATCGGTAACCAGGGCAACCAATTTAATTTCATAGCGTACACATTTGCATTTCACGCAATAAAGGGAGTTTTTTTTATTTTACGAAAAATCCTCGTAGGTTCCAAATAATTTGATTTATTAAAACAGCAGTAAAGGCTAGTTAATAATATGGAAGTTAAAATTTTGAGAATTGGAAGTTAATAGATTTTCGCAAAAGGGCCTCGAATTTTTTTTTTTTTTTTTTTTTTTTTTTTTTTTTTTGAGGTGGGGGGCGCCTCGAGTTTTTCCGGTACGCCAGTGGACGCATTGAAATCACATTAGTGAGGCTACGTAACACAAACGGTAAAGAGTGCGTTTACAGAAATTTATTGTGCACTTTCTGCACATAACAAAGTAGTACTGCAATATAGACGAAATGGTGAATTAGGAAAATGTCGATACCTCAGGATTTCAGTACCCGATAACACCGCCTCTGAGTCGAAGAAGGTCTTGACACCTACGAGGCATACCTGCAATGACATTATGGACGAGTGTTTGGGGCAGTTCGTCCCATAGCAACACGGTAAGGAAGTTTGCCAGTGTACTGGGGTAAGAAATGTATTTATCCGGACGTTGCTGTACCGCGTCCCAAATTTGCTCAATAGGATTAAGGTCAAGAGACCTGGAAGCCAAATGTAACGATTTAATCCCATGATTTTTCAGCTCCTGAATCACGCTCTAGGCAAGGTGATTGGTTACATTGTAATCGAGAAAACTAAATGCATGTCCAATAGCAGAGTGAAACAGTGTCACAATAAGCACAATGATCTCGTTTCGGTACACTGAGTCATTCATGTTGTCTTGACAAACACACAAAGAAGTACAGTCATTAAAACACACTCCAGCCCAGACGAGAATTAACTGCTGCTGCTAAGGGTGAACGGACTGCACATAGTGGGGTTGCATTCGTGTACCGGATTTCTTCCACACATGTCCTCGTCGAGTATCAGGATAAAGTGTAAAACTGGATTAGTATGTGCAAAGCACATGGTGCCACTATGTATTCCATGACATGTACTGTCGGACCCAGGTACATCTTCGGCGACGGTGAGCTGATGTCAATGCTATACATCTCAGTTTCTTCTTTGCAACGCGTCCGTACTCGTCGGATACATAGCTTCCTCCTTCCCACGTATCCGTACTCGTAGGATACATAGCTTCCTCCTTGCCACGTGTCCGTACTCGTCGGACACACAGCTTCTTCCTTGCACGTGTCCATACTCGTCGGACACACATCTTCCTTCTTGCAGGTGTCCGTACTCGTCGGACACACATCTTCCTCCTCGCCACGTGCCCGTACTCGTCAGACACACAGCTTCCTCCTTGCAGGTGTCCGTACTCGTCGGATACACAGCTTCCTCCTCGCCACGTGCCCGCACTCGTCAGACACACAGCTTTCTCCTCGCCACGTGCCCGTACTCGTCAGACACACAGCTTCCTCCTTGCAGGTGTCCGTACTCGTCGGATACACAGCTTCCTCCTCGCCACGTGCCTGCACTCGTCAGACACACAGCTTTCTCCTTGCCACGTGTCCGTACTCGTAGGATACATAGCTTCCTCCTTGCCACGTGTCCGTACTCGTCGGACACACAGCTTCCTCCTTGCAGGAGTCCGTACTCGTCGGACATACATCTTCCTCCTCACCACGTGCCCGTACTCGTCGGACACACAGCTTTCTCCTTGCAGGTGTCCGTACTCGTCGGACACAAATCTTCCTCCTAGCCACGTGCCCGTACTCGTCGGGCACACAGCTTCCTCCTTGCCACGTGTCCGTTCTGAGTACGTACTCGTGAGACAGTTTCGCACCATTTAAGTATATACTGTGATACCATAAAACAGCTTGAAGTATTGAAATTCCCGGAGTTGGCTACTAGTGATACGAGATGTTCTCCGAGCACTTACTCTCGGGTAGCAATCTTGCATACTGCTGGTTATCCTCGGACTACCTACCCTGGGTCTATCTGCAACAATTCCATGACGTAGAAATCCTTGGTGTTGTCGACTTACCACTCTTTGCAAAACTTACTATCAGGTAGTAATCCTGCCTGTAACATGCCAACAGCCCTACTTCTGTTAACAATGCTTAAACGTCGTATGGACATAATTTCACGTTAATCTCACACTGAAGGCACATTTCTAGACCAAGCGGTAAAACGATACGTCGTAATGCTAATTTACATGTGGCATAGTTACCCATGCTGATCAACGATCTCCAGTAGTTACTAAATTTGCATATCTTCACGTTTTCTGTTTAAAACCGCAATATTTCTAACTTTTTCGTGCCAGGTGTATTTAAACAGTTATTCGGATATCCAATCACCAAAATGTTTTTCTTTTTCTTTTATGTTATCTGATTTGACATACCTGAGTTCTAGATTTTATGTTTGGGTTATTTTCATTGAAGACCTAGATATTTCGTGTCTCCTTTCCTCGAGTGTTGTTTCACAGTTTTTGGAAAACGATGGCATTAAATTAGACATTGTCGGCTCCTCCCAGCTGTAGATGCTGATGGATACCCTTAGCCCCGTTTTCTATACATATATACATATACCAGGTAAATATCCCTATTCTCAGGTGTTAAGAAAAGGGAGAAATAGAGATATCGTTATGAAAGTTGGCAGATGGCGGGAAAAATTAGTATGAAATTGCACCACTAGGGGAACAATGGTGCTGCAGGCGAAAGAAAAGAAAGGAAACGTGCGTAAATTTAGTATTTATTGACAGCAAATACGCTTCAGGACAAAAGCTTCTTAATATGCTGGCCATCATAAGAGATGACATTCTACAGACGAAGTACGGCATGTGACACTACTGCACGTATGTCGTGTTCGATGTCGCTCACTTCATTTCTGGCACGCGTTTTCAGATCTGACAGAGATAAGGAGAGAGAGAGAGAGAGAGAGAAACAGAGAGACAGAGAGAA
The DNA here is from genome assembly GCA_039090855.1 of Macrothele yani. Taxonomy (NCBI): domain Eukaryota; kingdom Metazoa; phylum Arthropoda; class Arachnida; order Araneae; family Macrothelidae; genus Macrothele; species Macrothele yani. The sequence continues at coordinate 17,489,230 of CM077026.1, read as the reverse complement.
ACAGAGAGACAGAGAGAAACAGAGAGAAAGAGATAGACAGAGAGAAAGAGAGAGATAGGGACAGAGAGAAAGAGAGATATAGGGACAGAGAGAGAGTGGGATAAGGACAGAGAGAGAGAGAGAGAGACAGACAGAGAGGGAGAGATAGGGACAGAGAGAGAGAGAGAGTGGGATAAGGACAGAGAGAGAGAGAGATAGGTAAAGTGAGTAAGGAATAGGGACAGAGAAAGAGATAGGGACAGAGAGAGAGAGAGAAAGAGAGATAGGGAAAGGCCGACGGCTGCACGTATGTCGTGTTCGATGTTGCTCACTTAATCTCTTATACGCGTTTTCAGATCTGACAGAGATAGGGACAGAGAGAGAGCGGGGTAAGGACTGAGAGAGAGATAGGGACACAGAGAGAGAGAGAGAGAGAGAGAGAGAGATAGGGACACAGAGAGAGAGAGAGAGATAGGGACACAGAGAGAGAGAGAGAGAGAGAGATAGGGACACACAGAGAGAGAGAGAGAGAGAGAGAGATAGCGACACACAGAGAGAGAGAGAGAGAGAGAGATAGGGACACAGAGAGAGAGAGAGAGAGAGAGAGAGAGAGATAGCGACACACAAAGAGAGAGAGAGAGATAGGGACAGTGAGAGAGGAATAGGGACAGAGAAAAAGAAAGAGAGAGAGAGAGAGAGAGAGAGATAGGTAAAGGCCGAGAGAGAGAGAGAGAGAGAGATAGGGAAAGGCCGAGAGAGAAAGAGCCAGTAATCAAAAGGGTTAAAGTCCGGTAAGCGGGCTGGCCAGGATTCCGGAAACCGTTGAGAAATTATGCCTTCATTGTGGCATTTGTCCTACCAGACGCAGCATGACGAATTTTAATGTGAACGACCAGCAGTTTCTTGGGTTACAGCATCGATGCTGCTGCTGTGCAGCACAGGATCGATGTGCTGCTGTGCAGCACAGGAAACCTCTTCTGATGGACAGTTTATCAAGCAGAATTTGCCCTGAAACGTTTGTGCTGGCAATAAGCGATATATTCACGCACGTGTCTGTTCTTTCCTGGAGTCTGCACTGCCATTGCTACCCAAACGGAGAAATTTTGAACTCAATATTTTTCCGCTATATAGTTTTCGCATGGTTTTATTTTATTGAAATAATTTTCAAATTTTTTCACTTTACTACATAGTTTTACATAATTTTTCCACTAAGCTAACTACCACATTTCGTTATTATATTTCCATTTCTCGCTTTTCTAGACAAAATCTACTCCTCTTAAATTCAGGTAAACACGGTCTATTATTAAGTCAGTGTACCCACGAGGAAATAATGCACACATAAATAAACAAATACAGGTAAAAACTCGTCAGCCTTGTGGCAAATCTCTTTTAAATACACTCACCGTCAAAAAAAATAGTGGCACCCAAAGAAGGAAGCAACCGACAGAAATAAACATTGGTGGGTAGATTTGACATCGCAAAACATGCAAATGATTCAAGTATCACGCTCGGCCGCGCAGGTGACGCTAGCAATGAGGGGTTGCAGCACTGCGACTGGCCAGTAGTCTTTCTGTCGCTTGCCATTCTGACTCGTTCTGTTCTGTTGGTTGCATCTTTTGCAAGTAAAGTGCGCCTCGGAGAAAAATGCGGAAGCAATTCGAGCAGTTACAGGATTTCAAGTGGGGCCGCATTGTCGGGCTCCCGGAAGCGGGATGGTCTTATCGCCTCATTGTGCGCCATACCTGTCGTGCGCATATCACTATAGCATGCTGTTGGCGGCTGTGGATAGATCAAGGCAGGCAGCAGTGAGAGGAAGGGTCTGGTAGACCTAGATGAACCACGGATAGAGAAGACCGACGGGTTGTGAGACATGCGCGTGGTGACATAGCAGCCACGATAGCTAGCAGAAATGCTCTCCATGCATCGTCCAATTAGTGCCAACACCATTGGTAGACTTCTGCACGACCTAGGACTACACGCACGGAGACCGTTACGATCACTTCCCTTAACACCAATGCATCATCGCCAAAGACTGCAATGGTGTCGTGCCAGACTCTCATGAATCCACGCAGAATGGCAGTATATGATCTTCAGTGACGAGTCCCGATTTTGTCTTGGAGGAGACGACCAACGAATCCATGTGTGGAGACACCGTTGACAGCGCCAAAGTGAAATGTTTGTTGTCGAGTGTCATACGTCCAGGAGGTCTGGGGTCATGGTGTGGGGTGCAATTGCCTACGTTGCCAGATCACCTTTGGGTTTCATTACAGGCCTTTTGACAGCCCAACGTTACGTTAATGAGATCCTGCAATCAGTGGTCTTACCTTTTCCGAACTATCACTCTGGTGCGATTTTCCAACAGAACAACGCTCCTCTGCATACTGCTGCTGTCTGGATAGCTTGATTTCAAGACACTGACACTTTGCCATAGCCAGCCGCCACGCCAGACCTATCGCCGATTGGAAATGTGTGGGATGCTATTAAACGCACTATCCACTTCCGCACAATCTGCAGGAACTGCGTGAGAAGATTCAAGTTGCATGCGATGGCTTATCGCTGGACACCATTAGGAACTTGTAAAACTTCATTCCGAGACGTCTGGCATGCTCTGTGAGCAAACATGGCGGCCCGACACCATACTGAGAGACACTACTTATTGGCGTGTAGTTAAATGGATATTGTCCATATCAATCTCAATGTTTAATCATTTATTGCCTTTACCTTCCTCCCGAATAGCATTGCAATCCGACATGTCCTGCTGGGTGCAATTTTTTTGACGATGAGTGTATTTTATACTGCAGTGACTGAATTGTATTTCCGAAATAATGTTACTAAAATCATGCGTGAATATTAATTCTGCGTATTTATTGGCACCCACATTTTTTCCGTATACAGCTGCAAAAGATGGGAAACGAATTGCGTCGTTCGATTGTTTATAAATCCTTATATTTGTTCCTCAAAGGTCGTTTATTAGCAAAGAAAAAAACGAACATACCTGACTAATTAATGCTTTCCGTTTCTTAAGCAGTTGATGAAACGACTTTGATTGCGTGACGTAAAGCAACTCTGACGTCATGCAAGAATGCTTTTGTCGAGATGACATCACAGGAGATGCTTAATACTTAAAATTCCCCGTGCAGTTTGTGATGTGAAACTGACGATATTAAATGCAGTTGTAGGGATAACCTTATGAAGTTGCCCGTTAAATGATACAGTCATCTTTTCGTTGGAAAGGCTGTTGGTATCTATCTGAAGAAAAATGATCCAGATTTTTGTTTTAGTGTGGACGATTTCAGAAGGATACGTAAATTTTTTAAATTGAAAGAGCTAATCTGGAATGAAAAAATGTTATTATCATTCCTCCTACATGGGACGCAATGACCTTTAAACGTAGCGTGCAGATTATGGTCTAAGAAAACCGTCTCACGTGAAGAGCTTCTTAAGTATGGTCTGTTGCTCGTAACCGGGCCAAATGTGTTTCTCTCGAAATGCTTAACTGAGTGGGATACAAAGACAAAACTCATTCGGATATAAATCTGCGAAATATGGCGAATGTGAGGCAGCCCTGAAAATGGCACTTTTCTAAGTGATTTTAAAATATTTGAAGAAAATTACAGAAGTCTATACATGTATTCTGCAATTATTTATTTTGAATCTCTAAAATACCGACCGGACATTTCGTTTCACCTCAATGGAGGAAATTATAGCAATATAGCGATCTCCAAGAGAAAAATACGGTATTTATTTACTTTCAATGAAAACTGAACATTGCAATCAGACTTGCCAACCATAAGAAGAGAAAAATCCTGCAACTTTCTATGAAAATCCTTCAAGCATACTTTCGTATGTTTGAAAAGCCAATGGAAATAATTTGAAGCACTAATGTTACATTAATGCACATGTAAAATGTAAGAAAAATTATATTAAAAATATTAAAAAAAAATTATGTTCAGTTATGCATCGATCTCGAGGATAACCCAAATTATGACGGAAAAGGAGAAATTTTTCGAAGCCGTCGCACTCTCATGCCTAAAGATTACAGCGAAATCTTTTCGCCGTCGAATTTCCGTTTCCGGAAATTTTCCCTCCATTTTCAAACTGAAATACAAATATTTATGGAATAAAATGATATATAACAATGCTGGACAGAGGCTACATCACAGGAAAAAGAAATTACGATTACGGAAAACATCTTTATTTCGTTTACTTCCGTTTCTGAAAGATGCGTATTTTTGCGCGCGGAGAAAAATTCCCGATGCGCATTGGTAAAATTGCGATACGTACTAGACACGCAATTACGCATTTTGGCGAACTCTGGACTCGGCACATCACTTGAGCACTCCCGTAGAAACAGTGCTACCGTCCCAAGCCAGCGAGACAAAGATGACATCATCGCGTGACACAGCGCTCGTAAGGTCCGGTAGAAAATCTAAGTGGGTGGTTCCGTCAGTACGTACGGTGCCCGCAAACGCCAAACCTGTTCCTGCAGCTCCAGAGATCATTAGCGGACAGAAGAGTAAACATCGCTGCCAAAGACAGAGCAGAACTGCTGACTCAGAGGGGAAAGGTCGCTTCTCCGCTAATGAACCGATGCCTCGGAGAACTTCGAACTTTTCACCTCGTTACTTTTTAATTTACCCTACGGAAATCATTGTGGAATCCAGCAATATTAATTTATAATCCGGAATTCCGGGAAATGTAACGAAATCCGGCATTGCCGGCCTAAACCCGGAGGGTTGGCAGGCCTAACTGCAATGAATCTGTTTCTTTAGTTTCGTAATTCATGTATAGAATAGAATACGCCGATTGTAATGATGGAGTTATCTGCATACCAGACGGAGATCGTCTGCTACACACTCACCTGAAAACGCTTATGCTTTACCAGGCCGCTGTACTATGGTAAACCACGTAGCTCACCACGAAACATGCGTCCGCTATGTAAGAATGAATCAGCGTACCTCGCCAATCACCCGAAAAAGCATTCACTATTATTGAGAAAAATCTGGAGTCATCAGACCGATGCCATCAAGAGAATATCGACTGAGAATTCGGAGAAAGTGACAGACTTGTTAGCTACAGAACAACGGAACGCTGCTCTTACCATAGTGGTCTTTCATTAGCTGAAATCGATAACCATATCACTCACAGAAACAGTGATAGAAGCCCGTTGTCTGCAGCTTCTGTTACTATTGAATGCAAGTCTTCTTGAACCTGTCGTTGGCCGCGCTATGAATATTTCTCTCACGCTTCGCATATAAAAAGCGCCATTTATTTGGAAGTGACTCTAGGAACACTAACTCCACTCTACCTGACTTTTAGAATTTTCTGAACAATCTGTTATCAGTTCCGATAAGAATTGGCGCGTCTTTGACCTTCAGTCTGTTCTTTGATACCCTGTGGTTCGTTTGAACATTTCTCTCATCCAGCGACCGCTGGCAATTGTGTTACGTGAGACTTTTTCTTATTAAACGCCAACTAGCGTTTGTGTTTTGTATTTTATAGGTAAAGCGATTATACGAGTGTCCTTTTCGCTTGATTTACACTGATAGCCACCCATAATGCAACACCAAGAAGGAAGCATCCGATCGGCCTGTAATTTTCAGCATGCGTCGCCCGCGAGAGGACATGCAAACGATTAGCATTGCAGGGCATATGCAAATCATGTGCGCCACCGAGAAGCACTAAAAGAAGGGTGCACAGAAGGCAGGGTGTAAGTAGTGGAAGTGTCTTTTGCTGCCGGACCTGTGCGTGGGAAGCTTCCTGATGCCTCGTCGCAGAATACGGCAATCATTCCAGCACATTTCGGAGTTCGACAGAGGACGAATAGTGGTTTATCGCGACAGCGGTTTATCATACCGAGACATCGGCGCCCGTGTGGCACGACATACAGCCACAGTGAGGCGAGTATGGATTCGGTGGGTGCAGGAGGGACGCACGGACCGACGTGAGCGATTGCCGCATCCGCGGCACACCGCCGAACGTGAGGACCGACATGTTGTGCGGCGGGAAATGACTGCTCGAACAGCCACATCACGAACGTTAGCACAGGAATTTGGGTGTGTTGCGCAACAACCTGTCAGCACGTACCGTTCGACGTCGTCTGCAAGAGCGGGGACTTGTCGCACGGCGCCCATTGCTCCGATTACCATTGACGTTACACCACCGGCAAGTGCGGCGGCAGTGGGCCGTTGAACGCCGCACCTGGACTACGGAATGACACGAGATTGTCTTCTCCGACGAATCCCGCTTCTGCCTGTAACACCACGATGGTCGAATCCTCGTGTGGTGGCACCGCGGCGAGAGACTGTATGACGCCTGCATTATGTATCGCCATACCGGTCTGTCGCCTGGCGTTATGGTTTGTGGCACAATTGAATATGATCCCCGTACCCCTCTGGCACGCTTCGCCGGTACACTCAACAGCCACAGCTACATCTCCGACGTTTTGAAGCCTGTAGCGCTCCTTTACCTGCAGGAGCTGCCAGTGGCCACGTTTCAACTGGACAATGCGCGCCCGTGCGGGGCACGCATCGTGCAATAATTCTTCACGGCCCACCAGGTGTCACTGCTGCCGTGACCCGCCTGTTCTATCGATATGTCGCCCATCGAAAACGTTTGGTCGCTGATCGGCAACCGAGTGTCACGGCAAGCACCACCCGCGGCTACGCCTGATGAACTGGGGAACGTGTGGGAGCAGCATGGACCGACATACTCCAAGCCCACATCCAAAGCCTCTTTCGTTCGATGCCGCGGCGTGTAGCGGCCGTTATTGCCAGCCATGGGAGCCACACGAACTATTGATGTCTGCGTGCTCTGCAAGTCGCACGGGCCTGTAAGCTCTGTCGTTTCATCTTTGTATCTGTTGTTATGTGTCCAGAAATCTGGCTTTGCTATCTCGTTTCCTTCTTGGTGTTGCATTTTGGGTGGCCAGCAGTGTAATTGGCAGCTACGTAAACACACAGGACAAAAAATCACGGAATGTAAACTTTATTCCTTAATATGAAGTTATATCATCACCTGCTTTAATTGCAGCTTTAAGTTTGTTTGTCATGCTCTCAGTATGACTTAGTGTAGCATGCGTATTAAGTTTATTTCCCCCACCATGCTCAAAAGATCCTTTAATTCCGTCAAATTTGCAGGGCGTTGTATGTTCTTCTTCGCAGCCCTTTCTAACATGTCCCTAAGTTTTTCAATCACATTTAGATGACAATGTCTACTATTTCAACAACCCATGTAAATGCTCTTTAGCTCCTTGTTATGCTCCTTGTGTACAGAAACATTCAGGCACGAGAGATGAAAAACAAAAACAACTCGAAGACAAAATAGCTGTGTGAAGGTTTAGCGAAATTATTCCCCGTTTTGACCATTCTCTTGACTATTAAAAAAAGCAACAAATTTATCCATTTTTAAAGTGTTTTCCATATTTTAATCCTACACTTCGAGTCTAAATACTTCACTATAAAATTTTTCAATTTTCGAAAAATTTTCTTTTATCTAATAGCTCTCCAAATTTGTTCAACACCTCAAATTTTCCAGCCACCGAAATGTGTTACATACCACCAAAATTTCCAGTCTCCTAATTTGAATTTCTTGGGTAAAATCCCCATTTTTACAAAAGCTATTGTAATAGAACGCTATACATCACGATTTCTACTTTTCCTTTAATTGACTTTACCAACACATTGGTCTTAAAATCTACCCTAGCGGCCGTTATTGCCAGCCATGGGAGCCACACGAACTATTGAGGGTAGATTTTAAGACCAATAATAAATGTGTAAAATAGCTCAAAAATGTACTTACAACGAAATATAAAACTTTCCTAGAAATTCTTGCTGAGAGGTTTCATATTTCCCGCTTTGTATTAACTGAGCAATGTTATACACGTGTCATTTCCTGTTTTCTTCGTAAATCCAGAATGTCCCTATACTGTTAGAACAACAACGAAAAAATTGTTTTTCGAATTTTTCTCATACTGCAGGAGATAGCCACTCTAACGAAATGGAAAGGATTCCCTTTTATCAAGATTCGGCGACGGGAAGTCAACAAAATTGAACGTACTCTTGTTACAAAACGTCTCACTGGCTGCTGCGAAAAGTTTCTTCTTTTAGAACTGGAATATATCATTTTCTAATCAGAGGTGGACAACCTTAAAGGTTTTGCAAAATTTCGCTTGTTCAATTTAGCAGTATGTCTCAAAATAACGCCCTGATACGTCTGACACGGTGTATTTTAAAGAAATAAAGCAAAGAAATTTCTGCAATTCCACGAAAGCTAATCTTCGTGAGTAGTTTGCGTTCACATTACGAGATTAACGACCATCCTCTATACAAATGCTCAAAAATCATGTTGTCTTTTGATGTGGGACTGAGTGATCGTTCCACTCTATTTTATTATAGAATACAAGAAGCCTTCGCTTTTAGCACCAATCAAATCTAATAAGAAATGTCACCACATTTCTTTTTCCTTAATTGCGTATTACTGTTTTAGGAGAACAATGGACAAAGTCCAAACAAAAAAATAACACACAATCAATTCATACCCTGGAATTTAACAATCGTCAGAAGCATCCAGGACAAAGAGATGTAGCGCCCACTTATTTAGTGCCAGTGGTTTTAGAGATGGGAAAGCGCGAATTCGATAACCAGGTTTTCCTTAGTTCTCTAACTCAGGAAGCCTACGTCAAAAATAAATTCACTGTTGCGGAGCATGCAGTTATTCAAAATTGCATTCACGATCTAATGAGAAAAAATGCAGGTAGGCTCAGTTCTGATTGAGCCGTCAGTTTGGAACGTAGTACTACGACTTGTAGATAAGAGAGTTGAAGTGAGATAGTCGAGTATGGTTTAAAAGCATTTATTTAATTTGTTATAGCAGACACAGGTCTATGATATGAAACGTAGTTTACATAATGTTTACAAATAATGCTGGATACATTGCGAACACAAAGCAGACCGATACACGAATTATCCAACGTGGTACTCTGTCTTCTTGGGCTTCTTACATTCCTCATCACATGCTCTTGCCTCTCGTTTTGATTTTCTCCACTTTTGCGAATTCCGTGGCATTGTCGAAGATGTTAACCCAGTTCACAAGAAAACAATTTTTAAAAAGTTTAGTTTAAACCACTGCAATATGTTCTTCTATATATTTGAATATATCTCGTCGAGAGCTTTAAAATGATACCACGCACAGTCGTTTTGCACTCACGGTTGTCAAGATAAACAGCGATATTGTTAAAAGTGTTCACCGGTTCGGAAGAAAACAATTTTTAAAATGTTCAGTGAATAGATCTCATTGAGAACTTCAAAACGATACCATGCACAGTGATGTTGCTTTTCTGGTTGCCGAGATAGACTGAGTCAAACGCGGCGGCACATCCTGAAATTTTACATCATCGCTCTCGCGCACAAGATGTATTGCGCAGTTCGCGAATTGGATTCCGAGTTGTTTACGAATATGCTAGCACGAGTAGTGTGCTGCACGTATTTTTAACGCAATAATGATGTAAATTGGGACCTATTTTTGTCACAGACGGTCGACCATAAGTCGTCCATACTATCTACGGAATTAGACGTAGTCCTACGTTAAAATATTTAGAACTTAATACACTGATAGTCATTGTAAAGCATTCACGATTTGCTGGAAGAAGATTTTTTATTCCAAGTGCAGGAAATGCACTGGATGCCACAGATTTTTGGATGCTATTTCGAAGTTTTGCTCAATACTTTAATCTGTAAAATTTGCGATTTTATGGGTGAACGGTTTGTGACTCTTCTTTCTCAGCACACTCCCCAATCCTGGGAATGGTAAATTATATTTACAGGCATGCTGGTGTTTTTAACGGCTCAGAAAAGCCTTTTCTCAATACTCTGAAAGGTCGCTGCACTTGTACGTGGGAGTTCTGGATCTCATCTTACAGATACATGCATAGCTCTGAATCCTCCATGGTGTTATTAGCAACAGCGGCGGATTTAGAGTTACCGGGGCACTGCGCGCAGAATAGGTTTGTGCCCTCCTCACTTTGTTCGGGCATGTTTAAAATATAACCCGCGCATTTTCACTATCTGCCATTAATGTAAGAAACGGTATTATAATCGCAAAAACAAACTGACGTCTAGATTTCAACAGAAATACCCATTTTGGCCTCCCACGAACATGATCTGACTATTTTCACGGTGGTGCTGGTGCTGGTTGTATGTGTGTATGTGTGTGCGCGCGCGCGCGTGGGTGCGTACTTGCTTCTGTGTGTGGTTTGTTGTCGTCGTAACGCAAAGGTTTCATCCATGCGCGCGTGCGTGCATGCGTGGGATCTTGTCGTAGTAACTCATAGGTTTCATCGAATTTCGGTCTGTCTGTAAAGACAGACCGAACATGGATGAAACCTATTCCTGTGCCTCGTAAAACACGTTTTCCAATGTCATTTTACTCGTACGATAACAGTCTTGTGATTACCTCTTAAACTAAAGTTAACGGGGGTGGGAGGAATTTTAATGGAAAGATGGGAAGTCATAAAACAGCGAACTAAAGACCTAAATGCGCATTACATTCTAAGAAAATTAAACAGAAATAGCACTCCAATTTCTAAGCTCAGAAGTAGTGTAGCATTAATAATTTTATTTTCAAAACGATTTTTAATGGCCTGCATTTAAGCTAGGAAACTCATACTTGTAGATGACGTACTACGACTTATGGAATAATTATGTCCCTAAATTTTCCGAAACCCAGAACAACGAACTTATTCCTCGTTCTTTTTTCCTTTTTTTTTAAAGTAAAATTAAGATAGATAGATATGTAATACACTGATAGTCATAAGGCGATATGTAATGACTCATCGGTGTACATATACATATATGTACATATATATATATATGTATATACATATATATATATATCATCATCATTGTCAACCATTATCAATCCACTGCTGGACGAAGGTCTCCCCAAGTTTCCTCCACAACGGTCTGTCTTGTGCCAGTCTCCTCCATGTCACCCCTGCATACTTTCGAATTTCATCCACCCATCTCCCATGTGGTCTTCTTCTGGGTCTTTTCCTGTCCCGTGGAATCCAATCTAAAATTTCGGCTGTCCATCGATGATCTGTCCTTCTGGCAGTATGTCCAGCCCATTGCCATTTCAGGGATTTAACTCTGATCATGATGTCTTCCACTCTTGTCATTTTTAGGATCCACGTGTTCTTCTTCTTATCTCTCCTGGTTACACCAAGCATGCACCTCTCCATGCTTCTTTGAGTTGTCTGCAGCCTTTGTATGTCTCTTTTAGTTAAGGTCCACGTCTCTGCACCATACGTAAGCACTGAAAGGATGCATTAATCAAACACTTTTCTTTTAAGACATAATAGCATATTGCTCTTGAAAATTATGCTGTTTCTTCCAAAAGCTCTCCAGGCAAGTTTTGTACGCCGATTAATTTCTTCATCAATGTGACCCTCAGTTGATATCTGCTGTCCAAGATAAACGTACGTGTCTGTTATCTCCAGCTTTTCTCCATCAATCGATAAATCTTCATTTCTTGTAAAAGCATTGAACATCACTTTTGTCTTCTGAAAGTTCATTTTTAATCCCACTTCTTTACTCTTGTCAGCAAGTTCCTGGATCATACTCTGTAGCTCTGATGGGGTAGTTGCAAAACTGACTACGTCATCAGCAAAACGAAGGTGGGTTAGATAATCTCCATTAATCTTTATCCCCGTGTTTTCCCAGCTCAGCGACTGAAAAACACCCTCCAATGTTGCATTAAAGAGCTTCGGAGATATGGTGTCACCTTGTCTCACTCCCTTTCCAATTTTTACGTGTGTTGTATTTTCAAACAGCCGAATCTTTGCACTTGCATTTTCATAGATGTTATTAATAATATTAATGTATGCATCTTCAATACCGCAGGTTTTCAGAGCCATTGTAACTGCTGATGGTTTCACCGAATCAAAGGCTTTTTCATAATCGATAAAAGCCATGCACAATGGAAGTTCATATTCCCTCGCTCTTTCAATTAGTTCTCTCAGCACGTGGATATGATCTATTGTGCTGTAGCCACTCCTGAATCCAGCTTGTTCTCTCGGTTGAGCCATGTCCAGTGTTACCTTCAAGCGGTGTGAAAGAACTTTAGTGAAGATTTTATAAACCACTGATAGTAGGCTGATAGGTCTGTAGTTCCTGAGATCCTCAATGACACCTTTTTTATGTAGCAAGATCATTGTAGCTTTGTTCCAATCCTCAGGAATCTTTCCTTCATTAAGGAATCGAGTGAAAATTTGGGCGAGTACTGTTTCGATTTCTCCACTTGCTTCTTGTATGATGTCTACAGTAATTCCATCTTCTCCTGGAGCTTTTCCCCGCTTCATGTTCTTGATTGCATGTGCAACTTCTGCTGGGAGGACTGGAGGAACTCTGGTACTGGTATCTTTCATGATGTCTGGAGTGCATATATCATCCCTTTCATATAATTTGGAGTAGAAATCTTTCACTCTTGTCAAAATTTCGCCCCTATTTCTTGTTACAGAACCATCTTCTTTTCTCAGTGCCATAATCTGTTTTCTTCCCTTACTGAGATGTCCCTTTGCTATCTTTAGGCTTTGGTTGTTTTCAATTGCTTTCCTCACTAGTTCACAGTTGAATATATATATATATATATATATATATATCACAGCCTCTCCTTAACAAATGTCAACCCCGCCTTCTCGTGGTACATCCTGTTCCCACTAAAGGGGCTCTGACGACCGCCAATACCGGTATAACTATACCATCGGGATTAGAGGAAATGCTATCAAACACTCACCAACCCGCTTGGCCAGCGTGGTGAGTTATGGCCAAACCCTCCAAAATGACTCCACAACTTAAATCTTGGCCCTCAGTCTCCGGCAGCTGGAATGTACCTGGCCAAGGCAGCGGCCAGTGCGACATGAAGGCAGAGGGTGCTAAGAATCCCCGGAGGACCGGACTAGGCTGCCATCTGATGCTGACCTTGGCTACGTATAACGGACGATCCCTATCTTCTGATTCAAGGCTTCTTGAATTGGAAGAGGAACTACAAAGGATCAAGTGGGACATCGTCGGCTAAGTGAGGTAAGGAGAAAAGGGGAAGATCTCATCGAACTGAAAAGTGGACATCTCTTCTACTATCGTGGGACAGATACTGGCAGAACTAGTGGTGTTGGATTTATAATAAACAAGAAACTGAAGGATAAAGTGGTAGAAGTTGAAAGTTCCTCTGACAGAGCTGTACGACTTGTTATCCAACTCTCGAGAAGATACCAGGCTCAGATTATTCAAACTTATGCACCCACCACAAGTCATGCTGAAGAAGAAATTGAAGAATTTTATGAGGAAATTCGTAATCTAAATAATAAAGGTAAGCAGCGCTTGAAGATAATTATGGGAGATTTCAATGCAAAAATAGGGCAACGGCAACAGAATGAAACTTCAGTAGGTAAATTCGGTCACGGCAACAGAAACCAGCGTGGAAATACTCTCTTAGAGTTTGCAGAGGCAGAAGGGTTTTTCATCTTGAGCTCCTTTTTCAAGAAAAAGCCACACAGGAAATGGACATGGAGACATCCAAATGGGACGACAAGTGAAATTGATTTTATTATGTGTAACAAAAAATTCGTCATAGAAGACTGCAGTGTGCTAAACAAGTTCAACACAGGCAGTGACCATAGATTGGTGAGATGTAAGATGCACCTCAACACTAAACTCGAACGTAGCAAGCTCATAAGACAAACAAAATGTATTGACATAACCAACCTTAAAAAACACCATAATACCTTCAAATTGGAACTGAAGAACAGATTATCTGCTATAGAAGGCCTAACATTGGAAGAAGTGGATATTTCTGAAGTTAACAGAAAAGTAACCGAAGCTCTTATGGAAACAGCAACAAAATTAGCTGGGTCTAAGAACAAATTGTATGTGAACAAATTATCAGGAAAAACCAAAATGTTGATGCAAAAAAGAAGAGAGATGAGGACAACTAAAGAAGATGTGACTTCCAATGTGGAATATATAGAGCTATGCAAGACAGTACGAAAAAGTATCACTGAAGACGTAAGGAAATTCAACTGTGAACTAGTAAGGAAAGCAATTGAAAACAACCAAAGCCTAAAGATAGCAAAGGGGCATCTCAGTAAGGGAAAAAAACAGATTATGGCACTGAGAAAAGAAGATGGTTCTGTAACAAGAAATAGAGGCGAAATTTTGACAAGAGTGAAAGATTTCTACTCCACATTACATGAAAGGTATGATACATGTACTCCAGACATTATGAAAGGTACCAGTACCAGAGTTCTTCCAGTCATTCCAGCAGAAGTTGCACATGCAATCAAGAACATGAAGCGGGGAAAATCTCCAGGAGAAGATGGAATTACTGTAGACATAATACAAGAAGCAAGTGGAGAAATCGAAACAGTACTCGCCCAAATTTTCACCCGATGCCTTAATGAAGGGAAAATTCCTGAGGATTGGAACACCGCTACAATGATCTTGCTACATAAAAAAGGTGTCATTGAGGATCTCAGGAACTACAGACCTATCAGCCTACTATCAGTGGTTTATAAAATCTTCACTAAAGTTCTTTCACACCGCTTTAAGGTGACACTGGACATGGCTCAACCGAGAGAACAAGCTGGATTCAGGAGTGGCTACAGCACAATAGATCATATCCACGTACTGAGAGAACTAATTGAAAGAGCGAGGGAATATGAACTTCCATTGTGCATGGCTTTTATCGATTATGAAGAAGCCTTTGATTCGGTGAAATCATCAGCAGTTGCAATGGCTCTGAAATCCTGCGGTATTGAAGATGCATACATTAATATTATTAATAACATCTATGAAAATGCAAGTGCAAAGATTCGGCTGTTTGAAAATACAACACACATAAAAATTGGAAAAGGAGTGACACAAGGTGACAATATATCTCCGAAGCTCTTTAATGCCTCATTGGAAAATGTCTTTCAATCACTGAACTGGGTAAACAAAGGGATAAAGATTAATGGAGATTATCTAACCCACCTTCGTTTTGCTGATGACATAGTCATTTTTGCAAATACCCCATCAGAGCTACAGAGTATGATCCAGGAACTTGCTGACAAGAGTAAAGAAGTGGGATTAAAAATGAACTTTCAGAAGACAAAAGTGATGTTCAATGCTTTTACAAGAAATGAAGATTTATCGATTGATGGAGAAAAGCTGGAGATAACAGACACGTACGTTTATCTTGGACAGCAGATATCAAGTGAGGGTCACATTGGTGAAGAAATTAATCGGCGTATAAAACTTGCCTTGAGAGCTTTCGGAAGAAACAGCATAATTTTCAAGAGCAATATGCCATTATGTCTTAAAAGAAAAGTGTTTGATCAATGCATCCTTCCAGTGCTTACGTATGGTGCTAAGACGTGGACCTTAACTAAAAGAGACATACAAAGGCTGCAGACAACTCATAGAAACATGGAATGGTGCATTCTTGCTGTAACCAAGAGGTATAAGAAGAGGAACTCGTGGATCCAAAAATGACAAGATGGAAGACATCATGATCATAGTTAAATCCCTGAAATGGCAATGGGTTGGACATACTTCTAGAAGAACAGACCATCGACAGACAGTTGAAATTTTAGATTGGATTCCAAGGGACAGGAAAAGGCACAGAAGAAGACCACATGAAAGGGTTGGATGAAATTCGAAAGTATGCGGGAGTAACATGGAGGAGACTGGCACAAGACAGACCGTTGTGGAAGAGGCTTGGAGAGACCTTCGTCCAGCAGTGGATTGATAATGGTTGACAATGATAATGATGATGATGATATATAACAAGAAATAGAGGCGAAATTTTGACAAGAGTGAAAGATTTCTACTCCAAATTATATGAAAGGGATGATATATGCACTCCAGACATCATGAAAGATACCAGTACCAGAGTTCCTCCAGTCCTTCCAGCAGAAGTTGCACATGCAATCAAGATCATGAAGCGAGGAAAAGCTCCAGGAGAAGATGGAATTACTGTAGACATCATACAAGAAGCAAGTGGAGAAATCGAAACAGTACTCGCCCAAATTTTCACTCGATGCCTTAATGAAGAAAAGATTCCTGAGGATTGGAACACCGCTAGAATGATCCTGCTACATAAGAAAGGTGACATTGAGGATCTCGGAAACTACAGACCTATCAGCCTCCTATCAGTAGTTTATAAAATCTTCACTAAAGTTCTTTCACACCGCTTGAAGGTAACACTGGACATGGCTCAACCGAGAGAACAAGCTGGATTCAGGAGTGGCTACAGCACAATAGATCATATCCACGTGCTGAGAGAACTAATTGAAAGAGCGAGGGAATATGAACTTCCATTGTGCATGGCTTTTATCGATAATGAAAAAGCCTTTGATTCGGTGAAACCATCAGCAGTTACAATGGCTCTGAAAACCTGCGGTATTCAAGATGCATACATTAATATTATTAATAACATCTATGAAAATGCAAGTGCAAAGATTCGGCTGTTTGAAAATACAACACACGTAAAAATTGGAAAGGGAGTGAGACAAGGTGACACCATATCTCCGAAGCTCTTTAATGCCACATTGGAGGGTGTTTTTCAGTCGCTGAGCTGGGAAAACAAGGGGATAAAGATTAATGGAGATTATCTAACCCACCTTCGTTTTGCTGATGACGTAGTCATTTTTGCAACTACCCCATCAGAGCTGCAGAGTATGATCCAGGAACTTGCTGACAAGAGTAAAGAAGTGGGATTAAAAATGAACTTTCAGAAGACAAAAGTGATGTTCAATGCTTTTACAAGAAATGAAGATTTATCGATTGATGGAGAAAAGGTGGAGATAACAGACACGTACGTTTATCTTGGACAGCAGATATCAAGTGCGGGTCACATTGATGAAGAAATTAATCGGCGTACAAAACTTGCCTGGAGAGCTTTTGGAAGAAACAGCATAATTTTCAAGAGCAATATGCCATTATGTCTTAAAAGAAAAGTGTTTGATCAATGCATCCTTCCAGTGCTTACGTATGGTGCAGAGACGTGGACCTTAACTAAAAGAGACATACAAAGGCTGCAGACAACTCAAAGAAGCATGGAGAGGTGCATACTTGGTGTAACCAGGAGAGATAAGAAGAGGAACTCGTGGATCCGAAAAATGACAAGAGTGGAAGACATCATGATCAGAGTTAAATCCCTGAAATGGCAATGGGCTGGACATACTGCCAGAAGGACAGATCATCGATGGACAGCCGAAATTTTAGATTGGATTCCAAGGGACAGGAAAAGACCCAGAAGAAGATCACATGGGAGATGGGTGGATGAAATTCGAAAGTATGCAGGGGTGACATGGAGGAGACTGGCACAAGACAGACCGTTGTGGAGGAAACTTGGGGAGACCTCCGTCCAGCAGTGGATTGATAATGGTTGACAATGATGATGATGATATATATATATATATATAAATATATATACACACACCGTTGAGCCTTTACATTATAGCCACCTCCAGCCTAGAAAAACCAGCGCCCATGGAGACCGATGAGCCATTACATTACAGCCACCCCCAGCCTAGAAAAATCAGCGCCCGTGGAGACCGATGAGCCATTACATTATAGCCACCTCCAGCCAGGAAAAATCAGCGTCCAAGGAGACCGATGAGCCATTACATTATAGCCACCACCAGCCTACAAAAATCAGAGCCTTTGGAGACCGATGAGCCATTACATTATAGCCACCCCCAGCCTTGAAAAATCAGCGCCCATGGAGACTGGTGTGCCATTACATTACAGCCACCCCCAGCCTAGAAAATTCTGCGCCCATGGAGACCGATGAGCCATTATATTATAGCCACACCGAGCCTAGAAAAATCAGCGCCCGTGGAGACCGATGAGCCATTACATTATAGCCACCTCCAGCCAAGAAAAATCAGCGTCCAAGGAGACCGATGAGCCATTACATTATAGCCACCACCAGCCTAGAAAAACCAGCGCCCATGGAGACCGATGAGCCATTACATTATGGCCACCCCCAGGCTAGAAAAATCAGCACCCACGGAGACCGATGAGCCATTACATTATAGCCACACCGAGCCTAGAAAAATAAGCGCCCGTGGAGACCGATGAGCCATTACATTATAGCCACCTCCAGCCAAGAAAAATCAGCGTCCAAGGATACCGATGAGCCATTACATTATAGCCACCACCAGCCTACAAAAATCAGAGCCTTTGGAGACCGATGAGCCATTACATTATAGCCACCCCGAGCCTAGAAAAATCAGCGCCCATATAGACCGGTGTGCCATTACATTACAGCCACCACCAGCCTAGAAAAATCAGCGCCCATGGAGACCGATGAGCCATTACATTATAGCCACCTCCAGCCTAGAAAAATCAGCACTCAAGGAGACCGATGAGCCATTACATTATACCCACCTCCAGCCTAGAAAAATCAGCACTCAAGGAGACCGATGAGCCATTACATTATGGGCACCCCAGCCTAGAAAAATCAGCGTCCATGGAGACCGATGAGCCATTACATTATAGCCACCCCCAGCCTAGAAAAATCAGCGTCCATGGAGACCGATGAGCCATTACATTATAGCCACCAGCAGCCTAGAGAAACCAGCGTCCATGGAGACCGATGAGCCATTACATTATAGCCACACCGAGCCTAGAAAAATAAGCGCCCGTGGAGACCGATGAGCCATTACATTATAGCCACCTCCAGCCAAGAAAAATCAGCGTCCAAGGAGACCGATGAGCCATTACATTATAGCCACCACCAGCCTACAAAAATCAGAGCCTTTGGAGACCGATGAGCCATTACATTATAGCCACCCCAGCCTAGAAAAATCAGCGCCCATATAGACCGGTGTGCCATTACATTACAGCCACCCCAGCCTAGAAAAATCAGCGTCCATGGAGACCGATGAGCCATTACATTATAGCCACCCCCAGCCTAGAAAAATCAGCGCCCATGGAGACCGATGAGCCATTACATTATAGCCACCTCCAGCCTGGAAAAATCAGCACTCAAGGGGACCGATGAGCCATTACATTATACCCACCTCCAGCCTAGAAATATCAGCACTCAAGGAGACCGATGAGCCATTACATTATGGCCACCCCAGCCTAGAAAACTCAGCGTCCATGGAGACCGATGAGCCATTACATTATAGCCACCCCCAGCCTAGAAAAATCAGCGTCCATGGAGACCGATGAGCCATTACATTATAGCCACCCCCAGCCTAGAAAAATCAGCGCCCATATAGACCGGTGTGCCATTACATTACAGCCACCCCAGCCTAGAAAAATCAGCGCCCATGGAGACCGATGAGCCATTACATTATAGCCACCTCCAGCCTGGAAAAATCAGCACTCAAGGAGACCGATGAGCCATTACATTATACCCACCTCCAGCCTAGAAAAATCAGCACTCAAGGAGACCGATGAGCCATTACATTATGGCCACCCCAGCCTAGAAAAATCAGCGTCCATGGAGACCGATGAGCCATTACATTATAGCCACCCCCAGCCTAGAAAAATCAGCGTCCATGGAGACCGATGAGCCATTACATTATAGCCACCCCCAGCCTAGAAAAATCAGCGTCCATGGAGACCGATGAGCCATTACATTATAGCCACCCCCAGCCTAGAAAAATCAGCGTCCATGGAGACCGATGAGCCATTACATTATAGCCACCAGCAGCCTAGAGAAACCAGCGTCCATGAAGACCGATGAGCCATTACATTATAGCCACACCGAGCCTAGAAAAATAAGCGCCCGTGGAGACCGATGAGCCATTACATTATAGCCACCCCCAGCCTAGAAAAATCAGCGTCCATGGAGACCGGTGTGCCATTACATTACAGCCACCCCCAGCCTAGAAAAATCAGCGCCCATGGAGACCGATGAGCCATTACATTATACCCACCTCCAGCCTAGAAAAATCAGCACTCAAGGAGACCGATGAGCCATTACATTATGGCCACCCCAGCCTAGAAAAATCAGCGTCCATGGAGACCGATGAGCCATTACATTATAGCCACCCCAGCCTAGAAAAATCAGCGTCCATGGAGACCGATGAGCCATTACATTATAGCCACCAGCAGCCTAGAGAAACCAGCGTCCATGAAGACCGATGAGCCATTACATTATAGCCACACCGAGCCTAGAAAAATAAGCTCCCGTGGAGACCGATGAGCCATTACATTATAGCCACCCCCAGCCTAGAAAAATCAGCGTCCATGGAGACCGGTGTGCCATTACATTACAGCCACCCCCAGCCTAGAAAAATCAGCGCCCATGGAGACCGATGAGCCATTACATTATAGCCACCTCCAGCCTGGAAAAATCAGCACTCAAGGAGACCGATGAGCCATTACATTATACCCACCTCCAGCCTAGAAAAATCAGCACTCAAGGAGACCGATGAGCCATTACATTATGGCCACCCCAGCCTAGAAAAATCAGCGTCCATGGAGACCGATGAGCCATTACATTATAGCCACCCCCAGCCTAGAAAAATCAGCGTCCATGGAGACCGATGAGCCATTACATTACAGCCACCCCCAGCCTAGAAAAATCAGCGCCCATGGAGACCGATGAGCCATTACATTATAGCCACCTCCAGCCTGGAAAAATCAGCACTCAAGGAGACCGATGAGCCATTACATTATACCCACCTCCAGCCTAGAAAAATCAGCACTCAAGGAGACCGATGAGCCATTACATTATGGCCACCCCAGCCTAGAAAAATCAGCGTCCATGGAGACCGATGAGCCATTACATTATAGCCACCCCCAGCCTAGAAAAATCAGCGTCCATGGAGACCGATGAGCCATTACATTATAGCCACCCCCAGCCTAGAAAAATCAGCGTCCATGGAGACCGATGAGCCATTACATTATAGCCACCCCAGCCTAGAAAAATCAGCGTCCATGGAGACCGATGAGCCATTACATTATAGCCACCCCCAGCCTAGAAAAATCAGCGTCCATGGAGACCGATGAGCCATTACATTATAGCCACCCCAGCCTAGAAAAATCAGCGTCCATGGAGACCGATGAGCCATTACATTATAGCCACCCCCAGCCTAGAAAAATCAGCGTCCATGGAGACCGATGAGCCATTACATTATAGCCACCAGCAGCCTAGAGAAACCAGCGTCCATGGAGACCGATGAGCCATTACATTATAGCCACACCGAGCCTAGAAAAATAAGCGCCCGTGGAGACCGATGAGCCATTACATTATAGCCACCTCCAGCCAAGAAAAATCAGCGTCCAAGGAGACCGATGAGCCATTACATAATAGCCACCACCAGCCTACAAAAATCAGAGCCTTTGGAGACCGATGAGCCATTACATTATAGCCACCCCCAGCCTAGAAAAATCAGCGCCCATATAGACCGGTGTGCCATTACATTACAGCCACCCCCAGCCTAGAAAAATCAGAGCTTTTGGAGACCGATGAGCCATTACATTATAGCCACCCCCAGCCTAGAAAAATCAGCGCCCATATAGACCGGTGTGCCATTACATTACAGCCACCCCCAGCCTAGAAAAATCAGCGTCCATGGAGACCGATGAGCCGTTACATTATAGCCACCTCAGCCTAGAAAAAGCAGCGCCCATGGAGACCGAACCGTGAAGCAGGTGCAGTTCATAGAGCAGTGGGCCTGTATATACAACCCAAAACAGGCTTTCGTTTGGTAGAGTGTTCGGAGTTAGAATGGGAATATCGGAGTTTGATAACGAACAAATTGCGATGGCACGACACCTAGGAATTACGCTGTTGGAAAATGCGCTCCTTGTGAGTTGTTCTCTTGCCGCTGTAATCGGTAAGTATCAAAAGTTTTGCACAGATGGCCAAACGACGAACCGTCGTCTAGCCGTGTGTTGTCCGCAGCTCATTGATGCCAGAGGGGAGCGGAAACATTCGCGCATTGTTCACAGCGACCACAGGGCCACAGTGCGACAATTCACCCGCAGCTACAACGGTAGTGATCAGGGAAATGTGTCACAGTGCACAGTTCAACGCAGCCTTCTACGCATGGTCCTGCGTAACCGAAGACTCAGCCGGGTTCTCATGCTCACTGCACGTCATCGCCAACAACGCATGAAATGAGCCCAAGATCATCGAAATTGTATCGTGGATTATTAGAAGCGAGTAGCCTGATCTGATGAATCAAGATTCCTGATGCATCACGTAGACGGCCGAGCTCGAATACTCCGATTACCAACGGAAGCTATGGCACCTGGATGCTCTTTTGGGCGGAATTAGGCTGCGGGCGGCGGTGTCATGCTGTGGGCGATGCTTTCTTGGGACACATTTGGCTTCATTATTCCAATAGCATAATCCCTGACATCTGCCAGGTACCTGAACATCTTTGCGGACCAAGTTCACCCATTCATGGCAACTGTGATCCCTGCTGTGGATGGCCATTACCAATAGACAATGCGCCATGCCACACTGACAGAATCGTCAAGGAATGGTTCGAGGAATATGCTGGTGACATTTAGTTAATGCGCTGGTCTCCAAATTCACTTGACATGAATCAAATGGAACATTTGCCGTTCGACTTGGAAAAGCGGGTTCGCGCTAAATCACCACAGCCCTGAAATGTACGAGAACTGGAGGACCTGCTGTTGACATTATGGTACCAGATACCCAAGGGTACCCATCGCCGCATCATCGAATCGATGGGTCGCCGAGTAGCTGCTGTTTTGCCGCAAAAGATGGGTCCTACAGCTTATTAGGTAGGTAGTCATAATGTAATGGCTCAATGGTGTATATATAATTGTATGTGAGGACCTCCAGCATCGCGGGGCCCCTCGCCTGGGCTTCGTTAGCCTCCCTGCAAATCAGCCCCTGATTAGCAAATGTAGTGGCGTGGGGTTTAAGTGGATTCGTTATGCATTTTGTTTTTGTACTCTCATTTCACAGCAGTCACAGATCGTTGCACGGTCAGGAAGTTAACAGACTATTTTCAGACTTTTGTGAGACGTGTGATGGATGATGTCAGTGAAAATCGAGTTGTGTGCCAAGATCGCTGTGGATAGAAACGTTTGATACATCAACAGTAAGTAATATAAAACATCATTGGTTTTAAACTTTTATCTGGCAGATACCCCTTCATTGAGAAGCTAATCATTGAATCTGAGGGAGCCACTTATTAATTTATATGTATTGATATGTAACTATGTGTTACTATTATTCTGATTTAGGTAAAATTGAAGATTTGTTTCACCGATAAATTATTTCTGCAAATGGAAATATGGAACAAGTCCTACGACTATCATATCCACATCCTAAAGGATCATGGAAAATAATTTTCTCCCAGACCAAATCAGCGGGCACGAGCGAGCTTCCGTAACCGGTAACGTTTCCCACGGGTAAATTTCTCCACGCGAAAATTTCCCCACACAGAAAAACTTCCCCTTAGGAAAATTCCCTAATGGAAATCTCCCCCACCTTTTTACGTCAGGGATATTGCACACATTGAATTTTACACAAAATATCGAATGTGAGGAAGATTTCCGGGGTCATCATTTGAGTTTCAAGTAATTTAAAACAAAGTGCAGCCTTACAAGTAAGCACAAATATGCGGGGGAAACTACCGGGATTGGAATTTCCATTTTTACGGCAATTTACAGATGTGTTATAAGTTCAAGTAAAATATACGTGGAATTTCCGGGGTCAGCATTTCCATTTTCACCGCAATATACTTGACATAAACACTAAGATTCACAGTTATGAATACGAGAACTAGTGAAAGGGAAGAATTTATGCTCCTGATTTAAAAGCAGTATTTTTAACGTTTAAAACTGTTAATAAGAAAAAAAGTAGCTGAACTGGTTAAAAACAGAACAAAATCCATTAAAAGGAAAAGCAGCTAATTCCAGAAAAAACTTTTTTCCTAAACTCCAATCTAACATCATCAGAAAATAGTGACTTTACGCCCAAGCTTGCAATACCGACGACCAACAAGAGCAACTCTAATGGCTATAAAGGGTCTCCTGTTTCTAATTTAAAGTTTCTGGCTGAAGGAAAGGATGAAAAGGTAGTGGTGTAAGACAAATACATCACTAGTGTTTCCCGATTCAGTTGAGTCTCGGTTATGCTTTCCTTAGTTATACTTTTTTCACTTTTATACGTAATTCTGTGTTAGTCCCGATATTTCACTGTAATTTCGAACGATTTTTAAACTATGTTATATGTATTTATTTATACGCTTTGTTTGCGATTATGCTTTAAAATTTAAATTTCCGATTATCGAAAATACACGGCTGTGTGATCCTTTTATACGTAACTCGGTATGCTGCAGTTTTGGGAGAAGAAGTGAAGTGGCTTTATTGTGTTATTTCTTGATGCGTGCAAAGTTGAACCTTGATCCCATTAGGGAAGGGCATGAAGTACACTTTCGGTTTGGATGTAAAATTGGTTTGGCATTTCATGACTCACAGATATGCGCACTATTTAAAAATTGATAAATCTGTGGGACGTAACTTTGTGGCTCCAATATTTCGTGGCATAGTAGAAGAGAATCCTAAATGCAGCATCAATATTCAAGGTAATGGTTTCAAATAGATGCACAGGGAGTCCGTAGAACAAAATGTTGTTATTTCATGACTTTCATTCGTACTGAAGCACTGGTTTCAGATTCACAGATATGGGCGCTGTTTAAAACTTGATAAACCTCTGGGACGTAACTTTGTAGCTCCAGTTTTTCGTGGCACAGTAGAAGATATTCCTAAATGTAGCATCAGTTTTCAAAGAAGGTTATGGTTTCAAACGGATGCACAGGGAGTCCGTAGAAAAAAAGTTATTTCATGACTTTTGTTCGTACTGAAGCACTGGTCTCAGATTCTTAGTTATAGGGATTTCACTTCATCTAGAATCAGGATTTTTATAGACAGACGGAGTCGTTATAAGTGAAGTTCGATTTTCTTGGGCTTTATGATATTTGCAATTTTAACGTTTTCTTTTTCTTTCACAAACATTTCGACTTTAAAAACAAGGATGGTTTTAAAACAACTGAGAATGTTTTTATGAAAAAAATATACGTACCTTAATTGTCAAAGAAGTAGTCATGTTTTTCGAAATTCTGTGCACTGCATCGAATACAGTTGATGTCCCAACTTTCCTCCAACTTTCTGAATGTCTTCTGGAATTCTGAAATTCCGTTGAAGCACAGCAGCGCAGAGTTGGGCTAGAATCAGTGCCGTCTTTAAAGCTTTAGAGGCCCTAGGCCAAATTTTTTATGCCCCGAGGTCACCCATACTTCAATTTGATCTTATAAGATTTTCCTAATAAACTTATCTTTAATTTAATATTATAATAATTGGTAGTATAATTTTATTGTTAAATAACTATTAGTTAAATCAAAATTATTTTGATTTAACTTGTTATTAAATTAAAGGTTATAAAATATATATTTGTAAACATAGACAAGGAGGTTCATGCGTATCCAGGAACAACACTTTACATTTTGAAACCTTAGACCTACATTTGAAACGGACACACGATGCATATAACACGAAAGTAAACAATAGTATTTCTAGTTTTGATTCTTTAAAATTGCATTACAACAACAAAAATTAATAAACTATATAAAAATTAATTGTAATTTGTTTTGGGAAATGATATAAACTGACACATTTTTATACAAGTTTGATTTATCTGTACATAAGAAAAATCGAATCATAAGCTTAAATAAGTAATCTACTACGAGTATGAGTATTCAGCTCTTGCTATACTTTATAAAATGAAACCCTTATTTCTAACATTTACAAATACAACTACACCTACTAAATAACAAACCAACAACTAAACCTCCGTGGCCAAAAAAAAAACCCCTCTCAAAACAAGGTAAGAGACAACCGACCTTGAAATACGAAAGAGAACAGCTTCTACACCTAGCCAAGAACCCCAACTTGTCAACAGTGGAGGCATACAAGACTCACCAGATCATCATCATGGAGCGTTCTGAGTACCTCGACAGAATGAACCAAGCCATTAACTTGGTACCAAACCGAGTTCTCAAGTCTGACCCTACTTCAGCCACTATCTCAGAATTGAGTAAACTGAGAACTCAGGTTCTTTTAAAATTTTCCATCTCTTCCGAAATGAAATTCCCATTTAGCCCTAGGATGCCCTAGAGATTTGGAAAAATGAATACCCATAAAGGGCCACCCTTTCAGATTACTTGTCATAGGTTATGCTAGCCCGACTAGGCCACTCGAGACAACTTTGGTTTCTCACTTGAAACCTTTAACCCTAAATTCTTCTGTTTCTATTTCCATCTCTATTCAGGCCTTAAATAGGATTAAAGACTTTGATTTACATGGAACTGGTTTCATCATGGCTTCATTGGACGTTGAGTCGTTATTTCCGAACGTCCCACTGGATATAGTCCGTTCAACCATTGCTAATAGACTGCAAGAGGACAATTCTCTCTCCCCCTTGAAATTGAGGCTATAACTTCAGCCCTTAAACTCGTTTCCAAGCGTTCCTACTTTAAATTTGATGGCAGGTTCTTTCAATAGACAGAGGGTGCCCCTATGGGGTACTCCCTCTCCCCCGTTTTAGCTGAAATTCTTTTACAGACCCTAGAAGACAATGTCTAACAGGCTTTTCCTCATAAAACATTGCTTCTTTTAAGATATGTTGATGATTTGTTGATCTTACGGCAACACTCCTTGCCCCTTTTGGATAAATTCACCGATTGTCTTTCTTCACAATTTACTACTATTCAGTTTACTAAGGACCTTGAGAGAGGAGGGAAATTACCCTTTTTGGATTTTATGCTGACTCGGGACCTTAATTCACATCAAATTCATTATTCTGTTTATCGTAAACCGACTTCTGTCCCTCGTATGATTCCTTTTTCTTCGTTTCACCCCCCCCCACCCTGACCATAAGGCTGCTGCACTCCGTTTTTTGATTAAACGTGCACTTACACATTCTTCTACTCGTAAGGTCAGAATGTCCAGAGTTTAAACCTTTGCCCTTCTGGGTTCTCTGTCCAATTCTTCTGGAAATTATTCCTCAGACACCAGAGGTTAAACCTCCCGACCTTGTCAATTGAAGCCACCCCAACCAAGCGCATTGGCAAGATTGAATTTTACCCTCCCATTGTGTCTATCCTGAAGAAAGCATGCAACTGACATAACTTTTCATTCGGATAGACCACAAGGAATATTGTTACGTTAGTAAGAAATGATAGAGGTAAAGTATCACCACTGGTTAAACCTGGTGTTTACTGCATACCATTAATTCAACAGGTAAACACTGGTACTAACATGTTCTACATTGGATCTACTCTTCGGACATTAAACACACGGTTGGCTGAACGCAAATATGCCCTCCGCTCAGGATCATCTAACACGGCCTTCACTGTTGCTGTTAATCAAGACGGTTACGTACCTGATTGGAAGAATGCTAAAATCTTAAACTCAACTATCAGCAAGCGCTCTGCCTTGAAAGCCTTTATATCATTAAATTTGGGGACTCTTGCTGTAACTATGGCATCCTGGCTTATGTTCCGAGCCAGTGGAGACGACTGGTGGACCCCTCTGGACAACCAGCTGTTGATGAAGAATCTACGTAGTTTATTTCTCTTTTTTGAACTTTAGCTTTTGTAACATGGCACCTTCTCGAAACAAATGGTGAGATGTATTGTGGGTAATTACGTGTACTTTATAACGATTAACTCGGTATTCTTGCGACACTTAGCTTGAAGATGGGGTCTCGAGTGCTACGAAAGTTCTTGTTTTTAAATTATTTTAATTTGTAAATAAATTTGGTTTTATTCTGCAAATTTTTAATGATTTTACTTATCGTACGCGGACAGCATTTGTGAAACTACTATACTTTGCCGTATGAACAAGTAGTTATGAATGAGTTAGTACAAAAAATTACTACTATTTTATTTTATTCAAGTAAATTAAAATAACGGTACCTCCCTTTTCTAAGTTTTTCTGTTCTAATCTCTCGGTTTATCTGGATTGTACATCAGCGGCCCCCAGGCAGCGGCCTAGTTGGCCTAGTGGTAAATCCGCTGCTGGTAGGAATGCATTACAAAGTAATGGAAACACAGATTACAATTAACGTGGAATGCATTACAAGGTAATGCAGTAACAGGTAATGCATTACAAGGTAATGCAGTAACAGGTAATGCATTACAAGGTAATGCAGTAACAGGTAATGCAGTAACAGGTAATGCATTACAAGATAATCCCAAGTAGAGTTCGCCGCCAAGGTGGTGATCTAAGCGATGGCCTCTGATCATTCGTCCAAAAAGTGTCCGGGTTCGAATCCCGTTGAGGCATGGATGTTGTGTTTGTCTTAAGGCACTAGCCGTCTCCCTTCCCTGGAACCAGTGACCCTAAATTAATGACGGGCGACTCCTTTTAGCCCATTGAGTTGCAAATGGTGGTCGTTAAACCTCCAATCAAAAAAAAAAAAAAAGTGTGGTTAGCACAAGGTAATGGAATTAATCTGTAATACATTACAATGAAGAGGATATAACTAAATTATTTAATAATGGAATTCAAATGTAATGGAATTACTTGGTAATGAAATTTCACAATTTGCAAATAGTAATTACATACTGATAGTTTATAGAAATGTACGTGTGCCAAAAGCTATGTCGCCGCCCCGGTGGTGCAGCGGTCTAAGCGATTGCTTCTGATCATTCGTCCGAGATGTGTCCGGGTTCTAAACGCGGTGAGGCATGGATGTTGTGTGTGTCTTACGGCGCTGGCTCTCTCCCTTACATGGAGTCAGTGGCCCTAAATAAGGGACCGAGTTGCTCACGGTGGTCGTTCAACCTCCTTTTACAAAAAAAAAAAAAACAGAAAACCTTCAGGTCCTGTCGTGAAATATATATAAAGGAGTCAGTCGCTCGCTAGTCCAGTGTTTGTATCTGACAAATAATGGACAACACTTGAGAAGCACGGGGAAAATGTCAAGAGTTAGCAAATTTCTGTAATATTCGGTAGTGCACCCTGAGTTTCTGAACTGTAAGTGTAGTGCTAATATGTGCTTGTGGTTATAGTGGGATAATTATTTTGGACAGTGAAACGTATGTAATGGACGAGAATGCTGTACTGGAGATGGACGAAGTAAGCATCTCTAACCGAAAAACACATCCCATTCATACATACTTCATATGTATTATTTCGTTCAAAGCATTTTACTTGCGGCGAAAACGGGGCAACTACTCATGTCGTAAACGTACAATCTCCAATATAAAGTCCGAGGGGTGGAACAATTATCAAGTAACCTACACAACGTGTAAAGATAGGCTAGTTGCTGTTTATTGACGTTGTATTGTTTCCCATAAATTAATGATTAATTACCAACATATATCAAATAGAAGTCATCACTCTTTCCACGTTTATAAGTGAGTGACCGAAAAATTTCTCATCGGCCGCCAAGGGGAATCGAACCCAGGATCTTCCAGTTACGCTCCGGATATGCTTCCACTGCACCACAGCTGCCTCGACATTCTCCAGACTCGCAAACGACAAACTGCCAAACCACACGGCAGGGATGCTTCTTTGGAGCCCCGCACAATGCTGGAGATTCACCAAAGATGAGCAGCAGCAACTGAACGAATAACTAGGAGGCGAATGAATGATAAATACACAGTTGACGTGGACCAGGAACATCAAATAGAAGTCATCGCTCTTTTCCTGGTTTATTTGTCATTCATTCTCCTTCTAGTTATTTGTTCAGTTGCTGCGGTTCTTCTGTGGTGAATCCCCAGCACTGTGTGGGCCTCCAAAGAAGCAAATCTGCCATGTGGTTTGGCAGTTTGTCGTTTGCAAGTGTGGAGAATTTCGTGGCCGCTGTGGTGCAGTGGAAGGATATCCGACGTGTAACTGGAAGACCCTTGGTTCGATTCCCGGTGGCGGCCGATGAGACATTTTTCTGTAACTCACCTATAAACGAGGAAAGAGCGATGACTTCTATTTGATGTGTCTGGTCCACGTCTACTGCGTATTTACCAACATATAGTTAACCATTGCGATTACAATGAGTAACTACTACATGTAATTACAATTACCATGTAATTCTAATGAGAAGTTCACCATTACCATGTAATGATAACGCTAAGTTATTGTTTCCATTACCATTAGGCAGTAATGCATTACCGATTAATCCCCTTACGATTTTGCTCAACTCTGCTCCTGCGCAGGTGTACATCAGTCTCAAATTGTCGTCCCCGTAGTGCCTTTTCTAAAATTGGGAACAACCAGATGTCACATGTGGGCAAGTTTGGTCTATATGCAGGTTGGGGCTTCAACTCAAAATTTTCGAAATCCTCAGTGTGCTTCCACTTACTTTAATCATCAGTCGCACGAACCGTATGTTTGGACTTTGCTATAGAATGTAATTTCTAAAACGTTATATTTATTAAAAGGTTTATCAAAATAATAGAAATACGGACTGTGACTGGGATACCCGCAATACGCCGTATGGAAATCACCAGACGAGGTCACCCGCGATGAGAGGTACATAAAGTGATGCAGTACGATGTGGCCTTTCACGCAGCAGTGCCACAGTCGCAAGCGAAACAGCTACTGTGGAGTAACTGTCTACAATGTCATATCTCAATGACCTCAAAAAGCATGATAATTGGTGCGCGCCTTTCAGGAGCTACAGTAACTAGAACGGCAGAAATAGTAAGTGTGACACGAGTGACTGTACCGAAGGTTTTGGATACCTATCAAAATGAACACAGCAGTGGCTCCATCGTTCCCGTATTTATGGCCGGTGTGCAATCCACAAACGTCTGATTACCAACATGAATGCGACAAAACGCGAAGCACGTTAAAACTAGGATGCTAAATATTAGCAATGTGCATCTGGTCTGAAGGATCGTCTTTCACATTTTCCCCAGCAGTGTTAGAATGTACGTCTGGAGAAAACCTGCAGAAGTGTAGCAACTGAACTTTTTCGTTTTCACTCTCAAGCATGGAGGTGAAACCTTTATGCTCTGGAGTGCCATATCGTGGCAGACCTTAGGGCCATTGGTTATTCTGCAGTGTTGTGTCCTCTCTGCAAAGAACAAATCTATTCTGCAAAGCACAAATCTATTCTTCTGCACGCAATGCTGCAGGCACTGTTTCCTATTCATCGTCCCTGGTTTCAAGCTGATAATGCACACGTGCATTGTGGTACAGTAGCTTCCCAGGCCACCTCTTTCTACAGACCACAGTATCATTGAGCATTTGTGGGAATATCTACAGCGAAAGGTTAAATCAGACTTTCGACCTCCAACATCATTTGCAAAGTTGAGACATATTTTACAAGAAGAATTGTCAAAACTTCCATGATCATATGTGAATGACTTGTATAAGTCTATTCCAAGTAGAGTTGCTTCTGTTCTGAAAGCCCAAGGTGGGCGTACAGCTGATTAATAAACAGATCTTCACAAACAATAAGTATTTCCATTATCTTGATGAGCTCCTGCACTTATTTGCATGCATTTTTGATACACATACTTAGGTATATGTATTCTTAAAATCGATATATAATAATTTCCTAAGTAACATTATTGACATGTTTGCTAAATTTGCGTTATCACATACTGTATATTCTCATTTTACCTGCATCAAAATTGTAGCCTTGCCGCCTCTGTGGCGCAGCGGTCTAAGCGTTGGCTTCTGATCATTAGTCCGAGATGGGTCCCGTTTCGAATTCTGGTGAGGCATGGATGTTGTGTTTGTCTTACGGCGCTGGCTCTCTAACTTCCCTAGAACCAGTAGCCCTAAATTAGGGACGGGCGGATGCTTATAGCCCACTGAGTTGCTCACGGTGGTCGTTGGTCGTTAAATTTCCAATAAAAAAATTCTTATAAAAGAAAATGATTGCACATTCAAGAAGGGTCTACTGATATCTACTGACTTTTTTGCAGTTCTGTCTGCTGAATATTAGGTTTAGCAATCTGGCAACACTTCCTCACCGCCGATGAGCCAGAGAAGCTGTCGCAGATGCCTGAGACGCGAGAGTTCGAAAAAAACCTATGACCTTGATTCCTCCACCACGGAAATGGTAATATGGATGGAAAACAGTCACCACTGGAGATTTAAGTGCTCGGCGCCCCGGTGGCGCAGTGGTCTTAGCGATGGCCTCTGATCATTCGTCCGTAAGGGGCCCGGGTTCGAATCCCGGTGAGGCATGGATGTTGTGTTTGTCTTACGGCACTGTCTCTCTCCCTTCCCTGGAACCAGTGACCCTAAATTAGGGACGGGCGACTGCTTATAGCCCATTGAGTTGCTCACGGTGGTCGTTAAACCTCCAATAAAAAAAAAAAAAAATTAAGTGCTCAGGTACTTTCAGTTAAATAGGTTTCGCCAGGAAGACTATGAAGCTTACATAGATTTCACAGAAACATGAAAATTACAACCCCGTCCGAATGAGCATTGGCGCTTATAGTAAACAAGGGGACGTTAGAAATGTCAAATGCTGTACATGCATTTTTTTTTTGGGGGGGTGTAGCTACCACCGTGAGAAGTAAGATGGAATATAAGCAGTCTCCCGTCGGTAGTTTAAGGACACTTGTTCCAGTGAAGGAGAAGACATATCGCCATAAGCCAACATCCATGCCTCACCGGGGTTCGGACCCGGATCCATTTCTCAGAAATAGCCAGAAGCCAGCGCTCAGAACAGTACGCCACCGGGGCGACTATAGAACATGTTTAAATTAAACACCCTCTCCCCGAGTTTTATTCTGTGCGTTCTCAAATACAGACAATGGCGTCCGGCTATGCATAGCACAATCTACGTCAGAAGTCTTCTGGACTACTGGATTCACTCCATTTCTACACGTTTTCGTATCGGGACATATCGTTAATTACTATCATTTAGCATAGCGATAAGAGAGGCCAGAGAGAAAAGAAGCTCTTTTGCTCCTCATTCAATGATCTTTCTCCGTCTATACTGTATAGCGAAAACGCTATACTGCGTTTCGTCACAGGCCAACGGCTGTCAGTGACCACGCCGTCTTCACTAGGAGCGCACTCCTTGCAAATTAGTATCTGGATTTCCTTCCCCAAAGAGTGTCGTGTTACTTGTGCAAAACACGAAGTTCCGCATGAGTAGCTTTCTGTATAAATACATACATAGTTGAAACTTGTTTTAATCAAAAACAAGAGTTCCAGCATTCTACGAAAAGCTACAGAATAGACAAAAACAAATCTAATAAGAATTCGGCTATGCTTGTATTCTTAACGCTGCGGCCTATTACTATAATATTCTCGCCAATTCTGTTCTTCCAACAATATGGTAGCAGTTAGATGAAGCTCCATTCCTTTAGCAACATCACAATTCCTCCATCCACAAAGCGAGCTCCACTGAGGAATGTTTGACGAGATAGGTTTCGAAGAACTTAAATGGCCTAAACACAGCATTGATCTCAACCCCATAGAACACCATTGCGATTAATTAGAACGCCAACAGTGAGCCGGGTCTAATAGTCCGACGTCGGAGACCGACCTGACTAATGTTATTTTGACAAAATGGAAGGTAGATTTCGAAGCAACGTGGAAAAATCTAGAGAAATGTTTGACGAGATAGGTTTCGAAGAACTTAAATGACCTAAACACAGCCCTGATCTCAACCCCATAGAACACCACTGCGATGAATTAGAACGCCAACAGTGAGCCGGGCCTAAAAGTCCGACGTCGGAGACCCACCTAACTAATGTTCTTTTGACAAAATGGAAGGCAGATTTCGAAGCAACGTGGAAAAATCTTGAGGAAAGTTTTCCCAGCAGAGTGGAATCAGTGACAGCAGCAATGGAGGGACCAACTCAGTATTAATCCTATTCCTGTTGTAGGGAGGTTGTGATTAGGAAAGTGTCCACAGCGATTCGTTCATTTAGTGTGTCTTCGGCTCCTGTTCTTCTGCAGAACTAAATAATTCAACACATTTTCATCACTTAAACGTAGCCTCAATGTGTTTTCCACAGAAAAACATATTATTTCCCCTTTTTTTACGCTTTCCAACCGTAGGTTGAAGAAGCGTATTTGCTCCAGCTCTATCCGTCTGCCCATCCACACGATAACTCGCGTAAACATGGTTCGATTTCGATGTAATTTCAATATGTGATAAAGGACCACCTGGGGATGAACCCTATTGAAAATGGACGAAATGGGGTCAAAGATCAGGACATAAAAGCGGGATCCATTCCATTGCCTTTATACATCATAACTTATGTAAGAATGCTTCGATTGCGACAAAACTTTAGCATGTTGTTCCGGACATATACCGAACCGGTTCTGTTGAATATCACCAAAATGGTGTCAAAGGTCAGGAGACAAGAGTGAGATTTATTCCGCAGCTCTTATCCTCATGACTTAACTGAAAGTGCTTCTATTGCGAGAAAACTTTAGTATGCTGTTCCGGACGTATACCAAACCAATTATGTTTAATATAATCGAAATTGGGTCAAAGGTCAAGACACAGGAGCGAGATTTATTTCATCGCCATTATCCTCATAACTTGAGTAATCATTTCTGGTATGTTGGAAAGCGTATCAGAATCAATGCAGTGCTAGATTTTACTAACTTTTTTTTCTTCTAAACAGCGTGAAGAAGAGGCATAATAAAATTTGTCTTTCTTCTGCTTTCTTATGGCTCGGCAATTATCAGTCATTATACGGAGGTTGTGATTAGAAAGTGTCCACTTCACTATGCGAGTTAATTAAGGATTTATTTATTTTTTATGTTACAACCGAGCTGTTTCATTAAGTACACAAATATCCTTTTTCGATTGTTAGGTTTTTTTTTAAATGGCATTTTTTAAGTAAATTTGCGCATCAAAGCTGTTTTATTAAATTTCCGGAAACCTTTTTGTCTCTTTAGGTTTCATATTTCCAGGAGAAGTTATTGTAAAAACAAAGTTCTTTCTTGCAGATTTGGCAATTTTTTATTTTCTACGTAGCCTCGTATCATGAAGTTTTCTTAGGGCTTTTTTTAAACTGAACGAAATTGCTCAGAACATGAGTTCCGTATTATTTCTGGTACTGAAGAGATTTTAAGAAAATGTCACATTTGGAGTTTGGAGTTGTGCCATAAACAAAGGGA
This sequence comes from Macrothele yani, assembly GCA_039090855.1. Taxonomy (NCBI): domain Eukaryota; kingdom Metazoa; phylum Arthropoda; class Arachnida; order Araneae; family Macrothelidae; genus Macrothele; species Macrothele yani. The sequence goes on along the minus strand of CM077026.1, from coordinate 17,454,149 downwards.
AAAATTGACAAAAAAAGAACCAAACTATCTTTTTAATCGCATTATAATTACCTGTAAATCACCGGAAGGCACTTACTGAGTAAATGCATATTAACAACGATGAAACCGGTAACTAACAATCATTTTATGACTTTGTTTTATTGGAAGGCTTTTTCTGGTTCAGGAATGTGATGCCACAGCACATTAAGAAAGGTTTCACTCTGTATCTGAAAACGCGCTAAATTAAGGAAATGTATTTTCCTGCCATGATTTAAATGGATTTCCGATTTTAATAGTTTCTTGATAGCATTACAACATGAACTTGTCTTTTGGTTTTTTTAATAAACAGAAAGCAATGAATTAGAGTTTAAATAAAATAGAGTTTCCTAAAGGAGATCTAAGAATGGTGAAATTAATTAAAATTTATCAAGCACAAAGGAAACAGCGGCGCAGTTGGTCTAAGCTCTGGTTTCAGACCATTCGTCCTAGATGGGTCTTGGTTCGAATCCCATACACGAATGATGTGCTTGCCTTAAGGCACTGTCTATACTTCTTCACTGGAGGCAGTGCCATCAAATTGGGAAAGGGCTTACAGACCATCGAGTTGCTCACGGTGGCACAGTGATCTGAACGCTGGCTTATGACCATTCGTCCGAGAAGGTTCCGGGTTCGAATCCCGGTGAGGCATGGATGTTGTGCTTGCCTTACGGCACTGGCTTTCTCCCTTCCATGGAACCAGTGGCATTAAATTAGGTACGGGTGGCTGCTTATAGCCCATCGAGTTGCTCACAATTGTCGTTAAACTCCCAAAAGAAATATCAAGATTAATTGTGTCATTTGTGTTGTATGGTCACAGGTTACAGGTAGACAGTCTGAGAATGTGAGAAAGCAAAGCATTTACAATTCAGTCTTAGGAGCACTCAGTGGAGAGGGAATCGGAATCAAACTGAAGTAGAGACATAGGAGATAGCAAAATAGTATTGCTAATGTAAATTCTAAAAAAAAAAATGAAATTCTAGGTTCTGCAGAGGGTTTTAACCCATAAGACCTTATTCTTCATGCTCCCCAGGAGAGAGTAGTAAATTAAATCTCACTAGTTATAAGTAAGTTATCAGTTATACGTAAGTTATCAGTTATAAGTAAGTTATCAGTTCCATTTATCTTATCATTAGGGAACAGCTATTTAGGTAAACAACTATTTTCACATAAAAACATATATTTTAGAAAATTTTGTACGTAGACACATATTTTCTAAAATTCCTTAATAAATAGATACATTTGCATCTTTTCCTCCATTTTGCTTTTATTTTTAGTGTACATAAAACCGAAGAAAAATTCAGCGAAAAAACACAAAAAAAAAAAAAAAAAAAAGCAATGACGGCATGCAAGAGTATTGTAACGAGTAGGTGAAATTTACGGCTTCCCCACAACGGATATTCGTTTCGTTGACTCCAACGTGCTGGCGAATGTCGTCTGCTCTTCCCGATCGGAGAGGCGAAACCGGAAGTTCTCTCGTAACCACGAAAGCTTAGATAAAACATAGATACGTCTTAAAGTCCATCACGAAGAGTATATATACGTCCCTCGCATTATGGTCGAAACCGGAAGTTCTCCTGTATCTACGAAAGCTTAGGTCGCACATGGATGGGTTTTAGAGTACAACACGGAGAGTATATATACGCCGGTCGCGTTGTTGTCGTTGTTGTTGATGCAGCTCTGTTGAATTGCTGCGGTCAGCATATTCTTCTTTCTGCGATATTATTCTGCTTCTATATTACGTGTTAAAGTACGATTGAAAAGTGCACAGAGTAAATTTGTTTTTTATAAGCTGTATAATTGTGCCGAATAAAATTCAGTGTAAGGTTTTGACGACTGTTCTACCTCTTCATTAGCAGTGAACAGGATCCTTTGAATCCGAAGCCAAAGAAAATTAATAAACACATGAAAACATCCTATCAAAAAAATGTCGATAGATGTGACATCATGTGATATTTTCCTCCAGATGGAAAATAAAAGTCAAGATCAAACAAATCAAACATTTATTGCAAATCTAAAGAACTATCTGCATCAAACATATAGCTGTGATTAATAAGTCCCGTACTTATTATTTATCACAGAACATAACTAGTTATACTATCGTTGAAGATAATATATTTTAAACAGATTTTTATTTTTAGCAAATATTTTAAAAATAGTTAGCACATAAAAAAATGTTTTTCTGTTCTTTATCATCTAAATTCCGTTCACTATTTATCTTCTGCAAGGGATGCAGCAACTGGTTGCAGGAAAGCAGCGAAGAGCAACTACATTTTGCTAAGCAGTTCGCGAATCCTAATGTTACTGCAGATTCGTAGGATATTGTACACCAAATTTAGGAAACTGACTTCACATTCTCTTGAATCACAAACAGACAAAACAATGTTGTATGGGTGGACATCGCTATTTCCTGGTACTGAAGTTGCTGTCTGACGAGTGTACAAAGCTGAATTCTCCCTGAGGTCTTATTTCTTCAAGAAAAGAATACCGTAGGATCAGCAAAGTGGTGCTGCTTTACGCTCACCACAAGGGCCATATTGGAACTTCAGACAAAAAACTCAGTTCGAAGAGTCTCATGGAAGAACGCTTTTGTTCTACTATTCTGCATGAAATGTGTGCTTCCACTTAGACCATCTCATGATTTTCCAGCCAACATATATATCTACTAATTTCCCACTATTTCTTGTATGCGTGTCTACTACCTTTCTTCCATTTACCACGAGCGTATTTAATAGTTTCCCAACATTTACCACATCCGAATCAAATAACTTCCTTCTATTTATCATATGCACATCGAAAAATTTCTCGCCATTTCCAATATGAATATCTGATAATTTTCTGCTATTTACAATATTCATATCTAATAGTTTCTCCACCATTTATCTCATACTTATCTAATAATTTATTTCTATTTATCACACATACAAAGGCCGTTCCATAAAAACTGAGAGTAATATTTTTTGAGTTGGCTACAGTGTGAAGGGGAAAATAACCACGCAGACGACTAACTGAATTAAATAAGTATCTATGGCAACAGTTAGTAGCAGTGGCATACGATTATGGTTTTGTTATTGCGCAGTTGTTTAAGGTATGGTTTCATTTCGCCATACAGCTATGGAGGTGAGTGCTTCAGAGTTAAGAAGTGAAATGCGCTGTGCGATAAAAGCTTGCTATCGTTTGGGTAAAACGGTTCCAGAAACAGTTGATTTAACGGAAACAGCTTAAAAAGGTAAATCTTTGGGTGAGTCAACGATTTTTAGATGGTAGCATGGCTTCAAAAATAGCGTTTGTCGGCAGAACTCGCTGCTATGCCTGGTCGACTTGAATGTGTTGTTACAGAGCGCATTGTTAACACTGTGTGGGCAATTCTGAAAGAATAATGACGAATGAAGTGTGAAGACATAGCAGCGTCAACAAAAAAATATTTCAAAAACGTCGCCATTCCACATTCTACGCGAAAAATTACTGCTGCATTGTGTGTGTTCCAGATGGTTACCTCATTGCCTGACGAGAGAACAATTGTTAGATAGAGTTAAGGTGTGTCATGCGTGGAAACACGAAAAAAATGATTGCAAAAGATCCAAACTTTCTAAACACAGTAATAATAACTGTCGATGAAACATGGATCCACTATTTCGACTTCCTCACGAAGCGCGCAACGAGTTTCTGCAAACACACAGGCTTTCCTCCTCCAAAAAAAGTACGTCAAACCAAATCAACTGCGAAGATGATGATGATAATGTTCTTTGATCATAAAGGTATAGTCTACCAGCATGCAGATCCTCCACAAATTACTGTCAATGCTGAGTATTACATTACACTCTTGAAGCGTCTGAGACAACACATATCGATTAAGCGACAGGAACTGTTGGGCAAGTGGACCTCACACCATGTTAACGCCCGCCCACATATGGATGCTTGTGTTCAACAATTTATTACGAAATGCAGTATTGAAATCATGCCACAGCCTGGTTGCAGTCCTGACCTCGCCCCGTGCGATTTCTAGTTGTGCCCAGCAATGAAGGAGAAGTTCCGTGGCGCAACATTCAACACAAAGGCTGGCGTTATTCAAGCTGTACCGGGGTCACTAAAGCAGTTTCCACAAAATGCCTTCGCCACATGCTTTGGAAAGTGGACTAAACGTTGAGACCGTTGCATATCATCCGAAGGAAGATACTTTGAGAAAGAATAACATATATTTTGCTGAACCTATATTTCTTCATTTTGTGTGATTTTACACTGAGTTTTTTTTTTTTTGATTGGAGGTTTAACGACCACCGTGAGCAACTCAATGGGCTATAAGCAGTCGCCCGTCCCTAATTTAGGGTCACTGCTTCCAGGGAAGGGAGAGAGCCAGTGCCGTAAGACAAACACAACATTCATGCCTCACCGGGATTCGAACCCGGACCCCTTTCGGACGAATGTTCAGAAGCCAACGCCTTAGACCACTGCGCCACCCGGGGCGGCACTGAGTTTTTATGGAACGGCCTTTGTACATATATTTCTAATAATCTCTCACCATTTGCTGCATAGCCGCCCCGGTGGCGCAGTGGTCTAAGCGATGGCCTCTGATCATTTGTCCGAACGGGGTCCGGGTTCGAATCCCGGTGAGGCATGGATGTTGTGTTTGTCTTACGGCACTGGCTCTCTCCCTTCCCTGGAACCAGTGACCCTAAATTAGGGACGGGAGCCTGCTTATAGCCCATTGAGTTGCTCACGGTGGTCGTTAAACCTCCAATCAAAATAAAAAAAAAAAAAAATTGCTGCATACATATCTGGTAATTTCCTCCCTATAGGCCACAGCGTTTCACGGTCTCGACACTGGAAGAATTCCAGTTGTAAGAATTTCTAAAATCATGGATGTACATGCCTCATTCATCATCGCTTCTAAAACGGAAGAACGCTGTATATTACAACACGAAGATAGCCAAGAGCGTCATTGTGGCCAGAATGCTGAATGCTTTGAGAGCCACAGTAATGGATTTAAACACTTGAAATTCGTTTTGTCCACCCCCACTCCTCTCCCCCATCCTAAGAAAAATAAAAAATTGAAAAATTGAATTCGATGTGTCGGAAGACAGGTGTAGGTGACTGGTAAAATGGAGTCATAACTTTTGTCTGACACCGATTATTCGGTGTGAATTTACGGAAAAAAAATTTCTGACACTAACGTTCGGCAAAGTTGCCGGTAGGTGACCGTGTTTTTCAGAAATTTTTGAGTCACGCTCTAAGAGAAAATTACAGATTTTATCTTAGAACGTGACTCAGACTCCTACTCTTAACATTATTCGGTGTATAGGAAACCTACCTCCGTATCCACTATGATACCTGCATCTTCTGCGCACCCGAATAATTATAAACTTTCACCAATTAACTTCATGCTAAGAAGAGCGTTCGCTCATCCCTCTGATGGCTTCAGGCGGCGTTGCGAAATTAATAAGGTTTTCGACATTGCTTGTGCCCATGGTTTCAAAAAATCTACTGTTAAAGCTGAACTCAGGAAAATCTGTCGTTAACGTTTAACTACCCTTCAGGCAGAAAACCTCTTTCGCAATTATGTGGTCTCAATGGATTATTTCCCAACTGTCTCCTCAATCCTTAAAATATTTGTAAACCTTTCAATCTTGACTTTCGGATACGTTCCACAAATATTTTTATTTTGATCAAGAAAGATCGTGACCTGGTTCCAGAGGCTAACAAATTTGGTGTATACACTATGTAACGTACCAGGAGATGTGACGTACCTGCCCGAAGGACGCACACGACATAAAGGCAGATAGGAATCAGAATAAAAAACGTCCGCGTAGCTCAATTGGTAGAGCAACTTATTCCGGAATGAGGGGATCCGGGTTCGAATCCTGGCGTGGACAGAAATGACGGAGAAATTTACTTCGTTATAATGGCGCCCGAACTATCCGGATGACCCGACCGTTCAAAATCTCGCAATGGTGTGATGTTATTTCCACACCGCGAGATAGGAAAAATAAGAGAATCCTTTCTCCAGCACTTCGAAAAATAAATAAATAAATAAAAAAAAATAAGGGGAGATGATGTGACGTACCTGCCCGAAGGACGCACACGACATAAAGGCAGATAGGAATCAGAATAAAACGTCCGCGTAGCTCAATTGGTAGAGTGACTTATTCCGGAATGAGGGGATCCGGGTTCGAATCCTGGCGTGGACAGAAATGGCGGAGAAATTTACTTCGTTATAACTATCCCACTTGATAGTTTGAATCAAGTTTCCCTTGCCCCCAATAGATTGGATCAACCAAAAGGTCTTTAAGAATTATTCTCAATGAACATAAATATGCTGTTAAAAATGGCCTATCAAATACTGCCCTGGCAAGAATAGTGAACGAAGTACAACATTATCCTAATTTGGAAAGAGGCATAAATCATTACAACACCACGTACTATCTCCTTATTATTCACCAAAAGTTTGATAATTGCTGAACATGGAATTTCATGTTGTAATGACAATACTTCAGTCTACATACCAAAATCTTGGGCACAACTATTAAAACTTTCCCCTCCAGTTGTGGAGAATGAAAATATTTATTATATATATATAATCACTGTTATTAGACTTAAGTAAGCATATTATCCGGTTATTGTAGGTAAGTTGCGTGAGATTGCCGCCTTATTGTATATATTTGCCTTACTTCATTCATTTTTTCTTTTTCTGCGTCTTACTTGTCTTGTATGTTAATTATTTGATAATTTGACTATTTGATTGTATGTATTATTATATCGATTTAAATCATCATATTTGGATTGACGATATGATCACCTGTTCTGTACGTCACGCCTGTAGGTTACTTATATGTCTCCCCACCCAAAATGCTCCTTCAGTACTTCCATGTGATGATGGTCTTTAGGAAGACCGAAAGTTCTTATGGCTTTATTTTTAATCTTTTAACTTATACATTAAATAAACTCTTCACTTCAAATGAAGCCTGCGTAGTGTTTTAATTATCGTGCTTTTAAGACTGCTGCCTTAAGCTTTTATGATTGATTATTGGTAGTTTCGACGTGGTTTCCCTTTATCCTTGGGTTCCCGTGCCGGAATCCATCCGAACGTTAAAAGAGGCCAAATATAATTCATCAATTTATTCGCAAGAATCTTGACGCAGCGTCTTGAGATTAATGGACTTAGTCTCAAGCTCTAGCTACTATAGTTTCCCAAGAAAAATCTATAAACAAACAAATGACACTCCAGTCTACCTTCCTTGAAAAAGCCATCAGGTTGATGTGCGGAAGGTTGGAAACTTTGATTTTATTTACGCCAATAAATTCGAACAACTAGTGCAGTTATACTATCTTATGTATAGTTGGTGTGCATTTTCTTTCGTTACTATTTGCTTATTAACATTCTCACCTGTATTTGTTACATTATTATGATTATTCTGTACTTCTATTGTCCATTTTTTCAGTTTTTTTACTGGGGTATCCATACTTTTTTGCAATTTCTTTTATAAATTTTAATCATGTGTTGAGGAACTAACACATGATTAAAATTTATGAAATAAATAAATTATTTTTTATTCTTTTAATCATGTGCCCGTTTTTTTAACTTCCATATTTTCACAGATTTTCCGTAGTCAGAAATTCCGTTTATTTTCATAAAAGTCCATTTCAAATTTTCCCGTTTTTAAACTGAAATTCCGCAAAATCCACAACCCTACATTCTTCAGCCCTCACCCCGCCGTTTGAGTTGGTTCAGCAGGTAATGCACGCTTTTAGCCACTGAGTCACAAACGGTCGGAAACCCGTATCACGTACATCGTAAAACAAATTGCACGGCGATGATTCTTTTTTTTTTGTCATTAATCCGAGTGATTTAGTTATATTATTTACAGTTGGAGCTTATTGTTTTTCTGAATAGGTTTGTAATATATTTTTTCCCCGGTAGAAGGACTTTTCACAAATTAAGTATTTTTCATCGTGGTTTTTCGAAGCAACAAAATGATTTGCATCTTGATTTTTTTAAACTGACAATGACTTTCATTTATCTTTAAAAAAGGTGAAATGTGCTTTTTTATAGTATTATTTCATTCCCCCCAAAACATACTTCTAAATATAAAAATTACTCTTGACAGCTGAGAGAGCTTTTGTCTTAAGTTGTCCAAAGACTGATACATAGGCATCGTATAACCATCTGTACAAAACGTTAAGTGCCCGGTTTCTTACAGTAACAGAATATATATAATAAATAGCAGGTGCACAAAATGGGGAAGAGGAGAAGAAATATCCTGGACCACAATTACCAAAATACATGCGATGTCATCATCATCATCATCATTGTCAACCATTATCAATCCACTGCTGGACGAAGGTCTCCCCAAGTTTCCTCCACAACGGTCTGTCTTGTGCCAGTCTCCTCCATGTCACCCCTGCATACTTTCGAATTTCATCCACCCATCTCCCATGTGGTCTTCTTCTGGGTCTTTTCCTGTCCCTTGGAATCCAATCTAAAATTTCGGCTGTCCATCGATGATCTGTCCTTCTGGCAGTATGTCCAGCCCATTGCCATTTCAGGGATTTAACTCTGATCATGATGTCTTCCACTCTTGTCATTTTTCGGATCCACGAGTTCCTATTCTTATCTCTCCTGGTTACACCAAGTATGTACCTCTCCATGCTTCTTTGAGTTGTCTGCAGCCTTTGTATGTCTCTTTTAGTTAAGGTCCACGTCTCTGCACCATACGTAAGCACTGGAAGGATGCATTGATCAAACACTTTTCTTTTAAGACATAATGGCATATTGCTCTTGAAAATTATGCTGTTTCTTCCAAAAGCTCTCCAGGCAAGTTTTGTACGCCGACTAATTTCTTCATCAATGTGACCCTCACTTGATATCTGCTGTCCAAGATAAACGTACGTGTCTGTTATCTCCAGCTTTTCTCCATCAATCGATAAATCTTCATTTCTTGTAAAAGCATTGAACATCACTTTTGTCTTCTGAAAGTTCATTTTTAATCCCACTTCTTTACTCTTGTCAGCAAGTTCCTGGATCATACTCTGCAGCTCTGATGGGCTAGTTGCAAAAATGACTACCAGAACTTTGACATATGTTCCCGTCATAAAATACAATTTGGAATACGATCATGCAATCTATATACCATTATCCGCAACGATCGTGACAAAATTAACAAAAGGAAAAAATGGGGTGTGCATGTTATTCCTATGCTTTACACTGTCTCTGGTGAACTAAATAATCCTTACGTGGGTTCAACCAAAAGAAATTTGGATTTGAGATTGAATGAACACAGATATGATTTAAAAATGAATTACCAAATCCCCTCTTTTGCAAGAACTGTAAGTGCTGGAAATTCTATCCCAGACTGGGACAACGCTAAGATCATAAACACACCTAACTCTGTTCATTCCTTGTTATTTACAGAAAGCCTCTATATTTCGACTTATAATGCACGTTGCTGTAATGACTATTATCTTTGTGTTTTACCTGAACCCTGGAACAATCTTATTGGGAAGGACAGCACAACAACAACTGCTTCTGTTAAGTAATTTCCATTGGCTAATTATGCTTTTTTGATTGTCTTGTTATCTGGTATATCATGTGACACTGGCATCTAGTCCACGTACTTAAGACCAGCATGTAACCACATGGTGAAATCACATCTGATGAATGTGTCAATGTGACACCGAAAGTGCTCATGTATTTTTTAAACTATACATAGATTTCGTTTTTTATCTGGATAAATATAATCGTGCAACAAGACGGATTTCTTTTAATACTAGTATTTATGCACGAATTATAGTGTCTACCGACTGCAGAATGATATACTCACATTCAGTCAGTAACTCTTATGAAGTGTAATGGTTGAAGGAATATGAATAGCCTCTTTGTATAATATAACTTAATCAGGGCTGAAGTCGAGAGAAAGATTAGGAGACATTTTAACAAAGCCAGATTGATTAGGGATTAGTTCACAAAAGAAGGAGAAGAAAATAGGCACTTCTTAATTTTAATCTTACGGTCCAGCAATCTCTATCGTTTGATTAATTTATTATATAATGTTGTCCACTTCTAATGAAACGCACGTTTCCTTTCCAGAAAGAGTGGAACTTGAAAAAAAAGGATCATGTATTGAAAGCGCAATCTAGGATGGAGCACCTTTTTAAAATCTAAAGCGTTAAGTTTTCTAAATTTGAGTTTTCAGGTCATTAGTGTGATTTTCAGAGTCAAAAGTCAAGTAGCGTTTTGAGTTTAATGAGGTTTTAATGTATTTCTCATGTCCTTTGTGACACAGGAAATTCACAATATAAGGGCAGTGAAGCTTTCATCATAATCATTAAGGTTCCGAGAACCCTGAAGTGTCATACTTGAGCAAGAAGTATTTTATCATCCTACCTTACTGATTCTGTTCAGCGAAACCAAGCACTTTCAAAACATACTTTCCTTACGAAATCGAGCAGATTCAAAAAGCTTCGATTTCATTTCTTTGTCCATTGCAGATGTAAAATCATGATAATTAACACAGGAATCAGATATAGCTGAATTGACTGTAATTACTGTTTCACACGCATTATCAGTCACATCAGAAAACTTGAAAATTTCATCACCCTGGAGTGGAAATCGAATCCGCATCTCCCGATTACCATTCAAGCATGCTAACCGTTACATTACCCAGGGCGACAATGTCTCAAGTATCTGAGTGTTAAGGTAGTTTCACATAAAATATCTGCCTTATGTTTCCAATGGTAAAATTTATTTACATATTTTCTTTGCAATTAATGTATTCCCGAGGATGAAAAATTGAACATCGATAAAACTAACTTTAAGTTACAGCGTGGGATACTAAATACTTGCTAAAACATAACCATGATTTCATGAAAAATCAATAATTTTTCTTCGATTAATGCTCAGACCTGTTAATAGATGGCGCTACCTGTACATTGATGACGTCAGTAGACAAACAAATGTTAGATTGCTTAGTTATGATTATGTTTTAGTATATATTAAGTATCCCATGCTATAATTTAGTTAGTTTTATCCGTGTGCAAATTTTCATCTTTCGGAATACATTTTAGTTGCAAAGAAAATATGTAAAAAAGTTTTACCCTTCCAAACATAATCCAGAGATTTTAGGTGGAGCATCGGAATATTATCGTACTAGATTCTTAATCGAAGCGAATTGTGCTGCCATCTAGCGTTGTTAAGCAATCTCAAGTCGCTCAGGCATACAGTGTGGAAGAAATGTTCTTCTCATATTACGTAAATAATAAAACATTAATATTGGCCACGTATTATCCGAAGAATATTTCTTCCACACTGAATGCCTGAGCAACTGGATATTTGCTTAACAACGCTAGATGGCAGCACAATTCGCTTCGATTAAGAATCTGGTCATAGAATATTCCGATGCTCTTAACACTCAGATACTTGAGACTTTGTCGTCCTGGGTGGTGTAACGGGTAGAATGCTCGAACCGTACACGGTTGTGCCCACGAACCCTTTCCGGCTCCTGTGTGATCCTGTGTGCCCACGATCCCTTTCCCGACGCCTCGCGGAAGCGAATCTGAGATCCCAACGGTTCTTGCGTGTGCTGCCATTAATACCGGAACATCGCCGGCTCCGTGTGCAGTGGTGCCAGGCCAGAGCAACGCGGAACTTCACAGACTGGCGATGTTTGGTGTTTACCGATGAGTGCCACTTCGTTTTGGGAACATATGATCATCGTGCCCGGGTGTGGAGGTACCCGGATCAACAGCACGATCCCTACCTCTCTGTCGAGCGCCACACCTACCACGCTGCAGGCATTATGGTCTGGGGAGCCATTCTTACTATAGCCAATCAGCTCTAGTAGTGGTACGTGGATCATCGACGGGCTAGCGGCATGTGGATGAGATCCTACAGCCCCATTTGTGTTCCCATTACTGTTCGGGATTCCAGGTGCGCTATACCAGCAGGATAATGGCCGCCGACACACGGTTCGGGTTGTCCAGGACTGCCTACCTCATGTCCAGACACTTCCATGGCCTTCCCGCTCCCCGGACATGTCCCCTATTGAGCATGTGTGGGACCAGTTGAAACGCCAGCTGCCGACGTGACGTACTATCCTGGATTTGGTGCACATCGTCCAATACGTGTAGGCCAGTCTGCCGCAGGACAACATCAGGCGACTCTTTGTCTCATACCAGACCGTATTGCAGCAATTATCACTGCACGAGGCGGTGCGACGCGCTGTTGAAGATAGCGTGGCTGTGTGCCACAGATCCCTATGTAATTGTCTTGCAGCTCTGTTTTTGCCATCATGTGTATCATTGACCTGTATCATTACGTCCATAAAATTTGAGTTCAATCTGATGCTTCTTTCTAGGTGCGCAAATATCATTGTTCGTGAGTGTATTAATGATTTACCGTCAAAGTCCCAGCCAGTGATGTTAATGCAGGTGTAAGTTTTCATTCGGAATTATTGACAATTTATCGTTAAGGTCACAGCCAGTGATGTTAGTAGTGGAGACACTTGGTCAGTAGATATTATTAGCGACTTATGGTGAAGGTCACAACCAGTGAAGTTTATGGAGGTGACATTCGCTCATTAGGAATTATTAGCGAATTTTCATCAAGATCAAAACCAGTGATGTTAATTAATGGAAGTGCCACTTGTCCATTTGGAATTATTGATGTTTTATCGTCAAGGTCGCCTTGACGATAAAACATAGGAATTATTAACGAAAGTAATGTTAAGATCACATACAGTGATCTTTAGAAAACTTATAACGAAGTAAATTTCTCCGTAATTTTTGGTCCACGCCGGCGATCGAACCCGAGTCCTCTTATTCCGGAACACGTCGCTCTACCAACTGAGCTACGCAGACGTTCATTCTCGCTGCTATCTGCCTTTATGTCGTGTGCGTCCTGCGGGGCAGGCACGTCCCAAAGTCTTTAGAAATTATAAACTTTTATCATCAAGATCATAGCCAGTGATGTTAACGAAAGTCATACTTGCTCATTGGGAATTATTAGTGACTTAGTGTGAAACTCACAGCCAGGGATGTTGATAGAACTTGGAATTATTAGCGACCTTTCAATAAGGATAAAATCCGAGGCATTCCTGCGACAAAATTTTGGTGATGTACCCATAACCAATGAAGTCAAAAATTTCTATTGTTTGTGTTATGATCTATCTTTACGGGGAAGTTCAGTTCTCACTCTGCTCCTTCATACATCAGTTGGAGATTGTGTCTCCTTCGGAGAAGGAAATCCCGTCCAAATACCTTTCAGCATTTAATGCTGAAGGCAAGACTTTCAGTACAAATATGGATTTAGCGAGATTGATATTTGAAGAATAGTCATAAGACAAAAATCTTGCGTCAGATAATTTTCACCACAGGCCTACATTGTTTGTCTTATTCGGCATTACACAGCTGTTGACACTTATTCCTTGTGGGAAGCTCGTAGCCCTTTTCGGTTATTATTCATTTCATTTTAATTAATCTTCGGGACTGAAAGACGAGCAGTATGTTAATACCGAACGAAATGTACCCGCTATATCATGAGGTGAGCTCATGCTTAGGCTACTTTAAATTAATAATTACGTCTTAAAAGAGCTCGCATCTTTTCTCTTTTAAGTAACTGAAACGTGGATTTGGTCAAATAATAATGGATATGTAATTCTGAAATAAGCAGCATATACATTTCATCTGAATACCAAGTGAAATATATATTTCGCCTGAATAAATATCATTATGTAAACTCTTATATTGTACGTATAAAGGTGAAGATAATGTGTTTATTAATACTATTGGTTGCTAATTGAAAAGGGTAAGCTTCTTTCCAACTCACACTGCCAGAGTGATATCATGCTAAACATTCTCTCATTTCAGTGACAGTTCTATTGTGAAGGCCCAAAATAAATCAAGTCCTTAAACTATATCCAAGACCTGTAAGTAAAATTCAGTTGTTTTTTGGATGAAAACTTTCCTTAAGATAAGCCATGCAGGCGTTCTATTTAATTATTATTCCAGATTTTCAAATAATGCGTGACCTTTCTGTCGATTGATAATTTAAATTCTACATTCCTAGCGTTCACAGACTTAGAACAGAAACAGCTGCATTGTTTAAGAAAGATTAAAATAGTTTAAATAACTATAGACTAAATTTCGCTGTTGAACTACGTGTAGAATATATAGCAAAAGTGCGTTTTTTAAATAGAAAATGAGCATGAAGCAAACACAGAATTTTTTTTTCAAATTAAATTTTTTTAAACAGAAGTCATCGCTCTTTCCACGTTTTTATAAGTCAGTCACGGAAAAATTTTCATTGGCCGCCACCGCGAATCGAACCCAGGGTTTGCCAGTTACGCGCCGGACATACTATTCCTGCACCACAGCGGCCTCGAATTCCTCTAGACTCACATACGACTAACTGCCAAGCCACTTGGCAGGTTGCTTCTTTTCACGATTACAAAACTGCTTTTTATTTTTTATAAAAATGGTTTAATTCCATTTAGTCCTTAATTTAAGTTCTAAATTAGTTGAGGTCGGAGTTCGTCGGCTTACTGACGAACTCCGACCTCAACTAACAACGAAATGATGGTGAAACCTTAAGCAGGTTTCACCATCATTTCGTACGTCATCAATTTAAAGAATATTGAAGCATAATTTACAGACTTTCTCACGAAAATGAGAAAGACACAACGATCGAAATAAACAGAATGTCGTGTGGTGGAAAGTTCGCGTAAGTGTGATCCTGACATATAAAATAGGCATGCATGACACGACATTAAGGCGGGGCTTGCTTTGTCCAAAATGTCTTCTAGAATACTTCACGATTACAATGCTGCTTTTTATTTCGACAGTAAAAAAGAAAATACTCTGGAAGTGCAAGGCAAAATGTCAAAATGACATGAAAGTAATATCGCCTTTCTTTGACGTAGCAGACAGCAATATTTCAGAAGTTAAGGTCGGGTGAGATTGAGATATGACTGTATAAACCCCGAGATAGTTCAGCGATACACGAAAGGCTGTCAGTGAAGCTAAATCAAAAGAAATTGATACAAGCCTCATGTCGTCGTAAAATAAATTGGGCTGGCATAACTTGGGGGAAAAAAGCTGGAAGAGTATAGGAACTTTCATGAAAACCATTTTTCATTTTAGAAGATATAGTTTTCCTTTGTGCTGCCAAAATAACAGCAAAAGATTCGTCGCATATATGTCTTCTTTCTCATATGAACGAAATGCACTACCCTTTCATTAATATCTGGACACTTCCTTATCTACAAATAATCTCTATTTAGAGGAAATTTAATATTGCGGGCTGAAACCTTTCGCTTGTATGACGGCCCCCAGTCTACGTGGGGTACTCTCCACCAGATTTTTTAAATGTCCACCTATGTGTTTCGCTATTTAGCTTGTAAAGCATGAATGCAAATAGTCGGTCTCCCGGCGCCACTGGCGACAATGTTTTTCCAGCTGGCGACCAGTGTTTCTTTTTCTTGAAGAAGGCTAATGAAAAAGTTCCGTTACCTTTTTTTTTTGTCTGAGTTACTTTCATATAGAACAGGCCTATCTGTACTTTAATATCAAGGTAACTGAAAAGATCGAATATCGATTTACGGGGGCGGCCGTCCCGCTAACTCCAACATCTTTTCCGTCAGAGCCGACTGAGTCTCCAAGAGGGCTAACAGACTAACCGGTAAACTTTTAGCAGTGCGCGCAGGGTAACATCCTGCGTCATGACGTCACCAATACCATAGGTGAATAGATGAGGCTTATCAAGTTGCTAATCATGAAGCATGAGCAGGGGCGGATTGGTACCCGGAAAAATATTTGCAAATGGGCCCGGAAAAATTTTTGCAAATGGGCCCGGAAAAATATTTGCAAAGGTGCCCGGGAAAATATTTGCAAATAGGCCCGGGAAAATATTTGCAAATGGGCCCACAATATTTGCAAATGGGCCCGTTCAGTTGTAGTTCTGCGGTACTAATATATCACAACTGAAAATCACTTTTTTTCATTTAAGAAGCAAAACAAAAAGTACAGTTGCTCTGGAAACAGTGGCAAACATAGTACTGGGGGGGAAGTAAGAAGTACGCCCGTCATCCTTAAATTGAAGTGGGTGTTGCGGATAAATTGTCATCCGCCCATGCTAAGATTTTACTGTAGAAAAATTGTACTGCAATTTTTCTGTTGTGAACATAACAGTTAGAAATTTCAAGATATTTACATATCGTGGCAAACTCACTTAATCAACGTAGAAAGAGCGAATAACCAGGTTTAAATTATAGCGAAGTAAATTTATCGGTCACCTTTGGTCTACGCCGGGATTCGAACCCGAAGCCGCTTATTCCGGAACAAGTCGCTCTACCAACTGAGCTACGCAGACGATTATTCTGATTCCTATCTGCCTTTAGGTCGTGTGCGTCCTGCTGGCAGGTACGTCACATCTCCTGGTACGTTACATCATCTCCCCCTTATTTTTTTATTTATTTATTTTTTTTTCGAAGTGCTGGAGAAGGGATTCTCTGAGTTTTCCTATCTCGCGGTGTGGAAAGAACATCAAACCAATGCGAGATTTTGAGAGGTCGGGTCATCCGGATAGTTCGGGCGCCATTATAACGAAGTAAATTTCTCCGTCATTTTTGGTCTACGCCGGGATTCGAACCCGGATCCCCTCATTCCGGAATAAGTCACTCTACCAATTGAGCTACGCGGACGTTTTATTCTGATTCCTATCTGCCTTTATGTCGTGTGCGTCCTGCTGGCAGGTACGTCACATCTCTTGGTATGTTACAAAATCACTAGTTTAGTTAGTTATTTATGTTATTCCGCTGGGGAAGCTTCTAATTTTAGACACACTCAATATTTATATTTGTTTAAAATTTTCTCTTAAGAACACTGAAGTAAGAACATTACAAAATATTAAAAACAAAACGTTGCTTATATGGGCTTTTCATGTTTGACAGATCGTAAAAGAATCTTGATTTTCATACCTTTGAGCTTCCAGTTCTTACATTTTCAAGGAAGTGGGCTGAAATTCCAGCAAATATTTGAGAGAGAGAGAGAGAGAACTGCTACTACCAAAACTATTTTGGAGTTGTATCAAAAATCCTTTCGCATAAGACATGATTTTTAATTTTAAATAAATGAAAAAAAAATACAGAACTTTTACACTGTAAAATTTTCTATTTGTACTGCAATTTTTGTAATTTTTTATTGTGGACAATCACAGTTAGAAATTTAAACATTTTTGAATATCGCGACGAACAGATTCTTCATTTAGTGATCATATATTCGTATGTGTTTCAATTACAAAATGCGCTTTTATGCTGCGGTTATGTATTGTAAAGTCACCTTACTAAATAACGTAAACAAAACATTTTGCAACTTCATGTTGAAATGATATCTCCGTAAATGCCTTCATCTGCAGCATTTGTCAGTTATCACAAGGAGCGCAGGCAGCGTAGGTAGAACATTTCGGAGGGAAAGGTATCGTATATGAACACCCCCGCAGATAATCATACAGTTATTTCAAAATTAGTTCTTGATATTATTAGCTTTCACTCTGGATTCAGTATTGTCATATAGTGTATAACGAAGCAAATTTCTCCGTCAGTTTTGGTCTACGCCGGGATTCGAACCCGAGTCCGCTTATTTCAGAACAAGTCGCTCTACCAGCTGAGCTACGCAGACGTTCATTCTGATTGCTATCTGCCTTTATGTCGTGTGCGTCCTGCTGGCAGGTACGTCACAAGTGGGTAGTACATCCCATAATGGCCATTATCTTCCATTGTCGTGCAACTTTATCAAACACGGGTAAGTATTTTTACTACTTTAGTCAAAGTAGTGAAAAAAATTAAGCCCTGTTGCGCCCCCACCCCAATACTGTTAACATACGCAAATTGTTGTGCTTCCCGATTTTTCCTGATGTCGGGCCCCTCAAAACATTTCAGGATAAAATGAATGGTGAAAGAAACTATAGAAATAGATAGACATCCCTTCCCCACTCAGCAGTTGAGAAATACATTGGTTAATTGCACGGGAAGGAAGGAGTGGAAGTTTGGAAGAGATTATTTTTAATGCCTAAACATATTAATCATACTTTTCGGGCTCGTTTGGGCCCGAGATCTATCTTGCAATATAAAATTCGAGCTCGTTTGGGCCCGGGATCTATCTTGCAATATAAAATTCGAGCTCGTTCGGGCCCGGGATCTATCTTGCAATATAAAATTCGGGCTCGGGCGGGCTAGGGTTAATATAATTCAAGCTAGGGCGGGCTAGTGTTAATATAATTCGGGCTCGGACGGGCTCGGGCCCTTAAAATTGAGCACGAACTCAGCTCTTATGAGAACAGTACTAATGCGTCCTACAACAAACTGAAGTAAAATCAACTATTCCCTCCCCTTCCTTGGGGAATATATAGAACATCTTGTATATCCCCAAGCCCTCCCGCAACATACGGTACATACAGTCTCGTTCCTCAGCTACTAAGTGAGCCCAGAAATTCATGGTCTATCTATTACTTTTGCGATTCTAGCAGTGACGGGATTTTCTTCCCTAATTTAGAATAGAAGTTTTTTATTTTCCCTGCTTGTTATAATTACATTATGTGTATTTTGTTTATAAAAAAGGTGTTGTGGTTGAGTTGTGTGTTTAAAACAACTGAACTGAAAACATTTTTAAGAAAGTGAGAAAAAAAGAGACAAATTATACGGAAGGGGCCCACCGGGAAATGTCCCGGTTTCCCGGTGGGTCACTCAGCCCCTGAGCAGGAGTAGCTTCATTTCAAAGTAACCCACAGAAAATAATCGAAGTTTGTCAAATTTTTTTGAAACCAAGTTTTTTCAATTCAAAAACGATTATTGTCGATTCAAAAGTATTCGACACTGCAACTTGGCCATATGGAAGAAAATCAGTTGCCTTTGGAAATACAGATGTAATGAAAATTGCCAAAGGTTTCAAACATTTCTTGCCCAATTTCGAGGAAGATAAAATTCTTGAAGAGTGGTACGACTTGAAACACACATTTGCTGATCTTCCCTTTGTGGCATCCCGCAAACATGCTATCAGTCAACCAACTCGGTCCCGTATCTGCAGTAAGCTTAAGACTGGAGTGAAGTGCTTTCCTGTTTCAACGCATCTAGCGGTGAATGCGGTTTTAACGCTATGAATGACATTAACAGTACGACGTTCGTTAGTTAGTTAGTTAATTGATTTTAGTGGCGCAAGGGCCAGGTTTGGCCAAAGAGCGCCAGACACAGAACTATCAGTTAAAAATTTTTAAAAGCGGGGTGAAATGATTAAGAGCAGACAGGCTTGGTAAAAGTTAGAAAAGAGAATGACAGAAGCTGTGAAGACTAGTTAGTTAATTAGGTTTATATATTAATTTATTAATTTACTATTATAATTATTATATAACTTTTTTTAAATAAGTTTTAAAACGTTAATCTGTTTTAAAAAGGAAAATACTGCGAAAGTGTCGCAGTGGTCGCTTAAAAGCTTTTGAAGCGTAGCTGCGCCCTCGTCCAGCAGATGAGACTGAAAATAGTGAAACCGATGATAACGAAAACGAACACAACTGCACAAAACATGAGAGACGGTGAGTAAACAGCCGCATGTCTCACACACCGCGACAGTGTCGCCACACAGCAAATAGCTATGCGTGAAGCGACAATGCCCAATGCGGAGACGCGCAAGAACAACTTCTTCCCAACGGTTCCGGCGACACGATGATTTCCAGACTCCAAGGTTAGGTTTTACACGGTGCAGTTTATTCCCCACCTGTTCGTCCCACAGACTTCGCCACGTTCGTCTGATATGAACGTGAACAAGAAAGCGAAAATCATGGTGGAACAGTGGCAAGTGTGTGACGACCAAAGAAGAGGCAGATATAGCAGCAGCATCAGCAGACTCGTTCCCTGGGATCCCAACATGCCCAGGAATCCAGCAGAACCGAATCTGGACATCAGCGTCGAGCAAAGAACGAAGAAGTCTCCGAACGGTAAAAAGAAGTGGGTGGCCAGTGAAATCCAAAGATGACAATGATTGCACAACACTCAACGAATCAGTGTACACAATAGGACGCTGATGAAAGCTCGACTGCACGTGAACAAGTGCAAGATACACAGCATGCATCTTCGCCGAAAACACCGTGGCTTCAGTAGGAATGCGGGCAGCAGAAACTTCGTCAACGCAGACTGCGGTGGATCCAACAACACCAGCCGCCTTAGATCCATCGGTGAAAACTGGAATAAAGTCTGCATTGACGTAACGGTGTTAAGCGAAGAGCTGCTGGTACACTGACGCAGGGGTTGAGGACTTGTCAAAAGATGTAAAGCTGGTATCAACCATGACACCAAGAGGGTGCCATGGGGGATCCTCAAAGCCTCTGGTCTCTCCAACGAGTGACAAGTCGAGCCCTGCATCACGAGCTACGGCCGCCATACGAAGACCGAAGGTTCGAATGCACGAGGGACGGATCTCGAACAAGCGAGCATGCTGGGGATGAAAAACTGCATCGTGTAAAGGATGGTCTGAGAGAGATTTAAGTTTCAGGTAAAATTGAAGAGACAGCTGCAGACGGCGTAAATGAAGCGACGATTCGTTCGCGTCGGCATAAAGGCTGGGAATGGGTGACGTGATCCAACGGCCGGAGAACGGAAGGACGCGCAGAGCCATACACCATACAGCCATAATCCATCTTAGACCGAATGAGAGAATGGTAAATACGGAACAAGGAAGTCCTGTCTGCACCCCAGGAGACTGAGGCAAGGATCTTAAGGATTGACAAGGCTCTCAGACAGGAAGTCCTTGGCCGTCGAACGTGCGAGCGAAAGGTGAGAGCACGGTCAACGGTCAAACCAAGGAACTTGGTTTCCGGCAAAACTGGAATGGCTGCACGGTCCAAATAGAGCTCTGGATCAGGATGGAGGCCACGTCTCCGGCAGAAATGGACACATACTGTCTTGTCGGGAGAAAGAACAAACCCATTATTGTTAGCCGCTTTAACAATCTGGGTAATTGCAGACTGCAGCTGCCTTTCAACGAAATGCATGCTGGTTGACGTACAGAAGATGTGAAGGTCGTCAACATAAATGGTAGCCGAAACCGCTGGAGGAAGATTTTTGAGCAGACAGTTTATGCGGAGGATGAACAGAGTCACCGAAAGAATGCTGCCTTGAGGAACACCTTGTTTTTGATGGAAAAAGGCAGAGAGCGTCGTACCAAAGCGCACCTGGAACACGCGGTTACGAAGGAAGCTGGCAATGAATGTTGGGAGGTTTTCACGCAACCCATTTTCGTGGAGGTCACGGAGGATACCGTGACGCCACTCTCTATCGTAAGCTTTTTCGATGTCAAAAAATACAGACACCAGGTGCTGCCTACGTATGAACGCCTCACGAACAGACGTCTCAAGGAGCAGGAGATGGTCAGGAGCTGAACGATGACGGCGGAAGCCGCTTTGTGATGGAGACAGTATTCGATGTTCTTCTAGAAAATAAATTAGCCGGGAATTAACCATTCGTTCAAGTACGACGTTCTCGTCTGTCCACAGGACAACAAACAGTTTAATGAACATTAGCGTAAATGTTGTGAGTTTTCAGAAATTTGATCCGACTTCTTCAATGAATGTGGAGTCGGATCGAATTCAATGTGTACTTTGCTTAATATATTAGGGGTACAAAAAGGTTTTAAAGCATTTTTTGTGTAACGTATACCGCTAATTAACATATCCTACCTTCCCCCTCGTTGTTGTCATATGACCGTAACTGCTACAGAGTATAAAATGTGACACAGAAGTTTGCCCAACAGTCAAACGCACTTGCACATCGGTAGGTGAAAGATGGAAAGCGATAGTGCATTTATTTGGCAGTGCATTCGTTACGAATTTCATCAAGAAAAAGTGCTGCGAAGGCATGGGCATCGATATGTTCTGTTCTGGGTGAGACTATTGTATTGAAAAGCACGTGTGAGTTTTAGTTTAGACGGTTTAAAGCTGGTGATTTTGAAGTTAGCGGTCGAGAACGTGGCGGCGCCCCGCAGAAGGTTGTACATGAGGAAATGCAAGCATTGCTCAATGAACATTCGTCTTAAACGCAAAAAAAAACTAGCTGAACAACTGGGGGTACCTCAGCAAAGCATTTCCAATCGTTTACGAGCAATGAGAAAGATTCAGAAGGAAGGAAAATGGGTGCCACATGACCTGAGCCAGAGGAACAACGATGAGCGTGCCATGAATTGTTTGAATCTGTTGAATAAACAACACAGAAAGTCTTTCCTGTGGAAAATCATTACGGGCAATGAGACGTGGATATGGTACGACAGTCCCAAACGCAAAAAACACTGGGTAGACTCCGGTGAAGCAACGACTTCGACACCGAAACGCAATATTTTCTCCAGGAAGGTTCTGCTGTGCATCTGATGGATATCAAGTGTGTGCTCTATTGGGAACTATTGGAAAAGGGTCAAACTATTACCGATGATCGTTACAAACAACAATTGCTGCGATTGAACCAGGAAATATGTCGGAAACTTCCATTCACAGGCAAAGGACTGCGTGCCGTGAAATTACTGATGGCAACGCCAGGCCACATGTCGCGAAATCATTCAAGGAAACGGTTATTGACGATTGGCTGGGTAGTTTTGGAGCACCCGGCGTATGGTCCCGACATATCCCCTTCAGACACTGTCATTTGTTCCGATCGATGCAATATGGTTTGTTTGCTGTACGGTTCCGGACATGTGACAAAGTGCAAAAATGGGTTGAAGATTTCATCGCTTCACACGACGAATTATTCTTTATGGCTGGAAACCGTCAGCTGCCCGACCGATGGCGGAAGGTGATAGATAATGACGGCGGATATTTTGATTCGTAAAGGTACTGTTGTTTTCTCTCAAATTATAATGCTGTGTTGTTTTAAAAGGCTTTAAAACTTATTTGTACACCTAATACGTACGTTGTCTAAAATATATGTAGGTATCAGTTATTGCTACATTTGCTCCATCAACCGCTAAACTGTCAGCTCTTGTACAGAGAATGAGTCGAAAGTTTCGCAATATTTGCATAAACGTAAGTGCTCGGCGGATATGTCAAGTGTTTAAACTAGTTCAAGTCGCTCATTGCAGTCAGTCAAAAGGGATATAAAGTGGTAGTCGTTCCTGTGAACAGCATTGCATGTCGTCGCTCTGTTCGTGATTGGGACACCTAAAAGATGAACAGCCACAACCGGCTGATTAGGAAACTTTTGCTTTACGAGTTTGAACTCGTCCATAACGCTGCTCAAGCAACACGAAATATTTGTGATGAGAAAGAGGAAGGTTCCGTGGACTACAGCACCGCAATCAGATGGTTCAAGAAATTTCGCTCAGGTGACTGAAACCTCGACGATTAGCCAAGGACAAGTAGGCCGCGAACTGGGCCGTGCGCCTGGCCGTAGAGGCAAATCCGACAACCAGCACTCGGAGATTATCAGGCGAGCTGGGCATATCACAGAACACCGTGGTTCGTCACTTTCAGGATCTCGGCAAGGTCAACAGGAGCTGCCGCATCGCCCTTCACGAACTGACAGCAGATGAAGCAAACCGCCGAGTAGAAGTGTGCACGAAACTCCTAGGAAACCCGCTCGATGTAAGCTTGTTTCATCAAGAGAACTGTTACGTGCGATGAAAAGTGTGTCTATTTCCGTAATCCTGAAACACAACGGCAGTGGGTGAGCCCTTTGGACAGTTTCCCTGAACCTGATGCCAAACGTGGGCGTTTCGAGCACAAGGTAATGCAACCTCTACTCTGAGCAGCAGGAACTAATGTATGTCGTTCTGGAAAAGAAGTACCCAGCACTGGTGAACAGAAAGCGCGCTTTCCTACAGCAGGACAACACTCGGCCTCATACCGTGCGAACGACCCGTGCGAAACTCCACGAACTTGAGGCCATCGAACTGATGCCACGCCCGGCATAAAGTCCGGATCTTGCCCCTTCGGATCTGTTCAGGTCCATGGCCCACATCCTTTGCGGGCGGCACTTCAACAATCAGGATTAGGGGGCAACTGAAGTGAAGGAGTTCTTTGCCTCGAAGAACAAGAACTGGTACCACCACGGAATCGAAGAACTGGCAGACAGATGGCTAAAGACGGTACAACAGGATGGCCTATACTTTGAATGCTACTCTGTTTTTGTCGTAAAGGTACCTATGAGACATAAAGTGATCCAAATATTGCAAAACGTTCCACTCATCCCCTGTAAAAGCATTGTACAACCATTATGTTCCACGAAAATGCGTTTTTAAACTCATCCCATTTATATTTGGTGCCCGCACCTAAGCAATCTAACAATACGAATTTTTTTGGCGCATTAAAACACATTTTAAAACAACTGATATTATATGCTGCGCTTTGTATGTTTTGGGAATGAATATTTACTGTCACTTTCGAAAACACCCTCTAGTCTGCAATCGTGACGACGATATTCAGAACTTTAGTTAATGAAAACATGTTTTCAATGAGTCTCATTCTTACATTGACGCACATTTTGTCTTAACTAGATTTCACTTGCCTTACTGTGATGCGTCACTCCTCTGTGTTCAGAGTGGAAGTCTAGAGAAATTGTGAGCGGAGTCATTAACCTATCACTCATATTAAGCCTTTCTCGACTTTGCTAATAAGAGGAAAGCTTCTCGTGAAAATTTCATGCATTCTACCTGTGGATTCTCCGAGAGATGAAGAATTATGGATTCTTCGCTGACACGCAGTGCTCTCACGATGACCAATGATATTTCCCTTGATGGCATGCCAGACTAGAGATAAATTTCCAGCCGCTCAGCTCTACGGCGATTCTATTTGTGGAAAGCGCTGAGCTCTGATATTTCTACATATTTCATATATTATGGAATGATGTTGTGGTCATGTTGTGTTCAGGTCATTACGACACATAATTAAAGCTGTTCTATATAATAATCCATTTTATTCCACCATATCTTGAAATAGACCGTCTAATATTTCAAAGAGAACATTATTTAAAGTGGCAGAAACAGTTTCTTAATTATCAGTTACATGAAAGCGAATAACTGATGCGATATAAGATACACTTTGTGTGTCGGTTGGCTCAGAAATGGTTCCGGTGCTGTTGATGTACAGAAACTATACACCGATAAGCCATTACATTATGACCACCCCCAGCCTAGAGAAATTAACGCGCCCGGAGACAAAACGGTGGCACAGGTTAAGTTCACAGAGCAGTATATATACAACATGACGACTGGCTTTCGGTTAGTAGAGTGTTCGGAGTCAAGCTGCCGATTTATCAGAGTTTGACAAAAGACAAATTGTGATTTCACGGCGCCTTGGACTTGCGATCTCGGAAATGCCCGGCTTGTGGGCTGTTCACGTACCGCTGTAGGGAGTACGTATCAAAACTGGTGCACAGATGGACAAACGACAAACCGTGCCAGAGGGGACGGGTGACTCTCACGCATTGTTCACAGCGATTGCGAGGCCACAGTGCGACAAATCACCCGCAGCTACAACACTGGTGATCAGGGCAATGTGGTACAGCATACAGTTCATCGCAGCCTACTGCGCATGGGTATGCGTAACCGATGACTCAGCCGCGTCCCCATTCTCACTGCATGTCATCGTCAACAGCGCATGAAATGGGTCCAAGATCATCGATATTGGACCGTGAATGACTGGAAGAAAGTGTCCTACTCACGAATCAAGATTTCTGGTGCATCACGTAGATGGCCGAGAGCGGATACACTGACTACCAACAGAGTCTGTGACACCTCCTGGATGCACTATTGGGTAGAAACAGGCCACCGGTGGCAGTGTTATGCTGTAGGCGATGTTTTATTCAGACACTTTAAGCCCCATTATCCCAATAGCATAATCCATGACAGCTGTCAGGTATCTGAACATCGTTGCGGACAAAGTTCACCCATTAATGGCAACTGTGTTCCCCACTGGTCATGGCCATTACCAACAGGATAATGCGCCACTGCCAGTATCGTCGAGGAGTGGTTCGAGGGACATGTTAGTGACTTTTTGTTAATGACCTGGCCTCCAAATTTACCTCACATGAAACAATCGATGATTTGTGGTTTGACTTCGAAAATCGGGTTCGCGCTTAATTACCACCAACCAGAAATGTACAGGAACTGGAGGACCTGCTGTTGATAGTATGGTACCAGATACCCCAGGATACATATCGCCACATTATCGAATCGATGCCTTGCCAAGTGGCGGCTGTTTTGTAGGCTAAAGGAAGTCGTACAGCTTATTAAGTAATTGGTCATAATGTAATGTCTCATCTGTGTGTATACGCAAAATGTGTACATAATTGTTTGTTTTTATAAAATGTTCATTACCTTTATGATAGAGTCTCTTTATATGCGTAACGTCTGTACTTGCTAAGGTGTTTTTCCTTTTATTCTTGAGAATGCCTTCCGGACTTTAATTTTGGACAGCAGTGTAAAGTGTTGCATTGAATAACATGCGAAATTGTGTGTCTCCTCGCATTTTGGATAAATGTGCTTAGAAACCTAAATTTCTTTCGAAGAGTGCTTTAAAACATAAAATTCCATAGTAGAAAGTTCTGTCTCATCTATTCAAGCCCTAAAACATCCTTTTTTTTCACGTTTGCTTTAAAAATGTAAAATCGTTTTGCACATTTCCGTGTTAAATCTCAAAATCCATTCTTGAAATTCTAGCTTATAATTTGAGAAACATCTTTTTGTTCTGTCACTGCAAAAATAATTCTTAGGGAAGCTCGTACGGATGCACATGCAACCACATGAGCGAATTCCCACTAGTTAAAGTTCATATGCGATATGAAAAGCAATGATCTTGCACTAGTAAACTAAATAGAGAACAATATCTCGTGTTACGTCTTGATCCGTGTACCTGAAGATAAGCTACATTTAAATCTCGTACATTTCAGACTTCTCTCCTGTCGTAAGCTGCAGTATCTTTTCTTTTTGCTATAACACTGGTCATGTTTCGATGTTTCTTGGGATAAAAACACAGTTTTTGTCGCAATAAACATTGATTATCTTTCTAACGTAACTTTATAAGCTGAATTCAAAAATATAATTAGAATTTTTCGATCACCCACAGTTTTTGTGGGACAACGTTTTTTTTTTTTTAGGTCCAGCTTTCCTGAAATGATGTACACAATACATTTTTTTAAGTATTGTTCGTTCTATTTTATTAAGCATGTAGTATGCGGAAAAAATGGTCTATCATAATACACTGCCGTATCAGAAAAATATGACAACCCCCGGAATCACAGTGTACCCGCCCAGGCACGTCACGGAGTGCACGTGACAAGGTCGACCACACGGAGATATAGGCGGTTGGTCAGGACAGATGAGTCATAGTGCGTAAAATTAGCACAATAGGCACAGGTAGTGATTTGACAGCCGTTCAGAGACGAATGATCATCGGCTACCGGGCCAAGGGTGAAAGCATCTCAGAAACAGCAGACCTCGTGGGCTTTTTGCGAGGTGTTGTAGTAAGAGTGTGCCAAGAATGGACCGCTAGCACAACGAGTACCTCATGACGTCATAACTGTTGAGCCCCAAAGGCCATCGACCCTAGAGGAGAACGTCGCCTCCGTCGACTGGTAACGGGCAACCGACGCGCAATAGTACAGCACTTGAGCACGCAAATGAACGCTAGGGCACGCAGGTACGTGCCCCGATAGCAGTAGAGCGAACCCTGTTACCATGGGTGTTCGAAGTCGACGCTGCGTCAAGGCGCCCATGTTAACCCAAGGTCATCGACAACGACCCCTGCAGTTCGCATGGGACTACCCTCATTGGACAGTGGAAGAGTGGAAAAGGTTGCCTTCTCCGGGCGGTGACTGATACGGCGTCAGGCACACGAGAACCAACAACCGGACACGCTTGCCTGTCAAGTACAGCTCGGCGGTAGCAGTGTTCATGTTTAGGGTATGTTTTCCTGGTATAGCTAGGAACCGCTGGTACCGCTGGATGGGTTCGTGAAAGCCAATGGCTTCCTGCCCTTCCTCTCTGACCACATGCATCCCTTCACGTTGGAAGTTTATCCTGGTGGTGATAGTGTCTACCAAAAGGACAATTTGCCGTGCCACGTCGACATTGTCTTGTGGATGATGTGCCACGTCGCTAAGGGAGTGCGTGGCTGGTTACAGGAAAACGACAGCAATGTCTCCGTTTACCCTTGGCCGGCGATATCACCCGACCAAAATCCCATAGATTACTTGTGGGAGTATTTGGATCGATAGGTTCGATGTGGGGACCCACTACCACACCATTTCTGGGACGTCCGTGCTCTGCTGCTGTCCGAATGGGCACGTCTGCCTCAGGTAACCTTCCAGGGTCTCATTGGGTTCATGCCACGCCGTCTTGCGGCTGTCATCAGGACCAAGTGTCGTTATTCCCATTATTAGGTAGGTGGTCATATTATTCTGATACGAATGCGTAAAAGTGCGAGTGCATGTGCTACACGGATGATTCGTGCACCGACTCCTTGCGACAACATCTGAGGTCATTGTCTGCCAGTACTGAGCTGGCCTTCACGATGTAAGCATTGCCGGAGTTGTTTTATTTTTGTAAGTGAATAATAACGCTTGGCAATAGTGTTGTGTTTCAAATCGAGTCATAATCCCAAGGAAATGTTATAATCACTGATGCTTTCTATTAGGTGTGCGGTAGAGTAACTTTCAGAGCTCAGATGTGAAATTTCAGCCTGTTAATAAAAAATTGTTTAAATCTCCCGGATACTTTCCATTATGTGTGCGGTGGAGTAACTTTCTGAGATCAGAGGTGAAACGTTTCCATGGTAATTAAAAGTTGTTTAAATCACCCTGATACTTTCTCTTACGTATCCGGTGGAGTAACTTTCAGAGTTCAGAAGAGAAAATTTATCTTTTCAATTAAAAATTTTTTAAATCACCCTGACACTTTCTATTACGTGTGTGGTGGAATAACGTTCAGAGCTCAGAGGTGAATCTTTACCCTGTTGATTTAAAATTGTTTAAATCAGCTTGATACTTTCTATTATATTACGTGTGTGGTGGTGTAACTTTCAGAGCTCAGAGGTGAAACGTTACCTTGTTAATTAAAAACTGTTTAAATCTCCGTAATACTTTCTATCACGTGTGCGGTGGAGTATCTTTCAGAACTCAGAGGTGAAACTTTATTCTGTTAATTAAAAATTGTTTAAATCAGTCTGAGAATTTCTATTACGTGTGCGTGGAGAAACTTTCAGAGCTCAGAGGTGAAACTTTACCCTGTTAATTAAAAAATTGTTTAAATCGGCCTAATAATTTCTATTACGTGTGCGTGAGTAACTTTCAGAGCTGAGAGGTGAAACTTTACCTTGTTAATTAAATATTGTACTCGTGTTCGGTGGAGTAACGTTCCGAGCTCAGATGTGAAATTTCAGCCTGTTAATAAAAATTGTTTAAATCTCTCGGATACTTTCTATTACGTGTGCGGTGGAGTAACTTTCAGAGATCAGATGTGAAACTTCACCCTGTTAGTTAAAAATTGTGTAAATCACCCTAATACTTTCTATTACGTGTGTGGTGGATCTACTTTCAGAGCTCAGTGGTGAATCTTTACCCGGTTGATTACCTTGTTAATTAAAATTTGTTTAAATCCCCGTAATAATTTCTATCACGTGTGCGGTGGAGTAACGCTCAGAGCTCAGAGGTGAAATTTTACCCTGTTAATTAAAAATTGTTCAAATCACCCTGATGCTTTCTATTACGTGTGCGGTGGAGTAACGTTCAGAGCTCAGAGGTGAAACTTCACCATGTTAATTAACAAGTGCTTAAATCACCGTAATACTTTCTATTCCGTGTTCGGTGGAGTAACTTTCAGAGCTCAGAGGTGAAACTTCACCCTGTTAATTAAAAATTGTTTAAATCACCCTGATACTTTCTATTACGTGTGTGGTGCAGTAACTTTCAGATCTGAGATGTGAACCTTTACCCTGTTGATTAAAATATTTTCAAATCACCCTGATACTTTCTATTACGTGTGTAGTGGGGTAACGCTCACAGCTCAGAGGTGAAACTTCACCCTGTTAATTAACAATTGCTTAAGTCACCGTAATACTTTCTATTACGTGTGCGGTGGAGTAACTTTCAGAGCTCAGAGGTGAAACTTTACCCTGTTAATTAAAAATTGTTCAAATCACCCTTATACTTTCTATTACGTGCGCTGTGGAGTAACTTTCAGAGCTCAGAGGTGAAACTTCCCCTGTTAAATAAAAAATGGTTATGAGCTCTATTTTGGTCGTAAATTAAGTGACCAGAAGACGAGTTGGTTCCTCATATCTGTTGTGTGACATGTGCTTGGAACATTTGTGGCGATTTAAAAGTCGTTGCTCTCTTCCTTGGTTTGCAATTTGGATATACGAAAACCTTTGTCTGGACAATTGACCAAAATAGTGCTGGATCCATATATTTAAAAGGAAAATTCCTCAAGATTAGTGACACCAAAATTAAGAAAGGGATTTTTTTGTGGGTTCTCAAATAAGGGAGTTGATACAGGACGAAACATTTGAGAAGTTGAACATAATTCAAAAGACAGGTTGGTTCCAAAAGGTTTTTACTAAAACCATTTTGGGAAATTTTAAGGCAGAGAGTTATCGTGATTTCATACAGAGCTGTGGGACGTAATACGTCTCTGAAATCCATTTCCTGGACTCCCACTTGGATTTTCTTTCCTGAGAATCCAAGAGTTGTCAGCCGCGAACGTATTGAGTGATTTCATCGAAATACTTCGAACCCGGAAAAGATGTATCAAAGCAAGTGTAGTCCCAGTATGACAACTGACTAATGCTGGACACTTAAGAGATGATGTTCAAAAAGAGAAATAAACCAGGAAGTCATCAATTATTACGTTTAGGTAATTTATTTGTGCTCTATGAGTGTAAGTAAATATACGATTTATTCAAATTTAAACCGTGCCTCACTCAGAAACCTTGTGTGATAGAAAAAAACTCTGATATATTTGAATTTATCAGGTGGGCAACTTAATTCTCGTCCCTTAACCGCAAGCGATCATAGAACGTCGGCAAATGCAAATAGCTGTGTGCGATAATGGCTGATTGCAGCGCCATCCAACAGCTTTCCAGGCAACCGTAACAGGTGTAGTGACAGAAGGGACGGCCGCCCCGGTGGCGCAGTGGTCTAAGCGCTGGCTTATGATCATTCGTCCGTGAAGGGTCCGGGTTCGAATCCCGGTGAGGTATGGATGTTGTGATTGTCTTACGGCACTGGCTCTCTCCCTTCCCTGCAACCAGTGATCTTAAATTAGGGACGGGCGACTGCTTATAGCCATTGAGTTGCTCACGGTGGTCTTTAAACCTTCAAACAAACAAACAAACTGAAGGGACGAAAGTTGACGCTGAAAGCAATGCCGTTCGAGAAGCAACATTTGAGGCACTGCCTCCTGTTTGCGTTTCAGCTGAAACAAAGTGTCGCGGAAGCCCAACAAATGATTTGTGCTGCTTTGGGTGAGACTGCTGAGTCCTACAGTATGTGTAAGAAGTGGTTTCAGTGGTTTAAGCAGGGTCATTTCGCTCTCCGTGATGCAGAATGTCCGGGACAGCCATAGAAAGTTGACGATGAGGAACTGGAGCAACTGTTGGACGCCGATCTCTGGCGCACACAGTCATAGCTCGCCCAGGAACTCTGAGTAATACGGCAAGCCATTCCAAAGCGCCTGCACAAGCTTGGACGGATTCACAAGGAGGGCCGTTGGGTGCTCCACCAACTCACAGCTGCAAACAAGTCTACGCGCTACGATGTTGCTGTGTCCTTGCACTTCAGATTCAAGAAGAAGGATTTCCTCCACAAAAGTTTGACTTGTGATAAAAGTGGAACTTCTACGATAATCCTAAGCGGCGCAAATCGTGGGTTTATCCATGTCAGCCTACCACCTAGTACCGCCAAACGTAATATCCATGCCAGGAAGTTGTTACTGTGCATATGGTGGGATCAGCGCCATGTCGTATACTATGAGTTGCTCAAACCTGGTGAAACGGTCAATGCTGAGCGTTATTGTCAGCAACTCATTCGTGTGAGTGACGCAATGGAGGCGAAAAGGCCATACACCGGCAAGGGCAAAAGTTCGGTTTTGTTGCTTCATGATAACACGTGTCCTCACACCCCAAAAACGACTTTAAACACGATCACCGAACTGGGATGGGAGATTTTATCCCACCCGACGTATTATCAAGACTTCGCTCCGTCGGATTATCACCTGTTTCGCTCCCTGCAACATCACTTGAGTGAAACGCACTTCACTTCTGTCGAGGAAGTCCACACAAGTATTGATGACTTTATCAACTGGAAACATCCCTCTTTTTTCCGCAGTGGCATTCGGAAGCTCCCTGAGCGATGACTCAAATGTATCCAACACGACGAGGATTGTTTCGCTGCTTAGATACGTATTCGATTTGCTATACTTTTCTGTCAACGTGTCGTGTCTGTGGCCGAGAATTAAGTTGCTCACCTAATAGCATAAAAATACTAAAATCACATATTATTTCTTGCAGGACAGATAAAAGCTTTTTTTTTTTTTTTTTTTTTTTTTTTATTTTGTGGACAGGTGTAATATTTTCACTAGACCAAAAGTAAGATGCTTCTGTTTTCATAATCATTTCACTAGACTAAAAGTAAGATGCCTTTGGTTCCATCTTGGATTTTTTCGTTTTCTGATTGGGGGTTAAACGACCACTGTGAGCAACTCGGTGGAATATAAGCAGTCACCCGTCCCTGTTTTAGGGCCACTAGTACCTGGGAAGTGAGAGAGCCAGTGCTTTAAGGCAAACACAACATCTATGCCTCACCGGGATCCGAATCGGGACTCCAACTTCGACAAATGATCATAAGATAGCGCTTAGACCACTGCGCCAACTGGGCGGCAATAATCTCCTCACTAGACCAAAAATAAAATGTCTTTGTTTTAATAACCGTTTCAGTAGACCAAAAGTTAAATTTTTTTCATTGGAAATTTAACAACCACATGTGTTATAAGCAGACGCCCGTCCCTAATTTAGGACCACTTGATCAAAGGGAAGGAGAGAGACAAAAACAATATCCGTGCCTCACTGGAATTCGAACTCAGACCCATCTCGTACAAAAAATCAGAAACTATCGCTTAGACTACTGCGCCACTATGGCGGTTATGTCTTTGTGTTCATAATCATTTTACTAGACCAAAAGTAATCTATATATTAATTCTACAAGGTTTTTTTACTGTAAGGCCAGCTGTGAGAGAACGGCTAAACGTAAAAATATGGTTGAGGTATTAAAATAAAGGTTTTATCATGTAGATGTGCCAGTCGAAGAGAAAAATGAGATTGTGGCAACGGTTCGGGCGTTGCGGGTCGGCAAAGTTCACATGGAAAGTCTATGGGAGAAGCGTGCGGTTGACATCCGATCGCCTACGGTTGACTCACCCACTGTTGAAGGCGGAAGTATGGATGGACTCAGATAGTCCAAAGTCCGAAGTCTCTCTTCTCAGCGAACCGTTGTACAAAACAACGCTGAATTTGTTTGAAAGTTCTTATCGGAACAGCGAGCACTCGAAGACCTGATTGAGTTGTGCCATTGGACAGTGTGATGTATGCATACAATTTAACATTCATTCTATCCAGTTTATTCACGTAGTTAAAACGCTTCCCCATTATGTAAAGATGTTAATAAACTTTTCATATGAGTTTGTTCTTTTCAAAAAAAAAAAAAATATCGTCGATTTCAACGGGTTTCGTCTACCGGGTTCGAATCCCGGTGAGGCATGAATGTTGTGTTTGTCTTACGCCACTGGCTCTCTCCCTTCCCTGGAACCACTGACCCTAAATTAGGGACGGGGGACTGCTTATAGCCCATTGAGTTGTCCACGATGGTCGTTAAATCTTCAGTCACAAAAAAAAAAATCACGGACTTGGATTATTGTCTTTACTGAAGTGGTTGAATGAATTTGTCAATCAAATAAAGTTTACATTTGTTGTTTCATATGAGTTTATTATTTTCAAAAAACAAACAAAAAAAAAAACTTATCGTTGATTCCGACGGCTTTCGTCTAGTATACCTTTGTTTTCACAATCATTTCACTACACCAAGAGTAAGAAGTCTTTGTTCCCTTGATCGTTTTACTAGACCAGGGGTCACAAAACTACGACCCGCGGGCCAAATCCGACCCTCAGAAAACCAGGATCCGGCCCGCCAGCAAATTTCTATTTTACAATTTTAAAATTCGTTTTACATATTTTATTTTTTTTCTGACTGAAAGAGTTGTCACAGCATGGCCGGATATCATAGCAACGTTTGATTGATGCTTCGCTTTTAAAACCTATTTATTATTACTACTAAAGTGCCTTTCAGAAGAGTGACGGAGGATTTTTTTTTTTATAAAACTGAAAACTTTTGCCAGGAAAAAGATTTCAGTGTTTGACAGTACATATCTTTGTGAACAAGCTTTCTCCACAATGAAATATGTTAAATCAAAGCTTCGTTCACGATTGACCGACATCCAATTGTCAGACGTTTTAAAAATTGTGTTGTTCGATTTGAAACCAATTATCGGAAATGCAGCTAAATCATTCCAGAAACAATACCATCTTTCTCATTGATTTTTTTCTAGATTAAGAAATCATGAAGTCATTTATGAGTAAGTTTAGTTTTGTATACGTTTTAGATGTGTATAAATATCTTGAAATAGTTATTTGAAAACGTTTATGTTAAATTACTTAACATATATAATTACTTACAGATTGACACATATTATAAATGAGTTCATTGAAAATTTACAATATCTGCATTAATTGATATTTGATTTACCATTTTTTTTAATCCGGCCAGCTGAGCTTACCCAATTTCCCATTTGGCCTTTCTCTCTAAACCTTTGGAAACACCTGCACTAGACCAAAAGTAAGATGGCTTTGTTTCCATAACCAATTCTCTAAACCATAAGTATTCACAGAGCAATTTTCCTAAGATTTGTGTCTAGAAAATAATTTACAAGCTGGGTAGTTTGTTTTCCAAATAAGACTGAATGATTCCAAAAAAATAATATACAATTGGTGTAATTTAATTTTACCTTAAACAAGATTGCATGAACAACCGGTAATCTCGATTTTTTCTTTATTTATTGCGCAGTACAAGTTCTCGTGCATTTATCATTCATCAGAAATTGTGGTGTCGTTATCATATTTTCTTACTTCTCACTTCCTACCACCGAATAATGGAAGACTAAGTTTTGAGGACAAAGCTGAATCATCATTGACGACAAAAGCTGGTTATATTTGACGCTATCATTTATTAAGTTCCGCGAAGAAAATCTCGTTCACATTCTTCGTTCCATGTGCTATCATTGTTTAAGGCATATCCCACCATTAAAATTTTAGTCTCCGAGAACGTAATCTTCAATATTTTTCTTTCTTTTCGCCTTTAATCATTGTCAAGAGAAATCGCTTCTTAGCAGCGTCCTTTCTCCTATACCCTCAAGGGAGCATCTCTGCTTTATATCATCTTCATCTCCTTAACAGGACACCCATCTGAAACTTCAGATCGATGATGAGCAAATGAAAATCTTCCTCGCTCTCCTCGTACTTTTCTCACTCTCTTTTTGCGTCTCTCACACGCACGAGACAGCGTTCAGATTAAGATCTAGACTTATCAATCAGATAAAAATAAAAAGAAAATAACATGGAAAAGAATCTTCGCAAAGAAAGAAGGCGGAAAAAGCAAACATCTTTAGATACATCAGCCTACGCTTCGTTGAGCCCTGCGCAGATTGCAAAAGATTGGTGAAGAGGTAAATTTAGGCGGGGATGTTGCCAAACTGATCCTTTTTATCCGCACTATTTTTTTTATTTATTTCGTTCTTAAGAGCTTTTTGGTCATCAACAGGGTATAATAAAGAAAATCTCTTCGTGAGAGAACTCAAATACGGGATCGATTGCTTTCAGGGAGAAGTGACAGCAGCATCTGTTACTGTTTTTACGCACTTTTTCGATTTATTTGTGTTAGCAGTAATAACAACTGTGTCCCTTTTGATATATGAGGGCAGGAAATGTTGCTACTGATGGTTGGAAACATAGCTCAGTTGTTTTTGTGGAGTGTTTAATGGGTAAACAAGATATTTCCTCTATGTTTAGTTTTGAAATATGTTCAGTCTTATCTGAATGACAAAAAAAAAAAATAAGGACCTCTTAATATAGTTTTCCATTTCAACAAATATCTAAACAAAACTGCATGTTTCAAACTGAAGAGAGTTTCATTCTTTATGAAATGTTACTCAAATTCATTCTAACTAGACATATAATGTTAAAGGTTAGAGTTTCGTCTAGTATTTTTGCGGTTTTAAACTTAAAAGCTTTGGTCATACGAATGTTAATTGTGTTCTGTAAATGACATGCTATGAACCAGAATTCAAAACAGGTAAACATTTTGGACGCGTACCCGGCCCGGACCCGGACGTCACATAATTGGACCCAACTTGAATCTATAACTGACCCGGACTCGAAAATCGGATCTGTAACTCACCCGGACTGCTACGAATTATAATATACACTATCTACCAACAAGTAATTGGACAGCTATGATAGCAAAGGAAAACGAAGTTTATTCACCTTCAATAGTTGGTGGAGCCACCACGAGCGACGATTACAGCTGTGGCCCTACGGGGCATACTCTCAACCAGGCGTTGTACGACGGCTAGCGGTATTTCCTTCCACTCGGCTTGGAGAAAACAGGTCCGTTCCTTCACCGATTTCGGACAGTGAGGGCACCCCTTAAGTCGACGCTCCAACTCGTCCCAGAGGTGCTCGATAGGGTTAAGGTCCGGGCTCTATAATAGGCTAAGATCCGGGCTCTAAAATAGGCTAAGATCAGGGCTCTAAAATAGGCTAAGGTCCGGCTCAAAATCTCCATGACATTTATGGCCCCATTGTCACCATACCAAGCCATGGTGGACCTCGCAACATGACATATGGCATTGTCATCCGGAAAGTAACATGGGTCCACCCCGTAAAATTGCCACAACGTAGGAAGCACATGGTCATCCAAAATGGTGCAGTAGGTCTCGGTGTTGAGTCTACCAGGAATTGCGACCAAGGGTCCCGAGCCATACCAGGAGAAACACTCCCCATAGCATAATTCCACTGCTGCCGAACTTCACAGTTGGCACAATACATTCCGGCAGGAGGCGTTCTGCAGGCAGACGCCAAACCTAGACCCTACCATCCGAACGGTATTGAAAACAGGTTCGCTCCAGAGAACCTGTTTCCACTGTTCAACAGTCCACTGTCGACGTTCCTTGCACCACGTTAGCCGAGCAGCGCTATTGGACTTGGTGATCAAAGGCTTGTGGGCGGCAGCACGTCCATGATAACTGAGTAGATGGGCTTCCTCACGGATGGTATTCATCGAAAGAACACTCCCGGATGCCTGTTGAAACTCCTTGCGGATGTGGCCCATCGATTTGGTGCAGTTCTTCAGAATTTCTCTGGCCAACACCCGTCGGTCACTAACTCCCAGTTTTGTGGGTCTGCCGGGTCGGGGCACATTCCGACAGTCACCTCTCATCTTCCACTTTCCAATCACGTAGGCCACTGTCGATTTTGAGTACTTCAACTCGCTGGATATGTCACGTATGGATCGGCCATTTCTGTGATACCCGACGATTACACCTTTCTCGAAATCGGAGAGCTCCGAACTGCGTGGCATCTTGCATGCGACTGGTTGCGTTGTTGTTTCCCACATGATATTTAACGGCGGCGGCCGTGACGTGTATCAAGACCACAGATATCGTCGATTGCAGTGGTGTCCAACTACTTGTTGGTAGATAGTGTATATACTGGGTGTTTAAAAAGAATTTCCGCATTGGGTATCTAAGGTTATATGGAAATCAAACAAATACATTATATTATAGGAACATATAATTCACTCACATACTTACAGGACGTACTGAAACTGTCGTCCTTCATTTGCAAGACATAATCTAACTGTTTCACACATGTTTTCATGTGTGAAATCTCTAAACCCATTCTGTAGTGAAGTGGTAGTCTATGAATGTGCTGACATCATTGGCAAAGTGCGGAGAAGCACCATCTTGTTGGGAAATTGTTCCTTCAGGCAGCTGACTCATAGCGGATTCCTGTAACATGTCCAGGTATGTTAGTCCAGTTACCGTGGCCTCGTCGAAAATAATGGGGCCGATGATTTGTCCTTCATGATCCCACACCAAACATTGCATTTTGGGGAATCCCGTTCGTGTTCATGAACAACGTACAGATTTTCGGACCCTTAGATGCGGCAGTTATGTCTGTTTACTTTTCCAGAGACGTGGAATGTTGATTCGTCTGAAAAGCATACCAGGTCTAGGAATGTATCGTCGGCATCGATTTTGACCCAACATCGTCTTCGCAAATTTGTTTCGTGTCGTTATGTTTTGCGGCTTAATTTGCGATTGCAGTTGAATCTTGGGCGCACGTAAACGCAACCCTTTATGGAGTACCTGATACTCTGTTGTTGGTGAGATGTCTAGCTACACACTAGCCTCTTGGATGGATTTCTTCTGGCTTCTCTGAAACGATTTTCGAATCCGTTCATAATTTTCCTCGAACACCGTACCCTTAGCATTTTTACCAGTCATCGTTAATAAACTTCCCATTTTTGTGAGTTGCTTGTACCATTTCGTAATAAAAACATAAGTCGGGACGTATGCCGTAGCTCCAAGTTTGTACTCGTGCCGAAACGGCGTTGTACAAGAATTTATTTTTTTTAATTATTTCACTGGGGTTTAACGACCACCGTGAGCAACTTAATGGGATTTAAGCAGTCTTGTGTCACTAATTTTGGGCCACTGGTTCCAGGGAAGGGAGAGAGCCGGTGCCGTAAGACAAAGACAACATCCATGCCTCACCGGTATTCGAACCCGCACCCATCTCGGAGGAATGGTCAGAAGCCATCGCTTAAACCACTGCGTCACCGGAACGGCATTGTACATGCACCCATCTCGGAGGAATGGTCAGAAGCCATCGCTTAAACCACTGCGTCACCGGAACGGCATTGTACATGCACCACGGACTTCAATTTTGCAAGTGATAGATCATAAAACACCTTCTGTTGTGGAGTTTACATGATGACTAACGCAGAAGTAGATAGATTCTACGCATCCGCTGCCCGGCCGAATTCGCCTGGTTTATACATTTCACAGCTGTTCTTTACAATGGCGCCCACCTCCTGTCATTCTTTTTTTTTTATTCATTTTTTTTATTGGAGGTTTAACGACCACCGTGAGCAACTTAATTGGCTATAAGCAGTCGCCCGTCCCTAATTTAGGGTCACTGGTTCCAGGGAAGGGAGAGAACCAGTGCCGTAAGGCAAACACAACATCCATGCCTCACCGGGATTCGAACCCGGACCTCTTACGAACGAATGACCAGAGGCCATCGCTTAGACCACTGCGCCACCGAGGCGGCCCTCCTGTCATTCGAACTAGCGCTTTGAATGTTACAAATTTTTCTTTTATTACACGTCTAAGCGATATATATATACATACCCATAGTTCAACAGGTCAAAATCTCCATGGCATGTATGGCTTAATTTCATATGTGTCTAATGTGAATCGCTAACATCGATATCGTTAAAGTACTCATACTTTTATTCTGTCTAACTCAGGGATAAATATACATAATAGCCCGTAAAAAAAACATGCAACACAGCTGGATGGAATAAAAGTCAAGAAACCAATACAAATCCGTAAAATCAACTGTTATATATCATTCAAGACTACACACTTGTGATGTTGATTAAGAATAAATTAACAACGTTTATTTACAATTAAATGTTTCATTTTTTTTTTTTTTGGTTGGAGGTTTAACGACCACCGTGAGCAACTCAATGGGCTATAAGCAGTCGTCCGTCCCTAATTTAGGGTCCCTGGTTCCAGGGAAGGGAGAGAGTCAGTGCCGTAAGACAAACAGAACATCCATGCTTCACCGGGATTCGAACCCGGACCCCTTACGGACGAATGATCAGAGGCCAGCGCCTCAGACCACTGCGCCACCGGGGCGGCTAAATGTTTCATTAACATCGACTGTAGTTTCGCAGAGCGTTTAGCTCGCTCGGCGTCATCAGGACATCATCATTCGTCCTGATGATGCCTAGCCAAATGCACTGCGAAACTATAGTCGATGTTAATGAAATAGTTAATTGTGAATAAACGTTGTTAATTTATTCTAAATCAACTTTAGTGTCTGCACAGCATAAGAAGCGGATAGTGACGACTCACTTAGTTGGAGGTGGCATTTGTAATTAGATGTGTTTTATGTCGTGGAAGCGAACGTTCTCAATATATTTCACCTCTCATTTTCTCTCTTATACATATGGTGAGCTTTTGATAACGAAATCGGAACATATTTTAGTTTCCTCAGTTACACAGTCTGTTTAGTGGATTCTTACTAAAACCAATTTCAAAGAATATGATAACGAAACATTTTTCTTTGTAGATTTAGTAACATAAATTGATGTAGAATCTTAATGAAACCCACTTTTCATTGGGTGGAAGTTTCCCCACCTAATCAACTACTAGCCTTCTTTTCGGATCGGCTAGTAGGACAGGGTAATTCAAAATGATTCATCCGATTTTTTTATTTGAGGTTTACTAACCACCGTGAGCAACTCAATGGGCTATAAGCGGTTCCCCTTCCCTAATTTAGGATCGCTGGTTCCAGGGAAGGGAGAGAAACTGCGCCACTGGAGCGGCTCATCCGATTCCAAATTAAGGTATTTTATGTGCTTCTAAATATACAGAGATTAAATGAACATATGATAAAGATAAAACATTCCAAATTTTCTTTTCATACCTTATACATTTTTTATGTGACTTCCGTTAGTCAGGCGAACTACGTCAGTAATAATCAAATTCGTGCCATTGATCAAACATGTCTGTTGTCAACGTGCTGTGACTAAAAATCTGGTCATGCTGCTGTGACTCCTCATAGAAGTCTGCCTCATGCTGCTGTGACTCAAAATCTGGTCAACTGATTTTGATAGGAGCAGCTAGTCCACCAATCCTACAGCCACGATATGGCAAATTCCTTAACATCCACGGATTATATGTTGAAAACTAGATTAAGGTATGTAGAACCCAGGCGGCAGATTTCTATGAATAGTGTATCCAGAAGCTTGTGCCACGATATGAAAAATTCCTTAACATCCACGCAGAATATGTTGAAAAGTAGATTAAGGTACGTAGAACCCAGGCGGCAGACTTCTATGAGGAGGGTATCCAGAAGCTTGTGCCACGATATGACAAATTCCTTAACATCCACGGAGAATATGATGAAGAGTAGATTAAGGTATGTAGAACCCAGGCGGCAGATTTCTATGAGGAGTGTATCCAGAAGCTTGGTCCACGATATGACAAATTCCTTAACATCCACGCAGAATATGTTGAAAAGTAGATTAAGGTACGTAGAACCCAGGCGGCAGACTTCTATGAGGAAGGTATCCAGAAGTTTGTGCCGCGATATGACAAATTCCTTAACATCCACGGAGAATATGTTGAAAATGTGACCTCCGTTGGTCAGGTGAACTACGTCGGTAATAATCTAATTCGTGCCATTGATCAAACATGTCTGTTGTCAACGTGCTGTGATTCAAAATTTGGTCATGCTGCTGTGACTCCTCATAAAAGTCTGCCTCGTGCTGCTGTGACTCCTCATAGAAGTCTGCCTCATGCTGCTGTGACTCCTCATAGAAGTCTGCCTCATGCTGCTGTGACCCAAATTCTGGTCACCTGATTTTGATAGGAGCAGCTGGCCCACCAATCCTACAGCCACGATATGACAAATTCCTTAACATCCACGGAGTATATGTTGAAATGTAGATTAAGGTATGTAGAACCCAGGCGGCAGATTTCTATGAGTAGTGTATCCTGAAGCTTGTGCCACGATGTGACAAATTCCTTAACATCCACGGAGAATATGTTGAAAAGTAGATTAAGTTATGTAGAACCCAGCCGGCAGACTTCCATGAGGAGGGTATCCAGAAGCTTATGCCACGATATGAAAAATTCCCTAATATCCACAGCGGATATGTTGAAAAGTAGATTAAGGTATGTAGAACCCAGGTGGCAGATTTCTATGAGGAGGGTATCCAGAAGCTTGTGCCCCTATATGAGAAATTCCTTAAAATCAACGGAGAACATGTTGAAAATTAGATTAAGGTATGTAGTACCCAGGCGGCAGACTTCTATGAGGAGGGTATCCAGAAACTTTTGACACGATATGACATATTCCTTAACATCCACATAGAATGTGTTGAAAAGTAGATTAAGGTATGTAGAACCCAGGCGGCAGACTTCTATGAATAGGGTATCCAGAAGCTTGAGCCACGATAAGACAAATTCCTTAACAGCCATGGAGAATATATTGAAAAGTAGATTAAGGTTATGTAGAACCCAGGCAGCAGACTTGCATGAGGAGGGTATCCAGAAACATGTGCCACGATATGGCAAATGCCTTAACATTCACGGGGAATATGTTGAAAAGCAGATTGAAGTATGTGAAACCCAGGCGGCAGACTTCTATGAGGAGGTTATCCAGAAACTTGTGCCACGATACAACAAATGTCTTAACATCCATGGGTAATATGTTGAAGGATAGATTAAGGTGTATAAAATTCATCGCTCTTTAAAAGTTAGTTTCTGTATTTTTTTCTTTTCTTTTATCTTCAAACCGCGCTTACTTTCTGGATGACCTTGTAAGACAAAACACGAGATAAGTGTGAACTACTTTATCAGCTGTTTCATATTTTGTTTGAGCTGATGTTGCGTAAACAAAGCAGAACGGTACACTCTAAGTGTGACGTACACGCTAAGTGTTCGTTGTCGGAAGACTACATGAAATTCGCACTGCCGTTTCATTTAACGGGCCCTCATTTTCTTCTGAAATTAAATCCTATCAAAGCTCAACTGCAAATCCGTGGACATACCTGATAAACGTGTTGTAATTAAACTAAATACAATGATTCACACGATATATATTCGTAATTCATATCGCTAATATCTCAACGTCATTTACAGTTAGAAAGGTGGAACTGCGTTCAATAGACTGATTAGAACACCACGCAACGTTTACTAGATGAATATTGTTCACCGTGAGGCCACATAAAAATTTTAATTTTCAGTTTTCCATGCAGTTACCTACCAGGGTAAGAAAACTGCCACGACATAATTATTTGTCTCATTCTGATACTGATTCCAATTGGAGCTTATGTTTAAGAAAATGACTAATGAAATAAACCCCGGTACAATATTAATGAAATATCCGGGGCCGCCCTGGTGACGTAGTGGTCTAAGTGATGGCTTCTGAATATTCGCCCGAGATGAGTCCGGGTTCGAATCCTGTGAGTTATGGATGTTGTTTTTGTCAAACTGTAGTGACTCTTTTCCTATCATGGAGTCAGTGACCCTAAATTAGGGACGGGTGAATGCTTTCACCCCATTCAGTTGTTCACGGTGGTCGTTAAAACTCCAATAAAAAAAAAGCAGGAATCACTTTGTTACATGTCACTAGGCATTATGACAAATATTTGTGGCGGCTTTCTACATCTAATGAGCGCAATTATACCACTAAGGAGTGAAAATATACTTCTAAATTTCCAACCACATCATCGTTTCTCAAAATAGGGCTTAATATCAAGATTACACCATTGTACAATACAAATTTGGAAGACGTGAATCCTTTTATTATTGTAAATATGACATGGATGTTAAGTCGGATAATAACCGAAAACTTGAAAACTTGGTAGTTCTGAGTGGTGTAGTGGTTAGCATACTCGGACGCTATCCGGGAGGCGCTGGCTCGATTCCGATATTATCTGACTTACCATCCTTTCCACATTTACACAAATAAACGGATTCGAATCTTCCAAATTTGTATTGTAGGGTTTAATAGCTGTTTTACTCTCCAAAAAAATTTTTTATGAACATTAGTGGGCCTTATATTGTACTCGAAGTAATTCATTTTCCCGCTACGACGCGCAAATGTATATATATGTATTTCAATCCGAATATCAGTTCCCAGAATACCTGTCGAATTTTTGTTTATTGAGAGGGTTGTCAATGACCATATGAACAACACTTGGGTGATATACTATAGTGCCGCACTATCCTGATTTGGTATCGTTGGTTCCAGGGAGAGGATGAGATCTAGCACCTTATGAGAAGCGCACCATCCGTTTCTTGTTGAAACTCGAACCCAACCCGTGTCGGGACAAGAGAGAAAGCGGCGCTTCGCCACCCCGTGGGCTGAGTGGTTTGAGGTTGAGGCTGCTAACTTTTCCTTTGAGTAGGCCGAACTTCCATCCCTGGATAAGACACGATTGTTGTACTTGTCATATGGGACTGTCTCATCCCACTTTACGAAACCAGCGCCCTGAAAATTGGAACGTGCGATTTCTTGCAGCTCTAACGGTGGTTCTGTCGGTAAACTAAGATGCAAAAAAGTAGCCTATGCTTCTGACCATTCGGACATCTGGGCTGCATATTTCTTTTTCGCAACTGAATACAATCATGGTGTGAAGCATTTTCTTGTTTATCGTTGACCTGTATCCATAATATTTGCTATGCAAGTAAATGTATGGTGATTACTGTATTTCATATTGTCGAATTTTCCTCTGAGAAAAAATACATCGACACAGCAGTCCTGAAAGTCCCAGAAACAGTTCAGTGAAAAAAATATATTTTACCTGTAATCATTTTGCTGA
This sequence comes from Macrothele yani, assembly GCA_039090855.1. Taxonomy (NCBI): domain Eukaryota; kingdom Metazoa; phylum Arthropoda; class Arachnida; order Araneae; family Macrothelidae; genus Macrothele; species Macrothele yani. The sequence continues at coordinate 17,409,390 of CM077026.1, read as the reverse complement.
TTTAATTTTCGACGTTGCCTCCCTCCTCTTTCGATACAAAGCTTGGATCGTTGATATTTTACCTGTAAGCATTTTGCTCATTTAATTTTCAATGTTGCCTCCCTCCTCTTTGAATACAAAGCTTGGATCGTTGATATTTTAAATGTGAGCATTTTGCTGATTTAATTTTCAATGTTGCCTCCCTCCTCTTTGGATACAAAGCTTGGATCGTTGATATTTTACCTGTAACCATTTTGCTGATTTAATTTTCAATGTTGCCTCCCTCCTCTTTATATACAAAGCTTGGATCGTTGATATTTTACCTGTAACCATTTTGCTGATTTAATTTTCAACGTTGCCTCCCTCCTCTTTTGATACAGAACTTGGATCGTTCCAGAAGTCTCTCAAATGTCCCGCTGAACATTCTTCAGGTACGTTGTCACTGTCCTTTGAATGTCTGGAACAGAAACTGGGTAAGAATGGTCAAGGTGTAGGACGGGCCATTGTCATGGAGGAGGAACCGATCTTCACTTTGATGGAAATCCGGTCTAACTCGATGAATTCTCTTCAAAAGGCGATCTATGACATGGCGTTGAGCGAGTATCGCAACTCGTCGATGCAAACCTTCTCTGGAAGTCGCTTTCTCAGATATCTACTCCTCTTTCTGATTCGCCTCTTCATCGTGCTTAACTGCGTTTGCTTCAGACTTGTATTCGCCGACTCCACCCTCTTCTTGCAGATCAACCTGCCCTCGTCTTTCAACCCTCGGCACCTCTCAGTCTACCGTATTTGGTGCATCTTAATGACCTTCTATACCTGCCTCATCAAGTGACTGTCCAGCTTCTCTACCACAATTTTTTGACTTACTTCGTTGAACCATCGCCCATTTCTACTGTGTCTTCCTCGGACGTTCCAGCTACATGGCTTGATTCTCATACTGCATTAACTTCCCCGAAGGTTCCCAATATATATTGGTTGCAACTTCATTGCCGTTGACTCACACCCTGGACTCTTCATCGATTTCGTCGTCTGCCTTCTCTTTTAGGAAATTTTTGTTCCACCGTCGGAGACGTCCATCACGCTTATTCCATGAGTCTTTTGCTACAGCCCTTATTCTCACTTCTTCAGAAAGTGTGTGTCCACCTTCACACCATGCTCATTATCACGTGTTACGTCATCATTAATATTCTGCTCCCTCCCATAATTCAGTGTTATCTTCTCTGATTCTCCAAACGAAGCTGACGATTTATGTACCTTTACTATCAACGTCGCGTCGACCAGCCTTCCCTTCGTCTCAACCACACTGCACGTCGCTTCCTCGGCCGTCGATATCGACACCCTGTTTCTGCTATTCTTCAGACTGAATACGACACCGCACGTGCTAAAGTCGCCAGTGCTGCCTTCCTGTCTACCTGATCTCCTCACCTGCCGTGGTTTCGAGTCATCGCCCACGTCATGGAGCTGCTGTCTTAGGTTGCTGTCATAGTGTACTACTGCCATCCCATTCTGCTGTCATCCCGTAGCTGCCGTTGTCTACAGAAATCGTCGAGCTGCTCTCGTGACCTGCTCCTTTCTCTCCCTGCGTCAGTTATTCCGGATGTGTTCTCCTCTTCTTCGTCGTGTCTACGTTTTTTGCCCTTCTAAGGAACGTTTCATCATCGCCAATTCTGGGTCGCTATTCACCATTTCCACCATGTTTTGTGAAGCAGCACTCGCAGCACTTTTGTTCCGCAGTGAGAAAGTGTGTGGGCGTACTTTCCAAGAGCATCACGAATGATGATGTCCACTACTGCCTTACTGCTATTCAGTTCTACTACCATCCGGCACCGTAATCGACGATCCATATCCAGCAGTTGGCAAACAGGTTTCACATTTTCATCAGCGTTGCTATTGAAGGACAGCGCTAATTTCATCGTCTTCCAATCACTGTCGAAAACACGAAAACATGCCTACCACTTTTACACCGTAAACTGAGGTATACGTTGATCATTGTTTCATCACTTCCTACGTTTCTGTTGCCTATTTGCCACATTTAAGGTATAACCTAATGCTGGCCCTTTGTTCCATCCTCCAAAAGGTGACAAGATCAAAATTCCAGTATGAAATTTACGTGCACTGCTCACCTCGGCTGAAGTCCTAGGAACTGGGTGAAAAAATTCCAGTCACTTCCTGATGGTTCATGGGAAATTGTTTATGTGTATCTCAAGAGATGGCGCGCCGTGGTACCCCTCAGAGAAAAACATTCCTACAACTTTCCGGACTTACTGTACATTTTTCCAGAAAATTCGGTGACATCATTTTTATTTTAATCCAACATCTTATCATTTTTGATGAACGAAAAGCTCTCAAAAATTGATACTAAGATGAGCTAAAGATCTTCACGGGTTCCGGTTTCCGTTTCAATCTTCGACCTGTGTCTCTTTTTGTGTGCTTTCTAACGCCGTATCAGTCACCATAATCTTTGCACCCTGTGATGTGATTTAATTTTCGTATAATTAAATTCGTAAGTTATATGAAACTATTAATCAACATTTTTTGTATCTCATCTATATACACTGAAGAGCAATTGAATTAGAGATACGTGTCTAGTAACGTGTAGCACCACCTTTCGCCCTGATGACGGCAGCGATTCGTCACGGCATGGACTCGAAAAGACACCGAAACCGTTGGGAAGCCATACAGATCCACGACCCCTGCACAAGCTCCCATAGTTCACGAAGATTTGATGTCATCTCTCTCGATGGCATCCCAGATGTGTTCGATGGGAGTGAGGTCAGGTGACCTAGCTGACAAAGGAAGCAAGATCACGTTGGTGGAGTGTTCATCCAACCATTTGGATACAATTCAGGAGTGATGGCATGGTGCATTGTCTTGTTGCAGGATGAGGTCCCCAGTAAGATGTTGAAGACGCACAAACGTTAGCAAATGGTCGTCCAGGATATCCCGGTAACGTTGACCTGTGAGGGACGATGTCACACGTACCAGGGGTCCCATTTCAGTCCACGTAAACAGTCCCAAGACGGGAATGCCACCCCCACCAGCTTGAAGAGTACCCTGCTGGCAAGAAGGATCCATCGCTTCATGTGGTTTGCGCCGTACTCGTATCATGCCATCCGCATATACCAACGTGAATCTCGACTCATCAGTCCAGGCAACATTTTCCCACATGTCTATGGTCCATTGGTGATGTTTCCGCGCCCATGCTAATCTTTGCACCATGTGATGTGCGGTCAGCAGCGTTACCCTCGTGGGACGATGGCTTCTGTACCCCATAGCGAGGAGATGGTTCTGGATGGTGTGGCTGCTTACACGCTTTTGTGCACCAGCGTTAAATTGACGAGTGATTTCTTGCACTGTGGCCTGTCTATCCGCTATTACAATGCGAGCTAGCCGACGATGACCCTGCTCATCAACACGCTGTTGCCCACGTCAGTTGATCCTTGCAGGGATGGTTTTACCGGATATGATGTACTCACGGTGCACCCGTGACACAGTGACTTGTGAAAATCCCAGTGCCTGTACGACTTCCGAGATGGAGTGACCAATTCGTCGAGCTCCGTTAATTTTCCTACTATCAAATGCGCTTAGATTTTTTGTCTTACCCATACCGCTACCGACCCTTACTGATTCCCGTCGCATCACTCCTTATATTGTGGGATCGCTGCATTCGTCATGTCGTTTCCGTTTAAAGGGCCGCCCACAGCGCCGCATTTGCATAACGCCAGCTGTCTATAATTAAATTGCTCTTCAGTGTATATATAAAAGTAAAAGTTTGTATGCTTGTTCCGCATACTTTCCTAAACGGTTTGATGGACCTACACCAAAATTGGCATATATACTCTTCATCACGCAGATTAAAATACAGGCGGGACGGTATTTAGAAATTCCATCCTTAAGGGGGTCAAATGTGTTTTTACGGGGCCCTCTATAGATTGGGTGCAAGTCGGCTGCTGCGGTATTACTCCGCGTGTCAGAGCAACGGTCCTCCGATGACGCCTCACTTCTCGCAAACTTCCGCGGTTCAGGCATACGGGGAAGAGTCCGATTTTTGAAAAAACAACGCACCGGCGGAACACCTTGTCATAAGAATTTTTTGTTTATGTTAACATGGCGTTTTCTGTGTAAAGATTAGGTTTTTTTAGACTCCCAACAATTGGCGCACGAGTCTCAAATACGGTTGGAGCTACAGATTCCCACCAATAGGCGTGATCCTCTCAAATAGCATCAAGGTTAAGTTGAAGTTAAAACAGATGGTCTTCCTCATACATAAAATTTAAATACAAGGTTAGTATTAGTATTAGTATAGATAAAGAAATAGCCTATATCCACCGGAAAGAAGTAAGCTTCCCAACGGTGAAAGAATTATCCGAATGGGTTTAGTTTTTGAGATTAGTAAAAGAAATTCCGTATATTATCGTGAACTTTGACGTTGGGGTTGTATGTAAACAAAGCGGAACGATATATGGAAAATTAGAAACTACTTGAAAGCGATGTTAGTCGATAGTACAGCCAAATATAATAAAAAATAATAACAAAAAATAAAAAAGAATAATAAATAAACGAAATAGCCTATGTTCTCCGGAAAGCTTCCCAACGGTGAAAGAATTATCCGAATCGCTTTAGTTTTCGAGGTTAGTAAAACAAATTCCGTATATTATCGTGAACTACTTCATTTTACGTTGGTTGTGATCAATTTGTATATCTACACTCTAGAAAGCTGAATGCGGAGAACAGGAAGTGCGTTATTTTGCATGTTTCTTATTTCGAGTTTTTAGGGGTCAGAACGGATATTATAAATTGTGATTTTTATAATAAAATGTTCAAGTGTGGTGAAATGCCTCCAATAAAAAAAACGCAAACCCCTCGGACAAGTTCAGCCGAAAGCAAAGAAAGTGAAATTACTTCGAGAGAGTGAGACAACCGAACAACGTGATCGAAGATCAGCCGGAAAGAGCCAGAGTATCTAGGGCGGCAGAGACCATGGAACAGCGTGAGGCCCGACTTAAGCGTTGTTCATCATGGTAGGATTTTTTTTTATAGTGCGATTTACATTGTTACTTGAAACAAACTTTATGTCTATCCCGGGCAACGCCGCGTATCTCTCCTAGTTCTCTTATATACATGGCGCTCACTGATGACACGCTACATGCTAAATTTTATTTGCTTTTCGAAATATGGATGGTTCTTGACTGGACTGTTTGTGTAGAATTTTTTTTTATTTTGATTGGAGGTTTAACGACCACCGTGAGCAACTCAAATGGGCTATAAGCAGTCGCCCGTACCTAATTTAGGGTCACTGGTTCCAGGGAAGGGAGAGAGCCAGTGCCGTAAGACAAACACAACATCCATGCCTCACCGGGATTCGAACCCGGACCCCGTTCGGACGAATGATCAGAGGCCATCGCTTAGATCACTGCGCCACCGGGGCGGCGTGTAGAATTTATCGTCTATGAATTTTCCTTTCGAAATGCTAAAAGAAGAACCCGTCAGTTGCGAGTAATCTGTCGCGGAACGAAGAAACAACCTGGTGCTGCACTCACAGTGTTACATATAGAAAAAAACATTATAATGTGCTGCTATGGTTACTGGCGTTTTGTATTAAGATATACGGCACTTTCTTTAGATATAATGTTTTGATAGGTTACCGTGAAATTATTTTCCTTGATTTGTAGTTTATTTATACTGTATGAGCTGTTATAAACCATAACTTTTGGTATTTATATTACGCTTTTGTTAACACATCTTTCGTAAAAAAAATTTATGTGCGAAAACCTGACATGCTACATGCTAAATTTAAAATTTATGTGCGAAAACGTGACATGCTACATGCTAAATTTAAAATTTATGTGCGAAAACCTGACATTTTCGAAATGTAAGAACGATGATCTTTGTTTTCCCTGTTTTCTCGTAAATCTCTGCATCTAACAGTCCGAGTATCACTTTTCTCGTCCGTCTGTCTAGTTATCTGTCAACCTATCCGTCTATGAACATCATATTTCTGCAACTATTAGTCTGATTTGAGATTTTTCTCTTTTTTTACGTTGGGAAGCACGAAATGTAAGATCTTTGTTTTCCCCGTCTTCTCGTTATCTCTGCGTCTAACAGTCCGATTTGCCTTTCTTTGCAGCAGAACGTTTCTGGTACGAAAGGTCTTGCATAAAATCTAAAAATTTTCGTAACGCACAAATTTTACCCCAGAAGTCCACGTTGGATATTCCAGCAATTTCTGTGCCTTCAGAAACCTGATTGAAAAAAATCCTTTTTTATTTAGGCACAAGTTACTCAAGCATCTTGTGTACATTTCCTGCCAAAAATGAAGAGCAATTTCTCCACTAGGGGCGCAAATGTTTAATCTGCTTTGTTGATATCTCTGCTTCTAAAGTCCGATTCAAAGAATTCGTTTAACGCCGAATACGATATTCTTTGTGGAACTCTGCTTGTCAGAGGCGGCCGGTGAGAGGAGGCAAGGGAGACCAAGCCTCCCCAATGATTCTTTCAGTAAAGTGTTTGTATAAAGCAGAAGAATAAATTACATTTAAGCCGAAAACAAAAAATGCAGTGCTATAAAATAAAGCATTATTCAGTTACATACAGCGCCCGTTCACACAAGCACCTTCTTGGACTTTCATAGCTAACTACACGCGATAAAGCTTCAGAGAGAGGCCCGTTTCTCCACGGTCAGCGGCGTTGCCATGGTCACAGTGCGGGAGCCAATCAGTGCACGGCATCCAACGGAAGCTTCCCGTTTCTATTAAGAGATCACAGGAGGCACGTCGCAAGCGAGCCTCAGTCCTAAAGCAGTGGCTTAAATGTTTTTCTAGAGTACGCTGCATCGCACGGCGTGAGTGAGTGAGCTGACGAGGAAAGTTATATTTGCAGCGTATCAACGTGCAATACTGGCATTATTACTTCTTTGTTAAAAGTTCCTTTCTCAAAAAGGAATGACATTGAAAGACATGCAATTATAAAACAAGGGAGACCTCTTGCCAAGTTTTCTCTTGTGCAAAGAGACAAAGGCAAAAGGAGAAGATTCCAATCTTCATGGTACCATCAGCATAAATGATTATGCGGTAGCATAATGAAGGCGACGTTATTCTGCTGGCCTCGTTTGCTATTAAGCCTGAATAAAAATGTGTGGTCTTCTGAAGGATACGACGGCTTAAAAAACTTATCTAGGGCAGTGGTTAGACACGCTTCCAGTAAAAATCACTTGAATTCTTTTGTGCCATTTTTTGTGGCTACCGACAAATAATCGTTCTGGCCTCCCCAAGGTTTGAACCCACCGTCCGCGATTGTTGCTTGTACTGGTGTTTGCAGCTGTATCTCCACTTCTAAAAATATTATTGAATGTTTTTTCACTGCAGGCTATTTGCTACAGTAAAGATGTGGAGTATTATACTATGTAAACAATGCACATCTTTACCGCTATGGTGCTTAAATATTAAACCTTTTTCTCACTATCTCTGCTTCCTAGAGATGTATTTAAAAATTCCTTCTCCTTAGCATACCTTTTGCTATTAAGAATACTTTTCACATAATTTCTAGTTCTCCATTGTCATTTGTTTTCCATTTATTCTTCCTCTACGGGGCGTAAAAACATGTTATGTCTTCCTCTGTATCTATTCTTCGAACTGTTCGATTTGAAAACACCTTTGTCTCTAAAAATCTTTGAGAAACACTTTGTTCACAATTTGTTAATTTTCCTAACATATTTTCAGTCATTTGTGGGAGAATGTTGCTATTTCTATTTCTAGATATTTTGCCGATTGTAGAAATCCAGTTGATTTTCCTAACGTGCTGATTAAAAACGAAAATTCGATGTCATCTTTCTTGTTTACTTTTTTACATGATATGTTGAAACATAGTTACAGTAACATTTTAAAGCAACGGTTATCATGCTTGGAATAATCGACACATTGCTTATATGGAAGTCTTCTTCAGGAGCGGATTTAGAAGTTTATTTTAGGGGGGGTACAAAAAGGGGAGCAGAAGCCATTATGAAATGTTTTTTTTATAAAACGTTAGTATATAAGACAAAAGTTATGTTCAATGCTTTTACAAGAAATGAAGATTTATCGATTGATGGAGAAAAGCTGGAGATAACAGACACGTACGTTTCTCTTGGACAGCAGATATCAAGTGAGGGTCACATTGATGAAGAAATTAATCGGCGCACAAAACTTGCCTGGAGAGCTTTTGAAAGAAACAGCATAATTTCAAGAGCAATATGCCATTATGTCTTAAAAGAAAAGTGTTTGATCAATGCATCCTTCCAATGCTTACGTATGGTGCAGAGACGTGGACCTTAACTAAAAGAGACATACAAAGGCTGCAGACAACTCGAAGCAGCATGGAGAGGTGCATGCTTGGTGTAACCAGGAGAGATAAGAAGAGGAACTCGTGGATCCGAAAAATGACAAGAGTGGAAGACATCATGATCAGAGTTAAATCCTTGAAATGGCAATGGGCTGGACATACTGCCAGAAGGACAGATCATCGATGGATAGCCGAAATTTTAGATTGGATTCCGAGGGACAGGAAAAGACCCAGAAGAAGACCACATGGGAGATGGGTAAATGAAATTCGAAAGTATGCGAGAGTGACATGGAGGAGACTGGCACAAGACAGACCGTTGTGGAGGAAACTTGGGGAGACTTTCGTCCAGCAGTGGATTGATAATGGTTGACATTGATGATGATGATGATGATGAATATATATCATCATCATCATTGTCAACCATTATCAATCCACTGAGGGATGAAGGCCTCCCCAAGTTTTTTCCACAAAGGTTTGCCTTTGTGCCAGTCTCCTCCATGTTACTCCCGCATATACACTGAAGTGCTAGAAAAACTGGTACAGACGAGCTTTGCAAAATACATAGCAACGTCACCTATGCACGCACTCGGTAGCGTCCGCCAGTGAGTATATAAAGCGCTAGACATCTTTGCCAGCTTTCAGAGCTATTTTCGGCATGAGAATGACAAGTAATAACGATTTAAGTGATTTTCAACGCGGTGTCATAGTTGGTGTTCGTCAGATGGGCCATATTATTTCGGAGGTAGAAACGAAGTTCGGATTTTCACGGACGATCATTGCAATTGTGTACCGTGACTACAAGAATTCCGGCAAAACCTCCAACCTACGATACCGGTAGGGCCGTAAAATGACATTGAATGAACATCGTCGACTGTCAAGAATCAATTCACGCGATAGGCGTGCAACACTCTCGCAGGTATCATCAGAATTCAATGCTGGAGCCTCAACAAGCATCAGCGTCCGGACTGTGCAAAGTACCATGCACGATATGGGCTTTGGGAGCCGATGCCCAATTCGAGTCCCCTTGATGGGTGCACGACACAGAGCTATGCGCCTCGCTTGGGCACGGCAACACCGCCACTGGACACTTGATGACTGGAAACAGGTAGTCTGGTCTGACGAGTCGCGTTTCCAACTGTATCGGGAAGATGGAAGGATTCCTGTGTATCGCAAACCCCATGAAGCCATGGATCCCGCCTGTCAACAGGGAACTGTACCGGCAGGTGGGGGATCCGTAATGGTATGGGGTGTGTTTAGCTGGACTTCACAGGGACCCCTGGTACGTCTACAAACGTCTGTGACCGGCCAACGCTATGCTTGCATCCTTTCTGACGAGGTACACCCGTTCATGTCCTGTATTCATGGTAATGGGTTGGGCCTGTTCCAACAAGACAATACACCTCCACACAAGTGTCGGGACGTCACATTATGGTTAGAGGAGCATTCATCTGAGTTTGGGGTGTTGCCATTCCCACCCAAGTCCCCAGATCTGAACGTGATAGAACACATTTGGGATGCCATGCAACGCGCTATCGAACACAGGAATCCGAGACCTCGGAATACACCCGATGTTTGGAACGCTTTGCAGGAACTATGGTGTGCATTGCCTACAGCATATTTCCAGAAGAGAGTGGAGTCCATGCCCCGTCGTATTTCTGCAGTCCTGCGCCCATGTGGGGGACCTACAAAGTATTAGACTGGTGTACCAGTTTTTCTGGCACCAGTGTATATATAATGTTAGTAGCAGGAGATGCCGAAAATTACCCCGTATTGGCAACGCTGCCTCCCTCCCATCCCTCCCCACCCAAACGGGGATTGACTTCGGAGTGGGTGGAACAACGGGAAGCACGAGAGAGCAGTAAAGATAAGAAAAAAGAAAGAAGTCCTAAAAGAACCATCTGGGAGGAAGCGGTGGGGACATTTTTACGAATTTTCTTTATGACCCAATTAAGAAACGTACGTAGATCAAATTGTTATTCACAGTTTCTCACACCTACTCTGATTTCAGTACCAAGCTCTACTTTTCTCTGTTTCAAGACGTCACAGATGCTAAACAATATGCTTATAGCAAATAACTAACAAAGAATATCCTCATGTTTTTCCGCTGTCCTTGTTTTCCCTTTATCTTTTGCGCGCTCTCTCTCTCTCTCTCTCTTTTTTATTCTATTCCCTACTTTTTCTTTTTTTACTGAACTTATATCAATGTAATAAGTATTTTAAATCCTCCGTACTAAGTTTAATTGTTAATTTTCTTAGAAAAACTGAAAACAAAATATGCAAAGGTAATCATTTACGATCTTCGCTACTTTAAACGTAAAAACTTCGTTAGAGTTTGGGATGGGGGCGATCGCCGCTTCCTGGACCCGCCACAGGTCTTCTTAAGTTTGTTTTTACATAATTTTAGCAGAAGCTGCATTCCATGAGAGCTACTGTAGATATGTGCTGACATCTTGTGAGAGTTTGTGTAAGATATGTCTCTTGGTGACCCAATATTGCTCATTTTAATTGTTTCCAGCATAAAACTATGGCTACGTCCTTATCATTAAGATTACTGTAAATGAAAAATATATTTTATATCACCCATTGTGGAGGCTGTGCTACAAAAATGGGAAGGACGTTAGGAATTTATATTAGAAAGTAATAGTACTGAATTTTTGCATTGAAAGTCAGAGCACAGCGTACAGACGTACAATGTAGAAAAACATAATATCATTCTCTGCGACATCTTATTCAGTCCCGGACAAAGATATCCCGACAATTCTTTTTCCAGAGCTTTATCTTGAGAGCATTGTTCCATCCTTGATAACAGACTAAATGATCTCTAGGGCTTTTAATGTTCTTGCGGTTTCCAAATGATCATCGTTTAGCTGAAATTGAGGTTTTCAGAGACTCGCGTTTTTTCTATTGTTGTCACAAACAAAACTTTTAAAGTACAGGATGACCCGAAAAGGTGTAACTAATTTCAAATGATGATAACTTTGGTTACAAAACTGATATCAGCATTCTGTTTGTTGCATGTGGTAAGGAATACCCTCAAGTTTTCTAGAAGTGTACCCAATCGGTCCTGCAACGGAAGCACAGATTGTGCAGTGGTTTATTGAAAACCGATTTGAAACGCAGGTTCAGCATTATTTCAGAACAAAATATGGTATCTTAGCGCTCACACGTAACAGCGTCAGAAAGTGTTACAAGTTATTCATGGAAACTGGTAGCGTCTTTACTAAGAAAAGTCCTAAACGACCACCGCTGGTTCCAGAAAGGGAGGAGGTTGTGAGGAAAATATTCACTCGTAGCTCTCGAAAGGCAATCAGACAAGCAGAAGGACATCCGGGCATCCCCAAGTCGTCAGTGCGCAGATTGTTACGTCAGAGATTGGAAATGCAGCCGTATAAACTGCAGATAGCCCACCACATAACCCCAGATAATCATATGAAACGTAACCAGTTTGCTGATCAGATGTTGAAGAACATTGCAAGTGCTGAATCTTTATTGAAACAAATCCGTTTCTCGAATGAGTGCACTTTCCATGTTTCTGGAAAAGTTAATAAACAGAATGTGAGAATTTGAGGAACTGTACATCCGCATTGTACAATGAAACATGAACATGCTAGCCAAAAAGAGAATGTTTGGTGTGGCATAATGTTTGACAGTGTTATTTTTACCCTTTTTCTTTCTAGTGGGACAGATAAGTGCATATTTTCAAACGAATTGCTCAGATCTAGGTACAAGTACCAAATCTGGCACACATACTCAATGAAAATCGCACTTTTCATATATAAAACGTTAGCCACTCGAAAATTCAAGATGACCGCCATTTTCAAGATGGCCGACACATGGTGAACCGAATATTTCAATGAAATCGTTCTAATATTTATGCAAGTAATAAACTTTATCATTGAAAATCCCACTTTCCATGTAGACTATTAGCCCATCAAAATTCAAGATGGTGACCTCTTTCAATATGGCCGACACTTTCACAAGGATAGTGCTCCATGTTTAATGTTTGAACATTACATTAAATGTTTTTATTATTTTTCTGTTTATAATGTTAGAAACTTCAATTATGATATTCTGTTCCAGGTAGTGAAAGAATAAATCCTCGACAGTGAAAGACGTACAATTCAAGAACATGGCGAATTCTTCACCATTACCTCCAACATGGCGACCTGATTGGATCAAATGCTGTTGGTGCCAAAAGGTCAAACAGCCTTTGTACAAGGCTTTGAAGGAGTCCTACTCTGGTTACTGTAATGGAACTAAGCTTCAAAGATTGGTGTGAGAGTCACGAACTACAATGCCCACTGTTTCATTTCGGGACTTTGATGCTGCCAATGGAGGTGGTTAATTTACTATTCATTCGGTCACTCAGGGAAGCCGATTTCAGCCTGTACTGTCACCCACTGTCTGAGCTGCTACCATACTTTTTTGCAAACAACAACGTGAACTATGCAAGATGGCTACCCATCCACCTCAGAGACATGTTGGCATTGAAACAGAAAGACCCTGCGGTAGCCCAGGAGTTCCAGAATGGAAGATTCGTTGTGCACAAATCAATGCGAGAGTTCTGAGCTTTGGGCATAGACCACACTCATGAGCAATCAAATGTTGTTGTCAAGACAGTTGGGGGTGCTATCGGCATGACTGAGCATCCATCAGCACTGGGAAGGTGGATGGTAGCTTGTCCTGAAAATTTTTTGTCATGAGAATCATCCTTTTCCTTTTGCCCGGAGTGATTTGCGGGAAGCTCCACAGCTTTCAGAAATCCCAACTCACTGCTGTCTTTGAATTGCTTGTTACAATCCACACCACTGAACCACATGTAGATGGCATCATCATTGATGATTCTGCACTGGTGAACAGTCTTCCACCCTGGACATCAAAGACGTTTGATGACTGTGTAGTAAATGAAGTCCAGAATCATATTCTACCAATTACAAGAGAACAGACATCGTGCTTGATGTATACCATTCTTCGAGCTTGAAGGTTGAAGCCATGTCCAAGCAAGGACATGGAGTCAGACGCAGGGTCAGAAGCAAGAGTAATATTTCCTCAAACTGGTAGAACTTCCTTAGAAACAATGACAATAAAACTGAACTGTTCAACTACATTGCTGGTAAAATCGCTCATCTGTCAACACCAAACATGGTTATTGTGACAAAAAAAGAAAATGCTCTCAGCACCCACTCCATCAGTCTAGATCTCTTGTCTCCTTGTATTCATGAAGATGCCTCTCACAAGGATGCCAGACATGCAGCAGAACAAGGCAGCAAAGTCCTCATCATCAAAGCCAATGACACAGATGTATTCGTTATAGCAGTCAGCATGCTTCCAGGCTTTCAGGAGTTTTGTCTTCAGCAGCTGTGGAAGATTGCTTTCGGCTAAGAACGGAACCTGAGGTGAATCTCAGTACACGACCTTTACCTTTCTATTTTTTTGTTATATGTTTAACGACCCTCATGAGCAACTCAATGAGCTATAAGCAGTCGCCCATCCCTAATTTAGAGTCACTGGTTCCAGGGAAGAGAGAGAGCCAGTGCCGTAAGACAAACACCACATCCATGCCTCACCGGGATTCGAACCCGGACCCCGTTCGGACGAATGATCAGAGGCCATCGCTTGGACCACTGCGCCACCGGAGCGGCATCTTTCTATTGGTCTGGAGAAGGGCAGATGGATTCTCTTCTTCCATGTCTTGACCAGCTGTGAGGTTTCAGCATTCCGTGGTAAAGGGAAGAAAAAAGCTTAGCAGACTTGGAACGTATATGATGAGGCATCTAATGTTTTCATCAGACTCAGCCATAACCCAAAAACAGTAGATTATGATGACATGAGGATCTTGGAGACCTTTGTGATCCTGATGTATGATAGGTCAAGTGTATTTCAAAGGGTTAAGTATGCAAGATTGGATATATTTGCAAAGAAACAGAGGCCATACCAAGCCATCCCTCCTACTAGAGCTTCTCTACTGCAGCACGTGAAGTGTGCAGCCTGCCAGGCTGCCTGGATATGGAGTCAGTCAACATTACGGCATCCAGATATATAGAGTCCTGCTGAATGGGGATAAACCAAAAATGTTGATTTCTGGCAAATCATGTCGAGTGATCTTTCACCGATTGCAGAAACTTGTCAGCATCTTACTAAGTGCAGATGCAAGTTTGAATGCCGTGGAAGATGCAAATGCTTCCGCTTTGGCCTTACGTGCACATCACTATGCAGCTGCTACTGCGAGGGCTAGGTGCTGCATACAGCATAACTTTAAATGTCAATAGATTTACATTAGACTTATCCAAACATAACTCGTTTCATCGTGCTTGGTGTAATTATATTAGTTTGTTCATTGCTAAAATTAGTGTATTGCTAAAAATTTAACCAAAAAGCTTAAGATGTTTTATACGTAGTTGCACATTTAACTTCCCTACTTATGTAACAAATAAGGGAGTCAATAAAAGTAGTTGAAACAAGTCCAGGGGGTTTAATTTTATGGCAGAAATACTGGGAATGGCAGCTATGTTGAAATATGGCGGCCATCTTGGAAAATCAAGTGGCTAATGTGATTTCTCAAATTATTGGACCATGACTGATAGCCACAGATACGTTTAGTGCTTGTATCCGCACGTGAACGATTTTATCGCTTATCTGCCCCACTATTTAGGAAGCGACCGCGAGAGCTGGGCATGATTGAGCAGTTTGTGCATCGCCAGGTGGATGAACTTGAAAATCCGATCATTTCCCAACAAGATGGGGCGCCACCTCTTTGGGCTTTGATTATGAGGAGGTCTGTGGATACCAAATTTCCCAATCGATGGATTGGGCGTGGTGGTCCCATTGCATGGCCACCACGTTCGCCGAACTTGTGACTTTTTCTGTTCGGATTCATCAAGGGTGAGGTTTACAGCACCCCTATTGCAGACGTTGCTGATCTAAAAAGGAGGATTACACACGCACTGCAGAAAGCTAAAACGGACATTCTCGAACGAACATAGTTGGAACTGGAATACCAATTAGACATTGTTCGGGTGACCAATGGTGCCCATTTCGAATGTCTATAGAAGTTCATGATCTGTTATGTCAATTAACACAAGATGTGAATTGAGATCCTTTATATTAAAACTGTTATGATTATTTGAAATTAGTTACATCTTTATGGAACACCCTGTAAAATAATTATCTAATACAACACCGCGTTTTGATAGTTGTTTGATGCTACACTCACACATGATCTGATTTTTTAAAAAAACTAACCTTTAAATTCTTGTTAAAATTTATTCGTGACTGAATTCGTGGTGTAATACACTTTTCATCAGCTCTCTTTCATCCAGGATCTTACAGAATTTTTTATATGAAGGAATTTATGAGGTATGCGTATTTTTATAGTTAGACTAAATTTTCAGGCTTGGTTTGTTTTATCGAATCCGCTCCCGAAATTGATCATATTTCATTCTTTTTTAAGCTTTCCAACCGTAGGTTGCAGATGCATATATGCTCCAGCTTTGTCCATCTGTCTGTCTGACCGCACGATAACTCGCGTAAAAATGGTTCGATTTCGATGTGGTAGGGAACAGCCTGGGGATGGACCCTATTGAAACTGGGCGAAATGGGGTCAAAGATCAGGACATAAGAGCGGGATCCATTCCATCGCTCTCATGCGTCATAACTTACGTACAAATACTTCGATTGCGACAAAACTTTATCACGTTGTTTCGAAGGTATACTGAATTGGTTCTGTTGAATATAATCGAAATGGGGTCAAAGGTCAGGGCACAGGAGCGAGATTTATTCAACAGCCATTATCATCATAACTTGAATAAAAATGCTTTATTGCGACAAAACTTTAGTATGTTGTTCCCGAGGTATACTGAACCAATTCTGTTTAATATAATCGAAATGGGGTTAAAGGTCAGGTCATAGGAGCGAGATTTATTCAACAGCCATTATCCTCATAACTTGAATAAAAATGCTTTATTGCGACAAAACTTTAGTATGTTGTTCCCGAGGTATACTGAACCAATTCTGTTTAATATAATCGAAATGGGGTTAAAGGTCAGGTCATAGGAGCGAGATTTATTCTACAGCCATTATCCTCATAACTTGAGTAATGATTTCTGGTATGTTGGAAAGCGTATCATAATCAATGCATTGCATGATTTTACTAACTTGTTATTCTGTCAGTGAGTATTTGAAATTTTCAGACTGTTTTCGAAGTAGGTAAATTGTTTTCCTGATATTTTGCTTAGTATCCGTGTCAAGAAATCCCCTAATTTTATTCAAAAGTAGAATATTTGAGTTTGAATGAAACAGTAAAGATTATATAGCTCTTCTTGGGCTGTGCTCACCGAGGGCACGACAAGGCCTTCTAGAAACACAAGGCCGTCACATTTTACTGAGGTCGCAAGAAAACAAATGCTTCGGATTGGTTTCCAACGCTCTCGTGTATGACGTCATACATGAGACCGACGCATCATGCCATGTATCGATAGAATGACGTCAAAAAAGATGGAAGCTACTTTTTGCCATGTTACGGCCCTATACATTCTAGACGGCCGTGGTCAAGCTCAAATCTACAGCTAAGGAAATAGAAGCAAGCCTGGCACCACTGGCGGTGAACACTGCTATCTACTCCCATGAAGAATTTCTCTAGTTTCTCCATTCATGTATTGAGAATTTTTTCTCTTTGTAGGAATTAGGCTTCTTTCTCGTTTTAAGGGCCGCAACATCCGACGTTAAGAGATTTCTCCATAATCATCGGACTTTAGAGATTTTTCCATTAGCAAAGTCTCAATGATAGGGCGTAAACAAACATTAAGCTTAACTGTTTTAATATCCATACATAGCTGACAAATTGCCTGTTGCAAGATTTGAAAATTGGAACAATTGCAAAGTAACGTTGTGCTAAAATGATTTCTTCGTTTAAAACAAATATTGTTTTTGTGACAAGTAGATCATCTCAAAGTGCTGTTGGTTTTACCATCGTTACGCATCCTAGATGCCTTCCTCACGAATTTTCTACCATAAGTAGAAATGAAAGGAATTAATTTTTTGAGGAGAAGTTTGAAAAAGTTAACTCTTGTTGCACCTAAAAATTCGAATTATTTTTCTTTATTGGAGGTTTAACGACCACCGTGAGCAACTCAATGGGCTATAAGCAGTCGCCCGTCCCTAATTTAGGATCATTGGTTCCAGGGAAGGGAGAGAGCCAGTGCCGTAAGACAAACACAACATCCATGTCTGACCGGGATTCGAACCCGGACCCTTTACGGACGAATGATCAGAGGCCAGCGCCTTAGACCACTGCGCCACCGGGGTGGCAATTATTTTTCTTCTAACAGAATCTGAAAGGCCATTGTTTTGGGAAGCATTCAAGTTTTGTTCAATTCGATTTTTTCCATTAGCTCTGTGCCGAATTTTCAAAAATTGAAAAACTTTTAATGCCGCCGTTTCTTTCTTTCTTTCTCTGCTTTTTTTGTTATTTGTGCTGCTGTTCAAAAAAATTATTAGTGAGAGAAAAATTTTCTCACTCCCTGGTAGGCCACATAGAATAATCTTAATTCCTTCTCCCTTGTATCATCTTTGATTAATTCCCTCATTTTCCAGTTGGAGGTTGTTGTTTTTTTTTTTTTGTTTTTTTTTTTTGGAATTTGTTCATTTTAGAAATAACGTCCTTATAGGGTTTCTATTTTTAAATAAAAGTTCTGTTCGTTTTGGAAAGAACTATCCAAGATTGACACCCAAACTGCTCAACTGAGATTAAGTTTATTTTTCCGCAAATATTTGAACTAGAGCTACTCAAAACTCTTTTCCGGACCCTAATAATTTGAAACTTTTGGATAAAAGGGTGGCATTAAGTAATGACTACCAATTGCAAAGTTCCACTTCTATAATTTTCTGTGATTTCCACTGAACACCTGAAATCTAATTCAGGTTATTTCAAGAATACAGAGAGTTGTTTTCTGTAATGAAAATTAATACGAGGGTGAATCAAAAAGTAAGGCTAATGCTCCCGTTACGTAGACAAGAAAAGCTATGGCAGACTGCTTGGGGAGAGCAGGGCACGTGACTTGACATGTGGCGGATGCAATCGCCAATCTTCTGACCGCAGTTACCTAGTAATAAGAGTGTAAACATGTCAACTCGTTTGTTGGAATGCTTCATGGTCGTGCAGCGAAGTGTAGTGAGATTTTTATGGGCCAAGGGTGTGCAACCCGCTGAAATTCATCGTAGGATGCTTGTGCAATATGAGGAGGACAAATTTACGAGCCAGAGACATGTGTACAAGTGGATAGAAAAGTTTCAAGCCGGTAGAACGAATGTGTTTGATGAAGCTCGCTTGGGCTATTCGTCGACCTCCCGCTCAAGGGACCATCTGGATTGCATCAATGCGATCGTTCAAGAAGATCGCAGGGTTACTCTGTCTTAGATCACCCAAAAGGTAAACATTAGCTATGGTTCTGCATTCTCAATTGTGTATGACGATCTTGAATATGATAAAGTGTGTGCCAGATAGGTGCCACTGCATTTGTCTGATGCACCCAAGCAGCAGCGCCTGGAAATTCGCAGACATTTTTTTGCAGCGGTATGAGTCAGATCCCAGTATTCTGGATAGGATTGGGGACGAAACATGAGTCCATCATTACGACCCCGAGAGCAAAAGGCAAAGCATGGAGTGGAAACATCCGAGCTCCCCATGCAAAAAAAAGTTCAAAGTTATCCTTTCGGCATGAACATTAATGCTGACTATCCTTTTTGACGATAAAAGGACCCATCGTTGAACACTATCAAGAACAGGGTGACTCAATTAACAGTCGGTTATATTGTGACTCGCTAAAAGACAATTTGAAACCTGAGATTTGCACAAAACAACGGGGAATGCTATACATAATTGTGCTGTTGCTGCACGACAACGCTTGTCCACATACGGGATTAGCAACTCAACAAACAATTACCGAGTGTCACCACATCCTGCTTGCAGCCCCGATCTGGCACCTTGCGACTTTCATGTCTTCGAGCCTCTGAAAGACGCTTTTCGGGGCCGCCGTTTTGAAAGTGGTGTCCAGATACAGCAAGCGGTGCATTCGTCGCTGCAGGAACATCCCAAAACATTATTCTCTGCAGGAATCCAGAAACTTGTAGACAGATATAAAATATGCGTTGAACAACAGGGGGACTGTGCTGAGAAATAAGGTAACTGTTATCTGTATGCCTCTTAGTTTTTTTTAATATACGACAACATTGATCTTACATTTTGATTTACCCTCGTTAAAAAAAGAATGCAACGTGTCATTAAAAAAGTTCCATAAGTGAAATTAAAATTGAACACACGAAAAATAAAAAAAAAGGCTGAGAGGAAGGTAAATTTAAAAGAAATTACACTTGTTGGTAAATGCCGAGGTAGAATTTGCTTATGAGCCTGCATGCAGCCCAGGGACAACACAGCAGCGGGAGATACAGGAAACCGCCGTGGCATTCAAGTATCTTCTCTGTTCTTTTATACATTTGTCCCCATTGATGGGGCCCTTTTAACTGGTAGACAGTCAGAAAAGATTAGTGTCAATCATCCCCACAAAAGACCACTTTAAAAAACAATGCAAACACGGAAAGTAATGCTTTCTGATGCTCTGGTCTTGAAATCACTCGGTTGAGCACCGCTGTTACTAGTGCTGAGACAGGCCCAGCCCGAACCCGAAAACCCGAAGCCGAACCCTGGAAAAAACTCTGCTAGTGCTGCCTAACATTTAAAACGGTTCGAGCTGTAATTCTGAATTCTTTCTTCTTTTTTTAACTATAATTTTCTGTGAGTTATCATATTAGACATTAATTACGTTTCCTACTTGGAAAAAAGTAATTTTTCCACAACTAGATCTGAGTCTCCGGAGAGTGGAGTTTAGAGTGGGCTGTTTGTTCTGGGCTTGGGACATAGGCCACACATTAGTGGGTTTCTGAGGATAAAGAAAAAGTTCTTCGAAAATTGCAGATACAAGATATTGTTACGACCTCGGGCCCAATCGGGTCCCAGATAATCAGGATGCCAAGATTTCCAGACGTAATCCGATCGTTGGATCCGCAAATATACCTCGTTAACCAATTAGCCTTCACAGTGCACCAATAAACCATTGGAGGCGTAGTATAACAATCAAAAACAGAGATTTACTGGATACAGGCATAATTTACACTTGATACTTCAGGTAAAAGATCTAATTTCCGGCTAGCTTTGGCGCTCTATTCTGTTTCTGAAAATATGGCGTAAGGAAAAGTCTGTTCGTTCGCAATGGGCCTCAAAGAAATACTAATAAAAATCGAGGGGAAAAGTTATACTGAAAATTAAAATACACAGATAATCGGAAATTTATATTTCTGGGTTTTAAAAATACAAATTGAAATTGTTCAATATTTAGGCGCTTAAAATCTGCAGTTTTTATTTCGCGTTTTACCGAAAATAGCTGGCACGTTTCGTAAAATCTGATCTGTTGACAATGACCTCATAACTTTAAATCATTATATTCAAATTCTCTTAATATAATTATTACAGCTTCAATAAAAGACATTGGTTTGCCGTAACTGGTTCTTGACTTTTTATTTCCACTCTGCTATTCTGCGGGACTATTCGCAACAGTCTAATAGTAGTTCCATCATTCACATAGTATTGCAACTCTCCTTTGTAAAACCCTTTCCAACGATTCCATTTGCAGAGGATTCCTTCGTGCACATTTTCAAAACCTAAATTTTTGATTAAATGCATTACCTTATTATCTTATTATTGTTATTTCTTCGTTAAAAGCCAATAAATTATCCTCTATACTTAAAAGAATTTTCTACACACATGATCAAGTAATTGTTACCGGTTTTACGTTTCACTACGCCTGAGACGCACGTTATGAAGCATCTAGTACTGCCATTTTATTAAATAGTATCCGATAAATCCGTGTCTACATTTAGAAATTTTTCCCTGATCGATCAAATGTACTGCTTTTACGTTGCACTACACTTGAGACCCACATTTTGAAGCATTCAGTACTGCCATTTTGTTAGAAGCCGATAAGTCGGCTTCTACATTTACAATATCTTCCATAATCGATCAAATGTACCGGTTTGACTTTGAACCATTCCTGAGGCCCACATTGTAAAGCATCCAGTACTGCAATTTTGTTAGAAGCAGATACATCAGCTTCGACATTGAGAATTTCCTCCATGATCGATCAAATGTACCGCTTGTACGTTGCATCACACCTGAGACCCACATTATGAAGCATTCAGTACTGCCATTTTGATCGGCTTTACATTTAGAATATCTTCCATAATCGATCAAATGTATCGGTTTTACGTTGAACCACGCCTGAGGCCAACATTGGGAAGCATCAGTACTGCCATTTTGTTAAAAGCCGATAAATCAGCTTCTGCATTTAGAATTTCCTCCACGATCGTTAAAATGTACCGGTTTTACGTTGAACAGTGCCCGAGACCCAAATTATGAAGCCAGTTCTGCATTTTGTTAGATGCCGATAAATCAGCTTCTGCAACTAGAATTATCTCCATGATCAATCAATGTACCGGCATTACGTTTCACCACGCCTGAGACTCACATTATGTTGCAATGTTTAGAAGAATTATCCTCCATGACAGAGCAAGCTTTATTGGATTTAGATTAGACCAAGTATGAGAAACGCAGGATTAGCATCCAGCACACTAGGTACAGGTGCTCTCAGCTGAACAAGGAAATTGGACCAGATTGAACGGGCGGTGAATTGCCATGTGAATCATACAGGCACTATCCGCTCTTATATTTGTAGCTTTTATACACTGGCGGAAAGTGAAAAAAGAACACCAAGAACGAATTGGCAGACGATCATGAAATTTACATATCTTAATGAGGTCGAGTTTACGTAGGTGTGATGTTAATTTCGGGACCAACCGGTGACCGCTTACGCCACAGCACGGCATAATATGCGAATTATCGTCGGTGGTATTTAAAAAGTACGGCGACGTGAATGTAATCAGTCGTCGGCGTACGGACACGTGCGAAGACCCTGAAGAAGCTGCAATGCCTGGACATGAAAGACTGTACGATTTCAGCAGTTACCGAACTTTGAGCAAGGTCGTCTAGTCGTACTCCGCGAGGCCGGGTGGTTGTATCGCCATATTGCGGAGCGAATTGGATGAGATGTATCGGTGGTGTTACGATGGTGGCGTAGATGGTCCGAGGAACATTTCCCACACGAAAAGACGTGGAACCGGGAGTCACATACGGACTGATGAGCGGACCGATCGGCGCATAAGAAGAACGGCGTTGTCAAGCAGAACATCCACCGCCACGCAAATCCGAGCTGCCATTGCACCTGAGGTGACTGTGCGAACAATTCGCAACCATCTACTGGATGCAGGACTACGTGCACATGTGCCTCTGGCATGTGTACCTCTGACTCCAGCCCACCGTCAGGAACGGCTGCAATGGTGTCGCCAACGTCTGCACTGGAGAACGCAATGGCGATCTGTCGTGTTCAGCGATGAAAGCAGATTCTGCTTGGGAGCCTCTGGTGGCCGTATGCGTGTTCGCAGACGAACAGGGGAGCATCTCCACCCTTCTTGCATCCGCCAGCGACGCACAGGGCCTACACCTGGTCTCCTGGTGTGGGGAGCGATCAGCTATCACTCCCATACACAACTAGTGTTTGTACCGGGTACGTTAAACAGCACCTCCTACATCAACATCATTCAGCCTGTTGTTGTGCCATTTGTAAGGTCGATCCATCGTGGTGCTTTCCAGCAAGATAACGCACGCCCACACACGGCACGTGCAACGCAACATGCACTACAGGGTGTGAGACAACTTCCACGGCCTGCACGTTCACCGGATTTGTCCCCCATTGAGCACGTGTGGGATTTTATGGGTTGGTTGGTTGGTTGGTTGTTGGATTTTATTGGCGCAAGGGCCAGGTTTGGCCAAAGAGCGCCAGACAAAGAACTATCAGCCACAGATTTTTAAAAACGTGGAAAATGATTAAGAGCAGACAGGCTTGGTAAAAGTTGAAAAAGAGTATGATGAAAGCTGTGAAGACAAGGTAGTTAATTAGGTTTATATAAAAATTTATTAATTTACTATTATAATTATATTTTTCTTTTTTTTTTTTTTTAAACACAACTACACAAAGGATGAGTCACTCTCCTCCCCCCACACTCCTCTGCAATGCTGGCAGAGGGCGGGGACGAACTGTCACTCTCTTCCCCCCATGTTCCTCTGCAATGTTGTTTGAGGCTGGGGACGAACTGTCACTCTCCTCCCCCCTATGTTCCTCTATAATGTTGGTTGAGGGTGGGGACCTCGCTGAGGCCGAGACAGTTGGATGGACACTGCACACCTTTGCGGATTGAGGGCCGGGTCGTCCGCACGTGCAGGCTTTCTGCTTTAAACTGGAAGAGAGGGTCGGCTGCAAAAGAGAAGGCCCAGAATCAGGTAGTCGAAAAATCGCGAGCTCGGGGAAAAACACCTGTGTCGCTTGGTCAGCTGTAGATCGCTTGGCAAGCGCTGCGAGAGCTACAGGGCGCGGAACAAAGGGCTGCACGGGTTGTGGCTGAGACTGAACAACTGCGGCAAAAGTACGCTGGCGGGTGTTGGGAATACCCAACTTGGCCTTGGCAGCAGGGTACGAGAGGCCTTCCAGGGTCTTGAGGCGCTGGATCGCCATCTCGTCCTTCCATTTCATACAGTTGCGGGAGTAAGCTGCATGGGCCTCACCGCAGTTAACACAGCAGGCCGCAGAAGTGCAACCTTCCCCGTCATGTTCACTGGAGCAACAATTTGCGCAACGAGCGGAACTCTTACAGAAACGTTGTGAATGCCCGTACCTCTGGCACCTGAAACAGCGCAGAGGACTGGGAATGTACGGGCGAACTCCACAGACCAAGTAGCCAGCCTTGATTTCGGTCGGAACTTTCGGGGAGTTAAAAGTCAAGATGACATTTTTTGACTTAATCATGGAACCATCACGCCGGAACATCATACGACGTGCAGCAATAACACCTTGATCAGCAAGTTCAGTCACGAATTCGTCTTCACTGCATGGCAAGAGATCAAACTCCGAAATAACACCCCGAGAGGTGTTAAGAAACGGGTGAGGTGTCACTTTTACAGGAATGCCTTGAAGACTAGTGAGGTTCAGAAAAGTGTTACTCTGAGAAACACTGCAAGTTTGGACAAGCAGGTCCCCAGAGCGAAGCTTCCTCACAGACTTCAAGGGGCCAACCGCAGCGTCCAAAGCTTTAGAAATGAAAAAGGGAGATCTGGTGGACAGTCTCTCATGCGGATCGATGGATTCTACAAGCAAGTGAGTAGCATGCGTAGTCACAGCAATTGAGGGGAGACGACGCTTTGGAGCGACTGGTACAGCAGCCGAAGAAGAGGTTCCACATTCTTGGTCCAGGTCAAGGTCTAAAGACCGTTTAAGGGTATGAGACTTGGTAGGTTGAGAAGACGAAGGACAGTCGTTGTCAACTATCATTTTGTCATTTGACTTAAATTTGGAGTTTTTGTTCTTTTTACCCATGGAAAAAAAGGAGGAAGATTCGTCTGCAGACTACTCCACCCACCACCGAGCCCTACAAGGGAGAACTGGAGGTCTGCAAGCCAAGAAAATGACGCTGGACACAGTTCTGGAGCTTATACGTTGCAGATATAGTCCGTTGGCTGTGATCACACGCACTCGGCGGACACTTCGGCCTCCGGGTACCGTCATGCCAACGCCTTTGGCATGATCCCACAGCCCCCGGGCTCACCCTGCCGTGCTATACGACAAAAAAGCCGCTAAAGCCGTGTACACAACTTGGTACAAGACTTCTGACTAGAGGTGGGTTAGTCTCTAGCCTCCCGTTTACAGCGAAGCCGGGGTCGAAGAGGAGTGTTGGTACACAGGAGGCACTTATCCGGTCTCCTGCGACCTCAGCCGCCAGACATCCCATTTCCGCCTCACGGGTCTCCGCACGCGGCAAACATGCAGGTAGGTCTAGCACCCAAACCAGCTAAAAGGAAAAAAAGAAATCCAAAGAAGACAAATCCTGGAAGGGAACCTAAACGGAATCTCAGCAACCTACGAACTGAGCGGTTAATATAATACAGTTAGTGGTGGAGGGTAACAAAACCACAAGACCGGGGTGTTAGTGCATAACGTGGTAGCGATTAGGTAAAGTATACAACACGGGCAACTAGCCAGTGGAGAAAATAAATAAAAACGAAAAAGCGAGACACAAGACCAGCTCGGGATCGTGGGGCCGCGACTCCCCAACAGCTGGATGAACAGCCGTCCCTGCAAACACCAATAGCACCAAAATAAAAATCAAGCGGTGGCATGACATCAGATGATGACCCGTCACAAGGTCAGCTCGGGCCGTGGGGGCGCCGCTCCCCAAATAACTGGAAAACCAGTTATCCCCGTGCGGGGGATTTTATGGGACAACGACTTATCCGGTCTCCACGGCCAGCCACGACCAGCCCCGATTTACGCGTCCAGGTTGAGGATGCTTGGAACTCAATACCCCAAACTTACATCAAACATCTGTACGACAGACTCCATGCCAGAATTGCACAGTGTGACGCAGTTCAACCTCGTACTAACCATGTTACATGGAAATTTTATTTTTCAGTTTACCAGCAAATACGGCTGTATTTTGCCATAATGTTTTGATCACGTTATCCTCTGTATTCCCTTATTATGCTGTATAAATTTCGTTGGTATCAGACGTCTCCTTCTTGGTGTTCTTTTTTCACTTTCCGCCAGTGTATATTTACAGTGTTTAATTTCATAAATCTATATTGAATATAAAGCTATGCACGAATCATTTAACTGAAATAATGGATAGCAAACAGTATTAAAGAAGGTGCTTCAATTTTCCTTTTTTTTCTCTGACTGGAAAGCAAGTCAATGGAGATTTCAAGAGTAAATCTAACAAGAACAGTGTTAGTTAAACATTACCTGAATGGAAATTTTCAGAACAATGCAAAATTCCACGTAAAGATACGTCGGAAAAGATTTTCTGGTTTCAGTCTAGTAACCTAGAAATGTTTGCACAACTATCACGTAACGCAAAATTATCACGGTGTGCTTCCAAGACGTATCTGCCAATTTCCAATTTCAAGTGACTCTGACAAAGCGTGCCTGCTTCTCCTAAACTTAATTCTAAACGTTTGCAAGCCAAAGCACGACTTTCGTTGCTATTAAGGAAAAGAATTGTGCAAGGTGAACCCAAGGCACCGAGTTTTGGGTTCATTTCGTGCTTCACAGACGCAGAATAGCCAACGCACTGCGAGTCCGATTGAGAACGACCAATGCTTTAGAGAAAAAAGCATGTCATCATGCGATCTTATGCCGCGTATCAAGCGAAACACTTGACGTTCATAGTCAACAAAGGTCTTAAAATTCCGGTCACGTGAAAACTTTCAAATGTACTTTTATTTCCTCAAAACACATTTTAGCTTGAAAGGACCTTTCCCGATATTTTGTTTTTTCTTTCCATGTTATTTCTATTTTTTTATATTTTAAAAAGGAACGGTCTTTTACTGAAAGTCAAAAGCTTTTAACATTCCGCGATCTTTGCTGTTTTTTTTTTGTACTCTTTAAAGTACTCACCTCATGAAGCAGGTCCAATAATTCCAGAGCACGCACTTGCAATACGGAGTAATTTACACTCTTTTGATCGGTAAGCACATCTTAGGGAACTAAGCAAACATCGTTTTGTTAAGACAAAGAAAGCCTTTTTTAATCTATTGAAGAATGAGATGTACACTGCTGGCCATCCAAAATGCACCACCAAGAAGCACACGAGATAGCAAAGCCAGATTCACGGGACACATAACAACTGATACAAAGATGAAACGATTGAGCTTACAGGCCCGTGCGACTTGCGGAACACGCAGACGTCAATAGTTCGTGTGGACTCCATGGCTGGCCATAACGGCCGTTACACGCCGCGGCATCGAACGAAAGAGGCTTTGGATGTGGGCTTGGGGCATGTCGGTCCAAGCTGCTTCCACACGTTGCCACAGTTCATCAGGCGTACCCGCGGGTGGTGCTTCCCGGGCCACTCGGTTGCTCATCAGCGACCAGACGTGTTCGATGGGTGACATATCGGGAGAACAGGCGGGCCACGGCAGCAGTGACATCTGGTGGGCCGTGAATAATTGTGGCACGACGCGTCCCACGTGCGGGCGCCCATTGTCCTGTTGAAACGTGACATCTGGCAGGTCCTTCAGCTAAGGGAGGACTACAAGCTCCAAAACGTCTGAGATATAGCTGTGGCTGTTGAGGGTACCGGCTATGCGTACCAGAGCGGGGCGGGTGTCATATCCAATTGCGCCCCAAACCATAACGCCATGCGACGGACCGGTATGGCGATGCATAATGCAGGCGTCATGCACTCTCTCGCCGCGGTGGGTGCCACCACACGCGGATCCGACCATCGTGGTGCTGCAGGCAGAAGCGGGATTCGTCGGAGAAGACAATATCGTGCCATTTCGTAATCCAGGTGCGGTGTTCGACGGCCCACTGCCGCCGCACTCTCCGGTGGTGTAACGTCAATGGTAATCGGAGCAGTGGACGCCGTGCGACAAGTCCCCGCTACTGCAGACGCCGTCGAACGGTACGTGCTGACACAGGTTGTTGCGCAACGCATCCTAATTCCTGTACTAACGTTTGTGATGTGGTGGTGCGAGCCGTCAACGCCCGCCGCACAACATTCTGGTCTTCAGTGACCCTTCAGTGAAATGTACCTTTCGATCAAGTGACCCTTCGGTGAAATGAACGTTTCGATGAAGTGATCTTTCGTTGAAACAATCTTTTCGATGAAGTGATTTTCGGTCAAGTGGCCCTTTGGTGAAGTAAATGTTGGTCAAATGAACCAGACCCTCCTGAAAATAATGCCTCATCCTTAATATCTCTTGAAATGTTGAAGTGATTGTAATGAAACTGCACTGACATTACCAGTGTGGGAGCAAATTGTTTTCAGAATTGGAAATGAATATCATGAATGACAGAGAAAAGCAGCGAGCCGTAATTGAATTCCTAGAAAAAGAGGGATATGAGGCTCCAGAAATCCACAGAAGACTCCTGGCGGTGTATGGAGCTACCACAATCGATATCAGTAATGTCCAAAGATGGATGAAGAGGTTTCGAGAGGGAGAAAGTTCAATGTCGGAAATACAACGGAATAGAAGACCCGCAACTGCAGTGACAGAAGCCAACAGGCAACGAGTGAAAGACCTCATCACAGCTGATCGTCGTATCTCCATCCAGGAGTTGCAACAATAAACAGTGCCCACTATGTGAAGACATTGAAGAAGCTGATGGAAGCTATCAGAAGTAAAAGACGTGATATTCCTCTTCTTGGGTGTTGTTTACACCATGATAACCCACGTCCCAGCAACTCAATGAAGACTTCACAGGCTGTTGCCAAAATAGAGTGGACTGTGATGCCCCAACCTCATATATTCCTGATTTGGCTACCTCAGACTTTTTTCCTATTTGCTGCTGTGAAAAACACCCTTCGTGGGGAACGTTTCGGCGATGTGACGGACGTTAAACTGGCTGTGAACTCATGAGTGAAACGACAGCCTCAGGAAGTTTCCCAAAGTAGATCTTACCAGTGGGTTCAAAAGTCACGGAAATGTACAAAGAGTGATGGACATTACTCTGAATAGGTTTTTAGTTTTTGCCAATGGGTCCAAAAGTCGCGGAAATGTACAGAGAGTGATGGACATTACTCTGAATAGGTTTTTAGATTTTACAAATGGGTTCAAAAGTCGCGGAAATGTGCAGAGAATGATGAACATTACTCTGAAAAGGTTTTTTTTTTTTTTTTTTTTTTTGCTGCGGGAGAGACATTCTGTTAAGGTATAGATTAAATAGCGCAACTCAATATGTACATTCTAAACATTTTCACCAACAATGGTCAACGGAATGTTTATTTACATCTTTAGATAATGGAAAACGTCTTACCTACGTGAATAAACTCGATCGAATGAATATTAAATTGTATATCCAACGGCATAACGCAAGCAGGTCTTCGAGGGTCTTCGCTGTTCTGATACGAAGAACTTTGATATGATCGCCTGCTAGCTAGATTTTCCATGACAACATGCATTAGCGTATGAAGGTGAATGGACCATTGCTTTGCTCAACGATATGCTCAGAAAAGAGAAGACTTCGGACTTTGGACTATCTCAGTCTCTCCATGCAGTTGTTTCAGTCAACCGCAAGCGATCGAATGTCAACCGCACGCTTCTCCCATAGAAATTACATGGGAACTTTGAATCCCCACAACACCCGGATCGGACACATCTACGTGGTAAGACCTTTATTTTGATATCTTAACCACATTTTTACGTTCAGCCATTCTCTCAAAATAGGTCTTACAGTAAAAAGCTTACAGAATTAATATATAGATTTAAAAATTATTATTCTTTTCAAATCCCTGATACAGTTTCAAATGCATATATTCCGCTAAGTTTGTTAGCCGAAAATCGGTATATCAAGAAAACATATAGTGCATGGGGTATAATGGTCACATGTAAAAGCTAGGTGATGGTTAAAGAATTTTCCTACACTGTAAAACTTCTTCTGGAATGCCTGAGCCGCTGTCCGTGATTCCTCTCGTGCATTAACGAAACATATTTCTAATGCAACCTTTTTCCGCTAAATAAATCTGAATTTCACGGATTTTTCGCAAGCCAAAAAAATTCAGGATTTTCAGAAAATTTTCAGCAATTTCTTTCCTATATTGACGGTAAACTGCCGCTTTTAAGAGGTGTTAATGGAAAATTTTAAAATTTCTAAAACCTTTCCACAATTCCCTTTGTTCATTAACTACAAAATTCTGTTCTCACTTTTTCCGTATCCACATGTGGAAAATTCTGATTTCTAAAACCTTTAAACAATTCCCTTTTGTTCATTAACTTCAAAATTCTATTCTCAGTTTTTCCGTATCCACATGTGGAAAATTCTGAATTTCTAAAACCTTTCCACAATTCCCTTTGTTCATTAACTACAAAATTCTGTTCTCACTTTTTCCGTATCCACATGTGGAAAATTCTGAATTTCTAAAACCTTTCCGCAATTCCCTTTTGCTCATTAACTTCAAAATTCTATTCTCAGTTTTTCCGTATCCACATGTGGAAAATTCTGAATTTCTAAAATCTTTCCACAATTCCCTTTGTTCATTAACTACAAAATTCTGTTCTAACTTTTTCCGTATCCACGTGTGGAAAATCCTGAATTTCTAAAACCTTTCCACAATTCCCTTTTGTTCATTAACTTCAAAATTCTATTCTCAGTTTTTCCGTATCCACATGTGGAAAATTCTGAATTTCTAAAACCATTCCACAATTCCCTTTGTTCATTAACTACAAAATTCTGTTCTCACTTTTTCCGTATCCACATGTGGAAAATTCTGAATTTCTAAAACCTTTCCACAATTCCCTTTTGTTCATTAACTTCAAAATTCTATTCTCAGTTTTTCCGGTTCCACATGTGGAAAATTCTGAATTTCTAAAATCTTTCCACAATTCCCTTTGTTCATTAACTACAAAATTCTGTTCTAACTTTTTCCGTATCCACGTGTGGAAAATTCCGGTTATAACAGCGATTCGCGGGAATACTTAAGGTTTGATTAACTCTTAAATTTCCTGTAGACTGTCGAAGGATTGGTTTGTGAAGTTCTGTAGAGAAATCGGATATTGTAAATATCATATCGCGTGAATTTTGGTTTTTGTGGCCCTGGATATTTCTTCTCCTCTCCCCCATTTTGTGCACCAGCTATTATACGTGTATTGTATTACAGTAAGAAAACGGGTACTTAAATTATTGTGCAGGAGATTATACTATGTTTATGTATCAGACTGTGGATTACTTAAGACAAAAGCTATTATAGCTATAAAGAATAAATTCTACATTTAGGAGTTTTGTGAAATGATACAAGCTGTCCATAAAGTCTTTCCCACATTACAAAAATTAATGTAAATAAATCTATGTAAGTAAAAATAAAATTATTCGCAACAGCACTCACAAAGGTTTTTTTCTGTTTAGATGAACGCTAGTGTTGAATAGGAGGAGCATTCCATCGATAATGGCTTCCATGCAAGAAAAAGCGGCGTGCGTGTTGTGTTTCCATGAGACCAAATCGGCGGTTACTGTCCAGCGTCATTTCAGAAAGAGTACAGAAGATCACCACCGAGCCAACGGACCAAAAAAGCATAAAGTCTTGGTATGAAAATTTCAAAGCGACGGTTAGTGTTGGCGATCTCTCCCAAACGGGCAAACTACCGGATAGACAAGAGACAGCTTCAGCTGTTCAAGAGACATTTCTGCGTAACCCCTAGAAATCCATTCGTCATGCTTCACTGGAAACTGCGATTCACCGCGTCAAGGTTCACAAAATTTTACACAAACGTCTTCATCAGTACGCTTATAAGGTACAGATCGTTCAAGCTCTTCAGGCTGATGACCGGAAATTCAGAGTTTGCTGGTATGGAACATTTGCGTTTCATAATATTCCATTTTGTCCACGAGTTACCCAGAATCTGTTCAAAATATGTTTTGAATGTTTTCTAATATGTTGGTAATGGGCTCCTAACATGTTTTGCATGTATTCCCAATCAATTATTGATGTGCTCCTGATATATTCTCAACGTGTTCTAAACTGAAATAGAATGCATTCTAAAATTTACACCAATGCGTTCTAAATTCAAACACATAAAGAACACATCAAATGTGTTCTTAAGCTGTAACAGAATGTGTTCTACATTTTACTGCCAATGTGTTCTGAATTGGAACACATTGGGAACACATTTCAGAAGGCATTTAAGAATGTGTTCTAATAGGAACATATTGGGAACACATTTCATTACTGTGTTCTTAGCAAGAACACATTGAGAACACATTAATATTAATATTTGAGAACACCCCAATGTGTT
The DNA here is from genome assembly GCA_039090855.1 of Macrothele yani. Classification (NCBI taxonomy): domain Eukaryota; kingdom Metazoa; phylum Arthropoda; class Arachnida; order Araneae; family Macrothelidae; genus Macrothele; species Macrothele yani. The sequence goes on along the minus strand of CM077026.1, from coordinate 17,377,151 downwards.
CTAAATAAGAACACATTGAGAACACATTAATGTGTTCTCAAAATATGTTTAGCCTCCCCGGTGGCGCAGTGGTCTAAGGCGTTGGCCTCTGATCATTCGTCCGTAAGGAGTCCGGGTTCGAATCCCGGTGAGGCTTGGATGTTGTGTTTGTCTTACGGCACTGGCTCTCTCCCTTCCCTGGAACCAGTGACCCTGAATTAGGGACGGGCGACTGCTTATAGCCCATTGAGTTGCTCACGGTGGTCGTTAAACCTCCAATCAAAAAAAAAATATATGTTCTTAAAATGTGTTCCAAATATGTTCTAAATAAGAACACATTAAAGTTTTCTTAATCTGTAACACATTGCGTTCTAAAATAAAGTCCTAATGTGTTCTTAATGGGTTTTGAGCATTTGCAGTGTAGCTCATGATAGTGATTACCTGCACCGTCTCTATTTTTCAGCTGAAGCCACATTCCACGTCTCTGGTACAGTAAACAGGCACAATGTGCGAATCTGGGAATCAGAATATAAATCTCCATTGTGTTATCGAACAACAGAGGGTTAGCCCGAAAGTGAATGTATGGTGCGGCTCGATGCATTATTGCACCCTTCTTTTTCACAGAGACCGTGGTAACATTTAACGTGTAGCTGGACATGCTGAACTTTTTGTAGCACCTCAGTTGCATGCACTCCAGCCTTCGGTGATTTTCCAACAAGACGGTGCCCCACCACAATGGTCAATAATAGTTCGCGAGCTCCTGAATTCCACATTTCCCTGACAGATGGATTGGCCACGATGGTCCTATGACATGGCCACCTTGACCTCCCTACATAACCCCTCTACACTTTTTCCCGTGGGGTTAAGTGAAAGACCAAATTTACTGTTGCAGTGTTCCGGATGCCGAGCCGTTGAAAAGCAGAATAACGGACGTCATTAGTTCTGTCTCTGCTGAGATGTTAAACAATCCATGGCGTGAAATCGAATATCGCTTGGATGCCCACCTGGGCTACAAATGGCGCCCATGTGGAGGTGTACTGACACCGGTAAAGAAAACTTTAGTTGTGAACAGTCATTGTCGTGCAATCCTTTTCTTATACCTGTAATACATTTTTTATATAAATTGTTGTAATGTGGGGAGGACTTTATGGACATCCTGTACTGTAAAGCAGTATATTTTCCTTTTTCTTAAATGTAACTGAAAGTCATTGTCAGCTCAAAAAGTTCTGAAGTTCCAACGCATTTTGTTGGTTACAAAAATCACTGTGAAAACAAAAATAATTAATTTGTGATAAGTTCTGATAGTTTTAACCAGTGTTACCTAAGTCAAAGCTTTACGGGATTAATGGATCTGCTTTAGTATTAAGAAGATCGCTGCGACAGCAATCCTGATCAGGTAGAGTCTGCAAAATTTCGGGATAAGACCAAACCTCTCTGGGAACACAATTTGGAACTAACTTGGTTCTTTATTTTACTCAAAAAACATGACACGATACTAACATTATTTTCAAAGATTACAATTTTCATTCATCTTGAACCAATGAGATGACAATTTTTCATTAATCTTGAACCAATGTAAATATTAAGATAAATGTTATCTTAATATTTACCAAAATTACATTTTAACGAAAATCCCAGTCATCCCTCTCCCAACCCAGTACAGTTAAGGAAATCAACAGTACTACACACCGTGCAAAAAGTCTCCCCATAGTAAAACAAAAATTTTTACAATCCTATTAAAACAATAATAAGCTCCAAAGTGACAAAAACATTTCATCATCGTGCAATTAGTGCTCTGCTTTGAACGTGAGTGCGATTTCTGCTTCTTTCTAGCTCAGTGGTAAGACATACGGCATCTGTTAACTCAAACCAAGTGACCTAGGATGCAGTTCCAAGGGCTGCATTTATTCTAAAATTTCAGTCTTCATTTTGGGAAAAAATTCTGTATACACCAATATGCTGACCACCCGCAGCCTAGAGAAATGAGCGCGCCTGTAGACCGAATGGTGGCGCAGGTGAAGTTCACAGATCAGTATATGCAATCCGAGGACAGCTTTCGGTTAGTAGAGTGTTCGGAATCAGAATGGAAAAAGCTTCCGATTTATCGGAGTTTGATGAAAGACAAATTGTGATGGCACGGTTCCTCAGAACCGCGATCTCGGAACCGGGAACCGGGTGCAGCTTGTGGGTTGTCCACGTGCTGTTGTAGTGAGCATTTATCAAAAGTTGTGCACAGATGACCAAACGACGAACTATCGTCCAGCCGTGTGTCGTCCGCAGTTCATTGACGCCAGAGGGGAGCGGAGACTGTCGCGCATTGTTCACAGCGACCGCAGGGCCACAGGGCGACAAATCACCCGCAGCTACAACAATGGTGATCAGGGCAATGTGTCACAACATTCAGTTCATCGTAACCTACTGTGCATGACCCTGCGTAATCGAAGAACGAGCTAGGTCCCTATGCTCACTGCACGTCATCACCAAAAACACATGAATTGGGCTCAAGATCACCGAGATTGGACCTCGGCTGATTGGAACAATGTGGCCTGATCTGACGAATCAAGATTCCTGGTGCATCACGTATTCGACTGAGCGCAGATACGCCAATAACCAACGGAGGCTATGGTGACTGGACGCACTGTTGGGAGGAAACAGGCCTGTGGCGGCGGTGTTATGCTGTGGGCGATGTTTTCTTGGGATACTTAAGACCTCATTATCCAAATGGCACAATCCTTGACAGCTGTCAGGTATCTGAACATAAATGCAAACCAAGCTCACCTATTCATGACAATTGTGCTCCCTGCTGGGGATGGCTATTACCAACAGGATAATCACACTGCCAGAATTGGCAAGGAGTGGTTCGAGGAACATGCTGGTGACTTTCTGTTAATGCCCAGGCCTCCAAACTCACCTGACATGAACCCAACTGAACATTTGTGGTCCGACTTAGAAAAGCGTGTTAGCGCTAAATCACCACCACCCCAAAATGTACTGGTACTGGAGGACCTGTTGTTGGCATTATGGTACCAGATACCCTAGGATACCTATCGCCACCTCATCGAATCGATGTCTCGCCGAGTGGCCACTGTTCTGCAGACAAAAGGGATCCTTCAGCTCATTAGGTAGGTGGTTATAATGTAATGGCTCATCGCGGTGTATGTCATATCGACAATGAAGCAGCGATAAGCGTGCCGGCGTAGTCCAGCTTGGAGAACAGCCGATTCGGAGTTGAAAGGTGTTGGTTTGAATTTAACTATAGGCAAAATAAAGTTATAACCAATGAAAAATGAAGTATCACGGAGGTAAATATTTAAAAATATACGGAAGCATTTTTACTACAGAAAAGGCCGAAAGTACATGGTTTTGGATAAAGGCCTAAAATGTGGTTCAGTCAAACAAATGGAATTTTCGTTTGAAACGCACAGTTTTGGAAATATATGCTGCTCAAGAAGAAATTAGAGGATGTGTAACGACCATGAATGGAGACCGTCTCGTGGTGGACTAATACAGAAAACGTGAATATGAGGCAATCGGAGAAAGAAATGTGATAAAACTGGCAGCACAATAGTTATTTGAGCACATTGACGAAAATTTTGCGATAACACATGTTAATGAAATTACACATGAACAAATGAATGATAGCGTTGTGTACTGACGTTGCCAGCGACCGCTCAAACACTCGATCATTGCTGAAGCAGAGAGAGGATGATATTATCGAGCAGTCCTTCCTGGATTCTCTTCCACTTCTGGTTGAAGGCATGACCCAGGAACTGACGCTACGTGATAGGTAAATGCAACTCGTTTACCCATTGCCTTCTGCGTGTGGAACTGAAGTCCCGATAAACATCCCCCTCCCCCGAAGGTAAAGCTACTAGATCTCGGCCGGCTGTGAAGTGAAATAATAAACATACTTGTTTGTCTCCTAGACAAATCTATCTGCCGTACTTTGCAGTCTTATCAACTTCGTTCTCTAAATGTTGTCCAAAGTTTCCTGATCTTACGAACTTTTGATAATTTTTATAACTATCGGAACGTATGCACAGATATAATTTTTACACATACTCAATATATGGCAGCACGTCGGCGTTAACTCCGCCATTGCGTAGAGTTGGTCATGAAGCGAAATATACACTGCCGGAAAGTGAAAAAAGAACACCAAGAAGAAATTGGCGGACGGTCATGAAATTTACATATGTTAATGTGTCGAGTTTACGTAGGTGTGATGTTAATTTCGGGACCAACCAGTGAGCGCTTACGCCACAGCACGGCATAATATGCAAATTATCGTCGGTGGTATTTAAGGAGTACGGCAAAGTGAATGTAATCAGTCGTCGGCGTACGGACACGTGCGAAGACCCCGAAGAAGCTGCAATGCCTGGACATGGAAGACCTGTACGATTTCAGCAGTTATCGGACTTTGAGCGAGGTCGTCTAGTCGCACTCCGCGAGGCCGGGTGGTCGTATCGTCGTATTGCGGAGCGAATTGGACGGGAAGTATCGGTGGTGGTACGATGATGGCGTAGATGGTCCGAGGAACATTCCCACACGAGAAGACGTGGAACCGGGAGTCCCAGACGGACTGATGAGCGGACCGATCGACGCATAAGAAGAGCGGCGTTGTCAAGCAGAACATCCACTGCGACGCAAATCCGAGCTGTCGTTGCACCTGAGGTGACTGTGCGAACAATCCGCAACCGTCTACTGGATGCAGGACTACGTGCACGTGTGCCTCTGGCATGTGTACCTCTGACTCCAGCCCACCATCAGGAACGGCTGCCGTGGTTTCGCCAACGTCTGCACTGGAGAACGCAGTGGCGATCTGTCGTGTTCAGCGATGAAAGCAGATTTTGCTTGGGAGCCTCCGTTGGCCGTATGCGTGTTCGCAGACGCACAGGGGAGCATCTCCACCCTTCTTGCATCCGCCAGCAACGCACAGGGCCTAGACCTAGTCTCATGGTGTGGGGAGCGATCAGCTATCACTCCCGTACACAACCTAGTGTTTGTACCGGGTACGTTAAACAGCAACTCCTACATGAACAACATCATTCAGCCCGTTGTTGTGCCATTTGTAACGTCAGTCCATCGTGGTGTTTTCCAGCAAGATAACGCACGCCCACACACGGCACGTGCAACGCAACATGCACTTCAGGGTGTGAGACAACTTCCATGGCCTGCACGTTCACCGGATTTGTCCCCCATTGAACACGTGTGGGATTTTATGGGACAACGACTTATCCGGTCTCCACAGCCAGTCACGGCCATCCCGGATTTACGCGTCCAGGTTGAGGATGCTTGGAACTCAATACCCTAAACTTACATCCAACATCTGTACGACAGACTCCATGCCAGAATTGTACAATGTGACGCAGTTCATGGCGGTTCAACCTCGTACTAAACCATGTTATATGGAAATGTTATTTTTCAGTTTACCAGCAAATACGGCTGTATTTTGCCATAATGTTTTGATCACGTTATCCTCTGTATTCCGTTGGTATGCTGTATAAATTTCGTTGGTATCAGACGTCTCCTTCTTGGTGTTCTTTTTCACCTTCCGCCAGTGTAGACTGATTTTCTCAATGCATAGCTCAATGGTTTAACTCAAGGACGTCTCAAAGGGGATGCGAGTGTGGGCTGCAGCCCACCTTGCCGCCCACCCAGTTCAAGATGTGCGATATTTTAGTTAATTTTTTTCTAGCTATAAACTGAAATTTGTCAAGGAATAATGACTCCCGTGTTTTTAGTTGCACAGCCGAACGTCTTTCCCCCTAGAAACTGCGTTTTTCCTCCTCCGTAGAAAGGTTAACAACATAGCATCCGCAGGGCCATGAAAATTTAGTTGTTCTCTACTCGTCCAGATCCTCAATTTAAGCTTTTTTCAAGTTATTATGACCAGCGGCGAATAAAGAGTTTGAGTAGGAATTCACAGAGATCATTAGTAATTGCTTTGCTGTTTTTTGTGTTACTAAGCAGGGGATTCCAACGCGGAAAGTAAGACTACACAGCTATACCAGCGTTCTTAAGACTACCTTGGGAAAGAGGGAGCAGGTCGTAACTGACGACTACTGTGGAAGAGACGAGTGTAAGACCAGGTTGCTGGCTTGAAGGAAAGGATTTAAGGAGGGAAAGTAATGGTCTGCTTGTTGGAATCATACTGACTTGAACTGTTGAGGGGAAATGTGCAAGTTAATCATACTTACTTGAACATTTCATCTGAACTCTAATCCGCGAAATCATTTGCTTTAAGATCTTTCTTTTTCCTACGAAGTGGCGTAACTACCACCCCCTCAGCCATCGCAGTTGCGAGGGGCCCCAGGTAAAGAAAGGGCGTACTGCAGCTACCCGTTATAGTTTTATGAAAAAATTCGTACATGCACAATAATTAACCCAAAGATTCAAATTTTGCTTTAAGATATACACTGTTCAAAGGAAAGTCCTTATTCAGGGCATTAACTGCGGAAGACAGGGTTCGAGTGGTACACAAGTTAGGTCTATGTATAAGAAAGGGTCGATGGCTGATCGAAGGAAAGCGATTGGAGCGCCCCTAGCGGCAAAGGTAAGAAGTTAGGAAACCTAACTCGCGAACAACGCGTGATAGAAACAAAAATTCCAAATACAAAGTTGTAGCGCATCGTGCAATTTGTAGGAAACGACATATGGTGCGCACGAATTAGGTACATAGACGGATCAAAATGCTGATAAAGTGCACGCGGTCGCTGGATGGTTAGGCAACGCAAAATACCGGCCCACGATGGAGAACGATTCAAATGCGTATGTAAATATTGACAGTGACGTAGAAGCCGTTCGGTGAGATAAAATACCGAGGCTGGGAATTTGAACATCAGTCAACGTACACGTTGCAAACACTGATGGCGAGCTACTCGAACGCTGAGTACTGTGGAATGGTCGTGCTTTATGGCGAATGTCATCGCAATGGCCACGAAGCTGGAAGGTGGTATGCCGAGCGTTTTCCGATTGGTCAACATCCAACAGCAGCGACTATTAACGACTGTGTTCGCCGCCTCTGAGATACCGGAAACATACAGGCACGTCCGCGATCGGGCAGACCTACAGGTTCAGGTGTTACATTGCATCCTGGTGCTGTCTTGGGATATGTCATTGCCAATCCCAACAGCAAGTCCATCTTGCAATGTTTCGCCGAAGCATGCGAATTACCAGCACAATGTGTTTGGCAAATCCTGAACGAGCCTGGAGCTCACCCGTACCACAATCAGCTGGTGCAAGGTTTGATGGGCCGTTCCGGTGGCACAGTGGTCCAAGCGATGGCCTCTGATGATTCGTCCGAAAGGGGATCCGGATTCGAATCCCAGTGCGGCATGGATGTTGTGTTTGTCTTACGGCATTGGCTCTCTCCCTTCCCTGGAACCAGTGACCCTAAATTAAAGACGGGCGACTACATATAGCTCATTGAGGTTCTGACGGTGGTCATTAAACCTCCAATCAAAAAAAGAAAAGCTTTGATGGAGGGAGACCAGAGAAACCGTTTTCTAGGCCGATATCTTATGGACAGATGAGTCCCGTTTCACACGGGATGGAATAGTCAATCGGTATAACAACCATTACTGGGCTCTGAGGAACTCATCTATGGGACTAGCTGCTCGGTATCAACAGCGACGGACAACTAACTTTTGGTACGGTATTTGGCGAAACGCACTAGTTGCACCCATTTTCTATGATGGGACATTAACAGGTCAGCGATATCTTCCACTTCAGCTCTTACGGTGCCCGATATCTAACTTTCTAGATGATCTTCTCCTCAGAGATCTGCTACGCATGTGGTACCAACATGATGGTGCACCACCTCACATGGCAGCCAACGTACGGAGTTTCCTGGCTGAAACATTCAGACACCAGATAATTGGTTGTGTCGGTAGGGTGGAATGACCTCCATGGTCACCGGACTTAACACCTTTGGACTTCTTCCTGTGGGGTTACTTGAAGGAACAGGTGTATGCTACAGAACCTACTAGTCTGGAAGATTTACGGCACCGCATTGTGTGTGCCTGTAACACAGTGACACCTGCCATGCTAGATAGTGTTCGAGAAGCTATTCTTACAAGCCTTGGAGCGTGCATTGTAGCCGATGGTGGGATGGTGGCCACCTCGAACAGGCTGTACATTAACTTCGCGCAGATGTGCGTTGTTCCTGTAAGTAGGTATATCACCTGTAAACATTTTTCAGTATTAAAATTAAGCCTGCACAGCTTCTGTCTCGTGTCATTATTTTTGTGTCTGTTTCACTCGCTTTACCGATTTCGAATTAACAGCATTTTGACCCGTTCATATACATAATTCTTGCACACCATATGTCGTTTCCTACTGATTAGACGATGTGCTACAACTTTGTAATAGGAATTTTGTTTCTATCTCGCGTTGTTCGCGAGTTAGGTTTTCTAACTTCTTACCTTTGCCGCTAGGGGTGCTCCAATCGCTTTCATTCTATCGGCCATCGTCTCTTTCCTATAAATAGACCTATCTTGTGTACCACTCGAACCCTGTCTTCCGCAGTTATTGCCCTGAATAATGACTTTCCTTTGAACACTGCATTTAGCTTTGCCTAAACAAAAACCTAGTTTCACTTTTAAAATACTAAATGTCCTACAGATTGAGAGTGTTCGGTACTTTGACTTCGGGTTGTAATACGATTGCTCTGCAATGGGTTGTAAATTATGCAATCGCTCTCCAATCGCCTTCTCTCTGCGCTGCTGAAGAAAAGCTCGAGGCCACAGTGGGATTCCCCGTGGAAGATGTGGGAAAACAGTCAGTTACCTAAGGCTACGTGCACGACAGGGGTCAACATATATTCACAGCAGCAGCCCGCAGATCTGCAATGTGTAAGAGGGTGATTTCTTCAAGGGATTTATTTTAGTTTTGGACAAAGCAATTACACGTATTGTCAAATTTATTACTTAAAAATTTCAAACTACAGGGCTCTAGATACCACCATTACTTTTGCAGACACTCTCCCTGACTTCCTAACAACCCCCCCCCCCCCTTAACTACCACCACACACACACACCGCGAAAAATGCATCCTCCCTTGTGTTCCACATCTTGGGAAAATTCCTGTGCTTAGGGGTTCTGCGGAAGTAAATCTTGCGGGGGGCGCACAGCTCCTAGGCATGAATTTTTCTTTTGTTCAGGGCGTTTTACTATGGCTAGTGCCAATGTGTCATGTTTGTTGTACGGATATGTAACTCTTTAGGTTTTACTAATTTTATAAGAAATTGATGTACGAAACATTTGCAAAGAGTGACTTCAAAATTAAGATTCTTTTGCATTCCAAAAAAGTACAAAAACTTCAAGAAAATTCCAAAATTAATGAATATGTATACAGGACGGGATGGGCATGCCGCACGAATACCCTGTGTAGCCCGTAGGAAAAGGAAATTGAATTCTTTCTCTCAGTGTTTCATAAATAAAGTTGCTATTAAGGTTGCCACACCAAAAATTATGCAAGCCTACCCGCTGCCCATCCTGATATCGAAGTCTAGCGTCGTCCCTGAGTTGCCGGATTTGGGTCGCGGGGTCTTCCTCGTTACGGCGATCCATCTAGGAAGACCCTGAGACCCAAACATTGGGTTGTCGGGTCTTCCTAGATGGATCGCCGTAACTTCTCAGAAAAAAAAAGATAGTCTTTTTTTTTTTTTTTTTTTAAACCTTTATCGTGTTTTAGCACGTGTGAAGGCCCCGGAATTTCTGGAGATGACATCACGGGGACTACCAACGTTGCTTCTTCCGGTTACTGGGACCGTGGGAATTTTTAGGACATCACAGCATTGCAAAAATTTTCCCCTAAACCTAAATTTCCCCAGTAAATTTAACGGGAAAACCCGCTGACCTGGCCAGACAACACTGACCTGCCCAGATAATCCTATCACAAAAGATCAACAAATGCGACACGGAAGGGAAACGGCAGAGAGAGAGAGAGAGAAACTATGGACTATGGAGGCTTACAGCGAACATTTATTAATAATAATAATAATAAAAAAACGCCTACCTTTTAAAGTTTTTATCAGATTTTGACGAAATTTCAAATGGGAATCTATTTTGATGTGTCTTGGTTACTGTAAAAATTGCATTAGGTTATTTTAAAAATTGGAGAAATTGAAATCTCTTTTATAGAAGGTTTTAATTTCCAATAACTCAGATGATTTGTCTTATAATATGTTATTATTTATAATTTTCCGCGATACAGATAACCCTAACCTCCTCTCCCCCACTTGGTTGCGCCATTGGTTTGACTGTAATTTCAAAAACCAAAAAATTTGTTACACTCTGTGGAATAATGAATAATTTTTACACATATTTATATTACTACATTAGCATTTTTCATTTTAAAATAGGCCCATGGGTCGCGAAGGTGATCGTCTTGTTGATTTCGGGTCGTGGCCAAGAAAGGTTAAGAACTCCAGGCATAGCACCAGAACCCATTTACGAGGGGAGCTACGGGGACTGCAGCCCCGTAGCTCCCCTCGTAAAATGCTTCAAGAATTGACCTAATTATGCAAAATGCTTCAAGAATTGACCCCCCCCTAATTATGCAAAATGCTTCAAGAATTGACAGAGTTCTACAGTATGTCTTTTCTTCTTACAGTTTATAAGAAACTGGCTTGTAAAACAATTTCTTTCTTTCCGCATTTTTGGGAGGAGTTCGCCAAAAATATAGCCCCCCCCCAGTCCATCCTCAAATCTTTCGAAATCATTACAGAAGTTATTTTGCACACATCTATAATTAGGGGAGATTTTCGCACATCAAGAATTCGTTTGAATCGTGATATTTGATCATATTATTTTGCCCACTACTTCCATGCAATTTCAATAAGCTGAACCCAAACGGGGGGGGGGATAACGTAGATCTGAACTGGTATCCATTTTTCAGCTATGCATTTTTACATTTTCTTACTAATACTGATTCGTCCATGCATGAATCATGGGAAACACACTTCAAGAGTACGGCGGGGATATTTTTATGGATTTCCCATCATATCTTGGGAAAGCACTGGGCCCCATAATGCTGTCTAGCCCCAAGGCCCCCTGTATCCTTAAATGTACTCTGCATAGCACTACCATTTTTAGCTTTTTATCGCAAACATAAAATGGTTTTCCGTTCTACAAAGCATGCTCTTAGTATCAACATATCAATTTGTAAAATTATGTAATGGTAAGAACGCATGTTTTATTCAGAATCGCGATATTTTCTAAACACACACTCATTTATAAAAAAATAAACGTATTAAGACCTCAAAAATCTTTATAAGTTCAAAAAAAAAATATTTTAAATAAAAGATTAAAATACTGTTTCAAGAACGGCGGTACCGTAAGGCTCTCAGTACCAGACATAGTAAAAATAAAAGAAATGACGGTTTTACAATCCATAACGGCAATGTAAAGCACATACAGATTTATGGCTTCGTGTACGATCGCAACGCTAACCGCCAGATGGCAGCACGAAACAGTGCTGTTCCAGAGAGATTTAAAGGAGCCAACTTTTAAAGCGCATTCACTTAAAAAATTAATAAATAATATCCCCTTAAAGTTAAGAAGTTGACACTAAATTCTGCGTGCGTAACGAATGCACATTTTGAATATTTTTCTCTCCTAAAATGATTATCAAATTTGATGTTACCAAAAAAAAAAAAAAAAAAAAAGAGCTCTGAAAGCAGTAGGTGAGCATGAAATAATATCCGTTTACGCACATTAATTGCAGCTCACACTGGGCGTAATTTTTGTCAGTTTTAAAAAAATAGCAATTTTACATCGTGATTGCCCAACAGATAGCAGCACGTTACCACCCACTGCGCTTTCCAATAGCAACAATATGAAATTGAATGAGGGGAAAATCCAGTAATACATATCGACGCCAACTGTGGCGCATTGAGTGGGGAGTGAGCTAGTGAGGGTCTAAACATGATGGTGAGGGAGGGTAGACACATATTTTAAAGAACTTGGCAGAATTTTTTTTCACAAAAAATCCGCTAATTTATATTTTACCGGAAGCTGATGAAGTTATACCCCATCCTCCAAAAAAAAAAAAAAAAAAAAAAAAAGTTTTGCCACCCCGTTGGCGCAGTGGTCTAAGGCGCTGGCCTCTGATCATTCGTCCGTAAGGGGTCCAGGTTCGAATCCCGGTGAGGCATGGATGTTGTGTTTGTCTTACGGCACTGGTTCTCTCCCTTCCCTGGAACCAGTGACCCTAAATTGGGGACGGGCGACTGCTTATAGCCCATTGAGTTGCTCACGGTGGTCGTTAAACCTCCAATCAAAAAAAAAAAAAAAAAAAAAAAAGTTTTCAGGTGTATACTGTACGTACCCATGTAGCACAGTAACGTTCTTTGAACGTTCAAATTTGGATTTGGTAGTTAGTTGATCATTGGTTTCTGGTTGGTTTAAAACCTTTTTAAAACGTTGATATGTGGTTAACAGCAGAACGTTGAAACAGTGGACGTTTTAGAACGTTTATGAAACGTTTTAGTAGATTTGATGTAATTGTGTTGAAATCGTGGAATTTTTTAAACTATTTTAAGACGTTGAAAACCAGGCTCACATCTCAACGCCATCTATTAACAGAACTTAACAAGAAAGATGACCCCGAATTTTCGGGTGTAATAAGCACGTCTTTTGAATCCGTTCTGACGCAAATTAAATTTATCAAAGGTATTCAAAGTCAATGGAACCGGTATGAAAAACAATAGTAGCTGACGGGAGAAAGAAGTTTTTCAATCGAGTCTTTAATCCCTCAGATATTGCTGTAAACGGAATCGTGAGCTTACGAACTATTAGAAACAGAGTTATCGACAAAAATAAGATGTGACTTTACGTCCCTTGGTGGGAAAACCATGCATTATTTTAGGAAGAAAGTATTCACAAAAGGTTTATCCATATGAGCGGTATTGGTCCAAGAAAAAAATTTTAGTTGAGTTTTCAGGAGCTCAGATTTTGCTACAAATACAGCAGAAGTAGAAATTAACACTTATGACCCCTGGTGGCCAAACCATTCTTTACCACACATTAGAAATTACGTGAAAAATATTTTCCGTCAGGTCTTGTATGCGATACAGGAAGAAATTTTCAAATCGGAGTTTTAGGAGCAGAAAACGCAATTTACCATTGTGCGCCCCAGCGGAAAGTCTATGCTTCACTTGAAAATTTTGAATTTATAGGAAAAACATTTCGCATCGGAAACACTATAGAACAAAGAAGGAATTTTTCAAGTCGTACTCTTAGAAGTAGAGATTTTTGTCATCGAGATATTGACAAAAATAAGATATACATCTACGCCCCTGGCGTAGAAACCATGCATTATTTCAAGAAGAAAATATTCCTAAAATATTTGTCCACATGACTGGTATCGGTCCACAAAATGTCTTTTTTTCAATCGAGATTTTAGAAGCTCATATTTTGCTGCAAATACATAAGAAGCGGAAAGTAAGACTTACGCCTCCTGGTGGCCAAACAATTTTTTACAAAAATTTGAAATTACGTGCAAACGATTTCCCATCAGGAGCTGTTTTCGGTGCAGAAAGAATTTTTCAGATCGGAGATTTAGAAGCAGAGATATAGGAAAAAACGTAATTTACATTTACGCCCCCTAGCGGAAAGTCTATCAATTACTTGAAAATTTTGAATTTATAGGAAAAACATGTCACACTAGAAACACTATCCAACAAAGAAGGAATTTTTTAAATCGGACTCTTAGAAGTTGAGATATTGACAAAAATAAGATATTCATCAACGCCCCCTGGCGTGGAAACCGTGCACTATTTTAAGAAGAAAATGTTCTTAAAAGTTTTGTTGACATGAGTAGTATCGGTGAACAAACCACTTTTTTTTTCAATCGAGATTTTAGGAGCTCATATTTTGCTGCAAATATATCAGAAGCGGAAATTGAGACTTGCGCCACCTGGAGGCCAAACCATTTTTTTTTTCAAAAATTAGAAATTATGTGCAAAGGATTTTCCATCAGGACCTGTATTCGGTGCAGAAAGAATTTTTCAAATCGGAGATTTGGAAGCAGAGGTATAGGGGAGAAAGCAATTTACCACCATTTAGCCCCAAAGTGGAAAGTCTATGAATTAATTGAAAATTTTGAAATTATATGAAAAACATGTCAAACTGGAAACACTATCTAACAAAGAAGGAATTTTTCAAATCGGATTCCTAGAAGTAGAGAGATATTGACAAAAATAGGATACACATCTATGGCCCCTAGCTGAGAAACTGTGGAATATTTTAAGAAGAAAATATTCCGAAAAGGTTTATCGATGTGAGTGGCATCAGAATTTTTTCAATCGATATTTTAGAAGCTCAGATTTTATGGCAAATACATCAGAAGCAAAAATGAACACTTACGCCCCCTGGTGGCTAAAGTATTCCTTACCAACAATTAGAAATTATATGCAAAATATTTTCCATTAGGAGATGTATCAGCTGTAGAAAAAAATTTTCAAATCGCAGTTTTGGAAAAAGAGTTATCGGGTAAAATGTAATTTACTTTTACGCCTACTCGTGGAAAATCTATGCGTAATTTGAAAAAGTAACTATATCTAAAATACTCTTCGACAAAAAATGGAATCGAAAGGTAAGATAATGTTTTCAATCGGATGTTTAGAAGCAAATATGTGGAATAAAACGTATTTTTGAATTCGACATCATCTGCATTTACGCCCCCTAGCTGCGAAATTGTACATCGAAAAAAAAAAACTAAATAAAGGATCATCATCCGCATATTTCAAGCTTCCCAATTCAAAACGAATTTTTCGAATCGGACTAATAGTTGCAGAGATATCCTGGGTACAGACGGACGGACGGACGGACGGACGGACAAACCGATAGCATAAGCACGATCTTTTTTTACAAAAGATGTGCTAAAAATGTGTTGCAGTTGCGTAATGTGAGGCAAAATGTTGCTAGCAAGGTGGAGACTAATATTCTTAGGTGATTTGGCCATGAATGAGTGACGAGATAATTACTAAGAAAATGTTTTTGGCTTAAGTGGAAGGAAAGAAAGACTGAGGAACGCCAACAAGGAAGTCATGGGAAAATCAAATTCAGGAGTGTCTGAATGAGAAAAGGTTATGAGTATGAAGTATAGAAGGTCTTGTGTACGTTGTGTGATGGATGTCACTGAAGCCTGTGTTGTGTGTCAAGATCGCTGCAAATGGAGAAGTTTGATACGGCAACAGTAAGTAAATAATCAGTGAGAAATTTATCTGGTGGTTTGTATTTCTTTGTGGAGCTAATCTCAGAGAACATTTAAGGATATGATTATCAGGTAAATGTTTATTTGTCAGATGGTCTTTCTTTGAGCAGCTGACCTCTGAATATCAGAGAACAGCTTAATGATATGATACGATATGATATGATATGATATGATATGATGAAAATTACAGATATCTTTATTGGAGTGATCTGGGGCTTGGGCAAGATGTGATCATGCGCTGCCATGGGTAGCTTCAATTCCAACCTTTGAATGATTGAACTTATAACTCATGGTACATCACTGCCCTACCCTTTAGCGTTCCCGCACAGCTATTTCCCAAGGGCACGAGGCACATAAGGTTTTTATATGTTTAAGAACGCGCGCTCGTAAATCAGGGACTAAAAAAGAAAATCATTTCTGCAGTTCGCACTACTAAAATTAGTGCCGGTATGTTAATTAGGAGAAAAAGAAATGCCTGTATGAGATACTAGATAAAAAGAAGTACTGGTATGCACAGGGAAAAAGTAAGTGTCTCTGACGATATGGGCACAAGACAAGATGGCGACTCCCTCCCATCACCACCAAATTTATTGTTTTGCTAAACGGTGCGGGTTCATGACGTGTCTGAATGAGAAAAAGCTTATGAAAAGGAAATTCAGACATTCGTCTGTTTGTCAGCAGTATGTTTTATTGCGTTATGTCAAGCAATTTTGCATTGATATTTATTATAAACGAAAAATTTAGTAGGTCTATTTCATAGTGTGCCAATGAACGTTTTAAATAATTTACCTTCAGGATTTTGTTAAAAGTAATTAAAAGCATTATGATAGTAACATTTATTATTATAAAACAATGTAATGCACGAGAAAAGACACAATAATGTGGGAAAGGAAGCAAGTATTAAAACAATCTTAATGAACACTTACGGTGCAAATGAAAATTTGATTAACACTTACTTAGTTTTCCACTTTTCCACCCAATTTCTGACTGCATCATAATTATGGCACGATCATGGGTTTTTACAGGTTTTTGCATGGGCAAAATTGTCAATTACTGAAGAGTAGTTTATACCCAGAGTTGTGTCCTTTTCTAATCACATTGTCACGAGTGAATTAAACTTCTTTTCTCCCAATAATTTTTTTTTTTCATTTTTATTCTTGAGACTGCTGAAAATGATCTTTCAGTTTTCAAGGACACATTTTACGTACGTATAATACACATTCGGGTGGCTAGTCACTCCATTGTTTATTCTTTCATATTACTGCAGGTACGAATTAATGACATATTTGACATTTATTTTAAAATGCCTTGCTATTCTCTTTCTATTCTCGAATCGCACTCGTTTTTATAAAGGATAGCTTTACCTAACTTCTTTGCCCGGTACAGAATGCATGGAATCTGTAGAATCAAACGGACCAAAAGCGCTACGAATTATTTAACACGCGTCCAAAAGACACAACATTAGAACACTGACTTAACAAAATTCGTTAAGAATTTGCTATCGACGATCAAATGTATCATGTGCTTTCCGTTTCAGACGTCTTTGAGGGGCGAATCTCTGGGATAAAAAAGTTAAACACGTATCCTTGCGAATATTTTATGAAACTGGTTGAAATTTTAATGAACACCATAAATCGTTAATAGGAACATGACCTCCAAATTTCGCCTGAATCGGTAAACAACTTTTTTTAATTAGCCGTTAAAATTTTATTAACCATTTCTTTTTTTATTATTGGAGGTTTAACGACCACCGTGAGCAACTCAATGGGCTATAAGCAGTCGCCCGTCCCTAATTTAGGGTCACTAATTTAGGGAAGGGAGAGAGCCAGTGCCGTAAGACAAAAACAACATCCACGCCTGACCGGGATCCGAACCCGGACCCCTTACGGACGAATGATCAGAGGCCAGTTCCTTAGACCACTGCTCCACCGGGGCGGCTATTAACCGTTTCTGCGTACATATTTCTGTTTACCGATGAATTAAGTTTTTTTTTTTTTTTTTTATGGGAGGTTTAACGACCACCGTGAGCAACTCAATGGGCCCGTCCCTAATTTAGGGTCACTGGTTCCAGGGAAGGAAGAGAGCCAGTGCCGTAAGACAAACACAACATCCATGCCTCACCGGGATTCGAACACGGACCCCGTTCGGACGAATGATCAGAGGCCATCGCTTAGACCACTGCGCCACCGGGGCGGCGAATTAAAAATTCCATGCCCATTTTAAAAAGTTTTGACCGGATTCCGGTGAAATTTTGAGGGACTTCTCTTATTACCCATTCATAGCGTTGATAAAAATTTCAGCCCGTTTCGTTAAGATTTTGCAAAGTTCGTTTTCGCATTTTTTTTATACACAGTTAGACACACATTTTTTTTATAAAAAGAATAGGCACACCGGTGGATGTACCGGGGCGAAGAATACAGTCACGTGCTTTCAGATTTGAAACACCATGACGTAGCAAACGACGCTGACTTTATTGATTAGCTTATTAATTAATTCATAAATCGCGAACGGAACAACGTAGACATCTTAAAATAGTTGCGTTGACCTAGAAATTCCAGTATTAATAAGCTATGCAAATTTCACGATGGCACAGTTCAGCGTTCGAGAGTTTTTGCTTCTTCAGACAAACGGACGTTTTGTGTTTTATATATAAGATTACTTTATTGTATTAAATTATAAATGTTAATTTCTAGGTATTATTATAAAATTTATATTTTACGCCCTTCGGTGAATTATTTCTATATAGCATTCATTTTGTTTGTATATGGTCGAGTTTGTGAAGAACAGGCTCAACAGCTTCATTGATCTTAGAAAAAAAAACAATACGTCAGGCTCAGGTCCGCTGAAGTAGTTTTGAAGGGAAAGAACGCACCATACGCAAACAATAATTATAATTGCTTCGACATATTACTACAAATTCGCATATTATTCGACGTCAAGGCAAGAGAGACACCCCTCGAGCACTCTCTTCCTCTTTCCCCTCCAGACCAGCACATAACAAGTTTCAATGTCCGACTGCCCCATACAACAATTAATTATTATAGCATTTTGGCTAGTCCCTATACAGACGGCAATCGACGCTCTTGCTCAGTTAATGCTCCCCGTCCACGCATATGGAGTGACGACTACAAATCTTATAAGTTTTAAAAATTAATAAATTTTGTAAAATTATTGAAAACAGTTTTTTTTGAGTGGTGGTATTCAAATATTCATAAAAAAAAACCGTTTCAGCTTGACGCCCCCCCCCCCCCACACACACACAAATGTGGCGCAGTGGGCCTATGCCCACTGTGCCAGTTGTTTAAATCGGCCATGCCATAGCGGCATATACTGGCCCATTTCGAGCACTCATTTAATATATGCTTATAAATTTAACATCTAACACTAAAATGCGAAAAATGTAATTAATGACGCTGAAAAGGTGAAGAAAATTATTAATAATGCATTTTATTTGTACATAATTATGGAAAACGTCTGGAGTTGCTTTATATATACTGAGTCCCGCATTGAGTCCCAATTATAAGGTCTTTGCTGGAAAGGGGAAGGGCGTAAGTCATAGCACATACATTTTCAAGGGTTCGATCCGGCACTGCGCAAAAGTCTACAGTCGGGTTTAGTCTAAAAGTTACCCAAAACTAAACGCAGCCCCGGTGGCGCCGTGGTCTAAGTGATGGCTCTTGATCATTCGTCCGAACGGGGTGCGGGTTCGAATCCCAGTGAGGCATGGATGTTGTGTTTGTCTTCCCTCGAACCAGTGGCCCTAAATTAGGGACGGTCGATTGCTTATAGCCCACTGAATTGCTCACGGTGGTCGTTAAACCTCCAATAAAAAAAAACAAACTAAAATGCTCTTTAAATTCTAAAAAAAAAACAGCTTTCGATTTGAACTGAAAGGTTGATAGTCAAACAGGAAGTGAAGCTCGAGAGTCCGGTTATATATTAAATAATGATTATTATTTAAATAGTTTTATTTATGTGGTTTTTTTTTTTTTTTGTTCTCGAGTTGTAATGTCGTTTTAGAAAAAGATTATGTAGATCCTTTAGAAAGATTTATATTAGTTGTACTAATAAATTATAACATTAGATGGCGACACGTCCGTCTTAGCGACAATATGGTGTTGAATTTTCAGAGTTAACAACGTTGTATTCTTTGATGCATAGTGGTTTTCTATAACGTTTTACTCTTATAATCTATTACTATTTATACTGACATAATTACTAGCATTATGCAAATATTTCGTAGCATTATACTTCCGTATTTTTTTTTTTATGTAGCAAATTTATGAGGTTGAATTTGTATATTTCAAAAAATGTTTTAATTTAGAATGATGGCGACGTTGGGCCTAAAAATAAAAGAAATTATAATAAAATATCTATTCCATCACAGTACGATGTATCCCATATGTAACAAGTACTGTAAAAAGTTCATACTTTTGACATAAATTTTTTCAGTGTTTTTTTTTTCTTACGGGAACGAATAAAGGATTTCCTGAAAGAAATTAGCACACCATTTAAGCAGGGGTTAAACGGAGGAGAAAATTGGCAGCCAACTAAATTTTGCTACTTTCCCGGATTCGGTCTTAAAGCATTTCTTAAACCTACAATTAGCTTATCAAGTCATTTAAGCACGCACTTTTGAAATTTTTTTGTCACATTTTAAATAATGCTGCTACTAAAGTCGATCATCATGTGTAGCCTATTAGATATTCTTAAGCACATCCTTAAAGAGAAAATTTCTCTTAAGATAATTCTTTAATATCAGAAAGTAGTTTTGCAATAATGCTTCCCTGCTTCTAGGCATCAAACTTGTTAGTTGTAAGTACGTAAAAACTTTACACTCTGTGGTTAAAAACTAAAAAACATTTCATTTTTAACTTAGGAGCAAGTACTTGTGACTGTGAAGCGTTCAACAATACAGAATATTATAATACACTTCATAGCCATATAATAAGAGGAAACGTAAACTTTATTGAAGATAAACTCATGAAGATTTTAGGTTTTGGCACTAAATTTGGGCGTCAAATAAATATCTCCGAATGTCAGACACTGAGTAACTTTTGTCAGGATATTAACGGATATATTGTCAAAATGAGCATGGCTTACAATCAGCCAATTGAGGCTTTTGCAGAACGGAAACGTGACATTTGGGTTGGCTCAAATGACATTTAGCTAAGCTACACGATGAAAGATTAATTTTTCCAAGAGCTTCTGAAAAGTCTCTCTCCAATCTGCAAAATAAATATATTTTTACCACCACCGATTAAGCGAGCAATAATTTTGTAATTGCCTGTACGTATTTTTACTATGAATTAATCAAATGAAGAATTTAACAATAAAATTAAATCTCTGACAGTTGACATTTGCGGAAAGCAATGAGCAAATAAGTACGGTGATGTTTATTTTTCCTTCTTCAAGTTAATGAGCTATCACGTTCTGTGTAATATCCTCGTTTTTGGTCAGATGTTACAGAGTGGACATCTATGTCAGTACATTTATTTTTCTGTTTCCTATCCGTGGTTTTGCCTCCATTCCTTTTTAAACGAGATAAGATGGAAATAGAAAGACGACATAGTGCCAAAGAATCCCACGTTTCAGTCTGCGCATAGAGGCCGCAAAACGGCTAGGCGCAGACTGAAGTCACCGCTCTTATAGGTTTGATGATAATCGATTATTTCTCTTGCAATTGCTTCATTTTTTCGTGAAAGCTTCAATTCTTTCCATCAAAGAATAGCAACGCATCTGGGCAGAAACAGCTTTAACTTTCCTTCAAATCGTAGAAGCCATTTTGTGAGTTACAGGGCAAATGATTTTAACGACTCCTTTTCCGAAAGATGTTATCGAAATTACGCAGTACTTTAGACCCAAGTGAAAAGCCTTCCCTACCAGGGAGTGTCTTCCTGCTGTCATAGTGTTCATGGGATTAGTTCAGTATTTTGCATACAGCTGCTAATTTTTGCACTCCACCGAAAGTTTCCCGTCCGATTACCTTATGTTTCGGTAGGTCTTCGCCTAAAAAGCAAAACAAAAAAACCTTGGATTATTTCGTATTTGCAGCAGAAATCTTCTTATTCCTAATTTTGGGTCATTTTTGTTCTGCAGCTGGCAAGGATTAAGTTGCAGTTCCCTCGGTTTTCATCTCAGTATACGGGGTAAATTGAATTTTATTATTATTATTATTTTTTTTTTGGATGTCTTTTGCACGAGTTACCTTTAGTCAATTTTTATCACAATTTTAAAAAGATCGCTATTTTCAGTGGCTTAGGTTAACTAATGGGAACTTTAGGAACGTTATTAGATGTTCTCCATTTTTTGTAAAGAAGAAAAAGCAATTGAAAATTATGCGAAGATTCTGAAAATTAAGAAAGCTTGCTACATTTTTTCTCACATTGACAAGAACTTAAAGATACGTTACCAAATTATTATTCACGTGATTGGAGAAAATAAAATATTTTTTCTCAAAAATATCATCCAAAGAATACAAAAATAAATTTTCAAAAATTGGGTCATAATTCTGTTTTATTAACCGCGGGTAGGCATGCAGTTAATAAGAAGAATACAATCTCATTTCTAGGGATGAAATGTGTAGCTGCTTTAGCATGTAAAACTAAGCTTGAGCCTAATTTTGTGATTTTGTTCTGCAGCTGCCAGGATTAAGCTGAAGTTTCACTTGGTTTACATCTCTGGATATGGGGCAAATATAGTTCTATTTTTATATTTTATTTTGGACGTCTTTTTGGATATTTGGACACTTTTGATCATAATTTTTAAAAAAATCACTATTTTCAGTGACTTGAGCTTATTAATGGGAACGTTAGGAACGTTACTAGATGTTCTCCATTTTTGTAAGAGGAAAAGAAATTGCAAAATTATACGAAGATCTTCCTGATCATTAAGAAAAATTGTTACATTTCTCTCACTTTGAAAAAGAACAAAACTTGAAGATACGTTACCAAATTATTATTTAAATGATTGGGGGCAAATAAAATGTTTTTTTCTGAAAAATATGATTCAAAGAATACAAAAATATATCTTCAAAAATTTGGTCAAATCCTGTTTTATTCACTGCGAATAGGCTTGCAGTTAGTAAGAAGAATTTAATTTTATCTCATTTCTAGGGACGAAATTTGTAACTGCTTTAGCAAGTAAAACTAAGCTTTAGCCTCATTTTATGGTTTTGTTCTGCTGCTGATTAGGATTAAGCTGAGTTTGGCTTGGTTTTCATCTCTGGATATCGGATAAATTAAACTTTATTTTATTTTTTGTTTTGCACTTCTTTTGCGCAAGTTATCTTTAAACAGTTTTTATCACAATTTTAAAAAAATCGCCATTTTCAGTGACTTGAGCTTATTAATAGGAACTTTAGGAACGTTACTAGATGTTCTCCATTTTTTGTAAAGAAGGAAAAAATGCAAAATTATTCGAAGATCTTTTTGACAATTAAGAAAAATTGCCACATTTTTCTCACACTGAAAAAAACTTAAAGATACATTATTATTCAAATGATTGGGGGGATTAAATATTTCTTTTTTTATCACAAAAATTTGATCCAAAGAATACAAAAACAAATCAAAAATTGGGTCATAATCCTGTTTTATTAGCCGCGAATAAACATGCAGTTAGTAAAATAATTCAATTTTATCTCATTTCTAGGAATTATATTTATAACTGCTTTAGCATGTAAAACTAAGCTTAAGCATTTAACAGGCTGAAACGAATTAACTCGGGGTTATAAAAATGGGCTTACAGCAGCTCGAAAGAATATGTTGGCTGTGCAAGTAGTTGAAATCTTCAAAAATTGGGTCATAATCCGTGCGTTTCGGCAGGTTATTCTCTGATCATGCCTTGGGTCATGTATCAGAGAATAACCTGCTGAAACGTATTTACACGGGGTTAAGAAATGGGCTGAAGGCCCCTCGAAAAAAATGTTGGCTGTCCAAGCAGTGGGCTAAACGCGACTGGTATGAGTGAACTTTCACATCAAACAGTGTACCTTTCCCCTTAGCTTTGTTATTCAAAGCCGTCAGGAAGGGGGATGATTGTCACTTATCCTTTCTGACTGATTACCTGCTAAAAGGGATACAACAATGGCAACGAACTTAAAATACGAGAGAGACGTTTAATTACACAGCCATGCGGGACTCTCTAGAGTCCCGCATGGCTGTGTTTGAAAGTGTAATTGTTTCTACTCTGATGTATGGTAGTGAAACCTGGGTACTGCAGAAGAAACATAGGAGTCGTTTGTGTGCTGGAGAAATGCGTTACTTACGTGGGGTTTGTGGCAAGACACGATATGATTGTGTGAGAAATGAAGATGTATTGCAGTTGTGTGATGTGAAGCAAAATGTTGTTAGCAAGGTGGAGACCAATATGCTTCGGTGGTTTGGCCATGTTGAAAGAATGAGTGATGAAATGGTTACTAAGAAAATCTTTTCAGCCCAAGTGGCAGGAAGAAAAGGCAGAGGAAGACATGGGTGGATCAGATTCAGGAGTGTCTGCATGAGAAAAAGATTATGAGTATGAAGTATAAAAGATCTTGTGTACGGCGTGTAATGAATATTAGTGAAGCACGAGTTGTATGTCAAGATCGCTGTTAATGGAGAAGTTTGATACGACAACAATAAGTAAAAATATCTGGTAGTTTTTATTTCTTTTTGGAGCTAACCTCTGAATCTCAGAGAACAGCTTAGTGATATGTATGTATGTATGTACGTTTAATTACTTGTTTGTGTCCAGTGGCATGATGTTTGAGACAACAGAACCAAAACCTCCCCATCATGCCTTGGGTCATGGATCAGAGAATACAGGACTGGAAGCTAGATCCTATCACCGTCGACAGATTTATGGCCCGTACTGCTGAGGTAAGAGTAAGAAATGAATTGTTTTGCCGTAGCTTTACTATCAACCAAGCTTTGAGGTAGCTTGTTTTACCGTACCATTCGGTATGTGAACATTTCTATTTCAGAAGAGCAGAAAGCTTAGGCACCATTTGGTTCAAGAACATGGGTCACTTAAAGAGTTAAGCCTAAATTCTCATTTGATTCCACAAAACGTAAAACTTGCATGTTATTCAGAGGCTAACACACGGAGACGTTATCCTTATCTGTAACAAAACCAGTGTCCAACAACAATAAATTAACGGGCACCAATGCAAGCACATGAGCTGTTACTCCTCTGAAAATATCAATAGCCGTCAGCTTCTGTGAAAACCAGTTAGTAAAATCATGCAATGCATTGATTATGATATATAGCGTATACGGTTTCCAACATACCAGAAATCATTACTCAAGTTATGAGGATAATGACTGTAGAATAAATCTCACTCCTGTTATCTGACCTTTGACCCCATTTCGATAATATTAAATAGAACTGGTTCAGTATACCTCCGGAACAATATACTAAAGTTTTGTGGCAATAGAAGCATTTTTAGTCAAGTTATGATGATCATTGCTGTGGATTAAATCTCGCTCCTGTGTCCTGATCTTTGACTTTATTTCGATGATATTCAACAGAACCGGTTCAGTATAACTCCGGAATAAAATACTAAAGTTTTGTCGCAATAGAAGCATTTTTAGTCAAGTTATGAGGATAATGGCTGTGGATTAAATCTCGCTCCTGTGCCCTGATCTTTGACTTTATTTCGATGATATTCAACAGAACCGGTTCAGTATAACTCCGGAACAACATACTAAAGATTTGTCGCAATAGAAGCATTTTCAGTCAAGTTATGAGGATAATGGCTGTGGAATAAATATCGCTTCTGTCCCGTGACCTTTGAACCCATTTCGATGATATTCAACAGAACCAGTTCAGTATACCTCCGGAATAAAATACTAAAGTTTTGTCCTAATAGAAGCATTTTTAGTCAAGTTATGAGGATAATGGCTGTGGATTAAATCTCGCTCCTGTGCCCTGATCTTTGACTTTATTTCGATGATATTCAACAGAACCGGTTCAGTATACCTCCGGAATAAAATACTAAAGTTTTGTCGCAATAGAAGAATTTTTAGTCAAGTTATGAGGATAATGGCTGTGGATTAAATCTCGCTCCTGTGCCCTGATCTTTGACTTTATTTCGATGATATTCAACAGAACCGGTTCAGTATACCTCCGGAATAAAATACTAAAGTTTTGTCGCAATAGAAGAATTTTTAGTCAAGTTATGAGGATAATGGCTGTGGATTAAATCTCGCTCCTGTGCCCTGATCTTTGACTTTATTTCGATGATATTCAACAGAACCGGTTCAGTATACCTCCGGAATAAAATACTAAAGTTTTGTCGCAATAGAAGAATTTTTAGTCAAGTTATGAGGATAATGGCTGTGGATTAAATCTCGCTCTTGTGCCCTGATCTTTGACTTTATTTCGATGATATTCAACAGAACCGGTTCAGTATACCTCCGGAATAAAATACTAAAGTTTTGTCGCAATAGAAGAATTTTTAGTCAAGTTATGAGGATAATGGCTGTGGATTAAATCTCGCTCCTGTGCCCTGATCTTTGACTTTATTTCGATGATATTCAACAGAACCGGTTCAGTATACCTCCGGAATAAAATACTAAAGTTTTGTCGCAATAGAAGAATTTTTATTCAAGTTATGAGGATAATGGCTGTGGATTAAATCTCGCTCCTGTGCCCTGATCTTTGACTTTATTTCGATGATATTCAACAGAACCGGTTCAGTATAACTCCGGAACAACATACTAAAGATTTGTCGCAATAGAAGCATTTTCAGTCAAGTTATGAGGATAATGGCTGTGGAATAAATATCGCTTCTGTCCCGTGACCTTCGAACCCATTTCGATGATATTCAACAGAACCGGTTCAGTATACCTCCGGAATAAAATACTAAAGTTTTGTCCTAATAGAAGCATTTTTAGTCAAGTTATGAGGATAATGGCTGTGGATTAAATCTCGCTCCTGTGCCCTGATCTTTGACTTTATTTCGATGATATTCAACAGAACCGGTTCAGTATACCTCCGGAATAAAATACTAAAGTTTTGTCGCAATAGAAGAATTTTTAGTCAAGTTATGAGGATAATGGCTGTGGATTAAATCTCGCTCCTGTGCCCTGATCTTTGACTTTATTTCGATGATATTCAACAGAACCGGTTCAGTATAACTCCGGAACAACATACTAAAGATTTGTCGCAATAGAAGCATTTTCAGTCAAGTTATGAGGATAATGGCTGTGGAATAAATATCGCTTCTGTCCCGTGACCTTTGAACCCATTTCGATGATATTCAACAGAACCGGTTCAGTATACCTCCGGAATAAAATACTAAAGTTTTGTCCTAATAGAAGCATTTTTAGTCAAGTTATGAGGATAATGGCTGTGGATTAAATCTCGCTCCTGTGCCCTGATCTTTGACTTTATTTCGATGATATTCAACAGTACCGGTTCAGTATACCTCCGGAATAAAATACTAAAGTTTTGTCCTAATAGAAGCATTTTTAGTCAAGTTATGAGGATAATGGCTGTGGATTAAATCTCGCTCCTGTGCCCTGATCTTTGACTTTATTTCGATGATATTCAACAGAACCGGTTCAGTATAACTCCGGAACAACATACTAAAGATTTGTCGCAATAGAAGCATTTTTAGTCAAGTTATGAGGATA
Source organism: Macrothele yani (assembly GCA_039090855.1). NCBI lineage: Eukaryota > Metazoa > Arthropoda > Arachnida > Araneae > Macrothelidae > Macrothele > Macrothele yani. The sequence goes on along the minus strand of CM077026.1, from coordinate 17,350,335 downwards.
ATGGCTGTGGATTAAATCTCTCTCCTGTGCCCTGATCTTTGACTTTATTTCGATGATATTCAACAGAGCCAGTTCAGTATACCTCCGGAATAAAATACTAAAGGTTTGTCGCAAGAGAAGCATTTTTAGTCAAGTTATGATGATCATGGCTGTGGATTAAATCTCGCTCCTGTACCCTGATCTTTGACCCCATTTCGATGATATTCAACAGAAGCGGTTCAGTATAACTCTGGAACAACATACTAAAGGTTTGTCGCAATAGAAGCATTTTTAGTCAAGTTATGAGGATAATGGCTGTGGAATAAATATCGCTTCTGTCCCGTGACCTTTGAACCCATTTCGATGATATTCAACAGAACCGGTTCAGTATACCTCCGGAATAAAATACTAAAGTTTTGTCCTAATAGAAGCATTTTTAGTCAAGTTATGAGGATAATGGCTGTGGATTAAATCTCTCTCCTGTGCCCTGATCTTTGACTTTATTTCGATGATATTCAACAGAACCGGTTCAGTATAACTCCGGAACAACATACTAAAGATTTGTCGCAATAGAAGCATTTTCAGTCAAGTTATGAGGATAATGGCTGTGGAATAAATATCGCTTCTGTCCCGTGACCTTTGAACCCATTTCGATGATATTCAACAGAACCGGTTCAGTATACCTCCGGAATAAAATACTAAAGTTTTGTCCTAATAGAAGCATTTTTAGTCAAGTTATGAGGATAATGGCTGTGGATTAAATCTCGCTCCTGTGCCCTGATCTTTGACTTTATTTCGATGATATTCAACAGAACCGGTTCAGTATAACTCCGGAACAACATACTAAAGATTTGTCGCAATAGAAGCATTTTCAGTCAAGTTATGAGGATAATGGCTGTGGAATAAATATCGCTTCTGTCCCGTGACCTTTGAACCCATTTCGATGATATTCAACAGAACCGGTTCAGTATACCTCCGGAATAAAATACTAAAGTTTTGTCCTAATAGAAGCATTTTTAGTCAAGTTATGAGGATAATGGCTGTGGATTAAATCTCGCTCCTGTGCCCTGATCTTTGACTTTATTTCGATGATATTCAACAGAGCCAGTTCAGTATACCTCCGGAATAAAATACTAAAGGTTTGTCGCAAGAGAAGCATTTTTAGTCAAGTTATGATGATCATGGCTGTGGAATAAATCTCGCTCCTGTGCCCTGATCTTTGACCCCATTTCGATGATATATTTAACAGAAGCGGTTCAGTATAACTCCGGAACAACATACTAAAGGTTTGTCGCAATAGAAGCATTTTTAGTCAAGTTATGAGGATAATGGCTGTGGAATAAATATCGCTTCTGTCCCGTGACCTTTGAACCCATTTCGATGATATTCAACAGAACCGGTTCAGTATACCTCCGGAATAAAATACTAAAGTTTTGTCGCAAGAGAAGCATTTTTAGTCAAGTTATAATGATCATGGCTGTGGATTAAATCTCGCTCCTGTGCCCTGATCTTTGACCTCATTTCGATGATATTCAACAGTACCGGTTCAGTATACCTCCAAAACAACATGATAAAGATTTCTCGCAATCGACGTATTTTTACGTAAGTAATGACGCATAAAGGCGATGTAATGTATTCCGCTCCTATGTCCTGACCTTTGACCCAATTTCACCCATTTTCAATAGGTTTCGTCTCCAGCTTTGCCCCTACCAGATAATAAAGTTTCATCGAAATCGAACCTATTTTACGCGAGTTATCGTGCGGACAGACAAATGGACAAATCTGGACGATATACGCTTCTTCAACCTACGGTTGGAAAGCGTAAAAAAGGGGTATTCTGTACATTCAAAATGAATCAAAATTTTTATAACGACGGTTTTCGCGTCACTGTGACTTTATGTATGGCATAAAATATAAATAAAATAATTGGGATTTTTGCTTTCATAATTATAATCACAAAGCAAAAAATCTGGATACCGTGTAGCAGTAGTGGCTATAACTATTAGTTGGCGAATATTTCCTTGAGTTTTATACATACATTCCGTCCTGCATTTTTTCCCCCGGATACTAAGTTTAGGATTTTTAATAGATTCTACGTGATCATGATGATTTTATTAATATGCAATAAATGAAATTTAATCAATCGGAACCTGTAATATTAATAGTTCTGGCTGAGCTGCAGCGCAAAATTTGAAACCCTTCCGCGTACGGTTTGAAAGGTTTGCAGTACAAATAAAAAATCCTAAAGCCTGACGTTAGATTAGTTTACAAAATCTTCCCCCGTACAAAAGCAAAATAAAAAACTCAAAGGTAAAAAAATGGCTATTTACAGAGAAAACAAGTGGAGAACTTCTGCAGCAAATGCCGATTGCCTTTACCCCCTATACTTACAAAGCTATTTCCAGTTAGTACTGTATGAATTTTGTGCAAGATAATTTTTTACTACCCACAGGATGTAAAATTTCAAGGAAATACTTAATACAAACGAATGCCAATTTGCACGTTCTTTCCTACATTGTTTTGGGTATCACTGAAAAATAGCAAGATAAAAAAACGTCCACACAGGAATGCCCACGGAAGGAATGCCCAAGTCTCGAAAATATACGAAAATACCTACGGCATTCCTATGTAAATAATATTGCTCAGCTTTGACTCTTATCCTGTATGCATTTAGTTTCGGGTTGCACGTCTCTTACCGTTTCTGTTAATTCGTTTCACATGCATCTACAATAACTGCGTTTGTTGAAATGCAGTTATTGTGGATGTGAAAACAAATAAATTTGAATAGTTATTTTACTCCAATAAAATATATTATTTATTACTTTAAATAAAGTATGTAATATATATATATATATATGTAAAGTTTGGGATGTAAGGTCAGGTGATGCGTAACATCACAGCCTCTCCTTGACAAATGTCAACCCCGCCTTCTCGTGGTGCATCCTGTTCCCACTAAAGGGGCTCTGACGACCGCCAATAGCGGTATAACTATACCATCGGGATCAGAGGAAATGCTATCCCACACTCACCAACCCGCTTGGCCAGCGTGGTGAGTTATGGCCAAACCCCTCCAAAATGACTCTACAACTTAAATCTTGGCCCTCAGTCTCCGGCAGCTGGAATGTACCTGGCCAAGGCAGCGGCCAGTGTGACATGAAGGCAGAGGGTGCTAAGAATCCCCGGAGGACCGGACTAGGCTGCCATCTGATAATGACCTTGGCAATGTACAATGGACGCTCCCTATCTTCTGATTCAAGGCTTCTTGAATTGGAAGAGGAAATACAAAGGATCAAGTGGGACATCGTGGGGCTAAGTGAGGTAAGGAGAAAAGGAGAAGATCTCATCGAACTGAAAAGTGGACATCTCTTCTACTATCGTGGGACAGATACTGGCAGAACTAGTGGTGTTGGATTTATAATAAACAAGAAACTGAAGGATAAAGTGGTAGAAGTTGAAAGTTCCTCTGACAGAGCTGCACGACTCGTTTATCCAACTATCGAGAATATACCAGGCTCAGATTATTCAAACTTATGCACCCACCACAAGTCATCCTGAAGAAGAAATTGAAGAATTTTATGAGGAAATTTGTCATCTAAATAATAAAGGTAAGCAGCACTTGAAAATAATTATGGGAGATTTCAATGCAAAAATAGGGCAACGGCAACAGAATGAAACTTCAGTAGGTAAATTCGGTCACGGCAACAGAAACCAGCGTGGAAATACTCTCGTTGAGTTTGCAGAGGCAGAAGGGTTTTTCATCTTGAACTCCTTCTTCAAGAAAAAGCCACACAGGAAATGGACATGGAGACATCCAAATGGGACGACAAGTGAAATTGATTTTATTATGTGTAAGAAAAAATTCGTCATAGAATACTGCAGTGTACTAAACAAGTTCAACACAGGTAGTGACCATAGATTGGTGAGATGTAAGATGCACCTCAACACTAAACTTGAACGTGGCAAGCTCATAAGACAAACAAAATCTATTGACATAACCAACCTTAAAAAACACCATAATACCTTCAAGTTGGAACTGAAGAACAGGTTCTCTGCTTTAGAAGGCCTAACATCGGAAGAAGTGGACATCTCTGAAGTTAACAGAAAAGTAACCAAAGCTCTTACGGAAACAGCAACAAAATTAGCTGGGTCTAAGAACAAGTTGCATGTAAATAAATTATCAGGAAAAACCAAAATGTTGATGCAAAAAAGAAGAGAGATGAGGACAACTAAAGAAGATGTGACTTCCAAAGTGGAATATATAGAGCTATGCAAGACAGTACGAAAAAGTATCACTGAAGACGTAAGAAAATTCAACTGTGAACTAGTGAGGAAAGCAATTGAAAACAACCAAAGCCTAAAGATAGTAAAGGGACATCTCAGTAAGGGAAGAAAACAGATTGTGGCACTGAGAAAAGAAGATGGTTCTGTAACAAGAAATAGAGGCGAAATTTTGACAAGAGTGAAAAATTTCTACTCCACATTATATGAAAGGGATGATACATGCACTCCAGACATCATGAAAGATAACAGTACCAGAGTTCCTCCAGTCCTTCCAGCAGAAGTTGCACATGCAATCAAGAACATGAAGCGGGGAAAAGCTCCAGGAGAAGATGGAATTACTGTAGACATCATACAAGAAGCAAGTGGAGAAATCGAAACAGTACTCGCCCAAATTTTCACTCGATGCCTTAATGAAGGAAAGATTCCTGAGGATTGGAACACCGCTACAATGATCCTGCTACATAAGAAAGGTGATATTGAGGATCTCGGAAACTACAGACCTATCAGCCTCCTATCAGTAGTTTATAAAATCTTCACTAAAGTTCTTTCACACAGCTTGAAGGTAACACTGGACATGGCTCAACCGAGAGAACAAGCTGGATTCAGGAGTGGCTACAGCACAATAGATCATATCCATGTGCTGAGAGAAATAATTGAAAGAGCGAGGGAATATGAACTTCCATTGTGCATGGCTTTTATCGATTATGAAAAAGCCTTTGATTCGGTGAAACCATCAGCAGTTACAATGGCTCTGAAAACCTGCGGTATTGAAGATGCATACATTAATATTATTAATAACATCTATGAAAATGCAAGTGCAAAGATTAGGCTTTTTGAAAATACAACACACATAAAAATTGGAAAGGGAGTGAGACAAGGTGACACCATATCTCCGAAGCTCTTTAATGCCACATTGGAGGGGGTTTTTCAGTCACTGAGCTGGGAAAACAAGGGGATAAAGATTAATGGAGATTATCTAACCCACCTTCGTTTTGCGGATGACGTAGTCATTTTTGCAACTAGCCCATCAGAGCTGCAGAGTACGATCCAAGAACTTGCTGACAAGAGTAAAGAAGTGGGATTAAAAATGAACTTTCAGAAGACAAAAGTGATGTTCAATGCTTTTACAAGAAATGAAGATTTATCGATTGATGGAGAAAAGCTGGAGATAACAGACACGTACGTTTATCTTGGACAGCAGATATCAAGTGAGGGTCACATTGATGAAGAAATTAATCGGCGTACAAAACTTGCCTGGAGAGCTTTTGGAAGAAACAGCATAATTTTCAAGAGCAACATGCCATTATGTCTTAAAAGAAAAGTGTTTGATCAATGCATCCTTCCAGTGCTTACGTATGGTGCAGAGACGTGGACCTTAACTAAAAGAGACATACAAAGGCTGCAGACAACTCAAAGAAGCATGGAGAGGTGCATACTTGGTGTAACCAGGAGAGATAAGAAGAGGAACTCGTGGATAAGGAAAATGACAAGAGTGGAAGACATCATGATCAGAGTTAAATCCCTGAAATGGCAATGGGCTGGACATACTGCCAGAAGGACAGATCATCGATGGACAGCCGAAATTTTAGACTGGATTCCAAGGGACAGGAAAAGACCCAGAAGAAGACCACATGGGAGATGGGTGGATGAAATTCGAAAGTATGCAGGGGTGACATGGAGGAGACTGGCACAAGACAGACCGTTGTGGAGGAAACTTGGGGAGACCTTCGTCCAGCAGTGGATTGATAATGGTTGACAATGATGATGATATGTATATATATATATATATATATATATATATATATATATATATATATATATATTATTATTATTATTATTATTATTATTATAAAAATAATATTATTTATTTATTTTAAGTTATTATTTATTTCTTTAAATAAATATATTACATATTATACATATTATATTTGCGGGGGGCATAACTCACCACGCTGGCCAAGCGGGTTGGTGAGTGTGGGATAGCATTTCCTCTAATCCCGATGGTATAGTTATACCGATATTGGCGGTCGTCAGGGCCCCTTTAGTGGGAACAGGATGCACCACGAGAAGGCGGGGTTGACATTTGTCAAGGAGAGGATGTGATGTTGCGCATCACCTGACCTTTGAAAGGGATGATACATGTACTCCAGACATCATGAAAGGCATCAGTAACAGAGTTCTTCCAGTTCTCCCAGCAGAAGTTGCACATGCAATCAAGAATATGAAGCGGGGAAAAGCTGCAGGAGAAGAAGGAATTACTGTAGACATCATACAAGAAGCAAGTGGAGAAATCGAAACAGTACTCGCCCAAATTTTCACTCGATGCCTTAATGAAGGGAAGATTCCTGAGGATTGGAACAACGCTACAATGATCCTGCTACATAAAAAAGGTGACATTGAGGATCTCGGGAACTACAGACCGATCAGCCTCCTATCAGTGGTTTATAAAATCTTCACTAAAGCTCTTTCACACCGCTCGAAGGTAACACTGGACATGGGTCAACCAAGAGAACAAGCGGATTCAGGAATGGCTACAGCACTATAGATCATATCCACGTACTGAGAGAACTAACTGAAAGAGCGAGGGAATATAAACTTCCATTGTGCATGGTTTTTATCGATTGTGAAAAGGCCTTTGATTCGGTGAAAACATCAGCAGTTACAATGGCTTTGAAATCCTGCGGTATTGAAGATGCATACATTAAAGATAAATAATCTATTTTTTCTGTCTACATACCTCAAAAAACTTGTAGCAAACCATGGTTTCCTACAACGCGAATTACGAGTAATGGTACGAAGAGGAAAATTAGTATCATAGTGATCCCAAAACATTTTCCAAATAACATCAAAATATTCAACCATGTTATCCCTTGTTAGTGCAGGTGTCCAATCAACACACGACAAAGCATACCTAAATGACCGAAGACAATTTTGGCTAAAATTTCTTATTAACATAGAACTGGATGCAGAACAAACACCACCTACCGGGGAATTAATCAAATAACAAACTGGTAGGTATCACTAAAGTCAAAAGAAAGTGCGCCCGAGCATGAATTATAATTATTAGTAACACACAAATCTAGTACAGAAGAAGAATTTTTCGTAATTCTAGTAGAAATTGTAATAACATTTGTCATCCCAGAAGCAGAAATTATGTCCTTGAATAAACAGGCAACATTATTATCAGTATGTATATCAATATTGAAATCATCGAAAGAATAAACAGTCATCCTCCATGAATTACACTGCCGGACAATTGCTAAGGACGGACGACAATAGCAACGATAGCAACCATAAAATGGAAGGCAGGAAAACGTGGAAATTAGCATAAGTGCGGGAAACAGTAAGACGTGTTGTGCGTATGCAAATTTTGGATTGCCGAACTTGTTCGTGACGTCATAGCGCTGACAAGAGATATAAAGGATTTGACGCGTATTGACCGCTGTTGTTCAAACGCAAAGTTGAAAGGGAAAGAATCAATTGACGAACTTGCAATTTTCAGTATGTCTTCCCGACATCACCTAGATGATTTTACGCGTGGCTGTATTATTGGCAAGATTGAAGAAGGGCGAAAAATAACAGATGTTGCCAGGGAGTTCGACGTCAGCCACAGTGTTGCTTCAGGGCTTTGAAAATCATTTCAAACAAATGGAGAGTGTAGCAAACGTCACGGGGGAGGTCGTGTTCGCAGTACGACACCTGCAGAAGATCAGTACATAGCGCTATCAACAAAAAGACACCGGCGCAGCACAGCTAGTGAGGTAGCAAATCAGTTTATGGCTGCTACTGGCAAGCGGATCTCCCGAAAAACTGTCGCCAGACGTTTGCATGAAGGAGGACTATACGCCCGCCTTCCTGTTGTGTGCATCCCATTGTCCAGACGTCACTGTACCGCCCGTTTGCAATGGTGCCATCAACATCGCAATTGGACTGATAACGACTGGTCTGCTGTCCTCTTCTCAGATGAGAGTAGATACAATCTATCGTCTGATTGTCGACGACAACTGATCTGGCGTGATAGTGGTACTGCATATTGTCCAGCAAACATACAGGAAAGGGACCGATATCCGACATGTAGTGTCATGGTATGGGCTGGCATCATGATCAATGGCCGTACGTCTCTCTATGTGCTTCCAACTGGGACTATGACTGGCCAACGATACATTAATGATGTTCTGCTACCTCATGTTTTCATGTTCCGTGGTGCTGTCGGTGACAGATTCATTCTCATGGACGACAACGCAACATGTCATCGAACAGTCGCTGTCCAGGAGTGTCTTGAGAGCGAGGATATTCAACGCCTCGTATGGCCAGCACGTTCTCCAGACCTGAATCCCATTGAAAATGTGTGGGATGCTTTGGGGAGGAGTCTTGCTGGTCGCCAATGCCCTCCAATAAACAAGGGCACCTTCATCCGTGCACTGACAGAGGATTGGGATAAATTACCCCAACAACTGCTTGATAATGTTGTGCAAAGCATGACACGACGTGTGGAATCTTGCATCGCCCTCCATGGTGGCCATATTCCGTATTGACATCTTACGCCGGAACGCCTGCGGACGGTAATTGCATTTTTTTCACGTTTACGTATTCTGCACAAAATGGCCTGTTTGTCCCTTGAACACGTTCCAAAGCCTTCTGGATTAAAGAGCACTATAAATTGTCTTTCTTGTAATGTCCTGGCATTCTGACATTATTTTATTTCACTTGGCATCCAACCACACTTACTTTTTTATGCGCTATATAGCCGTTTATTATCCGTCCTTAGCAATTGTCCAGCAGTGTAATATCATCCAAAAAATTAGAAAAAAATTAAGAAAAGAATGAAGTTTTTTTTTTTTTGATTGGAGGTTTAACGACCACCGTGAGCAACTCAATGGGCTATAAGCAGTCGCCCGTCCCTAATTTAGGGTCACTGGTTCCAGGGAAGGGAGAGAGCCAGTGCCGTAAGACAAACACAACATCCATGCCTCACCGGGATTCGAACCCAGACCCCTGACGGGCGAATGATCAGAGGCCAGCGCCTTAGACCACTGCGCCACCGGGGCGGCAGAATGAAGTTTACCCTAAGGTGGGGGATACCTAACATTTGTTATAAACTGTTGTAAATCAATTGCAATCATCTCAAAATGTTCATTTATAACTGTATGTTTTTCACATAGTGAAAAATTCAAATTTTGTTTAGCATAGATCGCAACACCACCGTCTTGAACCCCTGAACGGAAAGCCGTTGCAACCTGGTAACCCGGTATGTTACACTCATGATAGCTATCCGCATCAAACCATGTCTCTGAGACACAAACGAAATCAAGTTGATTATCCAAAGTATGTAATAAACTAACTAGAACATCTAATTTACCGAACAAACTACAAGCATCCAAGTGCAAAAATTTATACGGAAAAATATTAGTAACAATCAAATTATGTAGATCACTAACCGAAACATAATCGGAAATGCAATTCATAAAATACGCAAAATGTAAACAACATACAATTTAGAACTTCAATAAACAATGCAAAATCGTTTTAAATCCAAATATAATTTACTCTTAATTTGCACCACATTTGAGCGTTCCTTTCTCCGACAAAAAAATTCGACAGTTTCTATACCAACAACATTTAATATCATTAGTCCTCGAAAAATGTTGTGCCATCCAAAATAGCTTTCTTTTTTTTGTTCTAAGATTTTTATTGATGTAAATTCTATTTTCACTGCTACAGTTCAAAACAACATCCGACACTTTTAAACCAGATCTTCCCCCTTAAAAAATTCCTCTCTAGTTACTCTACTTTTAAATTGAACAATTACCGGAGGCATCCTCCGTGATCCGCTCCTTCCCAACCTGTGAATTGCATCGATATCACTCACTGATAATTTCCGAATACCCAACTTTCCCGCTATACGATTAGCCAAATCCGTCAAGTCACCCTCAATTTCATTCTGTTCCTCGGGAATTCCATGCATCTCCAAATTTGTGTTTCTTTTATATGTGTGGCGCTCGAAAGCGAGGATAGGATTGTGCCGTTGACCCGGGGACCTCTACACCCGGACAAGATGATCATCTGTCCCCAAAACGAAGCGGCACTCATCTGTAAATACCACATGTCACTATTGCCCAGCATCACTGCACACGGAGCCGGCGATGTTCCGGTGTTAAAGGCGTAAGGGGCGTGGGGATCGCAGATTCGCTTTCGCGAGACACCGGGAAACGGTTCGTGGGCACACAAGAGCCGCTACATCTGGCTGCATAGTGGACCGGGTGCCCATGGGATTCCTGCGTGCCTGGCGCACGATCCGTCGATCCTTTCTATAGGTGATGCTCCTGGTCAGTCCGGAGCCGCTCCGCCGTGTGGCAGTGCCGTCACGTGTCCACTGCTCCCAACACAGTCGGACGGTAGAGTCAGAACGATCCACGTAGCGTGCTATACGGCGTGCCGGCCACACTATGGTTTTCAGCCCAACAGTCAGGCCTCTCTCAAAGTCCGTAAGTTGCGTAAATCTACGTCTCTGACGTCTACCCTGGCATTCTTGTCACTCTGTACTTTTGCTTGAGTCGACCGGTGCTTTTCGCTTTCATGGGCCATCGACTACACTCCGGTTTATAAGGCTACTGGTTCGTGCTTGCTGCGCCACTGAAGGGTGTGCGGTCATGCGCACTCGCACCAAACGTGGATATTTGTATAATAGCACGAAATCTAGCTATTTGCAAAGTTTCGCGGTTGTAGCATGTTTTCTTCTAATTGCAAAAATTTCGTTGTCCGTGAGTGTATGTTCCAGCCGAAGCCGGGACGTGATGCGAGCCTGGAAGTAACGCAAAATGGCGGCGCTGACCTGGAAGGGAGACACCGGTGAGGAGACGTTACGGAGCTGCAGATAGTATGCATAAATCACATGCTTAACGAGCACAAACACATAGGAGCACACAGCTTGTATACGAGTCGGCGGGGCTGTGCGCAGCCGGAGAGTCCGGTAAGCATCGACGGAGAATAGGGTCGTGCATGAACGACGAGCAATGGCGAAAGCGTAATGCAGAAGCTTTAACAGGACCGGGAAATACAGGTAGACGTGGTGAACATCAGCTGGTTGGGCGCATAAGGCACACAGAGGAGAAGAAAGGACAGTCATTCGAAAAAGAATAGTAGGAACAATTTGACGGTTATGGAGGAAGAGCCAGTGAGTATTATTTTTGAGCGGAGACGAGAGGGGAGAGAGAGCAGCAGAATATGAGGCAGAAGGGACGCTAAAAATAAATCGAGGCGGGAAGAGGAAGGGGCAGAGAGAAAGCGATAGGAAAGTTTCGTGGACAGAGCTGATAGAGGAACAGAGGAGATGAAGACAGGCAAGAAAAAGAGAGCGGGAGAGAAGCGGAGAGCACAGAGACGAGACCGGTGGAAGTAGCGAGAGAGGGGAAAATGAGAAATTATGGAGGAACGAAGAATGTTATATACGAAAAGAGTGGTAGGAAAAGAGACAAGAGAAGAGGGAAGGCTGGAGAAGGGTCTCCAGGACAGATCGGGGTTAGTGAGATCACTGACAGTCACTACTCCAGCGCGGAGCTACATGGGAAAAGCGAAGCAAGGAAGATGAGGGGGGCGGAGGATGGAGGAGAATAAAACGGGCTCCGAGAGAACACCCAGAGTAGAAGAGGGAGGGGAGCGGGAGAGTGGGAGAGAGCAAATGAGAGCGAAACTTCAGAATAGACAGGTGGAAAACGAAAGGAAAGAAAAGGACAGCGATCTATGAAGAGAAGAGTGGTGAAGGTGAAGTGAGGATTACGCGGACTGGCGATGACATCATCACAGGCGAGGCGAAGTAGCGAAATAACGAAGTAAGTCGGCATGCCTTGTAAAACACCGGAACATCGATGAGAAAAAACCACCGTGAGTGAGCGGCAAGTTGAGCGTGTAGGCGCCAACCCAATGATGACAAGTTCACACGACGGAGGTAAAGCAGCGAGTGATGTCCGTAAGGCGGAGAGATGGAAGCGGATCAGCCAACCAGGAATATGTGCACTGGGTATAAAAGGTAGGTGCGAGCCAATCCGATAAATTGGCTGCCTCTTAGCGTCGTGACCAGTTCTGCACTTGGGTGCGAGCCAAGTGCAGAACTGGTCACGACGCTAAGAGGCAGCTGTTCGGAGTAAACGCTGCCGGAGAGCAGTCCACGTAATAGTCGAGGCAGCCTGTGGAATACTAAGGTGGACTCCCAGGATCTTCTGGGAGGTGGAAGACCTGAAGGCACCCCAAGGGGAGTCTGTGTGGTGAGACCACGACCTACACCAGACACCAGTGCTCCTGCCGAAGTTAAGCAATGCAGCAGAGCAAGCAGCATAAGTCTGGCGAACTGAGCAGGACGCCGTACGCAGAAAAGTTATGTCATCGGCGCAAGCGGAGTAAATGATGGAGTGATGACGATAGGCGGCGGCATAGATGCGCGGAAAGATTTTCTCAAATAGCACAGGAACGGTTCAATGGTGATGGTGAAAAGTAGCCCGGATAACGGGCAGCACTGGCGAGTACCGCGGCGGAAAGGAATCGGAGCTATAAGAAATGAGGCCGTATTGAAGTGTAAAACGGCGTCCCGATATATATAGAGAGGAGAGACGCGAAGGACGGAGGGAAGCCAAAGCTGAGAAGCGTAGCAGAATGATAAACATGAGAGATATTGTCGAAAGCGAAACGTTGGTCGAGACTAAGAAGGAGAGACAGACAGACAGACACTGCCAAGTGCACACTCCTATCTTTCTCTGAAGTTTCTGCCAAATTTCAATTTACCACGATCAGTAGCTTCTTCTGTATGCGGCTGACGTAGCGACAGACAGGTGATTTTATTATTATCGTAAAAACGCTGTATCTACATTTTTGCTAAATGCCTGGTTAATTTAAGTACCAGATCATTCAAGCTAAAAGAACGGGGTTTTCTTTCTACGATCAATATTGCATACATTATTCTTCCATGGCCACACTCTTGTGCAGTTAACAAGTAAAGTACAGTAGCGCTGCATTTTATTCGCTTACATATATCTGTTACAGTACAACGTGTATTTTACAAAGAACAATGTATGCCTACTTCTGTAACATTTACAGTTCAAATATGAGATAGCATGATGCAAATCCTTATGCATACCTAATCGTTGCCTTCACTACGTAACACCACTGCGGAGTCGTCAAAGCTGAGGTCCAAAGCTGATGCATTAGGAGCAGTATTTGGAGACTCGGGGCGGGGCTATGGGGAGTCAGTAAAAGGAGTTTTTTTGTGAAAAAACATCGTTATCGGCAAGTGTTGCCGCTGCGTCTTTAGCTGCTAGAAAATCTCATAATACGGCATTAAATAGTTCGTAATACTGCGGTTTATTTTAAGGCTACGTTCCATAGAGGGATCATAGTTAGAAATCAGATCTTTCAAGTGCTTTGCTGTTTGGAAAATTTCGGCAAACTTGTGCTGCGACGGGAATCAGTATGGGTCGGACGCAGTATGGGTAAGGCAAAGGATCTAAGCGCATTTGATCGTGAGCAAATTGTCGGGTCCCGACGAATGGGTCACTCCATTTTGGAAGTCGTGCAGGCACTTCGATTTTCACGAGCCACTGTATCACGGGTGCACCGTGAGTACATCGAATCCGGTAAAACCATCCCTGCAAGGGCCAACTGCCGTGGACAACAGCGTGTGGATGAGCGGGATAATCGTCGGCTAGCTCGCATTGTAACAGCGGATAAACAGGCCACAGTGCAAGAAATCACTAGGCAATTTGACGCTGGTGCACAAAAACGTGTAAGCAGCCACACCACCAAGAACCATCTCCTCGTTATGGAGTACAAAAGCCAGTGTCCCACGAAGGTACCGCTACTGACCGCACATCACAGGGTGCAAAGATTAGCATGGGCGCGGAAACATCGCCAATGGACCCTAGACATGTGGAAAAATGTTGCCTGGACTGATGAGTTGAGATTCACGTTGGTACATGCGGATGGCAAGATACGAGTACGGCGCAAACCACAGGAAGCGATGGATCCTTCTTGCCAGCAGGGTACTCTTCAAGCTGGTGGGGGTGGCATTCTCGTCTGGGGACTGTTTACGTGGACTGAAATGGGAACCCCTGGTACGTGTGACATCGTCACTCACAAGTCAACGTTACCGGGATATCCTGGACGACCATTTGCTCCCGTTTGTGCGTCTTCAACATCCCACTGGGGACCTCATCCTGCAACAAGACAATGCAGCTCCCGGATTGTATCCGAATGGTTGGATGAACACTCCACCGACGTGACCTCGCTTCCTTGGCCAGGTAGGTCACTTGATCTCAATCCCATCGAGCAGATCTGGGATGCCATCGAGAGAGATGTTCGAGGGTCTGACCCCCTCCGTCAAATCTTCTTGAACTGTGGGAGCTTGTTCAGGTGTCGTGGATCCGTATGGCTTCCCAATGCTTCCGGTGTCTTGTTGAGTCCATGCAGAGACGAATCGCCGCCGTCATCAAGCCGAAAGGTGGTGCTACACGTTACTAGACAGGTATCTCTAATTCAATTGCTCTTCAGTGTATACGTTCTTGTACTTCAGGGTTTTGAGAGGGCCAAGGATCGCAGTGAACGTCTGAGACTGTAAGGAACAATACGTACTAAATTTGTGCCACTGTTTCCAAAAATTGAGTCCTTCGGCCTTTCAGCTCGTATGTGTAATCAGTTTATTGAATTGGCATCTGAGGGAGCACTAAAAGTCGCGTTTAGTGAGAAATCCCTCAAAAACTTCTGGATCCATGTGAAATTCGAGTACCTTGAACTCGCCAACAGTACCATCAAGAACCTGTTACCGTTTCCCACAACGTATAATTGTTAATTTGGATTTTCCGTCCTGGTTGGACAAAAAAGTGTGAAAAGGAACATACTTAATGTTGAGCCTGACTTTAGACTGAAACCATCTTCCATTGCACCCGATGTAACCAAACTTTTGAAAGATTGCAAGCAATACCATTTTTCACATTGAAATGGAGAATAAAAAATTTATTCATTTATTTACTTTCCTTCCTTGAAATGTGCTAACATCATTTTAATTCTAAAAATAATTATGCTGTTTTTGTTTCTTATCCATTGGTCTTAAACAGTTCCATGAGGTTATTATTTTTTAACTCACTTATTATTTTTTGTTCATCACCTTAAATATTATTTTCTTATTGACGCTTATATATTGAAATATATGATTTGCTGTTGATTCTTTTTTTGCATTACATTTTGTTCCATTAAGTATATTAATTAATTTGAGATGCCTAGTTTTAAATCTTGACAATGCGGTTTGTTCTTTTCTGTTTAATGTTGTGTTCAATGATTGGCCATGTTTTTTTTTGTTTTAAAATAAAATAAAAAAAAACATTATTTTTTATTACTTTTTTTAGCTTTTCTGCAATGAAATAACTTTTATATCAAGTTTTTATTATGATAACACACTTTAATGAGTTGTTAAACCATTACTCCTACATTCTGGAATTTGAATGAAAGAGGTGCCGAGGTAGGTGGTCGGTGTTAGGTTGACATTCTCCACCTGGTGGTCCGTGGTAAAGGAAAGTTTGAGAACCACTATTCTATCATATCTTGCCCTGATAAAGCCTTCCATTGGCTGAGAAATTCCGGCGGAATACAATACCTATGTTACTACAGTAGCTGTGGATTTATAAGATCTCATCGTATTTTCAATAGTGACTATTATTTAAAAAACAAATTACTATATATTTAATTAACGCTGTACAACCGGCATGCATTCATCCTGCAACACCCAGGTTTTGTGTATTGCGAACAACGATAGTCGTACCGTTTAATAAAGGTGGGTCGAAAACGGAGAGCATCAAAGCAGCCACTTAACGACTTGTAATAATTTTTGTAGATGCTGTATACCATGCCCAATTATTTAGCCAAGTCTGAACTACTGTTATGTATAGAAATTGCGAAAAAGCGAAGATGCTTAAAAATGAATAAAAAAAACTCGAAAGTGATTGTTTTGTGTTCGATAACTGTTTAGACTGAAGATAACAGGGCTTTTGCCGTTACAGCTTTCCTAACGGTACGGCTACCTAACTAATCTTCACACCAAAGGAACACGGAAATATTGTACTGTTCTTGTACCTTTCCTTTTTCTGGATTCTCAACGAGCAGCAAGGGTGCAACCTGCAGTGTTCTGTGTTTTGCAGCGTGTCAAATAAAACTATGTTCACTACTTTTTCCTTTGTGCTGGAGTTTAACGACCACCATGAGCAAGTTGGTGGTTTGTAAGCAATCGCACATCCATAATTCAGTGCCACTAGTTCCAGGGATTGGAGAGGGCCAGTGGCGAAAGTAAAACACAACATCCATCCCTCACGGAATCCGAACCCATCTCGAAGAAATGGTTGGAAGCCAAACATGACATCCATCCCTCACCGGAACCCAAACCCATCTCGGAGAAGTGGTTGGAAGCCAAACACGACATCTATCCCTCACCGGAACCCAAACCCATCTTGGACAAACGGTCGAAAGCCAAACACGACATCCATCCCTCACCGGAATCCAAACCCATCTCGGACAAACGGTCAGAAGCCAAACACGACATCCATCCCTCACCGGAACCCAAACCCAACTCGGACAAACGGTCAGAAGCCAAACACGACATCCATCCCTCACTGGAACCCAAACCCAACTCGGACAAACGGTCAGAAGCCAAACACGACATCCATCCCTCACCGGAACCCAAACCCAACTCGGACAAACGGTCAGAAGCCAAACACGACATCCATCCCTCACCGGAACCCAAACCCAACTCGGACAAACGGTCAGAAGCCAAACACGACATCCATCCCTCACCGGAACCCAAACCCAACTCGGACAAACGGTCAGAAGCGAAACAAGACATCCATCCCTCACCGGAACCCAAACCCAACTCGGACAAACGGTCAGAAGCCAAACACGACATCCTTACCTCACCGGAACCCAAACCCATCTCGAAGAAGTGGTTGGAAGCCAAACATGGCATACATCCTTCACCGGAACCAAACCCATCTCGGAGAAATGGTTGTAGGTCAAACACGACATCCATCCCTCACCGGAGCCCAAACCAATCTCGGAGAAATGGTTGGAAGCCAAACACGACACCCATCTCTCACCGGAACCCAAACCCATCTCGGACAAATGGTTGGAAATCAAACACGACATCCATTCCTCACCGGAACCCAAACCCATCTCGGACAAACGGTCGGAAGCCAAGCACGACATCCATCCCACACCGGATCCCAAACCCTTTTCGGACAAATGGTCGGAAGCCAACAATGATACCACTCCTCCACCGGAGCAGCAAATTATGTTTAGAAAGATGGTTTTAGCACATGCTCACTTTTCTATAAATTGTTGCTGAATTTTGAACCTTATGCATGCAGTTTAATGAGTGTTTTGTGGACAAAAAACATTCATAATTTGCTCTTGCCCAGTACAATTTGTTATTTTACCGAGTCGTATGAAATAAAATGATAACTGAATGACACAATCAAGAATTACTGTTTTCAGATGGCTTGCATCCAAAGATGAGAAGAATATGAAAAAAAATATTAACAGCAACGCACACAAGATAAGAACGCAAAGACTTTATACATGATGCTTGACAAAATAACATGAAAATGCAAATAACGTTTTGTCACAAATCGTTTAATATCTAATTACTGCAAAACAATGGCACAAACAAACTGTACAGATTAGTGTGAGCATTACGTTAAATTCCAATGGCATTTTAATTTCGTGAGTTATCACAGATAAAGAGCTGACAACTTATTTGTCTGCTGTAGAAGAGGCCCTCGGAGTGAATTTCATTCTCAATGGACAAGCTGGGCGTAATATCATTTCCAATGATAAAAGTATTTTATCTCTTTCGTCAAGAGACTTCAGTTGGAAGTTCCGTAAGACGTTGGAAACCACGGTCTTCTCTTCCATCATAGCAAAGCGTTGCCCTAGTAAATAAATTCAAAAAGTTTAATTTTAGATGCCGAAACTAGAGCACTGCAAATATTCAGTTTCTAAAACTTTCACAATTTCGTAAAATAATTTTCAAGTCAGTAGTTTTTCTTGATTGATTGGGAGTTTAACGACCATCGTGAGCAACTCAGTATGTTATAAGCAGTCGTGCGTCCCTAATTTTGGGCCACTGATTCCAGGAAAGGGAGAGAACCAGTGCCGTAAAACAAACACAGCATCCATGCCGTTCCGGCATTTGAATCTGAAACTATCTCGGACAAATGGTCATAAGCCAGCCCTTAGTTTCATAGTTACCACTGCGCCAATTAGTTTCATAGTTACCACTGCGCCAGTTAGTTTCGTAGTTAGTGCTATTCGTAGTCTCCTTGTCATAAAACAAATACAAAAGCAATTTTATTATTTCTATCTTTCTCGTACAGAAGCACAGTCGCAAGTATGCTGCAGGTGACTAATATGTTAAACCAAACTTTCATGCTACATATTACCGAATTGAACCACTTTTTGACTTTCAGGGTATATTTTTATTTATTTGTACAGTACGCATACCTATCATAACTCTCACTCCACTTCTAAAAGACGGATCGGAAAGAATTTTCAAAGTGATCGGCTCAAATTATGGTGAAGAAATAATTCACGCAACCTTACCTTCACAGTGCATATACACAGTCGAGTCACATTATTGTTACTACCTCCTACTTTTGACGTGAAGAGCGCGTAGCCAATGAAAGACGGCACGTGTCGTGAGCTGGCTTGAAGGGTATATAGGGTGTGCTGTAGGCATTCTGAAAACATCACTCGTTTCTGTCATGAATAAAAGGAGCGATTTATCACATTTGCAAAAGCGATTATTATCGGCTTTCGGTCCAAGAGTGGCAGTATTTCTGAAACAGCGCAGTTTGGGAACTGTTCGAGTGCTGCTGTGGTTAAAGTGTATCCTGATTGGAGAAATGGCACCATTGCGAATAAGAGACGTGGAAACTGCGGTGCACTACGTGCCATTGATGTGAGAGGTGAAAGTCGGCTTCGAAGGTGCGTGAAGGCCGGTGGACAAGCTACAGTGAAGCAACTCACTGGCAAAATGAACCAGGGCGCTACCGGAAGTGTGTCTATAACGACAATTCAGCGAACCCTGCGGTTTATTGGGTTCCGATGCAGACGGATAGTCATCTGTAACTATACTAACGAAGGTGCATCGGCAGAAAAGATTTACATTTACACGGCAGTATTGGAATTGGAGAAAAGCTGGAGATAACAGACACGTACGTTTATCTTGGACAGCAGATATAAAGTGAGGGTCACATAGATGAAGAAATTAATCGGCGTACAAAACTTGCCTGGAGAGCTTTTGGAAGAAACAGCATAATTTTCAAGAGCAATATGACATTATGTCTTAAAAGAAAAGTGTTTGATCAATGCATCCTTCTAGTGCTTACGTATGGCGCAGAGACGCGGACATTTACTAAAAGAGACATACAAAGGCTGCAGACAACTCAAACAAGCATGGAGAGGTGCATGCTTGGTGTAACCAGAAGAGATAAGAAGAGGAACTCGTGGATCCGAAAAATGACAAGAGTGGAAGACATCATGATCAGAGTTAAATCCCTGAAATGGCAATGGGCTAGGCATACTGCCAGAATGACAGACCATCGATGGACAGCCAAAATTTTAGATTGGATTCCAAGGGACAGGAAAAGACCCAGAAGAAGACCACATGGGAGATGGGTGGATGAAATTCGAAAGTATGCGGGAGTGACATGGAGGAGACTGTCATAAGACAGACCGTTGTGGAGGAAACTTGGGGAGACCTTCGTCTAGCAGTGGATTGATGATGGTTGACAATGATGATGATGATGATGATGATGATTGGAATTGGACCTCAGCTGATTGGCAAAGCATTGCCTTCTCCGTTGAGTAACGTTTTCTGCTTCATCGAACGGATGGACGTCGGTGTATAAGGCGAGAAACATTGGAGAACAAACATTCTTCAACCATTGCTGGAAGAACAGAAGCTGATGGAAGCAGCGTTGTGGTCTGGGAAATGTTTTCGAGGGATTCTCTGAGTACACTCATACCTGTGGAAGGCACAATGGGCCGAATTCGTTACGAATACATCCGTGCTGACCACGTACACCCATACATGCTGACTGTCGTCCCTGGAGTGGATGGGATCTTCCAGCACGACAATGCGACGTGTCACACAGCTAGAAATGCCGGTCAGTGGTTGGAAAAGCACGATGAAGACTTCAAAGCACTTCCCTGGTCCCCTAATTTCCCAGAATTAAGCCCAATTGTGCATCTGTGGGACCAGCTCGATTGTGTTGTTCGCTCTATGGATCCTCCACCACACTCCCTCCAGCAGCTGTCAGATGCATTGCACTCAGTGTGGCTCCACATAGCTGTGAACACTTTCTAGCACCTTATTAAGTCCCTCCCAGCTCGTCTAGCTGCTGTTCGCGCTGCACATGGTGGTAACTCTGGATATTAGCTGGTGGTCACAATAATGTGACTCGACACTGTATATATACACTATCTATCAACAAGTAATTGCACACTCCTGCAATCGACGGTATCTGAGGTCCTGATACACGTCACGGCCGCCTCAGTTAAGTATCGTGTGCGAAACAACAACGCAACCAGTCGCATGCAAGATGCCACGCAGTACGGAGCTCCCTCATTTCGTGAAAGGTGTAATCGTGGGGTATCACAGAAATGGCCGATCCATACGTGACATATCCAGCGAGTTGAAATACCCAAAATCAACAGTGGCGTACGTGATTGGCAAATGGAAGATGAGAGGTGACTGTCGGAATGTGCCCCGACCCGGCAGACCCACAAAACTGGGAGTTAGAGACCGACGGGTGCTGGCCAGAGAAATTCGGAAGAACCGCACCAAATCGATGGGCCACATCCGCGAGGAGTTTCAACAGGCATCCGGGAGTGTTCTTTCGGTGAATACCATCCGTAAGGAAGCCCATCTGCTCGGTTATCATGGACGTGCTGCCGTCCACAAGCCTTTGATCACCAAATCCAATAGCGCTGCTCGGCTAACGTGGTGCAAAGAACGTCGACAGTGGACTGTTGAACAGTGGAAACAGGTTCTCTGGAGCGACGAATGAAGGTTCACCTACTACCGTTCGGATGGCAGGGTTTGGGTTCGGCGTCTGCCTGGAGAGCGCCTTCTGCCGGAATGTATTGTGCCAACTGTGAAGTTCGGCCGCGGTGGAATTATGCTATGGGGGTGTTTCTCCTCGTATGGCACGGGACCCTTAGTCGCAATTCCTGGTAGACTCAACGCCGAGACCTACTGCACCATTTTAGATGACCATGCGTTTACTACGTTGTGGCAGTTTTACGGGGTGGACCCATGTTACTTTCAGGATGACAATGCCACCTGTCATGTTGCGAGGTCCACCATGGCTTGGTATGGTGACAATGGGGTTAATCGAATGGACTGGCTTGCGGACCTTAACCCTATCGAGCACGTCTGGGACAAGTTGGAGCGTCAACTTAAGGGGTGCCCCCACCGTCCGAAATCGGTGAAGGAACTGACCTGTCTTCTCCAAGCCGAGTGGAAGAAAATACCGCTGGCCATCGTACAACGCCTGGTTGAGAGTATGCCCCGGAGGGTCGCAGCTGTAATCGCCGCTCGTGGAGGCTCCACCAACTGTTGAAGGTGAATAAACTTCGTTTTCCTTTTATCACAAGTGTCCAATTACTTGTTGGTAGATAGTGTGTAATGAGCTGATACCGGTAGGAGAAATTATGGGGAGATGAAACGATCGACAGAAAACAGGAAATTGTCGCTGTTTCTTTATGCTGCATCAACCAGTCCATAGACTGAAGGACTGTACACAATGATACCATGCTCAAGTTCATCAGCACATTTTGCAGCTTTCTGTAATAAAGCACTTTGTACTACAGTGTCATAACAGCATGCTGAAATCAAAGGCATCTTCCAACTGTAATATAGGTAGCACAGAAAATCTCATTTTTTATAGGACAGAGGTGGCCCTCAGGGATATTTCTGATTATCTTCCAACATTTCTTGACGTTCAGTTTTAAATGTGTGTCGTGTTACAGTGCATTGCATTTAGCTATCGACCCAAGAAGTCGGACGGCAAACTTTCATGGAAAATTCTGCTAAAACAAAGACTGTTATACCCATAGCTTCCAGCTGTTCTTGAGCAAAATATTTTTCCAAACTTGAAAATATGTTTTCATCAAAAGAAAAAATCATATGTGTTTTTACCCTTAAAGCTACCGATGTGCATAAACCAAATGGTGTCTAACATTTTCTGCGCTTGACAAAAGAAATGCTCACAAGGCCGTCGGGTTTTACGAAAACTACGACAAAGACGTTCCTTTCTCCGCTTGTCTTAGCAGTACCGACCACAAAACTATCATGATATGCACTAGCTTTTAGTCCTTTATTCTCTACTCCTTAACACAAGGAACGATGGAGAAAGGCTAGTCCTCCTGACTCGGCCACTGTGCCACTGGGCTAAAGCAAGTGACTCAGATAGCTTCAGTTTCCTTTCTTAGGTCTGTCGATATTTTTAAAATCCGAACAGGTAAATAGTCAGAAAGGATTATTGCTAAGCAAACCTATATCAAGGCTACCTCTGTTCCTAACGCTCTGACGTCATTGAGTACTTGCAGCGCCATCTGCTTTTGTCTCGTGGCCAAAATCGGAATTAAGCTCACCGCTATCGCACGATACGTGAAATCAAGGAGAAATACCGGAAAATAAAATAAAGTTAGTGAGACAAACGACTTCATCTGTGGCAACATGCACATGCTCGAACAACTGTCTACGACGTTTGTTGGGAATAAAATTGCAGAGTAATTTCATAAAAAGTTATGAGCGCTATTTTATTTCATAAAAAGGAATTCATGAAAAGAACTTTTCCTCCAAATAGGCACTCATTTTGCATAATGCTGTTGTTGGAAGAATGCACATTCATGGAATCAAAGACCAGGACCTTCACGCACTCTTACTTATTTGGTCGACGTGGGCCCAAGTTTTTAACTTTTTTTTCTTCATCACTTAATAAACAAATAGGTGGTCCAATGAAAAGTCCATTGGTTCATTTTACTTACATGAACAAACTTGGCAACTTAACTTCACGCTCTGACGTCATTCAGTACTTGCAGCGCTATCTGCTTTCTTCTGGTGGCCGAAATCGGAACTAAGCTCACCGCTATCGCACGATACGTAAAATCAAGGAGAAATGCCGGAAAATAAAATATAGTAGGACAAACAACCTCATTTCCACCCCGATAGGTATGACTTTCAATGGTGAATGATAATAATAATTTGAAATTCCATTGTTAATGTGGATATCTAAGAACAAAATGCTAAACCTTGCAGTACAGGCTTGGGTTTTTCTCGGACCGGACCAGGTTCGTGCACACATCTAACATGCAGTTGGATCAAGATTCGGACAAAGAATACTCAAGTCAATTAAATGATTATCTAAATTTTCTTGATTTTTTTTTTTTTTGATGTATTCGAATGTCCCGCTCAAAAAGAAGCTCACCATCATTGTCTACATTATTCTAAAGCAGAGCCAGTTCCATATAGTTGCGACCTATGCAATGACTATCAATAAGGCACAATCCTTTGATCATGTTGGTGTCACCCTAACAGAGCCTGTGTTTGCTCATGGTCAACTCTATATTGCGCTATCAAGATCAAGAAATCGGGCCGCGGGTGGTCTGGTGGTCAACGTGCGTGACTGCCATAGAGAAGTCATCTGGTTCTATCCCAGGCAGGTACAAATTCTCGTACCACCAAATATCCACCGTGCTTCGGATGGGCATGTTGAGCAGTCGCGCCACGGGTACTGTGTCCCCGGGTATAAATAAGGGTGTCTT
The DNA here is from genome assembly GCA_039090855.1 of Macrothele yani. Classification (NCBI taxonomy): domain Eukaryota; kingdom Metazoa; phylum Arthropoda; class Arachnida; order Araneae; family Macrothelidae; genus Macrothele; species Macrothele yani. The sequence continues at coordinate 17,326,215 of CM077026.1, read as the reverse complement.
CCTCCCCCTTTCTAACTCGCTTCCGTGTCACTTGCCTATGGGACACCCTAGCCCAAATCTCCTAGCTTCCTATTTCTAAGAGTTGTTTAAGACCTGGGGTCAGGCACTCCCTTCCTAAAATCTTCTACATATGATCTATCTATAAGATCAAGAAATCCACAGCACATGAAATTCTTTGTCAAACGCAATGAACTGCAAGGAAATATTTTGAACAATCAAATGACAATAACCCAAAACATTGTATATCAAGAAGTATTTCATGATCTTTAATTAACATCATTTTTACTACCTAGTTTGTTACATTTTAGACTTACACAGCCATGTGGGACTTCCTTGAGAACCCATCATTCTTGTGAAAACGTGCTAAAGCAGCTATGACTCTCAATGAAGAATTCACTTGCCTATTAATTTCACCATCCAATTTGTTATTTCTTTCAAACATGCTTCCTAAATACCAGTTCCTCTCTCAAAAACCATAGCTTTGGTTTTTCCCTTATTTATATTCAGTTTGAATTTCATGCAAACTTCGTACGTCCGGGACAACATACTCTGCAACTCACTTTTGCTCTCTGCCAACAGGACAGTGTCATCAGCATACAGCAATCTGCACAGACGGATATCATCAAGACATAAACCAGTATTATCTATTTTGGCATCACGCATGCATGCATCCGTAAATATCTTAAACAGCTGTGGTGATATTACACAACCTTGCCTGACTCCTGCATCAAGAGAAAACCATTTTGACAAAACACCATTCACCCGTGCACAAGGTCTACTGTCAGCATACATGGCTTTTACACTATTAAGTTGATTTCCAGTAACACAATATTCATTCAACACTTTCCACAGAAGTGTCCTATTTACTCGGTCGTGACCGTCATATGACAGGTTAAATTCTGTTAACCTATATGATAGGCTTCTCTCATGGGAATATTGAATGAGAATATTACGAAAATTTTGTTGGTGACATATCTTATAGACTGCCCATTAATAATTCAACCGTTTATTATTGTTTTGTATTTGTATTTTAAGATTCGTGTTATAAAACTTTCAGTCGCACCTTTTCTAGGTTATAGCCCGTGCATGGCAAGGGCTATGACCTAGTCAACCTCATGAATGACCACTTTGAATAACAAAGCAACGGAGAAGGCAATGCTTTCTGATGCGCATGTTCACTCGTTCCAGCCGCGTTCCGTCCATTTCTCAGACAGCGAATATATCTGTTCGAGCTGATTTCAACCCACTTTGCTACCCAGGAGTTAATTTGTACCAGCCGTTTGAAGAGTTAAAAATCTCCGAATTTAATTGGAAAAGTATTTTGATCGAAAAATATCATGTATGTTTCATAAATGATATCTCCTATTTTAGTTCCAGCATTTGAAATTTCACGTAACGCCAAATACTGGATCAGACACCGATATCATCAAGTTCTGAATTATAAGAATCGGTGTTTTGAAACATTAAAACGTGGCAGTTCGGGAATTCCATTAGAGCATTGGTAAAAGGCGACGCCTGAAACTGTGCGTGCGGGGAAGTATTACACTGGGGTGGAAAAATGAAAAGAAAATTTACATTGTATTAAGTAAAAGAGACACAATACAAACGACAATACTGAAACGACAGATCAGGGGATGTAGGAAAGAGGCTTGTACCTCAGTAGATTAAAAAGACGGCTACTAATAAATAACTTCAATTTCTTTTATGCGAGACTTAAATATCAGAACGATTCAGAAACACTTAATATACACTATATTGAAAAAAGTCACCGGTCACCTAGAAGAGAAACACAACATAGCATTTATTGACATACATTACTACGCTGTCGTTCCACTTTTGGCCTTAATGTATGAACTGACCCTTCGAGACATGCTTTCGACAAGGTTTTGGAACACATCGATAGGTATGTGTTTCTATTCAGTACACAATGCTGCCACTAAATGATGCTTAGTAGTAGGCCTTGGTTCCAAACTTCTTATGCGGCGCTCTAATTCATCCCATAGGTGTTCTATGGGATTAAGAGCAGGGGTCTGACTGGCCAGTCCACACACTATTATCGTCAAACCACGCCGTAACAGTCTTTGCTTTATGGCTCGGTGCATTACCCTGCTGGTACCAACAAGGTTCGGTTCCATAGTATTGCCACAGAGTTGGTAGGGCATAATTTTCCAGAATACCGCGGTAGACTTGTAGGTTAACAGGTTTGTCCACGATAACCAATGCGCCGGGACCATACCACGAAAAACACCACCACATGAATACACTGGCAACTCCAAACTTGACGGTAGGAACAGTACACTGTGGCAAATAACGTTCCCCCGGCTACCGCCATGCTCACACACAGACATCAGACTGATGGATCGTATATCTGGATTCATCAGTCCATAGGACCCATTTCCATTGATCTACGGCCACCGATAAACGCTCTTTACACCATGCTAAAGAACGAGTAGCATTCCGAGTGGAGATGACAGGCTTGAGCAGCTGCACGACTACGGTGACCCATGGAATGAAGTTCTCTGCGAATGGACGTGTACATACCGAGATTCCAGCATTGTTACTCACCTGTACGTTGAGGTCTTGTGCAGTATTCCGTCGATTAGCTGTAACGACTATTCTGAAGCTTCAACGTCCTTTGTCACTGATTTTCTTTGGTTTACTGTTTTTGATTTTCTTACATCCAAAACAGTTAACTCTGGTATGTTTAAACGCCTCTCGATTTCTCTTATGGACAACCCACTAATATAACTCCCAACAATCTTTCCTTTCTGAAAGTCAGTTCTCTCCCGCCGCGGCATTTTCACTCAACCTCACAGTGCGATATGATCGCAATCAGCTTCAGGCTTGTTTTTATACCGTTTGCAGCTGTAACGCACATCTTAACAACACAGTGGATCCGTTCATTTGCTTTTGAAGGGTTGTTCAGTGACTTTTGTTAATATAGTGTATGTAATGCCATCACGAAATTAAAAGGCAACCTAACTCTAACGAAAGCGTTCACAAGGCGAAAATACCAGTAGATTGCATTCATTTAGACGCTAGTATTTCCATGGTACCAGTACCAGAGTGCTTCCAGTCCTCCCAGCAGAAGTTGCACATGCAATAAAGAACATGAAGCGGGGAAAAGCTCCAGGAGAAGATGGAATTACTGTAGACATCATACAAGAAGCAAGTGGAGAAATCGAAACAGTACTCGCCCAAATTTTCACTCGATGCCTTAATGAAGGGAAGATTCCTGAGGATTGGAACAACGCTACAATGATCCTGCTACATAAAAAAGGTCACATTGAGGATCTCAGGAACTACAGACCTATCAGTCTCCTCCCAGTGATTTATAAAATCTTCCCTAAAGTTCTTTCACACAGCTTGAAAGTAACACTGGACATGGCTCAACCGAAAGAACAAGTTGGATGCAGGAGTGGCTACAGCACAATAGATCATATCCACGTACTGAGAGAACTAATTGAAAGAGCGAGGGAATATGAACTTCCATTGTGCATGGCTTTTATCGATTATGAAAAAGCCTTTGATTCGGTGAAACCATTAGCAGTTACAATGGCTCTGAAATCCTGCTGCATTGAAGATGCGTACATTAATAATATTAATAACATCTATGAAAATGCAAGTGCAAAGATTCGGCTGTTTGAAAATGCAACACACATAAAAATTGAAAAAGGAGTGAGACGAGGTGACACCATATCTCCGAAGCTCTTTAATGCCACATTGGAAAATGTCTTTCAATCACTGAACTGGGAAAACAAAGGGATAAAGATTAATGGAGATTTTCTAACCCACCTTCGTTTTACTGATGACGTAGTCATTTTTGCAACTACCCCATCAGAGCTGCAGAGTATGATCCAGGAACTTGCTGACAAGAGTAAAGAAGTGGGATTAAAAATGAACTTTCAGAAGACAAAAGTGATGTTCAATGCTTTTACAAGAAATGAAGGTTTATCGATTGATGAAGAAAAACTGGAGATAACAGACACGTACGTTTATCTTGGACAGCAGATATCAAGTGAGGGTCACATTGATGAAGAAATTAATCGGCGTACAAAACTTGTCTGGAGAGCTTTTGGAAGAAACAGCATAATTTTCAAGAGCAATATGCCATTATGTCTTAAAAGAAAAGCGTTTGATCAATGCATCCTTCCAGTGCTTACGTATGGTGCAGAGACGTGGACCTTAACTAAAAGAGACATACAAAGGCTGCAGACAAGTCAAAAAGCATGGAGAGGTGCATGCTTGGTGTAACCAGGAGAGATAAGAAGAGGAACTCGTGGATCCGAAAAATGACAAGAGTGGAAGACATCATGATCAGAGTTAAATCCCTGAAATGGCAATGGGCTGGACATACTGCCAGAAGGACAGACCATCGATGGACAGCCGAAATTTTAGATTGGATTCCAAGGGACAGGAAAAGACCCAGAAGAAGACCATATGGAAAATGGGTGGATGAAATTCGAAAGTATGCGGGAGTGACGTGGAGGAGACTGGCACAAGACAGAACGTTGTGGAGGACACTTGGGGAGACCTTCGTCCAGCAGTGGATTGATAATGGTTGACAATGATGATGATGATGATTTCCATGCTAGACAGCGTTACTTTTTCCCATTTATTAATGACTCCTTACAATTCCCTTGTACCAGTCAACTGTTAATGCAAGTGAAGCTCTTAGCAAATTAAGGAATGCCCTGCTTTTGTCAGTAATAAGTTGCGTCGGATAACAGTTGTTTTACGGAATATGCTTGTTCCCAACTATTACCATAGCATGAAACTTCACTGCAAAACACTACAACAATCACTCATAAAGGCTTAGTACCAAAGTAAACATACTTCACCACAAAGCTCACTGAATTACTTTACATGAATTTCGGATAACTTCACTTCGTTACAACTTATAACGAAGTGAATTTCTCCGTCATTTTTATCCGCGCCGGGGTTCGAACCCGGGTCCACTCATTCCGGAATAAGTTGCTCTACCAATTGAGCTACGCGGACATTTTATTCTGATTCCTATCTGCCTTTATGTCGTGTGCGTCCTTCTGGCAGGTACGTCACATCTCCTGGTACGTTACATCATCTCCCTTATTTTTCTTTTTCTTTTTTTTTCGAAGTGCTGCTCATATTTTTCCTATCTCGCGGTGTGGAAATAACATCACACCAATGCGAGATTTTGAACGGTCGGGTCATCCGGATAGTTCGGGCGCCATTATAACGAAGTGAATTTCTCCTTCATTTTTGGTCTACGCCGGGATTCGAACCCGAGGCCGCTTATTCCGGAACAAGTCGCTCTACCAACTGAGCTACGCAGACATTTTATTCTGATTCCTATCTGCCTTTATGTCGTGTGCGTCCTTCTGGCAGGTACGTCACATCTCCTGGTACGTTACAAACTGTGTGGTAATTTAAAAATGAAATAACTTAATTAAGCAATAGGAATAATAACGGCCAGATGAAAGTCAAATAAATCGTACTTATTGAGTTTGCACGTTCATGCACGTTCGTGAAGAATAGTTACCATGGTAAACCCCATGCTTAGTCAATTAGCTTGGTAAAAAGACATGTAACCTAAAGCACAGTCATTTCTCTCTCTCTCTCTGTGAAAAGAGGAATTTGTCAGTGACGCAGATCAGATCCACGTCTCCTGGCTCCGTAGTGAGTTGCTCTTACCGATAACCTAAACCGACGGCATTTATTGCAACAGGTCTGTCGTCTTGACACGTGCTTCATCTATGTAGTACATCACATCTCTCTCTCTCTCTCTCTCTCTCTCTCTCTCTCTCTCAGCAAGATACAACGCATTCGTAATTAACAGTTTACACACTTCACAACGTCATGCTCAAAACAGCATGATCGTAACACATCGCCAACATCCAAAAAAGAAGTCAAGTAAGACTGCTAAAACAAAGAAGTGGTAAACATTTAGTGAGTGCGTGAGTGAATACTGAAATCAGCGTGAATTCGTGAATACCCACAAATCAAATCGTCCCAAATCGAATTTCCTCATACATTTCAAAACAGCAACTCTTATCAACAGTTTTAGAATATTAACTACTCTTTGACCAATTGTCAGGGTTGTCAAACACGAATTCATCGAGAGAGAAAAATGGGATGTTAAGAGTGCAAAATAGAAGACAGAAACTAAGATGGAATAATAATTAGGGTATACGTCACAGTTGAAGAGACAGTCCACGATAAATAAAATTAATAACGAAAGTGAATGCACAAAGATGAATGAGATAATTTAGTTGGCAAAATTAAATCGAGCATCAAACGCTCATCCATTCCATAATTGCCAGAATAAAATTGGGTGCCCAAGTGAAAAAACGCTCATTTGCAGGGAATGGAGAATTCAATGATATACTGTTAAACAAATTTGTGGAGTTTGCATTAAAAAGTGGGGCTGCACGAGCTTCACCATTTCCTGAGAAAAGATACATCATTGTGTGGTGCAAAGAAAACCCAATAACATGGTACAACTTTACACCACGTTATAATACAAGATTGCATCACATTATGGTTCAAGGTTTCACCATGTTATTGGGTTTTGTTTGCACCACGCAGCGGTGCATCGTTTCTTAGAAAGTGGTGCAGCTGGTGTAGCACCACTTTTTGGTGCAACCAACTGCAAAATTGGAGAGCTCCAAAATAGAGCGCTCGAATGGAAAGAGTTCTAAAGAGACTTCGTAATAAATATCACCTATTTATAGAACAAACTTCAAACTAAATCGACAGGTAAAATCACGTCTGAGAAATGCATGGGTTATGAATCGTGCATAGAACATACATGTGCAATAGAGAATTCGGGTCTAAAATTTCACTTACTGTATCATGATCAGAGTTAAATCCCTGAAATGGCAATGGGCTGGACATACTGCCAGAAGGAGAGACCATAGATGGACAGCCGAAATTTTAGATTGGATTCCAAGGGACAGGAAAAGACCCAGAAAAAGACCACATGGGAGATGGGTGGATGAAATTCCTAAATATGCGGGAGTGACATGGAGGAGACTGGCACAAGACAGACCGTTTTGGAGGAAACTTGGGGAGACCTTCGTCCAGCAGTGGATTGATAATGGTTGACAATGATGATGATGATGATATAAAAAAAATATGATCACTGAATTCCGAAGGGAAATTTGTGATCATGCAGAATAAGGACATCTACTTGCATACAGTGAGAAGTCAGATGCGTACTGAATATAAAGCAAAACGAAGTCATAAGATGCAAACACAGTACCTACAAAGGGAGCAAAGAGGGCGTTCACCCTTCCAGAATGGTCTCATTAGGGGCGTAGATCCACAGTCTGAGGGACGTAAAAAACAGAAATGTTCAACGCGTGAATAAGTTTTACCGGGAATTGTACTTTAAAAAGGAAGCTACACTCTTCTCTGTTTTGTCTTTTAGCCATGTACGGTATCCCTGCAGCTAACCAGGGTACAGAGAATCTATTCTGTGAAGTGTGGATCCTCTCATTTGCACACAAGTTTTTGCCCGAGATAGCGGAGAGAGGCATATAAAACACTACAAGGTCATGGAGAACCCCCCCCCTACCCGACCTTTCCGAATACACCTTAGAGATGAAGAACTGTGGATAAAGTTTAGTTTAAAGTGTAGTGACATCTCAACGAGTGACAGTTGTGGTAAGCCGTGGATAGGACAGTTGTGGTAAGCCGTGGATAGGACAGTTGTGGTAAGCCGTGGATTGGACAGTTGTAGTAAGCCATGGATAGGAATGTTGTGGTAAGCCTAGAGTAAGCCGTGGATTGGCCATTGAGGTATCCGAAGGCACTTCCCAGCTAAAATAATCCAATCCAACTAGGAGCATATTTATGCATGGCCCGCCTGGGTGTTCTAGGACTATGTTACCAAAGGATCTAACTTCCGAAAGTAGATGAAATTTTATCCCCGTATAGCAAGCTCGTATGGCTGCTGAAAAGTTCGTGGTGAATGTAATTTCAGACAAAAACTAGACGTGATTCAAAATATGTCTTATGTAGACCTGATTCAAAATATGTCGTTTTCAGGACGAATGCTGAGAAGAAGCTGGGCGATATGTACAAAGGAACTGATGTAAACTTTAAAATGACAGTATGGCTAAAAACGATTATACCCAAGTTTTTATTTAATCTTTCTGCAACGTTAAACCATACAATACTTTCAGTGGTGTTTCCTATTCTGCAGTGTCACGGTATAACTCGTGGAATCAAGCAGCATCACACCGATGGTCGAAGCACAAGTTGTCTAAAACATATGAATGAATGTAACACAATTCAAATAGCAACAACGAAATTTCGTAGAAAATACGTACCTATGCAATTCCGTGGTCCCGCAGAAAATGGAATATATGCAAAAGGATGTATTGAACTATAATTTTCGGGAAGGAATCGATCGGGATCAAATTTCTCTGGCTCTGGAAACGCCTTGGGATCACGATGAAGTGAATAAGTGAATACAACCAAAGTTGAGCCCTTTTTTATTTTAGTACCACCTAAAAATAAAACGAAGAGATATGTAAACGTCACTAAACAAAATCGCAGGTACGTACTCATTCTAATATGCAAACTACAGATTTCCCACCTGACATACACATAGCAAGAGCAATACGCTACTCTTTTATTGGATTCATAGGTCCCTTGGAATTCTCCGAATCAGTTTTACGTGTGTCAGCATGTTTTAAACATCTACCAAGAGCCTGCCGCATTTAAACATCAATACTGCAAACGAGGATAGCTGAGGAAACCAAATGCCTCCCAGGTGGCGCAGTGGTCTAAGCGATGGACTCAGATCATTCGTCCGAAGGGGTCCGGGTTCGAATCCCGGTGAGGCATGGATGTTGTGTTTGTCTTTCGGCACTGGCTCTCTCCCTTCCCTGGAACCAGTGACCCTAAATTAGGAACGGGCGACTGCTTATAGCCCATTGAGTTGCTCACGGTGGTCGTTAAACCTCCAATAAAAAAAAAAAAGTTATAATTGGTTGAAATATTGCGGGACTGTTTGTCAACTATGCTTAAGCAATCGCAATCTAAACCAGGACTCACTTCGGACGAATGATCAGAAGCCATCGGTTAGACCACTGCGCCACCGGGGCGGCATTTGTGAAAATTGCAATACCAAGAAAGAATCGCGCTCTTCAAATGAAATTTATATCACAGGTTCCTCATGTTACAGGAGGAGATAACTGATTACACTTGTAGAGCCATACAAGATTTTTTCGCATATCCTGCTAAGCCATCTCGTGCAACAATAACGGCCTGTGCAGGGCGTGGCGTCGCATGGCATAGGTTTTTGATATCGTCCTGCGAATAGTATTCCAAGCTGCTTTTTTGCGAAACCAGAGTTCATTTGTGATGACTCGTGAAGGCGCTTGACTGTCCAGTCGCGTAGCTACCATGTCCCAGTTATATTTGATTGGAGACATATCCGGCTAGCGTGTAGGGCAGGGAAGTAGCGGTATATGCCGTGAATGGAAAAGATCCTGGACATTGCGGGCCACATGTGGCCGAGCATTGCCCTGCTGGAATATAACGCCAGAACAACCCTGAAGGAAGGGTATAAGCTCTGTTTCTAAAAGGTCCTCGATGTATCGCTGGATGTAAGGGGTTGCCTCAATTCGTATCAGGTGAGTTCGCGAATTGAACCCAATGATGCCCCAAACCATGGCGCTTGGCATTGGACGGATAGACTCGACAGAAAGCACGACCAATCAGCGTTTCCATATCTGCCTGGGTTCTAGACCTCATTGCAACCTGAGGCGTCAGTGGCTGAGGGTCAAAGGAATGCGCAGCAATGGGTTGTTAGCAACCAGCCCTTTGTTAAACAGACGACGTCGAACTCGAACTGTGCTGGAGGACAAAGCCTGACACGTGACAGTTATCCACTGATGCACTAACACCGTGGATGTCACTGTGCGATTGGTCACTGCCATGCGGTAAAGATAGATATCTGTCATGTCGTACAGTCGTGCGATTTTAGAGACCATTTCCTGGATTTTTGTGTGTCTGACGCCCGGATTTTTGTGTGTCTACGCCACGTAATAGTGCCGTCAGTAGACAGTAGTCTACTGACGGCACGATTACTCTCTACTGACACCTCGACTACTGTCTACAGACCCCACGACTACTGTGTACTGATGCCACGACAACTGTCAGCTGACGCCACGACTACTGTCTACTGACGTCACGATAGTCTAACCACGTCACGATACTGTCTACTGACGCCACGACTACTGTCTATAGACTCCACGACTACTATCTACTGACGTCAAGATACTGTCTACTGACGTCACGATACTGTCTACTGACGCCACGACTGCTGTCTATAGACCCCACGACTACTATCTACTGACGCCACGACTACTGGCAACTGACGCCACGACTACTGTCTACTGACGCCATGTTCGCACTACTGCACTGGCATTTAATCCCATACGAGTGGCTATTTCGCGGTAAGAAAATCCATAATCGTAATTGATGGAATGAATATGGTGAAAATCTTAGAATAACATCATATTCTGACAGAATGATTTCCAAATAAAAGTTTAAATTTATACAGGGTAATTCAAAATGATTGCCCCGATTACAAATCAAATTCCTGGTTTATGAACGTAGATAGAGAGATCACATTGTTGCACAATACAGAAGGAAGTTTAGAATTTTGTTTCCATACCTTACAAATGTTCTATGTGACTCCCCTGGGTCACGCAGACAACATCTAAACGGTAATCCATTTCACGCTACACATTGTGAAGCATGTCCGTAGTCACGGATGCCAGTGCAAGCTGAATGCGCATCTTTAGTTCGTGCAGTGTTCTCGGCAAAGGTGGCACATACACATGGTCTTTGATATACCGCTATAAAAAGAAGTCACAAGGAGTAAGGTCCGGAGACCTGGGAGACCTAAAAAAAAGACCTTCGAAAACTCCTTTTCTGCTGCGGTCGCCATTTCTTCCTGCTGGCTTTGGCGCACGGGCAGCTCACTTTCCTACGTCACCATAGCAAAACAGCAGTAGGTTCCAATAAAATTCTCAACTTCTTTCTTTCTTGCTGTGTAGGGATATCAACTGCTTATTTATTTTCATAAACACGTAATTGTCATTTGTAATCGGGGCAATCATTTTGAAATACCTGGTATGTTACGTTAGTTAGCTTTGCCAGAAAGCGTATTAATGAGCATGTAATCTGAAATATCAAAGTATCTCCTACGGGTATTCTGAATCATGTATGTATGATAAATATTTCAGAATAGCACCGTATTCTGCTAGCGAAGTTCTCTTATCTTCATGGATTGTACAAATTACATTTGAGATAATGTATGACGATAAGTGTACAAGATGCAGTTATTTATTTCTTAAATGTAGGTACATATTGCGTAGAGTATGTACTTGCATCAATGTGTGGCTTTTGCGCTCTGTATGAAAAAAGCACTGGGGAGCGAGTTATACGAAAAAAAAAAAAAAAAAGAATAATATGATCGTGTACTTACAAATATTGGCATCTCTTTCAATTTGTCTTCCGAACATTGGAACTGATGGGTACAATCTCTGTGATTCCTGTTGTAAAGAAAAAAATGGTTTGTATCCAAACGTACTTTACAAAATATTTTCTTGAATTAAGCTGCTTAAGCTCTGTTAGCATTTTCATATTAGTAAATGATAGGGAAGTAATAAGAAATTCAGGATTAGGCCTGACCAAAATGAGAAATCTAATTGATTTCATAATTTAGATTATTGACACCGTGTGAAAGACAACACACGGAATATCATATTTACCAGAACTAATCTTGCATAATCGTGAAGTGTGACCTGATACGAGTATTTTATCAACGATTAGCCCATACCAAACTCGACGAAATGCTGCCTTGTAAGAAATGAGGTACTACAGAGGTAAAGCACGTGTCAAGACGACAAATCTGGAGCGGTACATTCCGTCCGTGTAGCTTAGTTGGGAGAGCAACTTACTCTGGCAAGAGGGGGCACGGATTTAATCCCATAGTTCGTAGTTCAATCCTCGGGTTCGATCGGACCTTGTCCGTGACGGGGATCGAATCTGCGCTCCCTCACACTGGAGTACGTAGCTCTCCAAACTAAGCTACACGGACGGAATGTATCTCTGAAGATTTGTCGTCTTGACACGTGTTTACCTCTGTAGAACGTCACAGCCCATAGATTTATTTTTTTTTTTGATTGGAGGTTTAACAACCACCGTGAGCAACTCAATGGGCTATAAGTAGTCGCCCGTCCCTAATTTAGGGTCACTGGTTCCAGGGAAGGGAGAGAGCCAGTGCCGTGACACAAACACAACATCCATGCCTGACCGGGATTCGAACCCGGACCCCTTACGGACGAATGATCAGAGGCCAGCGCCTTAGACCACTGCGCCACCGGGGCGGCATAGATTTTGTTGTGTTTATTTAGTGGAGAGAAGATTCCAGTACGCTAAAGAGCGACACCACCCCAAAGTAGACAGGCGTTTTTTTTTTCTTTTAGGTTTTTCCTTTTAAGAAATATAATAATGTTGTCAAACAGTTGCACTCGGCTGAAGCTGAACTGATAAATTCCAACACAGAGAAACTCATATCCATTCTGAGCTGGTAGTCATGACATCCTTCTTCGGGGAAAAAGGAGAAAATTTTGAGGACCTCCTTCACTTCCGCATAGATACTGGAGACCAAATGCTTAAAGGGCATTTTAGGACGCATGGATATAGAGAAAAATATACCCTCACAGAGTTCAAAATGATTTAATAAATAAATGTGGAACAATAATTCGTAAAGATATCGTGAAAGAGGCAAATAACTGTGAAGCATGTTCTTTACTTCCTGATGAAACATCTGATATTGGTGGCAAAAAACAGCTGTCACTAGGTATACGACATATCTTAGAGGCTGGCGTTAGAGGTTGGAAAGTAAAAGAAAACTTTCTTGACTTTGCTAAACTTGATGTGCTCCATGGTGAAGGTATTGCGAAAGTTTCTTTTGCAATTCACAAATATGATAGGCCTACATGTCAAAATTTATAGGCTTAGAGTTTGATGGCTGCCCACCAATGGCAAGCAAAATAAATTGGGGTCCATGAAAGAATAAGAAAGCAATATCCTAAACCAGTAAATTTACGCTGTGCATCAAACAGCTTAAATTTGGTTGTTAATGACCTCAACGTTCTGCAAGAAGTAGGAGCCGCCCCGGTGGCGCAGTGTTCTAAGGCGCTGGCCTCTGATCATTCGTCCGAAAGGGGTCCGGGTTCGAATCCCGGTGAGGCATGGATGTTGTGTTTGTCTAACGGCACTGGCTCTCTCCCTTCCCTGGAACCAGTGACCCTAAATTAGGGACGGGCGACTGCTTATAGCCCATTGAGTTGCTCACGGTGGTCGTTAAACCTCCAATCAAAAAAAAAAAAAAAAAAAAAAAAAAAAAAAAAAAAAAAAAAAAAAAGAAGTAGGAAATGCTACAGGAACAGTAAAACAAGTAATATGATTTTTAGACAGAACGTTTTGCGCAGAAAACAGGGTGATTAACATTCCCTCACTTTGTGAGACAAGATGGTCTGAGAAATACAATTCAATTCGTTTATTTTCAAGGAATTTTATGTCTATCAAGGAAGCCTTAAGTATATTTACATCTGATATTGATGTAAATCAAGAAACCCGTCCCACGTTTCCCAGTTGGACAACGCGACTTCTTCAATGATGTTTATTGTAAATTTGAAGATCATATCAAGATATTCGCCATACCTTGAACCAGCTGTAAATAAGTTTGAGGCAGCAGAGAACGATTTACATTCTGTACATAGGCATGTGAGAAATTATTTACCTGGGGTTTTCGAGAAACAAAGAGAACAATCGTAAAAAGAATTTACTGACATCTTCAGGGAAGTCAAAGACGTTTGTGAACATCTGGACGTTGATATCAAGATTTCAAGACGAGTTGGAAGCAAAATCATCGCTCGAACGTTGAAACATTTTCGCCTTCATTATTTCGGAATTTTTATCGATGTCTTATTTATTTTTTTATTATTGGAGGTTTAACGACCAGTTAGTGGTTCCAGGGAAGGGAGAGAGCCAGTGCCGTAAGACAAACACAACATCCATGCCTCACCGGGATTTGAACCCGGACCTCTTACGGATGAATGATCAGATGGCATTGCTTAGAACACTGCGCCACCGGGACGGCTATGATGTCGCAGTGGTCTAGGCGGCATCGATAACCGTCCCGGTGGCGCAGTGGTCTAAGCAATGGTCTCTGATCACTCGTCCGTAAGGGGTCCAGGTTCGAATCCCGTGGAAGGCATGGATGTTGTGTTTGTCTTACGGTACTGTCTCTCTCCCTTTCCTGGAACCTGACCCTAAATTAGGGACGGACGACTGCTTATAGTATTGAGTTGCTCACGGTGGTCGTTAAACCTCCAATCAGCAACAACAACAACAGTTATCGATGCCTTTAGATGTCTAAGTATGGGATGTATTTTCCATATACATTCCATTCTTGGACTCCTTAATATCATCGATCAAACTAGAATTGCGGAAAGCAATGAAACACATTTCAAAGCAAGTACACTGAAGAGCAATTGAATTAGAGATACCTGTCTGGTAGCGTGTAGCACCACCTTTCGCCCTGATGACGGCGGCAATTCGTCTCGTCATGGACTCGACAAAACACATGGACTCGACAAAACACCGCAAACGTTGGGAAGCCATACGGATCCACGACCCCTGAACAAGCTCCCACAGTTTACGAAGATTTGATGGACGGGGGTCAGAGCCTCAAAAATCTCTCTTGATGGCATCCCAGATGTGCTCGATGGGATTGAGGTCAGGTGACCTAGCTGACCAAGGAAGCGAGGTCACATCGGTGGAGTGTTCATCCATCCATTCGGATACAATTCGGCAGAGATAGCACGGCGCATTGTCTGTTGTAGGATAAGGTCCCCAGTGGGATGTTGAAGACGCACAAACGGGAGCAAATGGTCTTCCAGGATATCCTGGTAACGTTGATCTGTGAGGGACGATGTCACATGCACCAGGGGTCCCATTTCAGTCCACGTAAACAGTCCCCAGACGAGAATGCCACCCGCACCAGCTTGAGGAGTACCCTGCTGGCAAGAAGGATCCATCACTTCATGTGGTTTGCGCCGTACTCGTATCCTGCCATCCGCATGCACCAACGTGAATCTCGACTCATCACTCCAGGCAACATTTTCCCACATGTCTAGGGTCCAGTGGCAATGTTTCCGCGCCCATGCTAATCTTTGCACCCTGTGATGTGCGGTCAGCAGCGGTACCCTCGTGAGACGATGGCTTCTGTACCCCATAGCGAGGAGATAATTGTGGATGGTGTGGCTGCTTACACGTTTTTGTGCACCAGCGTTAAATTGCCGAGTGATTTTTTGCACTGTGGCCCGTCTATCCGCTATTATAATGCGAGCTAACCGACGATGACCTCGCTCATCCACACGCTGTTGTCCACGGCAGTTGGCACTTGCAGGGATGGTTTTACTGGATTCGATGTACTCACGGTACACCCGTGACACAGTGGCTCGTGAAAATCCCAGTGCCTGCACGACTTCCGAGATGGAGTGACCCAATCATCGGGCCCCGACAATTCGCCCACGATCAAATACGCCTAGGTCCTTCGTCTTACCCATACTGCGTCCGACTCTTACTGATTCGCGTCGCATCACACCTTATTTTGTCGGATCGCTGCATACGTCATGTCGTTTCCGTTTACAGGGCCGCCCACAGCGCCACATTTGCATAACGCCAGATGTCTCTAATTCAATTGCTCTTCAGTGTATACGGCATCCTGCTTCATTGAAAAAATTAACAAGAAAGATGACACCGAATTTTCGGTTGTAATGAGCACGTCTTTCCAATCCGTTCTGACGCGAATTAAGTTTAACAAAGCTATTCAAAGTCAATGGATCCGGTTTGAGAAACTATCAAACAGTTTCTACAATCCATAGATCTTCCAGAAATCGAAACATCTACTTAATTCCACCAGCAGCTATAAAGAATGTTACGAAAATTAATAAATGGCGTACCAAATGTTTCTCGTAGCACAAGGAAGGTAGCAGACACAAAGAGTTTTTCAAACCGAACAGTCAAAAGTAGAAATATAGGAGGAAACATTATATACAATCGTGGCCAAAAGTTCTGCACCAGTAGAGCGAAAGTCAATTTTAATGTTTGAAGTCAACTTATACAGCGTAATGGTAAAGTCAGAAATATATATTATATCCTATTTTAAAATAAATTTATGCTGAATTCAAAGGTTTTTACAGAATCTTATTATCAGTTATAGAAGTGAAGTTAAAAGCAAAAGTACAGCGTCTAGTCATAAAAAGCAAAAAATAGTGGAATTTGTGAAATTAGCGTACAGTGTATTTAACGTAAAATTATTGTACAGTACATTATTGAAACTTGCAGCACACTTGAAATAACTTACCAACAAACAAAATACGCTTCAATTGGATAACCAGGATGCCTTAGTAACAAAGTGCACCTTCTTGGCATGGAACTAATGAGTTTCACTCGTTGTCCATCGGTGATAATACTGTGCCATACGGCCCTTACAGACTCAATTAATGCTGCTTTAGATGTAGATCCTTGTTGATGGATCTTTTGCTTCAATCTCATCCACAGATTATCTATGGGATTAAGATCCCGTGACTGTGCCGGCCACTGAAGTTTCCTTATAACTTTTCCATTAAACCACTCGTCAGCCAACTTTGACCGATGACATGGCGCTTTATCGTCCTGAAAGATAAAGTTCCGCAAACCCATGTCTTGTGCAGATGGTGGCAGTTTGGACTGCAAAATAACTACATATATCGATCCATTCAAAGTGCCATCAACAATGTGCAGACGGCCTACACCAGTAGCTGAAATACAGGATTATAACACCACCTAATGTGAGTGCTTGATTGTTGGCTGGATGCAGCATGCCTTATGTCTTTCACCTGCCAGACGACGTGCATTATTATTCCCAATATTAGCGGAAATAGTAAAACTTGTTTCATCACTGAAAATAACTTTTTTCATTCATCGACCGTCCAATTCTTGTGTGCTTTGGCCCAAGCAATTCTTTTGAGTCGTTGTTGTTCAGCAAGGAAAGGTTTTCGTGCAGTCAGTCCATTTTGTTGTAGCCTACGAGGAACTGTACGTGCTGATGCAAAAAGGCCTACTTCATTCTTCCACTCATTTCTTAAATAAGTGGCTGTTTTAAACCTTGATTTTAAGGAACGACGAATTAACATGCGATCATCACGTTCAGTACACAGCCTTGGTCGAACGGCTCTTTTTCTGTTTCCCACACATCCAGTTTCTGCAACACTTTTAAAGGTGCGCAAGAGAGTGGAATGATCACAGCCACATTTAACAGCAATTTTACGACTACTGAATCCAAGTTCAAGCAAAGTAATCATTTTTGCCCTGGTTTAAAGAGGCAGGACTAATTTTCGAGTCTTTGACATTCCGAAATTCAAATATCACCAGGAATTCTGCATAAACTTCCGTCAACTGACTACAAGCAGCTGCGTTCTAAGTCGTATAACGAAGTAAATTTCTCCGTCAATTTTGGTCCACGCCGGGGATTGAACCCGAGTCCTCTTATTCCGAAATAAGTCGCTTTACCAACTGAGCTACGCAGACGTTCGTTCTCGCTGCTATCTGCCTTTATGTCGTGTGCGTCCTGCGGGGCCCGCACGTCACAGTCGGCAGAGTATTCTACATCCTTTTACAGATGGCTTAGTGGTTGGTGAGTCAGACTGTCAATGGAAGGTTTCCAGGTTCGATCATGGGCTGATCTTCTAGAGATGGTGTGATTTGCTAAGAATCGCTGAATATCCGCCGTGCATCTGTAACCGGGGATTCCATATTTATCAGAAGCGAGATTCTGTAGTCATTTTGCTTCATTTTCCGCCATTTTGATGGAAGCCCAACGAAATGCAAATAAAGTATTTCCTTTCCCACGCGTCGCAGCAAAGGGAGCCGCTGAGCAATTAAGAACATTGAGTTTTAAGTGTGAAGGAGTGGCTGCGCTTTCTTGTAAGTCGGACGAGGAGACAGTTTTTTGGAGGGGGTTTCTGACTCCGGGCATGAGAAGGACTCGGTGGCGAAACGTCGAAAGAGAAGCGATAAACTTTTAGGAGGCTCTGAGAAAAAACCTCGGGGGTTTTGGGCAGAGGTCGACGAAGCAAGAGAGTTTTAGCGGGGGTGCAGTACTCTTCGGGACGAAAGGGACGGAGGAAGGAATAGTTTTGATTGGCCGGAATGAGAGAGAGAAGGATTTTCGGCAGTGTAGAATACTGAGAGAGAACGGAAGGAATGAAAGCACGAAAAGGACAGAAGCTTGGTGACATTCCCCGTATGACCTGAATAAGCGTTTTCCTCACTGCAAAATTTAGCCTCAGTCGATTCACTGTATTGCTTTTATCTGCTCCAGTTGGCAGAATTACGGATTAAACCACCTATACCGAACTTACTGCAAAGGAAGGATCAACGAACCCTCTACACAGGGTGCTGTGATAGATATCAGCACCAAGCCCTGTAACACATCGGACGAGTACGTTAAATGGTGGCCCCAGGGTTGGAACCCCCGTTTACGTTAGGTAGCCATTCCTACTCCCCCGGACTTTCTCTCACTCCCCTATGAGCAACATCGTACTTGTACGGTGGCGCCATCTACTGTGATATCTCTCACTTACAAACTGTGCTCTCAAAGTCGCTATACTTGCACTCCCTCCTTCCGTTTCTGTGCCTTGCCCAAAAGGCGAACCCGCTGTAGGCGGTTGGGGCCTAAACCTTCTCTATCGACGGAAGTCCTACATGAAATTGCCTGGGTGTCGGTCTCTACATCCTTTTATATCTAACTCGCGGACGTCGGAGAAAGCTATTGTGGATTAGAGGGGCGCGAAAGCTTTTTCAGAAAAGGATTCGTGTTTCCTCACTAGCACATTTTTGATTGTAACTTCACTTCTATTACTGGTAATAACATTCTGTATAAACATTTGAATTCAGCGTAACATTTCCTTTAAAATGTTAAACAATATGTATTTCTGACTTTAGTGCTACCCTGTATAAGTTGACTTCAAACATCAACAAGTTAGTAAAATCATGCAATGCATTGATTATAATACGCTTTCCAACATACCAGAAATCATTACTCAAGTTATTACTCAAGTTATGAGGATAATGGCTGTGGAATAAATCTCGCTCATGTGTCCTGACCTTTTATCCCATTTCGATGATATTCAACAGAACCGGTTCAGTATACCTCCGAAATAACATGAAAAATTTTGTGGAAATAGAAGCGTTTTTACGTAAGTTATGATGCATAAGGGCTATGGAATAGATCCCGCTCCTGTGTCCTAACCTTTGACCTCATTTCGCCCATTAGCAGTAGGATTCGTCCCCATGCAGGCCCTACAACATACTAACATTTCATCCAAATCGAAGCATTTTTACGTAAGTTATGACGCATAATGGCGATGGAAGTGATTCCGCTCCTATGTCCTGACCTTTGATCCCATTTCGCCCATTTTCAATAGGGTTTGTCCCCAGGTGGTCTCATTACCACATACTAAAATTTCATCGAAAACGAACCTTTTTTGCGTTAGTTATGACGCATAAGAGCAGTGGAATGGATCCCGCTCTATTGTCCTGACCTTTGACCCCATTTCGTTCACTTTCAACAGGGTTTTTTCCCAGGTGGTCCCCTACAACATACTAAAATTTCATCGAAATCGAACGATTGTTATGCGAGTTATCGTGCGGACGGTCATACGCACAGAACGCGTGACGTAATGAGGTAGATGGGAATCGCGACCATCTGCTCCAAAGAGTGAACGTCATAAAACTTTAATAGGATCCACACACAACGCGTGACGTAATGAGACAGATGGCGTGGCCGCGCGTCATGATCTCAATCGCGAGCTTGTGACGTCATAAGATTTCTAAGCATGGGTAGCATTAATGGAGCGACGCCATAACACTTAAAACGTGGTAATTCGGGGTGGTTATTTAACCCACTAAACGAATTTTCCTAAAGTTGAAATCAAGCTACATCCCCTGCAGATGGATTGGAGTCCCGTTAACAATCCGCCTTCCCTTTGGAAAGCTCCCATGTGCACCACTGCATACATCGGCGCCTGCAGGAAATTTTTCAAGGGGGGGGGAGGTCAAGTGTAATTAATTAAGGTTTGGCTAATATGTGTAGAAAACAGTAATTCGTGAAAATGAAAGATTAATACTATTACTATTACTACTATACTTACTACACTAGAACACTATTATTATTATTATTATTATTATTATCAATTGAGCTGCTCTTGAAGAAAGTGTATGTTAGTAATAGTCATGTATTATCAGGTACATTGGTAACTGTTTTCAAAATAATGAACAGTGTCGAGCAGGGCCACGCCAAGCCTTTTAAGTTCAGCACACACCACCCTTAGCGGAACTTCTTTGTGGGTACTTCCTTACGGTTTGCTAGTTTTTCAGCTTTCACGTTATCTTTTCCCAATTCCAAAGTTCCAATAATATTGGGATATTAAATTAAACACCCCAAACTCCATCTTTCCTTGTGATCCAGTTCTGTAATTGTAAAAAAAAAGTAATAAATAAAATAAAATAAAATAAAATAAAATAAAGGGAAAAATAATTCTACAGACGGGTACCCATAATACCTTCAAGTTAGAACTGAAGAACAGGTTCTCTGCTTTAGAAGGCCTAACATCGGAAGAAGTGGACATCTCTGAAGTTAACAGAAAAGTAACCAAAGCTCTTATGGAAACAGCAACAAAATTAGCTGGGTCTAAGAACAAGTTGCATGTGAACAAATTATCAGGAAAAACCAAAATGTTGATGCAAAAAAGAAGAGAGATGAGGACAACTAAAGAAGATGTGACTTCCAAAGTGGAATATATAGAGCTATGCAAGACAGTAAGAAAAAGTATCACTGAAGACGTAAGGAAATTCAACTGTGAACTAGTGAGGAAAGCAATTGAAAACAACCAAAGCCTAAAAGATAGCAAAGGGACATCTCAGTAAGGGAAGAAAACAGATTATGGCACTGAGAAAAGAAGATGGTTCTATAACAAGAAATAGAGGCGAAATTTTGACAAGAGTGAAAGATTTCTACTCCAAATTATATGAAAGGGATGATATATGCACTCCAGACATCATGAAAGATACCAGTACCAGAGTTCCTCCAGTCCTTCCAGCAGAAGTTGCACATGCAATCAAGAACATGAAGCGAGGAAAAGCTCCAGGAGAAGATGGAATTACTGTAGACATCATACAAGAAGCAAGTGGAGAAATCGAAACAGTACTCGCCCAAATTTTCACTCGATGCCTTAATGAAGGAAAGATTCCTGAGGATTGGAACACCGCTACAATGATCCTGCTACATAAGAAAGGTGACATTGAGGATCTCGGAAACTACAGACCTATCAGCCTCCTATCAGTAGTTTATAAAATCTTCACTAAAGTTCTTTCACACCGCTTGAAGGTAACACTGGACATGGCTCAACCGAGAGAACAAGCTGGATTCAGGAGTGGCTACAGCACAATAGATCATATCCACGTGCTGAGAGAACTAATTGAAAGAGCGAGGGAATATGAACTTCCATTGTGCATGGCTTTTATCGATTATGAAAAAGCCTTTGATTCGGGTGAAACCATCAGCAGTTACAATGGCTCTGAAAACCTGCGGTATTGAAGATGCATACATTAATATTATTAATAACATCTATGAAAATGCAAGTGCAAAGATTAGGCTATTTGAAAATACAACACACGTAAAAATTGGGAAGGGAGTGAGACAAGGTGACACCATATCTCCGAAGCTCTTTAATGCCACATTGGAGGGTGTTTTTCAGTCACTGAGCTGGGAAAACAAGGGGATAAAGATTAATGGAGATTATCTAACCCACCTTCGTTTTGCTGATGACGTAGTCATTTTTGCAACTACCCCATCAGAGCTGCAGAGTATGATCCAGGAACTTGCTGACAAGAGTAAAGAAGTGGGATTAAAAATGAACTTTCAGAAGACAAAAGTGATGTTCAATGCTTTTACAAGAAATGAAGATTTATCGATTGATGGAGAAAAGCTGGAGATAACAGACACGTACGTTTATCTTGGACAGCAGATATCAAGTGAGGGTCGCATTGATGAAGAAATTAATCGGCGTACAAAACTTGCCTGGAGAGCGTTTGGAAGAAACAGCATAATTTTCAAGAGCAATATGCCATTATGTCTTAAAAGAAAAGTGTTTGATCAATGCATCCTTCCAGTGCTTACGTATGGTGCGGAGACGTGGACCTTAACTAAAAGAGACATACAAAGGCTGCAGACAACTCAAAGGAGAATGGAGAGGTGCATGCTTGGTGTAACCAGGAGAGATAAGAAGAGGAACTCGTGGATCCGAAAAATGACAAGAGTGGAAGACATCATGATCAGAGTTAAATCCCTGAAATGGCAATGGGCTGGACATACTGCCAGAAGGACAGATCATCGATGGACAGCCGAAATTTTAGATTGGATTCCAAGGGACAGGAAAAGACCCAGAAGAAGACCACATGGGAGATGGGTGGATGAAATTCGAAAGTATGCAGGGGTGACATGGAGGAGACTGGCACAAGACAGACCGTTGTGGAGGAAACTTGGGGAGACCTTCGTCCAGCAGTGGATTGATAATGGTTGACAATGATGATGATGATGACTACTATATACTATTAGTAATAATAATCCGACTAGAAAGACGCAGCTACTCCTAAAGCACGAATTTAGCAGCTGAAAAATTGGAGAACACCGTGGCAGATGTAATGTTCTACAGCCTGACCCGAACGGACGTGCCGCCACCTATTGCTTAAATTGTTTTTTAAAAGCTTCCGAGTACATACTTAACGTTAAACAAATTTAGATTAAGATCCATTTTTTTTCTTAATAGATTCAGATCCATTGTTTTTCTTAATAGATTCAGATCCATTGTTTTTCAAAATAATAGATCTCATCGCAGATACAGACAGTTAAATAATTCTTTCGTTTTAACAATAGCGGTACTAACATTTGCTCATCATTTAATTTATTATTACAAACTTTCTTTTTATTGAAATTGCAATTTAATTTATTTTTCTGGATCATTAGTAGTATTTTGTGCTTCAAATACTAGCATATTTCACATCTTTAAAGTTTAGTCATGCAAATATGTTTCCTGCGGTCCAACAAGTTCCATTCTTAATTTGAAATGAAGCAAGTTCAGTTATTCACATGGACTGAGGACAGAATGTCGTGCCATCTGTCGGTTACATTTGTTGCTAAAAGCACCTCATGATCTTGGAAACAAATATTCCGGCTGATACTTGCAAGAATATCATTCCCAAATCAACCGTCACAGGCAGTTTAAGATATTTTGGAGCCTCTCAGTATACATAGAAAGGAGCCCATTTATATTTGGGGCCCCTCAATATACGTATATATTTTGAAGCCTCTCAACGTAAAAAGTCAGAGAGACATTACCAAACCTGCACTACGATTACGCAATGTTAGATTTCCTGTTAAACCAAAGCATGGTAATTGGAAAACCCGAATGCTCAGCGCTAAAAATGCTACTGCAATTTGCTAATTACTCACCTTAAAATTTTACTTATTTTGGTTTCTAGTGCTGCAAATGTCGCCTCCAATTTTTCGACATCCAAAGAATGAGCAGCTTGTCTTTTAATTGCGATTAGTGCAATCCATCAGTCTGTTTTGGTTCAGTGTGAACTGTGAACCTTAAATAATAAATGACTTTTCACAAGTTCGACTTCAGAAAAACTTCTTTCTGCTGAAGTTACATTGTGAACAAATTCCTAAAATTTCCAAGCCATTTTCTGTGACTCTTTTCGTGAATTAATGAAGCATATTCCTGATACAAACTTTTTCGTAAAATGACGGAAAAAAAATGAGTTTCGCGAATCTTTCGAACGCTAGAAAAAATCTGAATCTCCAGAAATCTCAATTCCTTTCGTACATTAACGGAAAAATTCTGTTCTCCCGTTTACGTATCCAAATTACGGGAAATTTCCTGTAATAGGAGAGATTTGCGGCAATATTCTCGAGGTTTGATTTACTATTAAATTTCAGTCGCCTGTCGGATGACCTCATTTTGAAGTTCTGTAGTGAGATTGGATATTGTGGATAGCATATCGCATGAAATTTTGATTATTAATTTAGATTGAGATCGGAGCTACATACGCAGCAGGAAATTCGTAATTTTGTATGTATCAGTCTGTAGAGTGCTTAAACGACAGGGGGGGGGTCACGGGGTCACTTGAACCCCTATAGAATTATTTCTCCCTTTATTTTATTTTATTTTATTTTATTTTATTTTATTTATTACTTTTTTTTTACAATCACAGAACTGGACCACAAGGTTATTACGGCATAGGATATTTCTTCCCTTCTTCCCCATTTTGTGCAACAGCTACATTGTATTACCGTGAGAAACCTGGTATTTAAATTATTGTACAGTGTATCAGTCTGTGGAGTGCTTAAAACAAAAGCTATTATAGCTATGAAGAGTAAATTTTATATTTAGGAGTTTTTTAAAATAATACCACACGGTCGAGTCACATTATTGTGACCACTAGCTAATATCCACAGTAACCGCCGTGTGCAGCGCGGATAACAGCTAGATGGGCTGGAAGTGACTCTGAAACGTGTACGCAGGTATTGGAGCCATGCTGAATGCAGTGCATCAGACAGGGTGCGTGGTGGAGGACCCATAAAGTGAACAACACGTTCGAAGTGGTCCGACATATGCACTATTGGGTTTCAGTCTGGGGAATTAGGGGGCCGGGAAAGTACATTGAAGTCTTCATCGTACTCTTCCAACCACTCTCGGACATTTCTAGTTGTGTCACACGTCCCATTGTCGTGCTGGAAGATCCCATCTGCCACAGGGGAAAAAATCAGCATGAATGGGTTTTCGTAGTCTGCAAGGTTGAATTCTTAACCAATTCGGACCATACTGCTTTCTACAGGTATGAGTGGACCCAGGAAATGCCACTAAAACATTGCCCAGACCATAGCGCTGCACCCACCAGTTTGTGTTCTTCCAGCAATAGCTGAAGAGTGTTTGTTCTCCAATTTTTCTCGCCTTATACGCCAATGTCCGTCCGTTTGATGAAGCAGAAAACATGACTCACCGGAAAAGTCAATCCTTTGCCAATCAGCGGAGATCCAATTCCAATACTGCCCTGCAAATGTAAGCCTTTTCTTCCGATGTACCTTCGTTAGCATAGGTGCAGTGACCATCTGTCTGCATCGGAGCTCCATATGCAGCAGGGTTCGCTGAACTGTCCTTTTAAATACACTTCCGGCAGCCCCCGGGTTCATTCGGCCCGTGTGTTGCTCCACTGTAGCGTGCCAATTGGCCCTCACGCACCTTCGCAACCGACGTTCACCTTTCACATCAATGGCACGTAGTGCTTCGCAGTTTCCACATCGCTTATTCGCAATGATTCCATTTCTCTAATCATGATACTCTTTAACCACAGGAGCACGCGAACAGTTCACAAACTGCGCTGTTTCAGAAATACTGCCAGCCTTGGCTCAAAAGCCGGTAATCACCCCTTTATGCAAATCTGAAAAAATCTCTCTTTTTATCCAAGACAGCAACGAGTGATATTTTTTCGGAATGGCTACAGCACACGTTATATGCCCTCCAAGCCAGCTCACGACACGTGCCTTCTTTCATTGGCTACGCGCTGTTGACGTCAAAAGTAGGAGGTGGTCACAATAATGTTTCTCGACAGTGTATAAACCAGTACATTTCCCCTTTTCTTAAAGATAATCGAAAGTACTTGCCAGTTTAACATGATTTCAAATTCCAAAGCATTTTGTTCCTTCGAAAAATCACGATGCAAAAAAGGACGTAATTTGTAATAAATCGCCCCACAGAAAAAATAAAATTATTACAAACCTATTCAGAAAAATAATAAGTTCCAACAGAAAATAAAATGAGAAATTCACCCATATTAATAACAAAAAACATTTAATCTTCGCGAGATTAGAGTTCTAACTTATGACTGCACGTTATAATATTTCTAGCTCAACGGCAGCATGCGCACCTTCAGTTGAAAAGGTGCTTGGTTTCAAACCAACCAGCGGCAAAGGTAAACCATTCCTACAATATAAGGGCAGTGTCGAAGATTTTGGTAAACGATTCGTATAAGGTTAGTATCGAAGATTTTGCAAAATTTCTGCATAAATGCACAAAAACTCGAAATGAACTTTTATGAAGAGGCAGCAGAGTAACCGGGGAGGCAATTCTTTTCTTTTGCCAAAAATGAAAAAAAAAAAAAATTGAATAATACTTGTAAATTGTTAATGTCGTCATTTGTTCACTGCGTTCAATTTTTCTTCACCCCTTCCATTGTTTTGCTCGTCCCTAATATTTGGGTCAGCTGGCCCGGGGAGGGAGCAGCCAGTGCCATGGGACGAACGCACCACCCAAACGATACACCATGTGCTCAGTCCTACCGGAAGGAGCCGTAGGACGCAACATCGCTACCGGGCAGGAATTTTTTTTTCATTTGACTAAACTTAAAAAAAAAAAAAAAAAGGAATTGAATGCTACTTTTAAATTGTTAATGTTGTCATTTGTTCATTTTGTTCTGTATTTCTTCCCCCTTTACTTTGTTTTTGTTCGTAAGTAAAATGAAAACGGAACATCAATACTTAGCTTAACCGAAGCTACGAACAATTTCGAAAACTGTGGGCTGGGGAGTCCAGAATTTTAATCAATTTGGTAGGAATGACATAGGAAGAACTCAAGACCATGAGTTATAAATTACTTACATATCTTACCCATTCTAGCGTCCAAGGTACAGCAGATCGAGCAGCTTAATCCAGGCCAGTAGCAGAAAAAAACACATAATCACAACACTCAGTTGTAGGAGAAATGAGCACTTTCGCTGAGTCGAAAGAAGTAATCCAACGGGATTTCTTGAGAAGAAAGCAATGTGAAAAAAAAAACAAAAAAAAAACGTGTGTGTTATCCAGCAGAAATCCTTTCGCGATTGAAGGAGAAACAGATCGCGGAGAATAATTGCGTCACAAATCTTTAGGCCACTACAAATTTTAAGACGGAGATAACCTTAGTGATAAAGCATGGTATACTTTTGTTAAAACCTCTTGGAAAACATAGCAAATCTTCTTCGGCACGAAAGTTTTGCTTCTTTAACTCTTCAGAAAGAAGACGTCGACGAAGCTTGGTTCATATGGGGAGAGGGAAACGCGGTGGAAAAAATATTGTGTAGATCATCGTTGAATAGAACAAAGCCAGGCGAAACAGTCGATAATCGCCGGCGCTCTCGAGAGGACTTCACTCGCCGGCAGCTGGACGAAAACAGGAAACTAGACGATAGGAATTTGACCGGGAAAGTGTGGGAGGTTCACAAGGATGCTCACGAGTAAAGGCATATTTACAGAGAAGGGGAAGGGGGTCCCATGGGGCCTCCCCCCAAAGTGTTTCATTTTTGGTAAAATTGCCACTTTCATTAGAAAACAAATGCTTTAATTTATTAAGAAAAATGCATAAACCTACATTACAAATAATGCTTTGATTTTTCTTCTATTTTTCATTAACAATTATTTTGTTCTGGTGGATTTCAAAAACCACAATTTTTCGTTCCCACACCCCCACCCCATCGAAAAAAATTCTATATACGCTCATGTCCAGATGTTCCCTTGATTTTGCGGGAAAAGTGGGCCGAGCGGTTGACTTTGCGTACAGGAAGGGTGTTTGAAGTACATATAACAGTGTTGACGATCACTTCAGCTTCAGCCACAGCGTGCTTTTAAAACAGTCATCCGTTACACGTTCTTTTAAATAATCATTTCATTCGTCCGAAAGAGGTCCGGGTTCAAATACCGGTGAGGCATGGATGTTGTGTTTGTCTTACGGCACTGGCTCTCTCCCTTCCCTTGATCCAGTGGCCCTAAGTTAGGGACGGGCGAATTCCCATAGTCCACTGAGTTGCTCACGGTGGTCGATAAACCTCCAATCCCAAATAATAATAAAAAATAATAATCATTTTCTACATTTCCACTTTGGTCGGTATAATCACTTCAGATTTTTACATTAATGATTATTATTTTTAAATATACCAAATCATGATGGAACATATACATTTATATGATTTCAGTTTTAGCAGTAAAATAAAAATAATAAAAAAACATGTTTAATTCGTTTTATAACTATCTCCAGAAGTATCGAGAATGAAATGTGTAATGCATCATAGGTTGCATCGAAATTATACCTCAATGGCATGAAACCTACTTTCCCGTCTTAGGGGGTCAGCGTCATTTTCTTGTAGGACTTCCGTCCACAGGTAGTAGAGTTTAGGTCCCAGCCACCTACAGCGAGATCGCCTTTTGGACAGGACACAGAAACGGAAGGAATGAGAGCAAGTCTAGCGACTTTGACAGAACAGTTTGTAGTGAGATTAGAGTACAGTAGATGGCGCCACCGTACAAGTACGATATTGCACATAGAGGGGTGAGAGAATTTCAGGTGCGGTATAGGAAAAGATACTCATTTAACCGGTGGGTCCAGCCTGGGGGCCGTCACTTTATGGGCTCGTCCGATATTCAGCGATTGTTAGTAAATCACACCATCTCTGAAAGATCAGCATAGGCTTGAACCCGGGGACCCAGCATCGACAGTCTGAAACACTAACCACTAAGCCATCCGCGGCTTGACGTCACAAAACTGTCGGCTCGACTTCCGGGTATTTTGAAAGTACCCGAGGTGGTCTCTCTCCATGCTTTTTAATGGCTGCTGCTGCTGTAAATAGAGTTACAAAAACTGTTCTTTCTGACAAAGTTTGTCATCTTAATGTGGTGGAAAAGTTACAAAGGAAATTTCTGTGTTGATTTCCGCCGTCTTTACACGATCATTATTCTAAAATCAGATTCAAATAAACACATTTGACTGTTTAGATGATTTATTGAATTCATATAGAAGACATTAGAACTTTTACCTTGGAAAACGGTGCTTAATGAGTTATAACATGTAGAGACTTACACCAATTATTTCCTTCAAACATAGTTTTTAATACGTTGCTTCACACGTAATATATTTATCGATGTTAACAAACCATTCACGAGATATGATGTCCATCACGAGCAGGTCACAATATCAAGAAAACCACATAACATTAATGTATTTAAATCATGCTCAGTTCCATTCTGTTAATAACATCTGAAGATGGGTCCGTTGCGGGCCTGGAAGTTCTAATGTCTTATATGAATTCAATAACTCACCTAAGCAGTCAAATGTGTTTATTTGAATCTGATTTTAGAATAATGATCGTGTAAAGACTGCGGAAATCAACACAGAAATTCAACGTAAACACGAAATCAACATTTACGTAGTTACGAAGGAAAGCTTAGAAACAATGGCCTAGAAGATACATATGACGTATACCTGAAAGATATTTTTATCGTCTGGAAGTTTGTGTTGCTACGGATCTCCCTGATCTGAACTATCGCGATATTTATAACTATTTAATAGGCAGTTTTTTGTGTTATACCGAAAAAGCTCTAAAAGCTTATAAAAGCCTTGATGCATATAAATATTTTACCAATGGGTGGGTTAGAAATGTATTAATTCTGAAGACTAAAAACGAAATATTTCTTACCCAGTGTAAGGTAAGTTGTTACATTTCTGACTGGTTCCAGTGTGTATTGCAATTTAAAAAAAAAGAAAATACCGACTTGTCATATCCCAAAAAAACGGCTATTTTTTCACTAAAAAAAAAAAAAAAAAAAAAAAAAAAAAATTATCCGGGAAAACGGACGACACAATAATGTATGACATCTCCCTTTAATTCTATGTGGACGTATATCCTTACATTTCGGTTCTGAAAAAAGGCATCTGTTTCAGTATTTAGAAATCAGTAACAGTACAAAATCATGAAAGTTGACGAAACTTAACAATTTCAGATTCGATAGCAAAGTTAATCCGTCGTGCATTCAGAGCATTTTAAACAGAATAACACGGATTTACGTAAAAACTTGAAAATAATACATAAGAGTGAGCAAGAAAATGTACCGATAAAAATTCGACTATTAAGTAGTAAAATAGGCAGATTTATGATACCTGAAATGAAGTGTTTACTGCAGATCATGTCGGCGTGGGAGACCATGCCTTCCGATTTACGGCTATTTTCCATATAATCATGCGTTTTTCTACCGTTGAAGAGCGATAAAAGGAAATTCTACTGCCTTACTCGTACTTTGAGAAGCACCCATACACCACACAACTTTTAACCATTTCTAAAACTTCAGACAATCGAGTGACAGAGGGTCCAGAAATCGCTTCCCCATGTTAATCCTATGGGAACCTTAGCAGCCGAACTTTCTCTTAACCACCCGGAAGAAACCGTGACGTCAAAAATGACGTTGGTGCAAAGGCTCTATATCTATAGTCAAAGGGATGGCGCTTCCCGTTGATACCTTGCAGTCCCGTTGGGCGCGTTCTTAATCGGATGATTCTATAAGTGTCCGCAAATTCCACTGCTCGCCCGTTTTTGTCCGTAAAATCCACGATTTTCCAAATGTCAGCAAAATCCACGTCCACAAATTTCACGCCACCGCGCAGAAAGTCTTAGCACGGGCGTCGCTATGCTACAGGGCTCGAAAAAATAACAATTTTTTTTTGTTTATGCTTTCCAAAGCTGAAAAAAAAAAAATTGAATCAGGGATAAATTCGCGTCCTGGGTTTCGGGATCAAGATTCCGCCCTGACACGAAGTTATAACTTTTACAAATACTGATTTATTAGCTGAAATACAGGCTGACTGGAAAACGTTTTGAGATATTTCTTAATAATGCACTGCAACTGAGCTCGGATATTTTAGTATTATTTCAAGCCGATTTGCTTAGAATGTAATGAACATTTCATTTCGGCATTTAATATGACCATAGGCGCCCATGTGGTGAGCAGAGTACTGGAAATCTGACTACGCCATTTCTTTTCTGAGAAGGTACTAAAAAGATTTTCGTGATAGCACTTAATCTGATTGCTAGTTTTCCTGTTGAACTTGTGGATACATGCAGCAAAAATTGGAATCAGTGTTGGGAATTCACAGTGGAAAGTAATAATATTGAATTTTTTCATTGAATGTTGGTACATGACGTACGTAATACGTACAGTATCGAAAAGCATGAGAGGTGAAGGAATGAAAAATGGTACCATCCTCTGCAGCAGTCAATCACAGTTGAACGAAGATCTTCCAAAACTTTCTCTTAGCCTATTTTCCCCTTCTTAATAACCGATTGAATGACCATGGAATTTCGTAGCACATGAAACATATGTGGCCAAAAGACGCATGACTGAAATATTTTTTTTCTTATCATCCCAACAAGCTGCCTCATTTCATTTCCCTTTTATGTCATCATCATCATCATTGTCAACCATTATCAATCCACTGCTGGACGAAGGTCTCCCCAAGTTTCCTCCACAACGGTCTGTCTTGTGCCAGTCTCCTCCATGTCACTCCCGCACATTTACGAATTTCATCCACCCATCTCCCATGTGGTCTTCTTCTGGGTCTTTTCCTGTCCCTTGGAATCCAATCTAAATTTTCGGCTGTCCATCTATGGTCTGTCCTTCTGGCAGTATGTCCAGCCCATTGCCATTTCAGGGATTTAACTCTGATCATGATGTCTTCCACTCTCGTCATTTTTCGGATCCACGAGTTCCTCTTCTTATCTCTCCTGGTTATACCAAGCATGCACCTTTCCATGCTTCTTTGAGTTGTCTGCAGCCTTTGTATGTCTCTTTTAGTTAAGGTCCACGTCTCTGCACCATACGTAAGCACTGGAAGGATGCATTGATCAAACACTTTTCTTTTAAGACATAATGGCATATTGCTCTTGAAAATTATGCTGTTTCTTCCAAAAGCTCTCCAGGCAAGTTTTGTACGCCGATTAATTTCTTCGTCAATGTGACCCTCACTTGATATCTGCTGTGCAAGATAAACATACGTATCTGTTATCTCCAGTTTTTCTCCATCAATCGATAAATCTTCATTTCTTGTAAAAGCATTGAACATCACTTTTGTCTTCTGAAAGTTCATTTTTAATCCCACTTCTTTACTCTTGTCAGCAAGTTCCTGGATCATGCTCTGTAGCTCTGATGGGGTAGTTGCAAAAATGACTATGTCATCAGCAAAACGAAGGTGGGTTAGATAATCTCCATTAATCTTTATCCCTTTGTTTTCCCAGTTCAGTGATTGAAAGACATTTTCCAATGTGGCATTAAAGAGCTTCGGAGATATGGTGTCACCTTGTCTCACTCCCTTTCCAATTTTTATGTGTGTTGTATTTTCAAACAGCCGAATCTTTGCACTTGCATTTTCATAGATGTTATTAATAATATTAATGTATGCATCTTCAATACCGCAGGATTTCAGAGCCGTGGTAACTGCTGATGGTTTCACCGAATCAAAGGCTTTTTCATAATCGATAAAAGCCATGCACAATGGAAGTTCATATTCCCTCGCTCTTTCAATTAGTTCTCTCAGTACGTGGATATGATCTATTGTGCTGTAGCCACTCCGGAATCCAGCTTGTTCTCTCGGTTGAGCCATGTCCAGTGTTACCTTCAAGCGGTGTGAAAGAACTTTAGTGAAGATTTTATAAACCACTGATAGGAGGCTGATAGGTCTGTAGTTCCTGAGATCCTCAATGTCACCTTTTTTATGTAGCAGGATCATTGTAGCATTGTTCCAATCCTCAGGAATCTTCCCTTCATTAAGGCATCGAGTGAAAATTTGGGCGAGTACTGTTTCCATTTCTCCACTTGCTTCTTGTATGATGTCTACAGTAATTCCATCTTCTCCTGGAGCTTTCCCCCGCTTCATGTTCTTGATTGCATGAGCAACTTCTGCTGGGAGGACTGGAAGAACTCTGGTACCTTTCATGATGTCTGGAGTACATGTATCATCCCTTTCATATAATTTGGAGTAGAAATCTTTCACTCTTGTCAAAATTTCGCCTCTATTTCTTGTTATAGAACCATCTTTTCTCAGAGCCATAATCTGTTTTCTTCCCTTACTGAGATGTCCCTTTGCTATCTTTAGGCTTTGGTTGTTTTCAATTGCTTTCCTCACTAGCTCACAGTTGAATTTCCTTACGTCTTCAGTGATACTTTTTCGTGCTGTCTTGCATAGCTCTATATATTCCACTTTGGAAGTCACATCTTCTTTAGTTGTCCTCATCTCTCTTCTTTTTTGCATCAACATTTTGGTTTTTCCTGATAATTTGTTCACATGCAACTTGTTCTTAGACCCAGCTAATTTTGTTGCTGTTTCCATAAGAGCTTTGGTTACTTTTCTGTTAACTTCCGAAATATCCACTTCTTCCGATGTTAGGCCTTCTAAAGCAGAGAATCTGTTCTTCAGTTCCAACTTGAAAGTATTATGGTGTTTTTTAAGGTTGGTTATGTCAATACATTTTGTTTGTCTTATGAGCTTGCCACGTTCCAGTTTAGTGTTGAGGTGAATCTTACATCTCACCAATCTATGGTCACTACCTGTGTTGAACTTGTTCAGCACACTGCAGTCTTCGATGACGAATTTTTTGTTACACATAATAAAATCAATTTCACTTGTCGTCCCCATTGGATGTCTCCATGTCCATTTCCTGTGTGGCTTTTTCTTGAAAAAGGAGTTCAAGATGAAAAATCCTTCTGCCTCTGCAAACTCAACGAGAGTATTTCCACGCTGGTTTCTGTTGCCGTGACCGAATTTACCTACTGAAGTTTCATTCTGTTGCCGTCGCCCTATTTTTGCATTGAAATCTCCCATAATTATCTTCAAGTGCTGCTTACCTTTATTATTTAGATGACGAATTTCCTCATAAAATTCTTCAATTTCTTCTTCAGGATGACTTGTGGTGGGTGCATAAGTTTGAATAATCTGAGCCTGGTATCTTCTCGAGAGTTGGATAATGAGTCGTGCAGCTCTGTCAGAGGAACTTTCAACTTCTACCACTTTATCCTTCAGTTTCTTGTTTATTATAAATCCAACACCACTAGTTCTGCCAGTATCTGTCCCACGATAATAGAAGAGATGCCCACTTTTCAGTTCAATGAGATCTTCTCCTTTTCTCCTTACCTCACTTAGCCCGACGATGTCCCACTTGATCCTTTGTAGTTCCTCTTCCAATTCAAGAAGCCTTGAATCTGAAGATAGGGAGCGTCCGTTGTAGGTAGCCAAGGTCAGCATCAGATGGCAGCCTAGTCCGGTCCTCCGGGGATTCTTAGCACCCTCTGCCTTCATGTCGCACTGGCCGCTGCCTTGGCCAGGTACATTCCAGCTGCCGGAGACTGAGGGCCAAGATTTAAGTTGTAGAGTCATTTTGGAGGTGTTTGGCCATAACTCACCACGCTGGCCAAGCGGGTTGGTGAGTGTGGGATAGCATTTCCTCTGATCCCGATGGTATAGTTATACCGCTTATGGCGGTCGTCAGAGCCCCTTTAGTGGGAACAGGATGTACCACGAGAAGGCGGGGTTGACATTTGTCAAGGAGAGGCTGTGATGTTACTCATCACCTGACCTTACATCCCTCCCTTTTTATGTACACTGTAAAAAATTGCGGGGGCAAATTACGGTAGCGGTAGATACACTGGCAGCTGAGAGGCCAGTCAATAAACCGTAATTTTACAGTACCATACCGTTATCTTCATTAACATGTCTAATGACCGGGAAATAAAAACTTCTAAGGACCATAATGTTCATTAACATGTCTAATGGGAAATAAAAACATCTAATGCCGTAATGTCCATTAACATGTTTAATGACCAGGAATAAAAGATATGTCTACTAACCGGAAAATAAAAACGTCTAATGACTATAATGTTCATTAATATGTCTAATGACAAATAAATAATAATACATGTTATGTTCACTAACATGTCTAATGGGAAATAAAAGCGTCTAATGCCGTAATGTTCATTAACATGTCTAATGACCGGAAATAAATAATGCTACTGACTGGGAAATAAAAACGTCTAATGAACATGGTGTTTATTAACATGTCGAATGACAAATGAATAATAACACATGTTATGTTCATTAACATGTCTAATGGGAAATAAAAACGTCTAATCCCGTAATGCCCATTAACATGTTTAATGACCAGGAATAAAAGATATGTCTACTAACCGGAAAATAAAAACGTCTAATGACTATAATGTTCATTAATATGCTTAATGACAAATAAATAACAATACATGTTATGTTCACTAACATGTCTAATGGGAAATAAAAGCGTCTAATGCCGTAATGCTCATTAACATGTCTAATGACCGGAAATAAATAATGTCTACTGACTGGGAAATAAAAACGTGTTGCCCATAGAGGTGTTATCAGTCGATTGATTGTACATGAAAAAACATGTATATAACCACTTTAAGAAGACCGTTGCCATATTTTCAAGGTTATAATACAGTAACAGTTCAAGCCGTTTAAACACCGTAAACATGTAGTTTATCAAACGAAAATTTATGGTTGACCGCCAGGTGGCGTACTTACGATCTGTAAACCGTTTTAATCCGGATGAAACACTTACTATTCACAGCAATTTTTTACAATGTAGTATTTGCGTCTTCTAGTTCTCAATTAAATGTTTTTCTTGGGCGTTTGTGTGTGTGTGTGTAGTAAAAAGGATTACATGAAGGTACAGGAGAAATTTACATATGGTATTCATGTACGTTATACGCAATTACAATTTCCGTTTCCTCCCTCTTAAAAACTAAGCTATGGGTGCCCATGAATAACTGTCCATGTTTCTCTTGGCAATCACAAGACTGTTATATAGAGGGTGAGTCGAAAGTTTTGCAGTATTTGGATCATTTTATGTCTTCATACGTTCCTTTACGACAAAAGCTGACTAGCATTCAAAGTATAGGCCATCGTGTTGCACCGTCTTTAGCCAACTGTCTACCAGTTCTTTGATTCCTTGGCGGTACCAGTTCTTGTCGTCCGAGGCGAAGAACTCCTTCATCCCAGCTGCCACCTCCTCCTGGTTGTTGAAGTGCCGCCCGCGAAGGAAATGGGTCATGGACCGCAACAAATAATAATCAGATGGGGCAAGGTCCGGAGTGTATGCTGTGTGTGGCATCAATTCGATGCCCTCAAGTTCCTGGAGTTTTTCCCGGGTCGTTTGAGCGGTATGAGGCAATGCTGCAGAAGAGCGCGTTTTCTGTTCACCAGTGCCGGAGACTTCTCCAAAACGGCATACATCCGCTCCAGCTGTTCAGAGTAGAAGTTGGCGGTGATAGGCCGACCGTCTGGAACAAATTCGTTATGGATTATCCCCTCGAAATTCCACCAGACGCAGAGTATCACCTTGTACTCGAAGAGCCCACGTTTGGCAGCGGATTCTGTAAGCTGGCCCGGGCTCAACCACTGCCGTTGTGTGTTGGAATTACGGAAATAAACCCACTTTTCATCGCACGTAACAATAATCTTGATGAAACGTACATCGCGCGGGGTTTCTAGGAGTTTCGTGCACACTTCCATTCGGTGGCTGGCTTCAGCTGGCGTCAGTTCGAGAGTTACAATACGGCAGCTCCTGTAGACCTTGCCAAAGTCCTGAAGGTGACGAACCACGGTGGTCTGTGATACGCCCAGCTCGCCTGATAACTTCCGAGTGCTGGTTGTCAGATTTGCATCTACGGCCTCCAAATCCACGGTTTGCCGCCTATCTGACCTTAGCTGATTGTCGAGGTTTCTGTCACTTTAGCGAAATTTCGTGAACCATCTGTCTGGTTGCGGTGCTGTTGTCCACGGAACCTTCCCCTTTCGCATGACAAATGTTTCGTGTTGTTTGTATGACCAAGTTCAAACTAGTAAAGCAAAAGTTCCCCAATTAGCCGCTTGTGGATGCTCATCTTTTAGGCGTCCCAAACACAGACAGAACGACGATATGCAATGCTATTCACAGCAACGACTACCACTTTACATATCCCTTTCGACTGACTGCAGTGCGCGACTGGAACTAGTTAAAACACGTGACATATCCGTCGCAGCACATGCGTTTATGCAAATATTGCAAAACTTTCGACTTACCCTCTGTATGTGTAAAAACGGTATTTGAAAAGCTGGTTTTGCAAAACATGATAATCAATTTGAACCGTGTGCGGACTCGTTAGGGGAATTGTCAGTGGAGTGGAACCTGATGATATGCCACAGAAGATCCCACGCTGCATGTAGCATTAATGGTTTAAAGTATTACTGTAAACAAATCGTATGTAACATCCTAAACGGCAACCATGTGGTTCAGTGTGACCTTCCATATTACGGCTCTCTCTCTCTCTCTCTCTCTCTCTCTCTCTCTCTCTCTCCGACATTTCTTCCTTAAACAAGTCTTTCCAATTCCTAACTTACGCTATTTATTTCTCATCACGGTATCATAAAACTCCTAATTGTTAAATTTCATATGGATAACTATAGTAGTTTTTTAGTCATGGCTACAACCTCCTTCCTCTTCCTACTCACACACCACAGTGAAAATAGTCAAATGTTGTTCAGAGAATCCCAAAAATGTGCATTTGTGTTGAAATTTAGAAGTCGATTTTTTTTCCCGTTTCAATATGAGAATGTAAAATTCCGGAAAGGCATGGGGGAAAATGGGGCAACAAAAATTGCTATAATTAACTATCATGGAATCAGTTACAAATATTTCACTGTTAAACATTGGTATTTAGAAATAAGCAAAATATACTCGTTTTTTAAGTACATTCTGGGCTTTCAATAGCTTCGAGTACTCGTGTCTCATTTTTGAAAAAGACATGGACTGATATTTGAGTTTATCTGGTATTTCTAATTTGAAATATATGTACTCATTTTTGAGCACACTAGATGGTGCCATTGTACAAGCGTGCAATTTTGAACACGCAAGGCAGAGAGAAATTATGGTGGGGGGCGCTGAGGAGCTTTAAAAGGGGGATTTCTACCCGGGGCCCGTCACATAACGTGCTCGTCCGATGCTTCACAACATCACGCCACGTTTGAACCTGTGGTCCTTCCATCAGTAGTCTGAATCTCTAATCACTAAGCCATCCGCGTTTCGATTTCTAATTTGGAACACTTGTACTCCATACTTATTCATTTATTCATAGAATCAAGTGAAAGTATATTACTCGATGGCACATCTGGGTAATAGATATACTCGTTGTCACATGCTGGGCAAATGGAACGTACAATTTTATGACAAATATAGTGATGAAGCGACAATATATTATTTATGTGATTGACACAAATATAGTTAATGTAAAAACGTACACAAAGATGCTTTATGCATAAATAAATTACTTTTGATCAGTGACTTTGTTCTACTAATTGCTTATGTGTGTCACTTTACACATTTATTAAACCGTTTCTCTTGAAATCTATAACATCTAAAATGAAGTAATACGAGATCATATTTATATTTATTGACGCAGTTATGTGTAAGTACGTAAAGTTACTTATATTTCAGTATGTCATGTACTCGTTTACGATACGATTGTACTTAAAAAAAAACGAGTGGGTTCAGGTTCTCATTTTTAAATAGATTTTTTTACCAGTGTTCATTTTAACATTCTTAGCCTTTTTTTCACTTTTCCGGACATCAGAAAAAAGGTTGGTATCCTTCCCTGTAATTAACAAAAAACGTTGACATCCTTCCGTGTAATTATCAAAAGAGGTTGGTATCCTTCCCTGTAATTATAAAAAAAGGTTGGTATCCTTCACAGTAATTATCACAAAAGGTTAGTATCATTCCCTGTAATTATCAAAAAGATTTGGTATCCTTCCTTGTAATTATAATAAACATTGGTTTCCTTCCCTGTAATTATAAAAAAAGGTTGGTATCCCCTGTAATTATCAAAATAGTTGGTATCCTTTCTTGCAATTATAAAAAAATTGGTATCCTTCCGTGTAATTATCAAAAAAGGTTGGTATCCTTCCATGTAATTATCAAAAGGGTTGGTATCCTTCCTTGTAAGTATAAAAAAGAAATTGGTTTCCTTCCCTGTAATTGTCAAAAAGGTTGGTATCCCCCGTAATTATCAAATTAGTTGGTACCCTTCCTTGAAATTATAAAAAAAATTGGTATCCTTCCCTGTAATTATCAAAAGGGTTGGTATTCTTCCTTATATTTATAAAAAAAAAATTTGGTTTTCTTCCCTGTAATTGTCAAAAAAGGTTGGTATCCCCCTGTAATTGTCAAAAAAGGTTGGTATCCCCCTGTAATTATCAAAATAGTGGGTATCCTTTTTTTGCAATTATATAAAAAAAAATTGGTTTCCTTCCCTGTAATTATCAAAAAAAGTTGGTATCCTTCCGTGAATTATAAAAAAATTAATATACTTCCCTGTAATTATCAAAAAAGGTAAGTATCCTTCCCTGTAACTATCAATAATTTTGAGTGTTAATTGATAAAGGAATTTTGTGCAGCAATAAAAACTTATGCACAATGTTAAAAATTGTATTTACAATTGTTAAACATTTACATAATGCTGCTCACGGATGATTTCGTAAAACTTTGACACAGGAAAAGTCTTTTCCAAATAAACTTAGCTCTCTTGTTTGACGTCTCAGTGTTTTTAAGTTCTTGATAAAAACGCACCTTTTCTCCATATTCCACGAGTAGTTTAATAAGTTATCTAATCCTGAAAGTTTCGTACCTTTTTGGAGTCATATTTTCAAAGGTATGACGGAACTCAGTCAGGAACCTTTTATTTTATGGACTTTTGAAGTTTTACAAAATCATTTGTGAGCATCATTATATAAGCTTTAAACAACTGTAAATACAATTTTATAACATTATACATAAGTTTTTATTACTGCACAAAAATGTAGCGAGCTAAACTTCTTAGCTAAACTACGTTAGTGTACTAAATTTCTGAGGCTGACATACGGTTCAAGGTTGAGGCACCAGATCTCAGAAGTAGCCATATTGCATTCTCCAATGGCAAGCGCTTATAGTAAAAATGTTATTGCTCCTGAGAAATGTCTTTGACGAAACAGTAGAAATTAGAATTTTATAAAAACTAGTCCTCTACAAGCGCGACTATTTAATATCATGTGCGAGAAGATGAGAGGCGTTCATAAAGCCTAACTGGTTCGTACTTTACACGCAAAGGCTATCTTGAGGAGAAATGTCTGCACGATTGTTTTATTTGAGAGTAAAACTTTTCGCCTTTACAATTGAATACCATTTTAACTTGAAAGAGCAACTAATTGACAAACTGTAGTTGTTCACGCTTGGCTATTTAGTAGACATTTTCAAAATAGATAAAGTGAATCCACCACTTCAAGGAAAACAAATAATTGTGTTCACAGCAAATGACGAAATTCGAGCTTCCAAGACAGTCATGTATTCATACAGCATTGCAAATGTCAAATGTCATCTAGCTGCTTAATTATTCACGTGCTATTTAGACACAATCTATATTTTGAGGTTACTCACCTTTATTCCCAAAATCTTTTAGGAGGTTTTCTCTCTACACATTTTCAACACTTATTTTTCTTATTTACATCGTGGTTCAAGGCCACCAAAAAAAAAGAAAAACACGTTTTTTTCAACTCACGCAAAAGACAGTGTTTCTCAAACTTTGATCCCTCGTGGACCACTTTAAAAATTTCTTACTTATCGCGGACCACCAAGCGGGAGGGGAAGCTAAACTATACCTTCCCCAAACAGGGCCGGTAACCAGTTGCCACCGGCCTTAGCCAGAAAATCGCCAAAAAATTCCGACCAGGTTCTTAAAATACCCGTCGTTTGCCAGCCCTATCTAAAACAAAATTATTTTTAGAGTACCTATATTTGATAAAGAAAGAAAGAGCTTGGTCAGTTGTGATTTTATTGTGTCAGTTGTATAACGAAAAAGAGATCATTCGCTTAATTGAATATTATAATTGGCAATATAGGCACAGCATGGGAGTAGTCAGGGGAGGGTGTTTCAGGGATTCAAACACTCCTCGAAACGTCAAAAAGTAAAATTTATAATAGGTAATATTTATGGGAAAATACTTAAACCTTCTCCGAAGATCGCAACCTCTCCAACCTAAATTCTAGTTAACCCCATGAGCCAGGGTAAAAAATGTATACGTACAATTCAGGTTATATCATATGCAAAGTGTTATATGGACAATTACACTTTGATTTTATCTTTCGATTTTAATACTTTTCTGAAAGTCCAAGTATAAAGATTCAGTAAGTAATAAAAATAATAACTACAATAATAGAAATCCTAGCATCTGTAATAGGGATGCTGCTGCTTGCAATCTTTTATTAAGCTATCTATATCCAGTTGGATGACCAATAGTTTGAGTAGTAGAGTAGCTTATACATCTAACCTACGAGTATCTCTTTTCTTGCTCTTAATTTCATCTAAATTCGAAAATCCAAACTCACCCCATCCAAGCTCGAGCATGCACTCAAAATTTCAAAAGAGGGATTCTCACATTCTTCATTAATTTTTCTTCTGAAATTTCCTGCGGACCACCAGTGGTCCGTGGACCACACTTTGAGAAACACTGTTCTAAGAGGAAGTTAGAATTACAGAAAACGTACAGCTGTATCCGTGAATCTGATATATCCCCAATACTTAAGGACTTCTTGAATGACACTGATAATGACACTGAAGAATCTGACATGTACGACAAAAATTTTCGGCACCTGAAAGACGTACAGAGCTCGGTCAAGCCTTATTTTCCACATGATCAAAATCATTTGAAAATGACTCGTGGATGAAAAAAGAAAACATTTGTACTTAAAGAAAAGCCAGGACAGATTTCACAGCACTGACCACGAAACATTCATTGACATGATTTTAGATTCTTCAATAGCAGCAATACTTGAGAAACTACCATAACAATAATTTTTAACGCAGCATCAAAGAAGGATATCCATAATATCAAAGACAATTGAATTTATCCTTGTCTCTCTTCGTTAGTTGGGCTTGAGTTTAAGTCCCATGTGAGACATGGGTGGTTACGTTTCTCTAATGGGGTTAACTCTGTTCCTTTCCTAAAATCAGTTCCTAAATTGGAAGTGGCGACTGCTTTTAAACTTAAGTGTTTCTCATGGTGATGGTCTGACTACGAAACAAAATACAAAAATTTATCACAACAAACTACATGCCTGTGCGAACCTGGATTTTCTACATGGCATCCAAACCCAAAGCAAAATCCGCAAGAGACTAGATGCATGAGCGAACATCAGATACCAAGCCAGATAATTAAGAACTTTATAAAAACAGAAAGCTCATTGTTTGCACTGAACCTAACAGTTCTTCGATTTGCTATGCAAAGGTAGTCATTTTACTCACTTCCAAAACGTCTCTGTATTTTAAAGACCATAACTGAAATATAATACAATTTAATAGTCAAATTGTGATTTCTATATATTAATAAAGCACTATCCTATAACACATGAAATCATAGGAGGGTTGTACCGAAAGTAGTGGAACAGTGGGCATAGCTATTTTATTAAATGACAGAGGTCGTTCAAACTGCACTATTTGGTAGAGTAACTCTTTCTCTATACAAAGGTACTACTCAACATAGTCTCCATAACAAGCGATGCATTTGCGCCATCGTTGAACTCAACTCTTGAATACTTTTTGAAAACATTCAGGCGTGTACTGCTGTATCCACTTCTTCATAGCCACTTTCACCTCGTCTATGTCATCAAATCTGTGTCCCCGGAGATTGTCCTTCATTAGAACGAGCATGTTGACGTCTGAGGGCGACAGATCTGGGCTGTACGGTGGATGAGGGACCACCGACCAGCCAAATTTGCTGATCGCCTGATTTGTTGAAATATATGTGTGTGGTCTCGCATTGTCACTGTGAATGTGGATCATTTTCAGATGGTTGTTCGGTCTCTTCCTTCTTATGTCTTTTCTTAGCTTCTTGAGAGCCTCAATGCTCCGCTCGCTGGTCACGGTACGGCCGCGTTCCAGAAAAACAAGGAGAATGACACCCCTGTCATCCCAAACAATATTCACCATGACTTTCTGTGCAGATCGCTGGCTCTTGAACTTCTTAGACCTTGGTGAAGAGGTGTGACGCCATGCCATGGATTGATTCTTCGTTTCCGGATCGCAAAAATACTCCCACGTTTCATCCGCTGTCACCAGATCGAAAAAAAAAACGTGTCTTCATTGACTTTAAACTCTTCCAGTAAATCAGAGCAGACTTCCATCGTTGTTTCCTTCAAATCTGCAATGAAGAAGAAGAATTACTATAGAGGAAGAGTTACTCTACCAACATGTGCAATTTGAACGACCGCTCTCAGTTAATAAAAAAGTTGTGCCCACTTTTGCATTACTTTCGGTACAACCCTCGTACATATTTGTTCATAGATTTCAAAAATACACAGAGCATTTTATGCGTAGAAAGGGCTCTACAGCTATAAACACTTAGAGAACCGCTTCTATAAACAGCAAAA
The DNA here is from genome assembly GCA_039090855.1 of Macrothele yani. Taxonomy (NCBI): domain Eukaryota; kingdom Metazoa; phylum Arthropoda; class Arachnida; order Araneae; family Macrothelidae; genus Macrothele; species Macrothele yani. The sequence goes on along the minus strand of CM077026.1, from coordinate 17,282,715 downwards.
CTTTTAAAAATGAAATTGTTTCTCACTTTAAGTACGCATTCCAGGTACCGCATGTCTCGTAAGTCATCCATTGTGACATCTCTATCTAGATCACTGCCAAAGATGGCGTCTAATTCTTCGTGAATTTTTGCTTGAACATCAGGATATAAACCTATGAGGTATAAGGCCCAGCTTATCCCCATAGACGTAGTGTCATGACCCTATAAATATGTAAAAAAAAATGAAAGTTTTGCTGGCAAAAAGACAATATTATTCTAATTTTTACAGTGTTATCATTATACCTTTACGTAGAGCTAAACGGTTATGACCAACGCGTCTTTATGCAATTCGAAGGACTTGTAAAGGACTTTGAGTTTATTGCTTGTAAAGGACTTTGAGTTGTAAGGACTTTGAGTTAAAGGACTGTAATTGGACTTTGAGTTTATTGCTTGTAAAGGACTTTGAGTTAAAGGACTGTAATTGGACTTTGAGTTTATTGCTTGTAAATGACTTTGAGTTGTAAGGACTTTGAGTTAAAGAACTGTTATTGGACTTTGAGTTAATTGCTATTGGACTTTGAGGTTATCGCTTGTAAAGGACTTTGAGTTTATTGCTTGTAAAGGACTTTGAGTTGTAAGGACTTTGAGTTAAAGAACTTTGAGTTTGTTGTTCACAAAACAGTATAAATAACACCTGATACTCGGCTCTGCTAACCAGTATTAATCTTGTTCTTCAGATGGGATAGGTAGCGGACTTAAGCGAGTTGGACAAAATCCAAATTGCAATGGCCAGACGATTGTGTCAGAGCATTTCTGAGTCGGCAAGGCTTGCGGGGTTTACGGAGCTTGTGGGGCTTACGGTCAGCCATGGTTAGTACCTTCTAAAGGTGGTCCTAGGAAGGAAAAACAATGAACCGCCGGCAAGTTATGGGCCAACAGCGATTCATCGATGCTGGATGTAAGAGAAGGCCATCCCGTATGGTAGGATCCAACAGAAGGCACAATGTGGCGGAACGTGACCATAATTTGAATGTTAGTGACGGGAGTAATGCGGCACAACACGCAGTACATCGACCCCGGCTAAAAATGAGGGTGCGTAGCCGCAGGCCGATCCGAACACTCGTGTTAATCTCGATCCACGCTCGAAAGTGCATACAATGTTCACGCGAGCAACAAAACACAAACCTGAATGATTGGAAGAATGTCGTCCAGTTCGATTAATGTCCTTTTGTGTTGCATCCTGTGGACTGCCTAGTACGCGTGCGCCGTTTTTATGCTGAGGTGTTGGCATCAAGATGCACCTCGGAACGAAAACAAACCGGTAGAGGAAGTGTAATGCTTTGGGCAATTTTCTTCTGGGAAACTCTAGATCCAGTCATTCATGTGCAGGAAACCATTATGTCTACTATCTACCTAAACATCACGACAAATCAGGCACATCCTTATATGTCAACAGTATTCCCCATCTAGTAGTACCTTCTTTCAGCAGGATTAATGCGCCATGCCACACTGCACGGATTGTTGGAGAACTGTTAGCGGAGCATGAGGAAGAAGTCCAGTTAGCCTCCGAATTTCCCTGTCATCAATGCAATCGAGCATCTGTAGTTTCTTTTGGAACAGCAAATCCGATATGCTGCGGATCAACCACGTAACTTACAAGAGTTAAAGAAGCTGCTGGTAACGTGCTGGCACCAGATACCCGAAAACATTTTTAGAAATATTGTGGCTCCAATTCCTCCCCGTGTAAGACGTGTTTTGGAGGGCAAGTAGAGGATCCATCTACGTTACTTAAGACATTTCCAAATTAATTTTACAAGCTTTTGTATTTAAAACCCAAGTTGTTAATATTGAACAATGGTGCTAAAGATCTGTGTAAACAAATTTTCATTATCCTTAGACGAACGCTGTTTCGTGATATGCCTTTACAGAATGAAGAAAAATATGACTAGGTTCTCTACATTTAGAGTTACTTAAATGTCCTCCCAGTTTTGAATTTCTCGCATTGTATACCGAAGTGCTACGTCTCTGTATAAAACGAAAGCACAGTAGCTCGCTATACAGGGTGATTCAGAACTTATGGGACAAACTTTAAGGGGTGGTAGAGCAAGTGTGCAACAAACATTTTTTGTATGGGAATGTATGGGCGCAAGTGACGCGTTGGGGCACAAACACAAGAAATTCCCAGCTGATGTGCTATTCACAGATGAGGCGATTTTTACACACATGAAGGTGCTTTCAATGTGCACAATTGTTTTGTGTGGGCAACCTATAAGCCACACGTTACACGTCCACATGCGTACCAAGAACGATTATCTGTGAATGTGTGGGCGGGTATTGGAAGCGACTTCCTGCTTGGCCCATATCTACTACTAACGCGACTCGATGGCAGATGTTATCGTATTTTTCTGGAAGATGTTTTACCAGAATTGCTTCAAGATGTACCACTGGCCGTCCGACAAGGACTGTGGTATCAGCATGATGGGGCGCCAGCCCATTTTAGATTTAATGTGCGCAATCACCTGGATGTCACTTTTGTGGCGCGATTGATTGGCCGTGGTGGACCAGTCTGTTGGCCACCCCGATCGTCCGATCTATCGAGCCTCGATTACTTCTTATGGGGACATCTGAAGGCCCTCGTTTACGAGAGTCCAGTTGACTCTGTTGAGGACCTCGTCGCTCGAATATCCGTTGCGGCTGCACGTGTGCGAGAAATACCTGGCATCTTTGAAACTGTACGCCAATCACTCCGTCGACACTGCCACGCGTGTATTATTGTTGGTGGACGCAATGTTGAGCAATTATTGTAAACATTGCTGTAAAGAAGCACTTGTCAACGATGCTGTAAGTAAACAATTTATGTTTCCTGTCATGTCTATTTCTTGTGTTTGTGCCTCAGCGCGTCCCTTTTGCCTATACACGCCTACACAAAAAATGTGTGTGGCAGCAGTGTGCTCTACCACCCCTTAAAGTTTGTCCCATGAGTTCTGAATCATCCTGCATATAGTGATTTTACGTAAAACGTAATTTTCGTCATCTCTATATAAGACGATGAAAACTGGATCCCTTACTTAATCCTTTTGCAATGCAGATTGCAGTTTTGTTATCCAGTGGAGGCAAACTTTTCCCCTGAAAGACAAAAGCAGCTCCAGTACAGATATGTAGAAATGATGTTGTTTGTAACATGTTTAAGTATCTGTTATTCATGAGTTTGTCATGCAGTGAAATGACACTCCCCTGCACAGTGACATTGTGTACGTGACTAAGCGATGAGTAATTCTTTTGCACGGCTACAAAAGAATTACTTAGAACTCTGAAGGAAGGAGGAAAATGTGTCTTGTGTTGGAAATATTCGTAATACTTTTATCCAGGTATCATTCGCGAAAACAGATTGAACTTTAGCAGTAAATCAAGCAGAGTGCAATTGAACCTCTGAGGCATCTCATTTTACATCACATTTCACACTTAATGGCGACCAATTCTGTGCTTTTTGTAGAACAATTTTGAGATGCAAGTTTTAGAGATAGGCATAAGGAGTAATTATTTCCTCAAATATAGTGTCATTTTTTTCTGTGCTGCCCCGATGGCGCAGTGGTCTAAGCGATGGCTTCTGATCATTCGACCGAAAGGGGTCCGGGTTCGAACCCCGCCCGGTGAGGCATGGATGTTGTGTTTGTCTTACATCACTGGCTCTCTCCCTTCTCTGGAATCAGTGGCCCTAAATTAAGGACGGGCAACTGCTTATAGCCCACTGAGTTGCTCACGGTGGTCGTTACACCTCCAATCAACAATTTTAAAAACAAATCCTTTCCTTTTCTGTGAGAGACGCATTTTTAGCGTCACTAAAAGTGAGGACACATATTTTTTCTGTTTCACAATGGGACTTTTCAAAAACAGTCACTGACTATGACCAGAATCGTTCGCTTCTAAACTCTGTTGTTCAAATCAGGGTTATTCCGCTGCTTCGGCAACGGAGTTTGTAGGACTAGGAACATAGTAGTTTGTGTGCTTCTTGTTGTATGTCCATATGTAGTCTATATCACCTGCTGGATAAAAAGTCAACATTGCACGATGAATTTATTTGATCGACAACAATGCTCACATAATGTTTGGAGAATACCGATTTTAAAGCAGTAACAGAGGATCTATTCCGTGCCAACAGAGCACGTCTCACATCCTGTAAGCACCTCTAGAATCTAGAGTTGAGTTTTCAAGGCAAATTGTGTCCATTAATCCAAGGGGTTCTCGCCAAACTCTCTGCCTACCAATGGTACAGAACACAGTGCACCGTGACTCGTTGGTCCACATGACTTTTTGTCCAGTCTTCCAGTGTCCAGTTGTTCCTGACACCATAGTATACGAATGCCAATACCGATCCTCTTCAATTTCCGGTACGTAGTTCGCTGTTATACGCGTCGGGAAGAACCTTTATCAAATGCTTCGGCCAATTGCTGCTCACAGGAAGTCCTGTTTGTCGTACAGGTCTTCTCGGATGTCGGCGATCTCATTCCTGACATGTTTTCGTCGCGCCACAGTTTCGCCTGTTAGATAAGCAAAGCGAGTTATTTTTTCCACTGATTAAAGATCCGGGATATCTCACCTTTCGAGAAACTTGTCAGCTCTGATGTGTTCCAAATCGTATCTCGAGCCAGACGGATACCCAGACTAAACCCTTTATGCATCTCCAGAAGAACCTTTGTTAGCACGTCTTCTGTAAAAAAAGATCGTGCTTATGTTACCGGTTTGTCCGTCCGTCGGTCTGTACCCACGATATCTCTGCAACTGTTAGTCCAATTTGAAAAATTCTCTTTGCATTGGGAAGCTTGAAATATGCAAATGATGATCCCTTATTTTTTTTTTTTTTTTTTTTTTACCATTTATAATTTCGCCGCTAAAGGGGGTAAATGCATATGATGTCGAATTCAAAAAAGCGTTTTATTCCACATATTTGCTTCTAAACATCCGATTGAAAAAATTCTTTTATCTTTCGATTCTATTTATGTTGAAGACCATTTTAGATATAGTTACTTTTTCAAATTACGCATTGATTTTCCGCTAGGGGGCGTAAAATTAAATTACATTTTTCCCGATAATTCTTCTTCTAAAACTGCGATTTGAAAAATCTTTTCTTCAGCGGATACACCTCCTAATGGAAAATTCTTTGCATATAATTTCCAAATTTTTGGTAAAGAATAATTTTGCCACCAGGGGGCGTAAGTGTTAATTTTTGCTTTTGATGTATTTGCCATAAAATCTGAGCTTCTAAAATATCGATTGAAAAAATTATTTCGTGGACTGATGCCACTCACATAGATAAACCTTTTTGGAATATTTCTTATTAAAATATTCCACAGTTTCTCTGCCAGGAGGCGTAGATGTATATCTCATTTTCGTCAATATCTCTACTTCTAGGAGTCCGATTTGAAAATTTTCTTCTTTGTTGGATAATGTTTTCAGTGTGACATGCTTTTCATATAATTTCAAACTCTTCAAGTAATTCATAGACTTTCCGCTAGGGGCGTAGAGGTAAATTGCGTTTCTCCCTATATCTCTGCTTCTAAATCTCCGATTTGAAAAATTCTTTCTGCACCGGATACAGCTCCTGAAGGGAAATATTTTGCACATAATTTCTAATTTTTGTAAAAAAAATGGTTTGGCCACCAGGGGCATAAATCTTAATTTCCGCTTCTGATGTATTTGTAGTAAAATCTGGGCTCCTGAACAACTCGACTAATTTTTTTTTTCTTGGACCGATACCGCTCATATGGAAAAACCTTTTGATAATACTTTCTTCCTAAAATAATGCATGGTTTTCCCACCAAGGGACGTAAAGTCACATCGTATTTTTGTCGATATCTCTGTTTCTAATAGTCCGATTTGAAAAATTATTTCTGTGTTGGAGAGCGTTTCCGGTGCGAAATGTTTCTCACATAAATTCATGTTTTTCTTAACACTCAAGTCTGCAGCCGGATGGCGTAAGCTCACGATTTCGTTTACAGCAATATCTGAGGGATTAAAAACCTGATTGAAAATCTTCATTCTTTCGTCAGATCTATTGTTTTCCATACCGGTTCCATTGACTTTGAATAGCTGTGATAAATTTAATTTGCGTCAGAACGGATTCATGCTTGAAGACATGCATGTTACACCCAAAAATTCGGTGTCATCTTTCTTGTTTTTCCCATTGAGATTAACACTGCTAAAGATTATTGACGAGCAGCAGTCTTAAACAGTTGCCTAGATCACGTGGGGACATACGTGACCACGTATGTTGCATGTACGCTGCGTAAGTGACGTTTACACAGTCTGCAAAAAGTTTACTAATTCAGTGGCCTTGCGTGTATGAGTTAAATCTAATTTTATCAATTGCATAGATTTGGTAGATAACCTTTCTCTGATGGTCTAACCTCTGAATCTCAGAGGACGGCTTAGTGATATGTGTGCATGTTTGTACGTTTCTTAGGGCGTCTTTCTAGAAGTTGTATTCGCTGCATTCGGGACATTCCGGGTTTCTTTCTTTAAATACCGTGACAGAAAATGATTTCCAAGTAGCAACTTTGGAACAGACCGGAAGGATATTATGGTGCAAGTCAGTTCAAAATTGAGGCCGGCAAAGGACAAAAACTTTCCAGACAGGAGAGCTTTTTATGCACAAGAGCATCTTCCGAAGTTCGACACGGAGACCAATCAATGGAAGCATATCCGACTACGTTTTGGAGAATTTCTATCATTTTGTTTGGGTAATATATGGATGGAATCCGTAACCACCAGTGTTGTCATATTTTCAATTTAACACAATTTTATGATTTCAATTTCTGCCCCCACAGACTGCAATTAAAGCCTTCCTTATCGACTGAAAAGCAGTTTCCCCATTTCTTTAACCGACTGGAACGAATTAAATCGGGGTTAGTGAAATGGGCTGAAATCAACTCGAACGAACATATTCGCTGTCTAAAAGTCGGTTGCATCAAAATCCCCTGGAGAGCAAGCCCCAGCGCGCGAACTGCGATAGGGTGTGACGTCAAAGTCAGTGGGCCATCACAATCTCTCTCTCCAGAGGGGTCAAAATGCAAACGTAAGGGGAGTGCTCATATCAGTTTCGCGTTCATGCGGCATTGGTCAGTGTTCAGCTTTCGGCCGTTGTGCACATGAATTAACGATTCTATACAACATGTTTAGAAAATACTAGATACCTTTATGTAGATCTAATTACAAAGCACGCCCAAAAGTCACTGTTTTCAGCTTTCCTAAAGATGAAAGCCATCGAAGAAGATGGATTTCTTCAGTACTAATGAAGAATTTTGAACCCACCGTGAATTCAAAGTGTTTTTCTTTTATTGGAGGTTTAACGACCACCCTGAGCAACTCAATGGTCTATAAGTAGTCGCCCGTCCCTAATTTGGGATCACTGTTTCCCGGGAAGGGGGAGAGCTAGTGCCGTAAGACAAACACAACATCCATGCCTCACCGGGATTCTAACCCGGACCCCTTTCGGGCGAATGATCAGAGGCCATCGCTTAGACCATTGCGCCACCAGGGCGGCCAAATTCAAAGGTTAATTAAGCCTAATTGTTCTCACGATAGCATGTTCTGCGTATAATTTAATTCAAAGTTAGTTGTGTTAGAGATTGAGGTTCGGATTAGAGAACTATGAACTTAAATTGTTTCCATTGAACTCTTCTACAAAGTAGTACTTTAATTCCTTGTTGAATTCATAGTCACATGTATAAGGATAGCTTCGGGAATATTGGCAGTGAAACGTTTTTCTCTGCAAAAAGCACATCGTAGAAAAAAGGAAGTATTTATGCATAATGAAGGAACACTTTGTTGATGCTTGTGTTTTCCGTTTCGTGGGGAGTCTGTTAATGTGTTAATCGATATTTTCAATATCTGCTACTGTTGAAAAATGAAAAAAAAAGTTTCGTCTACAATGAATATGCTGCTGGAGATAATTAATAACCTTTGTGTAAAATATGTTTCAACAAAGTTGGAAAAAAAAGATGTTACATTGTGATTCTCAGCATAAAGTTTGTAATGTTATGTGCATAAATTCGAAGATATCCAAATTAATACCTTATATGTTCATCTGAAAAAAAACTTTTTCCTGAGTGTTTTTAATTTACAGTTTTTTATTTAACTTCTAGGAGTAATTTCAAGATTTGAGCACACATCTTACTGTATTTTCGGGAAATTTACTCACTAAATCAGAAATTTCTTTCGTTCGTTAGGTAATTAGAGAACAGACTTTTTTTTTTTTAATAAATCGAACGCGAAGGGAGTTTCAAAAATTTTAAGTGAAATGATTATGTTCATAAAGTCCTACCAATTTTCTATTCACGTACTTTAAAAAATGGTAGCTGCAAAAATGCTTAACGTAAAATGCTGGGCTTTTCATATTATGCGTGAAAAAACTATTATGTTTGTGTTCCTCTTGCCAAATTGAAGACTAAAGGAAAAGTTTTCTGAAATATGCACTTTTAAGACCCGCACATGAAATCATTTCCCAGCACAAGCGCAAAATTTTGGAATTCCGTGATTCACAGATATCATTGCAGGAAACTGAGAAAATAAATGAAAGCTAAAGTTGTAATCTTTCGATGTTATCTAAGGGTAAAAAATACAGAGAAAAAAAATGTTAATTTATTGCTGTTTTATTGCTGTGTGCTCGACTTGTCTAGTATCGCACTGGAAAAACTATTTTTTTGCGTAAACACCGCGGTAATCGTCGGCGTTTTCAGGAGCTGCGAGCTCCAGGCTCGAGTCTGCCCACTAGCTCTGACGTCACAAACCAGTTCGAAGGCTTTCTTAATCTTCAAGAGGTTTTGGTTGGATGCGGTTGGAACGAGTGAAACTGCGCATCAGAAAGTATTGCTTTCCCCTTAGCTTTGTATTAAAAGTGGTCCATTTAGGGGTATGAATAACAATCATCCTTCCTGACTAATCGAGATAAAAAGGCTATAACAATGGCGATGAACTTAAGAAAGGAGAGAGAAAATGTTTGTATCACTCATCCAATAGGTCATAACCCTAAGGGCTTTTTCATGCTTTGTGTGAAATACCCTGGGTTTCTTCAGGTCACTCAGCTGCTCGGTACTCCTTAGCAGTTCAGAAATTTGTGATGTTCGCCTGGTAAAGGCCCTCCCCTCCCCTCTTCCAAATCTTCATCTAATTCTCGACCCCGGGAACCTCAAAGACCTCGTAAAAGATCACCTTATAGATGAAGAGCGTGAATATCTTACTCATCAGATGAAGAGCTTGAATATCTTACTTATCAGATGAAGAGCTTGAATATCTTACTTATCAGATGAAGAGCTTGAATATCTTACTTATCAGATGAAGAGCTTGAATATCTTACTTATCAGATGAAGAGCTTGAATATCTTACTCATCAGATGAAGAGCTTGAATATCTTACTTATCAGATGAAGAGCTTGACCCAGCAACGATCCGTAAGCTCAAGAAAAGTCTTGGCTCCACCTTAAGGAGACACACCCGCGACTTCTGTGCTTCCTGAACGAATAACATCCAGTTAAAGAATTAAAATTTTAATAAAAATTAAAATCAGGTTAATCCTTTTAAGGCGTAATAAGAGGGAGATACCCTTTTTAAAAATTAATCTCGCCTATTTCCCTTCCCCCTCTATTTACCCCTTTCGGCCTTAAATTGCCTGAGTTCAAGATTGGTTAGATAGACATTTTTGCGTTTTTTTAATGTTTTTCCCACTATATTTGAGACATTCTGGGCTCATTCCTTAATTTTCTACTTCTTGTGCACAGAGCTTTACGCTAGCGCAGTCTCAGCCCACTAAATTAATTTTATACATTTAAGGAGCAGGGAAGAGCGCATTTAACTTTGTTTGATTTTATAATTTTTTTTTATTTATTTTAATAATTTAGTTTCTTATAGTCCAATTTAATTTTATTTTATTTTATTTTATTTTGTTGTCTGCATCTCTTATTTCTACCTAGTGCCATGATGTTAGCGTCAGGTGGACTAAACCTTTCCCAAATTGCCTTGGGTCATGCAACAGAGAATAAAAGATCAGAAGCGAACGTTTATCTCCAGAGACAGATTTATTGGCGGTGCTGCTAAGATGAGAGGGGAAGGAATTGTTTTGCCGTACCTTTCGTAAAACCTGTCAAATATGTGAACATTTTTACTTGGGCAACGCATAAAAATCTGGGCACCATTTTCTTTAGGTACATCGACCGCTTAAAGGTTTAAAGAAAAATCAGTCAGTACTGGTTTTAACATCGCATTTCCAAATTTCATTTTGCTGATTAGTGTTACCAAGGCAAGCAAGCAATTGGGTGAAAATGAAATGTTCATTACCTCGAAAGTAAAAGTGTCGACTTCTTCTCGAATATCTTCTTCCGTGATGTCTTGGTTCTTGATATGGTGGTCGAGTAAAAGGTCCATCAGAGCTTTCCTTTTTCTTTTGAATTCGTTTGAAGAAGTGCTATTCTCTTCTTCCTGCCCACTTGGAAATTTCAAAGCTTTCCTTTCATTTTTCTTTTGATGAATGACCTAAATGAAGAAAATTATTAAAACACAAAACAAACAAAACTCGATGCCATATTGCAATATTTAAACGCTTATAAATCGCAAGCAATGAATTTATATATATATATCTTTGTAATATACTTTTGCAAACCGTTTTCACTGAACCTTTTACATACATACATACATACATACATACATACATACATACATACGTACATATCGCTAAGCTGTTCTCTGGGATTCAAAGGTTAGCTGCACAAAGAAAAAAACAAACTACCAGATAATTTTTAACTGATTATTCACTTACTGTTGCCAGTATCAAACTCCTCCATTTATACCGATCTTGATATACAACTCGGGCTTCACTGACATCCATCACACGACGCACACAAGATCTTCTATATTTCATACGCATGATCTTTTCCTCATGCAGACACTTCTGAATGTGATCTTCTCATGACTTCCCTAACCAAATTTTTGTATTACGCATGATGATCGAAAACTATCTGGCTGTTGGTAAGAAAGTATTTGCTGCCATCATAGATTTAGAGAAAGCTTACGACCGGGTAAATGGGAAACTTGTGTGGAAGGTGTTGAATCAACATGGTGTTACTGGGAATCTACTTAATAGTGTAAAAGCCATGTATACTGACAGTAGAGCTTGTGTACGAGTGAATGGTGTTTTATCAAAATGGTTGTCTATTGGTGCAGGAGTCATGCAAGGTTGTGTAATGTCACCATGGCTGTTTAATATATTTATGGATGCATGCATCCGTGATACCAAAATTAGATAATACCATGTATACTGACAGTAGAGCTAACACCTTCCACACAAGTTTCCCATTTACCCGGTCGTAAGCTTTATGTCTTGGTGATATCCGTGTGTGCAGATTGCTGTATGCTGATGAGACTGTCCTGCTGGCAGAGAGCAACAGTGAGTTGCAGAGTACGTTGTCCCGAATATACCATGCATGAAATTCAAACTGAGTATTAATAAGGGAAAAACCAAAGTTATAGTTTTTGAGAGAGGAACTGGCAGTACTGAATGTAATATAAGTCTGAATGGCACTGTGATTGACCAGGTGAATGTGTTTGTGTATTTAGGAAGCATGTTTGACAGAGAAAACAAATTAGATGGTGAAATTAGTAGGCGAGTGAATTCTTCATTGAAAGTCATTGCTGCTTTAGGAGTTTTTCACAGGAATGATTGGTTCTCAAGAAAGTCCCGCATGACTGTGTATGAAGGTGTAATTGTTCCTACTCTGATGTATGGCAGTGAAACCTGGGTACTACAGAAGAAACATAGGAGTCGTTTGTACTCTGGCGAAATGCGTTACTTATGGGGTATTTGTGGCAAGACACATTCTGATCGTGTGAGGAATGAAGATGTGTTGGAGTTGTGTAATGTGAAGCAAAATGTTGTTAGCAAGGTGGAGACTAATATTCTTCGGTTGTTTGGGCACGTTGAAAGAAGGAGTGACGAGATGTTGAACCTTTTCGTTTGAAAATAGTGGTTTGGGATTTCATTTTCCCTCTTATACACATGAACTTGGGCTCCTACTTTACATTTTGTTAATGGAAACGAACATCATAAATTTTTTAGTGTGGTGTCTCAAAAAATACGACTACTTTCCCGCAGCAATAAAGGTACGTGCATTACATGCCTGGTTGTTATAAACGGTAATAAAAGCGGACTCTTTTACAATTGTAAAGAAACCTGTTTAATAAACAAAATATTCCACTTAAGCGATTGGTTTATAACAAAATTCGGTACAAACACTGTAAGAAGCATATCGATACATGTGCCTGGAAAGATTACTCGTTCCAAAACTCTGAGGCAATGAATTTACGCGCAACCATCTTTAGCGTACATTGATCACTTCGTGGGTCCTCTTTTTGTATCATACACGTCTGCAACTTGCCTAGGCATCAATTTGTCGTAGGCATGACAAAGGTCTGGTAGAATATTGGCCCACGCTCCTTGAAAATCAGTCTTCAGCTGATCTTTCGCTTGTGGGCTTGCCTTTTCGCACTTTTGAGGACATGCTACATGCCCTCGATTGGGTTCAGATCGGGCGAATTTTGGACCCAGTCTAGGACATCGACCCAATTTTGGGGAAGCCGAGCAGTGGTGGAATGTGCAGAATGCGGCTTGGCGAGATCTTGCAGGAAGATCGCATCTCCTTGCGGACGAAGACCGGTAACGGAAGTTAGGAAATGCGGTAGCAAAATTGCCTGGTAACGTTGTGCGTTGATAGTCCCATCATACGAAACCAAATCATCAATACCAGAATACCAAAACGCCCCTGCACTTTTTTTGATTGGAGATTTAACGACCACCGTGAGCAACTCAATGGGCTATAAACAGTCGGCCGTCCCTAATTTAGGGTCACTGTTTCCAGGGAAGGAAAAGAACCAGTGCCGTAAGACAAACACAACGTCCATGCCTCACCGGGATTCAAACCCGGACCCCTTTTGGACGAATGATCAGAGGCCATCGCTTAGACCACTGCGCCACTGGGGCGGCCCCCTGCACTTGCAAAGTGCCTGGGAACTTGACTTCTTGCTTCACACAGTTTTGGCGAGTCCTTCGTTCAGTCCGCGGATACTTTCCTCTTATATTCCCGTGTAGAACTGGGAAGGGTGACTCGTTAGACCAGCACCCTCTGAAGGACAGCTTCGTCCCATCCTCACCCATAACGCGAAAACCGTATCCCACAGCGCTCGGGAGAAAAATGCCATTGTTGTTTATGGCATTGTCTTTCCACTATGACAATCAGCTTAGCGCACTCTCCGAAGCGAGGTGGGCAATGAAGGAACATTATAGTTGGAACCGGTTTCGTACTGGCAACCACGAGAAATGAAACGTTTCCTAAGAGCTCCTCAACCAGGAACAGAAAGTCTCAGAGGTTTAAATGCTTGTAACGTATACTCTAATTTAGCTTTACTTTTTAGGTTCTGTTATGTTATAAACATTTTAATTCATTCGCTTTAAGCTGTTTCTAATCGTAAGACTACACTTTATCTCTGGCTGAATGTTGGTTTGGTAACCTGATGTTAGGTCAAAAGTAAATGACGTATATGGTCGATACTAATATGAGTGAAGTTTGCGATTGTATCAGAGCTCTCGCGAGGAATAAATTAGAGCTCACATTAGAATTAGGCTAGAGCGTGAGTTCGTTGTACTTGCTTTTGAAAGAGTCTGCTGAGAGAGCTCAGGTTACTTTGATGTTATGCGATGAGCATTTGATCTTATGTAAATAGATTAATTATTTAATGTTGAATATTATGCATGGTTAATTATTGAAGTCAAATTTGTTGTTGAACAGTAAGACTTGAAGGGTTCTTTGTATTAAGAGAGTGCTGTATTCGGATATTGAAGTAAAGGGTTATCTGAATATCAAGTTGGAATTATACTGCACATTGTGATATCGTGCTAACATTTAAGTGCCTAAAGTGTACGTAATAAAAGGTTGATTACTATAAGCACAATAATATTAATTTAGGCCTATTTAGTGTCTAATTAAGTGCTTCATACGTTTCAATTAAACTGTCCGGTACACTAAGTTAAGCTTTACAGTGAAACAAAACTCTGCAGAAAGACTACGCTTAAGGTACTCACATACCCTGAATAAAATAATTAATAAATGCAATTTATAAGAAAGTTAAACACGTACTGTATATCATATTTATATGTGTCATTAAAAATAATTTATCAAGCAAAACTCAAAATTCAACACATAATTCATTAATAATTTATTGATTTCATGTTAATTAATGACATTATAAAAAACAAGACATCTGATTTTCAAATCATCAGAAAACAAAAATGTTAGTGGCAAATAACAGCTCTTTTATATCTCTAGAGATTGTACTAGAATCATAGGGTTCATATGTATAGTTGGTTGTTTACAGTAAAATCAATGTGTGCGTTTTGCAAAACATCATTTTTTCGCTACTATTGTTAACTTTGATGACTGCAATAACTTATTATCATTCAATCTGGCAGATTTTAGTTCATTCCCTTAAGGCATTCTTTACTTTTCTAAATCATTTCACATTTTGAAATTTGGGCAGTTGTAACCAAAGTTATGATGTTCGCCGTCCTTTCTCATATAGAAAAAATGAAGTGTCTCAAACAGTGATGTAAAGACTGAGAAGTAAGAAAAATTAGGGTTTAGTCTGTCAGAGTCTTGAACTGGAATAGGAACCAGCACTAGAAAGCCCCAGTAACATAGTTGAATACTTCTTTATTCACATTTGCCCAATCTTTGCATTTTTCTCAGCCCTCGGAGCCTCTTTGGGTTCTGTTTTACACAGTCCGTACTTTGTCGTTGACTAACTTTGTTGCACGTTGTACGTCTCTATTCGTCACATCCTTCATCATATATTTCGCTGGATTTAGTCCCAGTCTTTTAATAATTTCTAATTCTACTTTTGCCCTAACGTTAAAGTGGCATACAGCATCATAAACAAAGAGATTGAAAGTGTCCGTTCCCACAAATGTCTCTTTCGAACAACGTCTCCAAATTAGGAAATGGAAACTCTCATTGCTGTTCTGAGTTTTACCATGGAGACACTTTCTGATCAGTTCCGAGGTGGTTAGTCTCTCATATATAGGTTTGACTAAGTGCATGTACCAAAGTACCAAACGATGCATTGAAATCCATTTCCTCCGTAGATAAGGATTCGTAAAAATGAATACAACTCGAAACTATTTAGAATCTGTGAAAAACAATTATATATCCTGAAATTAGAAAAATTTGGGGAACAAAATGAGCTCATAAAATTTGTTTCGTACTTTTGACCACTTTAGGGTATATGAATACTTTAAATCAGGCAGTGCTTTACCGTGAAGTAATGTGGTGTTTTGATGTAATGTAAACAATAAACCATTTTTTCGTAACAATTTAAATACCAAAAGCATTACATGATCTGCAAGAGAGAAACGTAGCATGCCTACTGAGCGCTGGTGAAAGAAATGATTTTGATGCTCGTTCTAAAAGTGTCCCTTGCGAAATTCACTAAAGAGATGTAGTAAATGAAGGTTGAAATATTTTTCCCTATCTAGTGCGTGATGTAGTAAATGAAGGTTGAAATATTTTTCCCTATCCAGTGCGTGATGTAGTAAATGAAGGTTGAAATATTTTCCCTATCCAGTGCGTGATGTAGTAAATGAAGGTTGAAATATTTTTACCTATACAGTGTGTGATGTAGTAAATGAAGGTTGAAATATTTTTTCTCTATCCAGTGCGTGTTGTAGTAAATGAAGGTTGAAATATTTTGCCTATATACAGTGTGTGATGAAATAAATGAAGGTTGAATATTTTTTCTCTATTCACTGCGTGTTTTAGTAAATGAAGGTTAAAATATTTTTTCCCAATACAGTGTATGATAACTTTGGGATTAATTAATTTACAAAATACTTTTAAATGCATAAAAATGGGAGAAAGTATAAGGGCACTAGTTTTGTTGCGTTAGACTAATAAGCAATTTCTTGCCTCGATAAGATCAGTTTTTTAGGCATTGTACGTACGTCATTTAAAACGACGAAAATATTTTTGATCAGTAAGAAAACTTCTGGTGTGTTATTGAGTGAATGCTTGCGTGAGAGTACTTTAAGGTGGACGTCTAGTGATTTCACTTCCTGTACTTCCAATGGGGAAAGTTCTGTACACATTTCTTCAGAATTAATGCGTTCCCAAGGATAAAAATTGAACATCGATTAAAATAACTTCATATTATAACTTTGAATACTTAATATTTCCTAAAACATAACAATAATTAAGCAATCCAACATTCGTTTGTCTACTGACGTCATCAACGTACAGGTCGCGCCATCTTTTTTATGGTCTCGACACCACCAAAAGAAAAGTTATTGATTTTTAATAAAATTATGGTTATATTTTAGAAAATATTAAGTATTCCAAGTTATAATATGAAGTTATTTTAATTAATGTTCAAATTTTTATTCTTGGGAACGCATCAAGTGTGAAAGAAATGTGTACAGAAGTTTGCCCGTTGGAAGTATAGGAAGCAAAATCACTAGATGTCCACCTTAAGTCACGAATTGTAGCTAACCAAAGCAATGTTTTTTCCTCAGGTAAACAGCTCACGATATATTTATTTCTAAGTCGATTCCTATAAATCAAAACAAAAGCGGCATTAACATCAGCGTACTAATGGTCTTAAATATTGATAATACCAGCAGCCCCTCACCGGCAACAGCGTAGTTTGAGGCGGAGGTTTTTGAGTGAAGCTGGGTCCTTTCTGACTTGCATCTCGTATGAAGCATGAATGCTTTGATTGTCTTACGGCTACAACCATCTCCGTCCCTTGAAGCAATGGCTGCAAACTAGGGACAAGCCGCGGTTTATAACCCTTACAGATTTTCATGGTGGGCATCAAAGGTACTGCCTTTCCTCCAAAATTAAAGTATTGACAGCAGCACTTCTGACTTGAGGCAAGAGTTAAACGAAAAGCACACCGGATAAAAAATTGGTAGTACACCGGATAAAAAATTAGTCACACCTGTCTGAAGTTACCTAATAACGGGTGACAGCGCCTCTTGTCTTGATAACAGCATGAATCTGGTGTGGTAGAGACTCAACAAGGTTGTGGATGTATTGAACATCGTTTTGCAGCAACTCGTGCGTCAGTTAATCCCGAAGCTCCTCCAGAGCACGTGGGTGTCTATTCAGGCGTTTCACCTTCTGTTGCAAATGATCCCACAGATTTTCAACAGGATTTAAATTTGGGGATTTGGCTGGGCAGTTGAGGTGAGACAGTGTTGCTGATGGTTCTTCGTGCCACTCAGACACGGTTTTTCTCCTGTGCGCATGGCAATTGTCGTCTTGGAAGACAGGAGTGGCAATGTGATGCTGCTCCTGGAGATGTAGGGCAAAGGGCAACATTTCGTCATTCAGAATGCAGAGATACGCATGCTGGTTTAAATTCAACGTCACTGTAACGAGAGGGCCCATTTTGTGATATGAAAAACATCCTCAAAATATCACAGAACCCCTTCCAGCTTGAGCAACACCTTAGACATAATCATGATTAAAAACTTCATTGGGCCTGCGATGCACTCGTTGCCTCCCATCATTGGAGTACAAACCAAAACGAGACTCGGCTAAACCACATTACTCGTTTCCAATCCTCCACAGTAAAGTTTTGGTGCCTCTCAGCCCATTAATACCGTGCGACTTTGAAACTTGCGCTTAAAAGAAGCCTCTTCCGTGGTACTCTGCTCCAAATGTCCATCGCATGCGGCTCTCGTCGCAATGTACTTTCAGAAATTAATTGGATTGGACTTCCATTGACTGGTTGAAGCAATTGTTGCCTGGTTTGAAACTGATTTGCAGTTACAAGGCGTGAGACATGGCGACGGTCTCTGTTGGTGAGAATCGTTCTCTGGCCACAGTTACGTCGCCGATTTTCAATTGACTACGAACTACACCACATCACTGTTTCTAGACCCGCTGGACAGTACGCTTAGACACATCAACAAACTGAGCGACTTCATTCACTTTGTGTCCGTTCGCACGGCCAAACACGATGGCCCCTTTTTGCCACTCAGTGACGTCTGTCTTACAACCAATATTGCAGACTTAATTCAACAAACACGTTGTCCGTAACCACTGCACGAGACAGAAATGATCCTGTAGACCACGTTAGTGCATTTATCTCCCAACAATGCTATCACAGCGACCTCTGGGCAACCGGTAACTTCCTATCGTCATGTCTGCTAAGGATGACTAATATTTTGTCCGGTGTGCTTATTTCACAGACATACCTAATAAGTATCTAAAATGTTAATTATTTTGGTCCTACGTATAACGAAAATGAAAATCTCAAAATAATGAGCAATTTTGGAAGATAACTTTTTAAAGAATTGGATAACAGAAGGAAAACCCAACTTCTCGGAATCGTAAAAGTGAAATCTGAGCAATACACAAGTTAATAATTCTGTTTTTTTTATTTTAGGTTCCATGCCCGACTTTATTTAAAGCCGGCCGTGACGGATTGATAAATAATTGTTAAGGATTTTTTTACCTATTTCACATTTAAACACATCATTTACTCACTTTCCCACCATTTACTTTATATAAAGATTTATCAGAAATTCCAAATTTGCTTAAGCTACTAATTTGTTGAATAGATAGAGAAACAATAGCAATCCAAAAGGAAATCCGGAGTTAAAAAACCGATGAACAGCAAGTTAAAATATTTCTCACAGGTATACTGTCAAATCTAAATTTCAAGTGGATTCAAGAGATAAAAATCACACAGTAGCACTTTCACACCATTTACTTAAGCTAATGATTTATCAGAACCTCCAAATGTTCTTCCGCTACTAATTTGTTGAATAGATAGACAAAGAATACAAATCCAAACGGAGATCCCGAGTTAAAAAACCGATGAACACCAAGTTAAAATGTTTCTCACAGATTTACTATCAAATTCAAATATCAAGTAGATTCAAGCGGTAAAAATGGCACAGTAAGTTCTTATAATTATAGTAATCTTATTTCATATCTTTCATACAGAACTTTCACAACACCTTTGCGGAGGTAACCTGACCCGGAATATCTACCTGTGGCTGACCCGGAATATCCACCTCAAGGTGCACTATAAAGAAACTCATAGTGAAGTGATTCTTAAAAAAAGAAATAAAAAAAGAAAAAAAGAATAACTATAAAAGATAGTGAAAGTTCAAGAACAAATTAACCACAGGAAGAGAAACAGTTTTCCAACATATCAAACAAAAAAAATTGATTTTGGATCCTACTTATGAATTCTTAATTTTTCTTTTTCTGAAATTTTAATATTATATAATTCCACTATTTTATTAAGAATATCATTACCTTTTCTAAAAATTATTCGTTTTAACGACACCCATTTCTTAAAAGTTTTATTTACACCATATATTTCTTCCGTCTAAAACGGACATATTATTTCACACAATCTATTTCAGTGAACATATCGAATCAATGTCAGCCGTGATAGAACGATAGATATATCTCTAATGAGTATTTAAAATCACTTTACAATAAAAGCAACTAATATTAAAACCCCCACAAGATCATTTAAAGCTCCATGGGTTTCTCCATCAGGTGGTATGAACACTGGGATTGTACCATAGACTCTCCTTGTTTAAATAGATGGTGTATAACGGGTGAACACCTACGCATGCTCGGGCTCCGTGAGCGAATTACTGTACAGTGGTTGAGAAAACTGTGTATGTGCGTATTACAAAGATCACAAATACAAACTAAATATGACAATACAAATTAACAAACATGATACATACACATTATAAGTAGGATTTCGTCAACCCCACCTTCTTTTTTATTTTTTTATTTTTTTTTTGCTCGGATTTTCTTCGTCCCCCTACGCTGACGGTTGCGGCGCTTGAGTTCGTTAACAGAGTTCAACAAGATCTTCCATGGCAAGCGAACTTGTACCGGAAAATCATCTTTGCAGCAAGACTCACTGAAACTAAATATACACTGAAGTGCGATAAAAATTGGTATACCAGTCTAATACTTCGTAGGTCCCCCACGGGAGCGCAAGACTGCAGAAAAAGGACGGGGCATGGACTCTACTAGCTTCTGGAAATATGCTGTAGGCAATGCACACCATACTTCCTGCAGAGCGTTCCACAATTCGGATGTATTCCGAGGTCTCGGATGCCTGTGTTCGATAGCGTGTTGCATGGCATCGCAAATGTGTTCTATCACGTTCAGATTGGGGATTTGGGTGAGAATGGCAACACCCCAAACTCAGATGAATGATCCTCTAACCATTATGTGACGTACCGACACTTGTGTGGAGGTGCATTGTCCTGTTGGAACAGGCCCAACCCATCAGCATGAATGCAGGACATTAACGGATGTACCTGGTCAGAAAAGAATCGCATATAGTGTTGGCCAGTCATAGACGTTTGTAGATGCACCAGTGGTCCCAGTGAAGTCCAGCTAAACACACTCCATACCATTACGGACCACCCACCAGCCGGTACAGTTCCCTGTTGACAGGCGGGATCCATGGCTTCATGGGGTTTCCGCCACACAGGAATCCTTCCATCTTCCCGATACAGTTGGAAACGCGACTCGTCAGACCAGGCTACTTGTTTCCAGTCATCAAGTGTCCAGTGGCGGTGTTTCCGTGCCCAAGCGAGGCGCATAGCTCTGTGTCGTACACCCATCAAGTCTCTCGAGTTGGATGTCGATTCCCAAAGCCCATATCGTGCAGGGTACGTTGCTCAGTCCGGACGCTGATGTTTGTTGAGGTTCCAGCATTGTATTCCGATGATACCTGCGAGAGTGTTGCACGCCTATCGCCTGAAACGATTCTTGACAGCCGACGATGGTCACGTTCACCCAATGTCTTTTTACGGCCACACTGATATCGTAGGTTGGAGGTTTTACCGGGAATTTTTGTAGTCACGGTACACCCTTGCAATAGGCGTCCGCGAAAATCGGAACTTCGTATCTACCTCCGAATTACTATGGCCCAACTCACGAGCGCCGACTATGACACCGCGTTAAAAATCGCTTAAATCGTTATTAATTGTCATTATCATGCCGAAAACAGCTCTAACAGCTGGCAAGCATGTGTATCGCTTTATATACGCACTGGTGGACGCAACCGAGTACACGCATAGGTGACGTTGCTATGTATTTTGTATAAGCTCGTCTGTACGAATTTTTCTGGCACTTCAGTGTATTCAGACTATCGGTCATCAATACTGAATGCTTTGTGTTGTGAGACGCGTGAAGTTTTGTCTGGTACCACATGGGTGGAGGTGAATGTTTCATTCAAACATTGTCTAGATAGTGCACCGGACTGTCAACCAGTATTTAAGCTGTATTTGTGCTCATACACTATTTGTTTGGTATTTCTTAAGGTAGAACCGACATGAACACTATCAACATTTTCTGAGTCGAGTCCTCGTAGGGGAATAGCATGGAAGATCTTGGTGAATTATGTTAACGAACTGAAGTGCCGCAACCAGGAGTAGAGTTGGCGTTCGTGACGAAGAAAACCCGAGCAAAAAAAAAAAGAAAAACAAGTTAGTAAAATCATGCAATCAATGCATTGATTATGATACACTTTCCAACATACCAGAAACCATTACTCAAGTTATTACTCAAGATATGAGGATAATGGCTGTAGAATAAATCTCGCTCCTGTGATCTGACCTTTGATAACATTTCACTGATATTCAACAGAACCGGT
This sequence comes from Macrothele yani, assembly GCA_039090855.1. NCBI lineage: Eukaryota > Metazoa > Arthropoda > Arachnida > Araneae > Macrothelidae > Macrothele > Macrothele yani. Next base: position 17,260,995 of record CM077026.1, on the reverse strand, counting down.
AAAGTATACTTCCGAAATAATATGATAAAGTTTTGTCGCAATCGAAGCATTTTTATGTAAATTATGACACATAATGGGCTATGGAATTGATGCCGCTTCTGTGTTCTAACCTTTGACTTCCAATCACCCGTTTTCAATAGGGTTTGTCCCCAGGTGGTCCCCTACCACATACTAAAATTTCGAACATTTTTCACGTGACTTATGACGCATAAGAGCAGTGGAATGGATCCCCCTCCTATGTCGTTACCTTTCACCCCACTTCACCCTTTTTCAACAGGTTTCGTCTCCAGGTGGTCCTCTACCACATACTAAAAGTTCATCGAAATCGAACCATTTTTACGCGAGTTATCGTGCGGACAGACAGACAGACGAACAAACCTGGAGCATATACGCTTCTTCAATCTACGGTTGGAAAGCGTAAAACAACTTGGTAAAATCATGCAATACATTGATTATGATACGCTTTCCAACATAACAGAAACCATTACTCAAGTTATGAGGATAAAAGCTGTGGAATGAATCTCGGTCCTGTGCCCTGACTTTGATCCCATTTCGATGATATTCAACAGAACCGGTTCAGTATACCTGCGAAATAACATGATAAAGTCTTGTCGCAATCGAAGCATTTTTACGTAAGTTATGATACATAAGGGCTATGGAATATATCCCGCTCCTGTGTCCTAACCTTTGACCCTATTTCGCCCATTTTCAATAAGATTCGTCTCCAGGCATGCCCTTACTACATACTAACAGTTCATCCAAATCGAATCATTTTTACGCAAGTTATGACGCATAATGGCGATCGAAGTGATTCCGCTCCTATGTTCTGGCCTTTGACCCCATTTCGCCCACTTTCGATAGGTTTTGTGCCCAGGTAGTACCCTACCACATACTAAAATTTAATCGCAATCGAACCTTTTTTACGTTAGTTATGACGCATAAGAGCAGTGGAATGGATCCCGCTCCTCTGTCCTGACCTTTGACCCCATTTCGTTCACTTTCTATAGGGTTTTTTCCCAGTACTAGCATTTCATCGAAATCAAATGATTTTTATGCGAGTTATTGTACGAACGGTATACGGACACAACCGTGACGAAGTGAGGCAGATGTAAATCGCGACCATGTGCTCGCAAGAGTGTGACGTCATAAAACTACAATAGGATTCACACACAACGCGTTACGTAAGGAGACAGATGGCGTGACCTCGCGCCAACATCTCAATCGCGAGAGTGTGACGTCATAGATTTTTAAGCATGAGTAGCATTAATGGGACGACTCAATGACACTAAAAACGTGGTAATTTTGGGTGGTTATTTAACCCACTAAACGAATGTTCCTAAAGTCGAGATCAAGCTAAATAGATTTCTAGTACCAGAAAATGGTAGGTTAACGACTTTCATCAAAATTCTTAGAGCCGTTTTCAAAATAAAATTTACATACATACATGAATTGCTCCTTTAATACTATGGGATAAGGTCGGTGGAATGAATCCCGATTCTATGTCCTTACCTTTGACCCCATTTCGTCCATTTTCAATTGGGTTCGATCTTAGGTGGTCCCCTACCACATACTAAAATTTCATCGAAACCCCGAACCATTTTTACGCACGTTATGACGCATAAGGGCAAAGGAATGCATCCCGCTCCTCTGTTCTGACCTGTGAACCCACTTTACCCATTTTCAATAAGGTTTGTCCCCAGGTGGTCCTTTGCCACATTCTAAAATTTCATCGTAATCGGACCATATTTACGCAAATTATGACGCATAAGGACAATGGAATGGATCCCGCTCCTATGTCGTGATCTTTGACCCCACTTCACCCTATTTCAATAGTGTTCGTACCCTGGTGGTCCCCTACCACATACTAATATTTCAACGGAATCGAACCATTTCTACGCGAGTTATCGTGCGGACAGACAGACAGACGGACGGACGGACAAAGCTGGAACATATACGCTTCTTCAACCTACGGTTGGAGAGCTTAAAAAAGGAACGGTCCAGGCAGCCGGGAGATTAAGTCAAGAGGGGAGAGGGGGAACTGTCCATGGGTGTGTGTGTGTGTGTGTCTGTGGCGAAATCCTACTTATAATGTGTTTTTATCATGTTTGTAAATTTGTATTGTCATATTTAATTTGTATTTGTGATCTTTGTAATGCACACATGCGCAGATATACAGTTTTCTCAACCACTGTTGAGTGATTCGCTCATGAAGCCCCAGCATGTGTAGGCGCTCACCCGTTATACAACATCTACACTGCTCGCCACCCAAAATGCAACACCAAGAATGACACTAAATAGCAAAGCCATGTTTACTGGACACATAACAAAAGATACAAAGATGAAACGATTGAGCTTACAGGCCTGTGCGACTTGCGGAACACGCAGACATCAATAGCAGCGGGTGGTGCTTGCCGGCCACTCGGTTGCCGATTAGCGCCCAGACGTGTTTGATGGGCGACATATCAAGAGAACAGGCGGTCCACGGCAGCAGTGACACCTGGTGGGCCGTGAAGAATTGTTGCACGATGCGTGCCACATGCGGGCGCGCAATGTCCTGTTGAAACGTGGCCGCTGGCAGGTCATACAGTAAGCGAGGACTACAGGCTCCAAAACGTCGGAGATATAGCGGTGATTGTTGAGTGTACCGGCGATGCGTACCAGAGAAGTGCGGGTGTCATATCCAATTGCGCCCCAAACCATAACGCCAAGCGACGGATTGGTTTGGCGATGCATAATGCAGGCGTCATACAGTCTCTCGCCGCGGTGCCACCACACGCGGATCTGACCATCGTGGTGTTGCAGGCAGAAGCGGGATTCGTCTGAGAAGAAAATGTCGGGCCATTCCGTAGTTCAGGTGCGGCGTTCAACGGCCCACTGCCGCCGCACTCGCCGCTGGTGAAACGCCAATGGTAATCGGAGCAATGGGTGCCGTGCGACAAGACCCCGCTCCTGCAGACTACGTCAAACGGTACGTGCTGACACAGGTTGTTGCGCAACATGCCCTAATTCCTGCGCCAATGTTCGTAATGTGGCGGTGCGAGCCGTCAATGCCCGCCGCACAAAATGCCAGTCCTCTCGTTCGGTGGTGTGCCGCGGCTGCTGCAATCGCTCACGTCGGTCCTTCCGTCCCTCCTGCACCCACCAAATCCATACTCGCCTCACTGTTGCTGGATGTCGTCCCACACGGGCACCGATGTCTCGGTACGATAAACCGCTGTCGCGATAAGCCACTATTCGTCCTCTGTGGAACTCCGAAACGTGCTGGAATGACTGCCGTCTTCTGCGACGAGGCATCAGGAAGCTTCCCACGCGCAGGTTCGGCAGCACAACACACTTCCACTACTTACACCCCGCCTTCTGTGCACCCTTCTTATAGTGCCTCTCGGTGGAGTGCCGGGCGCACATGATTTGCATATGCCCTGCAATGCTAATCGTTTGCATGTCCTCTCGCGGGCGACGCATGCTGCGAATTTCAGGCCAATCGGATGCTTCCTTCTTGATGTTGCATTTTGAGTGGCCAGCAGTGTATTTAAACAAAGTGTGCCTGTGGTACAATCCCAGTGTTTATACCACCTGATGAAGAAACTCATGGGGTTTTGAAAGATCTTGTGGCGGTTTTAATGTTATTTACTTTTATTGTAAAGTGAATTTAAATACTCATAAAAGATATATCTATCGTGTTATCACGGCTGACATTGATTCTATATCTACTTTGGCAAGACGTTTTACGTATAAACCATTTCAGCGACCACTAAAAATATCGGATAATAGCATTGCACATTCGTTGAGTTACTTAAATTTTCCATATTTCAAAAAGAAAGGCAAAAGCAGGATGTGTAATTCTTCAACAGAATCTTAAATAAGATGAAAATCCAAACCTTTTTCGTAAAAGTGTGCAGTATGTTGAGGTCCTTGGTAAATTGGCGACCAACAGCAGTTAAACGAAACGCTGGTTCGAACCACGTCTTGGGATTAAACATACGATCCATTAAAGTTTGACTTGTTCTGAAATACAAAAGTAGTGATAAAATGTTAAGGAATTTTAAACTTTATATGGTATGTCATAACGAAGTAATACACAGTCGAGTCACATTATTGGGACCACCTCCTACTTTTGACGTCAACAGTGCGTAGCCAATGAATGAAGGCACGTGTCGTGAGCTGGCTTGAAGAGTATGCAAGGTTTGGTGTAGGCAATCTGAAAACACATGACTCATTGCTCTCATGGATAAATGGAGTGATTTATCAGATTTGCAAAAAGGGCTGATTATCGGCTTTCGGGCCAAGGGTGGCAGTATTTCTGAAACAGCACAGTTTGTGAACTGTTCGCATGCTGCTGTGGTTCAAGTGGATCGTGATTGGAGAAATGGCACAATTGCCAATAAGCGACGTGGAAACTGCGGAGCACCACGATGTGAACGGTGAATGTCGGCTGCTAAGGTGCGTTAGAGTCGATCGGCACGCAACAGCGGAGCAACTCACTGGCTGAATGAACCAGGGGGCTACCGGAAGTGTATTTAAAACGACAGTTCAACGAAACCTGCTACGTATGGGGCTCCAATGCAGACGGATGATCACTGCACCTAATCTAACGAAGGTGCATCGGCAGAAAAGGGTTACATTTGCACGGCAGTATCGGAATTGGACCTCCGCTGATTGGCAGAGGATTGCCTTCTCCGATGAGTCACGCTTTCTGCTTCATCGAAAGGATGAACGTTGGCGTATAAGGCTAGAACTACCGGAGAACAAACACTCTTCAACCATTTCAGAAAGAACACAACCTAGTTAGGGCAGCGTCATGGTCCGGGGAATGTTTTTGTGCAATCTGTGGAAGGCACTATGGACCAAATTCGTTATGAATCCATCCTTGCAGACCATGTACAACCATACATGCTGATTGTATTCCCTAAAGCGGATGGGATCTTTCAGAGCAACAATTCGACGTGTCACACAGCTAGAAATGTCCAAGAATGGTTGGAAGAGCACGATGAAGACTTCAAAGTACTTCCCTGGCCCCCTAATTCTCTAGACTTAAACCCAATTGAGGATCTTTGGGACCACCTCAATCGTGTTGTTCGCTCTATGGATCCTCCACCACGCACCCTCTAGCAGCTGTCAGTTGCAATGCAGTCAGCATGGGTCCACATACCTATGAATACCTTCCAGCACCTTATTGAGTCACTCCTAGCCCGTCTAGCTGCTGTCCGCGCTGCACACGGCGGTTACTCTGTATATTAGCTGGTGGTCACAATATTGTGACTCGACCGTGTATAAATTCATGAAAATTTCGCATTTGAAATTACATAATATAAAACATTCACACAGTCATTTTCACAATAGCAGACAGAAATCTAACATAAAGTTATGTTCGTGATCTTTGGTAATAGAATATTACTCAGAGAAATCAGTTTTCGTCGTGTGAAGTAATTTAACGTCAGCGTGGTAATCACAATCTAAGACGTACTTAGTCGACTTAGTGCGGATAGCTCAGGAGTCCGAGCCCTCTCCTTGAGTTGTCACTTGGTCCTTCGTTCTTTGCTATTGGCTGCTTTTTTAAAAACTATAATTGTACATGTTTTTAAATATATTTTTTACGAATCATTGGGAACACACTTTAATATGGCGGATTTATTTTTATCGCTTTCCAATAATTTGGGAGATGCTTTCTCCTGCTTGCATTTTTATTTGCATCTTCAATTTTGGGATGTAAATACATTAGGATCCCTGTAATAAGGAACTAGGAGAATTACCTCGTAAATAGAGGTGTCCCTTATTCGAAGGTGTCCTATATAGGAGGTAACACTGTATAACTGCAAATAAAAAAAACAAAAAAAAACAGGTAACAAATAAAAAGACACACAAAAAATAAAAACAGATAACAAATAAAAAGACACACACAAAATAAAAATAGGTAACACTGCACAACTGAAATGCATTAGGATCCCTGTAATAAGAGACTAGGAGAATTGCCTCTTAAATAGCGGTGTCTCTTAATCAAAGGTGCGCTTTACAGCAGGTAACACTGTATAACTGCAAAAAAAAAAAAAAAAACAGGTAACATAAAAACACGCAAAAAAAAAAAAAAAATATGTAACACTGTGCGACTGCAAGTACATTAGGATCCCTGTAGTAAGGAACTAGGAGAATTGCCAAGTGTCCCTTATTCGAAGGTGTCCTTCGTAGGAGGTAACACTGTATAACTGCAAAAGGAGGATATCTGGTGAATCAACTTTAGAGATGATCAGATGTAAATTTATAAATACAGACACAAGATTTTACATTGAAGGAAATACTTACCTTAAAACTGCTTGAACATATTCTGACTCGCTGTTCGTTTGGGCGCCCAGATGAACTCCAAGCGTCGATTCTATACATAAAAGGAAAGAGCAAGGAGTTGTTAGTTAAACAGAAGAGCATAAAGCCTTCGTGTTGTGAGCGCATAAGCACAAACAATCAGTTCATATTAAGACATAGTACCTTCCTTGTGAATTCTAAAATTCTTTGAAAAACTCAAGTCATAGGCATTTGTAAACTGGCTCACAATATTTTGCGTAATAACAGTTATAATCCATCTCACGAAAATATGTTACTTAAAAACGTTCTGTAGGACTAAGATGACGTTAATAATTGTTTTATTCACATTTATATTCACTTCTATGACACAGATTAGCCTGCACAAATCACTGGTGTATTACATATTTTACGACCAACGAAAATTTCTGAATAATATTGAAAGAACCACCATATAATATATAAATAATCTGAGATCTCCTGTGTAAGGCTGTCTTTAAATTATGAAACTGACAGGTAAGCAGATATATAGAAAACAGCTGTCCTTACTTATTTGTGGCAATATGTTTCAAGACTCTCAGAGGATGCCGGAAATCGAGGATGTTACCGAACCCTATATGTACTATGCTGCTTCGCGTACATATATGCACAATACACACTTGGAACTGAGAGTTCGCTAGCATGGTGCTCCTGCATTTTATAGACAATGCATTTTCTCAACGAGTTGTCCAGAATGTGTTAAAAATATATTTTGAGTGTGTTTCTCTATATATGTTCGTAATGGGCACCTAAAATGTTTTGCAGGTGTTTCCAGTGAGGTCTTAATGTATTCCTGATATGTTGTCAATGTGTTCTCCAAGTAAGAACACATCAATGTCTTCTTAAACTAGAACAGATGCGTTCTAAAATTTACTCCTAATACGTTCTAAATTGTAACACATTGTTAACTCATCAATGTGTTTAACTGGGACAAAATGCGTTCTCAAATTTCCTTCCAATGTGTTCTGAATTGGAATACATCACCAAAGGGTGTGAACAAATTTAATATTAATTTACTTATTTAATATTGCATATATTATATTGCCTCCTCATAAAATTCTTCAATTTCTTCTTCAGGATGACTTGTGGTGGGTGCATAAGTTTGAATAATCTGAGCCTGGTATCTTCTCGATAGTTGGATAACGAGTCGTGCAGCTCTGTCAGAGGAACTTTCAACTTCTACCACTTTATCCTTCAGTTTCTTGTTTATTATAAATCCAACACCACTAGTTCTGCCAGTATCTGTCCCACGATAATAGAAGAGATGTCCACTTTTCAGTTCAATGAGATCTTCTCCTTTTCTCCTTACCTCACTTAGCCCGACGATGTCCCACTTGATCCTTTGTAGTTCCTCTTGAATTGGAAGAGGAACTACAAAGGATCAAGTGGGACATCGTCGGGCTAAGTGAGGTAAGGAGAAAAGGAGAAGATCTCATTGAACTGAAAAGTGGACATCTCTTCTATTATCGTGGGACAGATACTGGCAGAACTAGTGGTGTTGGATTTATAATAAACAAGAAACTGAAGGATAAAGTGGTAGAAGTTGAAAGTTCCTCTGACAGAGCTGCACGACTCGTTATCCAACTATCGAGAAGATACCAGGCTCAGATTATTCAAACTTATGCACCCACCACAAGTCATCCTGAAGAAGAAATTGAAGAATTTTATGAGGAAATTCGTCATCTAAATAATAAAGGTAAGCAGCACTTGAAGATAATTATGGGAGATTTCAATGCAAAAATAGGGCACCGGCAACAGAATGAAACTTCAGTAGGTAAATTCGGTCACGGCAACAGAAACCAGCGTGGAAATACTCTCGTTGAGTTTGCAGAGGCAGAAGGATTTTTCATCTTGAATTCCTTTTTCAAGAAAAAGCCACACAGGAAATGGACATGGAGACATCCAATTGGGACGACAAGTGAAATTGATTTTATTATGTGTAACAAAAAATTCGTCATCGAAGACTGCAGTGTGCTGAACAAGTTCAACACAGGTAGTGACCATAGATTGGTGAGATGTAAGATGCACCTCAACACTAAACTGGAACGTGGCAAGCTCATAAGACAAACAAAATGTATTGACATAACCAACCTTAAAAAACACCATAATACTTTCAAGTTGGAACTGAAGAACAGATTCACTGCTTTAGAAGGCCTAACATCGGAAGAAGTGGATATTTCGGAAGTTAACAGAAAAGTAACCAAAGCTCTTATGGAAACAGCAACAAAATTAGCTGGGTCTAAGAACAAGTTGCATGTAAACAAATTATCAGGAAAAACCAAAATGTTGATGCAAAAAAGAAGAGAGATGAGGACAACTAAAGAAGATGTGACTTCCAAAGTGGAATATATAGAGCTATGCAAGACAGCACGAAAAAGTATCACTGAAGACGTAAGGAAATTCAACTGTGAGCTAGTGAGGAAAGCAATTGAAAACAACCAAAGCCTAAAGATAGCAAAGGGACATCTCAGTAAGGGAAGAAAACAGATTATGGCTCTGAGAAAAGAAGATGGTTCTATAACAAGAAATAGAGGCGAAATTTTGACAAGAGTGAAAGATTTCTACTCCAAATTATATGAAAGGGATGATACATGTACTCCAGACATCATGAAAGGTACCAGAGTTCTTCCAGTCCTCCCAGCAGAAGTTGCTCATGCAATCAAGAACATGAAGCGGGGGAAAGCTCCAGGAGAAGATGGAATTACTATAGACATCATACAAGAAGCAATTGGAGAAATTGAGACAGTACTCGCCCAAATTTTCACTCGATGCCTTAATGAAGGGAAGATTCCTGAGGATTGGAACACCGCTACAATGATCCTGCTACATAAAAAAGGTGACATTGAGGATCTCAGGAACTACAGACCTATCAGCCTCCTATCAGTGGTTTATAAAATCTTCACTAAAGTTCTTTCACACCGTTTGAAGGTAACACTGGACATGGCTCAACCGAGAGAACAAGCTGGATTCAGGAGTGGCTACAGCACAATAGATCATATCCACGTACTGAGAGAACTAATTGAAAGAGCGAGGGAATATGAACTTCCATTGTGCATGGCTTTTATCGATTATGAAAAAGCCTTTGATTCGGTGAAACCATCAGCAGTTACCACGGCTCTGAAATCCTGCGGTATTGAAGATGCATACATTAATATTATTAATAACATCTATGAAAATGCAAGTGCAAAGATTCGGCTGTTTGAAAATACAACACACATAAAAATTGGAAAGGGAGTGAGACAAGGTGACACCATATCTCCGAAGCTCTTTAATGCCACATTGGAAAATGTCTTTCAATCACTGAACTGGGAAAACAAAGGGATAAAGATTAATGGAGATTTTCTAACCCACCTTCGTTTTGCTGATGACGTAGTCATTTTTGCAACTACCCCATCAGAGCTGCAGAGTATGATCCAGGAACTTGCTGACAAGAGTAAAGAAGTGGGATTAAAAATGAACTTTCAGAAGACAAAAGTGATGTTCAATGCTTTTACAAGAAATGAAGACTTATCGATTGATGGAGAAAAACTGGAGATAACAGATACGTATGTTTATCTTGGACAGCAGATATCAAGTGAGGGTCACATTGATGAAGAAATTAATCGGCGTACAAAACTTGCCTGTAGAGCTTTTGGAAGAAACAGCATAATTTTCAAGAGCAATATGCCATTATGTCTTAAAAGAAAAGTGTTTGATCAATGCATCCTTCCAGTGCTTACGTATGGTGCAGAGACGTGGACCTTAACTAAAAGAGACATACAAAGGCTGCAGACAACTCAAAGAAGCATGGAGAGGTGCATGCTTGGTATAACCAGGAGAGATAAGAAGAGGAACTCGTGGATCCAAAAAATGACGAGAGTGGAAGACATCATGATCAGAGTTAAATCCCTGAAATGGCAATGGGCTGGACATACTGCCAGAAGGACAGACCATAGATGGACAGCCGAAATTTTAGATTGGATTCCAAGGGACAGGAAAAGACCCAGGAAAAGACCACATGGGAGATGGGTGGATGAAATTCGTAAATATGCGGGAGTGACATGGAGGAGACTGGCACAAGACAGACCGTTGTGGAGGAAACTTGGGGAGACCTTCGTCCAGCAGTGGATTGATAATGGTTGACAATGATGATGATGATGATATTATATACCCAACAGTTTAGTTTAATAATAAATATATATACCTACTACAAAAAGAAACAATTTCAGCAGGAGCCAAAAACAAGAGAAAAAAACTCCAATGCAAACGAGCAGGGAAAAACATGCAAAAATTCAGAGAGTTTTTAAAATGCTGAGCTTTGGCTTCATCAAGGACCAGCAAATTACAGCATTAACTCATCTGTATAAAGATCTAAAGAGTTATGTTCCAAAACAGATGTTGCTGAAACGTAATTGTAAGATATCTCTGAAAGTGTAAAGAAAATGAGAGATTGTAACATCATTGACACATATCTGAAACGTTTTGTGCTGTGTGGAATACCGTAATACAATATCGCAATTATTTTAGAATTTCGTACACGCAAAGAAATTATTCTAATATGATACACTTCTACATTTCTTCACTTACCGCATATGATATCCAATGCACACAAAGTGACTGGAGTAACTGCGTTCACGAACGGCTCATCAACTGTTTTCTTTAGGATATCAACAAGAACTTTAGACTGTTTATCAAATATTGGCAGAAAGTCTTTCAGGATATCAAAATGAAACGACGGCGTGAGAAGTTTCCTTCGTGAGCGCCATTTGGAACCAGAACTTGAAACAAAAATTAGAAAATTCATTAACAGACAATCAGAAAACGAAAGTACATACGTACATTCGTGCAGTGAAACACATAATCAAGAAAAATGGTATCACGTTTAAGGCAATGTGAGGCCATTCAACAAAAAATCTTTCTAGGTATTTTTTGTGTTCAATTATCAAGAAAAATGGTATCACGTTTAAGGCAATGTGAGGCCATTCAACAAAAAATCTTTCTAGGTATTTTTTGTGTTCAATTAATGTTTTTCTTCTAAAGACAAATAATTTTCTGTTTAAGCAGTGAGGCTGGAAACCTAGATAAAAATGCATACAAGCTCTAGCGTAATATGTACACATGATAAAAATTTGCATGAAGAAAACAATAAAGGAAAGAGAAACAAGTTAGCAAAATCATGCAATGCATTAATTATGATACGCTTTCCAACATACCAGAAATCATTACTCAAGCTATTACTCAAGTTATGAGGATAATGACTGTAGAATAAATCTTGCTCCTGTGATCTGACCTTTGACAACATTTCGATGATATTAAACAGAATTGGTTTAGTATACCTCCGGAAGAACATACTAGCGTTTTGCCGCAATACAAGCATTTTTAGTCAAGTTATGAGGATAAAAGCTGTGGAAGAAATCTCGCTCCTGTGCCCTGATCTTTGACCCCATTTCGACGATATTCAACAGAATCGATTCAGTATACTTCTGAAATAACATGATAAAGTTTGGTCGCAATCGAAGCATTTTTACATAAGGTATGACGTATAAGCGCAATGGAATGGATCGCACTCCAATGTCTTGATTTTTGACTCCATTTCGCCCATTTTCAATAGGGTTCGTCCCCAGGTAGTCCCTTACCACGTACTAAAATTTCATAGAAATCAAACCATTTTTACGTAAGTTATGATGCATAAGGGCAATGGAATGGATCCCGCTCCTATGTCCTGCCCTTTGACCCCATTTAGACAATTTGTAATAGGGTTCGTCCACAAGTGGTCTCCTAACACATACTAAATTTTCATCGAAATCGAACCATTTTTACGCGAGTAATCGTGCGGACGGACGGACAAACAGACGGACAAAGCTGTAGCATATACGCTTTTTCAACCTGCGGTTGGAAAGCGTAAAAAATAGAAGAAAATAAAAAGCTAAGAAATAAAAAAAATGAAGTGAGAAGCATGTAGAAAAATAAGGACGGCAAGGTACAAAAAACAGATATCCGAATATTCGAATTTTTGGATCTTGAACACGAATATTTCGAAACCATCAGTCTGGTTACATAGCATATACGGATGTCTTTTTGCAATATGAACACCGGATTTTAAGCATATTTTCTTCACTTAGCATCTGGACTAAAAATTTGAACCATAAAACTTTAGAGTTCAAGGCAAACATTTGTCGTGCCTAGTGCGATCTGATGAAAAAATAATACTTCAGAAAGGATGATTACACTGTTAGAAATTTTGTGGTAGACTGCCCCCAAAAGTTGTGCTACACCAGCCGCACCACTTTCTGAGATAAGATACACCATGTGTTTTGCAAACAAAACCCAACAACGTGGTTTAGCTTTTCGCCACGTTATAGTACAAGGTTGCAATCATGCTACTGGGTTTATTTTGCACCACAGAATGGTGTGCCTTCTCTAAGAAAGTGGTGCAGCTGGAATAGAATCACTTTTTGGTGCAACCTACCACAAAATTTCTAACAGTGTTGAAACGCAGAATATTGACATTTGGAAACATACTGCTTTAACTCGGGAAATGGTACATCTAAAAATAAGAAGGAGCCTGCTCAAGCCCGGTAAGCAAGGTAATTACGTGTTCTTGCCAAATCAACTCTCGTAAAATTTTAAATATTGAATAATCTGTATCAGGAAAACAAAATATTTCTGGGGATACTATACCCTATTTTTCTTTACAACGGAGAGCAACGAGAGGTTTTCACTCAAAAGCAATATTGACCAATTTATCATGCCCCTTTATTGGACACAACGTTTTGTAACATCGCTTCTTGTTTCTCTTTCACTTCTTTCTTTTTCTAATGAAAGAAATACAGTGTCTAATTCCCTGAAGCCTTCCCGTTCCTTCCGCAGTATCGTATTTCAAACCAATGAACAAAGGAAGTAGCTGCTTGGAGTGACAGTTAACGATGGGGTGGAATTTTACTTTCTAAAAATTTCCTAAAGCACCGTTTTTTTCTGGATGTATAAAATGTACAGGACACTGAAAAATAACTTGAGTATTTGTATCTGTGTGTGGAATTACTCTGAGTAGAAAGAAGCATTAGAGGAATCGACCCATCCAAGAGAAATTAGCATAGCCAATAAATTTAAAATGGCAGTTATTCCTATCCAATATTTTTAACGTGAATGAAATCCCCTTTTACCCCGTGGCATTTTGTTTTACTAAGTACTTGAAAGATACTAAAACATCTTATCCTTAAAGCTTTGGAAGTGAAATGGGAGCAGGACAGCCAGACAGGAACGTTGAAGCCAGACGGTCGTATTTTAAATGTCAAGAGGTTTGTTGTTGACAGCACCAAGGAACAAACAAAGCGATGTAGGAAAGACTGTCAGTTGTGTTGGTATCGTCTTGGAAGATAGACCTAAATGGATGGACGCATGGGCGGCTACTAGGACATTCGAGAGAAACACAACTCCGTTTAGGGCCATGGCTGAAGGGTAACATTTTCCCACTGATGTCCGTGCAGAAAATATATCTATGCAGATTTTATTAGGTCTTTGAGCTGACCTCCAATAGGAGCTTTTAAGTTCATGTTAGCTGGCCTGATGAAAGAGAAACTGAAACAGAATCACTTTGAATCCATTTAGAGAAACGGAAACAGAATCCACTTTACCTTAAAACGGAAAAAACTGCCGCAAGGTGTAGAGACCGCCAGGTTCTGAATAATTGCCTTCTCTGAAGCTGATTCGTAACGACCCCTCCCCCCATCCCCCCACCCCCAATTGAAGAAGCTCGCACAAAAGCGAACCCAACTCCTGTACAGTGCCAAAAATCGAAATTGCGATTTGCGATACAAGCAATACTGAAAATTTCCTCCTCGTTTCGCTACCGTGGAATGAAACTAAACTCACTTTGCATTTGGGTGATCGTAATTCAGTGAGCACACGGTGTACTTGCTTGAGAAATTCGAAAACACAGCTTATATAAAAAAAGTTAGTAAAATCATGCAATCCATTGATTATGATACGCTTTCCAACATACCAGAAATCATTACTCAAGTTATGAAGATAATCGCTGTAGAAGAAATTTCGCTCTTATGCCCTGAACTTTGTCCCATTTTGATGATATTCAACAGAACCGGCTAAGTATACTTCCGGAACAACATGATAAGGTTTTGTCTCAATCAAATAATTTTTACATAAGTTATGACGCATAAGTTATGTAATGGATTTTTACGTAAGTTATGAAATTGATCCCGCTGCTATGTCCTGACCTTTACCCCATTTCGCCCATTTTCAACAGGGTTCGTCACCAGGTGGTTCCCTACCACATATTAAAAATTTACTGAAATCGAGTCGTTTTTACGCAAGTTATGACGCATAAGGGCGATGGAATGGAGCCCGCTCCTATGTCCTGACCTTTGACCCCTTCCCCCATTTTCCATAGGGTTCGTCCGCAGGTTGGTTCCCTACTACAAACTAAAATTTCATCGACATTGAACCACGTTTACGCGAGATATCATGCGGACAGACAGACAGACAAAGCTGGAGCTTATACGCTTCTTCAACCTACGGTTGGAAAGCGTAAATGAGGAAAATTGTTAAAATCTAAGTCTTTCATTTTCCCTGTAGAAAAAAAAATTCTCATTAAACTTAAGTATTATCTGTTTCTTGGGTTCACGTTAAATTTTCTGTATATTTATCTTATACGTACGACGTAACTCTTTTTGTAGGGGTCACCATAAGTTAACATTGTGTCATAACTTTATACATGCTAGCCTTTTATTTATCCTTAAACACACTATCCAGGGTGCTCGATAATGGTTTCATGTTGGCCTTTATTTACACTTACACCGAAAAAACAAAACATTAAAACCAGCACGTGTTTATGCAAATTGAAGCAACTGCAGGCAAATGTTGGCGCGTGTGAAAGTTATAAAACGGTGTAAATAACACCTGATTCTGAGCTTTGTTAAATGGTGTTATTCTTGCTCTTCAGATAGCAAAGGCAGCTGACTTAAGCGGGTTTAACAAAAGCCAAGTTGCAATGGCCACACGATTAGGTCAAAGCATTTATGAGACGGCAAGGGTTGTGTGACACTTACAGTCAGTCGTGGTTAGAACCTTCAAACAGCGGTCCGAGAAGGAAAACCCCACGAAGCGACGGTAAGGTGTAGGGCGACTACAGTTCATCGATGCCAGAGGTGAATGAAGGCTGCCCTGTATGATATGAGCCAGCAGATGGAATGTTGTAACGAAACTTGCAGATAATTAAGCTGGTGTCGGAAGTAATGTCTCACTAGACATAGCCCATCGAACCCTGCTGAAAATGGAACTGCGTAGCCGCGACCCGCTCCGAGCGCCCATACTACATAGGTTTACAATGGGCACATACGCATCAAAACCGGACCTTGAATGATTGAAAGAAGTTCGTATGATCCGACGAATCTCGATTCCTGTTGCACCATGCGGACGGTCGGGTATGTGTGCGTCGTTTTCCTTGGGAAGTGCTGGAACCAGGATGTACCATGGAAAGACAACAAACCAGTGGAGGACGTATAATGATTTGGGAAATATTCCATTTATAAATGCTGGGTCCAGTCATTCATGTGCAGAAAACTTTGGCGTCGAACCGCTGACTAAATATTCTTGTAGACTAGGTACATTCTTTCATGGCAATGGTGTTCCCTTCTAGCTGTGCCTTGTTACAGAAAGATAATGCTCAATGCCACAGTGTCCAGAGCGCTCGAAAATGGTTTGGAACATGAGAATGGCTTCCAGATATTGCCATGTCCTCAAGATTCATCGGACATCAATCCAGTCGAACACGAGTGGTTTTTGTGGAACAGCAAATCAGAGCTGCGGCGGATCAACCACTTAATGTACAAGAACTCAATGATCTTCTGGAAACGTGTTGGTACAAGATACCACACTGCATCTTTGCAAATCTCGTAGCGTTAACTCTTCGTTGGGTAAGGGCTGTTTTGGCGCCACGTGGAGGCCCAATATCATATTAGGCTGGTGGTTATAATGTTTTGGTTCTTCGGTGTATGTTTATGGTAATACATAAAAACTGATGAAGATGCGTTGCTTAAGTCTAATTTAGCTAAGACAGAATTGAGAGTTCATTTATTTATCCTTACAAAGAACAAACTAAACTTTTTCTCACCTAGTCAACAAACCAGTTCCAAGCCATGGATGCAGGAATTTATATGCCCACGCTTTTTCTAACAAAGCACTGTTCCTTAGTAGCTCCTGTTTCATTAATAATAAAAATAAGAATTTGTTCTGTTATTGACACTCGAAAACAAGCACGATCCATTTGCTTCCTGGAATCATTTTTATAAGAGACATGCATATGTCACTTCAAATAAACAATTCTGAATAACATTAATTAATGCAAAAATGGGAATTTCATGGTAGTGACACGAAATGATCAATAAACACAAAACAAATCTAAAGTGCTTAATTCCAAAAGTATCTTGACATCATCGAAAAGTCGGATCACTGCTATATGATACTCATGACCATGTATGAGAGAAATGCCCCCCCTACTTCATCACGAATGGCAGTCCTTGCCGTCGGCTTTTACTTCCCAGTAAAGGAAAGCACAAAAGCGGCAATCACCTGAGAGTTAGTAACTTTGTGTATTTGGTGATAGTGAGAGAAAATAACCACACAAAAAAAAATAGAGAGAGAAACAGAGACAAATTTAGAGTGCCACCCTCAGAGGGCAAAAGCGGGCAAGAGAGAAGACAAAGACTCAGAACGCATGACATACACATACAAGACATACATGGACTCATCACTGAATTAATTATGACTACCCATATTAAAAGTGTACGTGGCCCGTTGAGCACGCGATTTCCGATAGGGCGCGATTAGTGACCGACGTAGCACATATAACGTACTAGTCGAACAGTAGGTAGTAAACATTGGAGCGTGGTGGATAAACGGCTGTGACATCACCAAGGGGATGCGAGGATGGTCTCTAACCCACCCTGAAAATTGTCTTGCACACCCTGCCGCCCATTTGGTTCAAGATGTATCATATTTTGATTTTCTTTAACTTTAAAATACAATCTGGAATTTGCCAAGGAATAGTGACTACCTTATTATTCGTCGTGTAGCCATACGTACTTCCCCTAGGAAGTACGTTGTTTATTTCTCCGTAGAAAATTTATTAATAGTATCGCAGGGCCATGAAAATTCATTTGTTCTCCACTCTCCAAATCTTTAGTTTAATTCTTTTTTCGTGTTAGTATGGCCAGGGGCGAATAAAGATGGTGAATAGGAATTAACCGAGGTCATTTTTAATTTTAATCTCCTACTCGCGCCGCTAAGTAAGAGATTACAACACAGAATGTGGAGTCTAAAGCTATACCAGCGCTCTTAACCCTGCCATTGGGCAATGAGGGAACAGGTCGTGGATGACGACTGCTTTGGAACAGACGAGTGCAAGACAAGGTTGCTGGCTTGAATGAGTTAAGGAGGGGATAGGTATTGTCTGCGCGGGCTTATTTCCCCTGAACCCTAATCAACGAAAGGATTTGCTTTAAGGCTTTTCTTCTAGGCATGAAGTTTTCTTTTAATCGGGGCGTGATGCTGGTGTTGGTGACAGTGTGTCATGTTTATTATACGGATATGTAACTCCTTGGGTTCTACTAAATTCATTAAAAACGGGTGGACGGAATTTTAGCAAAAAATGACTCCAAACTTCTTATTCTTTTGTATATCCAAAAGTGCAAAAACTTCAAAGTTCCGAAAACAATGTGTATGTAACCAGGAGGCACAGTTGGATATTGCACAAATACCTGTGCGGGCTGTTGCAAAATGAAAACAAATTATTTCTTTCAGTGTTTGATTGGAGGATTAACGACCACCGTGAACAACTCAATGGGCTATAAGCAGTCGCCCGTCCCTAATTTAGGGACATTGGTTCCAGGGAAGGAAGAAAACCAATGCCATAAGACAAACACAACATCCATGCCTCAACGGGATTCGAACCCGGATCCCTTTCGGACGAATGATCAGAAGCCATCGCTTAGACCATTGCGCCGCTGGTGTGGCTACAGTGTTTTGTAAATAATGTTGCATTCAAACTTTCCCCAGCAAAAATGATACTCTCTTAGCCATTGCCCATCCTGATTTCGAAGTCTAGCTACGTTCCTGGTAAATGGAAGGATTTATGGGACTTTGAGAAAGGACAGATTGTGGAAGCTCGGATAACGGATGCGTCGATTTCCCAAACGGCTCAACTGCTGGGTTGTTCGCGAGCCGCCGGGGTTAAAGTGCATCAGAACTGGCGTGAAAACTGTCAAACAACGACCCGGAGGCAAAACTGCACTAGACAGCGGAAGATTGGTGTGAGAGGTAAGCGCGGTCCGACAACTCGAACAGTCCAACAGACGCAGCAGCACCTCTTCAACAGTTGATTACACAATACAACGGATGTCAACTCAGAACAGTATCTGCAATGGCCATGCATCTCACGCTCGCACGCATGATCTATAACAGCAGACGACCCCGACGCCATCTTTTCCTAACCACGGTTCATCAGCGCAAAAGACTCACCTGGTGCAAAGATCATGCAAACTGGACATCGGATGACTGCGAATAAGTTCGCTGGTCTGACGAGTCACGTTTTTTTATTATAAATACGTACACGACCTGCACTCCGTTGATGGTCGTGTACGTATTTGGCGCAACTAACATGAGGCACTCGATTCATCCTGTATGTTCTCCTCAGTGTGAGCAGATGGATGTGGTTGAATGGAGTACCTGGCGGGAACTCGAACTTCTAATGCATGTGGAACAACATATGACTGTTGCCCACTATCTTTAATTGCTTGCTGAATCTGCACATTCAGCAATGTTGCACTTTTCCCCCGAATGGCAACGGTGTCTTCCAAGATGACAAGGCTCCGAGCCACAGGTCCAATCAATGTTGTACAGGAATGGTTTGAAGAACACAGTTCAGACTTACAGCATATCAACTGGCATCCGAACTCCCTCGATATCAATCCCATAGAGCACTTATGGGACATTATGGTATGGCATATCAGGCGTCTGGATGCACCGATTACTTCCATACCTGCATTGAAGGCTGCATTACACACAGCTTGGTTGGCCGTACCTCCCAACTGCTTCCGGCATTTTATTGAATCGATGCCCTGTAGGGTAGCTGTTGTACTGAGGGAGAAAGGGGGACCTACGAAGTATTTGTTAGGTGGTCATAATTCAGTCATCACGCAGTGTATGCCACTACAAAATTCATGCGCTTGGGAATAGACCTAGTCTAGAGGGTCTAAATTTCTGTGACCTGCTATCATTAAATAGAAATGCTTATATCGTTTCATATTGAAAACTTTTGTAGATCATTAAGGTGGACGCCAAGTAATTTTGTTTCCTATACTTCCAAAAGAAAAACTTCTTCACACATTTTCTTCACAATTAATGCATTCCCAAGGACGAAAATTTGAACATCGATTAAAATAGCTTCATTTTATAACTTGGAATACTTAATATTTTCTAAAACATAACCATAATTATGCAATCCAACATTTGTTTGTCTACTGACGTCATCAAAGTACAGGTCGCGTCATCTTTTTTCTGATTTCAACACCACCAAAGGAAAAGTTTTTGATTTTTATTATTATTATGGTTATGTTTTAGAAAATATTAAGTATTCCAAGTTATAAAATAAAGCTATTTTAATCGATGTTCAAATTTTCATCCTTGGGAACGAATTGATTCTGAAGAAAATGTGTACATAAGTTTTTCCATAGGAAGTAAAGGAAGCAAAATTACTTGACGTCCACCTTAAGATATATTAATAATTGCATTAATGAAAAACTGTTACTACACTGCAAGCCACCCAAAATGCAACACCAAGAAGGAAGCATCCGATTGACCTGAAATTCGCAGCATGCGTCGCCCACGAGAGGACATGCAAACGATTAGCATTGCAGGGCATATGCAAATCATGTGCACCCGGCACGCCAGCGAGAAGCACTATAAAAAGGGTGCACAGAAGGCGGGGTGTAAGTAGTGGAAGTGTGTTGTGCTGCCGGACCTGTGCGTGGGAAGGTTCCTGATGCCACGTCGCAGAAGACGGCAGTCTTTCCAGCACGTTTCGGAGTTCGGCAGAAGACGAATGGTGGCTTACTGCGACAGCGGTTTATCGTACCGAGACATCGGCGCCCGTGTGGGACGACATCCAGCCACAGTGAGGCGAGTATGGATTCGGTGGGTGCAGAATGGACGGGCGGACCGAAGTGAGCGATTGCCGCTGCCGCGGCACACCACCGAACGAGAGGACTGGCATATTGTGCGGCGGGCAATTGACGGCTCGCACCGCCACATCACGAACGTTAGCGCAGGAATTAGAATGCGTTGCGCAACAACCTGTGTCAGCACGTACTGTTCGACGTCGTCTGCAGGAGCGGGGACTTGTCGCACGGCGCCCATTCCTCCGATTATCATTGACGTTACTCCACCGGCAAGTGCGGCGGCAGTGGGCCGTTGAACGCCGCACCTGGACTACGGAAGGGCACGGCATTGTCTTCTCCGACGAATCCCGCTTCTGCCTGCAACACCGCGATGGTCGAATCCGCGTGTGGCGGCACCGCGCCGAGAGACTGTATGACGCCTGCATTATGCATCGCCATACTGGTCCGTCGCCTGGCGTTATGGTTTGGGGCGCAATTGGATATGACACCCGCACCCCTCTGGTACGCATCGCCGGTCGGTACACTCAACAGCCACCTCTACATCTCCGACGTTGTAAAGCCTGTAGTCCTCCCTTACCTGGAGGACCTGCCAGCGGCCACGTTTCTACAGGACAACACGCGCCCGCACGTGGCGCACATCGTGCAACAATTCTTCACGGCCGACCAGGTGTCACTGCTGCCGTGGCCCGCCTCTTCTCCCGATATGTCGCCCATCGAACACGTTTGGTCGCTGATCGGCAACGGAGTGTCCCGGCAAGCACCACCCACGGCTACGCCTGATGAACTGTGGCAACGTGTGGAAGCAGCCTGGACCGACATACCCCAAGCCCACATCGAAAGCCTCTTTCGTTCGATACCGCGGCGTGTAGCAACCGTTATTGCCAACCATGGGGGCCACACGAACTGTTGATGTCTGCGTGTTCTGCAAGTCGCACGGGTCTGTGAGCTCAATCGTTTCATCTTTGTATCTGTTGTTATGTGCCCAGTAAATCTGGCTTTGCTATCTCGTGTCCTTCTTGGTGTTGCATTTTGGGTGGACAGCAGAGTACATTCAAATTTTAAAATAATCGGGTATCGGGTATCGGGTCCTTTCGCGTTAATGTTAGCTTCAGTGACATAACGCTTAATTTGGGTAATTTACACAGTTTCACTGTGTTTTAAAACCTTATTTCAGTGCATTTGTTTTAAGAAAAGTGGAAAATACAAGTCACTGAACAAAAAGAGTGGCGGCAGATCTTCTTCACATATTTAATAGCTTTGTAAGGATAAATGTTATGGTTCAAAATCAGGGAGAAATTAAAGTATTGTGATGAAGTACTTAAATACTGTGATTTACTGTGATAGTGATATTACTTACAACCCATTCAAAAGTTGAGCGGGAGGCAAATCGTATTTTTTCTACAATAACAACCGTAGATCGTAGTGTGCTAACGAATCTGAGTAGATCGTAATGAAAAGTTTCGCTACTTTTTCCGCTGTTTTCCATTCAGCATTGGTCATTTCTACCTTATCATTCGCAAAGAGTTGGCATTATTAGTGCTCCATAGCAACGTCGTGGGATGAAATTTTTGTAAAATTTAGATGACAAACAAAATTCACAATTTCGGGAATGAAAGTGTTGTTTTTGAAGGCTTCATTAATTGTCACCTTGGCAAATATAAGAATTTAATGTTTATTACAGGCTGCCAATGCTCCAAAGAAATTGTGAATGCATGTTTCTTAATAAAAAGTTTAGACAGTTCTTAGGAGCCGGAGGTCGTAGATTTAAAAAAAAAATAAAAATAACGTTTTGACTTTATTTTAATCTACATTAACAGCAATCTATCCCATAAGTACATGATGAAATATGCCTTTTTAGTTATATGGCACCATATGCCTTTTAGTTATATGAAATATGCCTTTTAGTTATATGGACAAGTGTACTTTTTTATCCACTACAAAGAGCTGGAAATTTTTTTAGGCAAGAAAGCATTGCACTCCATCATTGCTCTTCGTTAAGTTTCTGATGGCAACTTTTTGAACTCACAGACATAGTGCATTTAGGGATTATCACTTTGATTCGACCATTTCTAAATCCTGCATAAATATATCTTTAATCTAGATTAGGTAAATTTTTCTATAAAAAACTATCCGACATTTTGCCCGGCAGATTCTGGGTAACATGAAAAGTTCTGATGATGTCTGGTAGCAAACACAAAGTTCTTACCTCAACTGCTTCAGGTTTTGCCAGAAATATATATCGGATTGGTCCTGCATCAAAATAGAAAAGCTTCTCTTTTTCAAATAGCTTCCAGTGCCCAGAAAATGTTTGGACCATAACTGCAAAAGAAAGAATAAAACATGTTAGAGCCTAATCACCATTCATTTGCGTAACCAAAAGTATCAAAATACTGAGATATCGGGCAGTGTACCCTGACAGGAAGGATTTTATGCAGCAAAATCCTTCCAGTTAGGGTAACCTGCTCTTAGCCAAACATATTGATAATGAGAATCGTAAATGTATTATGCATTGTCCTAATGAACATAAAAAAACAAAACAAATAACTACTGCTTCCAGAGTGGCAAGGGAAGAAACGCAGAAAAGTGGAGAAGCAAAACACACGACAGTAAGAAGAATTTTAAGGAATTTTTTAGAGAAAAATTTGGGTGGCGGTGTATACTTGTTAACCAAAACTGAATAAGAAGTTTTAAAAGATGTTTAGAAAAATTTTATAAACTATACATGGAAATTATGGGCGTAGACTTGTTGCAAAAGTTGGGAGAGACGTCGACAGCTATTACCACTGAACGAAATATTTCAATTCATTTTTGTTAATGCTTCAGCGTGTGCATATTAAATAAATTATCTATGATCAATCGACTGCTGAACGAAAGCCTTCCCAACTTTGTTCCACAACTGTCTGTCATGAGCCAGTCTTCTCCAAATCACTCCGGTACGCTTTTGAATTTTATCCACCCATTTTCCACATGGTCTTCTGGGATATTTCCGTTCTTTGGTGTCCAGTCGAATATTTCAGTTGTTCACCGGTGGTCAGTTCTTCAAGCAGTATGCCCCCCATTTGCCATTTCAGGAGCCTTACTTTGATCACGATGTTTTCAGCTCTTGTCAGTTTCCTGGTTCCACCAAGAATGCACCTCTCCACGCTTCTTTCAGTTGTCTCTGCATGTATGTTTTAGTTTGAAGTTCATGTCTCGGTTCCAATTGAAATTAAACACTTTCCTTTTCAGTAAGTCATCATGGTAAAATGCACTTGAAAATTGTGCTGTTTCTTCCAAGTACTCACCAAACAAATTTATACGGCCGATCAATTTACTCTTCGATGTGATCCTCTCATGATGTCTGTTGCCTAAGGTAAATGTTGGTTTCGGGTAGTTTTAAAATTTCCTTATCAATCGCCAAATCTTCAGTTTTTGTAAAAGAACATTGAATGAATTTGTTTTCTGAAAGATAATTTTTAATCCCTCTTAATTCTTGTTAGAAATTCTTGGATCATAGCACGCAGCTCTAAGTGGGGGGCAAAAATGATTATATAACACTGTTAAAAATTTTATGTTAGGTTGCACCAAAAAGTGGTGTTATACCAGTTGCATCACTTCCTGAGAAAAGATAAACAAACTGATCTGATCATATGTAGAGGATTTTAGGAAGGGAGTATCTGACCCCAGGTCTTAAACAACCTTTAGAAATAGGAAGCTAGGAGATTTGGGCTAAAGTGCCCGATAGGAAAGTGACACGGAAGCGAAGTAGAAAGGGGGAGGAAGACGCCCTTATTTATTAATTACCGGGGGCCAGTACCCGGGGTCCGACGGCTTAACGTGCCCATCCGACGCACGGCGGATATTTAGTGGATCGAGCGTTCGTACCTGCCTGGGATCGAACCGGATGTCCTTTCCGTGGCAGTCACGAACGTTGCCCACTAGACCACCCGCGGCCCCAGATAAACAAGCCATCGCGTTTTGCAAATAAAACCCAACAACGTGGTTCAACTTTTTGCCACATTACGGCACAAGGTTGCAGCATGCTGTTGGGATTATTTTGCACCACAGAATGGTGTATCTTTTCTAAAAATGTAGCGCAGATGGTGTAGTACCACGTTTTGGTGCAACCGACTACAGAAGTTTTAACAGTATATATAGTATCAGCAAATCTATTCTAATGTGATTACATTACACACGTTAGTATGAAGCCAAAAAATAGTCTTACAACGATATATCTATTGTTGCAAATTTCAAAACTCAGTTAGTCTGATTATTAATTAAAATTTTAGAGATTAGGGGCTTTTGTAATTAAAAAATGAAATTAAAAAATTTAGGTACGGGAATAATATGTTGGGTGACAAACTATAAGTCAAAAGTTAAAAAAATTGACCGTTCTTAAGGAAACGTTGAGGGGCATATATCCTCTTCCCTATACGGTTCTACACTCGTGTCTTGACCCCACGTCCGAAACATTAGTTGGATTAGGGGGACTCGAATTGGGATATACGTGAATTACCACTGACGTGAGGCATGAGTCAAAACGACAAGTAGCAGCGATAAGCCTTTTCTGGTTTAGTTCAATCGGTAGAATGTAGCGGATGGTGTAGTACCACGTTTTGGTGCAACCTACTACAAACGTTTTAACAGTATATATAGTATCAGCAAATCTATTCTAATGTGATTACATTACACACGTTAGTATAATCATTCACTGGCAGAAGAGGGCAAGTTCACTCTAATGTTTTACGTGCAATTATGGAGACAATAGTGTTTTACCTTTCGAATTGATTTACAGGACTATGATTGATTGGAAAGAAGGGTACGTATGGCTGAGATGCAGTATTATCTTTATTATGACGTTAACATTACGTTAGTCTGTGTAAGCTGTCTTTTGTGCAACAGTGGGCAATATAGATTCTAAGACATCTTATACTTGCAATTATGGAGACAAAAATGTTTTACATTTGGATTTGTTTTACAGGACCTTATTCGATTAAAAATCAGGGTGAGTACGGCTGAGATGCAATGTTCTTTATGTCCGAATCAATGGAGCCTGAGAGCGGAAAGTGTAACTGCCTAATTCTTCAGCTCATTAGAAAAAATTGAAACGTTGCAAAACAGAATTAGAACAATAGTCAGGTAAATATTTTGCTTTATATTGTTTTTTCCTTCTCTTAAAAAAGTATCCCTTCAAGAAATTCTCGTATTTCAGAATTATCTTAAAAAAAAATAAAGATAATTCTGAAATACGAGAATTTCCTGAAGGGATATTACACTGAAGAGCAATTGAATTAGAGATACCTGTCCAGTAACGTGTGGCACCACCTTTCGCCCTGATGACGGAGGCGATTCGTCTCGGAATGGACTCGACAAGACACCGGAAGCGTTGGGAAGCCATACGGATCCACGACACCTGAACAAGCTCCCACAGTTCACGAAGATTTGATGGAGGGGGTTAGAGCCCCGAACATCTCTCTCGATGGCATCCCAGATGTGCTTTATGAGATTGACGTCAGGTGACCTAGCTGGCCAAGGAACCGAGGTCACATCGGTGGAGTGTTCATCCAAAAAGTCAGATACAATTCGGGAGCGATGGCACGGTGCATTGTCTTGTTACAGGATGAGGTCCCCAGTGGGATGTTGAAGACGCATAAACGTGAGCAAATGGTCGTCCAGGATATTCCGGTAACGTTGACCTGTGAGGGACGATGTCACACGTACCAGGGGTCTGATTTCGTAAACAGTACCCAGACGAGAATACCACCCCCACCAGCTTGAAGGGTACCGTGCTGGCAAGAAGGATCCATCGCTTCATGTGGTCTGCACCGTTCTCGTATCCTGCCATCCGCATGTACCAACGTGAATCTCGACTCTTCAGTCCAGGCAACATGTTTCCACATGTCTAGGGTCCAGTGGCGACGTTCCCGCGCCCATGCTAATCTTTGTCCCCTGTGATGTGTGGTCAGCAGTGGTACCCTCTTGGGACGATAGCTTCTGTACCCCATAGCGAGAAGATGGTTCTGGATGGTGTGGCTGCTTACACGTTTTTGTTCACCAGCGTTAAATTGCAGAGTTATTTCTTGCACTGTGGCCCGTCTATCCGCTGTTACAATGCCAGCTAGCCGACGATGACCCCGCTCATCCACACGCTGTTGTCCACGACAATCGGCCATTGCAGGGATGTTTTTTACCGGATTCGATGTACTCACGGTGCACCCGTGACACAGTAGCTCGTGAAAATCTCAGTGCCTGCACGACTTCCGAGATGGAGTGACCCATTCGTTGGACTCCGACAATTTGCCCACGATCAAATGCGCTTAGATCCTTCGTCTTGCTCATACTTCGTCCGACTCTTATTGATTCCCGTCGCATCATTCCTTATATTGTCGGATCGCTGCATACGTCATGTCGTTTCCGTTTACAGGGCCGCCCACATCACCACATTTGCATAACGCCAGCTGTCTCTAATTCAATTGCTCTTCAGTGTATATGAGTAGAAAACTGTTGTTGCGTAATGTCATTAAAAACTTTTTCCATATATGCAAGTAGTTTCAAGAATGGTACGAACTCAATTTAGGATTAGGTGTTGGTTACCTCATAAGCTGACTAATATTTTTACTTTCATCCTTACGACAATAACCTTTTTCACTGCAACTTCTGCCCTTCTCTCGTCAGGCGAGGTTAATTTACACGAGATATGTAAAATACAACACATCTAATTTCTGAGAAAGTAAATACATACTCACATACTGAAAATGGAAATGAAAACTTTTTCATGAACGACGTTGATGGGAACGTATACAGACTGCCGAAAAAACTGAAACGTGGAGTTTTTAGTCCAGATATTTGTATACTTGATACTCTTGAATCATACAACCTTTTCATCCCCCAAAAAATGAAACCCACTACTGCCCACCATATTGCACTTTGCAGAAAATCAAAACCAGGGGTATTTCGAAAAAGATTGAAGTATGGAGACAGAGCAATAGACATGACTGTAAAATTTTCTTCTTCAGTCGAATATATCCTGATCGTTTTCTTCCTATGCAGTTTACCGTTTATATCGACTACTGATAAGATAAATCGAAGCCCTGATATGAAACAGAAAACACATGAACCTTAACCGTGCTAATCTTTTACTCTTCAAGACTGTAACGAAAAGCCAATATCACCGAAGTCACTTATGAATTGTGGCTACGCTTAGCATGTTATTAATTCGAGCTCGATAACACATTTAGGATAACAAAAGGAGGACTTCAGGCTTTAGTCACAAGATTCCGAATCCCCTACATTTTCGGATGGGAAGCGTGCGTGTGTTTGTAAACTTCTAGCGTTATAAATACGTAGAAACTATAAAACTTGTCCACAGACACTTAGGCATTGTTACCTACACATTTTTACATTTTTTAAATCGTAATATTTTATATTAATTTTTAGATCTGAAATTTGTTTTTTATATAACGACGATTAATTACGCCTGAAGAGAACGAGGATGATGTATTGTAGTTTCAGACAAAAGTGCCAAAATTATTTGGTGCAGTACGCACATACACGCACGTTTAGAGAACTACGGGTCACATTTTTTTTTTTTTTTTGAGGTTTAACGACCACCATGATCAACTGAATGGGTTATAAGCAGTCGCCCGTCACAAATTTAAGGTCACTGGTTCCAGGGAAGGGAGAGACTGCCAGTGCCGTAAGACAAACACAACATCCATGCCTCACCGGGATTTGAACCCGGACCCCTTTCGGACGAATGATCAGAGGCCATCGCTTAGACCACTGCGCCACCGGGGCGGTGGTCACATTTTAAAAGCTAATATTAAAAGGGTGGATGTTAGTAAAGAGAATTTTTCACTCTTGAAAAAAATGCGAAAATGAAAAAGAAATGAAGAAAGAGTACAATATTTGCTTTAGAAATGTGAATAATAATTTTCATGAATATTTTAATTTTATACAAGGACCAAATACATATGAACCAGTCAGCTCTGGGTAAAAGGCAATAGTCATCGTGTGAGTAACAATTCACTTTCTTCAAGTTAAAAAAACAGCAGGTAATTCATTTAGTTATTTTGTTTCGGTAAAAATAATTTTTGCATATGTAACATTTTAACATTTTTATAAACGAGCAACACTCTGTCAATATTTTAGTAATATCGCGATGTGTAAGAACGGAGCCGGAAGCCAACACCAATGTTGACGCAGAAAGTGAAGCAAGCATCTTCCTTTTGGAGAGTTGCCTGACCCATCCATACACAGTGCGGAGGTTCTTGTGTGTCAGCGGTGTTTTTCCTTTCATTTCCGTAGAAAAGGGTGAGGGAAGTTTCACTCTCCTCCCACTTTCCAAAGAGAAACGAAGGAGGAGGAAATGAATGAAAAGTGTTCCTTGCCGTCTCTTCCGCGAGATGGCAAATGGAGTGAACTGACTAAGAAACCAAACATTGTGCGCATATGTGATGTTGGGCATTCTCAGTGAACCATCTTATCTGTGATAAGTTGGGTCTACGGTAAGGTGACCAGATTTCTTTGAAACTCAGGACAAAATGACGCGCTGTCCTCATTTTGACAGCAAATCTGAGATAAGTTTCTGATCAAAATGAGGACATTACTGAGGACCTAACCTGGCAGTTTCAGGATTGAAAAATCGCACTAGTATTGGAAATAACTTGATATCTTTATGATTTGATCGCATCCGTATAGAACGAAATATAGCTTGCCTGATCAAGTTCCTGACAAAGTTCATCTTCTGCAAAGCTAAAAAGAACACTCAATTATTGCTAGAGTTTTAGTTGGACCACATGAAAACTGTGCCGCCCCTGTGGTGTAGTGGTCTAAGCGCTGGCTTATAATCATTCGTCCGAGTTGGGTCCTGGTTCGAATCCTGGTGTGTCATGGATGTTGTGGTTGTCTTACGGCACTGGCTGTCTCCCTTCCCTGGAACCAGTGGCCCTAAATTAGGGATGGGCGACTACTTATAGCCCATTGAGTTGCCATGGTGGTCGTTAAACGTCCAACCCCTAAAAAAGAAAACTGGGGATCATGAATGCTTTTCATAACTGTTGATATGCAGTTCATTGATCGAAAATTAAAACTATGCTTTACAGTGTGAAACCCAAACGCCCCTTCAGCAGCTGCTAATTCAACTTACTTTTTACTTACGCCAGAAAAACCCCGAAAACATTTTAAAATTGTGTTAGAAGCAGAAGACTGCACGGTCTTTTTATGCTTTACTGTTTGCTATATAGTTTTTTTCCACCAGTTGCTATGGAAAATGTATTATAGCACATAGTACAAAACATATAACTACCACTATCATCACATAGTACAAAACATATCACTACCACTATCATTCTTTGACTACCACCATCATTCTTTGCTTTTTTAATGAATGGAAAGTCCCTGGACAAAGCATCATTAAATTTACATTTCCGTTTTGCCTGACATTATTAACTTCTGAAAATTTCAACGTACACTCAGCTAGACACTTTTGTAGACTAACAAAAATTTCGGCAGCTAGGTAGTAAGTAAATACGATGATATATCTTGACAAAATTATATCAACTTAGAACGAGAAAATGTAAAGTTCAAAGCGCAGGTACAATCTCTTCAAAAACCAGACTGAGCACACTCAAACATGAGACTGAGCAAACTCAAACATAAGACTGAGAAAACTCAAACATGAGACTGAGCAAACTCAAACATGAGACTGAGCAAACTCAAACATGAGACTGAGAATCACACACGGCTACAGTAAACCGTAAACTGCAAGTCATGCCGCCGCTGATGATATCATGTGACTTCTCTGGGTAAATACCCTTAAAAATTCAAATTTTAAATAAAAATTGAATCAATTTGAAAAAAATAAAAAAAAAAATAAAAATTTGGCAGTTCTCAAACACGGAGGACAAAAATGCAAAACTGAGGACATCTGACGTCCTCATTCAGTTTTCACAAAACTGAGGACGAATCATTGAAAAGAATTGCAACAGAGGACTGTCCTCAGAAAATGAGGACGTCTGATCACCTTAGTATACGGGTGTGGGAAAACCATTAAGCAGCCATCTTGTACAGCTGACCTGCAAAACTAAGAGGATTACAATTCCATTATGGAAGAAGCCTACCGACTGTTCGCATGCTTAAGCCATCCGTAGTAAAATAGAGGGCGTGGACTGTAAAGAAATAAATTCAGCTGTCGGAGGCTGTGCTTGGCAACAAAGGGCTGCGATTTAGGAGCGGTCGGCTATCGTTCCCCTGGGCGTGGGTTTGATCGCAGCCTGACCGCTCAAAGACTCACCGTGCTTCGGAGAGGAATTTAAGGAGGGTTCCAGGATATGGAACCCTCCTTAAAATTACGTTCATCTGTTCCTTCCGTCTGATAGTGCACACTCTATCTACTCTAGTATCGTCTGGTATTTTGCCATGATGTCATTTCGCCCTTCCCTATCTGGCGCTTTTAACCAGAGATAGAAACGGGTCACGTGTCAGCGGGTCAACGATTTCTTGCGGGTCAAACGGGACGGATCAAGGTGTTCATGATCCGATTTTGACTCGGTTTTATCTCCGTTTTACTTTCGAAAAGAAAAAAAAATATTTCACAGAAAAAAAGCACTGTGTAATTTTCTGCTCGATGCTGATACCAGTGGTGCAGAAAATATATGATATAACATACAAAAAATATCACCATCTCTTTCTTAAAGCAAAGAAATTTTCCACCTACCGACGATACCATACAGTATTGTAAAACGATACCTCGTTTTCGTTTGTTTTGAGTGCGATTGTCCGGAGCAAGATACAGGCAAACGCCTGTCGCCTGCTTCACTGATGATTCATTCTCTCACACTCCGTGTGTCACATTGTAAGACTAAGAGTTACTTTTCACATCGCATCTTTTCCATTGAGCATTCATAGGTTTTTTTTTTTTTGTTTGGAGGTTTAACGATCACCGTGAACAACTCAATGGGCTATAAGCAGTCGCCCGTCCCTAATTTAAGGTCACTGGTTCTAGGGAAGGGAGAGAGCCAGTGCCGTAAGACAAACACAACATCCATGCCTCACCGGGATTCGAACCCGGACCCCGTTCGAACGAATGATCAGAGCCATCGCTTAGACCACTGCGCCACCGGGGCGGCATATTCATAGGTTTTCGTTTGACGTGCTAACATCCCGTTCCCATTGCATGTTGTGTACGAATCAATGCCTTATTTGTTAATACGGATGCATTTCATACATGTATTAAGGGGATTGAAAAAGGCGACGAGGCCAACAAATACGTTCTTGTTGAAAAACAAAAGGGGAAGAGTCAATGCTGGAAGTTGTTTCGTCTCATTTAGAAAAGCAGAATATGTTTCACAGCAACACCAATTTTCAGAAGCTTGTGATAAGTTGAAAGTTTTCGAAATGTGTCTGTTGAGATTTCATGAGTGTTACTTCTCAGAGGCAGTGATGAAATCAACCTCCACATTTTAGAAACTTTCAACTCATCAGAAGCTGGTGAAAACAGGTGTTATTGTAAAACATACTGTGCAGCTTGATATGATATCAAGAAAACAGCAAAAACTGATATTATACATACAACAAGTTACTTAATTCAAACATTTTCACTGTAGCACCATCAAAATTAAGTGGAACAGCCTTAATAATACTGCGGAGGGACTTTTTGACTCTCGCAAATGCGTTCGAAAACATGTGTAAAACAATTAAGTTACGCGAAGATCGACAGTTTCAATACTTTCTGTAAGAAAGTGAGTAAATTGTACGTTTCCGTAATACATTTATACGATTTCTATGTAACCAACGATACCAACCGAGGAGAGATTTTTTGAACGCCCTGTGTATACATATACAGTATATAATTATGTGTAATTATAAATTGCGTTTCGAATTTATTGTTCAAAGTAGATTCGTCTGGGTCAGGTTCGGGTTGGGTCCAATTATGTGACCTCCGGATCGGTCCCGGGTCTTAAATTTTTGACCCGTTTCCAACTCTGTTTTAAACCATTTTTACCTGTCTACCAAAATTCTTAAGAGGGTCATCAAATTCGCCCTACCTCACTTCCGTCTGTCGTACGCGTCGTAGAGCCCCTGAGGACAAGACAGCTGCATCTAAACCTTCCTTGGGTTGTAATCCTACGAAAAATAGTTGCTTACGTGAAGACTTGTGCTCGGCAACAATTTACCTACTTGGTCAATCGTTAACTGATAAGTACGACTGACTTTATCGATAAACTTAAATCTGAAACAAAATTCATTTTAATAGATCATCGTATTTCGGCAGTGTTCCATTGAGTGAGGTCTTTAGTTTTTTTGTTTATCTTTTTATGTTAATCAAATCTCTGTTGTCTTGTGTCAGTCCTGAAGTTGAATGAGTCACATTTGAGTGGCGGAGAAATTTGTTAATTTTTAATGGTTGGATTTTTTAGTTGAACATTTAACGACCACCGTGAGCAACTCAATGGGCTACAAGCAGTTGCCCGTCCCTAATTTAGGGTCACTGGTTCCAGGGAAGGGAGAGAGCCAGTGCCGTAAGACAAACTCAACATCCATGCTTTACCGGGGTTTGAACCCTGATCCTTCTGGGACAAATGGTCAGAAGCCATCGCTTAGACCATCATTGTGCCACCGGGGCGGATGACACGCCGTTGCATATCGTATTCAGAGTTGTATAAAAATAAAATGTATCAGCCATTAAAACAGAAAACTTGCTGCAAACCACGATATAAATAAATGTATCTCAACCATTAAAACAGAAAACGTGCTGCAAACCACGATAAAAGCAGAATAAAATAATTTAAAGAAAAATTAATAAAACAATAAATAATTACTAGAACACTACAGATTCCAATGACGGCAAAATAAGTACATTACAACTGAATATGCTGCAGCAATGTGTATAAAATGGATATTTAGAGAAAAATATTGGACTATGAACCTCATAAAAGCAAAATACTAATTAAATAAATCTTTTATATCCAGAAAAACAGTTCCGATAATGAACCTTCAAAAATTATAAATGGCATTTTCAACAACTTAATTGAGAAACAGTAGACTTACAAAGTACATAAAGAGAAGATTTTAATTTAATAACTGGTAACTGCAAGAAGGACCTGGCAATATAATTTAAATTATTTCTGTGTAAACTGAAACTGTTGATAGAGTTCCTATATATTGAGAACAGGTCTTGATAAAATCCAGAGGCCAGGAGTGTCTGTAAAAGCAAAAGAACTCAGAAGATGCGAAAAAATAATTGAACGTTCTTCAAGTTAAAATTGAATTAAGGATAGCAATCTAAGTAAAGCCTTGAGTAATTGCTTTAATTACAGTTAATAACAATTTTTTTAATCTACTTGCAGAAACTGTCTGCAAAACCTGCTAATAATTTGGAATCTATCCGCGTACAACTATACATTCTGCTACTCTGATCAAAATTGTGATCCACGATTACATTTTGTGAATACTGAAGTATTGTTTTGTTACATAACACACGCCCTAATTGATATACGTATTTCAAAATCTTATCATCTTGCAAGTAAAGCCAACCCTGAATTATTCGAGGAAGTATCTTTGTTTTCCGTCTCATCAGCTTTATTTAAAATATTAATGATGTTAATTTTTATAACAGGATGAAGTCGAAATTATCTTTGCCGTCCTACTGTTGAATCATACATATCTCGAGCAAAAATGAAAGATTATCTCACAAGCCGGAAATTTTTCATAAAAAAAAATCACAAATTACAGCCAAGACCGAGAAAAACCCAATAGAGGTGAAATCCGGTAAAAAAAGCCCCAACAACTTAATATCCTGCGGCAATGTAGATATGCAGAGCAGTCGTCTAGTAATAAAACTTGCAAAGTGAAATGCGGGAAATACATGGAGAATTTTGCCCACAATTCCTGCTATTTAATGGGAAAAAATAAGTAAATAAATAATTAAATAACAAAAAATATAAAAATCTTGTTCTAACAATTAGAAAGTAAAACTCTTGTGAAGATCGCCAAAATGGGATTACGCTACTTAACTGAAGATTTACGCATAAAAAAAGCCTGAAACGTGAGTTCATTATCCGAAATATCGAACGCGAAACGGACTTTTCGTCCTCCAACCTCTAAAAAACGGATAAATGGAAGCACAAGAAAGAATTTTGTGTACGTCATCTTGTAACAAATATTCATTTGCTTAAAATTATGACGCAGTTCAAGTCACTCTTTTTTTCATTTTTTTTTTTTTTGTATCTACGCTGTGTCTTTTGACTCAAGAAAATCTTATATAGATCTGCTAAGCAGAACAGTAAAGCCAACATCAACATCTCAGCCAAGGAACAAAACTAAGGCCAATACTGGGGAAACAACCTATTAAAACCTTTCATCAGTGGCGCGCTGGAAAATCTCGGCGCCCCCGCAAAAATTTCCTCGAGGCCCTTTGCGAAAATCTATTAGCACTCATTTACTTAAATTTTTTATTTCGTATTATTAACTAGGCTTTATAGGCGTTTCAGCAATTCAAATTTTTTGGAACATACAAGTAATTTTCGCAAAACCAAATTATTGCACTTTACTGCGTGTAACACAAATCTGAACCTTGTAATTGAAAAAAGATGCCCTAATTTTATACCAATAGAAAGTACTACAAAACAGTTACGCCAAAGTTATAATCATATCATGCGAATTTCATTCTTTTAGGCAACTAAAACGCATAACTTTTATGTGACAGAGTGCAATGACCTTTTCTGATTTATACGAAAATATATTAAGTAGCTTAATAAATAACAGGGTTCCCACTCAAAAGTAGAAAAAAATTCCCTGACTTTTCCAGGTTTTCCAGGTGGTCCTGAGAGTTTTTCCAGAGCGGCAAATCAAATCACATTGCGACAAATTGTTGCATTTCCTTACATTCTTGCGTTCCTTACGAAAGCATACATTTGTTAATTCTTTAAATAACTGTCCTTTATACAATTACCTGCGTTTTTTTAATAACAATTAAATGCATGAGGCATATTATTTTTGGTACCATTATTTATTTTTGGTACCGTTGGTTCAAATATCCTTTAAAACATGTAAACCATGTATTTACATGTTTTAAAGAATATTTGAACAAAGACTTAATTTAAATTCTACATATAATGAAATATTTCAATCGATTAGGTGAAATTATACAA
The DNA here is from genome assembly GCA_039090855.1 of Macrothele yani. Lineage (NCBI taxonomy): Eukaryota > Metazoa > Arthropoda > Arachnida > Araneae > Macrothelidae > Macrothele > Macrothele yani. The sequence goes on along the minus strand of CM077026.1, from coordinate 17,225,363 downwards.
CTGATTTATCTGTATTTTAAGTGCACACAAGTATATAAATAACATTTTAAACGACTCATAACATTTAGAGTTCCAGTTAGGTTTAAAAATACAAGCTGGGAGAATTGTGACTGAAGAGAATAAATTGCCCTTAAATGATACAATGCTGAAGCTTTAAATCCTTTAAGTGCTTATTTTACATAAATATTAAACAACACAGAAACGTTTGCTGAAATTGAAGTCTAATGGGAATGATAAAATAGTGAGTGTCTGACAGAGTCTCTTAACATTTTGTTAGAGCGGTTCTATCAAATCGATCTACCAATTTGTATTTTCTATTGGAATTTACTTAGAATCTTTAAAAACAAAGCAAAGTAAAACAGTTATTAAAAAATAAAAAAAGAAGAAAGAGAGAACAGAAATCGTGACAGCATTTCTGCGTCTGAGGAAAAACGTGTGCCAGTACCATCCCAACAATTTCTAGCAATCAGGGAAAATACTGCTGACATTTAAAAATCAAAATTGTAATTATTTTAGCTAACGTTAGTTCTTGCACTTGGCAATGAGAACATCGAATCTATGCTATTTCAGAGGGGCCAACCTCTAGCAGAACGCATCAGTAATCAATAGGGGATTTTACAGTAATGTTTCAGTAATTGAACACAAACTTTCAGTAATGTAACACGCCATTTTTTTCAAAGTTAAGGACAATATTATAGTATTACTGTGTAACCTGTAATACTTGTATGAGGTGCCTATCGGTAATCACCATACGAAGCCTCATCGCTAACGCGTGGAATGGGTATTGCATGAGAAATTAATGCGTGAAGTGTGTAATAACTTTATATGTTTACACTATCCTCACAAAAAAAATATGAAATTAAATTATCAATATTGTACTTACCTCATGTCATTGCTGACATAAAAACTCCCTTGTTGCTTGTTTTGCAGTGGTATATTCTTTTTCAGAAAACTTTTTATAACACAGCTCACCTGAGGAAAATGCTTTACTTTTCTGTATAAGAAGGGCACTTAATGTTTTGGTGCTCATTGTTGGGCAGAAGTATGCGAGGTTTTTCCTTACTATACTAAATATTCTCTATGTAGAGGAATTTGAGGGATAGTCAATATTGCCAACATTAGTTTAGACAATGCAGAATACTTGGGAAGGCCAGATGAGTCCTTCATCTTAGATATTTCATTCCATGCCACATCTGCTCAAGGATATCCAGCTTCATCAATATCAGAGTCTGGGAACATAGCATGAAAGAAGCGACCAGCATGATCACAGATTGCTATAGGTAGGTTATGCTCTACAACGATTGCAGTAAACAGCAATTCAGCATTTATCACGCTATTTTCATTCTTTTTTGCAAAAAAATTATCCAAAGGCTTTGATTGAGTCTTTAATTTTACACAATCCTGGTGTTTGTTTTGACTGGATATGCCTTCTGCAATCATCTCATCTCATCTCATCTCGTCCTACATGGGCTACTGATTACTCTCATATTAGAAGGCACGCAAGGAAACCTTTATTTCAGCATTTTCCATTTCCTTGCTCAAGATTTGGGAGAAAGATTTGGATGTTCCTGGAGAAACCTCTTTGCATATTTATTTGTTTCAGAAACGATAATTCCAAGGATGAAATTGGTAAAAAACAAGTAAAAATATGCAATAGGTGCCACATCAGTTGCAGGAGCATGTTTGGGCCCCTGCATTTCATGACAATCAAAAGGATGCTGAGGTTTCACTTCCCTCTATTACATCCTCCCATTCACTTTCAGAACTTTCATGATCTGAAGATTCACTATGAAGATCTTCACCTTCTGAAGAAGATATGGTGTGCGTGGCACTGTGGCTAGTTTTCTGGCTTGATGTTGCTTGGCCAATATCACTCTCAGATGATTCAAAATCATCACCATCACTTGGCAAACTTTCACTCTCACTACAAGCCATTTCAAATAACCTTAGAAAAAAATTTCACACAGTAGGAAAAAGCACTTCTGCTAGTCTGAGGAACAAGCTGTCAATAAAGTCATCCTCTGCTAACACGAGTTTGGAAAAAGAGGGGGATTCGTAATTCATGGAGTTTTGCGATTGTGTCTGTTTAGGAAAAAGAAATGAATAATGTGAAGAGCTTCTAGTAATAAAACACCGCACTTCGTTCTCCCGCGGGGCGAAAGTCCTCAAGAAATATAAACATCCGTCATCGCGGGACCACGCGTTGCGACGAGTTGATCGTTATTGCACTTCGAACGGGGCTCGAAAAAGTGATTTCCGACAGTACGACGTCTTATAATACACCAACAATTCCAAGTGAACAACCCTGCTTCAACAGCAGTAGGAAACGTTTTGGCTAAAGTAACCTTTCTCCTGTCACACGGAGAAATTGCGTGGGGAACCGATAGCAAGCGCAAACTCTTTTACGATGACACTTACGGCATATTACCCGCAGTTTTCGTCGTATTATCCGCAGACCGCAAAATTCACATAAAAAAAATTCTTCGTATAATCCGCAGACTGACATTTAGGGAAAAAAATCGCCGTATAATCCGCACATCATAGATGTTGAATCAGAAGTGGAATTTCCGACAGAAAAGTCGGTCACAAACACATCGCTCTTTCCACGTTCCAGAAACACATAGCAACCGAAAAATTGTTTTCAGCCGCCGCCGGGGAATTGAGTCACGGATCTCTCGATATCTAACCGAGCGCGTTAGCTTTACACCACGTTGGCCAACAGTCCACGGTGCTATGTGTATTTTTAAGTCAGCTTCTGACATCATAAATCCGTAAGATGGGCTCAGCTACTGAGACGTCTCCATCTGGTGGGTATTAACGGCACTGGCTATATATATTATAGCAGTTAATTCCAAAGGGCGAGATCCAAGGTGAAAATCCTCCAAATACGTGGCGTCAGTAAATAAATAAATACGTCGCTCTTTCCACGTTCCAGAAACACACGAGTCCGAAGAAGTAAGAGAAAAAAAATATATTTTAATAAATGAAGAAATTCATTTTTAAAGGTTACTGTTTTATATTTTTATCTCCGAACAGATAAAGGGTGTGGCATCCATAGATCACGCCGATGTAGCTCCAGAGTATTGCATTACACTGCCAATGACGAAAGGCTGATACAGAACAAGTCGTAGAAATACCGTATGTACTCGCGTATAAGTCGAAAATTTTTGGAGGAATTCCTGCTTTCAGAGTTGAGAGATCGTCTTATACGTGGGCCAATAAAAAACTTCCGTGAATTCTCCCGTGGAATTTACCAACGGATTTGTTTACGTTTTAGATCGCGACACAGAGGCTTTCCGTATGTTGCTGCACGATTGTGTTCTGACCTCAAAACTATCGCGCAGTGACATGATCATATCCTCAATTCTGTCCACCACTTCAAGTTTAAATTCGGCAGCGTAACTGAAACGTTTCCTTTTCAGAGACATCATGATTAGCAATGAAGGAAAACAGCAGCAGCGACGTTCGCCAAAACAACGAAAGCAAACTAGATACAAGGTCGCGCACATGAAATCCGAAAGGAGAAACGCATAGGTTCGTGCAGCAAGCGCTGTGCGTACTTCGGCTTTTTGCCAAAAAACAGAGCCGGCACGACAGTCAGAGCTCTCCTCAACGATAAAATGACCCCTGCCGGCACGACAGTCAGAGCTCTCCTCAACGATAAAATGACCCCTGCCGTCCCTCTCCACAACTATTCCGATCTTTCATTACGACATTCCTCCCCGCTCCGTACAAACTCCTGAACTGAGGAAAATTCTTCCGAGGGAGTTCCTTTTCCAATTATTACACCTTTTCCTGCACAATCAGTATCACGCTGCAGATTTTTTAAATCGGAAGGTCTTTTATTTATTTATTTTTTAAATCGGCGTGTTAACCGCATCGGTGTATAATCCGCAAAACCTATAATTGTTACCCGTATGTCCTCCGGAATATCGTGTAACATTGGAGGACCATGATTTCGTAGGTATGAATTTCGGAAAGGGGGCCTACAAATTAGTAAGTGTGGGAAAGCAATATATTCACCAAATAATTCCTACGGTATCGCATAGAACGAGGAAATAGTTAAACGAGGAAGAGTAGTTACCAAGTAGACCATTTAGAGAGCGCGGGAATTGGGAAAGAAAATCCGAGAAGCATAATGTGGACAGGCATTCTAAGAGGATAATTATAATACCTATTTCATAATTTTTCTAAGACCTGGCTGAGCAGATTTCTTTCTTGAGGAGGAAATTCCTTATTTTTTTTTCATCATTCTTTTGAATTGTTTTTTTATTTTATTTTGTGTTCCCCGAGCTCTCCGGAAATTCCAGTAAGAATACGCACGAAACACACCCCTAGGTTAGTAAAGAGAAAACTCGGAGGTTTTAGCAAGCAACGCTACGAGAATGAAATGCTCGCAATCACAGGTGGGGGCCAATTTACTGGACCTTTCGCTATTAACGAAGTCACGTTTTACGCACGCTAGCGGGCAACGAACAGGGCATATTTCTCGTAGTGGGCGTAACTGGTTGACACCAACAGAAAGAGTCATACAGGAAGCGTACGTGAAAATTCTAAGGCAGCGCGGACATCCCGCGGAGCAGTTGACAAGATAAAGGAATATTCATCTTCAAGAAAACTCGATGTTCTCAAGCCTTTGCCAACGAATCGGAGGGATTCCCATACAGGGATGTAAACCAATGCCGAAGCGAGGAAAAGCGGCCCAACCAATAAGGGGAGAACCATTTGGGTAGGACAGGAACACCCCCGAACCCCTTAAACATAGACGAGAGAAAAAGTTTTTTTTAGGCGGAGATGATTTGGAGAGAACACGGGATGGAATGATGACTGCTATTTCTGGGTGAACGCAGAGAGGAAAGATGGACTCTAGATGAATCCTGGGCAGAATATCGCAGAAAGAATTAAGTTAGGAGTTTTCCTGGGAGGACGCTCAAAATTGAGCAAGATGATTTCCAGGTGAAGGGAAGTATGATGTTTTCCCTGAGAGGTTTTTACGCAAATTTTGGGTGAAGCATCGAGTGATCTTATGCGGGCAGTGTGCATTCAGCAGGACCGGATGAGGTCCCAACCATAGACTTTATACCTATAAGTAATAACGGACGACAACGAAATAGATGAAAAGAAAAGAATTTGGTGAGAAAAATTTCATAATTCCCAATATCTCGTTAGCATGATCATGATTTTGTCTCCTATACATCCTCGGTAGAAAAGATAATTTTAATCTCTTGCAAGTGCTGAATAACATAATGTGTCTTATATTTTGCGGAAGGTGAACTTTAAAATATGATTGCGAATATCAAAAAGCATAATGAACTTAAAATATATTTTGGTTTAAATTAATAGAAATCTCCACCGATCAGTGTAATAGATTTTAAGGAAACACTAATGAAAATAAATTCTGTATTTTATAATGAAATTTACCCGAGTTTCTCAAATCTTTGAAAATTCAAAATAAGTGAATCTTTGTTTATTTTAACCTGAATAATTAAGTAGAACAATCGTAAAGTTTTGATAGAGTAGCAACTCCAAGATTTTAAGAAGAAAATAACTTTTAGCATTTAGCAAGCCCAGTCACAGGATAAAAGGTCCAAATCTGACATCATGAGTTTTTTAAATTTCAAGCGGCATATGGAGGAATATGGGTTTCCCATGTTCTCCCATATGAAACACAACGCAATGCACCCGTCAACCCTGAGCTTGGAGACCCTCAATTAGGGAACCCAACTTCACGGTAGACACCCATAGGCGGAAGATAATAGAAGATAAAGAGTTACGAAAATTAACGGTCTTTTTAATAATTAATCCCACTGCAGCGAATAGGACGCAGCAGATGGTTCGCCCTCACATCGAGTAGGGGGTGGTAATATAAAACTGGTGCCGTGTGACCAGGATTTTTCAGTTCTTTGGTTAATTAATATAAAATTTGTGCTAGGACCAGGATTTCTTTGATCCTGTGGTTTAAAAAAAAAAAAGAATATTTGTTTTCGGTGGTCAGGATAATTAATCAAGTATACAGAATTAGCAGAATAATGCGATGTGTTTCTATTATCTCCCCTTCAATTCTGAGTAACAAGATGCAGGTTTTATAGAAAAATTAAGGAAATTGTAGCAAGATTTTAACTTCAAAAAAAAATAGTGAAGGTGAAATGCAAGTAAATAAGTTGCAGGAAATCAGATTATGCTGAAATAAATTTAAATTTCTAAGGAAATAGGCAGAAAAACAAATAAGAGTGATACTGCTAATTTAGCAAATGAATAGATGAAATCTTACAGAAAATACATGAAAATTAATAGTACGGAGAAAATAAATTTATACAAGTGTAATTCATGAATAATTTTGATTTATCGTTGAAAATCAAGGGAAAATTCCTTACAAATCAAAGTGAAATTATTTTTGATGTGTTGTTTATTTGTGCATTTGAGTGTTGTGATTTTAAATCGGTAACTAGGAGGAATAATAGGTTCATTGATAACTTGGGGAATGTATAATTTAACGGTGAGGCACTGATAGAAGAGTAGTGATGAGAAGTTGTGGTGATATATATTTTAAAATCAAAAGTGCATTATTATTGAAGTGTGATTTTATTATGTGTGTTGATGCATTGATAAGAAACTGATAAGTTAAGAAGGAATAGGCAGGTTAATTATTGATAAGAGGAATTAATTTTTTTTTCTGCAAGATATAGGAGCTAATAGAAGGTTAAGCAGTAATCTTGATTTGTTTTGGAAGACTAAAAGGGAATGTAATATCTAAGTGTGTGTTTTATTGTGCATTTAAATGTGTAGAGGTACTTGGGAGTGTAGACAGAGAGTAGTTAAGTGGATTAATATTTGGGAAAGAGTAATAAAAAGGACTAGTGCAAGAAGAATTGGTAGGAGTAATAATTGGATAATGCTGGAACAAATTTTTGAAATGAAAATAGTGTTTATGGAAGTGTGATTTATTGTGCTTTAAATGTGGGATTGCATCCACCAAGGGAAGTAGACAGAGGTTATTGCTAGTATACTAAAATTTAATGAATTTAGGAAGTCAGCATAAGTATTTGAGGTGTGGTTCTAATTTCTTGAAAAAGTGGTTATCGTATTAATTTTGTTACAAGTGCATAATTTGATCTCAAATGTTTCTAGTGTATTTATATATATATTTAAGACGTTCAAATTTATTACATATCTTAGTGTGAAGTGCTGGTTGTATATGTGCATATTTTGAGGGAATTTTGTTTAGTGTGTCGCGAGTTAGGTAGAGTTAAGTTGAAAGCCGAATGCAATTTAGGAGTAAGCTAGGAACGTTAATCATCTTATTCGTAGACAATTGTTTTCTGATCATAAGTCAAGTGGGTTAGCAGACGAAGCAGCGAGTTACGTTAGAGTGAATTTTTTATTTTTACGTGGTAGCTTCACCGGAATTTTTCTAATTTTATGCGACTTTACGAGATTACGAAGCATATAGTAGAAGCCGTGGGAATTTAAGTTAGTAAGGTTAAAGAATAAATATATGGCTAACCAACAGAACGGAGAACAGAGCAACGGTGAACAGAATTTTGTTTCGGAAAATTGCATAGTTGATCAACAGAACCAGGAGAACGACCTTCAGGGCACTCTAGAAGGGGAAGCCGTGTCAGAAAATTGTGTAGTAGCCCCGCAGAACGTACCAATAATGGCGGGAATGTTGGCGTATATCCCCACATTCAGCGGATCGGATGAAAATCTGACCGCACGTCAATTTTTCGAAACGTTGGAGAGCACCGCCGAACTGTCAGGATGGAACGACGCCGTTAAAATTTTATCAGCTAAAGCAAAATTCAAAGGAGCCGCCAGTCACTTTCTTTCGGAGGCCGTCGATATTAGGAGGGAGACCGAGTACGAACGATTTAAGCAGGCGATAGTACAAAGATTCGACGCATTGCAACCGGTTACCGTGAGAATGCAGAAATTTACGACTTGCCGACAAAAACCAGGAGAACGGGTGGCCGAGTATGTAGCTCGTCTTAACGGCTTAGCTTATTCCTACATGGAGACGATGGATTTAGAAAATGAGCAAGTGCGAGGACTGGTAGACAGCACTAAAATGTCGCAGTTTTTGAATGGATTAAACCCCAAATTGAGGCGCACGGTTTTATCCTTCACCCCGGAAAATTTTCAGGCAGCAGTTCAGAGAGCGCTGGCCGAAGAGTCTCACAATCTCTTATTAGACCGGGACGTTAACGCTTACGATGCACAGCAGGAATCGAGTTCGATCCCAGGGACTTCACAAGGGCAACAGAGCAATTCAACGGACCAGATAGCCGACTTGTGTTCTATGATGGCGAAGCAGCTAGCAACTCATGAGATGCAGGTGAACGCTCTGAAAAGTGAGGCAGGTCATTTGAGGGAAAGGCTAAGGCAAGCAGAGAATTCGCATCGGACGCACGCAAATCGCATGAGAAATTTCCAAAGCACTAATTATCAATCTAGGGGAAATTTACCCGACGTAGACATTACTTCGGCCATCTGCTATAACTGCGGCGATTTTGGCCATATCAAGCGATTTTGTTATCGGAACAATCGGGAAGGAGCAGTTTATACGCAACCATCGCAGCAAGCTCAAAGAGGTTCGTGGGACAGGGCACCCAACCCTTCGTACCCGCGACAGCAGAATAACTTCTCCCCTGGCGACCGCCGCGGTAATCAGTATCGCTCCTACAGGAACTACAGCGCCACTTACCGACAGGACGCTCACGTCCCACAGAATCCAAGGAATTTGGGGAACAGAAGAGAAAACCGCGTTCGTTTTGAAGAGGATGCACCAGGAAGAGATTGCAATAGGTATTCCAGGCAAAATTCGCGTCCTTTAAACTAATTTCGGGTCAAGATAAGGGGACCGCCCTTGGCCGGAATTATAATAAGGTCCGTGGAGTTACTTTAACAAATTGTTACGTCCGAGGTGATGGAGCACTCCCGTTGGTGAAAGTTAGGATAGGAGATACTCACGCGTTTGCACTCATCGACAGCGGAGCTTGTATCTCAATCTTTTGTGCTTCACTATTAAAGGAGATAAAGGGAAAGATTCGTATACGTGACTTAGGATCAGCAGTTTTAGTGAAAGGCATTACTGGAAGCACTTTACCTACATCTCAGTGCTATGAGATACCGGTAGAAATCGGAGGAGAAACCATTTTACATCCCTATCACGTTACTCAGCGGAAGTTGCATCAAGATTATTCTCTAATCTTAGGCTGGGATCTATTGAAGGAGCACGGATACATATTCGACGCAGGAAAAGGAATTTTGAAACGGGAAAGCAGAGCAAATTTAGCTAGAGCAGAGTACGGTAGAGGAAGGAATAACCGAAAAAGAAATTTTAAAGGAAAAGCACGTCAGTCGAAAATTCGAACCCAGGTCTTGTCCGTGCCTTCAGCGGAAATGGCCAATCCCATTAACCCCGACGTAACCAAGATAGGAAGGACCGTCCATAAGGAACTCATCCCACCGTATTCGGAAAGGGTTATTCGGATCCGATGTGGGAAATTTTCGGGATGTCAGGTTAACCAGGTGCTAGTACAGCCGTTAGAAAGATACGCCCAGGGAAAAGTACGCTTGGGTCGTTCAGTAAACACGCTGGACAAATCAGGCATCATACCCGTATTGATAGCTAACCTCACAAATCGCCCCATTCACTTCAATAAGAAGACCAGATTAGCGAAAATTCAACCAAGTGTCTACGGAAATTTGAAGGAAGCTGCGGCGAAACAAGAGAAGTATGCAGACAGGCACGCTGCGGAAAAGAATCTACATTTAGGCGACAGAGTATTTTTGCACACCCCTTTTTCACAGCCACATTTATCGCGTAAGCTAGCTCGAACTAACTGCGGAGATTGGGAGATAGTTTCGTTCCCCACCCCAGTAAATGTTCAGTTGAGGTCAGTCGAAAATCCGAACAAATATCAGACCGTGCATAAAAATCGAGTCTTCAAGCGGACTGAACGCCTACCCCAGCTTATAGCAGAGTCACCGGTACAGGACAATATAGAGGTACAAGTACCCAGACAATCGCAGGATTTCTCTGACGACGGATCGGAGAGCACACAGGACTACGACTATCTGGATTGGGTCGATTTTCCCAGAGTAGTCATGCCGCAACCGACAAGCAGTAGAGCAATGCCGCCCGTAAGTCAACCGCCCAACATCGGAGTACCGATAAATTCGCCGCCCGCTACGTCGAGTTCAGCGCGAAGGGAGACAAGCAGGAAAGTACCGCCGCCCTCGCAACATGTTGAAGAGCCGAGACGCACACAGGCAATAGCGGAACCAACGGAGGAGACCATACCGTCACAAGATTCCTATCAGGAAAGCAGCAGCCGACAAACACAAGAAGCAACGCGCCAAAGGGTTATTAGAGATCCATATCTACTACGTTCGCAGGACAGAATTCAGCAAACAGCAGCAATACACCCCACAGCAAATTCACAAGGGCCCAACACTTTGGAAATAGGCCTGAATCGCACGTACCCAAAGGAAATTGTGGTCAGCGACTCGACCGAAAGACTTGAGCAGCCGGAAGATACTAGCTTAGTAAATAGAATGTTGAAAAGTCTCAGTCAACCCAATAATCCAGAGGGAACCTCTTGGTTCGATTTAGCCGACCGCTATTTGTCGCAGCGCATTCAAGAAAACCTAAGCGCAGGAACACCAGAAGGAGCACCCGTCAATAATCTTTATCCACAGTGGAGGAAAATCGTGGCGAAACCTCAGGAATCATTGGTTTAAGCCGAGGAAGTAGGAAGAACGCTGGGCGAAGAAAAAAAAATTGTGTGTGTTGTGAAAAAAAAAAGAAAAAAAGGAAACAGCGATGCGGAATAAGTGGGAAGATCCCTGAATTTTCACGGTAAACGTTTAGCAGAAAATAAATTTGATAGGTGAGAGAAAAAAAAAACAATTTTTGCGATCTGATCAGTAATCGAAAATAATTCGTAAAAGAGTCTAGCTAGAAAATGGTGTATAAACATGGAAGAATATGCAGGAAGTAATTAATAATATTCATAGCAGGACCGCAGCCTAGTACGTGCATCGCAATCTTTCCAGTTTTGAGTTCACGAACCACGGAAAACTAGAAAAAAAAATTTTTTTTGTTTTGCTACGATAAGGGGAAAATGAATATTAAGTAAGGAAAATACATTACGTAAGTAAAAAGAGAAAGAATGGGTCAGGGATTAAGCACCCAGCAAGAACCTGCGGAGGAAGCAATGTTTTTATTTCATGGAAAGACTGAACGGTACGGTAGCAATCATTCCTTTTACAAAAAAAAAAAAAAAAATTTTGTTGGAAGAGAAGAAAAAAAAGAGAAAAAATAATAATTTTCCGCTCAAATTTTATTAATGATAGGCAGTAGGAGGATAAGCGAAGGTAATCGTAGGCAGAATGACGTCGCTCATGCACGGGGCTTGCAAGAGTAGAGGAACGGACGGACCGTGTTTCCAGTTTGAGAAACCCCGTACACAAACTGGCTGGCAAGGAGCAAAAGGAAGAATGGGAAGACGCCATCTTGGGCCGCCATCTTGAAGAAAGAATGCAAAGAAGGAAAATTTATCGTTAAAAGAACGGGAACGCTCAGTAAAATATTTTGTACAGCAAAGGCCGAGCATTTCAAAGGATGGAAAATATAAACGGGAGCACAGCACGACGAAAAAAATACTTTTTTTTTCCCTCTCGAAACTTTCTGTAGCAGAAGCATAAGTCGGAGTAATATATCACTAGAAAAAAAAAATAAAAAAAAAAAAAAAAAAAACGTAAGCACTTTCTGCGGAGAAATAGCCGTGCGGAAACACCGACGGAATGCAATAAGATTAGCAGCGTATCGGATAATGCAGTGGTTCAAAATTAGTATCCATGGCAGGTATTCAAAGCAATTAAAATACGCGAACCTGAAACAAAACATATTATAAGAAAGTAGCAACAAACATGATCGATGCGTAGCCTAAACGTCACCTAACATGGCCTAACCATAACCTATCGAAATGACAGTAAAAAGCACTTACCTTGAAGAGAAATATCCAAAGGTACTATATTTTTTTTGTTTTGTTTTTGTGGATAGTAGGAAAATTCAGTTTTAATTGATAAGGAAGGCAAGTATAACGGAAGAAAAGTATAGAAATGAAATCGAGGTAGAAATGCACTAGGTACATCGTGAGGTTAGAGGTTGAGTAAAGCAGAAGAGGAAATTTGAATGACAAGTGCACCAGACGAAAAGAAGCGTGATGTTTCAATGAAATCCGTCAGCAAACTGAGCACTGACCGGCAGAAATTAGAGGGGTGGTTTTAGCCCCAGGTAACAGAATACTAAGTGGATGCTTCTACATAGGCTAAACAAGAAGCCTCCGATGTAAGCAAAACATGCAAGAGGCTACGCTATTGTGCGCTCACTTACACCCACAGGCATCAGCGCAGGTGTTTCAGATTTCGAGCCGTGAGAGACGGTCAACACAGGAACGACCCAAAATTTTTGGAGCGACGAATTTGCAGGGGTGACATCGCCCAAAGGGGACCCTCGCAAGCATTTTCGAGGAAATCCCCTATTTTCCGAAATCATCGGCGTTCCTTAAATGGTCGCCGCACACCTGCGAATACACGAGAAAAGCATCTGGTCGTGAAATCAGAAATAGCCAGGAATGAGAATACAATGGTAATACGCGAGAAAAAAAAGAGAGAGAAAAAAAAAAAGAGAGTAAAGCACGACAGATAAAATGACAAGAAATAGTTCAGCAAAGAACTAACGATTAAGTTAGACAACGTAAAAGGAAATAAGCGACTATACGCGGGTAATATCTGGTAGACAATACGACAAACACGAAAAGGGAAATTAATAATTTTTCTTTTAGAAGTAGTAGACGCACCAGCGAATGGAAATAATAGCTGCAGAATAGATAAATGGGAAGTAAACAACCGTTATTTAATTATAATTTAGTAAGCTTAAGAAACACGAGTGATGAGATTTTTATTTTTGTTGTTTTGTTGGAGAAAACCTACAAGTAGGAAGAAAAAAAAATACAATTAGAGAAAAGGGAAGCCTGGGATGGAATGCGCTTCGGAATTTCGAAAAATATATATATATATATAAATAAATATGCACATAAAAACCCCTCGCTTCTCGTAGGTCAGAGTGAAACGAGCTTTTCGAAGGAAATATTACTAGTTCTTAATGTAAAGTGTATATAATGCATGTGCAAGAGAAATACCGAGGTGATAAGGAGTGATTTCATGTGTATGTTTGTTTTGAGATAATTATGGCCGACAAGTGTCGACAGAACCATTACCACTTTTAAGATATTTGAAGAGAGTGACATTTCGTCAATAAAATGGACAAGATGAACGTGATTGCGTTCTCCTTAGTAATCTGGACAGTTAGCGGAGTAGCTGCTAATCACGAACTTTGTCATTTGAAGGGAGATAAATATCAGTGCACTGTAGCATCTCGTGCCGAACTTTTGAAACTAGGAATGCCGCGGAGTGCTTGTCATGCACATTCATGCGACGAGTGCGTGAAAGCCTGGAGGACATTCATTACGCACAACCATGAGCTTATCGAACCGAGAAATTTCTTCGTTCAGCAGGAACCGAACCCACAAGGAGCCCTTTCATTAATGGAGTGCACAAGAGACGGTTTACACTGTGCCTGCACAGCCGATGCACCGTGCAGTGGAACGAGCGAATATTGTGCACTGGCGAGCTGTGTGAATAAATCCGTCACTACGTGCAACTGCCGCCTGACGCCAGCAGTATCTACACTGATACATGAAGCGGAAGGACTACGGATTTCGAACCCAGCGCTGATCTCTTTCACAGAGTGCGTTGGAAAACCGCGCACTAATATTTTACCTCGGCGCCGTCACCAGAGACATTTGCTGTCTGACGAAGAGGCAGTATTTCAAAGGGAAAATATCAAAGTATCATACAACGACCCAATCATCACCAGCTCACTTCCAGGAACCCTGGTGATTCGAGTTCGAGGTATGGAGCGGGTTATCACTTTAAGGAACGCTCCGTATCAGACATCATTGCCACCGGAACTACTAGAGCTTTCTGCGGAACTAACTTTGATTTTCGTTACCACGGATGGAAAAACCCTAAGGGGTGCTTTGCAAATCGTAGGTAGAACAACGTGTAGACCCCTACAGTGCATACTGTGTCGTGAGATGCTACGACAGCTAAAGTGTTTACCCCACGCAGTCACTTATGTAGTGTATATTGTGCTAGTTTTAATTTCAGCGGTAACCTTTCTATATGCCAGGAAAGTAGTAATTAGCATCTGGAAGCTGTTGTGTGGAGTCGGAATAATTCTTTGGAAGTCATATAGATTCCTCAGAGGAACAACGTTTGTGGCAGTAAAGACAGGAGCCCTAACAGGAAATGTTTTACGTAACGGAGTAAATCAGATGCACGAATATTTGGAGAGGCAAGTTGCCCGTCCAGCGGCGCAACCGCCTTTACACGGACTGGTACTTTTGAGCTTATTTCTGTTGGTAAACGGAACTTCCGCGGAATGTAACGCACATTCGATTGTTGCATCAAAGGTGAAGGAGTGCACGGACTCAGAGGTAGAGCACAACTGCCGTCTAACTACTAATGCGCAGGTAACCCTAATGAATTTGGGGCATGAACAATGCATATGGTTTACGGACCAGGAAAATGACCATACACTTTTTTCCTTGAAAGTAACCTACCAGCAGGCAAACTGTATCTGGCACACGACGAGAGACTATTTTACGCACGTGACTACAATGCGTTATCTCAGCCAATTGGTTTGTGCAAATCACGAGACTTGCAATTGGGGAAAAGGATGTGTGCGATCAAAACAATTTGACGCACTGACAAAACAATCGCTAGACTGGCCCGGCATCACAGGCTGTCAGCCGTCCGACAGTGGGTCCACGTCATGCTGGATCATTGACTCGCAACATTGCCATTTCTTTCGAATATGGCTGGAAGCAGATTTCCTGCGAGCATACGACGTACGCAGAATAGTATCGATGCAGTGTAGTTATCAGCTACTAATTCAACAGCACAACAACGACACCGTAGAGACTCTGACGGTTAAGAACCAAGCCACGACCTCTACGGGCATCACAGTGCAAGTAGTCGGATCACTGGACCAGCCTACACAAATCGTGAACACCCATCTGATCTCTCGAGTGGGAAACCCTCAAGAGAGTTATATTGAAAGGGCAAGCTTACCTTCACGACCGATGAAAGGACATATCGGCGATACGCAGAGCAACGAATCGATGTCGAAAAATTTTATCTTCGACGAAAGCATGTTTTCTTGTAGCTATTATGAGGACTCTATGAAATGCCACCGACAACAGTCGTATTTACTGAGTATGATAGAACAAAAAAAGAGCGCCTTACCAATGGCATCAGCATGGCATCAACTGAAGGTTGACGGAAATGGCCAACTTGTTTCGGAACTGTTACACTCAGCCCCTATAGTGGTAAATCTTCAATTCCAGAAGTACAAGTACTCGATCGAAACCAGAACTGTCTGCCCAAAATTCACGGAGGCAGAAATCAAGGTAACAGGCTGTTTTGCATGCGAGCCCTTGGCTACGGTAGAGATCGAAGCTTTCTCATCGTGCGCAGCCGGGATTGTGGACGTTCACTTCGAAAAACTCACGGTGCACTCTCGTTCGGTAAAACTACAGACGGAAAGACGAACGATCAAGATAAATCTAAAGACGGACGCTAAGTGCCACAGCGAAAAACTCTGCTTAAAGGCCCGAACCGTTACCGCTTGTACCACTTTAGACTTTTGCTTAGAACAACCTTCAGTTCAGCTGACTTATCCTAATATCTCCAGCGCATACTGGCAACCAGCAGGCCCACCCGAATGGAGCAGTGGGCTACTGTTCAACGCCTTCGGCACTTCCCTGTTCGGAGCTTTCAAAATAATCGCAGCCGGAGCCGCTGCGGTAATAATAATTTTGTTTATCGCTTCGTCGGTCATCACTTGCTGCAGGCGGTAAATGTTACCGGGAACTATTCCTCGGCGTAATGGTACGGCACCCTTATGAACTGAACGTGGAGATGGTGTTAGCCTACATCACTCCCGTCGGTTAGGCTGATCTCCAAAGGAACTCTGAGAAACTAGCTGAGTGCTTAAGAGATGGGAACGCCCAAAACCGAAACCATATCGCCGAACGGAGGCGCGTACCCGAGCAAATATTGTGTGTCGCCGAGAAGACGGCGGCTGAAGAAATCTGTCACTATCGGAAAGAATTCATATATATATATATATATATACAGTGCATATGTTATCTGTCAATGTCAAACTTAGAATTAGATTCGGTGGAGGAATTTAATATTTATTGAACATTATTATAATAATCTTACTCGTAGTTTTATGTTTATTGTATGTGCTTATAATTACATTATGTGTCATATGTGTGCATAAGTTTTCGCAAATAATTGTAATTCATCGCATGTTGAAATGAGCGAAAACGAGCAGCCTTGCAAGAGAGGAAGGAATCCACAGCACCTAACTTTGGGGGACAAAACTCTTCAACCCTATGGGAGAGGGAGATAATGTTACCCGTATGTCCTCCGGAATATCGTGTAACATTGGAGGACCATGATTTCGTAGGTATGAATTTCGGAAAGGGGGCCTACAAATTAGTAAGTGTGGGAAAGCAATATATTCACCAAATAATTCCTACGGTATCGCATAGAACGAGGAAATAGTTAAACGAGGAAGAGTAGTTACCAAGTAGACCATTTAGAGAGCGCGGGAATTGGGAAAGAAAATCCGAGAAGCATAATGTGGACAGGCATTCTAAGAGGATAATTATAATACCTATTTCATAATTTTTCTAAGACCTGGCTGAGCAGATTTCTTTCTTGAGGAGGAAATTCCTTATTTTTTTTTCATCATTCTTTTGAATTGTTTTTTTATTTTATTTTGTGTTCCCCGAGCTCTCCGGAAATTCCAGTAAGAATACGCACGAAACACACCCCTAGGTTAGTAAAGAGAAAACTCGGAGGTTTTAGCAAGCAACGCTACGAGAATGAAATGCTCGCAATCACAGGTGGGGGCCAATTTACTGGACCTTTCGCTATTAACGAAGTCACGTTTTACGCACGCTAGCGGGCAACGAACAGGGCATATTTCTCGTAGTGGGCGTAACTGGTTGACACCAACAGAAAGAGTCATACAGGAAGCGTACGTGAAAATTCTAAGGCAGCGCGGACATCCCGCGGAGCAGTTGACAAGATAAAGGAATATTCATCTTCAAGAAAACTCGATGTTCTCAAGCCTTTGCCAACGAATCGGAGGGATTCCCATACAGGGATGTAAACCAATGCCGAAGCGAGGAAAAGCGGCCCAACCAATAAGGGGAGAACCATTTGGGTAGGACAGGAACACCCCCGAACCCCTTAAACATAGACGAGAGAAAAAGTTTTTTTTTAGGCGGAGATGATTTGGAGAGAACACGGGATGGAATGATGACTGCTATTTCTGGGTGAACGCAGAGAGGAAAGATGGACTCTAGATGAATCCTGGGCAGAATATCGCAGAAAGAATTAAGTTAGGAGTTTTCCTGGGAGGACGCTCAAAATTGAGCAAGATGATTTCCAGGTGAAGGGAAGTATGATGTTTTCCCTGAGAGGTTTTTACGCAAATTTTGGGTGAAGCATCGAGTGATCTTATGCGGGCAGTGTGCATTCAGCAGGACCGGATGAGGTCCCAACCATAGACTTTATACCTATAAGTAATAACGGACGACAACGAAATAGATGAAAAGAAAAGAATTTGGTGAGAAAAATTTCATAATTCCCAATATCTCGTTAGCATGATCATGATTTTGTCTCCTATACATCCTCGGTAGAAAAGATAATTTTAATCTCTTGCAAGTGCTGAATAACATAATGTGTCTTATATTTTGCGGAAGGTGAACTTTAAAATATGATTGCGAATATCAAAAAGCATAATGAACTTAAAATATATTTTGGTTTAAATTAATAGAAATCTCCACCGATCAGTGTAATAGATTTTAAGGAAACACTAATGAAAATAAATTCTGTATTTTATAATGAAATTTACCCGAGTTTCTCAAATCTTTGAAAATTCAAAATAAGTGAATCTTTGTTTATTTTAACCTGAATAATTAAGTAGAACAATCGTAAAGTTTTGATAGAGTAGCAACTCCAAGATTTTAAGAAGAAAATAACTTTTAGCATTTAGCAAGCCCAGTCACAGGATAAAAGGTCCAAATCTGACATCATGAGTTTTTTTAAATTTCAAGCGGCATATGGAGGAATATGGGTTTCCCATGTTCTCCCATATGAAACACAACGCAATGCACCCGTCAACCCTGAGCTTGGAGACCCTCAATTAGGGAACCCAACTTCACGGTAGACACCCATAGGCGGAAGATAATAGAAGATAAAGAGTTACGAAAATTAACGGTCTTTTTAATAATTAATCCCACTGCAGCGAATAGGACGCAGCAGATGGTTCGCCCTCACATCGAGTAGGGGGTGGTAATATAATTTTAACTTTTTTAGCAGATAATCCGCGGATTATACGACGAAAATTACGGTACCATTCTTCCGATAATATCGCTGTTTGACGATATGATTCATGGACATTCCATTTCAAAACGATATGATTGATAAATGATATGATCATTAAGACACCGAAATCCGCAGTCTGATTCGGAAAATATGCGGATCAAAATCGAAGGCCGAGAAATCAGCAGCGTCGCACTAAAAGGGTTTAACAAAAAAGGATACAAAATTGAGATTCTCCAAAACACACTGAATTCCGTAATTCTTCCAACCTGTCCGTAATTCCGTAATCTGACAGTCGAAACCGTAATAATTACGGACAATTCGTAATAGTTGGCACCTCTGCTATTTGCTTCTAAATAACGCAGCATAGGATATTTAGACATTGTGCTGTTAAATTTCATAACCAATACTGGCACACAGAGACCCTAATGCCATAACGGCAAAAAAATTAAAACCAGGGATAAAGAAAAAATAATGGAAGCAACAAGTGGGGAAAACTAACAGTAATACGGAATACCATTTTGCCTGAGAGGCTACAATTCATATTAGTACTTCCAAAATCCGGAAGTTTTAAAATTGATTGGCTACGTTTGTGACGCAAACATTAGTACTGAACTTTTCTCGCAGGTCACAGTTCATTTCCACGCTACGTCAAATTACTTGTACGGGAAACAATTAGAGGAAGTTTTGTGTGCATGTGTGCTCATAAAATCCTCCTAACACTTTTTTGTCAACATAATTTATCATCCTGCGGCGAGTGGCATGTTTATACTTAACAATATCTTTACGAAGGGCAATACATTTGTGCGATGTTGATCAGGCAAAGTGCGAGAAAGGTCTGGAGCCCACTCAGGTCATTTGCAGTAACTCCCCACAAATAACGTCATCCAAAACGGAGACAGAGGCTTTAGCGCCTGCACTGACAAACCTGAAACGCACGGCAAAGATTTTCATCAGTAGTAACTAGGTAGATTTTTTTTTTTTCGGCAATGCGAGGGTAAAGATGTGAAATGAATAATTTATGCAACTCTTGTGAGGTGCAGCAACGCAAGAAGAATAATTTACGATTACATGAAAATTTCTACCCCGTCTAACTTTTGTTCTCGCAATTTTTTTTTTTTTTCCCCTATGTATAAGCTGAAACCTTGGGAAAAATTACGACAGAATGATGAATTTTATATTTCTTATTCTAAATAACGGAGATATTTGCGTTTTTACGGAAAACGGTTCTACTATACACAAAAATTCAAAAAATAATATCTTCTAATCTATCAGAAACAAAAAAAAAAAAATTGAAACTTTCAGGGGTTTTTTTTATAACTTGGAGGCAGCTAACCGTAAAAAAAAAAAAATAAAATAAAATCGCACGAGAATCGGAGATGTGTTGGCGGAAAATTATTTCAATATCTGACGATTTTGCGTGGAATGACCCAGATGTTAAAATCTATGGTTCCGGGCGTCGGACTACCCTATTTTTCGCAACCAGCCAGCTCTTGCAGTAATTGGAATATCGTCTTAAAATAGCTATAAATAAATTTCTTCATGCATTATGAAATAGAAATATGACAGAATAAAAAAAAAAATCTCTTTCCAGCCGTAAAACCGGAAGACAACGAATCTAGAAAACGGCCGTGAAATCTGGGGAATATGGTAGGTATGCAATAGTACCAGCTTCATTGCATGGCATTTTTCATATATTTTTTGTCAAAATACTCGTAAGTACTATGAAAAAAATAAATCTTTCCCCCTCTTTGAAGAATCTTCCTATTTCATAATATTTTCCCTGTTCTAACATTTGAAGGTACATACTTTTCCAACTATACCAATTCTGCTACAGAATTACGAAAGCGAAGCTTTAGTTCGTAAGTGATACGAACCTTTTTCAAAATAAATTAGGTGCCCTCAATTTGCAACATTCATCCACACTGCCGTTGAAGGGGAAGGGGGGATTTATTTGGATGACCAATATCCGGCAAAATAAAATGTTTTTGTACGGTTTGATAAAAGACACGTAGAACATGCAAAAGAGAAAAAAAAAAAAAAGCTCAACTTCTAAAGTTTCCAATGAATTTCGGCGAAATTTGAAATGGAACGTTATTTTCATATATCTTGCCCACTGTAAAAATTTCAGTCGGTTATTTAAAAAATTGAGGAAATAGCTTCTTCATAACTTTTTTTCTCAGTCTACGCAGAGAACCAGGGCACCTACTCAGGAACAAATGACTGCCTCTCTTCGCGAACGCCAGCAGATAAGAGCCTGCGAAATGGGTGTGCGATTAATGGCTTTCTTTCACGCTTTGACGTGTATGTTTGTTCGGTTGTAGTTTAGATCATCTGGAGACGGGGAAACCGCAAAGAGACGCACTCCCCTGCACAGCTGCACTTTAAGCGGTGGGTGGGTTACGGAGTTGCCTCGAAGGATAAAACAACTCGGACTTATTTTAAAACTTAGCAATACAGAAATATATTTTACAAAAGTCAGAAACAAAATATTTTTCTGGCAAAATAAAAAATTCCCTGCCTTTATAGTTCCCTGATAAAAAATTCCCTGATTTTTACGGAAAATCACAATTTTCCCTGAGTTTTCCCTGATTTTTTGGAACAATTTTAAAATTCCCTGAGAATTCCCGGTTTTCCCGGTTTTCCAGGTTGCGTGGGAACCCTGAATAAGTAACAATTAAGAATTGTGGCACGAAAAAGTAAAGCTACTTACATTATTTACTCTTAAATACAAAAGAAGTTAGTAAAATCATGCAATGAATTGATTATTATACGCTTTCCAACATACCAGAAATAATTGCTCAAGTTATGAGGATAATCGATGTGGAATAAATCTGGCTCCGGTGTCCAGACCTTTGATCCCATTTCGATGATATTAAACAGAATTGGTTCAGTATACCTCCAGAACAACATATTAAAGTTTTGGCGCAATAGAGGCATTTTTAGTCAAGTTATGAAGATAGTGGCTGTGGAATAAATCTCGCTCATGTGCCCTGACCTTTGATTCCATTTCGATGATATTCAGCAGAATTGATTCAGTATACCTCAGAAACAACGCGATAAAGTTTTGTCACAATCGAAGCAATTTTAGGTAAGTTATGACGCATAAGGGCAATGGAATGGATCCCGCTCCTATGTCGTGACCTTTGACCCTATTTAGCCCATTTTCAATGGGGTTCGTCCCCAGGTGGTTCCTTACTACATACTGACATTTCATCGAAATATTTTTACGCGAGTTATCGGGCGGAAGGACGGACAGACACACGGACGAAGCTCACACCTATGGTTGGAAAGCGTAAAAAACACTTAACTACAAGGTTTTGCACATTGTAAACAGTTTTCTTTTGACTCTGTTATATAAAAAAAGACATGCTTCTCCCAGCTAATAACATTTTTCAGTTCAGTATATTCCGAAGCATGCGTGTGCAAACAACTGTAATACATCCTCATTGGTGAAAACTTTTCATTCATTGAACTGATATTTATTTCACATTCTCTTGTTAACAGGGCCTGATTTATGCATATGCACGCGGTGCAAGAGCACAGGGCCTCAGAATTTGGAGGGGCCTCCAAAACTACCTTAATAATAATATACATTTTCAGACCCAAAAATATTATTTTCTGTTATAACACGAAATTATTATACGGTTCGGTTTCAAAATTTAGGATGAGATTTTGGAAACCAAATTATTAGTATTTCGTATAATAAAGCTCAAAGGTTGCACTCAGTTGTGATTAGCCAGTGTAACATCTTAATCTCGCCCTTTTTTGTAACAATCAAAATGTAATGGGAACAGCCTATATTTGGAGCAATATAGTATATTATACGTGAAAAGCATTTCAGCAAACATGTAGAATTTACTAAAAAATATTTTTATTATTAATATTAGTCTTGCGAGAACAAAAATTGTGCATCACTTTGTGGACACTACTGTATTTAAAGGATGTAGGTAAAAATACCCCAGGGGAAAAATACCGCTGGAGAAAATACCCCTGAAAACTGAAAAGCGGAAAAAATACTCCCGGGGGAAAATACCGCCGGAGAAAATACCCTTGAAAACTGAAAAGCGGAAAAAATACCCCCGGAAGAAATGCCCCCAGAACAAACGATTCACTGTAAACTGTCACACAGGAACACTGATGTGTGGCAGTGTTCCGGTGTGGCAATTTACCGGCAACCCTGTCACACATCTTTCAGCAACTTGGCCACAAAAGTTCAAGGGGGGTGGGGGTGCTATAAAGATTGCCCCGTTTCTGGGCCTATATTGAGAACTGAATTGGGAACTCCAAACGAATTTCGCAAAAACGTTCCATGTAAGCCAAGCGAGAATTGTACTTTAATTTAAAGAAATAAATTGCCGACGATCCGAGGTACACTGGGGAGGGGAGCTCAACCTCCAACTCCCGTAATATTAGATTCTGGGCCGCTGGAGTCTTGTTACCCGTATGTCCTCCGGAATATCGTGTAACATTGGAGGACCATGATTTCGTAGGTATGAATTTCGGAAAGGGGGCCTACAAATTAGTAAGTGTGGGAAAGCAATATATTCACCAAATAATTCCTACGGTATCGCATAGTACGAGGAAATAGTTAAACGAGGAAGAGTAGTTACCAAGTAAACAATTTAGAGAGCGCGGGAATTGGGAAAGAAAATCCGAGAAGCATAATGTGGACAGGCGTTCTAAGAGGATAATTATAATACCTATTTCATAATTTTTCTAAGACCTGGCTGAGCAGATTTCTTTTCTTGAGGAGGAAATTCCTTATTTTTTTTTTCATCATTCTTTTGAATTGTTTTTTTATTTTATTTTGTGTTCCCCGAGCTCTCCGGAAATTCCAGTAAGAATACGCACGAAACACACCCCTAGGTTAGTAAAGAGAAAACTCGGAGGTTTTAGCAAGCAACGCTACGAGAATGAAATGCTCGCAATCACAGGTGGGGGCCAATTTACTGGACCTTTCGCTATTAACGAAGTCACGTTTTACGCACGCTAGCGGGCAACGAACAGGGCATATTTCTCGTAGTGGGCGTAACTGGTTGACACCAACAGAAAGAGTCATACAGGAAGCGTACGTGAAAATTCTAAGGCAGCGCGGACATCCCGCGGAGCAGTTGACAAGATAAAGGAATATTCATCTTCAAGAAAACTCGATGTTCTCAAGCCTTTGCCAACGAATCGGAGGGATTCCCATACAGGGATGTAAACCAATGCCGAAGCGAGGAAAAGCGGCCCAACCAATAAGGGGAGAACCATTTGGGTAGGACAGGAACACCCCCGAACCCCTTAAACATAGACGAGAGAAAAAGTTTTTTTTTAGGCGGAGATGATTTGGAGAGAACACGGGATGGAATGATGACTGCTATTTCTGGGTGAACGCAGAGAGGAAAGATGGACTCTAGATGAATCCTGGGCAGAATATCGCAGAAAGAATTAATGTAGGAGTTTTCCTGGGAGGACGCTCAAAATTGAGCAAGATGATTTCCAGGTGAAGGGAAGTATGATGTTTTCCCTGAGAGGTTTTTACGCAAATTTTGGGTGAAGCATCGAGTGATCTTATGCGGGCAGTGTGCATTCAGCAGGACCGGATGAGGTCCCAACCATAGACTTTATACCTATAAGTAATACCGGACGACAACGAAATAGATGAAAAGAAAAGAATTTGGTGAGAAAAATTTCATAATTCCCAATATCTCGTTAGCATGATCATGATTTTGTCTCCTATACATCCTCGGTAGTAAAGATAATTTTAATCTCTTGCAAGTGCTGAATAACATAATGTGTCTTATATTTTGCGGAAGGTGAACTTTAAAATATGATTGCGAATATCAAAAAGCATAATGAACTTAAAATATATTTTGGTTTAAATTAATAGAAATCTCCACCGATCAGTGTAATAGATTTTAAGGAAACACAAATGAAAATAAATTCTGTATTTTATAATGAAATTTACCCGAGTTTCTCAAATCTTTGAAAATTCAAAATAAGTGAATCTTTGTTTATTTTAACCTGAATAATTAAGTAGAACAATCGTAAAGTTTTGGTAGAGTAACAACTCCAAGATTTTAAGAAGAAAATAACTTTTAACATTTAGCAAACCCAGTCGCAGGAAAATAAAAGGTCCAAATCTGACATGAGTTTATTAAATTTCAAGCGGCATATGGAGGAATATGGGTTTCCCATGTTCTCCCATATGAAACACAACGCAATGCACCCGTCAACCCTGAACTTGGAGACCCTCCATTAGGGAACCCAACTTCACGGTAGACACCCATAGGCGGAAGATAATAGAGAGTAAAGAGTTACGAAAATTAACGGCCTTCTTAATAATTAATCCCACTGCAGCGAATAGGACGCAGCAGATGGTTCGCCCTCACATCGAGTAGGGGTGGTAATATAAAACTGGTGCCGTGTGACCAGGATTTTTCAGTTCTTTGGTTAATTAATATAAAATTTGTGCTAGGACCAGGATTTCTTTGATCCTGTGGTTTAAAAAAAAAAGAATATTTGTTTTCGGTGGTCAGGATAATTAATCAAGTATACAGAATTAGCAGAATAATGCGATGTGTTTCTATTATCTCCCCTTCAATTCTGAGTAACAAGATGCAGGTTTTATAGAAAAATTAAGGAAATTGTAGCAAGATTTTAACTTCAAAAAAAAATAGTGAAGGTGAAATGCAAGTAAATAAGTTGCAGGAAATCAGATTATGCTGAAATAAATTTAAATTTCTAAGGAAATAGGCAGAAAAACAAATAAGAGTGATACTGCTAATTTAGCAAATGAATAGATGAAATCTTACAGAAAATACATGAAAATTAATAGTACGGAGAAAATAAATTTATACAAGTGTAATTCATGAATAATTTTGATTTATCGTTGAAAATCAAGGGAAAATTCCTTGCAAATCAAAGTGAAATTATTTTTGATGTGTTGTTTATTTGTGCATTTGAGTGTTGTGATTTTAAATCGGTAACTAGGAGGAATAATAGGTTCATTGATAACTTGGGGAATGTATAATTTAACGGTGAGGCACTGATAGAAGAGTAGTGATGAGAAGTTGTGGTGATATATATTTTAAAATCAAAAGTGCATTATTATTGAAGTGTGATTTTATTATGTGTGTTGATGCATTGATAAGAAACTGATAATTTAAGAAGGAATAGGCAGGTTAATTATTGATAAGAGGAATTAATTTTTTTTTCTGCAAGATATAGGAGCTAATAGAAGGTTAAGCAGTAATCTTGATTTGTTTTGGAAGACTAAAAGGGAATGTAATATCTAAGTGTGTGTTTTATTGTGCATTTAAATGTGTAGAGGTACTTGGGAGTGTAGACAGAGAGTAGTTAAGTGGATTAATATTTGGGAAAGAGTAATAAAAAGGACTAGTGCAAGAAGAATTGGTAGGAGTAATAATTGGATAATGCTGGAACAAATTTTTGAAATGAAAATAGTGTTTATGGAAGTGTGATTTATTGTGCTTTAAATGTGGGATTGCATCCACCAAGGGAAGTAGACAGAGGTTATTGCTAGTATACTAAAATTTAATGAATTTAGGAAGTCAGCATAAGTATTTGAGGTGTGGTTCTAATTTCTTGAAAAAGTGGTTATCGTATTAATTTTGTTACAAGTGCATAATTTGATCTCAAATGTTTCTAGTGTATTTATATATATATTTAAGACGTTCAAATATATTACATATCTTAGTGTGAAGTGCTGGTTGTATATGTGCATATTTTGAGGGAATTTTGTTTAGTGTGTCGCGAGTTAGGTAGAGTTAAGTTGAAAGCCGAATGCAATTTAGGAGTAAGCTAGGAACGTTAATCATCTTATTCGTAGACAATTGTTTTCTGATCATAAGTCAAGTGGGTTAGCAGACGAAGCAGCGAGTTACGTTAGAGTGAATTTTTTATTTTTACGTGGTAGCTTCACCGGAATTTTTCTAATTTTATGCGACTTTACGAGATTACGAAGCATATAGTAGAAGCCGTGGGAATTTAAGTTAGTAAGGTTAAAGAATAAATATATGGCTAACCAACAGAACGGAGAACAGAGCAACGGTGAACAGAATTTTGTTTCGGAAAATTGCATAGTTGATCAACAGAACCAGGAGAACGACCTTCAGGGCACTCTAGAAGGGGAAGCCGTGTCAGAAAATTGTGTAGTAGCCCAGCAGAACGTACCAATAATGGCGGGAATGTTAGCGTATATCCCCACATTCAGCGGATCGGATGAAAATCTGACCGCACGTCAATTTTTCGAAACGTTGGAGAGTACCGCCGAACTGTCAGGATGGAACGACGCCGTTAAAATTTTGTCAGCTAAAGCAAAATTCAAAGGAGCCGCCAGTCACTTTCTTTCGGAGGCCGTCGATATTAGGAGGGAGACCGAGTACGAACGATTTAAGCAGGCGATAGTACAAAGATTCGACGCATTGCAACCGGTTACCGTGAGAATGCAGAAATTTACGACTTGCCGACAAAAACCAGGAGAACGGGTGGCCGAGTATGTAGCTCGTCTTAACGGCTTAGCTTATTCCTACATGGAGACGATGGATTTAGAAAATGAGCAAGTGCGAGGACTGGTAGACAGCACTAAAATGTCGCAGTTTTTGAATGGATTAAACCCCAAATTGAGGCGCACGGTTTTATCCTTCGCCCCGGAAAATTTTCAGGCAGCAGTTCAGAGAGCGCTGGCCGAAGAGTCTCACAATCTCTTATTAGACCGGGACGTTAACGCTTACGATGCACAGCAGGAATCGAGTTCGATCCCAGGGACTTCACTAGGGCAACAGACCAATTCAACGGACCAGATAGCCGATTTGTGTTCTATGATGGCGAAGCAGCTAGCAACTCATGAGATGCAGGTGAACGCTCTGAAAAGTGAGGCAGATAATTTGAGGGAAAGGCTAAGGCAAGCAGAGAATTCGCACCGGACGCACGTAAATCGCATGAGAAATTTCCAGAGCACTAATTTTCAATCTAGGGGAAATTTACCCGACGTACAGATTACGTCGGCCATCTGCTATAACTGCGGCGATTTTGGCCATATCAAGCGATTTTGTTATCTAAATAATCGGGAAGGAGCAGCTCGTACGCAACCATCGCAGCAAGCTCAAAGAGGTTCATGGGACAGGGCACCCAACCCTTCGTACCCGCGACAGCAGAATAACTTCTCCCCTGGCGACAGCCGCGGTAATCAGTATCGCTCCTACAGGAACTACAGCGCCACTTACCGAGAGGACGCTCACGTCCCACAGAATCCAAGGAATTTAGGAAACAGAAGAGAAAACCGCGTTCGTTTCGAAGAGGATGCACCAGGAAGAGATTGCAATAGGTATTCCAGACAAAATTCGCGTCCTTTAAACTAATTTCGGGTCAAGATAAGGGGACCGCCCTTGGCCGGAATTATAATAAGGTCCGTGGAGTTACTTTAACAAATTGTTACGTCCGAGGTGATGGAGCACTCCCGTTAGTGAAAGTTAGGATAGGAGATACTCACGCGTTTGCACTCATCGACAGCGGAGCTTGTATCTCAATCTTTTGTGCTTCACTATTAAAGGAGATAAAGGGAAAGATTCGTATACGTGACTTAGGATCAGCAGTTTTAGTGAAAGGCATTACTGGAAACACTTTACCTACATCTCAGTGCTATGAGATACCGGTAGAAATCGGAGGAGAAACCATTTTACATCCCTATCACGTTACTCAGCGGAAGTTGCATCAAGATTATTCTCTAATCTTAGGCTGGGATCTATTGAAGGAGCACGGATACGTATTCGACGCAGGAAAAGGAATTTTGAAACGGGAAAGCAGAGCAAATTTAGCTACGGCAGAGTACGGTAGAGGAAGGAATAACCGGAAAAGAAATTTTAAAGGAAAAGCACGTCAGTCGAAAATTCGAACCCAGGTCTTGTCCGTGCCTTCAGCGGAAAGGACCAACCCCATTACCCCCGACGTAACCAAGATAGGAAGGACCGTCCATAAGGAGCTCATCCCACCGTATTCGGAAAGGGTTATTCGGATCCGATGTGGGAAATTTTCGGGATGCCAGGTTAACCAAGTGCTAGTACAGCCGTCAGAAAGATACGCCCAGGGAAAAGTACGCTTGGGTCGTTCAGTAAACACGCTGGACAAATCAGGCATCATGCCCGTATTGGTAGCTAACCTTACAGATCAACCCTTTCATTTTAATAAAAGGACTAAATTAGTGACCGTGCAGCCAATCGTTCAGGTTAACACGACACAGTGTCAAGAGTCGGAGAAATTGCCACCTCTCACCCCAAGGGACTTAAATTTGGAGGGCGTCAACCCAAATTGGAGAAAACCGTTAGTGACGCTTCTCATGAAGTACAAGGATGTGTTTGCTCGCTCGTTAGCAGAATTGGGTAAATGTAATTTAATTTACCACGAAATAAATTTAACTACGGATACCCCCATCAGAGGAAAATTTTACCGAGTTCCACATCATCTGAGAAAGGAAGCGCAGCAGCAACTGGACGAATTGTTGAAGGCGGGCATCATCACAGAAAGTGCATCCCCCTATTCCGCCCCCTTCTTCTCGTAAAAAAGAAAGACAATTCTTTTAGATTAGTTATAGACTATCGTGGACTAAATGAGGTAGTAATTCCCGATCCCTATCCGCTACCCAGAATCGAGGACTTGCTTGAGACAGCAAAAGGTAATAGGGTCTTTACCACCCTAGATTTAAAGAGCGGTTTTCATCAGATGGCTATAGCAGATAGGGACAAGCATAAGACAGCTTTCTCATCACCGTGGGGATCTTTTCAATTCGAGCGTTTACCCTTTGGTTCCAAAAACTCCCCAGTAGCTTTCAACGATTAAGCGACGCCTTACTTTTCGGATTAGCTGAGCATAATATCATGTGCTTTATCGACGACATCATAATCGCATCCACGAACGAGGAGACACACCTGATAAAATTGGAGGAAGTTTTCAGACGCCTCAGAAAGCACGATTTAAAGCTAGCTCCCCAGAAGTGCACGTTTATGCAGTCAGCGGTGAAGTACTTAGGGCATATAGTAGATGGAGAAACCATTCGTCCCGACCCGTCGAATTTATGCAAAGTAAATGATTTCGCCACACCCAACACTCTCAAGAGGCTGAGGGGATTCTTGGGGCTTTGCAATTATTACAGGAGGTTTATCCCTACTTTTTCGGACATAGTGACCCCCTTAACCGAACTCACTAAGAAAGGAAAATTTAAATGGAACTCAGAGGCAGACGAAGCTTTTCTCAGGATCAAATCATGCCTGTTAGATAACCCGGTATTAATTCATCCGGACTACCAGAAACCATTTTACCTACATTCAGATGCTAGCGGAACTGGGATAGGAGCAGTGCTAGAACAGATGGACGAAGAGGGAAACCTTCACCCAGTAACATTCATGTCTAGGAAACTCATCGCTGCAGAAAGAAATTATCCAACGATTGAGAAGGAACTTCTGGCTATCGTATCGGCAGTACGCCACTGGCGACATTACTTATTGGGAAAAGAATTCCACGTCATCAGCGATCATCGCCCCCTCACCTACCTCCACAACTTAAAGGATGTAAATAGTCGTTTGAATCGCTGGCGCATATCATTAAGCGAATTTTCTTACAAGATTGGTTATGAGAAAGGGAAGCAAAATGTAGTAGCAGATTGGTTAAGTAGGCAGTACGGAGATCCGGAAGAAGAGGGAGACGTAGATATCACCCCGGCGAGGGTTAGCGCCACCGATCGTCTCACTCACGACCCCGAAACGGAGCGTATCAGGGCACTGCAACGGTCAGACCCGGACCTCAAGAGCCTTATAGAATCGTTGGAGGCCCGCCGAATCACTAATGCAAAAGAGAAAGTGAAGGATAGTTTTTACTTAAACGACAAGGGTTTGCTGTACCACTTTCAAAAGCCAGATCGGGGCACTTCACAGGAAGATTATTGGGAACAGCTGGTGATTCCTACAACATTAAAGCCAGAGATTTTGGCGTTATGTCACGATATTCCTTCGTCACCCCATTTTGCATTTGAACGAACTTTGGCGACCATTAGACCCAGGTATTTTTGGCTAAACATGTTTTCTGATGTCCGCAACTATGTGGAATCGTGCAAGATTTGCAACGAAAGGACTACTCACCCCCTTCGAAGGAAAGAAAAATTGCAGAGGGCAGCAAACTGCACTTACCCATTTCAGAGGGTATCTCTGGATGTTTCGGGTCCTTACCCGGTAACAGAGCAAGGAAATAAGTATATATTAGTCATAATGGATACTTTCACGCGGTATGCAATTTTGGTACCCATTCCAAACCAAACTGCTTCAACGATAGCTGACGCTTACATCCAAAGATTGGTAGCTTTTTTCGGTGTACCGGAAAGCAATCTCACGGATAATGGGCCCTGTTTCACCTCACAATTATTCACCGAATTATTGGCTAGACTGGGAATTCGGAGATTAAATACCAGCTTTCATCATCCGGCTAGTAATGGGATCAACGAAAGACAGCATGCCGAGCTAAATAAAGCCCTCAGCACATTGGTAAACGATAGACAAGACAATTGGGATAATTACCTACCTATGCTCAACCTTGCATTTAACACTGCAGTGCATTCAGCTACGAAGTTCGCTCCCAGCTACTTGATGTTTGGAAGAGAGTTTAATGTACCCTCTGATATTTTGATTCCGCCTCGAAGGATCACTTATTACGACCCAGATGATTACCTGGAGTCATTTGTGGAACGGATGAGAAAGACATACCAAATTGTATACGGAAATTTGCAAGAAGCTGCGGCGAAACAAGAGAAGTATGCAGACAGGCACGCTGCTGAAAAGAATCTACATTTAGGTGACAGAGTATTTTTGCACACCCCTTTTTCACAGCCACATTTATCGCGTAAGCTAGCTCGAACTAACTGCGGAGATTGGGAGATAGTTTCGTTCCCCACCCCAGTAAATGTTCAGTTGAGGTCAGTCGAAAATCCGAACAAATATCAGACCGTGCATAAAAATCGAGTCTTCAAGCGGACTGAACGCCTACCCCAGCTTATAGCAGAGTCACCGGTACAGGACAATATAGAGGTACAAGTACCCAGACAATCGCAGGATTTCTCTGACGACGGATCGGAGAGCACACAGGACTACGACTATCTGGATTGGGTCGATTTTCCCAGAGTAGTCATGCCGCAACCGACAAGCAGTAGAGCAATGCCGCCCGTAAGTCAACCGCCCAACATCGGAGTACCGATAAATTCGCCGCCCGCTACGTCGAGTTCAGCGCGAAGGGAGACAAGCAGGGAAGTACCGCTGCCCTCGCAACATGTTGAAGAGCCGAGGCGCACACAGGCAATCGCGGAACCAACGGAGGAGACCATGCCGTCACAGGATTCCTATCAGGAAAGTAGCAGCCGACAAACACAAGAAGCAACGCGCCAAAGGGTTATTAGAGATCCATATCTACTACGTTCGCAGGACAGAATTCAGCTGACAGCAGCAATACACCCCACAGCAAATTCACAAGGGCCCAACACTTTGGAAATAGGCCTGAATCGCACGTACCCAAAGGAAATTGTGGTCAGCGACTCGACCGAAAGACTTGAGCAGCCGGAAGATACTAGCTTTGTAAATAGAATGTTGAAAAGTCTCAGTCAACCCAGTAATCCAGAGGGAACCTCTTGGTTCGATTTAGCCGACCGCTATTTGTCGCAGCGCATTCAAGAAAACCTAAGCGCAGGAACACCAGAAGGAGCACCCGTCAATAATCTTTATCCACAGTGGAGGAAAATCGTGGCGAAACCTCAGGAATCATTGGTTTAAGCCGAGGAAGTAGGAAGAACGCTGGGCGAAGAAAAAAAAAATTGTGTGTGTTGTGAAAAAAAAAAGAAAAAAAAAGGAAACAGCGATGCGGAATAAGTGGGAAGATCCCTGAATTTTCACGGTAAACGTTTAGCAGAAAATAAATTTGATAGGTGAAAAAAAAGAAAAAAATAAAAAACAAATTTTGCGATCTGATCAGTAATCGAAAATAATTCGTAAAAGAGTCTAGCTAGAAAATGGTGTATAAACATGGAAGAATATGCAGGAAGTAATTAATAATATTCATAGCAGGACCGCAGCCTAGTACGTGCATCGCAATCTTTCCAGTTTTGAGTTCGCGAACCACGGAAAACTAGATTTAAAGTTTTTTTTTGCTACGATAAGGGGAAAATTAATATTAAGTAAGGAAAAATACATTACGTAAGAAAAAAAAAAAAAAAAAAAAAGAGGAAGAATGGGCCCGGGATTAAGCGCCCAGCAGAGAAAAAAAAACCTGTGGAGGAAGCAATGTTTTTATTTCAGAGGAAAGACTGAACGGTAGCAATCATTCCTTTTAAAAAAAAAAAAAAAATATTTTGTAGGAAGAGGAAAAAAAAAAAAAGGAGGAAAAATAATAATTTTCCGCTCAAATTTTATTAATGATAGGCAGTAGGAGCATAAGCGAAGGTAATCGTAGGCAGAATGACGTCGCTCATGCACGGGGCTTGCAAGAGTAGAGGAACGGACGGACCGTGTTTCCAGTTTGAGAAACCCCGTACACAAACTGGCTGGCAAGGAGCAAAAGGAAGAATGGGAAGGCGCCATCTTGGGCCGCCATCTTGAAGCAAGAATGCAAAG
This sequence comes from Macrothele yani, assembly GCA_039090855.1. Lineage (NCBI taxonomy): Eukaryota > Metazoa > Arthropoda > Arachnida > Araneae > Macrothelidae > Macrothele > Macrothele yani. The sequence continues at coordinate 17,192,175 of CM077026.1, read as the reverse complement.
AAGGAAAATTTATCGTTAAAAGAACGGGAACGCTCGGTAAGATATTTTGTACAGCAAGGCCGAGCATTTCAAAGGATGGAAACTATAAACGGGAGCACAGCACGACGAAAAAAAAAATATTTTTTTTTTCTCTCAAAACTTTCTGTAGCAGAAGCATAGGCCGGAGTAATATATCACTAGAAAAAAAAAACGTAAGCACCTTCTGCGGAGAAATAGCCGTGCGGAAACACCGACGGAATGCAATGAGATTAACAGCGTATCGGATAATGCAGTGGTTCAAAATTAGTATCCATGGCAGGTATTCAAAGCAATTAAAATACGCGAACCTGAAACAAAACATGGTATAAAAAAGTAGCAACAAACATGATCGACGCGTAGCCTAAACGTCACCTAACATAGCCTAACCATAACCTATCGAAATGACAGTAAAAAGCACTTACCTTGAAGTGAAATATCCAAAGGTACTATATTTTTTTTGTTTTGTTTTGTGGATAGTAGGAAAATTCAGTTTTAATTGATAAGGAAGGCAAGTATAACGGAAGAAAAGCATAGAAATGAAATCGAGGTAGAAATGCACTAGGTACATCGTGAGGTTAGAGGTTGAGAAAAGCAGAAGAGGAAATGTGAATGACAAATTCACCAGGCCCCGCTCCCCATCCTCTACCACCGCAGCACACGAGGAGCAGTTGCAGATTCTCCCAAACCACAACTGGCGTCGAGCATGCGAAAAATGCGACGAGGTGAGATGAGGATTAATACGTGCAGACATGGTGCAACGATACCAAAAAAAAAAAAAAAAAAAAAAAAAAAAAAAAGAGATAAAGCAGAAGAGGAAATTTGAATGACAAGTTCACCAGACGAAAAGAAGCGTGTTGTTTCAATGAAATCCGTCAGCGAACTGAGCACTGACCGGCAGAAATTAGAGGGGTGGTTTTAGCCCCAGGTAACAGAATACTAAGTGGATGCTTCTACATAGGCTAAACAAGAAGCCTCCGATGTAAGCAAAACATGCAAGAGGCTACGCTATTGTGCGCTCACTTACACCCACAGGCATCATCAGCGCAGGTGTTTCAGATTTCGAGCCGTGAGAGACGGTCAACACAGGAACGACCCAAAATTTTTGGAGCGACGAATTTGCAGGGGTGACATCGCCCAAAGGGGACCCTCGCAAGCATTTTCGAGGAAATCCCCTATTTTCCGAAATCATCGGCGTTCCTTAAATGGTCGCCGCACACCTGCGAATACACGAGAAAAGCATCTGGTCGTGAAATCAGAAATAGCCAGGAATGAGAATACAATGGTAATACGCGAGAAAAAAAAAGAGAGAGAAGAAAAAAAAAAGAGTAAAGCACTAAAGATAAAATGGCAAGAAATAGTTCAGCAAAGAACTAACGATTAAGTTAAACAACGTAAAAGGGAAATAAGCGACTATACGCGGGTAATATCTGGTAGACAATACGACAAACACGAAAAGGGAAATTAATAATTTTTCTTTTAGAAGTAGTAGACGCACCAGCGAATGGAAATAATAGCTGCAGAAGAGATAAATGGGAAGTAAACAACCGTTATTTAATTATAATTTAGTAAGCTTAAGAAACACGAGTGATGAGATTTTTATTTTTTTTTTTGTTTTGTTGGAGAAAACCTACAAGTAGGAAAAAAAAAAAAAATACAATTAGAGAAAAGGGAAGCCTGGGATGGAATGCGCTTCGGAATTTCGAAAAAAAAATATATATAAATAAATATGCACATAAAAACCCCTCGCTTCTCGTAGGTCAGAGTGAAACGAGCTTTTCGAAGGAAATATTACTAGTTCTTAATGTAAAGTGTATATAATGCATGTGCAAGAGAAATACCGAGGTGATAAGGAGTGATTTCATGTGTATGTTTGTTTTGAGATAATTATGGCCGACAAGTGTTGACAGAACCATTACCACTTTTAGGGTATTTGAAGAGAGTGACATTCGTCAATAAAATGGACAAGATGAACGTGATTGCGTTCGCCGTGGTAATCTGGACAGTTAGCGGAGTAGCTGCTAATCACGAACTTTGTCATTTCAAGGGAGATAAATATCAGTGCACTGTAGCATCTCGGGCCGAACTTTTGAAACTAGGAATGCCGCGGAGTGCTTGTCATGCACATTCATGCGACGAGTGCGTGAAAGCCTGGAGGACATTTATTACGCACAACCATGAGCTTATCGAACCGAGAAATTTCTTCGTTCAGCAGGAACCGAACCCACAAGGAGCCCTTTCATTAATGGAGTGCACAAGAGACGGTTTACACTGTGCCTGCACTGCCGATGCACCGTGCAGTGGAACGAGCGAATATTGTGCACTGGCGAGCTGTGTGAATAAATCCGTCACTACGTGCAACTGCCGCCTAACGCCAGCAGTATCTACACTGATACATGAAGCGGAAGGACTACGGATTTCGAACCCAGCGCTGATCTCTTTCACAGAGTGCGTTGGAAAACCGCGCACTAATATTTTACCTCGGCGCCGTCACCAGAGACATTTGCTGTCTGACGAAGAGGCAGTATTTCAAAGGGAAAATATCAAAGTATCATACAACGACCCAATCATCACCAGCTCACTTCCAGGAACCCTGGTGATTCGAGTTCGAGGTATGGAGCGGGTTATCACTTTAAGGAACGCTCCGTATCAGACATCATTGCCACCGGAACTACTAGAGCTTTCTGCGGAACTAACTTTGATTTTCGTTACCACGGATGGAAAAACCCTAAGGGGTGCTTTGCAAATCGTAGGTAGAACAACGTGTAGACCCCTACAGTGCATACTGTGTCGTGAGATGCTACGACAGCTAAAGTGTTTACCCCACGCAGTCGCTTATGTAGTGTATATTGTACTAGTCTTAATTTCAGCGGTAACCTTTCTATATGCCAGGAAAGTAGTAATTAGCATCTGGAAGCTGTTGTATGGAGTCGGAATAATTCTTTGGAAGTCATATAGATTCCTCAGAGGAACAACGTATGTGGCAGTAAAGACAGGAGCCCTAACAGGAAATGCTTTACGTAACGGAGTAAATCAGATGCACGAATATTTGGAGAGGCAAGTTGCCCGTCCAGCGGCGCAACCGCCTTTACACGGACTGGTACTTTTGAGCTTATTTCTGTTGGTAAACGGAACTTCCGCGGAATGTAACGCACATTCGATTGTTGCATCAAAGGTGAAGGAGTGCACGGACTCAGAGGTAGAGCACAACTGCCGTCTAACTACTAATGCGCAGGTAACCCTAATGAATTTGGGGCATGAACAATGCATATGGTTTACGGACCAGGAAAATGACCATACACTTTTTTTCCTTGAAAGTAACCTACCAGCAGGCAAACTGTATCTGGCACACGACGAGAGACTATTTTACGCACGTGACTACAATGCGTTATCTCAGCCAATTGGTTTGTGCAAATCACGAGACTTGCAATTGGGGAAAAGGATGTGTGCGATCAAAACAATTTGACGCACTGACAAAACAATCGCTAGACTGGCCCGGCATCACAGGCTGTCAGCCGTCCGACAGTGGGTCCACGTCATGCTGGATCATTGACTCGCAACATTGCCATTTCTTTCGAATATGGCTGGAAGCAGATTTCCTGCGAGCATACGACGTACGCAGAATAGTATCGATGCAGTGTAGTTATCAGCTACTAATTCAACAGCACAACAACGACACCGTAGAGACTCTGACGGTTAAGAACCAAGCCACGACCTCTACGGGCATCACAGTGCAAGTAGTCGGATCACTGGACCAGCCTACACAAATCGTGAACACTCATCTGATCTCTCGAGTGGGAAACCCTCAAGAGAGTTATATTGAAAGGGCAAGCTTACCTTCACGACCGATGAAAGGACATATCGGCGATACGCAGAGCAACGAATCGATGTCGAAAAATTTTATCTTCGACGAAAGCATGTTTTCTTGTAGCTATTATGAGGACTCTATGAAATACCACCGACAACAGTCGTATTTACTGAGTATGATAGAACAAAAAAAGAGCGCCTTACCAATGGCATCAGCATGGCATCAACTGAAGGTTGACGGAAATGGCCAACTTGTTTCGGAACTGTTACACTCAGCCCCTATAGTGGTAAATCTTCAATTCCAGAAGTACAAGTACTCGATCGAAACCAGAACTGTCTGCCCAAAATTCACGGAGGCAGAAATCAAGGTAACAGGCTGTTTTGCATGCGAGCCCTTGGCTACGGTAGAGATCGAAGCTTTCTCATCGTGCGCAGCCGGGATTGTGGACGTTCACTTCGAAAAACTCACGGTGCACACTCGATCGGTAAAACTACAGACGGAAAGACGAACGATCAAGATAAATGTTACCAGGAACTATTCCTCGGCGCAATGGCACGGCACCCATATGAACTGAACGTGGAGATGGTGTTAGCCTACATCACTCTCGTCGGTTAGGCTGATCTCCAAAGGAACTCTGAGAAACTAGCTGAGTGCTTAAGAGATGGGAACGCCCAAAACCGAAACCATATCGCCGAACGGAGGCGCGTACCCGAGCAAATATTGTGTGTCGCCGAGAAGACGGCGGCTGAAGAAATCTGTCACTATCGGAAAGAATTCATATATATATATATATATATATACAGTGCATATGTTATCTGTCAATGTCAAACTTAGAATTAGATTCGGTGGAGGAATTTAATATTTATTGAACATTATTATAATAATCTTACTCGTAGTTTTATGTTTATTGTATGTGCTTATAATTACATTATGTGTCATATGTGTGCATAAGTTTTCGCAAATAATTGTAATTCATCGCATGTTGAAATGAGCGAAAACGAGCAGCCTTGCAAGAGAGGAAGGAATCCACAGCACCTAACTTTGGGGGACAAGGCTCTTCAACCCTATGGGAGAGGGAGATAATGTTACCCGTATGTCCTCCGGAATATCGTGTAACATTGGAGGACCATGATTTCGTAGGTATGAATTTCGGAAAGGGGGCCTACAAATTAGTAAGTGTGGGAAAGCAATATATTCACCAAATAATTCCTACGGTATCGCATAGTACGAGGAAATAGTTAAACGAGGAAGAGTAGTTACCAAGTAAACAATTTAGAGAGCGCGGGAATTGGGAAAGAAAATCCGAGAAGCATAATGTGGACAGGCGTTCTAAGAGGATAATTATAATACCTATTTCATAATTTTTCTAAGACCTGGCTGAGCAGATTTCTTTCTTGAGGAGGAAATTCCTTATTTTTTTTTTCATCATTCTTTTGAATTGTTTTTTTATTTTATTTTGTGTTCCCCGAGCTCTCCGGAAATTCCAGTAAGAATACGCACGAAACACACCCCTAGGTTAGTAAAGAGAAAACTCGGAGGTTTTAGCAAGCAACGCTACGAGAATGAAATGCTCGCAATCACAGGTGGGGGCCAATTTACTGGACCTTTCGCTATTAACGAAGTCACGTTTTACGCACGCTAGCGGGCAACGAACAGGGCATATTTCTCGTAGTGGGCGTAACTGGTTGACACCAACAGAAAGAGTCATACAGGAAGCGTACGTGAAAATTCTAAGGCAGCGCGGACATCCCGCGGAGCAGTTGACAAGATAAAGGAATATTCATCTTCAAGAAAACTCGATGTTCTCAAGCCTTTGCCAACGAATCGGAGGGATTCCCATACAGGGATGTAAACCAATGCCGAAGCGAGGAAAAGCGGCCCAACCAATAAGGGGAGAACCATTTGGGTAGGACAGGAACACCCCCGAACCCCTTAAACATAGACGAGAGAAAAAGTTTTTTTTTAGGCGGAGATGATTTGGAGAGAACACGGGATGGAATGATGACTGCTATTTCTGGGTGAACGCAGAGAGGAAAGATGGACTCTAGATGAATCCTGGGCAGAATATCGCAGAAAGAATTAATGTAGGAGTTTTCCTGGGAGGACGCTCAAAATTGAGCAAGATGATTTCCAGGTGAAGGGAAGTATGATGTTTTCCCTGAGAGGTTTTTACGCAAATTTTGGGTGAAGCATCGAGTGATCTTATGCGGGCAGTGTGCATTCAGCAGGACCGGATGAGGTCCCAACCATAGACTTTATACCTATAAGTAATACCGGACGACAACGAAATAGATGAAAAGAAAAGAATTTGGTGAGAAAAATTTCATAATTCCCAATATCTCGTTAGCATGATCATGATTTTGTCTCCTATACATCCTCGGTAGTAAAGATAATTTTAATCTCTTGCAAGTGCTGAATAACATAATGTGTCTTATATTTTGCGGAAGGTGAACTTTAAAATATGATTGCGAATATCAAAAAGCATAATGAACTTAAAATATATTTTGGTTTAAATTAATAGAAATCTCCACCGATCAGTGTAATAGATTTTAAGGAAACACAAATGAAAATAAATTCTGTATTTTATAATGAAATTTACCCGAGTTTCTCAAATCTTTGAAAATTCAAAATAAGTGAATCTTTGTTTATTTTAACCTGAATAATTAAGTAGAACAATCGTAAAGTTTTGGTAGAGTAACAACTCCAAGATTTTAAGAAGAAAATAACTTTTAACATTTAGCAAACCCAGTCGCAGGAAAATAAAAGGTCCAAATCTGACATGAGTTTATTAAATTTCAAGCGGCATATGGAGGAATATGGGTTTCCCATGTTCTCCCATATGAAACACAACGCAATGCACCCGTCAACCCTGAACTTGGAGACCCTCCATTAGGGAACCCAACTTCACGGTAGACACCCATAGGCGGAAGATAATAGAGAGTAAAGAGTTACGAAAATTAACGGCCTTCTTAATAATTAATCCCACTGCAGCGAATAGGACGCAGCAGATGGTTCGCCCTCACATCGAGTAGGGGGTGGTAATAGTCTGTCAGTGTATCCAGGAAGTTCCCCTTGAATTGTGCGCAAGGTCCATGAGCTTTGGGATGGGGAAGGGGGGGGGCTTTTCCCCAAAATGTTAAAATGGACGTAGAGCTGTAAACATTAGTACCATGCTTTATATAACGATTCTGTACACGACCACAAATTTTCAGGAGGGTGCCCCTCCCCCCGTTGCTAAGAGCTATTCAGGGGTAACATCGAGGAAACACTGACCGACTATAGACTCGTATTCCTTTCACAGGCTTCACCAAATTTCTGGGGGAGGAGGGAAGAGCATACATAGTTTACCATTAAACACAACATGAAGCATAGAACTTGCGAGCAAATCCCTTACCTTGAACACTTGTCTGCGCTCTTAGAAACTTGCACCACACCGTCCTGAAAATTCGTGGTCGTGTACAGAATCATTATGTAAAGCATGGTTCTAATGTTTACAGCCATTTCAACATTTTGGGGGTCACCCCCAAAAAAAAATCACGGACCTCGCGGGCGCTTCAAGGGGAGCAGCCCGGATACACTGACAGACTCCAGCGGCCCAAAATCTAATATTACGGGAGTTGGGGGTTGAGCTCCCCCCCCCCCCAGTGTACATCGGATCCTGGGCAATTTATTTCTTCAAATTAAAGTACAATTCTCGCTTGGCTTAAATGGAACGTTTTTGCGAAATTCGTTTGGAGTTCCCAATTCAGTTCTCAATATAGGCCCAGAAACGGGGCAATCTTTATAGCCCGCCCCCCCCCCCTTGAACTTTTGTGGTCAAGTTGCTGAAAGATGTGTGGCAGGGTTGCCGGTAAAATGCCGCACATCAGTGTTCCTGTGTGGCAATTTACAGTGAACCGTTTGTTCTGGGGGTATTTCTTCCGGGGGTATTTTTTCCAGGGGCATTTTTTCCGCTTTTCAGTTTTCAGGGGTATTTTCTCAGGGGGTATTTTTTCCCGGGGGTATTTTTACCGCGTACCGTATTTAAAGGCTTGTAATAATTTACATGGAGTGTTGCAATAATTTATCCCACAATGTGTGTGGTCAGCTGTAAGACTTTGTGAGGAATTACATCTTACAGCTTAAACTACCATTGGTTCATCGTTTCCATTAAATGTATGGTAAAGAAGGTGTTTTAAATTCTATCTCTGCGAGGTTAGTTATTTGTTTCCGTAAATGTTACTATAAAACAAAAACAAAAAAATAATTCCAGAGTAATTAATGTTACAGCTGTAAGCTCTTCGGGCGCGGGGAAGTGCAAGTGTGAATCATCTTTTATTACAAGCCACATTGGTATAAAGTTGACTCGCATGTGGGGTGTGTTTTAAAGTTTTTACTGCCAAAAAAACTGCTTGCAAAAAAAAAATTCCATTAAATATTCTTTTCGACTGTTTGACTGAAAATTTTAATCGATGGGGCCTCAGATATAGGAATGTGCACAGGGTCTCGACTGAGCTAAGTCGGGCCCTGCTTGTTAATATACATGCATAGGAACTATTCCTATGACTGTGAAAAGAGCGCCTCAAGTACTCTGAAACAGCTGCTTACCCGTCATCCAGATTTCACAAATTTTAAATACTAAAGAAAAAATTCCAAAAATTACGTTTTCTTTTAAACACTTCTTTCAAAGCTGCTGTAAAAAAAAAAAAATGCTGGTTATTTCTTTATTCGTATGACGTTTCCGGCAAACGAATTTGTAAAATGTTTCTGCTGAAGCTAAGCCGTGAGGCCCCCCACACAATGCGGGGTTGCGAAGGTTATTACTGCTCGCCTGCGTGCTATGGAAAGAACGCATTCTCCTATGTAACACAATTTGCTTCTGAAAGACTGCGAAATACTTGCATCCTGTAATAAAATACTTACATCTTGTAAAAAATACTTACATCCTGTAATACTAAGGGACAAACGTGCCATAGTAGAAGATGATGGGAATGTGTAGAAACTGCCGAAGAGACTGAAAAGCGGAGTCTTTAATCCAGGAAGATATGGGTCAAACAAATTTGGATAAAAGATCTTTTTTATCCAATAGAGAACGAGTATTATGACAGCACACAATATTCCACTTCGCAGCCAATCGAAGTAAGGCACAGACTTCAGAAGAGTAAATTCTTTAGAGTAAAAAGTATCGCCTTCCATGTTTACAAACAAATCTTTTGCCAAAGAGCCGGAAAGTCGTCGTATTTAACAAAACGTGCCACATCGCATGCTCGTCAGCTATCAAATAAATACGTAGCTCCCTGGTTTCCGGTTTTCATTGGCAAACAGCCAAGGCGAGATGACCCTGAGAGCGTCATGCGTTCGCTTACTTTCTCAAGGCTGGAACTGGTTGTTGCCATCTGAAGCAGGAAATTTCTTCATTTGTTAGGAAACGCATAAGGAGTGAAATTTAGGAGAAGCCGGTTTGAATTCATTAGTAATTGGGGAAAATAATAAAAATTCAGACATTCCTACCTGAAATGTGGTTTTTAAACTTCTGGGAGTTGGGAATAATTTTTTCGGAATCCGTAAGACTTCTATCGTGCCATGCAAATGAAGTCAAAAACAACATTACCCCAATTGTAATCTTTTGAATCCTTCCCGACACGAATCAAATATTTAAAAGTCATTCATAGTCAATTAAGCCCGTTACAATAAATAAATAAAGATGAAGCAGATTTCTGCAATCGATAAAACATCTAGAAATAGAAATAACTATGTGTTACGAAAATTTTCAAACTATGCGCTAAAAGATTCTCGTAGATAAGGGAAGGTATGGGAGATTAAAGGATTTTTTTTATTGGAGGTTTAACGACCACCGTGAGCAACTCAATGGGCTATAAGCAGTCGCCCGTCCCTAATTTAGGGTCACTGGTTCCAGGGAAGGGAGAGAGCCAGCGCCGTAAGACAAACACAACATCCATGCATCACCGGGATTCGAACCCAGACCCCGTTCGGACGAATGATCAGAGGCCATCGCTAAGAACACTGCGCCACCGGGGCGGCTAAAGGATTTTCAAATCGAACAGTTAGAAGAAATATTGACGACAATATGATATAAATTTACGCCACCTGAGACGTACGTGAGAGATGTCGCACATGTCAAGACCGCAAGGAAGTAGAGACAGCCTTCGTCGGTGTAGCTCAGTTGGGGAAAGCAACGGCTCCGGTAGTAGAAGAATGCGGGTTCGATTCTCACCCGACAAATGATTTTACGCTATACACCTGGAGCAGCGGTCGTCAACCTGGCTCGTACCGTCCGCTAGGGGGCGATTTAACCTTTCATGGTGGGCAGTGGGTTTTATTGCCCGTTGTTACAAATTTTGTTCTTCCGCAATATATCCAATACATTGTTAACAACTTCGCGAGTTTGACTTTTTAAAATATGCTTTTCCAATTTACTCTTTAATTCCATCTCTCTAAACCTTGAATAAAGATAATAATTAAAACAAGGTAATCCGTAAATACAGAGTGTTGAGCTTAACACAGTATTACCGCGCCAATCCCCGTTTGGGAACTTGAGGGCATAAATTTTATTTATGATTTTCGATCGACTTAAGGCAACAATGACACTAGGTTTCCTAGCATAGGCGATCCAGTCTCATCGTTGGGACTTGAGAGCGTTGTGTTTCATACGAGCTCGTAGAAGGTTGTCGCAAGAACTCATATGCCGCAAAGAAATTAAATTTAAAAGCTAACATTTCAGTATCACGCTTGAATCGGGGTATCTTCGAAGAAAGAAAACTATTACTTTAAATTAAACCAGAACACCGACACTCGTACTCATTTACAGAGCAGCGAGAAGAAAAACATGTTGTTTGAAGAAACAAATACAAAATTTATTTTGTGCATATTTCTTAATTTATGTACAATTTAATGGTGGGACCAGATTAAGTTATATTAAGACATCTCTACGAAAGGAAGTTATGGCTTGGCCTGAGAATTATAGAAATAGAAACGTCCCTATCAATCCAACTAGTACGAGGTGAGCAATAATATTTCATTTCTAAAATTTCAAAGAATACTCAGCATGCAAGGGATTGAAATATTTGGATGATATCTTACCCTAAAAAACTTCTGCTGTGCTACACCGATCCGCGGTTGAGTATGGAGCGTGTCTTCTTGCGGCCGTGGTCTTTGGTTGGTATCCTCCGTGGATAAAACGCAGCCCGATAGTTCTCGAAAAATGCCTTCCCTATTTTCCTTGGGTATCTAACATCCTGCCTGCTTCGGGTCCGACTTCTTGACCCACGTACAGCTAGGCATTTCTTGCCTCCCGCCGACGTCGAACTTCGATCCTCCCACAGATGACAACAACAACAACTCAACTGCAACCACAACAACACACCTCGATTTCTCCAAGTTTTCCATTTTATCTTAGTTTCGCTTTCGCTTACAGCCATGCTGCTAGGCATGGCGTAACTCGCCCCTTCCTTGGTTTCTGCCCCCCACCCCGCCTCGTTCGCAAGTGGACTGCCGTTCAGTGGCTGCTGATCAGTGACTACTTCGAGCAGATGTTCTCCTGGGAAGTTGACCATCTGCTGAGCTAAGCCCTTTAAAAATTTATTTGGCCGTAACTGTCACCCTCTTTCAGAGTTCTAATATCGGACCATCAGAGAAAACCCTTTTTAAATCTTTAAGCATGCTCAGTGGCCTGTATGCCAGACTGAAATATGTTTCCCGACGCAGAGCCTGGGTGACATTTATTACCTAGCCTTACCTTCTTACCAGATTTAAAATTCTTTCTTAGACTTCCATCGTATAGTCACTACTGACCCATTATTAGCTAGGGTTGCATTATGTAATCCGCAGATTCTTTCTTAGACTTCCATCGTACAGTCACCACTGACCCATTGTTAGCTAGGGTTGCATTATGTAATCCGCAGATTCTTTCTTAGACTTCCATCGTATAGTCACCACTGACCAATTGTTAGCTAGGTTTCTTGCTAAATGTAATCCGCAGATTCTTTCTTAGACTTCCATCGTATAGTCACCACTGACCCATTGTTAGCTAGGGTTGCATTATGTAATCCGCCGATTCTTTCTTAGACTTCCATGTAATCCGCCCATTGTTAGCTAGGTTTGCTATATGTAATCCGCAGATTCTTTCTTAGACTTCCATCGTATAGTCACCACTGACCCCTTGTTAGCTAGGACTGCAGTATGTAATCCGCAGTGTTGTTGCTTTGCAAATGCCGGGAAACAAAAAAAATACCTTTCGCTTCGTTTGAGGAATTTTGCACCTGGCTTAGGGTTTGCGTTTCGAACTTCTTCCCACGCGAAGGGGAAGCAAGGAGAAAACAAAAAGAGAAGAAAAGAAAAGAAACTAGCGAATCCTTGTGCTGCCCGGGTCGGAATAATATTTCTTGCACCCAATTAGGAATTACACTAATTAAGAAAATTATTAATTATGTTAATTAATTAACATATTTAACACAATTAATTGGATAATTAAATCCCGAATTTGGATATTTCTTTACCAGAAGCAATGTGCCTGAAATTAGAAGAATTTTCGCGGCAACAACAGAACATCTTTTATTAATGATGTAGATCCGCAGCTCCCGTACAAGTAGGCGCTGTATTGATGGAGATGCAGAAATCCATTAAATTGAAATTATCTATGTATAAACATACATAAAGTATAAATAAAAAGATAAATTTAAGTACAATTTTTTTACAAACCCTTCCCTCTAAAAATTACTTCGCACTTGTGCTAAATTGAGTTACTGTGGCATCGGTGGGCCGTAAGGAAATTTTACCTTCAACAAAGACACAAAAGTGGGCTGTAGGTATTAAAAGGTTGACGACCCCTGACCTAGAAGAAGAATTTTGAATAACTGAAAAGTAGAAAATATGTGAAAAGCATTCAACATACCAAGTCTGAGCACATTTTTTTTCATAAGTCTCCCGAAATCAGGGATAGAACGGAAAATATTTTGATATTTACATCCCCTTAGAAGGAAAATCGAGCATTATTTAAACAGGATAATGTTTCCCATCTTTACTCTAGCGAATGGCATACAGTAGAAAGATATTTCAATACACTTCTTAGAAGCGAAGATACAGCTGCAAAAAAAGAAATACACACTAACACTACCTAGCGCCAGAGATGTGAACTGCAAAACCCCAAGAATACAGGTAAAAAAAAAAAAAGGTCAGGTGATGCGCAACATCACAGCCTCTCCTTGGCAAATGTCAACCCCAGCTTCTCGTGGTGCATCCTGTGCCCATTAAAGGGGCTCTGACGACCGCCACTAGCGGTGTAACTATACCATCGGGAGGAAATGCTATCCCACACTCACATTATCGGCGTATAAAATTTGCCTGGAGATCTTTTGGAAGAAACAGCATAATTTTCACTAGTACTATGCCATTATGTCTTAAAAGAAAAGTGTTTGAATAATGCATCCTCCCAGTGCTTACGTATGGTGCAGAAACGTGGACCTTAACTAAAAGGGACATACAAAAGCTGCAGACCACTCAAAGCAGCATGGAGAGATGCATGCGTGGTGTAACCAGGAGAGATAAGAAGAGGAACTCGTGGATCAGAAAAATGACAAGAATGGAAGACATCATGATCAGAGTAAAATCCCTGAAATAGCAATGGGCTGGATATACTGCCAGAAGAACAGACCATCAATGGACAGTCGAAATTCTAGATTGGATTCCAAGGGACAGGAAAAGGCCCAGAAGACGACCGCATGGAAGGTGGGTGGATGAAATTCGAAAGTATGAGGGAGTAACATGGAGGAGACTGGCACAAGACAGACCGTTGTGGAAGAGGCTTGGAGAGACCTTCGTCCAGCAGTGGATTGCTAATGGTTGACAATGATGATGATGATGATTCCACGAGGTAAATGGTATCCGGTGTTAGAAGAATTTTTTAAATCGGATTTTTAGAAGCAGAGAGAAACCAAGGAACAAGGGGGCAACTGATAAAAGCAATAATGCAGTTTTGGTTTCACATTATAACACCTGATGAACTAAAATGCTTGATTCATTCGACAGGACGCCGTTGTACGACTGTAATTGCGGCAGAAGCTTTCCCGACTAAGTCCTAACAGAAATGATGAGAAGTTATAAATATGGTTTTCTTTATCATGGTTTTCTGTGTATAACTCCGTTTAAAAATTAAGTGTGACGCATTAGATTGTGCGTTAAATTATATTTCTGATATGTAATATTATGGCATTATTCTAAAAAGGACAAATGTTATGAAACATTAAACCTCAGAAATGAAATTTTTTTTTTTTTGATTGGAGGTTTAACGACCACCGTGAGAAACTCAAAGGGCTATAAAGCAGTCGCCCGTCCCTAATTTAGGGTCACTGGTTCTACGGAAGGGAGAGAGCCAGTGCCGTATGACAAACACAACATCCATGCCTCACCAGGATTTGAACCTGGACATCTTTCGTGCGAATGATCAGAGGTCATCGCTTAGAGCACTGTACCACCAGGGCGGCGCAAATTTTTCAAAAGGTTTGCACAATTCTGGTTACTAGTGTAGTCATTTTTGCAACTACGCTTTCAGAGCTGCGGGGTATGATGTAAGAGCATGATGACAAGAATAAAGAAGGGGGATGAACGTGACTTTCAGAACACAAAGTTGATGTACGAAGCTTTTACAAGAATTGATGCGAAAATCTAGAGGCAACCGATGCACGTTTACCTTGGACAACAAATATCAAGCGAGGGACGCATTGATGAAGAAATTAATCGGCGTATAAAACTCGGTTGCAGAGCTTTCGGAAGAAAGTACAATTTTCAAGAGCAATATACCCTCTGAAATAAAATGTTTAATCAATGCATCTTTGCAGTTCTTACGTATGTAACTCAGACGCTGGGACACGGGTTTTAACTAAGAAATACATACACAGGGTGCAAATAACTGAAGGCCGCCACGGTGGCACAGTGGTCTAAGCGATGGCCTCTGATCATTCGTCCGAAAGATGTGTGGGTTAGAATCCCGGTAAGGCATGGATGTTGTGTTTGTCTTACGGCATTGGCTCTCTCCTTTCCCTGGAACCAGTGACACTAAATTAGGGACGGGCGACTGTTTATAGACCATTGAGTTACTTACAATGATCATTAAACATCCAATAAAAAATAGCTCAAAGTAATATGGAAAGATGCATGATTTCTGTAAAAGCAGGAAAGATATGACCAGAAACACGTGGATCAGGAAAACGACAAGAATGGAAGATATCATGATCAGAGTAAAATCCCTGAAACAGCATTGAGCTGGACATATTTCTAGATGAACGGGTCACCGATGTACAACTGAAATATTTAATTGGATATCACGGGACAGAAAAAGACCCAGAAAATACCACGTGGGAGATGAATGGTGAAATTTGAGAGCATGCCAAACTAACATGGAGGAAACTGGTTGAATGCAGACAGTTATAGAAGAAGGTTAGGGAGACCTTCAGCCAGAAGATGATTGATAATGGATGACTATGATGATCCCTAAAATGGCAATGTGCTGGACACATTCCTAGAACAGTATTTTACATCACTATCTAAGTGCTCAAAAGAACCTGCAATGGGCAGGTGTTTCGTCCTCAACAAGAGATCCGAAAAGTTATACGTAATATTTTAAAACAAAGAAAAACAACTTAAATTGAAAATCTCGCACTAAAACTACTCATAAATAAATAACACTGCCCTGCGACTTGATTTGTTTCGACTTCCGACTGAATACTGACTCAAGGTGCGAATAAATACGCGATTTTAACATGCAATAGAAACTTTCAAGAAAATTCAAGAAATTTGTCGAAGCTAACAATCGGATTCGAAAGCGCGGCGAAGTTCTCATAGAGTAAAAGTATTTACCTTAGTGCCGTCGAATCTGGCTGTCTGGTTTCCGCGTGCAGTCTGTGTGCTTTGCGGACGTTCTCGATGTTTTGTGGGGTCCGTGAGCGTGCGGGCGGGCAAAACTGTCTGAGGTTACACATGACAAGCACTTCGACCTATATACTTGTTATCTACACTGCTTCACAGCATGCTACAGGAGCTAAATAATGTCTACCCAATACTTACCTATACACAATTCATGAGCGCACAAATTCACAATTTTGAAATCTTTTTATACATATTTAGTTTATTTATTTTTCTTTCCAATCTCTTCGTGGAGTTTTTGGAGATGCTTTGGGGAGCACATTTTCGAAACGGCTGGGATAGTATATCCGTTTATGCCTTCTGGCGCAGAAAAAAACGTATACAAAAGGCCGAAAAACAATACTCATTGTTCTCAGTTCAGTCTTCAAAATGCAAAAGAGGTTTTTAAATCGATATAGATACGGTGACCAGAGACGAATATAATGAAACTCAGTTCCGTTTCCTTTTTCAAAACCTGTAATAAAAGAAGAGCTATCAGCGGAATATCTTGAAAATAACTGTTATTAGTTGTCGCCGAGTTTCATTGTTTCCCCGATTACTTCATTTACATCAAAGGAGTTTCAAGGTCGGAATGGGGAAAAAAAGTAAAGAGCTTGGATTTGTGCGTACCCGAAGCAGCATATAGATAAAGAAGTGGTTTCATCAGCGACCTTGCAACTCTTATTCTCTCCGCTTGAAACCTCTGTAAATTTCTTTTTGCACGAGTGCCATTAGACTATCAGAGACGAAGGAGGAAGACGCTGTTCAACTTGGTAATGGAACTGAATTAAACCTCAGTGTTTGTGTATTGAATGCAGTTATGGAGCCGTTGACGGCATATCATAGTTTCACGCAATTTCTTCACATGGCAGAAATTTTATGGAAGATTACATTGGGGTGCACCATTGCGACTTTCATTATTTTTTGGCTACGAAGAGAGAAAAAGAGTACCAAAATATTGGGTTTTACTGTACCGTGCCTAAGAGTGAGGCCCTACAATCCGTACGGAAATCTTTCGCACCTACCGACGCTCATGACAATGAAAAAAACAGGATTCCCGGTTATGTCATGTAAGTACATTCGTTTTAATTGTGTGTGTTTATCGCATCATCAATATCAAACATTCTCAATCGATTGCTGGGCGTAGGTACTTTCAGGACCGTAGCAAGCTTTTCTTATCTGGAAGGGTGAGACTTGAAATTTATCCCCTTCGTGTTCCAAATAATACGTGACGTTTACTTTCTCACATACTGCCGTTATAGGAAAGCATTATAATCGTTAGAAAATCGCACTTCAGGTTTTTGACATAATTTTATTACAAATGTAAAAATTAGATAAATACCCAAGAACCACAAGTTATAAATTCCATGTAAAGCGTAAATGTTATGTGAATACCGACAACACTCCACAGAAATGTGTAACCAGGGCTTCCATATTTATCAGAAGTGAATTTCAGCAGCCATTTTTCGGGATAAATAATTGGAATCGTTTTCCTTCAATTCCCGCCATTTTGAAGGGCTGCGCAGCGAACAGGCAAAGTACTTCTTTTCCCACGCGTTGTAGCAGTAGGGGGGGGGGGGGTATTAGATTTATAGTTTCGTCGATGTGAGAAGAATGAAACTGGACTTTATTGCTTTTCTTCCGTCCCATTCAGCACGACAAAGCGAGAAGAGGGGGCAGCGAAGTAATTAGGAACATAGACTTTTGAGAGTGAAATCGTTGCCGCGCTTTCTAGGAATAGGTCGGACGAGGGGACAGCTTTTTTTAGGAGGTTGCTCTCCGGCCAAGAGAGCACGGGACTCGGTGGCAGAAAGTCGAGGAAGGAGGAGAATTTTTAGGAGGTTCTGAAGGCCTCGCGGGTTTGTCGGAACGGATGAAGTAAGAGGAATGAGACTTGCAGGGGAGAGATAAGCAGAATTCGGCGGTAGGACACCGAAGCAGAAATAAAGTAATGAAAGCACCAAAATGACGGTCAAAAGCTTGGTGACATTCCCCGCAACATCTGAATAAAAGTCTTCCTCACTGTAGGAAAAGAGTTTAAATACAGTTGCTTTTTGATACATTGTATTATATTTATCTGCTCCAGTTGGGAGAATTACGGGTTAAACCTCCGATACAGAACTTACTGCAGAGCAAATATCAAACGAACCCTCCAAACAGGGCGATGTAATATAACTCAGCACCAACCCCTGTAACAAATGCAGAACGGAAAACAAACCACCGCAGAACGAATGAATATCAGATACAGAACAGAACAATAGGATAAAGCTTTAGGAAGTAGGGATTGTAAAAATTCCTGTCAAACGCTCAGAGAATTTTCTGCGATGGAGCACAAATGATTAACTAGCCCCTTCATCCCAACGACGAGTTCGGAAAGGTCATGCTGTTTAGGCTTATTCAGCATATTGTTTTCTATGCCTCCATTCACTGCTTTGAAAAATTCCCTTCATGGGTGTAAGGTTTTCACACCTCACGGTGTACATTACTCTGTACACGGGTTAACTCCATGGAATACTGTATGGGACTAACTAAAGTCTTTAAAGAAATACTGAAGGTTGTAACTTTTTATTTAGTTACAATTTCAATTATTTACATCTTCCAGAGCGTGAATTTACGCCTGTGGTGTGGAATTATCATTCTGGGAGGGCAACCACCCTCCATGACTTCCGGGTAGCTACGGCCCAGGTCCCCCAAGTCCCTACCACGCATTTGTCTTCCGAATCACTCAGACAAGTTTCGAATTTCTTTCACCCTTCTATCACGTTGTCGTCTTCTGGGTCATTTCTTGTTCCTTGGTATCTAGTCTAGCTTAGTATTTCAGTTGTCCAAAAGTGGTCACATCTTCTGAAACTGAAAAGAGTGGATTATCATTCTTCTTATCCGTAGGTTGCTTTTTCTATTTTTCTCGGTTACTCAATTTTCATCTCTTAATTTCCTTTTAAATTGTCTTTGAAAAAATACAAAAAAACCTCCATGGCCGCCCGGGTGGCGCAGTGGTCTAAGCGATGGCTTCTGATCATTTGTCCGAAAGGGGTCCGGGTTCGAATCCCGGTGAGGCATGGATGTTGTATTTGTCTTATGGCACTGGCTCTCTCTCTTCCCTGGAACCAGTGACCCTAAATTTAGAAACGGGCGACTATTTATAGATCAATGAGTTGCTCACGGTGGTCGTTAAACCTCCAATCAAAAAGAAAAAAAAGCAAAAAAACAGACTCCATGTATTAGTTTAGCACGTCTTTTGTAAAAAAAATATCGTGCTTTTATGTTATCGGTTTGTCCGTTCGTTCGTCTGTGGACACCATATCTCTGCAACTACTAGTCCGATTTGAAAACTTCTTTCGGTATTGGGAAGCTTGAAATATACCTATGACGATCCTTCAATTCGTTTTTTTTTACGATGCACACTTTTGTTGCTAGAGGCCATAAATGCATATGATATCGACTTCAAAATACATTTCATTCCATATATTTGCTTCTAAACATCCAATTGAAAAACTTATTTTACCTTTCGATTCCATTTTTGCCGAAGAATGTTTTAGGTATAGTCACTTTTTCAAGTTACTCATAAATTTTCTGTTAGGGGGTTCAAAGTAAATTGCGGTTTTTTTCCGATATCTCTACTTCAACAACTCCGATTTGTTGACAAAATAAAAAAAAAAATCTTCAGCGAATAAAGCTCCTGATTGGAAATCTTTTGCATATAATTTCTAATTAGTGGTAAAGAATGGTTTGGCCACCAGGGAGCGTAAGTGTTAATTGTTGCTTCTGATGTATTTGCCACAAAATCTGAGCTTCTAAAATCTCGATTGAAAAAATTCGTTCGCGGACTGATGCCACTCATGTCGATAAACCTTTTTGGAGTATTTTCTTCTTAAAACAATTCATGGTGGCTCCGCCAGGGAATAGATGTATATTTTATTTTTGTCAATATCTCTACTTCTAAGATTCATATTTTAAAAATTCCTTCTTTGGTGGGTAGCGTTTCCGGTGCGAAATGCTTTTCATAACATTTCAAAATGTTTAAGTACTTCATAGACTTTCCGCTAGAGAGCGTTAAGGTCCGATACCGCTCACATCGGAAAACCTTTTGAGAACACTTCCTATTAAAATAATGCATGTTTTTCCCGTCAGGGGACGTGGATGCATTATTTTATATCTCTGCTTCTAAGAGTCCGCTTTAGAAAATTAATTCGTTGTTGGAGAGCGTTTCCGCTGCGAAATGTTTCTCATATACTTTCAAATTTTTCTTAACGCACAAGTCTGCAACCAGAAGGCGTAAGTTCAAGTTTCCGTTTGCAACAATATTATCGGGATTAAAATCCCGATTGAAAATCTTTTTTTGTTCGTTCAGATGCTACTGCTTTCCATACCAGTTCCACTGATTTTGAATAGCTTTGATAAATTTAATTCGAATCAGAACGGATTCAAAAGACCTGCACATTGTACCCGAACATTTGGTGTCATATTTCTTGTTTAGTAACATTTTTGATCCATAAGTAAGAAATTTAAATGTTCACTGATTGAATATTTTTCTTTTAAAATCTAACGGTAAATTACTATGTTTTACAGTTCTTAACAAGTGCACTCTGCGAACTTTTATACATCTGTTAGTTTTTTCCTTAACTGTGCCACTCGCTTGACATACAACTGAGAACTAAAACATCATTGTTGCCGCGGAAATTCTTCTAATTTCGGACACATTGCTTCAGTTAATAAATACCCGAATTCGGGATTTGATTATCCAATTAATTAGGTTAGTAATTAATCATTTTCAGTTAGAGTAATCCCTGATTGGGTTTGCAGGGTGTATTACCCCGCCGCAGGTCGCGTAAAGATTTGCTGGGTTTTTTTTCCGTTGTTTTCTGTTCGCGTGGGAAAGTGATAGGAGCGCAGAAGTCAGACCAGGTGCAAAGTTCCGAAATCGAAATGATAGGCATTTTTATTGCCAGGCGTTCGCAACGAACAAGAACGGTGGTGTAGCATAGGGATTACATACAGTAGCCTCAGCTAGCCAGCGGCGACTATACGGCGAGAGTCCACGGAAAAAGCCGTACCTGAATCTGGTCAGAACGTAAAACTTATGCAACTACTGTCCCCCAGTCTCTGTGGCGGGGAACATTAACTGAGACGAGCGTACGTGAATTCGTGCGAACTTAAAGATTCAGAAAGGTATTCCAGGAGAGTCTGCTAATATAACTCCGAAATAGGGTGACAGTTACGGCCAAATACATTTTTTTAAAGGTCTTAACTGCAGAAAGTCACTGGTCATCGTCCACCGAATTTTGGACCACAGGCGGTTGAGAGTAGACCCCCAGGAACCAACGAAGGCGAAGGTGACACCCTCAAGAGGTGAGAACACGCCTAAAAGCAGGGCAGAAAGCGAAACCGACGGAGAAAACAAGTTAGTAAAATCATGCAATGCGTTGATTATGATAGTCTGTCCGTACGTCCGCCTGTGGACACCATATCTCCGCAACTATTAGTCAGATTTGAAAAATTCTTTTTGCATTGGGAAGCTTGAAATATGCGAATGATGATCCTTTATTTCGCTTTTTTTAAGATATAAAATTTAGCCGCTAGAGGGCGTAATTGTAGATACTATCTAATTCAAAACACATTTTATTCCATATATTTGCCTCTAAACATCCGATTAAAAATATTATTTTACCTTTCTGTTCCATCTATGTCTAAGTGTATTTCAGGAATAGTCACTTTTTCAAGTTATACATAGATCTTCTGCTAATGGGCGTTATGGTAAATTGCGTTTTCCCCGATATTTCTGCTTCTAAAACTCCGATTTGAAAAATTCCTTCTGTATCGCATACAGCTCCTGATGTGAAATAGTTTTCATATAATTTCTAATATGTGGTAAAAAATGGTTTGGCCATCAGATGGCATATGTGTTAACTTCTGCTTCTGCTGTATTTGCAGTAAACTCTCAACTCCTGGAAACTCGAGTGTAAAAATTATTTCTTGTACCGATACCACTCACACCGAAAAACTTTTTGAGAATACCTTCTTAAAAAAATGCATGTTTTTTCCGCCAGGGCGCGTAGATCCATATCTTATATTAGTCGATATCTCTGCTTCTAGGAGTCCGATTTGAAAAATCTTTTCTTTGTTGGAGAGCGTTTCCGCTGCGAAATGTTCATATAATTTCAAATTTTACTTAACCCCTCAAGTCTTCAACCCCAGAGCGTAAGTTCACGATTCCGTCTACAGCGGTATCTGTGGGATTAAAAATCCGACTGAAAAACTTCTTTCTTCGGTCAGATACTATATGTTTTCCATACCGGTTCCATTGATTTTGAACAGCATTGATAAATTTAATTAGCGTCAGAATGGATTCAAAAGACGTGCTCATTACACCCGAAAATTCGGTGTCATCTTTCTTGTCAGGTCTTCTGTAAACTGGGAGCATTTCTGTGGTACAGCATGCTTAGCGGAAATTCATTTCCATGAACTAGGATCACTGGGCTGGAGGGACAACGACCAGCACTGAAACATTCAACGCTCAATGAACAAATGCCAACCTTGAAAGGAATTTTCGAATGATTGACGCAGTGTATAGTATGGCGGAAACACTCCATTACACACAGCAACGAATCGTTCGGGATTTTTTTTTCTTTTTTGACTTTTAACTGCTATCACATTTCTTTGACAACTTGAATTCAGTATCGGTAGTTTATGATCGATATCCTAGTTTTATTACTTCTTTCACAATATGGAAAATTTCTCGAATTTTTCAACAAGTTTATTTTTTAATTGTTAAGCAGTAGAAGTAACATTTTTTCTAAATTTTAGGTACATGCTATTGCTAACATAATACCAAATAATTATGCGGATTAGGATTTGAAGACTTATTTGTACGTGAACTCTATTCTTCTTTCCTTTTGTGTGAACTTGAGTGTTACGTTTTCACAAAAATGTTTCTTCCGAGTACTTTTTCATATTTAAAAATAATGGTTTTATCTATAAACAAACCAGCCAAGTTGCTCGAATGTGCATGTCCTTGTGCGGCTCTAAATATATCTTGATTCTTTTTAATACGGAGAAACTTCTTCCGGCAGTTGCAGTTGTTGATGAAAAGTTTAATATTAGATCTGCTAATTTGTAGACCTCAATACACACTATGTCCAATTAATTATTCAACTTTATGTAACAAGTAATGTCTCTTACTGATTTTTTTGTATTAATCAAGGGAATAAAACACCTTCAGTTAATTTTTTTAATCGAGCTGTTTCAAAATTTGAAGCATAGAGTTCTTTAAGTTCTGGCAGTAGATGTTCAGGGAAGCTTTCACAAAATTTATCAAAACAGTTCAAATCCAACAAAGCCATGAATTTAAGATATAATATCACTGATATTAATTCATTGACGCTTCACAGAAACTGAAAGAACTCTCGCGAAACACGCGCTGGGAGCATGGAGGGACTGAGGTAGTCCGAAGTCTTCTTTCTTTTCAGGGAACCCTTTGCGCAAGGAATGGTCCATGCACTCATTCATGTAGTCATAGAAACGCTAGCAGGCGATAGTATGGAAGTTCTTCGCATCAGAACAGGGAAGGCTCTAGCAGACCTACTGCGTCATGCCGTTGATCATCGCTCGCTAGGCTGATTCTCATAATCGAAAGAAGCGAATCCGCTCGTGTTTTTTCGCACCGAAAGCATCGACGTATCTTAATACCGTTAATAATGGACTTTTATTTGTGTATAATTAATTGACTTTTATTTGTGCATTCATTCTCTGGGCTGCGCAGCTAGCTTAGCTAGCGTCGAATATAAGTCACTGATGTCGAATTCAAAGTCCCAATAAGATGTAATAACGTGTGAATGAGATCACGGTTCTTAGTATTGTAGTACTCCACTGAAATAGTCACTGGATATCAGTTGTTATAATTCAGTAAAATGACCGGATACGTCTGTATAATTATGTATTAAACTAGCTGTAAAGCCCGTTGAGAAAAGAATACAAGGGGTTCCAGAAATCACTTATTGCTATTCAAGTATTTATTATTATATTTTGCTGAGGCATCGTAAATAATGAGTGTGCATTGAAACATACCCTTGATATGCTTCATTGTTAGTGCATAGAAATGCAAAATACGAAAGGGTTCGTTGGATGATAATACTCCCTTGGTAAAGGACGTGGACTCCCTTTCGCGTGCTACTCCATGTTTTCTGGTAAAGGACGTGGACTCCCTTTCGCTTGCTACTCCATGTTTTCATGTATTACTTGTTTTTTTCTTTGTGATTTTCTTTAGCATTTATCAATTAAATTAACGATGTTGGAAAATATCTTTGTACACGATATTTTTTGCAAATATCCTTTTAGAATCTGGAAGTATTTTTCCTTCTTCTGTCCCATGACTACTTTAACTGTGACATCATCAAACCGTCGAACTCTTGACAAAACAACGTAAATTTGTCCATGGCTAAACACTGATTCAAGAAGGTAGATACCTACTTTCTGGAGTGTTTAACTTTCAGACTTATTAACGGTCATAGCAAAGGCGAGTTTTCGTCTATAACTTTAAAAGCCACATGGCGTTTAGCATTTCTTTGTTGTTGTCGGTTCGTTAATTACCTTTGAACCTCTCAAGCACAGCATTCTTTCCTTTGTTCGGGGATCATACATATACTGTGCCTCCATAATATGAAGACTTCTCCCGCGCTGAGATTCTGCTTCAATATATTGCGACGTCATATTATTTCTGCGATCTCTCAAACGTCTAATATCAGCATTTATTTCAACTGCAATGGATTTTTGTCTTTTTTTCTAGCATGTTCGGCATTGCGGCGGTTAACTTCTTTTCTTTCAACTGCAGTGCGTTTTTATCGCCTTGCTCGACCGTAATCGGCTTTGCGGCGTTTAGCTGCATTCTCTTCATCTAATGAAAGATGTAACTTTCTTTTATGACGCGGCATAGGCGAGGTTTAAAACACCAGTCAAGTTCACGAAGCACAGTAACCTTCTTCCTTGCCTTACTCAACGCCAGTAAAGTAAAACATTCTGCAACCTACTGCTATGCGCTTACATTTGCAACCTACTACCAACGCACCCCTCCCCAAAACTCTATGTGGTTCCACTTCCATTGCACACGAAACAAAACTCTAACTTCGAACGAAAGAAAAATGATTCAAACAAAACATTAAACAGGAAGTGTTACGGGTAGCCCGGTGTGGTGTGTACACCGGAACACAGACGTTCGTCTTCTTCTGTTAAACAGTGTACATAGTTGTTTGCTTATGGTGACAAAGTGATCCACATTGTCGCACGTCTTTTCTTTTATATAGTAAGACTGTAACTCTTAAGGAGAAAATTATTATAAGAATCTACCTAATAACGTGTTTAGACAGCCAATTATGCACGTCTGAATGCTTTGCAGTGAGATATTTATAAAGCTATATTATCGTCATAGCCGCGTAAGTAATTCAGGATGGCACGTGTCTGATTTGCTGTTGGATTCTCCTAAGAATTTTCTACTTCAATGTACATGCAGAGTATCAGGACGTGAATGATTCTTTGAAGAAAGGGTAGTTTGAGCGAACAGCTCAATTACCAAAGCGTAGGTACATGAGTTGGATCCTCTAATAGAGCTAATGGTTGTTTATTATAGACTTTAATTTAAAAACGCCGTACTAGGCCCAGCTGATATTTGAACGTAAAAGACCTGGCTCGAGCCTGGGACCTTACAGACTTCCCAACTTTTACAAGGGACATCCTGAAAATAATTCCTCCTTCTTAATAGCTTTTGAAATTTTGAAGTGATTTTAATGAAACTACACTGGAATGTACTATGATATGTTGCCAATGTTGGAACACCTTTTTTCAGATTCGGAAATAAAGATCATGCATGACAGCGAGCCGTAATTGAATTTCTGGAAAAAGAGGGATGTGAGGCTCCAGAAATCCACAAAAGACTCCTGGCGGTGTACGGAACTGCCACAATCGATATCAGTAATGTCCGAAGATGGATGAAGAGGTTTCGAGAGTGAGGAAGTTCAATGTCGGACAAACGACGGAGTGGAAGATCCGCAACTGCATTGACAGATGCCAAAAGGCAACGAGTGAAAGACCCGCAACTGCATTGACAGATGCCAACAGGCAATGAGTGAAAGACCCGCAACTGCATTGACAGATGCCAACAGGCAACGAGTGAAAGACTCAATCACAGCTGATCGTCGTGTCACAATCCAGAAGTTGCGTGATGCAATTTATTGTGATCTTATGCTACGGAAAAATTAATTAAGGATTTGGGCTACAGAGAAACTTGTTTCAACTGGATCCCAAGAAACCTAACCCATGAACAATGTGAGCAAAGGGTGGACATGTGCCGGAACCTCTTGGACTGTTATGAGAGGTAAGGAGGTGTTTTCCTCTAATGTTGTGACGGGGGATGAAACCTGGGTGTTCTTTCATGACTCAAAAACAAAACGTACGTCAATGGAACGGCACCGCACTTCTTCACCTCGACAAAAAAAGGTGAAAACAACTCGTTTCGCAGGGAAAGTGATGGTGACAATCTTCTGGGACAAACGTGGTGTCATTTTGGCAAATGTCCTTGAACGGGGGGCAACAATAAACAGTACTCACTATGTGCAGACATTGAAGAAGCTAAACATTCCACTTCTTAGTGTTGTTTTACCCCATGTTCCCACACCTCAATGGAGACTTCACAGGCTATTGCCAAAATGGGGTGGACGGTGATGCTCACCCCCATCCCGAAGTCCTGATTTTGCTCCCTCACTTTTTTCTGTCTGCTCCTTTATAAAGCACACTTCGTGGGGAACGTATCGACAATGTGACAGACGTTAAACTTTCTGTGAACTCGTGGATGAAACGACAGCCTCAGGAATTTTTCCAAACTCGATCTTTTACCAATGGGTTCATAGATGGCGGAAATGTGCCTCCGATGGCAGCACCCTTCGTGGGGAACGTATCGACAATGTGACAGACGTTAAACTGGCTGTGAACTCGTGGATGAAACGATAGCCTCAGGAATTTTTCCAAACTCGATCTTTTACCAATGGGTTCATAGATGGCGGAAATGTATAGAAACTGATGGATAATACTTTGAATAGGTTAGAATTATTAACAATGGGTCCAAGTATTTTGCCGCCAAGTTTCACATTTTTGCTGCTACAAATAAAAATCTTATGAGGGATGTGGCATTTCTTTCAAGATGACCTTTGTATCCTGCTCAACTCGAAGCTAGAACGCTTTCCAGATCGTTTCGTTTACAGCTTGTCCTTGTCTTAACTTACTGCGTGGTACGCTCATTTCAAATACAGCTAATGAATGCGGTAGGTTTGCACCGAATACACTCAACTTTCATTTCATTCTGTCGTCTTCGTCACACCCACACGCTGGGGGTAGGGGATGACAGAAAGCAACAGAAACCATCACAGTGTGAAAACGAGTAATATGGGTATTTGTAGTGTTGGAAAAGGATGTCACATCATCATTTCTTTTTAAAAATCGAATGGAATATCTCATAAATGCACTATGTTGACAAAAGTATTCGGTCACCTACTTAGAACGAAAGCAAGTGAATTTTTGAGGTGACTGTGGGAACAATCCGAAACCGTCTACTGGATGCATGACTACGTGCACGTGTGCCTCTGGCATGTGTACCTCTGACTCCAGCCCACCGTCAGGAACGGCTGCAGTGGTGTCGCCAACGTCTGCACTGGAGAACGCAATGGTGATCTGTCGTGTTCAGCGATTAAAGCAGATTCTGCTTGGGAGCCTCCGATGGCAGTATGCGTCTTCGCAGACGCACAGGGGAGCGTCTTCACCCTTCGTGCATACGCCAGCAACACACAGGGCCGATACCTGGTCTCCTGGTGTGGGGAGCGATAATATCACTCCCGTGCACAACTAGTGTTTGTACCGGGTACGTTAAACAGCACCTCCTACATCAACAACATCATTCAGCCCGTTGTTGTCCCATTTGTAAGGTCGGTCCATCGTGGTGTTTTCTAGTAAGAGAACGGACGCCCACACATGGCACTTGCAACGCAACATGCACTTCAGGGTGTGAGACAACTTCCATGGCCTGCACGTTCACCGGATTTGTCCCCTATTGAGCACGTGTGGGGTTTTATGGGACAACGACTTATCCGGTCTCCACGGCCAGCCACGACCATCCCCGATTTACGCGTCCAGGTAGAGGATGCTTGGAACTCAATACCCCAAACGTACATCCAGCATCTGTACGACAGACTCCATGCCAGAATTGCACAGTGTGACGCAGTTCATGGCGGTTCAACCTGGTACTAACCATGTTACATGGAAATGTTATTTTTCAGTTTACCAGCAAATACAGCTGTATTTTGCCATAATGTTTTGATCACGTTATACTCTGTATTCCGTAATTATGCTGTATAAATTTCGTTGATATCAGACGTCTCCTTCTTGGTGTTCTTTTTCACTTTCCGCCAGTGTATATATTAATTTAACAATCGCCTTTCAAGACGACAAGGAAAGTACAAAACTTTGGAAAGCGAATCTAAGTATGTACACTTCTTGAAAATGAGTGAAATTCCCTTAAGGTAAAAAACAACTATCGTTACGTTGAAAAAATTAATTTATGAATTATATGAAACTGCCTTTTATGAAAAATTTATTGAAATATTTTAAAATGAAAGAGAGAAACATTCGATTACACATTCCGAAGGAAAGAGACAGCTTCAAGCACACGCTCGTGCGTGGCAAATTAGACTGGTCGGTGGAGAACTCACCTCCCACGCCAACAGCCTTGGTTCGTATCCACCCAGATCCAAACGGGCGTTTTTCTGGTTTGTTGAGAAAATTTCTCCAGCGCAGTGTTATAATTAACGAGTTCCGTAAGGGAAGTAAACAAAGTATTAGCTTTGGGAAACTGCGGTTATCCTTGATTTTTTTATTGCTACTACTGGGAAATTGGCGGACAAGATTCGGCAAGCCAACAGTTACGTCACGTGATTGCCCGCTGCCACTACCGGCAAACTAGCTGACCACATTAGGATAGCCATCATTTCTGGCACGTGATTGCAGGGCCGCTGAAGAGCCATTAGTGGCAGCTACTGCCTGTGATGGACAACTGATGGCCCTGTTGTGGCATAATACAACTGACCAACTGATGGGGACCCAAACGTTGGCCAGCTGTTGGCGTGAACTGCTGGCCCTTCTGTTTGCCGCCTGGACATTTTATTGACGGTTCGGCAGCGGCAACATAGTGTTGGGCCAGCAAGATTGTTTCTGCTGGGAAAAGTTGACCTATTCTCTTTTATTATTTTATACATAAATCCTAATAATCTAAATTGCTATAATTTCTTAATATCTAAAAATCCATACTAATTAATCCGTACCCCCATATTAAAATTAATTCCCCTAAAATTATTTAAAAACTTGACCATCCTATTTTGTAATGATTGTAATTTGTATAAATTAGTCTTAGTGGTTTGCCCCCATACTAATAAACAATAAGTCAAATATGGATGAATCAGACTGTAATACAGCACCCAAGTACAAATATACTTTTTACATAGATGAAAACAAGATGAGCATTTGGCTCACTCAAGTATATTTTTAGATGCAAACAGGACCAACATTTAGCTCACACAAGTATATTACTTGTTCAACTTCTGACATAGTAAAGGCTAAATCAACTGCAAAAACATCAAAGCATTACAACACTCTTTCACAAATTTGGAAGATTACATGATGGGATGTTTTGTGACATTTCGAATCAATATTTTAAAACATTGTGTGAACCAGTCATGCTAAGGTAAACATGACACAGTTTTTTAAGAGAGAGTTTTGCTTTCTTGTTACATGTGCTTTTGGTAATCTGAATTACATATTTTTTGCAGTTATTCTACAGAACGAAGCTGGTAATGGACACATATTTCGGAAGGAAGGAATCTTTGGTTTCAGAATGGCATTCAAAACGAGCGTCGTGTTAACAAAAGCTGAACTTGTTGAGGTAACCTCACAATTATTTAATTTCCATGTAGCTGATTGAGAAATCAGTTTCTAAAATCAAATTAATATATTATCAAGTCATCCCAAAAATACTGTCGTTTTTTCAACGTGTGAAGAAAAAGAAAGACAAACGCGCCTGGAACAGATGTTTTATTCCATGTAAGAAGTGTCCCCAGTAGTTACAACTTTCTCCCATCGATCGACAAGGTTTTGAATCTCAGACTTATAGAATTCCATGGGTTTCTATGCAAAAAAGACAGAAATTGTTCGCCGTACCTCCTCCACATTTCGAAGTCTAGTCGTAGCAAGATGGTTTTGTAAGCTGGAAAAGAGGTGATAGTTGGATGGGGCGATGTCAGGGGCATATGCTGGATGCGGAAGTTTTGCCCATCCGAAGTCCTGCAACGTGGCACTGGTCATTGTCGCTGTGTGTGGGTTTGCGTTGTCCTGCTGCACGCCTTTACGATTCAGGAGTACTGGACGTTTATCCTGCAAAGCAATGCGTAGACGCTGTAGCTGCTGACAGTAGATATAACCTGTAATGGGTTTGTTGGGTGGCAGCAGCTCGTAATGGATTATGCCTTGCATATTCCACCATACAGACATCAAAACCTTTTGTGGGAAACGTCCTGGTTTCGCCACTGCTAAGGCACACTCTCTTTGGGAAGCCACTGCCGTTAACGCTTAATGTTGTGATACACAATCCATTTTTCATCGCCTGTGACAAGTTTGGGCAAAACCGGCTCCCTTTTTTAACAGGAGAGCAAAGAAATGCAAATGTCCACACTCTGTTGCAGCTGTCGTGGAGTGAGATCATGGGGTACCCACTTATCAAGTTTCGACACATAACCGAAGTCCTAGATGTCGGTGAACAGAGGAATGGGTTGCATGAATAAGTATGGTCGATTCCTGGACTGTTGCCTGCGGATTTCCCTGAACAGCGGTTTTCAGCACGTCGTTATCCAGCTCAACAGGCCGTCCGGGTCGCTGCATATTCTTGAGGCTGGGGTCGCCCCGTCGAAATTTCTGGAACCAGCGTTGGCATTTCCTGACCTCCAGGGTACCCGGTCCATATGCGGTATTGACGTTTCGTATTGCTACCGGTGCTAAATGTCGATGGTGGAACTCATACACCATAATATGTCTAATGTGGTCTACTGACACTGCCATTTCCTATGTGGTTTAACTGCACAACGACTGCACTTTGAACTCCCGTTCAAATGACTTGAAGGTCTGCTCGCGTGATACCTCTTATACTTACCGTGGTCGACGTCATAGTCTGGGCACCAGGGGGATCACTACTGCTGTGCTTGCGCAAAACGACATTACTTCTGGGATGACCTAATACTTACACTCTCGGATAACCATTTTAGTACTTCTGAACTATTTACCAGAGTTAGAATTTTTGAAAGTTCTTCTGACGACTTCGTTAAACTTTTAAAGATGAACAGTTAGAAGGTATAGTTTAACACATCACTGATCAACATACAGACAATATTTACATTCACTGTTTTTCATCTGGCTTATCTGCGCGACGCACGTTGTGTCGCTGAATTTAAATCGTATTCAACAATCCAGAGTTTTAAACGCTGTTTGACATTTCAAATGCATTAAGTAAAGTGAAGAACTTTAAATATAAAATTAAATAGGAGAAAATATATTAACTCTCTATTCATTCAAAAGAGAAAGTCCTCAAAATTTCCATGAAAATATAAATCGAAAAAAAAATGTTAAATGAAAGGGCTCAAGAACGGTTTTAACACAAGGCTCGCTTCACCAAAGTAGAAATATTAGAAGGTGAGCTCAGAATGCCTAAAAAATAAAGACTAAGAAATTTAACAATTCTGTCACAATAACAACAACTCAAGAAAAAATAAGGAGAGGCCAGACAAACGGAAGGTAACAGATTAAGATCTCAGTTTACTGGTAAAGAACTTTTTTAACTTATGAAAAGTTGCATCAATTTATGTATCCCTCATCCAATGAAGAAGTAGAAAACTTCCTAGATCTCTCAGAAATTCTCGAAAAAGTCGAGGTAGTGATGAAGATGTTTTTGCAAAGGATATCTTCTCCCAGACAGCTTTTACAAATCTCCAATCCATAACAGAGTTCCTAAACTGTTCAGGGAGATGTGGGGCTCAAGGGTTGTGTGAGGTGCATACAATAATAACCCCATGGAATTAAAGCCAACAGGGTTCTTCATACGAAACGCTCTTGATACTTTGAACTTTTTGCAAGGCACCCCAAATGGTTTAAGAGAACTATGGCATTCCTCATTAGAAATTGAAGGAAGAAGCACTCTAAATAACACCTTATAGAATCTTGATGGTTAAGATACAGAAGATACTTTCTTTGCTGCTCCATTTTGAATGGTCCAGAAGAGCGAGATATGTGTTGGATAAATATATAGAGTTTTCTTTTTAGCAGAATCTAAAGATCGGGGATGAAACCACAGCTCTGCTTTTGTGATCTAGAGAGTCATATTTTCTCTTCTTTTCAGTTGCAGACGAAGAACTAGAAAGAGTCAGATGGAGCATTTTTGCTAGCAACAATTGTAGCATATGAATTCGAATCCTGAGATATCCAAAGGATCTCACAATGAAATCTAATCATTTCCTTAAACAAAGTAAAGGCTCAAGATCATTTGCTCCTCTTGGTAGAACGCATCTGCCGTAAGACCTTCAAACTGTCGAGACTTGGGAAACAAAAGAAGTTTTTCATAAAAGAGATCTAAAGGATATGATAAACACCGATAAGCCATTGCGATATGACCAACTATCTAATAAGATGTAGGATCCCCTTTAGCCGGCAAAACGGTGGCCACTCGGTGAGGCATCGATTCGATAAGTTGGCGATAGGTATCGTGGAGTATCTGGTATCATAATGTCGCAGTAGGCCCTCCAGTTCCCGTACATTTCAGGGTGGGGGTGATATAACGCGAACCAGCTTTTCCAAGTCGAACCCCAAATGTTCGATTGGGTTTATGTCAGGTACATTTGAAGGCCAGGGCATTAACAGAAAGTCACCAGTATGTTCCTCGAACCACTTCTTTACGATTCCGGCTGATGGCATGGCGCATTATCCTGTTGGTAATAGCCATCACCAGGAGGGAACACAGTTGCCATGAATTGGTGAACTTGGTCCGCAACGATGTTAAGATACCTGACAGCTGTCAGAGATTGTGCTATTGGGATAATGGGGCCAAAGTGTCTCAAGAAAGCATTTCTCACAGCATAACACCGCTACCGGACTCTTTCCGCCCAACAATGCATCCAGGTGCCATAGCCTCCGTTGATTATCAGCGTATCCGCGCTCTGCCGCCTACCAGGAATCGTGACTCGTCATACCATGCCACTTTCTTCCAAACACCCACGGTCCAATCTCTATTACCTTGGGCCCATTTCATGCGTTGTTGACGATGTCGTGCAGAGGGAGCATGGGCACCCGGCTGGGTCGTCGGCTACGTAGGCCCATGCGCAGAAGGCTTCGATGAACTGTGTGCTGTGGTACATTGCCCTGATCACCACTGTTGCAGCTGCGGGTGATTTGTCGCACTGTGGCTGTGGCCTTGCGGTCGCTGTGAACAATTCGCGACATTCCCGTACCACTGTGGCATCAGTGAGCCCTGGACGACAAACAGCTGGACGACGCTGCGTCGTTTGGCCATCTGTGCACCACTTTTGATACGTACTCATTGCAGCGGCACGTGAACTACCTACAATCCACGCCGTTTCCGAGATCGTGGTTCTCAGGCACCGTGCCATTACAATTTGTTCTTTATCAAACTCCGATAAAACGACAGCTCTTCCCATTCTCACTCCGAACACTCTATTAACTGAAAGCCGGTCCTCGGGTTGTATATATACTACTCTGTGAACTTCACCTGTGGTACCATTCGGTCACCAAGCGTGCTCATTTCTCTAGGCTGGGGGTTGTCATAATGGAATAGCTCATCGGTGTAGTCTCTTGGACTGATGCGAAAATATCATGTAAACGGGTATCTATGGCTTATTGATATATGTACATCTTTAGACTGTTTGTCACCTTCAGTACAACAACACCTTATGACATACCAAACCTACTTGAATAAAGCTGGTGACATACCAACACTAATTCGTTAGCGTTATCCGACCGTTGATCTAAGAATGCCTCTCTGACAAGAAACGTCTCTGCAAACAAGGCGAAACTTTTTTTCTACAGATGCAGAAACATCAACTTGCTTATCTCATTCTCGAAGAAGTGAAATGATACAGATGGAAGGCAAGATATATTATTGTATTAAGAAATCAGCTGGAAAACATCAATTTCTTTACTTCGTTTTTCTTTACACTATGTAACAACTTTCTAACTAGTAACATCGTTTTGAATTTGTATTTCAAGTTAAAGTTTAGTCCGCTCACTTCGGTATATCATAACGTTTAAATTTCAATGAGAAATACTAAACAGATTGATTTATGTTTATTAGACAAAATGCAGTTTTGGATCCGTAAGCTGCACATGACATTAAAAAAATGTTTCATGAATAATTAATGCGCCATCGGATTGGATGCTGTTTTACCAGGTGATTAAATAGTTTGTTTCCGCTCCAAATTCCTTTGTAGATTTGGGGGCGAAAACTTTGTGTCAATTCCTTGCACTTACTAAAATATTTCACCTCATTGGTTTCGTTATAACACCAAGAATAGTGTAAAAATCCGGTGAAGCTTAATTAAATCCATGGAATTTAATGGATGGGAGGTTAGCTACCTGTAAAAGTCCCTCTTTTCTTTTCCTTTTAAACTGCCGCCAACAAAGGGAACCATAACGGCTCTATTGACCAATCGGTGCCAAATGCCCTAAAACAGACATCAAACGGTCGAGATTACCACAAGAGATGTAAACATTACGGAATTCGTTAGTTGATAGAAACACAGAATGTACATTTCCTTTGGTAAGCCGTCAAACATTCAAGATCACTCTTTTTTGTCTTTAGCCTCAAGAGGTCTATTTGTTCTGTCAGATATCAGCCCCCTGTGTAAAAACGGGTCATTACATTTAGGGCACTGCAAGGAAAGGCAGATGTTGAACAGTTTCGTGTAATCACAGTTCATTTTTATCCACGGCTGAACTTAGACACTTTTCTTGTCAAAAGATGAGGAGGGAGAGTTCAATGAGTTGATCCGTGTTTAAAGTCTATTTCCTCCACCGGTAAACTGGGATTCGGTTTGGAAATATTATCAACATTTTCTTAAGACGATAAGAAACCCAATGTAAGCTCCTGCTAATATATTTAGCATGTCTTCATTTAACCCTGATGGCCATCCGTAGGTTAAGTTTTCATCTGAGGCGCTAAAATGCCTGTGCCAGGATCTTTCCGACAATAAAGCTTTTCTACAAGTGGTGATGATATTTCTTCAATTCAACGAATCATTTGAAACTTTCTTAAGCATAACATGACGGATACATTTTTTATGAACACATATTCCGTCCGACATTCTTTACTACAACGGAAGTCAGACCGTGTGTGTGTGTGTTTTTTTTGGGGTTTACAAATCCCTGCTTACTACATATGCAAACATTACTCCACGTTTTGTATAAGTGGTGATGATATTTCTTCAATTCCACGAAGCATTTGAAACTTTCGTAAGCATAACATGACGGATAGAATTTTTATGAACACATATTCCGTCCGACGTTCTTTACTACAACGGAGGTCAGATCGCGCGCGCGTTTGTTTGTGTGAGTGTGTGTGTGTATGTGTGTGTGTGTGTGTGTGTGTGTGTGTGTGTGTGTGTGTGTCTGTGTGCGTTCTCTGGGTTTACACACCCCTGCTTACTACATATACAAACATTACTCCACGTTTTCTCGTGAGGTGATAGAAAAATGTGCTTCGCATTTCCGTAAAAGCTGGTAATTGCTAATGGAAAGAGAGATTGATGGTTTTCTCCTCAAGTCACGGCTAACAAAAACCCATTACATTTTCTTGTTCTGATGTCATGTTTTCGTGCTTATGTTTCCGCTTTTAGTTTTAGAATTACTACTGCTAGTGACCGTAATCGTTATTTTACAGAAATTCCTGAGCAGAAATAATTTTTTGGAAAAAGCTGATTTATATGACATGCTGCATCCCTGGCTTGGTAGTGGTTTGTTAACGAGGTAAGATCCACAGCCATTTTTTACTATTAAATAGTTTTCTTCATCAATGGCAAATGGTTATAAATTATATTTATATGAGACCGTTTTTCATTCAAACCGCATGTATGTGAATTTTCGGAGTTAGGAACTCGTTAGTACCCTCGTTTTCCCCCTTTAAGCGACCTCATCAGAACCCTCGTTTTCCCCCTTTTCCCCCTTGAACCAAGTACCTATTATAGACCCGTGACGAGTGGGAATCGCTCCCTTCTAGTTCTTTATTATCTGCTCTGAGGTGCGTCGCATAAATATAGAGACAGTCGACTTTGCGCCGTGAACACAATGCGAATATAGGTAGTAGCTGAAGTGGTACCTAATTAGACATAACCCTACAAAAAACGTTTCGATCTGTCGAGATTACCTGATTGTGTCAAAAGAACACCACAAAGTGAAATAATGTAATTTTAGGTGTCATAAATATAAAGACAACTATGTAAAGTAGCCACATGCAAATGAGATGTACAAATTAGCATGTTGTACGCACGCGCATGGGCCGTAATTCGGTCCAGCCTATAAAAGAAAGCGGACCTATCGTCAGACATTCATTTGCCGAAATGCCACGCAACAGTCAACTTTCTGGTGAGGAGGTGCAGAAGATTTGGAGACTGAGAGCAAATCGATTGCCTGTAGCGAAAATGTGTAAAGCCATGAGGAGGAGTAGGGCAGTCATTTATAGGACTTTATCGAAACGCGGTGCGGTAACTGTCAGAAAACGGCCTGGAAGGCCTCGAATAACAACCAAACGAGGTGATCGTGCCGTGATGCGTTTAGTTTCATACAAAAGGTTTTCACTACGTCAAGTTTCTCGGACGAATGGTATCACCGTCTCAAAGGACACAGTTCATCGACGAATCAAGGAAAGTCGTAACATTGTGCTCCGTAAAATGCGCCGTCCGCCACAAGGAAGCTAGATTATTATTGGCAAGCAGCCACATGCACTAGACGGACGAGTGGATCACAACTATTTTCTCCGATGAGAAAAAGTTCAACCCGGACGGCCGTGACGGTTGGAACTGCTATTGGCATGATTTACGACGTCAGCCACGCATCTTCTTCAGCTAAAAGAAATGAGGGGGATCTGTGATGGTCCGGAGAGCTTCTGAGTTTAATGGGACAACGGATATCGCTTTTCTGTAAGGCAGGCAAAACTCCGAAACGTATCAGGACATACTCAGCAGCCACCTTCTACCGTTTGCCGAAACTCTAGCGGGTGTTGATTATCTGTTCCAGCAAGACCATGCCTCTATTCATCGGTCTGCATCAACGAAAAGCTGATTTAACTCTCATCATGTGACCGTAATAGATTGCCTAGCACTCAGTCCAGATCTGAACCCTATTGAGAACCTCTGAGGTATCCTAGCTTGTGATGTGAATGCGAATGGACGGCAGTTCTTAAGTGTGGTGGCATTGGAAGAGCAGATTGAACAAAGCTGGTACCCACTCCGTCCAGAACACTTACATCACTTGATGGACAGCATGCCCAATCGGGTTTTCAGTGTTATTCGAAACAACGGCTCCACTATTCACACCGGAGGTGCTCATAACTAGTAAGTCTTTATATTTTTGAGACAGCATATGTATGTTTTTTCTTGTACTTGGCGTTGGAATTGTTATGTTGCCGTCAAACTATTGTGCAGCTGCGTGTCCTATGCTATTTTTGCTATAAATATGAGGTGTACATTTCAGCTCGTTGTTGTTTCTTTTTTATTCGAGAATTTGTTCTGTCTCTATATTTATGCGACGCACTATATGATCGAGAGCATGACGAGGAAATTCTCGTCCCCCTAACACTGATATAGCGCCAGTGGGTAGAAACCAGACTGAAAATTCTTCTATCTCCTTTCTCAGTTCGTCGCCATTGTTATATCACTTTCAGCAAGTAATCAGTCAGAAGGAAGAAGGGATTAGTATCAAACATGCAATTGCATGACAACTTTGAATAACTAAACTTATGAAATAGCAACGCTTTCTACTGATCTGGTGTTGCAGTCCACTCATTCGAGCGGTGTTGGACAACTGAACGTAACCCAAATGAATTTTATTATTGGGTGTGTGCAAAAGTTATACCCGTTTTTGTAATAGATGCTGATTGCGATCGGAGTAGTTACGTCACAGATGACGCTGCGATGCCGAATTTTCGCGTGGAGTACTAGAGCATATAGAGGCACTGGGTTTGTCCGAGTGAGTCATCCGTAACGGAAATCACGGACGGTGTAACAATGGATTGAGATCAGGAGCACATTTGACATTGTTTACTGTACGAGTTCGATGAAGGCAGTACTGCAGGCGCACAACATCTGTGAAGTGTATGGAGTGGATGCAGTTGATGATAGCACATATTGCCGGTGGTTTTGGAAATTCCAGGACGGAGACAGAAGCTGTAAAGATTAACCACGTCCTGAACGACCGTTCGTGGTTTATGACGAGGATGTGGACCAAGCCATAACAAATGACCCACAGCCAACCGTTCAGGAATTAACAGAAACGTTTTCGGTACACAGAACAGCAGTCGAAAGACATGCGTTTCGATTCATCACCAAGTTCGATAACTGGGTTCCGCACCATCCTTCTGCAAAGCAACGAGAGGAGAGAATCCGTACCTTTGTTTCTTTCCTTTATCGTCACAGAAATGAACCGTTTTTAGGACGAATAATAACGGGTGATGAGAAATGAGGTACTGTACCATAATGTAAAGTGTCGACGGGTTGTGGGCCAAGGTACGGAGCCTGCTCCATCGACCTCAAAAGGAGGACTGCATCCAAAAAAGGTTTTGTTGAGTGTTTGGTGGGATGTCCAGGGAATAACCCACTGGGGGTGTTGGCACCTAACTGAACGATAAATGCTGACATCTACTGCCAACAATTCGAAAGATTGCGAGAACAACTGACATCGAAGCAGCCAGCACTCGTCAATCTCAAGGGCGTGATCCCTCATCATGCTGCTTTAATCACTCGGCAAAAATTACTGAACTTTGGTTGGCAAGTGTTACCTCACCCGTCGTATTCCCCTGACCTGGCACCTACGGACTACCATCTTTTTCGATCGTTACAGAACGCCTTCGCCCTCCAAACCTTCGATGATGTAGACGACGTGAAAACGGCATTACATGTCTGTTTTGTCTCTAAAACACGGGAGTTTTTCCTAGGTGGGATTCACCAACTCATAGGCAGATGGAAAGAGGTCATACAGAATGATGGCAATTATGTGAAATCCTAAGTACGTTTCCGAACTTCTTAACGGGAACCCTTTCTTTTTGGATGTCCAAACTTTGAAGTTACTCAAAAGCATGAAGTCAAGTTTTTCCGTAAGGTATTAAGAGTCGATGTGTCCGGGGTTTTTCACAAGAAATTTCAGAATCAGATTGAAGTTGACGGTTTCTGTTACCAGAACTGCAAAGTTCCTGCTTCATGATATTCCCTGAAATAGTTAGTTGTATGATCTTCATTATTTCAGAAACAAAATCTGGTTTGATTGTAGGCTGTTGCTTCATACCTCGACCTATAATTGCATATCTGCTCTTACTCTAAATTGCGGTGCACATGCAACAAGACTATGCACCGTAATACACATCTGATTACCAGGAGCGTTTGGAAAGGAATCTTTAAAACTAGCTGAAAGTCATTCCATTTGACTTTCAGCAAACTGAAAGTCAAATGGAATGACTTTCAGTTTGTTGGGAACGAACTCATGAGTAAAAATTAATAATTTTCGTCAACCACGTAGCCATACAAAAATAGAACGATATTTGCAGCTCACCAAAAATAGTACATTTAAATTTGGAATGAAAAGGGATGGATTAGTTCCACATATCATCTCTTTGTAACGTGCGGAAGAAGGGGGACTTTTGGGTGTTTTTAAAACGTACATTACAGAAGAGATTTGGGCTGTTTTTTATTGTGAACAGTATCGATGAGTTGTTGGGTGTGTTTATAACGTAAATTATAGAACATTTTTCTTATATTCTTACAGTACAGACAAGAACTTGTACGTTTTTATTACGTAGTACAGAAAAGATTTTGGCATTTTTAATAACTTACAGTGTAGACGATAATTTCGCTATTTCTTATAACGTTCAGCAGCCAGGA
This sequence comes from Macrothele yani, assembly GCA_039090855.1. Taxonomy (NCBI): domain Eukaryota; kingdom Metazoa; phylum Arthropoda; class Arachnida; order Araneae; family Macrothelidae; genus Macrothele; species Macrothele yani. Next base: position 17,152,230 of record CM077026.1, on the reverse strand, counting down.
GATTGTGATTGTTTTTAACGTACAATCCAAAGGAGATTTTGGCTGTTTTCTGTAAAACAATATTTTGGCTGTTCTTTAAAAAAGTACGATTTAAAGTTCATTTTCATTTCATGTCGTTACATTAGTGAACGCTTTTTTAATTGCCAATGCAAGGCAATTTGTTAAGGTTGAAAGCACGAATTTCAACGGAATCAAAGAAAATGGCTTTTGTTTCTGTATTCTTAAAATCTCTGAATACTGCTGGGTGTTATTCTATATTAACATACACTATATTGACAAAAGTCGCCGGACACCTCTTCAAAAGCAAATGGATGGATCCGCTGAGTTGTTAAGATGCGCGGTACAGCTGCAAATGGTTTAAAAAGAAGCCTGCAGCTAACCCCGATCATATCCCACTGTGACGTTGAGTGAAAATGCCGCGCAGGAGAGAACTGAATTTGAGAAAGGAAAGATTGTTGGGTGTTATACTAGTCAGTTGTCCATAAGAGAAACCAAGAGGCGTTTAAACATACCTAAGTCACCTGTTTTGGATGTAGTGAATAAGTGGAACACACATGGTGTGCCTGAAGCAGCAAAACGTACCGGCAGACCAAAGAAAATCAGTTATGGAGCACCTCGAAGCCTCAGGAGAGTCGTTACAGCTAATCAACGGAGTACTGCACAAGACCTCAGTGTACAGGTCAGTAGAAATGCTGGGACCTTGTTGGTATGTACACGTACCATTCGCAGAGAATTTCATTCCATGTGTTACCGTAGTCGTGCCGCTGCTCATAAGCCTTTCATGTCCACTCGGAATGCTACTCGTCGTTTAGCATGGTGTAAAGAGCATTTATCGTGGACCGTAGATCAATAGAAACCGGTCATACGGACAGATGAATCCAGATACACGATCCATCAGTCTGATGGCCGTGTGTGGGTGTGGCGGCAGCCGGGGGAAGCGCTATTTACCGTAGTGTACTGTTCCTACGGTCAAGTTCAGAGCTGGCAGTGTACTCGTGTGGGGGTGTGTTTCGTGGTATGGTGCCGGCTCATTCGTTATCGTGGACAAACCTTTTAATCAGCACGTCTACCTCGATAATCTGGGCAATAATGGCCTACCAACTCTGTGGCAATACTATGGAACCGAGCCTTGTTGGTACCAGCAGAATAATGCACCGAGCCATAAAGCAAGGACTGTTACGGCATGGTTTGGCAACAAGTCTGTATCGCTTGTGGAATTGCCAGCACAGAGCCCTGATCTTAATCCCAGAAGAGCACCTATGGGATTAATTAGACAGCCGAAGAAGTTTGGAAACAAAGCCTACTACTAAGCAATAGTTAGCGGCAGCATTATGTACTGAATGGAAGTGAATGCCTTTCGCTGTGTTCCAAAACTTTGTTGAACGCATGTCTCGAAGGGTCAGTGCATGCATAAGGCCAAAGGTGGACCGACACCGTACAAAAGTATGTCGATAAATGCTATGTTATTTTTCTCTTCTAGGTGTCCGGAAACTTTTGTCAATATAGTGTATATCAAAGAGCTCTTGCGCGCTGTTAATCATTCTATTACCATCTAATCTTCTTCTCAAGCGCGTTCCCAGCTTTGTATGTATTCGTATTTTCATTGCGTGCAAATGTAGCAGCTAAAAAGAATTTGGGTTGTTTAACTGTATTGCTTTTCTCTTTAGCTTCATGACATTTCGTTTCTTCTTAAATACATTTGTAACTCTTGTTCACCGGACTGTAACCGTACTACAAAGCACTATGCGCGTGAGACCAGATAAGAGAAGTCCCTAAATATTCGTAAAAAACAGCTGATGAGTGTACTGTAAAGTAGAACATTGTAGATGTTTCACCATTGTACACAAGTCCTGAAAAGCATCATGTTGATTATTTTTTTGCTGAAATTAATAGACAAATGAAAACATGAAATTGAAATGCAATTATGAAATTAATTGGTCAATTCACTCCACCCAAACCATACAATGCTTGGTTGAAGAACATTCAGCAGTAGTTTGTATTTAGGAGTTTTGCGAAATAACACTACAAAGCAGTACATTCCACCTTTTCTTAAAGATAATGGAAAATCGTTGTCAGTTTAAACAGATCTCAACGTTCCAAAGTATTATGTTGCGTCAAACAACCACGAATAAAAAAGTACGCAATTTGCAATAAGTCCTCCAACAGAAACCAGAAAATTATTATAAACCTAATCAGATGATAAGATGACTAATTCACCTTCATTAATAAGAGAAAAGAAAATTACCTCATTGTGCGATTACAGTTCTACATTATACGTGACTGCGTGTCAAGGGTCCCCACTAGGGGCAAACATAAAAGATTCTTATTTCGAACTTCAGGAAAAAAGAATCGTTGGAAAAGTTAAATTCGCGAAATTACTGTATAAAGTAAGGGGAAACCAGAAATGAACTTTTTTGAAATAAACGAAAATACTGACTATTGAAATCTGCCAAAATTCTGAAGTTGAGAGCGGAAACTTTTAAAACTGGAAATTTCGTTAAATGACGGACATCTACTAGAAACTTTGCTCCACATTATTTTCTGGAACTTTTCGTGAATTGACACTATTTACGTTTTAGAGTGTAAAGTTCTTAACATCGTAAATCAAGAGAATAGGCATTATCTAATATACAGGGTGTTCCAAAAAGGTGTAATTAATTTAAAATGATGATAACTTTGAATACAAAACAAATATCAGCATTCTGATTGTTGCAGGTGATAAGGAATGCCCTCAAGTTTTCTAGATGTGTACTCAATTGATCCTGCGAGGAGCACAGATTGTGGAGTGGTTTATTGAAACCCGATACGAAACGAAGGTTCAGCGGAATTTCAGAACAAAATATGGAAGAAAACCGCCCACACGTAACAGCATCAGAAAATGGTTCAAAACATTTAAGGAAACTGGTAGCGTCCTTACAAAGAAAACCCCTGGACGACCATCGCTGGTTCCAGAAAGGGAGGAGGTTGTGAGACAAATATTCATTCGTAGCCCTCGAAAGTCAATCAGACAAGCAGCAGGACATCCGGGCATCCCCAAGTCGTCAGTGCACAGAGTGTTACGTCAGAGATTGGAAATGCTCCCGTATAAACTGCAGGTAGCTCATCACGTAACTCTAGATGATCATGTGAAACGTACACAGTTTGCTGAAGAGATGTTGGAGAATATTGCAAGTGCTGAATCTTTCCTGAGACAAATCTGTTTCTCGGATGAGAGCAATTTCCATGTTTCTTAAAATGTTAATAAATATAACGTGAGAATTTGGGAAACTGAACACTCGCATTGCACAAGGGAACATGAACATGCTAGGCCAAAAGTGAATGTTTGGTGTGGCATAATGGACGACCATGTTATTGGACCCTTTTACTTTCAGGAAGCGACCGTGATAGCTAATAATTACCTGAACATAATTGAGCAGTTTGTGTATCCCCAGTTGGATGAACTTAAAACTCCGGTCATTTTCCAACAAGATGGCGCGTCACCTCATTGTGCTTTGATTGTGAGGAGGTCCCTGGATGTCAAATTTTCCAATCATTGGAATGGGCGTGGTGGTCCAATTGCATGGCCCTCACGTTTGCCGGACTTAACACCCTGTGACTTTTTTTCTGGTGATTCATCAAGAGTGAGGTTTACAGTATTCCCGTTGCAGACATCTCTAACCTAAAGAGGAGGATTACACACTCACTGCAAAAAAGCTAATACGAACATGGTTGGGACTGGAATACCGTTTAGACATGGTTGGGACTGGAATACCATTTTTTCATGGGAATTTATCAAATGTGAGGTTTACAGCATTCTGGTTGCAGACATTGCTAACCTAAAGAGGAGTATTGCACACTCACTGCATAAAGCTAATACGAACATTCTGAAACGAACATGGTTGGACTGGAATACAGTTTAGACATGGTTGGGACTGGAATACCGTTTAGACATGATTGGGACTGGAATACCGTTTAGACATGGTTGGGACTGGAATACCGTTTAGACATGGTTGGGACTCAAATATCGTTTTTTATGGGGATTCATCAAGGGTGAGGTTTACAGCATCCCTGTTGCAGACATTGCTAACCTAAAGAGGAGGATTGCACACTCCCTGCAGAAAGCTAATACGAACGTTTTGGAACGAACATGGTTGGGACTGGAATGCCGTTTTTTATGGGAATTCGTCAAGGGGGATGTTTACAGCTTTCCTGTTGCAGACATTGCCAACCTAAAGAGGAGGGTTGCACACTCACTGCAGAAAGCTAATACGAACATTCTGGAACGAACATGGTTCGGATTGGAATACCGTTTAGACATGGTTTGGAATGTAATATCGTTTAGACATGGTTGCGACTGGAATACCGTTTAGACATGGTTGGGACTGGAATACCGTTTAGACATGGTTGGGACTGGAATACCGTTTAGACATGGTTGGGACTGGAATACCGTTTAGACATTGTTCGGGTGACAAATGGTACCCATGTCAAATGTCTATAAAACTTCATGATCTATTCTGTCAATTAACACAAGTTGTGTATTGAGATCATTTATATTAAAACTCTTATGATAATTTGAAATCGGTTACACCTTTATGGGACACCCTGGGCTTGTTTTAATTTCACAGTTAGGTATTTATTTTTTATGGAAATCATCTTTATAATTACACTAATTACATGAAAAATCATTTTCTTTATACAAGCCATGGATCTAAGTGGAAAACTCGAAGGAGACTTTTAACTCCTGCATTTCATTTCGACATCCTGAAGGAATTTTTGCCCGTGTTTAATGAGCAGTCCAAAGTTCTTGTCAACATCCTGAAAAAGAGAGCTCATGAGAAATGGATCGATATTGTTCAACCCATCACACTCTGTAGTTTGGATATTATCTGTGGTAAGAGGAAATCAATAATTTGAAAAATTCTTTTAAAAAATGTTCAGCTTATTTGTATGTTCAATGAATTTTATTTATATGAAATAGTTTTTTTATCATAAAGTGTTTTCCGTCTTTCATATGAAAAAATGCCAGAATTTCCCGCAGTTTAGTTGGTCACAGAAGTTTGCCCGAATACCTACATAGAGTTCCAAAACTGAATTTTGAAATTCGATTTTACAAATCTGTTACATGAAAAAGTGTTTTCGTAAATACGAAGAAATACGCACATGCAAGAAATTTTGTGCATTGTCAACCTAAATGCTGAAATCAAATGTACTTCCTCAGGTGACGAATTAACACAAAGTTGAAATCAATAACATTTATGACATCATTTCATAATTTAAAACCATTTCTTTTTTCGTTAGTGTTTTAAGGGAGACTTTCAAATGGTCCATTTACTAGTTTTCAACCAGCCGTTAATGAGGGAGAGGGAGATGACCACTCCATGCTATGTTTCCGATATTTGGAGAAAACACTACCACTCGCCGATCTTTGCTTCTACTGTTGATGAACTTCATAGTTGGAGTGAATAATTTTAATGATCTTTATCTTATATCATAGAGTTGATTGTAGCAAGAGATTCGAGAACACTGTTTTTTCTGTGGATTCTGGCGGAGACTATGAAAGCTACAATAATTAGCATTAAGCAACTACTCAGATAGTCCGAAAGAAGGGGCAGAGAAAATTAACAAGTCCGTAAAATCATGCAATGCATTGATTATAATACGCTTTCCAACATACAAGAAATTATTGCTGAAGTTATGAGGTTAATGGCTGTGGAATAAATTTCGGTCCTGTGCCCTGACCTTTGATCCCATTTCGATGATATTCAACATAACCGGTTAGTATACCTGCGAAATAACATGATAACGTTTTGTCGCAATCGCAGCATTTTTACGTACGTTAGGATGCATGAAAGCTATGGAATAGATCCCGCTCTTGTGTCCTAACCTTTGACACCATTTCGCCTATTTTCAATAGGATTCGTCCATAGGCAGCCCCCTACAACACTCTGACATTTCATCCAAATTGAAGCATTTTTACGTAAATTATGACACTAAATGGCGATGGAAGTGATTCCGCTCCTATGTCCTGACCTTTAACCCCATTTTGTTTTATTTTCAATAAGGTTTGTCCCTAGGTGATCCCCTACCACATACTAAAATTTCATCGAAATCGAACTTTTTTACGTTAGTTATGACGCATAAGAGCAGTGCAATGGATCTCGTTCTTATGCCTTGACCTTTAACCCCATTTCGTTCACTTTGAATAATGTTCTTTCCCAGGAGGTGCACTCCCACATACTAAAATTTCATCGAAATCGAACGATTGTTACGCGAGTTATCGTGCGGACGGGCATACGCACACAACGCGTGACGTGATGAGGCAGATGGGAATTTCCCGACAATCTGCAGGATTGTCAAGTTTCTTTGGTCGTGGAGATTTTCGTCAAATATTGGAGATTGTCGTCAAATTTTTTGCCGGTTGGAGAATTTCTTTAGGCGTGGAGTACCGCAGCATTTGACGACAATTCTGCGGATTGTCGTCAAATGCGGCGGCAGAGTAGTTCGGAAGTTCTTTTATGTGCAGCTGCCCAAGTATGGCAGCGCACGTTACCTACCTCCAACCACTGTCGCAACATTAATCGAACTGTTATTTTTATCTTTGTGTTTTTAACAAAGATGAAAACAACAGTTCGTTTATTATTATAAAGTGTTGTTTTGCTTCTTGCCATTCGATTAGATTTCTCATGTCGAAATATGTCCCAGTATAAGCAATATCACATTTGTTCACCGGAGGCGTTCATCAACTTGCTGTAACAGAGTTGGCAACCCCGGTGGCGCAGTGGTTTAAGGCTCTAGCTTATGATCATTTGCCCTAGTTGGGTCCGGGTTCGAATCCCGTTGAGGCGTTAATATTTCTGTTTGTCTTTCGGCACTGGCTTATGATCATTCGCCCTAGTTGGGTGCGGGTTTGAATCCCGGTGCGGCATGGATGTTTGTGTTTTGCCACTGGCTTATGATCATTCGCCCTAGTTGGGCCCGGGGTCGAATCCCGGTGAGGCATGAATCTTAGTGTTTGTCTCTCGGCACTGGCTTATAATCATTTGCCCTAGTTGGGTCCAGGTTCGAATCCCGGTGCGGCACGGATGTTTGTGTTTGTCTTTCGGCACTGGCTTATTATATTTCGTTCTAGTTGGGTCCGGGTTCGGATCCCGTGACGCATGGATGTTTGTGTTTGTCGTTCGGCACTGGCTTATGATCATTCGCCCTAGTTGGTCCCGGATTCAAATCCCTGTGCGGCATGGATTTTTGTGTTTGTCTTTTGGCACTGGCTTATGATCATTCGCCCTAGTTGGGTGCGGGTTCGAATCCCAGTGAGGCATGGATGTTTTGTGTTTGTCTTTCGGCACTGGCTTATTATATTTCGCTCTACTTGGGTCCGGGTTCGGATCCTGGTGAGGCATGTATGTTTGTGCTTGTATTTCGGCACTGGCTCTCAGTGTGTTACTTGTCCAACACTGGTTATCTGTTTACATTGGACATTTAGCGTACTGTAAAATCCGTTTTTCATGTATACTTGTTCGCAATGTGTTACATGATCAACACTGTCTATACCTGTATAAATTGATCATTTGACATGCTGTAAACCATGTATGATTTGTACTTGTTGCTGGATAATTTCTGTCTCCTGCTTATGTCTTTGCACCACTAGGTCCAATACATCAATTAAAAAAACCTGCAATAAAGAAAAAAATAATAACCGCGTTGGTTGGCAAGTTGCCAATAGCGTATGCGTATGTTGGGTGCGGCTGCTGCAATCACTACACCATGGTTATTTCCTTAGAATTTCAGAAACTTCGTTCGTGATGCACGTGCCACCAATAAAATGCACACAGATCACAACTTTGCACGAACACCTATCTTAGGCCAACATGAATATTGCTGAAGCAGCCGGTGTCGATCGATTTCCCCAAATCAAAAACGCAAATGCCGACGAGAGAAGAAAGCAACGCTAAGAGCCGACGAACAGAGATTACTGATTCACTGAACATAGATTTGGAAGAGAAAGAAATAGAGTTCAACTCTTCAACTGCACACAGACGACCTCTGGCACGTGGTCGCAAGGCCCCACGACTTATGAGAAAACAACTGACTAAGCTGATGAAAGAGGAAAAATACGAGTGAGTGCCGAAATACAAACACTAGACCAAGGAACATTAGGGAAAAGTGTTGTTCTGCGATGGAAGTCATTTTATTTGTCCAAGGCCAGCAAAGTCAGCTTGTTTGAATAGCACCGAGAGATTAAAAAGAGATAACTCTCCTGCAGAACTTAACCCAGAAATACGTGCAGACGTATACTATTTAAATGCTGTCTCTGTACGATAATATCAAGCCATGATGTCGCAATTCCAAAGTTAAAAGATGACATTTATTTTCAAATAAGAACCTATGAAGAATGCGACAAACAAGATCTTTCGAGATTGCTACAATCTCATTATCAGGCCCAGTTCTACAGAAAACCAATAGTGCAAACATTAAATACAGTATGATGTCCAAGGATGCAATGATCACAGTGATGCCATAACATTAAGCTGAAAGAGGAAAAGATGATCACTGTCACTATTCGTTAGTAGACACATCATCATCAGGAAAACGGTTTCCAATGACCAACCTCTAGGACAGCGGAATATATGTTAGTAAATCTTCATTGCAACAAAGATTAGAGTACCTAGAAATAAGTTAACTTTCAGAAAATAGAAGAGTGCGCTTGTTAAGTGCAAAGGCCGCACATTCCAAAACAAAAACAAAAAAACGCACAAGAAGAAGAGTGCGTTTCTTATGTGCTGAGGCAGCACATAAGAAACGCACTCTTCTATTTTCAGAAAATTTTCTTATTTCCAGGTACTCTAAACTTTGTTGTAATGAGGATTTACCAACATACTTTATATTTCGCTCTCCTGGAGGTTGATTGGAAACATTTTTCCTGATGATGACGTATCTACTGACGAATAGTTACCGTGATCATCTTTTCCCTTTCCAGTTTATTGTTATGGCATGACTTTAACATTGCATTCTAGGACACCATTCTGTATTTAATGCTTGCACTATTAGTTTTCTGTGGCACTAAGCCTGATGATGAGGTTATAGCAATTTCAAAAGATCTTGCCTGTCGTATACTTCATGTGTTTTTAATTGTAAATAAATGTCATATTTTAACTTTGCAATTGTGACATCATGGTTTTATGTTATCGTTCAAAGGCAGCATTTATTTATTGATAGTATACGTCTGCACGTACACTGGTGGAAAGTGAAACAAGAACACCAAGAAGGAATTGGCGGACGATCATGAAATTTACATATGTTGATGGGGTCGAGTTTACGTAGGTGTGATGTTAATTTCGGGACCAACCGGTGAGCTTTTACGCCACACCACGGCATAATATGCAATTTATCGTCGGTGGTATTTATGGAGTACGGCGAAATGAATGTAATCAGTCGTCGGCGTACGGACACGTGCGAAGACCCTGAACAAGCTGCAATGCCTGGACATGGAAGACGTGTTCGATTTCAGCATTTATCTGACTTTGAGCGAGGTCGTCTAGTTGGACTCCGCGAGGCCAGGTGGTCGTATCGTCGTATTGCGGTGCGAATTGGACGGGAAGTATCGGTGGTGGAACGATGGTGGCGTAGATGGTCTGAGGAACATTCCCACACGAGAAGACGTGGAACCGGGAGTTGCAGACGGACTGATGAGTGGACCGATCGACGCATAAGAAGAGCGGCGTTGTCAAGCAGAACATCCAGTGCGACGCAAATCCGAACTGCCGTTGCACCTAAGGTGACTGTGCGAACAATCCGCAACCGTCTATTGGATGCAGGACTACGTGCCCGTGTGCCTCTGGCATGTGTACCTCTGACTCCAGCCCACCGTCAGGAACGGCTGCAGTGGTGTCGCCAACGTCTGCACTGGAGAATGCAATGGCGATCTGTCGTGTTCAGCAATGAAAGCAGATTCTGCTTGGGAGCCTCCGATGGCCGTATGCGTGTTCGCAAACGCACAGGGGAGCGTCTCCACCCTTCTTCCAAACACCAGCAACACACAAGGCCTAAACCTGGTCTCCTGGTGTGGGGAGCTATCAGCTATCACTCCCGTACACAACTAGTGTTTGTACCGGGTACGTTAAACAGCACCTCCTACATCAACAGCATCATTCAACCCGTTGTTGTGCCATTTGTAAGGTCGGTCCATAGAGGGAATTTCCAGCAAAATAACGCAAGCCCACACACGGCACGTGCAACGCAACATGCACTTCAGGGCGTGAGACAACTTCCATGGCCTGCACGTTCACCGGATTTGTCCCCCATTGAGCACGTGTGGGATTTTATGGGACAACGACTTATCCGGTCTCCACGGCCAGCCACGACCATCCCCGATTAACGCGTCCAGGTTGAGGATGCTTGGAACTCAATACCCCAATCTTACATCCAACATCTGTACGACAGACTCCATCCCAAAATTACACATTGTGACGCAGTTCATGGCGGTTCAACCTCGTACTAACCATGTTACATGGAAATGTTATTTTTCAGTTTACCAGCAAATACAGCTGTATTTTTCCATAATGTTTTGATCACGTTATCCTCTGTATTCCGTTATTATGCTGTATACATTTCGTTGGTATCAGACGTCTCCTTATTGGTGTTATTTTTTCACTTTCCGCCAGTGTATTTTGTGGACACCGAGAGGAAATCTTCGGGATTCCTACATCAATCAGACTGTAAAACATCCACGAAAGCAGATGTTTTGAGAATGCTACAACTACTTCAGCGTCGGCAGTTTGCATCCGGTCGGCGATTTGATACGCTCGCCACAGTACGTCGAAGTCCTTCAAAGGGGAGTTGTTTCCGAGATGTCGAAGAGGTTTCCTGATGGTTCCGGAATACTTCAGAAGGACCTTGCCCCTTGCCACACATCAAAAATTAAGAACTTTATGCACCGTCATGCACGTACCTGCCTGGTAACTCAGTGGATATAAATCCGATCGAGAGTCTTTGGTCAATTTGCAAGAGTCATCTCCGTGAAATGGAAAGTACTACCATGAATAAGCCTATACAAGGCCTGATTCAGGGACCCCCCCCCCCCAAAAAAAAAAACACTAACTGTTCAAATTTAGTGGATTCCATACCGGGACGCGTTCAAATGTAATTGAGAGAAAGAGGTGGCCACATGTATATTAATGACGCAAGTTAACATGGAATGTTTTGTACAAATTGAAATAAATAAGTTTCTCTCATTTCGGTGGGCTTGTTTCAATCAATTTTAACAGGGATATAGTATCCTTAGGAAGGAGCACCTACTAAAAGTGTTCGTGCAATGGTGGAATTTCCGATAATGTCGCCTAGTGATTCTCACTCTTTACGCGTGCTTTGGCTCCCGAGATTACTCTGATGAAGTGAGCTGCATTTCCAGGTGTGGAAGACCAAGCTTGGCTGCTCTGACCGATTTTGCACATTTTTCTCTTTCACCTAACAAGCGATAGGTTTGCAACTGCAACCATTTGCCTAACGTAGTTGTGGCCACATACCCACTAATTTTCAACACACTACGATAAGTAATTCCTGGTGTGACATTCTCTATGTCAAGCAGTGCAGTTTACAAAATATTGTTTTAAAATTCTCATTAAGAACAGTTATGAGTATCTACGTCTGTAAGAATAACTAGCCTTCTTTCTCTTATTTCGGGCCAATGTTTTCACGAAGAGGGCCGAACTATGCTCTTAAAAAATTCACACCGCAGATGTCCAACACGATAATAGAACCTACGCAGTAATCCAAAAATTAGCCAGCTATCTGCTCCTCTAACCAATTCTCAAAACCAGTTTTGTTAACTTCTTCGATATCGCAGTCTTTTCAGCTGGCAAAACGGATAGTGGTGCTTTAACGTAGTATGAAGTACAGATTTATAAAGAATCTTGGAACCACTCGATCTCAGAATATATCTTGTTGCTCTCTGAAAATACCTCGTGTGTCTCTGCAATTCATTATTCTGATAAAACTCCTCAGGTATTGTTTTTATTACGTGTGTAAACTTTCGTATGAATCGACAATTTTCTATCATCACAAATTTTGGTGACAGAATTTCTGATATCAGAAACACTCTCGCTCTCGCAGTCTGGTATTCACTTTTACATCTACGTAAAAATGTTCTCATTCACCTTAGGATTTGACCGAGCTCGCAAAAACTTGAAAACCTTATATTAACTACAAACAAACATAAAAAAAGAAAAATTGTGGCACCGCCAGTTGGCGATCCAACTACAGGCACATATAGGATTGGAATCATGACGCCATAAAATAATTAAGTGATGAGTACAAGACTTGTTTGATGAAAAACCTGATACGAGAGAATTTCCTTTGATGTGTTTTATGTTCATGTAGCATGTTGGCTAGCTAAAGACTTCTTTTAATTTATTTGATTGGATTTATTTCTATAGAGACCACATTAGGTGTGCACGTAGGTGCTCAAATCAACAGTGGTTCCGAGTATGTTCAAGCAGTTTTAAAGTAAGTGACAACTTATGATACAATAATACACTTCTCTTTTCGTGAAACAAATTCTGTGCGTGTCATACATATCTAAGAAATTTTACAATCTTTTTTAATAATATATCTTTTTTAAAAACAAATGGACTTTGGACAGATCCAAAAGGTGCCGTAGAAACCCGAGCTGATGAGTCAGATCTGAAAGTATTTCCCACAATGCACTATGTCGAAAGTAAAGGATATTCTTCTCGAGTACTTTGTGTTAGTAGATTGTGTGGGTATGTGTTTCTAACTTTCAGTGCTAGCTCCTGGAATACCCATAACCTTTTATCCTCCTAGCACGTTTCAGACAGAAGCAAATTTCAAGGTGAACGGTTTCTAATGAGTTCAAGGACAGCGGGATATTTGCTAAACAACTTTTCCTGTGTGCTTACTTACTTGGAATGAAATAGAAGATGCGTTGTGCATCGAACTAACAACATACACTGCCCTACCAATAATACTCGGACACCTTCATGTCTACAAATAACAGAAAATCTAATACTGAATGCTGAAACCTTTAGCCTATATGTTGGCCTTATTCGTTGTGGAACACTCTCTACCAGTCTTTTGAAAATGACAACCGTTATGTTCTGCCATTCGGCCTTCCATGTAGTGAAGAGTTCGCCTTTGTTTGACGGGCTATCTCGTCTTTGACATATCCTCCAATCCAGTTCGTCCCAGACGTTCTTTTTAGGCTGGTCTGGCCAATCCAACTTTTTTGACGTCAATGTGCTTAAACCAATCAGTAACAACGCCAGAAGTGTGACATGGTGTGTTGTTCTTCTGGCAGAGGTTTAGGCCTTCCTCAAAGTACTACTCCAGATTTGCTAGTGCGTAATTACCCAGCACGTTTACTGAAAGCTCAGCATTTATGGGTTTCTTAGAACCGAGAAGTGGGTCCAGGCCGAACCACGAAAAACAACTGCACACCATCACGCTGCTTCCACCACACATCATTGTCGGGACGATACAGCTACAAAGGTATCTTTCTCTTAGCATCCCCTCCACACCCAGAAACGAACAATCGTCAGACTGGTAGAATTTGTACCATGGCTCATCAGAAAAAGGCACAGTTTTCTATTGTTCATCTGTCCAAGATCGACGTACCTAACACCACGCAAATTAGCGTGTAACATTAGTCGAAATGATTAGCTGTTTGAGAATGGCGTGTGACATTAATTGAAGTGATTAGCTGTTTTTGGATGGAGTGTGGCATTAGTTGAAGTGATTAGTTGTTTGTGGATGGCGTATGACATAGGTCGAAGTGATTTGGCGTTTGTGAACGGCGTGTGGCATTAGTTGAAGCGATTAGCTGTTTGTAAATGCTGTGTGGCATTAAACGAAGTGATTAGCTGTTTGTGGATGGCTACTCGAACGTGGTAAGCCATGTCCTGCAGCATCCTGTGAACTGTATAATGCTAAAAATACAACCGATAGTCTCGCATTCTCGCATAGGATTTGTGTAATTTAATATATTGTTAGTTTGCATTCGGAGAGGACAGTTCTGTGCAGAGGTCTAACGTTTCGTCACCTTCGGAGGTTTAGCGGGTCGTTAGTTGGCAGATTCAGCCGCAGTTTGCTTCAGGCTGCATATCAACTAACCAAATGACGACCTGGGGTTGTTCAATGCTGCTGAAATGTCCCTTATTCCTCGTATATTGAAATTAAGGAAGACATAATCCTCAGAAATACATGGGAAATTTATTAGATTATTCAAAACAATCAGAATTGTGAACTGAATTGCCTGTACTTTACTGGTCTCCATGTTACATCTCCTTAGAAAACTTGAAAATTACATTGCTTTACAGCAGGAATCGAACCCGCATCAGGTCGGGAGATTAAGGAAATCGAACCCGCATCAGTTCGGGAAATTAAGGTTCGATTGCCGTTGTAAGGTGATATAGTTTTGAGGTTTTCTGAGTAGATGTTAGATGGAGACTAGTGAAGTACAGGCAACTCAGTACCCAATTCGGATTGCTTCGAATAATCGATTGCTAATGAACAATAATCGAATCAGTTAACTCTGTCGATCGAGACATCTTGCATTCAGCGTCCTACTGTTGTCTCATCATAGTCATACGAGCATATTTATAGTTGTGTCTGTGTCGTAAATCTTTCGTAGTTCCTAATTCACTCTCTACGAGGAGTGCCCGAATATTTATCGTGGGGCAGTGCATACTGCACGCCAAATAACCGTTGGCGAATGTATCTGCACCTACGACGTACATTTCAGCTTGCAGACCGTTTCTCAGATAATGCTGATCTGAATAGGACAGCATTATCTGAGAAACTGTCTGCAAGCTGAAATGTGTGGCAGCAATTTTTGGCGTAGAAGGAGATACCGTAGGAAGAAAAACAGTCAGACTGAATTTCTTCTTTCCAGAAGTCTGCATAATACAGAAACAGTGTTGTTGTTAAAACAGTTGGCTTAGACGCCATAACTCAGTCAGTTCGAAGAAGAATCTTTGACGTTTTTAAGTTTCTGTGTTCAACGGCCAATTTGAGCCCCTGAAGATACACTGTTCACAAAAGTTTAGATATATTGCGATATCGAATGGAAAACGTGGTGACATGGAAATTTAGTCACTGCTGGGGATTGGTTATCAAAGTGGGTAGCTACGTCGCATGCAAATTAGCATTGCGACAACATATCACGTAGCATGCGAGATGCGATAAAAGTACCCTGTGAGATGTGGAAAACAGGTCGTTTCACAGCTTGGTACAGGAGTTTGCTGAATGAATTGCCTTCAGAGAGGGATTAACCTGAAATTATGTCCAAACGACGTTCAAGCAATGACAACAGAAATAGGGCTGCCACCCCAGTGGCGCAGTGGTCTAAGCGATGGCCTCTGATCATTCGCCCGAAAGGGGTCTGGGTTCGAATCCCGGTGAGGCATAGATGTCCTGTTTGTCTAACGGTGCTGGCTCTCTCCCTTCCGTGGAACCAGTGACTCTAAATTAGAGACAAGTGTCTGCTTATAGCCCATTGAGTTGCTCATGATGGTCGTTAAACCTCCAATCTAAAAAAAATAAAAATAGGGCTGTTGGCATGATTTTCTGTTTTTTGTACTGAGTGTTTAACGACCACCGTGAGCAACTCAATGAGCTGCTGTTAGCCGTGGCCAGTCTCCAATTTTTAATTGGTTCCAGAAGGGGAGAGGGCCTGTGCCGCAAAACAAACACAACATCCATGCCTCACCGGGATTCGGACCCAAATAGGACGAATGATCATATATTGGGTGTGTGCAAAAGTTTTACCCATTTTCGTAATGGATGCAAATTGCGATCGGAGTATAGTATACGGCACAGAGGACTCAGCGATGACGAATTTTCAACCAATAAAGAATGGAGCTCTACAGCGTATAGTATCACTAGGTTTGTCCGAGTAAGTCATTAATGCCGCCGTGGTGGCTCAATGGTCTAAGCGATGGCCTCTGATAATTCGCCAGAAAGGGGTCCGGGTTCGAATTCCGTTGAGGCATTGGTGTTGTGTTTGTCTTACGGCACAGATTCTCTCTCTTTCCTGGAACCAGTGAACCTAAATTAGGGACGGGCGACTGCTTATTGCCCATTGAGCTGCTAAAGGTTGTCGTTAAACCTCCAATAAAAAAAGTCATTCTTCATTCTTAACGGAAATCGCGGACGGTGTAACATGGCATACGATCAAGGGCACATTAGACATTGTTTACTGTACGAGTTCGATAAAGGCAGTTCTGCAGCCGCGGCTTGCCGCAACATCTGTCAAGTGTATGGGATGGATACAGTTGATGACAGCACATGTCGCCCTTGGTTTCGGAAACTCCGAAACGGAGACATCAGCTGTAAAGATCAACCACATCCTGGGCGTGTATCTGTGATTTCTGACGAGGATGTAGACCATGCCATGACAAATGACCCACATCCAACCGTTCAGGAATTAGCGGAAACGTTGTCGGTACACAGAAACAGCAGTCGAAAGACGAATGCATGCGCTTAGGTTCATCACGGAGTTCGATAACTGGGTTCCGCACCGCAGCTTTCTGCAAAGCCACGAGAGGAGAGAATCTGTACCTTTGCTTCTTTGCCTTTCTCGTCACAGAAATGAACCGTTTTTGGGAGCCGTTGTAACGGGTGATGAGAAATGGGTACTGTATCGTAATATAAAACGTTGACGAACTGTGGGCCAAATTGCGGAGCCTGCTTCATCGACCTCGAAAAAAGGACTGCATCCCAAAAATAGTTTGTTGAGTGCTTGGTCGGATGTCAAGGGCATAATCCACTGGGAGGTATTGGTACCTAACCGAACGATAAATGCTGACCAGTACGGCCAACAGCTGGACAGATTGCACGAACAACTGACATCGAAGCAGCCAGCACTCGTCAATCTCAAAGGCGGGATCCTTGATCATGATAACGCCAGATCTCACGCTGCTTTAATCACTCAGCGAAAATTCCTAGACTTTGGTTGGGAATTGTTATCTCACCCGGCGTATTCGCCTGACCTGGCAGCTACGGACTACCACGGTTTTCGATCATTTGTGTTACGTAGCTTCACTGAATGCGTGTTACTTAAGTTAGATACGTACATATCACGTACATTTCGTACATCCTTCATTCCAGGAAATATCCCTGCAAAGGATAACCTTTTGTGACCCGTGCACAACGAGTTAGCCGTGCCTAGTTTCAGTGCACTAGTTCATGAAAAATAAAAGGAACAGAACCACCTCTATCGGACAAGCACATCTCCCCTAGTTGTAGGAAATGGACACAGCCATCCGCAAAGGAAAAGCGCATCTCAAATGGTTTCAGGATAAAAGGGGACCACCTCCATAGGAAAAGCGCATCTCAAATGGTTTCAGGATAAAAGGGGACCACCTCCATAGGAAAAGCGCATCTCAAATGGTTTCAGGATAAAAGGGGACCACCTCCATAGGACAAGCTAAGAACCACTGGTTCCAGAAAAGAAACAGAGGACCCTGCATAGGACAAGCGCACGCCTCCACTAGTTGCAGGAAGGGGACAGAACTATCTCCATAGGCGCAGCTGCACTGGTTTTAGAATAGAGATGGGGCCACAACCATAAGATAAGCAAACAATCATTGGTTTCAGGAAAGAGACAGAGGTACATCCAACTGACAAGATCTACATTATTTGAAGGAAAGGGACAGAGCCACTTCCATGGAACAAGCGCTCCTCCACTGGTTTCAGGATAGAGAGAGGACACCTTTATAGTTGCAGGAAGGGGATAGAGCCATCTCCATAGGACAAGCGTATTTCCACTAGACAGAGGTCAAAGAAACGACCACTGGTTCCAGGAAAGAGATAGATCCTCCTCCATCAGACAAATACTCCTCCACTAGGGACAATAGAGGAACAAAGCCATCTCCATAGGACAAGGCCACTTCCACTGGATAGGGAGGGCTACACCTCCATAGGAGAAGCAAAGAAGCACTGATTCCAGGAAACAGACAGAGCTACTTCCATGAAAAAAACATACGATCCATGTTTCATTCAGAAATTGAAACCTTAGTCCCGAATCGTACGATTATTTAAAAGCTCGCGCTTCTGACCTCTCGGCTAAAGGGGCAGCAAGCCATAAATTTGAGTATTATTTTCCGTAGGTACAAGGCGAGGTATACTTAATAAGTTGGCTACTCACTTTACATTGTAATATTACAGATTTAGCTTTTACTTGCTTTAAAGTTCCTATTTTCGAAAGGTTGTTATGATAATTTCCATTTTATTTCCACAGTGCATCACACGCTTTGGCTGATAGATATACTTCCCCCTTTTTGTATTTTGATACAATCTTCTGGTTGACCTCAGTTGGACGAAGATTTAAAAAAGCGCTAAAATGACTTCACGGTTTTACTCGAAAGGTTAGTATTTTTTTTTCCGAGCAATTTATGGTTTACTCAAATGCAACAATAAAGCTTACATTTCATTTGGTGTGACGGGGGTAAGGGCATCAAAACTAGACATTCGACAACCCGTATAGGGAAAAAAACAACTTTGCTTCAATTTCTAGAGTTCTGCATTTAATATTCTCTGTATTACAACATCCGGTCTCATCATTCTCGGCTTTGACTTGATGACTTGAGAGAAAGAACGAGAGAACCTGATCATACATCTGTTACTCGTTTTACATTAATAAACTAAACAGATGTAAAGCTTTCGCTCACAAGTGGGGGACTAGCTCAAGTGAAGTAGAAAGGAATTGGAAATGTAATATTCTGTGGAGACGCAGCGATATTTTAAACATAGGATTTCAAATCTGACTTGACCTGACTTAACCGATATAAAAATACAAGCAATTGAATATTAGTCAAGTTGAGTCTGATATTTAAAATCTTAATACGTTATAAAGTGCTTAAACGCATTTTTTAAAGCGTTTTAGCTTGCCTTGAGAAAGTCGTTCTTTGGAGAACGAAATCTTTGGGTCTATGCATTTTTATGAGCTTAACGAATGTATCGTATTTTGTAATAACAATTTTGGTGGACTTTCTCAGGTCTGCGTCTACTGTATTCGGGATGTATTTTTGCGGACGTCACACAACGTGGTGTCCTCATTACTCCATTCCTCCATGCGCAAAAAGAAGCCTGTTTTAAATTTTTTAAAGCAAATTAAGATAAACTTCGATGCTAAAAGTGTACCACAATTATTGCTATCTTTGCTCCGGGGACTCCTTTTTCTTTGTATATGTGAATGTCGTGCATAGTCGTTGCTCCTGCAAACAGGCCTCTTTTTGCGCCTGAAGGAATGCAGTAATGAGAACACGTTGTGTGCCGTCCGCAAAAATTCATCCGAATATAATAGACGTAGACCTGAGGAAGTCGACCAAAACTGTTATTATAAAATACGATACATTAGTTAAGTTCATAAAAATGCATAGACCCAAAGATTTCGTTCTCCAAAGAACGATTTTCTCAAGGTAAGTTAAAGCGCTTTTTAAAACATGCGTTTAAGCGCTTTATAACGTATTAAGATTTTAAATATCAAACCCGACTTGACTAAAATTCAATTGCTTGTATTTGTGTATCGGGTAAGTCAGGTCAAGTCAGATTTGAAATGTGATGTTTAAAATAACGCTGCATCTCCACAGAATATTACATTTCCAATTCCTTTCTACTTCATTTCAGCTAGTCACCCGCTAGTGAGCGAACGCTTTATCAATTTTTGAAATTGTAAAAGATAGTGAAACGCATTTATTACCTAATAGAACAAAATGGGATCTCTCCAAACCGTAAGTTTTACTCTTATGGCCACTAGATGAAATTAATGACATTTTTTGGAACGGACAGGTTCGCCATGTGTCTATACTGCAAAATCCACTCACCTGATAATTTGGAAAGGGATTTTGTTGCAAGAAATCAGTGAGTTTTTTTCAAAACTCAAACTGGCTATTGCGAAGGTGAAGACGTTGACCTTTTGTTTCGCACATGTCCATCCTGCGTCTATATATAAAAGCTAGAAACTTGTCAGGAAGTATATAATACCACGTCCAGTGAAAAAATGAGTGTTTAGTGCATGCATTGCCGTGAACTTATATCTCGTTACACGACTGAAACGTCCTGTAAATTGGAGGCCCAGGGAAAATGTTAGAAATGGGGAGGAAGCAAGACATGCAGGAGAAAATACCTCATTGGAAAAATAGCGTAATGACCTTTGTTTCTGAAACTCACTGAAAGTAACTCCAAAGGTGGCGAGACGAGAAATTTGCGCCGAAAATAAACATCCTGCTGGACCCCTGATTCCTTTCTAATGAAAAGCATGTGTCTAGAGGATTTATCGACATTACAGATCACTGGAAGTCCTACGAAAATATTAACTATGATGTTCGTTACGCACACAAAAGTTTCAATAGTTCTTAAAACTCTGTGGATTCCCATTCAGGAACAGATAACCACAGAAGAGAAGCGAACTGGAAAATACTCAAGCACAAAACTTTATCAAGAATGGCACTAGAAGTGACCATTTAGTAGACAGAGTGCTGGAATTTCTGTTTCTGCGTAATTGCAGTTTTAGCAACGTAATGGAAAGAATAAATAAATTTGATCGGTTTACTTTCATAACGGATATAAAAGTATTGATCATCGGGAATTATGACATCTCATTAAAACCGCTGAGATGCCGAAATTTCACTTACAATTCAGGATGACGCGTTCTGTTGTTGTTGTTTTTATGCTTTTCTTTCTTCCATTTTTTTAAATATTTTTACGTTTTGTTCCCTGTTGTATCGATTATATTTAATTGCTCCTGACTTTCGAATTATTTAGTGTTTAATATGGTAACATATATGTAACACATTCTTTCCTGATGTAATAAGGGAGTGAAGGAGACGCCATGGAATCTTTCACGCGGTGTTAATTCACCTCAAAATGCTTGTGGTCCAGGTCTGTGGAAAGGTTCCCTTAATTTCACTGTAAAAAGATAAATCCTTATATATTTAAACGGCCCTATTTAAAGTGAGTGAAAACCAGTAGCGCAATAATAGTCAAAGAGTTTCCAACTTATTTTTGAATTCTTCTAATATATGCCTTTCGTAATTTACATCATTAACATACACCGAAGAGCTGAAATATTATGCCCATCTGCCTAATATGATGTTGACCCTCCACGTGTGGCCAAAACAGCTTTTACTCGGCAAGGCATGAACGGTACAAGATTTCTAAATATGGCTTATATTGGGTTGTCGGAAAAGTCATGACGTATTTTAGCCATGTTTTACAAAGCTCATTTATTGATAGAAAGAACAAAGATCAATCAATAATATAATGCCAGTTTTGTTCGATAGCCTTTTGTCATCTTTCATTGAACTGCAGAATGACTCATTCATAGAAGAACCTGTCTTTCGTGGCGAAAAACTGTACAAGGTGCTGATTTACAGCCTCATCTCGATTGAACGTTATACCACGCAAGGGCTGTTGAAGAGAGCGAAACAAGTGGAAGTCTGATGCCGCAAGGTCAGGCGAGTATGCTGGGTGTGGCAACACATCCCACCCAAGCTCCAATAATTTTTGGCGGGTGATCAGACTTGTGTGTGGTCTCGCGTTGTCGTGATGGAACGCAATACCTTTACGATAAACGATCTCTGGACGTTTCTGGATGATGAATTCGTTCAAACTGTCCAAATTCCGACAGTACACATTCGAATTGCTTGTTTGGTTCCGTGGTAGGAACTCGAAAAACACGACACCTTTAAAATCCCACCACACTGAGACCAGAACCTTCCGCTAATGAACGCTGCTTTGGATGTCTTTTGAGGTGAAGCAGCACGCCGGGACCAAGACCGCTTGCGCAGCACATTTTTGTACACAATCCACTTTTCGTCACCAGTTATCAGTAGCTTCAAAACAGGATCGTTTTCCTCACGTTTAATGAGCATATCGCAGATGTTTATACGCGCCGTCACTTGAGCATCTTTGAGTTCATGAGGAACCCACACATCGAGCTTGCTTACGTATCCCAGCTTCTTCAGGTGGTCGTGAACGCTTGAATGATGGATATGCAATGTGTCTGCAATCTCTCGTGTCGTATAACGTGGGTTTGACTCCATCAATGCCTTGATTTGGTCGTTATCAACCTCGGTGGGCCTCCCGGACCGAGGAACATTGGTTGAGGTCAAAATCACCAGCACGGAATTTTGCGAACCACCGCTGGCACTGACGTTCTTGTAGAGCATTATTACCGTACACTTTACGCAACCTTTCACAACCTTGACGCGCTTTCTTCCCTTTAAGGAGGTAAAACAGTAAAATATGGCGAAAATTCACAATTTTGTCTTCCATCTTCAACTTGATGTCAAATCTCCGCAAATCAACCAAATCGCTCACTATTCCTTTTAGACTGCAGCTAGAATTCGCACCTGTCGAATGCCATAGCGATAAAGAGCTGCGCATGCCTCTAGTACCTCCAAAACCGCCCAGTTGCCATCGGGTGCAAAATACGTCATGACTTTTCCGACAACCCAATAGTATAAGTTACCAACACGATACTAGCAGATTCTTTGACTCTTGTAAGTTATGTGGTTGAGCTGGCGATGATTGGAATTTGCTTTTCCCCATAACCCACAGATGCTGTATTGGATTGGGATCTGGGGAATTTGTTAATCAAGGCAATACCTGGATGTCTTCCTCTTGTTCCGCGCAGGAACAATTCGGCCATGTGGAATGATGTACTATCCTGCTGAAAGAAGGCTATACTATTGGGTAATACCGTTGCCCTGAAAGGATGTATCTGGTCAACAATGATGTTTAGATTGGTGGCAGACGTCATAGTTTTCTGCACACGATTGACTAAACTCAGGATTTTCCTTGCAAAGCTTTGCCCAAATTATTACATTTCTTCCACCGTCTTGCTTTCGTCCAACGCTGAATCCTGGTGCTCCCACTTCGCAAGGTAAACGACGCCCACGTACTGGGCCTTTTACATGGTTCCATAGGAAACGAGACTCGTCGGACCAGAGGACTTTCTTCAAATCATTCGATGTCAAGTTTGATGGTCGCGTGCCTATTGCAGGCACTTTCGACGGTGAACCGAAGTTAGCATAGGCACCCGGAGCGGCCTGCGGCTACGCAACCTAATTCTCAGCAGGGCTCGATGTGCGGTGTGTTGTGACACCCTACTGCAGTCACCAGTATTCAAATTACCGGCAACTTGGGCCACAGTATCTCTTCTGTTGACTTGTGCAATACGGGATAGCCTTCTCTCTTCTCTAGAATTGATGAGCCGCGGTGGGCTCACACTATGCCTGCGGTTCGTGGTTTTTCCCCTCCTCAGATTACTTTTTAAAGATACTAACCACGTGACCGCGAGAATACCACAAGCCTCGCTGTCTCAACAATGATCTGACCCAGTCGTTTGGCGATTACAATTTGGCCTTTGTCAAACTCGCGTAAGTTTTCAGCATTTCCGAACTGAAGAACGAGAATAATACTGAATAATAGCGCTCCGCCCCGGTGGCGCAATGGTATAAGGCGCTGGCTTATGATAATTCGCCCAAGTTGGGTCCCGATTCGAATCCCGGTGAGACATTGATGTTTGTATTTCTCTTTCGGCACTGGCCCTCAATGTGTTACTTGTCCAACACTGACTCTCTGTGTACATTAGTCATGTAGCATACTGTAAAATCCATGTTTGATGTATACTTGTTCAAAATGTGTTACCTGATCAACACTGTCTATATCTGTGTAAATTGATCATTTGGCATGCTGTCAATCATGTATGATTTGTACTTGTTGCTGGGTAATTTCTGTCTCCTGTTTATGTCTGTCTGTATGTCTTTGTACAACCAGGTCCAATAAATCATTTAAAAAACAAAAAAAAAAGCCTCCAATTAAAAAAAAAAAGAACAGAGCTGTGTCAGGTGCTATTTATACCGTTTCATGACATTCACACGAGCTGTCATTAACCTGCAGCTGTTTCGATTTGCATAAAGATGCGCTGAGTACGGTGTGTGTGTGTGTGTGCGTGCGTGTGCGTGTGTGTGTGTGTGTGTGTGTGTGTGTGTGTGTGCGCGTGTGTGTGTGCGTGCTTGGGTCTTCAGTGTATAGTATATGTACACTACTGTGTGTAAAAATTGCAACACCATGGAGGACTGCTGGTATTAGCTTGAAACTTGCAGGATATGTAACACATGTTGGGACATGAAAATGATTAAAATGTCAGTGTCATTATGCTCCGTTGCGGAAGAAGTTCGCATTATAAACACTTGACAGACTTTGAGCGAGGAAAGATTGTTGGGATGAGAGAATCTGAATTTTCCTATCATGCAATTTCCACTAGTACGGGACAAAACACCACTACAGGGATGTGAACGTGGCGCCAGAGGACAGATGAGACTCAGACGCACAGAAATCCGGAAAAATGGACCGAAAAGTCGCAAAACTGTACGGCATGACCGTCATTTCTACGGCATGTTACTGACCGATTAAGGAGAGGTGACAGCCTGTGGCATGCCTGCTCCGCAGGACGCACGCGACATAAAAGCAGGTAGCAGCGAGAACGAACGTCTGCGTAGCTCAGTTGGAGAGCAACTTGTTCCGGAATAAGAGGACTCGTTCGATCCCCGGCGTGGACCAAAATGACGGAGAAATTTACTTCGTTATAATGGCGCCCGAGCTTCCCGGATGACCCGGCCGTTAAAGATCTCGCAATGGTGTGATGTTCTTTCCACACCGCGAGACAAGAAAAATAAGAGAATCCCTTCTCCAGCGTTTCGATAATTAAATATGTGTGATGTTGCATTCCACACACCAGATTGACTGGGAGTTCTCAAGTGTACGTTCTTCAGCAGATGACTGCCTACGGCGATTCATGGTCCCGGCTGACCCGAGGGCCATGCCCCCGGTCCTCTTTCGGGAGGTAGGGGAGATGTCACGTGCCTGCTCCGCAGGACGCACACCACATAAAGGCAGATAGCAGCGAGAACGAACATCTGCGTAGCTCAGTTAGTAGAGCAAGTTCTTTCGGAATAAGAGGACTCGGGTTCGATCCTCGGCGTGGACAACAATGACGGATTAATTTACTTCGTTATAACCCTTCCTTCAGAGTTTTCCTGGTGCTGCATTCCAGCAGGACAGTGCTAGACCAAATGCAGCCAGGAATGTCTATCCATGCACGGCAGATAGCGTTTCTTCCCCAGCCTGTATGTTTTCCGCATATGTCCCTAATCAAGCATAGCTGGACATGGATGTTCATCATGAACTAAGCGACTGCACCGTCGAGCGCCTTCTCCAGTTACCACAAATGAATTCTGGTCTCGCAAAGAAGCATCCTGGCAGGTATTTCCCAGGATGATATCAAAAACTTCTTTCATTGAGTGTCACGCTGTGTATACTTTTCTTCGATTGGGTGCCGTGTTGTGTTGAGGCTGTTAATGTTGCTAGAGGTGTCTTCACAAGATACTAAGTTTTGAAGTGAAAAAGTCTTGTTGAGTTCTACAACTGGAACCAGTTATCTCTTATAACATAATGATACAAATTTAATTTGAATAGCGCCATTCTTTTCTGGTGTTACAATTTTATTTTCACAAGTAGTAGTAGTGTAACACATTTTATGTCTCAAAATCATAAATAATTGCAGTTATTTACAATGCCTGCAAGCATTTTCTTTTATTGATGTTATAACGAAGTAAATTTCTCCGTAATTTTTGGTCTACGCCGGGATTCGAACCCGAGGCCGCTTATTCCGGAACAAGTCGCTCTACCAACTGAGCTACGCAGACATTTGTTCTGATGCCTATCTGCCTTTATGTCATGTGCGTCCTGCTGGCAGGTACGTCACATCTCCCCCCCCCGAAAGAGGGCCGGGGGCATGGCCCACGGATCAGCCGTGACCATGAATCGCTGTAGGCAGACAACTACTGAAGAACGTGCACTTGAGAACTCCCAGTCAATCTGATGTGTGGAAGGCAACGTCACACACATTTTATTTTTTGAAGCACTGGAGAAGGGATTCTCTGATTTTTCCTATCTCGCGGTGTGGAAATAACATCACACCAATGCGAGATTTTGAACGGTCGGGTCATCCGGGTAGTTCGGGCGCCATTATAACGAAGTAAATTTCTCCGTCATTTTTGGTCTACGCCGGGATTCGAACCCGAGGCCGCTTATTCCGGAACAAGTCGCTCTACCAACTGAGCTACGCAGACATTTGTTCTGATTCCTATCTGCCTTTATGTCATGTGCGTCCTGCTGGCAGGTACGTCACAATGTGAGTAATGCGGATGAGAATTATAACTTTTTTCTCATACATTCACTAAGTAAAAACTATTGCCTGCTACATTGTTCTGCTGTTTCAGGTAATTCAAGAAAAGAAAGATGCTCTTAAATCAAAAGGAAATACATCTCAGAACTCGGCTACGACACTTGGTGGGCGAAGCAATTCGAGGAGAAAAGCTCTCATGGACCTTTTACTAGATGTCCACATGAATCATGAAGAATTAACAGAAGAAGATATACGCGAAGAAATAGATACGTTTGCTTTTGAGGTGAGAACAATTTATTTATTTTTACTGTGCGATTTAGGCAAGGGGTGAGGAAACTTTACTACCTATCCATGACACAGTTGAAGGGAAATATATTTTTACCAATGGTATAAAAAGGAGCAGAAGTAGAAAACTTCATTTCATGTTTGTGCAACAATATGTCATGCAGACATCATTAGTCAAGCAAAATCTGCACCAACTGAACCATTTCTTTTTGAATACCACAAATACATTTTTTACGCTTTCCAACCGTAGGTTGAAGCAGTGTATATGCTTCAGCTTTGTCCGTCCGTCTGTCCGTCGGTCTGTCTGTCGGCACGATAACTTGCGTAAAAATAGTTCGATTTCGATGAAATTGTAGTATGTGGTAGAGGACCACATGGGGACCAACCTTATTGAATATGGACGAAATAGGGTTAAAGGTCACGACATAGGAGCAGGATCCATTCCATTGCCGTTATGCGTCATAACTTGCGTAAATATGGTTCGATGTCGATGTAATTTTTATATGTGGTAGGGGACCACTTGGGAAGAAACCCTATTCAAATAGGTGAAGTGGGGTTAAAGGTCAAGACATAGCAGCCGAGTGAGAATTTGGCGGAAACAGCACGAAAGCATGGACCCCAAATGCATTGCTACAACCTTCAAGCTGGTGGAGGCAACGTTATGGTTTGGGAAATGTTTTCCTTGCATGCTTTGGGTCCTTTAATTCGTGTTGATCAACGTCTGACTGGCACATCATATCTAAACATTGTTGCGGACCAAGTGCATCCTGTCATGTGGATGGTTTATCCCAATGTCGATGGCTACTTTCAACAAGATAATGCATCCTGCCATAATGTTCGTTATTGTACGGGATTGGTTTCAGAAACATGCCGGTGGGTTTACTTTGCTTAGGTGGCCCCCACAATCTCCAGATCTCAACCCCATTGAGAATTTGTGGGATGAAGTTGAGCGAGCCATCAGACAGCTGGATCCACAACCCTGCAATCTCACACTCCTGGGAAATGGTATTCACCTAGCCTGGTCTCAGATTCCACAAACCACCTATCAACATCTCGTGGAGTCCATGCCACGAAAAATCGATGCAGTATTAAATGCAAAAGGTGTCCCAACGAAGTACTGAGGGGGTGGTCATGATAAAGTGGCCACTCAGTGTATACAGTAGAAGAAATCCCCGAGCCCCACGCGTGGCTTTTTCGCAGTAAAAGTGGACCAAAATGCCCGTTTATGGATGATAATGCTTTATTGTATGATTTCCTTTAAAATGATTATTTCATGCGTTTGCCATGACCAGAATATTTGAACCTGATAGAGGATGAGTAGTAGCTCGTTAACTTCCTCGAATAACTGGAGCTCCGATTTAGACCGCACGACCTACATACTGCTCTCTGTAATAGCAAGCACATTAACATAATATTTTTGTTGATTTGTGGGGTAAACCTTGCCGAACTCTCAGGCAAATCCATTTCATCAGACTCCTCCAACTGACACCCAATTGAATTATAGTGCATTGCTCGTTTTGTTCACGTATTTTGCGTGAATTACATCATGCAGTTGCTTCTACATTCCGTATTCTATCTCCACTAAACAGAGCGTGCCGTTCTACTGTCTCGTAGTTTCATGTATATTTTGTGAACTATCCTTAATTTTTGTAAAGCAATCTGCGTTCGGTGCCTCTGGTATCAGCTGTGCTGTTTTTCTCTGCACTCTTTTCATCACTCCCACAATGCCTTTCTCGTTTCTATTCCTCTAAACGTACACTTTATTAGCGACACTTTTTTCTTTGTCACTCTCAGTGATCTGTTTGTCTCTTCTCTCATTTTGCTGTCACTGACAAATTTCGCATTCTTGTCAGCCCGGAATGCTCTTTTTCTATCGCTCTGAATGCTGTCGTCTTTGCCATTGCCACGTTCGATTAGTCTTTTCACTTATAATCTCTCACGCCGAATATAGGACGAAAGTACCGGAAACAGCATTTTCTTTATTCTTTCTGGTACTTTCGTCTTATCACCTCAAATAATCGCTTCATCTGCATTCTTCTTATTCTCTTTTTTCCCCCTAAGCTTTCTGTACCAATCTAAAACCCGTATTGTAATGTCTCTGACACTCTCGCGTTTTTTTATTGCCAATACTTCTGCTTCTTGCTCTCCCCGCCTCTTTACGGTCTTTCGTTCTAACCTCGGAATCAGCTAGTTTTTCGGGGTTTTGCAAAGGATTTTCCATCAGGAGCTGTATTCGGTGCAGAAATAATTTTTCAAATCGGAGTTTTAGAAGCAGATATTGCGAGGGAAACGCAATTTACCTTTACGCCCACTAGTGCAAAGTCTATGAATTACTTGAAAATTTTGAAATTATATGAAAAACATGTCACTCCGGAAAACTCTAACCAATTAAGAAAGAATCTTTCAAATAGGATCATTAGAAGCATAAATATTGACAAAAATAAGATATACATGTACTCCCCCTTGCGGAGGAACCATGCAATATTTTAAGAAAAAAATATTCTGAAGAGGTTTTCTGACGTAGGTAGAACCGGTGCACAAACGAGGTTTTTCAATCGAGAGTGAAGAAGTTCATTTTTTATGGAAAATACATCAGAAGCAAAAATTAACACTTACACTCCTGGTGGCCACAGTATTCTTTGACAATTTGACAAAAATTAGAAATTTTATGGAAGAGATTTTTCATCGGAAGCTGTATCCGCTGAAGAGAAACGTTTTCAAATCGGAGTTTTAGAAGAAGAGATATCGGGGGAAACGCAATTTGCCGCCCGCTGGCGCAGTGGTCTAAGCGATGGCCTCTGATCATTCGTCCGAAAGGGGTCCGGGTTCGAATCCTGGTGAGGCATGGATGTTGTGTTTATCTCACGGCACTGGCTCTCTCACTTCCCAGGAACCAGTGACCATAAATTAGGGACGGGCGACTGCTTATAGCCCATTGAGTTGCTCACGGTGGTCGTTAAACCTCCAATAAAAAAAACAAAAAACAAACGCAATTTACTTTTAAGCCTCCTAGCGGAAAATTTAAGCGTATCTTGAAAACGTAACTGTACCTAAAATACTCTTCGATATAAATGAAATCGAAAGATAAAATAATTTTTCAATCGGATGTTTAGAAGCAAATATATGGAATAAAATGTATTTTGAATTCGATATCATCTGCATTCACGCCCTCTAGCGGCGAAACTGTATGTCAGAAGAACAAAAAAACAAATAAAGGACTAATTATCATTCGCATATTTCAAGCTTTCCAATGCAAAAATAATGTTTCAAATCCGACTAATAGTTACAGAGATATGATGTCCACAAGCGGACAAACTGATAACATAGGAATGACTTTTCACAAAAGACGTGCTAAAAAATGAATGTTCTTTTCTTTCAAAAATATATCTTCCAGAAAATTTATCGAAGAATCCAAATATTGAGTGTAGATTGATGGACGGTAATGCTTTTCAGCCGAATCGATAGTGCTTTAGATCTATACATTTTCTTGTCCACGTTGGGAGCGGGAGAGAATGGGTTTCGGCAGTTGAGAAGTAGCAAGGTCTATGACGAGCGCGGTTTGCTGTAGTGGGCGTAGCGAGCAAGGTTGAAGGCGCATTATCTGGTTCTTTAAAAAATCAAAATTCACCCTTCCTCTCCTCTGTCTTTATTTTTATTTTACTTTTTAAATTTTAGTTTTTAAATTTAAATTTTATCTTGGGAGATTCCATTTTCCAGGGACCTTCTTTGACCGTTGTTGCGGGCACCCATCCTGTCTAACATCTGCATATCACTGAAGAATAGCAAGGAAGCGAGATTGTCGGATATGGAGTCATTTTCCGTTGTAAACTGGAAATAAAATGACGCTCCCCCAGCTGAATTGCACGCTTCACGAATGGATTTTTCCAGAAATGACTTTAAAATATTTATGTTATTCTGAATAAATACTTCTTGCCTTTGCCTACGAAAAATAATGCAACCCCAATTTGTTAGTGGCTGCCTTAAGGTGGTTCTACTTAAAATCTCTGCCATATGTTTCCAATGGTAAAACTTCTGTACATATTTTCTTCGCAACTAATGTATTCCCAATGACGAAAATTTGCACATCCGTAAAACTAACTCTAAGTTATAGCATGGGATACTTAATACTTGCTAAAACATAACCATAATTACATTAAATATCAATCAGTTTTCCTTCAGTAATGTTCGGACCTGTTAATAGATCTAGCGTCCTGTACGCTGATGACGTCAGTAGACAAACAAATGTTGGATTGCTTGATTACACTGATCTGCAATGTTTCAACTTTTTTCTGTTGTTTTCAAGTGCATAGAATGGATTTTTTTCGCAGATTCCGAAAATGACCTTCAAAATTCCGTATCACGTCAGGTTTTTTCACAAATGACGGAAATGTGAAAATTAAAAAAAACGTTATTTTTTAATGACATTGCTATATGGCAACGTTTGTAACATGTGAAAATGTTCTCTGGAGGGTCGGAAGGATTGTTTAAGGAATAGATAAACATAAATACATATTCAAAAGCAAACATACCTAACATTTGCCACTGGGCTCCCCTTCAAACTTCCTCTTTTTGGATTGCCTTCGGTGTGCGTCCGTACAGTCTCTGTTCAACATCCAACAATAGTCGGTCATCATACGTACAGTTCACTTTCCTTGGTATCTCTTTTCCATCACTTTAATATCCTAATGGAAGAGCTCGCCATGTTCTTCCGAAAAATCACCAAGATTGTTAGGAAAGTAATTTACATGAGCATGAAGAAAGTGAACTTTGACGTTCATGTTGCAACCAAGCAGTTCATAGGATTCCAGCATGTCCTCGACTAAAGTGGTGTAATTTGAAGCCTTCGTGTTCCCCAAAAAGTTGTGTACCACATTTCTGAATGCAGTCCATGCTCGCAATTCGCATTCACTCATGGTTTCCTCGAATATGTTGTCTGCCATTAATTTTCGTATTTGAGGTCCTATGAAAATGCCAGCTTTTTTTTTTTCAGACGATGGAAACTTACCACCAAGATACTGAAAGCATTTACTATCCCTGCTTAAAGCTATCACGAATTGCTTCATTAGGCCAAGATTGATGTGTAAAGGTGGCAACAGTATTTTTGAGGGATCAACCAGTGGAAGTGAAACAATGTTTTTTTCGCCAGGTTTGAATGTACTTCTGACTGGCCACTGCTGCCGAACCTAATGTTCCGTCCTTGCTCTGGAGTCCCATTCACACAAAAAGCAAGGAAATTTGGTGTAGCCTGCTTGTTGGCCGAGCAATATTCCAATCACCTTGGAATCCCGCACAAAGACCATTCATGAAACTTGTACTGCACACTTTACAGCAGTAATTTAAGGTTCTCGTATGTCTCTCTCAAAGTCAGAGAATGTGGTATTGGAATGAATGGATGAATGTTAGTATTGTGTAATAAAACACCTTTTAAGATGGATTTGCTGGCATCTATGAACAACCTCCACTGTCCTGAATTGTAATTAATGTTGAAGTATTTCATGACTGCCGGAATGTCTCGACAATATACAAAACCGCTTTCCTCAGCAACAAAATGGAACCAATTCTGCTTCTCTGTGTCTGTACCAGGAGAATCTCGTATTAGGACATAGTGAATTCTTTTCCTGAATTCGTGATCCTAAAAGCTCTGCTGAGTCTTTAGGTAAATTCATATCACAAACCAAATCATTCAGTTCAAGCTGGGTAAACGGCGCTGGGGTTTCATCCTCCATGCTGTCCGGTTGGTACATCTCATCACTTGTATCATCGTCTGAATCGGTGCCTGTTGGGGGCTTAATATTGGACGGGGATGGCGCAGGGATGGCTTCACTATGGGGCACTGGTCTTATGGCAGATGGAATATTGGGATACACAATGTTACGCCCACTGGTTCTGGTATGGCCCACGATATTCACTGTGCAGAAGTAGCAGTCGTCACTGTGATTTTTGGCTCACGCCACACCATGGGTACACCGAACGGCATTGATGCTCTTTTTCCACTTTTCCAGTTGCTCAACCCCTCCACACATGCACGGCACACATTGTGAGGAGACCAAACTTTGTCCTGATCTGCTAGTTTAATGCCGAAGTATTGAAAATAAGCATTTTTCACGAAATGTGTAATATTTTGCCTTTGTTTTTTTCCTGTCGTATAACAGCCACATATGCAGCAAAATATGTCTGGATGATTTACACAACCACGTGAAGCCATTGCACACGCCAGAAAGAAACAACCGAACGGGACCAGTCCCTTCTTTACACTGACTTGTGTAACACGATCTGCACCGAATGGCGCCACATGTGACCAATAGAAAGAAGGGAGCAGTGGCGTGAAGTATGAGTCATACTGCCGTGCCAAGATAATATTATCTCATGTTCCGCGGTTGTGAGTGGCGCAAATCGTGACGTCACACAGATAAAACAGTTGCATTTCCATTATCAGCTATATATTTATGTTTATCTATTCCTTAAACAATCATTCCGCCCCTCCAGAGAACATTTTCACACATTACAAACGTTGCCATATAACAATGTCATTAAAAATAACGGTTTTTTTTTAATTTTCACATTTCCGTCATTTGTGAAAAAAACTTAACGTGATACGGAATTTCGAAGGTCATTTTCGGAATCTGCACAAGAAATCCATTCAGATACACCTATTCATTTCAAAACAACAAAACCTTGCATATTAGTGTTATGATTATGTTTTAGCAAGCATTAAGTATCCCATGCTATTTTTTATCCTTGGTAATAATACACTAATTGCGAATAAAATATGTACAGAAGTTTTACCATTGGAAACATAAGGCAGATATTTTAGGCGGAACCACATTAAGCATCTGTTTTGATGTTTCGTTCGGAGATGCGGTTGTTTCCATTTTTATCACTTTGCTTTTCAAAAGAATTATATGTTCTTTTATGTCCGTTTCAGATCTCTGTGTACAACATAAGAAATATGCGCTTAAACTATATTTACAACATTAACGCACGAACGCACAGGTATGCATATGAGCACAAATACACATGTCTAGCACGATAGCTGGCCTGGCGCATAAGAAACAAGCACGCATAGTTAATAACGGATAAAAATAGTATAGTACAGTATGTTGTATAAAAAGTATAGTGCAGTGTATACAAGCTTTCACGGTACAATAATATTATAGAAAAATTGTAGAGTAATACCAAATACTGTGCCTAAAATAAATCGATAAGATTTTTAACTCATTTAGCAGTATTTATAGCAGCATACATGCATCTCATTCATGACAATGATAATGACGTTCACTAAGTAAGACAGAGGAGGATTTTGACATCATTTTTTTGGAAAAAACGCTCGTCCTATATTATCAACAAGACAAGTCACGAGTTAGTAAAATCGCCCAGTGCATTGATTATGATACGCTTTCCAACGTACCAGAAATCATTACTCAATTTATTACCCAAGTTATGAGGATAATGGCTGTGGAGTAAATCTCGCTCGTGTGCCCTGAACTTTGACCCCATTTGGATGATATTCAACAGAACCAGTTCAGTATACCTCCGGAACAACATACTAAAGTTTTGTCACAATGGAAGCATTTTTAGTGAAGTTGTGAAGATAATGTATCTAGAATAAATCTCGCTCCTGTGGCCTTTGACGCTATTTCGATGATATTCAACAGAAACGGTTCAGTATACCTCCGGAACAACATGATAAAGTTTTGTCGCAATCGCAACATTTTTACGTAAGTTATGACGCATAAGGGTGGTGGAATGGATATCGCTCCTATGTGCTGACCTTAGACCCCATCTCGTCCATTTTCAATAGGGTACAACAAAGGTTGTTCCCTTCCACATACTAAAAGGTCATCGAAATCGAACCATTTTTACGCGAGTTATCGTGCGGACGGACAGACGGACAAAGCTGGACCATATACGCTTCTTCAACCAACGGTGGGAAAGGGTAAAAAATACGGCAATTTATGCAGATTCCCTCTGTCAATGAAATCCAGTGGTGTGCTTTAGATCGGATGTTATTTGTTTTTATATGTATAAATGCAGTATAAGAATCATTCAAATGAAACCGAGACAACGGACATAGTAAACTGCCGAATGGGTTTACCGTAGCAGCGTCGACACAAAACGTAGGTGGCACCACTGTAGTGTTATGACCCAATGAAATGTAGCGCCGCGATCACTCGACGACGGAAGCAGGTGGCCTTTGTACGGGATCCCGTGCTGGTGTTCGGTCCAACAAGTGATGACTGAAGCAACGAACGTTGAACACAGAGAGGTTTTTAACCGTGGAAGGTGTAGGGAGTACAGAAATTCATTACCACAAGAGTAATGTGTACGAAACCTGGATGTCTTTGTCACGTGTTAAAAACTGGAGTAAGCGGTTTCGAGGGAGATGGTCACCGTTGACTGATAATTCGAGGCCAGGGCATGCACACCGTGTGATCGCCGATGTTTCCGTCGCTGAAGTGGAGAATATCAGAAGAGTCATGATGGCAGCTCTTGCCGACAAAACTGGAATGAGTGTAGGAAGTGTGCTCACCATTATCCGAGATCGTCTGCTGAAGGGAAGACAGAAGAGTCATGGCGGCAGCTCTTGCCGACAAAACTGGAATGAGTGTAGGAAGTGTGCTCACCAATATCCGAGATCGTCTGATGAAGGAAAGACAGAAGAGTCATGGTGGCAGCTCTTGCTGACAAAACTGGAATGAGTGTAGGAAGTGTGCTCACCATTATCCGAGATCGTATGCTGAAGGGAAAACAGAAGTGTTATGGTGAAAAAACTGGAATGAGTGTAGGAAATGTGCTTACCATTATCCTAGATCGTCTGCTGAAGGGAAGACAGAAGAGTCATGGCGGCAGCTCTTGCCGACAAAAAAACTGGAATGAGTGTAGGAAGTGTGCTCACCATTATCCGATATCGTCTGCTGAAGGGAAAACAGAAGTGTCAGGGTGAAAAAACTGGAATGAGTGTAGGAAATGTGCTTACCATTATCCGAGATCGTCTGCTGAAGGGAAGACAGAAGAGTCATGGTGGCAGCTCTTGCCGACAAAACTGGAATGAGTGTAGGAAGTGTGATCACCATTATCCGAGATCGTCTGCTGAAGGGAAGACAGAAGAGTCATGGAGGCAGCTCTTGCTGACAAAACTGGAATGAGTGTAGGAAGTGTGCTCATCGTTACCCGAGATCGTCTGCTGTTCTGCTGGAAGATTTGAGCGCAGTGGGTGCCACACAACTTTCAATCTGTGCAGAAAAACATTAGCATGGGTGTGTCCTTGAATCATTTGCTGCGGTATCATGACGAAGGTCAACGCTTCATCGACTTAATCATTGCTGGAAATGAAACGTGGTGCTGTCTTTATCAGCCTCAAAGCGAAACAGCCAATGGAATCATATGTCGTCTCAACCGCCAAAGAAGTCAAAGGAAATGTACACAAGTGCATGAAATGTCATGTTGACCTTCTTTTCCGACCACGAGGGCTTCCTTTGGATCTAATGTTTCCCCATCGGATACACCATAAACCCTAACCGGCATGCGGACTCACTAAAATCTCTTTGCGAGCATCAGTCAAGTCCAAGTGGCCTGGGATGCTCACCGCAGGAGTCATTCTTCTGCATGACAATGCCGTCCCCACACCGCGATAATCGTCCAGCATTACCTTTTGACATTCAGGTGGGAAACACTTCAGCATCCGGCATGCAATGCTCGAGGACTCGAATGTCTAGCGTCACAGTGGAAAAACTGTCTTAATAACCACGGAGATTATTTTTAAGTTAATTCACAATATCTTCCTCACATGCTTTTTAGTTCGTTTTCATTTGAATGACCCTCATATCAGCAACTTTACAGTTTCTTCTGCTTTACAGTTTTACAGTTTTTTAGCCTGCAGTGATTAAACTGATTCAAATGTTTTAGCACATTAGAACATCGGATATAAAATATATTGACAAAACTCACCGGACAACAAGAAGAGAAACACAACATAGCATTTACTGACATACATTAGTAAGGTGTCGGTCCACCTTTGGCCTTAATGCATGCACTGATCCTTCGAGACATGCTTTCGACAAGGGTTTGGAACACAGCGATAGGTATTCGTTTCCATTCAGTACATAATACTGCCGCTAACTGTTCTTTAGCAGTAGCCCTTGGTTCCAAACTTCTTATGCGGTGCTCTAATTTATCCCATAGGTGATTTATGGGATTGAGATCAAGGGTCTGTGTTGCCCAGTCCACACACGATACGGAATTATCGTCAAACCACGCCGTAACAGTCCTTGCTTTATGGCTCTGTGCATTATCCTGCTGGTACCAACAAGGCTCAGTTCCATAGTATTGCCACATAGTTGGTACGGCATAATTGTTCAGAATATCGAGGTAGACGTGTTGGT
The DNA here is from genome assembly GCA_039090855.1 of Macrothele yani. NCBI lineage: Eukaryota > Metazoa > Arthropoda > Arachnida > Araneae > Macrothelidae > Macrothele > Macrothele yani. The sequence continues at coordinate 17,115,375 of CM077026.1, read as the reverse complement.
TAACAGGTTTGTTCACGATAACCAATAGGCCGGGACCATACCAGGAAAAACACCCCCACACGAGTACACTGCCAGCTCCAAAGTGACCGTAGGAACAGTACACTGTGTTAAATAATGTTCTTTTTTTTTTTTTTTTGATTGGAGGTTTAACGACCACCGTGTAAATGTTCTTTACACCATCTTAAATGACGAGTAGCATTCCGAGTGGAAATGAAAGCCTGCACGACCACGGTAACCCATGGAATGAAGTTCTATGCGAATGGTACGTGTACATACCGAGTGTCCATCATTTTTACTTACCTGTACCTTGAGGTTTAGTGCAGTACTCCATCGATTATCTGTAACGACTCTCCTGAGACTTCGACGTCCTCTATCACTGATTTTCTTTGGTCTGCTGGTACGTTTTGCTGCTTCAGGCACGCTATGTGTCTTCCACGTATTAAGTACATCCAAAGCAGTTGACTTTGGTATGTTTAAACGCCTCTCGGTTTCTCTTATGCACAACCCACTATTAAAACACCCAAGAATCTTTCCTTTCTCAAAGGCAGTTTTCTCCCGCCACGATATTTTCACTCAACATCACAGTGCGATCTGATCGCTGTCAGCTGCAGGCTTGCTTTTATGCAATTTGAGTTGTACCACGCATCTTAACGACGCAGATGATCCATTCACTTGTCTTTCAAGGGGTGTCCGGTGACTTTTGTCAATATACTGAATAATGCAGAGCATCTGATTTTCTGCGTGTTTGAAACTCTATTGTTTTTCTACCGTTTCAGGGCCACGACACTACATCCACGGGAATGAGCTGGGCACTGTATCTCATTGGACTCCACCATGAGGTACAAAGTGAGATACATCAAGAGCTGGACAACATATTTGGTGATGACCGGGAAAGACCTGTGACTACTGATGACCTGAGGGATATGCATTACCTGGAACGTGTGCTGAAGTTAAGTATATGCGAGTTTTTGCTGAATGTTTTAAACACCAGATGAAGTAGAACAACATTTGTTAAGCTCATCCAACAAAAAATTCGCCCATACTTATAGCAGTTCAGGTGCTTATTTTGTGGCATGGCCATATTATTTACTTATTTATGCATGACCTTATTATCTGTTTGTTTTGGGGTTTTTTTTTGGAATCACAAATATTCTGCAGAACTTATTATTAGTTTTCACCGACGAAAGACGTTCCAATCGGAATTAGTGTTAGAATTCTACACGGGCCTAACCCGGTCCCGCCCGGAACCCCGAGTCCGACCGGGGTTGGGCTTTTGTTTTCATCAGTTCATTAAAGAATTTCGGGCCGGGCCTGTATTGGAAGGTTTAACATTTTGCTTCTGCATTAAAAATAAATATTTTTGTCTTACAAAACGAGACTGACTTGCAAAAAAATCAGGTGGTGAAGTGAAACGGATCTGGCATCAATGCATTAATTAATTACACCTTAAACCGAAGCGTCGGGCTGTAGGAGTTTGAAACGGAACGGTTTCTTTCCTTTCAGGTGGAAATCGTGTTCCGTTTACACGTCGTTGGCTTTAGCAACTAAAACACATGGCTTTTTCTTTCTTTTCCCAGAAACGTTTACATGAACAGAGTCATCAACTTCTCCAAAGCAAAATCAAACGAATCTTTTTTTACGTCGTTGCTACAACAGAGATGAGGGAGTTCGACGTATTTGTTTACACATTTGGAGATAGTGGACTAACATGTTTGTATTTAAGTGTAGAGACAGGTTTTGAATCCAAAACCTTAACTTCCGGAAAAAGAAACGATGCAGTTAACATGATATCTACACAGTCGTATCAGAATAATATGACCTAATAAAGGGAATAACCACCCTTAGCCCAGTTCCAGCGGCGAGACGGCGTGGCATGAATGCAATGAGGCCCTGGAAGGTCTCTCGAAGCATACGTACCAATTCGGAGTGAAGCAGAGCACGGAAGTCCCGGAGATGACGTGGTTGTAGGTTGTCACGTCATACCTGTCGATCCAAATAGTTGCAGAAGTGCTCTATGTGACCGGATAGAGCGATTTCGCCGGCCAAGGAATAATGGAGACATCACTGTCGTGTTCCTGGTAACCAGTCCCTTAGCGATGTAATGCAAGACCATACGTACTCAACTCATTCTACGAAGTACTGGTCTTCGTTCGACCAAAGACACAATCACAGGGAGGTAGCAATCGGGTGGTTTCCAAGGTAAAAATTATCTGAATCCTGATAGTACGCAGTCGTATCAGAATAATATGGCCACTCACCTAATAATGGGAATAACCACCGTTGACCCGGATAACAGCAACGATACGGCGGGGAATGGACGTAAAGAGGCCCTGGAAGGTTGCCCAAGGCACACGTGCCCATCCACACTGCAGCAGAGCGCGGAGGTCTCGAACATGATGTTGTTGTGGGCCTGCACGTTGAACCTGTCCACCCAAATAGTCTCGCAAGTGCTTTATGGGATTAGGTCTGGACGATTTTGCCGGCCAAGGAAGAGCGTAGACATCACTGTCGTGTTCCAGGAACCAGTCACGCACCCCCTTAGTGCGTGGCAGGGCGCATTTTTCTCTTGGTAGACACCATCACCATTAGGATAAACATCCAACATGAGGGGATGTATATAGTTAGCGAGCATGGACAGGCAGCCATTGGCGTTCAGAGACCAATCCAATGGTACGAGCGGTCCCGGGTTATGCCAGGAGACATCCTCTAGCCATCAACACTGCCACCCTCGGCCTGTACTTGACCGACAAGTGTATCCGGGTGTTGGTTCTCGTGTGTCTGACGTCATATCCGCCACCGCCAGTAACTTCCGTGGAGTAGAAACCTTGATTCTTCAAAGAAAGCAGCCTTTTCCCACTCTTCCACTGTACAATGACGGTAGTCCCGTGCGAACCGCAGATGACGTTCCTGATGCCCCTTGGCGCCTTGACGCAGCGACGACTCCAGAGACCCATGCGTTCCCTCCACTGTTATAGCGGACACGTACCTGAGTGCCCCAGTGTTCATTTGCGTTGTCAATTGCTACACTGTTGCCTGTCAATTACCCTTTACCAGTCGACGGAAGCGACGTACTCTTCTGGAGTTCATGGCTTTTGGGGCTCCACAGTTATGACGTCGGGAGGCACTCAGTGTGCCAGCAGTCTATTCTTGGTGTACCCATACTACAACACCTCGCGAAGAGCACACGAAGCCTGCTGTTTCTCAGATGCTTCCGCCCTTGGCCATAGTGCCCGTAACGAAATTACAGAAGCCTGAAATATAGATTACACAAGCCTGTGTAGACATAGTACGTTACGGGCACTATAGCTTATCTGTAGCGAGGACAGATATGCCACAGTGCCCGTAACGCTCTATGGTTTATCTTTCCTGACCGGGCGCTTATATCCCTGTGTGATCGACCTTGTTACGTGCACTCTGTGATGCGCCTGGGCGGGTACACTGGGATTCTGGGGGTGTTCATATTATTCTGATGCGACTGTATGTGCTACAATGAATTCCCAAATAGGTACCTGACACGACGGCATTTTTGACTACAGTTTAAAAATTTTCTATGTGTGTGGATATTCATTTTTCCATTTCGAAGGCGTATTTTTTTCCATTTTAAAGTTCCCTTTGTGAACAACACCCCGCGGACCACTGAAAGGTGCCCCGCGGGCGACGTGTTGAAGACGTTTACTCTAAAGGAAGAATTTCGCAATTTTCAATAAATGGTGGAGAACGCTTGATGAAAGTGCAAACTGGATCGGGCTGAACCGTAAATTGGAAATTCCAGGCCAGGTCGGGCAGGCACGAAAACAAAAACTTCTGAGCCAGATCGCCCGACCTGGCTCAGAACTAAATCTCGAAATTTTGAGCCAATTTTGTTCCAAATGTAATCTAGAAATTTTGAGCCATGTTGAGCAGTGATTTTCAATGTGAAAATCCTCCAAATACGTGGCGTCAGTGTACAAACAATGTTTTTCAAGTTAATGCCTTTGTAGACCTGTATTTAGTACTCTGTTAAATCTGCCTGGTACGTCGTCGAAATCTGATTTTCAAGAATTCCGGCCATTTTACAGACATCTTGTTGATCTGAAAGGAATGTATGTAAAAACATTTTTAGCCTTACATATGTTCCTTTCAGAAGAGTGGCCTGAGGAGCTAGCTTCTGACCATTCATTGAAGATAGGCCAGGGTTGAGTCTCAGAAGAGGCATGGATGGTGTGCTTGTCTGATGGCGCTGGCTCTGTATAGCCTGAGAAACTAAAGACACAGATAAAGACAAGCAACTGCTTATGACGCTAAAAGTAGTTCATGGGGGTCTCATACGCCCGAAACGAAGCAAACTGCAACAAAACAGAATTTGGTAATTAGAAAAGCTTCAGGCATATGAGATTTGTGAGCGGAAAACTTGTCGAAGTCAAAATATTTCCATGGAAAAAGCAAAAGAATTTCAGGTTGATTTCAATGTTAATCAATGCATAACATGCAATGTCGTATATACATGTAACGTAGCAATGGGTAATCTTAAGATTTGTATTCGTTTATATCCGTCTAGAAGTCATGCTCGTTCTCTGAACTGTGAACATATAAAATCGGTTTTTTGAACATAAAATTAAAGAAATGGAAAAGTATAATAATTTAGGGGAAGAAAAGTAATTTAAGATACGTACCTGTTTTACGATTTAGAAGAGGATCGTGGCGTCAATGCATGTGGTTGAAGGTAAAACGGAGCAGACTTTGGCGCCCCTCAATTTTAAATCAAAATTTCATGGAATTTTCAGAGCATTTCTAAGCCAATCTTTTGAATGTTTTGGTTTTCAGACTTTTCTAGGTGTAGAATTGGTAGAAAAAAAAGCAGACAATATTCCAAAGTCGCCATTTTAATTTCTTTGTTTGGTTTTCGAACGTTTGTAGGTATGCGGACCCCAAGGCCTGTCAGCATGCCAATTTTCAGATCTATAGGCCTGAAAATTGGCATGCTGGTCGAACAATACGGGACAAATTCAAGCAGATAACGTTCCAAAGCCTCCATTTTGAAAATTTGGTTTGGAATTTTGTTTTTCGAGATATTCGGACATTAAGACATATCAGCATAAACATTTTCTGATCTCTAGGTCATTCAACGCTGGTCGAACAATTCGCGGACAGAAACATTCGCATTTTCCCATTTGCTTTTATGTATGTATCTATTGGGGGACCGGAAAGTAATGTCGTTTTTGGAAAAAAAGAGAAACGGCGTTTGTTACAGAAGAAACTTATTTCTTATCAATTATACCGTATAGTCGCCATCATTATCAATCACACTTGCCCATCGTGAAGTAAAACTTTCAATTCCGTCTTTATAAAAAGACGTTGGCTGTGATGGAAAGAAGTCCGAGGACCCCGTTTTAACATCATCAATATTGTGGAATATTTTTCCATAAAGAAAGGGCTGCAGAGATCTGAACAAATGATAATAAGTTGGTGCAATGCCAGGGGAATAAGGGAGTTGGAACAGAACTTCCCTGCCAAAATCTCTGATCTTATGCTGGGTCCGTCTGGGCGTAATCATACTGGAGGATGACACATTTTCTGTTGACCAGCTCTGAATGTTTTATAATAAGATTTTGCTTCAAACGGTCCAGTTGTTGACAATAGATGTCTGCCGTTACGGTCTGTCCAGGTTCCAAGAGCTCAAAGTGAGCTATGACAGCGGTAGTCTACCAAACACAGAGTAAAACCTTTTTCGGGTGTAGGTCTGGTTTTGCCGTAGGAACTGGTGTCTGACCTGGAGAAAGTCACTGGTTTTTACTTTTGTTGTTCACGTAATTCTTCGGTGAAATGGCATAAACGCGCATGCGCATCCACGCCGTTGCCAAACCAAAAATCTAAAATATCACCGCAATGTAAATTCAAGGTATCAATTATGTACAATGGAAATTATAAAACAGTAATATCGGTGAATGCTATTTTTAACGTAACCGTAATGTACAAAGAATTGTGTTCCAAAATCGATGTTGCTGAAACGTAATTGTAAGATATCTCTGAAAGTGTAACGAAACTGAGAGATTGTAACATTACTGATACATATCTGAAACGTTTTGTGGTGTATGGGTTCTTACCTTTTGACCTTTTTTGTAGTACTTGTACAGATTTAGAGCACACTTGATGTGGAGCCCACTACTTATGCGTATCCTGACTACCAAGTTTTACAACAAAACATGCGTAATATACTTTCTTCCCAAAATCTGTATTGTTATTCTCTTGGTTTTTGAGTACAAAATCTCCAAACATGCAATAAAAGTTATCTGATGAATTAGATCAAACGTTGATGCCATTTAGTAGCTGACTGCATTAATGATAGAAACACAAAATCATAAAATACTAGACCACTAGACAGAAATGTTAAACAAAAACATCCAAATGCAACTAGAAGGAAGACACAGATAAAGAAGGGCGGTAGGAAACAGTTGAATCATACTGGATAAAATCGGAATCATGATAAAACATGGCAAAAACACTCATTGTCGCTTAAGCCTGATTCGCACTGCAAAAATTAAAGTAGACCATTAGGCTTGACTTAACCGATCCGCTATCGCTTGGCCTCCGCCCGTTTCCTCTAATGAGCAGACGTTAATATACGACACATAGCTTTTATTCAGTTGCGCTGAACGACGTAAATGATATATCTGCATGAGGTTTCTAATTCAGTGGCCGGTATTTGTATTTAGTGTTTGCAAGAGGTAATTTAATTACAGCAAGCGGACACAGCTTCGTCGTTCGGTATTTAACGCACATGATTATCAAGCCCTAAGAAATGTAGTATCGGGATTCCACTGTGTAAGGAAAATCTCGGACATCGAAATTGAAGTTGTATGAAACATACTGTAAAACTCTATGAACATTTTCCTCACTTGTGGCGAAATGGAGATACCACACCAGTGACAGTGGCTTAATGGGGTTTTGAATACATAAACTAAAATTCCTTGTAATCTCTGAAACGTGTAGTTATTTTAATTACAAATGATCTACAAACACATATATACAGATCTTTCATATTGCGAAATATTAGGTAAGAACCAACTGTTCTAAGGTGAATTGCACACAGTATTGTAGTATACTAAAAACAGTTTATTTCATTAAAACCTAGATGCTAGTTAAGAGCTGTTAAACAATAAAAACTTTGTTCCTCTGGTTTCGAATTAATTTTCCGTAGCTGTCACTAGGCCTTCTCAGAGGTATTCCAGTCTCTCGTTCAATACTCAGTCTTTGGACTCTGAGCCTACAGTTAAAATCAAATGAAGAAGTAAAACTACACAACTGTCACTGACATCACCACACCACACCGTCACAAGTACATTCGTGTGATCTTTCTAAAACGTGCGATGCATTTCGGTATGTCTATTATACAATTATCAAGCGGTTCTTAGTATCGGTAGTAAAGCACCTGGGAATTTATAACTCATCGATGCATATCATTGGCTGTCACGTCTTGTCAACGCCATCTGTGATGTCATGCATTGATTCGTCATAGTGAGGAACTTTGTTAACAATTTGCTGTAAGCCGACTAGTAAACTCAATTCAGGATTATAGTTAAGTGGACAGTTCCCTAATATTTCTTGAGGTATATTGAGGCTTTTTATTTTTTGGTTTATTTTGAGTTTCTTTTTCCAATATAATATAATCTTGGACATGTTTTTCTCAATCCCATGTAAATGGGACATTCACAAAACGATGTTTGGAGGGAAAACATCTGCTTCGTCGGCAGAAAGATAGACAGAGAGATAAAAGGAACAGGCATTGCAGTAGCATGAAGTGATATTATGTATGATGAAACAGACAGAATGGAATTAACATTTTCCACTTAAAAATCATCTGGTTAATATCGTACCAAGGACAATTATTCGTTTATGTGTTTTTATTTTAACTGTCACGTGTCGCATGTTAAAATTCTCTAAAACTTTGACTTTCCATGAATTAGCATTTTAACTTTATACCCCTTTAGGAGTCTCTCAGGCTGTATCCATCTGTTCTGTTTTTTGGAAGGAAAATTTCGGAAGACTTCGATTTGTGTCAGTATTGCTATTTTATTTTAAAATTTTGTGATTCTGTGATTTCCAGTTTTGCGCTTAGATTCTTAAAAGACATTTCAGCCCAATTGTAAATCTAAAAGACTGATAGAGTGGAATGTTACAATTAATGTTTTTGTTTTTCGGTTCGTTTCGAAAATTGTAAAGTGCAGTCGTCAAAGTATTTCACCAAAAAAATCAATAAAGTCCAAGACTTTGCAGCTACAGATGCATCACTTGCTGAAAACTCATCCACATACGTACGTGTGTGACATACGAAAAAAACGTGCATATGCGTAAACAGACACGCGCCTACTTTCATAAGTAATGCATATATAGGTCTCAATCATTCAGTCTACAAGCGTTCCTACATGCTTACACATGAATTCCTGAAAATTAAAAGGCCACCCCGGGGGAGCAGTGGTCTAAGCGTTGGCTCCTGACTATTCTTCCGAGACGGGTCTGCGTTCTAATCTCACTGAAGCATGGATGTTGTGTTTGTCTTACGGCGTTGGCTCTCCCCTTTCCCTGGAACCGGTGGTCCTAAATTAGGGACGGGCGACTACTTAAAGCCCATCGAACTGCTCACGGTGTTCGTTTAACCTCCAATAAAAAACAAACAAACAAGAAGCATTTATGTTTTAATGGGCACATACTTATGAATTTATGTGTGTTTCTTTTTGCACACAAACATGGGCATACAGAAAGTGATCACTGAATTATGACCATTCTGATTATAAGTGGATGCGGTCCGTTGACCACGTGATTGCCGAGAGGGCGCGATTAGTCGACAGACGTATTAATATAAGGTGTGAGTGGAGCAGTAGGTAATAAAATTCGGAGCGTGTCGGGTAAACGGAAGGATTTATCGGAGTTTGATAAAGGGCAGATTGTGGAAGCTCGGAGAGCGGGTGCCTCGATTTCTCAAACTGAGCATGATGTGCAAACGGAAGGATTTATTGGACTTTGAGAAAGGACAGATTATGGGAGCTCGGACAGCGGGTGGCTTGATTTCCCAAACAGAGCATAATGGTAAACAGAAGGATTTATCGAACTTTGAGAAAGGACAGATTGTGGGAGCTCGGAGAGCGTGTGCCTCGATTTCCCAAACGGAGCATAATGGGCAAAGTAATTAGGTTTTATCGGACTTTGAAAAAAGGCATATTTTGGGAGCTCGGAGAGCGGATGCCTCAATTTCCCAAACGGATCATGATCGGTAAACAGAATGATTTATCGGACTTTGTGAAAGGACAGATTGTGTGAGCTCGGAAAAGCGGGCGCCTCGATTTCCCAAACGGAGCATGATTGGTAAACGGAATTATTTATCGGACTTTGAGAAAAGACAGATTGTGGGAGCACAGAGAGCGGATGCCTCGATTTCCCAAACGGTGCATGTTGGGTAAACGAAAGTGAAGATTTTATTGGACTTTGTGAAAGGACAGATTGTGTGAGCTCGAAGAGCGGGCGCCTCGATTTCCCAAACGGAGCATGATGGGTAAATGGAAGGATTAATCGTACTTTGAGAAAGGACAGACTGTGGGAGCTCGGAGAGTAGGTGCCTTTATTTCCCAAACGGTGCATGCTGGGTAAACGAAAGGAATTGCCGGACTTTGTGAAAGGGAAGATTGTGGGAGGTCGGAGAGTGGTGCCTCGATTTTCCAAACGGCTGAGCTGGTGGGTTGTTCGGGAGCCGTCCTATTAAAGTATATCAGGAATGGCGCAGTGCTGTGTAGTTTTTCCAATCCGGAGGCAAAACTGCGCAGCACATAGAAAGGTTGAAATTAAGGTGAGTGCCGGGTTCCGGGACTCCTAGGGGCCAACACATGCAGCACTGTTCGCACGTATCAGCAGACAACCTCGTTGACATCCTGTTCTAACCACGGTTCTTCGGCGCCAAAAGGCTCACCTAGTGCAACGATCATGTAATTTGGACCTCGGATGATCAGAAAATAGTAGGCTGGTCTGACGAGTAGCGGTTTTTACTCTACTGCGTTGATGGTCGTGTATGTGTTTGGCGCAAACAACATGAGGCACTCAATTCGTCATACATGATCTCCACAGTTCAAGACGCTGGAGGCGGTTGGTATGGTGTGGGGCTTGTTTGCCTGGCAGGAACGTAGATCTCTGGTGCATGTAGAACAATGTATGACTAGCGCTCACTGTCATGAGTTGCTTGCTGGCTCTGTACATCCAACAATGTTTCACTTTTTCCGAAATTACGACGGTGATTTCCAAGAAGGAAATATGCCGAGCCATAAGTTCAATGTTGTGCAGAAATGGTTTGATCCACACAATTCAGACTCCCATCATATCGATTAGCTTCCGATCTCCCCAGATATCAATTCCATAAAGCACTTGTAGGGCAGTATGGAACGGATTTAAAGAGTATGGATACCCCAATCACCTCCATACCTGTATTGGAGACCGCATTACACTTAGCATGGTTCTCCATACCTCCCAACTGCTTCCGACATTTTACTGAATCAATGCCAAGTCGTGTAGCTGCTGTACTGAAGGGAGAAAGCAGGACCTACGAAGTATTAGGTAGATGGCCATAATTCAGTGATCATTCAGTTTACATTAAAGTACATGTACTGAGTTAGGTTTGCATTAGGAACACTCCCTGTTTTACATATTCGGACCCATAGTAGCACATTTGAGCGTGTTCTTGTAGTCCGAGCACGGAGGGTATGTGCCAGTATTTTGGAAACAGCCGCACTTGTTTGCTGCTCCCATATTACTGCATCAAAGGTGCACCAGTTCTGGAATAACCATGGACAGACATCCAGCAAAAGGGTTCACATTGGGCAACCACGCTGGGTTGATCCTAGAGGTGAGCTTGGGATGTCACTACTGGTATCTCAGTGTTGACGTGCAACATTCACAGATTACCCACTAGTACAACAGTGGCAGTTCAACCTACTTCCACATGCACCATGCGCCGTACGTCGCTTCGCCTGGAGGTCTACAGCCGGAGACAATCGAGGGTACCCATGATGACGCTCAGACATCTCCAACAACGCCTCGTAAGGGCCAAGGACGGTCGGCAATGTACCCTCAACAGACTCAAGAATGTGATCTGGAGTGATGTTTCCCGTTTCCTGCTGCACGACGCTGATGGCCGCTATCACATATGGCGTAAACAGCATGAAATCCTATTCCTTGGTTGCCAAATTGAGGTTCAACAGGACAGTGGAGGTGGTGTTCTGGTCTAGGGAGGTTTTTTTTATGGAAAATGTCGGGTCCGTTGGTTATCATTCCACAAACACGGATAGGTGGACGCTACAGGGACCTGTTAGCAGACAATCTCCATCCATTTCTGAATGAGGTTTACCCGAAACACAGTGTCATCTTTTAACAGGACAAATCACCGTGCCATCTGGCTCGCATAACTACTGAGTGGTTGGAGGAACACAACAACAAATTTGTCACATTGCCTTGGTATCCTAATTGATAAAAACTAAACTACCCTGACTGTATCCTAATTGAGCATTTATGGGATATGCTAGAACGAGTGTGAAAACTGCTAATCCTCCTCCACGTAATGATGGTGAACTGATGTTGCTGATGCATCGGACATGGGTCGAATTCCACGTGGACGACATTCGACGTCTTGTAAGGTCTTTTCCTGGGCGTCTGGATGGAAGCCGTGAAAGGTGGACAAAAGCGCTATTAGGTAAAGTGTAACTAATTAAAAGATTACCCAGTGTGTACTTATACGAGTACACCCACGAAAACAGCCTTATTATTAATATTCGGACACCTTCATCTCTACAAATTAACTTTATTTGCAGAAAATTTAACTCTGTGTACTGCTGAAACCTTTGGTCTTCTTTATGACGGTGTTTGAACCTCGCAGAATACTCTCCAACCGTCTTTGGAAAACGTTCGCCGACAGGTTCCGTCATTCGGCCAGTGACCATTTCAGCTTTGCTTGTTGACCGATTCGTTCTTCCACGCAACTAACGATCCAAATCGTCCCTGAGACTATCAATAACGTTTTGAAGACTGTGTTCCCAATCTAATATGAAACGACGATATCAGTATGACGTGGCTGATTGTCCAGCTGATAGAGGACGAAAAACAATTTCATACCATCTGTAACGTACCAGGAGATGTGACGTACCTGCCCGAAGGACGCACACGACATAAAGGCAGATAGGAATTAGAATAAAACGTCCGCGTAGCTCAATTGGTAGAGTGACTTATTCCGGAATGAGGGGATCCGGGTTCTAATCCTGGCGCGGACAGAAATGACGGAGAAATTTACTTCGTTATACATCATGCTGTCTCCAAAAAACCTCCATTTTCGGGACGATGCAGTCCAGTAAGTACCATTCTCCTAACTTTCGCCACACTTTGGAACGACCATCAGACTGGCAAACGGTGTACCGTGTCTTGTCAGTACAAGGTCAAAGTTCCTTACACCACACAGATTGGCGTGTGGCCTTAATCGTAGTGATAGAGCGACTTTGGATTAGGGATAAACCATTCGTGAAAAAATCGCTGATAGCGAATGATTATTCATCGTGAATGGTGAATGACTTGCTCTCCCCGCTGTGAATGATAATTCAATCCTCCATTATTGCGACACACACTGAAGACGCAGTACATTTAAATTTCTTCCGCACCATAAGAAAAGCCAATAACGAGGTTTAATAAATGTCCACCGTTATGCGAGTGAGAAATAAGCAGTCATTTAAAAAATGAGGGTGAAATTTTAGAACGGAAATGATGCGTGAAAACCATGAATGGTGTGAGCGAAATGTTTGCGATGACGGGATTCATTCATGAAAGAACTGTGAATGACACTCCCAAGCTCTTTTTCGTTTCAACGGTTTGCGAAAAACAGCTGTGAATGCGCTTGTTCCCTACGTCGTGCGCATCATTTTTCATGAATGGTGTGGAAGAGATTTCCTACTGTATTGGGCAGTTTACCAATTTCCGTTTGTCCTCGCAATTGCATGCCCTTTTGAGCAAGGAATAATTTGCTCTGTGAGTGAAGTGTGACAACTGGCCGGGAGTGGATGCAGTGAATGAACATTCCTGAATATCTGTTTTAGGTGAGTGACGCATGAAGTCCCAAAAAGTGAATGACTTATGGTGGTTCCACCTTAAACCTCTGCCTTGTTTCCAATGGTATTGATAAAATTTCTTTATATATTTTCTTCGCAATTAACGTACTCCGAAGAATGAAAATTTGCACATCGATAACACTAACTTTAAGTTATTACATTGGACACTTAACACTTCCTAAAACATAACCATAATTATATTAAAAATCAATCCTTTTCCTTTTAGTAACGTTCAAACCTGTTAATAGATGGCGCGACCTGCACATTGATGACGTCAGTAGACAAACATATGTTAGATTGCTTAGTAATTGTTATGTTTCAGCAAGTATTTAGTATCCCATGCTATAATTTAAAGTTACTTTTATCGATGTGCAAATTTTCATCCGTGGGAATACATTAATTGCGAAGAAAATATGTAAAGAAGTTTTACCATTGGAAACATCAGGCAGAGATTTTAGGTGGAACCACCTTAAGACATAACTACTGAGGAGGCTGCTGGACTGTAATAACCCATGTCGTCCAGCGTTTTGCACACTGTACTGGTCACTACTTTTAAGGGCTGCTGACTGTAATAACCCGTGTCGTCCAGAGTCTTGCGCATTCACTGCACTGTTCATGGCTGCTGGACTGTAATAACCAATGTTGTCCAGCGTCTTGCGCACTCCAAAAGTCGCACATAGATTTACTTGATTTGAAGCAATGATCATTTGCTTTCTTAGCGGACAGTCCTTTGAAGAGCTCTCCTGTACCGCTATTTTAGCTGCGAATGTCTACAAAGTCGTGTCTTGGCAGATTTAGCACAAGCCTGTTTACATTTGCATACGACATCACCAAATGTCGATCCAGGGTTCAGCCATTTCACTCAAAAGCAACGGATGGAGCGATTGCTTATGTATGATAACCCTTCAATAGAGGCATCCTGAACTCATTGTCGCAATGTAATGTTGTTAGCTGGTTGTAGCAATTGTCTGCCGGTTCTAACAATAACATGAACTTACTGTGAAATACTGTCTGAATACAGGTTGAAACTTAACACCTGGTTAAGTAAACGGCTTCCACAGAGTGATTCACTCGGAACTTCACCTAAAAAGAGCGCTATAATTTTGAAAAGGGAAAACATTTCAAGCTGAAATTTGAAGACGAAGTGCCGTGCATGCTGATATTCGCATCCATATCTGCGCTGCTTGGTCCGTGTGCCCAGGTGGCGCTACAATGCACGACGTCTTGTGGGAACGGTTTCGAGCCATTCTCTTTGTCCGTCGGCTAGCATCGAGTACGATAGTGTTCACGATTGCTGAGCGCGTGTTTATCGTTTGAAGTTTTTCGAATTTCGGCTCTTTCAAGGAGAGTCAGAAAGATTTTAAGAAGAAATTTTCCAGTCGGGAACCACCTACGAAGCCAACGACTTCAAATCTTGCGAAGAAACTTGAGATGACAAGAAGCCTTGTTGTCACACATTCGCCGACCGGTTGCGCAGTGGTCTAAGCGATGGCTTCTGATCATTCGTCCGACGGGGTCCTGGGTGAGGCATGGATGTTATGTTTGTCTTACGGCACTGCCTCTCTCCCTTCTCTGGAACCAGTGGCTCTAAGTTAGCGACGGGCGACTGCTTACAGCCCACTGAGCTGCTCACGGCGGCCGCTAAGCCTCCAATAAAAAAAATCATTCAGGAGGGCGACCCGCAATGTCTGAAGACACTATGCAGTGTGTAAAAAAGAGGTTGTTTCAGTCTCCAAAGAAATCGTTACGCAAGCTGTCGCACGAAACAGGACTTTAATATTCCACCTGCACGAGGGCTGCAAAAATGGTTAAACTGAAGCCACATCGAGTTACAGTTGTTCATAAGCTGTTAACCAACTGGCATGCCGATGCGAATGGATTGCTGCAGGTGGTCTAATGGAATTTTGTCAGTCAAAATCCAGGCGTATTAGACACCACGTGGGTCACGGACGAAGCCCAGTTCCACCTTTCAGGTTATGTGAACTCACAGAATATACGGGTATGGGCGAGAGAGAATCTCCATGTCATTCACGAACTAAGAATGCATCCCATAAAGAAATAGGGCCGATCATCTGGTTCCGTGTATAGTACGCTATTTCACGAAACCAGATAATCGGTCCCATTTTCTTTGAACAGTCTGTCAGCATAGAAGTGTATCTCAATAAGGTCACGCAGTGAGTGAACCAACTGGATGATATTGAACTGCAGAATGGCTTCTTCCAACAAGATGGTGCGATTTGTCGCACTTCCAATACCAGCGTGGCTGAGATTCGAAGCTTCTTCGGGGATCTGTTTATCTCCTAAGGTTTGTGTCCGCCCAGGTCTTCAGATCTAACTTCACCCAATTACTTTTTATGCGGTCATTTGAAAGGTACTGTATACAGCAATAAACATAGGACTGTTTGGTAGCTGAAAAATAATATCACACAGGAGATTGAAGCAATAAATACCAACATCCTGAGGCGTACATTTGACAATATGCAGCAACGAGTTGATCTCTGTTTGGATGTAAATGGCGGACATCTTCATCATCTTCTCTGCTATCGATGAAAAGGTAAGACACTTTGTCTTCAAATTTCAGCTTGAAATGCTTTTCCCTTTCAAAAGTATAGCGGGTTTTTTCAGTAAAGTCCCGAGTGAATCACTCTGTATCTGAAGCATGATGAATTATCGTATCTGATTGCTCTTAGCTGAATCCCCAGATAGCTTATAATGTAAGATATAGGAATGTTCTTAAATAAGCACAGAAATATCGCCCCTAGACCTCTAAAGATAAAGTGAAAATGTCTACTTACAGATATTGACTTTATTTACCTCCGTCATATATCAGTCATAATGCCCGGGTTGCTAGTACATAGCAGCATGCGTTGTGTATGATTTCATTTCGTAACCAATCGGCTATCTGATCAATATCGGAATACCACAACTTCTTGTTATTCAACAATAATTTGAAACCTTTATATCAATGAAGAAGTGTATTCATCGTGAAACTCTAATCATACAATATCCACGCAAATCGAGCACTCTAATTGATCTCTCTCTAACGCAATTGCATTCATATACCAATCTAGCCGACTTTTAACGACAGCTCTAATACAACGTGAACACCACTCTTATCTGTCTTGCTAGCATATGTCATTCAAGGTTTGACCTCAGTTCAAATTGTTACAAAACATTCAGCGAGAGAGAAAATGCTTAAGGAGAATGAAGCAAAATTTGTATAAGATGAAAGGAACCCAAAAGGAAAGTTAAATCAGAGGTGTATTGTAATTGAACTTTCGTTTTTGGTTCCTTTGTCGAATTATAAACTTGTAAGCATATTTATATTGAATTTTGCGTCATATTAATCGAGTAGAATCGAATTCACTGACAATCGAATTTTTTAGGGAAGGTTGATGTTAAAGATCACCATGAGCACCTGAGAGGGATACAAGCAAACGTCCATCCCTAATTCAGGGCCACTGGTTCCATAGCAGGGCCAGGGCTCGCGACACACCGCTCGTGACTCATCGGAGGACGTTAACACATGCACATCTCAGACAGCCGATTAGAGTGTAGGTTCTCAGACAACTCAGCCAGTGGAACTCCCGATAGGTAGGTGATCTGATATTAAGAGTAGGAAAAAAAAGTTCTGCTAAGTACGCGCCCACACGTCTATACGCGTGTATTAATACCTGCACCAATATGCACAAGCAATTGCTCGTATATGTATTACTAAGTGTGTATGCATGTAAGTGTTAAGACATAGTACATAGAGACATAGGATGGAAGCTGGGAGAAAAGAAGATAAAAAGCTACACTATCTACCAACAAGTAATCGGACACCCCTGCAATCGACGATATCTGCGGTTCTCATACACGTCACGGCTGCCGCCGTTAAATATCGTGTGGGAAACAAAAACGCAACCAGTCGCATGCAAGATGCCACGCAGTTCGAAGCTCTCTGATTTCGAGAAAGGTGTAATCGTCGGGTATCACAGAAATGGCTGATCCATACGTGACATATCCAGCGAGTTGAAGTATCCAAAATATACAGTGGCCTACGTGATTGGCAAGTGGAAGATGAGAGGTGACTGTCGGAATGTGCCCTGACCCGGCAGACCCACAAAACTGGGAGTTAGAGACCGACGGGTGCTGGCCAGAGAATTTCGGAAGAAACGCACAAAATCGATGGGCCACATCCGCGATGAGTTTCGTCAGACATCCGGGAGTGTTCATTCGATGAATACCATCCGTAAGGAAGCCCATCTGCTCGGTTATCACGGACGTGCTGTCGCCCACAAGCCTTACATCACCAAGTCCAATAGCGCTGCTCGGCTAACGTGGTGCAAAGAACGTCGACAGTGGACCGTTGAACAGTGGAAACAGGTTCTCTGGAGCGACGAATCAAGGTTCACGCTCTACCGTTCGGATGGCAGGGTCTGGGCTTGGCGTCTGCCTGGAGAACACCTCCTGCCGGAATGTATTTTGCCAACTGTGAAGTTCGGCCGCGGTGGAATTATGCTATGTGAGTGTTTCTCCTGGTATGGCACGGGACCCTTGGTCGCAATTCTTGGTAGACTCAACGCCGAGACCTACTGCACCATTTTGGATGACCATGCGCTTCCTACGTTGTATCAGGTTTACGGGGTGGACCCATGTTACTTTCAGGATGACAATGCCACCTGTCATGTTGCGACGTCCACCATGGCTTGGTATGGTGACAATGGGGTTAATCGAATGGACTGCCCTGCGCAGAGCCCGGACCTTAACCCTATCGAGCACCTCAGGGACGAGTTGGAGCGTCGACTTAAGGGGTGCCCCCACCGTCCGAAATCGGTGAAGGAACAGACCTGTCTTCTCCAAACCGAGTGGAAGAAAATACCGCTAGCCGTTATACAACGCCTGGTTGAGAGTATGCCCAGGAGGATCGCAGCTGTAATCGCCGCTCGTGGAGGCTCCACCAACTGCTGAAGGTGAATAAACTTCGTTTTCTTTTGCTAACACAGGTGTCAAATTACTTGTTGGTAGATAGTGTATAACGATGGGGAGCGAAAACAGAAAGAATGCCAATTTTTTATTGTTTCTTTGTTTTTGTTTATGGTTTAACGACCATCGTGAGCAAATTGATAGGATATAAGCATTCGCTTGCCTCTAATTTAGGGCTACTGGTTCCAGGGAAGGGACAGAGCCAGTGCCGTGAGATAAGCACAATATGCATGACTCACCGGGATTTGAACCCGGACGCATTTCGGGAGAATGGTCAGAGGCCTGCGCTTAGACCACTGCGCACGCGGGTTGTTTAAAGAATGGCAACAGGAGACAAAAGATGAGAGACAATGAGAGAAAGAAGAGCGAAACGAAACTAAAAGTGGCAGAAGGAAACACAGGGAGCGAAAGCACACAGAGAGAGAGAGAGAGAGAGAGAGAGAGAGAGAGAGAGAGAGAGAGAGAGAGAGAGAGAGAGAGAGAAACAGAAACAGGAAAAGAGAGAAGAGAGAGATAGGAATAGCAGAAAATTAGGAAGAGGAATCAGAGGAAAAACACAAAGTGGAGAGAATAAAGATTTGAGAGAGAAAGCATACCCCCAAAGAGCAAGATGAGTGAAAGACGGTGGAGAGCAGAGAACAGAAGAGGGAAGAGGGAGAGTGAGAGGGAGTGAGAGAGAAAGCACACAAAGTGTGACGTATATTCTAAATTAATTTTCCTTTTTAGTTTGTTTCCCTATGTAAATCTTGAGTTTATTCTCAGTTATATTTCACTCTCAACGTAATGTCTTTTCTTCCAAACTAATACGTTTGGCAACACAATTGAAGTTGAATGCACGTGACGTATGCCTGATATAAGATAAGAACGAGAGATAAAAAGGAGGACTAAACTGTTGCTTGGAAAGCGTTGAAAGCGTGCGTTGTAAAGCGAGCGTTGTAAAGAGAGCGTTGTGTTAAGAGCTGTGAAGCTGTGTGGTGTGTTTAAATATTGATATCGTTCTGTTATGGACGTGCTCCAACCTTGAATAAAGCATCTTTTCCGTAAGTTTGACTTCTGTCGTTTACATGTTTCGTCTGGCCGTTAAGGTTTCTTTCATTAAGGAACTATTTCTTAGTATATTGATGTTTTAAATTAACGTAGAAGTAAGACAAGGCTTCTACGTTATAAAAGCAAGAGAAGAATCAGGAAGGAGGTGAGAATGGAAAGTAGTGTTAGACAGATCAGAGATTCAGAGATAGAGGCATGCAATAATTACCATTTCAGTTGGACTCAGGGAGTATAATCGTTTGGGGCAAGTTCACGCTAAATGACAGCTGTTTAGGGAAGAAAGCAGCTGTATCAACATTGACACACGTACGTAATAAAATCATGAGCGCAGTGATCAACTTTATATAATAAAATATTTTCTAAGTAAAGCACTGGTGTATAGAATTTCGTTTGTCTCAGCGTAGTATCTGATTAATTTGGTTAATATGGAACTTGCATTTCAGGTGGATACAAAATTGACGAAGGAGTAACCGTTTTCGTTAATGTCTTCATCTTGCACAGGAATCCTGATGTCTTTCCTAATCCTGAGAAGTTTGATCCTGACAGATTTCTTCCTGAAAATTCTGCAAATCGAAACCCGTATGCCTACATTCCTTTTTCAGCTGGATCAAGAAACTGCATAGGTAACAACAGCATTTCTTCCTGAAGAGAATTACTGATCATTACATTTTAAAATCGAAGTTACTCCGAAACGTATTAATCTTTTGCAATCGCTTTTATAACAACTTTCTACTCGAAATGAAATAAAACGCAACCATGTAATTGTTTTCATGTATCAGACTGCAAAACGCTACGAGCCATTTCTTAAATTTTTAAAATGAGTTTCGTTCCGAAATTTATGAGAGAAGGCTCAATATTGAAATCTACAAATAGGTACTAAACTCTATTTCCACAAAGAAGTAACGTCAGAGCTTTAAAATAAAGTACTTGCTTTTCTAAAAAAGTTTTGAAATTGTGTTTAGAAAATAAAAATTCCTGTTCTTTTACTTGTAATTGACAGCTCATGATTCATTCACTAAATTAAATTAAAATCCATCACATCTCTAAATAATTACTTATCATATCATCCAAACACATATTTCTTTTGAATTTACATTATCATTCATAACATAGCTCTTGTTACACACTTTCTAACTCAGTGTATCTACATTTCGACTACCCAACTACGTAGTGGCAAGGCTGAACGGGGTGAAGAACAGGCTGTAACATTAACCTTGAAGATAATACACTTTTAGTTATTGGACAGTGGACATGAGAGACGATTTCTATCGTTAGATGGTATTTCGTCCCAAAGCATAAACAAGACAGTTTCCACGTTACTTGGGTGTTTGCAATAAATTATAATCTATTTTCAATGTGGTTCACTGCTGTGTGCGAACATGGAGAAAAAGGTGGGAATGTTCACTGCTGTGTGTCAACAAGTAGAAAAGGTGGGAATGCCATCTCATGAGTTCTATCAAATCAGAACCTGAAGCAACTGTGTTAGAAAGCAATATCTGGAAGAATTTTCAACCGAACAACAAGCAGACGCTCACCCAGTGTGCTCCCTAGGATTAGGTGCTAGCCACAGAAAGGAAGCAATTTAAATATTAAAGAACAGAAACTAATAATAATCACTTATTACTATTATCATTATTATTATTTGCAATAATTAGAGGGAAAATAATGACTAGATCAGATCAGATCATATGGAGAGGACTTTTGGAAGGGAGTGTCTGACTCCAGGTCTTAAACAACCCTTAGATATAGGAAACTAAGACATTTGAGCTAGAGTTCCTGATAGGAAAGTCACAAGGAAACGAGGTAGAAAGGGGAAGGAAGATGCCTTTATTTATTACCGGGAGGCCAGTACCCGGGTTCCGACAGCTTCACGTGCCCATCCGACGCACGGTGGGTATTTAGTGGCTCGAACGTTCGTACCTGCCCAGGATCGAACCTGAGGTTATCTACATGGCAGTCACGGACGTTGACTACTAGACCACCCGCGGCTCGAAATTAATGACTAAAACTGGAAAGGAAGATTAAGTCTCAATGGTCTTCAAACACTTTGCATTTCATTTTAAATATTTTAAGCAAAATAACATTACATGTATATTTACCCTGTCACAAATCGTGTGGCGATGGGTTATAAATATTTTAGTAATATCACCGACCATCACTTGAGCAGAATTTTACCCGGTTTTCGTAAGCCAAAGAGTACTCATGAAAAGCATTGATGCCACCAGACTGGGAAGAATTTCAGGCATGGACGACCTTATCCAGATTCTGTTGCTCTTTAGAGGCATGGACTAGGATTTTTTTTGAAGGTTTAACAACCACCATGAGCAACTCAATGGGCTATAAGCAGTCGCTCGTCCCTAGTTTAGGGTCACTGGTTCCAGGTAAGGGAGAGAGCCAATGATGCAAGACAAGCACAACATCCATACCTCACCTGGATTCGAAATCGAACTGCTCTCGGATGAAAGGTCATATGCCATCGACCACTGCAGCACGGGACCGCAGGACAAGGATTAAAACTGATGTTTTACAGGGTCGATAATTTAGACAATTTGACATATTTGTAGGCAATTTGATAAATTTGTCTATGACGGAGATAGAACCTTCATACAGCTTCCCCGGAGCTGAATGCCTTACCATTTAAGCTACACCAACGGTATTTATCGCGGCAACTTTGCACTCCTGACATATGAATTACCTCTATAGTACGTCCTGTAATCTCCTGCGTAATTTTTTTCTCATTAATTGCAGACGATGTGTGGGACAAACATCGCACATCTTTCGAAGAATCCAACGATCAGTAGATCCATTGCCACAATCGGGTGCCCATGTGAAAACCCATATTTGTGGGGGACGAGATTGAAACCGCATCGCTCTGCTTCCGAGCAGAGGTGGAAACAGTTCACCGGTCAACGGGTCAAAGGGTCGACGATTTCTTGTGGGTCAAACGTGTCGGGTCAAGGTGTTCCTGACCCCCGATTTCGACCCGGTTTTATTTCAGTTTTATTTTTTAAAAGAGAAAAACAATATTTCAAAGAAAAATGCGTACTGTGGAATTTTGTGCTCCATGCTGGTGCCAGCGGAGTGAAAAATGATTTGTTATGCAAAAATATTGCCGTCTCTTTTTTAAAGAAAAGATTATTTCCACCGGCCGACGATGCCATATCTTAAAACGATACTTTCTTTGTGTTTGTTTTCATTACAATTCTCCGGAGCAAGATACAGTCAAACTCCTGTCGCCCACTTCTCTTGTGATTCATTCTCTCACACCCTGCATGTCACATTGTAAGACTGAGAGTTACTTTCACATCGCATCTTTTGCATTAAGCATTCAAAGGCTTTCGTTTAACGTGCTAACATCCCATTCCATTCCATGTCGAATCGGAATTAATGCCTTATTTGGAAATATGGATGATTTAATATTATTGAGATTGAAAAAGGCGTCGAGTCCAACAAATGCGTGTTTGTTGAAAACAAAAGGAGAAAGAGGGAATGCTGGAAGTTGTTTCGCAGCAACACCAACTTTCACATATTCTGAAACTTGATATGTTATAAAAACCAAAAACTGCGAAAACTGAAATTAAACGTAAAAGAAGTTCCTTAATTCAAATATTTTGATTTTAACATCATCAAAATTAAATGGAACAGCCTATTACTGCGGAGAAACGTTTTGACTCTCGTAGATGTGTTTGAAAACGTGTGTAAAACAGTTAGTTTATACTGTATGATGAAGGACGACAGCTTCAACACTTTCTGTTAGTGAGTAAATTATACGTTTCCGTAATACAATTATATGATTTCTATATAACCTAGGATACCCACAGCGAAGAGACGTTTTGAACGCACTGTGTATATATATATATGATTACGTATTACAATAATATATGATTATGAATAATTATTAATTGAGTTTCGAATTTATAGTTCAAAGCAGATTTTCCGGGTCAGGTCAGGGTCAAGTCCAATTATGTGATGTTCGGGTACAGGTTGGGCCCGTGTCCAAAGTTTTTGACCCGTTTCCAACCCTGCTTCTGATCCAAATACTTTACTAATTAAGCTACACCGACGGAATTTATCGCTGCAACTTTTCCATCTTATCTCTGTAGTACGTCCTAGATACCATTAACATGAATGACAAGATCTTTATTCCCAACTGTATGGTATAAAGATCTTATTATTCTCGTTAATAGATACTTATTAGGATATGGTATGCCGCATCCTGTATGGAAAGTAAAGTGGTTTGCATAATGTAGATTAAAGGTTGTGATTAATTGTTGTTGATTAGGTGAACAGTTGGTACCATTCGTTTCAAGTTCTGAAGCATAGTTCTTCTGAGGTTTCAATAACACACTTTATTCAGGGATGAATACACAGAGCAAGTGGTCTAAGCGATGGCTTCTGATCATTTGTTCCGCACGGGTCCGGGTTCGAATCCCGGTGAGGCATGGATGTTGTGTTTGTCTCACGGCCTTGGCCCTTTCCATTTCCTGGAACCAGTGGCCCTAAGTTAGGAACGGGCGACTGCTTACAGCCCATTGAGTTGCTCATGGTGGTCGTTCAATCCGCAATAAAAACAAAAGATACATATTATGAAACAGGATGATATATAGAACTCTGGTAACTAAACTCAGTTGTACTAGACCGCTGCCTGAAATGATACACAGATTTATTGGAATACTAACCGCAGTTCGTTCACAATAGTTAAACTACCCAGCCACAGCTGAGAGTTTACTACAGTTCACATGTTCCAATATCCATGGTGAACGACCCAAATCCGGTATAACTATCCGACAGACGAAAAATGCAGTGAATATTCCATATGTTTCCGTGTCTCCTAGAGTTTCTTCAAGTATCATACGTACATAACTAAGCTCTTCTTTGAGATTCAGAGGTTAGCTTCATAAAGAAATACAGACTACCAGGTAAGTTTCTAACTGATTATTTACTTCCTGTTGCCGTATCGAAATTCCCCATTTACAGCGATCTCGACACTCAACTCGAGCTTCACTGACATCCATCACACGGCGTACACAAGACTTTATATACTTCATACTCGTGATCTTTTTCTCGTGCAGACACTCCTGAATCTGATCCTCTTATGCCATTCTTGGCCTTCCTCTGCCTTTCCTTCCTGCCACTTGGGCTAAAACATGTTCTTAGTAAGCATCTCATCACTCATTCTTTCAACATGGCCAAACCACCGAAGAATATTAGTCTCCACCTTGCTAACAACATTTTGCTTCACATCACACAACTGCAACACATCTTCATTCTTTACACGATCAGAACGTGTCTTGTCGCACACCCCATGTAAGTAACGCATTTCCCCTACACATAAACGACTCCTACGTTTCTTCTGTAGTACCCAGGTTTCACAGCCATACATCAGAGTAGGAGCAAGTTCATTTTCAAACACAGCCATGCGGGACTCACTTGAGAACCCATCATTCTTGTGAAAACCTCCCAAAGCAACAATGACTTTCAATGAAAAATTTACTAGCCTACTAATTTCACCATCCAATTTGTTTTCTCTGTCAAATATGCTTCCTTAACACACAAATTCATTCACTTGATTAATCACTGTGCCATTTAGACTTACCTTGCAGTCAGTGCTAACCGTTCCTCTCTCAAAAACCACAACTTTAGTTTTTCCATTATTTATACTCTGTTTGAATTTCATGCAAGCTTCGTAGTACATCCGGGACAACATACTCTGCAACCTACTTTTGAGGTCAGGACTATGTCATCAGCATTCAGCAATCTGCACACACGAATATTGCCAAGACATAAACCAGTGTTGTTCACTTTGCCATCACGCATGCACGAAAACATAAATATATTAAACAGCCATGGTGAAATTCCACAATATTGTCTGACTCCTGCACCAATAGACACCATTTTGATAAAACACCATTTGTTCGTACACAAGCTCTACTGCCACCATACATGGCTTTTACACTATAAAAGCCATGTATGCTGGCAGTAGAGTTTGGTAACGTCATCTTTATTCAATACCTTCCACCAAAATATCCTATTTACTCGGTCGTAAGCTTTCTCTAAATTTATGAAGACAGCAAACAATTTCTTACCAACAGCCAGATGCATTTCAATCATCATGCGTAATGCAAAAATTTGCAATTATCGGGACGTAAAATATTTTATCTCGAGCAAATATTTCCTGCTAAATATTCTGCGTGGTAATAATTTAATTAAAATGCCATTGTTGAAATTATTTCACGTAGTTTTTGTATTCAATGCTGTAATGTTAATTCTTGAAATTTAAGTTAACATTTCTTTTTCCTTTTTTTTGTACCAGGCCAAAGATTTGCGCTGATGGAAGAAAAAACTGTTGTTGCTAACATTCTACGAAATTTCCAAGTGAAGTCTTTGGACCAGAGGGATACATTACTACCAGCCCCTGACTTAGTGCTACGAGCATCACGTCCCATGAGACTTCAATTTATTCCGAGAGATAATTACTTTTGATATTTGACGAATACTATTCGAAGCAATGTCAAAAGATTTTACTATTCGCCTCGTATTTCAATGTTTGTAAGAAATGATATGCACGATTTTTCCTTGTCATGCCTTGGGCATGTTTATTAAATTACTGCAGTTATTCAACTGTGCCTTACTGTTTAATCGAAGCAGTTTTTGTCTACAGTAGAACTTGGTTATAACATGATGCTTTGGATGTTTTACCATGTATAACGAAGTTAATTTCTCCGTCATATTTGTCCACGCCTGGGACCGAACCCGGGTCCCCTCATTTCGGAATAAGTCACTCTACCAATTGAGCTACGCGGACGTTCGTTCTGACTGCTATGTGCTTTTATGTTGGGTGCGTCCTGCTAGGCAGGTACGTCACACATGTTATGCCAAATTATGCTTTCTGAGGTTGACTTAGAAAACGAGACTATGGCGTGTTACTCCGCTGACGTATGAGGCAAAACGACAAATTTTAGCGATAAGCCTTACAGGTGTAGTTCAGCAGGGGGAATATCCTGACCAGAATAGGCAGACATGGGTTCGAATCTTTCCACAGGCAGCATAGAACTGGTTTGGTAAATGGCGCCCGAACACAAAATGAATCTCATGGTCGTAAGACTCAAAAATAAATGTGTGATGCGTCTTCCACATAACGTCTAGAATTAATAAGAAAAGTTCTTCTTCTACAGTGAGCTCCTTCAACCGTGGTTGATCGGCGGACACGAAACCTGGGATTTCGTGCCTTCCCTTTTCTCTGCGGGGGAGGGGCTGGATATATGCGACGTACTACTGCGGTACGTATGAGGCAGAACGACAAGCTGCAGCGATAAGCCTTTCTGGCGTAGTTCAGTCGGGAGAATGTCCCTTTCCGGCGCACAGGACGACGTGGCTCTGAAAGATGCCACCTGCAGAAAAGGCTAGTTCGCTGTAAGGCTTATCGCTGCAGCTTGCCGTTCTGGCAAAAAACGTGTCCATGTCATAAGAGAAATGAGTCGCCACCTATTATGATGTCAAAAGAAAACTAAGGCTTTTGATTGGTTGTCGCGTGTATCGGCAAATGAGAGATCCACGTACCTTGCTCCGTTTTCTGCGAATGTCGTCGCTAAAGGAGGGAACTCATATCTCGACTGTCATAGCATTATCCATTCTAGACGGGCTTGGAAAAACGCACATAGATGGGTTACAGATGCTTAAAATGAATATTGTTGCTTAGTATTCTATGAGCACCAGTATGAATCATGATGATGATAGAGTTTTGCCGCCCCGGTGGCGCAGTGGTCTAAGGCGCTGGCCTCTGATCACTCGTCCGTAAGGGGTCCGGGTTCGAATCCCGGTGAGGCATGGATGTTGTGTTTGTCTTACGGCACTGGCTCTCTCCCTTCCCTGGGACCAGTGACCCTAAATTAGGGACGGGCGACTGCTTATAGCCCATTGAGTTGCTCACGGTGGTCGTTAAACCTCCAATAAAAAAAAAAAATGATAGAGTTTTCATCACTGATATCGATAGGAAACGTGTTCCCCTGAAGAAATATTTCTTTACTAGTATATCAAAGGCAGAAAAAGAACATCATTATCTGCACAGAACCGCCGTACTTCTACCGTTTCCCATATGGCCATTTTTTCAGTTGATATTAGCACAGCCCTGCAGCAGGAATCGAACTAACATCTCCCAATTTCCGTTCGAGGAAACTTTCGTTACACCATTCAGGAGAGTAAAGTTTCAAGCAAATGTAGCTTAGGAATTAATAACGAGGAACTATACGCCAATTATGTAGAAAATATTAAAACTATGCTAGCAATCCGATTTATTGGCGTAGGTATATATACACCATTGGCCGCCCCGGTGGCGCAGTGGTCTAAGGCGCTAGCCTCTGATCATTCGTCCGTAAGGGGTCCGGGTTCGAATCCCAGTGAGGCATGGATGTTGTGTTTGTCTTACGGCACTGGCTCTCTCCCTTCCCTGGAACCAGTGACCCTAAATTAGGGACGGGCGACTGCTTATAGCCCATTGAGTTGCTCACGGTGGTCGTTAAACCTCCAATCAAAAAAAAAATATATATATATATATACACCATCGTTTCCGAGCTTTCGCACATCAACCAGGAGGCCTTTACAAGGAAGATAGGCGGAAACCGCAATCTGAATAATAGAAGGCTTTAACAATTTGAACGCGTTGATTTGGCTTCACAATAAATAAATATGACGTAATGTTCATCACGAGGCATCACGTTGGTTGTGCACGAGGTATTCTGGTAGGAAGAAAGCGTTAATTGAAGAATAGGCTCCAAATACGATAAAGTAAACACGGCCCTATCCAGAGAAGTCAAATTCAAGTCTGCCACTCATATGTTGGATGATATAAAGAAATTAGCTACTTACTCTACCCCTAAATGTCCAGCCATTCGCGAAACCTTGGAGATCATTGCCAACAGAGATACTTGCAATGACAGCGTTTCACTGGCGTTGCCACGAATTTGACGTCACTTCTTCAAGTAAAGCATTTCCTATCAGGATACCTGGTGCATAATCAACGTGATGCCTTGTGTCTTTAAATTAATATTTCGTCGTATCTCCTTATTTTTAAGACAAGTCTTCGTTTTAATTTGGTAAAGGGCCCTGTTATTCAGATTGCAGTTTCCGTCTATCTTCCTTTAAAAAGCCATCTGGTTGATGTGCGAAAGCTTGGAAACGCTTATTTATACTGTATATTTCTACGCCAATAAATCGGATTACTAGCATAGTTTTGCTATTTTCTAAATGCAGCTTAGGAATTTTAAAACTCTTATTGATTGGTAAAGACGCCAAACCACGACCGTTCAATAACTTGGATTTAAGAAAGTTCTCCTTTAGTGGACATCGAAAAAGAAAGCCTAGATGTGAGCTTAAATGATAGCCGAGTAGCTAATAGGTTTTAATTTAAAGACCAGTGGTTTTGTACCGCAAAAGCCTCAATCTACTGAGCAGTATTTTTCACAGTTTTCAAGAAAGTAAAGTGCTAATAAAATTGCGCCATTTTTTTCTTGCTTCTTGTATTCTGTTAAATGGAATATAGAGAATATGCAAATAAATTAACAACAAAACGCCGGTCAAGGTTGTGTTCTTCTACTTCAGTTTTTCCTTTTCACTGTGTCCGTCTGTCTGGCTTGAAGTTGGTTGTTCAGCAAATCGACGTGTGGCATTATTCTGTGGGAAAGAGTTAACCAAAAAACAAATTTTTTGTCCTCTCAATTGTGACGGAGTCCCTCTAGCTTCCTGAACGGTTTTAGAAGAAACAGCGTTTTCTAACTCAGCAAAGCATTCCAAAAGTGCTTCTTGATTTTCATAAACGGCATTAACAGTTCGCGATTTAACATTCCATCTTGTTGCCGGTCCACTAGGAATTCGTCGCGCAGCCACGGTTTCCAGTGCTAACACACGCTGAGGTGATCGTGCGAAGAAAGCTGGGAATGCTGACAGACTGCAAAAAAAAAAAAAAAAAAAAAAAAAAAAACACCCTAGCAGATTGATTTTGTGAGGCAGCTCGTTGTAGAATTATATTTAGCTGGTGAGCATAAGAGTGGATGCAGTGTGCAAGAGGAAAATGTTCCTTAATTTTTACTTGAACCCCATTTTGAGCACCACTCATCACAAAAGTTCCATCGTAAGTTTGCGCAATACTTTTATTTTCAAATCCCTTGCAGAAAATCTTTCTTAATTCTGCCAAAATGCACTGCGAAATTGAGTTTGCATTCTGACCACTGGGATTGAAAATCCCTAAAACCTCTCATGCACAGATTCATATTTTTCATACTTATAAACAACTGACATTTGTAAATGTTCTGAAATGTGATACTATTGGATAACTTGCGGAAACATCAGGAGAGGTGTTATTCGAAATGATTAAGTCATGTGTAAGGAGAGCAAAACTTCTTTTGGATGACTTTTTTTTTTTTTTTTTTGGATTGAAGGTTTAACGACCACCGTGAGCAATTCAATGGGCTATAAGCAGTCACCTGTCCCTAATTTAGGGTCACTGGTTCCTGGGAAGGGAGAGAGCCAGTGCCGTAAGACAAACACAACTTCCATTCCTCACCGGTATTCGAATCCGGACCCTTCTCAGACGAATGGTCATGCGCCAGCGCTTAGACCAATGCGCCAGCGCTTAGACCAATGCGCCACCGGTAAGGCTTGGATAACTTACCAGACGTATGTGGTGAAACCAATGGTTGTGTGCAAGCAGTACTAAATGTAGCCAGTTCTGTAAGCGTCACTGCACAGGATTATGAAAGCATCGACTGCAACGTTGCGACCGAGCCTTGCAATGTTGATCTTGACGAACGTATTGAGCGACATCAAGTTGATATAAAAACAGTAGCAGTAATTATGATGAAGTAGAGGAGATGGAAACAGAAACCACACCTTTAAACAAAAAAAAACGTCATCAAGCATTGCAAACAATCAGGAAATCTGAGATTTTGAGGGGACTCTGAACTATTTAAGTTAATGAGAAACGCTCCTACTCTCACTGAGCGACGTATTATAACTGTTACTTTGCAGAAATCAATGTTGAATTATTTAAAAAAGTTGAAGTTTATAATTTACAGTTGATTAAGGTGTGAAAACACGAGTGTCCGTGACGAAGGTTGAAACTGCGCCCCTATACTCTGGAGTAAGTTGCCCTCCCAACTAAGTTACACGGACGGAATGTATCGCTGCAGTTTGTCGTCTTGACACGTGCTTTTACCATCGTAGTACGTCATATCGTTTCTCTCTTAACTGTTTTTTCTTTTGAAGCGAAGAACGAAGTTTCATTAATTCTACACGATGTGTGGAACAAACATCACACATTTTTCCAAGAACCCAACGGACAGTACATTCATTTTTACGTTCGCACGCCAATGTGGAAAAACACAAATTTTTCCGTAAAGGGGTTCGAACCCTCGTGTCCTCGTACTGAAGTGAGTTTCTCTAACCGACTATGCTACCCCTACGAATGTATCGTTGCAGATTTGTCGTCTTGACACGTGCTTGATCTATGTAGTACGTCACATCATCTCCCATTTCATTTTCTTCTTCTCTTTTTTTTTTTGTAGCGAAAAAGGAACCCTTTTGTTAATTCCAGACTATGTGTGGAACGAACATCACACATTTTCCCAAGAACCCAAAGGCCGGTATATCACTTTTTACGTTCGGGCGCCAATGTGAAAACGTAAATCTGTCCATGACGGGGATAGAACCCGCGCACCCTCACTCCGGAGTAAGTTCCTCTCTCAACTAAGCAACACTGACGGAATGTATCGCAGCAGATTTGTCGTCTTGACACGTGCCTTACCTCTGTCGTACGTCAGAAAGGATGTACGAATAATGCATTCTCTCAATAATCACTTGGATTTTATCATAGAAAGGTTTAAATGTATCTTAGAAAGTAGCCTTCAAAGATTGAAACAGTAATTTGCATCTTAATACTTCTAAATCAGATGTCGAAGGTTTTACTTGGATTTTGACATTGCAATTAAAAGTTTAATGAAAGCCTGTAAACGGCTGCAATGGTGATTACTTGTAATTAAGTACGGCTGATTTTGTCAAAAGTTATGTAAATCATACTATTAGTACTTCTGGTTTTTCCTGAAACAAAAAGAGTCAAACAGAAATAATCCAATACATATTTCCATTTTTTTATTCAGGAAAATTTTGATAATCATGAGAAACACTGATGTGATAATCAGACAACATAAAAAATCGACAAAAGTAGAATAATATACACACAAGAAATGTACAGTACCCGGCTACAAAAATACGCAAATGTGAACTGGAGAGGCACACAAACAGGAACTTTGCAAATCGTATGCAATGTCACGAAATCCTTTCTGAAGATAAAACGTGATGCATATCCTATTGTTTCATGTTTGCTTATTATTTTTCTTGATCTCTCTTCTGGTTTACAAAATATGGAATTCCCATGTGAAATTCCATAGCGTTCATTCTTTCGCCCAGCAAATCCAATAAAAACTACTTTTTGAAAGAGCGGATGCGGGGAAGATGTTTTCTAATTTTCTCTATTTTCTTTGTTACACAACTTAGAATTCTTTTTTAATGTATCCCGGTAAGGGAACTGAAATGATTGCCACACTTCTACACTCATCGTCAAACACATACTTGCACCCAGAAGGACGTGTCGAATTGCGATGCTATGCGGGGGAAGATAAAGGTTACCAAGAACAATAAATGATTCAACATTGAGACTGATATGGGCAACATTTATTGAGCTACACGCCAATAAGTGGTGTCTCTCAGTATGGCGTGGGGCCGCCATGTTTGCTCACACAGGAAGCCAGACGTCTCGGCATGGAGTTGTACAGGTTCCTAATGGTGTCCTGCGATAAGCCTTCCTATGCTGCACGAATCTTCTCACGCAGTTCCTGCAGATTGTGCGGCAGGGGCGGAGTGTGGAGAGCGCGTCCAATATAATCCATACATTTTCAATCGGCAATAGGTCTGGCGATGCGGCTGGCCATGGCTGAGTGTCAGTGCCTTGAAGACAAGATCTTGAGACAGCACCAGAATGCGGACGAGCGTTGTCCTGTTGGAAAATCAAATCGCACCGCAGTGAGCCTTCAGAAAAGGTAGGGCCACTGGTTGCAGGACCTAACTAACGTAACGCTGTTCTGTCAAAGTGCCTGTAATGAAAACCAGCGAAGATCTGGCATTGAATCCTGTAATGAATACAAAAGGTTATCTGCCTTGTGTCATGGTGTGGGTGCAATTGCACTCCGCACCTTGACACCAGGCCTTCTGGACGTGTGACGCTCGACAACGTACAATTCATCTTGGCGCTGATCACGGTACGTGTACACAGGAATTCGTTGGTCGTCTCCTCCAAGGCAAAAGCGGGACTCGTCACTGATGATTACCCGGTTCCATTTTTTTTTTTTTGATTGGAGGTTTAACGACCACCGTGAGCAACTCAATGGGCTATAAGCAGTCGCCCGTCCCTAATTTAGGGTCACTGGTTCCAGGGAAGGGAGAGAGCCAGTGCCGTAAGACAAACACAACATCCATGCCTGACCGGGATTCGAACCCGGACCCCGTTCGGACGAATGATCAGAGGCCAGCGCCTTAGACCACTGCGTCACTGGGGCGGCGGTTCCGTTTGGAGTGGCTCCCTGACAGTCTGACACGACACCATTGCAGTCTTTGGCAACGATGCAATTGTGTTAAGGGTCTGCGTGCGTGTAGTCCTACGTCATGAAGTCGTAGGACTACACACACTCGCTGAATATTTTGGGACACTCAGCGGATCTTGGACCACCCGTTGATCCTCTCTCTCCGTTGTTCGTCTAGGTCTCTCAGTCCATTTCCTGTCGCTGTTGCGTGCCTTGGTCTATCCACTGCCGCCAACAGCGTACTATGGTGATATCCGCACGACCGGTATGGCGCGCAAAACGACGATAAAACCATCTCGCTTGCCAAAGCCTGACGACGCGGTCTTCCTCTCGAACTCAAAATTGCTTCAATTTTGAGAGTTCTGCTCAAATTGCTTTCGAACTGTTCTCGGAGGCATACTTCACTTGACAAGGATGCAACCAACACAATAGTACGAGTCAGAATGGCAAGCAAGCGCAACGGATTGACCTCATATAGCCGGTAGGGCACAGCGCTACGACCCCTCCTTGCTTGCGTCACATGCGCGGCCGCACGAGATACATTAATTATTTGCATATCTCACCATGTCAAACATACGGACCAAGTTTCCTTCCTGTCGGTTGCTTCCTTCTGGGTGCAACTATTTATTTTGAGGATGAGTATATATATACCTAAAAACAATTGACAGTATTATTTAAGAAAGAGATTCGGAAAGTGTTTAAAGATAAATTTGGCGGCAAAGATTTTCTAGCCGAGTAGAATTCTCTATTACATGTTAGACATAAATGTTTAATTCTGATATTGGTTCACTAACAGAAAAACGATAAAGTAAACTGTTAAAGTAAAGTTTAGGAATGTTCCATGGAAATCAAATTGCTTTTCATTCATTTTTAGGCAACCAGTCGTTCATTTGTAGAACTTTCACTAGGTGCCTTTGATGCAGTTTATTTGGTGGGCTTCATTAGCAGATCAATTGGCGAACCTCATTTGCAGAATTCCCGTAGTGAAAACTTGAGTTTCAGTGGACGGTCTGAGCGAAGCGTGAGATTAGGTGCTGGGAAAACTTGATCTCTCTGCTCCAAAGACTTCACATGGAAATTACGCAAAAGATTTGCTATGGCAGTTTTCAATTCCATCATGGCAAAGCGTTGACCTTGATAAGCAGAAGAAGAAAATTTCAGTAATATAGTTCATTATTTCGGTAAATGCATTTTAATTAATTAAATTACAATCAATTGTGAGATATATTTCTAATTTTACATCTTTCTTGAGTTACTGCGTTCTCATGCAAATTCGTTTAGGCAAACATTTTCTCACTTAACGACACATGATTTCTCTCGACGAGCTTTTCATATTTTCAATTCTGACAGTCGGTCGAAGTTTAGTCAAAGATAAGTAACAGTAACATGCACTGGAAAGCGAAGGAAGAACTTGAAGATATGCCGTGAGAGTGGTACGGCAGGTAATGTAGCAATTAGTATGTACATTTTGGATAAGAGATATAAGTATTGTACGATTTAAAGTTATTTAGATCCTATTTTATGACGTCGAGCTATAATTGTTAAAGGTGAGATGTTTTAAAATAACACTTTGAGGAGTTATTACCCTGCTGTCACGGGTGACATGCTACTGCTGTGCTATTTCTCATACTTAGACATATACACCGATGAGCCTTTGCATTATAACCACCTACCTAATAAGCTGTAGGACCCCCTTTAGCCCGCAAAACAAGGGCCACACGACGAGGCATCGATTCGATGAGGTGGCGGCGATACGTATCCTGGAGTATCTGGTACCATAATTTCAGCAGCAGGTCTTCCAGTTCCCATAAATTTCGAGGTGGTGGTGTATTAGCGCGGATCAGATTTTCCAAGTCGAACCACAAATGTTTGATTGGGTTCATGTCAGATAAATTTGGAGGCCAGGGATTAACAGAAAGTCACTAGCATGATCTTCGAGCCAATCCTTGACGATTCTGGCAGTGTGGCATGACGAATTATCCCGTTGGTAATGGCCGTCACCAGGAGGGACCATAACTGCCATGAGTGGGCGAACTTGGTCCGCAACGATGTTCCGATACCTGACAGTCGTCAGAGATTGGATTGTGCTATTGGGATAATGGGGCCAAAAATGTCCAAAGCAAATATCGCCCACAGCATAACACCGTTACCGCCGGCCAGTTTCCGTCCAACAGTGCATCCAGGTTCCATAGCCTCCGTTGGTAATCGGGGTGTCCACGTTCAGCTGTCTACGTGATGCACCAGGAATCTTGATTCACCAGACCATGCCAGTTTCTTCCAATCATTCACGGTCTAATCTCGATGATCTTGAGCTCATTTCGTGCATTGTTGGTGATGCCGTGCAGGGAGCATGGGGACACGTCTGGGTCTTCGGCTATGCAAGCCCATGTGTAAAAGGCTGCGATGAACTGTGTGCTGTGACACATTACCCTGATCACCGCTGATGTAACTACAAGTGATTTTTCGCATTGTGACCATGCGGTTGCTGTGAACAATGCGCGACAGTCTCCACTCTCCTCTGGAATCAATGACCTGATGACTACAAACGGCTGGACGACGGTTCGTCGTTTGTCCATCTGTTCGCCACTTTTGATATATACTCACTACAGCGGCACGTGAACAATCCACAAGCCGCGCCGTTCCTGAGATCGTCGTTCCGAGGCACCGTGCCATCAAAATGTGTCCTTTATCGCCGTGCCATCAAAATGTGTCCTTAATCGCCGTACCATCAAAATGTGTTCTTTATCGCCGTGCCATCAAAATTTGTCCTTTATCGCCGTGCCATCAAAATGTGTCCTTTATCGCCGTGCCATCAAAATGTGTCCTTTATCGCCGTGCCATCAAAATTTGTCCTTTATCGCCGTGCCATCAAAATGTGTCCTTTATCGCCGTGCCATCAAAATGTGTCCTTTATCGCCGTGATCAAAATGTGTTCTTTATCGCCGTGCCATCAAAATGTGTCCTTTATCGCCGTGCCATCAAAATGTGTCCTTTATCGCCGTGCCATCAAAATTTGTCCTTTATCGCCGTGCCATCAAAATTTGTCTTTTATCGCCGTGCCATCAAAATGTGTCCTTTATCGCCGTGCCATCAAAATGTGTTCTTTATCGCCGTGCCATCAAAATGTGTCCTTTATCGCCGTGCCATCAAAATTTGTCCTTTATCAAACTCCGATCAATCGGCTGATTTTCATAATCTAACTCCGAACACTCTTCTAACCGAAAGTCGGCCCTCCGGTTGTATATATACTGCTCTGTGAACTTTCACCTGCACCACCATTGGATCTCCAGGCGCGCTCATTTCTCTACGTTAGGGGTGGTCATATTGTAATGGTTCGTCGGTGTTAGTACAAGGATACTGATTGAACTAGTAGGTACCGAATTCTGTGATTCTTAAATTCTTAAAAGTATTCACTTCGAAGTATCTATTGACTATTGACTTTCAGGCTTTGACTTGTGCACTGACGAACGAATTAGAATATAAAGGATCTTTAAGTACAATGGTGTCCAAAATTAACGTGACAAATATAAATTCGTGAATGCGGTCAACACGAGTCGATTAATTGTAATGATTTTTTTAGTGACATCCGCCAGGTGAAACGCCAAGTCGACGTCAACAAGCAACATTGCGCAATCTCCTATGAAACATGCAAATTGCAACCGTACGCCATCCAGCTGACAGGCACGCTACATTAATAAACGCCCTTCTAAGAGAGGTGCGGAAATAGACTGCTTGTGGAAGAATGGTTCCGCACCATCGTTTCGAAATCTGTTCACATTGGGGAGCGGTCAAGCAGAGGGAGCAAGATGGCTAAATGTGCGAGACACGTGGTCTCAAATTTCTGGAGATAGTTCCAGGAAACCAGGAAATTAAGCAGAAGGCCGAGACTAGGGTGCCTACGATCCACAAAAAGTCAAGACGACTGGTATTTGTCTTTAACAGCTCGCAGCCGTGCTGAGTCGACACTCAGACAACTCCCTCAGGAGCTCTATCCTGCTACAGGAACCGCGATTTCAAAGCAAACACTTTACGAGTGACTCCATTAGAGAGCTCTCCCACTCGCCCCGTCGTACAGAAGGGTCAGTCTGAATTGGCCCTATATAAGAGCTTTGCATGAATCAAACCAGTTCTCGAAGGACGCATTACAGAGTACTTAAAGCATACTAAACTCAGTAAACGATTTTAATTCCTTGAAGTTTAACGGATCTATACAGGGTGTTTCAAAACGAATGGAACAAACTTTAAGGGTGATAGAACACACCGGAAAAACATTTTCCGTCAAAGAATACATGGTCGCAAGTTACGCGGTTAGACGCAAAAGGGCGCTTCCAGGCGCGTATAAAAGCGGTGGTTTTCGCATGCACCGTCATTAGCGACTTGGATTGGATCAGTATACGAATGAGGAGAAGTCGGACATGAATTTCATCTACGGTCTGGCCAACGGTAATTTCCCTGCACGCGTTGAGTTCGCACACTGGTTCCTGCAAAAGAATGCAGCGGATCTGGAGTTTTCGGCGCACGTGCTATTCACGGATGAAGCAGCGTTCACTCGTGAAGGTGTATTCAATGCCCACAATGTGCATGTATAGGCCAGCGATAATCCGCACGCAACACGGCAAAATTCCTACCAGCTACGTTTCTTAATAAATGTTTTTTTGGGGGGAGGGATCGGTTACGACTGTAGGGTAAACGGAAAGCCCCCTCCAGCGCCTAACCGCATAACTTTCGACAATGCATTCTATGACGAAAAGTACTTGTTTCGGTGTCTACTATCAACCCTTAAAGCTTGTTCGATCAGTTTTGAAATACCCTGTATACAAGTAGAAGATAGGAGCAACAATGAGATCATCACTTTCAAGGGTGTTGCATGAAGCAATCCTTAGACCTACGGAGAATAAAAAATTTTAGCATGTTTTCTCTAAAACCGTTAATATCGTTAAGATATATTGATAATATCTTTTTTATCTGGCCCCATGGAAAACAAAAGCTGGACTTGTTTTCGCCAAACTAAACAGTATTAATATTTCCATAAAATTTGAAATGGAACTCGAGGAGAACGGATCTTTGCCATTCTTGGACGTTTAGGAATAACTTTACGGCATTCTGAAAGTTCGACTTACTTTGCCTTGAGAAGTTAAAAATCCAGACTTTTCGTAATTCCACGTTTTGTTTTTCGTCTGGGTGTGTAACAAGCACCGTGAGCAAGTCAATGGATCCGGTCCCAAATTTACGACCACTGCTTCCAGGCAAAGGAGAGAGTTGGTGCGGTAAAATTAAACACACATAACATCCATGCTTCAATGGGATTTAAATCTGTGCCCATGTCGGACGAATGATCAGAAGACAACTGCGCCACCTGGGCCGGTAAATATTCCACAACTGCGCCACCGGGGCGGTCAATATTCCACGTTGCTGGGTAACTCAAGAAAAGTTATTCCTCTGTAACTGGGAATTTTTCTATACCACAGTTATGACTGTGCGGAACTGGGATAACATTTTTATGGCCACTGCTGGCTGATTGGCGGACACGATTCGGCAAGCCATCACTTTCATCACGTGATTTCAGGTTGCCACTTATGGGAAACTGGCGAACCACATTAGGTTAGCCTTTATTTATGGCATATGTTGGCAGGACCGTTTAAGGGACGCATGTGGTAGCCACTGCCTGTGATAGATAACTGATGACTCTCTTCTGGTATAAGACAACTGATGGGGGTACGAACTGTTGGCCCAGTGCTGGCCAATGTGATGGCCGCCGAAGCATTTTATTGACTTCTGAGCAGCGGCAACATACTACTGGTCCACTGCTGCAACTGCTGGTTGCCAGTGCTGGTTTGAATGCTGGCCCAACAAGAGTGTTTGTGCATTGCAATTCACATTCTTATCATAAAATAAGCATTGCAATTCACATTCTTATCATAAAATAAGTGTGGGAAAATTTAACTGAAACATGTCAAAACCAGTCACAAGAAAAGGAATCTAGATCAAACACTAGCTACACGGAATACTTCCCGAATGGTTACCGCCAAAAAATCCGTATTTTTTGCTCGGTTACTGACGTCAATTAGTGATACCGTTAGGCAACATCCTGGCTAGACTGCGGAAAAGTGGAACTGCTCAGTTAACAGTCCATACCAATTACGTGGGTCCCGATTATAGCATCAATTTCCTAGGATACGGAACTAATGATCTTCATTAATTTACTGGAACTAAGTGCTACTACTTCCAACGATCTGGTCATTGTATCCTATTAAAACCTTTCTGTGAGGAATTGAAGCTCAAAAGGTGAGGAAAATTGGTAAAATATGGAACCTTCCATCACGATAATGCACCAGTGCGGACAGCCTTTGTGACTCAGGCAGCACTGCGTGATGTAGGGTCAGGCTATAAGGTCTCATGCACCTTATTCCCTGGATTTGGGTAAATCGGATTATTTTTTATTTCCAAATCTCAAAATTTATACAATGAGGATGCTGTGATGAATGCATTACAAAAATGGTTTAAGTCACAAGATTTTCAGAATTTCATGTGAAATAGTTACAAAGGCTAATAAATCGTGTCAAAAGGTCCGATGACTTAAGGGGTGACTATGTTGAAAAATAGCCAGTGAGTCGTGCCGAAACGTGTGTTGACTTAAAGGGAACTACATTGAAAACTAACCACTGGATCGTACGTAAATGGTGCTGACTTAACGAGGAACAATTTTGGAAAATAGTAAGTGACAAAAGTATGTTTGCTTAAGGAGGGACTAAGTTGAAAAATAAATGGATTGTTATAACATTTCTACATTCTTTATATCAGAAGCTTGAAAAATTTCATCACCACCGTTATAAATCTAAAATCTCTTATGACAATCCTACCTTTAAGTCTATATTCGCAAATAATGTCTCGTGAAAAACGAACATTGCGAGTCGCATACTATTGATCATATCTTTTTATATGGGCTGCATTTGAATTAAAATGCATTTTACTCTAGAAAGAAAGTAAAATAGAAAACCTAACTCTTCTTCTTTATTCAGATGGCTTAAGACAGAAAGGTTTTTCTAAATCATTCTCTTCAGATATTAAACTTACGAAAACCACTGTACTCCGCATAGCAAATTTTAGGGAGAGCATTTTCGAAAAGTGTGCTGTATTTCTCACAGCTTAGGTGGTCCCTTCGCCATATTGCAGTGAATGCTGACCATGATTTATGTACAGCAATGTTACTAATACTTTCAAGAATGATTAAAAAATTCGCACAATTTGAGGATTCAAAAATAATCTCCAGAAATATTCCATGTTACAAGCTGACGCTATAGAAGATTATTAGCGAAAATCGCAAAGTTATAGGCTGTTTTCGCATTTTCAAAACTGTTATGTTAGCTGTGGCTATGTCTAAACGGCGGAATATGAAACTATTTCTATAAAGCCTGAAAACACAGTAAAAATATTGGATAAGCCGTTTAGTTTTGGTGCATAATGTCGAAATATGAGTGCAATTCATATGCCTATGCAGTTTTCGTTAAAGAAATACATGTAAAAATTCGGAATGATTTTAGATACTTATTTCTTAAAGATTATTTAACCCGGAAAACATGAAAAAATTTCGGCCTGTAGTTGAAATTAAATGACAACTGCCGTCTTAGCACGATCTTGAAGGACAACATATTTTATATAAAACATTAGTTAAAATCATATACAGATTAAAAACACACAAAACGTTTCAGGTCCGCACCGGATCCTTCCTCAGATGTGATTAGTAGCATGTGAATGGCGTGGTTAAACACACTAGGGTATTAATATGACGTGTGTATGCGGTGTATAGACATGCGCATATAGGTGATGATATTATAATGAGGTATACCACGTCATTATAATATCATCACTATATGCGAATGTCTATACTAGGCATTCATACGTCATATCCATACCCTAAGTGTATTTAACCACATCATTCACATGCTACTAAGCACATCTGAGAAAGGGTCCGGTGTGGACCTCAAACGTCTTGTGTGTTTTTAATCTGTATATGATTTTAACTAAAGTTGTATATTAAATATTTTATCCTTCAAAATCGTGCTAAGACGGCGGTTGCCATTTAATTGCAACCTGGAAAAGTTAAGAAACAGTCATTTGAAAGCTCAGTTTATTATCTTTCCAGGTAAACCACTGAGGATTTGTCATAAACATCAAGGATGTAACATTACTTTCACAGAAGAAATGAAAAGAGCATCCGGGAGAACACCAAAGGAGGTTGCCGAGTTCCACACATTCTCTTTGTCTTTTATCAAAAAAAACAACAACAAAAAAACAACAACACACAAACAAAGAAGAGCAAGGTTGACAACACAGCATGACTGTCACTACGATAACATCAGGACCGCCGAGTTTGTCACAAAGGGGCAAGGAGCGTGGATAACTACCCCAGGATATCTATGGACGCATTATCCAAGGATTTGGGTGTAAATAATGGTACCATCGACCGCACCATCCACGAGTTTCTCCGCTACAGCGCCTACGTTTGTGAGAGGGGTCAGTGAGTTCATGGACCAGGCCACGCAGGAAAGCCGTCTGACGAAGGGAAAGGAACTGTTCGACAAAGTCAAGCACTCCGAGAAGAACAGCATGTGGAGATCCATCTAAGACAAGAAGAATTTTGACCAGAACCAGAAGGTCAATGGGAAGAAACGACAGGTGGTTTGGAAAGAAAGCTAATGTCGTGCCCAGGGTCATGCATACAAAATTTCTGGCCACCGCCATGGTCCTCGGTGTCATATTCAGCGAGGGACACGTCATGCCTCCTCACTTCTTTGAGAAGGGTTTAAGGGTTAACGCAGACGATTATATTAAAATGCCGAGTAGTATGTCCCTGGATGGACGCCATTGCTGACGTGAGGCCTTACAATTTTCAATAGGACTATGCCCGATCCCACAACAAAACGACTCAGAAATGGCTTGAAATGAACGTGCGCCATCACTGGTCTTCAGATGCTTGGCCCATCAGCTCCCTTGGATTAGTATATGTGGGTCATACTTGAAAGAGGGACAAACAAGCATCCTCATAACAGCCTTTATCCCGTCAGGCATGTCACTCCCGATTTCATGATCCATGTGAATAAGGCTCAGGTTGCCGATTCCGCACAAGTATCAAGACAGCCATCACCGCAAACGGCAGGTTCATTGAATAATTACGAAGTGTGTTTCTGCATCAACTATACAAGATTTTGCTTCGAAAACATATATTCATGTTTCAATTAATCGTTTTACTGTATACATAAAATTGAAACATTTACCGTGATAACCCCGTAGTATACACTTATTCATCTCCGTATTGAACTTACCTGCGCAGGGACAAGGAAAAGTGTAAATTCCACTGACTAATTTCCATGCCTATTCATAATGTCTCTACTGTGATATCCAGCTTTTGAAATGTTTAATAATAAGGATTTTAGTTAATGAGATTTGTGCACTTAAATAATATAACTATACTAGTGATCCGAAATTTCTTGGCGTAGAACAGAAATAAAAGTTTCCAAGCTTTCGCACATTAACCAAATGGCTTTCTCAAGGAAGGTAGACAGCTAACCGCAAACTGAATAATAGAACGGTTTCAACAATTCGAACGTGGTGATTTGACGTGACAATAACGAATAGATGCGAACGTAATCAGGTATGCAAAGACACGAGGCAATATGCTCGTTTAGCACGCGGAATCATGGAAAGAAAACCGAGAGGCAATCACTATTTGAAGAACTGGCTCCAAACCTGTGGCAACTCCAGTGAGACGCTATTATTGCACGACTCGCTGTTGGTTATGATCTCCAAAGTTTCGCGAATGGCAGTAGATTTGGGGGGGCGAGTAGGAAGCTAATTTCTTTACATCATCCTACATAGGAGCAGCGTACTTGAACGTGGCTTCTCTGGATAGAGCCGTGGTTACTTTGCCGTTCTTTATGTCCCTTTTATGTTCATTAACCCTAATTTTAAATGAACGTTGAGTCATTCCCATGTAGTATCGCGCGGATCCGTCCGAATATAGTAGAGGAATGTCACAAACACCTGCTTCATTAGAAGGTGGGATCTTGTAATGTTACCCTTAAGCATGGTA
Organism: Macrothele yani; assembly: GCA_039090855.1. NCBI lineage: Eukaryota > Metazoa > Arthropoda > Arachnida > Araneae > Macrothelidae > Macrothele > Macrothele yani. Next base: position 17,072,536 of record CM077026.1, on the reverse strand, counting down.
TATAAAGATGTCGGAGATCTGATGCCAATGTTCGGGACGTATCCTGCCTCAGTGGCCAGCTCGATACGTTTCGCAATTCGCATTGCCTAGAAGGAACATCTGAGGAGACTGCAAATGCTCTTCGGAATCGAGAACGTAATAAAGCTGTCTTGTAGTCAGCGGGGCAGAATGAGTTGCGGAGCATCAGGTTAGGTACGGATGTGAGTTGGTCCGGATGTGGTTTATTCATCAGTGGTACTAATCTTTCGAAGCCGCATCCACGCTACCTGGGATCAATTCCCTATATTCCAAATTATTCTTATCAGCTCAAAAACGCGCTCAAGAAGATGAACCTCGGTGTTGGCATCAGATCTCCGACATCTTTATATACCATGCTTAAGGGAAACACTGAGAAGTCCACACCTTCCAATGAAGCAGGTGTTTATGCCATTCCTCTACTATAACAGGACGGATCCGCGCGATACTACATTGGAATGACTAAACGGTCATTTAGAATTAGAGTTAACGTACATAAAAGGGGACATAAAGAACGGCAGAGTAACCACGGCTTCATCCAGAGAAGTCAAGTTCAAGTCCGCTGCTCCAATGTGGGATGACGTAGAGAAATTAGCTTCCTACTCCACATAAAAATCTACTGTCATTCGCAAAATTTGGAGATCATAATCAACAGCGAGTCGTGCAATGATAGCATCTCACTGGAGTTACCACAGGTTTGGAACCAGTTCTACAAATAGTGATTGCCTCTTGGTTTTCCTTTCGTGATTACGCTTGCTAAACGAGCATAACGTGTCGTATCTTTGAATACCTGATTACGTTCGCATCTATTCGTAATTGTGAAGTCAAGTCACCACATTCGACTTGTTGAACCGCTCTATTATTCAATTTGCAGTTAGCTGTCTATCTTCTATAAGAAAGTCATCTGGTTGATGTGCGAAAGCTTGGAAACTTTTATTTCTATTCTACGCCAAGAAATTTCGGATCACTAGTATAGTTATACCTTTTAAGTACAGTTGGTGTATTGTTCCTTGTTATTAATTAGAGGTTTGTGCAGTTCTACGTTTATTAGATTACAGGACAAAAAGGTATTGAAGCGGCCAATGGAATTAAGATGTTGGAAACATGTGTGTAAAGATCGTGCTGTGTAACATATTTCAGGCTGCTGCGTCATAATTGTGGTTGCTGCCACTAAAACCAGTACAAACAGCATCAATCCTGGTGACATCTATCAAATGATAACAAAACAAGATAGATGTTATTACCCCACCAGTAACATATTCTCCATCTACGCACTTCTCATCCCACTCACTGCTTTCACTGGAATCACCAACTTAAATGTGTGAACTCCCACAAAGCAGATGAGCACAATCGATTGAGTTAGATATACTGGCGGGCAAAAATTAAGGAAGAGACGGTTTTTCGAATGTAACTTCGTGCAGAAGTACTCCACATCGACTCAAATCATACCATGAGATCCCCAAGATGTAAGAATATGTGACCAGTGAGCAAAACTGTCCGAATAAGGAATCCAAATGATACAAAGGCACTTTATTGAAAAGGTAGCTTCAAGCACAACTGGACAGAAGACAGAAACATCCATGTGACTGGCGGCTACCAAGAAAAATCCAGTCTTTAGTAGGGGATATGATCACCCCTGACTACTTTGCAGGATTTACAACGTCTGTCCATGCTGAGGACGAGGTTGTCAAGGAGCTGTTGAGGCATCGCGGCCCATTCCTCTTGTAGCGCCAATCGCAGCTGCAGAATCGTTGCTGGTGGCTAGTGACGTGCTGCCAAACATCTCCCGAGAAGCTCCCACACGTGTTCGATTGGATTTAAGTCCTTAGAACTTGCGGACCAATCCATGCGTTAAATATCTTCACTCTCCAAAAGCTCTGCGACAGCCACTGTACGATGAGGTGTAGCGTTGTCGTCCATGAAGAAGAACTCAGGACACACAGCCCCTCTAAACAGACGCACGTGAGGTAGGAGAACCTCGGTACAATAGCGGACATCAGTGACTAACACTCCTTGGAAGATGTGGAGGTAAGTACGGTTACCAAACATGATACCGCCCCAAACGAGAACTCCGCCACCTCTAAACCGGTCCCTTTCGATGATGTTGGAGGTCTGATTGCGTGTTCCCTGCTTTCTACAGATGTGTATACGTCCAGAATCGCTCGTCAGACTAAATCGGCTCTCATCCGTAAAGAGAACTCGACCCCATTGCTGATGTGTCCAGTTCTTGTGTTCCTGGCACCACAGAAACCGCCTTCTTCGATGAGCAGGCGTTAATGGCACACACTGTACTGGTCGTCGTGCAAATAGACCACCTTTATGCAGCTTCCTGGCCTTGGTAGAACGCGATAACGGACGCCCAGTTGTCTGTTGCATGTGCCTTGCGATTTCTCCCGCTGTCTGCCGTCTGTCTCTTCTCGCCTGTAGGACAATACACCGGTTGTCCGCCGTCGTGATTGCTCGTGGACGACCACTGCTAAACTCTCGGACAGCTGCTCCTGTCGTTTGAAATGCTTTCCAAGCTCGTGAAACGACGCTGTGAGCGATCCCGAATTCCTCGTCGGCCACACTAGTCACACTTCGATCTTCTTCCAACTTCCCAATGACGCGACCTCGGGTAAAGTCATCCAGATGTCATTTACTGGCTTACCTGTTGGCTATATCACACGGTGGCAGCAACTCGACGTCGTTCAAACCGATGTACATCGTGAAATAGCTTTCACCGAATTGCTGAGCGTACACCGCCCGTGTGTTTTATATCTTTCCGACACTCCCCCCCCCCGTCATGCTGCATATATGCGCATGCCCTACCGCACCGGACCCAAGTCTATCTCCTGAGTGGTCTTTCGGTCCGTTCTGCCTGCTCGTTCCGCTGTTATGCTAATTTCTCCACTTCGTCCTGAATTTTTGCACACCAGTGTATTATACATTAGTCACTGAACCAGTTTCTCCGATTTCTGTTTCTTCATTTGTGGTACGTTGTGACTAAAACAATGAGCGCAATAATTGCATATTTTCACTTGCTGTTTTATTTTGGCACTACCCAGAATCCGTTAAAGACAACAGGTTTAAAGCAGAACACATAAAATCAATTCAATAGAGGTTTAATAATTGGCAAATGTGTGCAGCTCTTTTACGCTTTCCAACCGTAGGTTGAAGAAGCTTATATGCTCCAGCTTTGTCTGTCTGCCCGTCCGCACGATTACTCGCGCAAAAATGGTTCGTATTCAATGAAATTTCAATTTTAGTATGTAGTAGGAGACCATCTGGAGGCGAACCCTGTTGAAACTGGGCGAAATGAGGTCAAAGGTCCGGACGTAAGAGCGGGATCCATTCCATTGGCCTTATACGTCATAGCTTACCTAAAAAAGCTTCGATTGCGACAAAATTTTATCATGGGGTTCCGGAAGTATACAGAAACAATTCAGTTTAATATCATCGAAATGTGATCAAAGGTTAGGGTACAGGAGCCAGTTTATTCCACAGCCATTATCCTAATAACTTGACTAAACATGCTTCTGTCATATTGCAACAGAACTTTAGTATGTTATTCCGGAGGTATACTGAACCAAGTCTGTAGAATACCATCGAAATGGGATCAAAGGTCCGTACACAGGAGCGAGATTTATTCTACAGCCATTATCCTTATAACTTGAGTATTGATTTCTGGTATGTTGGAAAGCGTATAATAATCAATGCATTGCATGATTTTACTAAATTGTTTTGTATAATGTACGCTAGCACCACTAGCGTCAACTGAGATATTTATGACGTCACGCGTAGCTTTTCTTGGTTTCGAGCAGGTGTTTAGTGACTGTAAAGATGAATTCATGCCAAGGTGGGACGCAACCTTTCGTTTCATATTGTTATTAGAAGTGGTTATAATTAAGTTAAATAAATCAATGTATTCCCAAAGAATAAATACACACTTAAATAAGCAAATATGCGAGACATGACTTAGCTTTGTGTCAGATCGCTTTTAAATATTTAATTCTATAGGGATTTGGTGAGATATATTTCCAAAATAACGTTATTTTAAAAACGGGTTGACTTTAATCTGCATATTTATTGATCCCTACAACCCCATGTGTGCTGCCACAAAAGAATTGTAAGCAACCCCCGTGGCGCAGTGGGGTAAGAGATCGCTCATGACAATCCGCCCGAGATTGGTCCGGGTTCAAATTCATTGTGAGTCATGGATATTGCATTTGTTTAACCGCTCTAAGTCAAAAACGGGCGACTGATTATAACACATCGAATGGCCCACGGTGGTTGTTAAACACACAAACGAAGAAACAAAAAGAAGACGTGAATATGTCGTAAGAAGTAAAAGAAAATATGTCGTAAAAACTAAAAGGAAATATGCCGTAAAAACTAAAAGGAAATATGTCGTATAGTTATTTATAAACACATGCATTTGTTCCTTGAAGGTCGTTCATAATAGACAAAATGAAACATATTCATGAAGTAACGTTTTCCTGTTTCTTAGGTGTTCAAAAGACTTTGACTGTTTGAGGTAATGCAACTGTGACTTCATGTCAGAATGCTTTGGATGAAATGTCGTCTCGGCAGCAACTGCGAAAAACCGGTTTCTGTTGACAAGGGGACAAAGAGCATTTGCGTGCGGAATTACAATAGAATTTACGTATGAGAATCACAATGATTTTCCGAAGGCGGTCAAAATTAATTTACGGGTAATTTGCTTGAAAGGAGTGAATACTTTAAAGTGCACATATCGGCAATTCTTCTGTCCGCATTCTGTACGTATCCACTTAAGTAAATAATATGTACAACTATACTAGTGATCCGAAATCTCTTGACGTAGAATAGAAATAGAAGATTCCACCCTTTCGCACATCAACCAGATGGTTTGTACAAGAATGATAGACAGCTCTCTGCAAACTGGATATAAGAACGATTCAACAATTTGAACGTGGGGACTTGACTTTACAATAACGAATAGATGCGAACGAAATCAGGTATTCAAAGATACGAATCGGTATGCTCGTTTAGCACGTGGAATCATGGAAGGAAAACCAAGAGGCAGTAACTATTTGAAGAACTGGTTCCAAAATCATGGCTACTCCCGTGAGACGCTATCATTGCACGACTCGTTGTTGGTTATGATATCTAAAGTTTCGCGAATGGCAGTAGATTTTTGGGTGGAGTAGGAAGCTAATTTTTGTACGTCATCCCACATAGGAGCATTCTCACTGGACTTACCACGAGTTTGGAACCAGTTCTTCAAATAGTGATTGCCTCTTGGTTTTTCTTCCATGATTCCGCGTGCTAAACGAGCATAACGCTTCGTGTCTTTGAATACCTGATTACGTTCGCAGCTATTCGTTATTGTCAAGTCAAGTTACCACATTCAAATTGTTGAACCGTTCTATTAATCAGTTTGCAGTTAGCTGTCTACCTTCCTTGAGAAAGCCATCTGGTTGATATGCGAAATCTTGGAAACTTGTATTTCTAATCCACGCCAAGAGATTTCGGATCACTACTATAGTTACACTGTTTAAGTACAGTTGGTGTATTGTTCCTTGTTATTGATTAATATGACTGCAGTTCCTATGGTTTTGGTCGATGTTTGAACGTATCTTATTTTGTTTTAGTACTATCTATGAGACTCAAATGAGTAATTGGTTTTTATTGTGTTTCATAAGAAGAGATTTTACCTATGCAATTTCTGGGTCCAGCAGAGAAGGGTATATAGGCAAAGGGACTCCTATTGGAGCAATTCTCAGGAAGAAATCTGTCAGGATCGAATTTCTCAGGATTAGGGAAAGCCTCAGGATTTCTGTGGAACACATAGTTGCTAATAGCTACGGTAACACCTTTCTGTATTTCGTAACCACCTGCAAATAGAGTCATTGAGTTAGCACTATTGTGAGAATATTGCTAAATTAAAAATCACACACACACACGCACACACTATTGTTTTCATAAATTTATAACAAGTAAAGTAATCCAGAAAGCAATGGGCTTGCACTAAATAAAACAATAAACATAACTATTGAGAATTATGACTCTTAGGGGGTTAAAAAAAGGGAATCACAGATGATTTTCTCATTAGCTATAATGAAAATATTTCTTCTCATGGCTATCATACAATTCTAGTGATCCTTCTTTTAATTGTAGCTACAAATTCCAGCTGGTTTCTGTTTCACTTTGGTCCCTTGCAGTCTGTTTATACGAGTTCCTGAAAATCAAGTGAATTTTTGGAGAAACGGAGCAGCTTGTTTAGTACCAAAAATTCGAATTTGTTAGCCGTAAATTTCTGAATATAATAGTATTTCAGGACGAAATGTTGTGAACGAATCGAAAACCTATTTTCTGCTGCGATAGCAACATCCGTCTACCTTGAAGATGAAATATGAAAATTCATTCCTTGTTAAGATGTTTAAAAATTTAGATCTAAATACGAAAAATTTATATTCCAGGGAACATAAGCCTCATGTTAGATGGACATCTAGTACTGCGTTCGAGAATTTATACAAATTTCAATGGAACATAATCACTACCTTGATGACTGTTGAAGAAAACAACAGATGCTTTAAAACAAGTGCTGCACTTCACGAAACGCTTCACGATCACAAGAGAAAAATCAAATGAAATAATTGTGACGCTTTAAAATTAACATTACAGTGTCATTACTTCCACATTGATGGGGTGTAAAATAACTGCTTGTTTAAAAATATAGGTAATTAAAAAAGGATTATATCTCCTTCTCCGAATGAACTGGCATCTGCTTTTGAAAATGCAAGATTTCAAGTTCTTCAGTTTCATCGGAAATGCCAATTTGAGTCAGTTCCGAAGCGCGTCTGTTTTCGCCGCTTGCTTTAATTTCTCTCACTTTGCTAATAAAATAAACATAATTTCTCTCACTTCGCTAATAGCTGGTAGGATTGCAGACATTTGCCAGTTGGATACAGAACGATTAGGGTTTATAACGAGATATTTCACTCCATCTATAAGCATTTCTACTTTACTTCAACGCGGGTAATCCCGTTACGGCAAACCGTTCCAGATAACGTTGTAGGACTTTAAAAGCAATATCTTGATTTTCTCCCATCAGTTACTTTGCATAGGTCAATACTTTGCAGCGATGTTGAACACATTTCGGGCTGGAAATGCCTATTTATGTCATTGATATCAGTTCATGCTTGCATTTTCAAGCTGAATCCACATGTCTACTAATTTCACCATTTAATCTGTTTTTTGTATCAAATTTATTTCTTAAAAACACAATTTTTCTCACCTTTTCTAAATCTGTACTTTTCAGACTGAGTGTGAGAGTATTCTAAATGGTTCAGAGTTTTACCAAAGCAAAGGAAGTTAAGTAGGCAACTATTACTTTTAGGGTTTCCAGCCAAATGTGTTTTAACTACAGCTATATTGGCCCTCGGGGCTATACGTCGCGAATTAGAAGCAGAAGTGAGTGTCTACACTGGAGGTGTCAAAAGACCTGATCCAGCTCGTAAAGCCGAAGCAGGCCGGACCGGGAACATTTTGTCATCAGTTAAAGTACGTCGAAAATGTCATTTTTGGCCAAATTTCACATTTTGTAAAAATGCTTTCATTTTAAAGTCCCATTCTTTAGGATTCCAAAACTGCCTTTGTTTCTTGTCTACGATGAACAGATACAGAGTTATAGCAATCGGAATATCTAAACTCAGGTGTCAAACGAACGGAAAGGGACATTTGAAACGCGTTTTTTGCAGGATGAGATTTTCGTTCCGAATTTTTTACGGAAAACCTGATAACTGCAAAAGATATGAAAATAAATTGATGAAACTTGGTATAGATCCTTCTTATAATGCTGTGCATACAATGAACTAAAGGTTTTGCTGTTTGTCAGTTCAAAGTTAGGTTGTAGCTATTTACATTCAACGTAGTGAATAAATATATCGAACATTCCCACTAATGCCTGTAGGAATAAGGGTACCTTAGCAGTGTTTAAGAACATCACTTACATTTTAGTTCACTGCATAGATAACAGTCATGTGCATATACTGATGCAGAAAATGCCATCATATATCTGTAACTTTTTTACTTAGAGCGTTTACTGTAAACGACATATTTTCTTAAACACTTTCACAAATTTCCCAATTTCTTGAAAATATATGTTGATATCTATTTTTTTCAACGTTTAGCCTATGTGGTTTTCGGTGTTAGCCTTCCTGAGGAAAAATATACCCATTCTTCATTATTTCGAAAAAAGTGCCCCCAACGTAGCAGGATACCTTAAGTGGAAACCTTCAGGCCAAGTCTTGGCCGGAACTGTACTGGAAGGTATCTCATTTTGTTCCTGTATTAAAGGAAACTTTCAGTCTCATAAAACGAAGATTGACTCGTTAATCCTCTGATCGCTTTGGTGGGGGGGATTGAACGCTCTCTCTCATGTCTAAAACGGTTTGTACGAGAAAGACTCGTTCTCTCCTTACTGTTCCGAAAGCGATTTAACCAAAACAGGCGCGACTGCCCTTTCCTACTGCGTAAAACGATTTGCACGCGTTGAACACGTTCGTTATTTTTCTGGGGATTAATGTCTTGAACGCGCCCAGTGTGTTCCTAACCCAGGGGCAGCGATATTTAGGGTACTTTGTAATCTGTAATCACTATTTTGTGCTCAAAAGGTTGCTTTCCCAGTCGAATTAATTTACATTCTTTTAAATAAAAGTTGTTTACGCTTTCCAACCGTAGGTTGAAGAAGCATATATGCTCCAGCTTTGTCCGTCTGCCCGTTCGCACGACAACTGGTGTAAAAAAAGTTCAATTTCGATGAAATTTTAGTATGTGGTAGGGAACCACCTGGGAACAATCCTAATGAAAATGGACGAAATGGGGTCAACGGTCAGGACATAGGAGCGGGATCCATTCCATTGCCCTTATGCGTCATAACGTGCGTGAAAACTGTTCGATTTCGAAGAAAGTTAAGTACGTGGTAAGGGACAACCTGGGGATTAACCCTTTTGAAAATGGGCGAAATGGCATCAAAGGTCGGGACATAGGAGCGAGATTTATTCTACAGCCATTATCCTCATAACTTGAGTAATGATTTCTGGTATGTTGGACAGCGTATCATAATCAATGCATTGCATGATTTTACTAGCTTTTTCTTGTATACGTGTGGATTTGTAGTACATACTTTTTGTGTCTAGAGAACCCCTTTTTTACTCGTTAACTCAGTATTGCCTCAGTATAGAAAAATCACCATTCAGTTTTCCCTGACCGATGTAGCCTGTGTATGAGTAACACAGCTTCGAAAGCTGGAGTTTACATTCTCACAATTTTTTTGTTTTCGTTTTGAAGAAATTTATCACAGGTTGCCATGTAATGAACACATTCGATTATGAAAGTGAGCTATTTACACATCCGCTGTCACTGCAATCCATAGGCATAATGCGAATGTGATCTTTATATGATATACCATAGTTATTCCCAACAAGCGTGACAAACGATTGTAAAGTATGTAATGTTTTTCGTGTAAAATGTCACTACTTAAAACATTACTATCCTATTATCTGTCAGTCAAACTCGTAGCAATGTAACACCTAAGTCTTAAGCATGGTTAGCTAAAACACAAAATTCATTAATTATAAACTGAGCTAAATTAGATGGCAGAACGGCCAGAAAAAGAGTCGATTTCAACTTATGAAATCACTGCACTGTATTATCCAAATATTCGAGGTCAAACGATAATCATTCGAGGTCTACGATAATCATCAGCCACACAATAGCTAGTATCTCTACTTCTCAATAAAAAACATAACTTCTTTACTCACAGAAAGTCGTGAAAGTACAACGTAACGCAACATTAATGTATACGCAACATTGCCACACGATCACACTTATGGCTGCTTGTTTCATTATTATACACTGAGTGGCCACTTTATCATGACCACCCCCTCAATACTTCGTTGGGTCACCTTTTGTCTTTAATACTGCGTCTGTTATTCGTGGCATGGACTCCACGAGATATTGATAGGTGGTTTGTGGGATCTGAGACCATGCTTGATGAATAGCACTTTCCAGGAGTGTGAGACTGCAGGGTTGTGGATCCAGCTGTCTGATGGCTCGTTCAACTTCATCCCACAAATTATCAATGGGGTTGTGATCTGGATATTGTGGGGGCGACCAAAGCAAAGTAAACTCACCGGCATGTTCTTGAAACCAATCCTATACAATACGAGTACTATGGCAGGACGCATTATCTTGTTGAAAGTAGACATCGCCATTGAGGAAAACCACCCACATGACACGATGCACTTAGTCCGCAACGATGTTTAGATATTATGTGCCAGTCAGACGTTGATCAACACGAATTAAAGGGCCCAAAGCATGCCAAGAAAACATTCCCCAAACCATAACGTTGCCCCCACCAGCTTGAAGAGTTGTAGCAATGCATTTGGGGTCCATGCTTTCGTGCTGTTTCCGCCAAATTCTCACTCGGCTATTGGCATGGTGCAACTGAAAACGTGATTCATCGGACCACAAAATTTGTTTTCAATTATCGACTGTCCAATCTTTGGGCTCCTGTGCAAACTGGAGACATTTTCTCTTGTTAACTGCAGACAGCAAAGGTTTTCGAACAAACCTTCGGCTGCCATATCCCATCCGATGCAGGTACGGCGAACAGTGCGTGCAGAGATCTTTTCAAGGGAATCTTTGATTAAGATGGTCTGTAATTTGCTGCACTGTTGTCCTTCTGTTGTCTGTTACCAGTCTGGACACTCTCCGTTCCGCCCGAGCAATCACTAGTCAATGACGACCACACGTTGCACGTAGAGCCCCAGTTATTTGGCTGACAGTCCAGTCTTTAAACACTTTAACAACAGCTGCTCTGGAACATTTCCCGAATGCGGCAGTTTCGGTGATATCGCTCCATGGCTCCGAGCTCCTGCAATCATCCCACGTTGAAAGTCCGTCAAATCGCATTTTTTACCCATCTCCTCACCAACAAATCACTTCTACTACTGTCGCAAGCACTAAGCTTTCCCTTTTTATCCTAGCCTCGCCCTCTGGCGGCAAGAGCGTGCTCTTACAACCACTTTCGGACATTTCTAGCTGTGTGACACGTGGCATTGTCGTTCTGCAAGATCCCATCCGTAACACGGAAGAAAATCAGCAAGTGCGGGTACTAGTGGTCTGCAAGTATGGATTGATAACGAATTCGGTCCACAGTTCCTTTCACAGGTATGAGTGGACCCAGAGGATTTCACGAAAACATTCCCCAGACCATTACGCTGACCCCACCAGCTCGTGTTCTTCCCGAAATGGTTGAAGAGTGTTTGTTCTCCGATGTTTCTCCCCTTATACGCCAACGTCCATCCGTTCGATGAAGCAGAAAACGTGGCTCAGCGGAGAAGGCAAATCTCTGACAATCAGCAGAGGTCCAATTCCGATACTGCCGTGCAAATGTAAGCCTTTTCTGCCGATGAACCTTCATTAGCATAGGTTCAGGGATCATCCGTCTGCATCAGAGCCCATATGTAGTAGGGTTCACTGAACTGCAGTTTTAGACACATTTCCGGTCGCCCCCTGGTTCATTGGGCCAGCGAGTTGCTCAACTGTAGCGTGTCGATCGGCCCTCACGTGACTTCTAAGCCGTTCACCTCTCACATCAATGGCACGTGGTGCTTCGCAGTTTTCCCGTTGCTTATTCGCAATGGTGCCATTTCTCCAATCACGAATCACTTTGACCACAGCAGCACGCGAACACTTCACAAAATGCGCTGTTTCAGAAATACTGCCACCCATGGGACGAAAGCCGATAATCATCCTTTTTTGCAAATCTGATAAATCGCTCCTTTTATCCATGACAGCAACGACTGATTTGTTTTCAGAATGCCTACGACACACCTTATATACCCTCCAAGCCAGTTCAAGACACGGGCCTTCTTTCATTGGCTACGTTCTGTTGACGTCAGAAGTACGATGTGGTCACAATAATGTGACTCGAATGTGTGTTTGTAATCGAAGTATGTAGTCAAGTCTGAACCTCGTCTGTGGGAGAAATTCTTATGTGAAACGGCACGTGGGGCTCTACGTTATATTACTTTTACTACTAAAATAGTTCAGGTCAATAGCAAATCGTTGTTTCTCCAGAGCAAGGGATCTAAATTTTTTCTGAATCGCCGACCACATGGCAAAATGGAATAGGACTCGCGGGTAACACGAAAAAAGTTAAAAATGTTTATATTTGTTATGAATACCGATTATTTCAGCGATGGTTTGAATGATAAAACTTAGCGTTTCGAAAAAGGTAGAATACAGATGTTATGTTCAGTGTGAAGAAGTCCGAATCAGTGACCTGATATGTTTATATTTTTAGTTCTTTTAAAAAAAATCAAATATTTAATTTTTCGCAGTAGGTCTCACAGTGAATTTTCTAATTAAAACTGTACCCAGGGTACCTAGATGTTCATTTTCCCATTCTAAAGATGTTTTTTTTTTTTTTTAGTTTTAGAATTTCTTTTGTGGACAACATTTCGGGAGTTATTAAAAGGCACTCCCTCGACACAGGTTGAAAACCCCTGCTGTAGAAAGCCTTCCGTTTTTGTGATAAGTGACTGAAAACACGGTTGGAAATATGAAATGGGTCGTATCCTCTATAGGTAGGTCCGAACCGGGTTTTCCAAATTATGGCTAGGGCAGACCTCAAGTTTAGCATTCCAGATTAGAAAGTGGATAGACGAGTAGAAATGCTTTAAAGTGCGAGACAGGAAAGAGCGACCTCATATTGTGGAAAAGTAGCAGATAACTCTTGATCAACGTAATGGCACAAGAGTAGTGTTACCATAGGGCTGTCTCTGCTTTTCAGAGTTTGACCAGATCAGATCATCTGTAGAGAATTTTAGGGAGGGAGTGCCTGACTCCAGGTCTTAAACAGCCCTTAGAAATAGGAAGCTAGGAGATTTGGGCTAGAGTGCCCGATAGGAAAGTGACACGGACGTGAGGTAGAAAGGGGAGAAAGATGCCCTTATTTATTACTGGGGGCCAGTACCCGGGGTCCGACGGCTTAATGTGCCCATTTGACACACGGTGGATATTTAGTGGTTTGAGCGTTCGTATCTGCCTGGGATCGAGTCCGAGGTCTTCTCCGTGGCAATCACGTACGTTGACCACTAGGCCGCCTACGGCCCAGAGTTTGACCAAATGAACGCAACTTTACTTATAGTAAACATGTTTGACAGGAAAAACAGATTAAACGGTGAAACTAGTAGGCGACTGAATTCTGCTTTAGAAGAGACAGATACTTTAAGAGGATTTCACAGGACCGGTGGGTTATTATAAAGGTCCCAAATAGTTGTATATCAAACTGTTATAGTTATATTTATGTATGATATGAAGCGTTCAGAAAAGATTCCAGTACCTTTTTTGACACTTCCAAAGAAGCGCAGTACTTATTTATGTTCGGTAAAGATTCTCCACGGGGAGTTTTTGGCATGACCGGCTTTGATCATGTATTCAACGAAAAATGCGCTAAAGATGTGTATGTGAAGCAAATGTAAGATGAGGTGATAGATATTTTGAGTTGGTTTGGTAATGTTAAAAAAAGAAGTGATTGTGTGCCAAACGAAAACTTAGTTAGTTTAAGTGGAAGGAACGTATAGCTCATTTGGAGATACTACAAAAATGTTTTGACGAAATTGTTCAAAAGATTGTGTAACAAAAAATACTTAAAGCGGATGCTTCTACAACTATGAAAAAAGTTTAGAGAGGCAAGTATACACTGAAGAGCGAAAAAAACTGGAACACCAGTCTAATACTTGAAATATGCTGTACGCAATGCACACCATACTTCCTGCAGAGCATTCTACAAGTCGGGTTTATGCGAGGTCTCGGATTCCTGTGTTCGATAGCGCGTTGCATGGCATCCTAAATGTGTTCTATCACGTTCAGATCAGGGGACTTGGGTGGAAAATGGCAACACCCCAAACTCAGATGAATGCTTCTCTAACCATAATGTGGCATCCCGACACTTGTTTGGAGGGGCATTGTCATGCTGGAACAGGCCCAACCCACCGGTATGAATGTAGAACATGAACGGGTGTACCTCATCAGAAAGGATGCTCACGTAGCGTTGGCCTGTCACAGATTTTGTAGACGTACCAGGGGTCCCAGTGAAGTCCAGCTAAACACACCCCATACCATTACGGACACCCCACTAGCCCACACAGTTCCCTGTTGACAGGCGGGATCCATGGCTTCATGGGGTTTACGCCACACACGAACCCTTCCATCTGCCCGATACAGTTAGAAACGCGACTCGCCAGACCAGGCTACTTGTTTCCAGTCATCAAGTGTCCAGTGGTGGTGTTGCCGTGCCCAAGCGAGGCGCATAGCTTTGTGTCGTGCACCCATCAAGGGACTCGAGTTGGGCTTCGGCTCCCAAACCCCATATCGTGCATGGTACGTTGCACAGTCCGGACGCGGATGCTTGTTGAGGCTCCAGCATTGAATTCCGGTGATACCTGCGAGAGTGTTTCACGCCTATCGCGTGAAACGATTCTTGACAGCCGACGATGGTCACGTTCACCCAATGTCATTTTACGGCAACACTGGTATCGTAGGTTGGAGGTTTTTTCCGGAATTTTTGTAGTCACGGTACACCCTTGGAATGGTCGTCCGTGAAAATTGGAACTTCGTTTCTACCTCCGAAATACTATGGCCCATCTCACGAGCGCCAACTATGACACCGCGTTGAAAATCGCTTAAATCGTTATTACTTGTCATTCTCATGCCGAAAACAGCTCTGACATCTGGCAAGGATGTCTATCGCTTTATATGCGCACTGGCGGACGCAACTGAGTACGCGCATAAGTGCCGTTTCTATGTATTTTGCATAAGGTGGCCTATACTAGTTTTTCTGGCACTTCAGTGTATATTGCAAACACTAAAATACTTGAAACAATCTGTTAAATATTAAGGTAAAATGTAATTAAGGTGAATATAACATAAAAACTTCCCACATACATATATTTACGTTTTCACGGATTTGCCTTGCGAAAAAAGGAACTGACGGATATAACCTCTGAGATTCCTATAGGAAAAAAAATACGAACGTATTTTCGTACTGCATGAGAGCATGTAAGTACATAGAAAAGCACTTTAACGAACAATGAAGAAAACTATTTCAAACATCCGATCACCAACAATATGGAATTTAGAATAAAAATATCAACGTTTCTCACAATAAAATGTTTATCATTCCTCGACAATAGTTTTGCAGACCGTTTGCCTCAGCATCATCAGGACGAATGGAGCGTAAACATTTAAATCATTGTGACATCATCAGAGTTCTGACAGTCATGAAGTTTGGTGAGTTGTTCCCATGCGCTTGAAAGGAAATATAGTCGATGTCATGTCGTTGACAAGCAGTGAAGAGTTCCGGTATATGTGGAAAATTTCTAATATATTAAGCTTAACAGTAGAATCAGGTTTATCAATAAGCATAGCATTTCCAAACAAAAATTTATGGTTATTTTCGTGACATTGTTGGGCTATAGACGACTTCTTCAGTTCATAGTGTCGTGCGTAGGTCTTGTGTTCCTGTACACGGAAACTTAAAGCCCTGCAGAACTGTCCTATACATGAAAGTCCACATTCACAAGGTATCTGATAAATTTCACAGGAATTTATGTCTTCGACGTAGCCTTTTGATCCGTAAAAATTTATTTTTCTTATGGGTTTGAAAATAGCTTTGAAATTAAAACTTTTAATGATGTTTGAAATTCCAAAGACAATAACCCACCAATTCTGCTCGCTCACACCAACAGACCTCCTTATACGAAATAATGGGATAACCGCCCAATTCTTTCGTATTGGGAGGTCTGTTGGTTTGAGCGAGCAGACATGCTTCGGTACCCTAAATTTTTGGACAGCTTTGTCTATAACTGAAGAGCTATATCCTCCGTGTTCTTCAGTTCGTTTAAATAAATCAAGCTCTTTCTGTAAGGAATTTATAGTAAGAGCTACAGAATCAAGCTCTTTCTGTAAGGAATTTACATTAAGAGCTATGTACAGTAGCGAACAAAAGTATTTGGCGAAACATTTTTTCGACAATTTTTTTCTGCTGCACCAAATCGGGTCATTTTGGGATATGATATGTGCTATTCAGTTGTAAACATGAACCACATGCAGATGGATCGGAAACCTTAACACAGATCAAGTACCGAGCTTAATCGCAAAGATCATACAAATTGACCAACAAAGTAGGCGTGTATCACATTCATTTAATGCAACGATAACAGAAAACAAGTACGAGAAAACGACAAAACAATAATGCTTAGTGGGATAACCACGAGACTTAATAACAGCGGGCCGGCATCGAGTCCACTAGCTTCTCGACGGTGACCTGCGGAATTCGCGCCCATTCTGCAGACAGCTGGTCAAACTTCTGGGCCATATTTTGCAAGGTTTTTTCGCACATCGTCTCTCCAGCTCCTCCCATATGTGCTCGATTGGGTTGAGGTCTGGAGAGTGGCTTGGACAGTCTATAAATGTGACCTGTTGCTGCTGGAAGGCTGCCTTCGCTACTCTGGAGGTGTGCTTCGGGTTGTTGTCTTGCTGCATGATCCATCCGGGTGGCATGTTCTGGTTTGCCAATGGGAAGACATCGTTGATGAGCATGTTCGTGTAGCTCTGGCTGGTCATTATTTCGTCAATCTTGATGATGGGACCCATTCCATTGCAAGAGAAGGTGCCGTAAACTTTGAGCGATCCTCTTCCGTGCTTGACAGTCGGCTGAATGAACTGGAAGTTGAATCTCTGGCCACACGGTCGTATCGGATGCCATCACTTCCGAAAAAATTGAACTTGCTCTTGTCGGTGAAAAGCAGCTTACTCCAGTCCGTAGCGGTCCAGTGTCGATGACGGCGCGCGAACGCGACTCTGGCTTTTCGATTCTTGACTCCGATGAGTGGTTTCTTGGGGGAGGCGTATTCCATTCAATCCACCAGCAATGAGACGACGGGAGATGGTCATTCGGCTGACTTTCAGGTCGTCGCTGTAGCGGAATTCGTTGGCGATGTCCATAGCAGTCAAGGTGGGATCATCACGAGATCGACGGAGGATGCGTCTATTCTGACGCAACGTAGTGGAACGAGGCCTACTACATCGCGGACTGTTCTCGACGGTCCCAGTCTTTTTATAACGTTGCAGGATAGCTGAAATGGACTGGTGTCGGATCTTCAGGGCCCTCGCAATGTTGGTGACGCGCATTCCGGATTCCATCATGTTCACGGCCGCCTGGCGAGCTCCAACAGGGATCTCCACCTTTTTACCCATTTCTGAAACCTAAGATTGACTTACTATCACCCTACACATCACACAACCCACAAAACTCACAAGAAAAACATTATTACATGCAGCAAAAAAATCTGTAATAAGTGGCGACTCTTGAATATGGCCCATTTCGAAAGACAAATTCGCTCTGAGCGAAATACAAACTACGCGGCATTGTAACCCACGAATCAACACATATCATATCCCATAATGACCCGATTTGGTCCAGCAGAACAAAATTTTGGTCGAAAAAGTGTTTCGCCAAACACTTTTGTTCGCTACTGTATATGAAACATACGGAATTTACTACATGGAATTTACAGTACATATAAAGCACCCAACAGGCTATGGTCGTCAACAAATAAACTGAACTGTTTTCTTAACTAAGTAATACAAAGCATACTGCCCTAACATTAATATCCCTGCTACAACTGTTGATAGTGAAATCTGTCCTACACAAGCACCACGTCATATATCCAATTATGAACATGCTCGTATGGGTATGATGAGAGAATAATAGCTGGAGTGTGAGTGGAAGATGTTTCGACCGACCGAGTTAACTGATTTTCAGAGCCACATAAGCAGTCACCCTCATGCGTGATATTCTAGACGCAATGAAGATTCCTAGGCCAAAGGTTGCTGTTGGGATATAAAAACAGAACCGAAACTTAGTTAAATCTGAGAAGAAACGGCCTGGTATTCTTACGAAGTAAACAAAACATGTCAGAAATGTTCCTAAAAAAAACAAAAAGAGTATCACCTCAGAACGCAAATCAACATTGTTTCAAAACCTTTCCAAACCTACTTGTACAGATATTAGCTCCAGTACAGTTCGCAGTACGCCGCACGACATGTGCTACCATGGCCTAGACGCCACCCAGAAGCCGCTAATTATTTCAACTAATGCCACAAGCCAAGTAGGCCGCCCCTGTGGCGCAGTGGTCTAAGGCGTTGGCCTATGATCATTCGTCCGAAGGGGTCCGGGTTCGAATCCCGGTGAGGCATGGATGTTGTGTTTGTCTTACGGCATTGGCTCTCTCCTTCCCTGGAACCAGTGACCCTAAATTAGGGACGGGCGCTGCTTATAGCCCATTGAGTTGCTCACGGTGGTCAGTAAACCTCCAATTTAAAAAAAAAAAAAAAAAAAAAAAAGCCAAGTAGCGTGTGTACGGAACGTCAGTTTTGTACTATAAGCCGCTGAAGAACTGAGATTTTGATTGTCATGTCACGATACACACTCTACTAGCCTGATGGGTGTTCCAGAGTAGTGGATACTGGGAGAAAGGTAACTTCCGCAGAGTGACGTTCTTACAACAAAGTTCGATGGAGTCAGCATGATCGTATGCAGCTTTTCTTCATTTGGTTCCTATAGACAGTTTGAATCATTCCTAGACGTCCTGGATTATGCACTACTAACGATTCGGCCATACTTTGGGAAACGCCTTTCAGCAGCATAGCCAACCACGTCATACACCTCGAGTTCGTGCATACTAATTTAAGGACATGGCGTGTAAAAGTTGGGCTAGGAAGCACAGAGTTCTAACGTATACCCCAAAGAAAATATCTGGGACGAATTGGATCGCTGGGTACGTGGAAAAAAGAGATTTCCCCCAAAAAATAATCTAGATTTTTTGGTCACTGGTTACAAGGCTCAATGGAGAACCATATGAGAGAGAACGTTCACAAAAATCTGATGGGCGAATACTAAGGGCCGTCATAAGCGACAAAAGTTTCAGCACACTTTCTCATATTTTCTGTGACATTCAGATATTCCGAAATTAATGGTAGGGCAGTGTACATATACTACAATAATTATTACGGTATCTATTTATTTTTGCTACATCTTTCTCTTTTCCTTGAACCAGTTACTTTCTCTCCGTAATATGTTCATACGTGCGATGTCGTACAGAGAAAAAGATAGAACAAAACTCGAACGAGAAGTGTCATCGCTATCTGTTTAAGTCTTGTTAGTACCCCAGAATGGAAATAATTCCTCTGATGGCACAGAAACAATTATCAGTTATAGTCACGGACACCGACTATTAAACAATCTTGTGGAAACAAATAAGTCCTCTATTCTTCTTTGCGTAATTTGTTCCGCATTTGAAGTATGCATTCCCCTAATTATGCTAAAATACCGGCCATTGCATTCTGTACAAAGACAAAAACGACACCAACTCAACTGCACTTATGCTTCTATTAATGCACATATTTTGGAATCACATTACAAAACTCATAGCGCATCAATATTTGTGTGTGTAACCTCAGCACGCCTCGCCTAAGTGCCTTGATGCACTTCAGCTACCGCTGAATTACATTATCTCAGAGTCTTCCGTTTGTTTGTTTGGTTGATTGATTTGTGTTTATTGGCACAAGAGCCCCAATATACTCATAAAATATGAATATACTGTTATATTACCTAGCAAGTTGCTGGAGAGTCCTGAAACTGCTCGAAAATCGTGAAAAATACCTCTGATAGGTTCAATTGCTCAAGTAAAAGGACATTTTTTCAATTTAACTTCGTGAGGTGGATCGAAGCTTCTACACTTACGTAGCAGAAAAGCAGCGAAATGTGGGACAATCACGACCGTAGCAACTAGTAGTAAGGAAAGGAAATTGCATTCTGTCAACAGTTTTGGATTTCTAGGCATTTTCTGGATATTTCCACCATAGGAATATTTCTTCTTTTTACAAAATATTTTGCATTTGCTGTCCACTGTTCTACTATGTAGTAAGCGTTAATAGTGGTTTAACTTACTGAACAAAATATCCGGCCTCATAGACTTCTCCGGGCATTCTCATGTGCATGATAGTTTTTAGGGGAAAAAAGCCTCTCCGCCCATGTGGCGCAGTGGTCTAAGCGATGGCTTCTGATCATTCGTCCGAGTTGGGTTTGGATTCGAATCCCTGTTGGGCGTGGCTGTTTTATTTTTCTTACGGTCCTGGCTCTCTCCTTTTCCTGGAACCAGCGGTCCTAAATTAGGGGCGGGAGGCTGCTTATAACCCACTGACGTGCTCGTGGTGGTCTTAAAAAGTGTGTCCTTTCACTGAAGTCGTCCACTGGCTTATTTACGATTTGCCGTTCCAGTGACGCGGTGTTCTAAGCGATGGCTTCTGATCATTCGCCCAGGGAGGGGGTCATGGTTCGAGTCTGGATGAGGCATGGATATTTGTGTTTCTCTTTCGGCACTGGCTCTCAATGTGTTACTGGATCACTACTGGCTCTCTGTGTGTAACTGGATCATTTGGCATACTGTATACCATATTCGCTATATACACTGCTGATGTAAATTGAATATACTGTTTATTTTTATCTCTCAATGCTGTACAACTATGTCTGTTTATCCTGTGACTGTATCTGTACCACCAGGTCAAATAAATCATTTTTTTAAACTCCCAATAGAAAAAAAAGCCAGCAGTGAATTGTATTTATCCGTTATTCCGCATTTCTTAGGTTGTGGCGCCATCAGCTCGTCTCTTCCTTGAGCTGTAGGCTGAAGTTCGTGCTTAATAACATGTTATAATGTGTAGATTAATGATTTACATGGCACTGAATAATGCAGTAAATATTGCATTAGTTTTTCTGTGCTCCGAAATTAGCGTTCAGTTCTGAAAATTTTGGGTTTTGTTTGGGCAGTAGTAAACCAGCAAAGTGCTTGTTTTCTTTAGCTGTATGAAATTTAATTCACTGTAGTACTCATCTTGGTTGTCAAAAAATGAGATCAATATAGTATTCTTAACTTCAATACTCGATCCAGGTACTGCATATCTCGCAAGTCGTCCGCTGTCACAGGTCTTTCTCGGTCATCACCAAACAGCATATCAAGCTCCTCGTGTACCTTGTTTTGGATTTCGGGATAGAGTCCAATAAGATACAGCGCCCAGCAAATTCCCATTGCCGTGGTGTCGTGTCCCTGAAATTAAATGAAACAAAACTGAATTCAAAGCTTGCAGATAATATTTATGGTTTTAAACAATATTTATCACCATACTGTTGCCATAAAATTATATATACTGCAAGGATTAATCGTTTAAGAAATTCGTAAAATCATTTCTCAGGTGATGCACGAATAACGTTCAGCGTTCAAATGCTCGTTGGAAAAAAAAACGAGGTAGCACAGCCTTGCAATTTAACGTAGGCCTAACACTAACTCACAATCTTTTAGGAATAAAAGACTGTGACACATTGTTGGGCGAACTTTAAATTGCAAGGTTGTGCTGCCTGGAACACTTGACTTGACGATGTGTGCCCTTCGTCCAGTATGGATTGTCCTGTAACCGATAGTACTCTTTCTGTTCACTACAAGTTTTTCTGTGAACCCCATCTCCTCTTTTCATAAGACTTTCGTCAAAAAATCTGATCCCTCTTCTGAAATGATACAAATAGGACGCATGTGTTGTTTCTGCAAAATCTCTTGCTCTCGCTTGTAACTCATTATGCCCTTCTCGCCAACTTTCCGTAAGCTGCAGGGGTTACGTGCAAACACGTACTCCAGAGTATTCGTATCATCCATCCACGGCCGGCCTGTACGTGATCGACAACGTACATGTACTGAAAGTGCCACGCAGTCCACGAAATGAATATTTGATGGTCCTATGATGAGAATGTCTGACATTAGCAAATAAACTGGATACAGCGACTAAGCTGCACGATCATTCCGGACGCTTTCAGCATAAATCAAAGCCATTTCGCAAATTTCCTCTTTCCTAAATGCAGACAGTATTCATCAGAAAAAACGATCGTTCACGGCTCTTGTTAAATCTAAGCCCAAAACCACAGCTGCAAAGAAAACGCTGCTTTTTAAACATCCAACACGGGTTAAAAATATTGGGCACAGCGCTCACACATTTAAATGTAGTGCTGAACGAGGTCTCGCAGAAGCGGAAATACATGAATATTTCTGGTAACAGAGGCAATTACAGAGCTGCCTCATTGCTACAACTTCTGAGGTATTTCTTTGAATCCTTTGCTTCGGGACAAACGAATTATGTACTACTTTAACAACGCTCTACAACTTTTAACTGGTTTTTTTTTTGCCCCGTTCCCAAAGTAGGCGAGATAGCTCCCTATAATCTCCTAGTGGGTCTAGGCGGGCTAAGCTTGTTTCATAATGCAACGCCATAGGAGTATCTCATGCATATACACAAAACGTAGAACTCTAGCCTTCACAGTTCTCGACATATTGGTCTCATCTACGACTTCGTTGCCCCGTCGCATAGCGTATGTCTTTCTACTCGTACTGTTTATTTTGCTCATTTTGTAAAGTATGCTTTGTATTTAGACACCAGTGAATTTCTTAACTTGTTCCCCAAATCCGAAACTAACAAATTCAAATTAACGCATTTTACGCGAATTTGTAATAATGAGAAGTAAAAATATTTTTCAAGTCCCACTTAATATGAAAAATTTGAAATAATAAAAATGATAAAATCATTTAAGAAATTCATGAACAATCACATAATTTCGGAGTTGCTGTTTTAAATAACTTCAAGAGAATAAACTGTAACACCAGTAACTTCAACAGAGTAAACTGTAACAGCAATAACTTCAAAAGAGTAAACTGTAGCAGAAATGACTGTACGAGAGTAAACTGTAACAGCAATAACTTTAAGATAGTAAAGTGTAACAGCAATAACTTCAAGATAGTAAAGTGTAACAGCAATAACTTCAAGAGACTAAACTGTAGCAGAAATAACTTCAAGAGAGTAAATATAATAGCAATAGCTTCAACAGAGCACACTGTAACAGCAGTAAATTTGAGAGAGTAAACTGTAACAGCAATAACTTCAAGAGAGTAAACCATAACAGAAATAATTTCAAGAGAGTGAACTGCAGCAGCAATAACTTCAAGAGCAAATTCTAACAGCAATAACTTTAGGTGAGTAAACTGTAATAGCAATTACTTCAAGGGAGTGAATTGTAACAGAAATAACTTCAAGAGAGGGCATTCTTCACTGCGTTTATGCTATTATTACACATATTAGCACAACTTTACCGTAGATCGTATAAACGGAAATTTCCACCATCCTTTTTTAGTGCGTATGATGTGAAGCTCGCTGATGAACTTGCGTTCAAACTCTTCCAAGTGATTTTTGTGATAATTATTCTCCATACTTTTGATTTAGAAGAAAGACACTGCGAAGTATACGCAGTGATATTGCTTTAGGTTGAAAGCAGGGCGTAAAGTACACAGTGCTGTTTCTCAGGAAGAGAGGCTCTGAAAAGTTTTAGAGATAATACTCAGAAACTAAAAGGTATCACATTAAAGCTGGCGCAACTTCAGCTTAGTGAAAATTGTTGTACATCGGGCAAAAATAATGGCAAAATAAGAAACATTTTAGCAACATTGATGAGAGATCAAAGCTGCAGCTATGTACTCCTAAGTCAAGTTATGGTATGCGCTAAGCAACGAAATATTTTTGACAATTGAATGGAGATGATAGTAGTGAAATACTGTTATTGGAAGTCACGGCTGGTATACCAGTTGCGCATACTCGCATGGCTTTATATATGTAAAACTCAGTGATAAACAAGGTGATATCGTGGATTTGGAAACCAGTGAAGCATTTCCTGAGAAACTGAGGAATAATTTAGAAGAGGGCGGAGATTTTGTTAAGCAATTGTGTAATACAGAGGAGATATATAATGACTTCAGAGTCTTCAGAAACCTATCACAAAAATGCCTGTATACATATCGCTGTATCACCTTGTTGTATGATTTCATTCTTGTATGACTACGACTATGGCTATGTAGCTATGATTTCGAGCTGTTTTGTTAAAAAAATCCCTTAATGTTTTTTCCCATCTCACATCATAACCGAATGTTCAATTTCTGAAAATAAAAATTACAAATAAGGTAAAAAAAATTTTCGCAGAAAAAAAAACAATTGGTGGGGCATTCGCCATTCGCGGGGAAAATGTCACACATTCTCGAAAGTTTCGCGAGCTGAAATTTACTTTAAAAATTAAAAAAATCAGAGGTAGAATAACTGTTTTTACTAAGCAGTAATGGCAAAAGAAGGAAAATGAATTTCAATATTTAAAAAAATGATACTCAAGTTAATAAACCGGTCAGATGCGTACTTTCTGTACAATGCAGCACCTTACACGAAATAAAGCTTTCCATTTAAGCGGATGGCATTTTAATACAATATATCGTACATACAAATATTTTTCTATGTTACAAATTATCAGTCCGGCCGCCCCAGTGGCGCAATGGTCTAAGTGATGGCTTCTGACCGTTAATGAGAGATGGGTTCGGGTTCGAATTCCGTTGAGGCATGGATGTTGTGATCGTCTAACAGCACAGGCTCTCTCCCTTCCCTGGAGTAAGAGGCCCTATACTAAGTACATGCGACTAATTATAGCCTACTAATTTGCTCACGGTGGTCGTTAAAGCTTCAATCAAAAAAGAAAAAAAAATACATAGGTCGTCCAGCAATACGTTTTTTGAATTTTGAAAAGGATCGTTGGCAATCGACACTGTTTGTGGCAAGTTCAAAGAACGGATGGACACTCCATATAACTTTCTTTTACTAGTCCAGAAGCATAGCAAACCTTGCCTGATGAGAATTTCTTTTCCAAAGTTTAACGGCTAGGGGACGAAAATCCGGAAAAGCACGCGGGCATCTAATTTGTGTTACTTGCTACATAGTAAATTAGGTTTCTTGATTCGATAGTGCCATCTATGTTTCTTTGTTGTCTATTCGTTATTTTTTATTTTATTTTATATATTTATTAAAAATAACGAATAGACAACAAAGAAACAATTGCCATCTATGTTTCTTTGTTGCCTATTCGTTTTTATTTTTTTTATTTTTTTTATTTTATTTTATTTTTCTTTCGATTTTTCTTCGAAGCTTCTTTTGTTCTTTAATAATATACTTTCAGCCGCCCCGCTGGCTTATGATCATTCTCCCTAGTTAAGTCAGGGTTCGAGTCCCGGGGAGGCATGGATGTTTGTGTTTGTCTTTCGGCACTGGATCTCACTGTGTTACTTGTGCAACACTGGTTTATCTGTGTACATTGGTCATCCAGCATACTGTAAAACCCATGTTTGATGTACACTTGTTCACAATGTGTTACATGGTCAACACTGTCAATATCTGTGTAAATTGATCAATCGGCATGCTGTCAACCATGTATGATTTGTACTTGTTCCTGTGTAATTTTTGTCTCATGTTTATGTCTTTGTACCCCCAGGTCCAATAAATCATTTCATTAAGTCTCCAATAAAAAAACATTATATATACATATATGCTTTCATGCACAAGATGTTCAATAGCCCTTCCAAAAGTTGTGGAAAATACCAGCAAAGAGCTGAGCGAAATGCACCCGAAGGGAAGGTGGAAATGAAGTTGTCTATAGGAGGCAGTTTGCCTTAGGAGTGGTATGTTTTTATATTTCCGATTTTTTTTTTTCTGATTGAAGGTATAACGACAACTGTGAGCAACTCAATGGGCTTTAAGCCGTCGTCCGAACCAAAGTTTGGACTACTGAATCCAAGGAAGGAAAAGGACCAGTGCCGTAAGACAGTCACAACATCCATTCTTCACTGGAATTCGAACCCGGACCCCTTCTCGGACGAATGGTCACACACCCGCGGTTAGACCACTGTGCCACCGGGGGCGGCTATTCCCGAAATGATTTCAATATTACATTCGATTACTTGAAATTTAATCTCTGCAATGTTCTAAAGCATTCTGATTTTTCGCCGCCCCGGTGGCGCAGTGGTCTAAGCGATGGCCTCTGATCATTCGTCCGAACGGGGTCCGGGTTCGAATCCCGGTGTGGCGTGGATGTTGTGTTTGTCTTACGGCACTGGTTCTCTCCCTTCCCTGGAACCAGTGACCCTAACTTAGGGACGGGCGACTGCTTATAGCCCATTGAGTTGCTCACGGTGGTCGTTAAACCTCCAATCCAAAAAAAAAAAAAATCCATCCATTCTGATTTTCGTGTTTTCCTAAATCCGAAATTTTGAACCATTCGTTGTGTTCTAATTTTCGTTTTTTAAACCCGAACAATGAAAAATTCGTTTTATTCATCTTATACGAATGTTTGCAACCATGAGTCATTTTCTTGTAGGACTTCAGTCCACATTGAGTAGATTTTAGGTCCCACCCACCTACAGCGAGTTTGCCTTTTGGGCAGGACACAGAAACGGAAGGAATGAGAGCAAGTCTAGCGACTTTGACAGTACAGTTTGTAGTGAGATTAGAATACAGAAGATGGCGCCACCGTACAAGTACGATGTTGCACATAGAGGGGTGAGAGAATTTCAAGGGGGACATAGGAAACGATGCCCATCAACCAGTAGGTCCAGCCTGAGGGCCGTCACTTAACGTGCTCGCCCGATGCACGGCGAATATTCAGTGATTGTAAGCAAATCACACCACCTCTGCAAGATAAGCCCAGGATCGAACCTGAGGACCTTGCATTGGTAGTCTGAAATGTTAACCACTCATCTATTTGCGGCATTATACGAATATTTGCGATCGTTCGAAGTATTTTATATAATGCGTAAAGATATGAAGAAAGAAAATCAACACAAGTTCAAGAAAGTAGATAAGCCTAAGCTAAATTTTTTAGCTATTTTGCAATATAATTGACAGATATATTTCCAATATAAAAACCACTGCATTCGTAATATATAGTCATTTTTCTCGAACAGAATAAAATAATATGAAATGCCAACTGCAATCTTCACTGGATACCTAGTATAAGACAATATAAAATTAACAAATATCTCGAACCTCAAAGGCAAACGTGTCAGTCTCCTCTCTTATATCTTCTTCCGTGAATTCTTCGTTTTCCATGTGTATATCCAATAAGAGATCCATGAGCGCTTTTCTGTT
Source organism: Macrothele yani (assembly GCA_039090855.1). NCBI lineage: Eukaryota > Metazoa > Arthropoda > Arachnida > Araneae > Macrothelidae > Macrothele > Macrothele yani. The sequence goes on along the minus strand of CM077026.1, from coordinate 17,045,374 downwards.
TTTCTTTCTCGGTTCTGAAGATTCTTTACCTTCTGCGTCAGAGAAGAGAATTTTCTTTGATTTGAATGCTTCCTTCTTTTCTTTAATAACCTAAATTATGAAAACAAATACAAGTAAAGCAAACCTTACGAAAGTGAAATATTCGATTCTGTCTGCTATGCCAAAGAAAGAATACCATTATTACCGTACAAAGATTTTTACCTGGAATTTTTCACACCGCAAGGTAAAAAATGATTAATTTTAGAAAAAGGATTTCTTCACACCATAAATCTAATTAATAGCGGATTAATTCAGAGCAAGTATAAAATAAGAGAAGGGTGATGATTGAAACATACTTACATTGTTATTAAATACATATGTTCTATCCAAAACAACAAACCCAAAATCGTCCTTCTAGGTGATGATTGTCTCTCTAGGTCATATTAACTATGCAGGATTGGCCGTATGGGCGGTGTTAGCTGTCATGAGGGTTCACGTCTTTTTTTTTTTTTACTATTGGAGGTTTAACGACCACCGTGAGCAACTCAATGGGCTATAAGCAGTCGCCCGTCCCTAATTTAGGGTCACTGGTTCCAGGGAAGGGAGAGAGCCAGTGCCGTAAGACAAACACAACATCCATGCCTGACCGGGATTCGAACCCGGACCCCTTACGGACGAATGATCAGAGGCCAGCGCCTTAGACCACTGCGCCACCGGGGCGGCGTTCACGTCTTTCATATGATGAGGACCTGTGTACGCAGTAATACCTGATATGCGGCGATGTGTTGCATAGACTGTCATACCTTATGACCTACACTATATTGGCAAAAGTCACCGGACACCTAGAAGAGAAACACGACATATCATTTATTGACATACATTAGTACGGTGTCGGTCCACCTTTGGCCTTAACGCATGCACTGACCCTTCGAGACATGCTTCCAAGAAGATTTTGGAACCCAGCGGTAGTTATGCACTTCCATTCAGTACATAATGCTGCCGCTAACTGTTGCTTAGTAGTAGGCCTTGGTTCCAAACTTCTTATGCGGCGCTGTAATTCATCCCATAGGTGCTCCATGGAATTAAGAACAGAGCTCTGTGCTGACCAAACCACACACGATACGGAATTATAGTCAAACCACGCCGTAACAGTCCTTGCTTTATGGCTCTGTGCATTATCCAGTTGGTGCCAAAAAGGCTCGGTTCCATAGTATTGCCACAGACACGCAGTCTTTGCTTTGTTATTTTTTTGCTCCGTGCATTTCGTCTTGCTTGTGCTCTCTTCGGTGTTCCCAGTATCTATTTTTGTGCGTGTGAATTCCGTGAAGGTTCCACGATTCTGCTTGTATCCCTGCCAAGTCGGTGAGTGATCATTTAGGTAAGTTATCTTCGTTTTATTGTATTGGCCAAGTCGGCCAAGACGTGAATTCTGCTTCGCCATTGCGGATGGCTACATCGGGCGAGGTCGACGTCCCAGCTCTTGCTTCTGATAACGATTTTCCTCCTCTTCCAATATCCACCAATGGCAGGCCTGCTCCGACATGCCCCTCTTCTCCTAAGCATAGTTCAGCTACCCTATCAGCTAATCCTACTTCTACTTTTACGTCAGTGAGTGGTGACCAGCAACCTTCCCAGCAAGTGACAGAAGAGGCGATGGACGTTTCACACTCGTCAGTGGTCTCTACGCCATCACACTGCCTAGCCACTCCATATGCGGCCGTCCTTTCGAAGAAATCTTCTCCACCTTCTGCGTTGGTTTCTATCAAAGGCCCTTATCAGATGAAGTGTGATGCTAACTGTAACTTCTTCTTGACCTCGGCGATGCCTTCCCTGCTCTTGCCAATACTAAGCTCACTGCATGCAGCGAAACACGACATTCATCTGCTTCTGTCTGCAACTTCAAACATTCAAACTTAAATTTTTGTAAGAACAGAATAGAGAGGTACTCGAAGTTCTATCTACCTCATTTGATTAATTTTTGTTTTCGTAACTAGCGATACGACAAATAGAGATTTTTTGTTGTTGCGAGCATTAAACCTCTGGGGTTTACAGACATCCATATTCGTATTGTGTTACCTTTCCCTGTTATCAACGCATTTATGATAATTTTCCAAACACACACCCCTTGTATGCCAGTTACAACGCTGATTGTTTAAAAATCTAAGTGCCAGGAAATTTTTAAGTGCATACGAAGAACATTTCGTAGTGGCTTGAAATGAACATTTTTAAAATTGTTTCCTTGTGGACCGGTGAACACTTTTGATAATATCGCGGTTTATCTGGACAACAGTGAGTGCAAAACGATTATGCGTGGTATCGTTTTAAAGCTCTCGACGAGATCTATTAAAAAATATAAAGAAAATTTCGAAGTGTTTGAAACTAAACTTTTAAAAAGCTGTTTTCGTGTGAACGAGTGAACATTTTCGACAATGCCGCGGCATTCGCAGAATGAACGCATGCAAAAGTGGAGAACATCAAAACGAGAGGCAAGAGCAAACGATGGGAATGTAAGAAGCCAGAGAAAACTGCAGCCTAACGAACCAGAGAGTATCGAGAACACCTGAAAGCAGCCGCCGCCAAACAAAAATTAAACACACCGATCGAACCCGTATCTGGCCCATCTCGAACTCGCTCATTTGAACTCTCCGATCTGCAAGTCATCTACGTTTCAAACTGACGGCTGAATCAGGACTGAGCCTACCTGTTTTGTTTTGTTTTGATTTATATATATATATAGGTACTGGAATCTTTATTATATTTATACGTATATTGGAATCTTTATTATACAGGGTGATTCATAAAGAAGTATACAGTTTCAACGCAGTATAAAACAAGAACAATGTAAGATATTTTATGTTACCTGTAACAGAATTTTAGGGCAATGTTTCACGTTTTTTTTTTTAGAGACAGTCACAGATGTTCTATGTGTGCACCGTTAATCACACGACACACATCGAGCCAGTAATCCATTTCTGCCCAAACGCGATACACGCGGTCATCCAGGACCTTTAAGTTTGCACAAACAGCCCGTAGTTTCAAATTTTCTATACCAATCGTAGATATATTTTCTGGTTGGAAGTTCTTTTCCGAATTGTGAGCGAAAATGCCGTTGCACAACAGTTACAGATTCCGTTTTGCTCAATTCAAGAACACAAAACGCATTCTCCACTGCAGACGCTGCCATTTTGACTGACTAGTCACGTTATAACGAAGTAAATTTCTCCGTCATTTTTGGTCTACGCCGGGATTCGAACCCGAGGCCGCTTATTCCGGAATAAGTCACTCTACCAACTGAGCTACGCAGACATTTGTTCTGATTGCTATGTGCCTTTATGTCGTGTGCGTCCTGCTGGCAGGTACGTCACATATCCCCCCCCGAAAGAGGGCCGGGGGCATGGCCCACGGGTCATGCCGTGACCATGAATCGTTGCAGGCAGACAACCACTGAAGAACGTGCACTTGAGAACTTCCAGTCAATCTGCTGTGTGGAATGCAACATCACACATTTTTATTTTTCGAAGCGCTGGAGAAGGAATTCTCGGATTTTTCCTGTCTCGCGGTGTGGAAATAACATCACACCAGTGCGAGATTTTGAACGGTCGGGTCATCCGGATAGTTCGGGCGCCATTATAACGAAGTAAATTTCTCCGTCATTTTTGGCCTACGCCGGGATTCGAACCCGAGGCCGCTTATTCCGGAACAAGTCGCTCTACCAACTGAGCTACGCAGACATTTGTTCTGATTGCTATGTGCCTTTATGTCGTGTGCGTCCTGCTGGCAGGTACGTCACAACGTGACGCGTGCTATCGCCTACGTCACTTCCCTCAGTAGCGGGACAAAAACTTTATGAGTACATCTACCTAACGATTCGCAGTTGCGGTCAACTGTTACTATTTTATAGTATCTGGATTATAGGCATACTGGAAATTACAACCTTGGGTACTGCAGAAGAGGCATAGGAGTTGTTTGTGTGCTGGAGAGATGCGTTACTTACTAGAGATTTCTGGTAAGACACTCTCTGATCGTGTGAGGAATTAAGATGTGTTGCAGTTGTGTAATGTGAGGCAAAATGTTGTCAGTGAGGTGAAGATTAACATTTCTTCGGTGGTTTGGCCATGTTGAAAGAATGAGTGATGAGATGCCTACTAAGAAAAACTTTTCAGCCCTAATGGCACGGAAGAAAGGTAGAGGAAGACCAAGGACATAATGGGAGGACCAGATTTAGGAGTGTCTGTAAGAGAAAAAGATCATAAGAATGAAGTACAGAAGGTCTTGTGTACACCGTGGGATGGATATCAATGAAGCTCGAGCTATGGGCCGAGATCGCGGGAAATGGAGACTTTTGATACGGCAACAGTAAGAAAATACTCGGTTACTAATTTTCATCAGGCGGATTTTTTTCTTTGTGTAGCTAACCTCTGAATCTCAGAGAACTGCTTAGTATGTGATTGTGACACTGGAAATTATTATACATAAATTACAATCTTTATTGTACGTTTAATTCTTTATGATACGCATATGGGAATCTTTATTAGCATGGACCAAAATGCTGTAACGTGGACGTGCCTGTATACATTCCCACCGCCTGGAGAAACCTGGTTTTACAGTATTCACGGGAGGAAGAAATTAAGTAATTACAAAGACTTGTAATAATTTGTAGTGAATGACAATGTCTAATGTGTTTCATTTACATAATGTGTATTACTTGTGCTCCTATCTGTCACTATTTAACCTTGTGCCGTTCTAATTCTGGTTTCACTCATCGGCCTGAAAATGCGGCCATAGTGGTCGCGAAAGTGCTTGCCAGAGCTTTTATCTAACATGTTTTTAAATTGTAAATAAAGACGCTTTTTAAATCTTACGTTTTTAAAAAATAATTCGGGGATATGGTGTGTGTGCTTTGGCTCCAAAATATTACCGTGCTTTGACAGCGTTTCCAACCTTTTACCTACAATTAGCACGAAATAACTTTGTTTATTACGTATCTTTATTATACAGGTATTCCGAACTGGTACATGTTTAATGCGATTGCTTGGTATTTCTTCTTAAGTGGTTTGAATTTGTATTATCGAAGCTTTCAGTTTTTTTAACACATCATAGATTTGTTTTTGCAGCAATTAACAACTATTTCTTGCTTTATACATTCCCATTTACTTTTTTCATAACTGAGATATAATCATCAAGGTACTTTGATATCTCTTAGGTTGGTGGGCCAATTAGCGATATACGCACTCGTTGGCTCTTTCACATGACGTGATTGTGTTTGCTCAAGTAAACTTTACGTTCTCCTCGTTGCCTTCAGTTTCCTACGTAACTCAAGACAAAGAGGAGAACGTAAAGTTTATTTCAGGAAACGCTACAATTTTTCACTTCGTCACGCAATTACTAAAGAAAAGAAAAATATCCAGTTCAGAAGGAATTCTTAACTAACAATAAAATTCAGAACTAACATATTCTTGACTAACGTAATAGAGTTACGTTCATCGTTTATCATATGCGTTTGAGATACAACACGGTGTGGACCTGAAATTTTTTCCAGAACAAATAAGGAATTTATATCGACAAAAAAAAATCCGAGATGTTTTTTTTTAATTTGTGCTGTTTCAATAACTAGCGTCAAAACTATTCTGATAGATAGTTCAAAAGACATAAAATTTAGATACAAAATGACAGTTTGTATTGAATTACACTCACGGACAATGAAATTTGCTCATCTAGAAGAAAACATGCTACAACCGCGAAATTGCATATAGCTAGAGTGCGTGCTGTTATGCAAATGATCCACGTTTGGTGTGAGTGCGGATGACAGCACACTCTGTCGTGGCAATGCAAGCATGAACCGGTAGCCCTATTAACCACAGCCCGCCACGTGGATCTTTCTGACCGTACCGTCCGACTGTGTTGGGAGCAGTGGACACGTGACGGCACTGCCACACGGCGGAGCGTCTCCGGACGGACCAGGAGCACTATCGATAGAGGGGATCGACGAGTCGTGCGCTAGGCACAAACGAATCCGACGGGACCCCAGTCCACTTTACCGGCAGATGTAGCAGCTCCTGTGTGCCCACGAACCATTTCCCGACGTATCGCGGAAACGAATCTGCGATCCCAGCGCCCATTACGTGTGCTGCCATTAACACAAGGACATCGCCTGCTCCGTGTGCAGTGGTGCCAGGCCAGAGCGACGTGGAACGCCAAGGACTGGCGACGTGTGGTGTTTAACGATGAGTGTCGCTTCGTTTTGGGGACAGATGATCATCGTGAAAGGTGTGGAGGTCCCCGGGTCAACTACGCAATCCCAAGCTCGCTATCGAGCACCACACGTCCCCCACTTCAAGCATTATGGCCTGGGGAACCATTGCCGACGATAGCCTATCAACTCTAGTAGTGCTACGTGGATCATTGATGGGCCAGCGATATGTGGATAAGATCCTACGGCCCCATGTGCCCCCATTCCTGGCCGGAATTCCAGGTGCGCTATACCAACAGGATAATGCCCGCCCGCACACGGCTCGGGTTGCCCAGGACTACCTACGTAATGTCCAGACGCCTCCATGGCCTGCCTGCTCTCTGGACGTGTCCCCTACGGAGCATGTGTGGGACGAGTTGAAACGGCGGCTGCCCCCGTGCCGCAGTATCCGGGATTTGGAACACACCGTCCAACATATGTGGGCCAGTCTTCCGCAGGACAACATCAGGCGTTTGTTCGCCTCCATGCCGAACCGTATTGCAGCATGTATCGCCGCACGAGGCGGTGCGACGCGCTATTGAAGATGACTGGAATGCGTGCCACAGTTCCCTCTATAATTGTGCTGTAGCTCTGTTTTTGCCTTAATGTTTATCATTTATCTAGCATTATGTCCATAAAATTTCATTTCAATCCATTGCTTCCTTCTTGGTGCGCTAATTTCATTGCCCGTGAGTGTATACGGGAAATTAATCTGTTTCTTTTTGCTACGAAATGTAGTCGACTATCTTTTACACACGACATTGTTAATTTTTTCAATCTCCATTTTACAAAGGGCATCCTGAAAGTAATGCCTCGTCCTTCATAAGATTTTTATTTTTAGCAGCAAAAATGTTAAACTTTGTGGCAAATTACGTGACATAGTGTTAGTATTGCTAGCCTATTCAAAGTATTGTGAATTACTTTCTGTACATTTCCTGCATCTTTGAACCCATCGGTAAAATCCATTTTGGAAAAATTCCTGAAACTCTCGTTTCATCCATGAGTTCACAGCCAGTTTAACGTATGTCACATCGTCAAAACGTTTCCCACGAAGGGTGTTTTTCAAAGGGGCAAATAGGAAAAAGTCTGAGTGAGCCAAATCAGGACTGTACGGGGTTTGGAACATCACTGTCCACACTATTTTGGCAATACCCTGCGAAGTCTCCATTAAGGTGTGGGGTCTCCATGGTGTAAAACAGAGCTATGAAGTGGAATGTCACGTCTTTTCCTTCTGATAGCTACCTTTAGCCTCTTCAACGTCTGCACATAGTGAGCACTGTTTATTGCTGCAACTCCTGGATGGTGACACGACGATCAGCTGTGGTGAGGTCTTTCACTTGTTGCCTGTTGGTATCTGTCACAGCAGTTGCGGGTCTTTCATTCCGTTGTTTGTCCGACACTGAAATTTGTCCCAAACATCTTCATCCATCTTCGGACATTACGGATATCGATTGTGGCAGCTCCATACACTGCCAGGAGTCTGCTGTGGATTTCTGGAGATTTGCATCCCTCTTTCTCCAGGAATTCAATTACTGCTCGCTGCTTTTCTCTGTCATTCAAGATCTTTATTTCGGATTCTGAAAACATTTTGTTCACACGTTGGTAACATATCATAAGTACATGTCAGTGCAGTTTCACTAAAATCACTTTAAAATTTAAAAAGTTATTAAGAAGGAGGCACTACTTTCAGGATGCTCTTTGTATATTTCGACCTCGAAATGGCGATCATTTTTTAAACTTCGGGCAGAAATTATGCTTGAAATTTACTTAGAAAGTCGCTAATATTTCCGGAATGCAACCTGTATATAACTTTTACTGCAGTGAATGAATGTTTTTATTTTGAACCGTGCACAGTTTCTCTTCTAAACAAATTCATTTCCGAAGATTCGCAAACAGTTTTTTTAATCACGTTTATAATCACTGAAGCGATGAAAAATTTCCGTCCTTAGCACGATTTAATGATTAAAAGATGAGAAATATATACAATTAAACCCATGAGCACTTTCGAGGCAGCGGCTGCCTCGAAAGTGCTCATGGTTTTAATACATCTGAAGAAGAGGCAGCCGCTGCCTCGAAAGTGCTCATGGTTTTAATTGTATATATTTCTCATCTTTTAATCATTAAATCGTGCTAAGGACGGAAATCTTTCATCGCTTCAGTGATTAATGTCGCGCGAGTCTTCAATATTTGTTCCTCTGTTATTTACGTTTATAATCATCTTCTGTAAAATGTTTAGGGCAAATTCTGGCATGTTTCACATTACCAATATCTTTCCGTTCGCATTTGAGTAGCCACGTTTTTTTCAACATCTGATCTTTCGGAAATGCGTGATAAATAATCCCAGTTCCTTTTGTTTTCTTATGTTGCGATGGTTACAGAGCAACGGGACAATTAGGCATTTTTTAAGAAATAATAGTACAGAATGGTGGGGTCTTTAAGTTTTCTAGCAAATAAACACACAGCAATAGAACGATTTTTTTTGTTATCACAATTGTTATCTTATAACCCTTACATTTTGTTATCGCAATAGTTATCTTCATCCTATCACAATAAATTTATGACTCTCAACTATAAAGAACTGATCAAATGCTACTAAATAAACGCAAGACTAATAGTAAGCTCACGTAAACAAACCACGGAGCAAATGATCTGCCTCCACAGCTACGTCATGCTCCAGACGTCCAAAAATGCCTTCACTACTGCGCATCGAATTTTTTTTTTTTTTGATTGGAGGTTTAACGACCACCGTGAGCAACTCAATGGACTATAAGCAGTCGCCCGTCCCTAATTTAGGGTCACTGGTTCCAGGGAAGGGAGAGAGCCAGTGCCGTAAGACAAACACAAAATCCATGCCTCACCGGGACTCAAGCCCCGACCCCTTTCGAACGAATGATCAGAGACCATCTCTTAGGCCACTGCGCCACCGGGGCGGCCGCATCGAATTGGACCCTCTGTGTATATTCATTATGCATAATTATAGAGTACTTGTAGATGTAAAAATTCTTTACAACAATAAGATGAAATTAACAATAATAATATGAGTTGAGAGAGACACGTATCACTATATTTGCATTTTTCCCGTAAGAAGTCAATCGTACTTTAGCGCGTTCATGATTTTCGGCAATATACTTGTCTGCTCATCCTACACTTTTAATGAACTTGCTATTTAAATATATAGATCGGAAAGGATCGTAATGAAACAAAAAGAAGTAAAAGAACAGAAAGATTTTTAAAAACTTATTTTGTTTGTTACTGACACCATCACCTATTATTCTTAATGAATTTATGATTGTTTCAAAATTAAATTTATATACTGGGAAAAGTACCAACCTTTCGTGTGAAGTTGTGAAGAATGTCTAAGTGCTTTTTGAATTGCCGCCCAAGGCTAGACCGCTCGAATATGATATCTGGATGAAGGATAGGGGTGACAAACCTTACCATTATTACTTTTGCACACCTGAAAAACAATTTCAATAAAATCAGTTCATATGCAAATGCAAACAAGCATAATAAATAGAAAAACGCAGACTGCTAGAATTGAAAAATACACGTATGTCATCATCTTGTCATTAAATAAAGAAATAAATGAATAAATAATATTACTGTTGACAAAGGATTTTCAAATGAAATAAAACTTGCAATGCTACAAAAAATGCAATGGCACTAATGAAGACGGAACATGTGTAGTCAACAGCTCAGTAATAATCTATATTCTATTTGTATTTATTTTAGTCAGCAGCTCAGTAATCATCTATATTCTATTTGTATTTATTTTAGTCAGCAGCTCAGTAATCATCTATATTCTATTTGTATTTAGTTTAGTCAGCAGCTCAGTAATCATCTATATTCTATTTGTATTTAGTTTAGTCAGCAGCTCAGTAATCATCTATATTCTATTTGTATTTATTTTAGTCAGCAGCTCAGCAATCATATATATTCTATTTGTATTTATTTTAGTCAGCAGCTCAGTAATCATCTATATTCTATTTGTATTTATTTTAGTCAGCAGCTCAGTAATCATCTATATTCTATTTGTATTTAGTTTAGTCAGCAGCTCAGTAATCATCTATATTCTATTTGTATTTATTTTAGTCAGCAGCTCAGTATTCATATATATTCTATTTGTATTTAGTTTAGTCAGCAGCTCAGTAATCATCTATATTCTATTTGTATTTAGTTTAGTCAGCAGCTCAGTAATCATCTATATTCTATTTGTATTTATTTTAGTCAGCAGCTCAGCAATCATATATATTCTATTTGTATTTATTTTAGTCAGCAGCTCAGTAATCATCTATATTCTATTTGTATTTAGTTTAGTCAGCAGCTCAGTAATCATCTATATTCTATTTGTATTTATTTTAGTCAGCAGCTCAGTAATCATATATATTCTATTTGTATTTATATTAGTCAGCAGCTCAGTAATAATCTTTCTTCTGACTTCACTGGCGAGTGTGACTGAGACGAACTTTGCGTAGGGCATCATTTTTGGCCGGGTGATATAAAGTGCTTGTTTCTGTTCATTCGCCCAACATGGGTTCGCCGTCCCGGATGGCGCAGTATTCTAAGCGCTGGCTTTTGACCATTCGTCAGCGCAGGGTCTGGGTTCAAATCCCGGTGAGGCATGGATCCTGTGTTTGCCTTATGGCACTGGCTCCCTCCTTTCCCCGGAACAAGTGACCCGAAATTAGGGACTGGTGACTGCTTATAACCCATTGAGTTGCTCATGGTGGCAGTTAAACTTTAAAAAATATATATATATATATAAATAAATAAAAACATGTGTTCGCGGTCCAGAATAAGGCACGAGTTTTGTGCTCTTCTGAGAGCGCTGGCTCCGTCACTTACCTGGAACAGTGGTCTTAATGAGGGAAGGGATACTGCTTGAAGCCCACATAAATGCTCACGGAGGGGTTACCCCTACAAACGTACACAAAACTTTAACTGATTAAAACGAATGAACTCAGATTTGCAATATGAGAAGAAATCAGCTAGAAGAAATATATTTGCTCTCTGAGAAGTCAATCAAACTGTTACGTTTTGTTTGCGAATATTTCCTTTTTCTCTCTCAGCGAAATTTAATTCTGCTGATCAAATTTCACTTTTAAGTTTACTTAGATAGTGATGTTTAATTTGTTCGAAACATTTGAGTAGCTTCATATGTATATATATATATATATGTGTTTGTTTTTATAAAATTGCATTAATTTTTGCTTTAAGTGTGCTCTATGGTGTCTACGTCTGTGTTCAAAGCACTTCTCTGTGTGAACGACATGTTTCAATTAACTATTCTGGGGGCGTTTTTCTTTATCTTTAAATTACAGGAACAATAAAGAATAATTAGCTGTAGCACTAGAGCCTGTGGAAACGATTGCATCTGCGCTATAGTAGATTTACATTTCTCCTGGTAATCAGCGATAATTTTTCTATTCATGTGAAATGTTTTTTTGTTCATCGGTGCAAAAAGGACTCGTCTCGCCGTTTCTTCGAGTGGCATTTCGTTCAGAGAGTATTCTTAAACGTTGTCGATGAGACTTTCATCTGAAATCATTTGTGGAAGGACTTCGGTTGGGAACCAAGCCACACCTGTAATCATTTGTTGAAGGACATCGGTTGAGAACAAACCAAGCTACAACTGGAATCTTCTGCACCTTGTAGCATTGATTGTTGCTCAGCCATTTGTTACATAAATTACGTTGCAATTTTTGCATGTTGGCATTTAATGGTAATTTGGTGAAATGCTATTACAACGCACTCCATTTAATGCAGCACTCGAGAACGTCAGATTTTGTTCCTCCTCCGAATCGTAATGTTTGTCTGAAGTTTTCTTCAACGGCGATCACGTTTCCATCAACAAGTGTTCACTTTTCATAAGTTCGCTCAGAAGGCGATCGATGCAGTAAAGTCCATGCTCACTCAGTACGGAAATTCAATAAACGGTGGTGAGAGAAACTTATCACTGCGTCAGAGGCATGTGTTACTGGCGCGCTCAATGAAAGAAACTTGTCGAACGTCTGGCGAATTGGCTCTCTTTTCTGAGAACGAAATGTTCTGTGAGTGGAACAGGACTATTGAAGTCGCTATGAAATATTCTTTCACTCTCAGTAACGTAGCAGCGATTCCTGTTGCGAAGAGAATTCTGTTGCAATGTAACGTTGTTTGTTGCATTGCATCATAACACGATTGTGTTGCATCGTAATGTTTATCGACGTATCATAACATTGTTGTTAGCAACAACTATGCGGTTACTAATAGCAAATAGGGTTGCATAAAGAGAGAGGAGGTACTGAAACAGAGCGACAAAGTGTGCGACAAAGTCAGTCTCGATGTTTATTTTCATAATGATGTCTTTGGACTAAATATTTATTTTCATAGTGGTGTGCACGACTTTCTACAAGTAAGATTCATTCATTACTTACATTTCAATAATCGTTTCTCCAGTGAAGAATAAAGCGTGTCTATATAAGAATCACTCGACTGATTGTACAAACATGGACTTCAAATATTTGCAAATAGGGACTTCATTAAGTGTCCATAGACTATAACTGAAGCGAATATATTAAAGCACAGTAAATATAAAAGAAACACTGAAAAAAATCGAGAGCAGTAAAGAAAAACTTAATAGATATTTCAATAATTAATACAGACATTTAACGTGGACCAGGAACATCAAACAAAGATGTTTGCTCTTTCCACGTTTATAAGAAAGTCACGGAAAAATTCTCATTGGCCGCCGCAGGGAGTCAAACCCGTAACTGGAAGACCCTGGGTTCGACTCCCGGTGGCGGCCAATGAGAAATTTTCCGTGACTCACGTATAAACGTGGAAAGAGCGAAGATCTTTGTTTGAGATATTTCAATTTCATTTGTCCAGCACCCGAAAATATTTGAGTCGAGGTCTGGTTGCGTGACTGTTCTAATACTGAATTTCATGGGAATAGCCTTAAGTACCTCGCATAGGGTACGTACACTGTGTAATACTGAAATTGCAGCGCGCCAAATGAATGATTAGAACGCATGGGAATGAGTATCGAGCTAACTTCAGGGCAAATGTGTACATGCTCTAAAGGCAGGACTAATTCAGACATTGACGATATTAGAGAGAATGTCTCTGAGGTAAAATCGCAACTAGGACTAGTTTCCTCGTGAGGAAATTCTTTCGAATTTGAGCTGCAATTTCTAGGAGAACATGAGTTTCTTACAGATCACCGTGGCAGCGAGTTTACAAATCATAAATACATCTTAGTGCATTTTTGAAGGACAGATTATTAGTATTTGACATGGTGGATGGTTGAATCACTGTGCTGTGCAGGATTTAAATCATCGCGATGAAACAGTACCCCGGTACGTGCAGTACGTTTTTGGAGATGATACCGTACTCCGTCAGCCTAGAACTAGGTACCCAAGATGATCACGCCAAGAAAATATCGCTTGGTACGGAAACAAGTCTCCTGCACCACTACATCCATCATCTGCTCCATCAAACATGCGGTAAGGTCTTTAAGTTGCCCTGACTTAAGGCAGCCCATATCTCAAAAACTGGCGAAGGCTGGATTTCAAGGCTGGCGCCCACCGTTTCTTATGTCTATATCCAATAATCATCGCCGCCGCGTGTGAATTGGCACACACGGTAGCGTCGTGTGACATTCACCAACGAATTTCGCCATTGTTTGGAATCTGATGATCTCCATGTTTACTTATCGAGGCGACGGGGAGAACTAACCAGCGGCGCACAGCACGAAGGGGACTGGGAAGAAATCAGCTATGACAGCCGAGCGTCTCTACCAATCCACGCAGACCGTTTGAGATGTCGTTGGTATTCAGAGATTATCCTAAATGTGATTGCTATTCATTAGATAAGGGGGCAAATGTAGGCATGCTTAAACAAAATAATGCCCGTCACACTTCCAGACAACTTCTATGTGCTGTCAACTTTCTAATATGGTGAGAAAGGTCTCCGGGTATATTCCCACTTATGGGACGTTGTTGAACGACATCTCGACACCCGCCTGATATCAATGGCGGCCCTGAATGATCCAGTGCATGAAGCATAGCTGGCAGTGCCGCAGGAGGCCATCACACGTGTCATCGAATCGATCCAGTGACGCAATGTGCAATGCGTTTCCAAGAGATGTGGTAACAATTCCTTCAAATGCTTATTACTTTACAAGTAATAAGCATTTTCGTTGGCATTTACATCGATGAGCCGTTACATTATGACCACCTACCTAATAAGCTGTAGGACCCCCTTTCAGCCCTCAAAACAGCGGCCACTCGGCATGGTATCGATTCTATGAGGTCACGATAGGTATCCTGAGGTATCCGAAACCATAATGCCAATAGCAGGTTCTCCAGTTCCCGTAAATTTCGGGGTAGTGGTGATTTAGCGCAAATCCGATTTTCCAAGTCGAAACATGAATGTTCGATTGGGTTCATGTCAGGTGAATTTGGAGGCCAGGGCATTAACAGAAAGTCACCAGCATGTCCCTCGAACCACTGCTTGACGATTCTGGCAATGTGGCATGACGCATTATCTTGTTGGTAATAGCCATCACCAGCAGGGAACACAGTTGCCGTGAATTGGTGAACCTGGTCCGCAACGATGTTCAGATACCTGACAGCTGTCAGGGATTGTGCTATTGGGATAATGGGGAATAAGATGTCCCAAAAACATCACCCACGGCATAACACCACCACCGCCGGCGTGTTTCCGCCCAACAGTGCATCCAAATGCCATAGTCTCTGTTGGTAATCGGCGTATACGCGCTCGGACGTCTACGTGATGCACCAGGAATCTTGATTCGTCAGACCAGGCCACTTTTTTCAGCCATCCATGGTCCAATCTCAATGATCTTGGGCCCCATTATATGCATTGTTGACGATGACGTTCAGTGAGCATGGGAACCCGGCTGGGTCTTCGGCAACGCAAGCGCATGCGCAAAAGGTGGCGATGAACTGTGTCCTGTGACACATTGCGCTAATCACTACTGTTGTAGCTGCGGGTGATTTGTCGAACTGTGGACCTGCAATGCGCGACAGTCTCCGCTCCCCACTGGGATCAATGAGCTTCGGACGACACATGGCTGGACGAGGGTTCGTTGTTTGGCCACCTGTGCACCACTTTTGATACGTACTCACTACAGCGGCACATGATCAACCCACAAGCCGTGCCGTTTCCGAGATCGTAGTTCCGAGGCACCGTGCCGCCGCAATTTGTCCTTTATCATAAATCAGCAGCTTTTCTCATCCGGACTCCGAACTCTCTACTAACCTACAGCTGGTCCGCGGGTTGTATATATACTGCTCTAAAAACTTCAACTGCGCCGCCGTTCTGCCTCCAGGCGCGCTCATTTCTCTACACTGGTGGTGGATATAATGGAATGGGTCATCGGTGTAAAACTTTAGCATGTATCTCTTGTAGCTCCGTCCGTGAATATCTTTTGAATTTTCTCAGGGCCTCTGGATGTTGCAATTTTAATGTCACACAGTTTAATGGCACACATTCCAGTTTCATCATATCTGTGTTACGACTGATTTGTTAAGGAAGAGGTTAAACGCCCCTGTGAGCAGCAAAGGCCACTTAGGAGTAACTGAATTCAGAGAACAGGCACAGAACATGAAGATGCTTTGTATTTTCTCTTATGCGATGATCGGCAGCGATCGTGGATCCGTTCAAGAATGATTTTAAGTAATATTTTCTCATAAATAAGCTAAATATTGTCGTAAACACCACAGGCTTTTAGGTGGCACGTGGCCAAATGCCCATTTTGGTATTAAATAGCTTGTATTGTTGGCGCTCCTTTATTTCCAACGGTCGTCGCTCCAAAAGGCAAGATAGTCTGAAAAAGAGCTCTAATAACATTTTTATTTCGTTTGTCCAAAGAAATGGTTCAAAAGGATTAGATTCAACATTCGCACGACTGTTTCGTCTTTAAGAATTGCTATTTTTCTTTCTTTATCCGATATTCCATGAATTTGTATAATCGATCTCAAATATTGAGACGCAATCTACGTTTGTAAACTCTTCCACTGTGCTACAAAATTGTGCTACACTGATCTAATTTCGTTACGCAGAACAATTCGTTAACAACTCTGTTTTTGGAAAAGAAATGCAATAGAATATTAAAATATTCCCACACACACCAAGGGAAAAAGATGAAAAACAGAAATGTAAACTTACATCGTCACAGCTTTCACATACTCGGAGTCACTGTTCATCTGTGCGCCAACATGAACTCCCAACGTTGTTTCTGTAAAATAAACAAGTAGATAGTTCTTTCTTGCGCTTTTCACCTGTACATATACACAATCTACTAACAAGTAATTGGACACCTGTCATAGCAAAGGAAAACGAAGTTTATTCACCTTCAATAGTTGGCGGAGCCTTCACGAGCGGCGATTACAGCTGCGACCCTCCGGGGCGTACTCTCAACCAGGCGTTGTACGACGGCTAGCGGTATTTTCTTCCACTCGGCTTAGAGAAGACAGGGCAGTTTTTTCACCGATTTCGAACGGTGGGGGCACCCCTTAATTCGACGCTCCAACTAGTCCCAGAGGCACTCGATAGGGTTAAGGTCCGGGCTCTGCGCAGGCCAGTCCATTCGATTAACCCCATTGTCACCATACTAAGTCATGGTGGACCTCGCAACATGACAGGGGTCATATTCATCCTGAAAGTAACATGGGTCCACCCCGTAAATATGCCACAATGTAGGAAGCGCATGGTCATCCAAAATGGTGCAGTAGACCTTGGCGTTGAGTCTACCAGGAATTGCGACCAAGGGCCCTGTGACATACCAGGAGAAACACCTCAATAGCATAATTCCACCGCCGCCGAACTTCACAGTTGGCACAATACATTCCGGTAGGAGGCGTTCTCCAGGCAGACGCCAAACCCAGACCCTGCCATCCAAACGGTAGAGGGAGAACCTTGATGCGTTGCTCCAGAGAACCTGTTTTCACTGTTCAACGGTCCACGATCGACGTTCTTTACACCACGTTAGCCGAGCAGCGCTATTGGACTTGGTGATGTAAGGCTTGTGGGCGACAGCACGTCCATGATAACCAAACAACCAAACAGATGGGCTTCCTTACGGATGGTATTGATCGAAAGAATATTTCCGGATGCCTGTTGAAACTCCTCGCGGATGTGGCCAATCGATTTGGTGCGGTTCTTCCGAATTTCTCTGGCCAGCACCCGTCGGTCTCTAACTCCCAGTTTTGTGGGTCTGCCGGGTCGGGAAACATTTCGACCGTCACCTCTCATCTTCCACTTGCCAATCACATTGGCCACTGTCGATTTTGGGTACTTCAACTCGCTGGATATGTAACGTATGGATCGGTCATTTCTGTTATACCCGACGATTACACCTTTCTCCAAATCAGAGAGCTCCGAACTGCGTGGCATCTTGCATGCTACTGGTTACGTTGTTGTTTCCCACACAATATTTAATGGAGGCAGCCGTGACGTGCATCAGGACCGCAGATATCGTCGATTGTAGGGGTGTCCAATTACTTTTTGGTAGATAATGTAGTTGTTATTTCATATTCACAAAGCATATTTTTATATTAACTAACATCCATTGCATGATATAACTTTGAAAACTAATGCAGTTAAATGCGTTCTAATAATGTGAAAAGATTTAAAATATCTGAGACCAATATTGGAGGAAGACCAGAATAAACAAAGACATGAAACACAATGATGTAGGAATGGAAAACTTGTAAATAAATAGAGAAAACACATCCGGTATATTTTATAATAGAAAACTGTCTGGGAGATCCAGAAGTAAAGGTTCCAAGATTGTAAACACGCCAGCAGTTCTTCATAAATCTGCACGCATTTAAAGTACTTAATTAGTATTTAAAAATAACCTACAAAACCATTTCCTCATCTAAATCAGGTATTAAAAGGTAAATAATAACATTTATTTTGTTTTAAACACTCTACGGAAATGTCCCCTGCAACATTATAAGAAAAAACCATGTATTACCGTATTTTGGGGGTATAAGGTAAGACTGATTCTTTCGAAGTCCGGGCTTCGACATATGTCACATCGACGTATCTATTGATTGGTCATTGACATTTTTTAATGAAGGAAAATATATATATACATTGTTTCTTAAATTCTGTCGTGATCCGAGCATCTGAAATGCAATAGCAGCCCTTCCGGAAGCGTACAAAACGTAATACTCCGTTAGGAAAAATTTGTTTGAAAGCTGCTATAACGGATATTTCCGTTCGGCACAAACATAATTAAAATCGTCGTGACCGATTCGGAGTGGCAGCTGTCGCATGTTAGTAGCATCCTTCTTACTGCACCCCTCGAAGACTCCGTAGGTGGATTTCATCCCTGCTTTTACAATGTCGCCAAAACTACAACGGGTGCACCACATTTATCTTGTGATGAATGAACCTGATAAACATGTAAGTACCATACAGCGGATCGGCTGGTGACAATCGTGTTGACAGACGGTGTCGCTTGCGCTTTAAGAACACCAATGGTCATTGGCTGGCGAATATTTTCTTTTTTACTCTCTGTCAATCCCGCAGTCGCATAACTCAACTTAATTAAAATAAACCATTACTGGTAATTATTATACTTATCTTAATATATTTCATGTTTCCAAAATCAAAGCTCCTTCGGTTTCTGATTTCAATTAGACACTGTGAGAAAACTATGAGGAAGAACTCAGGCCGAAAGCATCAGTCTGTTTTAGGACACTCGTGCGACCTTGTTTCTTTTCTACTTTTTATCACCGGCAGATTTAATTCTAGAGTTGTCTGCGGGAAGGAATACGGGTAGCATCACTTCATAAGGAAAAATAAGCTTACAAAATTCAACTACTGTAGTTGCTGAAAAAAAAAAGAGTAATATCTCATTTTCTTTTCCTTTTATTATTATGAAAGAAGAGAAAATTCCTTTTATTATTATTCAAAATATAGTTAGTTACCTAATTTTGGAGCACTAACTGTAATTTTTCAAGCATCTTCTTATACTCAAGATCGACTTATGTATGAACGAAGATAAGGTAATTGAGAAATTGAACGCATTCGACATATATTCCATGCCGACTTATAAGCGCAAAAATACGGTAGATATATTATTAGTGGCTTCACTGGCTCTCACTTATAGTAGCCAACCACATTTTTTGCTTTTGTGTTCCTTCATTTATTTGAGAAATTTATATCGGAACTATTAGGTCTTCGTCTCAAAAACGTGGAGACAAAGGTACACAGGGTAAAGAAATGAATTTTGAATTACTCTTGAGCAATGCATTCTATTGCTCCGATTTCTATATTTTCTACTAACATTGTAAAATCTGTAAATGCGTTTTTACATAACAGGCATATTTATCTCAGAACAGAGATTGTTTCACATAGCCTCAGGGCAAAACAACGTTTATCCCAGGACTGGAATTACATCTCACAGCATTAGGAGAAATAATCGTACAAAACGCACATGCACACACATACACGCAATACCAACATCGGTAAAAATAGATATTGGAAATATTATCTTTCAGTCAATTGTTGAACAAATTGGAAACTATACGAAACGTGCGATTAGCGGAATCAAAATTGGAGGTATCATCCCATTTCGATTAATAGATGCTGAAGAGGTAGCAATCAATTCATGCTGAAATAATAGTAAGCAGAATAAAGAGGTGTCTAAGCACGATTCAATCAATGCACAATTATTCAAACCATATTTAAAAAATGAAGTTTATTTAAAGCTAAAAACACTGGTTAAAATAATCTAAAGGCGAGATCTTTCGGGTTCACCGTGAACCCATCCTCAGGCCTAACACTGTAACGAACGAAACCGGTGTATATATATAATTTTTGCAACTACCCCATCAGAGCTGCAGAGTATGATCCAGGAACTTGCTGACAAGAGTAAAGAAGTGGGATTAAAAATGAACTTTCAGAAGACAAAAGTGATGTTCAATGCTTTTACAAGAAACGAAGATTTATCGATTGATGGAGAAAAGCTGGAGATAACAGACACGTACGTTTATCTTGGACAGCAGATGTTAAGTGATGGTCACACTGATGAAGAAATTAATCTGCGTACAAAACTTGCCTGGAGAGCTTTTGGAAGAAACAGCATACTTTTCAAGAGCAATATGCCATTATGTCTTAAAAGAAAAGTGTTTGAATAATGCATCCTTCCAGTGCTTACGTATGGTGCAGAGACGCGGACCTTTAACTAAAAGAGACATACAAAGGCTGCAGACAACTCAAAGTAGCATGGAGAGGTGCATGCTTGGTGTAACCACGAGAGATAAGAAGAGGAACTCGTGGATCCGAAAAATGACAAGAGTGGAAGACATAATGATCAGAGTTAAATCTCTGAAATGGCAATGGGCTGGACATACTGCCAGAAGGACAGACCATCGATGGACAGCCGAAATTTTAGATTGGATTCCAAGGGACAGGAAAAGACCCAGAAGAAGACCACATGGAAGATGGGTGGATGAAATTCGAAAGTATGAAGAGTGACATGAGGAGACTGGCACAAGACAGACCGGTGTGGAGAAAACTTGGGAGACCTTCGTCCAGCAGTGGATTGATAATTGTTGAAATGATGATGATGATGATACATCGTGAGGAACCAAATGCATTAGCATCACAAAATACGTTGCCATCAGAAAATTTCAAATTATTAACTCAGTGTCAACGCCAAATTCCCTGTGGTATGTTCAGATGTAAGGATCTCTATGGTTGAGAAACACTGAATGGGACTCCATCGTTACAACAAATATCCCGATATTTTAATATGTACAAACTCTGTGTAAACAAAACAATACACTTGCTTGAAACGGAGGTAAGTATCCTGCCGTGGTCCCATATTGGAGTATGGGGGCACCACTACGAAATAGTCCTGGTAAAGGCAGTGTTCGTCAGACCAGACCGGATGGAATATTTGTGCTCAGATATTCTGACTGCAATAGTCCGAAGTGTGGATCCTATGTATATTTTACCCTCCTCCGGTGTTGAGTTAGATTTGTGCTGAGCTATATGAACAAACATGGTGTGTACTTTATCCCCTTGGATAAAAGATACATAGGATCCACACTTCGGGCTCTTGCAGTCAGAATATCTGAGCACAAATATTCCATCCGGTCTGGCCTGCCGAACACTGCCCTTTCCAGGATTGTTGCGCGGGGGTGCCACACTCTAATATGGGACTAGGCCAGCATACCTACCTGTGTTTCAAGCAAGTGTATTGTTTTGTTTACCGAGAGTTTGTACATATTAAAATATCGGGATATTTGTTGTAACGATGAAGTACCATTCAGCGTTCCTCAACCTTTTGAACATACCACAGGAGAATTTGGCGTTTACATCGAGTTAATAATTTGAACTTTTACTATATTTGAACTTTTCTGATGGCAACGTATTTTGTGATGCTAATGCGTTTGGGTTCTTCACGATGTATATACATACCGCAGTTTCGTTCCTTACAATGTTAGGCCTGAGGATGGGGTCTCAGTGACCCCGAAAGATCTCGCCTTTAGATTATTTTAACCAGTGTTTTTTAGCTGTAAATAAACGTCATTTCTTAAATGTGGTTTGGATAATTGTGCATTGATTGAATCGTGCTTAGACGGCTTTTTATTCCGCTTACTAATAGATGCTGGGCAAATCATTCAACCGATTATTTGTCAACAATAGGTTGTTTTGGATAAATCTGGATTGAGCGAATCGCAATTCGACTGATCTTCACAGGACGAATTGTCGTTGACCTTAAATTTGGAACTCATCAGATTTTCAAGTGCAAAGGTTTTTGCTACTTCGGAAAGAAATTATTTTGTTTTAGTCATTTTCGAAGAAACGAAATCTGTTATAGAAAGCTCTACCAGAAATAAGAGTAATACACTTTTCTTACAAAATAAGTTGAAATAATTTGGAATTATGAACTCACCACAGATAATATCTAAGCTGCATAGTGTAACAGGTTCTGTAATATCAACCCAATCTTCGGTAACCTTTCGTTTCAAGATGTCCACCAAAACTTTCGACTGCTCGTCAAATACTGGTTGAAATTCTTTGAGGATGTCAAAATGGAACGAATGAGTCAATATCTTCCTTCGAGCTTTCCATTTTGAACCGTGGCTTTTTGACACAGAAATTTCAATAGCTTAGTAAATTCATAAGTTAAGAAATACAATATAAACGTTTCTGAAATCAGTAAAACATTCAAAATTATATCATTAGAGTAGAGAATAAAGCATTTTTTAATATCGTCGATATCTTTCTTTTTTTCTCTTGATGTTTGCATGAATATTAAGGTTTTTGTTATTCACTCACAAACAGATTGCAAACAAGCAATCTAGAAAAAATAGAAATGCATCTTATAGTTTTTAATGATTGACATTCGGATAGAATATACTGTCAGTGTGAGAAATAAATATTCAGATGCAGGATCTAAAAAGGCACATTTGGGGGCTTTGGACAGTGACATTACAATACTACATCGTTTTTTTTTTGTTTTTTTTTGCAGACACATTTCCATTTCCAAATCATGGACACTCACAGCGATGTTTAAACAGGGACAGCTGGTTTTGCGCGTAGTTCAACAGAGGATTTCGAAAATGTTGTGAGACTTTTGTTCCATGAAAATATTGTTCCATGAAAAATACAGCTGTCTATATGCCCTAATAAAACATATTCAAGAGAAAAAGTTAAACAAATAGCGTAACAGGTATGTCCGCTAATGGTAACATCTCATACTTTTGGAAATGAGCTACGCAGCGTGACAAAGTGAGAAGGAAGAAATTGCACTTCACTACTTCGGCAGCAAGTGCATTTCACATATCTGTACTCAGCGTGGTAAAACGATCAAATTAATGGAAGAGTTGTTCTTTCTCGATGAGTCTCTCTCCGAGTTAAAATGTAGCATGATGATTGCGTTGTGCATTGAAAGTAAAATTTTTGTATACACCGTACTCATCGTCTGTCCAGCCATCACTTTATTGAGTCTCGGGACCGATACAGTGAAGAGACAGGGAAATACAAGGCACAGGTAAAACATGAATATAAAGGCGTACCACACGAAACAGGATCAGGCGGAACTAGGGTCACTGACTCCAGGAGAAACGGAGAGCCGGCGTCGCAAGACAAACACAATATGCCTCACGAGATTCGAACCCGGACCCATCTCGGACGAATGATGAGAAGACATCGCTTAGACCCCACATATGATGCACACAGAATATAAGCACAATATGGTAGCTAACAGCTGGAGATCGTCCAGAAAGCACAGAGCAACAGAGTTCACACGAGACGTGAAATAACACGAAGGAGAGTACTTGAGGCATCTGTCCAAAAACACCGCTACGATGGGCACAGCCAAAACGATCACCTAAAAACCTACCTGTTGCATAGCGTACTTGAGGTTGTGAAGATGCGATCTGAATGAATTTAATCGTGAGCAGACAGCCTTGACGAGGGGAAGATGTAGTCGTCCATGTAAAAAAAAAAAATCATAATTCTGGAATTTCCACGCGGGACAATCTCACGTGTGTACCAGGAGTACATAAAAACCGAAAGAAATCGCAGATACCGAGAAACATCTGGTCACAAAGGGGCTGGTAATATTTGAGGTGAGCGCAGGGTATCCCGTACCGTAAAGCCAAAAACGAGAGTCCTAGCAGTGAGGACAGAGTTGGAATTCAAATGCCGTGATCTGGAAAGGTTTGTAAAAATACCATTCGAGATACGATGACGTGTCTAGGTTATGGCAGCCGGCACCAGAATCGATTACCTTTGTTAACAGCACGTGACTAGCATATAAGGCTACAGTGGGGAAAGAAACATCTTCAGGGGTCGTTGAAAACTGGAAACAGGTAATTTGGTTCGAGGACTCTAAGATCCTGCTACATTGTGCCGGAAGGAGACTGGATGTTCGAAACGACCGCGTGGTAATCTACACAAAGCCGTGGACCCCAACTTTCCATTAAGGGTGACTATTCGGTGTCTTCGGGAGTCACCTTTAGGGTCCTTTTACCTACTGAGACCACCAGCACTGCACAAAGCTATGAGCTCACCATCCACCAACACCCATTGGTGGTTATACATTGCCCACAGCAGCATGCCTGCTTTCAATAACGCAATGTCCTAGATGATCGCTCCCATTTAGCAAAGGACTGGTTAAACGAGCATTCTAGTGAGTTCGCCACATTCGAGTCGCCGGAAAACTCTGCGGATTTGAAAAATAATGAACATCTATCGAAGGAAGTGGGACGGTGCATTCGAATCCAAACCCAAAACCAGTAAACCTCAGCGTTTTACAAAAACCTTCACTGGAATCACGGGCATTTCCAACATCTGGTACAGCCCACACTGCATGAATCCACACGGCATTAAGTCGGCGTGTATATAGTTTATTGTCTTTTCAGTGGAAATCCAACATTTCAATTCAATGAACTGCAATTTTTGATCCGTCTAAAATCTGGGCTCTTTATACGAATACGAGACATCAAGCATTCTTACATCATAATTGTGACTGATATACGAATCGACGAATGCTTCTCCTTTTGCTTTACTTCTATTGTTTGTCAGAGGTATCCAGAGCCGGATTAAGGCCTTAGTGCGACCATAGGCTAAAGAATTTGAGTGAGCCCCAGGGCTAAGACATCTGAGTGGGCCTCCAAAAAAACGTATGATGGAGAACTATTATGAAGTCCGTTAACCCTTTAACGACCATAACGCCCAAAACGCCCGTACATACAAACGACCATAGCATCCAGATACGCCTCTCTAGATTGAGTCAGATTTCATACCTTTCCCTGTTCTTCAAATTTTCTCGACCTATGAGGGATCAGCAGGAGTCACCCTCAGTTACTATTGTTGTTATTAAACAAAGAAGTGAACCAAAAGACAGTTTCGGGCATTATCGTGTTTGGAGTGATAAAATATTTTTGGATCATGGCCGTTAAAGGGTTAAAACACGAAACTGTAATTACTAAATTATCTGCAGAGTTTTCATAACAAGTCACTGTATTTTTCATCATTCTCAGAAGAACATGCGTTAAAAGCTTAGGATTCCTTGATTTTGTCTTGGATTTTCTACTGATTTACCATTGTATACCTTTCTTAGTTCATATTTTTTGTTAAATACAATATGACCCTAAAGCGGACTTCGACAACTAACGGTTCCAAGTACAAACTGGGAGGTGTGGAGGTATGGTAGTTACAAAATTTGAACTCTCTCGCCGACTCCGCTGTGCACAGCGACATGAAACCTTTATCCTTTGTTGAGTCACTGTCTTGAAATCTGTTCGTCTTCCAGATTCTTTTTCTTACCAAGTGGAAATGGTACCAGAGAAAAGTAAAACTATTTTAACTTCTCTCTCTCTCTCACTCTCTTTATTACTTGCCCAGGCATGCTTACTAGACCCTTGAGGATGGTGAGACTATATAGCCTCTATAGCCCCTTAATCCGGTCCTGGAGGTATCCATTGTTTCTTACTAAAAATGACATTTTCCATAGGTATATCGTTCTAGCGTTTGAAACTGCACTGGTGTCCAAAATTAATATACAAGCACAAAATCACGAATAAAGTAAAACCCGCACGACAGTTTAATGACAGTCAGTACGGACATAAATGTATCGACAACCTTGCAATACAGAACAGAATAGGAAAACCATCACTGCTTGTGGAGGATGCATGGATATAACAACATCTTAGTGCAAAAGTGATGAAGCAAGAGACGCGGATTACGAGAGGCTAATAAGGAGTGTGATCACTCCGAGCAACAATACAGCAGCTACGAACCATCATGCTGTTTAC
Source organism: Macrothele yani (assembly GCA_039090855.1). Classification (NCBI taxonomy): domain Eukaryota; kingdom Metazoa; phylum Arthropoda; class Arachnida; order Araneae; family Macrothelidae; genus Macrothele; species Macrothele yani. The sequence continues at coordinate 17,019,367 of CM077026.1, read as the reverse complement.
AATGCTGTGAATGAGAATGTGGGTCAATAAGGGCCACTCCTCCATCAAGCCGCTTCAGAGTCCCGAAATGGTTCTGGTAGGAGCTGCCGGTTTGCAATTACAGATTCCAGATCATTTCAGACATGCTCTATGAGATTCAGGTCCGGAAATCTCGCGGGCAACTCCGTTGTGTGTATATTCTCATCATTACGTATTGGACGACTAGCTAGCATTGGTTATACCTCAATTCGTCGTGCACAATTCGTCGTCGATTCAGTTCGTCAAGTGCAAATTCATCGCGGGTCTTGTGTTCATTAGAGGTTTTGCATACAGACCTCTAATGAAATCTTCTCTAAACCGTTCGCCTCGATATCGCAATTCCTACAGCAGAAGATTTTCGGCGAGGGTTGCCTGGCTGTGGACTCTCTGTAGTGATAAGCTGTTAGAGACAAATAGCGGTTGTTTTGATTTGTTGTGGTTCATGGGTGTCCTTGTCCTGGTCTTGGTTATTGTTTACTCCATAGATTCAGGACAACTACCCCCCCCCCCACACACACACACGCGCATTCAGCCATCTCGTTACCTCAGCTTGCAAGTAGCCTGCTTCCAATCTACAGCTAGATCTCCACCGTTAAGACCCTTTAATTGATCGCGAGGAGCCATTCTTCCACTAGCAATCCAACGAAAGTTTCAATTGCCGTATCCCGCTGAGAACAACATTCATCAAAGCCGCTTGCCTTCCAGTTCGATGAAGTACAGTCGTCATTTACATATTTTCATAGGAGCTAGGGTAGATCTACTTAGCGTTTTCCATTGCACATCTTTCTGAAAAACCTTGACAATCGGTTGTCTCGTTTTGGGCATGTTCTCGAATTGGTGTCTGGCAGTTAAATTTTAGACACCTGTCTAGCTCGTTAATGACGTTGTAGGAAGATGTATTTCACTGTCCCTACAGGTAGAGAAAGTTTGGGTATTGTCGTGCTGTGTGAGTTTCTGAAAGCACAGATTTTTTTCTAGGTACTGTATTAGTTCCTCCAGGATCTGTGGTTGCTGTACATGTCTTACGAAAGTTTTCTCGTGCCGCACTCTCCTTTTAGTCACCCTCCATTTCCTTGATCTCTTTAATCTCAGCATGGTAGCTGTGCTCCTATGCTAGATTAGCTCCTAATGCTGCTGACTCCTGTGAAGTGTTGGATCGTTTGGTATGTTCCATAAGGCAGAAATCAAGTTTGATATTTTCTCAGTCATCTTACTTGATTTCTCTATCCCGTTCCCTTTTCCTCTTAAAGGGTGACAGTGTGATAGCACATTTATTTTAATCTACAGTACATCAATCCCGAGAATCACGACAATCGTATCTCTCTCTCTACATGTCCGAAATGGAAAATTTCTTTGCAGTCTCTCACAGCAGTTGTCCAAAACATTTCCACACAGTGTAAGAAGCATTTACACTGTTAAAAAAATCTACTTAAAAATAAGAACCTGAACCTACTCGTTTTTCAGCACGTCTTTTGTAAAAAAGATCGTACTTATGTTACCGGTTTGTCCGTCCGTCCGCCTGTACCCACGCTATCTCTGTAACTATTAGTTCGATTTAAAAAATTCTTTTTGCTTTGGGAAGCTTGAAATATGCGAATGATGATCCTTTATTTCGTTTTTTTTTACGATGTGCAATTTCGCCACTAGAGGGCGTAAATGCAGATGATGTCGAATTCAAAAATACGTTTTATTCCACATATTTGCTTCTAAACATCCGATAGAAAAAATTATTTTATCTTTCGATTCCATTTATGTCGAAGAGTATTTTAGATATAGTTACTTATTCAAATTACGCATGGATTTCACGCTATGGGGCGTAAAATAAATTACATTTTCCCCAATAACTCTTTTTTAAAACTCTGATTTGAAAAACTTTTCCTTCAGCGGATGCAGCTCGTGATGGAAAATCGTTTGCATATAATTTCAAATTTTTGGTAAAGAATACTTTAGCCACCAGGGGGCGTGAACGTTAATTTTTGCTTCTGATGTATTTGCCATAAAATCTGAGCTTCTAAAAATCGATTGAAAAATTTCTTTCGTGGACTGATGCTACTCACATCGGTAAACCTTTTTGGAATATTTTCTTCTTAAAATATTCCACAGTTTCTCCGCCAAGGGCGTAGATGTATATCTTATTTTTGCCAGTATCTCTACTTCTAGGAGTCCGATTTGAAAAATTTCTTCTTTGTGGGATAGTGTTTTCAGTGTGACACGTTTTTCATATAATTTCAAAATTTTCAGGTAATTTATTGACTTTCCGCTAGGGGGCGTAGAGGTAAATTGGGTTTCTCCCTATGTCTCTGCTTCTAAATCTCCGATTTGAAAAATTCTTCCTGCACCGGATACAGCTCCTAATGGGAAATCGGCTGCACATAATTTCTAATTTTTGTAAAAAAAATGGTTTGGCCACCAGGGGGCGTAAAACCTTAATTTCCGCTTCTGATGTATTTGCAGCAAAAGATGATCTTTTAAATTCTCGATTGAAAAAAACGTCGTTTGTAGACCGATGGCATTCATGTCGACAGACCTTTTAGAAACATTTTCTTCTTAAAAGAATGCATTGTTTCACCCCCAGGGGGCGTAGATGTATATCTTATTTTTGTCAGTATCTGTACTTCTAGGAGTCCGATTTGAAAACTTTCTTCTTTGTTGGATAGTGTTTCTAGTGTGACATGTTCTTCATATAATTTCAAAATTTTCAAGTAATTCATAGACTTTCCGCTAGCGGGCGTAGAGGTAAATTGCTTTCTTCCCTACATCTCTGCTTCTAAACCTTCTATTTGAAAAAATCTTTCTGCACAGGATACAGCTCCTGATGGGAAATGTTTTGCATATAATTCATAATTTTTGTAAAAAATGGTTTGGCCACCAGGTGGCGTAAGTATTAATTTCCGCTTCTGATGTATTTGCAGCAAAATATGAGCTTCCAAAATCTCGATTGCAAAAAAAGTCGTTTGTTGACTGATACTACTGCGGTCGATAAAAGTTTTAGGAACATTTTTTTCTTGAAAAATTGTATGGTTTCTACGCCAGGGGGCGTAGATGTATATCTTATTTTTGTCAATATCTCTACTTCTAGGAGACCGATTTGAAAAATTCCTTCTTTGTTGGCTAGTGTTTCCAATGCGAAATGTGTTTCCTATAAATTCAAAATTTTCAAGTAAATCATAGACTTTCCGCTAGGGAGCACAAAGGTAAGTTGCGTTTTCTGCATTATTTCTTCTTCTAAAACTCCGATTTGAAAAATTCTTCCTGTATTGCATACAAGACCTGATGGAAAATATTTTTCACCTAACTTCTAATGTTTGGTAAAGAATGACTTTGCCACTAGGGTGCATAATTGTTAATTTCTGCTTCTGATGTATTTGTAGCAAAATCTGGGTTCCTGAAAACTCGACTAAATATTTCTTTCCTTGGACTGATATCGCTCATATGGAAAATCCTTTTGAGAATACTTTCTTCCAAAAATAATGCATGATTTTTCCACCAGAGGACGTAAAGTAACATCTTATTTTTTGTCGATATCTCTGTTTCCAAGAGTCCGATTTGAAAAATTATTTCTGTGTTGGAGAGCGTTTCCGGTGCGAAATGTTTCTCATATAAATTCATGTGTTTCTTAACACACAAGTCTGCATCCAGAGGGCGTAAGCTCACGATTCCGCTTACACAATATCTGAGAGACTAAAAACCCGATTGAAAAACTTCTTTCTTCCGTCAGATACTATTATTTTCCATACCGGCTCCATTCACTTTGAATAGCTTTCATAAATTTACTTTGCGTCAGAACGGATTCAAAAGACGTTTTTTATTACACCCGAAAATTCGGTGTCATCTTTTTTGTTTTAAGTACAATCGTATCATAAACGAGTACATAGCATGCTCAAATATAAGTTACCATACGTACTTACAAATAACCGCGTCAATAAATACAAATATAATCTTGTGTTTCTTCAATTTAGATATTATAGATTTCAAGAGAAATTGTTTATTAAATGTGTAAAGTGACACACAGTACAACAAAGTTACTGATCACAAGGAATTTAATTATGCATGAAGTATCTTCATGTACGATTTTACATTAAGGGTCAATCTCATAAATAATATATTGTCGCTTCATCACTATATTTGTCATAAAATTGTGCGGTCTATTTGTTCAGCATGTGACAACAAGTATATATATTATCCCAGATGTGCCATCGAATAATATACTTCTAGTTCATTCTATGAATAAATGAAGCTATCTACATATACCGGAACTTTTCACGCCTTGCCAACGACATGGCGTTGACTCCATTTCTTTCAAGTGCGTGGAAACAACTCACCAAAATCTGTGACTGTCAGAACTATAATGATGTCACAATGACTTAAATGTTTACGCTCCATTCGTTCTGACGAAGCGGAGCCAAACTCACTGCGGAACTACAGTCGATGTAAAATAAACATTTTATTGTGAGAAACGTTGGTATTTTTATTCGATGGGATCGCTGTCTAAATGCTGAGGGTGATTGTTTTTACCTATGTCATGTTTTGACTCTTTCAGGCAAAAAATCTCACTACTTACTGAACAACCCTTACGTATAACAATTTCCCTCTTCCCGTTCATTCCGCGTTCTGATTGATCATGTTTTGCGATAACCTAACCATAATGCCCAATTTAAATTTCCGTTGTCAATGATAAATTTTGGAACAACATGTAATTTAATATATATTAATAAATATAGTCCATTTTCATTTAACTTTTAAGGCGTTTTATGGTATAATTTATTTATATCTTACCTTGTCAACAAACCGGTCCCAATCCATGGATGGATCAACCTGTACAACGTGGATTTCTCCAGTATCTGGTTGCTGCTAAGCATTTCCTATAAGATTAAAATTGTGAATAATTTAATTGTTTTTTAGCTCTTTTTGCAAAGACACAAGTTATTTAATTGTATATAGTTAACATCTTATTCCTGTAGCAGTATTAAGAATGAATAGTGCTCAGGATAAAAATAAATCCATGGGAGAGGAATATAAAGACCAGTTGTTTCGGAATAATATTTACAACTAATTTTTTGTATTTCCTGTGCACCAAGCTTCGGCGTTTCCGATAAACAAAAACCTCTATGCTAAAAAAATATGACCTCATCGTCGAAAAAATAGTTGCACCCAGAAGAACGTATCGGATTGCAATGCTATTCGGGAGGAAGGTAAAGGTTACCTGGAATAATAAATGATTAAACATGGAGACTGATATGGGCAATATTTATTGAGTGTGGATAGCGCGTCCAATAGCATCCCACACGTTTTCAATCGGCGGTAGGTCTAGCGATGCGGTTTCCTATGGCAGAGTGTCAGTGCCTTGAAGGCAAGCTCTCAAGACATCAGCAGTATGTGGACGAGCGTTATCCTTTTCGAAAATCGCACCGGAGTGAGGGTTCAGAAAAGGTAGGGCAACTGGCTGCAGGACTTCATTAACGTAACGTTGGGCTGCCAAAGTGCATGTAATGAACAACAAAGGTTATCTGGCATCGTAGCCAAATGCACCCCACACCATGACACCAAACCTCCTCTTGGCGCTGTGAACGGTGCCTTCACACACGGAGTCGGTGGTCGTCTCCTCCGAGACAAAGCGGGACTCGTCACTGAAAATCACCTGCTGCCATTCTGCGTGGCTCCTTGACCGTCTGGTACAACACCATTGCAGTCTGTGGCGCAATGGTGTTAAGGGTAGTCGTCGTAACTGTCTCCGTGCGTGTAGTCCTACGTGCTGCAGCCGTCTGCCAATGGTACTGTCATTAATCTGATAATGCATGGAGTGCACTACTGCTCGCTGAATATCCTCAATCGTGTCTGTTGGACAGCTCCGCGCATGCCAGACTACCCTTCGGTCTCTCTCTCTCTCTCTCTCTCTCTCTCTCTCTCTCTCTCTCTCTCTCTCTCTCTCTCTCTCTCTCTCTCTCTCTCTCTCCGTGGTTCTTCTAGGTCACCCATACCCTTCCTGTCGCTGCTGAGTGCTTTGTTCTATCTACTTCCCTAAACAGCGTGCTATGGTGATATCCGCACGACAGGTTTGGCGCGCAATACGGCAAAAAGACCATCCCTCTTCCCGGAGCCCGACGATGCGGCCCCTCTGAAACTCCTCTAACTGCTCGAATTGCTTCCCTACTTTTCTCCGTGGCATACTTCATTTGCAAAGGATGCAACCAACACAACATCACGTGTTAGAATGGCAGTACGCGCAACGGGACGACCTTATATAGCCGGTCATACACAGCGCTACGACCCCTCCTTGCTTGCGTCACAAGCGTGTCCGAGCGTGATACTTGAATCATTTGCATGTCTCACGATGTCAAACCTACCCACCAAGTTTCCTTCCTGTCGGTTGCCTCCTTCTGGGTGCAATTTGTTTTTTTGACGGTGAGTGTATTTGCTCATAATCATGTGCCGATCAATGCTTGTATTAGAGCCATACAGAAAGTGTGTACCGTTTGATGATAAAACAAAAACAAAATATAGATAACTAATTTCTAATTTGCGACGAATTCTACATAACCTATTTTATTTTCAACATATTCCCCGTAGATGTATCGTTGCACACGTTTCTGAATACCCTCCTTATAGAAGTCGGCCGCCTGAATTTTGAGTCTCCGCTCAATCTTCAGATCATCGTCGTCATCAGATGCCCTCCGATCATAAATAGTTTCATGTTACAGGGCACCAAGTCTCGGTTGTAGGGAACGTACAGCAACTGCTCTCTTCCAAATTTGGTAACCAAGTTTTGCGTCATATTGGCGGAATAGGGTGTTGTGTTGTTATGAAGAAAAACAGCTCCTTTGCTCAGCATGCCGCGCAGTTTGCTTTGAATCGCATGACGGAATTTTCTCAGTGTCTCGCAATGAACAGCAGCGTTTACTGTCGTGCCTTTAGGCAGAAATTACAAACACAAAAAAAATTCCTTCCCTGTACCAAATTAGTGTACACATGACTTTCTACGTTTAAATCATCAGTTTGAATTTTTTTGTCAGAAATTGAAGGGACTGCTGTTTCGATTAAGGTGTGATGTGAGAGACCCAAGTCTCATCTCCCTTCAATATATGGCTAAAAAAATTATCGCCTTTCTCCGCGCATCCCCACAAAAATTCCACAGCAATTTACTCGCCTGGCGTGGCATTTCTTGCATTCAGAAACTTTATCACAGAATCGACATCGCAGTCGGCGGGCCGTTCTATTAACTTAGTCCATAACATAAGAACAACCTCACACAAAGTAGTTGGAGCGCTGCTAATGGATTGGGCAAAGCAACTGCACATGCGCGACTCTGAAGCGAATACTTGAATTGATGATGCGCGAACGGTACTCACCTTAGGGTAAAAGCTCTTCAATGTGGGGTTCCACAGGGATCAGTTCTTGGTCCCCTAGTTTTCTAAATTTACGTCAATGATACCTTTAATGTTTCTTCCAGTGCAAATGCGGTTTTATTTGCTGACGACACATCCGCCTGTGTCGGTTACAAAGAAAACTGTCCGTGTCGCCTTACTCTGGAGTAAGTCGTTCTAACAATTGAGTTACGCGAACAGAATGTCTCGCTGCAGATTTGTCGTCTTGACACATGTTTTCACCACTGTAGAACGTCACACGGGGGAAATATTGCGGGGAAGATTATATTTTCCTATTGGACACCAATAAACACGGATTATATTATATTAGTTTTGCAAAGAGATATTGTTACGTTTATGTGAAACGAGATGGAATAATGTTCGGCGGTAGCACGGAAAAGACCTCATTAATTTTTCAGATATAGGGACACATTAATCAGAAGATGGCGTATATCGCTATTTTCAAGAAGTGGGCACATTTTTGTGTTAGCATTTTTTCCGGTTTCTGAAAAGTGAGCATTTTTTCTGGGGGCATCTTTTTCTTTGTGGGCATTCTTTCGTAACACTCTTGTTTCTCTCTACCTTCAGGCAATGCTCTTATTGCTAAACAAATTCCTCTTTCACTCTGAGGAAAGTCCATAGATAACATCTGACAAGAACTTAGGCGTTTACTTACAGAGGTGACTTTTCATGGAAGAGATAACTCAAACTCCTTCTCTGATTTGACCAATGGACAACAGCGAATGAGGAAAAGTAAGAAAAAGAGACAAATAGAAGCAGGGTCCTCAATAGCCCTTCTATCTCTCGTGTGAGGAAGTAATGATCATATCGAAATGGAGCTGACCATTCTTTCCAAAAAAGCTGAAACAGTGTTTTACATAATTTGAGGCACTGAGAAAGAGTCTTCTGAAAGTTTTAATGCACTTTGAACGTTTTGATGCACTTCATTAGTATAGGTAAACTAATGTCTTTGAGAATTAAAAATGGTTACTACCAAGATTTAATTTCAATAACTACTCGTGGTCATGATTATTCCACGAGACAAAAAACAACACTAATCCCCATGTTTCACTAACAGAACGATTTAGATCATTTGTTAATTATACTGGTTCGGCATTATGGAATACATTTCCTACTGATATTGTATCACTTAATAATATTAATATATTTAAACGGAAACTCAGGTATTTCTTACTGACCAAAAAGCTCATAATGTATTATTACCTTTATTAATTTATAGTACCACCCCTAGCTGTGTTTGATATTGTGTGGACTTGACTTGTTTATGTTTTTTTGAATTTTTTTTATTTTCATGAAAATTTTGATGCTCAGGCCTATCAGGCCTTTTCCCTCCTCATTCCCTGTTGTTACAAAAATATAATGTGTGCTATATATTTATGATTACGTAATACCATGTCTGTAACAACTAAAATGCAATAAATGAAATGAAATGAACCAAGTGGTGTGGGAATTACTTTGCTCAGATGGGTTTGGGGACGTCATACCCATGTCACTGTAAAATATTAACTACAAAAGGAGAAACATTCAGAATTTTAAAAGAAACACAGTATAGAAAATTATTTAATTACTTCAACGGATTCATGATGATTGAGTAGAACGATGGGCTCCCAGCCAATTCTAAATGCAAAAAGAGGTTCCTTTTGAAATATGGCTGCGTGTCCTGCCAGAATCTGCAAGAAAACTGAAAGTATAAAAGGAAAAAGAGATGAAGGCAAACTGTCACAAAATATTTACTATATAAACTGTCACAAAAGATTTAATAAATATTTTGTGACAGTTGGCCTTCATTTCTCTTTTTCCTTTTACTGAAAATATAAAAGGAAAATGAGAAATGAAGGCAAACTGTCACAAAAGAAAATTATATTACGATGTTATATTTACTTACCAGGAAATTAGAAACGGCACATAAATTCCTAATCGCATTAAGAAGAGATGTCTGTGACGTACTCGTATATTCTGTTTTAACTTTCATTTTTAGTTCCTTTTCCTATGTAAATTTGAGTTTGTTCTCTTTTGCAATTTCCAAACTTAACGTAATATCTTCTCTCTCACATGAATGAAGGTTCGCAACACCATGAGATCCCTAAGTAAGTGATGTATATATGTGATAAAAACCAAACAAGATATACAATGGCTACGCAGTAGCTGTGAGAAGGAGGGTTTTGATGGTGAACGTAAATGCTTCTTTTTGATAAGAGATTGCTTAGTTGCCGTTTAAGTAGTTTGAAAGCTACGTATTCTACGTTAATGAAAGTGTTGTGTTTCATACAGTCACGCACAATGAAATGTGCATACCAAGAAGGAAGCATTGGATTAAACTGAAATTTTATGGACGTGATGATGCAGATGATTGATACACATGATGGCAAAAAGAGAGCTGCAGGACAATTACAGGGGGATCTGTGGCACGCAGTTTGGTCATCTTCAATAGCGCGTCGCACCGCCTCGTGCGGCGATACATGCTGCAATACGGTCCGGCATCAAGTCGAACAGACTGGCCCACACGTGTTAGACTATGTGCTCCAAATCTCGGGTAGTTACGCTACGTTAAAGTATGCGGAACCCACTTACCAATCTTCTGGATCTTTCCCAAGGCCTGTAGATGCAGGACCACCGTCGATTGAGCCACTTTCGAACGTTTCGCCAGTTGCGTGGTCGGTTATGGGGCATCCTCTTGCAACAGCGATTCCAGCCTTCTGGTCTGCGAGTTCCTGCGGTCTACCTGCACGTGGCTTGTCTTCCAAGCTTAGATCGCCTTTCTTAAACCTGGCAAACATTCTCGACACGTGCTCTCACTCATAACCATTTCGCCATACGCCTGACATATTGAACCGTATGCTTCACTAGCATTTTCCCCCAAATTAAACATGAATAACAAACAGTGCCGCAAGTGAACTTTATCGACCACCATGCTTGGCTTCATGTACGAATTGATAGCATGGGCCGCTGGCCGGTTGGACACCTACAGTGCCCGCTAGCGGGGGCGGCGAAACATTTGCATACCCCTAATATAATGACGACTGTTTTGGGCTGCCTCAGAGTAATTCTTCTAGTTTAACCTCTATTAAAATGTGGAAATGTTACTGATTATGTTAATTCAAATTGTAATTAGAAGGATCAACTTGGGAAAGAGGAAAATCAGGCTACCTATAAACATAAACTAAGTTTGACTCAGATTTAAAACAAATATGATTTATTAACATTTAATCAAAACTACAAGCAGCCTAACATGTATACTCTATCAGGAACTTGGAATTAATAACAAATATAATTAAAATTCGGAATTATTTAAAGTTCATAATAAGCAGAAAACATAGAATTACAGGCTACATCAGTAATTATTCGTTTCAGGAACTTTGAAAACACAAGACCATTTTGCAACTGTCTCAGGTTCTTTAATGCGCGCTATTATATCGCTATGGCTGAACCATATTTGTTCCACGTTTTTTGGCCATTTCCATTTGTTTTGGTTGCCCTTTGCCATTACTTTTACTTCGGATTCAGTATTATATTTTGTCACCACTATTCCTAGATAATATTTGCCCTCATGTTTTACAATAACATAATAATTTTCATTGAAATCAATGTTATGGGCATCACTTTTTGCAGAGCGAGTTGCAAACAGCTCAAAATCAAGTCTATATCAGAAGCAAGTGACATGGCATCTGAATCTGTCTCAGTTTCACTCTCCCAAACTTTGCGTTTCCTTCTATTTTTTCTTAAGATTCACTTTTCGTTTTTTCTTTGCCTCTCTTTCTTGTTTAAAGTGTTTCCATTGAACTTTCTTCCTCTTCCCTTTCTCTTGATTTCTTGTCATAGTATTTCAAATACGTGGAGATAATGTAAATGGACGATGTAATCACTCTTTCCACGTTATTTTTTTTTTTTTTTTTTAAACAACGCATAGCGACTGAAAAATTGTATTTCGGCACTGCTGGGATCGAACCCCAGAACTCTCGATAACTAGTCGAGTGCGTTCGAATTTACGCTACAGCGCCAACAATTCTCAGCGCAATGCGTGGTTTATCAGTCAGCATCTGACTATACGAATGCGTATTGATGGTCTCAGCAACTGAGATGTCGTCATCTGGTGGCATTTAACGCAACAGCTATTTTAATTGTAGCTGATAAATTCAAAGGGCGATAGAAATGTTTAATATATATCAAATACGTGGAGATAATGTAAATGGACGATGTAATCACTCTTTCCACGTTATTTTTTAAACAACGCATAGCGACTGAAAAATTGTATTTCGGCACTGCTGGGATCGAACCCCAGAACTCTCGATAACTAGTCGAGTGCGTTCGAATTTACGCTACAGCGCCAACAATTCTCAGCGCAATGCGTGGTTTATCAGTCAGCATCTGACTATACGAATGCGTATTGATGGTCTCAGCAACTGAGATGTCGTCATCTGGTGGCATTTAACGCAACAGCTATTTTAATTGTAGCTGAAAAATTCAAAGGGCGATAGAAATGTTTAATATATATCAAATACGTGGAGATAATGTAAATGGACGATGTAATCACTCTTTCCACGTTATTTTTTTAAACAACGCATAGCGACTGAAAAATTGCATTTCGGCACTGCTGGGATCGAACCCCAGAACTCTCGATAACTAGTCGAGTGCGTTCGAATTTACGCTACAGCGCCAACAATACTCAGCGCAATGCGTGGTTTATCAGTCAGCATCTGACTATACGAATATACAATTAATAGCTGTTGCGTTAAATGCCACCAGATGACGACATCTCAGTTGCTGAGACCATCAATACGCATTCGTATAGTCAGATGCTGACTGATAAACCACGCATTGCGCTGAGAATTGTTGTCGCTGTAGCGTAAATTCGAACGCACTCGACTAGTTATCGAGAGTTCTGGGGTTCGATCCCAGCAGTGCCGAAATACAATTTTTCAGTCGCTATGCGTTGTTTAAAAAAAATAACGTGGAAAGAGTTATTACATCGTCCATTTACATAGTATTTCTTCCATTTTTCAAATATCTTTTTCGTTTCCATGTTTTGACCAGTGTAAGAGATTACTCCAATAATTAGTGACACCTTTTGATCTAAATGATGTATGTGGAACAGAGGCAGTGCTTGTAGATGGTCCGGTAGGTACATTAGTATAATTATCAGACTCATGAAGAACTACAATGGGGATATCATCTGATTCATACTAATTTGCATTGTTTTCACTATCCTGTACAATAATACTTTCTTGACAGGTATTATCTTCTGTTGAAGCAGAAATGTTGACTAGTCTGTCTGCTGTCATGCTTAGGACATGCTGAGGACTGTTAACGTGAATTTTGGATTTCATTGTCTTCCACAGAGAATACAATACTTTTTCAATCACTGGTTCCATTCTGGATGCATCTGCTTCCCTAAAGGACTCCAGCATATCTAGATATATCTACTTCTCTATCACCCTGAGAGCAAAAATGTATTCTTCTGTGTTTTCTTGTTTATTGGACTCTTGTCCTTGACTGAATAACTCATTACGTCTAGTTGAAATGCATTTAATATAGTCTACCCCATCTGGATCAAAAGGGAATAATCCACGCACTTCAAAACCTCTCTTGATGGTATCAGCTTTCAATGTTTTCTGATAAGCTTCGCTGAACAAAATAGCAAAATTAAAAATTAACTTTTGAAACTGGTTTTGAAGTTTCTTGTTTGTGCTTCTAAATAACGTTTCTCCACTCGCTCTTCAGAGGTCGAAACATTGCTACATCACATGGCTGTGGAATATGCGTTGCCTTTGGTAGAAGGCAAAATATCATAATTTGCTTTTTTACACAGAATTTTTACAGCTCCTCATTTATATAGGACTTACGTCCATCCAGAAGTAAAAATGTGGGGAACTCAATTTGTTTAGCAACAAGTCATGGATAAAACACATTTGCAATATATTCGAAAAATGTTGCAATTATCATCCATCCAGATTCGCTTCTCCAAACGGCATATCCGTCGGGGACAGAATAGGCAACACCTCTAGGAACCCTCTGGTAAGGATAAACAATCTTTGAATCTACCGCCGAACCATTTGCTGAATAATTACAGAATACTGTGATGCAAGTTTTTCTCTTAACAAGGTGCTATATCATAGAAATTCCTATACATCTTTGGCCCTAGAAGTTTGCCTGTTCTAGGACAAAATTCCATCCCTGTCCCATCTGCATTGAATATGCGGGTTGGATCTGTAAGCTAATCATTAGCTCCTACTTCTTCCAAAAACCTCTTAGTTCCTTAAATAACTCCCGTATCATTTCTTGTGTAACACCAACCCGCGCTTCCGATATTATTTCTGTATTTCTTCTAGCTACAGCAGGATTTCGTTCCAGGAATAGCTCTAGCCATTTCCTCACTGGCCGATTGTTTTGAAATGGATTACTTCGTTTAGTTTCTGCTGTAACCTTTCTGATGGCATCCTTCACCTCATTAGGATGCATAGGGAAACCTACCTTGATTTTCTCAATGTTCCGCTCAAGCGGTCTTCTTTCGTCAAGTTAAAGGTGGCCACATTATCTTCTACATGGGTACCTTATCCTGCAGTTTATTTAGGAGATTTCCTTTAGGAACATTGAGGTTTTACTAGCTTTATTGGCACTGATGGTGCCACTTCGTACTACTGTTATAGCTTCAGACAAATCATCTTCTGTATAGCGGAAGTGAGAGTATGACCTTTTCTTCCCTTCTACACAATCTTCCATGTTGGAATATAATCTATATAAACGAGATGAATAATATTGACCTAGAATTTCATCATTAATATCCAGTAATTAGTGTATAACCAATAAATGACTACTGTCACCCAGTAAATGACCGACACACAATTTATGTCGATCATTTACTGGTAGCAGTACCCCTTTAGGTGATTCAGTGGTACAAAAATATTCGCGTTATTTATAAGGTAGTCATTATACTTGGTAACAGAGCCCGAGACAGAATCCTTTCTAACATCAGTGCATGGCCGAAATGGTCATTCACGGTACCATACCAGGGAATTCCTCCAGAATGTGACCACCATTACTTCTGCATGCATTTGAGCTTATAAACGTTTTCTTTCTATGAAAAATATATTTATGACTTTTAAATTCCACAACAATTATAATAAAAGTAAGAAGGAACTACTATAATATGTGATATTATATTACTGCGTGCTTAATCGCACAAGGCTTACTTTATTGTGGAGTTTGAACAGAACAAACAAACTCACTGCATCTGTATGTATACCACCATATTAGATTCTGTATCACGTAATTATGGTCAGCCAATCACAAACCTTACGAGAGACTTCGCTGCTTCTCTTATTTGTGCAACTTTATCGGCAAACAGCCGGAGCTTATTTTAAATGTTTTAAGCGGAAATTGGTCATTTACTGGATCCGGTCATTCACTAGTACATTCACCCTATTCGTGAAAATTATTTTTGAAGTCTGATAGAGTTCCAGATGGTAAATGTTCTGCATACAATTTCTGATTTTTGCCACTAAAAGGAGTAAGACTATATTTCTGTTTCCGATGTATTTGTAGCAATACTGTGATTCTGAACACTCGAATGAAATAATTCTTTTATCGTCAGATACCACTCACTACGAAAGGCCTTTTGAGCTTATTTTTCACTTATAATAATGCACGGGTTTGTGGCAGACGGAGCAGGTATACATCTCATTATTCTCGATATCTTTGTTTCTAACAGTCCGATTTGAAAAATTCTTTCATTGACGAACAGTGTGTACTGCGAAACGTTTTGCATATAAATTCCAGTTCTTTGTTAACTCACAATTTGCCACGAGGGGGGTAGACGTTCACTTTATTGCGGCATGTTTGCAGCATTATTTACGGTTCTGAAAACCTTATGAAATAAATGTTTTTTCGGTCAGATATTACTAACCATTGAAACACTTTTGCACGCATATCTTGTAAAAATAATTCACAATTTTTGCGCTGGGGAACAAAAATATTTAACATATTTGGCATTGAAATATTTTTTCTTGTTGTAAATGATACGAAAGACGCACTCATTACACACGAGAATTCGGCGTCATCTTCCTTATTCTTTTCTTCCGATCTATTTGGAACTTTATGATAAAGTACCAATATTTGATGCCATCGCTCCGGGAAAATTATTCAATACACCCAATGATTACTTCTGCGGTGTGATCAGAAACTGGCTTTATACGTAAAATAAATACACACATGAATAGCACTTTAAAATCCCGCCTAAAATACCGCAAAGGTTTACGACTTAGGAGTTATTTTGGCTCACGAAAGAATTTATGCGATTAGCTTGGAGTCTTTTGTCTTCCGAATAAATCCTGAACGAATTGAATTTTATTAGGAAGTTCGCCTTAAACAGATTCATTACACAAGAAATTAATCGAAGTTTTGCAGCGTAAACACCTTTTTCTTTAATTCCTTAGAATGATAAAAACATTGTGATATTGACCCAAAATTGCGTGTGAACGTTTCAATGGTAGAACTTGGAAGTCGCACCTTTCGTGATTCCCTAGGTCTTAACGTGTTTGTCTTGCCTCGATCTACTTGTAAATAGTACTTCGAGCAACTAACACCAGAGCTACGTATTAACTTCCTCCTAAGACCTTCAAGGTTAAGGTTCATCCTCGTTATGCAGTTGTCTTTTTTTTTTTCTACTTGCCCTTGAATGCGATGAATGTATTTATAGCTCTGTCCTTGAGCTTTTATAATAATTGTGTTACTGGCTATTTCTTCACTTTGCGAAAGGGCAACAGGTTTTCTCCGAAAAAAAAAAAAAAGGCGTTCCGTCTTCTTGAGTGAAACAGAAAATAAAACATCTTATTAATTTTTTTTTCTTCTTCGATTTGAATATAATTTGAGACATCTTTGGCATATGGATATTTTGAGACTTCTTTGTACATGGTAATCTCAAAAGACAATCAGCAATCCAACAGTTTAACTTTGTGAATAATTCGTCTTAGACGATCGTTATCAATTATACATCATAACTAATAATGAAAATAGCTTTGTTTTGAAAGCATCATACATTATTAAAAAGGTTATATACACGAGAAAATACTATATCACATCTTGCACTAAACATCAAATCAACAGGCTTATTTACATACACAAGATCTCGGTTTGCATTCTTTTCTTTTAGATGTCCAAACTGATTTAGATTTTTTACTTTTGTTTTCTCATTGGTTTACCGAATGACGTGCATTAATGACGTGCAAAAAATTTCCAACACTAAAATTGTGGTTGATGAATGTCCAGAGATCAGATAACGGTTTATAATCTGAATATGTTTACGATTTTTTTTCTTTTCATTAAAACTGACTACTCGCTTAATTTACGAAGAAATTTTCACATAACTTTCATAAACGTATGACTACTATGCAGTCCCTTTTCTGATATATTTTCTTTCATGGTGCATTTTGCAGTAAGTGAATGTCGTGCCTCTGAGCCTTTCTAATTGTATTTGAATGGTAAAGTATACCCTAATACAAGTTTCCTCTTTGATTCCTGTATCTAAAAGCACAGATAAGAAGGTCGTTTGCAATGTATGTTATAATATTTTTCGTTTAATCGTCTCTACTTCACTACTTTAAACATTTTCCATCGTTAAAAATAAAAATCTTCACTCATGGACCTAAATACCATTACTTACCTTACAATCTATAGTAATATGTAGCACATTGTCGGTGTGTCAATTCATTTTCTTTGTGGACACACTGATGAATCCCAACCATGCCGCGACTCTCCCAACTATAACTCTATCGGTAGGTGAAACATCTGGCTTTATTGTATCATTCATGTACATTATTGCACATTGGTTCCAACACTCTGAATGTTAAAAACGTATCATGTGCATGCCGGTAACATTTCTTATTCCAGCGATGTGCACATGCAGCTGTTGCACAACCAGTTAAAATTTGAAGTCTAAAAACATTTCACCATTAAAATCCAATAAATAGTCTGAAATCACGACATGCCTAAGATCACCACCATTACACCATCAAACTCGCATTAAACTCTCGTTAAAGCTTTTAAACTTTTAAAAAGCCATCCTCAGAACTATCAAATTTTACACGATGTTGTAGACTGACTAAGTGCGTTAGATCAGGGGTCACCAAACTACTGCCCGCAAGCCAAATCCGGCCCGCCAGGACATTTCTATTTTTACAATTTTAAAATTCATTTTACATATTTTAATTTTTTTCCGACTGAGAAAGACAGTTGCTATATGTCACAGCCCGGCCGCATATCATAGCAGCGTTTGATTGACGCTTGGCTTTTATCGCGACAGCGGTTTATCGTACCGAGACATCGGCATCCGTGTGGGACGACATCCAGCCACAGTGAGGCGAGTATGGATTCGGTGGGTGCAGGAGTGACGGACGGACCGATATCCCGACTCATCAGACCATATGACTCTAACCCATTGCGCAGCAGTCCAATCTTAAGACTTAGAATCTTTTTGTTTTTCGATTACTCCCACTAACCAGTGACTTCCCTTTGCAACACAGCTGTCTAAATCCAGTCCTTTAAGTTCCCGTCTCATCGTGCGAGAAGAAATGGTCTTGCTTCCACTACTGAACATTGTTGTGAGTTCTAGTGTCGTTGTTTTGCGATGCGATTTCACTAAGCGTTGTAATCATCTTCGGTCACGATTATTCAAGATTGTTTTCGGACCACATATGTTCCGCGTAGTTGATGCTTCACCACCAGAATTCCACGATTTAATAATGCGTTTGACAGTTCGTAATACGGTGCCAGTGATTTCAACAGTCTTCCTGCAGGTCTTCTGCCCTTGCCACAGGCCAATAGTTTGGCCCTTTGTGAGCTCTGTTACATCTTTTCCGCGACGACGTCTAATGTCTTCCGCCATGATCGTTTATAACTGATGAGCTGCACTCTCATCCCGTTTCATTTAAAGGTTGTGTTGGCCGAGGCATTATGCAAATATTCGAAATGCTTCACCAGTCATTCCCTCCTCGGTATTTGCATGTTTCCATTCAAACCTGATTTTTTTTGCGGCCAGTCTGTGTGAATCACAACTACGTAAACCACACCACCACCCTTTTTTATCCCCTTACTTAAAAACTATACATTTCTCGTTCTTATCCGACAACACGCACACGTCACGCACTCTGACCTCAAGAATTTTACCAACACCATCCAGCGAGTGAGAAAATATAACGTTAAGGTAGAAAACTCTTAAAGAGAATGAACTCAAACTTACATACAGAAAGGAACTAAAATTGAAAGTTAAAGCAGAGTATACATCATAATGTTCGCTGGCTTATGAGCTATGTAACGTTCTAGCCAGCTGTGGTCAGTTGCTTTCTTGTCAATTCACGTAAAATTCCTGTTTCACGTTAAATCTTTCACTTTTGATGTTTTGAATCTTTCACCTTTGAGACTCGAGTTTGTTGGAAGTTGATTGTTGTAAAGTTTCGAGCTTACAACTTTAATCTCTTACCAAGGTTGCTATACTTGAATATTACTACACGTTACGAGTAATATGATTACAAGTGTTACCTTTTTAAAGTACCTAAGGGACTCCATAAACGTTGAAGTTTCTGTAACTACTTCTGACTTTACTGAAGCTCTACATATATTCTTGAAGAGAGATTCCTGTGCTTCAATAAAGACATTAAATTTTAAACAATCCGGAATCATCTACCTTCACATTACATCAATCAAGTTCACGTAAAGTTGATGTTCTAGGTAAACTGACATTTTCCCATATAATTACATTCGTAAAACATAAAAACATCACACACTTTGTAATGTACTTCAGAGGTGAAGCACATGTAAAGACGGTAACAGCGTAAAATTTTGTCGGTGTAGTTTAATTGGGAAATCATTCGGATCCGGAGCGGAAGGATGCGGTTTCGATCTTCGTCACTATGAAATTTGTGTTTTCTCATCGGCGCCCAATTGTAGAATTGAATGTACTGGCCGTTGGATTTTTCGAAAAATGTAGGGTGATCCTTCCACACGTCGTCTGGAATTAATGAAAATTCCTTCTTCTCTTCGAAAAATGTGTGATACTTCTTCCACACATGTTCTGGAATTAGATAAAATTCCTTTTTTTACAGATAGTTACTTCAAACATAGTTTGCGGCGGACCAATACCTGCTACTTTGTGTCCCCGCTTTTCTCAACGGTAGATACGAGTGACATGCTACAGAGTGGAAGCACATGTGAAGACGGATTTGCAGCGATACACTCCGTCGGTGAAGTTTAATTGGGAAATCATTCGGTTCCGGAGCTGAAGAATGCTGTGTCGAGCTCCGACACTTTGCAACTTTGTGTTTTCACAACTTATATCGATTGCTCTACGAATTTTTTAATAAAACAACAGATTCATGCATCTGTGACATTTACAACTTTCCTTTTCAGTTTCTGTACTCTCATCTAAATTTAGTATTTTCTCGTTAAAGGTTTTTCTGCCTTAAGGACACATTGTTCCTCCCAAGGAGTTTTTGAAAGTAGCCAACCTGACAGTGACACAAAGTTTAATAAAAGGATAATAAATCAGAAGTGCTGTGAAAGGAGTACAACAAGCTACGTGCAGAATACGATGTTCTATGTGTTAAATAAAAAGCGATAAAACTTAGTACGAGAGATACGTGTACAGTGTTTGGGTACTGCAAGCTATAGTTGGCAATTGTATTTTGTTAAAAAATTACGAGCTAAAGTGTCACCATGTAACGGCACCCTGTTGTTGCTAAAGCGAAGACTTATCAATGATCTTCATACCGTTGCCATTGAATAAACTGGACGTTGAACTAATAAGCCTGTTGATTACTGAATCCTAGACTGTGCTGACTTAAACGTGTGTTTGCAATGTTTAATTGCCGGCCAGGTGGCGCTGTGGTCTGAGCCTTGGCTTCCGACCATTCATCCGATTTCGTATGTGCCTTACGGAACTGGATCCTTACCTTCGCTGAAGCCAGAGGCCCTAAATTAGAAACGAGCGACAGCTTATAAACCATCGAATTGCCGAAGTTAGTGGTTAAACTCCCTAAACAAACAAAAAACCTTTAATAAAATTTATAACTTCAACTTGAACAGCAACGAAACAAAATAAAACATCAGTGTTCATCAAATAAGTTAGGTATCAGCAAAAATATTTATGTTCAAGTAACCTCAAACGTCGAAACCAAACCTGTATTTCCACAACTCGAACTCTTATTGTTTTGAACATCTTCTTCACAGACAATAAACAACGATAAGAAAAATGAACAGACAAAACGACGGGGATCACGTTTTTGCATTTATATTTCTATATCAGTTTAATAAGAACTGGATCGTCATATTGATTAAACAGTTTTCGTTTAATACATGACTAGCGGAGATACCCGGCGTTGCCTGGGATAGACATAAAGTTTGTTTTCAAGTAACAATGTAAACCGAACTATAAAAAAATCCTACCATGATGAACAACTCTGAAGTCGGGCCTCACGGTGTTCCAAGGTCTCTGCCGCCCTAGATACACTGGCTTTTCCCCGCTGATCCATAAGTCTTCGATCGCGTTGTTCGGTTGTCTCACTCTCTCGAATTAATTTAACTTTCTTTGCTTTCGGCTGAACTTGTCCGATGGGTTTGCGTTTTTTTTGGAGGCATTTCACCACACTTGATGAATATTTTATTATCAAAATCCTAAATTTATAGTGGCCGTTCTGAGCCCTAAAAACTCGAAATAGCTAACATGCACAATAATGCACTTCCTGCACTACGCTTTCAGCTTTCTAGATTGTAGATATACAACCTGATCACACTCAACGTGAAATAAAGTAGTTCAAGATAATATACGGAATTTTGTTTACTAATCTCGAGAACTAAACTCATTGGGATAATTCTTTCACCGTTGGGAAGCTTAATTTTTCCGGTGCACATAGGCGTTTTCTTTCATTTATCCTAATATCAATACTAATCTTGTATTTAAATTTTATGTATGAAGAAGACCGTCTGTTTTACTTCAACTTAACCTTGACGCTATTTGAGAGGATCACGCCTATTGGTGGGAATCTGTAGCTCCACCCATATATGAGACTCCTGCGCCAATGATTGGGAGTCTAATGAAACCTAATCCTTACAAAGAAAATGCCATGGTAACATAAAAAAATACTTATGACAATATGTTCCGCCGGTGCTTTGTGTTTTCAAAAATCGGACTCTTCCCTGTATGCCTAAACCGCGGAAGTTTGCGAGGAGTGAGGCGTCACCTGACGACCGTTGCTCTGACACCCGGAGTAATACCGACTTGCACCCAGTCTATAAAGGGTCCCGTAAAAACACATTTGATTCCGACTTGCACCCAGCACAGACTTGCACCCAGTCTATAAAGGGTCCCGTAAAAACACATTTGATCCCGTTAGGGACAGAATTTATAAAAATCGTCCCGTCTGTATTTTAATTTGGGTGATGAAGAGTATGTATGCCAATTTTGGTGCAAATCCATCAAACCGGTTAGGAACGTATGCAGAACAAAGATACAAACTTTCACTTTTATATACACTGCTGGCCAACCAAAATACAACACCAAGAAGGAAGCGTCCGATTGGCCTGAAATTCGCAGCATGCGTCGCCCGCTAGACGACATGCAAACGATTAGCATTGCAGTGCATATGCTAATCATGTGCGCCCAGCACGCCACCGAGAAACACTACAAGAAGGGTGCACAGAAGACGGGGTGTAAGTAGTGGAAGTGTGTTGTGCTGCCGGACCTGTGCGTGGTAAGCTTCCTGATGCCTCGTCGCAGAATACGGCAGTCATTCCAGTACGTTTCGGAGTTCGACAGAGGACGAATAGTGGCTTATCGCGACAGCGGTTTATGGTACCGAGACATCGGCACCCGTGTGGGACGACATCCAGCCACAGTGAGGCGAGTATGGATTCGGAGAGTGCAAAGGGGACGGACGGACCGACGTGAGCGATTGCCGCAGCCGCGGCATACCACCGAACGAGATGACCGGCATGTTGTGCGGCGAGCATGACAGCTTGCAACGCCACATCAAGAACGTTAGCGCAGGAATTAGGGTGTGCTGCGCAACAACGTGTGTCAGAACTTACCGTTCGACGTCGTCTGCAGGAGCGGGGACTTGTCGCACGGCGCCCATTGCTCCGATTACTATTGACGTTACAACACCGGCGAGTGCTGCGGCAGTGCACTCGCCGGTCATTATTCTCTGTTTAGTAAACTTAGAAACCCAGCCATACACACACACACACACACACACACACACACACACACACACACACACACACACACATGTTATGAGCAGAGCAAGTAGTACCTACCTCTCTGTTTAGTAAACTTCGATAGTCAACCGTGTGCGCGCTGGCACACGCACACACGCACACACACACCAGTCCTGTCATTTATGTCAGACGTAATAAATTACAGAATATTCTGCCCTTGATATTCAATCGCTGACCACATTTCTCTAATGGCATTATTTTTTTTTCATGGAAGTGTGCGTTTTGGTAGCTGTTAGATCATATATTCCGCAAAAAAGTCTTTGCGGACTACCCGTTTAACACACTCTCGGAGCACACTTAAGAAAAGAATACGGGCAACTCGGAGTGTCCGTTGAAGGTGACTATTTTGAGATGTTCAACCGCGTATTTTCCAATGAGAAACACCAAAAATACCGCCAAAATGCCCTGCCGGATAGGCAGTCAGTGAGTTGGCGATTTAAAGGGGGAAATATCCACTTAGTAGAATATTGTATATAAGATATGTAATTCTTGATTAGTGGGCGGAAGGTGAGGGGTAGGGTTTAAAGGAGGCAAATTTCTAGAGGTTCGACTGTATAATGTAATTTAATCTTCCGTTTGAGTGCCTGTATTCTTATGTATTAATACATTTAGTTTATTCTCATTAAACCCTTGCATTCTCCATAGAAAAGGGATGAAGGAATTGAATAAAGGAAGGAAAAACGTAATATAGTATTACATCGTGATATCAGCCTCTTTAAAGGAAGGTTTTCCATTCTTAACGCCACATTTTTTCTCCCGACGAATTTGAATTTGGCAGCATGTCTGGAACGTATGCTCATGTTAGAGATAAGGGCCGTTGTTCGAATGCTTTGAGACTCATTATTGTTTATTCTCACTGTGCTTTAAATTATGTTTTCGAGAGTACTTAGGTTTTTGGAGTTTTAATGTTATCACGCTCAACGGTTTGCTACTTACGATAGTCGAAAAGCAAACGAAGACTCTTATACTTCTGATTGTCCAAAAAATTTTGTTTTTGTTTTTATTTCTTTGTTTGGTAGTTTAAGGACTAACGTGAGAAACTCAATCGGCTATAAGCAGCCTCTCATCCCTAATTTAGAGCCACTCATTCCAGGGAAGCGAAACAGCCAGTGCCGTAAGACAATTAACACAATATCCGTACATCAAAGGGATTCGAACTCGGACCCATCTCGGGCAAATGGCCAAAAGCTAACAATTACATTACTGGGTCACCGGCGGCACCATTGCATTTTCCACAAGACATGAAGAAATTACATAAAGTAATGAAAAAGTAATATAGTGTAACATCTTGATAAGCCTCTTTAAAGGAACATCAAAATTTGAGATTCAAAACTAGAACTAAGAACTCGGTATGTGAGCTGAAAAAGAGTTCAGAAAGTGGAAGCGTTTTCTTGAAAACGTTTAATAGAAAACGACCTTGACATTTGGCTGTGAGCGCTATTTTTTCATATTTCTTTTCTTTTAATAATAAGGCTTTTAATTTATTTGGTTACGTGCTTGTAGAATTGCCATTTGCTCTGTCATAAAATAGTTGTACTTAGCTGCTTAGTTGCGTATTACACGATGGGCACTCAGCCGCACTGTATTTTTTAAATAAATGCGGAGAAGTTCAATTAAACCAAGACAGCTTCAAAGTAAAACTCTTTTTTTTTTTTTGTATTTTCCTTGCGACCTTGTTTGTTTTGTTTTTTATTTTTCAGTTTGTGTTTTCCCTGGCAGTCTATTCATTGACGTTTCCTTTGCCATTGCAAATCTATGTATGGGTGTTTGTTTTTTTGTCGAAAAACCTCAAACCGCTTTTGCCTTCAAGTGAATGATTATACACATTAGCACCTCGTTACGTTTACACATTTCGATTAAAACCTGGTCGTCACCAGCGATACATAACACTTTCCATAAAAAATAAAACAAGAAAGAAAGTTGACTTTCTCTTCTCTTTCAGAACATATGAGAAAACACAATGCACATGTTTTTTTAATAAACAGGGCCTTTTTGCAGTTTTGACACAAATAATAAATTTTATTTCGATCACCAGGCCGATTTATGTTGTAGTATACGTTTTAGTCACCCGAAAATCATCGGGATAGCGAGCAGAATATATCCGGATTAATGCTTGTCATCTAGCCACTTCTAAACTGAATCTGATACGGAATAATATTCAAATATCACATAATCATTTTCTGAAAGCTAGCGTTTAAACTGTTATTAATGTTAACATTTATATGATAGGTTTTTGAATTCGAATGACAGTGGTTATGTGGAAGTATAACGTGTATGGGCACGATTTTCGCAGTTATATGGCGGTGAAATATTTGTGATAGAACATTTCCTTATTAATTGTTTTGGTGTTAAGTGAATGATAATATTTAATAAATGTTCAATAAAATTATGTGTAACGTATACTCTTTTTTAAATTCCTTTTTCCCCTTTTATATTATAAAAGTTTTTGTTCATTCTCCTTAAGCGCTTTCTGACCTAAAATTTTCTCTCTCGCTGAATGATTTTGTGAAAACCTGACTTGATGTTAAATGCTGAGTGGCGTATGTTAACGAGACAGACAAAAGTGATATTTACGACTGTATGGGGTATCTCGCGGCTATATCGTGAGATCGTTGTAATTGTCTTGAAGAGAGGTTGTTTTGAGAGCTGGCTTTGCGTGGATATTGTATGATTAGAGGTTGACGTTGAATATTACGCTTCGTGATATTGAAGCCTTAAATTGTTGTTTTCATCAGAAGTGTTCTGTATGTGACAATTATGTTGCATCTCGCTGTCGTAGTGTAGATGATTGAGTGCAAAGTGAAATCTGTTTTGATGTGCTTACTGTAAGGTGACCAAACGTCCTCAGTTTTCATTATGCGTCCTCAACTCCGTAAAAATTGATTGAGGACATCAAATGTCCCCAGTGTCTTTTTTTTTTTTCTTTACTCAATTTTTGAAATTTCCGACAATAATTAAAATAGAAAAAATGTGCTGTACACAGGTCGTAGAACTCATTCAAATTTACCAAATGCAACCAAATTTATCATCAATTAACTCAAAAAGGTATGGAACTATTTTCTGAAGCGGATACATTTTCCCTTGAATTTAGAAATCATGCTATATAAATGGGAGACTTACCGAAGCACCGAACTAGGTCATTTCGATAAACATGGTGTTATTTCGTTTTTGTTTTAACTGAAATAGGTAAATCTTATCTTTTTAGCACCCCCTTTCTTGCAATTAAATAAGTAATTGATGCCAACCACATTTGGTTGCATTTTCCATTGAGAGCTCTACAACATTTGTTAAGTACATTTTATTTTCATTAGACTATTTCTTAAAATAGTCTAATGAAAATAAAATGTACTTAACAAATGTTGTAGAGTATAGTAATTTTCCTGCTTCAGATATTTTTACATGTACAGAATCACAATGAAATTTCAATACAAAATCAAAACGTAGCTTTATTTTCATGTGCTGTCCCCTATGAGTAATATTTAAAATTTATAAGAAGTAATATTCTGCATGATAGAACTTTATTGCCATTTTATACTTATTTCACATGCAAATTATCCTTCAAATTCATCGTACGTTTAAAAATATGACTGGACGTCATTGTTTGCTATTCTTCGGCTTTACCATAATATGTCAGACGTTGTCCTTAATTATGTCCTCATTTTGAAACGAAATTGTCCTGAATTTGGCATTGAAATTGAGAACAACATGCCATTTTGTCCTCAATTTCTTTCTCAAAAATCTGGTCACCTTAGCTTACTCTAATAGCTGTTGAAACCAATAAAAAGCTGAAATACCAAGTTGACTTGACGTTTCTGGCGGTAATGCAATTTAGAGCCTAAGCTTGATTTAAGCTATCCGTAGCAGGACTTAACACTAAGGAACGTTTCAGTACAAAGAGTATTTACATTTAAGTAATGTTACTGTTTAAGTGTAACATAAACATTTAACTGATATTTACAACCCAAATACACTAAAGGTGTTACATATCTTCTATGTAATAAAAGAGGTACTAACAAACAAACGAAAAAGTTATCTAAGTTAATGTTTACTTACAGGAACTGGGAGGAAGAGACAGACTTTTCATCGCTGAAGGTGAAGGAAGATTTCGAACGTGGCCATAAATATTGTAGAAGGGTAACTTTACACCCAGGATTTTTTTCTTTTTAGAAGAAGTAAAACGTTTACGACGCACAAACCACCTGTACAGAAAAATACCTAAAGAAAACCATAAAAAACTTTGTAAAAATACGGAAAGCCATCTCAGTAATGCATATGAAGAGGAAAACGATATTAAGTCATCCATATTGAGATTTCCGACTCCTTTCTGAGGAAATAAATTAACGAAAGTCGAAAGAGGATTCAACGTGAAGTAATCAGGGTGGCATCAGTCATGCTCCGAAATGGAAAACATAATCCAGTCCCGTGACAATAAAGTAGGCTTTTGAAAGTGGTTGCGCAAAGCTATTGCATAATACCGGTTGGATCTTCCACTGGCTATCACCTGAACGACAGGTTATTATACTCGCGATGTTCATCCATGACCTTCAGAAGTTAATTTTGGAAGCTTTCCAAGTCTTTTCATAGACAATGTTAAAAGTTAATTACATGTTACAAAGAAAAATGTGACTCTTATCGAACATCTTATCTTATTATTCTTGAAAAAATATATTTTATTTTAAACCCTAGTCTTGCCTTTGAAAGAATTTAGTTCTTCATCTTTGAGAAGACTGTCTGCGTCTTCAGAAAAGAGCTGAAAAATATTTGAACGAATGACACACTCAACTACAAACTAGACGAAACCCTTCTGAATGGACGATTATTTTTTTTGCTGTCTTTTTTGAAAAAATAAACTTATATGAAACATTTATTTACATCTTTACATAATGGGAAACGTCTTACCTACGTGAATGAACTGGATCGAATTAATGTTAAATTGTATATATACATCACACAGACTAATGACACAAGACAATCAGGTCTTCGAGTGTTCGCTGTTCCGATAAGAACTTTCAAACAAATTCCTGCTAGCGTTGTTTTGCACAACGGTTTTCTGAGATGAGAGGCTTCAGACTTTGGACTATCTGAGGCCCTCCATATCTCCGCCTTCAACAGCGCGTGAGTCAACCGCACGCTTCTCCCATATCCTTTACATAGGAACGTTCCCGCCCCACAACGCCCGAACTGTTGCCCCAATCTCATTTTTTTCTTCGACTGGGACATCTATATGGTAATACCTTTATTTTGATACCTCAACTATATGTTTACGTTAAGCCGTTCTCTAAACAACTAGTCTTACAGCAAAAAATCTCATAGAATTAATATATAGATATGATGGTTATCTATCAAAAATCGTTTGATACACTTTTTACCAAATAATAATTAAAAAAACAAGCACCCTGAGAAAGGCGTTCGATCCGGAAAAACACTTCGTATGCAAGTGCCTCAGGGCCGAATATGCAAATGATTTAAGAAAAATGACAAATGACTAAACAGTGGCCTGCCACTGTGCATGCGAATCGCTCATCGAGGAGGGTTTGTCAGGAGTAAAGCTCGCACGTGCGTTACGCTCTGCTTACTCACACTGTGGGTCGCAGTATATAAAGCACACTATGAGATATATTATCCAATTATCACTTTGGACAACATTAAATAATTTCTAAATCAAAACCAACCGCAATATCCTTACAAGTGTAAAAAATTAATTACACGTGCTTTTTGGAATACTTCACTATAACGAAGTAAATTTCTCCGTCATTTTTATCCGCGCCAGGATTCGAACCAGGGTCCCCTCATTCCGGAATAAGGAGCTCTACCAATTGAGCTACGCGGACGTTTTATTCTGATTCCTATCTGCCTTTATGTCGTGTGCGTCCTTCTGGCAGGGACGTCACATCTCTTGGTACGTTACATCATCTCCCCCTTATTATTTTTTTTTTCGAAGTGCTTCTCTTATTTTTCCTATCTCGCGGTGTGGAAAGAACATCACACCAATGCGAGATTTTTGAACGGTCGGGTCATCCGGATAGTTCGGGCGCCATTATAACGAAGTAAATTTCTCCGTCATTTTTATCCGCGACCGGGATTCGAACCAGGGTCCCCTCATTCCGGAATAAGGTGCTCTACCAATTGAGCTACGCGGACGTTTTATTCTGATTCCTATCTGTCTTTATGTCGTGTGCGTCCTTCTGGCAGGGACGTCACATCTCTTGGTACGTTACATCACGAAAATTATAACTCTGAAATTACTTCACTAAGCATTACAGTAAGCAATATCATTTCACTGTTAACGTAGACATTACAGTTTTGGATTGCATTATTCTCTCTATATATATGAAAGTAAAAATGTGTATGTTTGTTCCCCATACGTTCCTAAACGGTTTGATGGATTTGCACCAAAATTGGTATACATACTCTTCATCACGCAGATTAAAATAAAAGCAGGACGATTTTTTGAAATTCTATCCTTAAAGGGGTCAAATGTCCTTTTTCGGGGCCCTCTGTAGACTGGGTGCAAGTCGCCTGCTGCGGTATTATTCCGCGTGCCAGAGCAACGGTCGTCAGGTGACGCCCCACTCCTTGCAAGCTGCGACGGTTCAGGCATACGGGGAAGAGTCCGATTTTTGAAAACACAACGCACCGTCGGAACGTATTCTCATAAGTATTTTTTTGGTTTATATTACCATGGCATTTTCTTTGTAAGTATTCGGTTTCATTAGACTCCCAAAAATTGGCGCTGGAGTCTCAAATATGGGTGGAGCTACAGATTCCCACCAATAGGCTTGGTCCTCTCAAATAGCATCAAGGTTAACTTAAAGTTAAAACAGACGGTCTTCTCCATCTGTAAAATTTAAATACAAGATTAGTATTGGTATTGGTATTGATAAAAGAAATAGCCTATGTCCACCGGAAAGAAGTAAGCTTCCCAACGGTGAAAGAATTATCCGAATGGGTTTTGTTTTCGAGATTAGTAAAAAATTTTCCGTACATTATCGAGAACTGCTTTCTTTCACATTATTTGGGATCAGGTTGTAGGTAAACAAGGCGGAACGATACATGGGGAATGGGAAACTACTTGAAAGCGATGTTATTCGGTAGTACAGTCAAAAATAATAAAAAATAATTAAAATATAATACCAAATAATAATAAATAAACGAAATAGCCTATGTCCTCCGGAAAACTTCCCAACGGTGAAAGAATTATCCGAATCGGTTTAGTTTTTGAGATTAGTAAAAAAAATCCGTATATTATTGTGAACTACTTTATTTCACGTTGAGTGTGATCAGGTTGTATATCTACACTCTAGAAAGCTGAGTGCAGGAAGTGCATTAATGTGCATGTTTGCTATTTCGAGTTTTTAGGGCTCAGAGCGGCCATTATAAATTGTGATTTTTATAATAGAATGCTCATCAAGTGTGGTGAAATTCCTCTAAAAAAAACGCAAATCCATCGGACAAGTTCAGCCGAAAGCAAATAAAGTAAAATTACTTCGAGAGAGTGAGACAACCGAACAACGTGATCGAAGATCAGCCGGAAAGAGCCGGAGTATCTAGGGCGGCAGAGACCTTGGAACAGCGTGAGGCCCGACTTGAGCGTTGTTCATCATGGTAGGATTTTTTGTTTATAGTGCGATTTACATTGTTACTTGAGAACAAACTTTATGTCTATATCGGGCAACGAAGGGTATCTCCGCTAGTAATAATCATAAATTAACTAGAAAACCTCTCATATTGATAATGCCTTTGCAATAAAATCAATATGTGCTCATTAAAATATACGTTCTCCCCCTATTTATTTTCACAAATTCATAAAAATTGAGACCAATGTTCCTACTAATTTGCTACTAATTAATTACACATGCAAGACAGCCTTTATGAGGGCAATCTTTTAATGCATAACCTGGAATTCAAGTGACACAATGGCAAAATATATAAAAATTATTTTGCTCCTCAAACTCAACAAAAGAAAATTATCCCTTGCCACAACAAGAATAATAATTCTTCTCGTGTTGCTAAAAATAATTAAAAAATTACTTGGTCAGATAAACATCTCGTAAAATGGCGTTTACGCATGAAAGAGAGAGGGAATATACTAATTGAAAGAGCGAGGGAATATGAACTTCCATTTTGCATGGCTTTTATCCATTATGAAAAAGCCTTTGATTCGGTGAAACCATCAGCAGTTACAATGGCTCTGAAAACCTGCGGTATTGAAGATGCATACATTAATATTATTAATAACATCTATGAAAATGCAAGTGCAAAGATTAGGCTGTTTGAAAATACAACACACATAAAAATTGGAAAGGGAGTGAGACAAGGGGACACCATATCTCCGAAGCTCTTTAATGCCACATTGGAGGGTGTTTTTCAGTCACTGAGCTGGGAAAACAAGGGGATAAAGATTAATAGAGATTATCTAACCCACCTTCGTTTTGATGATGACGTAGTCATTTTTGCAACTAGCCCATCAGAGCAACAGAGTACGATCCAGGAACTTGGTGACAAGAGTAAAGAAGTGGGATTAAAAATGAACTTTCAGAAGACAAAAGTGATGTTCAATGCTTTTACAAGAAATGAAGATTTATCGATTGATGGAGAAAAGCTGGAGATAACAGACACGTACGTTTATCTTGGACAGCAGATATCAAGTGAGGGTCACATTGGTGAAGAAATTAATCGGCGTACAAAACTTGCCTGGAGAGCTTTTGGAAGAAACAGCATAATTTTCAAGAGTAATATGCCATTATGTGTTAAAAGAAAAGTGTATGATCAATGCATCCTTCCAGTGCTTACCTATGGTGCAGAGACGTGGACCTTAACTAAAAGAGACATACAAAGGCTGCAGGCAACTCAAAGGGGCATGGAGAGGTGCATACTTGGTGTAACCAGAAGAGATAAGAAGAGGAACTCGTGGATCCGAAAAATGACAAGAGTGGAAGACATCATGATCAGAGTTAAATCCCTGAAATGGCAATTGGTTGGACATACTGCCAGAAGGACAGATCATCGATGGACAGCCGAAATTTTAGATTGGATTCCAAGGGACAGGAAAAGACCCAGAAGAAGACCACATGGGAGATGGGTGGATGAAATTCGAAAGTATGCGGGAGTGACATGGAGGAGACTGGCACAAGACAGACCGTTGTGGAGGAAACTTGGGGAGACCTTCGTCCAGCAGTGGATTGGTAATGGTTGGCAATGATGATGATGATGATGATGATATATATATATATATATATATTGGACACTAAATAAAAGGTAATATAAGGTTAGCAGCACTTGTAGATAATTATGGGAGATTTCAATGCAAAAATAGGGCAACGGCAACAGAATGAAACTTCAGTAGGTAAATTCGGTCACGGCAACAGAAACCAGCGTGGAAATACTCTCGTAGAGTTTGCAGAGGCAGAAGGGTTTTTCATCTTGAACTCCTTCTTCAAGAAAAAGCCACACAGGAAATGGACATGGAGACATCCAAATGGGACGACAAGTGAAATTGATTTCATTATGTGTAACAAAAAATTCGTCATAGAAGACTGCAGTGTGCTAAACAAGTTCAACACAGGCAGTGACCATAGATTGGTGAGATGTAGGATGCACCTCAACACTAAACTCGAACGAAGCAAGCTCATAAGACAAACAAAATGTATTGACATAACCAACCTTAAAAAACACCATAATACCTTCAAATTGGAACTGAAGAACAGATTCTCTGCTTTAGAAGGCCTAACATCGGAAGAAGTGGATATTTCTGAAGTTAACAGAAAAGTAACCAAAGCTCTTATGGAAACAGGAACAAAATTAGCTGGGTCTAAGAACAAATTGCATGTGAACAAATTTTCAGGAAAAACCAAAATGTTGATGCAAAAAAGAAGAGTGATGAGGACAACTAAAGAAGATGTGACTTCCAAAGTGGAATATATAGAGCTATGCAAGACAGTACGAAAAAGTATAACTGAAGACGTAAGGAAATTCAACTGTGAACTAGTAAGGAAAGCAATTGAAAACAACCAAAGCCTAAAGATAGCAAAGGGACATCTCAGTAAGGGGAAAAAACAGATTATGGCACTGAGAAAAGAAGATGGTTCTGTAACAAGAAATAGAGGCGAAATTTTGACAAGAGTGAAAGATTTCTACTCCAAATTATATGAAAGGGATGATACATGTACTCCAGACATCATGAAAGGTACCAGTACCAGAGTTCTTCCAGCCCTTCCAGCAGAAGTTGCACATGCAATCAAGAACATGAAGCGGAGAAAAGCTCCAGGAGAAGATGGAATTACTGTAGACATCATACAAGAAGCAAGTGGAGAAATCGAAACAGTACTCGCCCAAATTTTCACTCGATGCCTTAATGAAGGGAAAATTCCTGAGGATTGGAACAACGCTACAATGATCTTGCTACATAAAAAAGGTGATATTGAGGATCTCAGGAACTACAGACCTATCAGCCTCCTATCAGTGGTTTATAAAATCTTCACTAAAGTTCTTTCACACCGCTTGAAGGTGACACTGGACATGGCTCAACCGAGAGAACAAGCTGGATTCAGGAGTGGCTACAGCACAATAGATCATATCCAGGTACTGAGAGAACTAATTGAAACAGCGAGGGAATATGAGCTTCCATTGTGCATGGCTTTCATCGATTATGAAAAAGCCTTTGATTCGGTGAAACCATCAGCAGTTGCAATGGCTCTGAAATCCTGCGGTATTGAAGATGCATACATTAATATTATTAATAACATCTATGAAAATGCAAGTGCAAAGATTCGGCTGTTTGAAAATACAACACACATAAAAATTGGAAAAGGAGTGAGACAAGGTGACACCATATCTCCGAAGCTCTTTAATGCCACATTGAAAAATGTCTTTCAATCACTGAACTGGGAAAACAAAGGGATAAAGATTAATGGAGATTATCTAACCCACCTTCGTTTTGCTGATGACATAGCCATTTTTGCAACTACCCCATCAGAGCTACAGAGTATGATCCAGGAACTTGCTGACAAGAGTAAAGAAGTGGGATTAAAAGTGAACTTTCAGAAGACAAAAGTGATGTTCAATGCTTTTACAAGAAATGAAGATTTATCGATTGATGGAGAAAAGCTGGAGATAACAGACACGTACGTTTATCTTGGACAGCAGATATCAAGTGAGGGTCACATTGGTGAAGAAATTAATCGGCGTACAAAACTTGCCTGGAGAGCTTTTGGAAGAAACAGCATAATTTTCAAGAGCAATATGCCATTATGTCTTAAAAGAAAAGTGTTTGATCAATGCATCCTTCCAGTGCTTAGGTATGGTGCAGAGACCTGGACCTTAACTAAAAGAGACATACAAAGGCTGCAGACAACTCAAAGAGGCATGGAGAGGTGCATTGTTGGTGTAACCAGGAGAAATAAGAAGAGGAACTCGTGGATTCGAAAAATGACAAGAGTGGAAGACATCATGATCAGAGTTAAATCCCTGAAATGGCAATGGGCTGGACATACTGCCAGAAGAACAGACCATCGATGGACAGCCAAAATTTTAGATTGGATTCCAATGGACAGGAAAAGACCCAGAACAAGACCTCATGTAAGATGGGTGGATGAAATTCGAAAGTATGCGGGAGTGACATGGAGGAGACTGGCACAAGACAGACCGTTGTGGAGGAAACTTGGGGAGACCTTCGTCCAGCAGTGGATTGATAATGGTTGACAATGATGATGATGATGATGATATATTGGACACCAATTTATATAGCTAGGGCTATAGAACATCGTGCGGTTTCTGTTATGGGTGGCGTACCCGCTTTCTATTAGATTTTGCGTTCATTCCTTAGAGAAGTAAGGGCATATTTATATTTGGCACCAATTTGTATAGCTAGGATTATAGAACATTGTACGTATTCCGTTATGGGTGGCATACCCGTTTTCTATTAGGTTTTGCGTTTATTCCTTACAGAAGTAACGGTATATTTATATTTGGCACCAATTTATATAGCTAGGGTTATAGAACATTGTACGGTTTCCGCTATGAGTGGCGTACCCGTTTTCTATTAGATTTTTCGTTCATTCCTTAGAGGAGTAAGGGTATATTTTTAATTGGCACCAATTTATATAGCCAGGGCTATAGAACATTGTACGGTTTCCTCTATGGGTGGTGTACCCGTTTTCTATTAGGTTTTGCGTTCATTCCTTAAAGGAGTAAGGGTATATATATATTTGGCACCAATTAATATAGCCAGGACTATAGAACATTGGGCGGTTTCCGCTATGGGTGGCGTACCCGTTTTCTAGTAGGTTTTACGTTCATTCGTTAGAGAAGTAACGGTATATTTATATTTGGCACCAATTTATATAGCTAGTGCTATAGAACATTGTGCGGTTTCCGCTATGGGTGGCGTACTTGTTTTCTATTAGGTTTTACGTTCATTCCTTAGAGGAGTAAGGGTATATTTATATTTTTCACCAATTTATGTAGATAGGGTTATAGAACATAGTACGGTTTCCGCTATGGGTGGAGTACCCGTTTTCTATTAGGTTTTGCGTTTATTCCTTAGAGGAGTAATAGGTATATATATATTTGACACCAATTTATATAGCTAGGGCTTTAGAACATCGTGCGGTTTCCGTTATGGGTGGCGTACCCGCTTTCTATTAGATTTTGCGTTCATTCCTTAGAGAAGTAAGGGCATATTTATATTTGTCACCAATTTATATACCCAGGGCTATAGAACATTGTGGGATGTAAGGTCAGGTGATGCGTAATATCACAGCCTCTCCTTGACAAATGTCAACCCCGCCTTCTCGTGGTGCATCCTGTTCCCACTAAAGGGGCTCTGACGACCGCCAATAGCGGTATAACTATACCATCGGGATCAGAGGAAATTCTATCCCACACTCACCAACCCGCTTGGCCAGCGTGGTGAGTTATGGCCAAACCCCTCCAAAATGACTCCACAACTTAAATCTTGGCCCTCAGTCTCCGGCAGCTGGAATGTACCTGGCCAAGGCAGCGGCCAGTGCGACATGAAGGCAGAGGGTGCTAAGAATCCCCGGAGGACCGGACTAGGCTGCCATCTGATGCTGACCTTGGCAACGTACAATGGACGCTCCCTATCTTCTGATTCAAGGCTTCTTGAATTGGAAGAGGAACTACAAAGGATCAAGTGGGACATCGTGGGGCTAAGTGAGGTAAGGAGAAAAGGAGAAGATCTCATCGAACTGAAAAATGGACATCTCTTCTACTATCGTGGGACAGATACTGGCAGAACTAGTGGTGTTGGATTTATAATAAACAAGAAACTGAAGGATAAAGTGGTAGAAGTTGAAAGTTCCTCTGACAAAGCTGCACGACTCGTTATCCAACTATCGAGAAGATACCAGGCTCAGATTATTCAAACTTATGCACCCACCACAAGTCATCCTGAAGAAGAAATTGAAGAATTTTATGAGGAAATTTGTCATCTAAATAATAAAGGTAAGCAGCACTTGAAAATAATTATGGGCGATTTCAATGCAAAAATAGGGCAACGGCAACAGAATGAAACTTCGGTAGGTAAATTCGGTCACGGCAACAGAAACCAGCGTGGAAATACTCTCGTAGAGTTTGCAGAGGCAGAAGGGTTTTTCATCTTGAACTCCTTCTTCAAGAAAAAGCCACACAGGAAATGGACATGGAGACATCCAAATGGGACGACAAGTGAAATTGATTTTATTATGTATAACAAAAAATTCGTCATAGAAGACTGCAGTGTGCTAAACAAGTTCAACACAGGTAGTGACCATAGATTGGTGAGATGTAAGATGCACCTCAACACTAAACTTGAACGTGGCAAAGCTCATAAGACAAACAAAATCTATTGACATAACCAACCTTAAAAAACACCATAATACCTTCAAGTTGGAACTGAAGAACAGGTTCTCTGCTTTAGAAGGCCTAACATCGGAAGAAGTGGACATCTCTGAAGTTAACAGAAAAGTAACCAAAGCTCTTATGGAAACAGCAACAAAATTAGCTGGGTCTAAGAACAAGTTGCATGTAAATAAATTATCAGGAAAAACGAAAATGTTGATGCAAAAAAGAAGAGAGATGAGGACAACTAAAGAAGATGTGACTTCCAAAGTGGAATATATAGAGCTATGCAAGACAGTACGAAAAAGTATCACTGAAGGCGTAAGAAAATTCAACTGTGAGCTAGTGAGGAAAGCAATTGAAAACAACCAAAGCCTAAAGATAGCAAAGGGACATCTCAGTAAGGGAAGAAAACAGATTATGGCACTGAGAAAAGAAGATGGTTCTGTAACAAGAAATAGAGGCGAAATTTTGACAAGAGTGAAAGATTTCTACTCCAAATCATATGAAAGGGATGATACATGCACTCCAGACATCATGAAAGATACCAATACCAGAGTTCCTCCAGTCCTTCCAGCAGAAGTTGCACATGCAATCAAGAACATGAAGCGGGGAAAAGCTCCAGGAGAAGATGGAATTACTGTAGACATCATACAAGAAGCAAGTGGAGAAATCGAAACAGTACTCGCCCAAATTTTCACTCGATGCCTTAATGAAGGAAAGATTCCTGAGGATTGGAACACTGCTACAATGATCCTGCTACATAAGAAAGGTGACATTGAGGATCTCGGAAACTACAGACCTATCAGCCTCCTATCAGTAGTTTATAAAATCTTCACTAAAGTTCTTTCACACCGCTTGAAGGTAACACTGGACATGGCTCACCCGAGAGAACAAGCTGGATTCAGGAGTGGCTACAGCACAATAGATCATATCCATGTGCTGAGAGAACTAATTGAAAGAGCGAGGGAATATGAACTTTCATTGTGCATGGCTTTTATCGATTATGAAAAAGCCTTTGATTCGGTGAAACCATCAGCAGTTACAATGGCTCTGAAAACCTGCGGTATTGAAGATGCATACATTAATATTATTAATAACATCTATGAAAATGCAAGTGCAAAGATTAGGCTGTTTGAAAATACAACACACATAAAAATTGGAAAGGGAGTGAGACAAGGTGACACCATATCTCCGAAGCTCTTTAATGCCACATTGGAGGGTGTTTTTCAGTCACTGAGCTGGGAAAACAAGGGGATAAAGATTAATGGAGATTATCTAACCCACCTTCGTTTTGCTGGTAGTCATTTTTGCAACTAGCCCATCAGAGCTGCAGAGTATGATCCAGGAACTTGCTGACAAGAGTAAAGAATGGGGATTAAAAATGAACTTTCAGAAGACAAAAGTGATGTTCAATGCTTTTACAAGAAATGAAGATTTATCGATTGAAGGAGAAAAGCTGGAGATAACAGATACGTACGTTTATCTTGGACAGCAGATATCAAGTGAGGGTCACATTGATGAAGAAATTAATCGGCGTACAAAACTTGCCTGGAGAGCTTTTGGAAGAAACAGCATAATTTTCAAGAGCAATATGCCATTATGTCTTAAAAGAAAAGTGTTTGATCAATGCATCCTTCCAGTGCTTACGTATGGTGCAGAGACGTGGACCTTAACTAAAAGAGACATACAAAGGCTGCAGACAACTCAAAGGGGCATGGAGAGGTGCATACCTGGTGTAACCAGGAGAGATAAGAAGAGGAACTCGTGGATCCGAAAAATGACAAGAGTGGAAGACATCATGATCAGAGTTAAATCCCTGAAATGGCAATGGGCTGGACATACTGCCAGAAGGACAGATCATCGATGGACAGCCGAAATTTTAGGTTGGATTCTAAGGGACAGGAAAAGACCCAGAAGAAGACCACATGGGAGATGGGTGGATGAAATTCGAAAGTATGCAGGGGTGACATGGAGGAGACTGGCACAAGACAGACCGTTGTGGAGGAAACTTGGGAAGACCTTCGTCCAGCAGTGGATTGATAATGGTTGACAATGATGATGATGATGATGATGATGATGATAGAACATTGTACGGTTTCCGCTATGGGTGGCGTACCCGTTTTCTATTAGGTTTGGCATTCATTCCTTAGAGGAGTGAGATTATATATATATATATATATATATATTTGGCACCAATTTATATAGCCAGGGCTATAGAACATTGGGCGGTTTCCGCTATGGGTGGCGTACCCGTTTTCTATTAGGTTTTGCGTTCATTCCTTAGAGAAGTAAGGGTATATTTATATTTGGCACCAATTTATATAGCTAGGATTATAGAAATTTGTGCGTATTCCGCTATGGGTGGCGTACCCGTTTTCACTTAGGTTTTGCGTTTATTCCTTGGAGGAGTAAGGTTATATTTATATTTGACACCAATTTATATAGCTAGGGCTATAGAACATTGTGCGATTTCCGCTATCGGTGGCGTACCCGTTCTCTATTAGGTTTTGCGTTCATTCCTTAGAGAAGTAAAGATATATTTATATTTGGCACCAATTTATATAGCTAGGGTTATAGAACATTGTACGGTTTCCGCTATGGGTTGAGTACCCGTTTTCTATTATGTTTTGCGTTCATTCCTTAGAAAAGTAACGGTATATTTATATTTGGCACCAATTTACATAGCTAGGGTTATAGAATATTGTGCGTATTCCGCTATGGGTGGCGTACCCGTTTTCTATTAGGTTTTGCGTTCATTCCTTAGAGGAGTAACGGTATATTTATATTTGGCACCAATTTACATAGCTAGGGTTATAGAATATTGTGCGTATTCCGCTATGGGTGGCGTACCCGTTTTCTATTAGGTTTTGCGTTCATTCCTTAGAGGAGTAACGGTATATTTATATTTGGCACCAATTTATATAGCTACGGTTATAGAACATTGTACGTATTTCGCTATGGGTGGCGTACCGTTTTCTATTAGGTTTTGCGTTCATTCCTTAGAGGAGTAACGGTATATTTATATTTGGCACCAATTTATATAGCTACGGTTATAGAACATTGTGCGTATTTCGCTATGGGTGGCGTACCGTTTTCTATTAGGTTTTGCGTTCATTCTTTAGAGGAGTGAGGGTATATTTATACTTAGGAAACCAATTTAAAAAGATACGCTGTCAACCTGCGTGCTGTAAAGAGGAACAGAAGAGAACAGGTGTGTTCTGACATACGGAATAAAGCTTTTGTTAATATATATGAAATACGTGGAGATAATGTAAATGGACGATGTCATTGCTCTTTCCACGTTATGTTATAAACAACGCATAGCGTCTGAAAAATTGTATTCCGGCACCGCTGGGATCGAACCCCAGAACTCTCGATAACTGGTCGAGTGCGTTCGAATTTACGCTACGGCGCCAACAATTCAGCGTAAATTCGAACTTACTCGACTTGTTATCGAGAGTTCTGGGGTTTGGTGCAGGAATACAATTTTTCACTCGCTATGCGTTGTTTAAAACATAACGTGGAAAGAGCGATGATATCGTCCATTTACAAAGCTTTTGTTGTTGTTGTTTAGGGCACGAAAACTTAGGTATCAGTTTCCACACTAAATCTTCTTCAATTATGAGAGTTAGAAGGAAAAACATTCTTTAAACTTTGGTCAACAATATTAATGATCGCGTATTCGCATATTTCGTGATTATTCAGGTGCGAGTTTCAGCATCATTTCTAGGAACCTCGCTGATTTTCTGATACAACCTCTCTGAAATATGGGAGGGTGAATCTATATTTTCAGAAGCGCCCACGTTTTCGCTCCTAATTTTCGAAGTTCTTTTAACAACGGCCTCCTAAAACCCTACACTTTGTTTTCATCACAAGGCTTCGGTTTTGTGAAGCGTTAGTTTTCTTGCCAGGAGAAAAAATTTGTAGTTGGCAGGACATAAAATGCATATACAGTGAAGACGCACAACAAAGAGACACGAAAGATGTGCGGATTATATTTTCAATGTTAAGGGAAATCAGCGTGATCTCAAAATAACCTGTTTCAACCAGGAAATCCCAGCATCGAGAATAATTTTGTATACAATCGTGAAAATCAGTGAAAGGAAACAGCAGGCTAAAACACGTGAATGAACGAGGAACAAATATGAGAGAGTTGCACACAAGCTTCTTTCATTTTAGATAGTTTTCTTTTTGTTTTTTTAGGACAACCTTGAGCAACTCGAATGACTATAAGCTGTCGACCGTCTGTAATTTGAGACCACTGGCCCGTGACATGAAATTGAGGAAGCGCCACCTCTGAAGTGCAACACGCAAACCTCATCCCGGGCTCAGGCCCAAAATCTCTTTTTTTTATTGGGCGTTTAACGACCACCGTGATCAACTCCATGGGCTATAAGCAGTCGTCCGTCCGTAATTTAGAGTCACTGATTCCAGAGAAGGGAGTGAGCAGTGCCATAAAACAAACACAACTTCCATGCCTCACCGGGATTCGAACCCAGACCCCTTACGGCCGAATGATCAGAGGCCATTGCTTAAACCACTGCGCCATAGGGGCGGCCCTAAAATCTTCTCTGATTGTTATTGCAGAGCTGGCCCTGCTTTGGCCCAACTCTGCAAAAATAAGCCTGCAAATTATGACACCGACCGATGTTACAGTAGTGTAAACTAGTGCTGTTAAAACCCGGATATTTTGAATTACGGATTTCGGAATTCAAAATAACCAAAATATCATAAATACGAAATCCGAATTGCCGCATGTGCTTCTCACAGGTTAAAACATTGCAATTTTATTTCTTATCCCTTCACTTAGTATAATATCAATGTCACGAAAGATCACTTTGTCTAATCAAACGGACATCGTTACAGCAAAACAACGCTCGTTCACAAACTGCCGCGTTAAAGTTTCAACTACCTGATACATGCGGTCTATAATGGCCAGGTAGTTCTATGTTGTTGAGATGTCTGAATACTCTGTATTCTAAGTCCGGATATCCGAAATCCGAAGTTTGAAATCCGGATATCAGCAGTTCATGATCCGGATATCAGCAGTTCATAATCCGGATATCCGGAGTTCTAACTATTCGAATGCCAAAATCCGGTTTTCGGATAGTAAAATATCCGAAAACCCGAAATCCGTGAACAGCATTTCCAAAGTTCGAAATCCGGCTAACCGCAGTTCAAAATGCGGATATCGGGAGTTCGAACTATTCGAATGCTAAACATCCGGTTTTCGGATACTAAAATATCCGGATATCCAAAAATCTGAAGTCCGTGAACAGCACTAGTGTAAACGCCAATTTCTGATCATTCATTCAAGATTGATTCTGGTTCGAATCGCGTTGAGGGCCATTGATGTTTTGTTTGTCTTAGGGCACTGTCTCTCTCCCTTTCCTGCTACCAGTGGCTTTAAACTTGTGACAGGCGACTGCTCACAACTCACTGATTTGTTCACGGTGACGTTAAATACCCAAACGGACAAAAGTATGACGCATTCGGCCAGTGAGATCATGAATGGTCCGCTGGGGTATGGTATTCCAAGCAGTAATCAACTGAGCACACAGCTGTTTCATGTCTTCTGCGGGATCAAGCCCCTGTTGCTTTTTGTTATTAGTGTAATATATATGAAATGGAATGTTTATCTATCTACACTTTTTGTTTACTTTGGTATGCTTGTAGTGTAATGTTTCAATGGAGGACTAGAAACTTCGAAAAATTATTGCATGCGAAGAAATAACTCAACTTGAGTAAGGGATACCCACTAGGCCAAAGCGCAAAAAAAAAATTTCGAAAATCGATATGCCCTAGTGCGGAAATGTTGTGTATTGCTGCGTAAATAATGTGCAAAAAATTTAGCGAAATTCAAATAATATCTTACGGTTCCACTTAACCTCCAAAATTTCGCTTTTTGGGCAAATTCATCACATTTTCATGTTCGTTGTGAGAAAAGAACAGTATTTGTTACAGACTTTCCACAGTGCGCAAACACTATCTGTTGATACCTAAAAGAGGTGCACAAATTTTCAGGCAAAGCAACTGATATCTTATGGTTCCAATTTAATGAAACAGTACTCCACATTTAAGGAAAATTGCAATAATTTGACACCTAGTATTCACCACGTGATTTGTTTCTTAGTTGTATTAGTGTATGCAATGCTGCACTGAAAGCACAACAGTGTGCAAATGTGCAATAGTGCACACTGCACACGATGAATCTCTTCACATTTTTCATGTCTCGGAAAAATCCCAGAACTCATCATGAGGCGGTGGCTGCACAGCGAGTTCCACCCGGGCCCAAACCAACCACCCATCCATTAGGGCAAATCAACATGCTCTTGCTTATTAATCTTCAATTTTCTGTTCTTTATTAATATTTAGCCGGAAATCTAATTTATTTTCGAAAGCTGGCATTATTTGCCGTGCTTCCAATCGTACTCTATTAAATCAATCCCTTTGTTCTTTTTCGAAAACAGCAGAAGATGCTTCAGTTGTCAACTTAACGCATCGCTCCACTCCCTGATTGTGTCAAGGGAAGTTTTGCGTGCCCAATCGCTTAACAATGCCCTGACAGTCACTGTCGCATACGTTCATTATTTCATCGTCGGTTAAATGATCAGTCAGTGGCGGTTCGCTTAAGACGCATGATTGCCAGTCAATTAGGTCAAAATAATCCTCTCCCTGGAAGCTGAACTGACGAATTTCAAATACACGGATTGCATCGCAGTTTTGTGCCCTTGCTCTAAGGATCCTGTGGAAGCCAAGTACACTGATGTTTCCTCTCGTCTGTGTTCGTAGTCAGAAGTATTTATTCTGGATGGGCAAAATAGCCATTCCTTTGGATTACGTGGTCCAGAACGCTCTTCAAATCCTGGGTGAGATATTTGGATGTATGAAGCCATCATTGCAAGTGTACGTTTGGAAGATGTGGGAATGATA
Source organism: Macrothele yani (assembly GCA_039090855.1). Taxonomy (NCBI): domain Eukaryota; kingdom Metazoa; phylum Arthropoda; class Arachnida; order Araneae; family Macrothelidae; genus Macrothele; species Macrothele yani. Next base: position 16,975,931 of record CM077026.1, on the reverse strand, counting down.
ACTCAAGCTGATACTTCAAGTGTTATAGGTAGGCACAAATTTACAAGGCAGAGAAAAAACAACAACCGAGAAAATAGCTTTAAAACGATAATCTGACTGCACGTAAAGTTATTAAAGGGCTATTTTTCGTGCTATTTTCGTGACTATGCTGGAAGAACTTGGAAGTAAATATCTTGGGCATACCACTACTACATCTTCCACCGCAAAGGACATTGCCAAATGTCTGCTGGATTTCTTACATGCCAAGAATATCGACCCAATCAAGCTATTGGTGATAGGCTGCGACGGAACTGTCGATAATACTGGGTGTAAAGGAGGGGCAATTCGCATTCGAGAGCTAGCCTGCCAAACACCTCTTCAGTGGAGCATATGCCAGTTGCACGGAAACGAGCTGACACTCCGTCACTTAATTCAACATTTGGATGGCCAAACGATTGGCACAAAAACATTTTCATAGGAAAATCGGCAAACAGCTGGAGAGCTGCGAAAATCTACTGGTTTTGAAATTTGAAGCAATTGAAGAGGGTTTTCTTGAACGTGATGAAAAAACTGCAAGCGATCTTAACACGTCTCAGAAATACCTGTGGGACATTAGCCATGCTGTGACGACGAGTACGTGGTTATCAAGCCTGGCAAATAAGCACGGGGAAAATGAGCCATGCACGGTGGCAAACGACGGCTATTCTTATTTTGCGCCTTTATATTAGTACTTAGCAGCCTTCGAATTCACTTAAAATTCTGGCAGAATTTGTTGGTAGGTTTATGCGCTCATGTGGTTCACTTATAAGATCACACCCTCATTGTCATTATGGAGCATGGAATCTGAGGAAGGCCAACCATACATACAGATATCTCACCCAGGATTTGAAGAGCGTTCTGGACCACGTAATCCAAAGGAATGGCTATTATGCCCTTCCAGAATCAATACTTCTGGCTACGATCGCAGACGAGAGAAAACATGAGTGAACTTGGCCTCCGCAGGATCCTTAGAGCAAGGGCACAAAACTGCGATGCAATCCGTGCATTTGAAATTCCTCAGTTCAACTTCTAGGGGAAGGATTATTTTGACCTAATTGACTGTCAATCATGCGTCTTAAGCGAACCGCCATTGATTGCTCATTTAACCCACGATGAAATAATGAACCTATGCATCAGTGATTGAAAGGACATTGTTACGCGATTGGGCACGCACAACTTTCCTTGTTATAATCAGGGAGTGGAGCGATGAGTTAAGGCTTTACGAGACCCGCCATCTTGTATTGCTGCCTTTCTCTTATTAACCAACGGGCAAGCGTATTTCACAAATTGCTCGGGCAATTTTGCACATTTTGGAACACCGTTTGTGGCTAACGCAAGATATATGAAAAATAAAGAGTTCCCTAGTTTCAGATTTTTTATTGACCTTTCCCTTCATTTTTTATCTGCAGCGAAAGTCGTACCAAAGGGTCTTTCATAGTTTACTAATTAATAAAAATACTTAAAGGGTCCAAAATGAAAATCTGAAACCAGGGAACTCTTTATTTATCATATATCTTGCGTTAGCCACAAACGGTGTTCCAAAATGCGCAAAATTGCCAGAGCAATTTGTGAAATACGCTTTTCCTTTGATTAATAAGAGAAGGCAGAAATACAAGATGGCGGGTCTCGTAGAGCCTTAAGTTGACAACAGAAGCATCTGCTGCTGTTTTCGAAAACGAACAAAGGGATTTATTTATTAGAGTACGGTTGGAAGCACGGCAAATAATGCCAGCCTTCGAAAGTAAATCATTTTTCCGGGTAAAAATTAATGAAGAACAGAAAACTGAAAATTAAAAATGAAGAACAGAAAATTAATTTGCCCTAATGGATGGGTGGTTGGGTTGGGCACTGGTGGAACTCGCTGTGCAGCCACCTACCCATGATGAGTTCTGTGATTTTTCTGAAACATGAAAAATGTGCAAATGTTTAGTAGTGCAATGTTCACTACTGCACATATTCACAATATGTTGTGTTTTCAGTGCAGTTGTGCACACACTTAACACAACTAGGAAATAAATCACATGGTGAAAACTAGGTGTCAAACTATTGCAATTTTCCTTAAACATGGAGTATTGTTGCATTAAATTAGAACCATAAGCTGTTAGTTGCTTTGCCTGAAAAATTGTGTACATTTTGTAGATACCAACAGATAGTTTTTGCGCACTAGGGAAAGTCTGTAACGAACACTGTTCTTTTCTCACAATGGACATTTCGCTAAATTTTTTGCACATGGTTTACGTATCAACACACAACATTTCCGCACGAGGGCATATCGAAATTAGAAAAAAAAATATATTTACGCTGCGGTCTAATATCCACTGATGGTGGAAAAGAGAATATACTCGGTCGAGTCACATTATTGTGACCACCAGCTAATATCCAGGGTAACCCCCGTCTGTAACGCGGACAGCAGTTAGACGGTCTGGGAGTGATTCAATAAGGTGCTGCAAGGTTTTCACAAGTATGTGGAGCCATGCTGACAGCAGTGCATCTGTCAGCTGCTGGAGGGTGCGTCGTGGAGAATCCATAGAGCGAACAACACGATCGAGTGGTTCCCACAGATGCTCCATTGGGTTTAAGTCTGGGGAATCAGGGGACAGGAACTACTTTGAAGTCTTCATCGTGCTCTTCCAACTACTTTCGGACATTTCTAGCTGTGTGACACGTCGCACTGTCGTGCTGGAAGATCTCATCCTCCCCAATGAAGACATTCAGCATGTATGGGTGTACATGGTCTGAAAGGATGTATTTAGATCGAATTCGGTCCATAGTGCTTTCCACAGTTATCAGTGTACAGAGAGAATCTTTCTATCTTTCTTGCCTTATACGCCAACGTCCATCCGTTCGATAAAGCAGAAAACGTGACTCATTGGGAAAGGCAATCCTTTGCCAACCAGCGGAGGTCCAATTACGATACTGCCGTGCAAATATAAGCCTTTTCTGCCGATGCACCTTTGTTAGCATAGATGCAGTGACCATCTGTCTGCATCGGAACCCCATACGCAGCAGGGTCATTTTTGACACACTTCCGGAAGCCCCTTGATTCATTCGGCAAGTGAAGTATTCCACTGTAGTGTGTCGATCGGCCCTCACGCACCTTCAAAGCCGACGTCCACCTCTCACATCAATGGCACGTGGTGCTCCGCAGTTACCACGTCGCGTATTCGCAGTGGTGCCATTTCTCCAATCACGATACACTTTAACCACAGCAGCACGCGAATAGTTTACATACTGCTATGTTTGAGAAATACTGCCACCCTTGGCCCGAAAGCCGATAATAATATCTTTTTCCAAATCTGATAAATCACTCCTTTTATCTATGGCAACAACGAGGGATATGTTTTCAGAATACCTACATCACACCTTATATACCCTCCAAGTCAGCTCACGACACGTGCGTTCTTTCATTGGCTACGCGCTGTTGACGTCAAAAGTAGGAGGTGGTCTCAATAATGTGACTCGACTGTGTATATGGTATGATAGATTTCACAAAATTCCATTTTTTGTTGGCTCTCCCAATAAAAAAAATAGAGAGGTATTCCGAAGATCTCTTGAGTAATGGAAATTCAAATTCAGCATTAAAGATATTTATCGCTGAAAAATAAGGATGCCCTTTCACACTGGTAAGAACGATGCAGGTTTATTGAAAACGTTAGAACCTTTAGCAGTGTGAAGAAGAATAACAGTAAAATCTGGACGCTTTGATCAGGTACATCGGTTACTCGTAGTTTCTGCGTCACCACCTAAGATAGAAAAATAAGAAAGCGTGCAAACTGTACAACTTCAAGCATAATATATTTTTATTGAGGTTGATGAAATACGTAACTAATAGACGATGTGTTTTGCAAATACAAGATTATTTAAAGAAAAAGAAACGCCTCTATTAAACAGCTGAACAGAATAAGTCTGTGGAAGGTAAAAGCTTTGTATGGATGTTAATGAATTAGGTATCCTGCTGTATGTTTTTAAAAATACGTGTATATGTCTATACAACGCATAACATAATATTCCATTTAACTGTTATATCATGATCGGTTTGGATATCTAAGGATTGATAATTCACTAAGAAAAGCATCTTGGTGTGAACTTGAGCTTTAGTGGATTTGCTGTACGTAGTATTATTTCAGGCACGGGAATAATTTTATCTCTGTGTTCTAACGACTTTACATGGAAATTGCGCAGTACGTTAGCAATAACAGTTTTTTCTTCCATCATGGCAAATCGTTGGCCTGAAAATAAAGAAAAGAATTACCTTTTTAAACTATAACATTCAAACAGACTTTATGAACTCAAATTTTAAAGCAAGATCACAAGTCAAAATTCGCACGAACAAAATATTACTACAGCGTGAAAAAGTCCCCTAATAAATTATATGATTTCATCTCGTGATACATTTTGGACGAAAAACAATTCCGGTTTGTTCTTAGAAATTTCATATACACTGGCGGAAAGTGAAAAAAGAACACCAAGAAGGAGACGTATGATACCAACGAAATTTATACAGTATAATAACGGAATACAGAGGATAACGCGATCAAAACATTATGCCAAAATACAGCTGTATTTGCTGGTAAACTGAAAAATAATATTTCCATGTAACATGGTTAGTACGAGGTTGAACCGCCATGAACTGCGTCACACTGTGCAATTCTGGCATGGAGTCTGTCGTACAGATGTTGGATGTAAGTTTGGGGTATTGAATTCCAAGCATCCTCAACCTGGACGCGTAAATTGGGGATGATCGTGGCTGGCCATGGAGACCGGATAAGTCGTTGTCCCATAAAATCCCACACGTGCTCATTGGGGGACAAATCCGGTAAACGTGCAGGCCATGGAAGTTGTCTCACACCCTGAAGTGCATGTTGCGTTGCCCGTTCCGTGTGTGGGCGTGAGTTATCTTGCTGGAAAACACCACGATGGACCGACCTTACAAATGGCACAACAACGGGCTTAATGATGTTGTTCATGTAGGAGATGCTGTTTAACGTTCCCGGTATAAACACTAGTTGTGTACAGGAGTGATAACGGATGCAAGAAAGGTGGAGACGCTCCCCTGAACGTCTGCGAACACGCATACGGCCATCGGAGGCTCCCAAGCAGAATGTGCTTTCATCGCTGAACACGACAGATCACCACTGCGTTCTCCAGTGCAGACGTTGGCGACATCACTGCAGCCGTTCCTGACGGTGGGCTACAGTCAGAGGCACACGTGCACGTAGTCCTGCATCCAGTAGACGGCTGCGGATTGTTCGCAGAGTCACCTCAGGTGTAACGGCAGCTAAGATTTGCGTCGCAGTGGATGTTCTGCTTGACAACGCCGCTCTTCTTATGCGTCGATCGGTACGCTCATCAGTCCGTCTGTGACTCTCGGTTCCACGTCTTCTCATGCGGGAATGTTCCTCGGACCATCTACGCCACCATCGTACCACCACCGATACTTCCCGTCCAATTCGCTCCGCAATACGACGATACGACCACCCAGCCTCTCGGAGTCCGACTAGACGACCTCGCTCAAAGTCCGATAACTGCTGAAAACGTACACGTCTTCCAAGTCCAGATATTGCAGCTTCTTCAGGGTCTTCGCACGTGTCCGTACGCCGACGACTGATTACATTTACTTCTCCGTATTCCATAAATACCACTGACGATAATTTGCATATTATGCCGTTCTGTGACGTAATCGCTCACCAGTTGTTTCCGAAATTAACATCACACCTACGTAAACTCGACCCCATTAACATATGTAAATTTCATGATCGTCCACCAGTTCCTTCTTGGTGTTCTTTTTTCACTTTCCGCTAGTGTAGTTGCAAATGATGAGAAAGAGGTCCTCCACTTTTTCTTCTTGTACATTAATGAGTCGAAAGTTTTGCAGTATTTGCATAAACGCACACGTGTTTAAACTAGATGTCACGTGTGTAAACTAGTTCACGTCGCGCACTGCGGTCAGTCAAAAGGGATATAAAGTGATAGTCGTTACTGTAAATAGCATTGCATGTCGTCGTTCTGGCTGCGGTTGGGACGCCTAAAAGATGAACATCAACAACCGGCTAATTAGGAAAATTTTGCTTTACGAGTTCGAACTCGGCCATAACGCTGCTCAAGCAACACGAAGCATTTGTCATGCGAAAGAGGAAGGTTCCACGGACCACAGCACTGCAACCAGATGGTTCAAGACATTTCGCTCAGGTGACAGAAACCTCGACGATCAGCCAAGGTCAGGTTGGCCGCGAACCGTGGATTCGAAGACCGTGCGCCAGTCCCTAGTGGCAGATCCGACAACCAGCAGTCAGAGATTATCAGGCAAGCTGGGCATATCACAGAACACCGTAGTTCGTCACCTTTAGGACCACCGGAGCTGCAGCGTTGTACCTCACAAACTACCACCAGCTGAAGCAAACCGCCGAGTGGAAGCGTGTACGAAACTTCTAGAAAACCCGTGCAAGGTATGTTTCATGAAGAGAATTGTTACTTGCGATACAAAGTTGGTCTATTTTGGTAATCCTAACACATAGTGGTAGTGGTTGAGCTCGGGCCAACTTCCTGAAGCTTTTAGGAAACGTGGGTGCTTCGAGCACAAGGTGATACTCTACGTCTGGTGGAATTTCGAGGGGATAATCCAATACTATTTTGTTCCAGATGGTCGGACCATCAACGCCAACTTCTTTTCTGAGCAGCTGGAGCGGATATATGCCATTTTAGAGAAGGAGTACCCGGCACAGGTGAAAAGAAAGCGCGCTCTCCTATCGCAGGACAACGCTCGGCCACATACATAATGAACGACTCTTGCAAAACTCCAGGAACTTCAGGGCATCGAACTAATGCCACACCTAGCATATAATCCGGACCTTGCCCCGTCGGATTATTACTTGTGCTGGTACATGGCTCACTTCCTTCGCTTGTAGCAGCTGGTGTGAAGCAGATCTTCGCCTCGAAGGACTAGAAGTAGCATCGCCGCCGAATCAAAGAACTAACAGACAGATGGTGCAACGCAATGGCCTATACTTTGAATGCCAGTCAGCTTTTGTCGTAAAGATACGTATGATACATAAAATGATCCAAATATTGCAAAACTTTAGACTCACCCTATGTATTTCCTTCACCAATAAAAATAATAATTTTCAGACTTCTGCTGGTATATACCTAAATTAAAATTCCCGGTCTTCGCTCCAGGAAAATTGGAGAACGCAAAGTTTCACAACCCTAATACTACGGCGTTTACGAAGCAAAGTTAAGAATTATAACGTAAATGTCTTTACTTATTTGATTCTTTGTCGCTCTTCTTAGGTTATTTTAAAAACATCACCATACGATGAAATAGTTTCCTAAATTAAACCTTAACGGCCAGACGAAACATTTAAACGGAAGGTCAAACTTAGGGAAATTTGCTTTATTCCATATGTTTTCACTAATACATCATAGCACTTCAAAATTTACATAACAAATCAGAATCAACCACATTCAACGCTCCACACTCCACACGAGCAACTGTTGTCTCGTAGTTTATATCTCTGGTTCTTATCTCATAACAGGCATACGTTACGTTCATTCAACCTCAATTGTGTTGCCAACAGTATTCGTTTGAGAGAGAAGATATCACGTTAAGTGTGAAGTATATCTGAGAACAAACTCAAAATTTACATAGAGAAAGAAACTAAAAAGGAAAGTTAATTTAGAATATACGTCACAGAATCTAAAATGAGGGAACAGGGAATCCGTAATGATCTTGCAAACGGCCACGAAGGAGACTGTTTCGGAAGCGGTCGTCTGCTCGTTTGGTGAGGCATTATATTCAACGGCCGCTCACGACTCCACGCGTTCCCAGGAGATCATGTTAGTGCTGAGCGCTAAAGGGACGATATCCTGGAGTCCTATGTGAAATGTTTTCGAGGAACTGTTTGCCCTGAATTCCTTCTGATGGATGACAACGCTCGGCCGCACAGCGCAAAAGCTGTAGAAAATCACCTGCAAAGCGAGGATATTCGGCATATGGACTGACCAGCCAGTTCTTCAGACTTAAACCCTATAGAATAAGTATGGGATTCTCTCGAGCGACACGTAGCAGCTCTTCAGTCCCCTCCCACAGCCCTTTCCGAGCCCCACTGTTAAATATTTTGCAGTAGGACGTACCAAATAGTGGTGCTCAGCTGCACCACTTTTGGGGAAGGTAAACCGTTGTGCAATGCATGAAATACACAAAATTGCGATGCAATTACGCACCACGGTATGGTATTCAACCTGAATGGTGCGAAGGTGTACCCGTTGAACCATGTTTATGTATGTTTCATGCGCCACACGATGGTTTACCTTTTCCCAACTGTCGTGGAGTTGGTGTAGCACCATTTTTGTTGCAACTTGCTACAAAAGCTTGATAACGTACGCACTATCCTAACAGCGGAATGGAATTATTTGGCTCCGGAGTTCATCAACAACTTGGTGATGAGTTCTTAAGAACTTAATTTTGGACACTAGTGCATATGACTGTTTTTCAGATTAGCTAAGTTCCGTTTTAGTGGTACAGTTAATAAAAAAAATGTGAGCATTTGGTGATCGGAAAAACAACACATGTCGTAAGTACACTTAACTCTGGACAGACCGAATATGGACGTGTAGCGTGGGGCTAATCGATAACCAGAGAGTTTGCCATTTCTCTTTCTCTGAGAAAATATTTAAAAAAAATGGGACCATGATGATCATATGTAGAGGATTTTAGGAAGAAAGTGTCTGACCCCAGGTCTTAAACAACGCTTAGAAATAGGAAGCTAGGAGATTTGGGCTAGAGTGCCCCATAAAAAGTGACACGGAAGCGAAGTAGAAAGGGGGAGGAAGATGCCCTTATTTATTACCGGGGGCGGGAGGCAGTACCCGAGGTCCGACTGCTTAACGTGTCCATCCGACGCGCAGCGGATATTTAGTGGATCGAGCGATCGTACCCTCCTTGGATCGAGCGTTCGTACCTTCCTGGGATCGAAACCTGAGGTCCTTTCCGTAGCACTCACGAATGTTGCCTACTAGGCAACCCGCGTCCCAAAAAATGGGACCTTGACATCTTCACCAATTTAGCCAACCTCCAGACCCAGACACAGGATAGGTATCCAACTGTTATCTTCCAACAAGACTGAGAGCCTCCTCACTGAGCCCGTGAATATCTCGACGCAACATTAACGAGTTGATGACTTGCAGTGGCTATCCAATCACATTGCCCTTGAGATCACGTGATCATACGTCATGCATTTATCTCTTTGGAATTATAAGGGTGATTCATGCAACAAATGTTCCAGGAGAATGCATTACAGTTGCAAATACGAGAGTTACCACGAATGTTAGAAAATATGTGCCGCGAGTGTGAATATCGGCTACACATTTGACGTGGCACCGTTGTTATACATGTAGAAGTTTTGTTTAAATATTTGCTTCATTATCACTGTTAATTTGAAAGTTAGAGCACGCATAAATCGGGTTAATAATTTATGGACACTCTGTATGTTACGATGACAAAGAACACAACATCCTGTTTTTTGAAACAGCAACACATCATCCTGATCGAGTGGCTACCGAAAATTTCATCATGTCTAAGAGTGGCTATCGAAAATTTCATCATGTCATAGAGTGGCTATCAAAAATTTCATCATGTCAAAGAGTGGCTATCGAAAATTTCATCATGGCAAAGAGTGGCTATCGAAAATTTCATCATGTCAAAGAGTGGCTACCAAAAATTTCATCATGTCAAAGAGTGGCTATCAAAAATGTCCTCATGTCGAAGAGCGGCTATCGAATATTTTGTAGTTTACTAACACAGCCTCTATTCTAAGCTGTTCGTAAATACCTGTGCTTCTGCGGAGAGTGTGAATGATAGAGCAGTGAAGCTTTCGGCAGTCTGACAGCGTCGGAGAAAAAACTACTGCTGTTTTTCTAAAGATTAGATTATAAAAAATTGTAAAAATCATTGTAAGAAAAGATTTGAATGTCAGTAGCTTTGAAGCTATTGTTTCGACCCCAGGTATTGGGAGGAAAGTCTCTTTGAAACTTTGGTTTAGAGAGAGAGAGGGGGGGGACTGCCCGCGTCCTCGCAAAACAACAGTTTTTTTCTTCTAAAGATTAGATTACAATAAATTCGAAAATATTTGAAAGAAACGATTTGAATGTCAATAACTTTTAAGCTATTGTTTCGACCCAGGTGTTGGGAAGAAATATGCTTCCAGCGTAGGAATCGTGAAGCCTATTATCTCCGGAACTTGTCTCTTTTAAACTTTGGATTCTAGAGGAGTTAGAACTGACATTAGAAGAGAGAGACAGATTACATTTGAACCTTTTCCGTATCCATTATAAAACACTTTTCACTCACGCAAATTATAAAAAATGGACAATTTCGCAATTTTTCTGCTGTGCAATATCCAGATAATAGATGGATTCACAACGTAAAAGTGAGACCATTACCGACACCTCTTAGCATCTGACCGATAAAAATGATGTAGGTGAATAAATTTAGCTCCTTTTTGTGATGAATTACGATGTGTTGTATTCATTCACGAACAATAGTAGTTTATGGACAACGGAAGTAAGGAATCTATGCATTTGCGTTTCTAATCGATACTAGGGATACTCAGACAGCGTTCTATTGATGTATAATTAGTTCACAGATAATTATCACGTCACAGGTGCAATTAAAATTATGCTCGAAAGGCTATGATGGGACAATAGAGCGACTGTGAGTGCTAGATATCTTGATCCACACTCCACTGAGTAACCTGATTTCTAGCGCGGACTAATTATAGGCAAACACCTAAGCAATCGTCCCGCATATGATATTTCAGAGGTATAAGTTGACGGTTGGGGATGCGATATGAAATTGGAGAATGACTAGGACCGAATTTGCTAAGAATCGACCCAGTAAACCTCCGGAAGTAGCATAACTTGAGAGGAGATTTATGAGAAGTATTTTCCGCTCAGGAAGCAAACCAACACCCTTTCAAATCACACAGTCTCCATATGAGACTATTGCGATTAATATTAGCACCAGTACTGTGGGCATGAGTCTGCGCGACGTGCGGTACTACTGTCCAGCAGTCATTCATAAGCAGCTAATCACCCAGACAAATACGACATGACGATTAGCGTTATATAAGGAACCACAGTCTTGGACTATAGACCAATGAGAAACGATGCTTCGGACGGAGGACTCTGTGAAGACATAAACTTGTCAGTGACGTCGATCGAAACCACGCTCCCTCACTCAGGGGTAAGTTGTTCTCCCAACTAAGCTACACGGAGAGCATATACCGCTGCAGACCTGTAGTCGTCTTGACACGTGATTCACCTCTGTAGTACGTCACAACTCACAATACAGTGTCGACCAGTCCGGTGGTCATTCCTGAGTGTTGTCGAACGAGTGAGAAAGGTAGCTTCTTGACTATCATGCAGTCCATGAAGTTTTGTAGAGGCAGCGTGATCATGTGGATCAATTTTCGTTGTTCGGCATTTGCCTATTAACGCTTTGTGCAAAACAATGAATGAGGGCTCTACCTAGATATCGTGAAAAATTCTGCATTCCCAACGTTGTGGCCGTACTTCAGAGAAAGCTCACACTTCTACGAGCATAACACGCCAACCATGTCTTTCTTACGCTTTCCAATCGTAGGTTGAAGAAGCGCATATGCTCCAGTTATGCTCGTCCGTCTGTCTGTCCGCCTGTCCGCGCGATAACCTGCGTAAATATGGTTCGATTTCGATGAAATTTTAGTATGCCGTAGAGGACCACCTGGGGATGAACCCTATTGAAAATGGGTAAGTGGGGTCAAAGGTCAGGACACAGGAGCGCGATGCATTCCATCACATCTTATTAATGGAGCAATTCTTGTATATATGTAAATTTTATTTTGAAAACAGCTCTAAGGATTTTGATGAAAGTGGTTAACCTACCATTTTCTGGTACTAGAAATCGATTTAGCTTGATCTGGACTTTGGAAAAATTGGTTTAGGGGTTAAATAACCACCCCGAGTTACCACGTTTTTAGTGTCATGGCGTCGTCTTATTAATGTTTCCCATTCTTAGAGATCTTATGACGTCACACTCTTGCGATCGACTCGCGACTGAGATGTTGGTGCGCGGTCACGCCATCTGCCTCAGTACGTCACGCGTTGTCTACTATCAGATACAACAAGACACCCTTAGAAGTTTGTATTAGCTTCGATACCTCATCGGGTAAGAGCTGTTTTGGCGGCACTTGGAGGCCCAAAATCATATTAGGCAGGTGGTCATTAGGTTTTGGCTCTTCGTTGTATGTCTCTTGTAGACCAGAGGAGAGCGAAGATGTACTCCACTGTTTCCGGTACAAAAAACATGACTTTACAACGTTTCCTGGTTACAGTTGAGACGAGGTGATATAATTGATTCCACGTATAGTCAACACAACCGTGACTGTGTATGTGACATTAGGCATGTAGTGTAACACTGATACAGCGGATCTACGGGCACGGAATCTGTAGTTATGAAGAATTCTCGCAATAGTAGTAATGGATACCTGTCTTCTTGTGGCCAGATTAATTACGGTGGAAAAGAGGATTCTGTTCTTCTCCGGATTCTTTTAGCCAATAATGCAATAAGAGGCCATTTTGGACTTTGTTGAAGAACATCTCTGAAGTACTCTTCAATTTGTTTCAAATTGGGGCATTCATATGGCCGCGTGGTTTCTGTCCCGGGCTTCTGACCATTCGCTCGAGGTGGATTTAGGCTCGAGTCCTGGATGGAGCACTGGGCGGAGTGCTCGTCTAATGGCATTGTCTCTGTCAATACGCTGAGCCAGTTGCACAAAATTAATGAGGGGCGACTGTTCATAACCCCGCTAGTTGCTCATGGTGGTCGTTATAGCCAGAAACAGTAAACCAAAAAATGGGGCAATATTCTGAGGCAGTGGCACGAAATTAAGGAAGAGCAACTGTCTCTGTCAATAATTTGAGCCAGTTGCACGAAATTCAGGAAGGACGACTGTCTCTGTCAATAGAGACAGTCGCACTTCCTTAATGGCGTGCCACTGTCGCTCTCAATATTCTGAGCCAGTGACAAAATCAAGGAAGGGCCACTGTCTCTGTCAATATTCTGAGCCAGTGGCACAAACTTAAGGAAGGGCGATTGTTCATAGCACCACTAGTTGCTCATGGTGGTCGTTATACCCAGAAAGAGAAAAAATTGGCAAGAAACCTCAGATGAGATAATCGTTTTCAAGAAACAGCAGATATAACTCACTGATTTAATGGCAGCCTTGCATCTTCGCAAAGCATTTTTATCGTTCCTGATGTTCTTCACGTTTACTTTGTGCAACGTCGAAAAAAATTAACATTTCATATTTACTATAGAATATTACAGGACGTGCTTACAACCTCCAATGCCAAGTATTCATTTCATTACTATTGGATATAACACGATGTATTGGCAGCTTCCAATGGCACGTACAGATTTCATCGGCCGTTCTTCTTTGCATATTACACCTGACACCAATCACCTTTCACCACCTGCTTTTGAATATATCAGGTGTAGAAATCATTTTTAAAGCGCTTTTTGTGTGACGAAAACCGCTAATTTACATATCAGGCATTCTCCCGCGTTGTTGTCGTGTGACCGTAAGTGTCCAGAGTATAAAATGTAACACAGAAGTTTGCCCAACAGTCAAATGCACTTGCACATCGGTAGGTGAAAGATGGCAAGCGATACTGCATTTATTCGACACTGCAATCGTAACGAATTTCATCAAGGAAAAAGTGCTGCAAAAGCATTTGCATCGATCTGTTCTGTTCTGGGGGAGAATATTGTATCGAAAAGCACGTGTGAGTTTTGGTTTAGACGGTTAAAAGCATATGATTTTGATGTTAGCGATCGAGAACGGAGCGGCGCCCCGCAGAAGGGTACACACGAAGAACTGAAAGCATTGCTAGATGAAGATTCGTCTCAAACGCAAAAAGAACTAGATGAACAACTAGGGGTAAATCAAAAATCCTTTCCATTTGTTTACGAGCAATGTCAAAGATTCAGAAGGAAGGAAAATGGGTGTCACATGACCTGAGCCAGAGGAACAAGGATGAGTGCGTCATGTAGTGTTTGAATCTGTTGAATAAACAACACAGAAAGTCCTTCCTGCGGAAAGTCGTTACGGGTGATGAAAACTTGATATGGTACGGCAATCTCAAACGCAAAAACCGCTAGGTAGACCTCGAGGAAGCAAAGACTTCGACACCGAAAAGCAATATTCACTCCAAGAAAGTTCTGCTGTGCATCTGGTGGGACATGAAAGGTGTGCTCTATTATGAACAATTGAAACAAGATCAAAATGTTACTACTGATCGCTACAAGTAACAATTTCTTCGATTGAACCAGGAAATCTGTCGGAAACGTCCATTCACAGGCAAAGGATTGCATCCCGTGAAATTACTGCATGGCAATGCTAGGCCGCATGTCGCGAAATCGGTCAAAGAAGCGTTATTGGCGCTTGGCTGGGAATTTTTGGAACACCCGGTGTATAGTTCCGACATAGCCTTTTCAGACTATCATTTGTTCCGATCGATGTAACAAGGTTTGCCTGCTGAACGGTTCTGAACATGTGACGAAGTGCAAAAATGGGTTGACGACCTCATCGCGTCACTCGACGAAGTATTCTTCATGGCTGGAGTCCGTCATCTGCCAGACAATGGCCGAAGGTGGAAGATAATGACAGCGAATATCTTATTTCGTAAAGATATTGTTTTCTCAAATTACATGTTGCATTGGCTTAAAACGCTTTAAAATTAATTTGTGCACCTAATACTGTATTTGTACCTTTTAACACAGCAGTACAATAACCGTTGGAAAAAGACCTTTGCCGCTTCATCTTCTCTTCAAATGTTTGTATTCGCATTAGAAATTTTGACAGAAAGTGCACAGATGTTACAATTTTGTGACTTTATTCTTTCGATTCATACGAAAAAAATAAAAATTTGAGTCAATCTATCAAACAGAGCAACAAAACTTTCAGAAAATCAACTGAATAAAATTGTCATCTGCTGAAGGTCTTTTGATAGAAGAAAGGTATAGGGATAAGAGAAACACATGACAACACCATGCAGTCAATTCCATCTTTCAAGCAGGTACAAAAAGACCATTAAATACGATGTTTTTGCAAAGTGACCATTAAATACAGAGTTCTTTTTGTAAAAAACCCGAAGAGAAAATTAACAACAAAAAATGCGAATTATGTTGCCCTAATTTTTTTCAGCGTGAGGCTTCGCAACCACCGTGAGCAACTAAGTGAGTTTTAAGCAGTCATCCGTCCCTAATTTAAGGACACTGGTCCCGGTAAAGAAGAGAACCAGAGCTGTAAGGCATATACAACATGCTAGAGATGAGCTCGGGCTCGGGTTCGGACGGGCTCAGAATTCAATAACTACCGAAAAACCGGGGACGGGCTCGGAATTACACGTCTTGAATTTCATTACTGTAATTAATTCAACCCGTGTAATTCCGAGCCCGGTTGAATTACACGTGTTGAATTTCATTGTAGATTTGTTACCATGGTGGAAGGATTTTCAATTTCCTAAGCTAGCAGCCATTGCAAGAGAAATTTTGCTCAGCAAGACTTGCATTATGCATTGTCCAAAGCTATGGCCCAAGCAAGGATTAGTTTAAGGAGGTCTGGTATCGAAAAACTGGGAAAACATCACATTCACATTTTTGGTATTTTATTAAAAATCAAGAATCTTATCTTTAAAGTGATGTATTAATTTCCAAAATTGAGCAGTTAGAAGTATTGTTATTTATTTTTTTTAATTTCCTCAGTCCTGCGATTTTTGGGGTGACCTTGGTTTTTAGTGCAGCAGGTCGAGTTTTAGAGAAAAAAAGATCAAGTTGAAGCGCTGAGGCATTAGATGCAATTCTCTCTCTCTCTCTCTCTCTTTTCATGATGAACTTGATCTGGAAACTGCACACACATACTGTATGATAATATTTTGATTATTATACTATTAAGCGCAAATATTTGTTAATGTTACAAAATGCCGAATAATCTGCTCCGGAATGCTTTTACGTTCTTTTTTTATTAATTTTGGAAATTTCCTTACATGCTTTTTTTTATATTCTACTGCATCACTCTAAGCTACCTTTACCAATTAGCATATATGTAGATTATATTGCAAAGATTAGTTTTCTAGAGTCCAAATTTCAAACACTTGCGACTGTCTGTACGGTGTTGTATGTTTTATAGTACAATTTGTTCAAAATAAAAGTAAATTTAGAAATCAAAAATAAATAACGAATGGAATTATTTGTTTCTAAACGATTTTCTTTTCTTCAGCTTTTACCAAAACTACAGATAACCCTGATCCGGTCGAAGGGCACGTTGATTATTTATTTATTTTTAAATCCGCATTTTAGAACATTTGGCTTTATGCGTAGTATTTCTAAAAACATATTAATATTGTGAAGTGCATTAACTAAACTAAATTTTTTAAACTAATGATTTTTAAACTAATCCTTGCTTGGGCCATATCTTTGGCCAGTGTATAATGCATAAATGTAAGCCTTGATAAGCAAAATTTTCCAAGAATACGGGCCCGGGCTGAGCAAACACACGTAATCAAAGATCGCGGGCAGGGCCCGTGCTCCTAAAATTCAGCCCGAACTCATCTGTACAACATTCCTCAAGGTATTCGAACCCGAGCCTATCTCAGATGATTTGTCAGGTGGCAGAGCTTAGACTACTGCGCTACCTTAGAGGGATCCGAAGCGCGAATCAATAAAAATGTTTGTTTTGCGAAAGAGATACTTGGAAAACGGATTTTTACAGACTTGGAAAATGTTTGTTTTGCGAAAGAGATCTCTGTAAAACGGATTTTTACAGAGATTGATGGCGTTTAAGACTATAAATCAGTTTACTTATTTGGCGTTCGGCATCAGTTAAAAGGTCATGGAGATATATTTGTCTACTTTTTTCAATTATTCTGTATCATCACAGGATTTAATAGGGTGCTTTTAGTCCCGATGTTAAATATTTTAGCGTGGTTATTAAGATCATTCTACAAAAAAAAACGTTTAGGTGAATGAAAAACACACAGGAAATTACAAAATGCTGCAGAGTACTAAGAAATTGAAAGTGTTTTTGTTCTCAAATATGCGAAACTATTTCAGAAGGCATGTTTGAAATGATTTTCAACAGATGTTTCGTAAATGAGTAACATATGTTCAGTTGGTATTTTATTTCAATTTCCATTCTTTTGCATTGAAAGTTTCTCAACATATTCCATAAATATCTTCGTCTGCGTTATCAGTATGTGTGAGTGTCTTAAATACTTTCCACCTCTACTTTGTGAGAGTCCCGCTATGCGCGATCAAGAAGTTTTCACTATAGTTTCTGCGCACTGCTGAATTATCCTGTCTTATCCATTTTGCTAAAATTAGAATAAAACACCAAATTACCTATGCAATTCCTCGATCCTGCAGAGAAGGGAATGTAGGCGTATGGATTTCGGCATGCACAATTTTCGGGAGAGAACCTTTCAGGATCAAACTTCTCAGGATCAGGGAAGGAATCAGAATTCCTATGCAGTTGGAACGGGCAAATTACAACGGTTGTACCTTTTTTAATTTTGTAGCCACCTGTAAATAAACACCATACATTAAATCTATCACTGTAGCTTGGGTAGACATGCATTGATTTAATTAGGATTTTACAAAATATGATGAACGACCTATGATTATAATGCATGTGCTAGTTTTGGTTTTAAATGTAACATAGATCTGTCTATTGCTTGATGACATTACAATATTCTATTTCAGCGTCATTTTGGGAAAGATTTTTTTTTACGTTTGTAAATCCTTTTAAAGGAAATAAATTTTAGATCAACTCCGAATCAAAAGAAAGTTGAATATTGTGGATTTTTACAAAGAGCCTAAAGCCTTTTGTTTACACTCTGAAACTCCGATTTAACTTAAATCGGTAGGAGGAAGATTAACTAAAAAGGAAGGAGAGCTTCCTGAAGCCGGAGAAATGTTTGCTACCTGTAGTTAGTCTAGAAAAAAGTTTTAGTGTTTTTCATTAAGCAATTGCGTCTTATCTACAGAACGTATTACTTATTCTAAAAATCGAAAGATTAACTTTGGCTGTTTTTACTTTATTTAAGAAATCGAGGGACGGAATTTTTCTGAACATTTTTATATATGAAACTGTCGATATACTGTACGTAGAATCAATCTCAGAAGGAGCACACACTCATACACTATAACGAAGTAAATTTCTCCGTCATTTTTATCCGCGCCGGGGCTCGAACCCGGATCCCCTCATTCCAGAATAAGTCACTCTACCAATTGAGCTACACGGACGTTTTATTCTGATTCCTATCTGCCTTTATGTCGTGTGCGTCCTTCTGGCAGGTACGTCACATCTCCTGGTACGTTACATCATCTCCCCCTTATTTTTTTTTATTTTTTTTTTCGAAGTGCTTCTCTTATTTTTCCTATCTCGCGGTGTGGAAATAACATCACACCAATGCGAGATTTTGAACGGTCGGGTCATCCGGATAGTTCGGGCGCCATTACAACGAAGTAAATTTCTCCGTCATTTTTATCCGCGCCAGGATTCGAACCTGGGTCCCCTCATTCCGGAATAAGTTGCTCTATCAATTAAGCTACGCGGACGTTTTATTCTGATTCCTATCTGCCTTTATGTCGTGTGCGTCCTTCTTGGCAGGTACGTCACATCTCCTGGTACGTTACAACACCTGAAGATTAAAACTTTGTTTCTGAAAAAATTAGTTAATTTTTTTGCCACACTGTTTCTATCTGTTAAACATTCTAAATTCTAGATGGATATGTAGGAGATATGGATCATATGTACGAGAAATATGTTAAATAAACAGAGAAATTTCCTGAAATTTCCCGATCAGAATCTTTTATTTAAAGCCTTAAGGAATATAAATATATAGGGTAAACAGTGAGAAATTCGTAATAATTTCAGAAATGTCCAGATTGACTACAAAAACTTATCGTCTATGTTTCTCAAACCCCAGTACACCATACGCAACACATTCGTACATAATACTAGCAACTAGGAGAACACTAGAACTGTATGTTTGTGTTCCACAACGCATGTTTTCGCATAATGTTTACCAGGATTTTTTCTATGATAACCTCGGTAACTTCGTGATAATGCCTTGCTAATTTCGTGATAATGAAGAAGTTGTCCATAAACAGTATAACTATACTACTGATCCGAATTTCTTGGCGTAGAAAAGAAATCAAAGTTTCCAAGCTTTCTCACATCAACCAGATGATTTTTTGAAGGAAGGTAGACACCTTCCTTGAAAAAACCATTTGGTTGATGTTCGAAAGCTTGGAAACTTTCATTTCTTTTCTACGCCAAGAAATTCGGATCGCTAGTATAATTATACTACACTATCTACCAACAAGTAATTAGACACCCCTGCAATCGACGATATCTGCGGTTCTGATACACGTCCCGGCCACCGCCGTTAAATATCATGTGGGAAACAACAACGCAACCAGTCGCATGCAAGATGCCACGCAGTTCGGAGCTCTCTGATTTCGAGAAATGTGTAATCGTCGGGTATCACAGAAACGGCTGATCCATACGTGACATATCCAGCCAGTTGAAGTATCCAAAATAGCCAGTGGCCTACGTCATTGGCAAGTGGAAGATGAGAGGTGACTGTCGGAATGTGCCCCGACCCGGCAGACCTACAAACCTTAGAGTTAGAGACTGACGGGTGCTGGCCAGAGAAATTCGGAAGAACCGCATCAAATCTATGGGCCACATCCGCGAGGAGTTTCAACAGACATCCAGGAGTGTTCTTTTGATGAATACCATCCGTAAGGAAGCCCATCTGCTAGGTTATCATGGACGTGGCATCGCCCACAAGCCTTTGAACACCAAGTCCAATAGTGCTGCTTGGCTAAAGTGGTGCAAAGAACGTCGACAGTGGACCGTTGAACAGTGGAAACAGGTTCTGTGGAGCAACGAATCAAGGTTCACCCTCTACCGTTCGGATGGCAGAGTTTGGGTTTGGCGTCTGCCTGGAGAATGCCTCCCGCCGGAATGTATTGTGCCAACTGTGAAGTTCGGAGGCGGTAGAATTATGCTATGGGGGAGTTTCTCCTGGTATGGCACGGGACCCCTGGTCGTAATTCCTGGTAGACTCAATGCCGAGACCTACTGCACCATTTTGGATGACCATGTGCTTCCTACGTTGCGGCAGTTTTACGGGGTGGACCCATGATACTTTCAGGATGACAAGGCCACCTGTCATGTTGCGAGGTCCACCATGGCTTGGTATGGTGACAATGGGGTTAATCGAATGGACTGGCCTGCGCAGAGGCCGGGCCTTATCCCTATCGAGCACCTATGGGAGGAGTTGGAGCGTCGACTTTTGGGGTGCCCCCACCGTCCAAAATCGGTGAAGGAACTGACTTGTCTTCTCCAAGCCGAGTGGAAAAAAATACCGCTAGCCGTCGTACAACGCCTGGTTGAGGGTATGCCCCGGAGGGTCGCAGCTGTAATCGCCGCTCATGGAGGCTCCATCAACTATTGAAGGTGAATAAACTTCGTTTTCCTTTGTTATCACAGGTGTCCAATTACTTGTTGGTAGATAGTGTATTTAAGTATAGTTGGCATACAGTTCCTTGTTATTTAAGAAGTTGTCCATTTGTACGTGCAGCAATGCGTGAATGCAAATAAATGTAGAAATATGAGTATACATGATATATTGCACAGTTTACTGTAGTGAAACATAAAAGAAATACATATTTTTATCAATAAAATGCTCTCTTTTCCAAAAAGTGCCATTTTCGCATTTGAATTTCAGACACCATCAACAGCTTTCACAGGAGTCGTACATGAACACATCTTTATGTTCATCGTAAAAGTATTGGCACTTCATGTGTTATCATATCATGCGAAAGTAATTTTGAAACCACTGAACTCCACTTTTTTGTGACATCCTCGTTATCCCAGTTATCGTCTTCTCTTGGCATAGGCCCGTTGATAAAAAGTGCACATATGAGCTATATCTTGTTACATTTCAATTACATCAACTATTACGTATCACGCATTTACCACCGGTAGGTTAGAAATTCCTGATATATTGGTTACTTCGTGATATTCTAAAATTAATTAAAAACCGGAACTAAACAGTTTATTTAGAACCCAGCTATCTTGATTACGATTCAGAAATCAGATATCGTATTTTACATTAAGACGGAAAAGCTGTTTTTTAAATCAACATTAATGCCTGAAAAAATTAACTCCACAAATTTAAGGATCATGCGCCTGTGGCCAAGCCTCTACTCGCTATAGAATGCTGATAAATGACTTTCACTTGCAAGTGCATTTTAAAATTAGACAGAAATCAATAACTGGGTTAAATATTGTTTGCTTAGCTCTTTTTTCTTTCTTGAAATCCTCTTTTCCACCTTGTACACTAAACACCACCACAAAAGACTATTTGATTCCCGCCAAACGTTGAGTAACTTTCTCTGTGATACGAAACAACAAAACAACTTACAGACGATCTCCTTCCGATTTTAGAAACTGGACATCTGCTGCCATTTATGATAAAAAGATGAAACTTACTAAGGCAGTAGTAACTCTACGAATAGTGGCTTACGCCCTATCACGGATTTACCTATTCGATGAAATTGCCATTGTTTACCCTACAAGAAATGCATTACCATTTGCACTGTAAATTTTCAGTCCTCTACAGCGTTTCCTATACATGGGGAACGATTCAAACAAAAACGTCAGTTACTTTTGGGTTATATACACTGCTGTCCACCCAGAATGCAACACCAAGAAGGACACGAGATAGCAAAGCCAGATTTATTGTACACATAACAACAGATACAAAGATGAAACTATTGAGCTTACAGGCCCGTGCGACTTGCGGAACACGCAGACGTCAATAGCTCGTGTGGCCCCCATGGCTGGCAATAACGGCCGCTACACGCCACGGCATCGAACCAAAGAGGCTTTGGATGTGGGCTTGGGGTATGTCGGTCCAAGCTGCTTCCACACGTTGCCACAGTTCATTAGGCGTAACCACGGGTGGTGCTTGCCGGGCCACTCGGTTGCCGATCAGCAACCAGACGTGTTCGGTGGGCGATATATCGGGAGAACAGGCGGGCCATGGCAGCAGTGACACCTGGTGGGCTGTGAAGAATTGTTGCACTATGTGTGTCACGTGCGGGCGCGCATTGTCCTGTTGAAACGTGGCCACTGGCGGGTCCTGCAGGTAAGGGAGGACTACAGGCTCCAAAACGTCAGAGATGTAGCGGTGGCTGTTGAGTGTAAAGGCGACGCGTACCAGAGGGGTGCGGGTGTCATATCCAATTGCACCCCAAACCATAACGCCAGGCGACGGACCGGTATGGCGATGCATAATGCAGGCGTCATAAAGTCTCTCGCCGCGGTGCCACCACACGTGGATCCGACAATCGTGGTTTCGCAGGCAGAAGCAAGATTCGTCGGAGAAGACAATGTCGTGCCATTCCGTAGTCCAGGTGCGGCGTTCAACGGCCCACTACCGCCGCACTCGCCGGTGGTGTAACGTCAATGGTAATAGTAGCAATGGGCGCCGTGCGGAAAGTCCCCGCTCCTGCAGACGTCGTCGAACGGTACGTGCTGACACAGGTTGTTGCGCAACACACCCTCATTCCTGCGCGAACGTTCGTGGTGTGGCGGTGCGAGCCGTTAATGCCTGCCGCACAATATGCCGGTCCTCTCGTTCGGTGGTGTGCCGCGGCTGTGACAATCGCTCACGTCTGTCCGTCCGTCCCTCCTGCACCCACCGAATCCATACTCGCCTTACTGTGGCTGGATGTCATCCCACACGGGCGCCGATGTGTCGGTACGATAAACCGCAGACGCGATAAGCCATTATTCGTCCTGTGTCGATCTTCGAAATGTGCTGTAACTAGGTCCGGTAGCACAACACACTTCCACTACTTACACCCCGTCTTCTGTGCACCCTTTTTATAGTGCTTCTCGGTGGCGTGCCGGGCGCACCTGATTTGCATATGCCCTGCAATGCTAATTAATCGTTTGCATGTACTCTCGCGGGCGACGCATGCTACGAATTTCAGGTCAATCGGATGCTTCCTTCTTGGTGTTGCATTTTGGGTGGCCAGCAGTGTAGGTGCGGATTCTTATGCTGATGATGTAACAAAACCTCATTCATGAGATTCGATTGCAAATAAGAAATACAAAACGAACTTTACCTTCAGTTTTCCTTCGGAAAACGAACTTTAATTGACTATTACGGTGTAATCCGTTTCTTTTCAGAAATTATATAAGTAGCTTGTTGTTAACATTTTCACTTGGTGAAAGCACGATGTTAATCGACTGAAAAAGTGAAACACACAGTTAAAATGATCTTTCAAGTACAGCTCCCACACTTCAATCATGGTTACATAAGGAACGGAAAGTGTTTTTCACTCTTCACTTGTGTGTATGCCTCACCGGAATGATGATTAATTACCACGCGTTCCTCTCGCAATAGTTTCGATTATAATGCGCTGAGTACCAGAGATGGAAACGGGTCACAGGTCAGCGGACCAAAGCGTCGGGTAAAGGTGTTCCTGATTCGAATTCAACCCAGTTTATTCGACCCTGTTTTATTTCCGTTTTAGTTTTGAAAAGCGATTTTTGTTTTTTGCTTTTCAAAAAGAAAACGCACTATGGAATTTCTGTGCTATATGCCGGTGCCCGCAGGCTGAAAAATGTTTTGTCATGCAATATGAAGGAAGAGTGTCCTCCCTTCCTTCTGAGGGTCAATGATGAAAGCAGCACTCACATTTTGGAAACTTTCAACTCATCATAAACTTGTAAAAATTGGTGTAGCAGTGAACCTTATTCTGAAACTTGATGTGTTATCAAGAAAACAACAAAAACTTAAATTAAACATACAACAAATTTCTTAATTTAAAAACATTTACTATATCGCTATCAAAATTAAGTGGAATTGCCTGAACATTACCCCGCGGGGAGTTTTTGACTGCCGCAAACGTGTTTCAAAACACAAGTAAAACAGTTAGATTTTGTTTTGTAAACGAAGGACGACAGTTTCAATACTTCCTCTACCTAAGTAAGTTATACGTTCCCATAATGCATTTGTTTGATTTCCATATAACCTAATATACACACTGCATAGAGACGTTTTGAACGCCCAGTATATACACTGTCGAGTCACATTATTGTGACCACCTCCTACGTTTGACGTCAACAGCGCGTAGCCAATGAAAGAAAGCACATGTCGTGATCCGGCTTAGAGGGTATATAAGGTGTGCTGTAAGCAATTTGAACACATATCACTCGTTGCTGTCATGGATAAAAGGAGCGATTTATCAGATTTGCAAAAAGGGATCATTATCGGCTTTCCGAACAAAATGTTTTATTTCTAAAACAGCGCAGTTTGTGAATTGTTCGCGTGCTTCTGTGGTTAAAGTGTATCGTGAATGGAGAAATGGCACCATTGCGAAAAAGCGACGTACAAACTGCGGAGCACCACGTGCCATTGATGTGAGAGCTGAACGTCGGCTTCGTAGGTGGGTGAGGGTAGATCGACACGCTACATTGGAGCAACTCACTAGCCGAATGAACCAGGGGGCTACTGGATGTGTGCCTAAAACGGCAGTTTAGCAAACCCTGTTGCGTATGGGGCTCCGATGAAGACGGATGGTCACTGTACCTATGCTAACGAAGGTGCATTGGCAGTATCTGAATTTGACCTCCGCTGATTGGCAAAGGATTGCGTTCTCCGATGATTCACGTACTCTACTTCATCGAACGGATGGACGTTGGCGTTTTCGGCGAGAAACATCGGAGAACAAACACTCGTCAACCATTTCTGGAAGAACACAATCTGGTGGGGGTAATATTATCGTCTGGAATGTTTTCGTGGCATTCCACTCATAACTGTGGAAAGCACAATGGACCGAATTCGTTATGAATCCATCCTTACAGACCACGTACAACCATACATGCTGATTGTCTTCCCTGGAGTGGATGGGATCTTCCTGAACGACAATGCGACGTGTCACATAGCTAGAAATGTCGAGATTGGTTGGAATAGGAAGACGGAGACTTCAAAGTACTTCCCTGGCCCCTTGATTCCCCAGACGCAAACCCAAATTGAGCATCTGTGAGACCACCTCCATCGTGTAGTTTGCGTTATGGATAGTCCACCAAGCACCATCCAGTAGCTGTCAGATGCACTGCAGTCAGCATGGCTCCACATACCTGTGAACACCTTCCAGCACCTTATTGGGTCACTGCCAGCCCGTCTAGCTGCTGTCAGCGATGAACATGGCGGTTACTCTGGATATTAGTTGGTGGTCACAATAATGTGACTTGACCGTGTATATACGGTACATACATTATAGTTCAAAGCAGATTTGTTGCGCAATTTCTAATATTTTTCAAGAACTGATAAATTGAAAGGTTTAATTACTAAATTAATTGCAAGGAAATATATTTCAGACGTTGGATATATCTTAAATTAATTTATGCGTATATACAATAAACCAAAACATCTGGTAAACACCTAAATTCTAGGATATAAAAAATCATTTCCGGGAACAATATAAAGAGATAAATAACTTAACTTATCAATCATTTTAAAAAAATTAGAAAATGGTCGTTGGTCCGATGATACCTATGGACGAATGGGCATTGCACCAGTCGTACCGTTGGGTGATAGACATTGCACCACTCATACAATTATACGAATAATTCATACGATCAGTTGTACCCTTTGGACGAATAGGCATTATACCATTCGTCATAGGACAAAACATTAGGGGTCAGTTTGTAACAGATTGTCTGTGTAAATAGATACTGTTTTCCTCTGTGTGATAAAATTATCCCAGAAAAAAACAATTCCGGCGTTTGGGTTTCTGTGGTGGAATGTGGAACCGATTCTATTACATTATTCAGTTCTCAACAGATTCTTACTGACTTTAGCTTTAACAGTATGATATCAAAAACTTTATTCTCTTAGATTTTCCTGTGTTGATCTATGGCATAAGAGTGCCGTATCACTGCCAAGAGCATAGCTTTTTTTCGTACGTGTCCAATGTTCGTTTTTTCAACAGAGAGTCATTATCTCAAAAAAGTTTTTTGTGAGAAAAAATATTCTCAAGAATTTCAGAATTGCTTCTCATTGTATAACTGCCAGGAAAACAACATATAAAAATAACAATAATACGCAAAACTCGTGAAATAAAAGTACGCTCAGTATGAACAGTTTAAACATAACTTACGAAAAGAAGAAAATATTAAATTTTAAAGTTTCGAAATATTTACACTTACATATCATCATATCCTGGTTGACATGTCTTGAAAAGAATGGAGCAGATGGATATAGCCGTAGAGACTCCTGCAGTTGAACAAAATTTAATCAATTAAATTTAATAAATTAACCCATGCAACACTAGTTAAAATAAAAAAAATCATGACTGCTGTTTTGAAATTTATTGCTGCACCGGAGAAATTTAAAAGCAATTTCACAGCGACTGAACATTTTAAAGGCATAGTCATAGCAGTTTAATCTGAAAACTGCGTAAATATTCATTCTCATAACATTAGTGCATCGCATGCTGTTTACAAATTTCCCTAAGTTTAGTACCAAAATTTGGATAACCAACATTTTAATTTTCCATTGTTGGCTAAAATTATTTGAGTACCTGGCGTATTACACCAAAATATTAAATTATCCAAGAAGCGGTACGAAATAAGCTTTGTACGTTCCAGAGTGGACTCTAGCAGTTCCTACTTACGCTTCATAGAGTGGCGTTGCTATTGAACACGTGACCATCGCACACAGGGAAGGCGAAATGGCGCAAGTAGTAAAAACAAAATAGCAAATAAATTTCATGTCGATGAGGACACGAATCGGAGCTAAATTCGTGGGCTTCTAAAAAAATGTATACGACGACAATACTCTTTTCTCGCCAACATGTTCGGATAGACAGCTTAAAAGTTGTAAACAAAATAGGGGAGATAAGCAGTCCAGCGACTGCAGTGGCAAAAAAACCAAAAAACAAACAAACAACACCAATGGATCCGGATTGATGCATTTGTTAATGAAAACCGACGCATTACAACACGTGAATCACGCACCGACGTTGGCATCGAACATTTAGGGGTCTTATTCACGATCACGGACCTTGACTTCATAACGCTTTGCGTTCGGCTTGTCACGAAGTTCTTGGCTGAAAAACGTAAAACCGGTGGAGAATGATCCACTTGAAACTGATCCAGCGTAACGAAGAAGAGCTGGAGACATTTATATCACTCCTAATTATAGGTGATACGTCTTGAATCGACCATTATGACGGTGAAACTAAAAAGCAGTCCATTAAATGGCACTACTAAGAGTCATCTCCCACGAAGAAATTCAAAACAAAGTTTTCTATGGGTAAAGTCATGGCAACCGTTTTCTGGGACCAGTACGGGATTTTACTTATAGGTGGCGTGTTGCATCATCATTAATTCCGAGTGGTATCCGGACAAATTACGAAAACAGCAAAATCACGTATGCATCTTAAAGATATATATACACAACTGTTTGTGGAAATTGTGTTAGCTTGTAACTTACAGGTTATGTACAACACAAGTTGGGAAATAAAAATGACTAAAATATCAGTGAAAATGCTCATGCGGTTTGGGAGCAGCGCCCTCTGAACTGTCCGGTCTTGGGTACAAAAATCTGACTCAAACGAGATGTTGTGTTAGCTTGTAACTTGAAGAGCCGCCATTGAACCGAAAGAGTGTTTCTTGTGTGTCATACCCCGTCGCTGAGGAACGCCGCCTTATGAACATCTAACAGCCTTTGAGAGAAAGAAGGATTGTTGAGGTGAGAAAAGCTGGATTTTCCTACAGCGAACTTGCCACTCGAACGGGAGTAGACGCCAGTACAGTGATGCAAACGTGGCATTAGTGGACAGAAATCCAGAAAATGGACCACGAAATCGCACGGGATGACAGACATCTCGACTGTAAGACAGTGTTCCGATCGGACAGCGGTGTTAGCGCAGCAGGGGAACATTGTCACAGGTCAGGCTTAATCCTCCAGCACAGTCCCACGTCCTCTGCTTAATAGAGAACTTGTCACTAGAAGCCAGCTGCCGCGCATTCCTTTGACCCTCAACTACAGACGTTTCAGCATGCAATGCGGTGTCGAATATAGATACTGAAGCCTGGTTGGGAATAGATCGTGTTTTCTGACGAGTCACGATTCAACTTGATACAGCGTGATGGTCGCATACATACGTGTTAGAAGACATCGTGGTGAAGGGTACTTTGCAGCGTATAACGAAGTGAATTTCTCCATCATTTGTATGGCAGGGGAAGGATTCGGACCCACAACTCTCGGCTCCGGATCTCCGAGGGCTATCCACTACACTACACTGGCATGTGCTGTCACTGCTATCTGCGTTTATCTTATGTGCGTCGTACTGGGCAGGCACGTCACATCCCCTCCGCGGAAAGAGGGTCCGGGCATGGCCTATGGGTCAGCTCGGACCATATGCCGCTGTAGGCAGTCATCCGATGAAGAACGTGCATTTGAGGAATTCGTCACAAGCGTCCTACCGGCTCAACGCCAAACATCATGGTTAGGGGCGTGATTGGGTTCAAAGCCCGAACTCACCTGATACGAATGAGGGAATCTTCAACAGCGAGCGATACATCAGGGATGGTTTAAAGGCAGAGGTTCCTTCAAATTTGTCCTGGCGCTACATTCTAGCAGGACAATCTTCGGTCACATACGTCCCCGGAACATCCAAGACCTCTTCCATGCGTGGAAGGTACCCCTTTTTCGCTGACCTGCACGTTCGCAGGATATGTCCCCATCGAACATGCCTATGACATGGTAGCTAAGCGACTGACCCTTCAAGCGCCACCGCCGTTCACCACAAATGAACTCTGGTGTCGCATAGAAGCAGCCTGGCTCACCATTCCCCTGGACGATATCAGAAACCTCTTCGATTCAATGCCAAGCCGTGTACAGGCTGCTACGGTAGCCCGAGTTGGCTTCACGCGATACTGAGTTTCGAAGCCAAAAAATCTTGTGTAGCTCTACAATATCCTGCCATATGAGGAATCTGTGATACAATTTTTATTTGATTAGCGCGATTCCTTCTTGGTTTAGCAACTTTCACAAACAGTAGAGTACTTCGAAATATTGTGCACATTAATTCTAAAGTAATTTAGCATCCTTAACTTCAGCACGCACTCCAGATAACACATATGCCTTAAGTCATCCGTGGTGACAGGTCTTTCCTGGTCATCTCCAAATATTTCATCCAGCTCTAGATGAATCCGTCCCTGAACTTCGGGATGCAATCCAATAAGGTACAAAGCCCAGCTCATGCCCATAGCGGTGGTGTCATGTCCCTGAAAGGATATTAGGAATATTTAATAAACCTATATGCGAAGGTATTTGTTAATATTTAGGTATAAATGGTAAACTAAGTACTTTACCAAAAACTCATTAAAGAGAACTACATGCTTTTAAAAATAAGGCTAACTTTGCATAATGTTATGTGACGGATAATCTAATTTAAGCGTTTTCTTTAGTTCCTGTATTCCTCTACAAATTTAGATCCTTCTCGTTACGAGTTCCTATGAACTTATTTTTGTCCGATGAATTTAACTTTGACAACTCTGGACAACAGCTTAAAATGAAATTTCATAATTGAAAACTAGAAATAATAACTGACGTACACAGTCTTTGAGAGGCACTGTTACAGAAGCCATCTTACTCAGGCAGTTAGTTATTAGACAATGCATTAGGCCAAGCTTCTCACGTAGTGTTATTGAAGTCATGTTGATTTATGATGTTAAAACAAGCTTCCATTAGTATTCTGTGTTAGTCAACCATCGACGATTGTTCAGTATTGATATACAATAGAGATGAGCTCGGGCCCGGGCTTGGACGGGCTCAGAATTCATTAACTACCGAAAAACTCGGGCGCGCGCTGGGCCGGGCCTCGGAATTACACGTCTTGAATTTCATTGTGGATTTGTTACAATGGTGGAAGGATTTTCAATGTCCTAAGCTAGCTGCCATTGCAAGACAAATTTTGCTTAGCACGACTTGCATTATGCATTGTCCAAAGCTATGGCCCAAGCAAGGATTAGTTTAAGGAGGTCTGGTATCGAAAAACTGGGAAAAAATCACATTAACATTTTTGGTATTTTATTAAAAATCAAGAATCTTATCTTTAAAATGATGTATTAATTTCCAAAACCGTGCAGTTAGAAGTATTGTTATTTTTTTTAATTTCCTCACTCCCGCGATTTTTGGAGTGACTTTGGTTTTTAGTGAAGCAGGTCGAGTTTTAGAGAAAAGAAGATCAAGTTGAAGCGCTGAGGCATTAGATGCAATTCTCTCTCTCTCTCTTTTCATGATGAACTTGATCTGGAAACTACACACACATATGATAATACTGTGATTATTATACTATTAAGCGCAAAGCTTTGTTAATGTTACAAAATGCAGAATAATCTGGTCAGGAATGCTTTTACGTTCTTTTTTTTTTTTTTTTTTTGTAAATTTCCCTACATGTTTTTTTTATTCTACTGCATCACTCTAAACTACCTTTACCAATTAGCATATATGTAAATTATATTGCAAAGATTAGTTTTCTAGAGTCAAAATTTCAGACACTTGCGACTGTTTGTACGGCATTGCACGTTTTATAATGCAATTTATTCAAAATAAAAGTAAATTTAGAAATCAAAAATAAGTAACGAATGGAATTTTTTGTTTCTAAACGATTTTCTTTTCTTCAGCTTTTACCAAAATTACTGATTCCCCTGATACGGTAGAAGGGCAAGTTGATTATTTATTTATTTTCAAATCCACATTTTAGAACATTTGGTTTTATGTATTTCTAAAAACATATTAATACTGTGAAGTGGATTAACTGAACTAAACTTTTTAAACTAATGATTTTTAAACTAATTCTTGCTTGGACCATATCTTTGGCCAGTGTATAATGCATAAATGCAAGCGTTGATAAACAAAATTTTCCAAGAATCTGGGCCCGAGTGGGCCCGGGCTCGGCAAACACATACAATCAAGGAAAGCGGGCCGGGTCTGGGCTCCTAAAATTGAGCCCGAACTCATCTCTAATATACAACTATTCAACGTGCCTATTCAGAGGATAAATATTCTGAATGTGGATTAAACCACTTATCTTGGTGAATTTGAATTAAAGCAGATGTGTGTGTTCTGTAAACTGCGTACTTGATGATGTGCCTTACAATAAAGGATTGGAGTATTAACGCATGTCACCTGTATCATTGTGGAAATTTGGTCGTATGCTGAAATTGATTGTATCTCTAGCTAAGGAATTTTCAGCTGTTAGGATTTAAGCTTTTCGAATCAACGAAATTTACAGTACGGTAAGTGTAACGAGCTCTAACCATGTTGAGGTCTAGAGTAAAGCTAACGTAACATTAACGTATCTTTGAAATTAAAGTTTGTATGAACGTTCTAGGCATTAGTCATCTACTTCAAAAACGTTATAATTGTTAAAGAAATGAAAGTATCCGTGAAGCTGTATTTGAACACAAAAACTGCTCTGATTCTGACCACCACTGATTTATTACACACCTTGTTACGGTTTCAAGCACGAGGGTGTTCCAGAAGATCTTGTTTCGAAAATGAAATAAAAGTCGTGAGAAGACATGAATGGCCTATTTTCTACATTGTACTGTTGAAGGTTCACACACGTTTCCCAGCGGCGTTTTAAGGATGGATCTTATGACCTCCATATAAAATAATTTGTCCAGGCTCTCAAAATAGACTTCCACAGCTTCTATAATACGTCTTTGCCATTCTAAAAATTCACACAATTTGCTTTTGAGATTCTTTAACAGGTGACTGTTCGACGGAGCCAGTTTAGGTGAGTAGGGAGGAAGTAGTAGCAGTTCAAACTCACACATTCTTGGGTGGCAGCCATGACAACGGTTGATTTTGGTTTTGGAGTACAGTTCTAATGAAACAGTTTCATTTGTATCTGCCTTTTGGGGGTTTATCCCTTTAATGCTGTCGAAGAGTCTATACATGGTTAATATAGTACGCTGGGCTGGTGGTGTGACCCTTCGTTAGGCAATCCACATCACTATTTACTCCGCATCGCAAACAACCTTTGACATCACCTTTTGAGAAGAAATGTCAGGCTTTGCCGACTCTGGAGTGGACAGACCACCAAGATCTTTTTCTCTTTGCTTGAATACGGAATTGTTTCACGCTTTGTCCTGTCTTACAAATTGTTGCAAAAGTTCTTTTGGATAGGTTTGAAGGTGTGCAAAAATGTCTTGTGACGTGTACCGTGTGATCATCTTTTGCTCTGCTTTCAAGACCTCTGGCACCAAAACGGGCAACAACTTTATCGTTGATAGATGTTCAGTTAGATTGCAATCACCTTTACTCCTAACATATGCGATGGTTCACTAATATGCCTGCCCGTTGAACTGCTACTTTGGAGTACCATTTCGTGCAGCTTGTCAAAACTTTCTTGAACGATGGGCACAATAGGTCTGCCAGAGCAAGGCTCATATTCCGCATCCCTTCTCTCACACATGAAATATGCTACCGACTTTTCCATAATGTTGCATGAACGGAATCATTGTCCAGTGTTGTCATCATACCTTAATAGATCTTTGCCTCCAATTGAATTTTATGCGGAGAGTTTACAAGACTTCTGAGCAATTGCTTTATTATCTTTCCTTTTTCATCGAAATCGAACCATTTTTGCGCACGTTATGACGCATAAAGGCAATGGAATGCATTCCTCTCCTATGTCCTGACCTTTGACCCCACTTCACAGATTTTCAATAAGGTTCATTCCCAGTTGGTCCCGTGCAATATACTAAAATTTCATCGACATCGAACCATATTTACGCAAGTTATGACGCATAAGGGCAATGGAATGGATCCCGCTCCTATGCCGTGACCTTTGACCACATTTCGTCCATTTTTCAATAGGGTTCGTTCCCAGGTGGTTCCCTACCACATACCAAGTTTCATCGAAATCGAACCATTTTTACGCACGTTATCGTGGCGACAGGCGGACGGACAAAGCTGGAGCATATACGCTTCTTCAACCAACGGTTGGAAAGCGTAAACAAAAAAAAAAAAGGCAGATCCACATTTCAACACCGACAAAACTAACGATTTCTTTCCACTCAAGTTTCAGCTTTTATCGCCGGACGGTAGTACACAGCTGTCACGTGTTTCCTAACAATTTGCATGTGACCAACCACTCTCACATACATCACTCTTACGGTTTTCGATAGCATCAGAATGTTTTCACCGTTAGCCAACAAGTTGCGAGTCCGAAATTTAGCCTTTTGTCATTCATCCTTAATTTTTGGACATGAGTGTATTACAGAAATTCTTCATACTGAAACACTATATTCAACATAAATTTTCCAAAAGTGTGTGTTGAATAACAGTTTTGAATTTTAGTAATCTGTGTCTATTTTTGACTCATAAAAACATTTTATTCCATAAGTTCTAATTACAATATACAAATCGCTACCAAAAGATAATTTTGTTTGCGCCAGAAAATATCTGGGCACGAGCGTGCTTTACCATCCAAGCAGTCAGCACGTGTGCTAAGTGTGAACACTTCGGCAACTCATATAGAGGAACCGTGGTGAAATTGTAGTGCCATTCTCCTCCTCCTTCTTCTTCTTTTTTTTTATTGCAGGTTTTACGCCCACCGTGTGACGAACTCAATGGGCCATAAGCAGCCGTGCTTCACTAATTTACCGCCACTGTCTACAGAGAAGGGGGAGAGCCAGTGCCATAAGAAAAGCACAGCATTCGTGCCTCACCTGGATTCCAACACGGACCCACTTCGGAAGAATGGTGTTAGTCTTACGGCACTGGCTCTTTTCTTCCCTGGAACCAATGACCCCAAATTAGCAACGGGCGACTGTTGCAGCCTATTGAATTGCTCACGGTGGTCGTTAAACCTTCATTAAAAAGAAAAAACTCCACTGCGACATTACGGCATCCCCATTCCTTTGTGATGTTAACTTCTTCCGAATAAAGGGCATAAGGTCTAATAAAAAAACTTTCTGTTTGCCAGTTTTAATAATTTTTCTCTCTCCCAAAGTGGGTTCCCATGGCAACGTTGGCAGGACAGTCAACAACGACGGGCCTTTGCAACACGCCTATGTTTACGGCTCCATATAATGGCAAGCCCCTTCGATTTTGTTTCATTTTGCTCGCGGACACTACAAGAATTCATTTGTTTACAAAATGATAACTATTCCTGCCTCCTATTAATCAAATTATTTAAGTCAGCCGAAATCCACAGCAATATTAAGAAATGAATCTGCATACAAATTTTATTTGAGAAAACGTCGATACTGCTACAGCCCCCTTTGCAGTGACAACAACTGCAAAGGGGGCTGGGTGAAGAAGAATGCCGCAGTTTCTCGCATGGACAGGGTAAGGTAGCGATTTTTAACTTCAGTTTTTCTTAAAACGTCATTGAACAGTTCTTGCTTCTTTGACTGATATAGCAAGATCACAGTGATAAGTAAGGAAAACACGTATTTTATCTAGAAATTTGATTAAAAAAATATGAAGCATTAATATTTTAGGAAAACGGACGATCGAAAATTCTTCAACACATGAAGAAAAGAAAATTATAACTACATATTTTTATAAAAAATGTGAATTGAAATTTCGGTAAATAGAGATGTTAGTGTTCCACTTTGGTAATTTTATACACAGTTGAGTTACTTTATTATGACCACTTCTTACTTTTGACATCAAAAGCGCATAACCAAAGAAAGAAGGCTCGTGTTGTGAGCTGGCTTGGAGAGAATATAAAGTGAGATGTAGGCATTCTGAAAACATATTACTCGTTGCAGTCATGGGTAAAAGGAGCGATTTATCAGATTTGCAAAAAGAGATGATTATCGGCTTGCCGGCCAACGGTGGCAGTATTTCTAAAACAGCGCGCAGTTTGCGATATGTTCGCGGCCTGCTATGGTTAAAATGAATCGTGATTGGAGAAGTGCGAATAAGCGGCGTGGAAACTGGGAAGCACCACGTGTGATTAATGTGAAAGGTAAAGGTCGGCTTCGAAAGTGCGTGAAGGCCGATCGACACGCTACAGTGGAGCAACTCACTGGCTGAATGAACTAGGAAGCTACAGGAAGTGTGTCTAAAACGACAGTTCGGCGAACCCTGCTGCGTATGGAGCTCCAATGCAGAGAGATGGTCACTGCACCTATGCTAACGAAGGTGCATATGCAGAAAATACTTATATTTGCACGACAGTATCGGAATTGGACCTCCGCTGATTGGCAAAGAATTGCCTTCTCTGATGAGCCACGTTTTCTGCTTCATCGAACGAACGGACTTTGCCGTATAAGAAGAGAAACATAGGAGAGCAAACACTGCTGGAAGAACACAAGCTGTTGCGGGCAGCGTTATGGTCTGGGGAATGTTTTCGTGGTATTATCTGGTCATACCTGTTTAAGGCACTATGGACGAAATTCGTATGAATCCATTCTTGCAGACCACGTACACCCATACATGCTGATTGTCTTTCCTGGGGCGGATGGAATCTCCCAGAATGACAATGCGACGTGTCACTCAGCTAGAAATGTCAGAGAGTGGTTGGAAGAGCACGATTTAGCCTTCAAAGTACTTCTCTGATCCCTATTTCCCCAGACGTAAACCCAATTGAGCATCTAGTGGGCCATCTTTATCGTGTTGTTTGCTGTATGGATCGTCAACTACTCACTCTCCAGCAGCTGTCAGATTTACTGCAGTCAGTATGGCTCCACCTACCAGTGAACACCTTCCAGCAGCTTATTGAGTTCCTCCCAGTTCGTCTAGCTGCTGTCCGCACTGCATACGGTTGTTACTCCGGATATTAGTTAGTGTTCACAATAATGCGACTCGACCTTGTATTATAAATTGCTTCGGTTTGCGCTTCTTACATCTCAAGATTGCACATATACTGAATGTCTCTTCATACTACCGAAAATGCAAGTCAATCATAGAATTATTTCAAATTCTTCAGGTGGCATTTACCTAATTGTGATGCCGTTAAATATGCATTCCGCTATAGGTACAACATCACAAAAACACGCACTTCAGTACGAAAATAATAATAAAAAAAATCATTTTACCCCAATAGCAAATGTGCTGACTTCATCACGAACATCTTTTTCACTAAAATCCTGCTGAGTCATGTGGATGTCCAATAAAAGATCCATGAGAGCTTTCTTCTTCTTTCTAGAATGCTCGTTTTTGTCGGAAGTAGAATCCAGACTTACTTTCGATTGTAGAGCTTCCTTTTTCTGTTTAATAATCTGAAATAACATATTTTATCCCATAGTTGTTTTATTTAGGATTCACAAAAAAGATTACATTTCCCTGACAAAATGAGTTAGAAAATAGGTAAGGGATACACTCCTTTAAGATTTACTCGTAAACAGAGAGTCAGATAAAAACCGGATCTCGAAGTAAAATAAATGTTTCGCAAAAAACAGTGTTCGGTCGTACGTTTTTAAATTTAACTTTTTACCTAATTCTGCGTTAATCCTGACATTTTACTGCACCTTTTTACCGCTTTTTCAGTTCTGTTATGTGTTAATCATTTATACGCTTTTTACGATTATCCGTAAATTTGGTAATTCAAATTATCAAATATACAGGGTTATGTGATTCCTTAATACGTAACCTGGTATTTGAGACATAGAAAACAACGTTGCTGTCTTCCTTCTTGGTGCAGCCAAATTTGAACTTTGATCCCATCATAGAAGGCTATTTACTTTTGAAGATGACAATCCGATTTTTGGCGTAAATGTGACGAGGACGGTAAGTCAGATAATATCCGAAAACTTGAAATTTTTCATCGTCCTGGAGCGGGACTCGAACCGCGTCACCCAGAAAACGCCAGGGTATGCTAACCACTACACCACCCAGAACGACCAAGTTTCAAGTTTCCGATCAATTTGAATATAACCATCAGAGGATTCGCTAGTCGAAACAACCGGCATTCATGTTTAGCGAATCTGGAGGTTAAGAATCTTATCCCGTGTTTGCCCGGAGAAGCAGATAAATCATGAAAGAAATAAGGGATTACGCCATATAATACAAATTTTAAAGATGACAATCCGATTTTTGGCGTAAATGTGACAAGGATGGTAAGTCAGATGATATCCGAAAACTTGAAAATTTTCATCGTCCTGGAGCGGGACTCGAATCCGCGTCACCCAATCGGATTGTCATCTTCAAAATTTGTATTATACGGCGTAATCCCGTATTTTTTTCATGATTTATTTGCTTCTCCAGGCAAACACAGGATAAGATTCTTAACCTCCAGATTCGCTAAACATGAATGCCGGTTGCTTCGACTAGCGAATCCTGTAATGGTTATATTCAAATTGATCGGAAACTTGAAACTTGGTCGTTCTGGGTGGTGTAGTGGTTAGCATACCCTGGAGTTTTTCTGGGTGACGCGGATTCGAGTCCCGCTCCAGGACGATGAAAATTTTCAAGTTTTCGGATATTATCTGACTTACCGTCCTTGTCATATTTACGCCAAAAATCGGATTGTCATCTTCAAAATGTGTATTATATGGCATAATCCCGTATTTCTTTCATATTTACTTTTGGTTTGGAAAGAAAATTGTCGTCGCATTTCATAACTCAAACACATATGTACTACTTAAAAACTGATAAAACTTTGGAAGGTAAATTTGTGTCTCCACCATTTCGTGGCGTAGTACGAAAGAAATGTCGATGTATGATTATTATTTATCGTTTCGACTTGAAATGGAGGCATCCACGATCACCAGAAAAAAAAACTGTAAATACATTCGTTGCTTTAAAGCACTGGTTTCATATTCTTATTTGTGAGAATTTTATCTAATGTCAAGATTTACATAGACAGATGGAGCTATCGAAGGACAAGTTTAATTATCATAGGCTTTATGATTTTTTCAATGCTATATACACAGTCGAGTCACATTATTGTGACCACCTCCTACTTTTGACGTCAGTAGCTCGTTGAAAATGAAAGAAGGCACGTGTCGTGAGCTGCCTTGGTGGATGTAGGCATTCTGAAAACATACCACTCGTTGCTGTCATGGATAAAAGGAGCGATTTATGAGATTTTAAAGAAAGGGATGATTATCAGGTTTCGGGAAAAGGGTGGAAGCATTTCTGAAAAACCGCAGTTTGTGAACTGTTCGCGTGCTGCTGCTGCTGCTGCTGTGGTTCAAGTGTATTGTGATTGGAGAAATGGCACCATTGCGAATAAGCAACGTGGAAACTGAATAGCACCACGTGTCACTAATGTGAAAGGTGAACGTCGGCTGCGAAGGTACGTGAGAGCCAATCGACACGCTACAGCGTAAAAACGCACTGGTCGAATGAACTAGGAAGCTACAGGAAGTGTGTCTAACACGACATTTTCGGCAAACCCTGCTGCGTACATTTCGGCAACACCTATGCTAACGAAGGTGCATCTGCAGGAAAGGCTTGCATTTGCACGGCAGTATTGGAATTGGAACTCCGCTGATTGGCAAAGGATTACCTTTTCCGATGAGTCACGTTTTCTGCTTCATCCAACTGATGGACGTGGGCGCATAAGGCGAGAAAGATCGGAGAACAAACACTCTTCAACCATTGCTGGAAGATCACAAGCTGATGGGATCAGCGTTATGGTCTGTTGAATGATTTCGCGGCATTCTCTGGGTCCACTCATGCCTGTGGAAGGCAATGTGGACCAAATTCGGTATAAATCCATCCTTAAAGACAACGTACACCTATACATGCTGATTTTCTTCCCTGGGGCGGATGGGATTTTCCAGCACAACAATGCGACGTGTCACACAGCTAGAAATGTCGGAGAGTGGTTGAAAGAGCACGATGAAGATTTCATAGTACTTTCCCGGCCTCCTAATTTCCTAGACTTAACCCCAATTGTGCATGTGTAGAACCCCCTCGATCGTGTTGTTCGCTCTATGGATCCACCGCCACGCACCCTGCAGCAGATGTCAGATGCACTGCAGTTAGATTGTCTCCACATACCTGTGAACACCTTCCAGCACCTTATTGAGGTACTCTCAGCCCGTCTAGCTGCTGTCCGCGCTGCACACGGCCGTTACTGTGGATATTGACTGGTGGTCACAATAATGTGACTCGACGGTGTATAATTAATGGTAGCGCTTTTTTTTATTTTGGAGTCAATTTGACTTCCAATAAATCGTTATTATAGCGAATATGTTTCATTTGTTCAACGCATAAATTTTACAATAGTATTTAAATTTTTCAAATTTAATTTAAATATTATTTATATTTATGCGTTTTCGACGCTATATCCTAAAAAAAAGCAACATATAACCGAGGTTCCACAATAATTTCGTTGTGCTCTCAATAAGTGAATTAGGAGAGCTTCTTATACTTTTCAAAAAATCACTTGGTATCACATTTTAGACTCTAATGGTACCTGTTTATGAAAAGGAATATTACGGGAGTCGTTAAAAAATCATCGAAAATGTTTTCACATGGGGAAGAAGTTTAATGAAGTAAAGCATATGCACTTAAGTGCCAGAAAGACTGTTGCACCAGTCTAATACTTGGTAGGTCCCCCACGGGAGCACAGGACCGCAGAAATACGACGGTGCATGGATTCCATTAGCTTCTGGAAATATTCTGTAGGCAAAGCACACCATACTTCCTGCAGAGCGTTCCACAATTCAGGTGTATTCCGAGGTCTCGGATTCCTGTGTTCTATAGTGCGTTGCATGGCATCCCAAATGCGTTCTATGACGTTCAGATCTGGGGACTTGGGTGGGAATCGCAACACCACAAACTCAAATGAATGCTCCTCTAACCATAATGTGGCGTCCCGACACTTGTGTGGAGGTGCATTTTCCTGATGGAACAGGCCCAACCCATTAGCATGAACGCAGGACATGAGCGGGTGTACCTCGTCAGAAAGGATGCACACATAGCGTTGGCGGGTTACGGACGTTTGTAGACGAACCAGGGGTCCCAGTGAAATCCAACTAAACACACTTCATACCTTAACGGATACCCCACCAGCCAGTACAGTTCCCTGTTGACAGGCGGGATACATGGCTTCAAGGGGTTTGCGCCACACACGAATCCTTCCATCTGCCCGATACAGTTCGAATCGCGACTCGTTAGACCATGCTACTTGTTTCCAGTCATCAAGTGTCCAGTGGCGGTGTTGCCGTTCCCAAGAGAGGCGCATAGCTCTGTGTCGTGCACCCATCAAGGGGACTCGAGTTGGGCTTCGGCTGCCAAAGCCCATATCGTGCAGGGTACGTTGCACAGTCCGGACGCTGATGCTTGTTGAGGCTCCCGTATTGAATTCCGATGATACCTGCGAGAGTGTTGCCCGCCTATCGCATGAAACGATTCTTGACAGCCGACGATGGTCACGTTCACCCAATGTCTTTTTACGGCCACACTGGTATCGTAGATTGGAGGTTTTGCCGGAATTCTTGTAGTCACGATACACCCTTGCAATAGTCGTCTGTGAAAATCCGAACTTCGTTTCTACCTCCGAAATACTATGGCCCATCTCACGAGCGCCAACTATGACACCGCTTTGAAAATCGCTTAAATCGTTATTACTTGTCATTATCATGCCGAAAACAGCTCTGACAGCTGGCAAGGATGTCTGTCGCTTTATATACTCACTGGCGGACGCAACAAAGCACACGCATAAGCGACGTTGCTACGTATTTTGCAAAAGCTCGTCTGTACCAGTTTTTCTGGCAATTCAGTGTATACTTTCGAAGTATTCTCCCTCCACCTGTATACACCTGTCCCACATTTACATTTCTATCCACTTTCGGTAGCTGTGTTTGAATCCCTTCCTCGACATGTGGTTTAGATTACCCCTCACAGCATTGTTCAATTCAGTATTTGATGCAAACCGGCACCCACGAAGTTGTTTTTTAACTTCAGGGAATAGGTGAAAGTCACGCTGCTCCAGGTCTGGTGAATACGGAAGGTGCGCTATCATTTTGATGCCTTCATCTTGGATAACCTGCTGGGTAAGAAAATCCAAGCAGTTTGTGCCTATTCTGGTAGTTTTGGGGATTTTTATATCTGTACAGAAGCTCTGAGAACTTCAGAATTATAGGCGCCTGTAACGGTTTCCTCTTGTGGAACAACATGGTCGCACACAACTACCTTTTAATCGAAGAAAACCACATGCATGACCTTCTCTGAACTTGTTTGAACCCTTGCTGCATTGGATGGGGAATGTTTCTACTGGGTGCTCATTTACTTTGTTACTGGATCTGAATAGTGACAAAATGTTTCGTCACATATGCCGACTCTATCCAAAAAGCGTAGCTCACGTCGTAGTCGGCAGTTCCGTTGGCGACAAGTAATAGAACGATTTGCCTTGCGTTCATCATTGAAAAAGTGGTAGATCCAGTTTCCAGCGACTTTTCGTTACCCCTAACCGGCTTCTCACAATGTCATGAACATCGGACTTCTGCATCATATCAGCAACCTCCCCAATGGTCATTTGGTGGTTTTCGCACAGGAGAGCCTTTATGGTATTGATAGTAACCTCCAACTTCGATGCCGAATTCCTGCCGGAGCGTGGCGCTTCTTCCAGATACTCTTCATCATTCACAAATTTCTTTGCCACTCCAAAACAGAACAAAGTATCATCCTTACAGGCTTCTTCTTCTTTTTCTTAGTTACTCAGTCCAATGACTCGTTGTCCAGTAACTGTACTCTGCTTCTCCATTCTTTTCTCTTCCTCGCCGTTTTTTTCAAGTCATAGTATGGCCTAGTATTGGTGTATTGGGGCAACTGTGCCAGATAAATATTCCTTGGTCGTCCTTTTCCTCTCTTGCCTTGAATTTTCCCTTCCAAAATTTTAAGAATCGGACCTCCATGGCGGAATGTGTGTCCCATGTATATACCATTCTTCTTCTATTTAGCATGTTGATCAGGTTACTCGGTTCTCTCACTCTCTCCAGGACCTCTTCATTAATCTTTCTATCGAGCAAACGTATTCTCTCCATTCTTCTATAGCTCCACATCTCAAATGTCTCCAGCCCTTTCACTTCTCTCTTGGTCAATGTCCATGTCTCAGAACCGTAGTGAGCTACTGGCTAAACACATGCCTTTAAAATTCTCTTCCTCAGTTTTAGATCTATAGTTTTGGCTGTCGCTAGTCTTTGATTCTCTCTAAAATCCGTTTTTCCATCCCCAGTCTCATTCTAATTTCCTTTTCACGTCTCGCGCCCTTAGCAATAATTTGATCCAAATAGCGAAACGATTTAACTTGTTCGATGCATTGCCCTTCAATTTTAAGGACATTCTGCTTTGGATCATTCCCTATTACCACTAGTTTTGTCTTACTTTTATTTATCTTCCTTACAAGCTGTTTTAATAATTTCGTTCGTTTCTTTGGCGGTTTTACTCAAACGCACGGAAAATTCCATAGCTGCTTTTTGCACCTATTTTCAATCCATACTGGGTTACCGAAACACGTTTGAACTCTTCACCGTCTGCTACAGGAATGAACCAACGAAGCGCTGTAACAACGCGTCGTCACGTGACTGACCTTGCTAGGGTTTCGACACAAGCAGCTGCATTTTTCTACGTGGGTTTGTTTTGTCGTTATGACGTCAGTCTCGTTACTTTTTGTACGACTTACGTAAAAATATTGCAATACCAGGACAAGTAAGCACTGTCCTTAAGGCCTTTTAAATCAGACAAAATGTAAGCAAAATACTAAAATTTATTTTATCTCTCTGTGTTACACTCATATTTCAGGTACATGAGACCGTGAATCTACACAGGTGATCAAACTGCAAAATGACAAAGCGTCGAAAATGAATACATGTGCTAAAACGAATCATGAGTTTTAAAAGTTGTTCCCCCTTTGCAGTCCTCTACGAAAGGAGGTATTTTTTGTTTGTTTGGGGATTTAATGATCACGATGAACAAATCGAAGGGCTATAATCGGTCGCTCATTTACGCCCTCCAACCGTGGGTTGAAGAAGCGTATATGCTCCTGCTTTGTCCGACGGTCTTTCTGTCCGTCTGTCCGCACTATAACTCACTTAAAAAAGGTTCCATTTCGATGAAATTTGGTATGTGATAGGGGACCACCTGGGAACGAACCCTGTTGAAAATGGGCGAAATGGGATCAAGATCAAAGGGAAGGACACAGGAGCGAGATTTATTCCACAGCCATTGTCCTCATAACTTGACTAAAATGCTTCTATTGCGACAAACCTTTAGTACGCTGTTCCGGATGTATACTGAACCAATTCTGTTTAATGTCATCGAAATGAGGTCAACGGTCAGGGCACAGGGGCGAGATTTATTCCACTCCCATTATCCTCATAACTTGACTTAAAATGCTTCTGCTGCGACAAAATATTACTATGCTATTCCGGAGATATACTGAACCAATTCTGTTGAATATCATCGAAATGGGGTCAAAGGTCAGGGCATAAGAGCAGGATTTATTCCAAGCCCATTATCCTCATAACTTGACTTAAAATGTTTCTGTTGCGACAAATCTGTATTATGTTGTTCCGGAGGTATACTGAATCAATTCTGTTGAATATCATCGAAACGGGGTCAAAGATCAGGACACAGGAGCGAGATTTATTCCACATCCGTTATCCTCATAACTTGAGTAATAAATTGAGTAATGATTTCTGGTATGTTGGAAAGGGTATCGTAATCAATGCATTGCATGATTTTACTAAGTTGTCTTTGAATTAGGAACCACCAACACCATTGGACAGAAACGTCACACATGCCACATCCGGAATTCGATCCCGAATCCAGCTTAATCGACCATCCAAATCTGACTACTTTGCCACTGTTGCTACACCAAGGGAAGTATGTGTTTCGAATGCAGAAGGAATTCTGTTGGCAGAAATTTACCAAAAAATATCGATTTATTATGTTGAAAAAAGCTAGAATCAACAGCAAGCTTACGACTGGGTGCGTAGGACTGGAAACGGACCTCGACGACTCGTCCAATGTTGATTGTTCAAATGCCGGTTAGTCGAATCACGTATTTCCCAAAGGGGACAATTCGTCCAATGGCGTTTGATCCAACTACCTATTGGTCGAACGGTACGATTGGTTCAATGCAGATTCATTGAATGATAAGAATGCAAGTTTTAGATTTACTGTGCGTAAATGAATTAGTAAAAATCAAATGTTTGAAAACCTTTTAATTAATTTAATAACTAAACCGATCAAACATCAGCGATTGATAAAATGATTCGCCGCTCAGGTGGCGGGGTGGTCTAAGCGCTGGCTCATGACTATTCGTCTGAGAAGAGTTCGGGTTCGAATCCCGGTGAGGCGTGGATGTTGTGTTTGTCTTACGAAACTGCATCTCTCCCTTTCCTGGAACCAGTCGCCCTAAATTAGGAACGGGTGGCTGCTAT
Source organism: Macrothele yani (assembly GCA_039090855.1). NCBI lineage: Eukaryota > Metazoa > Arthropoda > Arachnida > Araneae > Macrothelidae > Macrothele > Macrothele yani. Next base: position 16,931,406 of record CM077026.1, on the reverse strand, counting down.
TAGCCCATTGAGTTGCTCACAAAAAAACGATTCTCTATTATTTTTTCTAGTCAAACTACTATTAGCTAATGGTAGTTTTATGTGGGTGACTACATCATGTTGGGTTAACTGTCCTGACAGTGTTTCGTATACCAGTGGAGTGTACGTCATTAACAAACACAGGAGGAACGTTACAGGTTTTGTGAAAGAAGCTTCCTATGCAATGTTTCTAACTGTTCTACATTTTGTTGCTCATGATCCAAGTGTACTAATTCGAATACCACCTAAATTCCTTGAAGATAGTCCAATAACCTCTGTATAAGAAAGTAGTGAAAATGAAGACGCAGAGTTACACTGAAACAATACATTACTGTTTGTGAAAATTGCAACACCAAGAAAAAATCACGCTACTCAAATCAAATTCATAACACAGATTGCCTATTTTACAGGAAATAACGGATTGCATTTGTAGATCTATACAAGATTTTTTCGCTTCAAAATTCAATATCGTGTGAAGCGACCGCGAGCAAAAATAACAACCTCCACATGGCGTGGCTATGAATGGAAGACGTTTACGATGTCGTTCTGGCGAATAGCCTGCCAGGCGGCTTCTATGCGACACCAGAGTTCTTTTGTGGTGAGTGGCGGAGGTGCCTGATGCGCCAATCGCTTAGTTACTACAGTATGTCCCAGCTACGTTCGATCGGGGACATATCCAGCGAACGTGCAGGCCAGGGAAAAAGAGGTTAATACCGTGCACGGAACATGTCTTAGACATTCAGACCCACATGTAGTCGAGCATTTTTCTGCAGGAATATAACGCCAGGACAATTCTGAGGGAAGGGATTTCAACGAGATACATTTGCCTGCAAAACATTCTTGATGCATCTCTGGCTGTTGAGAGTTCCTCAATTCGTATCGAACGTGATTGCGAATGGAATCCGATGACGCCCTTAACCATGACGCTTGGCATTAGGCCCGTATGACGCTGCAAGGTGTCGTTAACCACGACGTCTTCGAAAACGTATGCGGCCATCGTGGTCCATCAAGTCGAATCGTGAATCGTCAGAAAGAACGACATGTTGCTAATCAGCTTGCCAAAGTCCGTCTTGGATACCCAATTTCAGCCTGAGTCGTTTGTGGTTGAGAGTAAAAAAATGCGCAGAAATGGACTGGTAGCGGAAACCCAAGAAAGTCCTCTGTCCTCTGTTAAGCAGACGACGTTGAACTGGACAAAGCCTGATCTGTGACAGTCTTGCGGGCGGTTAGTCATCTGTTAAGCAGGCGACGTCAAACTGTGCTGGAGGACAAAGCCTAACCTGTGACAGTCATGCTGGCGGCCAGTCCTCTGTTAAGCAGACGACGTCAAACTGTGCTGGAGGGCAAAGTATGACCTGTGACAGTGCTGCTGGCGGCCAGTCCTCTTTTAAGCAGACGACGTCAAACTGTGCTGGTGGACGAGTCCTGATATGTGACAGTCCTGCTGGCGGCCAGTGCTCTGTTAAGCATACGACGTCAAACTGTGCTGGAGGACGAAGCCTGACCTGTGACAGTCCTGCTGGCGGCCATTGCTCTGTTAAGCAGACGACGTCAAACTGGGCGGGAGGACGAAGCCTGACCTGTGACAGTCCTGCTGGCGGCAAGTCATCTCTTAAGCAGACTACGTTGAACTGGACAAAGCCTGATATGTAACAGTCCTACTGGCGGTTAGTCCTCTGTTAAGCATACGACGTCAAACTGTGCTGGAGGACAAGGCGTGACCTGTGACAGTCCTGCAGACGGCTAGTCCTCATTTAAGCAGACGACGTCAAACTCTGCTGAAGGATAAAGTCTGACCTGTGACAGTCCTGCTGGCGGCCAGTCCTCTTTTAAGCAGACGACGTTAAACTCTGCTGGAGGACGAAGCCTGACCTATGACAGTCCTGCTGGAGGACGAAACCTGACCTGTGACAGTCCTGCTGGCTGCCAGTACTCTGTTAAGCAGACGACGTCAAACTGTGCTGGAGGACAAAGTCTGACCTGTGACAGTCCTACTGGAAGCCAGTCCTCTTTTAAGCAGGCGACATCGGACTATGCTGAATTACAAAGCCTGACATGTGAGAGTGCTCCACTGTTGCGCTAACATAGAGGTTGTGGCTGTGCGATCGGTCATTACCATGCGGTAGGCCTGTCTGTCATTCCGTCAGTTGTGCTATTTTGCGGTCCATTTCCCGCAATTTTGGGCGTGCGAGCCTCATATGTCCACTGACGCCCTGTTGGCATCACTGCACTGGCGTTTCGTCTTTTACGAGTGGAAATTTTGCGGTAGGAAATTCCAGCTTCCCTCATCCCACAAATCCTTCATTGCTCAGAGTTAGTCAGGCGCTTATAATGCTACCTTCTTCGGCGACGGGGAGTAATGAAACCCAAGAAACACCATTTCGACCCAAAATTAGTTGTTTACTGAATGTAGCATCTCGCTCGAGCCAGCTCTTTATACCCTAAGATCGGACAGCTCAGAGAGAATACCCTAACCCATACATACCCTAAGATCAAAACAGCACTTTATATTCTAACTTCGGGCAGCTATCATAGCAAAAATGGATTACAAACCGCGATTCATCCGTCCAGCCCACCTACTTCCAATCTTCGATTCTGTATGCTGTTGGTATCGGGTAAGTCATTTACGTCAATGAAATCCTGCCGGAAGAAGGTAAAGTATAGTGCATCTGGTCTTCTAGTCCATCCGTGGCAGCATCCAAGGCATAGTCGCGCGGGATATTGTTTCAGGTTTACCCACACCGTTTAGTTTCGTCAACCGCGAAAATGTGCTGCGCTCATTGTCCTGCAGATGAATTCGCATCCGTCGTTCAGAGCTGGAATCCACCTAACGCCACCCTTTACGTTTTTTTGTCACCTTTCGGTTGTTTTGTAATTTTATCACTTCTCCTGTACACTTTAACCTCGGAGGCCCTCGTACAACCCATAAAAGTCGCTGCTTTCGGAATCGACGCAGAAAATCTGCAGGCCCCGTAATTATGTCTTTCTTAAACATCGATGTTATTCATCACGTCCGTAACTTCGCTCTTATGATCAAATGATCATATGTAGAGGATTTTAGGAAGGGAGTGTCTTACCCCAGGTCTTAAACAACCCTTAGAAATAGGAAACTAGGAGATTTGGGCTAGAGCGCCCGATAGGAAAGTTACACGGAAGCAAAGTAGAAAGGGGGAGGAATAAGCCCTTATTTATTACCGGAGGGCCAGTACCCGTGGTCCGACAGTTTAACGTGGTCATCCGAAGCACGGCGGATATTTAGTGGATCGAGCGTTCGTACCTGCTTGTGATCGAACCCGACGCCCTTTCGGTGGCAGTCACGAACGTAACTTCGCTCTTAATTAAACCACCAACCTCTTATATACACCCATTTAGCCCAACACACGCTGTCCTCTTTGTCATGCCAGCAGTGGATGTACTTATAACTAACTCAGTTTGCACCCGTGTTTTCGTAATTGCTTCAGAATTCAACGTAAGTGTTTGTACGAATCATAGACTATACCCAAATATGGATCTCTTCTCGAATAGTATACAGACCTGAGGAAGAATGCCTGTGGCAGCTTGAGCGAAATCTTCGAAGATGAGGAAATCTGGCAATGTTTTAAGCTTTCTAACCCCTGTCGTATAATCGCATTTTCAAGGGATTCTCACCTAGCATGGTGAATAAAATATTCGTCCCGTTTTGAGCCGTAAATAATGTCGGTTCTTCATGGGATAAATGTGGACTGTGTACCACAATGACGTGGAACACAGGATGCTGATGCAATGAATTTGGCAGGGAGCCACACTGATTTATAGGGTGAGCGGAAAATGTAAGTCGATGAATGTACTTTTCGTGTGCTCCTACGCCAATTAAACAAATTAATTGCGGTAGCAGCAGTGTGATAAATTTATGCAGTTGAAGGTGAGGAACGGTGGGTAGCAGATCTGCTGAAAAATGTTTTTCTTCTCTGTGCTAGGGGCACCAGTCTAAGTGACAAGCCGAGAACAGGATTCCCCCGACCACCAACACTGATATCCTGGTAGATACTGGGACACCGAACCACGGTACCAATACATGACAACTGGCAAGTACTATACCGTGCAAATTAATTGGGACACGCTATTTTATTCTCGGAATTGTAATGCGATCGCCAGTTGATGTTGGAAACCCACGTAAACCGGTTTCATCAGCTGTCAGGTGGTTTGACTGTTAGAACTTGATAGTAAGAATGTGGTTTGACCGGTTTTAAACAGAAAATAGGCACTTCGGCTTCACTTGTGAGCTTTCGTGTGTGACAGGTGGATGTTAGTTTTTGCTCTCTGTGAGTACGTGTTGCTTTCGTGTATTGAAAAATGGATATTTTTCCAAGGAAGCGTGCAAACCTAATTGCTCTGAAGGATCACACGTTTATAACAGTGAGAGATATCGCTTCTGCAGATGGTGTAGGCAAATCAAGTGTATCAAGGCTGCTTACACGATACAATGCATCTAGATCATCGTCTCCAAAAAGGAGAGGTAAATGGGAAAGAAAACGAAAAACAACTCCACGAACTGATAAATATCTAATCAGAAATAGTATAATGAATCCAAAATAAACAAACACCGATCTTCAAAAAGATTTATTGGCTAGTGGTTGTGATGTTAGTGATTCAACTGTTCACCGTAGGTTTCTGGAAGTTGGCCGGAAGGCAAGAAGACCGAAGAAAAAACAATATTTGAATGCGAAAATGAAGATAAAACGTTTAGCATGGGCCAACAAATATATATCACGGACTGCTGACAACTGGAAAAATGTAATTTTCAGTAATGAAACTCATTTTTTTTTATTTTATTTTTTTTTTGGTTGGAGGTTTAACGACCACCGTGAGCAACTCAATAGGCTATAAGCAGTCGCCCGTCCCTAATTTAGGGTCACTGGTTCCAGGGAAGGGAGAGAGCCAGTGCCGTAAGACAAACACAACATCCATGCCTCACCGGGATTCGAATCCGGACCACGTTCGGACGAATGATCAGAGACCCCTGAGCCACCGGGGCGGCATTTTTTTGTGCAGGGTTAACACGCAAATGTCGTTAGACGAAACAACTGTGAACCCTTAAGACCTGAGCATGTCAAACAAACTGTAAAACACACTCTGAAATAGATGTTTTGTGGTTTCTTCACATCAAATGGCACTGGAAGCTTAGTTCCTGTTCAAGGTATGATCAATTTAGTCAAGTACGTAGAAATATTACACCGTAGGATTGTTCCAATCTTGCAAACCTTTGACGGGACATTTCAACATGACTTGGCCCCATGTCACAATTCGAAATCGGTGAAGAATTTCATGCTGGAAAATCAAATTCATTTGCTTCATTGGCCTGGAAATTCATCAGACTTAAATCCCATAGAAAACTTGTGGAATATTTTGAAGAGACGTTTAGGTAAAATGTACTGTACAACCAAAGAACGCATGATAACGAATGCTATAAAAGTGTGGTTCCACGATTATGAAGTCAAAAATAGGTGCACTCAATTAATGGAGTCAATGCCAAAACGAATTCAAGAGGTCTTTTCTGCTAAAAGAGGACATACTTCATACTAATACAGGTATTTATCAGTGTATATCAAGGCATAGAATGATATAAAGGCATAGTTTTGGAAAAAAGAGTGATTTTATACTTTGTCCCAATTAATTTGCACAGTATAGTAGTAACGTGGGCCTTCGAAATACAACGTCTTTCTACACGTGCATCAGATTGGTGGTGCCTGCAGGCGCCACCGAATGGTTCCTTATAAATTAACATCCCAGCTCTCCTTTGCAGAGTGTTGTTAAACCCACAGTATGATACGTTTTGTAGAGGTATCCTTAGCAAAGATGAAAACAGGATATTCCTACCTTATTCTACAACTGGAAACTAGTGGCTGAGCCCAGTTAGGAAGCACAGCTAAAGATGCAAATAGAGAAGTTCGAAAGAAAAGTCAGTATGTGAATTTTGTGCAATTGGAAAGGTTCTTTGCACTGGGATTTTTGCGCCAGATAGTTAGGCTGTGGACGGAAACCTCTATACTTAAAAACTGCAACAGTTCCATGAAGATCTGCGCCAACACTGACTAGCGTTCATCATTACGAAATTGGCTTTGTTGCAAGTGGAAAATGTACCAAGTTACACCTTTACGTCTGCCTGAAGCTAACGGAATTGGAAGGTTTTTAGATCCTACGATATCCATCATTCTGTACGAATTTTTCCCTATCCGGGTACCATCTGCTTTGCTGTATGTTTCATTTCCTACAAGGACAGAAATTCGTTTCTATTGTTGATGAACTGTTTGGATTCAGGGAGTTCCTGTCTTTGAAACCACCCGAATGGTATCTTCGTAAAATCGTGGCACCGGTGGAACGAAGACCTGTACTTCTCAGAATGATTAATACAGACATTTGAGGTCGACTAGGAACATCAAACAAAGGTCATTGCTCTTTCCACGTTTATAAGTGAGTCACGGAAAAATTCTCATTGGCCGCCACCGGGAATCGAACCCAGGGTCTTCCAGTTACGCGCGGGGGATATGCTTCCACTACACCACAGCGGCCTCGAATTCTTCCAGACTCACATACACTAAATGCCAAGCCAATTTGGTAAGTTGCTTCTTGGAGCATCGCACAATGCTGGGGATTCACTGAAGATGGTAAGCAGCAACGGAACAAATAATCAAAAGGCAAATGAATAATTAATACAGACACTTGACGTGGACTAGGAACATCAAACAGAGGTCATAGCTATTTCCACGTTTGCAACTGGAAGACCTGGGTTCTATTCCCGGTTGCGGCCAAGGAGAATTTTTCCGTGACTCACTTATAAACGTGAAAAGAGCGATGACCTCTGTTTGATGTTCCCAGAATGAGTTGAGCGCGTGTGGTCTTTTTACCTTATTTGACTTTTTAGCTGCAAAAATTGCAGATTTTTTACTCACTCTGGTTCGGTCGACTTGATAAGAAAATAGAAGTAACACTTGATATTTAGGAAGAAGTTGCTTACTCATTTCATGTTTTCAAGCATCAGCAGAAAGTTCTTCATTTTGTGCTTACCTTTTCAGTAAAGTTGTGAAGACATCTTATGTTCCTTTTGAATTTTCTCCCGAGCGAAGTGAGCGAGAAAACCGCATTAGAAAGCAAAATCGGAGACCTATATCTGTCCATTATTATGTGCGAAAGGCTAAGAAAAGAAAAATTGAGCAGATAAATAAAATAGAAGTATCAGGTACTGCCGTAAGACATTCTGTTATGCAAAACACTTAGCGTACATCATAAAAATCAAAATGAGTAAATATATAAAAATATTTTTATTTTTTTTTATTAAATTTCAAAAATAGAATTAGTTTTAGATGTAGAAAAAGCAATGGATGTACGGTAGTTAAAATAGATGACGTTAACTTGCGATATCAAAATGTGTAATCTTCTTCGGAAAATCGCATTTCTGCAGGTTGCAGACTGAATCGTAGAAATGGGCGGATTCATATTCGTGACAATGTTTAAACTTGGCTCTACGAAATGAACTAGCAACATCTATTCTGCAATCTCCTCTGAGAATCATATTGGTATTCCTATGTAAATGTTTGTCTAAGTGCGGCAGTGCACACCAACAGATATCTGAATTATGACCATCCCAGCCAAAATTGGATCCGGCCAGTTGGCCACGTGATTTCCAAGAGGGCACGAATAGTCGAAAGGCCTACCATCTATGAGGAGTGATTGGAGCAGGGGGTAGTAAAATCCGGAGCGTGATGGGTGAACTGAAGGATTTATAGGACTTTGAGAAAGGACAGATTGTGGGAGCTCGGAGAGCTGTGCCTCGATTTCCCAAACTGCTTAACTGGCACGTTGTTTGCGAGCTGCTGTAGTTAAACTGTATCAGATCTGGTGTGAAAATGGTTGAAATACAAAAACTGCACATGACAGCGAAAGGATGATGTGAGAGGTGAGTGCCTGGTTAAATGATTCGTACAGCCAACAGACAGTTGACTACACAATACAACGGAAAACAACCCGGAACAGTACCTGTTGTAATTATGCATGGGACGCTCGCACGTACGGTCTATAACAGCAGAGGACACCGAAAACAACCTCTCCTAACCACGGTTTTTCGGCGCAAATGACTCATCTGGTGCAAAGATCAAGCCATTTGGACCTCGGATGACTGGAAAAAAAGTGTGCTGGTCTGGCGAGTCACGTTCTTTAGTCCACTCCGTGGATGGTCTGATAGGTACTTGGCGCAAACAACATATGCCGCCCCGGTGGCGCAGTGATCTAAGGCGCTGGCCTCTGATCATTCGTCCGTAAGGGGTCCGGGTTCGAATCCCGGTCAGGCATGGATGTTGTGTTTGTCTTACGGCACTGGCTCTCTCCTTCCCTGGAACCAGTGACCCTAAATTAGGGACGGGCGACTGCTTATATCCCATTGAGTTGCTCACGGTGGTCGTTAAACCTCCAATCAGAAAAACCATAAGGCATTTGATCCATCGTGCATGGTCTCCACAGTGCAAGCCGGTGGAAGCGGTTGTGTGGTGTGGGGCATATTTGCCTGGCAGGAACATGGACCCCTGGTGCATGTGGAAGAAGGAATGGCTGATGGCCACTATCGTGAATTGCTTGCTGACTCTGTACACATACCAGTATTGCACTTTTTCCCGAATGGCAATGGTGTCTTTCCAGGTGACAATGTGTCGAACCACAAGTTCAATGTTGGGCAGAAATGGTTTACGGAACATAGTGTAAATACAGCAATCACTTCGATGCCTACATTGAAGTCACCATTACACACAACTTAGCTGGCCATACCATCTGAACTGCTCCCGGCATCTTATTGAATCAATGCCACGAGGGATAGCTGCTGTACTAAGGTTTAAATATGTATCTATTAAACACTCGGAGTACAGAATGAGAATGCGAGTCATGAAATGATTATGTACAAATGAGCGCCAAAACAAGTAGGCAAAGGGATAAAACTATATACACTTCCTGAGGGTAAGATAGAGGGGAATTTTGTTGATAATTAACGATGTAATTATCAACAAAATTATAGAGTATTCATTATAGTTCAAACTTTAAAGGAAGCTCTCGGGCCATCAATCTGGAACCAGCTGAGGTATGGTCTCCACGGCGGTGAACGACCGGTATATTGTCCTACAGGCGAGAAGAGACAGACGGCAAACAGCGGGAGAAATGCAAGGCACATGCAACAGACAACTGGACATCCGTTATCGCGTTTTACCGTGGCCGGGAGGCTGCACAAATGTGGTCTATTTACACGACGACCAGTACGGTGTGTGCCATTAGCGCCTGCTCATTGGAGACGGTGGTTTCTGTGGTGCCAGGAACACAAGAACTGGACACATCAGCAATGGGGTCGAGTTCTCTTTACGGATGAGGGCCGATTTAGCCTGACGATCGATACTGGACGTATACAACATCTGGAGAGAGCAAGGAACACGTAATCACACCTCCAACATCATCGAAAGGGACCGGTTTGGAGGTGGCGGAGTTTTCGTTTGGGGCGGTATCATGCTTGGTAGCCGTACTGACCTCTACATCTTTCAAGGAGGTTCAGTCACTGCCCCCCCCCAAGCTGCCGCCATACCCACACACGGCCATCGGACTGACTGATCATGTATCTGGATTCATGAGTCCATAGGACCCGTTTCCATTGATTTACGGTATACGATTAATGTTGTTTACACCATTCTGAGCGATGAGTAATATTCTGAGTTTAGATGAAAAGCTTATGAGCAGCCGCACAACCACGATAACACATGAAATGAAGTTTTTTGCGAAGGGTACGTGTACATACAGAGGTTCCAGCAGTTTTGCTCACCTTATAACGAAGTAAATTTCTCCGTCATTTTTATCCGCGCCAGGGTTCGAACCCGGGTCCACTCACTCCGGAATAAGTTTCTCTACCAATTAAGCTACGCGGACGTTTTATTCTGATTCCTATCTGCCTTTATGTCGTGTGCGTCCTTCTGGCAGGTACGTCACATCTCCTGGTACGTTACATCATCTTCCCCTTATTTTTTTTATTTTTTTTTTTTGTCGAAGTGCTGGAGAAAGGATTCTCTTATTTTTCCTATCTCGCGGTGTGGAAATAACATCACACCAATGCGAGATTTTGAACGGTCGGGTCATCCGGATAGTTCGGGCGCCATTATAACGAATTTAATTTCTCCGTCATTTTTATCCGCGCCGGGGTTCAAACCCGAGTACGCTTATTCCGGAACAAGTCGCTCTACCAACTGAGCTACGCAGACATGTATTCTGATTCCTATCTGCCTTTATGTCGTGTGCGTCCTTCTGGCAGGTACGTCACATCTCCTGGTACGTTACAACCTGTACACTGAGGTTTGTGCAGTACTCCGCCGATTAGCTGTAACGACTATCCTGATGCTTCTACGTCCTCTGTCACTGATTTTTTTGGTCTGCCGGTACGTTTTGGTACTTCAGGCACGCCATGTGTCTTCCACCTTTTTTCAGTACATCCAAAACAGCTGAGTTGGGTATGTTTAAACGCCTCTCGGTTTATCTTATGGACAACTCACTAATATAACCCCCAACAATCTTCCCTTTCGCAAAGTCAGTTCTCTCTCGCCGTGAGATTTTCACTCAACCTCACAGCGCGATATGATCGCAGTCAGCTTCAGGTTTGTTTTTATACCGCTTGCAGCTGTTCCGCGCATCTTAACAACGCTGATGATCCGTTCATTTGCTTTTAAAGGGGGTGTCCGGTGACTTTTGTCAGTATAGTGTATTTGCTTTTAGGAGAGTGACTACTGTTTTTCAGAAATTATTGTGTTCATTTACAGTGTTCTTATGCCAATCCTGTCAAATGAAAAATATTCGCCAACAAGAAATTTCCCTGCTTTCCATTCTTTCTCTGTATTTTTTCTTCAAAGTAAACTTACTGAAGCAGTGAATTCCTTATAGTCATCAGCTGAGCATTGGGGCATTTCGTGCTGCTTAAGTATAGCAGCATTATTTGATAATTGCTGGTACTTCCTTTAATGCTGCAACACATAATATAATTTCGTACTGTAAACTCTACCTCTACGGCAGTTCTGATAGAAGCTTTGCAAATAGAATGCATGAAATTTTCGGTACAGACCTACCGGTATCTGCAAGAAAGCAATTCTAGAAGGGTCACTCTTCTAGAATTCCCTTCAAGAAAGCAATTCTAGAAGGGTATACCCTTGTTTTCCTTCGATTCCTTCGACCGAGTACTTTAGTCTAGATAATGTATTAAGAAATAAATAGTATCGATATCTCTGTAGGTACTTATCACTGAGATAGCCTAATATCGTCAGATGACATAACGCATTTCACGATAAAACCTATACAGAAGTTGAAGACGCGCCAGCTATATATAGATATCATTTGACGCTTTAAAATACACCTAGGAGCTATTCCTTTATGGCCAGCCCCAGCTAAGAGAAATGAGCGCGCCTGGAGACTGGACGGTGGCCAGGTGAAGTTCACATAGCAGCATATATACAACTTAAGGACCGGCATTCTATTAGTAGAGTGTTCGGAGTCCGAATGAGAAAAGCTCCCCATTTACCGGAGTTTGATAAAGGACAAAGTTTGATCCCAAGCCGTCTCGGAACTACGATCTCGGAAACGACGCGGCTTGTGGGTTGCTAACGTGCCTTTCTAGTGAGTACGTATCAAAAGTGGTGCACAAAGGGCCAAACGACGAACTGTCGTCGAGCCGTGTGTCGTCCGAAGCTCACTGATGCCAGAGGGGAGCGGAACGGAGACTGTCGCGCATTGTTCGCAGGGACCGCAGGGTCACAGTGAGACAAATAAACCCGCATCTACAACACTGGTGATCAGGGCATTGTGTCACCGCACGCAGTTCATCGCAGCCTTCTGCGCATGAACCTGCATGGCCGAAGACCCAGCCGAGTCCCCACGCTCACTGCACGTCATCGCCAACAACTCATGAAATGGGTCCAAGATCATGAATATTGGACCTTGGATGTTTGGCAGAAAGTGGTCTGGTTTGACGAATCAAGAATCCTGGCACATCACGCAGACATCTGAGCGCGGATACGCCAATTATCAATGGAGTCTATGGCACCTGAATGCGCTGTTGAGTGGAAACAGGTCGCGGATACGCCAATTACCAATGGAGGCTATGGCACCTGGATGCACTGTAGAGCGGAAACAGGTCGCGGATACGCCAATTAGCAATGGAGGCTATGACACCTGAATGCACTGTTGAACGGAAACAGGTCGCGGTTAAGCCAATTACCAATGGAGGCTATGTCACCTGAATGCACTGTTGAGCGGAAAGAGGTCGCGAATACCCCATTTACCAATGGAGGCTATGACACCTGGATGCACTGTTGAGCGGAAACAGGTCGCGGATACGTCAACTATCAATGGAGGCTATGTCACCTTAATGCACTGTTGAGCGGAAACAGGTCGTGGATACGCCATTTACCAATGGAGGCTATGGCACATGTATGCACTGTTGAGCGGAAACAGGTCGGCAGCACGATGTTATGCTGCGAGCGATGTTTTCTTAGGACACTTTAGGCCCCATTATCGCAATAGCACAATTTCTGACAGCTGTCAGGCATCTGATCATCGCTGCGGACCAAGTGCACCCAATCATGGCAACTGTTTTCCCTGCTGGTGCTGGCTATTACCAACAGGATAATGCGCCATGCCAGAATGCCAGAATTGTAAAGGAGGGGTTCCAGGAACTTTCTGATGACTTTCTGTTAATGCCCTGGCCTCCAAATTCACCTGACATGAACCTAATTAAACATTTGTGGTTCGACTTGGAAAAGCGGCCACGCGCTAATTTACTACCACCCAGAAATGTACGGGAACTGGAGGACCTGCTGTTGACATTATGGTACCAGATACCCCAGGTTACCTATCACCACCTCATAGAATCGATGCTTTGCCGAGTGGCCGCTGTTTTGCGGGTAAATGCGGTCTTGCAGCTTATTTGGTAGGGGCTCATAATGCAATATCGCATCGGTGTACGTTCGGTGGGAGTATTTGATGTTCTTTGCTTTCAACAGCATCTTAGCAATGCATTTTTATCAATTAATTGCACAAATTCCTTGTATTTCTTTTAACAGAACATAAAAACTTGAGCACATCGTGCATTTACCTTAAAGTTGCTTGTACATATTCTGAAGTACTGTCGTTTTGGGCTCCAAGGTGAATACCTAAAGCAGTCTCTGAAAAATTATTAAAACAAGTACATTATTATGATCATTTACATCTACGGCTAAGTGACAGGAAAACAGAGATCTACTATTAATGTGTTTTATTTCAAATTTTATTCTAACAATCGCGTTCTTCCTTCAAACTATTGTTCGAAGTTTCTCCATTTAAGGATTAAAATTAATGTAAAATCTATTTATGACGAACCGCCATTTAGCGGAATTTCGTATTTAAAGGGCAAAACGGGAAGTTGTGTTTCGTATAATGTTAATTCAATGCTAATTTCATCTCTTTTCACGAACAAATTTAATGAACCCCTAGATCCAGCCTCGGAGAGAAAAGCGAAGAAGAAATATTTTAACCAACAAAGCTACAAAATTTAATGAAATTCCATATTTAACATGGTAGAGAAAACCGACTGCGTACTGTCCAGTAATATAAATATGGAAATGGTGGCACATAACAAGAAATTGCGACAGTGCAGTGGGATCTTTCTGTGCTTCGCCATCCACTCGTGGGGTTACACCTTGGGTGTATGACATCAGCATAGACTGGCGCCCTACTTCTAGACAAAAGGAGAATGGTTGGGACACACGTATTAAATGGATTTCTAGGCGACGATTGCAAAGAGGAATAGGGATTAGTGGGATTTGTATGTAGCGTGAAATGGAACAGAACATAGCAATTCCTCGAATAGTGCGCATCGCCTCTTTCAACTTCCAAGTGAACGTTGTATTGGAAAGATTGGTGCTACTTTTGCTTCATGTGTGTCGTTAAACAGCGCTGAATTACAAATAGCCGTCAAGTAGGACATCCTAAACTTCTATAATTGACAAGAGAGAAGTATTTTCCTCAAAATAGAAACTAGCCATTTTTATAGAGTTAGAAAACGGTGACAAAGTTTTGTTATGATATACATATATGGATATATTATACAACGATGATCCATATTTCATTATGACTACCTACCGAATAAGCTGTAGGACCCCTTTAGCCCACAAAACATCAGCCACTCGGCAAACCTTCGATTCAGTGAGCTGGAGATAGGTATCCTGTAGTATCTGGTACCAAAATGTCAACAACAGGTCGTCCAGTTGCCGTACATATCGGTGTGGTAGTGATATAGCGAGAAACCGCTTTTCCAAGTCGAACCACAGATGTTCGATTGGTTTCTTGTCACGTGAAGTTGGAGGCCAGGTCATCAACAGAATGTTCACCAGCATGTTCGTCTAACCACTCCTTGACAATTATGGTGGTGTAGTGTGACGCATTATCATTTTGGTAATGACCATCACCAGCAGGGAACACAGTTGCCATGAATGGGTGCACTTGGTCAGCAGCGATGATCAGTTGTCTGACAACAATCAGGAATTGTGCAATTGGGATAATGGGGCCTAACGTATTCCAAGAAAACATCGCAAACAGCATAACACCGCCGCCCCCTGGCCTGTCTTCGCTCAACAGTGCATCTAGGTGCCGTAGCCTCCGTTGGTAATCTGCGCATCAGCGCTCAGCCATCTAGATGATGCACCAGGAATATTAATTCGCCAGAACAGGCAATTTTCTTCCAACGATACACTGTCCAATCTTGATGATCTTGGGCCCATTTCATGCGTTGTGATATTCTGACTCCGAATACGCTACTAATCGTTTTATATACACTGTATTGACAAAGTCACCGGACACCTAGAAGAGAAACACATCATGGCATTTTTTGACATACATTAGTAAGGTGTCGGTCCACCTTTGGCCTTAATGCATACACTGACCCTTCGAGATATGTTTTCAACAAGGTTTTGGAACACAGCGATAGGAATGCGCTTCCATTCAGTACATGATGCTGCCGCTAACTGTTGCTTAGTAGTAGACCTTGTTTCCAAACTTCTTATGCAGCGCTCTAATTCATCACATAGGTGCTCTGTGTGATTAAGATCAGGGAACTGTGCTGGCCAGTCAACACACGATACGGAATTATTGTCAAACCACGCCGTAACAGTCCTTGCTTTATGGCTCGGTGAATTAGCTTGCTAGTACCAACAAGGCTCGGGGCATTACCCTGCTGGTACCAACAAGACTCTATTCCATAGCATTGCCACTGAGTTGGAAGGGCATAATTGTCCAGAATATCGAGGTAGACGTGTTGGTTAACAGGTTTGTCCAGGATAATCAATGGGCCGGGACTATTCCTCGGAAAACAATCCCACACGAGTACACTGCCAGCTCCAAGCATGACCGTAGGAACAGTACACTGTGGTAAATAGTTTCCCGGCTGCCGCCGCCATTCCCCGCACACGGCCTTCTACTGATGGATTGTGTATCTGGATTCATCGCTCCATAGGATACGTTTCTATTTATCAACGGTCCACGAGAAATGGTCTTCACACCATGTTAAACGACGAGTAGTGTTTCGAGTGGAGGTGTAAGGCTTTTGAGCAGCCGCACGACCACGGTAACCTATAGAATGAAGTTCTCTGCGAATGGTGCGTGTGCATACCAAGGTTGCAGCAATTTTAGTCACCTGTACACAAAGGTTTTGTGCAGCACTCCGCCGATTCGCTTTAACGACTTTCTTGAGGTTTCGACGTCCTCTATCACTGATTTTCTTTGGTCTGCCGGAACGTTTTACTGCTTCAGGCACGCCATGTGTCTTCCCCTTATTCAGTACATCCAAAACACTTGACTTGGGTATGTTTGAACGCCTCTCGGTTTCTCTTATGGACAACCCATTAATATAACACCCCACAATGTTTCCTTTCTCAAATTCAGTTCTCTCCCACCACGACATTTTCGCTCAACCTCACAATGCGATATGATCGCAGTTAGCTGCAGGCTTGTTTTTATACAATTTGCAGCTGTACCGCGCATCTTAACAACGCAACGGGTCCGTTCGTTTGCTTTTCAAGGGGTGTCCGGTGACTTTTGTCAATATAGTGTATCCTGCTGTGTGAACTTCACCTGCGCCACCGTTTGGTCTTTAGGCGCGCTCATTTTTCTAGCCTCGAGGTCCTCATAATGCAATGACGCATCGGTGTATAAATATATTTGCATATTTTTACAAGATGGCATTTTTCTCCCTAAAACCGATTTAGATCAAGCCCGGATTTCGGAATTAACGAGGATTTGCGTCTGTCCCAAGCTCCTCGTTATAAGAGGGTATAACGTAATTGATTTTCGTGCTGAAATATTGTCGTTCTTACGTTAGGTTTAAATCATTAAATAAGAATACGATGCATTAATTCCTAATTTAAATCTTTACGGCCAAACGAAACATAAGACAGAAGTTAACGTACGGTAATTGATTTATTCCACCACTATATCATCAGCACAACATCGCACTTCACATTTTACTAAACAAATCAATATCCTCCACATATCCACTATTATAGCATTAGCATAGATCGTACTTCGAAAATAACGTAATACACATCACAACATATTCACCCAGCAACTGTTATCTCGTTGTTTTTATCTATCGTTCTTATCTCATACATTCATGCTTCACGTTCACTCTGACCTAAAGTGTGTTGCCAACCGTATTCTCGTTTGAGGGAAAAGATGTCACATTAAGTTTGGAAGTATGAGCAGAACAAACTCAAAATTTACATAGTATAACGAAGTAAATTTCTCCGTCATTTTTGGTCCACGCCGGGGATAGAACCCGAGTCCACTTATTCCGGAACAAGTCGCTCTCTACCAACTGAGCTACGCAGACGTTCCATCTTGCTGCTATCTGCCTTTATGTCGTGCGCGTCCTGCGGGGCAGGCACGTCCATCGCCCTTATGCGTCCTAATTTACATAAAAATGCTTCGATTGCGACAAAACTTTAGTATGTTGTTCCGGAGGTAAACTGAACCAATTCTGGTTAATATCATCGAAATGAGTTCAAAGGTCAATGCACAAGAGCTAGATTTATTCCACAGCCATTATCCTTATAACTTGACTAAAAATGTTTCGATTGTGACAAAACTTTAGTATGTCGTTACGGTGATATACTAAACCAATTCTGTTTAATATCCCCGAATTGGGGTCAAATGTAAGGGCACTGTAGCAAGATTTATTCCACAACTATTATCCGCAAAACTTGACTAGAAATACTTCTATTTATACAAAACTTTAGTATGTTGTTCCGGAGGTATACTGAACCGGTTCTGTTGAATATCGTCGAAATGGGGTCAGAGGTCTGGGCACAGGAGCGAGATTTATTCCACAGCCAGTATCCTCATAACTTGGGTAATGATTTCTGTTATGTTGGAAAGCGTATCATAACCAATGCATTGCATGATTTTACTAAATGTTTCTTTCTTTGGCGGTTTAACGGCCACGCTGAGGAACTCGACAGGCATCATGTTGGACGGCCGCACACTTCTCCATGTGTTTGACATAGGCTCCCTGACTGCTGATAGATATAGGGATGGGATCTCACAGCCCCGTGTTCGAATTTTTGGGGGCGCAGTTGGCTCTCGGTTCCTTTTTATGGACGACAACGCTCGTCCACATAGGGCTCACCTGGTCGACGATTATATTGAAAGGGAGGATATTCCCCGGATGGATTGGCCAGCCAGATCGCCAGACCTAAACCCTATCGAACATGTTTGGGACGCTCTCGGGAGGGCAATTGCAGCTCGCCATCCCCCTCTGAGAACTATCCAGGAGCTGAAAACTGCGTTGCTGCAGGAGTGCGACCGACTGCCACAGGGACTCATCAACTGCCTCGTTTCCAGTATGACGTCACGCTATGAGAGCTACATGACTGTGAGAGGGGACCATATCCCATATTAGAGTCATTTTATGTTCGATCTTGCAACGTGGATTTTGGACATTCCTGCGCTGATGAGCCTTACTGACGATCATGAGTGCGTTTCATGACTGTTGTATGGTATAATTTTTTCTCTTATATAACTGTGTGTCCATACCAAATTTCATTAAAATGTGTCCATTCGGTATTCAGAAATTCGGCAAAATGTGCAAATTCTCTTAAATATTCTCTCAGAGTATTTTCTGAAGCGGATAATTTGTTCCTTGAATTTAGGAATCTTGCTTTATTAATGGGAGACATGCCGAAGCATCGAACAAAGTCATCTTGATAATCGTGGTGTTATTTCGTTTCTGTTTTAACTGAAATATTTTTAGAATGAAGAATAAATCTCATCATTTTCACCATCCACTTTTTTGCAATTAAATAAGTAAATTATGCCAAATTTGGTTGCATTTTCCATTGAAATTTCTACAACTTTGTTAAGTACATTTTTTTCATTAAACTGTTTCTTCAAGCAACGTTACTGGACTGGGAATATTCCTTCTCGTGTACAGTAATTTTTTGGCTTAAGAAGCCTTTCTTGTACAGAATGACAATGAAATTTCAGCACAAAATCAAAATGTAGCTTTGTTTTCATGTGCTGCCCCTATGAGTAACATTTAAAATTTATCAGAAGTAATATTCTGCCTGATAGTACTCTTTCCTATTTTATATTTATTTCACATAAAAATTATCCATCAGATTTTTCGTACCTTTTACAATGTTATTGGACAATTATGGTACAGCACATAAATTATTTGTTAATCTACGGCTTTACCATAATATGCCAGATGTTTTCCTCAATAATGCCCTCATTTTGAAATGAAATTGTCCTCCATTTTGCATTGAAATTGAGGACAATGTGTCATTTTGTCCTCAATTTTGTTCTCAAAAATCTGGTCATCTTACTCTACACAGGAGCTCCACATATAAGAGTAACTGTATAAGTAAAATAGGAATATGAAATCTCGGGCATAAGATGTTAAAACATGAGGAGAAATCAATGTATCTGAAATCTCCAACAAATTCATATGAATATACAAAGACATCGCTCTTTCCACGTTTTAGTAACACACAGCAACCGAAAAATTGTAATTCCGTCACCGCTGGGGAATCGAATCCCAGATTTCTTGATATCTAGCCGAGCGCGTTAGCCTTACACCACGGTGGCCAACAATCCACGGCGCTATGTGTGTTTTTTCTGTCAGCTTCTGACATCGTGAATCTGCAAGATGGGCTCAGCTACTGAGACGTCTCTATTTAGTGGGAATTACCGGCACTGGGTATATATTAATTATAGCAGTTAAATCCAAAGGGCGAGATCCGAAGTGAAAATCCTCCAAATACTTGGCGTCCGTGAATAAACAGAGACATCGCTCTTTCCACGTTTTAGCAACACACAGCAACCGAAAAATTGTAGTTCGGTCACCGCTGTGGAATTGAATCCCAGATCTTTCGATACCTAACCAAGCGCTTTAACCTTAATCATATGAAGTTCACAAATGATCTCTCAAAATAATTTCTCAAATCTTCTGCCTAAATGCGAAGATATTTCTCCTACTTTAAGACAGCTCAGAAGATATGCCTGAACCAAGGAAATGGATGACATATTACTAGTTTTAATAATCTGCAATTTAACAAGGGAATAATAGTCATCGTCAGCAACCATGGCGACGAATCCCGTAAACGTCTGGAGCCACGTGGCATCAGATTATAATTGTCTCTTACTGTTTTACTACCAACGCATCTACACTCATCTGGTAAACCCAGGCAGGCCGCCCCGGTGGCGCAGTGGTCTAAGGCGCTGGCCTCTGATCATTCGTCCGTAAGGGGTACGGGTTCGAATCCCGGTGAGGCATGGATGTTGTGTTTGTCTTACGGCACTGGCTCTCTCCCTTCCCTGGAACCAGTGACCCTAAATTAGGGACGGGCGACTGCTTATAGCCCATTGAGTTGCTCACGGTGGTCGTTAAACCTCCAATCAAAAAAAAAAATAAATAAATAAAAAAAAACCCAGGCAGCTTAGAAAAGAGGGTCCAAGGACGAAGTTCGCCCGAGACCGACTTGAGAGGGAACCATTCAGGCATTCTCGTCCCCAAACCCGGGAAGTCCGCGGAAAAAAGGGACTAATAAGTTAAATGATAAATATGTTTCCTGAAGTACCCCCAAAAATATATATATCATTTTTCTCTTCCTGGTAACTACTAACAATCTAATAATTTAGTAGGTAAAAACTTTTCGTTGCAGCAATTGTCTTATTAACATAAGGATAGAAACTAAAGGAAGTTTCTTTCATTTAGTAAGCAAACAATAGCTAAAACTGCTTGCTGAAGAAGGAAACTTTCTTATTTTCTCTTCCTGGTAGCTATTAACAATCTAACAATTGTAGCTACTAACAATCTAATAATTTAGTAGGTAAAAACTTTCCGTTGCAGTAATTGTCTTATTAACATAAGGATAGAAACTAAAGGAAGTTTCTTTCATTAAGGAAGCAAACAATAGCTAAAACTGCTTGCTGAAGAAAGAAACTTTCTTATTTTCTCTTCCTGGTAGCTATTAACAATCTAACAATTTTGCAGAAAAACTTTCCGTTGCAGTGATTAGCTTGCACAAATAAAAGGAAAAATATAGGACACAAATATAAGGAAAAATAATCTAAAGAAAAATTGTTTGCTTGAGTGAGCATGGTAGAAAAAGACAATGAACACTTAAATGCAACGACCATCAGAGTTTTCCTTTTCATTTTCGTGGTTGCTATTCTAAGGGTTCATGATTCTTTTTCTGATCATGATTATTAATGTGTATGTGAAAACATTTTTGTCAAGTTACAATTTCATCAAGACAAGAACAGAGAATCTGCAGTTAATTTGATAAAAATCCCATTACGAATCGGGTTTATTTTTGGGGAAGATATGATGTTTTAGCAAAGATAATCAGCTTCGTGGTAACTGATGGAGGAAAATAAATTTAGACGAGAAATGTCTTCAAAATATATTTACAGATTTAGTTTCGTTCAGAGAAAACTGTCTGTGGTACAGATACTTTCTAATGTCTTCATATCACAAAGGATACTCACACATTTTAGAACGATTTCCCCCATTATACACTGCTGGACAATTGCTAAGGACGGATCATAAACGGCTATATAGCACATAAAAAGTAAGTGTGGTTGGATGCCAAGTGAAATAAAAAAATGTCAGAATGCCAGGACATTACAAGAAAGACAATTTACTGTGCTCTGAAATCCAGAAGGCTTTGGAACGTGTTCAAGGGACAAACAGGCCATTTTGTGCAGAATACGTAAACGTGAAAAAAATGCAATTACCGTCCGCAGGTATTCTGGCGTAAGATGTCAATACGGGGTATGGCCTCCATGGAGGGCGATGCAAGATTCCACACATTGTGTCATGCTTTGCACAACATTATCAAGCAGCTGTTGGGGTAATTTATCCCATTCCTCTGTCAGTGCACGGATGAGGGTGTCCTTGTTTATTAGAGGGCATTGGCGACCAGCAAGACTCCTCCCCAAAGCATCCCACACATTTTTAATGGGATTCAGATCTGGAGAACGTGCTGGCCATACGAGGCGTTGAATATCCTCGCTCTCAAGACACTCCTGGACACCACTGTTCGATGACATGTTGCGTTGTCGTCCATGAAAATGAATCTATCACCGACAGCACCAAGGAACATGCGAACATGAGATAGCAGAACATCATTAATGTATCGTTGGCCAGTCATAGTCCCAGTTGGAAGCACATAGAGGGACGTACGGCCATTGATCATGATGCCAGCCCATACCATGACACTACATGTCGGATATCGGTCACTTTCCTGTATGTTTGCTCGACAATATGCAGTACCACTATCACGCCAGATCAGTTGTCGTCGACAATCAGACGATAGACTGTATCTACTCTCATCTGAGAAGAGGACAGCAGACCAGTCGTTATCAGTCAAATTGCGATGTAGATGGCACCATTGCAAACGGGCGGTACGGTGACGTCTGGACAATGGGATGCACACAGCAGGACGGCGGGCGTATAGTCCTCCTTCATGCAAACGTCTGGCGACAGTTTTTCGGGAGATCCGCTTGCCAGTAGCAGCCATAAACTGATTTGCTACCTCACTAGCTGTGCTGCGCCGGTGTCTTTTTGTTGATAGCACTATGTACCGATCTTCTGCAGGTGTCGTACTGCAAACAAGACCTCCCCCGTGACGTTTGCTACACTCTCCATTTGTTTGAAATGATTTCCAAGACCTTGAAACAACACCGTGGCTAACTTCGAACTCCCTGGCAACATCTGTTATTTTTCGCCCTTCTTCAATCTTGCCAATAATACGGCCACGCGTAAAATCATCTAGGTGATGTCGGGAAGACATACTGAAAATTGCAAGTTCGTCAATTGATTCTTTCCCTTTCAACTTTGCGTTTGAACAACGACGGTCAATACGCGTCAAATCCTTTATATCTCTTATCAGCGCTATGACGTCACGAACAAGTTCGGCAATCCAAACTTTGCATACCCACAACACATCTTACTGTATCCCGCACTTATGCTAATTTCCACATTTTCCTGCCTTCCATTTTATGGTTGCTATCGTTGCTATTGTCATCCGTCCTTAGCAATTGTCCGGCAGTGTATTATACACTGAGTGGTAACTTTAATATGACCACCTGACAGTTCTAAGCAAATGAGCTATGGCTGCACACTGTTGCCGCCAGAGGGCGAGGCTAGTATAAAAAGGGAAAGCTTAGTGATTGCGACAGTAGTAGAAAGAATGCTTGGGTTACGAGATGAGTAAAAAATGCGATTTGACAGAATTTCAACGTGGGATGATTGTAGGAGTTCCAAGCCATGGAGCTGGTATCACCGAAACCGTCGACTTAAGGGGTGCCCTCACCGTCCAAAATCGATGAAGAAACTGACCTGTCTTCTCCAAGCCGAGTGGAAGAAAATACCGCTAGCCGTCGTACAACGCCTGGTTGAGGGTATGCTCCGGAGGGTCGCAGCTGTAATCGCCGCTCGTGGAGGCTCCACCAACTATTGAAGGTGAATAAACTTCGTTTTCCTTTGTTATCACAGGTGTCCAATTACTTGTTGGTAGATAGTGTAGTTCCAAGCTATTTTTACAGGAAATGTTTGACCAGGTTTCTTCAAACATTTCTTAGGAATTCGACTTAATGCGCGCTGTT
The DNA here is from genome assembly GCA_039090855.1 of Macrothele yani. NCBI lineage: Eukaryota > Metazoa > Arthropoda > Arachnida > Araneae > Macrothelidae > Macrothele > Macrothele yani. The sequence goes on along the minus strand of CM077026.1, from coordinate 16,908,204 downwards.
TGCGATTATATACTTTATCTTTCTGGTCATTTTCTTAGAATTTCGAAGTGTTGCATGTATATTGCTGCCACAGTTAGCGGCGGATTTGCTTAAGATAAACATCACTGCTCTACCTGTATTTCTTTGCGCTGTAAAATATTCAACTGCTAAAAAAATAGCTTTGTGATTTTTTTAGAATAGAAATGCATTGCGATGAAATGTGAGCAAAATCCCCGCATTTCATTTCAAACAAATGTGGATTTTCCCGTATTTTTGTTTTTCAAAGCTTAACGTTGCTATTCTGCCGTTCACACATTCTCCCACTTGATTTCATTATTTATTTATTTTATCTTGACCTAATCTGGAGCTATGAACAATGTGCAATTGAACACTGATGACTGTGGATAAACTTATTTGAAATGATATTGAAGTGGACGGCATCCTGCAGGAGAACCTGTTTGTATTACACTCATTTCAATCGTCCAATCTGAACTTCCTTTTCATTATAAACGACAGCAGTTCCCTGTTCGTCTGAGTTTAGCTATAAGTATCAACGAACACAGGGCAATCGTTAAAGTTGTTAGACTCGACCTGTAAATGTCGTCCTGCTTTTCCCATGGTTGGATTTATGTTGGTTGTTCTTGAGATAGCGTGTTTAAGACCTCTTTATCTTGGCTTCAAATGGCAGAACGCCCAAAGTCGTTGACCCAGTAACTTGTCGCATATACTTTGTTTTCCCTTCGGAAGAACAACCAGGCATTTCCCAATTCCATAAAAAAATGTATTTCAAATTTCCTATATTCCCAGACAGTAAAGGCTGCTGGTTTTAATCAGTTGTGCTAGGACACAAAAATAAGTTTTTTGGTTTTTATTTTAATACCTTTATTTTGATTACTCAATTATATTTCAATCAAAATGTTTCTGTGCAATATATCCTATTCATAATTTCAAGAAATCTTGAAAATCCTTGGCACAGAAACTGATTGATATCTTCTTCTGATCCTGTGGACACCCACTGCAGTTTTTTCCAACTTCATCGATCGTTCTAGAGCTCTCATATTTTATTTTCCCAAGGAATGCATTGAAGAGTCAAGTAGGGAAACTAGAAACCCTTCACTTGGTTTCTAAAATAATCCTGAAGGTCGCATGCCCTAAAAGGTTTGAAAGCCACATCTCGTTAAATTTTGTTGAGCATGCACTATCATGAATGGGTGCTCATGAATACTGAAGAATCGCAATGAATTGCGTATATGATGATAAATCCAAGCAACACCAGGTCGCTCTACTTGTAGAAAATAAATCAGATGTATAAATAAATTCGAAGAATAATGAATTATTAATCATGTATCCCAAAGATGTATTTTTGTTAAAAATTTGACAGGAATAGAAAGTTGAAGTTTTTATAGACTTTTTGGTAATACTATAGCGACATTCCATTTAGTAACTTAATATCTCATTTCCATGTAATACTAGCACTGTATTCTCCTTCTAGAGCTCTCATATTTTCTTTTCCCAAGGAATGCATTGAAAAGTCAAGTAGGGAGATTAGAAATCCTTCACTTGGTTTTTAAAATAATCCTTAAGGTCGCATGCCCTAAAAGGCTTGAAAGTCTCACCTCGTTAAACTTTGTTCAGCATGCACTATCATGAATGGGTGCTCTTTAATACTGAAGAATCGCAATGTCTTGCATATACACTGGTGCCCAAAATTAACGTGACAAAGACAAATTCGAGATATGTCCAAAACGAGACGACCGATTGAAAAGATTTTTCAGAGATATGTCCGAGGGAAAGTGCTAAATCGACGTACCCGTCACATTGTGGTAGTTCCCATAGAGATATGCACATGACGACCATACGTCATCGAGCTCGCAGGCACGCAATCTTGAGAAACGTTGTTCGGAATGGGCTGCCGCAATTGAAGCGTGAGTTGGACTTTTAGGAAGAGAATGACTCCGCACCATCGCTTAGAAGATTTTTATGGTGAAGAGCGTTCGGTAGATTGGAAGCAGGGCAATCGCAAGATGAAGTAGCAAGATGGCTGAGTGTGTCAAGGCAAAAGGTCTCCAGTAATTAGAAGGCCGACAATAGGACGCTAACGAGACGGGACAAGTCAAGAGGCCCTGTATTTGTCTCATACAGCTCGCCATCAAAACGAGTCGACAGCCAGACAACTCTCGTTGGGCTCTTTTCTGCTACGGTAATCGCGATATCGAGTTAAATAGTATAAAAAGACTCCATGAGGACGGTCTATGTGTAAGAAGGCTAATGGTCTGTATCCCACTCATCGCATTACACAGAAGGGTCTGCCTGAATTGGGCCCGACGACACAACCCCGATTTCCCCTGATCAATGCGCCTGTATTCTTTTCGGTGACGCGGTGCAGTACAGTTTAAACACAGATTCTCGACATTTTGTATACTTCAAGGAAGGCAAGAAACCAAAATCTTCCATCAGACATTAGGGAAATGGACCACTACATTGATGCAGGAATCGTGGTTTGGGCAGGCATCGTGTTTGATGGACACACGCCACTCACTGCACGTGTTTCCAGGATACACACTGACTTCTGCACGCAACATGGATGACGTCCTAGAGCGTATGTTTTGTGACGTACTACAGAGGTGAAAACGTCGTGTCAAGACGACAAATCTGCAGCGAAACATTCTCTCAGCGTAGCTCAGTTGGGAGAGCAAAGACTAGCGTGTCACAAAATCTACCATAACTGCACTGCAATAGTTCGATAGCCGCGGCAATGAAGGTATTGTGCGAATGGCCCTAAAGAGGACGCACATTCATCCAGCGTGAGGGTAAGAGTCCACCACCAGTTGCACATAGATGCTGAATTCTGGTACAATTTTAAGAGCCCGAATCCATCTTAGCCCAAAGTATGTCAGCCGGAGACCGAAGGTTAACATACCCAGCCCGAAGAATATCATCCCAAGCCCGTGTGAGTCCGAATGTTAATCGAGAAGTGAAGCCCAGAGGGGAACGCGCACAAACACTGTAACTTTATGGGTTATTAGAAAATAACACTTCTTACAGACTTCTACTTTCTCCTCCTTTCATCAATTAATCAAAGCCGTTCTACGTTGGGGAGTTGGGAAGGGACATCTACCTGTTCGCATAGCCGCCTGATTTTCTTTGACTGTTTATTTCCACTAAAATTTTTCCAGCCGCCCATCCGATAAAAATTAAGCTCCCCTGTTTCTTTACGAACGTCGCACAATAAACTTAGTCAGGAATGCTGCGTGTGGAAGGGACAAAATGTCGACAGCGTGGTCGTTCGTACCTACCGTTGTTGAAGAAGCAAAATCCGCTAAGGCGTGTCCTACGTCATTTGGTACGTAGGACACGCATTAGTGGATTTCATCTCAGCAGGATGGAGGTTTTCATCTCTCTCGATTGTGAACCAGTGCTGAGATGGGCTGAACACTGTCTCACAATCGAGGATAAGGCCGATTGAGGAGTGTTGTGTCAGACAACAGACGATTCACGATGCTTGAGTTAATAGCGTTTCTACAAATAGAATGCACAGAAAACTGTTCCCAAGCGCACAATGCTTGCGCTTGCAGAATGGGCCTGAAGAGTAAGAAGTCAGGTTACGTACCGATATTACTCATTGTCATCGCAGCTCCGTCTGGGAACGGGAACCCCGTGATAAGACAACTGAAAAATGGAAAAACGTCGAATGGTGCAATGGGTCTAGGTTCCAGATCTAATATCCCAAAGAATGTGTTCATATTCGATGGCACGCGAATGAACATCTGAAATAAGATTGCGTGGTTTCAGAAAAAGAGACAGGTTGAGGATGTGGCATGCTACGGAAGCTCTTGACATCGAATTAATTGAGATCTCGAGTGACTATTTGGCAAGCCTTCTCTGCAAGACCCCGTGTAAGCATGGGAAAAGTGTTGACCTACATCATCTTGTTCCCGGAATCGAGGACCACATGGTAAAACAAAAATGGAAATGGAAAACCGCATGACAAATTGGAATGGGATTGGAGTGCTACATGAAAAAATGGAAATATCCCACATAGGCATAGAACAAGTGTTGCCCCACAACACTTGTTTCCGGAATCGCGGACCACATCGCAAAATTAAATGTAACTGGAAAACGACATGAAAGAGTGCAATGGGATGGGAAGGCCACATGACAAAATGGAAAAATCCCAAATAGGCATAGAACAAGAGTTACACCACAACACTTGTTTCCGGAATCGTGGACCACATCGCAAAATTAAATGTAACTCGAAAACCACATGAAAAAGTGGAATGGGATGGGAAGGCCACATGACAAAATGGAAATATCCCAAATAGGCATAGAACAAGAGTTACCCCACAACACTTGTTTCCGGAATCGCGTACCACATCGTAAAATGAAATGTAACTGGAAAACCACATGAAAAAGTGGAATGGGATGGGAGAGCCGCATGATAAAATGGAAAAATCCCAAGTAAGCATAGAACAAGTGTTGCCCCAAAACACCTGTTTTCGGAATAGCGGACCACATCGTAAAATGAAATGTAACTAGAAAACTGCATGAAAAAGTGGAATGGGTTGGGAGGGCCACATGACAAAATGGAAGAATCCCACATAGGCATAGAACAAGTGTTGCTCCACAACACTTGTTTCCAGAATCGCTGACCATATCGCAAAATGAAAAGTAACTGGAAAACCACATGACAAAATGGAATGAGATTGGAGGGCCACATGACAAAATGGAATGGGATTGGAGGGCCACATGAAAAGATGGAAAAATATTTACTTAATCAATTACCCGAGGCATCTTGTCTTAACGGTGTTTAACGGCAAAAATGAGCTTTTTACAAATAACTTCCTAATTAATTTTCAGGGGATATGTTTAATTATTAATTTTAAACATTAGTCTTAGAAAACACCAGATTCAAACAGAGTTCAGAATATCGTCATGAATCTTGCACCTTTTCTCCAGATAACATGTTGTAATTTCGGTGTTCTGGGGGATTGAGTTACTACCGGAAAAATGTACGTAACTATAAAATGCCCTAGAAGAAAGGAATAATTTATCTGAAACATATAGATTTCAAATTACATATTGAAACTTACCACAGATGATATCCAAAGTGCAGAGGGTCATAGGAGGTACAATATTTATCCATTCTTCGCAAGATCTGTGCTTTAGGATATTGACAAGAATTTTCGATTGTTCATCGAATACTGGGAGAAACTCCTTGAGAATTTCGAAATGAAAAGCAGGAGTTAAGAGCTTCCTTCGTGATTTCCATTTAGTGCCGCCGCTTTGTAAAATATAATAAATTGCATAATATACGATCAAAATAACTACGAAAATCTCAAACATCGTTATAAAAGGTAATAATAAAATGAAATATGTTTTTATAATTTAAATTAGCAATTCTAAACTACTATGGCATTTGAAATTAACTATACTCTAATCCAAATCTCTCCACACTCGAGCCAGCGTTGCCTGGTTCTCCTGAGTGACAGCAGTTGTAATGCGTTTTTTCAGTTTCCTTAGATCTCAGGGCAAGGGCGGCACAAACACCTGGTCCTTAAAGTAGCCCTAGAGAAAGAAATCACACGGCGTTAAGTCCGATGATCAAGGCTGCCAGGCAAGATGTGTTCGGTCGTCTGTAGCTGCAGGGACAATCCACCTATTGGGGAACTTCTCATTGGGATACGCACGAACATCCATTTGAAAGAGGGTGAAGCCTCATCTAGTTGTAGGATGAAGTCAGAGCTATCGTCTTGAAGTTGTGGTATAAGCCACAGCTGAAGCATATCTAGAAATATGTTGTTATTGATGGTTGCCTCGGAAAACAAAAATCGGTCATATACCTTGTAGCGTGTCATGGCGCTGAACGCCTTTACCCTGGACGACCAGGTCCTTCGCAGTCACAGTGACGCTCCACGGTCGAATGTGGATTACTTATTTCCTATATCCGCACGTTATATCGCTTAACTTTACCAGACAAATGAAACGTGTGCTCGTCGCTGAACACGAGTCTCTCTCGACGAAACTGTCTCCATGTGCTCCTGTACGTTGTTGAAAAAATGGAACCGCCGATTTTGATCTTCTTCTGTCAGAGCTTGCCCTAACTGCAGCCTATACGGCTTCACTCGGAAACATCTATGCAAGATACGCCATACTGTTCTCTGTGGGATTGCCAGCGGTTGACTGCCACGCCTAGTTGACTTGCTGGGACTGCGTTCAAAAGCCTGCCTCACTCGGTCCACTGTTTCCTGCGAAGGACGTGGTCATCCCGTGTTCTCCCAGAGCACAAGCATTTGGTCTTTCGTAATGTATTACGCCCCTGGCGTATTGTTTTATCCGTCGGTGCATCCTTTCCAAACTGGGCACGAAAGTACCATTGAACAGCGGTAATGGAAACGGTTGTCGCGTACTCCGAAACACAGTAAGACTTTTCTGCCCCTGACGCCATCCTGGTTGACGGAAACTCCCCCTACCTGCCGAAGTCCAGACGATTCCCCGGTGCGCACGCATACTAAACTAGCAGACTTTCTCCTTCTATCACCATGCGCTGTTTTTTCCCATCCCTTACCTTTACGGTGTTATGGCTCCACAGAATCCTGGAGACCATTCTGACGCACCCTGTATATACGCTTTTTGCGGAGGTTAACATTTACCCCATGGGTGTGGTGGCATGTAATGGATAGGGTAGCACAGTTCCCAGTTTTTTTGGCATCTCAGTGTATATGGCCTGTGTGTAAAAATACAAGAACCACTGTCTTAGACCAAGAAAAGGTGGTCTGCATCGAGGCATGTTAGATGGAGCATTCCTTGTACAGGTGGATAGGTGTTCAACCGACAGCGTAAAGACGCAGAATGGAGGGAACATTCTAGCGGTGAAGCAGTAACTAAATGGTAGCTGAACAATACACCGCAAGAATGAGGTTTGGCAGTATGACATATGCCCTACGTTTTGACCAAGTTGTAAAATTCGGATGAAGTACTCGACTGTGGATCGGCGGAGAAGGATTGACAGTGGTGTAGAGCTGAAGTCCGGAGGTGTCTGTGGATAACCACATTGGGCAGGCTAGTTGCGAGCGAAAGGCACTCATCTATACCACGTCCCCACCGCCCCTTCCACTTTGCTACGCTGTCAACAGAAAGGGACGGAGTACAAGGGGTGTCAGTTATGCCTTCTCCTCCTATAGGGAGTAAAGACAAAGGAAGTGGTGCTTGTCAATTCAGCAACCATCCAAAAGGTGTGTGTACATATGTTCTGCTTGTATAGGCTGAAAGAGACTAGCATGTATGTATGTATGTATGTCTGTGTGTGTACGCGCGCGCATGTTTGTATGTGTGTGCATCTGCAGCGAACCACCATATTTACCAACATCATGGAGTCAGTGCGTTTATTCGTATTCGCTCAATCACATCCTGAGTATACACGCTCAAGAACATCCTGAGTATATGCGTTTGTTAAGAACATCCTGACTTGTACTCACTAAGAACCTTCTGAATATGTGCGTTTTTCCCAGTACTCGCTCAAGAACAACCTGAGTATGTGCGTTCGTACGTAGTCGCTCAATCACGAAATGAGAAGTTTGATAAATTATATCGATGAAGTAAAAACTGAATCATTAAAGGTGGACGGATAATGCCCCTAGACTGCATAAGTAAATATTTTATCAATGTTCACTGAAGTGAGGTCTTAATTATTTTCTTTACGTTTTAATTATGTTAATTCAAAGTCTATTATGTTGTGCCAACACCGAAGTTGAGTTTGTTATTTTTTTAAGTGTCAGTGAAATTTTATTTTTATTGGTTAGATTTTTCGGCAAAACTCTTTCTCTCTTCCACTTTCTCTCCCGCTTAATCCATGAGATTTCGGCCGAAACGAATCTCCAAATTGTTAATTTTAAATTCCAATGCTTAACTCCGGGGCGTCAACAAATGCACGACCTAATTGCCATTTGAATTCAAAAAGTGTTTCTTTATTTCGTTTCGGCCCACCGAAGACGAAACGTAACTTTTGGTAAATGATCTCACTTTGAGGAACTACCTGAGTGTGTGAAAAGTATGCCTAGTTTTCCTTGGTATGCATACTTTTCACACACTCAAGTAGTTGATTTGTTCTGCAACTAATGTTGGGTTGTCTTCGTGTGCATTGCTTTCTAGAGCAGTTATTCTGTTGTTTCCTCCAGTGCCCAAAAAGGTTAACTGGTTCAATCGGGTAGAAATATGAGTCATGTTTTCTTTTATTACCGCTACAAATCCCTGACTTTGCATTGATCAAAACACTAACATGCACAACTTGGTAAGGTGTCCTTTGGAAACATAAAAATCTAGGCATTTTAGTTTTGCGGAAATGATCTGCTGCTGAGCTATTTCATGTTTAAAAAGAAGTTAGGGTAACACTAGATCATTTTTCATATTTAGCGCTCCTAGAAAAAAATTACCCTGGAAACCAAAAGGGAATTTTTCAGGCGGACCGACACTGAATTCTACAGAGTAGCATAAAACGGCATAAATTTTAGTGCATATCTCATTACTGTGTATAGAAAAACCGAGTCTTCAAGGATGGAGTAGACATCCAATTCTGAATTAAATGAAATGCCTGAGAGGAGTCACAGATGATGGAAGCTTTCTTATTTCAAGGAAAAAGGAGAAATTCCACGTTGCATTGCGAGAGATATGATAAGTTTCGATGGACTGTTATAACCTTAGATGGTAAGGCATTGTGTTATGACGTTATTTAAGAACTCTCAGAAATTACACACACGGAAATAGCATAATATTAAGCACACCGACCTTGGCACTTCAAAACAGCCTCTTTTCAATGTGGTATAAATTCAATGAAGTGATTATATCATTCTGTAGGCATGGTCAAACAAGCGAATAACATATACAGAAGTGTAGCAGTGTTTACATTTCATGCATAGTTAAACCATAAAACTATACATTACCGACATTTTCATAGGCTTACTACATATATATGTTTTCGCTCGCTTTCTGGACGTGAGGATTTTTTCTAACATTGATGTACCACTGAGGTAACTGACGTAAGAGTAGCATAAAACGGCTATAACGAAGTACATTTCTCCGTCAGTTTTGTCCACGCCAGGTATCGAACCCGGGTCCCCTCATTTCGGAATAATTCGCTCTCCCAAGTGAGCTACGCGGACGTATGCTCCCGCTGCTATCGGCCTTTATCTCATGGTGCAGGCACGTCATATCTCCCCCTCCCCCGAAAGAGGGCCCACGCGTCGTCCGGGACCATGTATCGCTATAGGCAGTCATCCGCTGAAGAACGTACATTGGAGAAATCCCAGTCAATTTGGTGTGTGGAACGTAACATCACACACATTTATTTTTCGAAGCCCTGAAGAAGGGATTCTCTTATTTTTTCCTGTCTCGCGGTGTGGAAAGAACATCACACCATTGTGAGAACTTTAACGGCCAGGTCATTCTTGAAGTTCGGGCGCCAATATAACGAAGTAAATTTATCCGTCATTTTCGTCCACGCCGGGTCCCCTCATTCCGGAATACGTCGCTCTCTCAACTGATGTATGCTCTCGATGCTATTGGCCTTTATCTCATGGTGCAGGCACGTCATATCTCCCCCTCCCCGAAAGAGGGCCGCGGCATGGCCCACGCGTCATCCGGGACCATGTATCGCTGTAGGCAGTCATCCGCTGAAGAACGTACATTGGAGAAATCCCAGTCAATTTGGTGTGTGGAACGTGACATCACACACATTTATGTTTCAAAGCGTTGAAGAAAGGATTCTCTTATTTTTCCTGTCTCGCGGTGTGGAAAGAACATCACACGATTGCGAGAACTTTAACGGCCAGGTCATTCTTAAAGTTCGGGCGCCAATATAACGAAGTAAATTTATCCGTCATTTTTGTCCACGCCGGGTCCCCTCATTTCGGAATAAGTCGCTCTCCCAACTGACGTATGCTCTCGCTGCTATCTGCCTTTATCTCATGTGCATCCTGCGGTGCAGGCACGTCACACGGGCATACATAAACGGAAAGTTCCAGCGATAAACTTTGCCGGCGCAGACCAATCGTTAGAATATCCGTATCCGTAGCTAGAAGACGTGGGTTCCCTGGCCAAAAGAGCTTCATTCTTCTTACACCCCATACACTCAAAAGGTAAGTGTAGCGTGTATTCCACATATACAGGGTTAAGCATAACCTGCACGTTAATTTACGACCCAAAAGATATACCTCCATGATTTTAGGAAATCCTATGAATATATGGTTTCCGTTATCTTTTCGAAAGAGAGTATTTAGTAGGAATCATTTCTACTCCCTTGCGAACAAGTACTGTTTAGAAGTATCTTCTGCGAAGAAGGCACATATGCTTAGCATATTTTTTATTACGAAAATTAAAGTTCCGTAATGTTTTGAATTAATTATCACTTAAATACAATTTCGAAACAACATTTACCTTGTTAATAATCCACTCCCAAGATAAGAATGTAGAATATCATACTTTTTCCCTTTCTCCAAGGACATGTTGCCTCCAAGAAACGTCTGTTAAGAAATGATAGTAAAGATTTTATTGATGATGGAGAGCCGAAATCGGGTAAATGTTTTGCGCAATATTGCATTAAAAAGAAACAAATATGCGGCTACACAGAGGTCAGAAAATAAGTATAATTATGTCTGTTTAAGAGATTCTAGAAAAGCTCAAGACATCTGGTTATATTGGTTGATGAAGAGTCTCAGATTTTGTGACATCTCATTTCAGAAAGTAAAGGAAGTTGTAAATAAAGAAGTTATTAACAATAATAATCGAAGGCATTTTCTTTGTTTAGAGAAATTCAGTATTTTCATTTAAAATTTAATATGCACTCAGACTTCATTAAGCCACCATATTTTGTACATCGCGCTAAACTGACGGTATGAACGGCTATAGCAGTTTAAAGGGCTCATGAGAAAAATAGGTAGAAATAATTGGATGAGAGTGCAAGTAAAAAAACAAAACAAACAAACAAAGAAACGTTCTTACGTATTGAATATCTAATTCTGAGAATGTAGGCTTTGAAAGTTTAAGGATGGAGCTTAGAACAAAGTACTTGTTTTTTACTCATCCTTGCGTCAGGTTATCGTGCTGAGATTAGAGGGGAATGGAATTGTTTAGCGATGAAAACAAGCAGCTTTCGTAAATCTCTGTCACTATATGAACCTCTCTCTTTCGGAAGAGCTACTACTTTACAGCCAGTGAGTCAGCCAGTAGTTGATGATTTTGGGCAACATTTGGTTTATGTAGATCTGGCGTTTAAATGTGTTAGGGACCATATCGAAGACGCAATTACCATCATTACGAATGAAATACTGCAAAACGTGTTTTTTTGACGGTTTTAGGAATACCGTGAGCAACTCAATGGGCTATAAACAGTCGCTCGTCCTTTATTTAGGGTCACTGGTTCGATATAAGGGAGAGAGCTAGTGCAGTAAGACAAACACAACATCCATGCCTCACCGGGATTCGAACCCAGAGTCGTCTCGGACGAATGGTCAGAAGGCAGCGGTTAGACCACTGCGCCACCGGGGCAGCGAAACGTGTTTCTAGAGGGTTCTCACTGAATTATAAATACTTACTTTACACCTATGAGCCATTACATTATGCCCACCCCAACCTATAGAAATGGATGCGCCTGGAGACAGAACGAAGACGCAGGTGAAGTTCACAGAACAGTATATACACACTCCGACGACCATCTTTCGATTAGTAGAGTCTTCGGAGGCAGAATGGGAAATGCTGCCGATTTATCGGAGTTTAATAAAGGACAAATTGTGATCGCAAGGGATCTCTGAACTAGGATCTCGGAAACGTCGCGGCTTGTGGGTTGTTCACGTGCCGCTGTAGTTAGTACGTATCAAAAGCGGTGCACATATGGTCAAACGACGAAACGTCGTCCATCTGTGTTTTTCCCGCAGTGCCAGATGGGAGAGGAGACTGTCGCGCGTTGTTCACAGTGACCGCAGGGCCACAGTGCGACAAATCGCCCGTAGCTACAACCGTGGTGATCAGGGCAATGTGACACAGCACACAATTCAGCGCAATCTTCTGCGCATGGGACTGCGTAGCCGAAGACCCAATCAGGTCCCCATGCTTACTCATCGTCATCGCCAACAACGCTTTAAATAGGACCATGATGATCCAGATTGGTCCGTGGATGATTGGAAGAAAGTGGCCTGGTCTGACGAATGAAAATTCCCGGTGCATCACGTAGAAGGCCGAGCGCGGTTACGCCGATTACCAACGGAGGCTATGGTACCTGGATGCACTGTTGGGCAGAAACAGGCCTGCGACGTCGGTGTTCTGCTGTGAGCGATATTTTCTTAAGACACTATAGGCCCCATTATCCCAATACTACAATCCCTGGCAGCTGTCAGGTATCTCAGCATCGTTTTGCGATCAAGTTCTCCCATTCACGGCAGCTGTGTTCTCTGCTGGTGTTGGCCATTACCAACAAGATAATGCGCCATGCCAAACTGCCAGAATCGTCAAAGAGTAATTCGAGGAACATTCTGGTGACGTTCTGTTAATGCTCTGGCTTCCACATTCTCCTGACATTAACCCAATCGAACATTTGTGGTTCGACTTGAAAAAGCGTGTTCGCACTAAATCACCACCCCTCCAAAATGTATGGCAACTGGAGGACATGTTGTTGAAATTATGGTATCAGATTCCCCAGGATACCTATGGCCACCTGATCTAATCGATGCCGTCCCAAGTGGCGGCTGTTTTGCGGACTAAATCGGGTCCCGCAGCTTATTAGGTAGGTGGTCGTAATGTAATGGTTCTTCGATGTATATTTCATATGCCTTTCTTTTGCCAGTAAAAGGCCGCCACCCTGCGTGGTATTCGCTCCAAAATATATTTTACTCTTATGGGGGGATATGCATCAAAGCTGTTTGTATTGCTTTCCACAGTTTTGGTATAGAGCGGGGTTGTAGGTTCAACTCCCTTACCTATCAAGGTATCTATCTCTAAAGACAGATAGTTAGATAAATAGATTGACTAAAGAAAATCATCAGAAACTGAAATAAAACATATTGCAGAAAAACAAATATATTATTTTTCATTACCTTACTAAAAGAATTCACTGTACTATTTGAATCTTACCTCTACGGCCTCAGGCTTTGTTAGAAGAACGTAAGGAAGAAATGGTAGCGAAATTCCGACAAGTTTATCATCAGGGAACATATGTGCGAAGGTATTCAAAATTTGCAAAATAACTGGAAAAAGCAAGACCTTCAGATGTAATGTTGCTAAACAAAAAGCGGTACAATATAATGGACGAAAGAAAACAGGGTTAGATGGTATTAAATACTCTGGAGAATTTAAGTAGATGTACACATTAATTTGTGCATAACTGAATTAAAAAATACTATAGCATGTTCAATTGTATATACACCAAAGAGACAAAACATTGTGACTACCTGCCTAATAGTACGTTGGCCTTCAGCATGCCCCCAAAAGAAATCTTACCAGACGAGACATGGATTCTACAAGATTTCTATAGCTCTGTTGTGGTATCTGGTACGAACACGTTACAAGCAGATCCTTTAACTCTTTTAAGTTACGCAGCTGAGCCGGTCCATATTGATTTGCTCTTCCGCAGATCTTCAACTTGATTTATGCCTGGGTAATTTGGAAGCCAGGGTATTACCTCGAAGCCTTCGTCATGCTCCGCGAAGTATTCTCGAATACCCTAGGTTGTTTGGCACGGCACATTATTTTGCAGAATAAAGGCAATACCAGAGGGGTTATACATTTTCCACGAAACTACGCATTTACCTGGTCTGAAATGATATTTAATTTGGTGGTAGACGTCATCGCTACCTGCACATGAATGACTGGACGCAAGGTTTCCCAGCAGAACTTGACCGAAAGCATTACACTTCCCTAACCGACGTTTTTCCGTCCCAAGGTGCATCCTGATGCCAACACTTCCCCAGGTAAAGAACGCAAACGTCTCCCGGCAGTCCACATAGAGCAACAGAAAGGCAGATTCATCGGACGAGATGATTTCTTCCAAACATACAAGGTCCAGTTTTGATGGTCACGTGCCCATTGTATGCGCTTTTGACGGTCAACCGAGGTTACCATGTGAACTCAGACCAATCTGGGGTTACGCAGTCTCATTTTCAGCAGGGTTCAATCTACTCTGTGTTGCGACATATTCCTCCCGTCACAAGAACTCAAATTACCGGCGAGTTGCGCCACAGTATCTCTTCTGTTGGGTGGTATCATACGGGATGGCATTCGCTCATCTCTAGCATCGATTAGCTGTGATTGGCCCGCCCAGGCCGTTCGTGATTTTCGCTTTTTGGGCCACTTTTTGGGCCACTTTTTGGAGGTACAAACCATGACTGACCGTGAGTACCCCACAAGCCTCGCCGTCTGGTATATGCTCTAAGCTAGTCCTATGGACATAAACATTTGGCCTTTGTCAAACTCGCTTACGTCCGGTACCTTTCGCATCCGAAGAACAAGAATAAGAATGATTAACAGAGCTTAGCATCATTGTGTTATTTATACCATTTCACTGCCTTCACCTCGCCGTCGCTTACCTTCAATTGCTCCGATACGCATAAAGACTCCCTGATCGTAATGTTTTGGCTCTTCCGTGTATTGTATACCTAATACATTCACGGACAATGAAATTTGTGCTCCTAGGAGAAAACATTCTGCAACCGCGAAACTTTGCAGATAACTAGACTGCGTGCTGGTTAGCAAATGATACATGCTTGGTGCCTTTGCGAATGACTGCACACTCTGGAGTGGCGCTGGAAGCACAAACTGAAAGCCTTATAAACCGGCGTGTAGTCGATGCCCCATGAAAGCGAAAATCACCGGCCGACGGAAGCAAGAGTTCAGAGTGACAAGAATGCCGGGTAGACGCCAGAGACGTGGATTTGCGCAACCTACGGACTTTGAGAGAGGACTGATCATTTGGCTGAAAACCGGAGGGCCGACGGCGCGCCGTTTAGCACGCCACGTGTATCGCTGTAGCAGTGGACACGTGATGGCACTGCCACACGACGGAGCGGCTCCAGACGGACCATAAGGACCACCGGTAGAGAGAATCGTAGGATTGTGCGCCGGTCATCTAGCGGTTACTGTGTGCCCACGAACTGTTTCCCGACGCCTCGCCGAAGCGAATCAGGGATCCCAACGCCCCTTACGTGCACTGTCATTAACACCGGAACATCGCCAGCTCCGTTTGCAGTTATGCCAGGCCAGAGCGACGTGGAAAGCACATGTATTGTTTAGCAATGAGTGCCGTTTCGTTTTGGGGACAGATGATTATCGTGTTCGGGTGTGAAGGTCCCTGTATCATCGGTACAATCCCACTCTTACTATCAAGCGCCACCCCTCCCCCACTGCAGGCATTATTGTCCGGGGAGCCATAGTCTACGATAGCCGATCAGCTATAGTAGTGGTACGCGGATCATTCACGGGCCAGCGGTATGTGGATGAGATCCTACGACCCCATGTGCTCCCATTCCTGGCTGAGATTCCAGGTGCGCTATACCAGCAGGATAATGACCGCCCGCACACAGCTCGGTTTGCCCAGGACTGCCTACGTCATGTCCAGACACTTCCATGGCCTTCCCGCTCTCCGGACATGTCCTCTATTAAGCATGTGTGGGACCACGTGAAACGCCAGACTCCGCCATGGTCCGGCATGGAGGCGTCTTTTCGCCTCCATGCCAGACTATATTGCAGCATGTAACGCCGCACGAGACGGTGCAATGCGCTATTGAAGATGACTGGACTAAGTGCCACAGATCCCTCTTTAATTGTCCATTAGTTCTGTTTTTGCCATCATGTGTATCATTCATCTGTATCATTACGTCCATAAAATTTCAGTTCAATTCAATACTTCCTTCTCGGTGCGCAGATGTCATTATCCGTGAGTGTATTTGAGTCTGTCTTCAAATTACGCCATGTGAGATATTAATTTTTTTTTTAATTTCATAACATTCCTAGGAGTCTGTTTTTTTCAGCCGAACCATTAGAGAAGGAATGCGAATAACATGTACCTATCCGTAACTATTTTCCATTAACAATCTGTTAATGAAAAGCTTCCAAATACGTGGAGACAATGTGAATAGACAAATTCATCGCTTTTTCCACGGTTTTCTTTAATTTACACACATCAACCAAAAAATTGTTATCTGAACACCGCTGGGATCGTACCACATATCTCTCAATAAGTAGCCGAGTGCGTTCGCCTAACGCTGCGGTGGTCATCAGTCCACGGCGCTATGTGTGTTTATATGCTTCACAAATCCGTTGGGAAGGGCTCAGCAACTCTGAAGTCTCCATCTGGTGGGGCTTAACGGCACACACTATTAAATTATACCTAATACATCCGCTAAGCCCCACCTGATGGAGTTGTCTCAGTTTCTGAGCCTATCCCTACGGATTTGTGAAGCATATAAACACACATAGCGCCGTGGATTGATGAGCACCGTAGCGTAAGGCGAACGCACTCGGCTAGTTATCGAGAGATTTTGAGTACGATCCCAGCGGTGTCCGGAAAACAATTTTTCCGTTGTTTTGTGTTAATTAAAGAAAAACGTAAAAAAAAACAATATCTAAAAATCTGTTGTTGTCTATGCCAATATCCAAGCGACTAAATTAAGAAAAAAAGACATTTACATCTGTAATATATGTATATTGAATTAAAAATTATCATAAACACCTACTTAAATAATGTACTGGGACACATTTGGTCTTCAAAGCAGTCTCAATTTGATGTGGCATGGTTTTGAACAAGGTACAGATATCTTTGGACATGTATGTTCATCCAAGTGAATGTGATGGTGTTCGTCAATTGCCAAATGACCTATGGAAGATGATCTATTTTATTATTAGTTATCTAAGTTTCATCCTACAGGTGTCCAATTTGGTTACGATCTGGGGCTGTGAGGGCTTTACTGCAATTATAGGTTAGGGTGATGCTCCTGGAACTACTGTGTTACGATCCAATTCTTTTGTCACGGATAGTATGTTGCTAGAAATAGCCCTCTCCATCAGCAAACACTATGCACATGTATGTGTATTTCGGGTTCTCTATGCTGTAAAGATATTCCGTGGCTTCGAAATTCTGTTCAGTAGGTATTTAGGAATCAAATGTTCGTCGATGAAACACACATCTCCAGGTGATCGAGAAAAAAATATTTTACGAAAGTTTTGTCTCGTTAGTGAAAAAAAGGTTGTGCCAAGTGATCCTTATAACGTGTGAAAAGGCTTTGTCCGGTGGGTCAACATCCTGTACTAAGCTTTTCTTTTAATTTGGGAAAAAGCTTTGTCGTCTGTGTCAACGTCCTGTGCTCAGTCATCCTTATAACATGCAAAAAAGCTTTGTCCTCTGTGTCAACATTCTATGCTAAGTCATCACCATAACGTGTGAAAAAGCTTTGTCCTCTAGGTTAAAACCTGTACCAAGTGATCCTTATGAGGGGTGAAAAAGCTTTATCCTGCGGGTCAAAATTCTGTGCTAAATGATCCTTACATCGTGTGAAAAATCTTTGTGCTGTGGGTCAACATCCTGTGCTAAGTCATCCCCATAACGTATGAAAAAGCTGTGTCCTCTTGGTCAACATAATGTTCTAACTGACACTTATGATCTGTGAAAAATCTTTGTCCTGTGAGTCAACATCCTGTACTAAATGATCCTTGTATCGTGTGAAAAATCTGTGTCCTGAGGGTCAACATCCTGTGTTAAGTGATACTTCTAACGTGTGAAAAAATTTGTACTGTGAGTAAACTTCCTGCAACTTATCCATAGGCTTTCATGTTATGAGTTCGTCGTGCATTTCAATCCGGGTGTGCGTGACTATTTATGCTGCCAACAATTAAAACGCATGGCCCTCTGGGAACTACACGCAAAACCATGCAATTTCCCATCAAACTCAGAAAGAAACTTCAGGCCTATTGAAGATTTCTTTGTTTATACGTAGATACCAGGCTTATGCTTACAATTTTGACCCACCTAAAATGATCAAGTGTTCTCGATGGTCTCCGTGCTAAGCTGAGCGAAACGTATTCAGAGGTACATATCATGATCAGGAACTGCTAAAACTGTCTCTGTCGGTATCAGGAAAAGACGCATCTGTATTTTCCTGAATTTTGCCACTGCTGGGAGTCTTCTACAATTTTTCCATTGACATGTGTGACGTACCTGCCAGCAGGACGTACACGACATAAAGGCAGATAGCAGCGATAAGGAACGTCTGAGTAGCTCAGTTGGTAGAGCGAATTGTTCCGGAATAAGCGGACTCGGATTCGATTCCCGGCGTAGACCAAAAATGACGGAGGAATTTACTTCGTTATAGTGGCGCCCGAACTATCCGGATGACCCGACCGTTCAAAATCTTGCAATGGTGCGATGTTCTTTCCACACCGCGAGATAGGAAAAATAAGAGAATCCCTTCTCCAGCGCTTCGAAAATAAAAATGTGTGATGTTGCATTCCACACACTAGTTTGACTGGGAGTTCTCGAGTGCACGTTCTACAGCGGATGGCTGCCTGCAACGATTCATGGTCATGGCTGACCCGTGGGCCATGCCACCGGCCCTCATTCGGAGGGGGGATTTGACGTACCTGCCAGCAGGACGCACACGACATAAAGGCAGATAGCAGTCAGAATGAACGCCTGCGTAGTTCAGTTGGTAGAGCGACTTGCTCCGGAATAAGCGGACTCGG
Organism: Macrothele yani; assembly: GCA_039090855.1. Taxonomy (NCBI): domain Eukaryota; kingdom Metazoa; phylum Arthropoda; class Arachnida; order Araneae; family Macrothelidae; genus Macrothele; species Macrothele yani. The sequence continues at coordinate 16,889,511 of CM077026.1, read as the reverse complement.
GTTCGATTCCAGGCGTAGACCAGAAATAACGGAGAAATTTACTTCGTTATAGATGCCAATGGGGACGGAGTACTCTTTTGCCAAACTAATTGATCCGTCAATGTGTTGAAAGAAATGTAGGAGGGTCAGTGCTCAGCTGATACTATGTCAAAAAAATGCAAGTGTCTTTAACAGACTTATTCAATGCGCCATGTGTTGCCTTTCTTCGGCAGCGAGTTTCCAGATGAACTATCACATCCAGTTGAAACTCAAGTTTCCGTACTCCTCTTCTCTTGTTCCATATTCTGTAGAATCGTTGAAGATGTGATATATGTATTTTTTTGCTGTTGATAGCCTATGTCTTATGTCTTAAATATTTGGATACGGATTCCACCAGTAAATCAATGTGCTATTTTCTCACTACGTCAATGCGCATCTTGTTTACCTTTACGTTCATATACGGTACCCACATTCAAGGACAATGAAATTTGCGCACCAAGATGAAAACATGCTACAACTCCGAAACTTTGCAAATAGCAAGAGTGCGTGCTGGTATGCAAATGATCCACGTTTGGTGCCATTGCGCATGACCGCACACCCTGTGTTGGCGCTGCAAGCACGAACCGGCACCTTATAAATCGGCGTGTAGTCGCTGGCTCATGAAAGCGAAACGCACCGGGCGACGCAAGCAAGAGTACAGAGGGACAAGAATGCCGGGTAGACGCCAGAGACGTCGATTTACGTAACTTAGGACTTTGACAGAGGCCTGAACATCAGGCTGAAAACCGCGGGGTGGCCGCCACGTGGATCGTTCTGACCATACCGTACAACTGTGTTTGGAGCAGTGGACACGTGTCGGCAGTGCCATACGGCGGGGCGATTCCGGATGGACCAGGAGGAACACCGGTAGAGGGGATCGAGGGATCGAGCGCCAGACACGAACGGATGCCACAGGAACCCAGTCCACTATACAGGCAAATGTAGCGGGCCCTGTGTGCCCACGTATCATTTCCCGACGCGTCGCTGAAGCAAATCAGCGATACCAGCGCCCCTTACGTGTGCTGCCATTAACACCGGAACATCGCCAGCTCCGTGTGCAGTGGTGCCAGGCCAGAGCGTCATGGAACGCCACAGACTGGTGACGTGTGGTACTTAGCCATGAGTGCCGCTTCGTTTTGATGACAGATGATCATCGTGTCCAGGTGTGAAGGTCCCCGGGTCACGGCACAATCCTGACCTCGATGTCGAACTGCACTGCTCCCCCCACTGCAGGCATTATGGTCTGGGAAGCCATAGCCTACGATAGCCGATCAGCTATAGTAGTGGTACGTGGATCATTGACGGGTCAGCGGTATGTGGATGAGATCCAATTGCCCCACGTGCTCCCATTCCTGGACAGAATTCCAAGTGCATTATACTAGCAAGATAATGCCCGCTCTCACACGGCTCGTACCGCCCAGGACTGCCTACGTCATGTCCAGACACTTCCACTGCCTGCTCGGTCACCAGACATGTCCACTATCGAGAATGTGTGGGACCAGTTGAAACGCCAGCTGCCACCTTGGCGCACTATCCGGGAATTGAACGACACTGTCCAACACGTGTGGGGCATGGTGCCACAGGACAACATCAGGCGTCTGTTCGCCTCCATGCCAGGCCGTATTGCAGCATGTATTGCCGCACGAGTCCGTGCGACCCGCTATTGAAGATGACCGAACTGCGTGACACAGATCCCTCTGTAATTGTCCTGCAGCTCTGTTTTTTGCCATCATGTGTATCATTCATCTGCGTCATTACGTCCATAAAATTTCAGTTCAATCCGGTGCTTCGTTCTTGGTGCGCAAATTTCATTGTCCTTGAGTGCATATAATACGGGTAATAATTGTTCTTTCACGCTCTTTCTTCATCAGCTGATCACTCATCCTCCTTTTTTCTTCTTATTAAATTTCAATCAACTGCCTTGGGTGCATTCAGTAAGCTCACGCCTTCTATGATTGCAGTAGAGATAACAGATCCCGCGCTGCCTGACACAGCTGTGTAGGATTTACGGGTGAACTGAACTTTAGGAGTTTTCCCCAAGGATCTTTCAAGAGCTTCACAGATTCAAAATCACTGCCGGTTGTTCCATGTGAGCTGTTAGTTAGTAAAGAGCTTGACAATTCCTCTTACCTTACAGTATTAATTCCTTCAGTAAACTGGGTCTTTCTCTGATTTTCAGCATTTTGCCTTTCCTCAGTTTTCAGCAACCTCACGTAGTCTAAATATTACCATCTTCCGATTTGTCCGTTGGTCATATAGGAAGTGCTTCTCAATCTGAAGAACTTTCCGTGATACTTGCAGTTCTCCCTGTTCATGTTCTTTCAACTGGATATATTAAAGAGTGATCTTTTCACACTGCTTTTCTACTATCGCATGATCTTTCCACACTGCTTTTATACTGTCGCATGATCTTTCCACACTGCTTTTCTATCAGGAAGAGGTATCTTTTTGTACACTATGATCAACTTCTCAAGCACTGTTGTGTCAGTGTCGATAATAACGCACATTTCCACATTTTGTCCATATTAGAAGTTACAAACCTAGCAACGCCCCTGACAGTTGGGTCAATACTATTAGGCCCATTTCACACATGCGGATTTTTTCTGCTGAAGCAATAAAACCGTCCCGTAGTGCAGTTTTTGGCTTTCTTTTACATAAGCTGTTTCATTGCTGGAACGGAGGGGGAAATGCCATAAATATGAGTGGGAACTATCGGTGGTTCTTTGTTTAAAAGCACTTTGTCCCCCATTCCGTCTTACAGTGGGGATTGTTTTATTGCACTAGCGGACAATCTTCTGGCCGCCTGTGTGATCAATCTGCTGGCCGCCTGTGTGATCAATCTTCTGGCCGCCTGTGTGATCAATCTGCTGGCCACCTGTGTGATCTGCTGGCTGCCTGTGTGATTGGGAACTATCGATGGTTCTTTGTTCAAAAGCACTTTGTTCCCCATCCCCTCTTACAGTGGGGATTGTTTTATTGCACTAGCGGATAATCGGCTGGCCGCCTGTGTGATCATCTTGGCTTACAGCTACATTTCTTTTAATTTGGATCGATTTTTCGCCGTGTTCGGTTTGTAGCGAACTCCTCTGAAGCTGAGAGGCTACCGCGTCGGAAATTCTAACGCTTCCGCACGTCTGATGGCCTCGGTGTAGCTCTATAGTCCGCTTTAAAACAAGCGATAAGACAGCAGAGAGATTTATTGCTTTGGCGGAAAAAATCTCCTTGTGTGAAAGCGGCCTTATTCTCACATTTTAGGCCCCTTTCACACTAGGAGATTTTTTCCGCCAAAGCAATAAAGCTCTCTGCTGTCTTATCGCTTGTTTTAAAGCGGACTATAGAGCTATACCGAGGCCATCAGACGTGCGGAAGCGTTAGAATTTCCGACGCGGTAGCCTCTCAGCTTCAGAGGAGTTCGCTATAAACCGAACACGGCGAAAGTACCTTCCAAATTTACGGAAACATAGGTGTAAGGCAAGATGTGCACACAGGCGGCCAACCGATCGTTCTCTTCTGCAAAAAAACAATCCCCCTCCTGTGACAGGCAGTGGAGAACAGAGTGGTGTTGCACAAAGAACCACCGGTAGTTCTTGCTCATCCTTCAAGGTTTTTTCTCCGTTCTAGCAATAAAACCGCTTGTTTAAAACGGACCTTAGGGTCTCGCTGCACCAATAGATAATGTCTCATCACTTGCGGGAAAGTACGAAGCTGATGTTTCGGAGGTTCACGATCAGCATCATAATAGCTGAACACTGCAAAACACATCATATGCTCTTCTTCTCTTGATCCGCTATAGCGGCATTCCTAAACAATTCAGACACTTTTAAAATCCCTCAAATATCGCGGTAAATATTCTGCACAATTTGCAGAATCCTTCTTGAGATTCACCCCCCCCCACTTCATATACAGGCTGGATGCCCTGGAAGCCAACACAACAAGACAGTGGTAGCGGTATTGTTTGAATCAAGCCTTCGCGGGAGGCTGGGGTGTAAAGGGGTAGCTTGTTATCAGTCTTCCACACCAGTCGAAATATAAACAGCTCCGTAGCCCATTCCATTCGAGATCGTAAATGATCTGGGATCTGCAGACGGTCGACATTCCAGGCAATCATTGCGGTAGATAATGTACAATCCACATAGTCTGAACAGTTTTTAAGACTTTCTGCTTCAGCTTATGTCTCTTAAATTGCCAACGATTTGGCAAAATTAGCGAAAACAATTGCCCAGAAGGTCGCATTTTATAATCTTTAGACGGGTTGAGTGGTTTCACGTACTCCGGGCGTAAAACAGGAAGTCGCGCCGCTTAGGCCCCTAGAGGAACCGCAAGATGATGATGCACACGACCCAGTTTTTTGCACGTCATGAAGATCACCAAACACAATTTTGTTTTCGACTAGGGATACTATAACGAAACCCTTTTTAGTGGGCAAGATTGGTGTTACGCTATGTCTAAAACCATGACTAAGGAAAGGTTTAACTAAATGAGAACACGATGCACTAGTTTACTGCCAGACGAAACATAAACAGGAGTCAACTTACGATAACCTTTTATTGGTCCTGAAATCATTGAAGAAATCCACAATATAGCCATATATAATACCGAATAATCTAGCTTTTACACAGATCGAACATCTCCACACACACACACACACACACACACACACACACACACACACACACACACTAAGCAACTGCTGTATCGTCGTTTTTATTTATCGTTCTTATCACATTTATATGTCACTCTCTCTCATACCTCAAAAGTGTTGCCCACCTCATTCATGTGAGAGAGGAGATGTCACGTTAAGTTTGGAAAGTGTAAAACAGAACAAACTGAAATTTACATAGGAAAAGGAACTAAAAATAAAGTTAAATTAGAATATACGTACGTCACAAAAACTAACTTTAGAAAATAAAATTTATTATCCCTATCGTACACCTGACTCTAGTAGGCTAGGACCTATTAATTCGTGCTGTGGATGCCGCATTCCGGCACATACATCGGCGCGCATTGAAAAGCAACCTGTTTCACGGAATCATGCGGCCTTTTTCCAATATTCAAGGCTCCAGTTTTGGCGATTTAGGGCCAACTGGAAATGAATTTGTTAATTTTTAGCAGACATGAATATAACACGAAAGGGAAGGCTTCTGTTATAGCCGATTCGTGCCAAAGTTCATACTGAATTTCTCCTCAACATACTACTGTAACAATGCGCAGTTACCTAATGCAAAATATCTCGACTGTTACCTCATACAAACATCTCCAGCTCCCTTTGTCCTCGAACATTGATCATTTGCTCCCGCCTACAGAAAGACCACTGAATGATTTTTACTGTCTTTGCAGCACTCATTGTACATCCTCTATACACTTGAACTTGCAGAGCCAAGAAGGTTGATAATTTCTGTGATGCTTGCACCTGTTCGCCTAACGCTCACTATCATGACTTGCTATCATGACTATTCACCAGTGCCGGGATCTTCTCCTCCAAAACGGCATACATCCGCTTCAGCTGTTCAAAGTAGAGGTTGGCGTTGATGGTCCAACCGTCCGGAACAAATTCGTAATGGATTGTCCCCTCGAAATTCCACCAGACGCAGAGCATCACCTTGTGCTCGGGGCACCCACGTATGGCAACAGGTTCAGAAAGCTGGAACGGGCTCAACCACTGCCGCCGTTGTGTGTGTTTGGATTACGGAAATAGGCCCACTTTTCAACGCACGTAGCAATTCTCTTGATGAAACGTAAAACGAGCGGGTTTTCAAGGAGTTTCGTGCACTCTACCACTACGCGGTTTGCTTCAGATGGTTTCAGTTCGCAAGGAACAATGCGTAATTCCAGAGCTCATGAAGGTGACGAACCACGTGATTTCAGTTCGTGAGGAACAATGCGGCAGTTCCACAGCTCATAAAGGTGACGAACCACGTGGTTTCAGTTCGTGAGGAACAATGCGGCATTTCCACAGCTCATGAATGTGACGAACCACGTGGCTTCAGTTTGCGAGGAACAATGCGGCAGTTCAAGAACTCATGAATGTGACGAACAACGTGGTTCCAATTCGTGAGGAACAATGCGGCAGTTCCAGAGCTCATGAAGGTGACGAACCACGTGGTTTCAGTTCGTGAGGAACAATGCGGCAGTTCCAGAGCTCATGAAGGTGACGAACCACGGTGGTCTGGAATATGCCCAACTCGCCTGATAATTTCCGAGTGCTGGCTGTCGGTGGACTTGTCTCTACGGCTAGGAGCATGTCCTCCGAATCCACGGTTCGCGACCTAATTGACCTTGGCTGATTGCCGAGGTTTCAATCACCCGAGGGAAATTTCTTGAACCTTCTGTTTTCGGTGCTGTGGTCGACGGAATCTTCCCCTTTTGCGTGAGAAATGTTTCGTGTTGTTTTAGCAGCGTTATGGCAGAGTTCAAACTCGTAAAGCAAAAGTTCCCTAATTAGCCGGTTGTGGCTGTTCATCTTTTAGGCGTCCATACCACAGACAGAACGACGACATGCAATGCTGTTCACAGCAACGATTACCACTATATATCCCTTTCGACTGACTGCAGTTTGAGAATTCAACTAGCTTAAACACGTGACATACCCGCCGCAGCGCATGCGTTTCTGCAAATATTGCAAAACTTTCGACTCACCCTCTGTGTATCTCATTGAGCTTTTGTGACATCGTGCTGAAATTTTGGATTTAAGAACTTTATAGTATGTCGCATCACGTGGTTAGATAGTTACAGGATTCTTTTATTTTTCATAATCATCTTTTATAATTAGCAGTTCTTGTCGTGCCCTAGTGTTTCTGTCTTTCATAGAAACAAACAGTACCTTCAGATTTGCTGCACCCTCTCTTAGTCAATCTCATCTGTCTTCGACTGTTTGATTGTACGCAAAAAAACTTCCGTAATTTAATGTTAGCTGCATCACTTATTTTAGCATACTGTACTGCAACGAACATCGATTTCAGGCGAAATTTCATAATTAAGGAATTTTCGATTTTGGAAAATCGGATACGCTGAATAAACAATAAAAATTCTATAGAAAAGTTCGGAGGAAGAGTGCTAATTACCATGTTCGTTTTTTTATTTTATTTTTATTGGAGGTTTATCGATCACCGTGAGTAACTCAATGGGCTGTAATCGGTCATCCGTCCCTAATTTAGGGCCACTGGTTCCAGGTAAGCGAGAGAGCCAGCGCCGTAAGACAAATACAACATCCATGCTTCACGGGATTCAAACCCGGATCCATCTCGGACAAATGATCAGAAGCCATCGCTTAGACTACCGCGCCACCGGGGCGGCTAATTAGCATGTTCATTAGCCTAATTAACAAACTCATTAGGATCACATGACAGATGCCTTCCAGTAATATATTATTTGGCCGCCCCGATGGCGCAGTGGTCTAAAAGATGGCTTCTGATCATTCGTTCGAAAGGGGTTCGGGTTCGAGTCTCCCTGAGGCATGGAGTTTGTGTTTGTCTTACGGCACTGGCTCTCTCCATTCTGTAGAACCAGTGACCATAAATTAGGAACGGGCGAATGCTTATAGCCCATTGAGTTGCTTACGGTGGCCGTTAAACCTCCAATGAAAACAAATATCTTATTTGTTTACATAGGGCTAACGGTTACCAAATTAAGGAATTATGGCTCGATGTTTGTTTTGATTTCTTACCGAGTATGCACCTGTCACAGACATTAATAAATATACAGTTACCAAATTTCCTCTTGTCCTCCTGGAAACGTTGCTATGAAGGAACGTGAATGGTGGACGACTTCCAAGGGCAGATGGACTTAGCTTGACCATTGCCCTGGAAGCCGGTGAGGAAATACTACTTATACTCTCGTCCAAATTTGCAGTAGATGTCACAATGAAGGGAAGATTCTTGAAGATATTAATTACACTTGTCAAATTTGTACTAGATGTTTTAACAAAGGGAAGACTCCTAATTACATTAATTACACTCGTCGAAGTTTGCACTAGATGTCTCAATGAAGGAGCGATTCCTGATGATTAGAACAATGCTAAAATTTACACCAACAAGCGCAAAGGTTTGACTGTTAATTGTAGCACACATCAGGAATAAAAATTGTAAAGAGAGCAACCAAGGTCCCAACGTATCACATAATCTATTGAATACGATATTGCATAATGTCTTTCAAACGTTCAGCTTGGGAAACAAGAGAATAAAGGTTAACGGAGTTCATTCAAGCCCTCTTTGCTTTTGCTGACGACATAGTCGTTTCTGATAGTACCTTCGTATGGATCAGAGCATCCAGGAACTTGCTGGCAATAGAAAAGGAGGGGAATTAAAGATGATTTTACAGAATCTGAAATTGGAGTACAATACTTTCACAATAATTGAACATTCAGAGGTTGATAGGGAGAATATAGAAGTATCGGATGCCTACATTTCCTCTTGTCCTCCTGGAAACGTTGCTATGAAGGAACGTGAATGGTGGACGAGTTCCAGGGGAAGAGGTAGCCGGTGACGAAATACTACTTATACTCTCGTCCAAGTTCGCAGTAGATATCTCAATGAAGGGAAGATTCTTGATCATATTAATTACACTTGTCCAATTTGCACTAGATGTATTAATGAAGGGAAGATTCCTGATGACATTAATTACACTCATCGAAGTTTGCACTAGATGTCTAAATGAAGGGGCGATTCCTGATGTTTAGAACAATGCTAAAATTATCCTTCTGCATAAAACAGGGAATCTGAGGACCTCAGAGACTACAGACCCATAAGCATGTCATCAGTTGTTTATAAAATCTTCACTGAGGTACTGCTACGTTGCTTGAAGAAGACGTTATGCATGACTCAACCAAGAGAACAGCTGTATCATCAAATAGATACAGCACGGCAAATCATATCCATGTACTTAGAGTGCTGATTGAAAGAGAGAATGAATAGGGACTCTTACAATGTATGGCTTTTTATTGATTACAGAGGTTCTTGATTCCGTAAAACCATCAGCAGTTTTAATATATGTGAAAAGCCGTTGGATATGCAAATATTTACACTAACAATATGATATATAAAAATGCAGGCGCAAAAGGTTTGAGTGTTAATTTGAGCACACATCACTAATAAAAATTGTAAAGAGAGCGAACAAAGTCCCAACACATCACGTAAACTATTGAATACCATATTGCAGAATGTCTTTCAAACGCTCAGCTTAGGAAACAAGAGAATAAAGGTTAACGGAGTTCATTCAAGCCACCCCCCCTTTTTTTTTGCTGACGACATATTCGTTTCTGATAGTACCTTCTTATAGATTCAGAGTATCCAGGAACTTGCTGACAATAGAAAAGGAGGCGAATTAAAGATACTTTTACAGAATCTGAAATTGGAGCTCCATACTTTCACAAGAATAGTTTTTCTTTAGTTTTTCAGAAAAAGGTTCATAATTTTATCTTTAGACGGCGGTATAAAAACTAAAAAAAAGTGAAAATTAACGCGGATTATCGATTAAAAAACAAGTTCCTCTGAAGAGGAGAAGGGCCGCCAAGGGGCAAAGGCTGATAGAAAGAATATAGAAGTATCGGATGCCTACATTTAATTTGGGCAGTAAATGTCAAGAGAGGGCCATATCGGAGATGTCAAGAGGCATGTGAAACTTGGTTGCAGTGTATTTGAATTAAAACAGTTTTCAAGAGCAATTTACCATTATATTTTAAAAGAAATGCTCAAGACAGAGAATTGTAAATTCATTCAGCAGTGGATGGAGTATCATTGAGGATGATTATGATATGAGTTTATCAAACAGTTGCTTGTCCTAAAGTTTATGAAACCAGATTTATTAGTTTCAATTCTAGGGGAATCAGTTAGAAAGCTGTTAAATTACACGATGAATTAAGGATATTACTACTGAGAAAAAAAATAAATCGCTGAAGCATAATTAATGTAAGCGTATTTTGAAAATGTGCTGCCACTGAGTTGAAAAGGATCTCCTTCTGTGGTATAAAATATTTTATTTTGTACTCATGCGAGCTGCACTTTTTCCCGCATGCAATTTTTTCTACAAGCGTGTGTGTGTGTGTGTGTGTTGCTTCTAGTGAGCAGAGTATTTTAGCATGAGTAAATATATTCTACTTCGAAAATGGGAATTTTTGCACGCGTAAGGGCATTCTACTTCGAATATGGGAATTTGATTATAAGTAAGGGTTATTCTATTTCTCTGGCGTTCTTTGGCCACACATGGCGTTCGGATCATTAAATTCCACCAACTAACCAACCTATTCTATTTCGAAAATGATAATTTTAGCATGAGTCTATTTCGAAAATCGGAATGTCAGCATGAGTCTATTTCGAAAATAGGAATTTCAGCTTTTGTCTATTTCAAAAATGGAAATTTTAGCATGAGTATATTTCGAAAATCGGAATGTCAGCATGTGTCTATTTCGAAAATGGGAATTTTAGCATGAGTATATTTCCAAAATCGGAATGTCATCATGAGTCTATTTCGAAAATGGGAATTTTAGCACAAATAAGCGTATTCTATTTCGAATATATTTTTTCATGATAATTTTAGCATGAGTCTATTTCGAAAATTATGCATTCAGCATGAGTCTATTTCGAAAATCGGAATTTCAGCATTTGTCTATTTCGAAAATGATAATTTTAATGCATGAGTCTATTTCGAAAATTATGCATTCAGCATGAGTCTATTTCGAAAATCGGAATTTCAGCATTGGTCTATTTCGAAAATGACAATTTTAATGCATGAGTCTATTTCGAAAATCGGAATGTCAGCGTGAGTCTATTTCGAAAAGGGGAATTTTAGCATGGGTCTATTTCGAAAATCGAAATGTCAGCGTGAGTCTATTTCGAAAATCGGAATTTTAGCATGAGTATATTTCGAAAATGGGAATTTTAGCATGAGTCTATTTCGAAAATCGGAATGTCAGCATGAGTCTATTTCGAAAATGGGAATTTTAACACAAGTAAGCGTATTCTATTTCTAATATATTTTTTCATGATAATTTTAGCATGAGTCTATTTCGAAAATCGTACATTCAGCATGAGACTATTTCGAAAACGGGAATTTTAGTACGAGAAAGGGTTTTCTTTTTGAATATATTTTGATTACTATTAAATGGAACCAACATGTGGACTCTCTTTTCTCTCAAATTCTCCAAAAGCATTGGACTTATCAGCTCGGTATTCACAAACCTTTCCTATAAAACACTAATTTAATTATATTATAATATGTTTTAGACTCATATTAATTATGCTATCTTATCGTTCGGACAGATGACTAAATATAATTTCAAAAACCTTCAAATTCTTCAAAACAGATATATAAAATTAATTGACCTAAAATTTAATAGTAATACACGACTATCACTATATAGTAACACAAGAGTTTTCCCAAACAAATACAACATTCTTACAATTAACCAACTCTGTTACTTTAATATTGAGAAAATTATATGCAGGCGAATTAAGAATAATTTACACACTGACATCATACAAATTGTACCACAGATACACTCACATGACACACGCACTAAATCACATATTCGGCCTATTCATCCAAAGACGCAGACCATGAAGCAAAGTTTAAACTACGTTGGCTCACACTACTGGAACACATTATCGACAGAACTGACTTCTTTATATAACTTTAACCTTTTTAAAAACAAAATTAAAAACTTCATAATGTATTTCGGCTCCTCAAATTGATGATTGCAGTGGAGGGGGACTATGACTATTACTATGACTTGTATATCTCGATGTAAATTGATTTTCAATGATATTACCTGTAGTGTTTTTCATCTTTTTACATATCATTACCTTCGTGTGTGTGTGTGTGTTCCTCTGAAACACTGACTTGTTTGTAACTTCAACTGGTGACCTCAGTGTAAAATTTGTCTAGGGAGTCTGGGACCCTGTAAGGCCTCGCTGGACTTTTCCCCATTCTTCCCTGCTGCGCTTTGTTTCAGTTGATAATTTTGTAATACTGCTTTTGGCTCAAAAAAATAAATGAATTGAATTGAATTAAATTGAAAATGGGAATTTCAGCATGAGTAAGCGTATTCTATTTCGGAAATGATGATGTTTAATTTCAGTGTGAAACATCACTGCATAAGGGTGCTGGCGAAGAACTTTGTCATGTTCCATCTTGGACTACATCTAGAGAAGTGTCATCTATAAAATTCATTGTTCTAATATGGAAAACGTTATAAATGGGTTGGTACTTGAATATAGCTGTTCCTAGATTAATCTTGAAATAAATACATAATATTTTCAAACATTAATATAAAAACATTTATGTTTATGTTTCAGGACCAATGGTATGTCATCACTGCAACGATTATAACTGCAATTAATTTATGGAAGACAAACTATGTTGAATACAGAGCTACTTACACGTGGTTGAAGGTAGCGACGCTCTTTTCAACGTAGCGTTGGAAGGAAAATATCGAGAATTCAAGAAAAAACCAAATAAAGGCAGCTTAAATTGAGGCACCACAATGCAGGAGACATTTGAATGTTTTTTGCTTATAACCAAGGCAAAAGCTATTAATATAATGGCACATAGTAGTATTCCGTTTGGACCTAATAAGAAAATTTTCAAATCAAGTCGAAACGCAGGCCACTCCATGCTTGTAAACTCTTCTACTGTGCAGAAATAATTTTGAGTGCCTACAACACTAAGAATATAAATAGCCCAAGGACGTCAAAAAACCAGTTTGTAACTCATTAACAAATGGATGTGATCTTCCTTATCCTGGGCTTTTCAAAAACTACTGAACTTGTGGTAGTCTGTTTTCCTTATTACTCCGTTAGTCTGTTACCATTAAGAAATACTTTTAAGTCAACTTCCTCGCAAAAATTACTCCATGAAGAAATATTTCCCTATTCAAGAGATTTCCTAAAAAGCAGTTGCTTGTTCCCCTCTTCAATGTTTTCTCCGTCCTAGAAGTACAATTAAATTCCTTGTTTCTTTCGTGCGTCACATCTGGTATTTTGTTCGTCAAATCCAATGCCGAATATCAATCTGTTTTGTTGCTTACGAGCTTGATCAGTCGTGAACAACGATATCTTCTAAAGTCAGGGTCATGCGCACAGCTCTACAGATAAAAATATGTAATCTGTCATATCGACAAAACCGGAAATTTCCTAACAAACGATATGTAAATAAACAGGATCTTGCTTCCTGCTATCTCAGCAAAACGGAGAAGTTTCAATACAATTATGAAAGCATCGACATAATGCCATATACAAATATGCGTGTACGTTACTTAATACACTATTTTGTGTAAAACAAAATTGGTGATCCATAAAATATTTCGATAATAGTTTCAAAATTTTTGAGATATTATCCTACTTAATGCAGATATAGGTTTCTGTGTTTAAGCCAGATATAATCAATCAGTAAGAACGGGAAACTTGTTTAAATAACGTTCAGTGTCGCTTTCCCTCTTTTAAATCGTATCCATCTCTGAGTTTTACTGCCCATAGTGCGTTCCCATCAACAACTATACCGTACAGTGTGTCAGTACTGAGACGAGCCGAGTCCGAGCACCGGCCCGAAACCAGCACCGGCTGCATCATATTGGCAACGGTTCGGGCTTGGTCGTTGCCGGGAGCAATTTAGAGGGAGGGAATTTAGTCCTTTTCTACGCTTTCCAACCGTAGGTTGAAGAAGAGTATATGCTCCAGCTTTTTCCGTCCGTCTGTCCGCCTGTCGGCACGACAACTCGCGTAAAAATGGTTCGATTTCGATGACATTTTAGTTTCAACTCGCGTGAAAATGGTTCGATTTCGATGACATTTTGTGATAGGGGACTACCTGGGAACGAACCCTATTGAAAATGGACGAAATAGGGTTAAAGGTCACGGCATAGGAACGGGATCCATTCCATTGCTCTGTTTCGTCATAACTTGCGTAAATATGGTTCGATGTCGACGAAATTTTATTATATTGAAGGGGACTACCTGGGAATGAACCCTATTGAAAATGGGTGAAGTGGGGTCAAAGATCAGGACATAGGAGCGTGATGCATTCCATTGCCTTTATGCGTCATACGTAAAATTGGTTCGATTTCGATTAAATTTTAGTATGTGGTAGGGGACCACCTAGGGACAAACCCTATTGAAAATGGACGAAATGGGGTCAAAGATCAGGACATAGGATCGGGATCCATTCCATCGCCCTTATCCCATACTATTAAAGGAGCAATTATTGTATTTATGTAAATTTTATTTTGAAAACGGCTCTAAGGATTTTGATGAAAGTCGTTAACCTACCGCTTTCTGGTACTAGAAATCGATTTAGCTTGATCTCGACTTTAGGAAAATTCGTTTAGTGCGTTAAATAACCACCCCGAATTACCACCTTTTTAGGGTCATGGCGTCTTATTAATGTTACCCATGCTTAGAAATCTTATGACGTCACAATTTCGCGATTGAAATGCTGGCGCGCGGTCACGCCATCTGTCTCATTACGTCACGCGTTTTGTGTGGATCGTATTAAAGTTTTATGACGCCCTACTCTTTCGAGCAGATGGTCGCGATTCCCATCTGCCTCATTACGCCAACGTTGTGTGCGTATGACCGTCCGAACGATAACTCGCGTAAAAATTGTTCGATTTCGATGAAATGTTGGTATGTGAAAGGGGAACACCTGGGAAGTAATCCTAATGAAAGTGAATGAAATGGGGTCAAAGGTCAGGACATAGGAAGGAATCACTTCCATCGCCATTATGCGTCATAACTTACCTAAAAATTCTTCCATTTGGATAAAATGTTAGTTGTCGTAGGGGCCTGCCTGGGGACAAATCTTGTTGAAAATGGGCGAAATGGGGTCAAAGGTTAGAACACAGGAGCGGAATCTATTTCCATAGCCCTTATGCATCATAACTTACGTAAAATTGCTTCCATTGTGTCAAAACTTTATCATGTCATTTCGGAGGTATACTGAACCGGTTCTGTTGAATATCATCGAAATGGAATGAAAGGTCAGGGCACAGGACTGAGATTTATTCCACAGCCATTATTCACATAACTTGAGTGATAACTTGGGTAATGATTTCTGGCATGTTGGAAAGCGTATCATAATCAATGCATTGCATGATTTTACTAACTTGTTAAAATGTTATTTCATGTGATTTTACATAAGGCTTTTCTCATAATTTCTAGTTGATAAAAGAAATTTGGTGTGGATTGGTGACTCTGGGGGCTATTAAATTTGGGCTTGGTTAGCAAATGACATAGACCTTGCTTGCATTAGCGGATTTCTGCGAAGAAGGAATAGCTTCTTCAAGAGTTATAGTTACTTAATAAGAAAGTAGCGAATTAAAGGGATTCATTGAAAATAAAGGACTATTTAGTACGATTTCTTCATTTAACGAAAAAATTCGCGAAATTAAGAAGAGGAGGTCTAAAGGTTTAAAGTATTTATCAAATAAACTCTAACAACCCATGAAGGATATACGTACAGTACATACATAACAACGGACGAAATGCATATACTTAATGACCAACAATTTAGCAAGGAAATAATTACCGAATGGTAAGATATTAAGTAAGAATTGATAAAAACCATTAAATCAATAGTAACTTACACCATACAAAGTATTAGGGTTATGCAAAAGTTTTCATCGCCCGAGCTAGCGGGCGCTGTAGGGGTCTAATCGGCTGGCGATCCGTGCTGTCAGTTCGTACATGAAGCCAAGCATGACGGTCGATAAAGTTCATTTGCGGCACTGTTTGGTATTTATGTTTAATTTAGGAAAAAGTGCGAGTGAAGCATACGGTTCAATATGTCAAGTGTATGGTGAAACGGTTATGGATGAGCAGACAAGCCGAAAATGGTTTTCCAGGTTTAAGA
This sequence comes from Macrothele yani, assembly GCA_039090855.1. Lineage (NCBI taxonomy): Eukaryota > Metazoa > Arthropoda > Arachnida > Araneae > Macrothelidae > Macrothele > Macrothele yani. Next base: position 16,873,656 of record CM077026.1, on the reverse strand, counting down.
AAGGTGATGTAAGCTTGGAAGACAAGCCACGTGCTGATAGACAGCAGTAACTCGCAGACGACGCTATTGCAAGAGGATGCCACACAATCGACCACTCCACTGGTGAAACGTTTGAAAATGGCTCAATCGATTGTGGTATGGTGTCTACAGGCCTTGGGAAAGATCCAGAAGATTGGTAAGTGGGTTCCGCATACTTTAACGGAGAGTAACATTGGTCAAAGATTGGGCATCTGCATGTCGTTGCTGAAGAGGTTTCAAGGGAAGAATTTCTTGTGGAAGGTTGTCCCTGGGGATAAAAATGGGTATTGCAACAACCCCGTACGGAAGCGATCCTGGTTCAACTTAGGCCAGCCATTAACATCCACTGCAAAACAGGATATCCACGAGGAAATGGTGCTTCTGTGCTTGTGGTGGGATATGCATGCTTCTGTGCTTGTGGTGGGATACTTCGAACTGTTGAACCCGGGCGAAACAATCACTACACAACGACATAGCAATCAGTCGATGAAGCAGAACCTCGCAATCGAGCGAAATCAATCACACGATAATGCCAAAGGACATGTCGGTGCCACCACGAAATCAACCCTTGAAGAGTTACACTGGGAGGTTTTACCGCACGTGGGTGACTCCCCGGACGTTGCACCCTGAGTTTCATGTTTCGCTCTATGTAACATGCCCTAGCCCAACAGCGATTCACCACAGTTCCAGAGGGAACGCGGGTGACCTATTGGGTAACGTTGGTGACTGCCACGGAAAGGGACTCAGGTTCGATCCCAGGCAGGTACGAACGCTCGATCCACGAAATATCCGCCGTGCGTTGGATGGGCACTTTATGCTGTCATATCCCGGGTACTGGATCCCCGGTAATAAATAAGGGCGTCTTCCTCCCCCTTTCTACTTTGCCTTCAAGTCACTTTCCTCTCGGGCGCTCCAGCCCAAATCTCCTAGTTTCCTATTTCTAAGGGTTGTTTAACACCTGGGGTCAGACACTACCTTCCTAAAATCCTCTATATATGATCATTTGATAAAAGTTTCAGAGGGGGAAATATCGTCACTGCATTCTTCAGCTAAAAACCGGAGTATTTCTACCGCAGGAACATTCATTTGTTGCCTGAAAAATGGCAAATGATCATTAATGCTAACGGCCAATATTTCCTTGAATAAATGTCTACTGGTTTCCTGATTGTTCCTGTCTCCTTTCTCCTTAAAATGGCGGAAGCTTTTGCATACCCCTAATAAATACAATAAACTATGGGATACGGATTTCTCAGGTTTAACAAAACAAAATCATCAATCCGCTTTTGGTAAAGCGTTTCACAAGCTTTTTTGAACTTAAAATTAGAATATATTGCACGAAAACATTTAACTTAAATACACTACTGTTTGTGAAAATTGCAACACCAAGGAGGAACCATGTGATTCGAATGAAATTTGTAACACACATTTCTAATAGGACTGTACATAAGTTATTTAAGTAATTATCAAAACAGTACAACAAATTTACCTACAAAAATCAGTACCTTGTGAAGCCTCCACATGCTGCAATAAAGTCTAACAGAACAGATACTGATTTTTGTGAAGCCTCCACAAAAATCAGTAACTTCTGAAGCCTCCACGAGCTGCAACGTCTTTTCGATTCAATGCCACGCTGCTTCTAGACGGCGTGAGATTGAATCGAAAAGGAGTTGGATGGTGTCCTGGGTAATTGCTTGCCAGGCGGCATGTATGCGTGCTCACATATCACTGGTACTGACTGCTAGAAGACTTTGATAGGCCAGTTGCCTAGTGACCATATCCTAGACATGTTCAATAGGCGACATGTCTGGCAAACGTGCGATCCGGGGAAGAAGCGGTGTCTGCTGTGCTGCGAAGAGGGCTTGAACATTCCTGGCAACATGTGGAAAATTTATATTTTTTTCTGGCATTCATTCTTGCATCCTACTTGAATTTCCTTAAAATATATTTTTTCTCTAAACAATTTCCGTAACATTTTTTTTAATTGCGTCACTATACCTAGTACGTAATACCACCCTAAGAGCTGCGATCTAACATGAAAACAACGCCTTAGGCAACAGCGGCGGAAGGACATGCGAAGAACTTCGGAATTCTAACACAGTGAACAGCAAGATCAAATTTCAAATTGTAAATCCCGTGTTTTATATCAATTTCGAAATGATGGTTAAAGGAACCTAGTCAAAACCTCCCCTCCGCCCCGGTAGCGAAGTGATACGAGGCTCTAGCTTCTAAGCATTAGTCCATGATGGGTCTGGGTTCGAATCCCGGTAAGGTATGGATGGTGTATTAGTATTACAAGGCTGTCCCTCTCCCTTTCCTTGAAACAGTGACACCAAAGTAAGGACAGGCGCCTGCTTGTAGCCCACTGAGTCGGTTACGCTAGCTAAACTTCCAAACAAACAAAAATATTCTTGTAGAAATAACTGGCAACCATCTGCAGCTCGTAGTAACAAAATAGGCAGAGCCGGTTGACTCATTAGGCGAACTTGGCGTCTGTCTAGGGCGCCGATATTTAGGGGGCGCCAAGATTTATAGTGGATAAGATAAAATTAGTTAATAAATGAGACAAAATAATGAAAACAAGACCAACTTTATTTTCTGTTGCCCTTTCAGTATTCTATATAACTTGCGAATTCTTATATTCCTTGAGAAAGTGAAAACCTGAGACATACGCTTATAGACTAGGTAAGTCAGCATGCTGTAAATGAGGTGCCGATGAGAAAGTACGCCTCTGTCGAAAAACTGCCATCAACCAGGTCCGTCCCTATGCAGCAAACAAGTCATGTCACCTGAGGGTAGCAATGAATTCTATATTAATCCGGCTTTCGATGAAAACATCAAGACCACTTCTATCACAAATAGTACCAATGTTCAACCCAAAAACTATTTTTGTTGTCGTTTTAATGACCACCCTGAGAAATACGGTGGGCTATAAGCTGTCGCCAGTCCCTAATTTATAGCCACTGGTTCCAGGTAAGGGAGAGAGCCAGTGCCGTAAGACAAACACAACATGCATGCCTCACGGGATTCGAACCCAGACCCATCTCGGACGAAAGGTCCGAAGCTAGAGCTTAGACCACTGTGCCACTGCAGCGGCTTGCCTAAAGAGTATAAACTATCACACTCAGACTATTTTCTAATGATAACAGGAGCAAGAATGAGAGAAACCATGCTACTATATTCATTCCCCTGGATTCCTGTTTTTTTTTTTTTTTTCCGGGGAATCTGGGAAAGCAATTTGTTGGGTTAGCTACGTTATCGATCAAACAAGAAATTGCCCCTGAAGACACGTGTTCGTAATGTTGCGAATAATAAAGAACGCAAAATGAAATTTTAATTTAATTTTAATTTACATTGTAAGGAACAAATAGATATAGATTCCATTAGTTTCTTTCTATTTACTATATTTTTGAATCTTGAAATTACTTTTAGATAAATGCAATATGTTTAGCCACACAAAGAATAACCTTAATTTTGGGCAGCTCCGGTGGCGCAGTAATCTAAGCGATAGCCTCTGATTATTCGTCCAAAAGGGGTCCGAGTTCGAATCCCGGTGAGGCATGGATGTTTTGTTTACCTTACGACACTCGCTCTATCCCTTCCCTGGAACCAGTAACCCTAAATTAGGGACGGGAAACTACCTATAGCCCATTGAGTTGCTCACGGTGGTCGTTAAACCTCCAATAAAAAAAACAAAAAACAAACTCCAATCAAAAAAAGGGGGGGGAGGCGGAGAGATGATGGCCTGGCGAAGGTGTCAAGCATCCTAGCACCAGCCCTGACAATAGGAGCCAATATCTGAGACGTAAACAAATCTGCCGGCAACGTTGGCGAAAGTACACGTGGAAGTCTAACAGAAGGACACATGGAAGTCTACCACAGTAAAATTCAAAACCAAATGCCAAACATAAAATTTAAAACCAAATGTTCGAAACGTAAATAAACCCGCAGGCAAGTGCGGTGGAATGAAGTCATTCGAGGGCTGAACGTAGTGTGTATACGTAGTGTGTATAAATGAGAGTTACGTCTGCGGTGGACTTTTTTTTCACAGTTTTTACAGTATCTCATTTTAACTTTCACTGGAAGAAGTGCTGGGAGCCAGCATGAAAGGTCCAGTGATACGTTTGTAAGCTTTCAAATTTTGCTTCAGTGCAAATAAAGTCATTTTCATCGTTCATTTTGACTTTCAGTAATGTGTTATATCGTACAACGACGGCATTCTAACAGTTGGTGTTATTGAGACGAATTTCTTTAACAACTTACGGAACGATATATGCTACACTTCGTAAGATCAGCCGAAATACGTATTTCAGCGCGATCTTTTATTAATGTCGCTTCTATCACGTTTGCCGTGAGTTTCTCCTAGTTTACACAGCAGAACAATGAATAATTATGAATGAAATACTGGATTACATATTATAAAACAACTTTTGAAGATGACAATCCGTTTTTTGGTGTAAATATGGCAAGGATGGTAAGTCAGATAATATCCGAAAACTTGAAAATGTCGTCGTCGTGGAGCGGGAATAGAATCCATTCCAAAACGACAGTTATATTCAAATTAATCGGAAACTTGAAGCTTGGTCGTCCTGGATGGTGTAGAGGTTAGCATACTGGAGCGCTATCTGGGAGACGCGGATTCGATACCCCCTCCTGGACGACGAAATTTTCAAGTTTTCGGACATTATCGGAATTACCATCCTTGTCATATTTACACCAGAAAACGGATTGTCATCTTCAAAATTTGTTTTGATTTACTGTTGAAACAAGAATAATCCTGCACCGCAAACTTCTTAAGTCGTAAATGTTAGTAACTACTGTTGAATAAATTATTAAACTGCGCATTTTCTAAATTTCTTTAAATATCGCTATTTAACTGCTAAACATTTTGTGTTCCAAATTTTGAATGAGTAATTAAACAAATGAGCAAAAAAATGTTACAGTGCTTAATTAACCACATTGACCAGTTTGGTTGCCAATAAGATATTCAATATATTTTGATTATTCAAGGGAACATGAATTCGTTGCTGAAAACGTGTACCATCAGCTTCGAGGAGTGTTCACACTAATAATAACGCACAATGACGGACATCTGCACTGTCGTATCAGAATAATGTGACCACCCCCGGAATCACATTGTACCCGCTCAGGCGGTTCACGGAGTGCACGTGACATGGTCGACCACAACGGCCCGCCAGGTCAGATGATCCATAGTGCGTGACGTGAACGCAATGGGCACAGTTAGTGATTTGGTGGAATTTCAAAAAGACATGATCATCGGCTACCGCGGGAAGGGTCGGAGCATCTCAGAAACAGAAGACCTCGTTGCTTTTTGCTAGGCGCTCTACTAAGGGTGTACCAAGGATAGACCGCTGACACACCGAGTACCTCAAACGTCATAACTGTGGAGCCCCAAAGGCCATCGACCCCAGAAGAGCACGTCGCCTCCGTCGACTGGTAAAGGGCAATCGACGTGCAACAGTGCAGCATTTGACCACGCAAATGAAAGCTGGGGCATCCAGGTACGTGTCCCCGATAGCAGCAGAGCCAACCCAGTTGCTCATGGGTCTCTGGAGTCGACGTTGTGTCAATGCGCCCATGTTAACCCTGGTCTGTTGGCAAGATTCCTGCAGTTGGGATAGCAATACCATCATTGGACAGTGGAAGAGTGGGAAAAGGTTGCCTTCTCCGACGAATCGAGGTTTCTGCTTCACAAAAGTGACGTGAGGTGGCGGATACGCGGCGTCATACACGTGAGAACAAAGACCCGGACACGCTTGTCGGTCAAGTACAGGCCTCCCCAGCCGGCCATGAAAGCATGCGCCAGTCTCCTCCATGTCACTCCCACATGCTTTCGAATTTCATCCACCCATCTCGATGCGTTATTCTTCTGGGACTTATCCTGCGGCTTTGAATGCAGTCTAGAACTTCGGTTGTCTATCGGTGGTCCGTTTTTCTGGCAACATGTCCAGGCCATTGCCATTTCAGGAATTTTACTCTGTTCATGATGTTATCTATTTTTGTTATTTTCTTTATCCACGAGTTTCTCTTCTTATCTCTCCTCGTTGCACCAAGCATACGTCTCTCCAGGCTTCTTTCAGTTGTCTGCAGTCTTTGTGTGTTTTTTTACGCTTTCCAACCGTAGGTTGAAGAAGCGTATATGCTCCAGCTTTGTTCATCTGTCTGTTCGCACGATAACTCGCGTAAAAATGCTTCGATTTCGATGAAATTTTAGTATGTGGTAGGGGAGAACTGGGGTCGAATCCTATTGAAAATGGGCTAAATGGGGTCAAAGGTCAGGACATAGGAGCGGAATCCATTCCACCGCCCTTATGCATCATAAACTATGCAAACATGCTTCGATTGCGACATTAATTTAGTATCTTGTTTCGGAGGTATACTGAATTGGTTCTGTTGAATATCATCAAATGGTGTCAACGGTCAGGTCACAGGAGTGATATTTATTACACATCCATTATCCTCATAACTTGACTAAGAAGGCTTCTATTGCGACAAAACTTTAGTACGCTGTTGCAGAGATATACTGAACCAATTCTGTTTAATATCGTCAAAATAGGGACAAAGGTCAGAGCACAGGAGCGAGATTTATTCCACAGCCATTATCCTCATAACGTGAGTAATCACTTGAGTAATGATTTCTGGTGTATTGGAAAGCGTATCCTATTTAATGCATTGCAGGTTTTACTAAATTCTTTATTCAAGGTCCACCCACGTCTATGCTCCGTACGTAATCACTGGAAGAATGCATGGATTAAACACTATCTTTTTAAGACATTATGGCATATTTCTCTTAAAAATTGCATTGTTTGTTCCAAAGGTAAATTAGAATATACCTAACAAAATGGAATGTTTTATAACCCAAAAATGAAACTGCGAGACGATTTAGTAGAATGTCTGTGTAGATATTGTACCTGAAATGCAAAAAAGTGGAATTCCGAAGAAAACATGGTTGCTCCAGATGAAACCAATTGCAGGAAGAAAGCGGACACAACACTGGCAAATAAAACATCTGGTGAGAAGGTCAAGGGCTATGTATCGTAATGGTACACTGTGGGCTATCTAGAGAAAGAATGTTGAGCTGGAGTCATGCGAATGGTACATACTACCTAGAAACTGCAGCGCATGCTTTTCACGTACTTGGGATCACATTACTTCCATGTGTCCACAAAGAGGCTTTCCAATTCAAGCTGTAATGTCAACATCGGTGAATAGGCGTGAATACCAATCCGGTTCTCTTCCCAAACTCTTTCGATACACTTGATCTTTTGAGACAACGGAGGACTAGAAATGCAGTCTACTTCATAATGCAGGAACTTGTGGCACATCCTCCGTAAGGATTAGCAGTGTTTTACGTGATTCATGGGACAATGTTCGACGTGTTCTCCGTTCTTAATATCCATATTCGCCATTGCTTATGTTGGGATAAATGGCCAAATAATAATACGCTATTGCAATGAGGGAAATATCCTACCGGGAGATTGATATAATTCTGTTTATTTTCATACTGAAAATGAGAATCAGTAAATGACTAGTCGTAAAGAATACGTAGCGGGTATTTTCGTTGGCGACAAATAGATTAATTGTTAGGTCTCTTTCATACAGTTATTTGAATTTCTACGGTGCCGAAGTTTCACAGAACAAAATCTGTCACAAAACAGCTAACTGGTAAAAGGAGAAAAGCATTTGATATCTGTGAGGATCTCTGGAACGAGAGGCCCATTTAAATACTTAGATATGATTTTGGTGTCTTTTTTCGTGTATATATGTATGTGTTCAAGTGACAGCCGTGTAAGATATCTTGTACGAGAACGGAAAATTTATCCTTGCAAACTCACTGCTGGACATTTTGGGGACATTCGTCCTCAATGACGCCATTTTTCTCGAACTCGTAAGATAGTCGTTGGTTGTCAAGTACATGGTGATATTCGGTACGCCTTCTTACATGCTCGGAGACGGAACTTAAAGAACATTCGTTACGAGGTGTCAACAATGCAACCCCCGAAAACGTTGGGGGGTTCGCGCAGGAAGGAAGACGAGGAGGACATAAGAGATTCAAAGGGCGAAGAGAAGGAGATGTCACGGTGAAACAGCATAATGTTTTTTCGTTGTATGGGATATAACCAATAAATTATGTACAGTTGTATATATATATATATATATATCTTGAATAAATATTCGGATTTCTTAGCAAATGGATTCCTGAACTGAAGGTATTTTCCCTAAGGCCGTACTTTTTAAAGGACGAAACGAACCAAACGGGCCTGGGAACCGCAGGCTTGCTAAATAAAACATGTCACAATATCATTTGAAGAACCTCAAAAATAAGTGGTTTGGAGACACGTACATGTCCAGATAAACGTACATGAATCCCTCAGCATATCGTTTGCTCCCACGCAAGTAATAATAACGGGAACGCTTTTCTGTTCCCTTAATTCCATGGAAAATACTAACGGGTTTTCCTACCGAGGAAAAGACGAGTGCCTGACCAGTGTCTTACCCCTTCTGCGACTGTGATGTCCAACTGCTTGGATGTGCACTACAAAAAGTATATCAACTTGAAACATTCGCCGGGTACTAGTCATTTATACAAGGAAGCTTCTTTTTTATTGGAAGTTTAAAGTAAGTATTTATTGGACTTGGTGACAGATACATTGACATATACAGGATAGACATTTGTGTACAGTGACAAGAACCGTTTTACATCAACAAGTACAAAGAAACATGATACACAGAAAGTCAAATGATCAATATACACAGAGAAAGCCAGTTTTGATCAAGTAACACATAGAGAACTAGTACATCCTAAACATGGCACACAGTATATTAAATGATCAATATACACAGAGAGAGGCAGTGTTGATCAAGTAACGCATAGATAACTAGTGCATCCCAAACATGGTACACAGTTTATTAAATGATCAATATACACAGAGATTTACACAGAGATGCACAGATATACACAGAGATGCACCTCAACACTAAACTGGAACGTGGCAAGCCTCATAAGACAAACAAAATGTATTGACATAACCAACCTTAAAAAACACCATAATACTTTCAAGTTGGAACTGAAGAACAGATTCTCTGCTTTAGAAGGCCTAACATCGGAAGAAGTGGATATTTCGGAAGTTAACAGAAAAGTAACCAAAGCTCTAATGGAAACAGCAACAAAATTAGCTGGGTCTAAGAACAAGTTGCATGTGAACAAATTATCAGGAAAAACCAAAATGTTGATGCAAAAAAGAAGAGAGATGAGGACAACTAAAGTAGATGTGACTTCCAAAGTGGAATATATAGAGCTATGCAAGACAACACGAAAAAGTATCACTGAAGACGTAAGGAAATTCAACTGTGAGCTAGTGAGGAAAGCAATTGAAAACAACCAAAGCCTTAAGATAGCAAAGGGACATCTCAGTAAGGGAAGAAAACAGATTATGGCTCTGAGAAAAGAAGATGGTTCTATAACAAGAAATAGAGGCGAAATTTTGACAAGAGTGAATGATTTCTACTCCAAATTATATGAAAGGGATGATACATGTACTCCAGACATCATGAAAGGTACCAGAGTTCTTCCAGTCCTCCCAGCAGAAGTTGCTCATGCAATCAAGAACATGAAGCGAGGGAAAGCTCCAGGAGAAGATGGAATTACTATAGACATCATACAAGAAGCAAGTGGAGAAATTGAAACAGTACTCGCCCAAATTTTCACTCGATGCCTTAATGAAGGGAAGATTCCTGAGGATTGGAACAATGCTACAATGATCCTGCTACATAAAAAAGGTGACATTGAGGATCTCAGGAACTACAGACCTATCAGCCTCCTATCAGTGGTTTATAAAATCTTCACTAAAGTTCTTTCACACCGCTTGAAGGTAACACTGGACATGGCTCAACCGAGAGAACAAGCTGGATTCAGGAGTGGCTACAGCACAATAGATCATATCCACGTACTGAGAGAACTGATTGAAAGAGCGAGGGAATATGAACTTCCATTGTGCATGGCTTTTATCGATTATGAAAAAGCCTTTGATTCGGTGAAACCATCAGCAGTTACCACGGCTCTGAAATCCTGCGGTATTGAAGATGCATACATTAATATTATTAATAACATCTATGAAAATGCAAGTGCAAAGATTCGGCTGTTTGAAAATACAACACACATAAAAATTGGAAAGGAGTGAGACAAGGTGACACCATATCTCCGAAGCTCTTTAATGCCACATTGGAAAATGTCTTTCAATCACTGAACTGGGAAAACAAAGGGATAAAGATTAATGGAGATTATCTAACCCACCTTCGTTTTGCTGATGACGTAGTCATTTTTGCAACTACCCCATCAGAGCTGCAGAGTATGATCCAGGAACTTGCTGACAAGAGTAAAGAAGTGGGATTAAAAATGAACTTTCAGAAGACAAAAGTGATGTTCAATGCTTTTACAAGAAATGAAGATTTATCGATTGATGGAGAAAACTGGAGATAACAGATACGTATGTTTATCTTGGACAGCAGATATCAAGTGAGGGTCACATTGATGAAGAAATTAATCGGCGTACAAAACTTGCCTGGAGAGCTTTTGGAAGAAACAGCATAATTTTAAGAGCAATATGCCATTATGTCTTAAAAGAAAAGTGTTTGATCAATGCATCCTTCCAGTGCTTACGTATGGTGCAGAGACGTGGACCTTAACTAAAAGAGACATACAAAAGCTGCAGACAACTCAAAGAAGCATGGAGAGGTGCATGCTTGGTATAACCAGGAGAGATAAGAAGAGGAACTCGTGGATCCGAAAAATGACGAGAGTGGAAGACATCATGATCAGAGTTAAACTCCCTGAAATGGCAATGGGCTGGACATACTGCCAGAAGGACAGACCATAGATGGACAGCCGAAATTTTAGATTGGATTCCAAGGGACAGGAAAAGACCCAGAAGAAGACCACATGGGAGATGGGTGGATGAAATTCGTAAATATGCGGGAGTGACATGGAGGAGACTAGCACAAGACAGACCGTTGTGGAGGAAACTTGGGGAGACCTTCGTCCAGCAGTGGATTGATAATGGTTGACAATGATGATGATGATGATACACAGAGAGAGGCAGTGTTGTTCAAGTAACACATAGAGAACTAGTACAAATCTAACATGGTACACAGTATATTAAATGATCAATAAACACAGAAAGAGCCAGTGTTGATAAAGAAACGCATAGAGAACTAGTACATCCCAAACATGGCACACAGTATATTAAATGATCAATATACACAGAGAGAGGCAGTGTTGATCAAGTAACGCATAGATAACTAGTGCATCCCAAACATGGTACACAGTTTATTAAATGATCAATATACACAGAGAGAGGCAGTGTTGTTCAAGTAACACATAGAGAACTAGTACTTATCTAACATGGTACATAGTATATTAAATGATCAATAAACACAGAAAGAACCAGGGTTGATAAAGAAACACATAGAGAACTAGTACATCCCAAACATGGTACACAGTATATTAAATGATCAGTATACACAGAGTGAGCCAGGATTGATCAAGAAACACATAGAGAACTAGTACATTCCAAACATGGTACACAGTATGTCAAACGATCAATGTACACAGAGAGCCAGTGTTGATTAAGGAGCACAAGGAGAGCCTTTTATGTTTGTCTCCCAGCACTGGCTCTCTCCCTTCCCTGGAGTCAGTGGCCCTAAATTAGTGACGGACCACAGCTTATAGCCCATTGGGTTGCTCACGTTGGTTGTCAAACTTCTAATAATAATAAAAAGAACACATGCTTTAAAGTTTGAAATATCTGTCAGCTCTACAAAGCATAACAAAACGGGAAAATCTGTGGCAATCCCTGTCGTAGTGTGTTAGTCTTGCAGTCCACATGTTCTCCACTCTGGCGATTGCTTTGTGTTGATTAGAAGAATATGTTTGGCCAGATTTATCACTGCATTCCATTTACTCAGGCCTCACTTCAGGCGCGACACTACGAGTGGGTTAGGGTGGGCTTTCTCTGAGCCCACCCTTAATCCTCCCCTCAAAAAAGTATTTAAGCAGTTAGAATACATTCCTAGTGCAACCACCTCAGCTTTAAGGAACTTGTATAAAAGTATGAGGAATTTTCTAATTCACACAAATTTTGTTGTATAAAATAAATGTTTTATTAAATGTAGTGTTTTATTATTCTGAGCGAGTGTTGGAAAGAGCACTCTGTTTTCCATAAGGCCAGCAGAGACATTAACCTTTGGGCTGTCTCTCCCGTGTGCTACGACAACATGCAGATGTTCCTCCGTGCCCCAGATCCAGCAGTTATGTTTATTGACTCTACCAGAAACATGGAATGTCGACTCATCGCTAAAACAGATCCCTGAGCGGACTGTGGGGTCTTCGTCAATTTAGAATGTCTACCACAAATGCCTTTCGACGTGGTTGATGATTTGGTCAAACGTCTGCACTAATTGCACTTTGTACGTAGATAGGTAGAGACGTTTTTTCGGAATATTGTGCAACCGTTGCTCGCGGTATTTCGAGTTCACGACTGGCGACGCGGACTGACTTCTTCGGGCTCCTCAGATAAGCCTTACGCACGCCTTGCACCTTTTCATCCAAAATGGTAGGTCTCCAAATACTATTGCCTTTCAAGACACTTCCTGTTGCTTTGAATTTATTATCCCATTGTTCTATGCTCCTTCGTGTCGGCGGCTGTCTCTTGTACTCTGTTCTGAACTTACGCTGAACTGTTGTTAGAGATTTTGACTCCGCAAACCAAAAAACACACACGCTGCTTTCTCCAATGGGGTAGCCACGTCTGTTATATTCCGTGTTTGACGAGATTTTTCATTACATGAGACACCTGGCGCCATCTATCACCTGACTTAACAAACTTTAACACTTGCAACGTTTCTTGCCGTTTAAAGATAGTTTTTTCTGTCGTATTTTAATAGCATACTGAAGTTGTATACTTCATTTATAGACATCCTGTATAATATCGCATGTGTTCACGAGACATACTTTAAATTTAGCTTTTTTCTATATGCCGATTCTAAGTGCTTAACACATTTTCTTAAACTTTTATGTACCCAAACGAAATGAATTTGCGATATGTACTGACTCCTTGTTAAATAATAAGGCTTATATATGTTTCCGAAACACGCTATTCATAAGGTCAAATATTCACTTGAAAAACTCTTTATTAGATCCGCTCGTGGCTGAATTCTACACACAGCATCGGTCACTGCACACATTTGTGTGGCAAGCGTGCCTTGCGCCTGTAAGCAAAGCTGAAAACCAATTTGCTATTTTAACTGAGGATCCACGTAAAGGAAACAAGGATGGGAAAAGTCAGTTTAAAGGAATAAAGTGTTTCCTTCTATACATATCATTTACAAACTTGTAATTAAATTTTCTTCTAGAAGATCACATGACCATTTTACCAGGATCAGATACCTTGCGATGCTTTCCGCTTCTGTAGCAAACGGTTTTATTTTTTGTGCAAAAACTTCAGCTGCGTCTGAGATGCGTCATCATCGATTAAAAGGGAGATACGAATTGCGAAGTAACTATGTTTTTGATTTCCGAGAGATAATGAAAGAAAATTCCAGGAAAATGACGCACGTATTCATATCCGAACGAAACATGAATACATGCCCAGAAGATACCATATAATCAAAAGTAATACACTGCTGGACACATAAAATGCTACACAAGATTCGATTTGTGGGAGTGCTATGCAGGTTATTGTGTATTGTGACGCACTACAGAGGTGAAGCCGGTGTCAAGGCGACAAATCTGCAGCGATACATTCTGTCGGTGTAGTTTAGTCGGTTGGAGCAACTCACTCCGCAGCGAGGAGACGCGGTTTCGATTTCTGTCACCAACAAATTTCTGTTTTCACATTGGAGCCCGAATGTCAAAATGGATCTACTGGTCGTTTAATTCTTCGAAAAATTTGTCATGTTCGTTCCACACATAAGCTGGAATTAATAAAAAGTTCTTGCTTCGCTTCAAAAAAGTAAAAATAAAAGGGATAAGATGTGACGTACTTTAGAGGTGAAGCACGTGTCAAGACCAGAAATCTGCAGCGATACATTCTGTCGTTGTAGTTTAGTTGGCTCGAGCAACTCACTCCGGAGCGAGGAGACGCGGTTTCGATTCTAGTCACTGGCAACTTCCGGTTTTCACAGTATGTCTCTGCATTTTGATTGCGTAAATGATCGCCCCTGCGATCCAATCATGGCAATGGTAAGCAAAATAAAAGAGCCATGTGGATCGTCATAGCAAATTTTGTTTCTCCTCCCCTATGTGTGTGGACCAGTCCGTTGGGGGTGATCTCGGTAACAAAAAGCTCGTGTACGAAGTGAGAATGCCTGGGCGACGTTATCGGAAATCCTACCAACATACAAGTACCTTTACCACAAGTTTCATGTTAAATGTACGTACCGCTGGTTGGTCTCTGCGTCGCATCGCAGCGCGTCGGAAACTCATCGAGATGCAACAAATTTCGGTCGAATGAGGTGGTAGCGGTTGCAGGAAGGTAACTTGCGTCACCGTTGAGGGACTGGTGCATGTAGGTCGACATGCAAACACTTCGATAACAGCATTAGACGTTAAGCCGTAGCAGCCGCAAAATAGAAGACGACGACTTTGGACGTGCAGGCAGCAACGGACATTCCCATATTGATACTGACTGGGAATTGCAGATCGGATAAGGAAAGTTCACGCTCTCGCTAGCCACTGCGAAGAACGCCACTTACCGAATCACGCCATCTCTCAAAGCTACAGTGGTGCCGTTGTGAAAACACAAATTTGTCCGTGACGACGATCGAAATCGCGCCCTCTCACTCGGGAGTAAGTTGCTCCTCATTTAAGCTACCAGGACGAAACGTACGGCTGCAGATTTGTCGTCTTGACACGTGCTTTACCTCTGCAGTACGTCACATCCTCTCGCTCTTCAATTTTTTTGGGAGAGAAGAACGAGTTTTTCATTAATTCTAGACGATGTGTGGAACAAACAACCCACGTTTTTCGAAGAACCCTAAGGGCAATACATCCATTTTTGCATTCCGGTGCCAAAGTGAAAACACAAATTTTTCGGTGACAAAGATCGAATTCGCGCCCCCTCACTCCGGAGTAAGTTGCTCTCCCAACTAAGCTACACGGACAGAATGTATTTCTGCTGTTTTGTCGTCTTGGCACGTGCTTTACCTCTGTAGTACGTCACGCTGTGCCTGTCTTGCATGGCGGGATTGGCGAAACCACGTCTTATTGAGTGACGAGAATAATGTCCGTCTCAGCGCCGACGATGGCCAATAATGTCATGCGCCTTTTCAGCCAGGTTCCATGGTTCGGCTTACTATCAGTTTCAACAGCTATTTACGGCTAGTACGCATAGTTAGTACAACGACAGCATGAGGATACGTCGAGAAGATTCTGTAGACCCAGCTGTTGCCTTGGCCACCGAGACTAACAGTCTTCTCCCCAGCGAAGAAAGCGTGGTGCTACATTTGCAGAGGAGCTGAAGCGTCTGCACGACCATATCGTAATGTCGATGGACTGTGGTCGTAGGTCAATGGTGCCTGGTCAGTAATAAATCAGGACACCGTGCGATAAATTTCCCGCTTGATACCACGCTGTGTTGCTAAACGTACATCGGTCAGGCAAAACATTAAAACCACCTACCTAATATGATGTAGGCCCTCCTCTTGCCCAATAAGAGCTTTCACCATATGAGATTGTGACGTGCCTTCCCAGCAGGAAGCACACGACATAAAGGCAGATAGCAGCGATAACGAACGTCCGTGTAGCTCAATTGGTACAGCGACTTATTCCCCAATGAGGGGACTTGGGTTCGAGCCCCGGCGTGGACAAAATTGACGGATAATTTTATTTCGTTATAATGGCGCCCGAACTTCCTGGGTGACCTGGCCGTTCAAGATCTCGCAATGAGGTGAAGACCTTTCCACCCCTGCGAGATAAGAAAAATAAGAGAATCCCTTCTTCAGCGCTTCAAAAATAAAAAAAATGTGTGATGTTGCATTCCACACACTAGATTAACTTGGAGTTCTCAAGTGCACGTTCTACAGTGGATGGCTGCCTGCGACGATTCATGGTCACGGCTGAAACCGTGGGCCATGCCCTCAGCCCTCTTTCGGGGGGGGGGAGATGTGACGTGCCTTCCCAGCAGGACGCACACGACATAAAGGCAGATAGCAGCGATAACAAACGTCCGCGTAGCTCGATTGGTAGAGCGACTTATTCCGGAATGAGGGGGACCCAGGTTCGAGCCTCGGCGTGGACAAAAATGACGGATAAATTTACTTCGTTATAAGACATAGGTTCAACGAGATGTTGCTAGGTGTTTTTTGATATTTGGTACCACGAGTGCAACAGAAGATCTCGCATTCCCGTAAATTACGCGGGTGGGGTGATTCTGCTCATACCCGTTCCCCCAACTCAAACCACAAATGCTCGATAGCATTCATGTCCAACATATTGCGCGGCCATGGCAATAAGTGGAATTCCTCTTTATGTTTTGGAACCATCCTTAAACATTGGAGCATTGTGTTTTGGAAAAACGCAATCCCCGACAGGGAATACAGTCCCCATAAAGGAACGCACTTGTTCAGCCTCGAAGTGCAGGTACGTAGCAGCTGTCAGGTTTCGTTGTTACAGGGATAATACCCCAAGAAAATACTGCCCAGATGATCAAACTCCCTCCAGCCACCTGCATACGTCTCAATGTGCATTCACGTGAGAAGGTTTCCTTAGGTAAACAACACACACGAGCTCTTTCATCAACGTGTTGAAACAGAAAACTGGATTCGTCTGAACATAAGACCCTCTTCCAGTCTTCTATGGTATTATGTCAGTGAATACGTGCACACTGCAAGGCCGTCCCAGAGGCGCAGTGGTCTAAGCAATGGCTTCTGATTATTCGTAAGGGATGGGTCTGGGTTCGAATCCCGGTGAGGCATGGATGTTGTATTTGTGTTTCGGCGCTGTCTCTCTCCCTTCCCTAGAACCAGTGGTCATAAATTAGGGACGGGAGACTGCTTATAGCCTACTGATTTGCTCACGGCTGTCGTTAAACCTGCGATATAAACAAACAAGCACACTGAGAGCGTTGACAATGGTGGACGCCTGTGAGCATTGGCACTCGGATGGCTCTGCTGCTGCGGAGACCCATGTCCACCAGCGTAAGATGAACTGTGTGTTCGGACGAGATGGGACCGTCACCGCAATTGAAATTATGGGTAATATCAGCCACAGTAGCCCTCCTGCTGCTGCGGACACGACAAGGTAGTTTGCGCCGACTTCTGGCATCAATGAGGCATGGCCTGGACACTCCTTGTGAACAGCTCGAAGCGTCGCCTGTGTCGGAACATCTTTGATAGGCACTAATTACTGCATAGCGTGAGTAGCCTACCAGCGTCGCAGTTTCGGAGATGCTCTTACCAAGGCATCTTGCCACAACGATCTGGCATTTATCGAAATTAGATAAATCCTTTGTTTTCCTATGTTGAGATGAAAAGAAATATCGACTGAGGGAACTCCGACCCAGGTATTAGATATACACTGAGGAACAATTGAATTAGAGACAGCTGGCGTTATGCAAATGTGGCACTGTGGGTTGCCCTGTGAACGGAAACGACATGACGCATGTAGCGATCCGACAGTATAAGGAGTGATGCGAAGGGAATCAGTAAGAGTCGGACGCAGTATGGGCAAGACGAGGGATCTAAGCGCATTTGATCGAGGGCAAATTGTCGGGGCCCGACGAATGGGTCACTCCATCTCGGAAGTCGTGCAGTCACTGGAATTTTGACGAACCACTGTGTCACGGGTGCACCGTGAGTACATCGAATCCGGTAAAACCATCCCTGCAAAGGGCCAACTGCCGTGGACAACAGCGTGTGGATGAACGGGGTCATCGTCGGCTAGCTCGCATTGTAACAGCGGATAGACGGGCCACAGTGCAAGAAATCACTTGGCAATTCAACGCTGGTGCACAAAAACGTGTAAGCAGCCACACCATTTAGAACCATCTCCTCGCTATGGGGTACTGAAGCCATCGTCCCACGAGGGTACCCCTGCTGACCGCACATCACAGGATGCAAAGATTAGCATGGGAGCGGGAACAATGCCACTGGTCCCTAGACATGTGGAAAAATGTTGCCTGGACTGATGAGTCAGGATTGACGTTGGCACATGCGGATGGCAGGATACGAGTACGGCGCAAACCACATGAAGCGATGGATCCTTCTTGCCAGCAGGGTACTCTTCAAGCTGGTGGGGGTGGCATTCTCGTCTGGGGACTGTTTACGTGAACGAAATTGGGACCCCTTGTACGTGTGACATCGTCCATTCCAAGTCAACGTTACCGGGATATCCCGGATGAACATTTACTCCCATTTGTGCTTCTTCAACATCCCACTGGGACCTAATCCTGCAACAAGACAATGCACCGTGCCATCGCTCCCGAATTGTATCCGAATGATAGGATGGACACTCCAGCGACGTGACCTTGATTCCTTGGCCAGCTAGGTCACCTGACCTCAATCCCGTCCAGCGCATCTGGGATGCCATTGAGAGAGATGTTCGAGGCTCTGGCCCTCTCCATGAAATCTTCGTGAACTGTGAGAGCTTGTTCAGGGTTAGTGGATCCGTATGGCTTACCAACGCATCCGGTGTCTTGTCGAGTACATGTCCAGACGAATCGCCGCCGTCATCAGGGCGAAAGGTGGTCCCATTCGTTACTAGAAAGGTATTTCTAATTAAATTGCTCTTCAGTGTACAGTATATCATTCGTGACCTTGGCACATGACGCTGATTGGCTGCACGCACGCTAATTTGCATAACACAGAGGTTGTTTTAATGCTTTGGTTGATCCGTGTATGCCATAGCATAGTGGTAACGGAACATACTGACTCAGTGCACATTTTACTGTGTACTCGCCCATCACATTCGTGCAGTACCTTCGAAATTAAAATGCTGCTTTCTCATCTACTCTCCTACATGTGTGATGAGCTTTGTCTTCTTTCGTGCAGTCCTTCACGGTGCGGCATTGGTATGTCTAGCAAATTCTATCTTTATGTCCGACTGGAACGATTATAAACGGTCTATATGGAAAATCAACGTCTATTTACAGTCACCCTCCTTACGATAAACCTTAATTCAATCCTGAGTGTTCGAGCAAACACACAAGAGAGTGCTTAACCCTTTTAACGGCCATGACCCAAAAATCTTTCATCACTTCAAATATCATAACGCCCGAAATCGTCTGTTGGTTCACTTCTTTGTTTAATAACAACAATAGTGACTGAGAGTGACTCCTGCTGATCCCTCATAGGTCGCGAGAATTTGAAGAATAAGTAAGGATAAGAAATCTGACTCACTCTATAGACAGGCGTTTTGGGTGGCTATGGCCGTCTGTATGTGCGGGCGTTTTGTGCTTTATGGTCGTTAAAGGGTTAATCGGTTACGACCAACATTACCCTTTATACTGAGCCTCTTACTGGGGTCATTAGTTGCTGTAAAACTGGGAGACAAAATTTCATTTAGAATGACAATTCCCATTCTGCCTTATATTGCGGCCATGAAATGGAAAAAAAGATACTTTACCTATTCCTAAAAGTAATTCTCCTGATCCTAGGGTAACTCACCTCATTTGAATGTCATCTCCTCGTTTTTCAAGCTAAAGTTACCCTAACGAAGTTTTCATGTTTGTCACCCACTTCACCCTTAAGACTGCCGATTGCCTGTGGCAGGGAGAGATTTGAATAATTCCCTAAAATTCAATATTCTGAAAATTAGTAGTACAGAGAGCAAATAATTTCCCCTGGGGTAGTACTCTTTTTTCGCTTTTCTTATTATACAAAAATCATTTAAATGGTACATGAAAATAAAATGTTAAGTTCGCTCATTTAAATTGTTACAATCAAATTAATGTGCTTTGTGTAATTGGTCAAATTTTCTTGTCGGAAGCGTTAAGCTCCTCTTACGGAAATTTCAATGCCAGGACTGGGAAAGAGAGACAAGGTTGCTGATAATTTTATCAAATAATTTTTTACCAATCAGTACAACAGTAAACACTCACTTCTGTTGCTTTGGTAAAATAAGCATCAACCCCATGGTGGTTTAAAAAAGGCAATGTATGAGTATTTCAATTGGTTTGGTGTGGTGTCATATATGTGGAGTCATCTGAGTGGTATCACGCTAACATTGACTAGGGGACTGTATCTTACTTCGGGTAACTTTTGCATTTGCAATCCAAAGTGGAAATCCTCCAAATACGTGGCGTCTGTGAATAAAGAAAGACATCGCTACTTCCACGTTTTAACAACACACAGCAACCGAAAAATTGTAATTCGGTCACCGCTGGGAAATTAAACCCCGGATCTCTCGATATGTAGCTGAGGGTGACCGAATAACAATTTTTCGGTTGCTGTGTGTTGTTAAAACGTGGAAAGAGCGATGTCTTTCTTTATTCACTGACGCCACGTATTTGGAGGATTTTCACTGTGGAACTCGACCCTTTGGATTTAACTGCTATAATTAATATACAGACAGTGCCGTTAATGCCCACCAGATGGAGACGTCTCAGTTGCTAAGCCCATCTTACGGATGTATGATGCCAGAAGCTTACAGAAAAACACACATAACGCCGTGAATTGTTGGCAACCGTGGTGTAAGACTAACTCGCTCGGCTATATATCGAGAGATCCGGGATTCAATTGCCCGGCGGTGACCAAATAACAATTTTTCGGTTGCTGTGTGTTGCTAAAACGTGGAAAGAGCGACGTCTTTGTTTATGCATTTACATCATAAAAAGTGTTGACGCTAAAAATCATAAAAAAAATATTTTTTTTTACTAGAATGTTAACACCTAAATAAACATCAGGGTACCCCCTTTCGGCGAATAGAAAATACAATAATTTTTATTTTGAAAATCTCAGCAAACAATCCCTCACAAATTTTTATAAATTTTGTCGTTGTAAAAAATCTAGTACATAATTGGTTAAACCATATTTTTTTTTTAGTCCACATCATAAATTTCTCACTGAATGAAAAACACGTAACTTATGAGTTGGCAAAAAACATGGACATTATCTGGATTTTATTTAGAATTGCATAGAGTGCATTCAGAAAGTTCCTTTTAAGAACCTAACTATTTAATGCATTTCTCGAATCGGAGAATTTAATTAACGTTTCAGAGATCCAACACCTGTGTTTCAAGGTTGTCAAATGTTGCGCATAATATCCACAACTATCAGCTCCTCCTTTCACGTATTTTCTTTTTTTACGCTTTCCAACCGTCGGTTGAAGAAGCGTATATGCTCCAGCTTTGTCCGTTCGTCTGTCTGTATGCCCGTACGCACGATAACTTGCGTTAAAATGAATCGATTTCGATGAAATTTTAGTATGTGGTAAGGGACCACTTGGAGACCAACTCTATTGAAAATGGAAGAAATGGGGTCAAAGGTGAAGTCATAGGGCGGGATCCATTCCGTTGCCTTTATGCGTCATAAATTGTGTAAACATGGTTCGATTTTAATGAAATTTTAGTATGTGGTAAGTGTCCACCTGGGGACAAACTCTATTGAAAATGGAGTAAATGTGGACAGAGGTAAGGACATAGGAGCGGGATCCATTCCATTGTCCTTATGCGTCATAAGTTGCGTAAAAAATGTTCGATTTCGATGAAATTGTAGTATGTGGTAGGGAACTACCAGGGGACAAACCCTATTGAAAATGAAAGCAATGGGGTCAGAGAACAGGACATAGGAGCGAGAGGCATTCCATCGCTCTTATGTGTTATCACGTACATAAAATGCTTCGATTGCGACAAAACTTTATCATGTTGTTCCGGAAGTACACTTAACCGGTTCTGTTGAATATAATCGAAATGGGGCGAAAGGTCAAGGCATAAGAGCGAGATTTATTCTACAGCCGTTATCCTCATAACTTGAGTAATGATTTTTGGTATGTTGGAAAGCGTATCATAATCAATGCATTGCATGATTTTACTAATTTGTTGTTAAGAGTTATTGTTTCGTTTTTTTAAGTTTTGAACGGAAACTATTCTTAACAGACATTTCCTTTTTTTTCAGTTTCAAGTATCAAAATTTAATTCGAAAAAATTTAGATTCTGCGATTCAATTTTTACGAGAAAGTAATTAAGTTTTCTTAAAACTCAAAGCCAAAAATCCGCAACCTTTATATTCTCCATCTGAATTCATTAATATAAAGATACACTGTGAGTTATGCTTGAGGTTATTTATTATGTCGTTCATTACGTTGCTTTTTGAAAACAAAATGTTAAAAATTTATTAATAGAATGAAACACGAAGGCAATGTCTCAGGTACAAAATATTTCCGTATTGGGCAAAAGAATGGCTGACTCACCCCAACTCTATAAGAAACATTTTAATTCACCCAATATTTATGAATTCTTCAGCCGTGTGCTTATATTAGTAGCTCTGTTTATACGTACTGTCATTATTATCCTACAGTCAGTTAGCGAAGCTGTCTCCATCTGCAGACGCCCACTTGAAGTTTCCTCAATGTATTACTAAAATTTCACGTAATGCTTTATGATTGGAGTCTAAATTTGAAGCGTTCGCTTTCCACCCATTTTAATGTAATCCTAATTTTCCTCTGTTGTGCAACGATGGAGAGCAACGTTTTGTTCCTTTCAATATTGCAGTAAGTCATATTTCCCAAGCTTTTCACATATAAATACGAAGAAACATTTCCTTAAAGTCTTTTTTTTTTTTACTTTGTCAGATACTGTTATAACATAGACTCAAATATATGTAATTTGTTTTTCTTCTACAAAAAGGAACAATTGATCAATTTTTCTGAAATATAAAAATGTTCATACAAAATGCTTCAGCCACGTTATAAATATGAACTTCGAGCTTCAGAACGTAAAATGATTTCTTTTACTCACAAAATTGTCTTTCTTTTTTTTTGTAGCCCTTCCTTTGGAGTAAACAAATTTTTATCCGAGCTCCTATTCAAAAACTTCAGTACTACATTATAAATATTCGACCAATATTTTTATATGCAAGCATTCTGGATTATTCTTTTATTCAGTTAAGCACATTTGTTAGACTTGAAATAAAGAAATGCAGCTATTAGTTTTTCCAATGGAATTATTACATTAAAAGTTGAAAGCATAATAAATGGATCGGTATAATTTCAATTTCTTTTTTACGCTTTCCAACCGTAGGTTGAAGAAGCGTATATGCTCCAGCTTTTTTCGTCCGTCTGTCCGTTTGTCTGTCGGCACGATAACTCACGTAAAAATGGTTCGATTTCTATGAAATTTTAGTATGTGATAAAGGACCACCAGGGGACGAAACCTATTGAAAAATGGGCGAAGTGGGGTCAAAGGTCAGGACATAGGAGCGGAATCACTTCCATCGCCATTATGCGTC
Organism: Macrothele yani; assembly: GCA_039090855.1. NCBI lineage: Eukaryota > Metazoa > Arthropoda > Arachnida > Araneae > Macrothelidae > Macrothele > Macrothele yani. The sequence continues at coordinate 16,850,181 of CM077026.1, read as the reverse complement.
ATAACTTACGTAAATATGGTTCGATATCGATGAAAGTTTAGTATGTGGTAGGGGACCACCAGGGGACGAACCCTATTGGAAATGGGTGAAGTGGGGTCAAAGGTCACGCCATAAGAGCGGGATTCATTTCATTGCTTTTATGCGTCATAACACGCGTAAATATGGTTCGATTTTGATGAAATTTCAGTATGTGGTAGGAAACTACTTGGGCACGAACCCTATTGAAAATTGGCAAATTGGGGTCAAAGGTGAGGCAGGGCATAAGAGCGGGATTTATTCCATTGCCCTTATGCGTCATAACTTGCGTAACAATGTTTCGATTTCGATGAAATTTTGGTATGTGGTAAGGAACCATCTGGGAACGAAACCTATTGAAAATGGGTGGAATGGGGTCAAATGTCAGGACATGAAAGCGGGATCCATTTCATTGCCTTTATGCGTCATAACATGCGTAAATACCGTTCGATTTCGATGAAATTTTAGTATTTGGTAAGGAACCACCTGGGGACGAACTCTATTGAAAATGGGCGAAATGGGGTCAAAGGTCAGGGCATAAAGGTGGAATCCATTCCATTGCCTTTATGCGTCATAATATGCGTAAATATGGTTGGATTTCGATGAAATTTTAGTATGTGGTAGGGAACTACCTGGGCACGAACCCTGTTGAAAATGGGCGAAATGGGGTCAAAGGTCAGGCAGGACATATGAGCGGCATTTTGTTCCATTGCCCTTATGCGTCATAACTTGCGTAAAAATGGTTCGATTTCGATGAAATGTTAGTATGTGGTAGGGAGCCACTGGGGACGAACCATATTGAAAATGGGCGAAATCGGGTCAAAGGTCAGAACAGTGGAGTGGGATCCATTCCATTGCCCTTGTGCATCATAACTTACCAAAAAATGTTTCGATTGCGACAAAAGGTTATCATATTGTTCCGGAGGTACAGTGAACCGGTTCTGTTGAATATCAACGAAATGGGGTCAAAGGTCATTGCACAAAATCAAGATTTATTCCACAGCCATTATTCTCATAACTAGCGTAAAACTGCTTCTATTGCGACAACATTTTAGTATGTTATTCTTGAGGTGCACTGAACCGGTTATGTTGAATATCATCGAAATGGGGTCAAAGGTTAGGACACAGGAGCGAGATTTATTCCACAGCCATTATCCTCATAACTTGAGTAATAATTTCTGGTATGTTGGAAAGCGTATCATAATCAATGCATTGCATGATTTTACTAACTTGTTTAGTTTTTCCGTTATATCTAATAAAAAAAAGCGTTTAGTGTTTTAGGATGTTAACTAAAATGACAACCACTTAAGAAATTGGCCATATACAGTGTGCTTGTTAAGCTATTATATCGAAACAACAAACTATATTTGCAATTGTCATTTACACTGATTCAAATTAATCTCCCTTCAACTCCACACAACTGTGACATCTTTCGTACTGGTGTTCGAAGACACGGTGGATTTCCTGAACCAGAACCTCCTTCAGTCTGGTGGCCACAGCTTTTTGGATGTCCTCGATGTCGCTAAACCGCTCCCGTTTCAAAGCACATTTCATCTTTGGGAAGAGGAAAAAGTCTGTGGGAGCCAACTCTGGAGTGTAGGGTGGATGTTCTATCACATAGATCGACTTCTGATCCAGAAAATGCTTCAGCGGCACCACACAGTGCCCGAGCGCGTTGTCATTCAACATATACCAATTGCTTTTGTGGAACAGTTCTTTCCTGACATGTTGCATGAGGGAATACAAATGTTGCATTACTCCTACATGAAGCTATCGCTGTCGTGCCTTCAAAGATAAATCCGCTAGCCTTCGCAACATTTTCATTTCTTCTTGCGGAAACTGGATGTTTTGTGCGGGGTTCATTCACGAGGTAATCCTTCCCATCATTAAACGCTGAGAACCAGCGGAACACCTGTGCACAGCTCAGACAGTAATCGCTGTAAACTTCTTTTTGGTAAACTTTCTTGGTAGTTTTCCTTAATTTACAGTAAAATTTCATCACAGCTCTTTACTCCATTGCCTAACTTCTGACACGCTCCATTTACATATTCTTACTGCAACGGTGAACAAATGAAAACTGCTGCGTCACCCGACTCAAAAATTGAATAATTCTTTCCCCGTGAAATCATCTAGATCAGGGGTGGCCAAACTTTCAGAAACAAGTGGACTAATCATGCCTTCTTTCAGCCGCCTTATAATTCTTCCCCTCGTGAAATCCTCTAGATCAGGTGTGGCCAAACGTTGAGAAACAAGTGGACTAATCATACCTTCTTTCAGCAGCCAAACAATTCTTCACCTCGTGAATGCCTCTAGATCAGGGGTGGCCAAACTTTGAGAAACAAGTGGACTCATCATGCCTTCTTTCAGCCACCTTATAATTCTTCCTGTCGTGAAATCGTCTAGATCAGGGGTGGCCAAACTTTGAGAAACAAGTGGACTAATCATGCCTTCTTTCAGCCGCCTTTTAATTCTTCCTCTCGTGAAATCCTCTAGATCAGGGTTGGCCAAACTTTGAGACACAAGTGAACTAATCATGCCTTATTTCACCCGCACTATAATTCTTCCTTTCGTGAAATCCTCTAGATTAGGGGTGGGCAAACTTTGAAGAAGAAGTGGAACACTCATCTCTTCTACCAGATGCTTTATAATTCTTTCCGCGTCAAACCTACTAGATTAGGGGTGGCCAAACTTTGAGAAACAAGTGGACTAATCATGCCTTCTTTCATCCGCCTTATAATTCTTACCCTCGTGAAATCCTCTAGATCAGGGTTGGCCAAACTTTGAGACACAAGTGAACTAATCATGCCTTCTTTTAGCCGCCTTATAGTTCTTCCCCTCGTGAAATCCTCTTGAAACAAGTGGACTAATCATGCATTCTTTCAGCCGCCTTATAATTCGTCCCCTCGTGAAATCCTCTCGATCAAGGGTGGCCAAACGTTGATAAACTAGTGGACTAATCATGCCTTCTTTCAGCAGCCAAACAATTCTTCACCTCGTGAATGCCTCTGTATCAGGGGTGGCCAAACTTTGAGAAACAAATGCCCTAATCATGCCTTTTTTCAGTCGCCTTATAATTCTTCCTCTCGTGAAATACTCTTGACCAGAGGTGGCCGAAATTTGAGAAACATGTGGACTCATCATGCCTTCTTTCAGCCACCTTATAATTCTTCCCGTCGTGAAATCATCTAGATAAGGGTTGGCCAAACTTTGAGAAACAAGTGGACTAATCATGCCTTCTTTCAGCCGCCTTTTAATTCTTCCTCTCGTGAAATCCTCTAGATCAGGTTTAGCCAAACTTTGAGACACAAGTGAACTAATGATGCCTTATTTCACCCGCACTATTATTCTTCCTTTCGTGAAATCCTCTAGATTAGGGGTGGCCAAACTTTGAAGAAGAAGTGGAACACTCATTCCTTCTACCAGATGCTTTATAATTCTTTCCCGCGTCAAACCTTCTAGATCAGGGGTGGCCAAACTTTGAGAAACAAGTGTACTAATCATGCCTTGTTCCAGCCGCCTTATAATTCTTACCCTCGTGAAATCCTCTAGATCAGAGGTTGGCCAAACTTTGAGACACAAGTGAACTAATCATACCTTCTTTCAGCCACCTTATAGTTCTTCCCCTCGTGAAATCCTCTTGAAACCAGTGGACTAATCATGCCTTATTTCAGCCGCCTTATAATTCTTCCCCTCGTGAAATCCTTCTCGATCAAGGGTGGCCAAACGTTGAGAAACTAGTGGACTAATCATGCCTTCTTTCAGCAGCCAAACAATTCTTCACCTCGTGAATGCCTCTGTATCAGGGGTGGCCAAACTTTGAGAAACAAGTGCCCTAATCATGCCTTTTTTCAGTCGCTTTATAATTCTTCCTCTTGTGAAATACTCTTGACCAGAGGTGGCCGAACTTTGAGAAACATGTGGACTCATCATGCCTTCTTTCAGCCACCTTATAATTCTTCCCGTCGTGAAATCATCTAGATAAGGGTTGGCCAAACTTTGAGAAACAAGTGGACTAATCATGCCTTCTTTCAGCCGCCTTTTAATTCTTCCTCTCGTGAAATCCTCTAGATCAGGTTTAGCCAAACTTTGAGACACAAGTGAACTAATGATGCCTTATTTCACCCGCACTATTATTCTTCCTTTCGTGAAATCCTCTAGATTAGGGGTGGCCAAACTTTGAAGAAGAAGTGGAACACTCATTCCTTCTACCAGATGCTTTATAATTCTTTCCCGCGTCAAACCTTCTAGATCAGGGGTGGCCAAACTTTGAGAAACAAGTGTACTAATCATGCCTTGTTCCAGCCGCCTTATAATTCTTACCCTCGTGAAATCCTCTAGATCAGGGTTGGCCAAACTTTGAGACACAAGTGAACTAATCATGCCTTCTTTCAGCCACCTTATAGTTCTTCCCCTCGTGAAATCCTCTTGAAACCAGTGGACTAATCATGCCTTATTTCAGCCGCCTTATAATTCTTCCCCTCGTGAAATCCTCTCGATCAAGGGTGGCCAAACGTTGAGAAACTAGTGGACTAATCATGCCTTCTTTCAGCAGCCAAACAATTCTTCACCTCGTGAATGCCTCTGTATCAGGGGTGGCCAAACTTTGAGAAACAAGTGCCCTAATCATGCCTTTTTTCAGTCGCTTTATAATTCTTCCTCTCGTGAAATACTCTTGACCAGAGGTGGCCGAACTTTGAGAAACATGTGGACTCATCATGCCTTCTTTCAGCCACCTTATAATTCTTCCCGTCGTGAAATCATCTAGATAAGGGTTGGCCAAAGTTTGAGAAATAAGTGGACTAATCATGCCTTCTTTCAGCCGCCTTTTAATTCTTCCTTTCGTGAAATCCTCTAGATCAGGGTTAGCCAAACTTTGAGACACAAGTGAACTAATCATGCCTTATTTCACCCGCACTATAATTCTTCCTTTCGTGAAATCCTCTAGATTAGGGGTGGCCAAACTTTGAAGAAGAAGTGGAACACTCATCCCTTCTACCAGATGCTTTATAATTCTTTTCCGCGTCAAACCTTCTAGATCAGGGGTGGCCAAACTTTGAGAAACAAGTGGACTAATCATGCCTTCTTTCATCCGCCTTATAATTCTTCCCCTCGTGAAATCCTCTAGATGAGGGGTGGCCAAACGTTGAGGAACAAGTGTACCAATCATGCCTTGTTCCAGCCGCCTTATAATTCTTACCCTCGTGAAATCCTCTAGATCAGGGTTGGCCAAACTTTGAGACACAAGTGAACTAATCATGCCTTCTTTCAGCCGCCTTATAGTTCTTCCCCTCGTGAAATCCTCTTGAAACAAGTGGACTAATCATGCCTTCTTTCAGCCGCCTTATAATTATTCCCCTTGTGAAATCCTCTCGATCAAGGGTGGCCAAACGTTGAGAAACTAGTGGACTAATCATGCCTTCTTTCAGCAGCCAAACAATTCTTCACCTCGTGAATGCCTCTGCATCAGGGGTGGCCAAACGTTGAGAAACAAGTGCCCTAATCATGCCTTTTTTCAGTCGCCTTATAATTCTTCCTCTCGTGAAATACTCTTGAAGAGAGGTGGCCGAACTTTGAGAAACATGTGGACTCATCATGCCTTCTTTCAGCCAACTTATAATTCTTCCCGTCGTGAAATCATCTAGATAAGGGTTGGCCAAACTTTGAGAAACAAGCGGACTAATCATGCCTTCTTTCAGCAGCATTATAATTCTTCCCCTCGTAAAACCCTCTAGATCAGGGGCTGCCAAACTTTGAGGAATACGTGGACTGATCATGCCTTCTTTCAGCCGCCTTACAATTCTTCTCCTCGTGAACTCCTCTAGATCAGGAGTGGCTAAACTATGAGAAACAAGTGGACTAGTCATGCCTACTTTCAGCCGCAATATAATTCTTCTCATCGTGAAATCCTCTATATCAGAGGCGGCGAAACTTTGAGAAACAAGTGGACTCATCATGCATTCTTTCAGCCGCATTATAATTCTTCCCTTCGTAAAACCCTCTAGATCAGGAATGGCCAAACTTTGAGGAATAAGTGGACTAATTATGCCTTCTTTCAGCCGCCATACAATACTTCTCCTCGTGAAATCCTTTAGATCAGGGGTGGCTAAACTCTGAGAAAAAAGTGGACTAGTCATGCCTACTTTCAGCCGCATTATAATTCTTCCCTTCGTGAAATCCTCTAGATCAGTGGTGGCATAACTTTGAAGAAGTAGAATACTCATGCCTTTTTGCAGCCGCCTTATAATTCTTTCCCGCGTCAAACCTTCTAGATCAGGGGTGGCCAAACTTTGAGAAACAAGTGGACTAATCATGCTTTCTTTCAGCCGCCTTATACTTCTTCCTCTCGTGAAATCCTCTAGATCAGGGGTGGTCAAACGTTGAGGAACAAGTGGACTAACCATGCCTTCTTTCAGCAGCCAAACAATTCTTCACCTCGTGAATTCCTCTATATCAGGGGTGGCCAAACTTTCAGAAACAAGTGCCCTAATCATGCCTTCTTTCAGCCGCCTTATAATTTGTCCCCTCGTTAAATCCTCTTGAAACAAGTGGACTAATCATGCCTTCTTTCAGCCGCCTTATAATTCTTCCCCTCGTGAAATCCTCTGGATCAAGGGTGGCCAAACGTTGAGAAACATGTGGACTTATCATGCCTTCTTTCAGCAGCCAAACAATTCTTCACCTCGTGAAATCCTCTGTATCAGGGGTGGCCAAACTTTGAGAAACAAGTGCCCTAATCATGCCTTCTTTCAGTCGCCTTATAATTCTTCCTCTCGTGAAATCCTCTTGATCAGGGGTGGCGGAACTTTGAGAAACATGTGGACTCATCATGCCATCTTTCAGCCACCTTATAATTCTTCCCCTCGTGAAATCATCTAGATCAGGGTTGGCCAAACTTTGAGAAACAAGTGGACTAATCATGCCTTCTTTCAGCCGCATTATAATTCCTCCCCTCGTAAAACCCTCTAGATCAGGGGTTGCCAAACTTTGAGGAATAAGTGGACTGATCATGCCTTCTTTCAGCCGCCTTACAATTCTTCTCCTCGTGAACTCCTCCAGATCAGGAGTGGCTAAACTATGAGAAACAAGTGGACTAGTCATGCCTACTTTCGACCGCAATATAATTCTTCCCCTCGTGAAATCCTCTATATCAGAGGCGGCGAAACTTTGAGAAACAAGTGGACTCATCATGCATTCTTTCAGCCGCATTATAATTCTTCCCTTCGTAAAACTCTCTAGATCAGGGGTGGCCAAACTTTGAGGAATAAGTGGACTAATCATGCCTTCTTTCAGCCGCCATACAATACTTCTCCTCGTGAAATCCTTTAGATCAGGGGTGGCTAAACTCTGAGAAAAAAGTGGACTAGTCATGCCTACTTTCAGCCGCATTATAATTCTTCCCTTCATGAAATCCTCTAGATCAGGGACAGCCAAACTTTGATAAACAAGTGGACTTATCACGCCTTCTTTTAGCCGCATTATAATTCTTCCCCTCGTGAAATCCTCTAGATCAGTGGTGGCATAACTTTGAAGAAGTAGAATACTCATGCCTTCTTGCAGCCGCCTTATAATTCTTTCCCGCGTCAAATCTTCTAGATCAGGAGTAGCCGAAGTTTGAGAAACAAGAGAAGTAATCATGCCTTCTTTCAGTCGCATTATAATTCTTCCCTCGTAAAAACCTCTAGATCAGGGGTGGCCAAACTTTGAGGAATACGTGGACTAATCATGCCTTTTTTCAGCCGCCTTACAATTGTTCTCCTCGTGAACTTTTCTAGATCAGGGGTGGCTAAACTATGAGAAACAAGTGGACTAATCATGCCTTCTTTTAGAAGCCAAACAATTCTTCACCTCGTGAATGCCTCTGTATCAGGGGTGGCCAAACTTTGAGAAACAAGTGCATTAATCATGCCTTCTTTCAGTCGACTTATAATTCTTCCCCTCGTGAAATCCTCTTGATCAGGGGTGGCCGAACTTTGAGAAACATGTGGTCTAATCATGTCTTCTTTCAGCAGCCTTATAATTCTTCCCCTCGTGAAACCCTCTAGATCAGGGTTGGCGAAACTTTGAGAAACAAGTGGACTTATCACGCCTTCTTTGAGCCGCATTATAATTCTTCCCCTCGTTAAACCCTCTAAATCAGGGGTAGCCAAACTTTGAGGAATAAGTGGACTAATCATGCCTTCTTGCAGCCGCCTTACAATTCTTCCATTCGTGAAATCCTCTAGATCAGGGGCGGCGAAACTTTCAGAAAGAACTTGGACTTATCATGCCTTCTTTCAGTCGCAAAATATTTCTTCCTCTCGTAAAATCCTCTAGATCAGTAGTGGCCAAACTTTGAAGAAGAAGTGGAATACTCATGTCTTCTACCAGCAGCGTTATAATTCTTTCCCGCGTCAAACCTTCTGGATCAGGGGTGGCTAAACTTTGAGAAACAAGTGGACTAGTCATGCCTTCTTTCATCCACCTTATAATTCTTCCCCTCGTGAAATCCTCTAGATCAGTGGTGGCCAAACGTTGAGGAACAAGTGGACTAATCATGCCTTCTTTCGGTTGCCTAACAATTCTTCACCTCGTGAAGTCCTCTATATCAGGGTTGTCGAAACTTTGAGAAACAAGTGGACTAATCATGCCTTCTTTCAGCCGCCTTGTAATTCAGCCCCTCGTGAAATCCTCTAGATCAGGGGTGGGCGAACTTTGAGGAAGAAGTGGACTATTCATGATTTCTTTGAGCCGCCTTATAATACTACCCATCGTGAAATCCTCTAGATCATGTGTGAGCAAACGGTGAGGAACAAGTGGACTACTCGTGCCTTCTTTCATCCACCTTATAATTCTTCCCGCGTCAAATCATCTAGATTAGGGGTGGCCAAACTTTGAGGAACCACGATATACCTGAAGCTATCATTCCTTACTGTGATCTACGATGGTTTATCGCAAGTATATAGGCATATATAAGTAGGAATATGCCTATATCACGAGGTTTTGTTAGTGCGCGTGGTTTTGTAAATTAGGAAACAAATGCAGAAAAATAATATTTAAATACTTTTTATTTCTGAAACAGTATTTTTCAAGGAAATTATATAATTCTTCTTATAGATTCTTTATTTACAGTATTTAATTAGATGTTGATGCATGACCCCGTATGTCATCACAATATTTATAATAATCAGGCACATATTTAGTGAAGCACAGTCGAAGACACGCATCTAAATTAGCATCAGTCGTGCAGACAGCTCCTGTATTTCGACTTCATTATTTTCATTTCTGAAAAAACTGCTTCACAGAGATATGTATATCCAAAGAAAACGGTCAGCCGCCAAGCAACAAATCTGAAGTAGGGACAACTTTCTTCGTACGACAGAGTCCAAAGTGTGTTATCTGACGCTTTTGCCTTCAGTACTATGTCGGATTGAAGTTTTACAATTTCTGATACTAAATCTGAAGAATCGAAGAGGAAAGTTGAGGAAATGTTTGTGATGAAAACATCCTCGATATCACATTTGCCAAGAGAGTATAACATGAAGCTCAAACTGTGTTGAAAGTTTTTCAGATCTGTGAATCCTCTGCCAAATTCTGTTATCAGAACTTCTATCTCAGTGACATATTCGTCAAATATGAAATCAGTTTGACGTGTTACGTGTTTTTCCAGATTGGGAAAGTTTTTCAAATTTCCATTACCAGGTGGACATTTTAGCAGCCCTAATTTTAATTCGAAAGTACTCCTAAATTTATAACACTCTTCCCTTTCTCTTGCAGCTTAAGGCTGAACGTGTTGCAGTTCGGCCTGTGAGATCAGTTACAAATGCCAAATTTTGTAGCCAAGTAGCGTCTTTTAGCTGAGCATACTTTACTCCCAATGCATCTAGGAATTCAGTTATTTCTGGCAAGAGATTCAAAAACCTTTCATGAAACTTTCCTTTACTAAGACACCTAACATTCCTGAAAAATAGCAGGCCTTCGTATTCAGCTTCATTTTCTTCTAGTTGGCTTCGAAAAAGCCTATTACGTAAACTTCGTGCCTGAATGGAATTATCCATGTTGGCAGTTATATCGATAATTTCTTTCACATTTAAAACTTTGTTGAAAAGAGCATTTTAGTGGATAATACAGTCGAAAGAGGTAAATTCCGGAAAATCGTCATTTTTCCTGCAAAGGGCAATGAACCCAATGGTTTGGCCTACCATCGAAGGTGCCCCGTTAGTAGTGATACAAAGAAGCTTCCATAATGGCAGGGCATTATGGAAGCTTCTGGGCGATTTCCGTAAATATATTAAAAATATCTTGTCCCCTCAGTTGGTTAGGTTTGGGGAAGGAAGTCTGGTTAATTCATTCTATTATCTAGTCTCAGGAAGCTCGCATGGAAAAACATGCTCCTGCTTGATAAAACAAACGATCGACCGTTTTGTCACCCTTCATCTAGATTATGTCTGAGACATGAGGTAAATTACACGTTCATATTTTTATGCCTTCATGCCCATATTTTCCTTCAAACACGTATCGCATACCGCGCGCCCTTTCTCTTTTATCCACTTAAGTGGTACCACGTGACTCCTGTGCGCATGATTCTACATTTTACATGTGCACCGGCTTTCTATGGAACTTCCCCAGTTATGCAAACTGCCACAAGTGAGTCTGATTTTGTGGTTGTAACCTTTCCAAATAGTGTTGGTCCTAAGGTTTTGGGCACCACTGTAGTTTCGAACCAACTTCCAGATAGCAAATTTGAAATACGTATCAGATGGACTGGCTGATAGGAAAGTGAAATATGTTGGATTGCAGGATGTTTCATCCTCACGTAAGCGCCCATGCCGCACCAAAATTTTCCAGTTAAAAATAAACAGGTAGCCCAGTAGCAGGTATTTGGAGACAGATATTATGTCGCAATTTGCTTTGTATTGTTTGTTATTCAAAGGAGATAAATAATTCTGTTGTCTCCGAATTTTCCGTTCCTGCAGCGGATGAGCACATGATGAATGGATGAGCACGAAAAAGCATCACATGTAAAGGGAATTACTTTGTTTCATCTTTTGAGGCGCGAAAAACTTGATGTTAACAAACATGAGCATCCTCTTACAGATTCGCAATCATGTCCTTTGTTTTTCTCAGAAAACAGCTCTGCCCATGAGTAATTAAGGGCGATTTTATTGTGGCGATGAATTGCAAATTTAAAAGTGTAATTTTTGGCGTTTTCTATTTAATTTTCGCAATATATGATACTTGACTTAAAACCAGCTGACGTACACAAGTACGGCAAGATTTAGCTGAAGTATAATCATTTACCCAATTAGGGTAATTGTCTGGATTCAAAAAACAGCACTTCCGAAAACTAATTAAAGGAAATTTTTTCTGGGCACCAAACGGAACGAGTTGTTCTGCTAAAAGTGGTTTAGTGTTCTTCCTTCCATATTTAATATTCGGCAATTATGATATTTGAGTCGTTCTTATGTAAATTATCAGGAAAGAATAAATAGCCTGAAGGCTCTGAAAATGTCTAAGAGATGAGATCGACTTGGCCATTATGTTAGATATAAATTTTACTAACTGTGAAGCACAAATGTCAGTAATAAAAAAAGACTGAAAATGTTGAGATATACTGAAAATTCTTATTGATTATTCATTTTGTGAGAAGTCTGCATTTCCGTTTGCATGGCGACGACGAAACACGGGATATGCAATTTTTGAAAGTTGGTAAAATTTACTAAGAAGTTTCAAGAAATTGCAAAATTCCCTTTTCAATCATTTTCGTGACAAAGGGAAGCTTTCAGTTAATCCAAAACAAGATGCCGAACTGTATTTTGGAGTCCAGCAGAGCTGTAGAAATTGAACATGTAAAAATCTTAGTTCATATTTTTGATGAAGCAACACATGTTTTTTTTCACCCGTGCTCCTTGGAAAAGTTATTATCTTTCGCTACGCAAACAAAAAAGCAGTGCTTTAAAAGATTTCGGTATCTTTCAACAACAAAGCATAAGAACAAGCTGCAGCAGATATTTGAGAATACATAAGCTTTTTAACTACATGGCTTTCTGACAGATAAATTAGAACCGTGATGGTGCATCTGTAACTTTCTTGAAATAAAAGTAGAGTTAAATCGGGAAGCAAAAAATTAGGGAAGCACCTGGTCACACTAAAGATGCCTTCAAAACAGAGCACTCCTATATGCGTCTGGCTTATGTACAATAACAGAAAGATACCTTTCCTTCGTTTTTGTTCCATTTCGTAACGGCAGTTTCGACTGAACGAAACAAACCAGCGGCTTCCATAAAAAAGAAAAAAATCAAAAACTATCATTGCATACATATTTGTTCTCTCTTAAAGTTTACTAAAGACACTTTTTAAGTCACACATCTTCAAAGATGTAGTTTATATAAAAAAAAAAGGGTGGAATATATATCAAGAGAGAAAACATTAGAGATAGGGGTGATGGTCACTTGACATGGACATTACCCAAATCGAATGCAGACATAAATAGGCGGACAGCATGGCTTATGAAAATTGTATCACAATTGATGAACATGAATAAACGTGGTGATCTGAGCGACCTTGATCGTGGACTCATTGCCAGCGCTAAAAAGATGGGTCATTCTATCGTCCAAGACGTAGGATCTGTAGGATGCCCGAGAGCAACCGCATCAAGGGTGTGCCGTTAGTATACCATCGACGTACTTACTAGCGCCCAGAGGGTAAGCAGTTGCCAACCACACGCCATTGACAACCGGAGTCGACGCAGACTATGAAGGCCTGTACAGACCGGTTGCTTGGCAACCGTGAGGGAAATGACTTCCAAGTTAAATGTGGGATCAACAAGAAGTGTCAGCAAATGAACCGTACACTTTAAAAAATAAGTGGCGTGAATTCACGGAAAATTTCTGAAAATAACGTGCAGCAAAGTTGCCGGTAAGTGTCCGCCTTTTCCAGAAATTTCCGTTTTTAAAAGTTCCCATTTATTTTAATTTCCGTAGTTTCACAGATTTTCCGTAGTCAGAAATTCCGTTTATTTTAGAAAAGAAAAGTCCGTTTCAGGTTTTTCCGTATTTAAACTGAAATTTCGCAAAATTCAAAGATCCTGCACTTGTACCGGGTAACCCTTTCGCAGCAGCCCAGGACCGCACCCCCGTCTTCTAACCACTCAGCAAGAATGAGACAACACGCGCCGTTAACCGCTCAGCTAGAAACACCCGGAGATTTCAGTCACGTTCATCGTAAATCAAATTGGGCTAGCATGAAATCAAATATTTCGTTATTAATACGAAAAATTTAGTCATTTTATTTTCTGTTGGAGTTAATTATTTTTCTGAATAGGTTTGTAATCATTTTATTTTTTTCTGTTGGAGGACGTTTCATACATTATGAATTGTTCAGTGTGATTTTTCGAAGAAACAAAATCTTTGCAACTTGTTCTTCTTAGCACGCCTTTTGTAAAAAAACATCGTGCTTATGTTACCGGTTTGTCCGTCAGCCTGTACCCACGATATCTCTGGAACTATTAGTCCGATTTGAAAAATTATTTTTGCATTGGGAAGCTTGAAATATTAGAATGATGATCCTTTATTTCGTATTTTTTTACGATGTACAATTTCGCAGCTAGAGGGCGTAAATACAGATGATGTCGAATTCAAAAAATACGATTTATTCCACATATTTGCTTCTAAACAACCGATTGAAAAAATTCTTTTATCTTTCGATTCCATTTATGTCGAAGAGTATTTTTGATATAGTTAGTTTTTCAAATTACGCATAGATTTTCCGCTAGGGGGCGTAAAATTAAATTACATTTTTCCCGATAACTCTTCTTCTAAAACTTCGATTTGAAAAATATTTTCTTCAGCGATACACCTCCGGATGGAAAATATTTTGCACATAATTTCTAATTTTTGGCAATAAATACTTTGGCCAACAGGGGGCGTAAGCGTTAATTTTTGCTTCTGATGTATTTGCCATAAAATCTGAGCTTCTAAAATATCGATTGAAAAAAATTCTTTCATGGACTGATGCCACTCACATCGATAAACGTTTTCGGAATATTTTCTTCTTAAAATATTCCACAGTTTCTCCTCCATAAATTCTATTTTTTGTAAATGAATAGTTTGGCCACCAGGGGCCATAAATCTTAATTACCGCTTCTGATGTATTTGCAGCAAAATTTGAGCTTCTAAATTCTCGATTGAAATAAAGCGTCGTTTGTAGACCGATACTACTCATGTCGACAAACCTTTTTAGAAACATTTTCTTCTTAAAACAATGCAAGGTTTCAACGCCAAGGGGCGAAGATGTATATCATACTTTTGTCAATATCTCTACTTAAAAGAGTCCGATTTGAAAAATTCCTTCTTTGTTGGATAGTGTTTCCAATGCGAAATGGTTTTCCTATAAATTCAAAATTTTCAAGTAAATCATAGACTTTCCACTAGGGGCCACAAAGGTAAACTGCGTTTTCTGCGTTATTTCTGCTCCTAAAACTCCGATTTGAAAATAATTTCTGTATCGCATACTAGACATGATGGAAAATATTTTTCTCATAATTTCTAATGTTTGGTAAAGAATGGTTTGGCCACCAGGGGGCATAAGTGTTAATATCTGCTTCTGCTATATTTGTAGCAAAATCGGGGTTCCTGAAAACTCGACTGAACTTTTTTTTCTTGGGCCGATACAGGTCATATGGATAAACCTTTTGAGAATACTTTCTTCCTAAAATAATGAATGGTTTTCCCAACAGGGGACGTAAAGGCACATCTTATTTTTATCGATATCTCTGTTTCTAAGAGTCCGATTTGAAAAATTATTTCTGTGTTGCTCATGATTCCGTTTATAGCAATATCTGTGGGATTAAAAACCCTATTGAACAACTTATTTCTTTCGTCAGATTTTCCATGCCGGTTCCATTGACTTTGAATATCTTTGATAAATTTAATTTGTGTCAGAACGGATTCAAAATACGTGCTAATTACACCCAAAAATTCGGTGTCATCTTTCTTGTTTAAACTTCCAATGACTTTCAATTATCTTAAAAAAAAGGTAAAATGTACTTTTTTATTGTATTATTTCACAAAACTACTAAGTATAAAATTTACTCTTGGTAGCTGTAATAGCTTTTGTTTTAAGGCGTTCAAAGATTCACACATAGACATCGTATAATCACCTGTACAATAAGTTGAAGTACCCGGTTTCTTACAGTAACATAATATATAATAAATAGCTAGTGCACAAAATGGGGGAGAAAAGAAGAAATATTCTGTGCAACAATAAACAAAATACATGCGATATGCTATCCACAATATGCAATCTCGTTACAGAACTTCAAAATCAAATATTACGACGGACTATTCCCACACAGCACAGAATATTTCGTATATGTTAGAAGTACGTAACACTGAAACATTGAAACTTTTCAGATACGTTGCGCAATGCAACAGTAATGTTTCAGAAACCTTACTGTTACGTCAAATGTCCTCAAATGTTACATAACTTGGAAACATTGTCGATACGTTACAGTGAAAGGTATTTGTAATTTTAACATATGTACCAACTTCATGTTACTCTTACGTATTTGTAATTTCAACATATGTACCAACTTCTTGTTACTGTTACGTATTTGAAAAATATTTGTAACTTCGTTAAATTACTGTTACGTATTTGAAAAATATTTGTAACTTCGTTAAATTACTGTTACGTATTTTAAATATATTTGTGACATCATCATATTACTGATACGTATTTACTACGTTGAATATTATAGTTTTAATAAACTTTGTAAAATCACAATAAAAAATATTACACCCGACAGCTGTTTTAAAAGCAACAACAGCCGTATTACGAGTTGTTTACGTTTTCACAGGTTCAACGCAGTCCGCTGTACAATGGGAACAGTGGCGGCATTTATATATTGATACCAAAAGAAATAAAAATCGGTCCCAAATGAGGGTGGTGAATTTATATTATACATGCACTCTATTTCGACGAAAAAAAGAAAGCATATCAAATTCGTCATTTCTCTAAATACCTACCAATATGAAATTTCTCAGCTTCAAGTAAAAAACATGCTGGTATAGTATACTAATACAACAACACAACCATCTACTTAGACTTTATAAAAGGCTTTTTAAAATTTAAAATTATAATAATCAAAACAATTAGTTACTTTCAGATAATCTTGAATCAACTAACTAGCTAACTCGAGTACGACAGTATCACCAAAAGAGTATCCTAGTAGCACGTGGAACGACTACGAAAGTGCTTCGGTGAAATGGCATAAAAGCGCATGTGCATCCACGCCGTTGCCAAACCAAAAACCTTAAGTATCGCCGGAATGTAACATCAAGGTAGCAATTATGTACAATGGAAACTATAAAACAATAGTATCGCTGAATGTTATTTTCAACGTAACCGTAATGTACAAAGAGTTATGTTACAAAATAAATGTTGCTGAAACGTAATTGTAAAATATCTCTGAAAGTGTAACGAAAATGTGAGATTGTAACATTATTGATACGTTTTATGCTGTATGGGTTAATATTTAACAGTTAATCAAATTTCCAAGTATACCCGCGAATCTCTCCTATTACAGGAAGGTTTTCCAAATCTTGAAAACGGTAATTTACCGTTAATATAAGAAAGAAATTCCGGAAAGTTTTCTGAAAATTCAGAAATCTCCGTTAACACATCTTGAAAACGGTATTTTACCGACACTATAAGAAAAAACTGCGGAAAGGTTTCTGAAAATTAAGAAATTTCTGGTAACACATCTTGAAAATGGTAATTTACCGTCAATATAAGAAAGAAACTGCAGAAAAGTTTCTGAAAATTCAAAAATTTCCGTTAACACATCTTGAAAACGGTAATTTACCGTCAATATAATAAAGAAACTGTAGAAAGGTTTCTGAAAATTCAGAAAACCCCGTGAAACTCTGGTTTCTTTCCGTCATTTGACAGAAAATGTTGTATCAGAAATGTGCTTCGTTAACTCACGAAAGGAATGACGGAAAAACTGAACCACTTGCAGATTGGTGCGGCATCGTGTAGTCACATGAATCTTGGTTTGAGGTGTACCGAGCTAATGGGAGGGTGTTGCTGTGACATCGACAGTATGAAGCCATGTCCCTGTCGTGCCAGGTTGGCTGTGTTCAAAGCGATGATGGATCTATGATGGTTTGAGAAGCCTTCCCTTGCGACATATTAGTTACCTTTGTGTTCCTGGAGAGTTTGTTTGCCGCTGCGCTCTACCAGAATGTGGCGGCTGATCTGCTACACGCTTTAATTGCCTTCATGTATCCTGCTGCCGATGGTCTGTTTCACAAGACAATGCGCCACCCCACCGGGCTGCAACCATAAAAGCATGGCTCGAAGAACAGTAATGCAAGTTTGGAACTATCCAGTGGCACTCGAGGTACCCGTCTTTAAACGCTGGGTAAGGTTTTTGGTATGCCATGGAGTGGATCATCCGATTCATTGATCCTGGACCGACGTCTCAGGCAGAGTTGCGTACAATGCTGCACGAGGTATGGCTGGCATTACCTCTGGAAACCCTTTGTCATGCGGTGGATTTAATACATCAGCATGCACAGGCTGTTATGCGCTCTAGAGGAGCTTTCGCTACGTACCTAATGCTATCGCTATTAGGTAGGTATGTCTAATGTTTTAGGTAGATATATCTAATGTTTTGTCCATTGAGTGCATTAACCTTAGGTTAGTTTGGGGTTTTTTTTTTTTTTTTTTTTTTTTTGGTTTTTTTTTTTTTTGGATAGGATGTTTAACGACTACCGTGAGCAACTCAATGGGCTGTAAGACAACCAGAGCCGTACGACAAGGGAGACAACCAGAGCCGTAAGACAAACCCAACATCCATGGATTCGAATCCGGACCCATATCGAGCGAACGGTCAGAACCCATCGCTTAGACCACTGCACCTCCGGGGCGGCCTTAGGTTGGTAAAATAAATGTGATTCGAAAGTCCGACATGACTTGATTTTTTTTTATATTTTTTATTGGAGGTTTAACGGCCACCGTGAGCAACCCAAAGGGCCAAAAGCAAACTCCTAGCAAGAAGAGAGCTATGCAGGTAGAATGGGAAGGACTATTCCCAGTACTTCACTGAAAGGTGGAGACAACCTACGTGATAGATGTAGGAGAACAGAGACTTTGCCCGAGAACTTATCATGTCAACATGTTGAAAACGTTTCATCGGAGAAAACCAACTGTTAGTAATGTGTGATATGGGTTAGAAGATGAAGGTGAAGAAATTGGGTCGGTTATACCAGACATAACCTTCAGGAAGGCTTATGAGAATTCTACAAAGCTACACCTTGGAGAAAATCTCCCGGAAGCTCAGAGAAAAACATTAGGCAAGCTGTTAAAAAAATTCAAGACATGCTTCTGAGATTCCAGGACACGCCAATGTCATCACACAAGATATTCAGCTTCCAGATGACACCCCTATCAAGTGTAAATCTTATAGGGTAAATAAGGAAAAAGAGAACTCAGCGAGAAATCGACAAGATGTTAGAGATGGGAGTCATACAGGAGAGCAAGTGTCCATATGCTGCACCTGTAGTGCTCGTACCTAAGAAGGATGGAAGCGCAAGATTCTGCGTAAACTACAAAAACTGAATTTCATTACGAAAGGAGATGCATTTCCCACACCCAACTTGGAAGAACTAGTCAGTGGATTGCACACGTGCAACTACTTGACCAAGTTAGACATGACGACGAAAGGCTATTTGCAAGTAAATCTCACAGAGAGAACCAAGGAGCATAGTGCTTTCGCCACTACAGATAAGCTCTTTGAGTTCACAGTAATGCCTTTTGGACTAAATAATACTCCTGCCACATACTTGAGGTTGATGTCTAAGGTATTACTGGGGATGGATGAATTCGCTAAATGATATGTGGATGACATAGTCATATACAGCAAAAACTGGGAACAGCACTTACAGCACAACATAGAAGTGGTACTGACAAAACTCGAACGAGCAGGGCTTACAGTAAATCCCAGGAAAAGTGAGTTTAGGAATGCAAGCCTAATTTCCCTATGATTTCATGTAGGACGTGATGGGATAACCCCAGAGGAAGGAAGAATTAACAGAATCTGTACTTGGCCTCGCCCACTCACAAAAAAAAGATGTGAGGGCATTTTTAGGAGTAACAGGTTATTATAGGAAATTTAACCCTCAGTAAGGCAGACAAATCCAGTGCTTTAGCGGAAAAGCTCAGGGAAAAATACCCAGACCGAATTAAGTGGACAGAAGAGTGTGAGAAGGCTTTTACTATCCTGAAATCAAAATTAGTCGGAGGCGGTGTACTCAAATGGTTTGATCCTTCTAAGGATACATTGGTACAGATTGACGCAAGTGGAGTTGGTCAAAGAGCTGTACTTAGCCAACGAGATATGAATGGTGAAGAACACACCATAGCTTATCTCAGTAGGAAATTGACCGAGACTGAGCAGCGTTACTCCGCAATAGAGAAGGAAACATTAGCGGTGGTCTGGGCAATTGAAAAGTGGTAGTCTTACTTAGACTCAAGGCTATTTGTCTTAATTAGTGACCACAATCCTTTAGTGTGGCTAGATCACATAAAGGACAAGAACACGAAGTGGATGACATGGTCGCTGTACTTGCAGGAGTACAACTTCACCATACAGTACAAAACAGTGGCCAAGCCTGAAAATTCCGATGGATTGTTGAGGAGGATGCAAATACAGGATAATTGTAGTTATATTAGTTAGTAGTGATTGTGTTCAGAAGTATCAGTGTTGTGTTAGTGAAGAGTGTAATTTAATCACGAGTATCAGCGTAGTGTTAGTGGAGAGTGTAATTTAATCACGAGTATCACCGTAGTGTTAGTGAAGAGTGTAATTTAATCATGTATCAGTGTAGTGCTAGTGAATAAGTGTAAAGTAATCATGTATCAGTGTAGTACTAGTGGATAGTGTAAATAATCAAGTTTTAGTGTAGTGTTAGTGAACAGTGTAGCATGGTTGTGTGCGCACAGGATTTGAATCGTATCCACCATAGTGAGTCATAGGAGCATGTAACTGCAGACCAGTGCAGAAGAGTTCTTTAAGAGCAATGGTTATCACATATTTATCACATAGCAAAATTCAGGAATTCATGTTAGATTACAGGAGTAACGTTCTCACATGCAGTACCTCATCATGATTAGTTCAGTGGAGGATAGAGGTGATAGAATCAAGTGACCGGCTTCTTGTCTGGCGGCACTTGAAAAGAAACAGTCATCAAGCTTGGGAGGGAGGACTGTGATGACGTAAAAATATTTAAGACAGGGAAAATGGAAAAAATCCAAAATGGGAGGTGGAACGCCATTTTTTCCCTGTGGGAAAAAAATTACTTCAGGTCGGCCATATTGTGTGCCCAGGGTCCCACGGAGAGGTGAAGGGGGAAGGAAATTTTTTCCATGGTGAATTCAGAAGTTCACAAAACATGGAAGTTCACAAAACATGGGGATGTCTTCCTAGCGCAGAAAGTTTCAAGCAGCTAGAGACAGCTGAAGAGGGAAAATATGTTTACCACATGGCCTCTTGATCCGAAGGCGTGCGTTTACGGGATTGGTTGTGCGAGGTCTGGGCTGCAAGAGTTTAAGCGGGAAAAAGTTGTAACAAACATTTGCGGGACACTTCTTGCTCGAATAAGAAGATGACGGCCATTCTGTAGTCGTCGTTCAAGAGATCAGATTGCTTGAGATGTACACACGCTCGTCGGCTGCGGCTGACTAGTTAACTAGTTAGGAGCCTACCTGCGGGTTAAGGTCAGTAGGGTACATACAGTTCATTACCTGCGGGTAATTGGATAGTAATAGTAATCATATGTCACACTGCGGTCTGCCAGGAAAATCCTCCACCTGAGAAATCCAGCCACCTGTGAAGAGCATAATTGCTATGTATAACAACTTCTTGATGCTATGTGCACACGTATAGTGCAGAACTGAACTGTGACTGAACTCTGTCCATGCTGTGAGATTAGTTTGTTCGACATCAAAAAACCATCTAATGTATATCAAATGCATACTCAACGATGTTAACAGCGGAGATCACTTCCCTGCTGAAGAATATCTGTAAATAAACATGTACATATGGATCAGCTCTAAGTCTGTCTCTACAAGTTATATTTTCTTTCACCATGCCTTTGAGGCGCAACGCAACAGCGTAAGTTAACTGGGACAGATATATCCTGGTCTGGTGGCAGCTAATTACCATACCGGAGTCAATTAATCAAACTCCAATCTGCTACCGCAAAATATAAAGAACGAGTAATAAGCAAGTATAGTAAAATCTACCAACCCCACGAAAGATCACAATGAGTACGTACATGAATATATACATACATGTATGACAGCCAATACGAATGAAACAACGTCCCTGATAAGAAGAACGTAATTTCCCGTTAAAAACAGTGCGCAAGTCTTTTCAAGATATGTCACGATTTTCAAGGTTTTCATTTTACAAGGTTTTCACTTTTCAAGGTTGTCATTTACGAAGAATATTATACTTACAGTATCCTTTCTGAAAAGAAGAACTTTCGTGTGATACAATTTTATCCGTTCATTCCACCCTCTACATCGCTACCCACATTTGTACGTTCGATTTAGGGAATAGTTACTTCAAAGGATGATGGTAAATACAACTGCCGTTCCATAAAAACTGAGAGGAAAATCACACAAAATGAAGAAATATAGGTACAGCAAAATATATGTGATTCTTTCTCAAAGTATCTTCCCTCAGATGATATGCAACGGTCCCATCGTTCAGTCAACTTTTCAAAACATGTGGCGAAGGCATTTTGTGGAAGCTGCGTTAGCGACCCTTATGCAGCTTGAATAACGTTACCATCTGTGTTAAATGTTGCCCCACGGAACTTATCCTTCATTGTTGGAAACAACCAGAAATCGGACGGGGCGGGTCAGGACTGTTGGCAGGCTGTGGCATGATTTCAATACTGCGTTTCGTAAAACTCTGCTGAACACAAGCAGCCACATGTGGCCAGGCGTTATCATGGTGTAGGGTCCACTTGCCCACCAGTTTCGGTCTCTTAATCGACACGTGTCTTCGCAGACGCTTCAAGACTGAATGTTAACGCTCAGCATTGACAGTAATTTGTGGAGGATCAGCATGCTGGTAGGCTACACTTTTACTATCAAAGCGAATTATCATCATCATCTTCCAAGCTGATCTGGTTTGGCGGACTTTTTTTAGAGGAGATGAGCCAGTGTGTTTCTTGACACTCGTTGGGCGCTTCGTGAGGTGGTCGAATTAGTGGACTCATGTTTCATCGGCAGTTATTACTGTATTTAGAATGTTTGGATCCTTTGGAATAATTTGTTTCCACTCATGACACACCTGAACTCTGGCTAACAATTGTTCTCTCGTCAGGTGACGAGGTACCCATGTGGAACAAACACGATGCAGCACTAATCTGTGGCGTAGGATACGGAACGGCGACGTTGTTGAAATATTTGCTGACGCCTATATGTCTTCACCCGTCATTCGTCGATCTTCTTGCAGAATTGTCCAAACAGTGTTAACAATACTCCCAGTAACAATACTTTTAGGTCGACCAGGCTTAGGAGCGAGTTCTGTCGACAAACGCCCTTTTTTGAAATCATGGTGCCATCTAAAAATCGTTGACTCACCCCAAAAATGTATCTTTGTAAACTGTTTTTATTAAATCAACTGTTTCTGGAGTCGTTTTACCCAAAAGAGAGCAAAATTTTGTTGCACAAGGCATTTCACATCTTAACTCTGAATCATTCACCTCCATAGTTGTATGGTGAAATGGAGACATACTTTAAACAACTGCGTAATAACCAATTGAGAATCGTCTGCCGCAGCTAATAACTGTTGACATAGATACTTCCTTAATTCAGTTAGTCGTGTGCGTGGTTATTTTTTTCTTTTCGCACTGTTGCCAACTCAAACAAATTATACTCAATTTTTATGTAATGCCCTTTGTATATTAATGACTCACACAGTTTAAAATTAATTGCGCAAGCAGTGTTCTCGACGACGGATACCGACAAAACTGTTTTTTTATTTTTCGTTTTAAAATATCTTATCTTTCTAAATAGTGGATTGGAAAATTCTATTTCTCACTCAACATTTTAAATTATGCGTGAAATAATGATGCACGCATTTTTTTCTTTCATATGATAAGTACATTGTTTTACGTTTTACTTTTGCATAGCACAAATATATGTGTATTCGTGGTTATTTGCGTTCGGAGTTTGTGAACTGTTCGCGTGCTGTTGTGGTTAAAGTGTATCGTGATTGAAGAAATGAACACAATTGCGAATAGACGAAGTGCAAAACTGCGGAGCACCACGTGCCATTGATGTGAGAGTTGAACGGTGGCAGCGAACGTGCGTGAGGGCCGTTCGACACGCTACAGTGGAGCAACTCACTTGCCGAATGAACCAGGGGGCTATTCAGTCAACCCTGCTGCGTGTGGGGCTCTGATGAAGACGGATGGTAACTACAACTATGCTAATTAAGATGCATCTATAGAAAAAGGCCTACATATGTACGGCAGAATCGGAATTGGACCTACGCCGATTGGCAAAGATTGTCTTCTCTGATGAGTCACGTTTTCTTCTTCATCGAACAGATGGACGTTGGCGTATAAGGTGAGAAACATCGGAGAACAAAAACACTTCAACCATTGCTGGAAGAACACAAGCTGGTGGGGGGTAGCGTTATGGTCTGCGGAATGTTTTCGTGTCATTCTCTGGGTCCACTCATACCTGTGAAAGGCACTATGGACCGAAGTCGTTATAAATCCATCGTTGCAGATCACGTACACGCATACATGCTGATTGTCTTCCCTGGGGCTGATGGGATCTTGCAGCACGACAATGCGACGTATCACACAGCTAGAAATGTCCGAAGGTGGTTGGAAGAGCTCGATGAAGACTTCAAAGTACTACCATGGCCCTCTAATTCCCCAGACTTAAACCCAATTGAGCATCTGTGGGACCACCTCGATCGTGTTGTTCGCTCTATGGATCCTATACCAAGCACCCTCCAGCAGCTGTCATATGCACTTTAGTTAGCATGGCTCCACATACCTGTGAACACCTTCCAGCACCTTATTGAGTCACACCCAGCAGGTCTAGCTACTGTCGGCGCTGTACACCGCTGTTACTCTGGATATTAGCTGAAAGTAATAATAATGTGACTCGACCGTATATAATTCAATGCAATACTTTCAATTTCCCTTTTGAATTGAAATTTCATATCATCTCAACGCTTGCAATGAATTAGAACTTTAATGAGGTAGAGTTAATTTTAATGCCAAATTACAAACAAAGTCCACTACATTAAATACAACGAAATGAAAAATGTCCATAGCATTACATGGATCTTTCAAGAGGATATACTCGGAAATTTTGAATCATATCTCCTTTGGAATGAACTTCATTTTCAAAGGACCTACTGAATGAAGTGTCACAACTGCAGAAACGATAATTTTATCTCTACTTTCGAGAGATTTCAGTGAAAAGTTGCGCATAATGTTTGCAATCACTGTCATCAGTTCTGTCATGGCAAAACGCTTCCCTAACAGAAAAGGAAGAAAACGAAAGCATTAAAAAAGTAAACAACGGTAAGACAAATTTAAAAAAAGGCATTCAATATTTTATTTAAGTCAAAGCCCTCAAAATGAAACGACTCATGGCAGTCCCTGTAGCCTAGTGGACTAAGCGCTGATTCTGATCATTCGTCCGAGAATGGTCTGGTCTCGGAATTGCTGTGAGACATAGATGCTGTGTTCGTCTTACGGCACTAGCTCTCTCTCTCTTCCCTGAAACCGGTGGACCTAAATTAAATACCGGCGACTTTTTATAACCCATGGAGTTCCTCACGGTGGTAATTAACCCCTGTATCACACATTAGAAAATGGTTGTTGCTTTACGCATCGTCAGATAGTCACTGTGACACTCTAAACATATCTACATATACATATAACAACACCCAATGGGCAAATATTATGAAAATTATATTTTTGATTTTTTTTTTTGATTGGAGGTTTAACTACCACCGTGAGCAACTCAATGGGCTATAAGCAGTCGCCCGTCCCTAATTTAGGGTCACTGGTTCCAGGGAAGGGAGAGAGCCAGTGCCGTAAGACAAACACAACATCCATGCCTCACCGGGATTCGAACCCGGACCCCAGACGGACGAATGATCAGAGGCCAGCGCCTTAGACCACTGCGCCACCGGGGCGGCGAAGAGTTATATTCAGTAAGGTATCGTTATCCCTTTCGAACCTGTAGAGGGGATCTGTGCGATGCTCACTCTGGCTGCCTTCTGCTCGGAGGTGAGTTGATAGGGCGCCTGGTGGGCGGCGAGTTTCCTTTTTCCCAGTGAGTCGGTCAAAATACGGTGAAAAGGCATAATGGACAAATTTGCCTAATGAGCAATCTCCTCGACGGTCAAACGGCGTTCCTCTTCGAGAAGCGTTGCAGCAGTGGGGACGGATGTTTTTTCTTTCGCTGTTTGAGGTTGGCCTGAACGTTGATCATTTTCGATGCTGCTTCGGCCCTCCAGAAAGCGCGAAGCCTAACGAGAAAATGTGCTTCGGTCAAAAGTTCCTTCCCCACAAACCTTTTTCAAGGCAGTGTGGATCTGTGAGGGAGTTTTTCCCAGCAGAGTTTCTAATTTCACGTACGAGCGGTGGTCTAACGCCGTTACTCGACCTTAGGAGCTACACGCTTCCACTTCCAAACCCTTCAACTTCCACACAGCAAATGATAGCGCGGTGTTCTGACACCACTGCGTTACTGAGAGTCTGATCTTGACATAATGCAACCAATTTCCCGATTCCATCATCCACTTCCAATCTAGATTAACGTGTGCAGAACTTTTGTTATGACACTCGTACTATATGAAAGATTAACGTATGCAGAACTTTTGTTATGACACTCGTACTATATGAAAGATTAGCGTGTGCAGAACTTTGGTTATGAACCTCGTACTATATGAAAGATTAACGTGTGCAGAACTTTTGTTATGACCCTCGCACTATATGAAAGATTAACGTGTGCAGAACTTTTGTTATGACCCTCGTACTATATGAAAGATTAGCGTGTGCAGAACTTTGGTTATGACCCTCGTAATATATGAAAGATTAACATGTGCAGAACTTTTGTTTTGACACACGTACTATATGAAAATAAGCGTATGAAGATCTTTTGTTATGACCCTCGCACAGTATGAGATTAACGTGTGCAGAACTTCAGTTATAACCCTCGTACTGAAAGAAAGATTAACGTGTGCAGAACATTTGTTATGACACTCGTACTATATGAAAGATTAACGTATGCGGAACTTTTGTTATGACACTCGTACTATATGAAAGATTAGCGTGTGCAGAACTTTAGTTATGAACATCGTACTATATGAAAGATTAACGTGTGCAGAACTTTTGTTATGACCCTCGTACTATATGAAAGATTAACGTGTGCAGAACTTTTGTTTTGACACACGTACTATATGAAAATTAGCGTATGCAGAACCTTTGTTATGACCCTCGCACAATATGAGATTAACGTGTGCAGAACTTTTGTTATGACCCTCGTACTATATGAAAGATTAACGTGTGCAGAACTTTTGTTATGACACTCGTACTATATGAAAGATTAACGTATGCAGAACTTTTGTTATGACGCTCGTACTATATGAAAGATTAGCGTGTGCAGAACTTTTGTTATGACCCTCGTACTATATGAAAGATTAACATGTGCAGAACTTTTGTTTTGACGGACGTACTATATGAAAATAAGCGTATGCAGAACTTTGTTATGACCCTCGCACATAATGAGATTAACGTGTGCAGAACTTCAGTTATAACCCTCGTACTGAAAGAAAGATTAACGTGTGCAGAACTTTTGTTATCACACTCGTACTATATGAAAGATTACCGTGTGCAGAACTTTTGTTATGACCCTCGTACTATATGAAAGATTAACGTATGCAGAACTTTTGTTATGACACACGTACTATATGAAAGATTAGCGTGTGCAGAACTTTAGTTATGAAAATCGTACTATATGAAAGATTAACGTGTGCAGAACTTTTGTTATGACCCTCGTACTATATGAAAGATTAACATGTGCAGAACTTTTGTTTTGACGGACGTACTATATGAAAATTAGCGTCTGCAGAACCTTTGTTATGACCCTCGCACAATATGAGATTAACGTGTGCAGAACTTCAGTTATAACCCTCGTAATGAAAGAAAGATTAACGTGTGCAGAACTTTTGTTATGACACTCGTACTATATGAAAAATTAGCGTGTGCAGAACTTTTGTTATGACACTCGTACTATATGAAAGATTAACGTGAGCAGAACTTTTGTTATGACCCTCGTACTATATGAAAGATTAACGTGTGCAGAACTTTTGTTTTGACCCTCGCTCTATATGAAAGATTAACGTCTGCAGTACGTTGGTTATGACCCTCGCACAATATGAAAGATTAACGTGTGCAGAACGTTTGTTTTGACACACGTACTATATGAAAATTAGCGTATGCAGAACTTTTGTTATGAACCTCGTACTATATGAAAGATTAACGTGTGCAGAACTTTTGTTATGACCCTCGTACTATATGAAAGATTAACGTGTGCAGAACTTTTGTTTTGACACACGTACTATATGAAAAATTAGCGTATGCAGAACCTCTGTTATGACCCTCGTACAATATGAAAGATTAACGTGTGCAGAACTTCAGTTATAACCCTCGTACTGAAAGAAAGATTAACGTGTGCAGAACTTTTGTTATCACACTCGCTCTATATGAAAGATTACCGTATGCAGAACGTTGGTTATGACACTCGTACTATATAAGATTAACGTATGCAGAACTTTTGTTATGACACACGTACTATATGAAAGATTAGCGTGTGCAGAACTTTAGTTATGAACATCGTACTATATGAAATATTAACGTGTGCAGAACTTTTGTTATGACCCTCGTACTATATGAAAGATTAACGTGTGCAGAACTTTTGTTTTGACACACGTACTATATGAAAATTTGCGTATGCAGAACCTTTGTTATGACCCTCGCACAATATGAGATTAACGTGTGCAGAACTTCAGTTATAACCCTCGTACTGAAAGAAAGATTAACGTGTGCAGAACTTTTGTTATGACACTCGAACTATATGAAAAATTAGCGTGTGCAGAACCTCTGTACCTCGTACTATATGAAAGATTAACGTGAGCAGAACTTTTGTTATGACCCTCGTACTATATGAAAGATTAACGTGTGCAGAACTTTTGTTTTGACCCTCGCTCTATATGAAAATTAGCGTCTGCAGTACGTTGGTTATGACCCTCGCACAATATAAGATTAACGTGTGCAGAACGTTTGTTTTGACACACGTACTATATGAAAATTAGCGTATGCAGAACTTTGGTTATGACCCTCGTACAATATGAAAGATTAACGTATGCAGAACTTTTGTTATGACACTCGTAATATATGAAAGATTAACGTGTGCAGAACTTTTGTTATGAACCTCGTACTATATGAAAGATTAACGTATGCAGAACTTTTGTTATGACCCTCGTACTATATGAAAGATTAACGTGTGCAGAACTTCAGTTTTGACACACGTACTATATGAAAATTTGCGTATGCAGAACTTTTGTTATGACCCTCGCACAATATGAGATTAACTTGAGCAGAACGTTTGTTTTGACCCTCGCACTATATGAAAATTAACGTATGCAGAACTTTTGTTATGACCCTCGCACAATATGAGATTAACGTGCGCAGAACGTTTGTTAAGACCCTCGTACTTTATCAAAGATTAGTGTGTGCAGAACTTTTGTTATGGCCCTCGTACTGTATAAAAGATTAACGTGAGCAGAACAATTGTTATGACCCTCGTACTATATGAAATATTAACGTGAACATAACATTTGTTATGACCCTCGTACTATATGAAAGATTAACGTGTGCAGAACTTTTGTTATGACCTTCGCACAATATGAAAGTTCAGCGTGTGTAGAACTTTGGGTATGACCCTCGTACTGTATGAAATATTAACGTGTACAGAACTTTTGTTATGACCCTCGTAGTATATGAAAGATTAAGGTGTGCAGAACTTTTTATGATGATCGTACTATATGAAAGATTAGCATGTGCAGAACTTTGGATATGAACCTCGTACTATATGAAAGATAAACGTGTGCAGAACTTTTGTTATTACCCTCGTACTATATGAAAGATTAACGTATGTAGAACTTTTGTTTTGACACACGTACTATGTGAAAGATTAACGTGTGCAGAACTTTTGTTTTGACACTCGTGCTATATGAAACATTAACGTATGCAGAACTTCTGTTATGACACTCGTAATATATGAAAGATTAGCGTGTGCAGAACTTTGGTTATGAACCTCGTACTATATGAAAGATTAACGTATGCAGAACTTTTGTTATGACCCTCGCACAATATGAGATCAACGTGTGCAGAACTTCAGTTATAACCCTCGTACTGAAAGAAAGATTAACGTGTGCAGAACTTTTGTTATCACACTCGTACTATATGAAAGATTACCGTATGCAGAACTTTTGTTATGACACTCGTACTATATGAAAGATTAACGTATGCAGAACTTTTGTTATGACACTCGTACTATATGAAAGATTAGCGTGTGCAGAACTTTAGTTATGAACATCGTACTATATGAAAGATTAACGTGTGCAGAACTTTTGTTTTGACACACGTACTATATGAAAATTAGCGTCTGCAGAACTTTGGTTATGACCCTCGCACAATATGAGATTAACGTGTGCAGAACTTTTGTTATGACCCTCGTACTATATGAAAGATTAGCGTGTGCCGAACTTTGGTTATGAACCTCGTACTATATGAAAGATTAGCGTGTGCAGAACTTTTGTTATGACTCTCGTACTATATGAAAGATTAACATGTGCAGAACTTTTGTTTTGACGGACGTACTATATGAAAATAAGCGTATGCAGAAGTTTTGTTATGACACTCGCACAATATGAGATTAACGTGTGCAGAACTTCAGTTTTAACCCTCGTACTAAAAGAAAGATTAACGTGTGCAGAACTTTTGTTATGACACTCGTACTATATGAAAAATTAGCGTGTGCATAACCTCGGTTATGAACCTCGTACTATATAAAAGATTAACGTGTGCAGAAATTTTGTTATGACACTCGTACTATATGAAAGATTAACGTGTGCAGAACTTTTGTTTTGACACTCGCACTATATGGAAGATTAACGTATGCAGAACTTTTCTTATGACACTCGTACTATATGAAAAATTAGCGTGTGCAGAACTTTGGTTATGAACCTCGTACTATATGAAAGATTATAGTGTGCAGAGCTTTTGTTATGACCCTCGTAATATATGAAAGATTAACATGTGCAGAACTTTTGTTTTGACACACGTACTATGTGAAAATTAGCGTCTACAGAACTTTGGTTATGACCCTCGCACAATACGAGATTAACGTGTGCAGAACTTTTGTTATGACCCTCGTAGTATATGAAAGATTAGCATGTGCAGGACTTTGGATATGAACCTCGTACTATATGAAAGATTAGCGTGTGCAGAACTTTGTTATGACCCTCGTACTATATGAAAGATTAACGTGTGCAGAACTTTTGTTTTGACACACGTACTATATGAAAATTATCGTATGCAGAACTTTTGTTATGACCCTCGCACAATATGAGATTAACTTGTGCAGAACTTTTGTTTTAACCCTCGCACTATATGAAAATTAACGTATGCAGAACTTTTGTTTTGACCGTCGCACAATATGAGATTAACGTGCGCAGAACGTTTGTTAAGACCCTCGTACTTTATCAAAGAGTAGTGTGTGCAGAACTTTTGTTATGGCCCTCGTACTGTATAAAAGATTAACGTGAGCAGAACAATTGTTATGACTCTCGTACTATATGAAATATTAACGTGTACATAACATTTGTTATGATCCTCGTACTATATGAAAGATTAACGTGTGCAGAACTTGTGTTATGACCCTCGCACAATATGAAAGTTCAGCGTGTGTAGAACTTTGGGTATGACCCTCGTACTGTATGAAATATTAACGTGTACAGAACTTTTGTTATGACCCTCGTAGTATATGAAAGATTAAGGTGTGCAGAACTTTTTATGATGATCGTACTATATGAAAGATTAGCATGTGCAGAACTTTGGATATGACCCTCGTACTATATGAAAGATTAACGTGTGCAGAACTTTTGTTATGACCCTCGTACTATATGAAAGATTAACGTGTGCAGAACTTTTGTTTTGACACACGTACGATATGAAAGATTAACGTGTGCAGAACTTTTGTTTTGACACTCGTGCTATATGAAAGATTAACGTATGCAGAACTTTTGTTATGACCCTCGCACAATATGAGATTAACGTGTGCAGAACTTCAGTTATAACCCTCGTACTGAAAGAAAGATTAACGTGTGCAGAACTTTTCTTATCACACTCGTACTATATGAAAGATTACCGTATGCAGAACTTTTGTTATGACACTCGTACTATATGAAAGATTAACGTATGCAGAACTTTTGTTATGACACTCGTACTATATGAAAGATTAGCGTGTGCAGAACTTTAGTTATGAACATCGTACTATATGAAAGATTAACGTGTGCAGAACTTTTGTTTTGACACACGTACTATATGAAAATTAGCTTCTGCAGAACTTTGGTTATGACCCTCGCACAATATGAGATTAACGTGTGCAGAACTTTTGTTATGACCCTCGTACTATATGAAAGATTAGCGTGTGCAGAACTTTGGTTATGAACCTCGTACTATATAAGAGATTAGCGTGTGCAGAACTTTTGTTATGACCCTCGTACTATATGAAAGATTAACATGTGCAGAACTTTTGTTATGACACTCGCACTATATGAAAGATTAACGTATGCAGAACTTTTGTTATGACACTCGCACAATATGAGATTAACGTGTGCAGAACTTCAGTTATAACCCTCGTACTAAAAGAAAGATTAACGTGTGCAGAACTTTTGTTATGACACTCGTACTATATGAAAAATTAGCGTGTGCAGAACCTCGGTTATGAACTTCGTACTATATAAAAGATTAACGTGTGCAGAAATTTTGTTATGACACTCGTACTATATGAAAGATTAACGTGTGCAGAACTTTTGTTATGACACTCGCACTATATGAAAGATTAACGTATGCAGAACTTTTGTTATGACACTCGTACTATATGAAAAATTAGCGTGTGCAGAACTTTGGTTATGAACATCGTACTATATGAAAGATTATAGTGTGCAGAGCTTTTGTTATGACCCTCGTACTATATGAAAGATTAACATGTGCAGAACTTTTGTTTTGACACACGTGCTATATGAAAATTAGCGTCTGCAGAACTTTGGTTATGACCCTCGCACAATACAAGATTAACGTGTGCAGAACTTTTGTTATGACCCTCGTACTATATGAAAGATTAACGTGTGCAGAACATTTGTTTTTGACACACGTACTATATGAAAATTAGCGTATGCAGAACTTTTGTTATGACCCTCGCACAATATGAGATTAACGTATGCAGAACTTTTGTTATGACACTCGTACTATATGAAAGATTAGCATGTGCAGAACTTTGGATATGAACCTCGTACTATATGAAAGATTAGCGTGTGCAGAACTTTGTTATGACCCTCGTACTATATGAAAGATTAACGTGTGCAGAACTTTTGTTTTGACACACGTACTATATGAAAATTATCGTATGCAGAACTTTTGTTATGACCCTCGCACAATATGAGATTAACTTGTGCAGAACTTTTGTTTTAACCCTCGCACTATATGAAAATTAACGTATGCAGAACTTTTGTTTTGACCGTCGCACAATATGAGATTAACGTGCGCAGAACGTTTGTTAAGACCCTCGTACTTTATCAAAGAGTAGTGTGTGCAGAACTTTTGTTATGGCCCTCGTACTGTATAAAAGATTAACGTGAGCAGAACAATTGTTATGACTCTCGTACTATATGAAATATTAACGTGTACATAACATTTGTTATGACCCTCGTACTATATGAAAGATTAACGTGTGCAGAACGTTTGTTATGACCCTCGCACAATATGAAAGTTTAGCGTGTGTAGAACTTTTGGTATGACCCTCGTACTGTATGAAATATTAACGTGTACAGAACTTTTGTTATGACCCTCGTACTGCATGAAAGATTAACGTGTGTAGAACTTTTGTTGTAACCCTCGTAGTATATGAAAGATTAAGGTGTGCAGAACTTTTTATGATGCTCGTACTATATAAAAGATTAACGTGTGGAGAACTTTTGTTATGACCTTCGCACAAAATGAGACTAACGTGTGCAGAACTTTTGTTCTGACCCTCGTACTATATGAAAATTAACGTATGCAGAACTTTTGTTATGACCCTCGCACAATATGAGATTAACGTGCGCAGAACTTTTGTTATGACCCTCGTACTTTATCAAAGATTAATGTGTGCAGAACTTTTGTTATGACCCTCGTGTAAATTTGAAAACCGACAAAGATTTAATCCAAGGCATCTAATTTATTGGGCATTTGCTTAATTACCAGCCCTTATGCGGACGGTGTGATCCTCTTTACTTAGAAATGAACAAACATTGCAAATAGGATGGACTGCTGTGGGAATTCCTGTTATTATCGAAGTATGCGAAGATTATACGCTTAATGGCTTGGCGTTTAAGTTTTGTTTGTAATTTATGGGAGCCCAAGACCTTTCAGACACATTGTTGAAATGACGTATGAGAAGGACGATACCTCTGCATGAAAATAAAGTTTGTCCAAAGAGGATTCCTGTAGAATTGATTGCGATAAAAAGGTCGATTCTTTATATGTGTACTGTATAAGGATGAACGGGATCTCATGAGACTAAAGGTAAAGTTTTCTCTTCCGAAAAGATGCAGGGGATTTTCGAAATTCTATTGTTCTCCATCCATAATGACCTAGCCGCCCCGGTGGCGCAGTGGTCTAAGCGGTGGCCTCTGATCATTCGTTCGAACGGGGTCCGGGTTCGAATCCCGGTGAGGCATGGATGTTGTGTTTGTCTTACGGCACTGGCTCTCTCCCTTCCCCGGAACCAGTGATCCTAAATTAGGGACGGGCGATTGCTTATAGCCCATTGAGTTGCTCACGGTGGTCGTTAAACCTCCAATCAAAAAAAAAAATAATAATAATAATGACCTAAAGTAAGAAGAGGTATTAAACTTATTATTCGGTATGCGAATTACCATTGAGCATTTTACGAGAGCATTATTGGATAATGAACTCTTGAAGAACAAAACCATCAGATCTATGATATTAAAATGTCCTGTTTGTCTAAAAGTCGAGTATAAGTTATACTCGACTTTTAGATACTTCATTCACGAAGAAATATATCGTTTTGTGTTGTTTGTGTATGTCACGGGAACAATAATCTGATTACTTCTAAACTTCCATTACCAGAGAATCGAACCATGGCCATAGCTGCATTTGAAAGCCATCAGCACTTTTATATCTAAAAAGTATTCGATCTAACAGCACTTTTCTATTTTACAGAAAGGCACTAAAATGTGGATTTGTCTTTTTGTTTGCGTTGTGAACCGATCTGTACATATTGAACGCCTGTCTTACTTATTAGCTGAAGTGTTATCACAGAGCTTTCGTCGATTCATTGCCCGGATGTGAAAAACTGTCTGTATTACACTATAAAAAAACATAAATTTTGTTTGTTCTCGTAATGCACTTAAGTTTGTGAATTGGCATTCCATAGCTTAACATCATACTACGAAGAAAATGGAAGCCGCCTGGTGGGACGGATTTCAGGAAAAGCTAGTTGGTGTGATAAAATATATTTTTTGTTTGGAGATTTAACGACCATCGTGAGTAACTCCATGGGATATAAGCAGCCATTCGTCCCTAATTTAGGGCCACTAGTTTCAGGGAAGGACAAGAGCCAGTTCCAGAATGCATCACCGGGATTCTAATCCAGATACATCTCGCATGAATGGTCAGAAACTAGCTCTTAGACAACTGCGCCATCAGGGCACCCAAATATATTACTAGGACAAGCCACCAACACTAACCGACAACTCGTGTACAGTTGGCAAATTTTGAGCAACGCTATAGGAAAAACTGAGCTAATTAAATCGTCTATTATAACATATTCTAAAAAACGAACTCGTAAAATGTATGACTTCTAGAACAAAAGTAAGAAACCTTCTAAAAAAGAAATACCTAAAAATTATCGTAAACTACGTTCTTTCACGCCTTCACGTTGGTTGTGATCAGGTTGCATGTAAACAAAGCGGAAATACACACTGAGATCGGGAACCACGTTTTTCATCGAAACTCAGAACGGACAAGCGACGTCATTGACGCCATATTGCTGGCCTCGATCGCGACTTCAGCAGTTACAGTTAGAAAAAAGAAAAAAAAAGAAAGAAAGGCTTACCGGCCAATTCTAACGTTTTTCTTGTGTCCACAATGTGATCCGCTTCCTTTCTTATCAGTTTGAACCCAAATAATTTCGAATTGACGGCCAAAGAACTAAACAACTCGAGCAAATTACGTCGTAAAAATTGCGACTATCGAATGTAAACAAATGTAGTGGAATGTTCTCGCGTGTTTGTTTTAATTAAAAACATCAATGATTAGTGACACGGGGTTGGTATCATGGTGATTGGTTGTGTCCTATAAGAATAATGACCATTAAAAAACGGACCAATTTCAATAAACGATCACAGTGATTGGATGAGACATGTAGCTATGCCTGAACAACTGATTGTCCCGAGTCTCGTATATAGAGCGGATTTTTTCAATTATTATTAAAATTGGTCAGTTTTTTAATGGTCATATTTTTATACTGCACAACCAATCACCATGACACCAACCTTATATCACTCATCATGTCCTTCCCTTTCTCTGTGGCTTGTGTCACCACGATCGGCTGATGATCTTTGGAGGAGAAAGGCAACAAACGACTGCTTCTGAAAATCCGAAAACCCCTTAAAACCCAAGTTTTTGGACGATTATTCCTCAATGACACGGAATTTCGGGAATCAGAAGGCGTCACAATCTGACCACGGACGATGTCCGATCGCATGCAAACAATCACGGTGATCGGATGTGTCATCTCGTACCTATGCCCGAACAACTAATTGTCTCGAGTCTCGTAAACAGAGCTACGTTCGGCCATCTGCCTCGCTTCGCTCAATAATTCTTGGCCACATACTTATATTTTAGTAGTAACCGCGAACTTGTTTAATTATCACCTGTTTTGTACTCACAAGATATATGGCAAACCGATGTGCCAGAAAACGTTCCTATTAATAGACTGAAATACCAATACAAGCTCACGGCTTGTATCCGAATTTTTGGCTGTACTGATATATAGCGATGTGAATATAAAAGGTACAATCAACAGATTTAAACTAGGAGGAGTCGCAGATGGTCTAGTGGTCAACGTTCGCGACTGCCACAGAGGAACCTCAGGTTCGATCCAAGGCAATTAGGAACGTTCGAACCACCAAATATCTGCCGTGCGTCGCATGGGCACGTTAAGCCGTCGGACCCCGGGTACTGGCCCCCTCACTAATAAATAAGGATGTCTTCTCCCCCTTTCTACCTCGCTTCCGTGTCACTTTCCTAACGGACATTCTTGCCCAAATCTCCTAGCTTCCTATTTCTATGGGTTGTTTAAGACCTGGGGTCAGACACTCTCTGCCTAAAATCTTCTACATATGATCTGATGTGATCTTTTAACTAGGAATATGGCGCCTATTCGCATCGATGGCATTAAAAGGATCGACTGGCTATTTGAAAAGTTATATAGATGTCCTTCACAATAAAAAAAAAGGTTATCGAAATCGCGCGACTACATATCACTTCGGCAGAGTTGATACGGCCCACATACAGACGTTTTGCTTGAGAAATGTCTTCTGCGTGAATTGATAACCACAAATATGAGAGCAAATATTGATAACCACAAATGGCGGTCCAAATAAAATAAACATTCTGCTGCTGCAGTTAAAGATGAAAATAAATATTACTCACGCAGCTGCGTGTAATTAAGGTACCTAGGAATTTGTAGTTGTAATCATGGATAAGATAAGAGAAATCTGAGTTGAATTGCTTTCTGTTAACTCAAAGTGAGTAGATATCAAATCATTTGAAGACAGTTATAAAATTAGCAAGCCAAACATTAAGAACCGAGATACATTAAATATACAGTTGATTAGTTCGTATGATGTAAACAAACTAATGTGGAAAATTGCGAGTATGCGTCAAAGGAAAGTGATTAAAGAATTGCAATTATGCAATGGTGTTGACGTTTTTTCGATACAAACCTAGAATGCAGATGTACATATTCAACAACACTTTTCTGAATAATTGACGTGAGCAGAGAAACGTTCTGAAATATTTTCTGCTGATTTTCAGTCATAAAGTTAGAAACTTAGGTCTTATTCTATCCCAATTCTGCTTTCCGCATCTTGTTGCATCGTACAGGCATATTATACAAACTTGAAACAACAGCAACACTTTAGGCATTGTGGTTCCCTGTTCATTAAGTTACGCATAATCTGAAATCTTACTTTCAATTTAGAGATGTAGATACAATGTATGCTTCCGGTGCATGAAGTGAATGATTTCCTAAAAACGAACATTTTGTTTTGCTACCAGTTTGGAGTTGCAAAAACTTTTAAAGAAATGCAAAAGAAACAGATATCTCCGGATAACTTACCAAGGCAATGTCTTTCACCAGATCCAAAAGGAACGTACGCATAAGAACTGCTTCCCAAACAGTCTTTTGGTAGAAATCTATCTGGATCAAACTTTTCGGGGTCTGGAAAGACGTCAGGATTTCGATGTAGCTGGAACTGGGAATAAAGTACTGTTGTGCCCTTTTTCACTCTGTATCCACCTACAGAAGGTATGTAATATATTCCTGATTTACTGATTAGCTAGATAAATAAATAAATTTTTCGTTTTACAATTGTAAATATCAAAAAGAGATTTGTTCAAGCTAAGGAAATGTATGAAGGTCAGAAGAGAAGTATCATGAACTGGAGGTTCATGTATTTCATATGATCTCACCAGAGTCAATCGCATGCTAACATTAATACGAACATCATCTGCGGAATCAATAAGGGAAAAACCGTTACCAACATATTACACTTTCTGTCTGAGTCTGGTGGCGCAGTTGTATAAGCGCTGGCTTCTGACGGGTTCGACTCTTAAATGAGACATAGCTGGGGCGTTAGTTTTGCGGCACTTGTGCTCTACCTTTCCAGGGATCAGTGACTTCAAATAAGGGAACGCCGTTTACTTGTTTTCCTTATTTGTAGCCGGTCGTTAAACGCTTTCCACAAAAAGGAAACCACCAAATAGGAAGAAGCTTGTTTAACACGAAAATTTCGCTTTCGTTATTGAACTTCAAAATTTAAGAATTTGGTATTATATATCTCAATTATGATTAAGTTTTCAAGTTTGGAAAAATCAACTGATCATAAAATGCTCACAAAGCAAGTTCTAAATGTAACTTTTGTGTTCAACAGAAATGTTTTGTATTCTGTTTATTCTTCACTTGTACAAGCAACGTTCCAGACAAAAAAAAGGAAAACAGCTTGGAAGATATGGCGCTGCAACATTTTTAAAAAATATCTCAAAGTAAGAAAACAAAGATTCAATTACACGATGATTTGAAGGCTAAACAGCATCATGTTTGCTTATACAGTATATATTAAGGATGTTTCCTTGTTCAAACGAACTGATTACTTGTATCAACAATCCTACGTCATTGGTGAGACGACGCATGTGCAGGGCACCGTCTAGCAAGTACATCACGGATGAGATGACGCAGGTGCAGAGCACTGTCTAACGAGTGTGCGTAGAGTACAGAGCAGAAGTTCGTTGGTGGCGGAACGAAGAAATTGTCAGATGACAGTTGCCCGTTATAATGTAGAATGATTGCGTTTTTTTAAGTTGTTCTTTATCGTCTTATTTAATTTATATTTGTTCTCCAAATAAAAATATAACGGCTACGATGGCTGACTGAATCGGTAGGGAAGCGTTCATTTTTAAATCTCCCAGACGATCGAGTGTACACTGAAGTGTCAGAAACACTGGTACAGACGAGATTATGCGAAATACATAGCAATATCACTTATGCGCGTACTAGGTTGCGTCCGCTAGTGCGTATATAAAGCGATAGACAGACATCCTTGCCAGCTGTCAGAGCTGTTTTCGTCATGAGAATGACAAGTAATAACAATTTAAGCGATTTTCAACGCGGTGTCAAAGTTGGCACACGTAAGATGGGCCATAGTATTTCGGAGGTAGAAACGAAGTTTGGATTTTCACGGACGACCATTGCAAGGATGTACCATGACTACAAGAATTCCGGAAAAACCTCCAACCTACGATACAAGCGTGGCCGTAAAAAGGCATTGGGTGAACGTGACCATCCTGGGCTCTGAAGAATCGTTTCAAGCGATAGGCGTGCAACACTCTCGCAGGCATCATCGGAATTCAATGCTGGAGCCTCAACAAGCATCAGCGTCCAGACTGTGCAAAGTACCCTGCACGATATGGGCTTTGGGAGCCAACACCCAACTCGAGTACTCTTGCTGGGTGCACGACACAGGCTATGCGCTTCGCTTGGACACGGCAGCACCGCTACTGGATACTTGATGACTAGAAAAGAGTAGCCTAGTCTGACGAGTCGCGTTTCCAACTGTATCGGGGAGATGGAAGGATTCGTGTGTGGCGCAAACCCCATGAAGCCATGGATCCCGCCTGCCAAAAGGGAACTGTACTGGCTAGTGGGGGTCCGTAATGGTATGGGGTGTGTTTAGCTGGACTTCACTGGGACCCCTGGTACGTCTACAAACTTCTGTGGCCGGCCAACGCTATGTGTGCATCCTTTCTGACGAGGTACACCCGTTCATTTCCTGCATTCATGCTGATGGGTTCGGCCTGTTCCAACAGGAAAATGCACCTCCACACAAGTGTCGGGACGCCACTTTATGGTTAGAAGGGCATTCATCTGAGTTTGGGGTGTTGCCATTCTCCCCCAAATACCAAGATCTGAACGTGATGGAACACATTTGGGATGCCATGCAACGCGCTATCGAACACAGGAATCCGACACCTCGGAATACACCCGAATTGTGCAACGCTCTGCAGGAAGCATGGTGTGCATTGCCTACAGCATATTTCCAGAAGCTAGCGGAGTCCATGACCCGTCGTGTTTCTGCAGTCCTGCGCTCCCGTGGGGGACCTACCAAGTATTAGACTTGTGTACTGGTTTTTCTGGCACTTCAGCGTATATCTACAAAAAGTGGGTACCTCGTCCCGGATTGGATTCCTAGGATGATCAGGAAGTTTTGTGCCATACTGACACGTATCGATATCTTCTGTGTCGCCCTGACACGTAACATGTTCTTCTAAGTACCAATGTCATTTTTGGGTCGTCCTGGTGCAAACGGATTTGCTCTTGGGAAGACTAATCTTGATTATAAGTGTTTTTAAGTGTCGCCCTGACACGTATCGAAACATAGAATTTTTCTGAGAGAGCTGTTTGTTCGATGTCGCCCTGACACGTATAATTCGACAATGTTATTTTCTTCTGTGCCGCCCTTACAAGTAGCAGATTCTTCTGAGCGTCCAGCCCGTTTTGGTACGAACGGAATTGTTCTTAGGCAGAGTCATCTTGATTTCAAGTGTTTTTCGGTGTCGCCCAGACACGCATCGAATTTTTCGGGGCCAGCCGTGTTATCATTAGTATTGTGTGTGGATATTTTTGACCTTGTCCAAGACCTCCGGTGATTCGTAAACTTACTACATAACCGTGAATGGCCTATTTATTAAAAGGACCTAAAGAAGACTTGAAAGTATTGGCTTATGAAATGTGTTAGAAACGCCAGTAGATTGCAGAATTATAGATTTTAAAAGAGCTATTCTGAAAGCAAAAATTATAACGGAGGGTTTTGTAGGGAAATGTTGAGCACGAGGAAAGACGCCATTGAAGAAAAATAAAAAAGAGATGAAATGGAACTTGAACTGGCGAAAATAAGAGTCGAGGCTGAATTTACGCAAGATGAGAGGGTTCAGGTGAAAAATACCAGAACTCCAAGTAGAGAGTTCAAAAACGTAATTCAGAAATTTAGTATGGAAGACGATATAAGCGTGCACCTAGTG
The DNA here is from genome assembly GCA_039090855.1 of Macrothele yani. Classification (NCBI taxonomy): domain Eukaryota; kingdom Metazoa; phylum Arthropoda; class Arachnida; order Araneae; family Macrothelidae; genus Macrothele; species Macrothele yani. The sequence goes on along the minus strand of CM077026.1, from coordinate 16,808,920 downwards.
CTTTTTGAACGTCAAGCCAGTCGTGTGTCGTTACCGCAAGAGGATTGGGACGCTCATCTTTTGGGATTCCTCCTCTTCGAAATAATTGAGCTCATTGCTCGTGAACCAGAGGAAAAAGTCGAAACTTACGATCATGTGAAAGAGGTGTCATTACAAAGGTTCACGTTAACTCCTGAAAGGTTTCGTCAGTTATTTGTTTCTCATTAGAAGAAACAAACCGTCACCTCTTGGGACTTTTATCATTAAGTGTTTACATATTTTGATGGTTGGATTTCGGGCTTAAAAATAACAACTTTGGAACAATTGAGAGATCTAGTCGTCACAGATTAAATTAAAAAACGAGCTCTAAGAAATTTTAGAGGACAATATTTGGATGAATGGAGCAATATTGTTTCTCCCGTAGAAATATCCGGAAAGCTCGATGAGTATGAAAGTGTCAAAAGGCCCGTGTAAACAACATTTGGTGTCCAGCATGAAAGACCAAAGTTCCCAAGGCAGCCCTTTCCTAGTTTTCCAGATATTTTCAACAAAAATTAAGTTGTTGGAAGAGAGATGTCTGGACGCAGACAGGAGGAAAAGTTCCAGAGACTTGGTCCAAAAAGATGCTTTGAGTGCGGGACCAGCAAGTATTTGAGGTACCAATGCCCTGAATTTACCAGAAACGACAGTCATCTGTCAGCGAAACCAGAGAGTGAGAAGGAGAAGGCATAGGACGCCTACATCACACGATCGCGTAACGAGAATGTGAATGAGAAGTTTCAAACCAAAGAGATGACATTGAATAATTTGACTGTTGTTGCAGTTATCAACACAGGTAGTTCAGTATCCCTTCTAAGAGAAGATATATATCGACAAGTTGCAGGTCTTCCGAAGCTGACGAATAAACACTTGCTTTTATCCGGAATTGGAACGTCGCAGGTTCGATCTAAGGGATCTTTTGATTGAGAAGTCGCCATAGATGGACACCATTTTTTACTTAGGTAGCATATTGTGCCCACCTTGCTGCTAAGGTTTCAGGCGGTAATTAGTGCCGAAATTTTGGACCAAGCTTCGATAAGTTTCAGGAAGAGTGACCCTGAATTTTGCAAGTATGAGACGAAGACGTGTCTCATACAGATATACGAAGTGACCCATGAGGATGAAATCGAATCGAGTCACATTCGTGACACACAGATGAAGCAGAATGGACCAGATATGCCATTTTATGTCCCTCGAGCTAGAAAACTACCAGAGGAGACATCTGAAATTCAATGTTTAAACAAACACATATTTCCGGGAAGACATAGGATGAGAAGGTTGAATAAACGGGCAATGGAAGTTGAAAGTAGGGGACAACGTGATGTTCCTTTGGAAGACATTCACAAAGGAAATCTTGAAAATGTGTCAAAGAACTGTTCAAGGGAGTTTTCTGTGTTCAAGAAAACTGTGGTGAAAAATCGTTTGCTTTTGCCTTTAAGAAAGACATCATGTGAAATTCAAAATATTTCAGTCAGTGACGTCATAAGTGAAGATCATGCTTCAAACATATCCGAAGAAGTAATTACTGTTACTGTTAATGACCAAAATAAGGCTTAAGCCTCTGCAGATTGTGAACCTCAGAAAAACACCCTGCCACAGTCAGTGAGTAAGTCTGAGAATTGAAAATGAGGCAGAAGATGTGGAAAGTAGTTTAAAGAAAACAAATAAAAGCTATGCACGCAATTCAGTTTTAGTTGATATTAAAGATAAAAACCCAAATTGTGACTCTGCTTGTAGTTTCGTGTCATTATCTTCAATAATCGATACTTCGCAGTTTGAAAGTAGCACTTCGGAAGTAAACAATACTATAAATAATCTCTCATGCAGTAATGCTTGTTCTGAGATGAGTTTATCAGCAAAGACAATTGGAAGGCATCACTGTGTATCAGAAGGTGCTGCTAATGCTTTAAATTGTGAATTGAGTGTTCGAAAGGGTGTGAGTAAATCCAATGAGAAGGACAATTATTGCAAACAGTATGAAACAGAAAGTAATAAATCCACGAATGCTTCTACGGGTGGCTTAGATTTAGCTAACATAGCAGGGCGTGTAAAAACATCAGTTGAACCTACAATTCCAATCTGTTTCACAGATTTACCTCCATCATCTAGCGACACTATGCTCCCACAGATTGAAAAAGAACATTCACAATCTTTAGCTGAAATGCTGAATGTGGTTGAAGAAAAACCGAATGGAAATGCCAAAGAATTGTATTACTCCTACCGATACTGACCAAGTAAATTCTGGACGATGCGACGAAGCGGTTTTAGACATGTGTATAAATTGCAGAGAGTTCTTGATAGTACGACAAGTCGCAGTACAAAAAAGACACCATTTGAACTTTTAACTGGTGGGAAAATGAGGAACAAAGAGGACATCGCCCTCAGGAATCTTCTAGAAGAAGATATGACAGAACAGTTTCAAAACCAACGAAGTTTTGTAAGGCGAGAGGCGAAAAAGAAGACTTACACCAAGAAAAGGAAGAAGGCACCCAAATATCAAGTTGGTGACTTAGTAGCCATCCAATGAACTGAATTAGGCGCCGGTCTGAAGTTAAGACCCAAGTTTCTCGGTCCATATAAGGTGACCAGAGTGAATACCAGGTTGAAAGGGTCGGTGATCATCCTGGTCCTATTGTGACCACCACCTCCGCAGATTTAGTGAAAATCTTTCACAACGGTGTAACAGTTTGATGTTGCGATTTTTTTCTCATATTACGAAATGTTTTCATTTTTCATAACGCATTCCTGTGCACTTGTGCGAAGATTTTTATTGAATTTATATTTTGTGCAATACTACTTTTGTAATTTGAAATCATGCAATAAGGCATGGTATCGTCATATCTTGTGTTAATTTTGTATTTTTGTTCTATATAATATGTTTTATGACATGTCCCTGGGGGCCGTGACCACCACGATGGCCAAGTTTGTAGGATGTTTTCTTGTTCAAACGAACTGATTCCATGTATCAACAATTCTACGTCATTGGGGAGACGACGCACTTGCAGAGCACCGTCTAGTGAGTACATCACAGGTGAGATGACGCACTTACAGAGCACCGTATAGCGAGTACATCGCAGATGAGATGACGCACGTGCACTGTCTAACGAGCGTGCGTAGAGTACAGAGCAGACGTCGTTGATAGCAGAACGAAGAAGTTGTTTGATGGAAGTTGTCCGTTATATTGTAGAATGTTTGCAATTTTTTAAGCTGTTCGTTATCGTCTTAGTTTATTTATATATGTTCTCTAAGTAAAGATGTAACATCTACTATGGCTGACTGAATCAGTAGCAAAACATTCATTTTTAAATCCCCTAGACCAACAAGTATATATCTACATATATAGTGCGTCTCATAAATATAGAGACGGAACAAATTCTCGAATAAAAAAGAAACAACAACGAGCTGAAATGTAATTCTCATATTTGTAGCAAAAATAGCATAGGACACGAAGCTGCGAAATAGTGTGACGGAAACAAAACAATTCCAACGCCAAGTACAAGAAAAAAACAGAAATACGCTGTCTCAAAAATATAAAGCCTTACTAGTTATGAGCACCTCCGATACGTATAGTGGGGCCGTTGTTCCGAATAACACTGAAACCCCGATTGGGCATGCTGTCCGCCAATGATGTAAGTGTTCTGGATGGAGTGCGTACCAGCTTCGTTCAATCTGCTCTTTCAATGCCACCACACTTGAGAACTGCCGTCTAGTCGCATACACATCACGAGCTACGATACTCCAGATGTTCTCGATAGGGTTCAGATCTGGACTGGGTGCTGGCTAATCCATTACGGTCACATGATGAGTGTTAAACCAGATTTTCGTTGATGCAGACCGATGAATAGAGGCGTTATCTTGCTGGAACAGGTAATAAACATCCACTAGAGTTTCGGCAAACGGCAGAAGGTGGCTGCTAAGTATGTCCTGATACGTTTTCGAGTTTTTTCCTGGCTTGCAGAAAAGCAATATCCGTTGTCCTATTGAACACAAAAGCTCTCCAGACCATCACATCTGCCGAAGAAGGTGCATGTCTCGCGTCGTAAATCATGCCAATAGCAGTTCCAACCGCCAGGACCGTCCAGGTTAAAATTTTTATCATCAGAGAAAATACACAGGTGTGCAAAAATTAAGGACGAAAAGGAGAAATTTGCATAACAGCGGGACGAGCAGGATGAACGGAACGAAAGACCAATCAGGAGATAGACTAGGGTCCGGTACGGTAGGGCATGCGCATATATGCAGCATGACGTAGGGGGATGGGGGTGGGAGTGTCGGAAGAGTATAAAGCACACGGGCGGTGTACGCTCAGCAATTCGGTGAAAGTTATTGCACGGTGTACATCGGTTTGAACGACGTCGAGTTGCTGCCACTGTGTGATATTTCCAACAAACAATCCAGTAGACGACATCTGGATAACTTTACTCGAGGTCGCGTCATTGGGAAGTTCAAAGAAGGTCGAAGTGTGAGTAGTGTGGCCTAAGAGTTCGGGATCGTTCACAGCATCGTTTCACGAGCTTGGAGAGCATTTCAAACGACAGGAAAAGCTGTCCGAGAGTTTAGCAGTGGTCGACCACGAGCAACCACGGCGGCCGACGACCGGTATATTGTCCTACAGGCGAGAAGAGACAGACGGCAGTCAGTGGGAGAAATCGCAAGGCACATGCAACAGACAACTGGACATCCGTTATCGCGTTTTACCGTGACCAGGAGGCTGCACAAAGGTGGTCTATTTGTACGACGACCAGTAGGTTGTGTGCCATTAACGTCTGCTCATCGGAGACCGGGGCTTTCTGTAATGCCAGGAACACAAGAACTGGACACATCAGCAATGGGGTCAAGTTCTCTTTACGGATAAGAGCCGATTTAGTCTGACGAGCGATTCTGGAAGTATACACATCTGGAGAGAGCAGGGAACACGCAATCACACATCCAATTTCATCGAAAGGGACTGGTTTAGAGGTGGTGGAGTTCTCGTTTGGGGCGGTATCACGCTTGGTAGCCGTACAGACCTCCACATCTTCCACGGAAGTTCAGTCACTGGTGTCCGCTATTGTACCGAGGTTCTCCTGCCTCATGTACGTCTGTTTAGAGGTGCTGTGGGTCCTGAGTTCCTCTTCATGGACGACAACGCTACACCTCATCGTACAGTGGCTGTCGCAGAGCTGTTGGAGAGTTAAGATATTCAACGCATGGATTGGCCCGTAAAGTCCCCGAACTTAAATCCAATCGAACACGTGTGGGACCTTCTCGTGAGACGCTTGGCAGCACGTCACCTGCCGCTAGCAAAGATTCCGCAGCTGCGATTGGCGCTACAAGATGAATGGGCCGTGATGCCTCAACATCTCCATGACAACCTCGTCCTCAGCATAGACAGATGTTTTAAATCCTGCAACGCAGTCAGGGGTGATCATATCATATCCCCTACTAAAGACTGGATTATTCTTGGCAGCCGCCTTTTGCATGAACGTTTCTGTCTTCTGTCTAGTTGTGCTCGAAGCTACCTTTTCAATAAAGTGCCTTTGTGAACTTTGGATTCCTTGTTTGGACGGTGTTGCTCACGTGTCCCATATTCTTACATCTTGGGGATCTTATGGTATGATTTGAGTCGATGTGGAGCACTTCTGCAAGACGTTACATTTGAAAAATCGTGTCGTCCTTAATTTTTGCACGCCAGTATATGATATTTTCATCAGCCCACTTTCTTCAAAGATTTACCTGGTTCTGACAGTACATATCATAAAATACAGAGTGGCACCATGTACTTTTCACAAATAAACCCCGTTTATCCCTTTATCCTGACATTATACGAGGACACATATGGACACATCCGGTACACGAATGCAACCACACTATGTGTAGTTCGTGCACTCTCACCAGTGGTCATCATTTCTGGTCTGCGCAGGGGTGTGTTTTAATGGCAATACTTCCTTGTATGTTTGTCAAGGCAACATGAATGCCTCAGTATATTGCAACGAGATCACTGTGCCCATTGTGACACAGCTTCATTATGGAATTTGACATGCATTCCGTCTTCTTGATGACAATGCAACCAATTACGGCAGCGTATTTCAGGAGCTGGAAAATCACGGATTGAATCGTTACAGCTGCCTGCGAGGTCTACCTACCTTAATCCTCCTATTGAGCTGTTTAAGACGCTGCACAGCGACGTCTGGATAATCACGCTCCATACCCCAGTACACTGGCAGACCTACGTAACGTATTGCTTGTAATATGGGACGAGCTGTCCGAGACACTCGTTAATAATGCCATTGCAAGTATGCCTCGTAGGTCTCAGGACATTCTTCGACAAAGAGATGGTGTTACTGGGTATTGAATCCTAGAAATATGGACATTTTTTGAATTTACCATTTTGTCTATATCGCAGGGCTACTTTATTGTGCGCAGAATTTGCACAGTAAATTGCTTTTGTAAGAGCACTCTTTATCGTTTGTACTACGTGGCCTCACTGGTGTTTCATTTCAATGCGCCTTACTTGAGTCAAATGCATGCATCCTTCATTTCATGCAATGTCCTTAACTTTTTGTGACCAGTACATAATTCGTATAAAATATTTCAAAACGTTATGATACTTACATAACTCAAAATCTTTCAAAACTTTATGATACATACATAATTCAAAATCTTTCATACATAATTCAAAATCTTTCAAAACGTTATGATACTTACATAATTCAAAATCTTTCATACATAATTCAAAATCTTTCATACATAATTCAGATTCCTTCAAAAGTTATGATACTTACATAATTCAAAATCTTTCATACATAATTCAAAATCTTTCAAAACGTTATGATACTTACATAATTCAAAATCTTTCAAAACGTTATGAAACTTACATAATTCAAAATCTTTCAAAACGTTATGATACTTACATAATTCAAAATCTTTCAAAACGTTATGATACTTACATAATTCAAAATCTTTCATACATAATTCAAAATCTTTCAAAACGTAATGATACTTACATAATTCAAAATCTTTCAAAACGTTATGATACTCACATAATTCAAAATCTTTCAAAACGTTATGATACTTACATAATTCAAAATACTTTAAAACGTTATGATACTTACATAATTCAAAATATTTCAAAACGTTATGATACTTACATAATTCAAAATATTTCAAAACGTTATGATACTTACATAATTCAAAATTTTCCAAAACGTTATAATACTTACATAATTCAAAATATTTCAAAACGTTATTATACTTACATAATTCAAAATCTTCCAGAAATGATTTTCCGGAGAATGGAACGGATGGGTAGAGCCTCTGGGATTCCTAGAAAATTCAACATGACTATCAGGCAGGGATCCAGAGCAGAGTTAGGGTAGGTTTGGAAGCTTTACAAAAAATGTGAGCTTTGTAATTATGACCGTTGCAACAACTCATTTTCCAACAAATGTTACTACCATTGAGAAAATATTAGTTTTGCCTGTCCTTACTATTCAAATATCAAATCAAGTGGAATTGCACACTTTTAAAAACAGGTATATTCCAAACATTCAGTAGTATTTGAAGACAAATGTTTATTAATATTGTGTGAAAGTTCGCAAATCTCTATTTGCCCTGCTGGCCACCCAAAATGCAACACGAAGAAGGACACGAGATAGCAACGCCAGATTTACTGGACACATAACAACAGATACAAAGATGAAACGATTGAGCTTACACGCCCGTGCGACTTGCGGAACACGCAGACATCAATAGTTCGTGTGGTCCCCATGGCTGGCAATAACAGCCGCTACACGCCGCGGCGTCGAACGAAAGAGGCTTTGGATGTGGGCTTCGGGTATGTCGATCCAGGCTGCTTCCACACGTTGCCACAGTACATCAGGTGTTTTTTTTTTTTTTTTTTTTTTAGGTTTAACGACCACCGTGAGCAACTCAATGGGCTATAAGCAGTCGCCCGTCCCTAATTTAGGGTCACTGGTTCCAGGGAAGGGAGAGAGCCAGTGCCGTAAGACAAACACAACATCCATGCCTGACCGGGATTCGAACCCGGACCCCTTACGGACGAATGATCAGAGGCCAGCGCCTTAGACCACTGCGCCACCGGGGCGGCATTCATCAGGTGTAGCTGCGGGTGGTGCTTGCCGGGCCACTCGGTTGCCGCTCAGCGACCACACGTGTCCGATGGGCGACATATCGGGAGAACAGGCAGACCACGGCAGCAGTGACACCTGGTGGGCCGTGAAGAATTGTTTCACGATGCGTGCCACGTGCGGGCGTGTAATGTACTGTTGAAACGTGGCCGCTGGCAGGTCCTGCAGGTAAGGGAGGACTACAGGCTCCAAAACGTCGGAGATGGTGCGGTGGCTGTTGAGTGTACTGGCGGTGCGTACCAGAGAGGTGCGTCTGTCATATCCAATTTCGCCCCAAACCATAACGCCAGGCGATGGACCGGTATGGCGATGCATAATGCAGGCGTCATAGAGTCTTTCGCCGAGGTGCCGCCTCACGCGGGTCCGACCATTGTGGTGTTGCAGGCAGAAGCGGGATTCGCCGTTGAAGACAATGTCATGCCATTCCGTAGTCCAGGTGCGGAGTTCAACGGCCCACTACCGCCGCACTCGCCGGTGGTGTAACGTCAATGGTAATCGGATCAATGGGCGCGGTGTGACAAGTCCCCGCTCCTGCAGACGACGTCGAACGGTACGTGCTGACACAGGTTGTTGCGCAACACACCCTAATTCCTGCGCTAACGTTACTGATGTGGCGGTGTGAGCCATCAATGCCCGCCGCACAACATGCCGCTCCTCTATTTTGGTGGTGTGCAGCGGCTGCGGCAATCGTTCACGTCGGTTCCGTCCGTCCCTCCTACACTCACCGAATCCACATTCGCCTCAATGTGGCTCGATGTAGTCCTATACGAGCGCCGATGTCTCGGTACGATAAGCCGCTGTCGCGATAAGCCACTATTCTTCCTCTGTCGAAATCCAAAACGTGCTGGAATGACTGCCGTATTCTGCGACGAGGCATCAGGAAGCTTGCCGCGCACAGGTCCGGCAGCACAACACATTTCCACTACTTACACCCCGCCTTCTGTGCACCCTTCTTACAGTGTTTCTCGGTGGCGTGCCGGGCGCACATGATTTGCGTATGCCCTGCAAAGCTAATAGTTTGCATATCCTCTCGCGGGCGACACATGCTGCGCATTTCAGGCTAATCGGATGCTGCCTTCTTGGTGTTGTATTTTGGGTGGCCAGCAGTGTATATAAAACAGACTGTGTGTGTGTCTGTCGGTCGGATTTCACATAGAATTAGGCGACCTAGAGCGACGAAATTTGTTATGAAGGTACCTGTAGACATCTTCTGGTGCAGCTCGAAGCGATTTTCTTTTTAATTTGAATTTGATTTTTAGTTACTTAATGTTACGCGTTTCTACCCAATCTGAGTGTGTCTTACCGCTTTCTTGACATCAACCTGATCACACCGAACATTAAGGCGTGCAGAAAAGTAGTTCGCCATAAATTTTAGGCGTTTCTTTTTTAGAATTCCGTTACGACTATTTTCATTCGTAAAAACATTTATTACGCCCCTTTTTGTAAGCGTTGTTTGCCGATTGTATTATGACCTTGAGGGCGGAGAAGAAAAAAAAAAGAAAATAGAACGTTGTTTTTCAATCTGCGTTACTAATTCAAAAATGTCATACGTCAGAAGGTCATCATACTGTGACGACGTTGTGAGTTAGTAAATAGAACGTTGTTTTAACGAAATTCTAAATAAGAAATGGTTCAGATTTATCGTGAACTACTTATCTTCGCGCATTCGCGTTGGATGTGATCAGGTTGCATGTAAAGAAAGCGGTAAAGAAAGCGGAAAGGTACATGTTTTTTGATAAGCGTTGTTTGCCAATTGTATTATGACCTTGAGGGCGGAGAAGAAAAGAAAAGAAAATAGAACGTTGTTTTTCAATCTCCGTTATTAATTCAAAAGTGTCATACGTCAGAAGGTCATCATACTATGCCTCAACCTCCCAGAAAGAAACAATGTGTAAGAAGAACACAAAGAATGGATAGAGAAAATCAAACAAGCAGAAGAGAACAAGAAACAGCAGAAGAACGAGAAAGAAGGCTGGAACAAGATAGGATTTCCAGAACACAATCAAGGGCACAGGAATCATACCAGCAGCGAGAAAAATGACTGTAACACAATAGGACTTCTAGGGCGCAATCGAGGGCACAGGAAACACTCCAGCAACGAGACACACGACTTCAGCATAATCAACTCACTATGCAGCAGGCAAAAACGTTTTTATTCCAAGGATCACGATCATCCTATCTGATGTCTCGTTTCAATTTAAACGTCTTCAATTCCCGATTCGCTTGAGTTTCGCCATGAGAATCAATAAGGCACAAGGGCAGTCTCTAAAAGTTATTGGACTGGATCTACAAAGTCCATGTTTTTCCCATGGTCAACTGTACGTTGGTTGTTCCAGAGTCGGAAATGGGGAAATTTTTTACATCTTTGCCCCGAATGGAAGGACTGTTAATATTGTTCATCCCGAGGCTCTACAAGAATAAGGTACTTTTCATCTCAATCAATTTCACTGCATAAGCCTTCTGCTTTCAAACTTTTCGAATTATTTACATTGGACGTGACAACTACTAAATAATTCAAATACATTTTTTCTCCTAATATTCTATTCCGGGAAGTTGTACTACAAAGTTGTATAAACCTTGATTTACCAGTCTTAATTTAATTGCCGATATAGCTTTTACTTTGTACTATCACTAGCCCGTCAACGACGAGTACAAAAGGCTAGTTCGTCATAAAAGCAAATGATCGATAAAATTTATCAAGATCGTAACATTCAAATAAAAGAGAAACAAAAAGACCGCAAAAAGTTATCTACTCGTCAAACAGTAAGGAATATGAATTACCTATGTGCAGTCCAGAAGTTATCGTTTTCGTTGTCATCTGCATTAGCATAAGTTTATCATACGATATTATAGTTTCAAAATTGCACATCCTTATATTAGTTATTTGACTTTTGGTTCAACATTTACATTTGAACGTCCCTCCAGTTTTCTAAACGAGACTGTTTTATTTTAGTACCTCGTACTGCAACTGTTAACATGATACAATTTTTCTAAATATTTCCAGATCTAGTTTATTATGCTTAAGCTGTTAACGTCATTCTACGCAAGCTTTGTTCGAAATGCCTTCTCTGTTTATCATAAACATATACAAAGTCAAGACACATTATTGTGACCTCCTTCTACTTTTGATGTCAACAGCACGTAGCTAATGAAAGAAGGCACGTGTCGTGAGCAGGCTTGGTAGGTATATAAGGTGTGCTGTAGGCATTCTGAAAACATATCCCTCGTTGCTGCCATAGATAAAAGGAGCGATTTTTCAGATTTGCAAAAAGGGATGACTACCGGGTTTCGGGCCAAGAGTGGCAGTATTTCTGGAAGCGCGCAGTTTGTGAACTGTTTGCGTGCTGCTGTGGTTAAAGTGTATCGTGATTGGAGAAATAGCACCATTACGAATAAGCGACGTGGAAACTGCAGTGTACCATGTGCCATTGATGTGAGAAGTGAACGTCGGCTTCGAAGATGCGGGAAGGCCGATCGACACGCTACAGAGTAACAACTCACTGGCCGAATGAACCAGGGGGCTACAGGAAGTGTGTCAAAAACGACAGTTCAGCGAACCCTGCTGCGTATGGGGCTCCGATGCAGACGAATGACCACTGCGCCTATGCTAACGAAGGTGCATCGGCTGAAAAGGTTTACGTTTGCACGGCAGTATCGGAATTGGACCTACGCTGTTTGGCAAGGGATTGCCTTTTACGATGAGTCATGTTTTGTGCTCCGCTGAAAGGATGAACGTTGGCGAATAAGGCGAGAAACATTGGAGAACAAACACTCTTCAACCATTGCAGGAAGAACACAACCTAGTGGGGGCAGCGTTATTTTCTGGGGAATATTTTCGTGGAATTCTCTGGGTCCACTCGTACCTGTGGAAGACACTATGCACCAAATTCGTTATGAACCCATCTTTGCAGACCACGTACAGCCATACATGATGATTGTCTTCCCTGGGGAGGATGGGATCTTTCAGAACGACAATGCGACGTGTCTCACAGCTAGAAATGTACGAATGTGGTTGGAAAAGCACGATTACGACATCACAGTACTTGCATGGTCCCCTAATTCCCCAGCCGTAAACCCAATTGAGCATTTGTGGGACCACCTCGATCGTGTTGTTCGCTCTATGGATCCTCCACTACGCACCTTGCACTTGCAGCATCTGTCTGATGCACTGCAGTCAGCATAATACCACATACCTGTGAACACCTTCCAGCAGCTAGACGGACAGCAGCCCGTCTAGCTGCTGTCCTGTGCTACACACGGCGGTTACGGTGGATATATTAGCTGGTGATCAAAATAATATGACTCGACCGTGTATATACTAAAATTCATAAACACAGAACGCCCGAAAATTTTACAGGGTATTCTAATCAGACAATATCGTGGAAATGATTAGCATTTTGGCCTCATACGTTCATGTGTACCGCTTCTAGCCACAAGATATCGTGCAACGTCACAGACCAGTAACCGGCGGTTCTTCTGTTATAGACGCTGCCTGGATCGGTCGTCATGTTATTGTTGGGTTAGCAGTAGGTAAAGACGCCTCGTCGTCGTGTAAGACAGTCGTATAGTAACATGAACGAGTTGAGGATGAATCGCATTATCGGTATGAGAGACTGGAATGCTTCCCTCCGGGAGATTACTGGTCGTGTCGGGAGCAGTGTTCGTCGTAGCAAGAGTGTGTGTATAGGGAATGGTATGAAGAAGGGGGGGCATTATATGAAGAGAACGTTCTGGAAGTCGTACCTAGGTAACAGTACGTCGCAGGTTTTTACAGTTAGGACTGCAAGCTCGTCGGCTCCTGCTCACTCTACCTTTGAAACTGCAGCAACGGACTGCTAGACTGCACTTGTGCATCGAACGAAATGAGTGGAGTGACGAATGCAACAATTTCGTGTTCTCGGAAGAAACACGCTTCTGTTTAGGTGAAACTGATGCCCGCGTCTTTGTCCGTCGGCAACAGGGGGAAATGCTTCGGGTAGAGTGCTTTAGCACCTAGATGGAGTGACCCACTCGTTGTAGCCCGACAAGATGCCCACCATCAAATGCGCTTAGATTCGTCGTCTTATCCATACTGTTACTGATTCCCGTCGCATCACTCCTTATATTGTCGGAACGCTGCATACGTCATGTCGTTTCTGTTTACAGGGCAGCCCATAGTGCCGCATTTGCATAACGCCAGCTGTCTCTAATTCAATTGCTCTTCAGTGTATATCTTGTCCAACTATTACTGATATTCCTATACAACCAGTCTCCCCTATTTTAATTTAAAGAAAAAATTATCTGCGGCCGTTATGCAGCAATATTTTGCAGATATCTTACCAACAAAATTGAAAGAAAAATGTTACCAATTTGTCTTGTCCAATAAGCACGATTGCTGAACTTAAAAACAAATGCGACAATTGAATATCTAGTACACATGGAATTCTGACTAGCGAATAAAATTTTGTGACTAAGGCTTTCAGAAAATTAAAAAATAATAATAATTGTGATATGGGCCCTTACCTAATAAGAAAAAAGACCTCTTCTGTCTGGCTTGAACGAGAAAAATATGACTGCAGAAATCAACGTTCGTTTGAGACCCGTAGCGAGGAGCATACGTATGGTTATAAGTAGGAAATATGCGTAAATATCTGTTATGGTGATATGTAGGTGCCCAACGCAAAATAAATTTAGGATGTTATTCAGAGTTCGAAAGTGCATTAAATGAAATTTCAGCGAAGTATTTCTTTTACAACAAGGTCTTTGAGGTTGCCGATTTATTCCAGCAGTTAAATAGAACAATAAATCATAGAACACAGCACAACTCACATTTATAGACGTTTTAAGTACAGGATGGATATTTTAGTTCTTTGCTCAATTACAAAATTCTTATTTTTTTTAAATGATATTTTAAAACAAGCTGTTTATGACAAGATGCGTGTAAACTGACAGAGTTTTTAGCTGTTGGTGTAGATACATGCTGGGTAATAACTAGGTGGCGCTGCCAGCGCAAGAAGTCAATGTGGCATCTTATCAGAAGAAGGCGCAATGTGTTCTATGGTACCACAAGACAATATCACCGATAACTTTTCAGCGTAATTTCAGAAAAGAATACGAACGTCTAATAACTAATCATACAATACTGTTGATGAAGTGCAGATAGCTTTCGTACTCAGTGCTTCGAAATCCACTCTCTGAGATTCGTCCGAACTCGGAATCCCCTGCACTACACAAAATAATTTTTTGCATGAAAAAAGCTTCACTTTTATGCGAACAAAAAGCTTATTTTTTAAGCCTTGCATATGGAAGACCGTTTAGGTCGTGCTTCTTCTGTAACTGAGACTTTAGAGCGTATCTATGACAAAAGCAACTGCCTGAAGCTTGTGCGTTCCGCGGACGAGGCTACTTTTCATACCTCTGATGAAGTAAACAGACACAACGTGCATACATGGGGGTAGGGAAAATCCCCCATGCTGTCTTTGGGGAAGAGCGGCACATCCCAAAAGAGAATGTTTCGTGTGGTTCCATGCACACCAGCCACCGGACCTCTCTTTTTTATGAGCACAAAATAACACGAAATATATACGTGAGCATGATGGTGCTTCTTGATGTACCTCAGTTGGACCATTGTCAACAATGGATGATTTTTCAGCAGGATGGTGTTCCACCACATTTAGGATTAATTGTTGGAAAATCACAGAATTCTCCATTTCCCAAAAAATGGATTGGGACGGACGGTCAAAGGGCATGGCTGCCACGTTCATTCGACATAACAACCGTAGATTTTTTCCTATAGAGTTATGTAACGGACACAATCTATTCAACAACAGTGTCTGACATTGCAACTTTGCAGAGGAGGACAACAGAGCCATTCCAGGCCACAAACGGTGCTCATGTCTTTTGGAATTATAGCCTCTCAGCGGTAAAAATAAAAAAATAAAAAGAACGCGGATGTTCAGAGATTTGCAGCCGCTGCAGATAGATTGCAACATCACTGCATGACAGCTGTTGTTCACTACGAGTACCTTGAAACCACACATCCGGGTCCTTTTCCGGATCTCAGCTGTGACTGCTGTTGTGAAGAAAAGTCTCTCTTTGTGGTGTGGTCAATGCTTGTGAAGGTCGTGTGTTCGATGACGTCGGTGTGTTTTGTTCATTAATAAAACTAACTGCTCCTGAGTAAAGAAGTCAAATTTATTAATCTAATGTTCCCGATCATTAGATTCACTTATGCTACACTATTTGGTGGATGTATTAATATATTTCCTATCATTAAGTTAGTGTTTTTCTCCGACAGCAACACATTTATGTGACAAAACTGAAGCAAACTTCTGAAACAAAGCATGGCGTCAGTAAGAAATTCTTTATTGTGTTATCGTGGAACATCTACGTGTTGTGAAAATCTTAGATCACGTTGAATATCACCGTGTCTACCTATCATCCTATGTATTGTAATTAAAAGTTTTTCTGTTTGTTTGCATGCATCTCAGGTAGGTATATGGTTTTATTATTAATAATATGAAGTGCTCTTTGTTCCATTATGTTTAAGCACACATTCTTCCGCCTTGAATGAAGGTCTAGCGAAAAATCTTTTTCTTTTCTACTGCGCACCGAAACGGTTAGAGTGTTGGTATTACCATAATTATTTAACTACACATTCAATTTTAGAATGATATTCAACAATATCCAAATGTACTAACAATGTAAAAAAAGCAGCCTATTAATTCCCATGCACCATGTCACAAGCCACTTGTTTCTACCTATCACGTTGTTCTTTTAAATAAAACATTCCTTAATGAGAAAACGGCTTTATGTCCACCCTGTGCTAACCTGAGCAAAAACCCTGATTAGCACAGTAATTCAAATTCAGAGGTTCCTGTATTTATACCAGTAAGTATGGCTTGATTGATTGCCAGTCTTTCTCCAGGGAACAGAAAACGTGGGTGTTTGAAACTAACGTTGAATATTAACAAGTTAGTAAAACCATGCAATGCACTGATTATGATACGCTTTCCAACATACCAGAAATCATTACTCCAGTTATCACTCAAGTTATGAGAATAATGGCTGTGGAATAAATCCCGGTCATGTGCCCTGACCTTTGATCCCATTTCGATATTATTCAACAGAACTAGTTCAGTATATCTCCGAAATAACATGATAAAGGTTTGTCGCAATCGAAGCATTTTTACGTTAGGTATGATGCATAGGAGCTATAGAATAGATCCCGCTCCTGTGTCCTAACCTTTGACCTCATTTCGCCCATTTTCTATAGGGCTTGTCTTGTCCCCAGGTGGTCCCCTACCACATATTAAAATTTCATTGAAATCGAACCTTTTTTACGTTAGTTATGACGCATAAGGCGAGTGAAGTGGATCCCACTCCTATGTCCTGACCTTTGACCCCATTTCGTTGACTTTCAATAGGGTTCCTTCCCAAGGTGTTCCCCTTCTACATACTAAAATTTCATCAAAATCGAACGATGTTTACGCGAATTATCGTGCGGACGGACATAGACACACAACGCGTGACGTAATGAGGGAGATGGCGTGACCGCGCGCCAACATCTCAATCGCGAGTAGATCGCAAGAGAGTGACGTCATAAGATTCTAAGCATGGGAAACATTAATAGGACGACGCCATGACAGTAAAAACCTGGTAACTCCGGGTGGTTATTTAATCCACTAAACGGATTTTTCCAAAGTCGAGATCAGAATAAATAGATTTCTAGTACCAGAAAACGGCTGGTTAACCACTTTCATCAAAATCCTTAGAGCCGTTTCCAAAATAGAATTTACATATTTACAAGAATTGCTCCTTTAATAAGATGTGATGGACTGCCTCCTGCTCCTATGTCCTGACCTTTGACTCCATTTTCCCTGTTTTCAATAGGGTTCGTCCCCAGGTGGTCCTCTGCGACATACTAAACTTTCTTCGAAATCGAACCATATTTACGCAAGTTATGACGCATAAGCGCAATGGAATACATCCCGCTCCTACGTCCTGACATTTGACCCCACTTCACGTATTTTTAATAGGGTTCATCCCTAGGTGGTCCCCTACCTCATACTAAAATTTCATTGAAATCCAACTATATTACGCAAGTTATGACGCATAAAAGCAGTGGAATGCATCCCGCTCCTATGTCCTGACCTTTGAACCCACTTCACACATTTTCAATAGGGTTCGGCCCCAGGTGGTCTTCTATGACATACTAAAATGTCATAGACATCGATTCATATTTACGCATGTTATGACGCATAAGTGCAGTGGAATGCATCCCGCTGCTATGTCCTGATCTTTGACCCCACTTCCCCCATTTTCAATAGCGTTCGTCCCCAGCAAGTCCTCTACCACATACTAAATTTTCATCGACATCGATCCATATTTACGCATGTTATGACGCATAAGGGCAATGGAATTGATCCCACTCCTATGCCATGACCTTTGACCTCATTTATCACATTTTCAACAGAATTTGTCCTCCGGTTGTCCCCTATCACATACTAAAATTTCATCGAAATCGATCAATATTTACGCAAGTTATGACGCATAAGGGCAATGGAATGGATCTCACTCCTATGTCGTGACCTTTGAACCCATATGTCCCATTTTCAATAGTGTTCGTCTTCAGGTGGTTCCCTTTCACGTGCTAAAATTTCATAGAAATCGAACCAGTTTTACACGAGTTATCGTGCGGACAGACAGGGAGACAGACGGACGCACGGACAGACGGACAAAGCTGGAGCATTCACGCTTTTTCAACCTACGGTTGAAAAGCGTAAACAACACAGGGGCAAAGACCAAAATTTACATAAGTGAAAAGCGAACAAAAACGTGAGATTTGAAGGGCAATATGCGTTCCAACAGGGTCGAGAAGAAATACTCATTTATACATTACCTGATCAAATAAATCCTGGCACGCGGCCCTTGTCTGTACACAAACTTCGTGCAATAATAGTAAGGGAATTAATATCGAGTTGCTGCACCTTTTGCTGCAATCATACCCGATAATCTGCTGGGAAGGCTTTCCATTAAATTTTGGTACATTTCTGGAGTAACTGCATTTCACTCTGCTACAGGAGCATTAATCAGGTCGGATTCTAAAATCAACCTGTTCGGCCTGGCTAGCAGTTTTCGTTGCAATTCATTCCACATGTGATGCATTCTATGCGTTTGAAATCCGGGATCTACGTAGACCAGTCAAGTTCTTCCATGCCCATCCCATCAAACAATTCATGCACCGACCGTGCTGTAGACGCAGGCTTTCCTCTTTTGGTTAAGGAAAGGGCCTTCAGTGGAAGGAAAACAAATGTCGAAAATATCATTGTATGCGCATATAAATCCTTTAAGCGGCCGATGTACCTGAACCAAATGAGGCAAAAAAAAAAAAAATATCTTTCCCCAAACAGAGATGTTTCCATAACGACCGATTTCACAAAGGCTAAAGTGAAACAATTACTTTCATCCTCTGATCTGAGCAGTACCGACCAAAAACCTGTCATATTGTGGCAAGCGCCTCCTTCAGTTTTTTATTCCCTGCTCCATTACATGATGGAGAAGGTTTAGTCCCCATGACACGGACATCATGCCACTGGATTAAAAAAATAAACTCAAACGTCTTATATTTCCTCTCTTAGGTTCATCGCAATTGTGGTGACACTTTCAGCATATAATCAGTCAGAAATGATCATTGTCCGTTACTTCTCTAAATCACCACTTTGCATAGCAAAACAAAGGTGGGAAAGTAACTCTTTCTCATCCTCTAGTTTTTCAGGTCACCCGTTGGGGCGGGGTTAAGACCACTAAACATACCCCGAATGAATTCGTTCTAGCCATATTTCACTTACCTCTTAGACAGCGAATATATTCGTCTGAGATGACTTCAGCTCATTTTGCCAATCCCGAGTTAACTCGTTCCGGCCACTTAAAGGGTTAAGATTCCCGGGAACCAGAACTAGGGAGCCCAGTCCAAACCATGAAAAATAGTCCCAGAGCGTGACGTTCCTCCACCAAACTTTACAGTTGGTACAACACAGTCAGGCAGGCAGCGTCAAACTGAAAGCCTTTACGCGCATATTAAGATTCGCGGAACTAGAACTACGGAGCCCAGCACAAACCATTAAAAATAATCACAGAGCATGTAGCTTCGTCCACTAAACTTTACAGTTGGCACAGCACATTTGAGCAGATAGCGTCCATTTGGAAGTGTCCATGTTAATCGGACTACCCCTGATGGGGAAGTGTGATTCATCACTCCAGGGACCTGTTTAGGACTGCTCCTGAGGCCACTGGCGCAGAGTTTTACACTACCCAAACAGACACTGGCCGTTGATCTTTCTGATGTCAGGCTTGTGTCTGGCTGCTATGCCATGACAACCCATTCCTTTCAGCTTTGGATGAATCGTAATGGTGCTGGCGTTGTATTCAGTGGAATTTTGAAACTCGGTGGTGAGTGTTACAACCGAGGACAAGAGATTTTGTAGCATCACTCACTTCATCCATTGGCTGTTCTCTCGGTCGTTTTACGTAGCATACCAGATAGCAATTATGCTGATATTGCTCCTAGGCGTTGGCACATTACAATTAAATCACTTTCAATTGACCAGGACAGACATTTCCAGAACTGATTTGTTACTTAGATGGACTCTTATATGGTGGTGTCCCATTCTACTCTTCATATTTGCCAATGATGCTTGCTAGTCCAAGTTCGTCTATTTAAACCTGTATAGACGACAGAAAACTGCTGTGATGCATATAGAGAAAAACTACAACCCAAAACGTGTTCCCGTTGTTGAACATATAGTGTATTCTCATTTGAGGCCAGTAGAAACTGTACACCAAATGTTTCACGTACTGTACTCTATCCTCCATAACGAAGACTTTGTTTTCTTAAAAAAATGGACTTTTTAAAGCGAAAATAATAAAAGAAATTACCTAATATATTCCCATCCATGAATGACAAAAGTTCCGTATCTCCAACTTTACGTTATTTTGAATGTCTGCAACAACACATTTTTATCAGTTCGTATTTTAGAACAGAAGATATTGTTGAAAAATGCCAAACATTTTACACTCAAGAAGCAGTTTGATTCGAAGGGAATATTTGAAACTGGTCCCTGGAAAGAATACATAGCGAGAAATCTGTAATAGTATCTACAACAGGAGAGAGAGAATACTGTGTGTTATTTGAAGTAAAAAAGTTACGAAGAATGTTAATCTCATTATGAAGTATGCGACGAAAACATGTGCTCCAATAAATCTTGGATACAGTTTAATGCGACGAAATATGCAATCTAGGTAAACAGGGTATCTGCATTCACAACCCTAGCGGAGGGATTGTACCTCGTAAATAGAAAAATAGGTTAGGATCAAGAGACTTTTGAAGTCCGTGTAATGAGAGAGAAATCATGGTTTTACTATATAGATGGGTTGCAGGACATGTTGAGACTAATGATAGAAACTGTCATATACGGTACTTTGCATGCAAAATAAAAATCCGGATTCAATTTCTATTTCTCTCATCAAGATGCCCACTTTTAACACATTCTTTTACACGTATTGCATGTGCTATATTATTTTTAATCGATTTCAGTTAGTAAAACATTTGCAGACAAGATCTCTGAGCGTGAAATCAGTTTGTCTAACACAGCTGAATTAAATTAAGAAAAAAATTACATGACTTAACTTTATTACACATTCCAGATAGACCATTTTTTTCAAATCATCTTCCGTGACTGCTCTGTCTTGATCAGCACCAAATACAAGCTGAAGTTCCTTGTGAATTTTATCTTGAATTTCTGGATACAAACCAATGAGATACAATGCCCATTGCAAACCAACAGAAGTAGTGTCATAGCTCTGCAAGAAAGAACAAGGCAGGTATCATGATCTAATATAAACTCTTCAGAACTTTAAAGTGCAAATACCATTCACCATTTAATATACACTATATTGACAAAAGTCACTGGACACCCTTTCAAACACAAATATATGGATCCGCTACGTTGTTAAAATGCACGGTACAACTGCAAACAGTATAAAAACAAGCCTGCAGCTGACCGCGATCATATCGCAATGTGAGGTTGAGTGAAAAAGTCGCGGCGGGAGAGAATTGTCTTTGAGCAAGGAAATATTGTTTGGTGTTAAAATAGTGGGTTGTACATAAGAGAAACCGAGAGGCATTTAAACACACCCAAGTCAACTGTTTTGGGTGTACTGAATAAGTGGAAGACACATGGCGTGACTGAAGTAGCAAAACTTAACGGCAGTCCAAAGAAATTCAGTGATAGAGGACGTCGAAGCCTTAGGAGAGTCGTTACAGCTAATTAACAGAGTACTGCACAAGATCTCAGTGTACAGGTGAGTAAAAATGCTGGAACCTCGAAATGTACACGTACCATTCGTAGATAACTGCATTCCATGGGTTACCGTGGTTGCGTGGCTGCTCATAAGCCTTTCATCTCCATTCGGAATGCTACTCGTCGTTTAGCATGGTGTAAAGAACATTTATCGTGGACCGTAGATCACTGGAAACGGGTCCTATGGACTGGTGAATGCAGACACACGATCCATCAGTCTGATGGCGGTGTGTGGGTATGGTGGCAGCCGGGGGAACGTTATTTACCATAGTGTACTGTTCCTACGGTCAAGTTTGGAGCTGGCAGTGTCATCATGTGGGGGTGTGTTTCGTGGTATGGTCCCGGCCCATTGGTTATCGTGGACAAACTTGTTAACCAGCACGTCTACCTCGATATTCTGGACAATTATGACTTACCAACTCTGTGTCAATACTATGGAACCCAGCCTTGTTGGTACCAGCAGGATAATGCACCGAGCCATAAAGCAAGGACTGTTACGGCGTGGTTTGATGATAATTTTGTATCGTGTGTGGACTGGCCAGCACAGAGCCCTCATCTTAATCCCTTAGAGCACCTATGGGATGAATTAGAGCACCGCATAAGAAGTTTGGAACCAATGCCTACTACTAAGCAACAGTTAGCGGCAGCATTATGTACTGAATGGAAGCGCATACCTATCGTTGTGTTCCAAAACCTTGTCGAAAGCATATCTCGAAGGGCCAGTGTATGCATTAAGGCCAAAGGTGGACCGACACCGTACTAATGTATGACAATAAATGCTATGTTGTGTTTCTCTTCTAGGTGTCCGGTGACTTTTGTCAATATAATGTATATATAGTACGTTTGCTAAAATGCTGGTTCTAAAATTTTCCAGAAAAATATTGTTGTTTTTTAAGAAAAAAGTATGAAGATAAATCCTTCTCTACCCCTGAGCATTGAATCATAGAATTCAATACAAACGAATTGAGGCAAGGAAAGATTCTGCTGGCAGGAACGTAAAGTTTAAGATGCTTTTCCGAACAATACGTTTTGGGCACCATCAGATGTAGAGAATGAATTACAACCATTCCGGTGGCACAGTTGTATTAGTGCTTATATCTGAGCGTTTTTTTGAGGCGGTCGCCAGTTTGCAATGTGAATGTGACATCGGGGTCGTGGTTCTCCTACGGTACTGACTCCCTCCCTTTACGAGAGCTAGAAGGTCTAAATTATGGACAGCCAACGGCGTACATCGTCTTGAGTTTCTCGTGGTGGACGTTGATACCCCCCCCCCCCAAAAAAAAAGAAAAAAACATTACGTATGAATATTCTTCTTGCTATTATCCAAATCTTAAAACTAAACGAAAAAAACATCAAGCAGAAGTCATCGCACTTTCCACGTGAGTCACGGAAAAATTCTCATCAACCACCACCAGGAATCGAACGAAGGGTCTTCCATCTACGCGCCGGATATGCTTCCACTACCCCACAGTGGCCTCGAAATCCTCCAGACTAACAAACGACAAGCTGCCAAACACATGGCAGGTTTGCTTCTTTGAAGCCCTGCACGATGCTGGGGATTCACCACAGATGAACAGCAGCAACTGAACAAATAACTAGAAGGCGAATGAATGAAAAATACACAGTGGACTTGGACCAGGAACATCAAATAGAAGTCATCGCTCTTTCCACGTTTATGGTGCAGTAGAAGCAAATCCGGCGGGTAACTGGAAGACCCTGAGTTCGATTCCCCGTGGCGGCCGATGAGAATTTTTGCGTGACTCATTTAATGTTCCTGGTCCACGTCAACTGTGTATTTATTAAACGAAAGAAATTACTGGGTGAGATGTGCTGCTTTCACTGCAGTTTGGGAGGATGTGTCGTGGACGGAATCACTTACAGAGAAAGGCATTACGAGCAATTCGTACCACACTCGTTCCGTGGATCACTGTAAGCTCATTTTTTTATTCAACACCCGGACAAAACCAAAGAATCTGCTAATGGAAACGTTAGGGTCGGCAGTGCGATTACGGCGGATGTGCTTTCCACAAAATCCGTTACAAAGAAGACATTATGTACAATACGAATGCAGGATTTCCGGATGTCACTATTTATTTTAGGTTGGAGGTTTAACGACCACTGTTAGTAACTCTTTGGAATGTGAGCTGTCGGCCGTCCCAATTTAGGGCCACTGACTCCAGGGAATGGAGAGAGCTTGAGCCCTGTGAGAAACTCAACATCCATGCCTCACAGGGATTCAAACCAAGATCCATCTCGGAAGAATGGTCACAAGCCAGCGCTTAGGCCATTACGCCACGGAGGAACTCGCATGCCATTGCAAATACATCCTACTCAAATCATTAACTACCGCCCCGGTGGTTGTTAAACCTTCAATAGAAAAAAGCATTAAATAAAGCCAAAAATCTTCTGGGAGAAACGTAATGTCTGTAAAGAGGAGGGGAGTAGCGAAGGAACTTTTCTGGATGCAATCACTTACAAAGAAAAGACATTAAGTGAGTTTCGTATGAATCTATTTCTGGATATCATTTGCAAACTCATCTTTATTTGAAGCTTTGACCAAAGGAAGAATCTGCTAGGATAATTGCAAGGTTTCCGGTATAATTGCGGAGGTGACTATTGCAGTTGCGGCTGAGAAGATTTGGTCGTATGAGGATGTTGAAAAACGCAAAAAGTGTTTTAAAAAGTTTTCATCTGTGAAAACGCACTCGTGACAAGAAAACATAAGTAAAATCTTAACACGTATCTTGCAAGGCAGCAGCTATCTGATAGAGATTATCGCATAACCTTACGTAATCCCTTAATTTAATGAATTTATCTATGTATGTGATCACATAAACGACAGTGAGGTAATGTGTGGTAATCCAGAGTACGTTTTAAAGTATGCTTTTAAGCTGTAGTTTGTTACAATTGATTTCACAAAGAAATTACTTTTTTTAAAGGTGCACACGAATTGACTTCTAACCTTTATTAAATATCACTGTTTTACTTATCAACAAAAATCATTTCGATATAAATAACCGTGTTATTCAAACGAGATCACCATCTCCAACAATTGCATTCAGTATGTTTCAAATACCATATAGGTAAGTATTAACGGTATTTCTTCGTGGAATTCTGTAGCACCTAACTCAATGAAAAAACAGCGGTTTATTTGTTTCTTCTCCTTGAAATATTCTAGGGTATGATTTTTGCTAAAAGTTTTCCGCATCAATCTTTAATAAAAAGAAATATGTGTAAACAATAACTGTGTAAAAGATATTTCGCATGGAAAAGTCGTAACACCAAAACGTATTCTTCAATGGCAGCGTACTGCATCTTATTTTCAATATTAATTTATAAATTGAAAATTTTCAACGTAAACATCTTTAAGAAATGAGACAATCACAATGGTAAAATATTTGTAGCCCACAAAGGCCTAATAAAAAAAGCACAGCTAAACATGATGTTGTTTAGAGTGAAGCAAGGAAGGAGCTTCACATCTTTCTCCTATTTTGAGTCAGATATTCTTTGCTTAATGGATCGTTGATGAAGCCCTTCTGCCATTCGCAATTAAACAATAAATGCCTGCATTTCGGTTACCTCCGCTGATTGGCAAATGATTGTCTTTTCCGATGAGTCACGCTTCCTGCTTCACCGAACGAATGGACGTTCGCGTATAAGGAGAGAAACAAACACGCTTCAATCACTGTTGGCATAACACAAGCTGGTGGGGGCACCGTTATGGTCTGGGAAATATTCCCGTGGCATTCCTTGTGTCCACTTATACCTATGGAAGGGAATATGTTACCGAATTCGTTATGAATCTATCCTTGCAGACCACGTACACCCATACATGCTGATTGTTTTCCGTGTGGCGGATGGTATCTTTCAGAACGACAACGCGACGTGTCACACAGCTAGAAATGTCCAAGAGTGGTTGGAAGAGCGCGATGAAGACTTCAAAGTACTTCCCTGGCCCCCTAATTCTCCAGACGTAAACCCAATCGAGCATCTGTGGGATCACCTTGATCGTGTTGTTCGCTCTATGGGTTCTCCACCACGCACCGTTCAGCAGCTGTGAGATGCACAATGCTCCACATACCTGTGAACACCTTCCAGCACCTTATTGAGTCGCTCCCAAACCGCCTAGCTGCTGTCCGTGGTGCACACTGCGGTTACTTTGTATATCAGCTGGTGGTCACGATAATGAGACTCGACCGTGTATACAGGGTGCATAAGAAAGCACCTTTAGCCTAGAATAACTTGCGAACGAAAAGAGGTACAGTTATGCAAGTCAGATAACGGTATAGTAGAGTGACTACGCCCAGTCGAGTGCAATCGATAGCAGCGCCCCTAGTGGCGAAATACGGAAGTTAGCCATTGTTTGTAGTTGGAAATTTTGCTGCATCTCTTTTCGTTTTCGATTTGCAATGGCTAACCTCCGCATTTCGCCACTAGGAGCGCTGCTAACGATTGTATTATGAAAAAAGTTTAGCACTCTGAAATTATGCTGCGGGGTCTAAATTCCGGTCAACGTTTTTATCACTTTGTGAATTCAATGGCTGGGAATTATATATTCTAAATCACACTATGATATTTTATATTTTTAAAATTACAATATGCCATTTTAAAACTTTTCTGTTGTTACACGAAAATCGCATATTCTCTCACTGAAAAATACTTTACCACCATTTGAAAAAGAATGTCAACATACCCCGAAAAGAAATGCCACTATTTCTAGTTGCACATTTGTTTCTGTGAATGCTGGATTATCTATTTCAATCTGAATCAGATAGTCCACAAAACCAGTATTCTTCGTGCTTTCAACATCAGAACAATCTCCGTCATTCTCCAGCTGTTGTTGCATTGATTTTTTCTTTCCCTTAATAATCTGCAAAATATTTACATGTTACATCGTTTCCCATATTCCGATTACGAAAGTGTCAACAAAACGTCATTTGTTCGCATTTTGTAACGTACGCAGTAATTTATTAGATATACATTCTTACAAATAAAGCTTATGATATTATATGAGAAAAAATTAATCAGTTTCTGTAAATATGTTTTTAGCACGTCTTTTGTAAAAAAAAATCGTGTTTAAGTTACCGGTTTGTCCGTGCGTCTGCCTGTACCCACGATATCTCTGCAACTGTTAGTTCGATTTGAAAAATTCCTTTTGCTTTGGGAAGCTTAAAATATGCGAACGATGATCCTTCATTTTTTTTGTTTATGATGTAAAATTTTGCCGCAAGAGGGCGTAAATGCAGATGATGTCAATTCAAAAATACGTTTTATCCCACATATTTGCTTCTAAATATCCGATCGAAAAAATATTTTATCTTTCGATTCCATTTCTGTCGAAGAGTATTTTAGATATAGCTACTTTTTAAATTACGCTGCTTTTTAAATTACTAATAGATTTTCCGCTAGGAGGCGTAAAATTAAATTACATTTTTTCCAATAACTCTTCTTCTAAAACTCCAATCTGAAAACTTTTTTCTTCAGAAGATACACCTTTTGATGGAAAATCGTTTGCATACAATTTCAAATTTTTGGTAAAGAATACTTTGGCTACCAGGGGGCGTAAGTGTTAATTTTTGCTTCTAATGTATTTGCCATAAACTCTGAGCTTCTAAAATATCGAATGAAAAAATTATTTCGTTGACTGATGCCACTCACATCAATAAAACTTTTCGGAATATTTTATTCTTAAAATATTCCACAGTTTCTCCGCCAGGGAGCGTAGTTGTATATCTTATTTTTGTCAATATCTCTACTTCTAGCAGTCCGATTTGAAAAATTTCTTCTTTGTTGGATAGTGTTTTCAGTGTGACCTGTTTTTCATATACTTTCAAAATTTTCAAGTAATTCATAGATTTTCCACTAGGGGGCGGAGAGGTAAATTGCGTTTCCCCCTATATCTCTGCTTCTAAATCTCCGATTTGAAAAATTCTTTCTGCACCGGATACAGCTCCTGATGGGAAATCGTTTGCACATAATTTCTAATTTTTGTAAAGAAATGGTTTGGCCACCAGGGGGCGTAAATCTTAATTTCCCCTTCTGATGTATTTGCAGCAAAATATGAGCTTCTAAATTCTCGATTAAAAAAACGTCGTTTGTAGACCGATGCTACTCATGTCGACAAATCTTTTAGAAACATTTTCTTAAAATAATGCATGGTTTCTATGCCAGGGAGCGTAGATGTACATCTTATTTTTGTTAATATCTCTACTTCTAGTAGTCCGATTTGAAAAATTCCCTTTTTGTTGAATAGTGTTTCCAGTGTGACATGTTTTTCATATAATTTGAAAATTTTCAAGTAAAACATAGACTTTCCGCTAGGGGGCGTGAAAGTAAATTGCTTTCCCCCAATATCTCTGCTTCTAAATCTCCGATTTGAAAAATGCTTTCTGCACCGGATACAGCTCCTGATGGAAATCTTTTGCACATAATTTCAATTTTTTTGTAAATAATGGTTTGGCCACCAGGTGGCGTAAATCTTAATTTCCGCTTCTGATGTATTTACAGCAAAATATGAGCTTCTAAATTCTCGATTGAAAAAAAAGTCGTTTGTTGACCGATACTATTTATGTCGACAAACCTTTTAGGAACATTTTCTTCTTGAAATAATTCATGGTTTCTACGCGAAGGAGCGTAGATATATATCTTATTCTTGTCAATATCTCCACTTCTAGGTGTCCGATTTGAAAAATTCCTTCTTTGTCGGGTAGTGTTTCCGATGCGAAATGTTTTTCCTATAAATTTAAAATTTTCAAGTTAATCTTAAACTTTCCGCTAGGGGGCACATAGGTAAATTGCGTTTTTTGCGTTATTTTGCTTCTAAAACTCCCATTTGAAAAAATCTTCCTGTATTGCATACAAGACCTGATGGAAAATATTTTTCACATAATTTCTAATGTTCGGTAAAGAATGGTTTGGCCACCAGTGGGAATAAGCGTTAATTTCTGCTTCTGATGTATTTGTAGCAAAATCTGGGCTCCTGAAAACTCGACTAATATTTTTTTCTTTGACCGATACCGCTCATATGGAAAAACCTTTTGAGAATAATTTCTTTCTAAAATAATGCATGGTTTTCCCACCAGGGGACGTAAAGTCACATCTTATTTTTCTCGATATCTCTGTTTCTAAGATCATGATTTGAAAAATTATTTCTGTGTTGGAGAGCGTTTACGGTGCGAAATGTTTCTCATATAAATCCGTGTTTTTCTTAACGCACAAGTCTGCAACCAGAGGGTGTAAGCTCACGATTCGGTTTACAGCAATATCTCAGGGATTGAAAACAAGATTGAAAAACGTCTTTCTTCTGTCAGATACTATTGTTTTCCATATCGGTTCCATTGACTTCGAATAGCATTGATACATTTAATTTGCCTCAGAACGGATTCAAAAGACATACTTATTACACCCGAAAATTCGGTGTCATCTTTCTTGTTTATTTAGCGAATGGGAAAAAATTATTATTGAAAACTAATACAGATAGCCTTATTTACTAACTGTGTATTATTTACGGCAATAGAACAAGGGCGGGACAGCTAATAACAAAAAGTATAACGTACACTACTGGCTGTGGGAACTGTAACGCCATGCTCGTATTCGCTCGAAATTTAAAAGACATTCACTGTCTGACCGAAAAAGATACACCATAAAAGATTCCTCGAAAACAGACCAAACTGTACACACAGGTGGCCAGGTTGGTCCTGAACAAATAATTTAATTGTGATATACAGACTATATTCCAGTGGCCTAATGTACAGGATGATCAATAATGAGTGCGGCCCCCATTTTGGGGGATATAGCGTTGAATCCGACATGACATCAAGGCAATAAGAGTCCAAATAGAGTCATGTGGTATCGTGCTCCATCTGGTGTTGATCCGAGTCCACGGGTCATCTTCATTTCCCGGGGGTCGGAGAGTACTTAACCGACGTCATATCATTTCCCACAGATGCTCAATGAGCGAGAGGTCGGGGGATCGTGCTGGCCACCGAAGCATCCGCAAACCATGTAAAGCATTCTGGCTGATCCAAATGGTATGCTCCCGGGCGTTATTCTTTTGAAAAAAGCGTTTATGATACCCTGCAGATAAGGTAGTGCCACACCATGATTCCACGTTACCGGGCCATGTGGCGCTCTACAATGGTGGAGGAATCCTCCCGTTGGCCACGTTGCTTCCAGACTCTTACACGGCGATCATCCATGATGAGACAGAACCGCGATTCGTCGTTAAACACCACACTGTTCCATTCGGCACACGACGGAGCTCTGGAACGATATAACGCTAAGCGGTGATGACGATGGCTAGCTGTTAAGGGTGGCGTTGGCAACGGATGGCTGGACAGCAAACCAGACGCAGTTTATCAGCGAGACATTGTCCTCGTCGATATAGAAGCATTCAACCATCCCTGTACACACCGCAAAATGTTGCCCGTTGTGGCCTGTGGGTCCTCTATGGCATGACGCCGGATGCGACGTTCGGTGCGCTCGGGCGTGCGTCTCCGGGCTCCTGTTCCCCAATGACGCTGCACAGATCCTTTCTTGGACTACTGTATCAAAATGCGACAAACGGCTGTGGCATCATGTTGCGTTTTTTTCGCAATACGACGCGAGGACCATCCGGCGGTACCGAATCCTATGATGACATCTCTCGTGAACTCATCCGTTTGACGAAATCAAGTACGACGGCGTCTTAAAGGCATTGACAATCCTTGTTCGTTTCCCTGACACGATTACAGCAGAAACACTCAATTCTAGAGGCCGTGATCACGTCCCTACTGATGGCATCACTGGCTGGTTGTCTGCGTATATCACGAAAGCCGTTCGTCCGATCGGCCTACAAATGCAATAAGTTGCATAGCATGTACGTGTGCACGCATCATGCAATTTGCATTGCTCTGCATTCACGTCTTTGTGGGGTGGCATTTTATCTGTCAGGCAGTGTATACAACAAATTAGAACATGGAAATAATTAAAATGTCAATGAAGAGGCACATGCAGTTTTGGAGCAGCGGCCTGTAAACTCTCCAGTCTCGAGTATAATGAGCTGTCTCAAACGAGATGCTGCTATCAGTGAAGAGGCGGCATTGAGTTTAAAGGATGTTTCTTGTGGCTCACTATATCCCGTCGCGAAGAAGGTCACATTCTTAGCAGCGAATGGACTTTGAGCGAGGAAGGGTTGTTGGGAACAGATGTGCCTCGGACGCACCGAAATCCGATGAATGGACCACAAAATCGCATGACTAAATGGGATGGCAGACACTTCTACCGCATAGTAATGACCGATCGCACAGAGACATCCACGGTGTTAGCGACCAATGGAGTGTACCGTCACATGGCAGGGTTTGTCCTCCAGCACAATTCCATTTCGTCTACTTAACAAAGGACTGGACGCTAGCAGCCCATGGATGCACATTCCTTTGGACGTCGTAATAAACATGACCACAACAGGTCGTGATTTCTTACGAGTCATGATTCGACTCTATGCACCACGATGGTCGCATAGGTTGCTGGAGACATCGGGGTAAATGGCACCTTGCAGCATCATCCTGGCCCCAAACTAAGCGTCATGGTTTAGAGCACCATTGGGTTCAAATCGCGATCTCGCCTGATACGAATTGGGTTCAATTCACGATCTCGCCTGGTATGAATTGGGTTCAATTATACGAATGACACGAATTGGGTTCAATTATACGAATGACACAAATTGGGTTCAATTATACGAATGATACGAATTGGGTTCAATTCACGATCTCGCCTGGTATGAATTGGGTTCAATTATACGAATGACACGAATTGGGTTCAATAATACGAATGACACAAATTGGGTTCAATTATACGAATGATACGAATTGGGTTCAATTATACGAATGATACGAATTGGGTTCAATTATACGAATGATACGAATTGGGTTCAATTCGCGAACTCGCTTGATACGAATTGAGGGAGCCCTCAACTGCCAACTATACATTAGGGATGTTTCAGAGGCAGAGGTGATACCCTTCCTCTAGAGGTTTTCTGGCGCTATATTCCAGCAGGACAATGCTCGACTAAATGTGGTCCAGAGTGTCCAAGATCTCAAATCCTTTCTTTCCTGTTCTGCACGATCTCCGTATATGCCAATGATGGAACATGTCTGAGACATGATATGCTTAGCGACCGGCTTGTCAAACGCCCACAATAGTCACCACAAATTAACTCTGGTCTAGCATAGAAGCATCCTGGCAGGCTGTTCCACAGGATGATGCCAAACAACTTCTTCCATTCAATGTGAAAGGTTTTTTGACATCATCCTCTGCTCGAGGTGGCTTAACACGATTCAGAGTTTTAAAATCTTGTACAGCTCTACAAACGTAATCATTTATTTCCTGTAACATATGGTATATGTGATATGAATTTTAATTTCAGTAGCGCGATTATTTCTTGATTAACAATTTTCACAAACAGTAGTATACATAAACTTGCATAAGCGTACTAAATGTGTGTTAAAACGATATTGAAATCGTTTTGAAAGCAGATATAAACAGAATCATTTGAATGATTAAGTGCACGAGTATGTAGTCACTTGTGCTAAATAAGATTTTTTATTTAACCCTACAGGTGCCAAGCACGCATATATGCTTTCGGATATTTCTATGCCCAAAAGGGCGACGACGCAAGAATTCGTTAATCGAAAACGTGTACAAGAGCCGCGAGAAGGCAATACTGTGTCCAAAAAGAATTCAGTCTTATACTGGCGAGAACGCATATATGAGCACCTTAACGACGGCAGATATTACTGTAAGACAGGATGTTTTCAGGGGAGTCTTCTGTTATACCTAAGATATAACCTTCAAACCTACCAGCTCAAGAGTTAAAACTGTAATTTCGGCACGGAAATTACAGTAACAACCGAGAGCCGGTCGGAAAAATTCCTCTGCTGCGTCTAAATAAAGATTCATATTTCTGTATATGTTTTACATTATTTAGATTTAAGGTCAAAATTGTCTCTGTAGAAGAGTGTTATGCTGTGTTCCAACACCGCTATACCGAGATACGGTTTAAGATTTTGACAGAGTTGTAGCAAAATTAGCTCATATAGAGTTGTACCGAAGAGCTAAACAATTTTGACTACACGTTTTTATCAAAATCGAAGCAACCACAGGTAAAAATGAGACACAGGTAAACGGTGACGCGTGTGGAGGTCGCGAAAAAGTAGGAATACGCAGCCGAGTTACATTATTGTGACCACCTCCTAATTTGGACGTCAATAGCGCGTAGCCAACGAAATAAGGTAAGTGTCGTGAGCTGAATTGCAGGGTATATAAGGTGGGCTGCAGGCAATCTGAAAACATATCACTTGTTGATCTCATGGATAAAAGGAGCGACTTATCAGATTTGCAAAAAGGGATGATTATCGGCTTTCGGAGCAACGGTGGCAAAATGTTTGAAACAACGCAGTTTGTGAACTGTCTACGTGCTGTTGTGGTTAAAGTGGACAGGGATTGGAGAATGGCACCACTGAGAATAAGCTACGGGGATATTGCGGAGGACAACGTGCCATTGATGTGAGAGGTGAACGTTGGCTTCGAAGGCCTTTGAGAGCAGATCAACCAGCTACATTGGAGCAAGTCACTGGCCGAATGAACCAGGGCGCTATCATAAGTGTATCTAAAACGACAGTTCAGCGAACCATGCTGTGTATTGGGCTCCTATGTAGACGTATGATCACTACACCTATGCTAAAGAAGGTTCATCGGCAGAAAAGTCTTACATTTGCACGGCAGTGCCGGAATTGGACCTCCGCCGGATGGCAATGCATTGCCTTCTCCGATGACTCACGTTTTTTGTGTCGTCGAACGGATGGACGTTGGCGTATAAGGCAAGAAACATCGGAGAACAAACACTCTTCAAACATTGCTGGAAGAACACAAGCTAGTGTATGCAGCGTTATGGTCTGGGGCATATTTTCGTGGCAATCCCTGGATCCAATCATACGTATGGAGAGCACTAAGGACTGAATTCGTTGTGAATCCATCCTTGCAGACCAGGTACGCTCTTATATTCTGATTGTCTTCCCTGTGGCACGACAGTGCGACGTGCCACAGCCAGAAATGCCCGAGATAGGTTAGAAGAGCACGATGAAGATTTCAAAGTACTTCCATGGCCCCCTAATTTCTCGGACGCATACCCAATTGAGCATCTGTGGGACCACTTCGATCGTGTTGTTTGCTCTATGGATCCTCCACCACGCACCACCCAGCAACTGTAAGATGCACAACAGTCAGCATGGCTCCACATACCTGTGAACTCCTTCCAGCACCTTATTGAATTACTCCCAGCCTGTCTAGCTGCTGTCCGCGCTGCACACAGCAGTTTTTCTGGATATTAGCTGGTGGTCACAATAATGTGACTCGACCGTCTAATATCTTATACAGACTTTTTTAATTAGTGTTATTCTAAGTAGTTCTTCGAGTGGAAATGACAATGGAATTAAACGATTTTGGCGAAGGCTAAATCGTAATGACCAGATCATTTTGTCAGAGATTTTACGAGATGACAAGGCTTGTGGTGTTCTCGCGGTCAGCCGTGGTTAGTACCTTCAGAAAGGAGTTCGAGAAGAGAAAAAACCACCAACTGCCGTAAAGGTGTAAGCCGACTACAAGAGTACATTGGGTAATGTTTTGCTGTGTCCAGTCATCCGTGTGCAGAAAACCACGATATCTACCATCTACATAAACTTCATTGCAGATCAGGTACATGGCAACGGTGTTTCTCTCTAGTAGAGCCATCTTTCAGCAGAATAATGCGCCAAGCCTCACTGCCCAAATTGTTTGAGAATGGTTCGCGGAACATGAGGAACAATTCCTCAGTCATCAATCCAATCGAACCTACAAATTCCTCAGACATCAATCCAATCGAACCTACAAATTCCTCAGACATCAATCCAATCGAATCTACAAATTCCTCAGACATCAATCCAATCGAACCTACAAATTCCTCAGACATCAATCCAATCGAACCTACAAATTTCTCAGACATCAATCCAATCGAAACTACAAATTCCTCAGACATCAATCCAATCGAAACTACAAATTCCTCAGACATCAACCCAATCGAACCTACAAATTCCTCAGACATCAATCCAATCCACCATCTATGGTTTTGTTGGAACAGAAAATCCGAGCTGCGGCAGCTCATCTATGTAACTTACGACATAACGAATTGGTACCAGATACTAAGAGACACCTTTAGAATTATTGCAGAATACGCGCCTTGCCGGGTAAATGCTGTTTCGGGGTCACGTGGAGTAGCAACATAATTTTAAGGAGGTTGTAGTAATGCTCTTCGATTTATATGCTTGCTTTAGAAATATCAGATTGCATAAACTATTCAGTAGAAAACTGACGAATACTTCGATGTTCGGGAGGTGTACAAGGAAAGAGGCGAAAATGACAGTTGGAATTAATATGTAAATAAATGTACATTTTTTAATTAGGGAAAAGTTACCATCAATATCCGCAGTTTTTGTTTCCTTGCTTTCAGGAAATATAAACTGCTGACACTGTGGTATAATAATCTGAGGCGCAGACCTCTGGCTGTTCGTCAGATATGCGCAAGGGTTTGATACAGAAACAGATATTCTGGTGTTCACCTTTGACGGGGTTTGCCAATATTTCTGTAAATGTGGCGTTAGATGACAAATAATTTTTGCATGATGGTCGCAACTAACGTACTAACATGTCACAGACATGTTCGGTAGGAGCAAGATACATAGTCCTCTCTGGCCAAGAGCTGGTAGAAACACTCCAGATGCACTCCGGGAAGATGTGAGGCCGTATACGATCTGTTCTTCTCCTGCTGGTAAATGCCCTTTGGAAATTGCTTCATGAAATGCAAGAAGACGGGCTGCAAAATCGGTTCATCGCATCCTGTGTCGTTAGCTTGTCTGTTACCACAACTACGGTCGTCTGTCTGTCATAACAAATGGCTGTGTTTGCAGTGCACACAGCCCTTTACAGCTGAACTAGAATGTAAGAGTTTCCCAGTTATCTTCTTTATGTGAATGTTGATGTTATCCGCTCTAAGGCAGGAACAAGATTTGTCACTATAAACGATGCAACTCCAGTTGGAAGCCGACAATGTTTCTCGAGAATGACACCATTCCAGACGCAGTAGTCGCTGTTCGGTAGTTAATGGAAAACATCGGAAGATTCAGTGAGAAAATAGTTCTGCCTCTGCACATCGTTTCGCAATAGTGAGTGATGATACAAGATGGTGAGCAAAGACTGTTGCATCTAGCAGGGTGGTGGATAGAAAAACTGCCGGGGCTTTTCGGGATTGCCTCCATCTAAGGTTTTTCTGGCTGGGCCGCTCCAAACTTTCTCGACAGGTAGGATGCCCACTGCGGCAAATACTGTCCTACTAAAGCTCAGATGATGGGAGATTCTTGTACACCGCAAGCCTGTTTCCCTTAGTCCTCCGGGGTCCCCTATCAAACTGGCATAGTTGTTCTTGGCGGCGTCGTGCATGAATTTTGGCAAATGAAATCAACATATATAGCAATGCAATCAGAACTCCCACAGCAACCGTTTGAAAACCCTTTCCTAGGCCGCTGAGCGCGCAATTCAAATGTGCTCTGGGAAGGACCTGGGTATTCATTAGTGGTAAAACTTTAATTATTCGTATGCCTAGGCAAGTTGTATTTACACTGAAGTGATTTGATATCGTCATTGAAGTGATTTTATAGGGGAACGTTGATCATTTCTGTGTAAGAGTATATTTAGCTATTCATTGAAGAACTTGTAAAGCTCTGATGGTCAAGATGCTTGTAAAGCTCTGATACCCCTGGTAAAAGTAAAGGTGTGTTCGGGTAGTCAGACATTCGCAGTTTATATAAATGTATTTTTAGTGCATAATGGCTATACAAACATCAAACCGACAATATACACATACCAGTGCTTTCTTGCACCATATGTGACCACAATTTTTTAAGACACATTCCGTTTGATTTAAATTAATTTTAGCCTGTGTGCTGTAACTTTTTCTTCAACATATCTCAAAGAAATTCTTGAATTACCTATGTTGGCAGTTAGGATTAACTACTTACCTTCGTAGCAAAGTTACGAATGTAACTGATATCTTTCTGGAACTGACCGTGATATTTTGAAAATTTATACAGGAAGTCAACTTGTAAAATTGGATTGCTTAAACGCTCAGTCAGAGTCTGTTGCACCCTAAGAAAAGAGTTTTGCTGAAATCAACAATCCGAAAGTAAATCAAGCAGATGACATATTTAGTGAATGACACTCTTCTGAAAATCAATTTTTTTTTATTTTTATAAAACATTTCTGAAAAAAATAGATTTGCAAATCCATTTTAGGCAGCAGATGGAGAGTAAATTCTATTGAAGTCGTAGGTAAGGTCAGTAAATTGCTCACTGACTGTCTCAGTTGTTCACCGTGATCCGAGAGAAATACGCCTATACTTACGAAATGTGATCTTACAAATCTGTGATATATATTTTCTGCTTTCATACAGAAATTCTGTTCTTAACATTTTTTGTCATTTTGTTTGATTAGAATTTTTGTCAAGATCAGAGTAAGCCATATAACCGTAAGTTTCTTCATGTATTCATTCCGACGGCAGTAATAGCATATATATGCCAGCCTAAATTCTATTTGTTACACGGTAATTGATTTGAATTTTTTGAACGGAGTGTTTCTGCATGAAATTAAAATCCATTCAAACATAAACCTTACATTAAAACATACGCTGCTCTATTATCTTAGAGCCAGTAAAGTTTCGGACTGGATTGATTTAAAATTTTTGTTGACCTGCATTAAAATACTCACCGCAAATGTCAAAGATTTTTTTCCTGGTTTGCGGTTAACTTTACAAAAGATTCTAATAGAAACAAATAAAAACCCTCTGTCAAGCACATAATGAAGGACTGAACAAATATTGATACGCTTATAGTTTTTTTCTTTTTCCAAACTTTTAGTTAAAATCATTGAATCAGTTAGCAACTACCTTAGTTTTACAGATTCGTGCATATCATGCCGATCTGTAGGTTTATGCTAAAATTCCAATTATACAGGACCTCCTGAAAAAAAATCAGCAAAGAAGTTTTGATTTAAAAGACTGATGAAAAAAAAGCAGAAGACATACGATCTTTGCAACAAAGAAACAAAAATAAAAAAACGAAGAACCCAGAGGGAATCATCCAAACGAAATGAAAATTAGTACGTACAATGTATGTACATACTGTACATACACGGTCGAGTCACATTATTTTGATAACCAGCTAATATCCAGAGAAACCGCCGTGTGCAGCGCGGAAAGTAGGTAGACGGGCTGGGAGTGAGCCAATAAGGTGCTGGAAGGTGTTCACATGGTAACTGCAGTGGAGGATATGTGGTGAAGGATCCATAGCGGGAACAACACGATCGAGGTGGTCCCACAGATGTTCAATACGGTTTACGTGTGAGGAACTAGGGGGTCAGATAAGTACTTTAAGTCCTCATCGTGCTCTTCGAACTACTCTCGGACATCTCTAGCAGTGTGACACGTAGCATTGTCGTGCTGGCAGATCCCCTCCTCCCCAGGGAAGACAATCAGCATGTATGAGGGTACCTGGTCTGCAAGGATGGATTTTAATGCATTCTGTCCATAGTGCCTTACACAGGTATGCGTGCACCCAGAGAAAGCCAAGAAAGCATTCCCCAGACCATAACTCTGCCCCTACCAGCTTGTGTTCTTCCAACAACGGTTGAAGAGTTTTTGTTTTCCGATGTGTTTCGCCGTATACATCAACGTCCATTCGTTCTATGAAGCAGAAAACATGACTCATTGGAAAAGGCAATCCTTTGCCAATCAGCGGAGGTCCAATTCCAATACAGCCGTGCAAATGTAAGCCCTTGCTGCCGATTCACCTTCATTAACACAGGCGCAGTGAGCATATGTCCGCATCGGAGCACCATACGGAGCAGCGTTCGCTGAACTGTCGTCTTAGAGACACTTCCAGGAGCCCCTTGCTTCACTCGGCCAGTGCGTTGCTCCACTGTAGCGTGTCAATCGGCCTTCAGGCACCTTCGAAGCCGAGGTTTACCTCTCACATCAATGACACGTGGTGCTCCGCAGTTTGCACATCGCTTATTCACAAATGTCCCATTTCTTCAGTCACGATACACGTTAACCACAGAAGCACGCGAACAGTTCACAAACTGCGCTGTTTCAGAAATGCTGCCACCCTTGCCCCGAAAGCCGAAAA
This sequence comes from Macrothele yani, assembly GCA_039090855.1. NCBI lineage: Eukaryota > Metazoa > Arthropoda > Arachnida > Araneae > Macrothelidae > Macrothele > Macrothele yani. The sequence continues at coordinate 16,770,187 of CM077026.1, read as the reverse complement.
TCATCCCTTTTTTGGAAATCTGACATTACGCTCCTTTTATCCATGGCAGCAACAAGTAATATGTTTTCAGACTGCCTGCAGCACATATTATATACCCTCGAAGCAGGCTTACGATACGTGCCTTCTTACATTGGCTGCGTGCTGTTGACGGCAAAAGGAGGAGGTGGTCACACTAATGTGGTTCGACTGCTTAGGAAATTAAGTAAACACATTTCCAGGGCAGTTGGGCCATTTATTAAGATAAAATATCTACTTCACTGAAAAATGTTGATATTTAGTGGCACCACCTCTGGCTCGGGCTATAGCATGCCAGATATCCTCCCAATTGCGGGCCAGTTAGCAGGCATTATGAGATGGGCGTAGGTGGTGTCCCATCAACAACCAAACACGTTCGAATTCTGAGAGGTCGGGCGATCGGGAAGAAAAGGGAAGGGGGTTGACATTTCGGAGGCATTCCTGTAAAAACCCATTTTGTGTGTGTACGGACATTATCTTGTTGAAAAATTGCTCGATGATGCTCTAACAGGGATGGAGTTCGTATAACATCGTCGACGTACCGTTGAGCCGTGTATGTTGTATGGAGGGCTACCAATGGTGTCCGACTATTGTAGGAAATGGCTCTTCGGACAATCACTCCCGGTGTGTAAGCCGTAAGCTGTTTCACGGTAAAGGCAGGATTCGTACGCAGGGCGGTTAGTTTCCAGATACGTATTATCTGGTCATTGGCACCAAGTACAACAAATTTATTATGAGTGAAGACAACACAATGCCGCTGGACACTATCTCACATTGATCGGGCCTGACACTACAGTAAAGTAGTGTCGCCCGTCTTTGGTCAATGGTAGGCAGTGGCTTGCTGGAAGGTATCCCCGTGCCGCAAGTGGGCTGAAAACGGTCCGAATGGCAACTTTCATACCTGTAGGCGTCGCAAAATGGCCTTGGATGATTGAGAGCAACGCATTCGGTTCTTTGCGTGCAGCTCTCACAATCGCTTGATTATCGCGTTCTGTACTTGTCCCCGGTCGCCTACAGCCAGAAACAGCTGGGCTGTGACCTCTTCGACCCCCATTGACGCCACATCGTACGATTGCCGTGTCACTCTGATCTAAACGACTTGCAATACGCCGACTGGACCAACCGGCTTCTCCCAACCCAATTGTTCGTCTTCTCTCAAACTCGCTCAACTTCTCGTATTGGGCATGCATATGACGCTGAGGCATCCTCGCAGCCCGTGGATGCTAATGCAACCTCAATCCGCTCTCACAATGGTCCCTGCGTGAGAACTGCGCTATTGATAGATCCTCCTCAATGCGCGGTTCCCATGCGCTGTGGCGAGCTACTATTTAATCATTAGTAGTTATTTTTTAATCATTTGAATTTTCAACCCTGACGTACTTGCACGCAGCGTTTCATCAGGAACAAACGAACAAACGGAGACCTTCCTTTTTTATTTGTATTTTTTTTGCAAAGAGTGTATACATAAAATCTATATAAAAACTTTATATGTATACATAACCTCAATGTAAATTTTTAGTTAGAACCGTCACAAAGCAATAGACCGTTAATTTTCAATTTGTTTCCTTACAATTATGCAAATCAAGGATAAATTAACAATATTCCGTTTTAAAGCCACTAGATTAGTCTCCTTCCGCTGAGAGATCCTCTTACCTTGCTTTTTACGAGTTTTAAAGATATCTCAAACATCTGATTCATTTATTGCAGGTAAAGAGCATGATAACAATATTTCGTATTCTGCTGACGAAAAGGCAGTACCAGGAGACATCTTAAATATTGAAGTGAAATGCTGAGGTTTCATTACGAATGATACAAGACGGGAGTAATCATGAGTACAGACCTGTAAATGATATGAAACACACAATACTCAGTGTCTTGTGTATCCTATACTCAGTGTTTAGCGGCGATAACGGCTACGAAACCGCGTAGCATCGACTAGAAAAGATTCTGGATTTCGAGCTAGGGAACGTCATTCCATGCTGTCTCAATTCGTACCGAACTTCCATCTTGGGTAACTGGTAACAAATCCTGTGGGGCATGGTATCGAGCGACCATATTTCACACTCTTCAATGGTGGAAACATCCGGAGAACCCGCAAACACTGGGCAGCGTGGCAGATCTCGGGCATCCAAGGGCTGTAAGTCATTCCTTGCCACATGTGATCGGGCATTATCCTTTTTATAGATGGCCCCTGAACTGTCTGCGGATGTGGCCACACTTCTGCCTCCACACATTTCGGATGTACAGCTGGCTAGTTGTGGTTCCTACTACGCGTGAGGGGCCGGAACGTGAAAAGATACACAACAGCACTTTCACACCAGAACTTCGTGTTCGACGTCTTTGTGACGGTGCATAACGCAAGCCTCCAGCAGCCTTTCATAACGGTGTCTCCGTAAAAGAATGTGTCCATCATGGGTCATTTTTTTGAACCGCGAATCTCCGAAAAACACTATGCCCTGCTAATAACCTCTCACGCGTGTGCGTTTTTGGCGTAATTTCAATCTCTGGCGTGGGCGGTTTAAAGTGAAAGTAAGTCGAAGCAACAGACGGCGAGTGACGAATCTCTCTGACGGAAATGTCACCTGATAGAGCTTGCTGGAAACAAGTGATATGATACATACCTATACTGTTGGTTCTGACCTACGGGACGTAGCTGTTCATTCCGCTAATGCAATATGGTGAAGATGACGATCTTCCCGGGCTTTCGTCCGTCGCTGGGTTCAGGCAAGTCATTTGTGTGCGTCAGACATTTCTCTTCCCACTGAAGAAATTTTCGCATCACGGTACCCGTGTTTCATCCAACGCCAATAACGTTGTCTCGGAGGGACATCATCACTTGTGTCCAATCATTTCTGTGCGTCACATCCGACTGAAGGAATTGTCGCATCCCGGTACCCGTGTTTCCTCCAACACAAATGAAGATGTCGCGCAGGGGCATCATCATTTGTGACCAAACATTTCAGTGCGTCAGACCTTTCTCTTCCCATTTCACCCGCTGATGTCTGTGGTTTAAATTTAACGGAAGCGAAGCAACAGACGGCGAGTGACGAAATCTCTCTGAAGGAAATGTCACCTGATAGTGCTTGCTGGAAACAAATCATATATGATACATACCTATACTGTTGTTCTGACCATCGGGACGTAGCTGTTTATTCCGCTAATGCAATATAGTGAAAATGACGATCTTCCCGGGCTTTCGTCCGTCGCTGGGTTCAGGCAAGTCATTTGTGTGCGTCAGACATTTCTCTTCCCACTGAAGGAAATTTCGCATCACGGTACCCGTGTTTCATCCAACGTCAATAACGTTGTCGCAGAGGGACATCATCACTTGTGTCCAATCATTTCTGTGCGTCAGATCCGACTGAAGGAATTGTCGCGTCCCGGTACCCGTGTTTCCTCCAACACAAATGAAGATGTCGCGCAAGGACATAATCACTTGTGACCAAACATTTCTGTGCGTCCGACCTTTCTCTTCCCATTTCACCCGCTGATGTCTGTGGTTTAAATTTAACGGAAGTCGAAGCAACAGACGGCGAGTGACGAAATCTCTCTGAAGGAAATGTCACCTGATAGTGCTTGCTGGAAACAAATCATATATGATACATACCTATACTGTTGTTCTGACCATCGGGACGTAGCTGTTTTTTCCGCTAATGCAATATAGTGAAAATGACGATCTTCCCTCGCTTTCGTCCGTCGCTGGGTTCAGGCCAATCATTTGTGTGCGTCAGACATTTCTCTTCCCACTGAAGGAATTTTCGCATCACGGTGCCCGTGTTTCGTCCAACACTAATGACGATGTCACGGAGGGGCATCATTTCTGTGCGTCACATCCGACTGAAGGAATTGTCGCATCCCGGTACCCGTGTTTCCTCCAACACAAATGAAGATGTCGCGCATGGGCATCATCATTTGTGACCAAACATTTCTGTTTGTCTGATCTTTCTCTTCCCATGTCAACCGCTGATATCTGTGGTTTAAAGTGAAGGGAAGTCAAAGCAACGGAGGGCGAGTGTCGAGATCTCTCTAAAGGGAATGGCTCCTGAGAGAGCTTGCTGGAAACCAGTGGTGTGATACAGGCCTATACTGTTGTGCTGACCGCTAGGAAGTAGCTGTTCATTCCGCTAATGCAATATGGTGGAGATGATGGTCTTCCCACGCTTTCGTCCGTCGATGGGTTCAAGCCAAACGTTTCTGTTCGTCAGATCTTTCACTTCCCATTTTAACCGCTGATATCTGTGGTTTAAAGTGAAGGAAGTCAAAGCAACGGAGAGCGAGTGACGAGATCTCTAAAGGCAACGGCCCCTGAGAGAGCTGGCTGGAAACCAGTCATGTGATACAGGCCTATACTGTTATATGTCGGGACTGTTCATACTGCCAATGACTTTTGGGACTTAGCTGTTCATTCCACCAATGACTGTTGGGACGTAGCTGTTCAATCCGACAATGCAATATGGTAGAGATGACGGTGTTTCTGCGCTTTGGTCCATCGCTGGGTTTAGGGAAATCATTTCTGTGTGTCAGACATTTCTCTTCCCACTGAAGGCATTTTCGTATCACGGTATTCGAGTTTCGTCAAACACAAATGACGATGTCACGGAGGAAAAGCCCTTTCTCCCGTAGTCCAACACATCGGCCTCGCCCGAATCCGTCATATACACGCAGGAAGAAATGTTTGTTTACTACCACGTTCTGCCTTCCTCAAGGAAAATACGTATTCATAATACTGCTACGTGTTTGCTCTCAAAACTCCCACGAATTGACAATGGCAACTTGCTCTGTGCGTCGTACTTTTGTACCTAATGCGGGACAGCTATATGAGTGTTGCCGGCACATCTGCACTACGGATAAATTAATTTTCATTTCTTCACGTGCTCTACCCATCCCGTGAGTTTCAGTCTGATTGCACACGTATTTTTTATGTGTTGAGTTTCAAAAATGTAGTATACAGCAGTATATTTAAGAGTCCCGGCACATTCTTTCTCCAGAAAAGGAAAAAAATTAGCCCCGAGAGTAACATTTGTTAATAGAGCACAAAGTACATCATAAGCTTCGCTGCATATTGAAGATGTTAAAAAGCAAATTCTCAGATTTGAAAAAGGCTTACAAGATTTATGTAAAGAAAATTCTTAAGAGCAACTAATCAAATTATAAAATTACTTATGTGAAACATAAGCCTTACCGCAACATGGCTTTTCGAAATTCTGCGTGATCCTGGATCTTATCGTTTAAACAAATTCCCAGCATAGCTTCTAAAAATCAAAAGGAGTAGTTATGTTACTTTACGCATTTTTTTTTTTTTTTTTTTTTGATTGGAGGTTTAACGACCACCGTGAGCAACTCAACGGGCTATAAGCAGTCGCCCGTCCCTAATTTAGGGTCACTGGTTCCAGGGAAGGGAGAGAGCCAGTGCCGTAAGACAAACACAACATCCATGCCTCACCGGGATTCGAACCCGGACCCCAGACGGACGAATGATCAGAGGCCAGCGCCTTAGACCACTGCGCCACCGGGGCGGCCTTTACGCATTCATTGACATATTTATAACTTATATGTTCAATCATTGTAAATGAATAATATACATAACACTGAGGATATCGAGCCAGTTCTTAAATGAAAGTACTACACATAAATTAATACCTACATATGAAAACAATAAATTAGTAAATTCATCTATGATATTTAAATATACAGGGTTACAAGGAAAATCCTTGATCAGGCCAATATCTCACGAACTATTGCTGTTAGCGATTTACTTCTTGTGCAGTTGTACAGGAAATACCCTATGGCGCACACAATAACACCACGAAGGATCCCCTCGCCTACTTTTATGGAGGGTTGAGGGCGCTATCGCGCCCCCTTTGCAGATATGGCAAAAAAGTCAACTACAAGCTTGTTCAGCGAGGGAAAATAGTTCATTAGTGATTTTTTCCCATAACAAAAAATGGAGGGGACTCTCCAAATGCAAAAAAAGCGGAAAGTTACATGAGTCGCTTTGTCCGAAACACATTTGCATGGATTTCAAATGTGCTTTTTGCTCCGTCGTCAGAACACAAAAATGATATGCGTGGTCGGTATGCCAACACTTCCTCAATCAGTGACGGGGAGAGGAAAGCTTTGCCACGTACGTAAGTCAATTAAATGTGCATACAGTTTTCTTGTTAGATGAGTGTTTCGCCATTTTATGCTATTTCTCATTGTCACAGTTTATTCTTTACTATATTGGACATCAAAATCTCATATTGAATATGTCAAGGGACTGCGTTTTATTTCAGAACAAGAACTGTTGATAAGGTTTGTAGGAAAACATATCCTTTGTGCTTTCACTAACTTAGAACTTACCAATTTAGATAAATTCTAAGTAATAAGTTCTTGTCTAAATACTCTGTCGTTGCTTCCGGATGTTGTGATTTACTTGGGGTCACATTTCTGGTCCCCTTCCATCTTTTGTTACGGGACAAAAGCAGTTTTGTACTAATTTTGCCTCGCTGAACATGTTTGTAATTGACTTTTTTTGCCCTATCTGCAAAGGGGAACGCGATAGCCCCCTCAACCCTCACCCCCCGAAAAAAGAGAGGTGGGGTGGGATCCTTCGTGGTGTTATTGTGTGCGCCACAGGGGGTTTCCTATACATACAACTGCACAAGAAGTAAATCGGTAACTGCTATAGTTCGTGAGATATTGGCCTTGTTTTTTTTTTTTTTTTTTTTTGATTGGATATTTAACGACCACCGTGAGCAACTCAATGGGCTATAAGCAGTCGCCCGTCACTAATTTAGGGTCACTGGTTCCAGGGAAGGCAGAGAGCCAGTGCCGTAAGACAAACACAATATCCATGCCTGACCGGTATTCGAACCCGGACCCCTTACGGACGAATGATCAGAGGCCAGCGCCTTAGACCACTGCGCCACCGGGGCGGCGATATTGGCCTGATCAAGGACTTCTTTACTTGTAACCCTATATATGAGCTTATATAATTGTAATTAATAATTTATTATGAACATTTAAAACAGAAAATTTAACCGTGCGCATTTCTCATCAGGGAAATCGCGATCGTAAATGGCCCTGGAAAACATTAAACGTACTGTCGAAAAAATCGCATAGGCGAAGAATTAGAGAAGACATGTAATCAATCGAAAAACAACATGTAAGAAAAAAATCGCATAGGCGAAGAATTAGAGAAGATATGTAAGCAACCGGAAAACGAAATGTAAGAAAGAGGTACACCTGCTTTTATTCAAGATGTTCAGCATAAAATTAGTCCATCTGGGACTGTTACACAATCATACACACGTTGAAAAATGTCGTAAATGGCATCATCAATGGGGCAACAGGAGATAGCATTTCTGAGCAACAAATACACAGAAAAGAAGCACTAACAAGTCAACTGTCGAGCGAATCAGATCTTCAAGAACTGTTTTCTCAACCTAGAATGCAAGTGCAAGGAACCATATTGGTCACTAAAATGTGCCACGCACTCCCCGTGCTTTATCTAGGAAGGTGTTCGTCATGTGAGAATGTCAACGCTCAGATGATTGGCTGTTTTCAACAACTGACGCGGTTGTCTCGCTGGGAAATCCTTCCAGGCTGTGGGACAAATAAATGTTGTATAAATTGATTGAATATTCCATCTGCATAGCATCACGCAGTTTCATTGCGTGGAATAAGTATAAGAGCTGTCCTCCGGTTGAAACAGATTCTATTCCACCTCAAAGATGTAGCGACGGAAGAAGACCACATAGGGAAGGTTGATCCTTCTCCCACATTCTGTGGGGTGCCGAAATTGTTGAAATGATGTGGCTGCTAAAGTTGCAAATGCGCTGCTGGAAGTCATTCTATAGTACGGAAATATATAATCGACATGCTGAACTGTTTTTTTTTCTAATTGTGTACACACCTTTTACTTCGTTTCGAAGTTTAATACACACCACAGATATATAGGCAGACGCCCGTCAAGAATTCAGCCCCACTCCCATACAGCACAAAATATTTCGTATATGTTACAAGCACATAGCACTGAAACATTGAGACTTTTCAGATACGTTGCGCCGTTTAACACTAATGTATCAGAAACCTTACGGTTACGTCAAAATATCCTCAAACGTTACATAACTTTGAAACTAACCGATATGTTACAGTGAAAGGTATTTGTAACTTCATGATACCAACTTCATGTTACTGTTGCGTATTTGAAAAACATTTGCAACTTCGTTACATTACTGTTAGGTATTTGAAAGATATTTGTGACATCATCATGTAACTGTTACGTGTTTACTACGTTGAACATTATAGTTCTAATAAATTTTGTAAAATCACCAAAAAAAAAATAATATTACACTCGACAGCAGTTTCAAAAGCAACAACAGTCGTATCACGAGTTGTTTACGTTTTCACAGGTTCAATGCAGTCCGATGTCTATTGGGAACAGTGGCGGCCTTTATATATTGATAACTAAATAAATAAAAATCGGTCCCAAATGATGGTGTCAAATTTCTGTTATACATGTGAAATAGACTATATTTCAGTGAAAAAAAGAAGGAAAATCAAATTCGTCATTTCTCTGAATATTTCTCAGCTTCAAATAAAAGAAGCATGCTGGTATAGTATACTAATACAACAACACAGTCAGCTACTAAGATTATATAAAATGCTTTTTAGAATTTAAAAACAGTAATAATCAAAACAATTACTTACTTTCAGATGATCTTGAATCACACACACACACAAAAGGATGAAATATTAAACCAATTAAATAACGAACTCGAGTACGATAGTATCACCAAAGAATATCCCAGTAGCACGTGGAAATACGACTGCGAGAGTGCTTGGGTGAAATGGCATAAATGCGCATGCGCTTCCACACCGTTGCCAAACCAACAATTCTTTCTCCACCAGAAATAATTGTATGCAAGAAGTATACAAGTCTGTATCACACTCGCCGCATGGCATCGAAAAGTCCTTCTGAATTGGTCCCGAAAACATCATCGCTCGACACCTTGTCAATGGCCCTGTGTTCTCTTCAGTGACAAGTCGAGGTACAGCCTAAATACGGATACTCGACGTGAGTATATTTGGAGTCCATATATACAACAGTCCAAATACGCCCAGTAGTCACAACAAGTCAAGACGACCGGCATTTGTCTTTAACAGCTAGCCACCATATGAAATCGACAGCAATGCAGCTCTAGCAGGAGCTCTCCTTTGCTCCGGGAACCGCGATATCGGGTCCAACAGTTTACAGAAGGCACCACGAAAGAGGTATGTGTGAAAGAAGGCCAATGATATGTATTTCACTCCCCGCATTGCACGGAAGGGTAAGTCTGAATTAGGTAGCATCACCCTTAGATCTCTGATCGATGGGCATCTGTTCACTTCAGTGTTCAGTTGCGGTGGAACCTAAATACGGATTCTGGACGTACGTAGCCAATATCTTTCCTTCAGCATTAGAGAAATTGAACACTACGGTGATGGAGGACACCTTCTTTAGGCTGGCATCATGCTTGGTGAACGCATGCAGTTGCACGTGTTTTCAGGAGGCACCCTATTTGCTGCACGCTCCAGTGATGATATTCTAGAGCCTGATGTACGACTTTTCAGGAGAGCTGTTGTTCCTCAGTGCTTTTTTGTAGATGGTGACCATAGGGCTCTGCTAGTCTCGGAATACCTGCAGAGTAAAGATATTCACAAGATGGAGTGGCCTGCGAGATGTTAAAACTTAAACCAAATAAAGCATGTCTGGGTTTCTCTGGGAACGGCAATTGCAAGCCAATCCTGTCCTAGAACCCATCGACGTGCATTGGAAGATGAGTGGCCTTTATTAATATTTCTAACACACCCTTGTAAACAGCATGAGGACTCATTGTTCGGGCTGCATCGCTCTTCGGGGTCATCACTCTCACTATTAGCACCTCCAAACCCGCGCCACTTGCTTCATGACTTTTGCACTGCCATGCTGTTATGTCCATGATTCCTCCTCATTCGGTGATGACAGTCCTTTTCTGTTGGGTATTAATGCGTTATCTATTACTGTATGTATGTTCGTACCAACATGGGCCGAGCACTCAGGATGGTTTACGATGGATGGGAATTCTGTCCGTCTCGCCATTTGAGTATATGTTGTGTTTTTTTTTTTTTTTTTTTTTGTGTTTGGTTGCACTAAGTCCAGTGTGTCTTTCGTTAGATATTTGTTTCACCGTGCCAAGAGTGCTCTGTATTTTTATTTTTTTTCTGTGTAGCCACGCTGTGGCAACCTACGTACGCATAATTATGGTAACATGTTAATATTGTATTGTGTTGTACATACTTGAGTTTCGCACCACAGTACGTGTTTTTTTTTCTTCCTATTGTGACCCCATTTATGATTAATGCTACTTGCCTGCTGTTTTCTGTGAATATCGTATTTGTTTGTACGTACTTATACATAGTTATTATAGTTTTATCCGTGTTATAGGCGAACACATTATTATCGTATTACTCTGCAAATGTGCTGTACATTTTTCTAGTGTATTCTTTCTTGTTCTCTGTATCAGCATGATGAAATTGTACCTCTTTCATAACCTAGGGTCTGCACCTCTCTTGTAGATTTCATTTGCATAGCTTCACTGAGTGATAATTGTGTTACATATGTACTTTAACGATATTAACCACTCTGAGTGTTCTATTCATTTTATTAGTCGTGTTTCTTCTATTTTAAGTACAGAGTGTAGACCTACGTCATCCTTTTCTTTCTTTCAATATGTTGAAAACAACATGGCTTTTTAAAGGTGGTATACTGTTCACGAGACGTTGACTCATCAAGCTTTTGATTTTTGTTTCCGCCAGGTTGTATCCACTGTTCTCTATGTTTTGTTTTTTTTCACTCACCGTACCTAGTGTGCATTGTGTCTTTACTGTTTTCTTCAGTTTGCTTTTTTTCCCTCGCCAATGTCGAGTAACATTGTGTGTACTGTTAATTAACTTTATTTGTGTGGCAACATGTTGTACAAATTTCCTTTTTTCTTACATTGCATATTATATGTGATTTTGCTCAAGAACATATTTTTATTCTGTAATATGTCATTATGTCTTATTAGGTGAGTCGTGTTCTGTGACGATATTATCTCCGTTAGCATCCCTGTATTTTCTGATCAAAGTTCTTGTTGTGTCACCGACTTTGCGATGTTGTATCTTGTGCTTTGTGTATTGTTTTTGTTTATTACATACATCGTTGTATTTACTTACATTCTCTGTTCTAGCACACACTCCCGAAATCATTTTGTTATTTGCTCTCATATGCTAAATATGCTTCCTGTGTTTCTTTAGTTGTAATTCACGTATTATGGGGCTGCACGTGACCCCAGATTCCTGTACCATTACGATACTCATAGAATGCTTGCCTGCATTCGTGTTTTTATTATTTTAATCTGGGTAGTTTCACCCTCTGTCATGTGTACATATCATTACAAACGTCATGTGTATTTTTATGTTTTTGATGGGCGCGAATGATGTAACAGCCTATTTTCTTAAATAAAATTTGTTGAAAACCAACTGTCATTAAACTCTGTAGTGTAGATTTTGCGCAATTCATGATTTTGTGTTCGTCACGTTAAATTTTGGACACCAGTGTATTAAAACAAATTTAGCAAAATTTGATTGGTAAGCTTTTGATTTAGTTAATGTAGATGTAGAAATTTGAAATTCGCCATTAAAGTAAGAAAGTAGACATGAACAATTCGAGAAGCTAGTCATTTAATCTATATTGCTTAATGAAAATATCCTCTAAACATCAAAGTCGTAGCTCGACTTATTTTAAGTGCTCTGTTTTTTTACGCTTTCCAACCGTAGGATGAAGAAGCGTATATGCTCCAGGTTTGTCCGTCTATCCGTCCGTCCGCACTATAACGCGCGTGAAAATGGTTAGATTTCGACGAAACTTTAGTATGTGGTATGGGACCACCTGGGGACGAACCGTATTGAAAATGGGAGAAATGGGGTCAAAAGTCAAGACATAGGAGCTTATTTCCATTCTGTTGTCCTCATACGTCATAACATGCGTAAAATTGCTTAGATTGCGATAAAACTGTCGTTTAACGTGCCCTCTCGAGCTCCTCAATTTTTGCCCAGTTTGTTAGGTCAAAGAGGCCATTGCTCCCGACTCCTGTGTTCCGTGTGTGTATAAGGAAGGGTATGTGCTACCTTTCCTGCTACTTTCCGAGTCGGAAAGTACATATTTACTTCAAATTTTATCATAATATTACCTGTCGATTATACCCTATTGCGTTTCTGAAGTGTGCGCCCACGTACACGTTCCAGTGCCTTCTGTTCATTTTCTGCATACCCTGTTCAGGTAATAGGCTACCAGCAATCTTTACAGCTACTTTTCAGCTCCGGTAAGGGAATTTTACACCGATATTCCTTCATTTGTTTTATCTCGGTGGGTATGTTTACATCTGCCCATCGTGACTTGCCTTGACTTCCTTTTGTCTTCTGACCAGCATTCTATTCAGTTGCATTCTGTGCTTATCTTCCTGTTTTCTACACGCCTTCCCGTTTACGTCACCCTCTGATAGGGGTCCTTGTGGGACGTCATCGTTAGTGCGCTCCATCAGCCTCTCGCCGTTCTTCCAGTGACGTCATTACCTCGCATCTTCCCATCGTCCGCCTTCTTTACGTGCCTTTTGCAATCTCCATTGTCTTACGCTCTCGAGATTGTGCTGCTTTGCTTTACAGTTTCTGATCTGTACTATGTCTACTGCATTTCTTCGACCACTGACGCCTCCTCCGGATGTACTACTGGACATTTCAACTCATCTCTTTTCGCCCGTAGTCACTGCCTTCCCCTCGGATCCTCTCTCAAGTGCCTTGGGCTTTCGGTTTTCTCGTACCGGCTCCGTTTTAACAGCTCATTTATTAGAATCCTCGTCACCGGGGAAGTCTTTCTTCGCTTCTTTAGCTCTCGGAGTAAAATATTCCGCGCTTCCACATACTAAACTTACAGCTTACACTTCATGACTCCATCAGATTGTTCCACCTGATGCCATCATGTACATCACGCGAAAGCCTTGCTCAGTGTTGATTTATTTTTCTAATCCCGTTCAAGTTGAGTTGGTTCTTTCTTCTCGAATTTCAGTCGGCGACCAAAGTTTATTCGCAATTCCACCTGCTCATTTCCCTACTCTCGTTAGTTTATCTCCAGTTCCTCCTTTACTCCAACGATTTACTGCATGCTTTCCATTCTCAATGTGGTTTAGTTATTGGCCCTATTAAGACTTTGCCTGCTGCTTAAGACGATCAAGTGAATCGTCTCTATTATAGTTTTCCATGTCAAGCTCTTGTCGTTTTTCCTGACGAACAATCCATTGTTTCCTGTCCAACAGCTTTCCAAGTTATCTGCGGTCCACACACTCGCACTGTCAATGTTTTTACCGCCTATCATTGTTTTTCTTGCAAATTGCCCAGTCACCATAGTTCTTCTTGTCCAACTCGGAATTTTTCGACTTCCATTCGCACTTCTGCTTTGACAGAATCGTGCCACTTTTCTTTATCATCCACACCTTTGTCGACTTTTCCTTATCTATATTTGCAGCTTCCGGTTTCGAGTGATTTGTTCCCCGCCCCTGATTCTTCTACTTCACGTGTTTCCCCGGAGAATATTTTTCCTGATTATCTACAACCGACAGCTCTCCTGGATGTTCTCCTTTCTGTTACTACTACAACCTTTTGAACGCCACCATCAATCCCGTTTTCTGCCCAGATCTTGTTGCAATGCCCTCAGTCACCCTCTCTGTCTTCATCTCCTGCTCCTGTCAGTCCATTTTCTCCATGTTCGACTGCGGTCTCTACTTCTATGGTTCCGCTCTTCGTCTCCATGGAGCCAGCATCTACCAGTTGCTTTATATCTCCTGCTTCCTCACCGCCACAGTGCAACTCATTTGTTCCTGTGCCTCCAGGGTCTACATCATCTCATTTTCCTTTACAGACCGCTGATGTTGTTTCGTCTCCTACTCGTCTCCTCCAGTCTTCACTCGTAGATGTTCATGTTACAACTTCATTTCACCACCGTGCTACCTTAAAGCAAGTCTATTTTCTACAGGACCCTCCACTGACAGCCCTGTAGTGTCTTCTGGGTTGCAATTGTCTTCTGTTGACGTCTCCGTTCGGCCTTTTTCTCTAGACACTTCTGCTTCGCCAACTCCTGAGTCGCCGGACGAAGATTCTGCTTCGCCAACTCATTAGTCGCCGGACGAAGATCCTGATCCGTCTCTTATCAGCTCTCTCATGCCGATCGTCTCCGTGAGTTCTTCACTTCCAGAAACTCTTGAACCTGCATCCTTCGACTCAGAATGTGCTCATTTGCCTTCTGATGTGTCGTCTTCCTCTACAGCCGTTCCTGTCGTCCTTCCATTAGCTTCAGCCAATGTTCCTGTATCATGGATTGTTCCTGCCAGTGCTTCTCGACTTCGGCCGATAGTACGTCCTTTACTTGTACATCTTCTACGGCTCGACGTTCCCGACGGCGGCGTAAGCCTCTTGCTCCAGATCCTCCTTCACAACAAGATTTTGCTTTTTATGGGGATTATTACCGCGCTTATCAGCGTTGGGTGAAACGTGCTATGTATAGATATCCAGACTTCTCTTTCCCATATTCGCTAACACCAGTTCCTTATTATTACAGTATCTTCCAGAGTGTGAGCCCTTGGACTCCTGCTTGATCTTTGCCATGCTTAATGTCCTGTGTATTTCATGTTCCTCAAAATATCTCTCTGTTTGAGAGAGTGGCCTGCGTGCCCGTAGTTCTTTTTACTTCTGTTTTATTCTCCTGAATGACTCAAGTGTAAGCCTGTGATTTTGCCCACGTCTGTTTTTGCCTTTTGCCCATTTATATACATCCGTCTTATTGTACCTATTAGTTGTCTAATAAAGCGATTTTAAACGACAAAAGTATAACATGCTTTTTCGGAGGTATACTGAACCGGTTCTGTTGAATAAAATCGAAATTGGGTCAAACGTCATGGCACAGGAGCAAAATTTATTCCACAGCCATTATCCTCATAACATGACTGAAAATGCTTCTATTGCGACAAAACTTTAGTATGCTGTTTCGGAAGTATACTTAACAGATTCTGTTTAATATAATAGAAATAGGGTCAAAGGTCAGGGCATATGAGCGAGATATATTCCACAGCCATTATCCACATAACTTGAGTAATAACTTGGGTAATGATTTCTGGTACATTGGCAAGCGTATCATAATTAATGCATTGCATGATTTTACTAACTTGTTATGAACATGATTGTGCTTTGTTAGTCTTATTTTTGTGTTTTTCTAAGATCTTGAATTAGTAACTATACAATACGGGAGAATGAACAAAGGAAAAACATGTTTCACTAAGGGACCAAGAAATTTGCAAGGAAAATATTTTTCCGATCTATGAATATACTTACTACAAGAAATGTCCATCATGCAACGTTCAGCAGGTTCTACAATATCTATCCAATCCTGGTGGCATGTGCGTTTCAAAGCGTCAACGAGAATCTTCGACATCTCGTCAAGTTTCGGGATTAACTCCTTAAGATTCTTGTAATGGAATGCAGTCAGCAGTATTTTCTTGCCTTGCTTCCATTTCTCACCATAGCTGTTTTTGAAATTGACATAGAAGGGTAAAAATTGATATAGTTGAATTTGATAATTTGTTGAGAATATTTGCTGCCAATATAAACAAGAAACACCAAATAGAAGTCATCCCTTTTTCCACGTTAATAAGTGAGTCACGGGAAAATTCTCAGATGTTGCCATCAGTCGGAATAAAATATGTTTGCATTGGTCGGAAAAATGAATAAAGTTCCGTCGTTCACCGCTAGGGGCAGCACACTAGCACCGTTTGGTTGTTGTCATCCCCTGCTATCACCTATCCATTTGTGCATCTACTGTGATGTTGACATCTCTTGGAATTTTATAAATAATAAAGTTCCATCGTTCACCACTAGGGGCAGCACATAAGCATCGACATATTCAACATCTATGCATCCCCCTTTCCATTCATCCACTCAGATGCTGCCGCCGCTCGGAATAAAAATTAATGAAGTTGCATCGTTTACCGTAATGGGCAGCTCATAAGCATCAACATTTCCAACACCTATGGAACCCCATTCCTACCCATACACTCAGATGTTGCCATCGCTCGGAATAAAAATGAAGTTCCATCGTTCACCGATAGGGACAGCAGCACAGGAGTATCGACATATCCAAAACCTATGCATCCGTCATCCCTCTTCCCACCCATCCACTCAGATGTTACCATCGTTCGGAATAAAAATATGTTGGCATTGGTCGGAATAAACATTAATAAAGTTCCGTCGTTCACCACTAGCGGCAGCATATAAGTATGGTTTGGTTGTTGTCATCCTCTGCTATCAGTCACCCATTTGTGCATCCACTCTGATGTTACCATCTCTCGGAATAAAAATAATAAAGTTTTATCTTTCACCGCTAGGGGCAGCACAAAAGCATCGACATACCCAACACCTATGCATCTCCATTTCAACTCATCCACTCCGATGTTGCCATCGCTTAAAATAAAAATATGTTGCTGTCGGTAGGAATAGAAATTAATAAAGTTCCATCGTTCACCGCTAGGAGGAAGCACATCCATCGATTGGGTGTTGCCATTCCCCTTTCTACCCACTCGGATGTTGCCATCGCTCTGAATAAAGTTCCTGTACTCGCCATACAATGATATTAGTCCATATAATTGTCGCTGTTATGATTGTCGGTGTTATGATTTGTCGATGTTTTAATTGTCGGGGTTTTGAACTGTCGGTGTTATGATTTGTCGATGTTTCGACTTGTCGACGTTTTGAACTGTCGGTTGTTTGACTTGTCGGTGTTTCGGTGTCGGTGTTTTGACCTGTCGGTGTTTTGATTGTCGGCGTTTTGACCGGCGCCCTATACGGACACCGTAGTTCATCTTCTTGAATGCGTTCTAGAGCTTTTTTGGAGACGTTTGATATGTGAGGAATTGAGCCCTTGTAGCACAGCTGGGGCATAGAAATATAAAAAGGCTTGACTTTGGGGTTTTCGGTAAAATTATGTATCTGGTTTGCGTTGACTAGAATGAACATCAAGGAAGATGGTACTTCTCATTCAAGAAGATCACACTTAAAGCATCCAGATAAGTTACTAAGGCAAAATTGTGTTCCAGCTACATAACAAAATCGATCGTAGAGTGTACATCATCGAGGAAAGCGTGAGAATCTCCTTTTCCTGAGGCCATATGAAAACACATCGTCCGCATATCGTTGAGAGGTTGTAGGCCGTGGGGTTATGATGGAGAATATATGCTGCTCAACTAGCGAATGATTGCCTCTTCGAGGACGGCAGAAAGCGGTGATACCATCGAACCACCATTAGTCCATTTATAGCTTTGTCCTTGGAAACTGTAGGAACTAGAATTTGAGACTAATTAATTTGAGAAGCCGAGGCAAGATTTTTGCGAATAAAGTGAACTAATAATAGAAATTACTTCCATTATTATGCGGATGGCTTCCGCCACGAGGACCGAAGGGAAAATGAAAACCATGCCAAAACTGCCAATAATGTCGTTTTATAGGATAGTCAGTTGCTTGACTTTCGGGTTAAAATCTAGAATGGAAGTTATTATGAAATCGGACTCTGGGAGATGATAATCCTGGAATTTGGATAGGGCTTTCCCTAAATGGTAAGCACGTGCGGACTTCCTTGATACGATGGGTCTATTTATGTGTAGTTGGTGTACAATTCCTCGTTATATCCTTATATATAATTTGCAAGAGTCCTCCTCCTCCTCCGTGCCACTTTTTAAGTCGTCATAGCAACAACCGAGAAACAAATATTTGTGACGTTCCGCTTTGCTTTTCGTGTTTTCGTGTAGGTGATGTCATCACATACAAGCGCACACTCTAAGCGTATATGACTTTGTTTTGTTTTCATAGCAAACAAAGAACACAGCTGCTGCTGTGATATCATTTAATCCAAATCATTCTTACATGACGTCAGAGATGCGTTACGTCACACGGCCAACTCTTTAGAGATTCGAAAACTTTACGTCAGGAATTCTGGTTCTATTTCATATAGGTTATATAAATAATAATAATAATAATAATAATAATAATAATAAATTTTATTTTTTGCAGCCTACAATGTAACAGCAAAAAATAAAATTCATTATTATTATTATTTATATACCCTTGATATGCTTTATTACGCTGTTTAACAGAAAAAGACGAACATTTATATTCCGGTGTTAAAACTGTTATCCGTAACCGTTCCTGTTTAATGTTTTGTTTACATCTTTTTCTCTTTCGTACAAAGTTAGAGGTTTTTTTTTCGGGTGCGTGTGACTCGAAGTCATTTAATTCTTATTGTGGTTCATTTGTCTCAAAACATCGACTTTGTTTTGCGTGAGTATTAACAACAACACACTGCAAATATGCGTCCTAAACGGCAAAATCTGCTGAGGAGGTAGCTTTCCAGAAGGAAGCAGCAAAAAGACGAAAGGCAGAGCAAGAAAGAGCCCGTCGGGAAAATATGGCTGCTGTGCAAACAGAATGCGATCGGAATCGTCATCGCGTAGCAAATATAACTCCTCAGCAAACTGAATGAAGTCGGGAACGACACCGAATTGCAAACATGACGTCAGAACAAATTGCACAAGGTCGCGAACGACGTCAGATTGCAGACATGGCACAATCGCAAATATTACGCCACAGGTGTGGTGTTACAATCCGCCGACAAAATCCACGAATTAGAAACCAAGCTGTTCTTGACGCAGTTAATGTTGTAGAACCAAATGTAGATGACCGCTCCAGTGGCGCAGTGGTCTAAGCGATGGCCTCTGATCATTCGTCCGAAAGGGGTCCGGATTCGAATCCCGGTGAGACATTGATGTTGTGTTTGTCTTACGGCACTGGCTCTCTCCCTTCCCTGAAACCAGTGACCCTAAATTAGGGACGGACGACTGCTTATAGCCCATTGATTTGCTCACGGTGGTCGTTAAACCTCCAATCAAAAAAGAAAAATTAATCAAAGATAGACGCTCATAACCTTGGTTCCATGGACAGTATTTGCGAATTTTGTCATGCAAAACATTTTGCGGCAGAATAGCCATCTGACAAACTTTTTACGTAATGCTATCATAAAGGCAAAGTAAAATTAGATGCTTATAAGGTCAGTCCCTGTTATTCAGCAGTTAAAGAAAGAACAGCATGAACATTCGAAAAATTTCATGGACAACATAAGATCAATAAACAGCGCTTTGGCGTTTGCGTCCATGGGAGCTAACATTGCTCCTCCTCTTGGATACGGTCCCTGTTGTTTCCGAATTAACGGGCAAATTTACCATCGAGCAGGAGCTTTGCACCCAGGAAATCGGGACCAGAGAAAGTTTGCTCAACTGTTTACGTTGGACCCGGAAGAGGCTGGTGATCAAAGAATGAGGATTAGGGAAAACGCCCAGTGCAGTCCAGGTCTGATGCAAGATTTAAGCACTTTCATGTCTCAAAATAATCCTTTTGCTGACGCATGCAAAAAGCTTTACGAGCATTAATTATGACTCTCTGCATGGCGTTAAGCCGGCAAAATAGTTCACGGAAAAGAACAGGGGAAATTGATACAGGGTTCACAGTCAGTGTATACGAAAAATGCTGTGTTCCAGGAAATGTTGACGAAATAGGGACTAAAGGTTTTACAAAACACATAACAGACAACACGTCGTATTAAATTCCATAACCGAATGCTTGGTAAATTTTCAGAAAGTTGGGAGCGAACGTCGCCATCTATTGACGTGGAACTCCAAAACTCTAAGTAAATGTCAATAATTTCTGTACCCTAAATTTTATTTTCCCCGTCATTATTGACGGGCTTTCATCTAGTAACCCAAATATTTTACTTCAGCTTTGCCCTTTAAGCACAGTACGTTCAAATCGTCCTATGTAAAACGCTTTTCAGTATGACAGCCTGATAAATATCTGATGAATCTCCCTTTCACTTGCACGTTTTTCTCTTTTTTAACCAGAATATATTGCGTTTCTTTGCTATGTTTTCAATTTCCCGCGAAATACGTTTAAAGAACCCTGTTGTGATTTGTTTTGTGACAAAAACGTATCCCTGCTTTTATTTAGAAATAACTCAGTTTTTAGTACGACTTCACTTGTCACTATCGTAATTAGTTTAAAGCAGATTCTCAAATGGAAAACAAACACCTACCTTCAGTTAATTGATAGTTTTAATATCCTTAAGATTTATTACAGCACGGAGAGAATGGGACATGGCATTCACAGAACATCTCACCTCTCGACGCACACACAAAAGCACACGTCACACTATCTTCTCTCAGCCAAAATCAGCGCAGCCCGAGCCAGAAAACCGGTTTTTCTACTACGCTGGGAGTTCGCTTCTGGCAAGGACACCGCAGTTTCCATATTTCATTTTATCATCTCCAAGCGTCGGTTTGAAAAATTCTCCTTTGAGCTGAAAAAGTCACTTGTTGTACCGTAGGTTTTGCGTTGCGCAGGTCATATTTCTAACTTTTTCATTTAAAAAAATAGGTACACAGTATCCGAAAAGCATTTCTTTTTCATTTCTTTTTGTTTTTATCTTTTTCATATAAAAATTAATATCTACTTCAGCGAACTTAACGCGAAGTTATTTGGAAGTCCTAGTCTTCAGATAAAACTTAAATTTAAGTAAAAATTTCTTCTTCCAGTAGTCTACAATAAAATTCCATATCATTAATGCGAATTAAGCATCAGTTCCATCGGTTTGGAAAAGATACGTCACTCCGCTTGTAGAGTTGTTGGAGGCTGTGGATTCTGAAAATTGGTCTGAGATGAGTCCGGGTTCGAAAGCTTGATGAGACATGGGTGTTATGTTTAACTAATTGTGCTGATTCGGGTCAATTCCTGGAACCGCGGACCTAAATTAGGGACGAAAGACTGCTTATTACTCTACGAGTTCTACATGCTAGTCGGTGTAAACTGGGAAATCTAGCACAGGTACGTTCCTTACACACGGAAATGGAATCAATGTATAAAAAAAGATATTACTTGCAATACGGGGGACCGGAATGTAGAATTTTAGGAAAGTCTGTGGGCTGAATACATATTAATATTTCGTCCTTACTGAATTGAGGTGTTGGGCGTGGCCTTATGAGGTGGTAGGCGTGGCGTGTAAGCTAAAGATATATGGTGATGATGATAATGATTATGTTATCCCTTTAGTCGAATCCGACTCTTGTCGATTCTATAGGCTGCCAACCTTCATCCCTCACGATCTTGGACTATCTTCCTCAGCTGTTCCATGACCATCCCAGCGTTCACTTTGATTGTATCCAGCCAACGTGTTCTTGGTCGTCCTCGTCTTCTCGTTCCCTACACCATTCCCAACATCATTTCTTTCTTCAATGAATCAGATCGCATCACATGACCAAAGTAAGTGAGCTGTAGTCTGGTAATCTTTCCCTGAAGTGATATCTCTGGTTCGACGCGCTCTAGAACAACTTCGTTGCTAACCCTTACTGTCCCTGGTATCATTAACAACCTTCTCCAGCACCAACCTCAAATGCATCAATCCTCCTCTGGTCAGTTGTTTTCAAGGTCGAGCTGTATATATCATCATTATCATCATCACTGTCAACCATCATCAATCCACTGCTGGAGGTAGGGATCCTCAAGTTTCTTCTACAATCTGCCTTGAGCCTGTCTCCTCCATGTTACTCCTGCACGCTTTCGAATTTCATCCATCCATCTCCCACGTGGTCTTCTTCTGGGTGTTGGAATCCACTCTAAATTTTCGGTTGTCCGTCGGTGGTTCGTTCTTCTGGCAACATGTCCTGCCCATTGCCATTTCAGGGATTTTGATCTGATCATGATGTGTTCCACTCTTGTCATTTTCCTTATATACTAGTTCCCCATCTTACCTTTCCTGGTTACACCAAGCATGCATCTCTCTATGCTTCTTTTAATTGTCTTCAGGCTTCGTATGTTCTTTTTAACTAAGGTTCATGTCTGTTTTCTATATTTAAGAACTGGAAGGATATCTGTTGTCGCCGCCCCGGTGGCGCAGGGGTCTAAGGCGCTGGCCTCTGATCATTCGTCCGTAAGGGGTCCGGGTTCGAATCCCGGTGAGGCATGGATGTTGTGTTTGTCTTACGGCACTGGCTCTCTCCCTTCCCTGGAACCAGTGACCCTAAATTAGGGACGGGCGACTGCTTATAGCCCATTGAGTTGCTCACGGTGGTCGTTAAACTTCCAATCAAAAAAAAAAAAAAAAAAGATATCTGTTGTCCTAGGGAAATGCACGTATCGGCTATCTCGAGCTTTTCCCCATCAATCACAAAATCTTCATTTCTTATAAAAGCGTTGTACATCAGTTTTGTCTTTTGAAAGTTCATTTTTAATCTCACTACTTTACTCTTGTCATCAAGCTCCTGGATCACACTCTGCAGCTAAATATTATGTAAGCACATAGGTGCCCCGGTATTAAACGTAGGGGCAGTACAGGAACCTGGAAAAAAATCCGTGAAACAAAATACCAATTTGATATAAGTTGTTGTGTTTTTGAAATTATATATAAGTAACGATTCATTACATGTACACAACGATTTAAGTGAAGCCCCAGTGGTGCAGTGGTCTAAGCTCTGGCTTGTGACCACTCGTTCGTGAAGGTCCGGGTTCGAATTCCAGTGAGGCATAGATGTTGTGTTTGTCTTATGGCACTGGCTCTCTACTATCCCTGGAACCAGTGATCCTAAATTAGGTACGGCCGACTGTGGTTATAGCCTCTTGAGTTGCTCACGGTGGTCGTTAAACACTCAGTCAAAAAAACAAAAAACGATTTAAGTTTTTTTACTGACGTTTCCAAGAAATTAGAACATACACATGCTTTTAAAACTATCTGGAGGAAGATATTTTGCCTTTAAAGAAGAAAAAGTGCCTTTGTTTTCCTATCTTTTGCATTTTTTATCAGTTTTATATCTAAATCTAGAAAACAATTAATACCATGTCTTCTTACCTTGTAATTAACGTATCTCCTAACCAAGGCATGATAATATTCAACAAAGGTTTGGTTGACTGGGCACGATTGCACATGAGATCCTGGTACAATGAGATTAAGAAAACAGAAATGGAAAGGAATGCATAAACACATTTACTGTCACACATCATGCAAAAGCAAAACGAGGAAATTTTTCAAATAGTACGTCTTTGGTTAACAATCTCGAAAATATTATTTTCAGGAAAATTAATCTGAATAAGCATTTTTAATTTCAGGAATTTGTTCTTCTTGAAGCCTTAGCGATATGCACAAAGCGTCTACGTAATTAAGCACACTATCATATACTGGGGTGTGGGTATCTGCAATGTCGAGCAGTAACTCAATAGTAAAATAAAGATGGCGGCCCCAGTGGCGCACTGGTCTAAGTGCTGCCTATTGACCATTCGTCCGAGAAGGGTAAGGGTTCGAATTCCGGCGAGGCATGGATGTAATGTTTGCATTATTGCACGGGCCCTCTCCCTTCCCTGGAACCATTGGTCCTAAATTAGGGATGGAAGAGTGCTTACAGACTATCGAGTTGCTCACGGTGGTCGTTTACCGCCTCCAAAAAACATGCATTTAGGCTGATTTCTGATTGAGTCCTTAGTTTGGAACATAGGGCTACGACTAGTAGATCGCAGATTCGAATTGAGTTAGTCGAGTATGGTTTCAAAGGGTTTGTTTAATTTGTTGTAGCTAACACATGTCTATGATATGAAAGCAGCTTACACAATTTTTACAAATAATGCTGGATACATTGCGAACACAAAGCAGCGTTCTAAATGGGCAGGGTATGGGTTCAATCGGTGTGTTGGATTTTTGTTTGGCGGTGGCTGCTTTTTGGCGTTCTCGATACTCTAGTTCGTTGGGCTGCAGTCTTCTTGGGTTTCTTGCATTCCTCATCACTCGCTCTTGCCTTTTGTTTTGATTGTCTTTACTTTTGCTTGCGTTCATTCTGCGAATTCCGCGGTGTTGTCAAAAATGTTAACCCGTTCACACGAAAACAATTTTTTCAAAATATTAGTTTAAACCATTGCGCTATGTTCTTCATATATTTGAATAGACCTAGTCGCGAGTTTTACAACGATACCGTGCACAGTCGCTTTGTTCTCACGGTTGTCCAGATAATCCGCGATAATTTCAAGTGTTCATCGGTTCACAAGCAAATAGTTTTTTAAATGTTCAGTTCAAACCACAGCGAAATGTTCTTCATATATTTGAGTAGATCTCGCCGAGAACTTCAAAACGATACCAGGCAGAGTCGTGTTGCGCTCATCGTTGCCGAGTTAGACTGAGTCAAACGCGGAGGCACCCGCAAAAATATTGCACGATCTCCCCTGCGCACAGGGGCCCAGTGGAGCGTCGCACGCACGATGTATTGCGCATTACACGGATTGGACTCCATGCTGCTTACGAATACGCTAACCCGATTAGTGTGCGGCACGTATTTTTAACGCTATAATGATTTCAATTGGGACCTATTTTTGTCACAGCCGGTCGGCTATAAGTCGCCCATACTATCCGCGAGTTAGACCTAGTCCTACATCATAACACCTCATTTATTTGTGGGTGCGAATGGTTTTGCTTTCACCTATGTGAATGATAATTCATTCTGGCATTGCTATTACACAAACTGAAGTCGCAGCACTTTAATTCTCATTAAGAAATGTCATGTTGAAAATTAATAAGTGTCAACCGCAATAAGAGTGAACAGATAGCTAAGAAATAATGGTGAAACTTAAGAATGGGAATGGTACATGCATATCATTCATTTATACTGGTTGCCTAAATCATTCGCTGTGAGCTGGCTCGTGGAAAACCATTCATCGTGAATAGTGAGCTCGCGCAGTTTTGGGAAGCTTGGCAAAAAAGCTATGGCCTTGAGACACATTTGCGATGCACGTAGTGCTAATAAGTGCTCAAGACACATTTGCGATGCACGTAGTGCTAATAAGTGCTCAAGACACATTTGCGATGCACGTAGTGCTAATAAGTGCTCAAGACACATTTGCGATGCACGTAATGGGAATGCACGTAATGTCAATAAAGGCTGAAGACACATTTGCGATGCACGTAATGGAAATGCACGTAATGTTAATAAGGGCTCAAGACACATTTGCGATGCACGTAATGGAAATGCACGTAATGTTAATAAGGGCTCAAGACACATTTGCGATGCACGTATCGACAAGAAAAGGCGGTTGTGCAGACTGAAATCACAAATGGATTTCCTAATCAAGTCAATGTTAAAAAGCAAAAGCAATCACATGTATTGATTTGGTATCACAGAAACTTTTTAATAATGATACAGGAATCAAAGAAGCGCTGATTTTTATCGAATCTCCTATTCAAGAACAGGCGCGTCGATAAAACATTTCGCGGAAAAGGAGTGGGGTCTGAATCCCTTCAAATCGTACCTGAAGGCCCCTATTAATAAAGTAAGAGTTATATCGAAATAAGTTTCCCTTTTAAGTTCAAAGATACATTTTTATACCATTACTAATTTCGGACTATTATGCCACCAAGACTCTTACTTTTAAAGACGACGATTGTCACCGAGGTAAAGACAGCAAAGATACGATAACTGTTTTGGGGGCGCTGAACGACAAATAAAAACTGAGATTATTGGTGACAGAGAAAATTAAAGAATCTAATTACGAAATGTGTTTCCTAAATACGATATACAACACAATTCATATGTATAAAAATAAGACAGTTTCCGTATATCGAAGTTTCAACAAAGGCCGTTCAATGAAAACTGACAGTAATTTTTTTTTGCGTTGACAACAATGCGAATGGGAAATATAACCACGCAGAATACTAACTGAAATACGATTCTGCTTTTGTTATTGAACACTAGTTTAAGGCCCGTCTGTTTTTCACCATACAGCTATGGAGGTGAGTGATTTAGAGTTAATGAGGGACATACGTTGTGCGATAAAATTTTGCTATCGTTTGGATAAACCGGCTCCAGAAATACACTGCTGGCCACCCAAAATGCAACACCAAGAAGGACACGAGATAACAAAGCCAGATTTACTGGACACATAACAACAGATACAAAGATGAAACGATTGAGCTTACAGGCCCGTGAGACTTGCGGAACAAGCAAGTCTCGTTCGATGCCGCTACACGCCACGGCATCGAACGAAAGAGGCTTTGGATGTGGGCTTGTGGTATGCCGGTCCAGGCTGCTACCACACGCTGCCACAGTTCATTAGGCGTAGCTGTGGGTGGTGCTTTCCGGGCCAATCGGTTGCCGATCACCGACCAGACGTGTTCGATGGGCGACATATCGGGAGAACAGGCGGGCCATGGCAGCAGTGACACTTAGTTGGCCGTGAAGAATTGTTGCACGATGCGTGCCATGTGCGAGCCTGCATTGTCCTGTTGAAACATGGCCGCTGGCAGGTCCTGCAGGTAAGGGAGGACTACAGGCTCCAATCCGTCGGAGATGTAGCTTTGTCTGTTGAATGTACTTGCGATGCGTACTAGAGCAGTACGGGTGTCATATCCAATTGCGCCCCAAACCATAACGCCAGGCGACGGGCCGGTAGGGCGATGCATAATGCAGGCGTCATATAGTCTCTCGCTGCGGTGCTGCCACACGCAGATCCAACCATCGTGGTGTTGCAAGGAGAAGCGGGATTCACCGGAGAATACAATGTCCTGCTATTCCGTAATCCATGTGCGGCGTTTAACTGCCTACTGCCGCCGCACTCGCCGGTGGTGTAACGTCAATGGTAATCGGAGCAATGGCCGCTGTTCGACACGTCCCCGCTCCTGCAGACGACGTCGAACGGTACGTGCTGACGCAGATTGTGGCGCAACACACCCTAATTCCTACGCTAACGTTCGTGATGTGGCGGTGAGAGCCGTCAATGCCCGCCGCACAACATACCGGTCCTCTCGTTCGGTGGTGTGCCGCTTTTGCGGCAAGCACTCACGTCGGTCCGTCCGTCCCTCCTGCACCCACCGAATCCATACTCGACTCACTGTTGCTGGATGCCGTCCCTCACGGACGCCGACGTCTCGGTACGATAAACCGCTGTCGCGATAAGCCACAATTCTTCCTCTGTCAAACTCCGAAACGTGCTGGAATGACTGCTGTATTCTACAACGAGGCATCAGGAAGCTTCCCACGCACATGTCCGGCAGCAGAACACACTTCCACTACTTACACCCCTCCCGCCTTCTGTGCACCCTTCTTATAATGCTTCTCGGTGGCATGCCGGGCGCACATGATTTGCCCTTCAAACCTAATCGTTAGCATGTCCCCTCGCGGACGACGCATGCTGCGAATTTCAGGCCAATCGGATGCTTACTTCTTGGTGTTGCATTTTGGGTGGCCAGCAGTGTAGTTGATTAAATGAAACAATCTTACAAAGATAAATGTTTGTGTGAATCAACGATTTTTAGACGGTATCATGATTTCAAAAAATGGCGTTTGTCTAAAGAACTCGCTCCTAGGATGTGTCGACTTGAAAGTGTTGATACGGAGCTTATAGTTAACATTAATTGGACAATACCGCAAGAAGATTGACGAATGACGTGTTAAGACATAGAGTCGTCAACTAAAATTTCAAAAATGTCAGCATTACGCATTCTAAGTGAAAAATTACTCCTGCGTCGTGTGTGTTCCAGATGGGTACCTCATGACATGACGAGATAACAATTGTTAGACAGAGTTCAAGTGTGTCATTAGTGGAAACAAGTGACTGCAAAGGATCCAAACCTTCTAAACACAGTAATAACTGCCGATGAAACATGGTTCCACTGTTTTGACCCCCCTCACGAAGCGCGCAACGAGTGTCTGGAAACACACAGATCCGCCTATTTCGAAAGAAGTCCGCCAAACCAAAGCAGTTGGGAAGGTGATGACGATGATTTCATTTTTTTTTTATCGTAAAGGTGTAGTCTACCAGCATGCCGTTCCACCACAAACTACTATCAATACTGAATATTAAATTTCTGTCTCGAAGCTTCTGCGATAGCACTTATCGTTTAAGCGACCGGGACTAGTGGGCAAATGGACCCTACACCATTATAACGCCCTCCCACACGTGGCTGCTTGTGCCCAACAGTTTTTTACGAAGTGCAGTTTTGAAATCATGCCACAGTTTGCCTACAGTCCTGAGCTCGCCACTTTCAATTTCTGGTTGTTTCCAACGATGAAGGAGAAGTTCTGTGACGCAACATTCAACACAGATGAATACGATATTCAGTCTGCACAGGGGTCGATAAAGCAGCTTTCACAAAATGTCTTCACCACATGCTTTGAAAAGTGGACTGAACGATGGCACCGTTTCATATCATCCGAGAGAAGGTACTTTGAGAAAGAATAACATATATTTTGCTGTACCTATATTTCTTCATTTTGTGTGATTTTACTCTCAGTTTTTATGTAACGACCTTTCTATTTAAGGATATTTTTTTGTGGAACCATCGACTTCGATATACGGAGGCTCGACTGTATTTATATATTACTCGTATATTCAGTTTTATTCAGCAGTCAGCATTTGGAAAAAGTCACTATAACACTTACTTTATTATGCATAAGCTTCATATATTTATTCTGTTTTTGTAGAAACGCAACTACCTAGCAATGTTAACTGAGGCCTAAGCTCCGAACAATGGCCATCTAACAACGGGCACTTTTTCCCGGTTCGAGCAGTGATCGTTATTCGGAGGCTTCACTGTATTTCGATTTAACTTATTATATTCCATTTAGGAGAGGCTGTGACATCACAGCCTCTCCTTGACAAATGTCAACCCCGCCTTCTCGTGGTGCATCCTGTTCCCACTAAAGGGGCTCTGACGACCGCCAATAGCGGTATAACTATACCATCGGGATCAGAGGAAATGCTATCCCACACTCACCAACCCGCTTGGCCAGCGTGGTGAGTTATGGCCAAACACCTCCAAAATGACTCTACAACTTAAATCTTGGCCCTCAGTCTCCGGCAGCTGGAATGTACCTGGCCAAGGCAGCGGCCAGTGCGACATGAAGGCAGAGGGTGCTAAGAATCCCCGGAGGACCGGACTAGGCTGCCATTTGATGCTGACCTTGGCTACCTATAACGGACGCTCCCTATCTTCTGATTCAAGGCTTCTTGAATTGGAAGAGGAACTACAAAGGATCAAGTGGGACATCGTCGGGCTAAGTGAGGTAAGGAGAAAAGGAGAAGATCTCATTGAACTGAAAAGTGGACATCTCTTCTATTATCGTGGGACAGATACTGGCAGAACTAGTGGTGTTGGATTTATAATAAACAAGAAACTGAAGGATAAAGTGGTAGAAGTTGAAAGTTCCTCTGACAGAGCTGCACGACTCGTTATCCAACTATCGAGAAGATACCAGGCTCAGATTATTCAAACTTATGCACCCACCACAAGTCATCCTGAAGAAGAAATTGAAGAATTTTATGAGGAAATTCGTCATCTAAATAATAAAGGTAAGCAGCACTTGAAGATAATTATGGGAGATTTCAATGCAAAAATAGGGCAACGGCAACAGAATGAAACTTCAGTAGGTAAATTCGGTCACGGCAACAGAAACCAGCGTGGAAATACTCTCGTTGAGTTTGCAGAGGCAGAAGGATTTTTCATCTTGAACTCCTTTTTCAAGAAAAAGCCACACAGGAAATGGACATGGAGACATCCAATTGGGACGACAAGTGAAATTGATTTTATTATGTGTAACAAAAAATTCGTCATCGAAGACTGCAGTGTGCTGAACAAGTTCAACACAGGTAGTGACCATAGATTGGTGAGATGTAAGATGCACCTCAACACTAAACTGGAACGTGGCAAGCTCATAAGACAAACAAAATGTATTGACATAACCAACCTTAAAAAACACCATAATACTTTCAAGTTGGAACTGAAGAACAGATTCTGCTTTAGAAGGCCTAACATCGGAAGAAGTGGATATTTCGGAAGTTAACAGAAAAGTAACCAAAGCTCTAATGGAAACAGCAACAAAATTAGCTGGGTCTAAGAACAAGCGTGAACAAATTATCAGGAAAAACCAAAATGTTGATGCAAAAGAAGAGAGATGAGGACAACTAAAGAAGATGTGACTTCCAAAGTGGAATATATAGAGCTATGCAAGACAACACGAAAAAGTATCACTGAAGACGTAAGGAAATTCAACTGTGAGCTAGTGAGGAAAGCAATTGAAAACAACCAAAGCCTTAAGATAGCAAAGGGACATCTCAGTAAGGGAAGAAAACAGATTATGGCTCTGAGAAAAGAAGATGGTTCTATAACAAGAAATAGAGGCGAAATTTTGACAAGAGTGAAAGATTTCTACTCCAAATTATATGAAAGGGATGATACATGTACTCCAGACATCATGAAAGGTACCAGAGTTCTTCCAGTCCTCCCAGCAGAAGTTGCTCATGCAATCAAGAACATGAAGCGGGGGAAAGCTCCAGGAGAAGATGGAATTACTATAGACATCATACAAGAAGCAAGTGGAGAAATTGAAACAGTACTCGCCCAAATTTTCACTCGATGCCTTAATGAAGGGAAGATTCCTGAGGATTGGAACAACGCTACAATGATCCTGCTACATAAAAAAGGTGACATTGAGGATCTCAGGAACTACAGACCTATCAGCCTCCTATCGGTGGTTTATAAAATCTTCACTAAAGTTCTTTCACACCGCTTGAAGGTAACACTGGACATGGCTCAACCGAGAGAACAAGCTGGATTCAGGAGTGGCTACAGCACAATAGATCATATCCACGTACTGAGAGAACTAATTGAAAGAGCGAGGGAATATGAACTTCCATTGTGCATGGCTTTTATCGATTATGAAAAAGCCTTTGATTCGGTGAAACCATCAGCAGTTACCACGGCTCTGAAATCCTGCGGTATTGAAGATGCATACATTAATATTATTAATAACATCTATGAAAATGCAAGTGCAAAGATTCGGCTGTTTGAAAATACAACACACATAAAAATTGGAAAGGGAGTGAGACAAGGTGACACCATATCTCCGAAGCTCTTTAAAGCCACATTGGAAAATGTCTTTCAATCACTGAACTGGGAAAACAAAGGGATAAAGATTAATGGAGATTATCTAACCCACCTTCGTTTTGCTGATGACGTAGTCATTTTTGCAACTACCCCATCAGAGCTGCAGAGTATGATCCAGGAACTTGCTGACAAGAGTAAAGAAGTGGGATTAAAAATGAACTTTCAGAAGACAAAAGTGATGTTCAATGCTTTTACAAGAAATGAAGATTTATCGATTGATGGAGAAAAACTGGAGATAACAGATACATATGTTTATCTTGGACAGCAGATATCAAGTGAGGGTCACATTGATGAAGAAATTAATCGGCGTACAAAACTTGCCTGGAGAGCTTTTGGAAGAAACAGCATAATTTTCAAGAGCAATATGCCATTATGTCTTAAAAGAAAAGTGTTTGATCAATGCATCCTTCCAGTGCTTACGTATGGTGCAGAGACGTGGACCTTAACTAAAAGAGACATACAAAGGCTGCAGACAACTCAAAGAAGCATGGAGAGGTGCATGCTTGGTATAACCAGGAGAGATAAGAAGAGGAACTCGTGGATCCGAAAAATGACGAGAGTGGAAGACATCATGATCAGAGTTAAATCCCTGAAATGGCAATGGGCTGGACATACTGCCAGAAGGACAGACCATAGATGGACAGCCGAAATTTTAGATTGGATTCCAAGGGACAGGAAAAGACCCAGAAAAAGACCACATGGGAGATGGGTGGATGAAATTCGTAAATATGCGGGAGTGACATGGAGGAGACTGGCACAAGACAGACCGTTGTGGAGGAAACTTGGGGAGACCTTCGTCCAGCAGTGGATTGATAATGGTTGACAATGATGATGATGATGATTCCATTTAACTTACAAGTGCATTTGCTTTTCAGAAAGCAAGTGTAAGAACTGAATTCACATAAGATGAAGTGTGCTTCAACTAAACTTTACCATAAAATTAATCCCACCAAGGGAGGTGAAGGGAGCTTCAACTACTGTGTACTCGCCTTAAAGAACACAAATATAATATAAAAACTTATTCTTCCAATACAGCAATGTCACGTTTTGCTCCTTAACGAACCTTTCCAACCGTTGTGGGAAAAAAACAAAATTCTCACTACTCCCAAATCTAAGCATCTAACCCTACTTACTGAGAGTCTGCAGATTTTCGCTCATCGCCACCAATGCTGTAACGACGATTACCCAAGTTTCATTCATAATCCCTGGAGATTTTTGCTACAGATAGCAGCTTCTAAAAACATTTTTATAAACTTTGAATAATAACACACTCACCTGTTTTAACTTTTATGTCTCAGTAGTGCGCATGCCTTCATTACATCCTACGTCATTTGTGTATCTCATCCCACTGTGTATATATCCTGCTGATCTAACAATCAGACTTACACCTGAGGATTGCGGATCTGAAAGATTCTAATGTGCCTTTTATGTGAATGCTTTTATGACTAAGGTGTTTTTACATTAAAGATTTTTAAACTATTTTATCGTGCATAGACGGCAATTTACTTACATTGATTTTCAACCACTAGGACGAAGTGTTTTTACGGACCCACCAAGGGGCAGTATAATTTTTAAGTGAAGTATGAATAACACATATTATGTTTTCAAATGCAATACGTTTTCAAGGATATATTACGAAATAAACTCAAAAGTAATGCTTCTCTTTGATTCTTACTTGCACGGCTTCAGGCTTGGCAGCAAGAACAATTTCCCATAAGCCAATTCTCAATCGGATTACTTTCTCCTTAGGAAATAAAATTGCAAGACCGCATAGCAATTGCAAGATATCTGTTAATAGAAATATCGCATATTAAATTCTCGTGTTAAGTAGTTCGATATCTCCACATCAAAAAAAATATTGCAAACTCTCATTCCATAAGAAATCTTCACGAATAAAATTTAGATAAGTGCATTTGCTTTTCAGAAAGCAAGTGTAAGAACTGAATATTCTGGTAAACGAATGCACCCTTTGGTGTTGAAAAGCAGTACGATACTGACGTTACTTATCAAAGTTTCTTTTTTACGCTTTCCAACCGTAGATTGAAGAAGAGTATACACATCTATGCTCCAGCTGTGTCCGTCAGTCTGTCTGTCTGTCCGTCCGCACGATAACTCACGTACAAATTGCTCGATTTCCATGAAATTTTAGTATGTAGTAAGGGACAACCTGGGAACGAACCCTACTTAAAAATGAGCGAAATGGGGTCAAAGGTCAAGGCATTGGAACGGCATCCATTCCATTGCTCTTATGCATCCTAACGTGCGTAAAAATGTTTCGATTTCGATGAAATTTTAGTATATGGTAGGAAACCATCTGGGAATGAACCCTTTTAAAAATGGGCGAAATGGGGTCAAAGGTCAGGACATACGAGCGGGATCCATTATATTGCCCTTATGCGTCATAACTTACGTAAAAATGCTTCGATTGAGACAAAACTTTATCATATTGTTCCGCAGGTAAACTCAACCGGTTCTCTTGGATATTATCAAAATGGGGTCAAAGGTCAGGGCTCAAAAGCGAGGTTTATTCCCCAGCCATTATCCTCATAACTTGAGTAATAACTTGAGTAATGATTTCTGGTATGTTGGAAAGCGTATAATAATCAATGCATTGCAGGATTTAACTAACATGCTAGAATCTTCAAGTTATGTAAGTAAATCCCAGATGTTCAAGCATTAGAAACATCCAAAATAAGCAAGCATTTATGCACTAAAAATCAGAAATATGCGCTAAAATTGAAACAATACGCATTGAAAATATCTGAAACTGTTTCTATAGCATTCATACACCGATAAGCTCTTACATTATGACCACCCTAGCCTAGAGAAATGAGCGCTCCTGGAGACTGAACGGTTGCGCAAGTGAAGTTCACAGATCAGTATATACACAACCCGAGGACCGGCTTTCGGTTAGTACAGTGTTCGGAGTCAGAATTGAAAAAGCTGCCGGTTTATGTGAGTTTGATAATGGATAAATTGTGATGACACGACGCCTCGGAACTACGATCTCGGAAACGGCGAGGCTTACGTGCAGTTGTAGTGAGTACGTATCAAAAGTGGTGGACTGATGGCCAAACGACGAACCGTCGTCCAGTCGTGAGTCGTCCGCAGCTCACTGATGAGAGAGGGGTGCGGAGAATGTCGCGCATTGTTCACACCGACCGCATGACCACAGTGCGGCAAATCACCCGCAGCTGCAGCATTGGTTAACAGAGCAATGTGTCACAGCACACAGTTCATCGCAGCCTTCTGCGCGTGGGCCTGCGTAGCCAAGGACACGGCTGGGTCCCTATGCTCTCTGCACGTCACGGCCAACAACGCATGAAATGGGCCCAAGATCATCAAGATTCGACCGTGGATGAATGGAAGTAAAAAGCCTGATCTGACGAATCACGATTCCTGGTGCATCACGTAGACGGCCGAGCGTGGATACGCCGATTACCAACGGAGGCTCTGGCACCTGTATGCAGTGTTGGGCGGAAACAGGCCGGGGGCGGCGGTGTTATGTTGTTGGCGGCGTTTGTTTTGGGACACGTTAGGCTCCATTTTTTCAATAGCACAATTCCTGACAGCTGTCAAGTGTTTGAACATCGTTGTGGACCAAGTTCACCCATTCATGGAAATTGTGTTCGCTGCTGGTGTTGGCCATTGCCAGCAGAATAATGCGCCATGACACTTTGCCAAAATCGTCAAGGAGGATTTCGGGGAACACGCTGGTGACTTTCTGTTAATGCCATGGTATCCAAATTCATCTGACATGAACCCAATCGAGCATTTGTTGTTCGACTTGGAAAAGCGGGATATCGCTAAATCACCACCACCCTAAAATGTACAGGAACTGGAAGACGTCTTGTTGACATTATGGTACCAGATACCTCAGGATACCTATCAGCGCATAATCGAATCGATGCCTCGCAAATTGGCCGTTGTTTTGCGAGCTAAATTGGCTCCTGCAGCTTATTAGGTAGGAAGTCATAATGTAATGGTTCATCGGTGTATATTTGCATGATGTACATTTTACTACTGAATTAATTTACGATTACACATTATTGCTGAATGTTTTTTACTAAGAGTATGTCTTCTCTCAGTGAAAAACGCTTAAACAGAAAAAGCCTTCTCCACATCCACAGAGGGTATGGGTGCGTATTCAAAGCACTCGATGTAACTAGTAGATATACTTTCCCAATCAATATTTTCTCCTTGAAGAATTTTATAAAAAAATCTAATTTTTTTTCCAAGACAGCACTACTAGCGAGCAGTTTGGAATAGATTTTTGTGTAGTTTCTTCTTGTAGTCCAGGTATATTATCAACTACATTATTGATGTTTCCTGCCAATTTGAAAGAGTTTACTAAAGTTTCATTCCTTTTTTATATAGTAGATATAGTTGTCGAAAGTTTGGAAAAATAAGAATTAGTGAATACCAGTTCACTAGTGACAGCTGATTTTTCAAAGGTTTTTTGGCTCTGACGACCATTGTCGAATACTCATCCGAAAGAGCATTCGCGACATCTTAAGTTTGGTACATGTGCAAAGAAAAATGAACCGCAGCTGAAATTCATGTTCACCTCCTCGTTAAAATCGTTTGCGACGGAAGATTTAATTCTAGAGCAATGTCCTTTATTCATTAAATTCGAGATGGGGCTTCGCGCTTGATATGCATATGATATATATATATATATAATTTTATATATACACTGCTGGCCACCCAAAATGCAACACCAAGAAGGACACGAGATAGCAAAGCCAGATTTACTGGACACATAACAACAGATACAAAGATGAAACAATTGAGCTTACAGGCCCGTGCAACTTGCGGAACACGCAGACATCAATAGTTCGTGTGGCCCCCCATAGCTGTCAATAACGGCCGCTACACGCTGCGTCATTGAACGAAAGAGGCTTTGGATGTAGGTTTGGGGTATGTCAGTCCAGGCTGCTTCCACACGTTGCCACAGCCGCGGGTGGTGTTTGCCGGGCCACTCAGTTGCCGATCAGTGATCAGACGTGTTCGATGGGCGACATATCGGGAGAACAAGCGGGCCACGGCAGCAGTGACACCTGGTGGGCAGTGAAGAATTGTTGCACGATGCGTGCCACATGCGGGCGCGCATTGTCCTGTTGAAACGTGGCCGCTTACAGCACGTAAGGGAGGACTACAGGCTCCAAAACGTCGGAGATGTAGTGGTGGAGGTTGAATGTACCGGCGATGCAAACCAGAGCGGTGCGGGTGTCATATCCAATTGCGCCCCAAACCATAACACCGGGCGACTGACCGGTGTGGCGATGCATAATGCAGGTGCCATACAGTCTCTCGCCGCGGTGCCGCAACATGCGGATCCGACCATCGTGATGTTGCACACAGAGGTGGGATTCGTCGGAGAAGACAATGTCGTGCCATTCCGTAGGCCAAGTGCGCTGTTCAGCGGTCCACTGCCGCCGCCCGCACTCGCCGGTGGTGTAGTCTTAATGGTAATCGGAGCAATGGGCGCCGTGCGACAAGTCCCCGCTGTTGCAGACGACGTCCAACCGTACGACCTGATACAGGTTGTTGCGCAACACACCCTTATTCCTGCGCTAACGTTCGTGATGTGGCGGTGCGACCCGTCAATGCCCGCCACACAACATGCCGGTCCTCTCGTTCGGTAGTGTGCCGCACCTGCGGCAATCTCTCACGTCGCTCCGTCCGTCCCTCCTGCACCCACCGAATCCATACTCGCCTCACTCTGGCCGGATGTTGTCCCACACGGGCGCCGATGTCTCGGTAAGATAAACCGCTGTCGCGATAAGCCCCTATTGGTCCTCTGTCGAACTCCGAAACGTGCTGGAAGGACTGCCGTATTATGCGACTAGTCATTAGGAAGCTTCTCACGCACAGGTCCGGCAGCACAACATACTTCCACTACTTATACCAGGCCTTCTGTGCACCCTACCTATGGTGCTTCTCGGTGGCGTGTCGGGAGCACATGATTTGCATATGCCCTGCAATGCTGATCGTTTGCATGTCCTCTAGCGGGCGACGCATGCTGCGAATTTCAGGCCAATCGGATGCTTCTTTCTTGGTGTTGCATTTTACGTGGCCAGCAGTGTATATTCGAAAAAATCTTCGCCCTTGATATATGTATGTCAACAACAGGAAACAATATCCCTATTTCTTCTGGAACTCTGTGTAATGCATGACAGAAACACGCGAGATGTATCATATTTGGAAACAAAAGTTGTTAAGCTTTACCAGCCTTATTCATATAATTAGAATTGTCCGTAAAAAAGTGACACGTCTTCAAAATTTATTGTTTCAGGTCAGAGGAAGTCCAAAGATTTCGTTAACAGCTGAGCTATAGTAGTGCTGTTAGGGTTTTCAAATTCTTCAACTCATATGAGAAATCCTTGAGAGGGTTTATCTTGATCCATTGTTAGGATAATGATTTTTTCTACATACAGACTCTGTTCTTTCATTAATAGAATTCCAGATTATTTTGCTTATGAAATTCTCTGATGAATGGTTTTTGCATAACACTTCTCTAAATGTTTTCTCAAAGTTGATTCCCTTGGAACTCTTACCTTTGTGCGCTTTTTTCAGGAAATATTTCAAAGAGAGGAAATTTTCCAACTTCCACAGTGGAATTCCTGCGTCAATAGAGACCTTACACAAATCGAGAGTAACCTCCGACTCGCTAGTGAATGTATATGCAGAGTTCGAAACAGGACATTTTTCCGTTTTGATTTCCGGCTACCCAAAGACATATTTGGCGGTCTCGAAATGTTGGGAAACGCCAAATACTTTTTAATTGGAAACATGATTTCTACACAATTTACGAAACAATATTGTTCGATCCGTTAAAAATGTATCTGGACCAAAATCCACCACAAAGTTATGCAATCATTGTGTTTTTACTTTTAAACATATTAAACAGTATCATGCAGTTACCAGGTCAAACAACAAAAGTGCGAGAAATCGTCATTGAAAGTCATGACATAGAACTCATTCATTTGACTTTAATGCATCAGAAAGATTGTAAAGCTCTAATTTACATACGGGAGTTCCAATTGCTTGTTTTTAAATGCCAAAAGAACAAAAATAGTCTCATGACCTGCTTGCAGTGCTGCGATCGTTGGCTAATATGTCGTGCAAACAAACGAGAGCCGTAACATCTACTCCCTCCATGACCACATCTCAACTACAGCCAACAGTAGGCTTATTTAGTAACGGTCCCAATCTTATATCATATTTCTAGTAACCTTGTCATGTCATCATCATCATCATCATCATTGTCAACCATTATCAATCCACTGCTGGACGAAGGTCTCCCCAAGTTTCCTCCACAACGGTCTGTCTTGTGCCAGTCTCCTCCATGTCACTCCCGCATACTTTCGAATTTCATCCACCCATCTCCCATGTGGTCTTCTTCTGGGTCTTTTCCTGTCCCTTGGAATCCAATCTAAAATTTCGGCTGTCCATCGATGATCTGTCCTTCTGGCAGTATGTCCAGCCCATTGCCATTTCAGGGATTTAACTCTGATCATGATGTCTTCCACTCTTGTCATTTTTCGGATCCACGAGTTCCTCTTCTTATCTCTCCTGGTTACACCAAGTATGCACCTCTCCATGCTTCTTTGAGTTGTCTGCAGCCTTTGTATGTCTCTTTTAGTTAAGGTCCACGTCTCTGCACCATACGTAAGCACTGGAAGGATGCATTGATCAAACACTTTTCTTTTAAGACATAATGGCATATTGCTCTTGAAAATTATGCTGTTTCTTCCAAAAGCTCTCCAGGCAAGTTTTGTACGCCGATTAATTTCTTCATCAATGTGACCCTCACTTGATATCTGCTGTCCAAGATAAACGTACGTGTCTGTTATCTCCAGCTTTTCTCCATCAATCGATAAATCTTCATTTCTTGTAAAAGCATTGAACATCACTTTTGTCTTCTGAAAGTTCATTTTTAATCCCACTTCTTTACTCTTGTCAGCAAGTTCCTGGATCATACTCTGCAGCTCTGATGGGGTAGTTGCAAAAATGACTACGTCATCAGCAAAACGTAGGTGTCAGGAATCTTTCCTTCATTAAGGCATCGAGTGAAAATTTGGGCGAGTACTGTTTCAATTTCTCCACTTGCTTCTTGTATGATGTCTACAGTAATTCCATCTTCTCCTGGAGCTTTTCCCCGCTTCATGTTCTTGATTGCATGTGCAACTTCTGCTGGAAGGACTGGAGGAACTCTGGTACTGGTATCTTTCATGATGTCTGGAGTGCATGTATCATCCCTTTCATATAATTTGGAGTAGAAATCTTTCACTCTTGTCAAAATTTCGCCTCTATTTCTTGTTACAGAACCATCTTCTTTTCTCAGAGCCATAATCTGTTTTCTTCCCTTACTGAGATGTCCCTTTGCTATCTTTAGGCTTTGGTTGTTTTCAATTGCTTTCCTCACTAGTTCACAGTTGAATTTTCTTACGTCTTCAGTGATACTTTTTCTTACTGTCTTGCATAGCTCTATATATTTCACTTTGGAAGTCACATCTTCTTTAGTTGTCCTCATCTCTCTTCTTTTTTGCATCAACATTTTCGTTTTTCCTGATAATTTGTTTACATGCAACTTGTTCTTAGACCCAGCTAATTTTGTTGCTGTTTCCATAAGAGCTTTGGTTACTTTTCTGTTAACTTCAGAGATGTCCACTTCTTCCGATGTTAGGCCTTCTAAAGCAGAGAACCTGTTCTTCAGTTCCAACTTGAAGGTATTATGGTGTTTTTTAAGGTTGGTTATGTCAATAGATTTCGTTTGTCTTATGAGC
Organism: Macrothele yani; assembly: GCA_039090855.1. Taxonomy (NCBI): domain Eukaryota; kingdom Metazoa; phylum Arthropoda; class Arachnida; order Araneae; family Macrothelidae; genus Macrothele; species Macrothele yani. Next base: position 16,730,284 of record CM077026.1, on the reverse strand, counting down.
TTGCCACGTTCAAGTTTAGTGTTGAATTGCATCTTACATCTCACCAATCTATGGTCACTACCTGTGTTGAACTTGTTTAGCACACTGCAGTCTTCTATGACGAATTTTTTGTTACACATAATAAAATCAATTTCACTTGTCGTCCCATTTGGATGTCTCCATGTCCATTTCCTGTGTGGCTTTTTCTTGAAGAAGGAGTTCAAGATGAAAAACCCTTCTGCCTCTGCAAACTCAACGAGAGTATTTCCACGCTGGTTTCTGTTGCCGTGACCGAATTTACCTACTGAAGTTTCATTCTGTTGCCGTTGCCCTATTTTTGCATTGAAATCTCCCATAATTATTTTCAAGTGCTGCTTACCTTTATTATTTAGATGACAAATTTCCTCATAAAATTCTTCAATTTCTTCTTCAGGATGACTTGTGGTGGGTGCATAAGTTTGAATAATCTGAGCCTGGTATCTTTTCGAGAGTTGGATAACAAGTCGTGCAGCTCTGTCAGAGGAACTTTCAACTTCTACAACTTTATCCTTCAGTTTCTTGTTTATTATAAATCCAACACCACTAGTTCTGCCAGTATCTGTCCCACGATAGTAGAAGAGATGTCCACTTTTCAGTTCAATGAGATCTTCTCCTTTTCTCCTTACCTCACTTAGCCCCACGATGTCCCACTTGATCCTTTGTAGTTCCTCTTCCAATTCAAGAAGCCTTGAATCAGAAGATAGGGAGCGTCCGTTATACGTAGCCAAGGTCAGCATCAGATGGCAGCCTAGTCCGGTCCTCCGGGGATTCTTAGCACCCTCTGCCTTCATGTCGCACTGGCCGCTGCCTTGGCCAGGTACATTCCAGCTGCCGGAGACTGAGGGCCAAGATTTAAGTTGTGGAATCATTTTGGAGGGGTTTGGCCATAACTCACCACGCTGGCCAAGCGGGTTGGTGAGTGTGGGATAGAATTTCCTGTAATCCCGATGGTATAGTTATACCGCTATTGGCGGTCGTCAGAGCCCCTTTAGTGGGAACAGGATGCACCACGAGAAGGCGGGGTTGACATTTGTCAAGGAGAGGCTGTGATGTTACGCATCACCTGACCTTACATCCCACCTTGTCATGTACTGCTTCCCTTCTCCCTTGCTGAGAGTTCGGCACCACTTTCGATAAACAATTTGTGTAACACATAGATTTTGATGCGCACAAAAAGTTTACTGTTGATCCTCACAAGCAGGGATCCTTACAAGTAGAAAGGAAGGATTTCAGTAAACGTTGTCTTCCTATAAAGAGAAACAGGGACGTTGCTGGTACAGTTGTTTAGTGGAGAGATGACTACACGTTTCTTTTTTGTTTCGAAGTGGATTCGTTTGCGAACCATCATTCTGTAATGTGGAGATAATATTTTAGAAAGGGGTATTGTAATTGTACTACGACGTTGTTAAACGTTAATTCTGAAAAAAATAATCATTTCTTTTTCAAAAGTGCCATTTTAGAAAATTTTCGGAATATATGCAGAAATATGCACTGCATGTGAAAATATTCTTTTCTTCCTCAAAGTAGTTGAGCAGGCAAAATAAGCTTTCTGCTTTAGCATACGGGCTTTGTGATATAAGCCTTCATTGGTGGTCAACTAAGTTTTCAGGTTCATGCCTTAGCTATAGTCATACAACTGATGCATGAGGTTTTTTCACTTCTATATTTTAAAGCCTAGAAGGTTTTCTTTCGCATTTCGTCTAAGAATTACCGAAGAAAATGATGGGCAACAGAAAACCAGTGTGCCAGCCCCTGTGCTGCAGTTGTCTAAGCGATGGCTTATAACCATTCGTCCGAAAAGTGTTCGGTTCGAGTCCCGGCGAGACACGAATGTGGTGTTTGTCTTACAGCACTGGCTCTCTCCCTTTTCTTGAACACCAGTGGCCCTAAATTAGGGACGGGCGACTGCTTATAGCCCATTGAGTTGCTCAATAGAAAGAAAAAAGAAAGAAAGAAAGAAAACCAGGGCGACATTCTACAACTCTGATACTTCTTATGTTTCAATATGAAAATTTTTGTTCAGTTATCACACGTCAAGAAAGAAAACATGTTTTTTGCGCCGATTTAGTGAAAACAAAATCGTGTTGTGGAACATAACATTTTTCACTTTTTTATTGACAGGAAGGAGGCTAATAACAACAGCGATTAACTCAATGGGATTTATGCAGTCTCCAGTCTCTAACTTAAAGACACTGGTTTGAGGCGAGAACCAGTGCAGTCCGACAAACAAAGTATATATGCCTTACCGGGATTCGAGGTCCGGCCGAAAGCTCTTTAGCCGTGGGAATGCCTGGACGGCCGTCCCGGTGGTGCAGTGATCTAGGTGATGACTTCTAATCATTCGTTCAACGGTGGGGTCTGGGTTCGAATCCGAGGTAAGGCATGATTGTTTGTTTGTTCGTTCAAATTGTTGAAACGTTCTGTTATCTAGTTTGCAGTTAGCTGTCTACCTTCTTTAAAAAAGTTTTCTGGTTGATGTGCGAAAGCTTGGAAATTTTTATTTCTGTTCTAAGCCAAGAAATACGGATCAGTAGTACAGTTATACTATTTTGATATAATGGTGTACAGTTCCTACTCATTAATCCACTAAAATAATAAAATAACACGATGACAATGGCGTCGTCTTCAACTATCTGGTACCATGAGAGACTGCACACGTGTTGCTTCTGCGCATGCGCTCACCCGCTGCTTCCTTCACCTGTTGGAGTTTCTTCGGTTGCCAGATACGGGCCACTAGTGGCGCTTGCTTTGAGGCTCGTAATTCACGGCGATGCTGCAGAGCCATCAATGGTTGCTAAATGATGGCGAACCGTTACCATACCAACAAACAGCTACCATACCAGCGAACCGCTACCGTACCCTGAGCGACATATTTCAGCCAGCAGTGACCCATCAGTTTTCCAACACCCTTGATTTTGCTGGGCAATGATTTGTTAAGTAAATTAAAGCCCATAGTTCCACATTTCCACGGTGGTTTTCATTAATCTTAAAGGAAGAAGTACACCCGATGACGTCACTAGACATCACACTTGGAACCAAACTGCTGTAATACGCAAAATAAAATGGACTTCCGCTTATTGCTGGTATCCATTTTCCCGCGAAAGGTGTTTCCTACGTACGACAAACAAACGTTTACTCGAATTTAACTAACATGGTATTACATCCAGCTATGACTTCGCCTTTGAAGATTGGATTGATCACTGAAGAAAACAATGGCACAAATCTGGGACTCCGCTCCTGTCACGTGAGGCACGGCTTTCTATTTACTGAGGGCCTTGTCCGCTTCCATCTCGGAAGATTGTCAGAAGCCATTGCGTAGACCACTGCGTCACAGGGGCATCCATTTTAGGATTGCAATACAACAAATTTAGGAAGCAATACTGATCACGCGCCATCGCGATTTTGCGTATTGAAAATGGAGCATAACTTGGTACTTCAGCGTAAAACTTCAAAACATAATAGCCTCATCTGCAAAATAAAGTAACTGCAAAAACATTACTGGAATTTATCTCAGAGAGTGTTTGATGGAATAACGGAAAATTTCATTCCTAAACAGAAACAGAATACGGAACAAAAACAAAAACAAAAAAAATCCTTCCCTAGCCAAAATAGATATTTATCTTTGGAAATGCCATGCTAATTTTCACTGAAACCAAATTTTACTTCAGGTGAAACCTCAGCTTAAATTAGAAAGGGAATAGATTACAGAAAGTACGTAAACCAAAAGTTCAGCATGTCATCTTGTCCTTAAAACAGATTGCATTGCCTTTCGAATTTGTAATTTTTTTAAATTAAAATTTTTCATTTTTTATAAATTTTTCACTTTTTATAGATTTTTCATTTTTAGTCTTCCTGGCAGTAAGTACTATAACGGAAGATTACTGTTCTTCTAAAAAAAATCATCCCGTATGCACTGGAATTCAAAAGAATTGTTTTCATCGGGAGGAACTCTGGAAAAGTACGAAGAAACTTGTGAAGTATTAAACCACTGTACGTTTAGCCCGGTTCTACGTCAATTCGTCGCGTGCGTCAATTCGTCGACTGCGTCAATTCGTCGACTGCGACGATTCGTCGCGCGTCAATTCGTCGCCTACGTCAATTCGTCGCGCGTCAATTCGTCGACTGCGTCAATTCGTCGCGCGTTAATTCGTCGCGCGTCAATTCGTCGACTGCGTCAATTCGTCGCGGACAAATTCGTCGAGTACGTCAATTCGTCGACTACGTCAATTCGTCGCGTTTACAGATTTTGGTTACATACAAAACGAATGCAGGAAAACGTACGATTTCGAACGTCTTGCTCGCTGATCAAATTTATAAAGTTTGGACACGCAGACAGGATAGGAATATTACGTTTTTCTTTGGCACTAAAAATATTAGACGGTAAACGGTTTTTGGAACGGGGCAGGGCCCGGTTGGACAGAGCCCCCATATACAAAATTTTCGTAAAATCTACAGTTTTCAATTCAGAACCACCAAATCAGTTATCCTATCTCATAGTACTCTAACTTAGACGGTTGTCGGTTTTTAGAACGGGTCAAGACCCGGGGAGTCAGAGCTCCCCCCTACATACAAAATTTTCGTAAAATCTAGTTTTCGTTTCAGAACCATCAAATTTGGTAACATGAAACTCCAACTTAGACGCTAGACGGTTTTGGAAGGGGTTGGGCCCCCACCCCTTTCCCTCATAAAAAATTTCGTAAAATCGACAGTTTTCATCTTAGAACCACCAAATTTGGTATACTATCTTATGGTACTCTAACTTAGACGGCAGACCGTTTTTGGAACGGGTCAAGCCCGGGGGTGAAGCCCCCACATACAAAATTTTCTTAAAAACTACAGTTTTCAGTTCATAACCACCTAATCTGGTATACTATCTCATGGTACTCTAACTTAGACGCTAGACGGTTTTTGGAAGGGGTTGGAGCCCGGGGGTCAGACCCTACCCCCGAATAAACACTTTTTCGAAAAATCTACAGTTTTCAATTTAGAACCACCAAATTTGGTATACTATCTCATGGTACTCTATCTTAGACGCTAGAAGGTTTTTTGAAGGGGTTGCAGCCCGGGGGTCGGCCCCCCCTCATAAAATTTTGTAAAATCTACAGTTTTCATCTTAGAACCACCAAATTTGGTATACTATCTTATGGTACTCTAACTTAGTCGGCAGACCGTTTTTGGAACGGGTCAAGGCCCGGGGGTCAGAGCCCCCCACATACAAAATTTTCTTAAAAACTACAGTTTTCAATTCAGAACCACCTAATCTGGTATACTATCTCATGGTACTCTAACTTAGACTCTAGACGGTTTTTGGAAGGGGTTGGAGCCCGGGGGGTCAGACCCCTCCGAATAAAAACTTTTTCGTAAATACTACAGCTTTCAATTTAGAACCACCAAATTTGGTATACTATCTCATGGTACTCTATCTTAGACGCTAGAAGGTTTTTTGAAGGGGTTGCAGCCCTGGGGGTCGCCCCCCCCTCATAAAATTTTGTAAAATCTACAGTTTTCATATTAGAACCACCAAATTTGGTATACTATCTTATGGTACTCTAACTTAGACGACAGACCGTTTTTGGAACGGGTCAAGCCCCGGGGGTCACAGCCTCCAACCACTGTCGGACGGTATGATTAGAAAGATCCACGTGGCGGGCTATGCAGCACGCCGACCAACGTACGGTTTTCAGACCGATGATAAGGTCTCTCTTAAAGTCCTTAAGTTGCGTAAATCGACGTTTCTGGATTCTACCCGGCATTCTTGTCACTATGTACTCTTGCTTGTGTCGGCCGGTGCTTTTCGCTTTCATGGGGCATCGACTACACGCCGGAATATAAGGCTGCCGGTTCGTTCTTGCAGCGCTTCCAAAGGGTGTGCGGTCATGCGCATTCGCACCAAATGTGGATCATTTACATACCAGCGCGTAGACTAGCTATTTGCAAAGTTTCGCTGTTGTAGCATGTTTTCTTTTAGGTGCGCAAATTTTATTGTCCGTGAGTGTATTAATAAAACTTCTCACATGAAGAGAGAGAGACATTCTTTTCATAGTTGTTCTCGAAGGCAGAGTTCCAAGGGTGCCGAAAATGCTAAGGAATGGAACTTTTCGCCAAAGCATTAATGATTGAGATTTGGATAAAATTTATTTTCACATAAAACTCTTGTAGATTAGAAAGATTACCACGCATAGTAGTGCTTCTTGTATTAGCATCATGGCTGCTTTTTACAAAGATATGATAAAGCAGGCGTTGTCTTGTTAATACCAGTTCATTTGGTTTTCTTTATGACCATAATAGTACGATTGATACATATTTGTTTACAGACAAGCCACTGGAGATATTTCGAAATGGAAGAGAATTTATCATCACTTAAATACCATGCATATCAGCGCAGTTCAGTAAGTTTCGAAACTTTCAGATTTCAGAACAAGCTTATGTAGGGATTCAGTGAGAAAATTCACCAAATTCGTACTTTTCTATTAAACTTCCTTCATCTATGTTCCTCCCAGATGCAAAATACATCATCATGTAGAGAATATTTGTTAACAATGTACTGTACTTTATTATGGACGTTCAGCCTTGACGCTCATATTTGGATAGTATGTAGCAATGAAAAGCACTATGTACTTATATATTAATAAACTACTTACATGAAGAAGAAGAGAGGCACATTCTTTTCATAGTTACTCTCGACGGTAGAGCTCCAAGGATGCCGAAAATACTGAGGAATGGAACTTTTGGCCCAGGCATTAATGATTGAGATTTGGAGAAAATTTGTTTACACATAAAGCATTTGTAGAACAGAAAGATTACCACGAATAGTAGTGCTCCTTGTATAAGCACCATGCCTGCTTTTTACTGAGATAAGATAAAGCGGACGCTGTTTTGTTACTTCCAGTTCATTTGGTTTTCTTTATCGCAATAAGAGTACGATTGAGACATATTTGTTTGAAGACTAGCCACCGTGGATATTTGGAAATAGAAGGTAAGTTATCATCGCTTAAATATCATGCATATAAGCGCAGTTAAGTTAATTTAGAAGATTTAACTCCTCGTTAGTAAACAATAGATATTTACATTCGACTGTAAAAATGACAGCACTTTTCCTCATTGCATTACCTATAGTTTTCGCGATAAGGAAAGTAATTGCTTTCTTGAGAAGAATTCCCTTTTTCAGATATAAAAATGCATTAGTACCTTGAACGGGATCAATAAAAGCAGGAATGATAGCATTCCTTTGTTTCTTATACATTTCCTTCAGAATGAGGAAGATAGGTTAGAAAGGAAAGTAATGCTCATGGTGCTATCTTAAGTTGCAACTGCTTTTCTGGGGGAATTCCAATTTCGATTGTGTTCGTGCATTATTTTAGCAAGGTTACTTACTCACTTCTTCTACCAGTGGTTTCAAATTTTTCATATGGCCAAACAATAAAGAGGAAATAGATGTATACGACAGATATAGGCAATAAAGATAAGAACAATGAAGACAACTGCTGACCAAATATACATTATGAAACATATATGCATTACACATATGGTCGCATCGAACTCACTCCAAGGTCATCCAGAGTATCCGTCAATTTATTCCGGAATCTGCAATTTGTTTCTCATTCTACTGCGCTTGTCATTCTAATGCATTACCTTTCCATTTTCCTCCTTACACATTAAATCCTATTTAAAATAAAAGTAAACCCAACTGAACCTCCACAATTTCAACCACTTGCCCGAATTAAACTGCTGAGACATTTGACATTGGTTATAATTTAGTTCTGAACAGCGAGGTACCCAACTGCGCTGTGTTTACTGGTGATTAAAAAAAATAAAAAAAGATGACACCGAATCTCCGGTTATAATGAGAACGTTTTCTGAATCTTTTCCCACGCAAATAAAGTTTATCCAAGTCATTCGTAGTCGACGGAACCCATTAGAAAAGAAAAATCAAATGCACTTCTACAATCGATAACACATTCAGAAATAAACAGAGCTACTACTTACACTGGGGAGAACAAATTAAGGACGAGACGGTTTTTCGAATTTAACGTCGTGCAGAAGGGCTCCACATCGACTCAAATCATACCATAAGATCCCCAAGGTGTAAGAATATGGGACAAGTGAGCAAAACCGTCCAAACAAGGAATCCAAAGGATACAAAGGTACTTTATTTAGAAGGTAGCTTCGAGCACAACTGGACAGAAGACAGAAACGTCCATATGACAGGCGGCTGCCAAGAAAAATCCAATCTTTAGTAGAGGATATGATCACCCCTGCCTGAGTTGCAGGATTTACAACATCTACCCATGCTGAGGACAAGGTTGTCAAGGAGCTGTTGAGGCATTGCGGCCCATTCCTCTGGTAGCGCCAAGTGCAGCTGCGGAATCGTTGCTAGCGGCTGGTGACGTGCTGCCAAGCGTCTCTCGAGAAGGTCCCACACGTGTTCGATTGGATTTAGGTCCGGGAACCTTGCGGGCCAATCCATGCTTTGAATATCTTCACTTTCCAACAGCTCTGCGGCAGCCACTGTACGATGAGGTATAGCGTTGTCGTCCAGGAAGAGGAACTCAGGACCCACAGCACCTCTAAACAGACGCGCATGAAGCAGGAGAACCTCGGTACAACAGCGGACACCAGTGACTGAACCTCTTTGGAAGATGTAGAGGTCAGTTCGGCTACCAAGCATGATACGGCCCCAAACGACAACTCCGCCACCGCCATACCGGTCTCTTTCGATGATGTTGGAGGTGTGGGTGCTTGCTCCTGGCTCTCTCAAGATGTGTATACGTCCAGAATCACTCGTCAGACTAAATCGGCTCTCATCCGTAAAAGAGAACTCGACCCCATTGCTGATGTGTCCAGTTCTTTTGTTTCTGGCGCCACATAAAACGCCGTCTCCGACGAGAAGGTGTTAATGGCACACACCGTACTACTGGTCATCGTGCAAATAGACCACCTTTGTGCAGCTTCCTGTCCACGGTAAAACGCGATAACGGACGTCCAGTTGTCTGTTGAATGTGCCTTGCGATTTTCCCCGCTTTCTGCCGTCAGTCTTTTCTCGCCTGTAGGACAATATACCGGTGATCCGCCGCCATGGTTGCTCGTGGACAACCACTGCTAAACTCTCGGACAGCTGTTCCTCTCATTTGAAATGCTCTCTAAGCTCAGGAAACGATGCTGTGAGCGATCCCGAACTCCTCGGCCACACTAGTCACACTTCGACCTTCTTCGAACTTCCCAATGACGCGACCTCGGGTAAAGTCATCCAGATGTCGTCTACCGAATTGGCTATTGGCCATATCACACGGTGGCAGCAACTCGACGTCGTTCAAACCGATGTACACCGTGCAATAGCTTTCACCGAATTTCTGAGCGTACACCGCTCGTGTGCTTCAAATCCTTCCGACATTCCCCAATTCCTTCGTCATGCTGTATATATGCTCATGCCCTACCGTACCGGACCCTAATCTATCTCCTGAGTGGTCTTTCGGTCCGTTCTGCCTGCTCGTTCCGCTGTTATGCTAATTTCTCCTCTTCGTTTTTAATTTTTGCACACCAGTGTATTTCCACAGGAGGCTAAAACGTATGTCGCGAAAATGCAACGTTTCTTATAATGGAACGAAAAGTTTTTTTATAACAAAAGGAAGTTGTCTGAGACAAAGAGATTTTCAAATCGGACAGTTAAAGAAGAAGTATAGAAGGAAGCACGGTATAACTACGCCTCCTAGCTGAAGATTTTTTCTTTTTTGCATATAAGAAATTATGAAAATAAGCGAAAAGTATTCTTCATGGCAAAAGCAATCATAAGGAAAACGAACTTTTCAAATAAGTCTCCCGGAAACAGGGAGTGCGGGAAAAAGGTTTTGATATATACGTCACATAGCAGGAACGCTGTGCATTGTATAAAGAGGATAATGTTCCCCGTCTTTATTTTAGCAAATGTGACACAGTAAAAAAAGTAATTCCTCAACAGGGAATTTACAAGTGGAGACACAACTGCAAGCAGAACTACACACCACCTAGCGACGGAACAATGTACTGCAATAAAAAGCTCCTCAAGTACAATCCTAAATATCTCCACAACGTATCTGGTGTTAAACGAATTTTTTATATTGGGTATTTAGAAGCAGAGATATCGAGAAAAACGCATTTAACATTTGTGTCCCCTTGCGATGAAATTGTACATTTTTTTTTAAATTGGAAGATTAAGGACCACCGTGAGCAACTCAATGGGCTATAAGCAGTCGCCTGTTCCTAATTTAGGACCGCTGACTCCAGGGAAGGAAGATACGCAGTGTATTAAGACAAACACAACATCAATGCCTCACCGGGATTCGAGCCCAGCCCCATAACGGACGAATGGTCACACGCCAACGTTTAGGCTACTGAGCAACTGGAGCAGCACATTGTTTTGGGAAGAAAATATCAACAAATGTTTTTCACAGTTGGTAGCATCTGATCGAAAAAATATTTTATCAATCAGGTCTATAGTCCGCGGTTATTACTATAAATAATAACATAAACATAAACTTACGTTATCCAGTGGCAAACTTGTAAAGACACTGTACTCAAAACAGTCTTCACCATATCCCCGAAAGGAGGAAATAATTTTTTTCAGTCCAATATTTAGAAACAAATAAACGGAATAAAATGTACACTGAAGAGCAATTAAATTAGATATACCTGACTAGTAACGTGTAGCACCACCTTTCGCCCTGATGACAGCGGCGATTCGTCTCAGCATGGACTCGACAAGACACCGGAAGCGTTGGGAAGCCATACGGATCCACGACCCCCGAACAAGCTCCCACAGTTCACGAAGATTTAATGGAGGCAGGGAGGGTCAGAGCTTCGAACATCTCTCTCGATGACATCCCAGATGGGCTCGATGGGATTGAGGTCAGGTGAACTAGCTGGCCAAGGAAGCGAGGTTACGTCGGTGGAGTGTCCATCCAACCATTCGGATAGAATTCGAAAGCGATGGCACAGTGCATTTTCTTGGTGCAGGATGAAGTCCCTAGTGGGATGTTGAAGACGCACAAACGGGAGCAAATGGTCGTCCAGGATATCCCGGGAACGTTGACCTGTGAGGAACAATGTCACGCGTACCTGGGGTCCCATTTCAGTCCACGTAAACACTCCCCAGACGAGAATACCACCTCCACCAGCTTGAAGAGTACCCTGCTGGCAAGAAAGATCCATCGCTTCATGTGGTTTGCGCCGTACTCGTATCCTGCCATCCGCATGTACTAACGTGAATCTCGACTCATCAGTCCAGGCAACATTTCTCCACATGTCTAGGGTCCACTGGCGATGTTCCCGCGCCCATGCTAATCTTTGCACCCTGTGATGTGCCCTCGTGGGACGATGCCTTCTGTACCCCATAGCGAGGAGATGGTTCTCGATGGTGTGGCTACTTACACGTTTTTGTGCACCAGCCTTAAATTGCCGAGTGATTATTGGCACTGTGGCCCGTCTATCCGCTGTTAAAATGCAAGTTAGCCGACGATGACCCCGGTTATCCGCACGCTGTTGTCCACGGCAGTTGGCCCTTGCAGGGATGGTTTTACCGGATTCGATGTATTCACGGTGCACCCGTGACATAGTGGCTCGTGAAACTCCCAGTGCCTGCACGACTTTCGAGATGGAGTGACCCATTCGTCGGGCCCCGACAATTTGCCCCGATCAAATGCGCTTAGTCTTAGCCATAGTGCGTCCGACTCTTACTGATTCCCGTCGCATCACTCCTTATATTGTCGGATCGCTGCATACGTCATCTCGTTTCCGTTTACAGGGCCGCCCACAGCGCCACATTAACATAACGCCAGCTGTCTCTAATTCAATTGCTCTTCAGTGTATGTTGAATTCGGTAGCATCTTCATTTACGCCCTGCAGCGGCAAATTCATGTATCCGAAAACAACCGGAATGTAAGTTCTCACATTTCAATCTTTCCAACGTAAAATAAATTTTACAAATAGGACTAATAGCAACGTAGACATAGCGTCCACAAACTGATGGACATATAAACGGAAGGAGAAAATTATACTATAATCTGGTACTACAAAAGGAACGTGCTAAAAAAGAATTAAAAAAATTGCCAAAATGAAACTATAGAATGCCAGCTATAAAGACTACGTTTGTTGAATGGAAAGAAGACGTTGCTGGACCTAAGTATGTAAACTGTAATGAAGTAAATTTCTCCGTCATTTCTGTCCACGCCGGGGCTCGAACCCGGGTCCCCTCATTCCGGAATAAGTCGCTGTACCAATTGAGCTACGCGGACGTTCGTTCTGACTGCTATCTGCCGTTATGTCGTGTGCGTCCTGCTGGCAGGTACGTCATATCTCCCACCACTCCCGAAAGAGGACCAGGGGCATGGCCCAAGGGTCAGCCGTTACCATGAATCATTGCAGGCAGCCATACGCTTTAGAACGTACTTGAGAAGTCCCAGTCAATCTAGTGTGTGGAATGCAACGTCACACACATATATTTTTCGAAGCGCTGGAGAAGGGATTCTCTGATTTTTCCTATCGCGCGGTGTGGAAAGAACATCACACCATTGCGAGATTTTGAACGACCGGGTCATCTGGAAAGTTTGGGCGCCATTATAACGAAGTAAATTTCTCCGTCATTTTTGTCAACGCCGGGGCTCGGTCCCCTCATTCCGAAATAAGTCACTCTACCAACTGAGCTAAGCGGACGTTCGTTCTGACTGCTATCTACTTTTATGTCGTGTGCGTCATGCTGGCAGGTACGTCACAAAGCTTGAAACGGCAAGGACCTCACCCGCTGCATGAAATGGTAATAAAACACTGCTCAACATTGAAAATGCCACAGCATGAAGGAATGTATGAATTGAGACAAACTAACCACAGAAGTGTATGTGGGAAAGAATTGATTAAATTTCTGTGAGACGACGTGTAACCAATGGCCGAAGCGACAGTATAATATGTCCTGTGTCAGTACGTCGTAAGACCGCAATGCTTGGCTATACAATGAAACCTGCCTAGCAAGGTCATCAACGGTTCTCTGACAAAATAACCGTTGTTACAGGTGACCGCCAAATACAAAGGCCGTTCCGTAAAATCGGAGAGTAATGTTTTTTTGAGTTTGTAATAGTGTGAAGGGGGAAAACAACAAAGTAGACGACTAACTGATTTAACCCTTTAACGACCATAACGCCCAAAACGCCCCTGAATACATACGTCCATAGCCACCGAAACACCTGTGTAGAGTGAGTCAGATTTCCTACCTTTACCTGTTCTTCAAATTTGCTCGACCAATGAGGGATCAGCGGGAGTCACCATCAGTCACCATCGTTGTTAGTTAACAAAGAAGTGAACCAGTGGACAGTTTTGGGAGTAATAGTACTTAGAATGATAGATGTTTGAGTCATGGTCGTTAAAAGGTTAAAGAAGTATCTTTGGCAACATTTATTAGGCGTGGCAGACGATTCTGGTTTTGTTAATGCGCAGTTGTTTAAGATATGTCTGCATTCCGCCATGCATCAATGGAGGGGAATGATTCAGAGTTAAGAAGTGATATGCGTTGTGCGACAAAATTTTGCTATCGTTTGGGTAAAACGGCTCCGAAAGCAGTTGATTTAATGAAAAACGCTTTCAAATTTAAATGTTTGAGTGAGTCAATGATTTTTAGATGACACCATGATTTCAAAAAAGGGCGTTTGTCGGCAGAACTCGCATTTAGGCCAGGTCGAACAGAAAGTATCGTTACGGAGCGTATTGTTAAGTGTGTATTAGCAATCCTTCAAAAAATCGACGAATGAAGTGTGAAGACATAGGGGCGTCAACTAATATTTCAAAAACGTCGGTATTCCGCATTCCACGCGACAATTTAATGCTGCATCACGTGTATTCCAGACGGATACCTCATCACCTGAGGAGAGAACAACTGTTAGCCAGAGTTCAGGTGTGTCATGAGTGGAAACAAATGATTTTGAAAGATCCACACTTTCTAAACGCAGTAAATAGTATGCCCATGAAAAATGGGCATACTATTTCCCCTCACGAAGCGCGCAACGAGTGTCTGGAAACACACGGAAGTGGCGCCACAGGTGGGAGTGGTCGACTGCCCGAAGTGACGTCACGGATGCGCTTCCCTGGACGTTGACAAAGAAACTATTCTTTCGCTGGCAACGGTCGGCGTGGCCCTCGGTGTCCGCCATTTTTTTTTTTTTTTTTTGCACTGCATGACATCATCTTCACATGGTTGTTAGCGATGTTGACGAAGCAGCTTCAAATCTTGCAGAATCATTTTCAGTCACCATTTTTGTTTTGGAATTTTTTAATATGTTTTCGCTGGTGGGAATTGTAAGTAGAATCGGGATTTTTTTTTTTTTAACCATGGATTTATTTTCGAAATTTTTCGAAACTCTGGTCGTTTAGTTTGTAGTCGCATGCTTTACCGATGTGGCTGGGGTGGCCAGGGGGATTAAGATATAATGTTAGGGTAATGGAAAAGACTGCCTTAAGGGACTTTCTGTTGGTCCTCTTTAGAATGAATACAGGGAAGAGAGCTTATGAATCCTGCAAACATGCCCGTTCATGATTTTCACAACCACGCAGGTGTGTTTCCGAATCTTGGAGAAATACTGCAGTGCCATGGATTGCTACTAGCCAGATGCTCGAAATCTCACGTTCGTAAACAGTTACAGGGAAGTTTATTTTCTCTGTGAACAGGAGCTTATTATTTTTTCATGAAGTATTGTTCTTCATAATCCTAAAGATACTTTTTTCCTCAATAATTTTCAACTGTAAGGTGTTTAAAAAAATTCCGACGTGATTCATAAGCGTTTAATCAGGTTCATACAGTATATTTTCTTATGAAATGAAGGATTTTTCTTTTTAACGCTTTAGAATTGTTTTTTTTTTCTGTACGGGTTTCTTATAATTAAATTTGTTCACCCGGACGGCCTATGATATATTTTTCCACATAATGTTTTGTACGCAACGTGTTGTTTTCAGTAATTGAAAATTTTTTTTGATCAATTGTTCATGCTCGTTCATATTTTTCTATTGTAAACTGAAGAACTTTTCCATCACGTCTTCAACAGTACGATTTTGTGTGGAAAATTACTATAATTCATTTTTCTATAGGAATAATTACTAGTTTCTTCTTTATGAATATTCTACATAACATGTTGTTTTCAGCAATTGATATTGATACAAACTCGGCCGCTCTACCAATTGTTGCGGTCTCACGGGTCGTTATCCCACCGTTGACCAACAATTGATACAAACGTGCCGAGCGATATAATTTATTACCACTCGTCACCAAATGGTAAGTTGGATACGAGACTTGTGGGTTCTTTTAATTCGGGAGTTTAAACAACACCTTACATTTGAAAATTCGTGAACAAAAAAGTATGTTTAGGATTATGGATAATAATACGTAATGAAAAATTAATAAGCTCCTGTTCACAGAGAAAACAAACTTCCCTGTAACAATTAGCGAACGTGAGACTTCCAGCTTCTGGTTGTAGCAATCCATGGGGCTGCAGTATTTCTCCAAGATTGCGGAAACACACATGCATGGCTGTGAAAATCATGAACGGGCATGTTTGCTTGAAGTAGTCGCTTTTACGGCTGGTGCGGAAAACGTATCTTTTGCGGCCGTTCGTGTTTTGACTCTTTCCTTATGAGATTAAATAAGGCTGCCCCTTTGTGACTTTCAGATTTCCTAGTAGTGTCCGCGTTCCTTTTGTGTTGTTTTTGCCCCCCCCCCCACAATTGATTGCCCACCATTAATTACAATTTCTTTTGGAGTGTGCATCGTTTCAAATCTTTAGGAATGGAATCTTTTGAAGTCATTGAAACAACAAACAAGAAAGATGAAACAAACATTTTGTTTGTAATGAGCACATCTTTTGAATTCTTCCGTCACGGATAAAATATTTAAAATCATTCATAAACTGTGCACAAAAGATTTCCGTTAGATGAAGGAAGATATCGGAGACAGAGGGATTTTCACGTCGAACAGTTAGAAGGAGAGGTAAGCGGAGGAAAGATTGTTTTTTTTTAAATACATCACCTGGAAGAAAACATGGCAAGAAAAAGAATAACAT
This sequence comes from Macrothele yani, assembly GCA_039090855.1. Lineage (NCBI taxonomy): Eukaryota > Metazoa > Arthropoda > Arachnida > Araneae > Macrothelidae > Macrothele > Macrothele yani. The sequence continues at coordinate 16,714,199 of CM077026.1, read as the reverse complement.
TTACATTCCTAGCTGGAAAAGTGTGCATTATTTCTGGAAGCAAATGCCCACAACTATTATTTGTAATTAGTAGCATCTGACTGAAAAATGATTTTTTCAGTCGGCTTTTTAGACTCGCAGATATTGCTGTAAATATGCTGCGGACAAAAACGTGAACATATGCCCTCTGGTAGCAAACTTGTTCCTTAAGAAAAAATTTAAATTATAAGCAAAACATTTCGCACTAGAAACGCTCTTCGATAAAGACAGAAATTTTCAAATCATACTGTTGGAAGCAAAGATATTGACAAAACTAAGATATACACTGAAGAGCAATTGAATTGGAAACAGCTGCCGTTATGCAAATGCGGCGCTGTGGGCGGCATTGTAAACGGAAACGACATGACGATTGCAGCGATACGACAATTTAAGGAGTGATGCGACGGGATTCAGTAAGAGTAGGACGCACTATGGGTAAGACGAATGATCTAAGCCCATTTGATCGTGGGCAAATTGTCGGGGCCCAACGAATGGGTCACTCCATTTCGGAAGTCGTTCAGGCACTGGGATTTTGATGAGCCACTATGTCACTGGAGCACCGTGAGAACATCGAATCCGGTAAAACAATCCCTGCAAGGGCCAACTGCCGTGGACAACAGCGTGTGGATGAGCGGGGCCATCGTAGTCTAGCTCTCATTGTAACAGCGGATAGACGGGCCACAGTGCAAGAAATCACTCGGCAATTTAACGCTGGTGCACAAAAACGTGTAAGCAGCCACACAATCCAGAACCATCTCCTCGCTATGGGGTACAGAAACCATCGTCCCACGTGGGGACCGCTGCCGACCGCACATCACAGGGTGCAAAGATTAGCATGGGCGCGGGAACATCGCCACTGGACCCTAGACATGTGGAAAAATGTTGCCTGGACTGATGAGTCGAGATTCACGTTGGTACATGCGGATGGCGGGATACGAGTACGGCGCAATCCACATTAACCGATGGATCTTTCTTGCCAGCAGGGTACTCTTCAAGCTGGTGGGGGTGGCATTCTCGTCTGGGGACTGCTTACGTGGACTGAAATGGGACCCCTGGTACGCGTGACATCGTCCCTCACAGGTAAACGTTACCGGGATATCCTGGACGACCAGTTGCTCCCGTTTGTGCGTCTTCAACATCCAACTGGGGACCTCATCCTGCAACAAGACAATGCACCGTGCCATCGCTCCCGAATTGTATTCGAATGGTTGGATGAACACTCCGCAGACGTCACCTCGCTTCTTTGGCCAACTAGGTCACCTGACCTCAATCCTATCGAGCACATCTGGGATGCTATCGAGAGAGATGTTCAAGGCTCTGACCCGCGCTCCATCAAATCTTCGTGAACTGTGGGAGCTTCTTCAGGGGTCGTGGATCCGTATGGGTTCCCAACCCTTCCGGTGTCTTGTCGAGTCCATGCCGAGACGAATCGCCGCCGTCATCAGGACGAAAGGTGGTTCTACACGTTACTAGACAGGTATATCTAATTCAATCGCTCTTCAGTATATATCTACTCCCATAGCGGAAAAAGTATGCATCATTTTAAGCATACTATATTTTGGAAAGTTTTATCTTAGTGAGAGGTATCTGACAACAAAAGAAAATTTTCAACTGAGTTTTCAGAAGCGCAAATATTTCTTCAAATACGTCAGAAACAGAAATTTACTCTATCGCCCTTTTGTGAGAAAACTTTTCTTTACCAAAATTTAGAAATTATGTTCTGAGTATTTCACATGAAATGCCTCAGTCGGTGCAACAATTATTTTCTAAATTGTCCGTTTAAAAACAGATTTCGCGGAAATCAGTGTCTGCTAAATTTGGATTACAAGTATGATCTGTTACTTGTTAAACAAAGCTTTTTTTTTTTTAAGACATTCGCCCCTTACACTTTTCACTCTTTCCTTTCGAGCAAATCCACATTATCGAACCATTCTGATTTCTCCTATTCATTCGATATGTTATCGATAAGCACCATGTAAAGCACACGGTTCGTTTTTCGTTGTCTCAATGACTTCAAAAGATGCCATTGCTAAAGATCTGAAACAATGCACTCTCGAAACGATTTGTAATGAAATGGCAGTCCACGTGTCCCATGAGGTTTGCGGATTTCTAAAATATACGACTTCCAGCTTCCCTCCGGCAATCAGTGGTATGGAACAACACAATAGGAACGCGGGCACACCTAGGAAGTCTGAAAGTCACAAAGAGGCAGCAGCCTTTGTAACGTATACTCTAGATTCAGTTTCCTTTTGATTTTACTATCTCTGGTTATTTTATTTTCCTATGTAAATTATCTTCTTACTTAACGAGATGTTATTTCTCCCGCAGAATGATATGTGGCAATGAGTGTAAGTCATGACGTGATGGTAGGCAGTATAAATAGGCGCGTTCAACGATACCTAGTAGAGAGCTTTTGTGTACGTGAGAGAGCTTTTTGTTTATGTGCAAAGAGAGCCTTGTTTTATGTGTAAAGAGATCTTCGTTTATGTGAGAGGAACTTCGTTATATGTGAAAGTTCAGATATCGAGTAGTTGTGTGACCTGTGAAATGTGTGTTGGATAATACCAGGAGTTTCCCTAATAAAAGGTCTTTAGTAAGTACGTTTTTCTCAGTTCATAGTTTTGTCAGACCTCTGTCTGGCTGTTAGGTCTCTTTCATTAAGTGTTACTATTAACAACCAGCATAAGACTTTATTCATCATAAATCACTACTACTACAACATTACTAGCAGTTAAGCTTATTCATCATAAATAACTACAACAACTACCAGTAAGAAACTATATTCATTATACCTTGTTTTATCTCAAAAGAGGGGAATCAAAGTACAAAGGGCCGCAGAAGCTACGTTTTCCGCACCGGCCGCAAAAGCGACGACACCTATTTGTTTGACTCATAAGCTCTCCTCCTTGTATTCAGTCCAAAGAGGGTCAACAGAAAGTCCCTCAATGTCTTCCTCATTAGGCGAAGCATATCTCTTAATCTCTTTGACAGACCCTACCGATGTCTCGGTGGACACATCAGTAAAACGTGCGACTACATACTAAACGGCCCGAGTTCAAATCCACCCGATTGCAAACCTAGTTGTTTCTTTTTTCGAAAATATATACATGGTTCACACAAATTTTCCACCCGCGAAAACGTATTTAAAAATTCCAAAGTAAAAATGACGAATGAAAATGATTCTCCAAGATTTAAAGCTGCTTCTTCTACATCGACAATAGCCATTTAAAGATGACATCAAGCAGTGAAAAAGAAATGGCGGACACCGAGGGCCACGCTGATCGTTTTCAGCGGAAGAATAGTTTTCTCAGCGACGTCCAAAGAAGCGCATCCGTGACGTCACTTAGGGAAGTTGCAAGGTTGTTGACCACTCCCACCTGTGACGTCCCTTCCGGCTCCCAAGGGGCTCTCTACCACTCACAGTCCGCCAAACCAAATCAGCTGGGAAAGTGATGGTGACAGTTTTCTTTGATAATAAAGGTGTAGTTCACCAGCATGCCGTTCCACCACACATTTATGTCAATGCTGAGTAATACATTTTAGTCTTGAAGCGTCTGCGACGACAAATATCGATAAAGCGGCCGAAACTGTTCTGTTGGGCAAGTAGACCCTCAACCATGATAACGTCCATCCATATGTGGCTGCTTGTGTTCAACAGTTTTTTACAAAATGCAGTATTGAAATCATGCTTACAAATGCAGTATTGAAATCATGCTTACAAATGCAGTATTGAAATTATATAGCCTGCTTACAGTCCTGACCTCGCCACGTGCCATTTCTGTTTGTTTCCAACAATGAAGGAGAAGTTCCGTGGCGAAATGTTCAACACAGATGCTGACAATATTCAAGATGTACAGGCGTCGTAAAATCAGCTTCCACAAAATGCCTTCGCCACATGCTTTGGAAAGTGGACTGAACGATGGGACAGCTGAATATCATCCGACGGAAGATACCTTGAGAAAGAATGACATATATTTTGCTGCTCGTATACTTTTTCATTTTGTGTGATTTTACTCTGAGTTTTCATGGAACGACCGTTGTTGTTAATTGCTCAATCTGCTAAAGTATCCCTAATCCCCTCTTGAAAATAAAATAAAAATAACTTATCTTTTTCAATGCAGCCTGCTGTTAAATGCGTTTTCTTTCTTCCCTAACATTTTCTACTTAGGCATGTATTCCTTACATCTCTCACTAAGTACCATAGTAAAACCGTAGATATTTGGTAAGGTGTTCAGAACAGAAGTACGTTGCTGCAAATCGGCTGTTCCTACCGCATGTTTCCTCGGATAAATGGAAGGTAATGAGATACCGAGCAAACTAACAGCTCTACTATGAATTAGCTTCGCCCAATTGACCAGTATACAGTATATTCACCAACATAATTCCAAAGTCTACCACATGGCTAAGATATGCGGACGATATGTTCTTCATATGGCCTCACGGAAAAGAGTTCATACCGATTTTTCTAGATAAAATCAATGATATTCACCATACTATCAATTTCATTATGGAGCTCGAACACAATGGCGCCTTGCCTTATCTGGATATTTTGCAGAGTAAATTACCTGAAAATCGCCTTCGCACACAGGTCTATTATAAACCCCCATCCGTACCTAACCTGATGCTCCGCAGCTCATTCTGCCCGGCTGACTACAGGACAGCTTTATTCCGTTCTAGAATCCGAAGAGCATTTGCAGTTTCCTGAGATGTTCCTTCTTGGCAACGCGAATTGAGAAACGTCGTCAAATTGGCCACTGAGGCAGGATACGCACCGAACATGGTACTTCAATACATCAAGAAAACCAGAACCAGTCGTACTAATTTTTCTATGCCGCAGTTACGCTACCTGTATACCAAATGTTTCCTATCAGCTCAAGAACCTGCTGAAGTTAGATGAACCTCGGTGTTGACATCAGGTCTCCGACGTCTTTATATACCATGTTTAAAGGAAACAATGACAAGACCCCACCTTCTAATGAAGCATGTGTTTATGCCATTCCTTTACTACTATATCCGTACAGCTAAAAGAAATGCTACATTGGAATGACTAAACGTTCATTTAGAATTAGAGTCAACGAACATAAAAGGGACATAAAAGCGGCAAAGAAACCACGGCGCTATCCAGATAAGTTTAAGTCCGCTGCTCCTATGTGGGATGACGTAAAGAAATTAGCTTCCTATTCCACCCCCAAATCTACTGCCATTCGCGAAACTTTGAAGATCATAACAAACAGCGAGTCGTGCAATGAAAGCGTCTCACTGGTGTTGCCACGAATTTGGAACCATTTATTCAAATAATGATTACCTCTTTATTTCTCTTCCATGATTCCGCGTGCTAAAAGAGCATAACGCTTTGTGTCTTTGATTACCTGATTGCGTTCGCATTTCTTCGTTATTGCCAAGTCAGGTCACTGCGTTCAAATTGTTGAAGCGTTCTATTATTCAGTTTGCAGTTTGCTGTCTATCTTCTTTGAGAAATCCATCTGGTGGGTGTGCGAAAGCTTGGAAATTTTTATTTCTATTCTACACCAAGAAATTTCGGATATCTAGTATAAGTATACTATTTAAGCTCTACTACATTTGAACTTTGAAGCCGTTTCCACATGCTCCCTTCTATCTCTTCCTTAAAGTCAGCGATGTGTTCTTTTTGTTATCTGAAGCGGACAATCAATCCTGTTCAAACAGTACTTCCACTTCGTGAGAAGGTTAGGTTTGTTGGGGAAAGGGAAACTAACTACTCCGTGGGCTTCACTCTCTCATTAGTCACAGATAACGTTTGAACATGCATATCTAGTTTACAGAAAACTTGTAATTCAAGGAAAAGAGGGCAGAGCAAAGTTCAGAGGGAGAAATAGAGGCGTTGAAGGCAGAGGAGTGGAAGGACGAAACTTGGGGGCGATTACAGGAAAGAGGACGTAAGGCAATATGGGGAAGAGAAGAGGCAGTAAAATTATAATGAATAAAATTCTCCGGCTGGACGTGTAGTGCAGGAAAGCTTACGTTAAGCCACGTTAGGGTTATTGAAAGGTTACTTGACGTAGTTAAAGTGTGCTTGAACTTCAAAGTGCTAGAGTTTGTTTAGGTAAGACACGCACGTGCAATAAATTCCAAGAATATGGAATTTATTTTTACTCAGCGTTCCTCATTATCTTGAATATCAGTAATATAACTTCGGTTTTAGTACATTAGTACCTTGAAGGCTCCTTATTAGAGCGGTAAACACAATATACCCTGAACATAACGTAAACACTCAAAGAAATAGACTTAACGGCCAGACAGAGGTCTGACAATAAAATGAACTAAGTAAACGTACTCACTTTTAAACTTTTATTGGGGAGCTCCTGGTATCACTCAAATGCACACTCCAAAATAACACAACTACTGATAGCCCTAAACTTTCGTACTATCATAATATCGTAGAAACGTAGGTAAATCGCATATCAATAATCAGGAAGAATCTATCACATATAAAACGAAGCTCCTCGGTATACTTGAGCGCGCCTTTATATATATACTGCATACCACCACGTCATGACTTACACTCGTTGCCACATATAATTCAGCGGGAGATACAACATCTCGTTAAGTGAGAAGATAATTTGCATAGGAAAATAAAATAACAAGAGATAGTAAAATCAAAAAGAAACTGAAGCTAGAGTATACGTTACAAAATGAGAAGTGAAGTAATCGTAAACTAGGTAACAGGGAGTGCCAAATGGCCGAAAGAAGTAGCCACCATATTTTGGATATCCAGAGTAAGAAAAGAACACTAGAAAGTAATAGAATCTGCAGAATCATGAAGCTTCAAGCGAAAAAGGCTTGGCGAGACGCACGGGATTGAAAATATATGAGACAAACAAGTGTGAAACGATAAAACGGTGAAGAAGGCTTGAAGAAGGAGAGTTCAGGCCGGTGGAGGGAAACCTCCATCAAAAGAGAATTACGTTCAGCAAAGGAATACCGTTTTGTAAAAGCCAGAAAAATAAACTTGGTGGGTGCGACAGAATGCCAGATACCGAGAGAAGAGCGTACAGAAGAAGAGAACAATCAATGTATGATATCGTCCCCTCTGATCCCGGAATAATAAACAGGATCAAAAAGGAGGGCATTAGAGAAATACCATGATAACGAAGGCCACACAGAAGTGAGAGAAAGAAGTAAAGAAAAGAAAACAACAGTGATCAGACAAAACACCGAATTGATGAGAAACAGAATGAATCGAGGCCAGAATGAAGGATGAAAGAGAAACATAAATGCGATCTACACGAGAAGAAGTGGTAACATGCCGGGAAAGAAGAAAGTGGATATACTGTACATCCCTTAGGATAGAGGAGATGAAAAACGTCCTCCAGATTGAAATAATGATGTGTGTGAGAGAAGTAACTGCAAGTGGACCATATTCAAATGACTCAGTGCGATCCAAAGAGGTAAGTAGAGTACAGTTAAATTCACTTCCGAACAGTATATGGTCGGAAGGGTGTACATAATTAGCAAGAGCATGGACACGGGTAAGCATAGGTAGAGCAAGAGATTCTTGAGAGGGGACATGGATATTCAAAAGTTTATAAACTGGAAGAATGAGAGAAGCGAATGTATAGAAAATATCCTGCCTAATGAGCAATTCCATTGATATTCGAGATAAAAGAATAAAATCGAAACTGAAAAGCAATAGCTACACCGTATTGAGGCCCATGGAAATGAAAGAAACGATATGGTCATAAGCCCCGCAAGTGAAAAGGAGTGGTCAAAACACAACTGGTCCCTTGAAAGAAACAAATTCCAGGAACGAGTCAAGAATGTCCTCATAAATGCGAGCCATGGGAAGGGGACAATCTAATCCTTTGCAGTTCAGGGTGGTGCTGATGAGACTATTCATGGAATAGAGGATCTACGAAATCGATATAAAAATACGTCTGATATTCTTTGATGCAAAACCCATAACGCCTAAGTTAAGGAAGAAAGCAGTGATCATTATCCGCATGCGCAAAAATAGTGCTATAGATTTTGGAAACCATATTCAATACAGAGGTTGGTTCTACCTTGAAATGTAGGAAGAACTTTTCAGGGAAATGAAAGGCAAAAGACTCGGGATTGAAGAACAGAATAAGGTCCAATATTCAATGTGTTCTAGATTGAGGGCAGGCAAGAAGGTTAAATAAATATGGAGGTCGAACAACTGATAAGCAGAAGTACAAGAATGAATAGTCAAAACTGATAGTCGCCGGGAGGCGGTGAGAAATAAGTCTTAGTAGCATTCTGAGTGGCACCAGATAGATTGCCAAAACTGCGATGATAGGATCTACTTCGAGGGGAGCCCCGATTCTGTGCACGTCAAACAATTGACTTCGTAGTGGTCCGCTTGTCACGTGGAGTAGAAGAGTCAACATGCGCAGTAAGATCATGAGGTACAGATCCAGCGGGAGGTACATAAACGTCCTCCTTTAGAAGTATAGTCACTAGAATAATGTCAAGTGAAGCAGTTGGGAGAGAGTTAACAGGACAATCTTTGAGTGCAAGAGCGCTGTAAACGGAGGAGTCTCGTGTATGCTGATGAGGAGACAAGGAAGGTGGAGGATACTGTACGGTCTTCGAAGAAAGTTAAGTCGAAAGAAACCCTCCAGATGAAACTGGAGAAAGCATGTTTGTGGATACTGATGTTAAACCTTACAAATATAAATTTTCCTTAAGTTTTCCCGAATTTTAGCCACTGTTCCGTCGATCGTCAACACCCAGACAGAAACGGTATTCATCACTGAAGACAACAGTGGTCCATTTGTAACGTACCAGGAGATGCGACGTACCTGCCAGAAGGACGCACACGACATAAAGGCAGATAGGAATCAGAACAAATGTCCGCGTAGCTTAATTGGTAGAGCAACTTATTCCGGAATGAGTGGACCCGGGTTCGAGCCCCGGCGCGGATAGAAATGACGGAGAAATTTACTTCGTTATACATTCGTGATCGGAATTCATATGACTTCGGCACCAACCCTGATGAACACTGTGATGGCTGTCCGTCAATGGCAATCGACGTCAAGGTTGCCTACTGCGGAGGTTTGCCACATATAGCCTTCGGTTTACAGTTCGGATTGTTTTGTCGACGCCCGTTGCCGATGACACAGCACGTCGAATGTCGACTGCAGTGCTTTCTGGTGACGAAGGATCGTGTCGAACAATCCACCGGTCTAGGCGTGCTGATGTCTGTCGGACTTCACCACGACCGTTCGGACTCACGTATGAACATTGTTTAGCACTGGTACCAACAGCATCCAACAGTTCGTGCATCACGTTGCACATGCGCAGCGAAACGACGTGCAGAGCAGCCCTCTTCATACAGGCCTACAATTATTCTTCTCGGAAACGCATCCAAATGGCGGTAAACCTGCCGACGGCGTGTACCCGGCATTTTTGGCCTTCACCGAACAGTTTCACAGCACAAACAAAAAATCTCAAACGTCCACTACACTTTCACCTGCGACCGCACATTACCATCCGTGCTGCTGCTGGCATCTTTATATCACGAACGTGGGACGTCATCGTCTCTGGTTAACACTTTAACGACCATAGCGCCCAAAACGTCTGTCTAGAGTGAGTCAGATTTCCTACCCTTACGTGTTATTCAAAAATTTTTCGACCTATGAGGGATCAGCAGGAGTCACCCTCAGTCACTATTGTTGTTATTAAACAAAGAAGTGAAAAATGAGACAGTTTCGGGCGTTATGGTATTTAGAGTGATACAATATTTTTGGGTCATGGTCGTTAAAGGGTTAAACATGATTTGCATATCTCGAGTGGGTACGCCGTCCCTGCGATTTGCGTCCTTGTAGCACACCTTCTTCTGGGTTTGGCAATTTCTATGTCCAGCCGTGCATGTTTCCAGCAAAGGCGACAGTGTATAACTAAATGCATAGCTGCGGAAGGGGTTTACTTCGAGGACGACAGTAGCCACTAGTGCTCTGGTACATATTAATTTTATTTACAGGTGCATTCTGGGAATTAAATGGTCACAGCTCGTATCAGTCAAAGTATATATTATGTTACCAGAAGTATTGGAACATCTACTTGCAGTTTAAATAGTATAACTCTATTAGTAATCAAAATTTCTCGGAGTAAATTACAAATCAAAATTTCCAAGCTTTCGCACATCAACCCGATGGCTTTCTCAAGGAAGGTAGACAGCAATTGCTCTTAAAGGTAGACAGCAGTTTGCTGTCTGTCTTGCTTGAAAAAGCCATCTGGTTGATGTGCAAAAGCTTGGAAACTTTTATTTATAATCTACGCCAATAAATTCGGATTATCAATATAGTTATACTATTTTAAGTGTAATTGGTGTACAGTTCTTTGTTATTACTTGCAGTTAGTTTCAACAAACACTTCTATTTCAAAATCAAAGCACATGAATGAAGACTGAATGAAAACGGAAACCTTTTTTGGCATATTTTGTACTAAATCTTTGCAATTCTCAACCTGAATGTTCTTTCACTTTTCCAACAGTTAGTGCGAAAGCTGATTTGGATGCTTTGGATACAAGTCCCCAGTATTGCGATCTATTTAGGGTTTCAAGTGTGTCCCAAACGTGTTCTATTGGAGAAAGTTCTAGAATCTTTGAACTGGAGACTCCGATGTATCATAAATCTGTTGTTCTTATTTTTGGTTTCGGAAAGAAGGGAAAGGGGGATCAAAGAAAGCACCATGAACGATTCTCAGCAAATATGCAGTCCCAGATCACACATTTTGGGCTACTGGTCAGATTCCAGACAAACACACACCCCGTTCCTTATCTGGGATTCAAACCCGTACAAATCTGGGACGAATGGTCAGAAAACAAGTCACCAGAGCACTCGACCCCTTGGCTGCAACGTTGTGCTGTACACACCCGTCGTGATCACACCGTGTAGTGTTAAAAGAGGGATTATGTTTCTGAAACAAAAATAGAGTTCTGTATGGCAACGCTGTCACATCTCTGAAAGCTACACTTCACGATTTACGTAATACGGCTAATTGACCACCTTTCGCCTTTTTTTTGCGTGTGTGTGTAGGGGGGGGCGCTGGGTTGATAATCACTGTGAGTAACTCGATGGGCTACAAGCAGTCGCCCGACCTAAGTTTAGGTCCAACCGTTCCAAGAAAGGAGAGACCCAAAAGCCATAAAACAAATCGAAATTTGATCCCGAACAAGTGGTCAGAAGTCTGAGTTTAAACACATTTCGAACGAATGTTCAGAAGCTAACGATTAGACTACCGAGACAAAGAGACAGCATTCTTGGGTTATTTCAGTTCATTACAGATAAAAATAAGCCGAAACCATACGCCAAGATATTTGATAGTTGGAAAGATTCATGCTTCACAGAAACGTTTATCCGGCAAATGCCAGATCTAAAGTCGTCCGGTGGAGAGAAACAATTAAATGCTTGTTCCATCGTTCAGTAGCGCTCCACTACAGATTTCTTCGCTCAAGGAACCGGGCGACAAAGATAACCGTCAAAATGTGTTTGAGCATTTTCATTATCGAATTTAAGCATGTGAGCACCAGCCTTACCATTTAAATCTAGAGAATCCAACTACCTGCATATCTCTCAAGGGCTGACGGATGTTTCTGCTGCAATTTTAAAGTTGGAGAAAACTTTGCTGACATTTTCCTCAGCAAAGTTCTTCGAATCGTGTCCTCCTGGTGGATTTCTTAGATTTTTCTTCTTCGAATTACTCTCCAGCAGCGGTTATATACATCAAGAGGCGATTGAATTATGACTACCCCGTATAAAAAAGTGGATGAGGCCCGCTGAACACGTGATTTCAGAGAGGGCGTGATTAGTCGACAGACCTAGCATAATTAACAGCCATTCCGTAAGAACTGAGAGTAAAATCACACAAAATGAAGAAATATAGGAACATCAAAACACATGTTATTCTTTCTCAAAGTATCTTCCTTCGGATGTTATGCAACGGACCCATCGTTCAGTCCACTTTTCAAAGCATGTGAAGGCATTTTGTTGAAGCTGCTTTAGCGAACCCTGTACAGCTTGAATAACGAAAGCATCTGTGTTGAATGTTGCGCCACAAAACATTTTCATTGTTGGAAACAACCAGCTATCGCACGGGGCTAGGTAGTACTGTAGGCAGACTGTGAAATGATTTCAATACTGCATTTCGTAAGAAACTGTTGAACACAAACGACCACATGTGGGAGAGAGTTATCATGGTGTAGGCTCTAATTGCACACTAGAATCATATGAGTCGTCTTATCGATAGAATCATATGTGTCGCCGCATCGATATGTGTCATCGCAGACGCTTCAAGACTGAAATGCAATACTCAGCACTGACCTCAATTTCTGGAGGAGTGGCATGCTGGTAGACTACACATTTACGATCAAAGAACATTATCATCATCATTTTCCTAGCTGGTTTGGTTTGGTGGAATTTCTTTCGGAGGAGGTGAGCCTGTGTGTTTCCAGACACTCGTTGCGCTCTTCGTGAGGGGGTAAAATAGTGGACTCATATTTCATCGGCAGTTATTGCTAAGATTAGAAAGTTTGGAAACTTTGCAATCATTTGGTTCCGCTCATGACACACCTGAACTCTGTCTAACAATTGTTTTCTCGTCAAGTGATGAAATACCCATCTAGAACACATACAATGCAGCAGTGATTTGTCGCGTAGAATGCGGAATGCCGACTTTTTTTAAATAATCTTCTTGTAGGATTGCCCAAACAGTATTAACAATACCCTCCGTAACAACACTTTTAGGTCATCTGGGCCTAGGAGCAAGTTCTGCCGACAAACGCCCTTTTTTGAAATTATGGTGCCATCTAAAAATCGTTGAATCATCCAAACATTTATCTTTGAAAGTTTTATTATTAAAGTAGACGGCCGAGCGCGGATTCGCCGATTACCGACAAAGGCTATGACACCTGGAAGCACTGTTAGTGTTATGCTGTGGGCGATGTTTTCGTTGGGCACTTTAAGCTCCATTATCCCAATAGCACAATCCCTGAGAGCTGTTAGGAATCTGAACATCGTTGCGGACCAAGTTCACCCATTCATGGCAATTGTGTTTCCTGCTGGTGATAGCCATTACCAACAGGATAATGTGCCATGCCACACTGCCAGAGTCGTTAAGGAGTGGTTCTAGGAACATGCTAGAAATTACTGACTTTCTGTTAATGCTCTGTCCGCCAAATTCACCTGACATGAACCCAATCGAACATTTGTGGTCCGACGTGAAAGAGCGGAGTCGCGCTAAATCACCACCACCACCCCGAATTGTACGGGAACTGGAGGCCCTACTGTTGACATTATGGTACCAGATACCCAGGGATACCTGTCGCCACCTCATCGAATCGATGTCTCGCTGAGTGGCCGCTGTTTTGGTTGGTGGTCATAATGCAATGGTTCATTGGTGTAGTTCCAAGTGTTTTTGACTGAAAGATTTTGACTTGGTTTCTTCCGTCATTGTTTCGCATTTGACATAACGCACAGGCTTTACAATTTAAAATTTGATTTCGTAGTGAACTGTCTTAGACTTCCAAAGTGTCACGTGTATCCTTCCGACGCAGTTGCCGGCATGTTTGCTTAAAATTCACGACTCTATGAGTTATTATACGCTATGAACTATTCCACTATTTAAAAAAAAAGCAGTTCCACGATTTTTGTAGAAACGAAATATATTTCAATGAAATGTAAACGGAATACATGACAGGAGGGATAAATGTGGATTTTCTCGCATTCCATTTTTTCAAAGCTTAATATTGCTATTCCCTCGTTCACACGTTCTCCTAAATCTTCTTAAAGATTTATTTATTTATTTTATTTTAATGAAATCTCGATCCTCTAGCATTCTTCCAGTTGAACACGACTGACTTTCAAAGAACTCATGTCAAATGTATTGGAGCTACGATCATGACTGGCCATGATGCAGGAGACCTTGATTTTATTCCATGCATTCCAATCGCTCCTTTCATTTTAAATTTGAAAACATACAGTTTCCCGTTGTTCTCAATTTTGCCATGAGTATCAACAGGATATAATTTCAATCGTTAAATGTTTTTGGACTCAACCTGCAATTATCAAGCTTTTCCGATGGCCGGCTCTCTAGTTGGTAAAAGTAAGTTGTTTCCGATAAAGGTTACGACGCACGCCGCGATTTTTATCAGTTGCGAGGCGTAGTCTCGTCAGTCAGGTTGTTATGGCAAGCCGACGTTAACTATCGGAGTTTGAACGAGGCATAGTAATGGGAGCCAGCCGGATGGGATATTCAGTTTCCAAAGTTGTTCGAACATTCAACATTTCTCTATCCACGGTGTCACGTGGGTGCCGACAATACCTCATGTAAGGCATTATTATCCACCGTGTACAGTGCAGTGGCCGACCACGGGTGCTGAATGACCATGGCCCGCGGCGCCTGAAGAGGACTCTCCACGCTAACAGACAAGAGTCACTGGCTCAAATAACATCCACATTCAATGCGGTCGGTACCATAGACATATCCATCGGGTCAGTGTAGTGTAATTTGGCTTCCATGTGATATGGGAGAAGAAGACCCACCGGAGTGCCTTTGTCAACACGATGACAACGGACACAGTGCCTCACCTGTGCTTGTGAACACAGTAATTGGACCCTGAGAGACTGGCAACATGTGGCGTTGTCCGATGAGTCACGCTACCAGTTGTTACGAGCTGAAGGTAGGATCCGGGTGAGGCGCAGACCCCATGAGGTCATAGACCCAAGCTGTCAACAAGGTCTGTGAAAGCTTGTGGTGGTTCCATACATGGGTGAAGTGTCTTTACGATGCACGGTTCTGGTCCTCGTAAGCACGTCATTAACCGGTAATCGCTTGGTTGCTCTGCTGGCTGACTATTTGTATCCTTTCATGGACATCTTGTATCCCAACAACGATGGGATTTTCCAGGTGGACAATGCACCATGCCATTAAGCCCAAGCCGTCAAAAATTGGTTTGAGTAGCATTCTGGACTGTTCCGACGGATGGTGTGGCTGCCACGTTCGCCCGACATGAACTCAATAGAACACTCATGGGATGTGGTTGAAAGGTCCTTTCGTCCCCTAAGATCCTACACCTATAAATACCAGGCAAATATGGGCTGTTATTCAGACTGTATGGCTCAACATCGCTCCAGAAGTCTTCCGGGAACTTGTAAAATCGATGCCACGTCAAGTTTCTGCACTTCGCCGGGTAGAGGAGGTCCTACACATTTTGTACAGACATATCCCATGGCTTTTGGCACTTCAGGGTAAAAGAATACGCAACGTAGTTGACACAGAGGCTCCTCAAGAATAAACTTATCTGTGCTTCAAATTAACTGAACGTTATGCTGCTCACAGCTTGATAGAAAAATGTAAATATTTCATATATTTCTAAATTTCCTAGATTCACAGTTACTCTGTACTTGTGCCTGCACAATTAAGACAATTGTGCAGGCACAAGTACAGAGTTTTTTCAGTTTCTTTAATCCTTTTCGTTTCTGGAAAACAATTAAATTAAATGCTTCCGCAAAATAATATTTTATTAATAATTAAAAGAAAACTCGTGAAACGTTTGCCCAAAAGCGGATTAATACATTTTTTAACCGGTAAACGACGGGTACCTCCGCTAGTAGCACATAATTTAATTGCACTAAATGAGGAAAAATATCCTTTGCTCATATGTTCCCAGTCTGATGGATAGGCAATCTATTTTACCTTCCAAAACATCAGAAAATATGGCGATCATCCAAATTTTCTGCTTAAAAAAACTAAACTTTAAGTAGTAATTTGACTCAAACTGAGGATCCAGGTGATTTTCAGCACTCTGTTATCGTACAGGAAGATTTCCTTGAATTTGCTTTGATTTGATTTGATTTATTTTATTTAGCTGTTACATCCAATACATACAGAATATCATAGACATGTGACAACTGTGATAGCAAAGACGAAAAAAGCCTAAAGGCCAAACACGTCTTCTTCCCCCCAACTCAAAACAAGCAAAAACCGAAATACAAGTCAAGTTAAAACTATTCAAACATTAGTTATAAACTCTAATCAAAATATGTAAAAAAAGAAACCTCGGAAAATTTTCGAAAAATACAAAGCAGTAGCATCATAAAACCCTAAGAAATGCCTTTAATGAATGAAAGCCCTGCATGGGTGTAACCGCATAACTAATGTTCACCAAAATATTGGTTAACAATTTTACATGTTTAGCAGTTACATTAACTATTTCTTAAGCCTTGGTGTAAATCATTTTAAACTATTGATTGATAGCAAAGATGTGTGCAAGGTGTTCCAAAACGCTGGACCAGCAAAATGTATGTTAGATTTCAATCGTTCAGGTTTTATTGACATAGGAACCAGTAAATGAGCATTACAAGTACACTATGGATGAGTACGAATATGCAACTGAATTAAATCCTGAAAAAGATTAAGTTTCACCCTTTTAAACATTATTATGCTCAAATTATATTCGATAAGTTGTTCAATTGTTTGTAGATTAAAATCGTTAGGATGATCTCGCCTGACATTGAGCAGGATCCGATGTTGAGAAAATTGACTTTTCAATTGCAATAATCCGATAAATTTGTTTTCCTTTGCAGTAAGTTGTTTTCGTTTCCATGAATTTTCTTTCCTTTGCAGTTTATCCATATTATATTGAGCAGTAAATCCCCAAGATAATATACAATAATTTAAATGAGACTGTACCAGTGTAAAATAAATCTGAATAATCAGATTTCGGGTAAAAAAAGGAAGGACAAACATTTAGGGTTAAATGGTTAGATAATTTAACTATTCCTCTGTAACTTATGCATTATAAGCTAAGACAATTACTAGCTTTATTTGAATAAATCCAATTCATAATGAAGGAAATTTTCGTTCACGCACAAGCAACTGCCTGATTTAAGAAGGTAAGTCTCTTTCGTGTTTCAAT
Organism: Macrothele yani; assembly: GCA_039090855.1. NCBI lineage: Eukaryota > Metazoa > Arthropoda > Arachnida > Araneae > Macrothelidae > Macrothele > Macrothele yani. The sequence continues at coordinate 16,697,263 of CM077026.1, read as the reverse complement.
CATTTCGCGTTCTCTCACGCTAGAGTTGCAAAAAATAAATGACTTCGCATGCTTGACATAAAGTCGTTCTCCTTTAATTTTCGTCACATATTTGTCTTGTGAGCTAAAGTTCTGACATTCGTGTTTCAACTTTTAGGTATTTGATATATATGCCCAGAGGATACCATTGGAGAAACTATTCCTCGATTGCAACTGATAAATCTTAGCAACATTTAAAAAAACATTTGCTGCTGAGGTTTCGCTGTTTCAAATCAAAGCGCAAATTCCTTTTCAAATGCATTCGTTTGGAATTTACAAAGTGAAGGAACACGAAAGAAAGGCGCATTTCGAGATAACAATAATCCTTCTAAATTCCATGCTATGCTCATAAAACGCAATTTTTACAGAATTTCACCGAGTGGAGACGATGTGAATAAGTTTTCGTACAGAACAAAATTACACCACTTTGCTCATCTGGAATATTCCCTACATACATAGATTCAGTTATTTTATACATTTATTTGGCTTTTCACGACTAACCTTTAGTTCAGAATTAAATTACGTTGTGAGTTTGGTTTCATAAGCAACAGGTTCTTTGAATATCATAGTAGTTAGAAAAGTTATCCATACGTGACCTTACTAATAAACCCATTTTTTATGTGAATGAACTTAACCGACACTGAGTGGTAAGAAAATGATGTATAAAAGCCCCAGGAAGTGATTAGGCACATTTTGACGCACATATTGATGATTGCAGAAATTGGAATTAGATACAAGTATGTTACTAAGTCACATCTTCTTTAGTTCTCCTCATCTCTCTTCTTTTAACTAAATAAGATGTGACTTCCAAAGTGGAATATATAGAGCTATGCAAGACAGTACGAAAAAGTATCACTGAAGACTTAAGGAAATTCAACTGTGAATTAGTGAGGAGAGCATTTGAAAACAACCACAGCCTAAAGATAGCAAGGGGACATCTCAGTAAGAGAAGAAAACAGATTATGGCACAGAGAAAAGAAGATGGTTCTGTAACAAGAAATAGAGGCGAAATTTTGACAAGAGTGAAAGATTTCTACTCCAAATTATATGAAAGGGATGATACATGTACTCCAGACATCATGAAAGGTACCAGTACCAGAGTTCTTTCAGTCCTCCCAGCAGAAGTTGCACATGCAATCAAGAACATGAAGCGGGGAAAAGCTCCAGGAGAAGATGGAATTACTGTAGACATCATACAAGAAGCAAGTGGAGAAATCGAAACAGTACTCGCCCAAACTTTCACTCGATGCCTAAATGAAGGGAAAATTCCTGAGGATTGGAACAACGCTACAATGATACTGCTACATAAAAAAGGTGACATTGAGGATCTCAGGAACTACAGACCTATCAGCCTCCTATCATTGGTTTATAAAATCTTCACTAAAGTTCTTTCACACCGCTTAAAGGTGACACTGGACATGGCTCAACCGAGAGAACAAGCTGGATTCAGGAGTGGCTATAGCACAATAGATCATATCCACGTACTGAGAGAACTAATTGAAAGAGCGAGAGAATATGAACTTCCATTGTACATGGCTTTTACCGATTATGAAAAAGCCTTTGATTCGGTGAAACCATCAGCAGTTACAATGGCCCTGAAATCCTGCGGTATTGAAGATGCGTACATTAATATTATTAATAACATCTATGAAAATGCAAGTGCAAATATTCGGCTGTTTGAAAATACAACACACATAAAAATTGGAAAGGGAGTGAGACAAGGTGACACCATATCTCCCAAACTTTTTAATGCCACATTGGTAAATGTCTTTCAATCACTGAACTGGGAAAACAAAGGGATAAAGATTAATGGAGATTATCTAACCCACCTTCGTTTCGCTGATGACATAGTCATTTTTGCAACTACCCCATCAGAGCTGCAAAGTATGATCCAGGAACTTGATGACAAGAGCAAAGAAGTGGGATTAAAAGTGAACTTTCAGAAGACAAAAGTGATGTTCAATGCTTTTACAAGAAATGAAGATTTATCGATTGATGGAGGAAAGCTGGAGGTAACAGTCACGTACGTTTATCTTGGACAGCCGATATCAAGTGAGGGTCACATTGATGAAGAAATTAATCGGCGTACAAAACTTGCCTGGAGAGATTTTGGAAGAAACAGCATAATTTTCAAGAGCAATATGACGTTATGTGTTAAAAGAAAAGTGTACGATCAATGCATCCTTCCAGTGCTTACGTATGGTGCAGAGACGTGGACCTTAACTAAAAGAGACATACAAAGGTTGCAGACAACTCAAAGTAGCATGGAGAGGTGCATACTTGGTGTAACCAGGAGAGATAAGAAGAGGAACTCGTGGATCCGAAAAATGACAAGAGTGGAAGACATCATGATCAGAGTTAAATCCCTGAAATGGCAAAGGGCTGGACATTCTGCCAGAAAGACAGACCATCGATGGACAGCCGAAATTTTAGATTGGATTCGAAGGGACAGGAAAAGACCCAGAAGAAGACCACATGGAAGATGGGTGGATGAAATTCGAAAGTATGCAGGAGTGACATGGAGGAGACTGGGCACAAGACAGATCGTTGTGGAGGAAACTTGGGGAGACCTTCGTCCAGCAGTGGATTGATAATGGTTGACAATGATGATGATGTTACTAAATTTGAATTGAATTGTTAAGTATGAATTTCTCTTATAAGTTTTATGCAGGGTGACAACGTATTTTAAGCAGTGATTTCACTATGTCGTAGCCGTAGCAGTCTAAGAGCTGGATTCTTGATCATACGTCTGAATGGGAGTGTGTTCGATTCCTGGTGAGGTATGGGCGGCGTGTTTATCTTACGCCATTGGCTCTCTCCCTCCTGTGGAACCAGTGGACATACATTAATGAAGGCCTTTTGGAGTTGCTATGATGGAGGCCCTCACTGGTCGTCGTGCAAATATACAAAGGTGGTATATTTGCACGACGACCAGTACGGTGTGTGCCATTAACGCCTGGTCATCGGAGACGGCGGTTTCTGTGGTGCCAGGAACACAGAAATTGGACACATCAGCAATGGCGTCGAGTTCACGTTACGGATGAGAGCCGATTTACTCTGACGAGCGATTCTGGACGTATACACACCTGTAGAGAGCAGGGAACACGCCATAACACCTCCAACATCATTGAAAGGGACCGGTTTGGAGGTGGCGGAGTTCTCGTTTGAGGTGATGTTATGCTTGGTAGCTGTACTGACCTCCACATCTTTCAAGGAGTTTCAGTCACTGGTGTCCGCTATTGTACCAAGGTTCTCCTGCCTTACGTGTGTCTGTTTAGAGGTGGTGTGGGTCCTGAGTGCCTCTTCACAGACGACAACGCTACACCTCATCGTACAGTGGCTGTCGCAGAGCTGTTGGAGAGTGAAGATCAACGCATGGTTTGTCCCGCAAGGTTCCCGGACCTAAATCCAATCGAACACGTGTGGGACCTTCTCGGGATACGCTCTGCAGCACGTCACCAGCCACCAGCAACGATTTCGCAGCTGCGATTGGCGCTACAAGAGGAATGGGCCGGGGTGCCTCAACCGTTCCTTGACAACCTCGTCCTCAGCATGGACAGACGTTGTAAATCCTGCAACGCAGTCAGGGGGGATCATATCCCTTACTAAAGACTGAATTTTTCTTGGCAGCCGCCTGCCACATGGGCGTTTCTGTCTTCTGTCCAGTGTGTTCGAAGCTACCTTTTCAATAAAGTGCCTTTGTATCCTTTGGATTCCTTGTTTGGACGGTTTTGCTCACTTGTCCCATAGTCTTACATCTTGGGGATCTAATGGTATGATTTGAGTCGATGTGGAGCACTTCTGCACGACGTTACATTCGAAAAACTGCCTCGTCCTTAATTTTTGCACGCCAGTGTATTATTCCTGGAGGATTGATATAAAAAATCCAGCCTCTGTCATTAACAGGGCTTTCTACTTCCGATTGGTCATTGTCCGAGATCATTTCAAAAAATGCGTCATCTTCTGTTCGGTCCAAAGAATTTTAAATTCCACACATAAGAAAGGATTTCTGCACAAGTTCATTTGGAATGGATTCCGAAGCAGCAATATTGCACTTGCACATAGTCGATAGGGGTGTTCTTTAACGCGGTCAGTCTTTGTTAGTTCCGTTTCTTAATGTGAAAGCCAGGCATTATAAAGTCGACGATCGGCAGCTTTAAATGGGTTGTTGATACAAACATCAAGAGGCTGTATCAACAACCCATTTAAAGCTGCCGATCGTCGACTTTATAATGCCTGGCTTTCACATTAAGAAACGGAACTAACAAAGACTGACCGCGTTAAAAGAACACCCCTATCGACTATGTGCAAGTGCAATATTGCTGCTTCGGAATCCATTCCAAATGAACTTGTGCAGAAATCCTTTCTTATGTGTGGAATTTAAAATTCTTTGGACCGAACAGAAGATGACGCATTTTTTGAAATGATCTCGGACAATGACCAATCGGAAGTAGAAAGCCCTGTTAATGACAGTGACTGATTTTTTTTTCAGTCATGTGTATTGGATATAGTATGGTTCGGAAATACGGTAGATATACATATTTGTTAGTATTTTTTGCAGATTTACTTTTTACTTGAGTATGTGTGTATATTTTTCTGATTCATGAAAACGCACTCTGGAGTTGGGGGTGCGCGTTACATTCGGGGGCGCGTTAAGTTCGAGTAAATACGGTAGCTATGTGTAACATCGCTCAGTATAACATAGCTCTTAAACTATCTTTCTCTAGGTGCGATGTCGCTCTCAAATCTGAATGAAAATCACCCAACGAATATAAGCCTGATGTCTGCACTTTTACCGCAGATCACTTTTATTTACGTTTGATTTCAATATGACCGACTGTCAAGTTGCCAAATTTTACAAGCTCGTAGAGAGGAATTATGTGGAGAAACCAATGTACACGATAACAAAGAAACTAAAAAGGAAAGTTAAAAATTAGTGGTATGCCTCACAAGTCCTATTCATATTTTTCTGGTCCAGAGATTCCTGTTAATCATTAAGACGAGCACTTGTCGCTTTAGTGGGTACAGTACAGTTTTTTTCATCATACATATGAGCTCGCTTTTAACAATGTACCCTATAATGTATGAGTAAAAAGTAAAAACTTCTAGATTTCTATAGGAATGCGCAATAACATAATTAATTAAATTCCATATGAAAGCTGTATAAGTAATAATATACCGTTATAATAGAATTTTTTTCTTCAAGCTTAGATTTTTTTTTTTTTTTTTTTTTTTTTTTGGGATGGCTTTTTTTTTTATAACGATGTAATTATTTTGTAGTAACTGCATCCAAAAATAACACTTTGGATTGAGAAGGAGAAAACAACTGTGGAGTCAGGCATTATCCCTTAATCGGAATTTTTGCAGTTTCCTATGGTGAGGAAGAATTTGTCATTAAAAAACTCACAGATACAACCGTTCGTCTTCAAAGCGAATGTTGGGTAAAATCTCATATTGGTTGCTGATGTATATTGAAAACATAAAAATAAGCTTTTCTTCCGCTCCCACTCGAAGGTATTATTGCCTTTTAAAAAAAGCCATTTGTAAGTAAATAAACATTCCAAACTTTAGTTCTTTTTTAATAAATGCAAGGCAAGCTACGTTTAAAAGTTACTTAAAAAGCATTCACCACCTTTGTTCTTTGGAATGTTTAACCAATCTATGCGCTGAATCTGTTGTGTTGCAATTTCCTGGAATACTTGTTTCTGTATTTTGTCGATCGCAAAAACGAAATGAGAAAAAAAACCAAAGCGTGTGGTGTTTCCTCTAGCGATATTTATTAAACAGGACAAACGACAAAGATTGGTAGTTGACATTTATATTTCAAACAAGGAGAAAGCCTGTCAATAATGATGGGGGAAAATAAGATACGTAGAGAAATTTCTAAATAACAAGTTATTATTAGCACGTCTTTTGTAAAAAAAGATCATGCTTATGTAATAGGTTTGTGCGTCAGTCCGTCAGCCTGAAGACACGATATATCTGCAACTATTAGTCCAATTTGAAAAATACTTTTTGCATTGGGAAGCGTAAAATGTACGAATGATAATCCTTTATTTGTTTTTTTTTTTTTACGATGTACAATTTCGCAGCGTAAATGCAGATGATGTCGAATTTAAAAATACGTTTTATTCCACATATTTGCTTCTAGACATCCGGTTGAAAAAATTATTTTATCTTTCCATTCCATTTATGTCGAAGAGTATTCTAGGTATAGTATGCATAGATTTTCCGCTAAGGGGCGTAACAGAAAATTTCGTTTTCCCCGATATCTCTTCTTTTAATACTCCGATTTGAAAAAGGTTTTCTTTATCGGATACTCCTGATCGAACATCCTTGTAGTTTCTAATTTTTGGTAAAGAATACTTTGGCCACCAGGAGGCGTAAGAGTTAATTTTTTCTTCTGACGAATTTTCCATAAAATCTGAGCTTCTAAAATCTAGATTGAAAACTTTTTTCGTGAACCGATGCAACACATGTCGATAAGCATTTTCGGAATATTTTCTTTTTAAAATATTTCATGGTTTCTCCGCCAGGGGGCGTAGATGTATATCTTATTTGTGTCAATATCTCTACTTCTAGGAGTCCGATTTGAAATTTTCTTTCTTGGTTGTATAGTATTTTCAGCGTGATATGATTTTCATATAATTTCAAAATTTTCAAGTAATTCATAAACTTTCCGCTAGGGGGCGTAAAGGTAAATTGCGTTTCTCCCTATATCTCTGCTTCTAAATCTCCGATTTGAAAAATTATTTCTGCACCGATACAAATCCTGATGGGAAATCCTTTGTACATAATTTCTAAATTTTGTAAACCACCATGGGGCGTAAGTCTTAATTTCCGTTTCTGATGTATTTGCAGCCAAATATGAGCTTCTAAAGTCTCGATTGAAAGAAAAGTCGTTTGTAGATCGATACTACTAACGTTGAGAAACCTTTTAGGAGCATTTTCTTCTTAAAATAATGCATCGTTTCTACGACAGGGGGCATAGACGTATATCTCATTTGTGTCAATATCTCTACTTCTAGGAGTCCGATTTGAAAAATTCCTTCTTTGTTAGACAGCGTGTCCGATGCACAATGTTTTTCATATCAATTCAAAATTTTCAAGAAAATCATAGACTTTCCGATAGGGGGCGCAAATGTAAATTGCGTTTTTTGCGTTATTTCTGCTTCTAAACATCCGATTTGAAAACTTCTTCCTGTATCGCATGCAACACCTGTTGGAAAATATATTTCATGTAGTTTCTAATGTTTAGTACAGAATAGTTTGGCCATAAGGGGGAATAAGTGTTAAATTCTGCTTCTGATGTATTTGCAGCAAAATCTGGGCTCCTGAAAACCCGAACCAAATTTTTTTTCTTGTTGGACCGATACCGCTCATATGGAAAGACCTTTTGAGAATACTTTCTTTCTAAAATAATGCATGGCTTTCCAGCTAGGGGGCGTAAAGTAACATCTTGTTTTTGTCGACATCTCTGTTTCTAAGAATCTAATTTGAAAAAAAAGAATTGTGCTGGAGTGCGTTTCGGGTGCGAAAGGTTTCTCATATAAATTCATATTTTTCTTAACGCACAATTCTGCAACCTGAAGGAGTAAACTCATGATTACGTTTACAGCAATATCTGAGGGATTAAAAACCGAATTGGAAAACTTCTTTTTCCGTCAGATACTATTATTTTCCATAACGGTTCCAAAGACTTTGAATAGCTTTGATAATTTTAATTTGCGTCAAAACGGATTCAAAAGACGTGCTTACTAATTTGTGGCGTCGAAATGTGAAAGTGTGTTTCCTGGACATTGCAACAAAGAACTTTTTAACAAAAAAATTTTGTTTACAATTAAATTTTCACCCCGATACCAACAAATATTCCTTAATAGGATACATATAGAAGTTGTTCAGAGTCAAAATTATCTCGGGATTTTAATTCAACATGAGCTAAAATTGAATAGTCATATAAAAAAAAAAGTATATGAGATCGCTAGGAACATCGGAGTCATTAGCTGTGCGTTGGATAATCTGACCTCTCAACTGATGATTTTTTTATACAATACACTAATTCAGACTCTTCTTAATTATTGCATTTTTGTCTGGGGTAAGACAACTAAATATAATATAAATAGATTACAGATGCTTCAGAATAAATTTATTAGACTTTTAGAACTTAAATTGTTAAATAATAATCATTTCTCCAGCACGCTTTTTCACTCGAGGCTTAAATCTAATGATTTTCATATCTTACCAATACAGCAATTGCCTGACTATAATATAGGAAAATTAATGTTCAAGAGAACTAAAAATAATTTATATCAGGACTTAATCGTACTTAACACACATAGTCATCCTCATTATACAAGAAATAAAAACTTTTTGATTCCTATGTTTCCAGTAACAGGGAGTTTTAGATCTCATAATAATTACTCTGGCACTACATTATAGAATTCGTTGCCTAGTGGAGAGCGTTTCGGGTTCTTGAATTATGTAATATTCCTTAACAATATTACATAATTCAAGAAAAAAATTAAAGTGCTATTTATTAGCTAATGCCACATAGTGTAATGCAAATGTGGAAAATTGTTGTTACACTTTCATCTGCCCTTCAGTAGCATGCCAGCTTGACTTTTAGTTCTTTTAAGAGTACTTTTGTTATTTTGGGAGAAGAGGGCTAAGTCAGGCCAATTTAGCCTTTTCCATCCTCATTCCTTGTTATTACCACATTACATCACTTTGTATATGTATCATTCTATTATGTTTTATTGCTGTAACAACTAAAATGTAGTAAATGAAGTGAAATAAAAACAAGAAAGATGCCATCGAATTTTCGGTTGTAATCAGCACGTTTTTTGAATCCTTTCTGACGTGAACTAAATTTATCAAAGTTTGTTAAAGTCAATTCCACCGGTTGGAAAAAACAATCGGATTTCTACAATCGATAAAACAACCGGAAAAGAAACAGCTACTTACTTCCACAAGCGGGTAAAAAGTATATTACATGAATTAGCAAATGGCGTGCAAAACGTTTCTCATACTGAACGGAGGGTATCGCAGAAAAACACATTTTCAAACACAACAATTAAAATGAAAAATATAGAAGAAAACATGATACAACTCTACGCTTTCTAGCGGAAGAATTGTGCATTATGGGAAAGTTGAAAATAGGAGAAGAATATACTTCACGGACAAACGTATGCTGAAAAAAAACTTTCTAATACGTCTCCCGGAGGAAGAGATAACGACAAAACGTTTTCACTTTTACGCCCCCTAGCGAAAAACGTGTGCATTATTTAAAGAGAATAATGCTTCAGATCTCTATTTTAGCGAATTGCATACGACAAAACAGAGATTTATCAATAAAGTTTTAGGAGCGCAGATACAGCTGCAAACAACAGTAGACAAACAGCACCTATAGCCTTATAACTGTGAACTATAAAACTCCTCAAATAACAAATTAAATTATATTGCACAAGGTAAATGATATCCCATGCTGAGAGAATATTTTAAACGCACATGCAGATGTTGAAATATTGACAGAAACACACTGAAAATTGGTACTTGTTAGCGGTGAAAGTGTTCATTATTATGGAGAGGAAAATACACGTAAACAGTTTTAATAGCTAGTAGTATTATGCCGAATTTTCTCAACTACCCCATCAGAGCTACACAGTATGATCCAGGAACTTGCTGACAAGAGTAAAGAAGTGGTATTAAAAATGAACTTTCAGAAGACAAAAGTGATGTTCAATGCTTTTACAAGAAATGAAGATTTATCGATTGATGGAGAAAAGCTGGAGATAACAGACACATATGTTTATCTTGGACAGCAGATATCAAGTGAGGGTCACATTGATGAAGAAATTAATCGGCGTACAAAACTTGCCTGGAGAGCTTTTGGAAGAAACAGCATAATTTTCAAGAGCAATATGCCATTATGTCTTAAAAGAAAAGTGTTTGATCAATGCATCCTTCCAGTGCTTACGTATGGTGCAGAGACGTGGACCTTAGCTAAAAGAGACATACAAAGGCTGCAGACAACTCAAAGAAGTATGGAGAGGTGCATGCTTGGTGTAACCAGGAGAGATAAGAAGAGGAACACGTGGATCCGAAAAATGACAAGAGTGGAAGACATCATGATCAGAGTTAAATCCCTGAAATGGCAATGGGCTGGACATACTGCCAGAAGAACAGACCATCGATGGACAGCCGAAATTTTAGATTGGATTCCAAGGGACAGGAAAAGACCCAGAAGAAGACCACATGGAAGATGGGTGGATGAAATTCGAAAGTATGCGGGAGTGACATGGAGGAGACTGGCACAAGACAGACCGTTGTGGTGGAAACTTGGGGAGACCTTCGTCCAGCAGTGGATTGATAATGGTTGACAATGATGATGATGATGATGATTATGCCGAAAACTAATTTTTTAAAATGGGTTTTTATTTTATTCTCGCAGATATTACTGTAAATGTTAGCGTTAGCTTACTCACTGTAATGACAAACTTGTGCGTGAAGAAAATTTGAAATTATGTATGAAACATTTCAGAGCTGAAACGTGCTCCAACATTTTTTTTTTTTTTTCAAATCACGCATCTAGAAGTTGAAATATCGACAAAAATGATATATACATCTACGCCCCTGGCGGAAAAACTATGCGCGTTTTTAAGCATGACATATTCCCAAAAGGTTTCTAAGATGAAATGTATCGGTCCACGAAAGAACTTTTTCAGTCGATAATTTAGAAGCTCAGAGTTTGCTACAAATACGTCAGAAACAGAAATAAGCGCCCACTGGTGGCCATACTATTGTTCACCAACATTTAGAATTTATATGCAGAACATTTCCCAGAAGAAATTGTATCCGATGCAGGAAGAATTTTTCAAATCGGACTTGTAGAAGCAGAGATATAGTGGAAAACGTAAGTTGCCTTTACGTTCCCTAGGGGGAAATCTGTACATTTCTTGAAAAAAGATTGTGTGCCAAAAACAGTTTTTTTTTTCATAAATGGCTTTAAAAGGAAGAAATAATTTTTTCAGTCGGATATGTATCAGCAAATATGTGGAATGAACCATATTTTGAATTCGATGCCATCTGTATTTACGTCCTGTAGGGCGATGTTGTGGATCAGGGAAAAACAGGAAGGCAAGAATCACCATTCTAACATTTCAAGCTTCTTAATGAAAAAGGATTTTAAAAATTGGACTAATAGTTGCAGAGATATGGTGTCCAACAGCGGACGAACAGACTGACAAAACGATAGCATAACCACGATCTTTTTTACGCTTTCCAACCGTAGGTTGAAGAAGCGTATAAGCTCCAAATTTGTCCGTCTGTCCGCACGATGACTCGCATAAAAATGGTTGGATTTCGATGAAATTTTAGTATGTGGTAGGGGAAAACTCTTTTGAAAATGGACGAAATTGGGTCAAAGGACACGACATAGGAGACATAGAAGCGGGATCCATTCCATGGACCTTATGCATCATAACTTACGTAAAAACAGTTCGATTTCGATGAAATATTAGTATGTGGTAGGGGACCACCTGGGGACGAATCCAATTACAAATGGGAGAAATGAGGTCAAAGGTCACGACATAGGAGCGGGATTCATTTTAGTGCCCTTATGCTTCATAACTTACGTAAAAATGGTTCGATTTCGATGAAATTTTAGTAAGTTGTAGGGAACCAACTGCGGACAAAACCTATTGAAAATGGGAGAAATAGGGTCAAATGTCAGGACATAGGAGCGGGATCCAGTCCATTGCCCCTATGCGTCATATCTTATGTAAAAATGCTTCTATTGCAACAAAACGTTCGTATGTTGTTCCAGAGGTTCACTGAAACGGTTCTGTTGAATATCATTGAAATGGCGTCAAAGGTCAGGACACAGGAACCAGATTTATTCCCCATCCATTTTCGTCATAACTTGAATAAAAGTGCTTCTATTGCAACAAAACTTAAGTATGCTGTTCCGGAGAAATACTGAACCAATTCTGCTGAATATAATCAAAATGAGGTCAACGGTCAGGACACAGCAGCGAGACTTATTCTACAGCCATTATCCTCATAACGTAAGTAGTAACTTGAGTAATGGTTTCTTGTATGTTGGAAAGCGTTCCATAATCAATGCATCGCATGATTTTGCTAACTTGTTTCGCAAAAGACGTGCAAAAAACAAACCGCACACCTTACATAGAGTTACATCACACCAGACGTGCTTTTTTGTCTTGCTGTTTTTAGTTCCTAGCTCGAATGTGCATGTTCCGTATCCCAAATAATTGAGTTATGTGTATATATTTTGAAAACACTTTCAACGTTGTTGGGCAGTCAGACGCCATTTTACTTCATCAACAGTACTATCAAACTTTCCATGCTTATCCAGCACTTTCGCCATGACTACCGTATCGCTTTCAGAACGCATAACCGTACTTTTTTATTAATTTTTCTTTATCTTTACCAAACGGATCATCCCCCACTTAAAAAAAGTAACTTAAACTGCTATAACTCTAGTTGCAATTTTGTTTGGTGGATATTTTGTTACATATAAGAATATGAACGATTATTCGTATTCAAAGCACGTAATACACTCACGGACAATGAAATTTGCGCACCAAGAAGGGAGCATCGGATTGAACTGCAATTTCATGGACATAATACTCTAGCGTGCAAAAATTAAGGACGAGACGGTTTTTCGAATGTAACGTCGTGCTAAAGTGCTCCACATCGACTCAAATCATAACGTAAGATCCCCAAGATGTAAGAATATTAGGCAACTGAGCAACACCGTCCAAACAAGTATTCCAAAGGATACAAAGGCACTTTATTAAAAAGGTAGCGCCGCCCCGGTGGCGCAGTGGTTTAAGCGATGGCCTCTGATCATTCGTCCGAAAGGGGTCCGGGTTCGAATCCCGGTGAGGCATGGATGTTGTGTTTGTCTTAAGGCACTGGCTCTTTCCCTTCCCTGGAACCAGTGACCCTAAATCAGGGACGTACGACTGCTTATAGCCCATTGAGTTGCTCACGGTGGTCGTTAAACCTCCAATCAAAAAAAAAATAAATAAATAAATAAAAAGGTAGCTTCGAGCACAACTGGACAGAAGACAGAAACGTCCACGTGACAGGCGTCAGCCAAGAAAAATCCAGTCAGTAGTAGGGGATATGATCACCCCTGACTGCGTTGCAGGATTTACAACGTCTGTCCATGCTGAGGACGAGGTTGTCAAGAAGCTGTTGAGGCATCGCGGTCCTTTCCTCTTGTAGCGCCAATCGCAGCTGCGGAATCGTTGTTGGCGGCTGGTGACGTGCTGCCAAGCGTTTACCGATAAATCCCCACCACACGTGTTCGATTGGATTTAGGTCCGGGGACCTTGCGGGCCAATCCATGCGTTAAATACCTTTACTCTCCAACTGCTCTGCGACAGCGACTGTACGATGAGGTGCAGCGTTGTCGTCCATTGAGATAAACTCATGACCCACAGCACCTCTAAACAGAAGCATGTGAGGCAGGAGAACATCGGTACAATAGCGGATATCAGTGACTGAACCTCATTGGAAGATGTGGAGGTCAGTACGGCTACCAAGCATGATACCGGCCCAAACGAATACTTCGCCATCTCCAAACCGGTCCCTTTCGATGATGTTGGAGGTATGATTGCGGGTTCCCTGCTCTCTCCAGATGCGTATACATCCAGAATAGCTCGTCAGTCTAAATTGGCTCTCATCTGTAAAGCGAACTCAACCCCATTGCTGATGTGTCCAGTTCTTATGTTCCTGACAACACAGAAACCGCCTTCTCCGATGAGCAGGCGATAATGACACGCACCGTACTGGTCGTCGTGCAAATAGACCACCTTTGTGCAGCCTCGTGCCTACGGTAAAACGCGATAACGGACGTTCAGTGTTCTGTTGCATGTGCCTTGCGATTCCCCCCGTTATCTGCCGTCTGTCTCCTGTCCCCTGTAGGACAATATACCGGTCGACCGCCGCGGTGGTTGCTCGTGGACGACCACTGCTAAACTCTCGGACAGCTGTTCCTGCCGTTTGAAATGCTCTCCATGCTCGTGAAACGATGCTGTCAGCGATCTCGTACTCTTCGGTCACACTAGTCACACTTCGACCTTATTCCAACTTCCCAATTACGCGACCTTCAGGTAAAATCATCCAGATGTCGACTACTGGATTGCCTGTTGGTCATATCACATGGTGGCAGCAACTCGACGTCTTTCAAACCGATGTACGCCGTGCAATAGATTTCACCGAATTGCTGAGCGTGCACCGCCCGTGTGCTTTATACCCTTCCGACACTCCTTCTCCCCTACGTCATGCTGCATATTTGCGCATGCCCTATTGTACCGGACTCTAGTCAATCTCCTGAGTGGTCTTTCGGTTCGTTCTGCCTGCTCGTTCCGCTGTTATGCTTATATCTACTCTTCTTCCTTATTTTTTGTACACCAGTGCACAAAACTTCTATAATATCTTTTGGTATCTGGTACCAAAAAGTGATCTGAAAATCCGTTAACTCGTGTGTTTCTGCAGTCGCCAATCTGATTTGTTGCTCCAACACAAAGCAGAGGTTCTCGATTCAAGATCTGGGGAATGTCAGGGAAATGCCCGGATGTCTGTTTCATATTCCACGAAGAATTATCGAATAATACGGGAAGTGTGACACGTCTCGTTATTGTGCTGACAGAAGTGTGACGTGCCTGCCCCGCAGGACGCACATGAGATAAATGCAGATAGCAGTGAGAGCACACGCCAATGTGCAGTACAGTGGTAGAACACGAAGCTCCGCAGCCGAGAGTTGTGAGTTCGAATCCCTCCCCTGGCATTACAATGATGGAGAAATTTACTTCGTCATAGAAGGCTCAACTAGAGTGCAATGTAGTAGCCATTAATGGATACATCTGGTCTGCCGTGATGTTTCGGTAAGTGGCAGACGGCATAATTTCCTGCCCACAAATGTCTCTTCCCAGGGTTTCCCAGCAGAAGATTGTCCAAAGCATTACACTTCCTTTACCGGATTGTTTTCGTCCCACGGTGCGTCCTGGTACCAACACTTCAACACGTATACGGCACCCATCTACCAGGCCGTCCACATGCTGCAACAGGAAACGAGGTTCATCGGAGTAGAAGACAATCTTCCAATCTTTCAAATTTCACTTTTGATTCTCCCGCGCCCGCTGTATGCGCTTTGGACAGTGAACCGATTTTAGCATGGATATTCGAAGCTTCCTTCGGCTACAAAATCACATTTTCAGCAGGCTTCAATTTGATTGGTTGTTTCGAAACATTACTCCCGTCATCATCACTCAAATTGTCGGCGGCCTGTGACACTGCATCCTGTCTGTTGGCTCGTACTGTGAGCGAACAGACAGGATACAGAGTCACACAGTGTGATGAGACCGAGCGTTGTTCTGATGTAGGAGAGCGCGCTTTTTGCTCACCAATGTCGAGTACTTCTCCTCCAAAACGGCATGCATCCTCTCCAGCTGTTCAGCGTAGAGCTTGGCGTTGATGGATCGACCATCTGGAACATATTAGTAATGGATTAATTAATGATGGATGAATTAGTAATGGAATCACTAGTAATGGATTAATTAGTAATGGAATAATTAGTAATGGAATAATTAGTAATGGATCAATTAGTAATGGATTAATTAGTAATGGATTAATTAATAATGGATCAATTAGTAATGGATTAATTAGTAATCTATTAATTGGTGATGGATTAATTAGTAAATGGATTAATTAGTATGGATTGATTAGTAATGGATCAACTAGTAATGGATTAATTAGTAATGTATTAATTGGTAATGGATCAATTAGTAAAGGATTAATTAGTAATGGATTAATTAGTAATGGATCAATTAGTAAATTGATTAATTAGTGATGGATTAATTAGTGATGGATCAATTAGTAATGGATTAATTAGTGATGGATAATATAGTAATGGGTTAATTAGTAATGCATTAATTAGTAATGCATTAATTAGTAATTTATTAATTAGTAATGGATTATCCCCTTCGAAATTCTACCAGACGCAGGGCATCACCTTGTGCTCAAAGCACCCACGTTTGACAACAAGTTCGGGAAGCTGGCCCGGGCTCAACCACTGCCGTTGTGTGTTAGAATTACGGAAATAGGCCCACTGTACGTAACAATTCTCTTGATGAAACGTACCTCGCCCGGGTTTTCTTGGAGTTTGATGCACATTTCCACCAGGTGGTTTGCTTCAGCAGGCGTCAGTTCGTACGGGACAATGCGGCAGCTCCTGAAGAACTCGCCGATGTCCTGAAGGTTACGAACCACGGTGGTTTGCGATATGCTCAGCTCGCCTGATAATCTCCGAGTGCTGGTCGTCGGAATTGCCTCTACGGCTTAGCGCACAGCCTCCGAATTCATATTCATGATTCGCAGCCTATCTGACATTGCCTGATCGTCGAGATTTCTGTCACCTGAGCAGAATTTCTTGAAACATCAGGTTGTGGTGCTGTGGTCCACGGAACCTTCCACTTTTGAATGACAAATATTTCGTGTTGCTTGAACTCGTAAATCAAAAGTTCCCTAATTAGCCGGTTGTGGCTGTTAATCTTTAAGGCGCACCAACTTCAGACAGAACAACGACATGCAATGCTGTTCACAGCGAAGACTACCACTTTATATTTCATTCGACTGACTGCAGTGAGCGACTTGAAATAGTTTAAACACGTGAAAAACCCGCCGGAACACACGCGTTTATGCAAATATTGCAAAACCTTCCACTCACCCTAGGTAATTCCTTTTTTTTTTTTTTTTTTTTTTTTTTCGCAGATGAAACCCTGGTCACGAAGTATCTGCAGCAGCTGATGGCAAATGTTGACACCCCACTCAGCTTTATCTGGCATCAATTCACGTGTGGAACTTCACGACAGCGTTTGTTAACCTTTGCCAAGCAGGTGAAGATGTCGAACAACTGATGTCCGTGGAATGAGGAGTCCGTCGGACAATTGGCAAGTACTGGTTAATGGATGCTCCTCGACGGCTTTGCGAATGACTTCAGAATTCATTGACACAGGGCAACCGGAGCGTGGCTTTTCTTCGAGACTTGTCTCGCCAGATTCGAACTTTTTGAATCACTTCTGCGGTGCGCGAATTGAAACTGTACCTTCGCCTACCACTTTACATACAGTATATTCTTCGCCATTGCGACCGCTTTGGTCTTCTGTTTCCAGTGGTGATGTAATAGCCCACGAATTTCCGGTTTTTCCATATCTTTTTGTAAAGTAATAATGCAATAGAACACAATTAATTAATCAAATAAAATATACGCCAGCAAAGAGCAAGTCAACAGCTGAAAAATGATTCATTATACATAAAAATTCAATAATTTTTCATTTCGAAAACTAGTATGAAAGTCATAAATACAAAAAACGCACGAACGTATGGACCATCTAGTACTAGTTATTTGCACAGGGTGTCCGAGAATTATTGAACACATTACAAAATTGTATAAAACAAAACATTAAACAGATAGAAAGAAACTGACTGTACTAACTTACAATGTAACTACACAAGTTAATAAATTTCGATGTGAGATCCCTTGGTTGCTCGTAGTACGTCCAAGGCGATACTCGATTTCATGCCATGTATTGGCAAGCATCTGAGCAGTTATGGAATTAGTAGCAGCTGTGATACGCTGCTTCAGTTCCTGCAAATCAGTACAAGGCGTCTGATAGACACGATCCTTCACATAACCCGACATGAAATAATCCAATGGAGTTAGATCTGGAGAGCGAGGAGGCCACGGAGTGGGACCACCACGCCCAATCCATCTGTTGGGGAAACGCTCATTTCGGCACTTACGTACACACCTTGACCAATGCGGAGAACGACGTTGTCATGTCTTTGGATCTGGGGTATAGCGAAATGTTGCAAAACGACGTTGTCATATCTTTTGATCTGGGGTATAGCGAAACTTTCTAGCATATCGAAGTAAATGTCACCATTTATGGTTTTTTCGCAGAAGAAGAAAAGGCCAATCACATCTCTTTTTGATAGGGCGCACCACACATTAACTTTTGGAGAATCACGTTCCAGTTCAATAGCAGCATGAGGCGGTTTACTGCCCCTTATCCTACAGTTGTGACAATTCGCAATACCTGATACATGAAATGTGAATTCATCACTAAAAAGTACAGTACTGAGAAAGTTTTCATCGTTTTCCACTCGATTCAGCATATCCACAGCGAAATCGTATCGCAGAGTGTGATCATTCATATGCATCTTTTGCACTATTTAAATTTTATAAGCATGAAACTTTAATTTCTTGTGCAAGATATCGTGAACTGTGTATTTCGGAATGCACATGTTCTCTGCTTGCTTTACGAACGGATTTCCATGGGGCTTCGTCGGAAACTTTCATTAACTTGGTCAACCTTCTCACCTCTGACGCTAGGCCTACCGGCTCCTCCGAGATGTTCCACATTGCCAGTTTGTTTAAACTGTTTCATCCACCGCTTAATTGAATTCGTTGACGGAGGATTGCAACCATACTCTAAACGGTACCGTCTTTTAACTTCAATGACAGACTTTAATTCCTCAACCCATAACACACACATCACCTTCTGCTGTACGGATGACATGACTACTGATTGCGTATTTCTCATACATTCTTCATCAGGCCACACTTAGCGCCATTTATCGATTTCTGGGAATAACAATTCTTCAAAGCAAAAATATAGAAACCGTGTTAGTAATACGTGATATAGAAAAACAGACAATGCTCATAGTTTTTTCTGTACACAATTTTGTAACGTATCCAATAATTCTCGGACACCCTATATATTTGCATTACCATCCTCTTTAGGGTAATTGGCGTTAGCAATTTCACAAACATTCTATTATGATGCAGCATTCTCAGGAGATATTTTAATTGTGGAATTTATGAAACACGTCTGTTGTTTAACATGTTTTAAAAATATAACACAAGCAAAATCTGTTATTGTAAGCGACGATACTTACCGCACATGTGAATTCAGTATGGTAATGCATTACATTGCAAAAACTTTAGAGGAAATCTGAAAACCATACCAAAATTTAATTTCTCACGGACAAAATTCAAATAATAAATTCGAGGCGTTCCCGGACTTTCTATTTTGTGTCGTAAATTCTGATTTATGTAAAAACACATCTTGATATATACCGTTCTGGCGAAGAAAAATAGAAAAGAAGAAACAGTTATTCGCCAAAACTTGTGTTCCGGAATTGTGCTGTGATCTGGTAGGAGTTATTTTATTGGTTCCCTTAAGACTGTGAGAGGAGGAATGGTTCCAATTATAAGACAGAAAGTCGTGATGAGAGTAATCCTGTTTTTATGGTACTATCAGTTGGGATCACGTTCATTTGCAGCTAGATCTCTTCATACGCATTAGCAGAACTGGAACCAAATAAACCCTGTACACGGCTTCAGGCCTTTGCAGTGTTTTTCTAGAAATAGTAACATTGTTAAATATTAAAGAAAGATTAAGCTGGATTTCTACAAGGTAAAAAAAGAAAAGGAACTCCCATGTGTATTTTGCTGGGGACAATTCTATTTTGTTTAAATGTCTTCTTTCAGATAAACTGTATCGTTGCAGCTTCAAGATGAAAATTCAGTGTCATACCAATCCAAACAATAGAAGTGGATTCACATGCACTCAGAGCTCTGGATTTATGTCACAAAATTGCATTTCTTTTTGAAAATGCCAAATGTTCCAAAGCTTCTCTAAAACATTTAAAACAACTTAAAAACATATCTCAAATAATTTAAAACTACATGTACAATCGTGGCCAAAAGTCCTGTACCAGTAGACCAAAAGTAAATTTTTACCGTTTGAAGTCAACTTTCTTTTTGAAAATGCCAAATGTTCCAAAGCTTCATTTCCTTTTTGAAAATGCCAAATGTTCCAAAGCTTCATTTTCTTTTTGAAAATGCCAAATGTTCCAAAGCTTCTCTAAAACATTTAAAACAACTTAAAAATCAACTGCTCCAACATATCTCAAATAATTTAAAACTACATGTACAATCGTGGCCAAAAGGTCCTGTACCAGTAGACCAAAAGTAAATTTTTACCGTTTGAAGTCAACTTATACAGCGTAATGGTAAAGTCAGGAATACATATTATACATGTTTTAAAGGGCATTTTATGCTGACTTCAAATATGTTTACAGAATATTATTACCAGTAATAGAAATGAAGTTACAAGCAAACGTACAGCCTCTACTCATAAAAAGCAAAAAGTAGTGGAATTTGTCATATCAGTGTACAATGTATTTAACGTAAAATTACTGTACATTACATTATTGAAACTTGCAGGACACTTGAAATAACTTACCAACAAATAAAATATGCTTTAATATTTAATGGATAACCATGGTTTCTTAGTAACAAAGTTCACCTTCTTGGCATGGAACTAATGAGCTTCTCTAGTTGCCCATTGGTGATAACACGGTGCCATACGGCCCTTACATTCTCAATTAATGCTGTTTTCAGATGTGGGTCCTTGTTGACGGATCTTTCGTTTCAAACTCACTCACAGATTGTCGATGGGATTAAGATCCGGTGATTGTGTCGGCCACTGAAGTTTTCTTATAGCTTTTCGATTAAACCACTCGTCAACCAACTTTGACCGATGACATGGGGCGTTATCGTCCTGAAAGTTAAAAATCTGCAAACCCATATCTTTAGCAGATGGTAGCAGTTTGAACTCCAAAATATCCACATATTTCGATCCATTCAATGTGCTATCAACAATGTGCAAACGGCCACCACCACTGACTGAAATACAGGGCCATAACATCACCGAATGTGGGTGTTTGATTGTTGGCTGTGAGTAGCATGCCTTATATTTTTCACCATCCCGACAGCGTACATCATTATTTCCATTATTAGCGGAAATAGTAACAGTTGTTTCATCACTGCAAATAAATTTCTTTTCCATTCATCAACAGTCCAATTCTTGTGTGCCTTGGCCCAAGCAATTCTTTTGAGCCTTTGTCGTTCAGTAAGGAAATATTTTCGTGCAGCTTTTCAGTCAGCCCATTTTGTCGTAGCCTACGAGAAACTGTACGTGCAGATGCAATAATACCTACTTCATTCTCCCACCCTATTTCTTAAATCAGCTACTGTTTTAAACCTTGATTTTAAGGAACAACGAATCAACATGCGATAATCACGTTCAGTACACAGCCTTGGTCAACCTGTTCTTTTTCTGTTTCTCACACATCCAGTTTCTGCAACACTTTTATCGGTGCGCAAGACACTGGAACGATCACAGCGACATTTAACAGCAATTTCACGACTGCTGAATCCAAGTTCATGCAAAGTAATAATTTGTGCTCTAGTTTGAAGAGGCAGGACCAATTTTCGGGTCTTTTACATTCCGAAATTCAAATATCACCTATGGATTCTGCGTAAACTTTCGTCAGCTGACTAGAAGCAGCTGCGTTCTAAGTCGGCAGACGATTCTACATTCTTTTACGATCTGACAAGAAAGCGTCAAAGAAAGCTATAGTGGATTAGAGGAGCGCGAACAATTTTTCAGAACTGGATTTTTGTTTCCTTTCTTGCACATTTTCGCTTGTAACTTCACTTCTTTTACGGATAATAACACTCAGTAAAAATATTTGAATGCATCATAAAATTTCCTTTAACATGATGTATAATATGTATTTCTGAAGTCACCATTACGCTGTATAAGTTAACTTCAAACATCAAAAATTGACTTTCGGTCTACTGGTGCAGGATGTTTGGCCACGACTGAAAATGCAAGTACTCCAATACTACTACGAACATTTTGAAATTATTTAAAGAGGCAACTTCTGCCACACTTCTTCAAAGCTTTTAAAATCACTTAAAAAGGCAAATGCATTGACACTTCTTCATCCCATTAGAAACTATTTAAGAGCGAAACTACTACAATACTTATGCAAACCATTTAAAACATATTTTGGATAGGGTGTGTGTGTGTGTAGGTACGTGTAACAAGAATATATTTAATAAAGGGATTGTGTGCTAAAAGGAGTAAAACAAGCGTAACTTTTGCACAATAAAAAAACTAAATTGTTTTTTTTATTTGTTTTTTTTTTTTCGGTAGTACTCGTTTATGACAAGGAGTCGCGACCTACGGGAATCCTTGAAAAATCCGGGCGCTCGCTAAAATATATCTGCGGTAAAGAAACCTGCCATGTAAAAGTATGTCCGCTTGATAGTATGCATATATACACTATCTACCAACAAGTAAATTCGACACCGCTGCAATCGACGATATCTGCGGTCCTGATACACGTCACGGCCGCAGCCGTTAAATATCGCGTGGGAAACAACAACGCAACCAGTCGCATGCAAGATGCCACTTAGTTCGAATCTCTCTGATTTCGAGAAAGGTATAATCGTTGGGTATCACAGAAATGGCCGATTCATACGTGATTGGCAAGTGAAAGATGAAAGGTGACTGTTGGAATGTGCCCCGAACCGGCAGACCCACAAACCTGGGAGTTAGAGACCGACGGGTGCTGGACGGAGAAATTCGGAAGAACCGCACCAAATCGATGGGCCACATCCGCGAGGTGTTTCAACAGGCATCCGGGAGTGTTCTTTTCGATGAATACCATCCGTAAGGAAGCCCATCTGCTCGATTATCATGGACATGATGCAGCCCACAAGCCTTTGATCACCAAGTTCAATAGCGCTGCTTAGCTAACGTGGTGCAAAGAACGTCGACAGTGGACCGTTGAACAGTGGAAACCGGTTCTCTAGGATAGACGAATCAAGGTTCACCTTCTACCGATCGGATGGCAGAGTCTGGGTTTGGCGTCTGCCTTTGAGAACCCCTCCTGCCGGAAGGTATTGTGCCAACTGTGAAGTTCGGCGGCGCGGTGGAATTATGCTATGGGGGTGTTTATCCTGGTATGGCACTGGAACCCTTGGTCGCAATTCCTGGTAGACTCAACGCCAGGACCTACTGGCACCATTTTGGATGACCATGCGCTTCCTTCATTAAGGCAGTTTTACGGGGTGGACCCATGTTACTTTCAGGATGACAATGCCACCTGTCATGTTGCGAGGCCCACCAAGGCTTGGTATGTTGACAATAGCGTTAATCGAATGGACTGGACTGCGCAGAGCCCGGACCTTAACCCTATCGAACACCTCTGGGACGAGTTGGAGCGTCGACTTATGGGGTGCCCCCACCGTCCGAAATCGGTGAAGGAACTGACCTGTCTTCTCCAAGCAGAGTGGAAGAAAATGCCGCTAGCCGTCGTACAACGCCTGGTTGAGAGTATGATCCGGAAGGTCGCAGCTGTAATCGCCGCTCGTTAGTGCTCCACCAACTATTGAAGGTGAATAAACTTCGTTTTCCTTTGCTATCCCAGATGTCCAATTACTTATTGGTAGATAGTGTCTATATTCTTTGGCGGAAAGTGAAAAACGAACACCAAGAAGGAGTTGGCGGAAGATCATGAAATTTACATATGCTAATGGGGTCAAGTTTACGTAGGTGTGATGTTAATTTCGGGACCAACTGGTGAGCGCTTACGCCACAGCATGGTATAATATGTAAATTATCGTCGGTGGTATTTAAGGAGTACGGCGAAGTGAATGTAATTAGTCGTCGGCGTACGGACGCGTCCGAAGAACCTGAAGAAGCTGCAATGCCTGGACATGGAAGACGTGTAAGATTTCAGCAGTTATCGGACTTTGAGCGAGGTCTTCTAGTCGGACTCCGCGAGGCCGGGTGGTCGTATCGTCGTATTGCGGCGCGAATTGGACGGGAAGTATCGGTGGTGGTGCGATGGTGGCGTAGATGGTCCGAGGAACATTCCCACACGAGAAGACATGGAACCGGGAGTCACAGACCGACTGATGAGCGAACCGATCGACGCATAAGAAGAGCGGCGTTGTCAAGCTGAACATCCACTGCGACGCAAAACCGAGCTGCCGTTGCAACTGAGGTGACTGTGCGAACAATCAGCAACCGTCTGCTGGATGCAGGACTACGTGCACGTGTGCCTCTGGCATGTGTACCTCTGAATCCAGCCCACCGTCAGGAACGACTGCAGTGGTGTCGCCAACTTCTGCAATGGAGAACGCAATGGCGATCTGTCGTGTTCAGGGATGAAAGCAGATTCTGCTTGGGAACCTCCGATGGCCGTATGCGTGTTCGCAGAGGCACAGGGGAGCGTCTCCACCCTTCTTCCATCCGCCAGCGGACACACAGTGTCTACACCTGGTCTCCTGGTTTGGGGAGCGATCAGCTATCACTCCCGTACACACTAGTGTTTGTACCGAGTACGTTAAACAGCACCTCCTACATCAACAACATCATTCAGCCCGTTGTTGTGCCATTTGTAAGGTCGTTCCATCATGGTGTTTTCCAGCAAGATAACGCACGCCCACACACGGCACGTGCAACACAACATGCACTTTAGGGTGTGAGACAACTTCCATGGCCTGCACGTTTACCGGATTTGTCCCCCATTGAGCACGGGTGCGATTTTATGGGACAACGACTTATCCGGTCTCCACGACCAATCACGATCAGCCCCGATTTACGCGTCCAGGTTGAGGATGCTTGGAACTCAATATCCTAAACTTACATCCAACATCTGTACGACAGACTTCATGCCAGAATTGCACAGTGTGACGCAGTTCATGGCGGTTCAACCTCATACTAACCATGTTGCATGGAAATGTTTTTTTTCAGTTTACCAGGAAATACAGCTAGCTGTATTTTCCCATAATGTTTTGGTCACGTTATCCTCTGTATTCCGTTATTATGCTGTATAAATTTCGTTGGTATCAGACGTCTGCTTCTTGGTGTTCTTTTATCACTTTCCGCCAGTGTAAATTTTTGAAGGTTTAACGACGACAGAGCGCAACTCGATTGGCTATATTTAAACAGTCCCTAATTTAGCGTCACTGGTTCTACGGAAGGGAGAGAGCCAGTGCCGTAAGACAAACACAACACTCATGCCTCACAGGGATTCAAACCCGGACCCTTCACAGATGAATGATCATAAGCCAGCGCTTAGACCACACCGTCACCGGGGCGACATTTATTAGAAAGCCACAGTACTGCTGAACAGTTAACCATATCAATTAGGCCTCATCCAAATTAACTTTCTCGCATTTCTTCAATCTTTTATTATCAATAACACTGCGTTCGAAAGTCTACATCAATGTTTACTTATTAAATACTGTGATAACAACTGAAAATGAGGATCCATAGTTTTTGTAGATGGCAACAAATCTCTTCGCCATGTTTTTGCTCTCACATATTCGTCACTTAGACGTTCATGGATAACATTTTTCTCTTTGGTATTCTGTCACTTACAAAAGCTTAGGGTTTTCAACTTGACGGCCGCTTGCGACTGACGGCTGTTTAACTATACACACACGAAGCAAAAGCAGAACCGCTTCTTACAATGAACGCTCACTTGGAGGGTGAAAGGGTCAATGGCCACTATACTCGGAATTTTTATCTCCTGTTTCCAATCCGGCAGCATCCCCATTCCATTGCTTCCTTATCGCTCTCTGCAATTAGCACCCAGAAATCCATTTACATGTGAGTATCCCACCCATCCTTTTTTGCCAAGGAACAGGTCACATGTTTTCAAAGCTGCCGGTGCGATACTCCGGAAGCATACCCGTCGAAAAGCATATCAGATTATCTTTCACAACTTGTTTGTTGATCATTTGGCAAACTCTCTCTCCACTGGTTCTCTATCAACATTCTTCTCCTAGCACAGATGAATTCTCTTGCGTTGTTGCAATCACGTCTTGTATGATGGCATTTCTTTTCCTTCATTCCAGGACAATGTGCGATAGATTTTCTCTGACTCATTAAATACGGAATTTCACTAACTTTTGTTACTTTGGTCTTTAAAAGTGAGTGTCTCAGCTTTCTCTCTCTCTCGTTGAATCCGGAGATTCAGTTAAATTGTGTTGGTTAAAACCTATCACGTTAGCTTTGAATTGACAATTCAGCATACAAATGTTCCTGGTTTGTACATTGAATCCAGGATTGCGCAAACTATGGGCTAATTATAAACGGGTTATACTGTGATACAAACTTGATTATTGGTGCAAATGGCGCTGCATTCAGCACAATAGTTGACAAAAATATCTTCCGCATTAGTATACTCGAAAAGGAAAAGGAACTAAACGACTGAAAAATAACCACATTTTTAACAGACACAGTGACGTACCCACCTTAGAGGTGACACGCATAGCAAGACTGCAAAGTTGCAGCGATAAACTCCGTCGGCGCAGATTAATGCGAAAGCATTCGGCTCCGGAGCAGAACGATTCGAGTTATGTCACCGAGAAATATTCATTTCGTTATACAGGCACCCGAACGTAAATCGAACCTTCTGGCCATTGGGCTCGTCGAAAAATGTGTGATGTTTGTTCCACGCATCATTTGTAATCAGTGCGAGTTCCTTCTTCTACAGAGAGTTACTTCAATCGTGGTTTGCCGCCTGACCCGAAAACCTACGATTCCGTCCCATCCCTGTCTTAAGGGAGGGATACGTGTGACGTACCTTCTTCACAGGTGACGAACATCACAAGACGGCAAAGCTTCAGCGAGAAGCTCCGTCCTTGTAACTTAATTGCGAACGCATTTGGCTCCAGAGCAGAATGTCACCAGAAAAATTTGGTTGTTTCGCTATAACACCATTAACGGAGATGCTAATACTGCATTAAAACAAGTAATCACGCAATTCTATGAGCATAAACCACAGCTAAAGGAATAAATAGATAAAGGAACCGTTTAATAACACACTATTTCTGTCATCAGTGCAGATAAGAAAACGGAAGCTCAGTGACTCAGAAAGGGTTTAGATTTATTAGGGAGTTCTGGAGGTTCACGATTTATTAGGGAGTTTTAGATGTTCCTCATGACACCAGAATGCGATGATGCCATTATAGTGAAGGTTTAGCAAGGAAACTTTTGATTAGGTACAGGAACTACAGTATAACACAACGGATGAGGCACGAATGATGAATACAGATGTTGCAAATATGTGTTTCTGAATCAAGACACTTCCAGAAAACCACACTGTATATTATTTTCTGTATGGCCATGCTCTGCTACTCCTGACCAGTGTGTCCTACGTCCTCAATGAAATATATACATTCGTTTATTTCAGGCATTCATGTGTACGACAAAGTGTCAAAGAGCATTTTAAGGCAACCCTGGTGACGCAGTGGTCTAAGCCATGGCTTCTGATCATTCCTTCGAGATGTGTCCACGTTCAAATCCCAGTGAGGCAGGAGCGTTGTGTTTGCCTTATAGCGCCAACTCTCTCCCTTCCCTGGAACGAGTGGCCCTAAAAATAGGGACGTGAGGCTGCTTATAGCCCACTGAGTTGTTCACGATCAAGGAAGTTATAATAATACTTCTGGAGATGCCCTAAGTTTCTTACCCGTGGAGCCGCAAAGCATGGAACTGTGAGGTCGTTTACATGATACCTATGTAATTTCAACCATGTGTATTTTGGAATTGCATATTTTTGGTGGCAAAAATCGTGTTAATATCAAACCGGAATAAATTGTACTTCTTATACGAGCGAAGTTTTAAATTTTAACGTTATGTTTTGTTTAAAATTCGCACTATTGTTCGTTTATTTCAATTTAAAATAAAAAAGAAAGAGGACACCGAATTTTCGGGTGTGATAAGCACGTCTTTTGAATCCGTTCTGACGGAAATTAAATTTATCAGAGCCATTTAAAGTCAATGGAACCGGTATGGAAAACAATAGCATCTGACGGAAGAAAGAAGTTTTTCAATGGGGTTTTTAATCCCTCAGATATTGCTGTAAACGGAATCGTGAGCTTACGCCCTCTGGTTGCAGACTTGTGCGTTAAGAAAAACATGAATTTATATGAGAAACATTTTGCATCGGAAATGCTCCCCAACACAAATAATTTTTTCAAATCGGACTCTCCGAAACAGAGATATCGACAAAAATAAGATGTGACTTTACGTCCCCTGGTGGGAAAACCATGCATTATTTCAGGAAGAAAGTTTTCTCAAAAGCTTTTTCAATATGAGCGGTATCGGTTAAAAAAAAACAGAAAACATTTAGTTCAGTTTTCAGGAGCCCAGAGTTTGCTACAAATACATCAGAAACAGAAATTAACACTTATGCCCTCTTGTGGCCAAACTATTCCTTACCAAACATTAGAAATTATATGAAAAATATTTTCCATCTGGTGTTGTATGCGATACAGGAAGAATTTTTCAAATAGGAGTTTTAGAAGCAGAAATAATGCAGAAACGGCAATTTACCTGTGTGCCCCATAGAGAAAAGTGTATGATTTACTTGAAAATTCTGAAATTATAGGAAAAGCATGTCACACTGGAAACACTATACAACAAAGAAGGAATTTTTCAAATCGGACTCCTAGAAGTAGAGATATTGAGAAAAATAAGATATACATCTACGCCCCGTGCCGTGGAAACCATGAATTATTTTAAGAAGAAAATCTTTCTGAAAGATTGGAACTGATTTTTTTCTTTTATAATTGCAATTGATTCCAAATGCAAATCTACGCCGCAATTTCTTACGAAACAAAGTGCATTGTGGATTGAAGAATGAATATGTTAGCATACGAACCCACACAGCACATAATATTTCGTATATGTTACACGTGCGTAGCATTGAAACATTGAGACTTTTAAGAACAGTTGCGCAATATAACAGTAATGTTTCAGAAACCTTACGGTTACGTCAAAATGTCCACAAACGTTACATAACTTTGAAACATAACCGATACGTTACAGTGAAATATCTTTGTAACTTCAACATAGCAACTTCATGTTAGTGTTACGTATTTGAAAGATATTTATAACTTCGTTACTGTTACTTATTTGAAAGATATTTTTGACATCATCATATTGCTGTTACGTATCGTTGAACATTATAGTTTTAATAAACCTTGTAAAATCCCAATAAAAAATATTACACTCGACAGTTGTTTCAAAAGCTACAACAGTCGTATTAAGAGTTGTTTACGTTTTCATGGGTTCAAATCAGTCCGCTGTCCATCGGGAACAGTGGCGGCGTTTATATAAAGAAAGAACTAAAAATATTTCACAAATGACGGTGTCGAATTTCTATTATACATGTGAAATATACTGTACTTCAGCGAAAAAGTTAGATAGAAAATCAAATTCGTCATTTTTCTAAATACCTACAAATATGAAAAATCTCAGCTTCAAGTAAAAAAAAACATGCTGGTATAGTATACCAATACAACAACACAGCCATCTACTTAGATTTTATAAAATACTTTTTAGAATTTAAAAATTATAATACAAACAATTACTTACTTTCAGATAATCTTGAATCACACACACCCACAAAAAAAGAATGAGATATTAAATTAACTAACTAACTAACTTGAGTACGACAGTATCACCAAAGAATATCCCAGTAGCACGTGCACTACGAGAGTGCTTCGGTGAAATGGCAAAAATGCGCATGCGCATCCACGCCGTTGCCAAACCAAAAATCTTAAATATCGCCGGCATGTAACATCAAGGTAGCAAATGTGTACAATGGAAGCTATAAAACATTAGTATCGGTGAATGCTATTTTTAAAGTAACCATAATGTACAAAGAGTTACACTGCTGGCCACCAAAAATGCAACACCAAGAAGGAATCATCTGACTGGCCTGAAATTCGCAGCATGCATCGCCCGCGAAAGGACATGCAAACGATTTGCATTGCAGGGCATATGCAAATCATGTGCGCCAAGACCGCCACCGAGAAGCACTATAAAAAGGGTGCATAGAAGGCGGGGTGTAAGTAGTAGAAGTGTGTTGTGCTTCCGGACCTGTGCGTGGGAAGCATCCTGATGCCTCTTCGCAGAATACGACAGTCATTCCAGCACGTTTCGGAGTTCGACAGAGGAAGAATAGTGGCTTATGCCGACAGCGGTTTATCGTACCGGGACATCGGCGCCCGTGTGGGACGACATCCAGCCACAGTTAGGCGAATATGGACTCGGTGGGTGCAGGAGGGACGGACGGACCGACGTGAGAGATTGCGGCAGCCGCGGCACACCACCGAACAAGAGGACCTGCATATTGAACGGCGGGCATTGATGGCTCACACCGCCACATTACGAACGTTAGCGCAGGAATCAGGGTGTGTTGCGCAACCAACATTTACAGGACGTACCGTTCGATGTCGTCTGCAGGAGCGGGGACTTGTCCCACGGCGCCCATTGCTCCGATTACCATTGACGTTACGCCACTGGCGAGGGATGGGGGCTGTGGGCAGTTGAACGCCACACATGGACTACGGAATGGCAGGACATTGTCTTCTCCGACGAATCCCGCTTTTGCCTGCAACACCACGATGGTCGGATCAACGTGTGGCGGCACCGCGGCGAGAGACTGTATGACGCTTGCATTATGCATCGCCATACCGGTCCGTCGTCTGGCGTTAGGGTTTGGGGCGCAATTGAATAACACACCCGCATCCCTCTGGTACGCATCGCCGGAACAATCAACAGCCACCGCTACATCTCCGACTTTTGGTGCCTGTAGTCCTCCCTTACATGCAGGACCTGCCAGCGGCCACGTTTCAACAGGACAATGCGCGTCCACACGTGGCACGCATCGTGCAACATTTCTTCACGGCCCACCAGGAGACACTGCTCACTGCTGCCATGGCCAGTCTGTTCTCCCGATATGTCGCCTATCGAACACGTCTGGTCACTGATCGGCAACCGAGTGGCGCGGTAAGCACCACCTGCGGCTAAGCCTGATGAACTGTGGCAACGTGTGGAAGCAGCCTGGACCGACATACCCCAAGCCCACATCCAAAGCCTCTTTCGTTCGATGCCGCGGCGTTTAGCGGCTGTTATTGCCAGACATGGGGGCCACACGAACTATTGATGTCTGTGTGTTCTGCAAGTCGCACGGGCCTGTAAGCTCAATTGTTTCATCTTTGTATCTGTTGTTATGCGTAGAAGAAGGACACGAGACAACAAAGCCAGATAGTAAATCTGGCTTTGTTGTCTCGTGTCCTTCTTGGTGTTGCATTTTGGGTGGCCAGCAGTGTAAGTTCCAAAACAGATGTTGCTGAAACGTAATTGTAAGATATCTCTGAAAGTGTAACGGAAATGAGAGATTGTAACATTATTGATACATATTTGAAGCGTTTTGTTCTGTATGGGAATGGAAGATAAAGATAGACTTTATTCTGCCTTTATGAAAAAATTACACACATTTTTGGTTTATAAGAAACAACTCTTGAAGCTGTAAAAAAATTGGTTAGTCGTTCGTCAAGATTGATGTAATGCTACGAATTACCATCGGTTGTTTGACTATTACTCCATCACAAAGATGATAAATACTCCTCAGCGGTAAAATACTTTGACTGAAAGTAGTGAGAGCTTTGTCACAAAGAATATGAACAAGCACTAAAATATTGTTTATATTTATGACAATGTTTAAAATCCATATATGCCATATACGTATGATGTCATCCAGAGATATGGCCTCTAGGTTAAAATCTGATTCAAATGTATAACTTAACGCAAAAGTAATATATTAGAAAACTTGTTTCGGATACACACTAAGTACATAAAAATCCATTTTTGGGCAGGGCCTCAAATCAGACAGATCTTTATGACATTCTCGTTCTAACAGGATATTTTGTCTGATAGTAGTTTTTTTCTGACATTGGTAACAATTAATTTATCTGACCTATTTTGGTATTCCACCAAAATTTAGGCAAAACACTTTATCTTCTAGAAAAATTACTTTATTTTCCTGAGTTTCTAAGAAATTTCATTTCAAAACTAGTTACGTTACATGCTACCGTACACTCATTATTTCTGGCAATGGAGCAAAGTTCCATATCTTTCAGGATGAAACAAGAAGGATTCGGCATTCACATACCTGAAAATGTATTTGAAAACATTATTTTCCTCGAGATCCAAAAGACAGTTAAATATTCATGTCCTCAAAACACGATATGCACATATGCATCTTTCCTGGAACGAGTATAGCTTCAGGCAAGTAAATAAAACATAAAAATCTTCCACCCAAGGAGAGTCTACATAAAATATAAAGCTTTTTATACTTGTTCCAAGTTTTTGAAGTGTTTCTTAATTTCAAGGATCACGCTAAGAACACAATTCTGAACAACCTCTCACGCAACAATCTATGATGGAAGCAGTATTTTGAATCGCTTCACGCATCCGCTCAACATAACAGAAGAAAAGGGTATTTTTTAGAAAAGTTTCACATTACTGGTATTCAGTTGGCAACTGTTGTGCATTGAATACCGTGAAGATATGTTTCTCTATGATCTTTAACGCTACTCAAAGTAAAACGGATTTTCGTAAATATTTCGTTCTTGCACCAAAATAGTTGCTCTTTGAGAGGTTTTAAGGCATTTGAAAATAGTGTCTAAAAATGATAAAAGTCCTCAGAAAAACGCTTTCATACATAGTTTCTTGGATATCGTAACATGAGTAAGTAGACTGAAATTTATAAAATAAAACAAACGCTGATGGATGCGTGTTGAAAAAATCGCAGTATAGCTACAAGCATATATTCCATATGAGGATTTGTAAGTAGGTAATCCGTCTGGAATTCCTTTCTTCTTCAAAGGTACAAATCCCATGCAAATAAATTTACGAAATTCACAGAACTACTAGATTATAATATTATTTTTAAACCTTAATTAAGCAGTATTCTTTAAAGTTCATAACGACGTGGAAAAAACAAGAGAAATGAAATAGCAAATTCTGAGGTTTAGAAGGGAAACATTTTTCATATTTCTTTGTACTACAAGAAATAAATCCTCTGCCTTTCATAGAATTAATAAGTAATCCTACACAGGTAATTGGAATACTTGCTCCTCCTACGATGTTAAGCTTCTGAAGTGCTCATAAGGAACGCATTTCTCTTTTGTTCACGACACGTGTTCTATTGCTAATTCATAGAAACTAAAAATAATATGCGCACAACAACTTTACATATCTTTATCTCTTTGGGACGTGCCCATAAGTCAAAGAAATAATCTTTTCTGACACTAATACCATGCTTTTCCCAGAAAGCTTCTGAATTTTATTCTTTTACCATTCGAATTGGGTCGCCTTTTCATCACATACAAGGTAATGATGAACAATTGTTTTAGATGTGTCTGATGCAAATCTGAATCATACAAAAAAACATGATCAACATCTGCTTGGGAGGAGGAAGGGGGGAACGATTTTCTGTTAAAAAATAAGCAAATCTCTTAGAAAAAAAGACTTATTTCCCAAGCTTAAGCTACATTGAGCGATATATTTTGAAGTTTCCAATTGCTATTAAAAAATGGATTTCAGGCTACTTAGCGAAAATTTAGTGATGCATGACAGGAAAAACAATATGAGTGATAAACGTGCCTATAAAAATCTGATGAGAAAGTTTATCAATGGAGCATACAGAGACGTAGGTACGATTTCCAAAAAAATTACACCGTGTTCTTCCATCAAGAGAAAGTAATGCATTTAGATGTCCGGGTTTGTCTTCTTTTTTCAAACAGACCTGCAGAAACTAGGAACTTATCGAATTCGAAAGCGAAGTTACCTCAATGTAATGAGAAATCTTTGCATCAGGTAGAATGTAACGCTCATGGGAAAATGTGGAAGTGACTCCTTTGCATCTTCCCGACCATTAAATCCGTTGCAAACCCCATCTGATTTCGAAGTTCAAGACCACAAAGAAAAACACAAATCGTTTTAATCGAAATATCCTCCACTAGCCAGAATTAAAATAAATTGTACTAGAGAAATATCACATATTATTTTGTTTTCTATTCTGTTTTCCCATGCTGTTTTTGGCTAGATCAGATGCTCTGTTTGTTGAAAAACTCAGTGATACGCGCTAACTAAATAAAACTGAAAAAACACATTTCTGGAAATAAATGAACATTATATTTTTTAATGCTAACGATATGAGCGTATTGATATGGATGCAGAGTATCACATATGAAATCACATGCTGTACGTTAAAATAAAATAACTAAATGAAACTGTCAACATTTAAGTACTACACATCCTACTCTTTTTCCGTTATTTTTAGCACGTTTATAGTACAAACCAAATGTACCTATATCACCTTTTTGTCCTTCTACAGACACTACATCTCTGCAACTGTAGTACGAGTTGAAAACTTCTTTTCGTACTGGTAAGTTTTTTTCGGGATTTTTTTCCAATGCATTACTTCCCTACTACGCAGCGAAATTGGAGATGCTATCAAGTTAAAAATACATTCTATTCCACATCAGTGTTTCTAAATAACCTTTCTTTTGATGCCATTTATAACCAAAACTGTTCGGGTACTGTTTTTTTTTCTCAAATACCGCCCAGCTTTCTAGCTACGGATCGTAAAGCTAATTACGATTTTCTCCATGTACGTCCGATTTCCAAAACACCTTTTTGAATAGGATAGAGATATTTGTATTTGTAGGAAGTATTTTTTTTCAGAAACAGAGATATAGGGGAAACCGCAATTTACCGTAGCGCCCCTTTTACTAGAAAGTCAATGAATTATTTGAAAATTTTGAAATATATGAAAAACATTTCGCACGGGAAACGATATGCAACAAAGAATGTTTTTTTTTCCAAATCGGACTCTTAGAAGCAGAGATATCGACAAAAATAAGATATGAATCTACGCCCATTGGAGGAAAAACCATGTGCGATTTTCAGAAGAAAGTATTCTGAAAAAGGTTCTCGATGTGAGTGGTATCAGTTCACGAACGATATTTTTCATTCGAATGTTTAGAAGCTCAGAGTTTGTTGCAAATACATGAGAAGCAGAAATTATTACTTACGCCTGCTGTTGGCCAAATCATTCCTAACCAAAAATTATAAATTGGGTGCAAAACAAACCCCAATTAGGAACTGTATTCGCTGCAGTAAGAATTTTTCAAATCAGACGTTTAGAAGCAGAGATGTCGGAGGAAACGCTATTTAATGTTACGCTCCTTAACGGAAAATTTATACGTAACTTGAAAGAGTGACTATTCCTAATATAGTATTTGACATTGTTGTATTTTTCTTTAGTGTTGGTTGTGGGGGGTGAATCTCCCTGCTTTTCTGAAAGGTTTTACTACATGTGGTTGTGTTGATTCCATTCACATGTAATTCTCTGTGATAGCGTTGGCCAACATATTTGGCACTTGTTATGACCAGCCGTTCCTCATCATCGCAGGTATGTGCAAATTAACATAAGCATTGTTCCAATTAAAAATGCAGGAAGTTGAAATAAATGTTTTTTTAATAAAACCAGACGAACACACAAAGACGGTACAACACATTAAAAGAAAACATTTACATTACATCACAATGCTTCCTTCGTTCACAAAAGAGAGAACAACTGCCTGGACACGCAAGTAACATTTCTCTGCCAACGTCCTTCCAAGGAAAAAGCCACTTCCCTTTTGTTATCGCTTCTTCGTTTCACTTCATCCCTTGTTTGCACGTGTCCGCAGAAAACATCACCCTCCCGCTGCTGGGGGGTTACACACAGGACACATATTTCACTCCCTCGCTCTCTTTCTTTTTTACGCTTTCCAACCGTAGGTTGAATAAGCGTATATGCTCCAGCTTTGTCCGTCCGTCCGTCTGCACGATAACTCACGTGAAAATGGTGCGATTTCGACGAAATTTTAGTATGTGGTAGGGGACCACCTGGGGACGAACCCTATTAAAAATGGGCGAAACAAGATCAAAGGTCAGAACATAAGAGCGGGATCCATTCCATTGCTCTTATGCGTCATAACGTGCGTAAAAATGGTTCGATTTTGATGAAATTTTAGTATGTGGTAGGAAACCACCTGGGGACGATCTCTATTGAAAATGGGTGAAATAGGGTCAAAGGTCAGGACATGGGAGCTGGACCCATTTCATTGCCTTTATGCGTCATAACTTGCGTTAACAATGGTTTGATTTCGATGAAATTTTAGTATGTCTTAGGTAACCACCTGGGCACGATCCTTATTGAAAATGGGTGAAATTGGATCAAAGGTCAGGCAGGACATAAGAGTGGGATTTATTCCATTGCCCTTATGCGGCATAACTTGCGTAAAAATGGTTCGATTTCGATGAAATTTTAGTATGTGGTAGGGAGCCACCTGGGGACAATCCCTATTGAAAATAGGCGAAATGGGGTCAAAGGTCAGGACACTTGAGTGGGATCCATTCCATGCCCTTGTGCATCATAACTTACCTAAAAATGCTTCGATTGCGACAAAACGTTATGTTATTCCGGAGGTATAGTGAACCGGTTTTGGTGAATATCAACGAAATCGGGTCAAAGGTCATTTCACAAAAGGAAGATCTATTCCACAGCCATTATTCTCATTTCTTGCGTAAAACTACTTCTATTACAACAAAACTTTAGTATGTTATTCCTGAGGTATACTGAGCCGGTTCTGTTGAATACCATCGAAATGGGGTCAAAGGTCAGGACACAGGAGCGAGATTTATTCCACAGCCATTATCGACATAATAGTTATATAGTAATAATTTCTGGTATGTTGGAAAGCGTATCATAATCAATACATTGCATGATTTTACTAACTTGTTTTCTTTTTCGATGGCTGTTTGCATCATCACAGACATAAATGGAACTGAAAGCTAAAATTAATTTTTGTCCATAATATGTTTAGAAGCAAATATATGCAATAAAATGTATTTTGAATTCGATATCAAATGCATTTACGCCCTCTAGCGGAGAAATTGTTCATCGTAATAAAAAAAACAAAATGAAGGATCATCATTGGCACATTTTCGACGTGGCATTGCAAAAAGTTTTTTTAGATCGGACAAATAGTTGCACAGACAT
Source organism: Macrothele yani (assembly GCA_039090855.1). Lineage (NCBI taxonomy): Eukaryota > Metazoa > Arthropoda > Arachnida > Araneae > Macrothelidae > Macrothele > Macrothele yani. Next base: position 16,660,366 of record CM077026.1, on the reverse strand, counting down.
GGTGTCCATAGACGAACGGACGGACGAACCAGTAATATAAGCATAATAATTTTTTGCAAAAGACCTGCTGAAGTCTGGGAACATTATCCTCTTTAAAATAATGCGAAGTTTGTCGCTGGGCTGCGTAGATGTAAATACCTATTTCGCGCTATCTCTACAACCAAGGAATGCATTTGAAAAATTATTTTTCATTGTCGTAGCTTTTGCTATGAAGAATGCGTTTAGCATATTTTCTTCTTCTCCAATATTTAGTGTTCTTCCGCCAGGCCCGTCAGTCTATATTTCTATTTGAAATACAAATGCCGCTCCATAAAAACAGAGTAATTTTTTTTTAAGTTGGCAAGAGCGCGAAGAAAAAAATAGCCACGCAGACGACTAATTGAATTAAGAAAGTATCAATGGCAACAGATAATTAGCCGTGGCAGAAGATTCTGGTTTTGTTATTGCGGAGTTGTTTCAAGTGCGTCTGCATTTAGCCATACAGCTATGGAGGTGAGTGATTCAGAGTTCAGAAGTGAAATGCGTGGTGCGATAAAGGTTTGCTATCGTTCGGGTAAAACTACTCCAGAAACAGTTGATTTAATGAATAAAGCTTACAAAGGTAAATGTTTGGGTGAGTCAACGATTTTTAGACGACACCGTTATTTCAAACAAAGGGCGTTTGTCGGCAGAATTCACTCCTAGGTCTGGTAGACCTGAAAGTGATGTTACGGAGCGTATTGTTAACACTGTTTGGGCAATCCTATAAGAAGATCGACGAATGACGTATGAAGACATACCGGCGTCAACTAATATTTCCAAAACGTCGGTATTCCGCATTTTACGCGACGAATTTCTACTGCATCTTGTGTGTTCCAGATGGGTACGTACCTCTTCACCTGACGAGAGAACAATTGTTAGCCACAGTCCAGATGTGTCCTGAGTAGGAACAAATGACTGCAAATGATCCAATTTTTGTAAACGCAGTAACAACTGCCGATGAAACATGGGTCCCTTATTTCGACCCCGTCACGGAGCGCGCAACTAGTGTCTAGAAACACACAGGCTCACCTCGTCAGAAAAAGTCCGCCAAGCTGGGAAGGTGGTGATTATAATTGTCTTTGATCATAAAGGTGTAGTCTACCAGCATGCCATTTCTCCACAAATTACAGTCAATGTTGAGTATTACATTTCAGTATTAAAGCGTCTGTGACGACACATATCAATTAACTGACGGGAACTGGTGAGCAAGTGGACCCTACACCATGATAAGGCCCGACCACATGTGACTGCTTGTGTTCAACAGTTTCTTACGAAATGCAGTATTGAAATCATGCCTCAGCCTGTCTACAGTCCTGTCCTCGCTCCGTGTGATTTCTGGTTGCTTCCACCAATGAAGGAGAAGTTCCGTGGCGCAACATTCAACTCAGATGCTGACGATATTCAAGTTGTATAGGGGTCGCTCTAGCAGCTTCCATACAATGGCTTCGTCACGTGCTTTGAAAAGTAGACTGAACGATGGGACCGTTGTATATCATCAGAGGGAAGATACTTTGAGAAAGAATAAATATATATTGCTGTATCTATATTTCTTCATTTTGTGTGATTTTAATCTCAGTTTTTATGGAACGGCCATTGTAGTTATTTCGATTCTAAAAATCCTTTAGAAAGCTCCTTTCTTGGTGGGATACATTTCATTATGAAGAGTATTTTGAGCTCATTTATTTCATGTAATACAAAACATTTTCGCTTGGGGCGTAAAGATATATATTATTTTTCTCTATATCTCTGCTTATAACTGTTCGATTTCAAACACCCTCTCTCGAAACATCTTCCTGCCTGTAGGAGAAACGTTTTGTGCGCAATTTTGTAATTTTCATAATATTCTTCTCAGCCGCTAGTTCGTGTAAGTAACTATTTCTACTGAATTGGAAATGTACACTGGTGTGCAAAAATTAAGGACGAAGAGGAGAAATTAGCATAGCAGCGGAACGAGAAGGCAGAACGAACCGAAAGACCACTCCAAAGATAGACTAGGGTCCGGTACAGTAGGGCATGCGCATATATGCAGCATGACGTATATATACGGGGGTGTCGGGAGGGTATAAAGCTCACGGGCGGTGTACGCTCAGCAATTCGGTGAAAGTTATTGCACGGTGTACATCGGTTTCAACGACGTCGAGTTGCTGCCACCGTGTGATATGGCCAACAGGCAATCCAGTTGACGACATCTGGATGACTTTACCCGAAGTCGCGTCATTGGGAAGTTGGAAGAACGTCGAAGTGTGACTAGTGTGGCCGAGGAGTTCGGGATCGCTAACAGCATCGTTTCCTGATCTTAGAGAGCATTTCAAACGACAGGAGCAGCTGTCCGAGAATTTAGCAGTGGTCTTCCACGAGGAACCACGGCGGCGGACGACCCATATATTGTCCTACAGGTGAGAAGAGACAGACGGCAGACAGCAGGAGAAATCGCAAGGCACATGCAACAGACAACTGGACGTCCGTTATCGCGTTTTACCGGTGGCCAGGAGGCTGCACAAAGCTAGTATATTTGCATGACGACCAGTTCGGTGTGTGCCATTAACGCCTGCTCATCGGAGACGGCGAATTCTATGGTGCCAGAAACACAAGAACGAGACACATCAGCAATGGAGTCAAGTTCTCTTGACGGATGAGACCCGATTTAGTCTGACGAGCGATTCTGGACGTATAAACAACTGGAGAGAGCCGGTAACCAGCAATCACACCTCCAACTTCATCGATAGGTGCCGGTTTGGAGGTAATGGAGTTCTCGTTTGGGGCGGTACCATGAATGTAGCCGTACTGACCTCCACATCTTCCAAGGAAGTTCAGTCACTGGTGTCCGCTATTGTACCAAGGTTCTCCTGCCTTACGTGCGTCTGTTTAGAGGTGCTGTAGGTCCTGAGTTCCTCTTCATGGACGATAATGCTACAACACATCGCACAGTAGCTGTCGCAGAGCTGTTGGAAAGTGAAGATATTCAACGCATTGATTGCCCTGCAAGGTCCCCGGACCTAAATCCAATCGAACATGTGTGGGACCTTTTTGGGAGACGCTTGGCAGCACGTCACCAGCCGCCAGCAACGATTCCGCAGCTGCGATTGGCGCTACAAGAGGAATGGGCGGCGAGACCTCAACAGCTCCTTGACAACCTCGTCCTTAGCATGGACAGACGTTGTAAATCCTGCAACGCAGTCAGGGGTTATCATATCCCTTACTAAAGACTGGATTTTTCTTGGCAGCCGTCTGTCACATTGATGCTTCTGTTTTATGTCCAGTTGTGCTCGAAGCTACGTTTTCAATAAAGTGCCCTTTGTATCCTTTGGATTCCTTGTTTGGACGGTATTGCTCACCTGTCCCATGTTCTAGCATCTTGGGGATCTTATGGTATTATTTGAGTCGATGTGGAGCACTTCCGCACAACGTTACATTCAAAAAACCGTTTCGTCCTTAATTTTTGCACGCCAGTGTAATAATATCTTGAAACGCAATGCAACAAAAAAGTACTAACTACCATATATACAAGACCAAAAGAGTCCAAAATGTTGTCGCCCTCATTTGCCACTGCCTACTCTAATCGTATGGGCAGCTGCTGGATATTGTTCCTGTGAAAATTGTGGCGGTTTGGACGTAAATAAATTAATAAATGCGCGTTCGACTTCGTCCCAGTAGGTGAACCTCTGTCCGTTCAAGAAATTGTGCAACGACAAGAAAAGCTGATAGTCACGTCACACATTATCAGAGGTATAGGGTGGGAGCGGCAGCAGCTCCCAGACTAAGTCTCAGATCTTGTGAGAGATCACCCGGGTAATATTGGAGCGGCAGGAACCCCCCAACTAAGTCCCAGATCTTGTGACACATCGCCCGGGTAATATTGGAGCGACAGCAGCTCCCAGACTAAGTCCCAGATCTTGTGACAGATCACCCGGGTAATATTGGAGAGGCAGCAGCTCCCCGACGAAGTCCCAGATCTTGTGACAGATCACCCGGGTAATATTGGAGCGGCAGCAGCTCACAGACTGAGTCCCAAATCTTGTGACAGATCACCTGGGTAATATTGGAGCGACAGCAGCTCCCAGACTAAGTCCCAGATCTTGTGACAGATCACCCGGGTAATATTGGAGAGGCAACAGCTCCCAGACTAAGTCCCAGATCTTGTGACGGATCACCGTGGTAATATTGGAGTGGTAGCAGCTCACAGACTAAGTCCCAGATTTTGTGACAGATCACCCGAGTAATATTGGAGTGTCAGCAGCTCCCCGACGAAGTCCCAGATGTTGTGACAGATCTCCCGGGTAATATTGGAGCGGCAGCAACTCCCAGACTAAGTCCCAGATCTTGTGAAAGATTACCCGGGTAATATTCGATGCTCACAGAGCATTGTCGACCTTGGGCAGTGACGAATTTTCGGTCTAGTATGAGTAGATAGACGGGCCATAATGTGATAGCTGGCTAGAGCATTTAATGCAGGCACACAGAGGAATTCATCGCGGACAGCAGTCCAACGAACTGTATGGATCTCCGGACCAGCCGTCCACTCTTTTTAAGGATCTCCGGACCAGCCGTCTACTCTTTTTAAGGATCTCCGGACCAGCCGTCCACTCTTTTTAAGGATCTCCGGACCAGCCGTTCACTCAAAGTACACATGCTGACGGACAAATATCTATGATTACCGCGTGAATTTGCATCTAAGAGATGTCTTGGACCATCCAACATTGGAAAAATATCGCCTTATCAAATGAATCACGTCTTCTGCTTTATCATGTGGATGATCAATTGAGTGTATTGCGAAGCACTGCTGACATCGATGATGCTAGATAAGAAACAGGCAGGAAGTGGCAGTGTGCTCGGCTGGGGCATGTTTTTCCTTGGAATCATTGGGAGAAATCATCTATCACGATCTTACAATGAGCGCATCAGATTTTACATCCATTCTAGCGGATCAACTGTTCCCATTCATGACGAGTGTCTACTCCAATAGCGCAGGTTGCTTCCACTAAGTTAATGCTATTTACCATGTTGCTATGCGTATGCGAGAATGGTATGATGAGCTTTCCAGTGAATTTAACCTACTACCCTGGCCACCGTACTCTCCGGATTTCAATTCCATTAAACCACTATGGGACTATCTTGACCAACGGGTTTGATGTATGGATCGACCACAGATGACTCTTGTGATTTCCGACAAGATCTAGTGTATGGAGATACGCAAAAGGCCTCATTGAATCAATGCCATGTCGCATATCGCAGTATTTGCTGCAAGAGGAGGTCATACCTCATAGTTACAGGTGGACATAATTTTTGAACTGGGCTGTGTATATCAAGGTAAAATTTTTATAAGTTTGCTAAGAGAATACCAACGCGATTTGTTATTGTTATGAAAGATAAACTGGAATCTAACGTATTATTAAGATCGCATTAGGTGCTCAAATAAGTTTTAAAGCGCTTTTCGTGTGACGCATACAACTAATTTACATATCCGACATTCCACCGCATTGTTGTCACGTAACCGTAATTAGTCCGGAGTATAAAATGTCCCACAGAAGTTTACCCAACAGTTTTTACGTTCGTGACTGCCATGGAAAGGACCTCAGGTTTAATCCCAGGCAGGTACGAACGCTCGATCCACTAAATATCCGCCGTGCGTCGGATGGGCACGTTAAGCCGTCGGACCCCGGGTACTGACCCCCGGTAATAAATAAGGGCGTCTTTCCTCCCCCTTTCTTCTTCTCTTCCGTGTTACTTTCCTATCGGGCAATCTAGCCCAAATCTCCTAGCTTCCTATTTCTAAGGATTGTTTAAGACCTGGAGTCAGACACTCACTTCCTAAAATCCTCTACATATGATCATTTGATCATTTGCCCAGCAGTTAGACACACTTGCACATCGGTAGGTGAAAGACGGCAAGCGATACTGCATTCGTTACGAATTTCATCAAGAAAAAGGTGCTGAAAAAGCATGTGCATCGATCTGTTCTGTTCTGGGGGAGAATATTGTATCGAAAAGCACGTGGGAGTTTTTGGTTTAGACGGTTTAAAGCAGGTGATTTTGATGTTAGCGATCGAGAACGTAGTGGCGCTCCGCAAAAGGTTGCACATGAGGAACTGCAAGCATCGCTCTATGAAGATTCGTCTCAAACGCTAAAAGAACTAGCTGAACAACATCGTGAAGGGCCAATATCAACAATCCATTTCCAATCGTTTACGCGTAATGGGAGATATTCAGAAGGAAAGAAAATGGGTGCCAGATGACCTGAGCCAGAGGAACAACGATGAGCGTGTCACGAAGTGTTTGAATCTGTTGGATAAACAACACAGAACGTCTTTCTTGTGGGAAATCGTTACGGGTGATGAAAAGTGGATACGTTACGACAATCGCAAATGCAAAAAACACTGGGTAGACCCCGGTGAATAAACGACGTCGACACCGAAACGCAATATTCACTCCAAGAAAGGTCTTCTGTGCATCTTGTCGGATATGAAGGCTGTGCTCTATTATGAACTATTGATACAAGCTCAAACTGTTGCTGCTGATCGCTACAAGCAACAATTACTGCGATTGAACCAGAAAATCTGTCGGAAACGTCTATTCACAGCTAAAGTATTTCGTCCTGTGAAATTACTGCATGCCAACGCTAGGCCGCATGTCGCGAAATCGGTCAAGAAAACGTTACTGACGCTTGGCTGGGAAGTTTTGGTTCACCCGGCGTGTAGTCCTAACCTAATCCCCTTCAGACTATCATTTGCTCCGATCGATGAAACATGGTTTGTGTGATGTACGGTTATGTGACGAAGTTAAAAAAAATGGGTTAACGACTTCATCGCGTCACACTAACACAGCTGCCCGACCGAAGGCGGAAGGTGATAGATAATGACGGCGAATATTTTTACTCGTAAAGGTATCGCTACTTTCTCTCAAATTACATGCTGCGTTGTCTTAAATCGCTTTAAAACATATTTGTACAGCTAATATTTAAAATATGTTGGGCAAGTAATGTATTTAAGAAGTGCTGTAAAATAACCGCATGGTTCCAGGTGACTCGGAATCTGTTCGTGTTTCGAAATTGCCCTATATTCAAATATTTACTGTTACTTCTAATAAATTTAGCTATTGCTTGAGCGAAGCTTGGAATTTAATGGTTCGTTTTAACAACGTTGCAGTAAAAATTTCGAATAGTTTTTTTTGTATACGTTATCGGTTCGTTCCTTTCCACATTTGCCTCACGATGAATAATGAGAGCAAGTTTTACATTCTGGGCAAGTGAAAAACCTATGGAAAAAATAATCATCGTGAAGTGCCAGAAAAATATCAAATATGCTCTGCAAACTACTTATTGCTCCCGAAAACCCAGATCTTTTTTTTTTTTTCATTGAGAGTTTCTCAAACAAACGAAGTGTAGCTAACGCGCATATTCTGCTGAAATTATACACTGCCGGACAATTGCTAAGGACGGATGTCAATAGCAACGATAGCAACCATAAAATGGGAGGCAGGAAAATGTGGAAATTAGCATAAGGGCAGGATACAGTAAGACGTGTTGTGCGTATGCAAATTTTGGATAGCCGAACTTGTTCGTGACGTCATAGTGCTGATAAGAGATATAAAGGATTTGACGCGTATTGACCGTTGTTGTTCAAACGCAAAATTGAAAGAGAAAGAATCAATTGACGAACTTGAAATTTTCAGTATGTCTTCCCGACATCATCTAGGTGATTTTACGCGTGGCCGTATTATTGGCAAGATTGAAGAAGGGCGAAAAATAACAGATGTTGCCAGGCAGTTCGACGTCAGCCACAGTGTTGTTTCAAGGCTTTGGAAATAATTTCAAACAAATGGAGAGTGTAGCAAACGTCACGGGGAGGTCGTTTTCGCAGTACGACACCTGCAGAAGATCGGAACATAGTGCTATCAACAAAAAGACACCGGCGCAGCACAGCTAGTGAGGTAGTAAATCAGTTTATGGATGCTACTGGCAAGCGGATCTCCCGAAAAACTGTAGCCAGACGTTTGCATGAAGGAGGACTATACGCCCCGCCATCCTGTTGTGTGCATCCCGTTGTCCAGACGTCACCGTACCGCCCGTTTGCAATGGTGCCATCAACATCGCAATTGGACTGATAACGACTGGTCTGCTGTCCTCTTCTCAGATAAGAGTAGATACAGTCTATCGTCTGATTGTCGACGACAACTGATCTGGAGTGATAGTGGTACTGCATATTGTCCAGCAAACATACAGGAAAAGGACCGATATCCGACATGTAGTGTCATGGTAATGGCTGGCATCATGATCAATGGCCGTGCGTTCCTCTATGTGCTTCCAACTGGGACTATGACTGGCCAACGATACATTAATGATGTTCTGCTACCTCATGTTTGCATGTTCCGTGGTGCTGTCGGTGATAGATTCATTTTCATGGACGACAACGCAACATGTCATCGAACAGTCGCTGTCCAGGAGTGTCTTGGGAGTGAGGATATTCAACGCCTCGTATGGCCAGCACGTTCTCCAGATCTTAATCCCATTGAAAATGTGTGGGATGCTTTGGGGAGGAGTCTTGCTGGTCGCCAATGCCGTCCAATAAACAAGGACACCCTCATCCGTGCACTGACAGAGGAATGGAATAAATTACCCCAACAGCTGCTTGATAATGTTGTGCAAAGCATGACACGACGTGTGGAATCTTGCATCGCCCTCCATGGTGGCCATATCCCGTATTGACATCCTACGCCAGAACGCCTGCGGACGGTAATTGCATTTTTTCACGTTTACGTATTCTGCACAAAATGGCCTGTTTGTCCCTTGAACACGTTCCAAAGCCTTCTGGATTTCAGAGCACAATAAATTGTCTTTCTGGTAATGTCCTGGCATTCTGACATTATTTTATTTCACTTGGCATCCAACCACACTTACTTTTTTATGCGCTATATAGCCGTATAAGATCCGTCCTTAGCATATGTCCAGCAGTGTACTTTTCAACTAACACGTTTACTTATTTTTTTCTGCAAGATCTCGTTTTGGAATGTAAATTTTCCTTAAAATGCTGGAGAAAATATACGGGCTGAAAACACTAACTGTCTGGTTTATTCTTATGCGCACACGTTCGCCTTGGAGAATTTATTAAAACCTCAAAAAGCTCACGAGAATTGTTTCTTTAACTTTGTGGTCGTTTAGAAGCATACATCTGCTCTAAAATTTGCATTTTAATATCCTAACTAGTTTCATGTTTGAGGTAGTGCTTTTTTACTTTTTTAATGGAGTAAATTAAACGTACTGGCGGCAACCTTCTAGAAGAAGCAGAGTGGAGTTTGAATCAGTTAAAAGCAAAACTTTATTTTTATCACATTTTCAGGTAATTACTCGTATTCTGTCGTGGAAGTATATGCAAAGTAGCTTTATAACATTTTAGTAAAGTAAGTAAGTAATTTTCTTCTTCTTTTTCCGAACCCTCATTTTTAAGTCATCCTCATTTTTCTCCTTCCCTTTTAACGAAGACAAGACAGAATATTCAATATTAAACTTAATGGATAAACATTTTTTGTAATCCCGTTGACGTATTTGAGTAAAATTATTAGCCAGGTTAATAACAATTTTTGCTGCTAAAAATACATACTACTTAAAGTCTTAATATACCCAATGTAAACATTATGCTACATTGCGATAGTTAATTAATGAGATTTTCTTAGTAATAATAATTTGAAAAAAAGAGTTGGAAACACTGATCAGTTAATGTATATAGGCTCTAGGAATTCTGACTTCCATTTAATTTCCGAGGATAAATATAACTGCAGAAGACGGAATTTTACAATCCCTATTGGCGTAAGATGTCCCTTTTATAACTTAGTCATTTACAGGGCTGAAAATGTGCTTTTTTAAAATCGTATTTCATGGAATATTTTCTGAAAAATACCACTTAAAGTCTTAATATACCCAATGTAAACATTATGCTACATTGCGATAGTTAATTAATAAGATTTTCTTAGTAATAATAATTTGAAAAAAAGAGTTGGAAACACTGATCAGTTAATGTATTTAGCTCCAGGAATTCTGACTTCCATTTAATTTCCGAGGATAGAAAAAACTGCCGAAGACGGGATTTTTCAATCCCTGTTGGTGTAAGATGTTTGATTTTACAACTTAATGATTTACAGGGCTGATAATGTGTTTTTTCAAAATCGTGTTTGATAGAATATTTTCCGAAGAGAATGAATGATACGATGAAATGATGTATTTGTAAATCCCTTTTATTTATGGGTAATTGATTCAGGTATTTTGATGGTGACCAAAAAAAAAAATCTAAATGCACGCCGCAGCATTTCGAAAGTATTCCGCAAATGTTTTAGACGATTGCAAATAGGCTGAAAAGGGGAAGCTATCGAATGAGAAGAGAACAATATTTTCGCTGTCTGCGCACAAGAATGCTTCCAAATCTCGGACGAATGACACTTGAAAACACTAAATACACTGCCTGACAAAGAAAATGCCACACCAAGAAGACGTGAACGCAGCGCTATGCAAATTGCAGGGTGGGTGCACACGTACAAGTTATGCAGTTGCATTTGCAAGCGAAACACACGAACGTCGCGCGGATATAATCAGGCAACCAGCCCGTAAGTCCATCCGCCGAGACGTCGTCATGGCCGCGAGAAGTGAGTGGTTCTGCTGTAACCGTGTCTGGAGAACAAACAAGAGGTGCCAATGCCGTTAAGACGACGTCGTACGCGATTTCGTCAAACGGATGAGTTTATTGTAGGTTTTCGTACCGCCGGATGGTCCTCGCGCCGTATTGCGGAAGAAACGCAAGGTGATGCGACAACCGCCGGTCACATATCGAGACAGTGGTCCCAGGTAGGATCTGTGCAACGTCATAGGCGGTCCGGAGCACGGAGATGGACGTCCGAGTGCACCAATCGTCGCATCCGATATCATGCCGTAGCTGATTCACAAGCCACAACAGGCGACATTTTGCGGAGTGTACGGGAAGGCTTGTATGCTCTGATATCGACGCGGACACTGTCCCACCGATTGGCTGCGTCTGGTTTGCTGTCCAGCCGTCCGTTGCGAAGGCTACCCTTAACAGCGAGCCATCGTCTTCACCGCTTGGCTTGGTGTCGCTCCAGAGCTGCGACGGGTGCCGAATGGAACAGTGTGGTGTTCAGCGACGAATCGTGGTTTTGTCTCACCACGGATGATCGCCGTGTGAGAGTCTGGAGGCGACGTGGCCAACGGGCGAATTACTCCGCCATTGTGGAGCACCACACGGCCTAACAACGTGGAATGTATGGGGTGCTACCCAGCACCAACTGGTAGGAATTACGTGCACATTGAAGGCACTCCGTTATGTTCACCAGGTGTTACAGCCCGTGGCACTACCGTATCTGCAGGAGATCCCAAACCCCGCTTTTCCATGGCCGCATACCGTTCGGAATAGCCTGAAAGCTTTACACGATATACGGATGCTTCTGTGGCCAGCACGATCTCCCGATTTCTCGCCCATCGAGCATCTGTGGGACACGATTTGATGTCGGTTGAGTACCCTCCCACCCTCGCAAAATGAAGACGAACTATGGACTTGGATTAAAATCACATGATCCACTATACCACAGGATATATCCGGACACTCATTGCCTCGATGCCACGTCTAATTCAACGCTGTATCGTCCAAAATGGGCCACAATACTGTGAATCAAATGGTGGATCACCCTGTATAGGCCTATTCGCCCACTGGAGCCTAGTCTGTAAAAACATGTTAACAGTAATTAAATCATGTTAGTGTGATAAACATGTAAACATTAATTAAATCATTTTTCAGGACCTACTTGGTTAACTGTGTGTACAGTTTGTTCTTTTTCGAGCATTCCTTCACGGTGTGGCATTTTCTATGTCAGGCAGTGTAAAAGATGAGTTAAAAGAAGGTAGTTATTCTCTGAGGTGAATTAAAGAAATAATATTTTCATAAATTCATATTTTTAGAACTTAGGATGAGTCCTTAGTGACAACTTCCCACTCTGGGTAATCACAATTTAACTTCCTTGAAACCAAAACTTAAGCGATACATGAAATTCATAAGTCTTAGATAGCTGCACTTTGAATGCTATATATTTCTACTCATCATGAAACTTTCTTCATTTTGAGTAGAAATACACTGCCGGAAAGTGAAAAAGAACACCAAGGAGGAATTAACGGACGATCATGAAATTTACATATGTTAATTGGGGCGAGTTTACGTAGGTGTGATGCTAATTTCGGGACCAACCGGTGAGCGCTTACGCCACAGCACGGCATAATATTCAAATTATCGTCGGTGGTATTTAAGGAGTACGGTGAAGTGAATGTAATCAGTCGTTGGCGTACGGACACGTGCGAAGACCCTGAAGAAGCTGCAATGCCTGGACATGGAAGACGTGTACGATTTTAGCAGTTATCGGGCTTTGAGCGAGATCGTATAGTCGGACTCCGCGAGGCCGGGTGGTCGTATTGTCGTATTTCGGAGCGAATTGGACGGGAAGTATCGGTGGTAGTACGGTGGTGGCGTAGATGGTCCGAGGAACATTCCCACACGAGAAGACGTGGAACCGGGAGTCACAGACGGACTGATGAGCGCACCGATCGACGCATAAGAAGAGTGGCGTAGTCAAGCAGAACATCCACTGCGACGCAAATCCGAGCTGCTGTTGCACCTGAGATGTCTGTGCGAACAATCCGCAACCGTCTACTGGATGCAGGACTACGTGCACGTGTGCCTCTGGCATGTGTACCTCTGACTCCATCTCACCGTCAGGAACGGCTGCAGTGGTGTCGCCAACGTCTGCACTGGAGAACGCAATGGCGATCTGTCGTGTTCAGCGATGAAAGCAGATTCCGCTTGGGAGCCTCCGATGGCCGTATGCGTGTTCGCAGACGCACAGGGGAGCGTCTCCACCCTTCTTGTAGCCGCCAGCGACACACAGGGCCTACACCTGGTCTCCTGGTGTGGGGAGCGATCAGCTATCACTCCCGTACACAACTAGTGTTTGTACAGAGTACGTTAAACAGCACCACCTACATCAACAACATCATTCAGCCCGTTGTTGTGCCATTTGTAACTACGGTCCATAGTGGTGCTTTTCAGCAAGATAACACATGCCCACACGCGGCACGTGCAACGCAACATGCAGTTCAGGGTGTGAGACAACTTCCATGGCCTTCACGTTCACCGGATTTATTTCCCATTGAGCACGTGTGAAATTTTATGGGACAACGGCTTATCCGGTTTCCCTGGCCAGCCACGACCATCCCCGATTTACGCGCAAAGGTTGAGGATGCTTGGAACTCAATTCCCCAAACTTACATCCAACATCTGTACGACGGACTCTATGCCAGAATTGCACAGTGTGACGCAGTTCATGGCGGTTCAACCTCGTACTAACCATGTCACATGGAAATGTTATTTTTCAGTTTACCAGCAAATACAGCTGTATTTTGCCATAATGTTTTGATCACGTTATCCTCTATATTCCGTTATTATGCTGTATAAATTTCGTTGGTATCAGACGTCTCCTTCTTGGTGTTCTTTTTTCACTTTCCGACAGTGTATATAACATTCAAAGTGCAGCTATCTAAGACGTACGAATTTCACGTATCGCTTAAAATTTTAGTAATAATATTAAAAGGGATTTCTGGTTAGTGTGATAAACATGTTAACGTTAAAATTCTCGCGGTATCCTTTGAGAATTGTAAAAGGGTTTGCTTAGGAAACTTCGAAAGAGACAAAGCGCAAATTAATTCTTTCTAGCTTAACAAATGTATATGTTCTTGACAACCTCGTTATATAAATGCTTTCTTTACCGACGTAATTTAGTTTCGCTCAACATTCTGATCTCATTCTCACATGGCCTTTATATGTAGCATGACGTCAAAGCGCTTTATTATATTAACCCTCTGTGTTAGAAACTTGAATTTGCGTATTTTTGTATATGTAAACCTTCCCTAATAAACGTTAATTGGCTCGCTTTTGAGCAATGTACCTTTCTGAAATGCGTTAGCAGTATCTTGAAAGCACAAGGAGCGCTATAGAACCCAGTTCTTTGCCTCAATACTGTTTTTTTAAGCAACACATGCAAACAATGTTATAGTTCCTTCACGCTCTCTCTCTCTCTCTCTCTCTCTCCTATCGCTCTCCCGCCAACGCATAATCATGAATTCTTCCTCTCAATCCTGGATAATGTTCTAATCAACTGATTCTTATTCAATTTTGCATATGCTCAGTAACCACAATATTAGGTCTACCGTTATGGTATACGTATCGACAGGACTACGTTGAATTCCATGTGTATTCATACATAGCAGATCCTCTAGAACCAATGAGCTAAAGAAAGTTTGAATTTGATGTAATTTACCGTAAGATAAATATAACGTTACACATGAATTTTTAGTAATTTCTTGAAGAGGGAGTTACAATAACTTACCTCGGTGGCGCAGCTGGTTTATGAGGGTGCGATGCCATTTCCTCTAATCCAAGTAGAATAGTTATTCCGCCATTGGTGAAAGTTCCTCCAGTTCTCAAGCTGAAAATGCTATTAATTAAATGAAACGAGAAAGGACTCCAGAGGAAACTGTAATTACTATGAGCACTGGGCAGGAAACCAGTAAAGAAAAACAAAATACATTACCTTATTGTTTTAGAGCAAAGATTCCTGATGACAGAAACAGAAACGCAATCATCCTGCTAAATAAAAGAAGGGAATTGTAGGATACCAGGGACGACAGATCAATTTGCCTATTTTCAGTTACACTATCTACCAACAAGTAATAGGACACCCTTGCAATCAACGATATCTGCGGTCCTGACACACGTCACGGGCGCCGCCGTTAAATATCGTGAGGGAAACAACAACGCAACCAGTCGCATGCAAGATGCCAGTTAGTTCAGAGACCTCTGATTTCGAGAAAGGTGTAATCGTCGGGTATCACAGAAATGGCCGATACATACGTGACATATCCAGCGAGTTGAAGTACCCAAAATCGACAGTGGCCTACGTGATTGGCAAGTGGAAGATGTGAGGTGACTGTCGGAATATGCCCCGACCCGGCAGACCCACAAAAATGGGAGTTAGAGACAGACGAGTGCTGGCCAGAGAAACTCGAAAGAACCGTACCAAATCGACGGGCCACATCCGCGAGGAGTTTCAACAGGCATCCGGGAGTGTTCTTTCGAAGAATACCATCCGTAAGGAAGCCCATCTGCTCGGTTATCATGGACGTGCTGCCGCCCACAAGCCTTTGATCACCAAGTCCAATAGCGCTGTTTGGCTGACGTGGTGCAAAGAACGTCGACAGTGGACCGTTGAACAGTGAAAACAGGTTCTCTGGAGCGACGAATCAAGGTTCACCCTCTACCGTTCAGATGGCTCGGTCTTGGTTTGGCGTGAGCCTGGAGAACTACTCCTGCAAGAATGTATTGTGCAAACTGTGAAGTTCGGCGGCGGTGGAATTATGCTATGGGGGTGTTTCTCCTAGTATGGCACGAGACCCTTGGTCGCAATTCCTGGTAAACTCAACGCCGAGACCTACTGCACCATTTTGGATGACCATGCGCTTCCTACGTTATGGCAGTTTTACGGGGTGAACGCATGTTACTTTCAGGATGACAATGCCACCTGTCATATTTCGAGGTCCACCGTGGCTTGGTATGGTGGCAATGGGGTTAATCGAATGGACTGGCCTGCGCAGATCCCGGACCTAAACCCTATCGAGCATCTCTGGGTCGAGTTGGAGCGTCGACTTAAGTGGTGCAGCCACCGTCTGAAATCGGTGAAGAAACTGACCTGTCTTCTCCAAGCCGAGTGGAAATAAATACCGCTAGCCGTCGTACAATGCCTGGTTGAGAGCATGCCCCGGAGGGTCGCAGCTGTAATCGCCGCTCTTGGAGGCTCCACCAATTATTGAAGGTGAATAAACTTCGTTTTCCTTTGCTAACACAGGTGTCCAATTACTTGTTGGTAGATATGGTATTAGCCTATATATTCCGTCCTAGGACGGTTGTTTTTAAGCTTTTAATAAATATGAATATATAGGAGATGTTGCCTGACTTAGGACGGGGTGAAATTTTTAATATGAAGCAGATTGAAAACAGATGAAATAAACGCCGGATTTCTGTATGGAAACATAATAAAAAACTTGTGCTAAGAACTCATTCACGTTAGAACTAAAAGTTAAATGCTATTTATTTCCGTTTTTCAAAGACCTCGCGATAAATCACATTCTGTGTAAATATTTCAGCGTTTAGATAGATCGATATTTTGCAAAATGTGTAATATAATCAGCACTAAACTCGGGAAGTTGTTTTCGTGTAAACGTATCTTAATAACGTTTTCTTTGATCTTTCGCTTTGAATGAATTTTTCTCCTGCACAGTTGTTATTCCCTTCACGGTTTCTTTTAGGCTGTCCTATTCGACGATTAGTTTGAAACTTCATAACAAAGCTTTTTCTGCAAAATAATGCGACATTTAGTATTACAAATTCGAACTATTTAAATTCTCGACAATGTTATAGATCTAATCGTGCACACTTTGACATCTCAAGATTGCAGTTTTTATTGTAAGTTAGGGCGTTTAGATAGATCGACATTTTGGAAAATGTATGATATAATCAGCACGAAATTCGGAAAGTTAGTTACATTAAAAAGTAAAAAAAAATTAAAGCATACAAATTAATATTCGAATTGTTCTAAATTAAGTTAATATACAAACTCAACTTGCTGTGATGTTAGAAATTCAATTCAAATTTTGTAGATCGGAAAAATAGAACTCAAGTCATTAGTAATCCAAAGTTTATAAATTAGCACGCAATCACCTTGGCATCTATTGAAGTGATCGCGTGCTATTACTATACAGCAGGCAATCATTTTGACATCGCGAGAGCACACGCGAATTGTTCGATAAGTGATGGTGCAACAATGCAGAAATTGCTGCGACGTCAAGTGTTCCTGAGAGACAGACGGGTCTGTATATATATATCATCATCATCATCATCATTGTCAACCATTATCAATCCACTGCTGGACGAAGGTCTCCCCAAGTTTCCTCCACAACGGTCTGTCTTGTGCCAGTCTCCTCCATGTCACCCCTGCATACTTTCGAATTTCATCCACCCATCTCCCATGTGGTCTTCTTCTGGGTCTTTTCCTGTCCCTTGGAATCAATCTAAAATTTCGGCTGTCCATCGATGATCTGTCCTTCTAGCAGTATGTCCAGCCCATTGCCATTTCAGGGATTTAACTCTGATCATGATGTCTTCCGCTCTTGTCATTTTTCGGATCCACGAGTTCCTCTTCTTATCTCTCCTGGTTACACCAAGTATGCACCTCTCCATGCTACTTTGAGTTGTCTGCAGCCTTTGTATGTCTCTTTTAGTTAAGGTCCACGTCTCTGCACCATACGTAAGCACTGGAAGGATGCATTGATCAAACACTTTTCTTTTAAGACATAATGGCATATTGCTCTTGAAAATTATGCTGTTTCTTCCAAAAGCTCTCCAGGCAAGTTTTGTACGCCGATTAATTTCTTCATCAATGTGACCCTCACTTGATATCTGCTGTCCAAGATAAACGTACGTGTCTGTTATCTCCAGCTTTTCTCCATCAATCGATAAATCTTCATTTCTTGTAAAAGCATTGAACATCACTTTTGTCTTCTGAAAGTTCATTTTTAATCCCACTTCTTTACTCTTGTCAGCAAGTTCCTGGATCATACTCTGTAGCTCTGATGGGGTAGTTGCAAAAATGACTACGTCATCAGCAAAACGAAGGTGGGTTAGATAATCTCCATTAATCTTTATCCCCTTGTTTTCCCAGCTCAGCGACTGAAAAACACCCTCCAATGTGGCATTAAAGAGCTTCGGAGATATGGTGTCACCTTGTCTCACTCCCTTTCCAATTTTTACGTGTGTTGTATTTTCAAACAGCCTAATCTTTGCACTTGCATTTTCATAGATGTTATTAATAATATTAATGTATGCATCTTCAATACCGCAGGTTTTCAGAGCCATTGTAACTGCTGATGGTTTCACCGAATCAAAGGCTTTTTCATAATCGATAAAAGCCATGCACAATGGAAGTTCATATTCCTCGCTCTTTCAATTAGTTCTCTCAGCACGTGGATATGATCTATTGTGCTGTAAGCCACTCCTGAATCCAGCTTGTTCTCTCGGTTGAGCCATGTCCAGTGTTACCTTCAAGCGGTGTGAAAGAACTTTAGTGAAGATTTTATAAACTACTGATAGGAGGCTGATAGGTCTGTAGTTTCCGAGATCCTCAATGTCACCTTTGTTATGTAGCAGGAACATTGTAGCGGTGTTCCAATCCTCAGGAATCTTTCCTTCATTAAGGCATTGAGTGAAAATTTGAGCGAGTACTGTTTCGATTTCTCCACTTGCTTCTTGTATGATGTCTACAGTAATGCTATCTTCTCCTGGAGCTTTTCCTCGCTTCATGTTCTTGATTGCATGTGCAACTTCTGCTGGAAGGACTGGAGGAACTCTGGTACTGGTATCTTTCATGATGTCTGGAGTGCATATACCATCCCTTTCATATAATTTGGAGTAGAAATCTTTCACTCTTGTCAAAATTTCGCCTCTATTTCTTGTTACAGAACCATCTTCTTTTCTCAGTGCCATAATCTGTTTTCTTCCTTTACTGAGATGTCCCTTTGCTATCTTGAGGCTTTGGTTGTTTTCAATTGGTTTCCTAACTAGTTCACAGTTGAATTTCCTTACGTCTTCAGTGATACTTTTTCTTACTGTCTTGTATAGCTCTATATATTCCACTTTGGAAGTCACATCTTCTTTAGTTGTCCTCATCTCTCTTCTTTTTTGCATCAACATTTTGGTTTTTCCTGATAATTTGTTCACATGCAACTTGTTCTTAGACCCAGCTAATTTTGTTGCTGTTTCCATATGAGTTTTGGTTACTTTTCTGTTAACTTCAGAGATGTCCACTTCTTCCGATGTTAGGCCTTCTAAAGCAGAGAACCTGTTCTTCAGTTCTAACTTGAAGGTATTATGGTGTTTTTTAAGGTTGGTTATGTCAATAGATTTTGTTTGTCTTATGAGCTTGCCACGTTCAAGTTTAGTGTTGAGGTGCATCTTACATCTCACCAATCTATGGTCACTACCTGTGTTGAACTTGTTTAGCACACTGCAGTCTTCTATGACGAATTTTGTTACACATAATAAAATCAATTTCACTTGTCGTCCCATTTGGATGTCTCCATGTCCATTTCCTGTGTGGCTTTTTCTTGAAGAAGGAGTTCAAGATGAAAAACCCTTCTGCCTCTGCAAACTCTACGAGAGTATTTCCACGCAGGTTTCTGTTGCCGTGACCGAATTTACCTACTGAAGTTTCATTCTGTTGCCGTTGCCCTATTTTTGCATTGAAATCTCCCATAACTATTTTCAAGTGCTGCTTACCTTTATTATTTAGATGACAAATTTCCTCATAAAATTCTTCAATTTCTTCTTCAGGTGACTTGTGGTCGGTGCA
Source organism: Macrothele yani (assembly GCA_039090855.1). NCBI lineage: Eukaryota > Metazoa > Arthropoda > Arachnida > Araneae > Macrothelidae > Macrothele > Macrothele yani. Next base: position 16,640,845 of record CM077026.1, on the reverse strand, counting down.
TAAGTTTGAATAATCTGAGCCTGGTATCTTATCGAGAGTTGGATAACAAGTCGTGCAGCTCTGCCAGAGGAACTTTCAACTTCTACAACTTTATCCTTCAGTTTCTTGTTTATTATAAATCCAACACCACTAGTTCTGCCAGTATTTATATATATATATATATATATATATATATATATATATATATATATATATATATATATATATGGGATGCAAGGTCAGGTGATGCGTAACATCACAGCCTCTCCTTGACAAATGTCAACCCCGCCTTCTCGTGGTGCATCCTGTTCCCACTAAAGGGGCTCTGACGACCGCCCATAGCGGTATAACTATACCATCGGGATCAGAGGAAATTCTATCCCACACTCACCAACCCGCTTGGCCAGCGTGGTGAGTTATGGCCAAACCCCTCCAAAATGATTCCACAACTTAAATCTTGGCCCTCAGTCTCCGGCAGCTGGAATGTACCTGGCCAAGGCAGCGGCCAGTGCGACATGAAGGCAGAGGGTGCTAAGAATCCCGGAGGACCGGACTAGGCTGCCATCTGATGCTGACCTTGGCTACTTACAATGGACGCTCCCTATCTTCTGATTCAAGGCTTCTTGAATTGGAAGAGGAACTACAAAGGATCAAGTGGGACATCGTGGGGCTAAGTGAGGTAAGGAGAAAAGGAGAAGATCTCATCGAACTGAAAAGTGGACATCTCTTCTACTATCGTGGGACAGATACTGGCAGAACTAGTGGTGTTGGATTTATAATAAACAAGAAACTGAAGGATAAAGTTGTAGAAGTTGAAAGTTCCTCTGACAGAGCTGCACGACTTGTTATCCAACTCTCGAAAAGATACCAGGCTCAGATTATTCAAACTTATGCACCCACCACAAGTCATCCTGAAGAAGAAATTGAAGAATTTTATGAGGAAATTTGTCATCTAAATAATAAAGGTAAGCAGCACTTGAAAATAATTATGGGAGATTTCAATGCAAAAATAGGGCAACGGCAACAGAATGAAACTTCAGTAGGTAAATTCGGTCATGGCAACAGAAACCAGCGTGGAAATACTCTCGTTGAGTTTGCAGAGGCAGAAGGGTTTTTTCATCTTGAACTCCTTCTTCAAGAAAAAGCCACACAGGAAATGGACATGGAGACATCCAAATGGGACGACAAGTGAAATTGATTTTATTATGTGTAACAAAAATTCGTCATAGAAGACTGCAGTGTGCTAAACAAGTTCAACACAGGTAGTGACCATAGATTGGTGAGATGTAAGATGCCTCAACACTAAACTTTGAACGTGGCAAGCTCATAAGACAAACAAAATCTATTGACATAACCAACCTTAAAAACACCATAATACCTTCAAGTTAGAACTGAAGAACAGGTTCTCTGCTTTAGAAGGCCTAACATCGGAAGAAGTGGACATCTCTAAAGTTAACAGAAAAGTAACCAAAGCTCTTATGGAAACAGCAACAAATTAGCTGGTCTAAGAACAAGTTGCATGTGAACAAATTATCAGGAAAACAAAATGTTGATGCAAAAAGAAGAGAGATGAGGACAACTAAAGAAGATGTGACTTCCAAAGTGGAATATATAGAGCTATGCAAGACAGTACGAAAAAGTATCACTGAAGACGTAAGGAAATTCAACTGTGAACTAGTGAGGAAAGCAATTGAAAACAACCAAAGCCTAAAGATACAAAGGGACATCTCAGTAAGGGAAGAAAACAGATTATGGCACTGAGAAAGAAGATGGTTCTGGTAACAAGAAATAGAGGCGAAATTTTGACAAGAGGAAAGATTTCTACTCCAAATTATATGAAAGGGATGATATATGCACTCCAGACATCATGAAAGATACCAGTACCAGAGTTCTCTCCAGTCCTTCCAGCAGAAGTTGCACATGCAATCAAGAACATGAAGCGAGGAAAAGCTCCAGGAGAAGATGGAATTACTGTAGACATCATACAAGAAGCAAGCAGAAATCGAAACAGTACTCGCCCAAATTTTCACTCGATGCCTTAATGAAGGAAAGATTCCTGAGGATTGGAACACCGCTACAATGATCCTGCTACATAGAAAGGTGACATTGAGGATCTCGGAAACTACAGACCTATCAGCCTCCTATCAGTAGTTTATAAAATCTTCACTAAAGTTCTTTCACACCGCTTGAAGGTAGCACTAGACATGGCTCAACCGAGAGAACAAGCTGGATTCAGGAGTGGCTACAGCACAATAGATCATATCCACGTGCTGAGAGAACTAATTGAAAGAGCGAGAATATGAACTTCCATTGTGCATGGCTTTTATCGATTATGAAAAAGCCTTTGATTCAGTGAAACCATCAGCAGTTACAATGGCTCTGAAACCTGCGGTATTGAAGATGCATACATTAATATTATTAATAACATCTATGAAAATGCAAATGCAAAGATTAGGCTGTTTGAAAATACAACACACGTAAAAATTGGAAAGGGAGTGAGACAAGGTGACACCATATCTCCGAAGCTCTTTAATGCCACATTGGAGGTGTTTTTCAGTCGCTGAGCTGGGAAAACAAGGGATAAAGATTAATGGAGATTATCTAACCCACCTTCGTTTTGCTGATGACGTAGTCATTTTTGCAACTACCCCATCAGAGCTGCAGAGTATGATCCAGGAACTTGCTGACGGAAGAGTAAAGAAGTGGGATTAAAATGAACTTTCAGAAGACAAAAAGTGATGTTCAATGCTTTTACAAGAAATAAAGATTTTTCGATTGATGGAGAAAAGCTGGAGATAACAGACACGTACGTTTATCTTGGACAGCAGATATCAAGTGAGGGTCACATTGATGAAGAAATTAATCGGCGTATAAAACTTGCCTGGACAGCTTTTTAAGAAACAGCATAATTTTCAAGAGCAATATGCCATTATGTCTTAAAAGAAAGTGTTTGATCAATGCATCCTTCCAGTGCTTACGTATGGTGCAGAGACGTGGACCTTAACTAAAAGAGACATACAAAGGCTGCAGACAACTCAAAGAAGCATGGAGAGGTGCATGCTTGGTGTAACCAGGAGAGATAAGAAGAGGAACTCGTGGATCCGAAAATGACAAAGAGTGGGAAGACATCATGATCAGAGTTAAATCCCTGAAATGGCAATGGGCTGACATACTGCCAGAAGGACAGATCATCGATGGACAGCCGAAATTTTAGATTGGATTCCAAGGGACAGGAAAAGACCCAGAAGAAGACCACATAGGAGATGGGTGGATGAAAATTCGAAAGTATGCAGGGGTGACATGGAGGAGACTGGCACAAGACAGACCGTTGTGGAGGAAACTTGTGGGAGACCTTCGTCCAGCAGTGGATTGATAATGGTTGACAATGATGATGATGATGATGATATATATATACATATATATATATATATATATATATTATTTATTTACGAATTCTTCAGTGACGTATCATTACCACGCTTGAATAAAATATTTTTCTTGGCTCAAACAACAGAACAAGCTGGATTCAGGAGTTGGGACAGCACTACAGATCATATCCATGTGCTGAGATAATTACGTGATACAGCGAGTGCATTTGAACTATCATTCCGTTTGACTTACATTGGTAACGAAAAGGCTTTTGCTTTCCATAAATTATAAGCAATTATAATTTCCTAGAAATCCTACAGTACTGAAGATGATATACACTATATAGACAAAAAGTCACCGGACACCTAGAAGTGAAACACAACATAGCATTTATTGACATGGTGTTGGTCCCCCTTTGCCCTCAATGCATGAACTGACCCTTCGAGACATGCTTTCCACAAGGTTTTGAAACCCAACGATAGGTATGCGCTTCCATTCAGTACATAATGCTGCCGCTAACTGTTGCTTAGTAGTAGGCATTGGTTCTAAACTTCTTATGCGGCGGTCTAATTCATCCCATAAGTGCTCTATCGGATTAAGATCAGGACTCTGTGCTGGCTAGTTCACACACGATACGGAATTATCGTCAAACCACACTGTAACAGTCTTTGCTTAATGGCTTGGTGCATTATCCTGTTGGTACCAACAAAGCTCGGTTCCATAGTATTGCCACAGAGTCGGTAGGGCATAATTATCAAGAATATCGACGTAGACGAGCTGGTTAAAAGGTTTGTCAACGATAAACAATTTGCCTACACCATACCACGAAAATCACCTCCACACGTGTACACTGCCAGCTCCAAACTTGACCGTAGGAACAGTACACTGCGGTAAATAGCGTTCCCCTGGCTCTCACCATATCCACACACGGCCATGAAATTGATGGATCGTGTATCTGTATTCATCAGTCCACAGGACCCGTTTCCATTAATCTACGGTTCACGATGAATGTTCTTTACACCATGCTAAACGACGAGTAGCATTATGAGTAGAGTTCAAAGGCTTATGAGCAGCCGCACGACCACGGCAACAAATGGAATGAAGTTCTTTGTGAATGTGTGTACATACCGAGGTTCCAGCATTTTTACTCACCTGTACACTCAGCTCTTGTACAATACTCCGTCGATTAGCTTTAACGACTCTCTTGAGCTTCCGATAATCTCTATCACTGATTTTCTTTGGTCAGCCGGTACGTTTTGCTGCTTCAGGGACGCACGTGTCTTCCACTTATTCAGTACATCCAGAAATGTTTACTTGGGTATGTTTAAAAGCCTCCCTGTTTCTCTTATGGGCAACCCACTCACATAACACCCGGCAATGTTTCCTTTCTCAAAGTCAGTTCTCTCCTGCCGCGACATTTTCACTACCTCACAGTGCGGTATGATCGCGGTGAGCTGCAGGCTTGTTTTTATACCGTTTGCAGCTGTAGCGCGCATCTTAACAACGCAGCGGATCCATTCATTTGCTTGTGAAGGGATGTCCGCTGGCTTTTATCAATATAGTGTATATATTAAAGTACAAATCAATGGTTCCACTGTTCCTCGACACAGACCTTAATGAGTTGCAAAATGGGTGTCGCAAGGTCACGACATGCACCGAAAAATGCCCAGAGCGTCTTTACGCAAAACGAAGGAATTGCAGGTAAACAAAGGCAGGTATGAAGGTCATGAGACGTAATAAATAACACCTGATACCGAGCTCTGTTAGTCAGTGCTATTCTTACTCTTCTGATGGAAAAAAACTGCGGACTTAAACAAATTTGGCAAAGGCTCAATAATAATGGCCATAGCATTGGAATACCACACTGTCAGCTGTGGTTTTTACCTTTAAAAAGTGGTCCGAGGAGAGATAAGTACGAAGCATCGAGAAGCTGTGTGTTGATAACGGCTCATCGCTTTTAGAGGTGATTAAAGACTATATCTCGTATGGCACCAGCCAACAGAAGGGATACTGTTTCGCAACTGCTAATAAAAAGCCTAAATCATTCTGGTCCGGAGTTTTGGAACTCTTTGCCTACAGAATAAATACTCACTGAGTGGCCACTTTATTATGACCACCAACTCAGTACTTCGTTTGGCCACCTTTTGCCTTTAATACTGTGTCGATTCTTCGTGGCATGGAGTCCACGAGATGTTGATAGGTGGTTTGTGGTATCTGAGACCATGCTTGATGAATAGCACTTTCCAGGAGTGTGAGATTGAAGGATTATGGATTCAGCTGTCTGATCGCTCGTTCAACTTCATCCCACAAATTCTCAATGGGGTTGAGATCTGAAAATTGTGGGAGCCACCTAAGCAAAGTAAACTAACCGGCGTGTTTCTGAACACAGTCCTGTACAATACGAGCACAATGGCAGGACGCATTATCTTGTTGAAAGTAGCCATCGCCATTCGGATAAGCCATCCACATGACAGGATGCACTTGGTCCGCAACGATGTTTTGATATGATGTGCCAGTCAGACACGAATTAAAGGGCCCAAAGCATGCCAGGAATACATTCCCCAAACGATAACGGTGCCTCCACCAGCTTGAAGGGTTGTAGCAATGCATTTGGGGTCCATGCTTTCGTGCTGTTTCCGCCAAATTCTCACTCGGCCATCGGCATGTTGCAACTGAAAACGTGATTCATAGGACCACATAATTTGTTTCCAATTAACGACTGTCCAATCCTTGTGCTCCTGTGCGAACTGAAGACGTTTTATCTTGTTAACTGCAGACAGCAAAGGTGTTCGAACAGGCCTTCGGCTGCCATATCCCATCTGATGCAGTGTACGGCGAACAGTGCGTGCAGAGATCATTTGAGGGGATCCTTCATTAAGATGGTCTGTAATTTGCTGCACTGTTGCTCTTCTGTTGTCTATTACCAGTCTGGACACTATCCGTTCCGCCCGAGCTGTCACTAGTCGATGACGACCACACGTTGCACGTAGAGACCCAGTTCTTTGGCTGACAGTCCAGTCTTTAAACACTTTAACAACAGCTGCTCTGGAATATTTTACGAATGCGGCGGTTTCGGTGATACTCGCTCCATAGCTCCGAGCTCCTTCAATCATCCCCTGTTGAAAGTCCGTTAAGTCGCATATTTTCCCTATCTCGCCACCCACAAAACACTTCTACTACTGCCGCAAGCACTAAGCTTTCCCTTTTTATATTAGCTCCGCGCTCTGGCGGCAACAGCGTGCAGCCATAGCTCATTCGCTTAAAACTGTCGTGTGGTCATAATAAAGTGGCCACTCAGTGTATATATTGATAACTTCAATTTGTTTAAAAAAATTAAAACACTACTTACTTAACAACTGCCAGCCATTTATTAGTACAAGATAGGAGGTTGATTGACAGGGATTATTCGAAGGAGGAAGAAATGCGAGAGACTTACCAGGCAAAGATACAGTGACCAGTGACCAAGGGACCAGTCTATTCAATGAGGATTGGGTAGGAGGGGGTCAACTCATGGTTTTTATTACTTTAATATTATTTTCCCTTTGATATGACGTTCTTTTATTATTATGATTAGAATTTTAATTTGATATTTTTTTTCCTTTTTTGACATCAATGTTCTTGTCTTGACTTGAACTTAGGGAGATCAAGGCTGTTCAGGTCTCCTCGAGGCCTTTTCCTTTATCTTCCATGCTGTTATTTTAATGTTTATGCTTAACTATTCGGAATTAATAATTTTAATATGCAACAGCAAGATCAATAAATGAAATGAAATGAAACTTGCCGGTAATTTCTTTGCTGGTGACGAGAGTAAGTATCACAACGTACAGTACATAGAACTCTCTTCAAAATAGGGCTGCGTATCGGCAATCCTTCCGAGTGCCCATTCGAATCTTGGTTCACAGTCGAAAGCACTTATAATGAACACGAGACTGTCAAAATTGACTTTAAATGATCGCATAAATGTCGTCTGGTTCGATGAACCTCGTTTCTTGTTGCACCAAGTGTAAGGCGAGTAACGTGTGCACCATTTATAGCATCAAGATACACCGTGCGACGAACACAAGCGGATGAAGGAAACGTAATGCTTTCAAAAATGCAACCTCGGTCCAGTCATTCATGTGCGGGAAACTATGGTGTCTAACACCTACCTAAATACACAGGCGGAAAGTAAAAAAAAACACCAAAAGGAATTGGCGGACGATCATGAAATTTACGTATGTTAATGGGGTTGACTTTACGTAGGTGTGATGTTAATTTCGGGACCAACCAGTGAGCGCTTACGCCACAGCACGGCATAATATGCACATTATAGTCGGTGGTATTTAATTAGTACGGAAAGTAAATGTAATCAGTCGTCGACGTACGGACACGTGCGAAGAACCTGAAGAAGCTGCAATGCTTAGAGATGGAAGACGTGTACGATTTCAGATATTATCGGACTTTGAACGAGGTCGTCTACTCGGACTGCGCTAGGCCGGTTGGTCGTATTGCCGTATTGCGGAGCGAATTGGACGGGAAGTATCGGTGGTGGTACGATGGTGGTGTAGATGGTCCGAGGAACATTCCCACACGAGAAGACGTGGAACCGGGAGTCACAGACGGACTGATGAGCGGACCGATCGACGCATAAGAAGAGCGGCGTTGTCAAGTAGAACATCCACTGCGACGCAAATCCGAGCTGCCGTTGCACCTGAGGTGACTGTGCGAACAATTCGCAGCCGTCTACGGGATGCAGGACTACGTGCACGTGTGTCTCTGGCATGTGTACCTCTGACTCCAGCCCACCGTCAGGAACGGCTGCAGTGGTGTCGCCAACGTCTGCACTGGAGAACGCAGTGGCGATCTGTCGTGTTCAGCTGTGAAAGCAGATTCTGCTTGGCCTCCGATGGCCGTATGCGTGTTCGCAGATGCAAAGGAAAGTGTCTCCACCCTTCTTGCATCCGCCAACGACACACAGGGCCTACACCTGGTCTCCTGGTGTGGGAAGCGATCAGCTATCACTCCCGTACACAACTAGTGTTTGTACCGGGTACGTTAAACAGCACCTCCTACATCAACAACATCATTCAGCCCGTTGTTGTGCCATTTGTAATGTCGGTCCATCGTGGTGTTTTCCAGCAAGATAACGCACGCCCACACACGGCACGTGCAATGCAACATGCACTTCAGTGTGTGAGACAACTTCTATAGCCAGCACGTTCACCGGATTTGTCCCCCATTGAGCACGTGTGGGATTTTATGAGACAACGACTTATCCGGTCTCCACGGCCAGCCACAACCATCCCCGATTTACGCGTCCAGGTTGAGGATGCTTGGAACTCAATACCCCAAACTTACATCCAACATCTGTACGACAGACTCCATGACAGAATTGCACAGTGTGACGCAGTTCATGGCGGTTCAATCTCGTACTAACCATGTTACATGGAAATGTTATTTTTCAGTTTACCAGCAAATACAGCTGTATTTTGCCATAATGTTTTGATCACGTTATCCTCTGTATTCCGTTATTATGCTGTATAAATTTCGTTGGTATTAGACGTCTCCTTCTTGGTGTTATTGTTTCACTTTCCGCCAGTGTATCATTGCAGACAAGGTACATCCTTTCGTGGCAGCTGCATGTCCCTCTAGCAGGGCCGTCTGTCCGAAGAATAATGCGTCATAGTATACTTCTCGGACTGTTTTAAAATGGTTCACGGAAAATGAAAAGTATTCCATGTATTGGCCTCATCTCTAAATTCCCCAAACGTTAAAGCAATAGAGCATACGTTGTTTGCGTTGAAATAGCAAATTCGATCTTCAGGACTCAACCAAGTAACTTACAGGAATTAGCGGATCTGCTGGCAACGTTTTCGAACCAGACAGCGCAATACATTTTTTGAAAGCTTATAGCCCCCATGGCTTTCGGAGTAAGGGCTTTGTTGGCGGCATGTGGATGACGATCATCGTATTAAGCAGGTCATCATAATACTTCGGCTCTTAGGTGTGTAAGCTATCCTAGACAAACATCCACGGAACCTTTTTTGGTGGTGCATTCTGTAATCACTGAAATGACTTTCACGACCGACTGACTGCGGGATTTGTTAGGCTTAATCCTTTGCCACACTCACTAATCCCCTTAACCAGAACATCTTTTGAGGAAAAAATATCGGGAAAAAGTAGTGTGAGAAAAACTCTCATGGGTCACTACTGCTGTTGTTAAACATGTAGCGACTAACAACGGGTTGAATTAATTTCGTTTTTAGTAGGACAAATACGTATATTGGACATTCACTCGGATGCTGTTATGCTTACGTGAGCTCTATCACTTTTCTGCCATCTAACGCAAAGAAAGCACTAAAGAAGCGTATTTTGCGCCCATTCTAAAATAAAACACTTCCCGGTAATTCATTATTCACAATCCGTGTGATATTGCGCAGTGTAATTATTCTTTGCGTTTTCTTGCTATTTTCTCACATATCCAATTAATGCAAAACGAATCTTTATATAAATCTTAAAAACAGGACCCGCCCCGATGGTGCATTGGTCTAAGCTATGGCTTCTGATCATTCGCCCGAAATGGGTCCGGGTTCGAATCACGGTGATAATTGGATGTCGAATTTGTCGTACGGCACTGGCTCTCTCCCTTCCATGGAAACAGTGGTCCTAAATTAGGGACGGGAGACAGCACATAGCCCATTTTTTTTTTGATTGGAGGTTTAACGACCACCGTTGAGCAACTCATTGGGCTATAAGCAGTCGCCCGTCCCTAATTTAGAGTCACTGGTTCCAGGGGAGGGAGACAGCCAGTGCCGTAAAACAAGCACAACATCCATACCTCACCGGGATTCGAACACGGGCCTCTTTCCGGACGATTGATCAGAACCCATCGCTTAGGCCACTGCGCCACCGGGGCAGCTATTGCCCGTTGAGTTGCTCACGGTAGTCTTTAAGCCTCCAATAAAAAAAATATAAATAAAATAAAATAAAAAACCCCCAAAAAATCAGATTGCTGGTTTTGCAAATACCTAAATTTTCAGTGAAAAAATTATTATTTGTTACCTAATATCGCGATATAACAATTATACTTTCAGCACTTTCTTTTGAAATTTCTGTATGCAGGGAAATGTCGGCCAATGGTAATGCTTGCGTGCGATTTAGAATTAAATCCAAACAACTACATTCTTTTCTACTCATCTACTTGTTCTCGTCAATCCTCACTTGTTCGAAAAGTTAATTAATTCTGTGTTTCAATAACCTGAAGTTAAAATTAGCTATACATACGTAAACCACGTGTCTTCGGCGGAATCTGCTGTTGCGAAATGCCAGTGAAAGTGAAAAGCGGCACTCTCTCACTCATCACTGAAATAAGGACACTGATCAGCGGTACCTTACACAGCGCACTTGCGTCACCATTTCTGTTTCTTGTTGCCACAAAAAAATTGAAATGTCTTTTAAGGAAGCAAGAAAAAACATGAAAGCACAACTACACGTTCATGAACATGAGAAATATTTACCTTTAAACTATTGAAAAATATTGTAATTTAGAAACAAAGCGTGCTCTATTTCTATCGATTACAGGAACTCATTGTGAATCATTACAACACCTTTTTAGAGCACTTCTCTTAATGGACCACACGGTCGTGGCATATTTTTGTTTCTTTATTGTAGGTTTAACGACCACCGTGAGCAACTTAATGGGCTATGAGCAGTCGCCTGTCCCTAATTTCCGACCACTGGTTCCAGGGAAGGGAGAGAGCCAGTGCCGTAAGACAAACAGAATATCCATGCCTCACCGGGATTCGAACCCAGACCCCTTTCGGGGGAATGATCAGAAACCATCGCTTAGAACACTTCGCCTCCGGAACGGCCGTGGCATATTCAGGAAGTTTAAACGCCACAAAGAGCTCTTAGATCTACGAGAAAGCGCCTTACGCCAAACTGTTGGCCCTGATTCACGGAAGCTGCCCAGATGGCGCAGTGATCTAAGTCCTGGCTTATAACCATTCGTCTGAGATGAGCTATGGTTCGAATCCCGGTGAGGCATCGATGTTCTCGTCGTCTTACGGCATTATAGTTCTCCCCTTCCCTGGAACCAGTGGCCCTAAATTAGGGACGGACGACTGCTTATAGCCCATTGAGTTGCAAACGGCGGTCGTTAAACCCACAGTAAAAAAGAAAAAAATCCAGGGAAAGTAGACAACCACCGGATTAACGCAAGCCTCTTTCCCCATGCCTCATCAAGGATTTTACTTCAGGCCAAGCTTGGAGTTTAATTTGACACCGAACCAGTGATATCTTCTTTTCTCGTCACATCATATAATTTTCTTCACCGTTGAGCCTGCTAATATCAGAGTATACCGTCGTATAAGAATAATACTATCACCCACCTAATAATGGGAATAATCACCCTTGCCCCTGGATGACAGCGGCAAGACTGCGCAGCATGGACGCAATGAAGTCCTGGAAGGTTGTCCGAGGCGCACGTGCACACTCGGGCTGCAGCAGAGCAGGGAGATCACGGAGATGACCTGGTTGTAGGTCAGCACGCCGAACCTGTAGATCCAAATAGTCCCACAAGTGCTCTATGGGATTGAGGTCGGGCGATTTCGCCGGCCAAGGGAGAACGGATACATCGCTCTCGAGTTCCTGAAAGTAGTCACCCATCCGTTTAGCGACGTGGCACTGCGCATTGTTCTGCTGGTAGACATCGTTCCCACCAGGGTTAACGTCCAGCACGAAGAGATGCATGGGATCAGCGAGAATGGACAGGTAGCCACTGGCGTTCAGCAACCCATCCAGTGGTACCAGCCGTAACAAGTCATATCAAGAAAACATGCCCCAGACATGCACACTGCCACCGGCGGCCTGTACGTCACACAAAATGCGTGTCCGACCGTTGAATATCCGTGTGCCTGACGATGTATCCGCCATGGTGCCATAAATACTATACTATACTCCTTCAAGGTCATTTGCCACTGGGGGCCTGTAAGTGACACAAAAGACGTGTCCGAACGTTGAATCCCCGTGTGTCTGGCGATGTATCCGCCATGGTGCCATAAATTTTATACTATACTCCTTCAAGGTCATTTGCCACCGGCGGCCTGTAAGTGACACAAAAGGCGTGTACGAGCGTTAAATCTCCGTGTGTCTGACGATGTATCCGCCATGGTGCCATAAATAGTATACTGTACTCCTTCAAGGTCATTTTCCACCGGCGGCCTGTACGTGACACAAAAGGCGTGTCCGAGCGTTGAATCCCCGTGTGTCTGACGTTGTATCCGCCATGGTGCCATAAATATTATACTGTACTCCTTCAAGGTCATTTGCCACCGGCGGCCTGTAAGTGACACAAAAGTCGTGTCCGAGCGTTGAATCCCCGTGTGTCTGACGTTGTATCTGCCACCTCTCTTCACTTCTGTGGAGTAGAAACCTCGATACGTCGGAGAAGGCAACCTTTTCTCACTCTTCCACTGTCCAGTGACGGTAGTCCCATGCGAACACTAAGCGTCGTTGCCGATGGACATGGGTTAACATGGAATCCTTGAAGCAGCTTCGACTCTAGAGATTCATGTGTAACAGAGTTCGCTCTACTGTTATAGGGGACACGTAAATGGGTGCTTAAGATCTCATTTGCGTGGTCAATTGCTGCACTGTTGCGCGTCGATTGCCATTTACCAGTCCACATTCTCCTCTGGGGTCGATGGCCTTTGGGACTCCACAGTTATGACGTCCCGAGGTACTCGGTGTGCCAGCGGTCCATTCTTGGTACATACACCCTTACTACAGCACCGAGCGAACAGCCCACAAAGTCTGCTGTTTCTGACGTGCTTCCACCCTTGTAGCGGTAGCCGATGATCATTCCTTTTGAGCTTCCGTCAAATCACTACCTTTTGCCCATTGTGCTGACGTAACGCACTATGGCTCAACTGTTCTGGCCGGCAGCTTATATCTCCGTGTGGTCGACCCTGTAACGTTCACTCTGTGACTCGCCTGGGATTACACTGTGATTCCGGGTGTTGTCATCAAATCTTTAAGAATTTCGACTAGAAATGCATGTCTCGGACAAAATAGAAGGATAATGGAGTTGGAGACGTTCATGGGATTCTGCGCTGATAACTTTATTTCTGGAGGAAAATAATTTAATCAGTAATTCCTTTCTGCGTATTATGAAACAATAATCACAAATCTGGAAAATACCTTTATATTTATTCTTTCTGCGGAATCATTCTTTCTCGTTTGATCATCTATGGTCTTCCGATACGTTTTTGAAGTATTTGGCACCACGTGACATGCCTGCTCCGCAGTACGCACATGAGATAAAGGCAGATAGCAGTGCGAACACATGTTGGTGTAGTATATTGGATTGCATTCGGAGCTCTGGAGCCGAGAGTTGGGAGTTCGAATCCCAAACCCTGGCATAAAAATGATGGGCAAATTTACTTCATCATCTTGGCGCCCGACACTTCAAGGATGACCTAGGTTTCTCGCAATAGTGTGATGCTCTTTCCACACGGCGAGACGGGAAAAATGAGAATCCCTTCTTAAATGATTCGAAAAAAATAAATTAGTTGATAAAATATCTCAGTAGGAACCACAGAGGTTTTGTTTCGGGTCCACGTTGATAACTCACACCGAAGGTTCATAGTAACAATTACATATCCACTAATAGATTAAAAACTACTACGTACCTCTAATCCTTAAATTATATGATTCATTCTACGTACCTCTAAACCTTAAATTATATGCGTGTAATTTTTCTTTGTTTGTGGATTCGTTGACGATTCTCAAGACATGTCGTGATATTCCAATGACAATTCCTTGAGAGACGAAACATTTTGGTTTTAATTTTTTTCGTTTATGTACACCATTGCACACACATTATTGCACTCCGGTTCCAGCTCTTTTAATGTTAAAATCACTATATGCATGTTGATAAAATATTTTATTCGATCGATGTTCACTGTACTTATTGCACCAGTAATTTAATTTGAAGTTTAAAAATCCATCATTAAAAAATTACATTCCATCGATGTTCACTGTACCTGTTGCACCACCAGTTAAATTTGAAGTTCAAAATATTTCACTATTAAAAGCTTCAATATTTCACTATTAAAAGCTTCTTAGAGTTTGGTGGAATGGTGGAGATCTCAAGCATGACGTGATTTTAAACTTCTTATTGGATTTTAATAGTGAAATATTTTGAACTTCAAATTTAACTGGTGGTGCAACAGGTACAGTGAACATCGATGTAATGTAATTTTTTAATGATGGATTTTTAAACTTCAAATTAAACTATTGGTGCAATAAGTACAGTGAACATCGATCGAATAAAATATTTTATCAACATGCATATAGTGATTTTAACATTAAAAGAGCTGGAACCACAGGGCAATAATGCGTATGCAATGGTGTACGTAAAAGGACAGATTAAAACCAAAATGTTTCATCTCCCAAGGAATTATCATTGGAATATCGCGACATGTGTTGAGAACCGTCAATGAATCCACAAACAAATAAAAATGACACACCAACAAGGGGAATCATATAAACTAAGGATTAGAGGTACTTAATAGTAATTAATCTATTAGTGGATATCATCATCATCAGCATTGTCAACAAATATCAATCCACTGCTGGACGAAGGTCTCTCCAAGCTTCTTCCACAACGGTCTGTCTTGTGTCAGTCTCCTCCATGTTACTCCCGCATACATTCGAATTTCATCCTCCCATCTCCCATGTGGTCTTGTTCTGGGTGTTTTCCTGTCCCATGGAATCCAATCCCAAATTTCGGCTGTCCATCGATGGTCTGTCCTTCTGGCAGTATGTCCAGCCCAATGCCATTTCAGGGACTTAACTCTGATCATGATGTCTTCCACTCTTGTAATTTTTCGTATCCACGAGTTCCTCTTCTTATCTCTCCTGGTTACACCAAGCATGCACCTCTCCATGCATCCTTGAGTTGTCTGCAGCATTTGTATGTCTCTTTTAGTTAAGGTCCACGTCTCTGCACCATACGTAGGCACTGCAGGATGCATTGATCAAACACTTTTCTTTTAAGACATAATGGCACATTGTTCTTGAAAATTACTCTGTTTCTTCCAAAAGCTCTCCAGGTAAGTTTTGTACGCTGATTATTTTATTCACCAATGTAACCCTCACTTGATATCTGCTGTCCAAGATAACGTACGTAGCTGTTATCTCCAGCTTTTCTCCATCAATCGATAAATCTTCATTTCTTGTAAAAGCGTTGTACATCACTTTTGTCTTTTGAAAGTTCATTTTTAATTCCACTTCTTTACTCTTGTCAGCAAGTTCCTCGATCATACTCTGCAGCTCTGATGGGGTAGTTGCAAAAATGACTCCGTCATCAGCAAAACGAAGGTAAATTAGATAATCTCCATTAATGTTTATCGCTTTGTTTTCCCAGTTCAGTGATGGAAAGATATTTTCCAATGTGGCATTAAAGAGCTTGGAAAATATGGTGTCACCTTGTCTCACTCCCTTTCCAATTTTTATGTGTGTTGTGTTCTTAAATAGCCGAATCTTTGCACTTGCATTTTCATAGATGTTGTCAATTATATTAATGTATGCATCTTCAATACCGCAGGATTTCAAAGCCATTGTAACTGCAGATGATTTCACCGAATCAAAGGCCCTTTCATAATCGATAAAAGCCATGCACAATGGAAGTTCATATTTCCTCGCTCTTTCAATTAGTTCTCTCAGTACGTGTATATGATCTATCGTGCTGTAGCCAATATATAATTGCTAAAATAAATTAGTGTGATGTTACGCTCCACACACCAAATTGTCTGGGATTTATTAAATGCACGTTCTTCATGGGATGATTGTCTACAGCTATTTACGGCCGAACCGTGGACCATGCGATCGGCCCTCTTTCGGGGTGGGGGGGGGAATAGGGAGCTGGGACGTGCCTGCCACGCAGGACGCACATGAGATAAAAGCAGATAGCAGTGAGAGCACGTGCCAGTGTAGGGGTATCACTTGGAGCTCTGGAGCCGAGAGATGGGGTTCGAATATCTCCCCTGGCATAAATATGATGGAGAAATTTACTTTGTCATAACCATTCTGCTCATGTAAACTTTTACAAATGTGAATTTCCTGTTTGTGAAAAGGAAACAGTTCGTAGTTTTTGCAAATATCTGCGATTGACGAAATATCCCATTACACGTATCGCACTGAAAGCAAAATGAGTTAGTGCTCTGAGAGAGAGAGAGAGAGAGTCATCAGAGCAAAACTGTTTTGAATCACTTCATTTGAGGAATATACGAAAGATTCCCGCAGGGCTGCGAGGTCCGTGACCGGAAAAATAACAAAAAACCGACAGCACGCATTTTTCGGAAGAGACTCTCGTGAGTGACCAAAAAATGAACAGGATTTAAATGGTTCATGCGGTAACATATCAAACCAGAGTACCGGAAATAGAGATTGAATAGAGATTGCAATGTTTGAATCATTTATTCCATCTTCAAAAGATTCGAGAAACTGAAGCCAGCCATTACGCTGATAACTATTGCTCCATCATCAAAGGAAAAATCTAGATGTCGAACAATTTGTGTGTTTCGGATATTCGTCATAAAATTTCGAAAGCTCTCAGAACTTCCGACAACTAAGTTAGTTCCATGCGTATCAATAAAATGACTTTCTTAGGGCTCTGACACCCAGATATACACTATATTGGCAAAGGTCACCGGACACATAGAAGAGAAACACAGCATAGCATTTATTGACATACATTAGTACGGTGTCGATTCACCTTTGATCGTAATGCATGTACTGACCATTCGAGAGATGCTTGCGACAAGGTTTTGGAACACAGCAATAGGTATGCCCTTCTATTCAGTACATAATGCTGCCACTAACTGTTGCTTAGTCCTAGGCCTTCGTTCCAAACTTCTTATGCGGCACTATATTTCATCCCATAGGTGCTCTATGGGATTAAGATGAGAGCTCTGTGCTGGCCAGTCCACTCACGATACGGAATTATCGTCAAACCACGACGTAACATTTCCTTGCTTTATGGCTTGGTGCACCATCCCGCTGGTACCGAAAAGCCTCGGTTCCATAGTATTGCCACAGAGTTGGTAGGGCATAATTGTCCAGAATATCGAGATAGACGTGCTGGTTAACAGGTTTGTCCACGATAACCAATGGACCATGACCATACTACGAAAAACACTCCCACACGAGTGCACTGCCAGCTCCAAATATCACCGTAGGAACAGTACATTGTGGTAAATAGCGTTCCCCAGGCTGCCGCCATACCCACACACGGCCATCAGACAGATGAAACATGTATCTGGATGCATCAGTCCATAGGACCCGTTTCCATTGACCTACGGTCCACGATAAATATTCTTTATACCATGCTAAACGACGAGTAGCATTCCGAGTGGAGCTGAAAGGCTTATGAGCAGCCGCACGACCACGGTAACCCATGGAATGAAGTTTTCTGCGAATGGTACTTGTACATAGTAAGATTGCAGCATTTGTACTCATCTGTACACTGAGGTCTTGTGCAGTACTCCACCGATTAGCTATAAGGACTATCATAAGGCTCCGACGTCCTCTATTACTGATTTTCTTTAGTCAGTCGGTAGATTTTGCTGCTTCAGGCATGCCATGCGTCTTTCACGTATTCCGTACATCCAAAACAGTTTACTTAGGTATGTTTAAACGCCTCTGGGTTTCTCTTATGAACAACCCATTAACATAACACCCAACAATCTTTCCTTTCTCAAAGTGAGTTCTCTCCCTCCGCGATATTTTCACTCAACCTCACAGTGCTATATGATGGCTGTTAGGTGCAGGCTTGTTTTTATATTGTTTGCAGCTGTACCGCGCATCTTAACAACGCAGAGTATCCCTTCATTTGCTTTTGATGGGGTGTCCTGAGACTTTTGTTAATATAGTGTAGTTTTTAAATCAGGAGACATTGTAGAAATCCGCTGACAATCACACCTTCAGTCTATAGGTAGGTTTACAGAATAATCTAAAGTAATTTGAATTGCCAGAAAAATATAAATATTTTATATTCAGGTTAGGGCGCCTTGACATGAAATATTTAAAGCGAAGTGGGAAAAGTTATGAGATTTGCCGATGTAAAAATAACATATGTGAAACTGTATTGCTATCTCCACCGGAAAATGAAGGAAGGCGGAAAAGAAGAAGAGGAGACACCACAGCAGACATTTTAGAGAAGGGGTGTGAGGGGTGAGGAGTTAGTTTAAGAAAAAGTGGCATGAAAAGAAGAATATTCTAATTATGGTATTTGATATAGGAGATAGATGACGATGAATACGATATAATATTGGGTATGTGCAAATATTCTACCCGTATTTGCAATACATGTAAATTGAGATCGGAGTAATTACGTCACAGATGACGCTGAGTTGGCGAATTTTCGGCCAATAAAGCTTGAAGCAGTAGAGAATATAGAGAGGCACTAGGGTTGTCCGAGTAAGTCATACGTAACGGAAATCCCGGACGGTGTAACATGGCATTCGATAGGGACCACATTAGACATTGTTTATTGTACGAGTTCAGTAAAAGCAGTACTGCAGCCGCAACATCTGTCAAGTGTATGGAGAGGATACAGTTGATGATAGCACATAATCGGTTTCGGAAATTCCGGGACGGAAACGGAAACTGTAAAGATTAACCACGTCCTGGGCATCCATCTGTGGTTTCTGACGAGGAAGTGCACCAAGCCATAAGAAATGACTCTCAGTCAACCGTTCAGGAATTAGTGGAAAAGTTATCGGTACACAGAATAATACTCGAAAGACGGAAACATTCGTTTGGGTTCATCACGAAGTTCGATAAGTGAGTTCTGCACGAGCTTTTTGGAAAGCAACGAGTGGAAAGAATCCGTTTCTGTGTTTCCTTGCTTTCTGGTCACAGAAATAAACCGTTCTTTGGACGAATTGTAACGGGTGATGAGAAATGGGTACTGTACCGTAATGTAAAGCGTCGACGGACTGTGTGCCCAGGTGCGGAGCCTGCTCCATCGAATTCAAAAGGGGGACTGCATCCCCAAAACGTTTTGTTGAATGTTTACATTGTAGCATGCCTTTATTCTAAAAGAAATTTACACACGGTCGTATCAGAATAATATCATTACCTACACAATAATGGGAATAACCACTCTTGGCCCGGATGAGAGCGGAGAAGCGGCGTCACATGGATGCAAAGAAGCACTGGAAAGTTGCCCGAGTCACACGTGCCCATTCGGGCAGCAGCTGAGCACGGAGGTACCGGATGTGACGTGGTTGTGGGTCGGCACGTCGAACCTGTCGATTCAAATAGTCCCACAAGTGCCCTGAGGGATTGATGTCGGGCAATTTTGCCGACCAAAAAAGAACGGAGTCATCGTTTTCTTGTTCTCAGTCACACTTTAGCGACGTGACATGGCGCATTATGCTGTTGATAGACACCATTGCCACCATGCATCCCTCCAACATGAAGGACTGCATGTGGTCAGCGAGGATGTACAGGTAGTCATTGGCGTTCGGGGACCCATCTAGTTGTACCAGCGGTCCCAGGTCACATCAGGAAAAAATCCCATGGACATTCACACTGCCACCCACGGCCTTTACTTGACCGAGAAGGGTGTGCGGGTGCTGGTTCTCGTGTATCCGCCACCTTATCCGCCACCGGCCGTCACTTCTATGGAGTAGAAACCTTGATTCGTCGGAGAAGTCAAACTTTTCCCACTCTTCCACTGTCCAATGACGGCAGTTCCATGAGAACTGCAGGCGTTGTTGCCGACGGACCTGGGTTAACCTGGGCGCATTGACGCAGCGTCGACTTTAGAGACCCATGCGTAACCGGTACGTTCTACTTTTATCGGGGGACACAAACTTGGTTGTACCGCGTTCATTTGCGTGGTCAACTGCTGCGCTGTTATGCGTAGATTGCCCTTTACCAGTCGACGGAGGTAACGTTCTCCCCTGGGGCCGATGGCCTTTGGAGCTCCACAGTTATGATTTCAGGAGGTACTCGGTGTGCCAGAGTACCTCCCACGCGAACAACCCACGAAGTATTCTGTTTCTGAGATGCTGTCAGCCTTGGGCCGGTAGCCGATGATCATTCCATTTTGCTCGTCCGTCAAATGACTGCCTTTCTATTTTGGCTGCTCACGTCACGTGCTCATATGTCAACGCCAGCCGCTTATATCTTTGTTTGGTCATCTTTGTCCCATGCACTCTGTCACGCTCCTTGGCGGAAACATTGTGATTCTGGGGGCGGTCATGTTATTCTGATACCACTGTGTAGTTATATCATGTACTATAGCTAATTTTTCTATTTAATCAATAGTGTTTTATTTTATCCTCGAGGAGTCTCGAGAATATCGATATTTGATAATTATGTTTCTTTCTCTAAGATTTCTCTTAGGGAATATGAAATTATTTCAAGGTTTGTGTTTCTGGGAATTTATTACTTTCTTCCTTCTAAACTTTTTCCAGACTATCAAATGTTTTGAAAAACAGGGAAGGGGTGAAGAACGTGTGCTCCTATATATATATACACTGACGGAAAGTGAAAAAAGAACACCAAGAAGGAGACGTCTGATGCCAACGAAATTTATGCAGCATAATAACGGAATACAGAGGATAACGTGATCAAAACATTATGGCAAAATACAGCTGCATTTGCTGGTAAACTGAAAGATAACATTTCCATGTAACATGGTTAGTACGAGGTTGAACCTTCATGAACTGCGTCACACTGTGCAATTCTGGCATGTATCTGTCGTACAGATGTTGGATGTAAGTTTGGGGTATTGAGTTCCAAGCATCCTCAACCTGGACGCGTAAATCGGGGATAGTCGTGGCTTGCCGTGGAGACTGGTTAAGTCGTTGTCCCATAAAATCCCACACGTGCTCAATGGGGGACGAATCCGATGAACGTGCAGGCCATGAAAGTTATCTCACACCCTGAAGTGCATGTTGCGTTGCACGTGCCGTATTTGGGCGTGCGTTATCTTGCTAGAAATCACCATGATGGACCGGCCTTACAAATGGCACAACACCGGGCTCAATGATGTTGTTGATGTAGGAGGTGCTGTTTAACGTGCCCGGTACAAACAGCAGTTGTGTACGTGAGCGATAAATGACCGCTCCCTACACCAGGAGACCAGGTGTAGGCCCTGTGTGTCGCCATTAGGGTGGAGACGCTCCCCTGTGCGTCTACGAACACGCATACGGCCATCGGAGGCTCCCAATCAGAATCTGATTTCATCGCTGAACACGACAGATCGCCATTGCGTTCCCCAGTGCAGACGTTGGCGACACCACTGCAGCCGTTCCTGACGGTGGGCTGGAGTCAGAGGTACACATCCCAAAGGCACACGTGCACGTAGTCCTGCATCCAGTAGACGGTTGCGGATTGTTGTCACAGTCACCTCAGGTGCAACGGCAGCTCGGATTTGCGTCGCAGTGGATGTTCTACTTGACAACGCCGCTCTTCTTATGCGTCGACTGGTCAGCTCATCAGTCCGTTCGTGACTCCCGGTTCCACCTCTTCTCGTGTGGGAATGTTCCTCGGACCATCTACGCCACCATCGTACCACCACCAATACTTCCCGTCCAATTCGCTCCTCAATACGACGATACGACCACCCGGCCTCGCGGAGACCGACTAGATGACCTCGCTCAAAGTCCGATAACTGCTGAAATCTTACACGTTTTCCATGTACAGGCATTGCAGCTTCTTCAGGGTCTTCGCAAGTGCCCGTACGCCGACGACTGATTACATTCACTTCGCCGTACTCCTTAAATACCACCGACGATAATTTGCATATTATGCCGTGCTGTGGCGTAAGCGCTCAACGGTTGGTCCCGAAATTAACATCACACCTACGTACACTCGACCCATTAACATATGTAAATTTCATGATCGTCTGCCAATTCCTTCTTGGTGTACTTTTTTTACTTTCTGCGAGTGTATTTATATTTTTGAAGGTTTAACGACGACAGAGCGCAACTCGATTTGCTATATTTAAACAGTCCCTAATTTAGGGCCACTAGTTCCAGATAAGGGAAAAGGCATTGACGTAAGTCAAACACAACGGCCATACATCACCGGGATTCGAATTCTTACTCATCACAGATGAATAGTCAGAAGCCATCGCTTAGCCCACTGCGTCATCCGGGCGGCCTCTTACATGTCAGTGTCTTACAAGAGAATTACCGAAATTGTTGACAGTCATGATTATGTTATTACAAATTCTGTACGTGATTTATCTTATAATTAATTTATTCCCTTTCATCGCATACGTAGATGTATTTCTCCAGACTTTTATATCTTATACTTCTTCCGAAACACACGGATAAAAGTGTTCTCTTCATGCTTACTGTGCGTAGTGAATCAAATATTCTTTTAGATCAAAAGGAAATTCCGAGCTTCTGCTTTTATCTCAATATTCCTTACGTAGTCATAACGACATTTCTTTCCACCGAATGTATCCAACATTTCTCTCAGGGATCTCTAGTCTTTACACCTACGCCTAACTATCGGAAATTTTTGTACGAGGTTGTTGTTACTTCGAACATTCGTGTTATCAGTGCATATTGCTCCCAATATCATTTCAAATTAGGCGTTGAAAATAAATGTGAACTATGAGTTGTGATGTTGACTTTGAGATTAAGACCATGTTATTCACTATTCATTCCATCTGCGGTTTCTAATGTTATTCTTCGTTCCTTTACATGGTACATGTATTTTCCCAATTCAGGGAATTCCAAAAACTTACATTGCAGACTAGATTCTTTCAAGATGTATCTCCCCAAAAAATTGACTCTCTCAGCTCCGGGAACTTGATGCTAAAGAAATCTATTACGGTATATCTGCAAAGGGTGAATCTTCCCTTTCTTCACTAGTATCCAAAATTAAATTCCGGAAGGCGTTCGCAGGGAATAAAAGGAAAATAGACTGAAGTGCCAGAAAAACTGGTACAGACGAGCTATGTAAAATGCATAGCAACGTCACTTATGCGCGTACTCGTTTGCGTTCGCCAGTGTGTATATAAAAAGCGATAAACATCCTTGCCAGCTGTCAAAACTGTTTTCGACATGAGAATGACAAGTAATAACGATTTTCAACGTGGTGTCATAGTTGGTGCTCGTGAAATAGACCATAGTATTTCGGAGGTAGAAACGAAGTTCGGATTTTCACGGACGTCCATTGCAAGGGTGTACCGAGACTACAAGAATT
Source organism: Macrothele yani (assembly GCA_039090855.1). NCBI lineage: Eukaryota > Metazoa > Arthropoda > Arachnida > Araneae > Macrothelidae > Macrothele > Macrothele yani. Next base: position 16,617,277 of record CM077026.1, on the reverse strand, counting down.
CCGGCGAAACCTCCAACCTACGATACCAGTGTGGCTGTAAAAAGACATTGGGTGAACGTGGCCATCGTCGGCTGTCAAGAATCGTTCCACGCGATAGGCTTGCAACACTATCACAGGCATCATCGGAATTCAATGTTGGAGGCTCAAGAAGCATCAGCGTCCGGACTGTGCATCGCACCCTGCACGATATCGGCTTTGCAATGAATCTCCTATGTTTGTATTTTAATCCCACTTCTTTACTCTTATCAACAAGTTTTTGGATCATACTCTGAAGCTCTGAAGGGGCAGTTGCAAAGATGACTACGTCATCAGCAAAACGAAGGTGACTTAAGTAATCTCCATTAATCTTTATTCCCTTTGTATACCCAGTTCAATGATTGAAATACATTTTGAAATGTGACGTTAAAGAGCTTGGGAGATATAGTGTCACCTTGTCTCATTCCCTTTCCAATTCTTATTTGTGCTGTATTCTCAAACAGCCGAATCTTTGCACTTGCATTTTCATAGATGTTATAAATAATGCTAATGTATGCATCTTCAATACCGCAGAATTTCAAAGCCATTGTTACTGCTGGTGGTTTCACAGAATCGAAGGCCTTTTCATAGTCAATAAAAGCCATGCATAATGGGAGTTCATATTCTCTTGTTCTTTCAATTAGTTCTCTCAATACATGGACATAGTCTATAGTGCTGTAGGAACTCTTGAATCCAGCTTGTCCTCTTGGTTGGGCCATGTGTAGTGTTTGTTACCTTCAAGCGATGTATAAAAACCTTATTGAAGATTTTATAAACCACTGAAAGGAAACTACTGGACATGTATTTCCTGAGATCCTCAGTGTCACCTTTTTTATGGAGAAAGATCATTGTAGCTTTGTTCCAATCCTCATGAATCTTTCCTTCATTAAGACATCTGGTGAAAACGTGGGCGAGTGTAGTTTTAAATTATCGACTTGCTTCTTCTATAATGTCCACGGTAATTCCATCTTATCCTGGAGCTGTTCCCCGTTTCATGTTCTTAATTGCATATGTAACTTAATCAGGGAGTAAAGGAGGGATTTCAGCCCTGGTACCTGTCGTAATGTCTGGAATAGATGTATCATCCCTTTCATATACACTGGCGGAAAGTGAAAAAAGAACACCAAGAAGGTGACGTCTGATGCCAACGAAATTTATACAGCATAATAACGGAATACAGAGAATAACGTGATCAAGACATTATGGCAAAATACAGTTGTATTTGCTGGTAAACTGAAAAATAACATTTCCATGTAACATGGTTAGTACGAGGTTGAACCGTCATGAACTGCGTCACACTGTGCAATTCTGGCATGGAGTCTGTCGTACAGATGTTGGATGTAAGTTTGGGGTATTGAGTTCCAAGCATCCTCAACCTGGACGCGTAAATCTGTGATCGTCGTGGCTGGCCGTGGAGACCGGATAAGTCGTTATCTCATAAAATCCCACACGTGCTCAATGGGGGACAAAACCGGTGAACGCGCAGGCCATGAAAATTGTCTCACACCCTGAAGTGCATGTTGCGTTGCACATGCCGTGTGTGGGCGTGCCTTATCTTGCTGGAAAACACCACGATGGACCGACCTTACAAATGTGCACAACAACGGGCTGAATGATGTTGTTGATGTAGGAGGTACTGTTTAACGTACCCGGTACAAACACTGATAGTGTACGGGAATGATAGCTGATCGCTCCCCACACGAGAAGACCAGGTGTAGGCCCTGTGCGTTGCTGGCGTATGCAAGAAGGGTGGAGACCCTCCCTTGAGCGCCCGCGAACACGAATACCGCCATTGGAGGCTTCCAAGCAGAATCTGATTTCATCGCTGAACACGACAGATCGCCATTGCGTTCTCCAGTGCAGACGTTGGCGACACCACTGCAGCCGTTCCTGACGGTGGGCTGGAGTCAGAGGTACACATGCCAGAGGCACATGTGCACGTAGTCCTGCATCCAATAGACGGTTGCGGGTTGTTCGCACAGTCAGCTCAGGTGCAACGGCAGCTTGGATTTGCTTTGCAGTGGATGTTCTGCTTGACAACGCTGCTCTTCTTATGCGTCGATCGGTCCGCTCATCAGTCCGTCTGTGACTCCCGGTTTCACGACTTCTCGTGTGGGAATGTTCCTCGGACCATCTACGCCACCTTCGTACCACCACCGATACCTCCCGTCCACAACCGATACTTCCTGTCCGCTCAGCAATACGACGATACGACCACCCATCCTCGCGGAGTCTGACTAGACGACCTTGCTCAAAGTCCGATAACTGCTGAAATCTTACACGTCTTTCATGTCCAGGCATTGCAGCCTCTTCAGGGTCTTCGTACGTGTCCGTACGCCGACGACTGATTACATTCATTTCGCCGTACTCCTTAAATACCACCGACGATAATCATCACACCTACGTAAACTCGACCCCATTAACATATGTAAATTTTATGATCGACCGCCAATTCCTTCTTGGTGTTCTTTTTTCACTTTCCGGCAGTGTATATGCACATATAAATATACACGATGATACTCTCACAGAAACATTTACACTACTAGAACAGCAACGTCTTATTCACCTCTCAGTTACGCATCTGTTTAAATTTGCAGTTCGTCTCTTTCCTCCTCGAGGCTCAACCAGAACCAAAAACATTAGAGTACCGTGACTGAGGATCTTACGTAATCTACTATCCACAAGCAAACGCCACTTCCGCTTAATCCAAGTTCCAACACAGCTGTACCCAGCAGACGGGAGGGTGAGGGTTTGGGCATTAAAAACATGAGGTCATGACCAGTTCCTGCCAGGTCGGCTCTGTTGAACGCAGTGACAGGCCAGTGATGGCTTGCGGAGTCCTTCTCACGTGACACATTAGGTCCCTTAGTGTGTCTAGAGAGGCCCTTAACTGCAGCGCCATACCATCTTGTGCTGGCTAATCACCTACACGCCTTCATAGCCTTCGTGCATCCTGATGACGAGGGTGTTATCAGTGTCGGAGGAATGCAGTATCGCTTGCCATCTTTCACCTACCGATGTGCAAGTGCGTTTGACTGTTGGGCAAACTTCTGTGTTACATTTTATACTCCGGACCAGTTGCAGTCACATGAAAACAACGCGGGTCAATGTCGGATATGTAAATGTGCTGTATACGTCATACAAAAAACGCTTTAAAACTTATTTACACCTAATACAGTACTTCCAAGCTAGGCTGGGATAAATATTTATTTGAAGAAAGATAGATAAAGGCGAATAAATACGTAATAAACATAGTTATCTTCTCAGTGGTCTAAATGTCAATGGTGAAATAGTAATGGAGAAAATCATTAGTAAAAAAATAATACACTTTTTCTCTTTATATATTTACCTAAAAGAATGTTTCAGCTTACAAAACTGCCGCACTGCACTAAATAGTTTAATGTGAGTAACTTTAGTAGCAGGGATTAATGAAATGGTTTTTCTAATGAAGAATACGCTGTTTGACATATCACTGTGGTTACGACAAAAAAGACTTGCCTTCAGAAAAGTGTTGCTTCTCCTGAACAGACAACATAAACCGATGAGCCATTACATTACCTAATAAACTGTAGGACCCCATTTAGCTCGCAAAACAGCGGCCACTCGGCGAGGCATCGAATCGATGAGGTGACGTTACGTATCCGGAAGTATCTGGTTCCATAATGTCAACAGTAGATTTTCCAGTTCCCGTACATTTCCGGGTGGTAATGATTTAGCGCTTACCCGCTTTTCCAAGTCGAACCACAAATTTTCGATTGGGTTCATGTCAGTTGCATTTGTAGGCCAGGGTATTAACAAAAGCCACCAGCATGTTCCTCGAACCACTATTTGACGATTCCGGCATGGCGCATTATCCTGTTGCTAATGGCCATCCCCAGCAGGGGATCACAGTTACGATGAATGGGTGAAATTGGTCCGCAACAATGTTCAGATACCAGATAGCTGTCAGGGATTGTCCTATTGGGATAATGGGGCCTAACGTGTCACAAGAAAACATCGCCCACATCGTAACACCGTCGCAGCTGGCCTGTTTCTGCTCAACAGGACATGCAGGTGCCATAGCCTCCGTTAATAATCGACGTATCCGAGCTCAGACGTCTACGTGATGCACCGGGAATTGTTGTCCGTCAGACTAGGCCACTTTCTTCCAATCACTCACCGTCCAATCTGGATGATCTTGTGCCCACTTCATGCGTTGTTGGCGATTAGGTGCAGTGAGCATGGGGTTCGGGTTGGGTCATCAGCTACGCAGGCCCTTGCGCAGATGGCTGCGATGAAATATGCGATGTTACACATTGCTCTGATCACCACTGTTGTAGTCGCGGATGATTTGTCGCACTGTGGCCCCTGTGGTGCCTGTGAACAATGAGCGACAGTCTCCGCTCCCCTTTGGCATCAATGATTTGAGGACTACACACGACTGGACGACGTTTCGTCGTTTGGCCATCTGTGCACCACTTTTGATACGTACTCACTACAGCGGATCGTGAAAAACCCGCAAGCTGCGCCGTTTCCGAGATCGTAGTCCCGAGATGCCGCGCGATCACAATTTGTCCTTCATATGTGATCGCGTCCGATAAATCTGCGGCTTTTCCCATTCGGACTCCAAACACTCGACTAACCGAAAGCCGATCCTGGGTTGTATATATACTGCACTGTGAAGTCCATCTGCGCCACCGTTCGGTCTCCAGGCGCGTTCATTTCTCTAGTCCGGCGGTGCTCATAATGTAATGGCTCATCCATGTATTCATTTGCCCATTCTACATAGGAAATGGAATCATGTATCTTTCGAATTGTTGTATGTTATTTGCCAGATCAGTGTTAGATTTCGAAACGCTGCTTCTACTCTACTGGGCAAATAATTGTCTTTGAGTGGAATCTACTTAGGCAATTTCGTAATCGAATACTCCGTCTACTATCAGAGATTTTAATGAATATATTAGCATTTACCCGCTACATCTTGAGTTTAAATTTCTAAGGAAAGTGTGTTTTGAAGAATTGAAATAATAAATAATCAGATGTATCCACTTTCACCAGAATCTAATTGCTTCAATTTTAAAGTTTTCAATCACACTAATTCACTTCGCCCACATTCAGTTATTAGGTTTCTTTTCCTGACAACAAGAACTGCACTTTAAAGAGAAGCTAAATTTTATCCATGTTGCTGGGGGAGAAGGTTTGCTGTATTCCATTGAGCGTAATTAAAATTTATGAATTAGAATCATTTGTACCTCACTGAGCCTCTCCGCAAATGGACATCAGACTAATGCATTTCTAAGTGGTAGAATACTTAAACAATTTGAATGTAACAAAAAAGCGTTCCTTTCGGTTTTTGTTAGAATGCATTTCTGACACAGGAATTAAAAACACATCTAACGCATTACAATAAAAAATAAATTTTTCTTTGGAATCCGCAGTGTTTCGTACATGTACAATGCGGCAATTAGGTAAGTATCCAGCAAAAAAAGTATTGCTGGGCCAACAGTGGGCCATTGCTGGCAGCCAGCACTGCCAGCAATGGCCCAGCACTATGTTGCCGCTGCCGAACCGTCAATAAAATGTCCGGGCGGCCAACAGAAGGGCCAGCAGTTCAGGCCAACAGCTGGCCAACAGTTGGCACCCCATCAGTTGTCATATGCCACAACAGGGCCATCAGTGGTCCATCACAGGCAGTAGCTGCCACAAGTGGCCCTTCAGTGGCCCTGCAAGTACTTGCCAAAAATGACGGCTAGCCTAATGTGGTCCGCTAGTGGGCCGTTAGTGGGCCGTTAGTGGCAGCCAGCAACCACGTGACGTAACTGGTGGCTTGCCGAATCTTGTCCGCCAATTTCCCAGTAGTAGCAATGATAAAAAAAAAAAAAAAAAGCAAGGATAACCGCAGTTTCCTAAAGTTATAATTTTTTTTCTACCCTTACGAAGCTTGTGAATTAAAGCACTGCGCAACTTTTCTCGACAGACCAGAAAAACGACATTTCTATTTGACTAGATTCGATCTTGGGCCGTTTACATATAAGCCGCGCTCGCTACCGACCGGACTAACTCACGACGCTCGGGTACCTGCTGGAAGCTATCTCTTTGGTATGCATGTTGTAATCGAATGCTTCCCTCTTTCATTTTATAATATTGCGAGGTATTTTTCATAAAAGTCAGTTTCATATAATTGATAAATTAATTTTTTCAACGTAACGATAGTTTTTTTTTTTACCTTAAGGGGACTTCACTCATTTTCAAGGCGTGTACATACTTAGAGTCGCTTTCCAAAGTTTTGTACTGTCCTTGCCGTCTTGAAAAGAGATTGTTGAATAAATATATATTTACCCGGGTTCATGCCACATTCTGTTAAATTTTTAACGTTGTGTCTTTCCTTTCCGTTGTCCGAAGCTACATTTGTTTTAAAGAGTAAAAGATATTTTATTTTACTTCTCGTTATTTTTAGAAGCGAATTCCTCCCAGTCTTGTGTATTCAACCCATGGATGAGTACACCACATACCGTTGCTTTTTTTTTTCTTCAAATAATTAATACATTTTATACGCGTATAATTATTTTTTTTTTCCAACAAACGCTATTTTAATGGTTTTCCAGGATATGTGTTTCAAGCGGTTTCAAATTTTATCTTGTTATTTATCCACTCCATTCCATGAATTGTTATTCATGGGAATGGAGTGGGTGTATTTCTTGGCTGTAATCTAGTATTTCACGGCTTAATCTGATATCTTCGTCGACATAAAATTTCATTAGGAAATTAATTCGCTTCTCCACATATGGATTTTTTCTTAACATCCACTAAAATAACACGATGGCGATAGCGTCGTCTTCAACTAACTGGTACCATGAGAGACTCAGCAAGTGTTGCTTCTGCGCATGCGCAGTCCCGATGCTTCCACCTGCTGTTGGGGGTTGCATTGGTTGCCAGCAACGGGCCACTAGTGGCACTTGCTTGGAGGCCCACAATTCACGGCGATGCTGCAGGGCCATCAATGGCTCGCCAACTGATAGCGCTGCCACCAACGGACCACTACCGGGCCGTGAGCGGCATATTTCAGCCAGCAGTGACCCATCACTGCCAGCTGGTGGCCAGCAGTTTCCCAGCACTTGTGTTTTTGCTGGGTGAGCTTAATTAAAAAAAAACAAGTTAGTAAAATCATGCAATGTATTGATTATAATACGCTTTCCAAGATACCAGAAATCATTATTCAAGTTATTACTCAAGTTAGGAGGATAATGTCTGTAGATTAAATCCCGCTCCTGTAACCTGACCTTTGACCCCATTTCGATGATATTCAACAGAAACGGTAAAGTGTGCTTCCGGAACAACATGATAACGTTTTGTTTCAATCGAAACATTTTTACGTAAGTTATAACGCAGAAGGGTGATAAAATGGATCCCGATCCTATGTCCTGACCTTTGACCCTATTTTGTCCATTTTTAATAGGGTTTGTCCCCAGGTGGTCCCCTACCACATATTAAAGTTTCATCGAAATCTAACCTTTTTTACGTTAGTTGTGATGCATAAGAACAGTGAAATTGATCCCGCTCCTATGTCCTGACCTTTGACCCATTTCCTTCACTTTCAACAGGGTTCCTTCCCAGGTGTTCCCCTACCACATACTAAAATTTCATCGAAATCGAACGATTTTTACGCAAGTTAACGGGCGGACGGATATACTCACACAACGCGTGACGTAATGAGGCAGATGGGAATCGCGACCATCTCGTCGCAAGAGTGTGGCGTCATAAAACTTTAATAGGATCCACACACAACGCGTGACGTAATGAGACAGATGGCGTGACCGTGCGCCAACATCTCTATCCCAAACGTGTGACGTCACAAGATTTCTAAGCATGGGTAACATGAATGGGACAACGCCATAACACTAAAAACGTGGTAATTCGGGGTGGTTATTTAACACACTAAAAAATTTTTCCTAAAGTCGAGATCAAGCTAAATCGATTTCTAGTATCAGAAAACGGTAAATAAACGACTTTCATCAAAATCCTTACAGCCGTTTTCAAAATAAATTTTACATACATAAAAGAATTGCTCCTTTAATAGTATGGGATAAGGGCGATGGAATGGAACCCGATCCTATGTCCTGACCTTTGACCCCATTTCGTCCTTTTTTAATAGGGTTCATTCCCAGGTGGTCCCCTACGACCTACTAAAATCCCATCGAAATCGAACCATTTTTACGCGAGTTATCGTGCGGACAGACAGACAGACGGAGAAAGCTGGAGCATATACGCTTCTTCAACCTACGGTTGGAAAACGTAAAAAATGGAAAAGCAGGAAAACTTACGTTAATATCATCATCATCATCATCATCATTGTCAACCATTATCAATCCACTGCTGGACGAAGGTCTCCCCAAGTTTCCTCCACAACGGTCTGTCTTGTGCCAGTCTCCTCCATGTCACTCCCGCATATTTACGAATTTCATCCACCCATCTCCCATGTGGTCTTTTTCTGGGTCTTTTCCTGTCCCTTGGAATCCAATCTAAAATTTTGGCTGTCCATCTATGGTCTGTCCTTCTGGCAGTATGTCCAGCCCATTGCCATTTCAGGGATTTAACTCTGATCATGATGTCTTCCACTCTCGTCATTTTTCGGATCCACGAGTTCCTCTTCTTATCTCTCCTGGTTATACCAAGCATGCCCCTCTCCATGCTTCTTTGAGTTGTCTGCAGCCTTTGTATGTCTCTTTTAGTTAAGGTCCACGTCTCTGCACCATACGTAAGCACTGGAAGGATGCATTGATCAAACACTTTTCTTTTAAGACATAATGGCATATTGCTCTTGAAAATTATGCTGTTTCTTCCAAAAGCTCTCCAGGCAAGTTTTGTACGCCGATTAATTTCTTCATCAATGTGACCCTCACTTGATATCTGCTATCCAAGATAAACATACGTATCTGTTATCTCCAGTTTTTCTCCATCAATCGATAAATCTTCATTTCTTGTAAAAGCATTGTACATCACTTTTGTCTTCTGAAAGTTCATTTTTAATCCCACTTCTTTACTCTTGTCAGCAAGTTCCTGAATCATACTCTGCAGCTCTGATGGGGTAGTTGCAAAAATGACTACGTCATCAGCAAAACGAAGGTGGGTTAGATAATCTCCATTAATCTTTATCCCTTTGTTTTCCCAGTTCAGTGATTGAAAGACATTTTCCAATGTGGCATTAAAGAGCTTCGGAGATATGGTGTCACCTTGTCTCACTCCCTTTCCAATTTTTATGTGTGTTGTATTTTCAAACAGCCGAATCTTTGCACTTGCATTTTCATAGATGTTATTAATAATATTAACGTATGCATCTTCAATACCGCAGGATTTCAGAGCCGTGGTAACTGCTGATGGTTTCACCGAATCAAAGGCTTTTTCATAATCGATAAAAGCCATGCACAATGGAAGTTCATATTCACTCGCTCTTTCAATTAGTTCTCTCAGTACGTGGATATGATCTATTGTGCTGTAGCCACTCCTGAATCCAGCTTGTTCTCTCGGTTGAGCCATGTCCAGTGTTACCTTCAAGCGGTGTGAAAGAACTTTAGTGAAGATTTTATAAACCACTGATAGGAGGCTGATAGGTCTGTAGTTCCTGAGATCCTCAATGTCACCTTTTTTATGTAGCAGGATCATTGTAGCATTGTTCCAATCCTCAGGAATCTTCCCTTCATTAAGGCATCGAGTGAAAATTTGGGCGAGTACTGTTTCAATTTCTCCACTTGCTTCTTGTATGATGTCTATAGTAATTCCATCTTCTCCTGGAGCTTTCCCCCGCTTCATGTTCTTGATTGCATGAGCAACTTCTGCTGGGAGGACTGGAAGAACTCTGGTACCTTTCATGATGTCTGGAGTACATGTATCATCCCTTTCATATAATTTGGAGTAGAAATCTTTCACTCTTGTCAAAATTCCGCCTCTATTTCTTGTTGTAGAACCATCTTCTTTTCTCAGAGCCATAATCTGTTTTCTTCCCTTACTGAGATGTCCCTTTGCTATCTTAAGGCTTTGGTTGTTTTCAATTGCTTTCCTCACTAGCTCACAGTTGAATTTCCTTACGTCTTTAGTGATACTTTTTCGTGTTGTCTTGCATAGCTCTATATATTCCACTTTGGAAGTCGCATCTTCTTTAGCTGTCCTCATCTCTCTTCTTTTTTGCATCAACATTTTGGTTTTTCCTGATAATTTGTTCACATGCAACTTGTTCTTAGACCCAGGTAATTTTGTTGCTGTTTTGATTAGAGCTTTGGTTACTTTTCTGTTAACTTCCGAAATATCCACTTCTTCCGATGTTAGGCCTTCTAAAGCAGAGAATCTGTTCTTCAGTTCCAACTTGAAAGTATTATGGTGTTTTTTAAGGTTGGTTATGTCAATACATTTTGTTTGTCTTATGAGCTTGCCACGTTCCAGTTTAGTGTTGAGGTGCATCTTACATCTCACCAATCTATGGTCACTACCTGTGTTGAACTTGTTCAGCACACTGCAGTCTTCGATGACGAATTTTTTGTTACACATAATAAAATCAATTTCACTTGTCGTCCCAATTGGATGTCTCCATTTCCATTTCCTGTGTGGCTTTTTCTTGAAAAAGGAGTTCAAGATGAAAAATCCTTCTGCCTCTGCAAACTCAACGAGAGTATTTCCACGCTGGTTTCTGTTGCCGTGACCGAATTTACCTACTGAAGTTTCATTCTGTTGCCGGTGCCCTATTTTTGCATTGAAATCTCCCATAATTATCTTCAAGTGCTGCTTACCTTTATTATTTAGATGACGAATTTCCTCATAAAATTCTTCAATTTCTTCTTCAGGATGACTTGTGGTGGGTGCATAAGTTTGAATAATCTGAGCCTGGTATCTTCTCGATAGTTGGATAACGAGTCGTGCAGCTCTGTCAGAGGAACTTTCAACTTCTACCACTTTATCCTTCAGTTTCTTGTTTATTATAAATCCAACACCACTAGTTCTGCCAGTATCTGTCCCACGATAATAGAAGAGATGTCCACTTTTCAGTTCAATGAGATCTTCTCCTTTTCTCCTTACCTCACTTAGCCCGACGATGTCCCACTTGATCCTTTGTAGTTCCTCTTCCAATTCAAGAAGCCTTGAATCAGAAGATAGGGAGCGTCCGTTATAGGTAGCCAAGGTCAGCATCAAATGGCAGCCTAGTCCGGTCCTCCGGGGATTCTTAGCACCCTCTGCCTTCATGTCGCACAGGCCGCTGCCTTGGCCAGGTACATTCCAGCTACCGGAGACTGAGGGCCAAGATTTAAGTTGTAGAGTCATTTTGGAGGTGTTTGGCCATAACTCACCACGCTGGCCAAGCGGGTTGGTGAGTGTGGGATAGCATTTCCTCTGATCCCGATGGTATAGTTATACCGCTATTGGCGGTCGTCAGAGCCCCTTTAGTGGGAACAGGATGCACCACGAGAAGGCGGGGTTGACATTTGTCAAGGAGATATTGTTCGAAATACATTCCTGCTGAATTAATACAAGAAACGGCATAATAAGGCAACGAAATGGAGGACTTGCAGAGGTTATCTTTTGGTATGGAGTTAAGAGCTGATGTCCTAGTTGTTCGTACATATTAAGTGTCTTGAAAGATTTTTCTTTGTAAAAGCAGTTTTAATTTAGGAAAGGGAATAGCAGGTAGTCACCCGGTGACAAATCTGGAGAATATAGGGAATGGTTGAGTACACACACTTGTTTTCGTGCCAGAAATTGTTGTACACTGAATTATCTGTGGGCGGGTGCATTGTCGTGAAGAAGGAGCCATTGATCGTTATTGTAATCAAGCCCGACACGAACAATCCTTTTCTATAATCCTTCCAAAATGGATATGCAAACATGCCAGTGACAGTTGTACCTTCTTTTCAACGCTTTGGAACGTAGGTTGAAGTAGCGTATATGCTCTAGCTTTGTCCGTCTATCTGTCTGTCTCTCCGCACGATAACTCGCGTTAAAATGGTTCGATTTCGATTAAAGTTTAGTATGTGGTAGGAAATAACCTGAACACAAACCCTATTGAAGATGGAAGAAATGGAGTCAAAGATCAGGACATAAGAGCGGGATCCACCCCATTGCCTCATGCGTTATAACGCACGTAAAATGTTTCGATTGCAACAAAACTTTATCATGTTGTTCCGGAGGTATACTGAACTAATTCTGTTTAATATAATCGAAATGACATCAAAGGTCAGGGCACAGGAACGGGATTTATTCAACACCCATTATCCTCATAACTTGACTAAAAATTATTCTATTGCGACAAAACTTTACTATGTTGTTTCGGAGGTAAACTAAACCAATTCTGTTTAATAACATAGAAATGGAGTCAAATGTCAGGGCATAAAAGCGAGATTTATTGCACAGCCATTATCCTCATAATTTGCGTAATAACTTGAGTAACGATTTCTGGTATGTTGGAGCTCATGCCCTTAACGACATGGCAGCGCTCATCGTCCTGTTGGTAGACAGCATCCCCAACAAGGTAAGCGCCCAACATGAAGGGATGAATGAGGTCAGTGGTAGCTGCGGTCCCAGGTCATGCCAGGAAAACAAACACCAGACAAACACACTGCCACCGGCGACCCGTACATGACCCGAAATCGTGTCCGGGTGTTGGTTCTGGTGTGTCCGATGCCATGACCGCAACCACCCGTCACTTCTGTTATGTAGCAACCTTTTTAATCTCCTTCACTCTCCAATAACAGTGGTTCCATGTAAGCTGCAGGCGTCGTTGCCGATGGACCTGGGTTAACGTAGCCGCCTTGACGCAAAGTCAACTCCTGAGACCCATGCGTAACAGGATTCGTTCTACTGTTATCGGCGACACGTACCTGGATGCTCCAGCGTTCCTTTGCGTGGTCAATTACTGCGCTGTTGTGTGTCGATTTCCATTTGCAAGTCGACGTAAGCGACGTTCTCCTCTGGGGTCGCTGGTCTTTAGCGCTCCATAGTTATGATGCCGGGTGGTACTCGGTGTGCCAGAGGTCAGTTCTTAGACCGCTGGCACACCGAGGGGGACTGCGTCAAGACGTGATTGCGTCAAAGGTGGTTGCGTCAAGGCGACCACCCTTACTACCGCACCTCGGGAACAACCCACGAAGTCTGCTGTTTCTGATATGCTTCGAAACTTGGCGCGGTAGCCGATGATCGTTCCTTTTTACACGTCCGTCAAATCACTACCTCTGGCTATTGTGCTCACATAACGCACCATGTCTCATCTATTTCAGCCGGTCGCACATATCTCTGTGTGGCCATCCTTGTCACCTGCATTCTATGATGCGCCTGGGTGGGTAAACTGTGATTCCGGGGTGATCATATTATTCTGATACGAGTGTGTAGTTATCATTAGCAGAATTAACATTTTTCGTCAGTAATTGTTTACAACGTAACTACAGGAAATTTATTTTTATTAAACTTCCTCACCATTTTATTTTATTTCGTTTGATCACCATGGTGCTTAGCTATATTATCAAACCGGAAGGGTATTTATGAAATAGCTGGCCTGAGGAAAACAAAATTGACGAATTTCATTATCCAGGGTGTCCGCAAAGTGTCTTTACAAATTTGCACATTTATTACGGACACCCTGTACTAAGTTCATGGTATTTGTTGTATAAAATATACTGTAAATATCAAAGTTTTAACTGATATCATAACTTTTTGTTATAGTTCCCTAACTGACGCAGCAGGTGATGTTCTATGAAAATGTGGTTCTCAGAAGAGAGAGCGCAGTGCGTCTCTTGGTTCATCGAAATAAATTCTGATACACAAACGCAACGACATTTCCGAACTAAGTATGGGAAAATTGCGCCATCTCGTCCTAGTATCCGCCAATGGCAACAGAAATTCATGGATTCTGGGTCCGTGTTGGATCATGATCGTAGTGCCCGCCCACGAACATCGAATGAAGACATCGAACGTGTTCGTGATTCATTTTCACGAAGCCCGAGAAGTCCGTTCGTTCCGCTGCCAGAGAACTACAAATGCTCCGGTCCACGGTACACAGGGTTCTACATAGACATCTACGCTTACACTGAAGTGCTAGAAAAACTGGTACCGACGAGCTTATGCAAAATATATAGCAACATTATTTATGCGCGCATTCGGTTGCGTCCGCTTGTGTGTATATAAAGCGATAGGCATCCTTGCCAGCTGTCAGAGCTCTTTTCGGCATGAGAATGACAAGTAATAACGAGGCGATTTTCAGCTCGTTTCATAGTTCGCGCTCGTGAGATGGGCCATAGTATTTCGAAGGTTGAAACGATGTTCGGATGTTCACAGACGACCATTGCAAGGGTGTACCGTGACTACGAACATTCCAGCAAAACCTCCAACCTACGATACCACTGTGGCCGTAAAAAGACATTGGGTGAACGTGACCATCGTCGGCTGCCAAGAATCGTTTCACGCGAAAGGCGTGCAACACTCTCGCAGGTATCATCGGAATTCAATGCTGGAGCCTCAAAAAACATCAGCGTCCGGACTGTGCAACGTACCCTGCACGATATGGGTTTTGGGAACCGACGCCCAACTCGAATCCCCTTGATGGGTGCACGACACAGAGCTATGCGCCTCGCTTCGGCACAGCAACACCACCATTGGACACTTGATGACTGGAAACAAGTAGCCTGGTCTGACGAGTCGCGTTGCCAACTGTATCGGGCAGATGGAAGGATTCGTATGTGGCGTAAACCCCATGAAGCCATGGATCCCACCTGTCAACAGGTAACTCTAGCGGCTGGTGGGGGTTCCGTAATAGTATGGGGTGTGTTTAGCTGACTTCACTGGGACCCCTGGTACGTCTACAAATGTCTGTGAGCGGCCAACGCTATGTGCGCATCCTTTTTGACGAGGTACACCCGTCCATGCCTTGCATTCATGCTGATGGATTGGGCATGTTCCAACAGGACAATGCACCTCCACACAAGTGTCGGGACGCCCCATTATGGTTAGAGGAGCATTCATCTGAGTTTGGGGCGTTGCCATTTACGCCCAAGTCCCCAGATCTGAACGTGATAGAACACATTTGGGATGTCATGCAACGCGCTATCGAACACAGGAATCCGAGACCCCGGAATACACCCGAATTGTGGAACGATATGCAGGAAGTATGGTGTGCTTGCCTACAACATATTTCTAGAAGCTAGTGGAGCCCATGCCCCGGCGTATTTCTGCAGTCCTGCGCTCGCGTGGGGAACCCACCAAGTATTAGACCGGTGTACCAGTTTTTCTGGTACTTCAGTGCATATGCATACAAAGTGCAACTGCTACAAGCACTTGAAGCAAACGACAGACCACGACGAAAATAATTCTCAATAAGGCTGCTGGACAGACTGAGTGAAAATCCAGAGTTTTTCACACATGTTTGTTTTACGGATGAGGCACCTTTTCATGTCTCCGGGCAAATAAACAGACACAATGTTGGGATTTGGGGGTCTTATAATTCTCATGTGTTTATGGAACTGGCGAGAGACAGTCCTAAAGCGAACATGCGGATCGGTGTTTTGCATAATCGAGTCCTTGGACCATTTTTCTTCAGTGAGAAAACAGTGACGGCAGATGTTTACCTGGTCGTTTTGCATGAGTATGTTGTGCCACATTTGGAGAACTTCAACTAAGTGTGATATTCCAACAGGACGGTGCGCCACCACATTGGGGACGTCACGTTCGGGAATTTTTAAACACATCTTTCCCTGGGACGCGATGGTCCAATTGCATGGCCAACCCGTTCCCCAGACTTCACACCTCTGAACTTTTCTGTATGGGGATATGTGAAGGATATCGTGTATCGAACAAAGGTGCAGCACATCGATGACCTGAAATCGAGGATCAACAATGCCATTTCGATCATTACTGAGGACATGCTGCAGCGCACATGGTTGTAACTGGAGTTTGAGCTAGATGTTCTACGCGCAACAAACGGTGCGCATATTGAGCTTTTGAAATGAGGAAGAAAAAACTTTAGTCTTTGCTCTTACTTATGTGCTCAACCACACTTGTCTATCTCATACAGTGTATCCGTAATACATGTGCAAAGTTGTAAGGAGTCTTTGTGGACATCGTCAGGAATTCTGTTTATGAGATTTCAGGAAAATTACAGTAGACATTAAGTTATTCCTGCTCGTCAAATGCTCTTAGCTAACTTGCAAATTGCTTTGCAGTTTTTCCTATATAGCTATAAGAATCAAATTCCAGAATTTGACCATTTTGTATTTTTGAAATAATGAAAATAATTAGCACGGGTTGTTAAACACTGTAAGGGATTTCTTGATGTGTAGCGTGTTTGATTACCCATTCCCCATCGAGACTTCGTTTTCTTGACATAAAGGTCGCTGTATATCGGCCTTTTCCTGAATCAGTTTTTTAGAACTTTCCATGAATTTGATCATAGTGCGTGTATGTAAGTAAAAACCAGTGGTTTTCTGTCGTTTACTACAGAAACCTGAAACAAAAAATACAAATAGGCTCAGTTCTGATTGAGCCGTCTGTTTCGAACGTAGGACTACGACTTGCAGATTGGAGAGTTGAAACGAGCTCCACGAGTACGGTTTCAAAGCGTTTTTGTTATAACCAACTTTTTTATGATATGAAAAGTAGGTTGCGAAATTTTTACAAGAAATGCTAGATACATTGCGAACACAAATCAGATCGACACACGAATTACCCAACGTGGTGCGGTCTTTTCTTGGGCTTCTTACATTCCTCATCACTTGATCTTGCCTCTCGTTTTGATTTTGTCAACTTTTGCTTGCGCTCATTCTGCAAATTTCGCGGCATTGTCAAAAATGTTAGCCCGTTCACAGGAAAACGATTTTTTAAACATTTTAGGTTAAACCACTGCGATATCTTCTTTATATATTTTAATAGATCTCGTCGAGAACTTTAAAACGATAGCACGCAGTCGTTTTGCACTCACAGCTGTCCAAATAAACCGCGATATTGTCAAAAATGTTCACCGGTTCACAAGAAAACAATTTTTAAAATGTTCAGTTCAAACCACTGCAAGATGTTTCTCCTACTATTGAATAGATTTCGTCGAGAACTTTAAAACGATGTCATACACAACCGTGTTGCGCTCACGGTCGCAGAGATAGATTGAGCCAAACGAGAGGGCACACCCAGAAATGTTGCATCACCTTCCTCTCTCACAGGGTGCAAGCGTTGCGTCGCGCGCCCGGTTTATTACGCAGAACGCGAATTGGACTCCATGCTGTTTACGAATATGGTACCATAAATAGTGTGTGGCACGTATTTTTAACGCTATGTAATGATTTCAATTGGGACCTATTTTTGTCACAGAAGGTTGGCCGTATGTCGTCAATATTATCCACGTAGTTAGACGTAATCCTGCGTCAAAAAAGAGAGACTTCCAAAGGACCACTTTTCACAACAGCAAAATACTGATTCATGCCTCTATTCAAGTTTTAAGTTTCGTCACAAAGAGATCGCTGGGACTAATTCTTATAATTGTCAACAACTGTGTATGTGTATAATTTTGTTAGTATCTTGATAAGGATAACTATTTTATTAAATAAGCTGAAATGTTATTGAAAATGTTCCTCAGACTGAATCTTGAAATAGTTTTGTAAAATATAGGAAAAATGTATTTCACATGTGTTTATTCGAACTGAAGGGATTCGAATCTTTCTTCTATTTTTTTCACATGTGTTTATTCGAACTGAAGGGATTCGGATCTTTCTTCTATTTTGAAAATGAAGAAAGCAATTATTGCTCCATATTTACTGTATCACATATTTTGACACCTGAATATTTATTATTTAAATTAACAACATGACCTTTTTCCATAAATATTTCGGACAAAGTTCCACAAAAGCTAATAATTAAAGGATCAACTGAAGGAACACATTTTATGATTTCAAAAACAAGAAAATTTATCTAACGCTTTTTCAAAGTGTGAACGGACATTTTTGATATATTATTTTATGCAAATTATCATTTTGTATTTTCTATGACATATTAAACAAGAAAGATGACACCGAAATTTCGGATGTAATAAGCACGTCTTTTGAATCCGTTCTGACGCAAATTAAATCTATCAAAGTTATTCAAAGTCAATTGAACCGGTGTGGAAAACAATACCATCTCTGACGGAAGAAAGAAGTTTTTCAATCGGGTTTTTAATCCTTCAGATATTGCTGCAAACGGAATCGTGAGCTCACGCCCTCTGGTTGCAAACTTGTGCGTTAAGAAAAAATGAATTTATATGAAAAACATTTCGCACTGGAAACGCTCTCCAACACAGAAATAATTTTTCAAATCGGACTCTTAGAAACAGATATATCAACAAAAATAAGATGTGACTTTACGTTCCCTAGAGGGAAAACCATGTATTATTTTAGGAAGAAAGTATTCTCAAAAGGCTTTTCCATTTTTCCGGTCAAAAAAAAAAAAAAAATTAGTCGAGTTTTCAGGAGCCCAGATTTTGCTACAAATACATCAGAAGCAGAAATTAACACGTATGCCCCATGGTGGCAAAACCATTCTTTACCAAACATTAGAAATTGTGTGAAACATATTTTCCATCAGGTCTTGTATGCGATACAGTAAGAATTTTTCAAATCGGAGTTTTAGAAGCAGAAATAACGCAGAAAACGCAATTTACCCTTGTGTTCCCTAGCGCAAAGTCTATAATTTACTTGAAAATTTTGAATTTATAGAAAACATTTCGCATTGGAAACACTATCCAATAAAGAAGGAATTTTTCAAATCGGAGTCCCAGAAGTACAGATATTGAAAAAAATAAGATATACATCTACGCCCCCTGGCGTAGAAACGATACATTATTTTATGAAGAAACATTTTCTAAAAGGTTTATTGATATGAGTAGTATCGATCTACAAACAACGTTTTTTTGTCAATCGGTAATTTATAAGCTCATATTTTGCTGCAAATACATCAGAAGCGAAAAATAAGATTTACGTCCCTGGTTGTCAAACCATTCTTTTACAAAAAATTGAAATTATGTGCAAACGATTTCCCATCAGAAGCTGTATCCGGTGCAGAAAGAATTTTTCAAATCGGCGATTTGGAAGCAGAGATATAGAGGGAAACGCAAATTACCTCTACGCCCCCTAGCAGAAATTCTATGAATTACTTGAAAATTTTTACATTTTATGAAAACTATGTCACATTGAAAACACTATCCAACAAAGAAGGAATTTTTCAAATCGGATTCCTAGAAGTAGTGATACTGAAAAAAATAAGATAAAAATCTACGCCCCCTGGCGGAGAAACTGGAATATTTTAAGAAGAAAATATTGCGAAAAGGGTTGTCGATGTGAGTGGCATCAGTCCACGAAATAATTTTTTCAGTCCATGATTTAGAAGCTCAGATTTTATGGTAAATACATCAGAAGCAAAAATTGACACTTACGTCCTCTGGTGGGCAAAGTATTCTTTTCCAAAAATTTGTAATTATATGCAAACGATTTTCAATTTGAAGGTGTATCCGCTGAAGAAAAGAATTTTCAAATCGGAGTGTTAGAAGAAGAGTTATCAGACAAAATGTAATTTACTTTTACGCCCCCATGCGGAAAATATATGCGTAATTTGAAAAAGTAAATATATCTAATATATTTTTCGTCATAAATGGAATCGAAAGATAAAATAATTTTTCAATCGAATGATTAGAAGCAAATATGGGGAATAAAACGTATTTTTGAATTCGACATCCCTCTAGCGCCGAAATTGTACATCGTAGAAAAAAAAACGAAATGAAGGATCATCATTCTCATATTTCAAGCTTCCCAAAGCAAAAAGAATTTTTCAAATCGGACTAATTGTTGCAGAGATATCGTGGGTACAGACGGACTGACGGACAAACCGGTAACATAAGCACGATCTTTTTTTACAAAAGACGTGCTAAAAACAGAAAATTTTACAATAAACATTCCTGATGTCTCCTTAATACATTTGAGGTGAATTCCCCGCTGACAGACGAAAACGTACGTGTCTGTGATGTCAACGGGAAAACAAATGAAAATTGGAAATGCTTGCTTTTGCCAGATATTTAACTCTGCTGTTCACTGCCTTATAAATATACTTCCTTATTTGGTTTAATTGAATATCAAGCAGCTGTTATTAAGGCGGAGACACGCTGAAATGTAATGAAACATCGGACGATATTAAACGAGCAGTTTCTCGTATTAACAGCCAATAATTCTTTTCGCCGCCTTTCGATATTGCTACATAACATCAGAGTCTCTGAAATGTTCGCTTAAATTCCCTCTCTAAGGGTACCTCACATTCTTTTGCCGGCCAGCATTCTTCGAAGTAATATAAATCAAGATTGAAGTTTGGTTTTTCGTAAAATACGACAGTCTGTAAAAATAATTTTTATTAAGAAGTAATTTTCAAGAGGAACTGCTGACAAATGAAAAGAGAAGCACAAATAAAGTGTGCTGGGAACAAAACATCTCTGGTTTTATGTTGCCCTGTGCCATACCCTATTTTTCAAGTTGAAGCGAAGTCATCAGAATTAAATGCGCATTTTTAGAGTTATCACTTATATAATTTTGCATGCAGCACTATCCCTACTTAACAATATTGTAGTACTTTATGTGAACTTTCAAGGTTGCACCACATTCATGCCTGATGGCACTTCATGTCCCAGATTCAAATTAGCGAAAGACTTGCTAGAGCTAGAATTTCTTAGTGACAGCCTTGACGTAGATCCCATGCAGAATGCATAGTTTTTTTAAATATAAGGTCACTCAAAAACGGACATCTAATATGGAATCTCTGATAATCGGGTGTCTTGGGAGTAAGGAAATATCCAGAGATTTCTCCGAATTCCTCATTTTCAGCACGTCACGCCATATTCAGGCAGTAATTCGCGATAAAGGAGGACGTACGAAGTACTAAAACTGAATAATTGTGAGCCTTTTTGTTGAAATATTATCAAAATGGATATGTTGTGTGCATATTTTTGAAATATACCGTACATTCCATCCAGTAATATTTTTAAACATATTTCTAAATATTGAAAAAAAGTGTTAGGTGGTCTTAAACTTTTACAAATTACTCCCGCAGGAAATTTCCATTTCCACGAACTTACTTGTCTGAAATTCGATTAGCAAGGTAAGAACTTCATATGCGACTTAGCACGCGGATTGCCTGTTACCGAACTAATATATGCGTCTCTGAATTATGAATGTTCAGAGTTTATACGTTAAAACATGCCATTGGATCGGCTTTTTTATATTTCTACACGTATGATGTCAACTGAAAAACAACTGTAAATTGGAAATGCCTGATATTTAACTCCATTGTTCACTAACAAAAGGTAAAATCAAAATCCACACAGTGTTTTCATGACGAGTATTAATGTCGGAGTAGTGGTGTGCAGTGCTCCAAACATTTTACCCACAGTGAATTAAGCTATTGAACAATGCTAAGTTGCGTATATCACCCTATTTTTCCATTCTATATTGCGTTGCTTTTGTTAGAATGGAATTTTCTCCCGCTTGATTTTGTTCTGAACGCCGCATACGAATCTCCATTAGCTTTTTCTTGAAATATCTTGTGGTCAGTTAAATAAAGCAAAGGACCTTATTATTATACACAGTAACTGGTTAATGAGGCGGAGAAACTTGGTCTTAGTGAGTCTGGCGAAGGCGTGATAAAGCTCAGAGGCTTGAAAGGTATATGCCAGAACCCTGAATAAAGGACTGGAAATGTGATTTGTCTGAAGATAATCCTTTACTTCGAGTTCAGTATAATAAATGTTTCGAACCCTGAGATTGAATTACACTATAGTCACTACTGAAAATTAAAGCAGAATGAAGAGCCACTAAAGCGGCCTTGAAAATATCCGAAATCGGAGAGGAATGGACGGTCTTTATTGGAACTGTTGATGTTTTGTTCAAGAAGTCCGAAGATACAATACCTCAAGAGTAATCCGCATATGGCCGCCCCGGTGGCGCAGTGGTCTAAGGCGTTGGCCTCTGATCATTCGTCCGTAAGGGGTCCGGGTTCGAATCCCGGTCAGGCATGGATGTTGTGTTTGTCTTACGGCACTGGCTCTCTCCCTTCCCTGGAACCAGTGACCCTAAATTAGGGACGGGCGACTGCTTATAGCCCATTGAGTTGCTCACGGTGGTCGTTAAACCTCAAAAAAAAAAAATCCGCATATGGGACATGCGGTAGTCGAACACTGCAATATTCCGCGAAAAGTTGCTCAATCTGATACACTGACAAGCACTAGCAAGGTGTCGTTCAAACATGAGTGCTTACAAGCAATAATAGTTTGAAATCTAGAACGCATCGAGTAGGTAGGCAATAATAGACGAAATATTCCATATGAGACAACTACTGAACGACGCTGCACAAATTGGTGAATAAACACCTTGCAGTATTCTGGTAAGACAACACCAAACTGCACACCGATGATTGGATTAAAGAAGCACTTACAGATATCCCATATCAGTTGCTTCCTCACTCAGTTTGCTATCAGGATTGAGCGTTAACGTTTTTAAGAGTAAGATAATATGCGTTCATTCAATTAATCGATGTAGAAACAACAATGTCAATCGCAACCATATTTATGTTTGAAGGTTATCGTTTTAAAAGGATATATTTTCGACAGCGTAGAAAAAGAAACCGCAATCCGTTCATGCGGCGAGTAATACACTCTTTAGATTGAATGATCTTCGAGTTACGTTAGCATCCTAATCACAAAATATATATAATGAAGTGCCAGAAAAACTGGTACAGACAAGCTTATGCAAAATACATAGCAACGTCGCCTATGCACGTACTCGGTTACGTCCGCCAGTGCGATATATATATATATATCCTTGCCAGCTGTCAGAGCTGTTTTCGGCATGAGAATGACAAGTAATAACGATTTGAGCGATTTTTAACGCGGTGTCATAGTTGGCGCTCGTGAGATGGGCCATAGTATATCGGAGGTAGAAACGAAGTTCGGATTTTTTTTTTTTTTTTTTGATTGGAGATTTAACGACCACCGTGAGCAACTCAATGGGCTATAAGCAGTCGCCCGTCCCTAATTTACGGCCACTGGTTCCAGGGAAGGGAGAGAGCCAGTGCCGTAAGACAAACACAACATCCATGCCTGACCGGGATTCGAACTCGGACCCCTTACGGACGAATGATCAGAGGCCAGCGCCTTAGACCACTGCGCCACCGGGGCGGCAGTTCGGATTTTCACGGACGACCATTGGAAAGGTGTACAGGAAAGACCTCCAACCTACGATACCGGTGTGGCCGTAAAAAGACATTGGGTGAGCGTGACCATCGTCAGCTGTCAAGAATCGTTTCACGCGATAGGCGTGCAACACTCTCGCAGGTATCATCGGAATTCAATGCTGAAGCCTCAACAAGCATCAGCGTCTGGACTTTGGAAAGTACCCTGCACGATATGGGCTTTGGGAGCCGACGCCCAACTCGAGTCCCTTCGATGGGTGCACGACAAAGAGCTATGCGCTTCGCTTGGGCACGGCAACACCGCCACTGGACACTTGATGACTGGAAACAAGTAGCCTGGTCTGACGAGTCGCGTTTCCAATTGTATCGGGCAGATGGAAGGATTCGTGTGCGGCGCAAACCACATGAAGCCATGGATCCCGCCTGTCAAAAGGGAACTGTACCGGCTAGTGGGGGTCCGTAATGGTATGGGGTGTGTTTAGCTGGACTTCACTGGGACCCCTGGTACGTCTACAATCGTCTGTGAGCGGCCAACGCTATGTGCGCGTCCTTTCTAACGAGGTACACCCGTTCATATCCTGCATTCATGCTGATGAGTTGGGACTGTTCCAACAGGACAATGCACCTCCACAAATGTGTCGGGACGCCACAATATGGTTAGAGGAGCATTCATCTGAGTTTGGTGTGTTGTCATTCCCACCCAAGTCCCCAGATCTGAACGTGATAGATCACATTTGGGATGCCATACAACGCGTTATCGAACACAGGAATCCAAGACCTCGCATACACCCGAATTGTGGAACGCTCTGCAGGAAGTATGGTGTGCATTGCCCAAAGCATATTTCCTGAAGCTAGTGGAATCCATGCACCGTCGTATTTCTGCAGTACTGCGCTCCCGCTGGGGACCAACCATGTATTAGACTGGTGTACCAGTTTTTCTGGCACTTCAATGTGTAATGTTTTGCTCAGATATTGGCTCTTACTGAAAATATATATAGTTTCACTTAAACTGTTTAATTTATTCGGCATATTTTGCTAAACTGCTTTTCTGATGACAACGTAAACACGAAATCTGCGTAAAAGAAAATGCCGTAATTATGGATCGATTAATGTTTTCTCTGAATTTCGTTCTAAACACTAACTGAATGTGGACTGCAACTGATAGCAAAGGTCTTCCTAAAAATTGTGTTTTTAAAAAGAAATTGTTAACGTAGACGTATAGAGGACTACTTAAATTAAGAAATGTTCGTGCCCACGCGTTTCAGAAAGATGATAGACAACAGCAGAACTTAAACTGTACCGCTATATTTAGAAAGCAATCAAAATGAAGCACTGCCTTTTAAAAACGATATGTTGAGGTTGCATCCTGTAAAATTTCCTTTTGTTCTACTGCTTTTGTATACTTCCCTCTTTGTGTTTTTATATGTAGAAATGACGAATTACAGGGTGATTATAAACTCCTTCAACAAAACCACAGAGGTGATAGTACACATCAAGACGAACAATATTTGCAATGGAACCTAGGGCTGGATTCCACTCCTAGGGCCAGAAAAGAGTAAAGTTTCATATCCACGTTGAGCCTTTAACAGTGAAAACGAAGAGACTTACCTAATTTATGAGTTGCACAATTCCAATCCCATCTGAGAAAGACTCAAAGGAGCTGGCGCTCAAGGGCGTCGTTGCACAGTTCATACCGGCGAATGAAGGACTGTCACACCTCCTCGTAGACTCCCAGTGCGGTGTTGATCTTGTCCGCAGCAACAGCGATTCGCGCGACGAGATCTTTCAGGGAGCCCACAGGTGTCTTGCACACCAATGTTTTCATGTGCCCCAGGAGAAGAAGTCAAGTGGATTAAGGTCCGGGGAGCGAGGAGGCCTAGCCACAGGTCCACGGCGTCCAATCCACCGCCTGCGATATGACGCATTTAGGAAGTATCGGACCTCGGTAGCAAAGTGTGCTGCGGCCCCATCATGCACAAACCACATGTCCCTCCGTGTGGTGAGCGGAACATCCTGCAACAAATCGGGAAAGCACTTTCTCCAGGAACACACGGTACGCTGCGCAGGTCAGTTGTATACGTCAATTCTCATTTGATGTTTGCACGGTAATATCGCTGAACGGGTTCGGCTGCGTTTTTAAATGTTTGCTCCTTATCGTCTATGCACTTGTTCAGCGCACCTGATTCGCATCTTGTGTTTCTCATGCACTGGTTGGCACTCGGTGTGCCTGCTGGACGTTTTTCGAACGTGCTAGGAGTGGAATGCGTCTCTAGGTTCCATTGTAAATATTGTTCGTCTTGATGTGTACTATCACATCCCTTGTTTTGTTGAAGGAGTTTACAATCACCCTGTATATCGACATTTAAAACATGTTTAACCAAAACAGCAACTAATTCACTTAAGGTTGTTTCAGATAATTTTTAGCACATTCTGAAATGGCTTTCTAAAATCTCTTAAAACGTTTACATTTGGTCACTTTGACCCCATTTCGTTGATATTCAACAGAACCGGTTCATTGTACCTCCGGAACAACATGATAAAGTTTTGTATCTATCTACAGGGTGGTCTTCTATCTATCTGCAGGGTGGTCTATAACGTACCCACCAAGCTTAATGCTGTATTATTCCTGAACAAAAAGCATAAAAATCTCATCCAAAGTGTATTAAAATCTACATATTTGATCGTTTATGTTACATGTTCAATATGTTTGTCCTCAACCTTGACGATCTTATGCAATCTGATCCCAAAATTGGACACCATATTGTGGAGGACGTCTGTTGGAATGGACAGGATTTCACGCTCGATAGATGATAACAGCTCCTTCAAAGTTTTGGGTTGCTGTGATACACTTTGTCTTTGAGATGTCCCTATAAAAAAATCCAAAGGATTGAGGTTTCGTGAATATGGGGGCCAGTCAAGTCCGTATTGCTCTGGATAAGCCAAAGCAATAACATTCTCACGACTCTGTGAGTGGCTGTTGGGTCTAGATTTCATAGGGAAACATATGAATATCTTCTTTGAGAATTCTCTGAAGACCGCTGCGTTTGATCCCTAATTCCTGAGATGCTCTCCCTGTACACTTTCTCGGGCTTCTTTCAAATGTTTCTTGAACTTACTTTTTCTATGCTTCGTTCAGTCCTTCCTTTGGATGGCCTGCCGCTTTGAGAGTGATCGTTCAACACTGACCCAGTCGTGCAAAATTTCTTGACGAGGTTTGATACATAGTGTGCCTGTCCGGTCCAACTTTGACACCAAACTTTACTTGGAACGCTCTTCTTCCCTTTTCGGAGCTTTCTGATGATCGAATGTACTCTTTGATGACGAATATCGGCTGCTTCATAGTGTAGGTTGCCATTTTTCATATCCTGTAAAATGAAAAGAAAACACATGAGACACAAATCGCTTGATGGATGGAATGTTTCCGCAAAGTTTCCTCAAATTACACTAACTGGTTGCAGAGCAGATAGGACTTAAGCTTATTAGGTAAGTTTTAGGCCTCCCTGTATGCATCCATCTCTATCTCTCTATCTAACTATCTATCTATCTATCTAAGAATCTGTCTCAGTGAAAAGGTTTGGTCCCGCTACATTCATTCTCTTGTACACTGAAGAGCAATTGAATTAGAGATACCTACTCGTTACCTGTCTAGTAACGAGTAGCACCACCTTTCGCCCTGATGACGGCGGCGATTCGTCTCGGCAAGAACTTGACAAGATACCGGAAGCGTTGGGAAGCCATACGGATCCACGACCCCTGAACAACCTCTTACAAATAACGAAGATTTAATGGAGGGGGTCAGAGCCTCGAACATCTCTTTCGATGGCATCCCAGATGTGCTAGATGGGATTGAGGTCAGGAGTTCTAGCTGGCCAAAGAAGCGAGGTCACGTCGATGGAGTGTTCACCCAACCATTCGGATACAATTTCGGACCGATGGCAATGTGCATTGTCTTGTTGCATGATGAGGTCCCCAGTAGGATGTTGAAGACGCACAAACGGGAGCAACTGGTCGTCCAGGATACCCCGTTAATGTTGACCTGTGAGGGACGATGTCACACGTACCTGGGGTCCCATTTCAGTCCACGTAAACAGTCCCCAGACGAGAATTCCACCCCCATCAGCTTGAAGAGTACCCTGCTGGCAAGAAGGAACCATGGCTTCATGTGGTTGTGCCGTACTCGTATCCTGCCATCCGCATGTACCAACGTGAATCTCTCCTCATCATTGCAGGCAACATTTTCCCACATGTCTAGGGTCCAGTGGCGATGTTCCAGCGCCACTGGACCCTGCACGATGTCGAGATGGGTCACTCCATCTCGGACGCCTGCACGACGTCCGAGATGGAGTGACCCATTCGTCGGGCTCCGACAATTTGCCCACGATCAAATGTGCTTAGATTCTTCGTCTTACCCATACTGCATCCACTCTTACTGATTACAGTCGCATCACTCCTGATATTGTCGAATGGCTGCATACGTTATGTCGTTTCCGTTAACAGGGCCGCCCAAAGCGCAACATTTGCATAACACCAGCTGTCTCTAGTTCAATTGTTCTTCAGTGTATTATGTGTGCTTTACTAGTCTCTCAGGTTTAATTGGTGTATTCATTGCGTGTAGTTGTTTTGCTTTATAGTGTCGCTTTAAAGTGGTCAGCATTTCCATTTCGTTTTTTACGCTTTCCAACCGTAGGTTGAAGAAGCGTGTATGCTCCAGCTTTGTCCGTCCGTCCGTCTGTCTGTCCACACCGCAACTTGCATAAAAATGGTTCGATTTCGATGAAATTTTAGTATGTGATAGGGGACCACCTGGGGATGAACCCTATTTAAAATGGAACAAATGCGGTCAAAGGTCACGCCATAGGAGCGGAATCTATTCCATTGCCCTTATGCGTCATAACTTCCGCAAGTATGGTTCGATTTCGATGGAATGTACGTGTGTGGTAGGGGACCACCTGTGGACGAATATTAATGAAAATGGGTGAAGTGGGGTAAAAGGTCAGGACTTAGGAGCGGGATGCATTCCGTTGCCCTTACGAGTCATAACTTGCGTAAATATGGTTCTATTTCCATGAAATTTTAGTATGTGCTATGGGACCATCTGGGGACAAACCCTATTAAAAATAGGTGAAATGGGGTCATAGGTCAAGACATAGGATCGGTATCCATTCCATCGCCCTTATCCCATACTATTAAAGGAGCAATTCCTGTATGTATGTAAATTTTATTTTGAAAACGGCTCTAAGGATTTTGTTGAAAGTATACCTATTTCTAGTACCAGAAACCTGCCGTTTTCTGGTACTAGAAATCGATTTAGCTGGATTTCGTCTTTGAGAAAATTCGTTTAGTGAGTTAAATAACCAGCCCGAATTTCCACGTTTTTAGTGTCATGGCGTCGTCCCATTAATGTTACCTATGCTTAGAAATTTTATGACGTCACACTCTCGTTATTGAGATTTTGGTGCGTTGCCACGCCATCTGTCTCATTAGGTCACCCGTTTTGTGTGGATCCTATTAAAGTTTTATGACGTCACAGTCTCGCGAGCAGATGGTCGGGAGTCCCATCTGACTCATTACGTCACGCGTTGTGTGCGTAGTACGCATTACTTCTGTTTTCTTCTAGAACAAAAAGTGAGTTGTGCCAGCTGCTTGGAGTTGATGCGTAGTACAGTATAAGCTGCGGAACGCTGATTTCGTGTGCTTTTCCCTTCAAAACGTAAATTGTTAATACAGCCGTTTTTTATTACATTTTTGAATAGTCACTTGATGATGAGCGTATCCGCTGTGCTAAAATATGATTAGTTTATTTCTATTAATTACCATTAACAGAGTGTGGTGTGGATGGTAAAACAATATAAAAAATCTGACTGGTCGATCCCCTAAGAAACGTCAACGTTTCAACTTGAATAAGAAGAATACTGCACTGTTAGAACAAGAACAAGCGGAAGAAGTAAATATGGAACAGCTTGGACATTCAACAGCCGATGGTTTCCGATCACTTTCCAGTCTCGAAACACATGACCTTCCATTGGAAGAAGATCAGCCATACAAAAAGGCCATTCCGAGCAGCTAAGGCGAGGAGCATGAAAATAATATCCGACGTTATTATACCCCTCAATGAATCTATATCGGAAGAAAACCTCGAACAAATGCTACGAATAAATAGACAGCGAATCGCAGCTGAATCATTCGATGACCAGCGCTTGGAAGAACTACGAAGCCGTTCATTACAATGAATCGCAACCGAAATTGCGGATGAACGTGTTCAGCGACTGGAACACTTGAGACAACGTGAAACTGAACGACTTAACATTACAATACTTGGAAATAACATATCAAAATAAAAAAAAAATTGTGACCTCATCCTCCCCCTTTAATCGAGCATTCCCGATATTGCGTTATAACTTACGTAAAAATACTTCGATTGAGACAAAACCTTATTCTGTTGTTCCAGAAGTATACTTTACCGGTTCTGTTGAATATCATCGAAATGGGGTCAAAGGTCAGGTCATAGGAGCGAGATTTATTCCACAGCCATTGTCCTCATACCTTGAGTAATAATTTGAGTAATGATTTCTGGTATGTTGGAAAGCGTATCATAAGAAATGCATTGCAGGATTTTACTAGCTTGTTGATACTTATCTTAAAGATGGTTTCGTTTTAACGATATAGAAAGCATCTGTAATTTCAATGTCAATATTCACGATATTTTTCCTTCTCGTTCTCCATTTCTTAAAGTCACGTCTGTTGCATAAGTTCACTTCGGAGAACTACACAACTGGGGATGTTATTCCTCCGTCTCCACGGCAACTACTTGACCCCGAGGTTGCTCTGCAGGGAAGACACGTGCATTAATTAGAGACTATTGAAGCTCCTTAGTCTAAAGCGATTTTACAGGAAATCTACGCAATTCTCGTCCCACCTTTCTTGTAATGCAAGACGAACTTCATGCAGTGTTCCTTAGGACGATGCAGTAGGTCCCTTTGCCATCTGTATACAAGAAACACGTACCTAATGAGCAGTTTACATATACTTCGGCCGTGAATACTCGTTCATACTAAATCCTTTGTTCAATAGATTGTGGATTTAATCGTTAATTCCCAAAGCGCAGTGCATGCCACTTATTGGAAATGAGAAATTAATGTTGTCCCCAAAATACGCTGTTTACTTTTGGGATTCGGAACTCACAGAATTATAAGCGTTTGCAAGGTCCATAACTTATTCCTCTAATTAAACTTTCCTTTTGAATTTCAGTGTTCCTACGCAAATTTGGTTCTCCAAATTAAGACTCTGGCTGAACGACACACTGTTCTTTCTGACTGGGACAAGCCGCCAATGGTAACCGATAACTCGGGTACAGTTAGCAAATTTTGAGCGAAGCTATTGCAAAATCTAAGCTCTTAAAGCGTCTATTAAAACAAATTCTAAATAACGAACACGTAAAATGTATGGCTTCCAGAACAAAAGTACGAAACGTTGTAAAAAAGAAATGCCTAAAATTTATCATGAACTACTTTCCTTCACGCTGGTTGTAATCAGATTGAATGTAAAGAAAGCGGAATGTAACACTCAGATCGTGAACCACGTTTTTCATTTTCCATCGCGAAAGACAGACACACACATATACACAAACTTACCATTATTATTATAGGTTAAGCAAAGGTTGAGCTAACAGACGCAGTCTTTCCATTTCTTCGTTTTTCAATTCAAACGACTTTTCTTTTAATTAATGCTAGTGAACCGACTTTCGTGAAACGGTTCAAGTAAAAGGCCATCTAGTTTCACTTGAAATTCCTCAATGACACGGAATTTAGGAAATCGGAAGGCGTCAAAATCTGACCATGGACGATACTCAATCGCATGCCAAAAATCACGGTGATAGAATGACTCATGTCGTAGCTATGCCCGAACAACTAATTGTCCCGAGTCTCGTATAGAGAGCGGATTTTTTCAATTATTACTTAAATTGGTCATTTTTTAAGCTTTCCAACCGTATATTGAAGAAGCGTATATGCTCCAGCTTTGTACGTCCGTCCATCCGTCCGCCCGATAACTCACGTGAAAATGGTTCGATTTCGACGAAATTTTAGTATGTCGTAGGGGACCACCTGGGGACGAACCCTATTAAAAATGGGCGAAACAGGGTCAAAGGTCAGGACATAGGAGCGGGATCTATTCCATTGTTCTAATGCGTCCTAACTTGCGTAAACATTGTTCGATTTCGATGAAACTTTATTATGTGACAGGAAACCACCTGGGCACAAGCCCTATTGAAAATGGGTGAAATGGGGTCAAAGGTCAAACAGGTCATAAGAGTGGGATTTATTCCATTGCCCTTATGCGTCATAACTTGCGTAAAAATGGTTCGATTTTGATGAAATTTTAGTATGTGGTAGGGAGCCGCTAGGGACGAACCTTATTGAAAATGGGCGAAATGGGGTCGAAGGTCAGGACACTGGAGTGGGATCCATTCCATTGCCCTTGTGCATCATAACTTACCTATAATGCTTGGATTGGGACAAAACTTTATCATGTTGTTCCGGAGGTATAGTGAACCGGTTCTGTTGAATATCATCGAAATGGGGTCAAAGGTCAGGACACAGGAGCGAGATTTATTCCACAGCCCTTATCCACATAATTTGAGGAGAAATTTCTGGTATGTTGGAAAGCGTATCATAATCAATGCATCGAATGATTTTTCTAACTTGTTTTAATGGTCATTATTTTTATACGACACGATCAATCACCATGATACCAACCCCATGTAACTCACCTTTTTCCTCCCTTAATATGTGGCAAGTAGCACCGCCATCGGCTGAATATCTTTGGAGGAGAAAGGTAACAAACGACCCTTTCTCAAAACCCGGAAGAACACCTTAACTGCAAGTTTTTGGACGATTATACCTCAATGACACGGGATTTCAAGAATCAGAAAGGCGTTGAAACCTGAAAATCGACGATATCCAATTGCATGCAAAAAATCGCGGTAATCGGATGCGTCATTTCGTACCTATGGCCGAATAACTAATTGTCTCGAGTCTCGTAAAGAGATTTTTAAATCGCTTTATCAGAAGACTCGAATAAGTACAAAGGAATAAAGACACAGGCAGTACAAGGAAAAATCACAGAGCAAATGATGAATAAATACAAGGAATTATACAGGGTTATCGTGAGATATGCAAAAATAAGTATGGGCAAATGTCCGAAGTATAATCATAATAATGAAGAGCCGAGGAAGCAGTTCACTGCTGAGTGTGGAACATGCCCCACACAAGGTGGGGTAAAATCCACATACAGAGCACAGTTCGTGGGAAGTGTGAATAAATAAATACAAGTGCACGAACACAGTTCGTAGAAAAATGTTGAACAGTCACTGAATCATGATATAAAATGTCAGAAGGAAGACGCAAACAGTGTCGTAGAAGACTTATTATTTAGCATGCCGTTTCCCGGCACGCTGAGGATGATGATATGAGCGAGCCGAAACTCGCGCACCGAGTGAAGATTCTTGGTGAATGGACTGTCCTGGAGACGAAACTGCAGGATTATATGATGAAGACTGGAAAACTGAGGTCACTGTTGATGGAGGCACTGATGAGATGAACTATGATGCGGGCCCAGGGAGTGAGATCCTCATGAACTAGCGCGTTGGCTAGAGGAGACCTTAATCCCCTGCAATTCAATGTCGCTATTTTGAAGTGACATATCAGATGGCGGCTGGAGAATAGTGTCTGCAGCAGTATGGATTAGCTAGGCGACGAACGAACTTCTTGATCCAACGAGGATCACCGAGAGTTATGGGAGATACCATTTGTAGATGAGAGCGGACTACTTGCAGTTGCAAAAGGACGTCAGGAAGAGTTGCAGTATAAGCTGCCAAGAATTTGCGTGACAGCTTATTAATTCGGGGACTGACAAGGATATTGTACAGAATATACCCTGGAATTGGAGACTGAGGAAATAAATTCGTATACAGAAATTTAAGAAAATTGGCGGACGTGATTAGGTCAGCCGAACCAACATCAGTGTCAGAGCTGACCGAATCATCAGAGGTAGTGATGCTGGCGGAACAATCACTCCGATCATCATCAGTCGTTGCTATGCGAGTCTTCTTTGCACGAGTGTTATGAGTCCTACGACGTTTTCCTCGTCCCCGAAAGGGCACAGAGGTGAAAGCAGGAGTGTCTGGCACTTTAAAAAACTGCTAGGAATAGTTGTCTCACCAGTAGAAGTAGAAGGTTGTAATTTACGTCCACAGGTTGAAGAGTTGGAGATAAGGGAGTATTATGCGATGATAAGCCTATTGAAGGAAGCTATGGCTGGGTAGAGACAGGTGAGGAAGCCGAAGGTCGTTGCGAAGTCATACGTTTACCAACGGTTGCAGTACTACGTTCGTCAGAAGTCATGCGTCGACCAACGCCTATGGTATAACGTTCGCCAGAGGTCGGCCGTTTTTGACTCGAGGCTGAAGTAGAAGAATGCTGAGGTCGTTCTTTCGAGGTTCTGATGGGACAAGCACGATGCGGGCATAAGGCACGAGGGTGTCCGTAACCCTTACAAGTGGAACACATAGTGGCAACTGTGATGGTGATTTCACGTATGTGCGTATCACAACGCACACGAAACTTAGGTGGAACTCGTTGACTGGCCTCGTATGAAGGAAAGACCACCCGTGCGTTCCGACGGAGGCTAAGCAAATAGCGATCTTCAGGCTCGGCAGGGAAAGAGGAGAAAGTGGTGACTGTACCAACAGTGCGTTCAAAGTTCTGAGCGATAGACAATAACAGTTCATCAGAAATTTCAGGAGGAACTGGGTAGAAGCTCACAACAGTAGGCAAATGGGTGAAAGGATCTTCCGTGATGTGGCGGTTAGCAATAGTAAGGCCATCATTTATGACTTGCAGGGTATATACGGACGAAGAAAAGTAGGCAAGAACTTTGCCACCACTCCTGGCCATGTGTGTAACGGCTGTTTTCGGGAAAAGTAACCAAAATGCAGCACTATAAACAGTGAGCTTGGTATTTGGAACAGCAGGAAAAGTGACCCCGAGGTCGACTTTCGTAAGAAAATGCTGGTCAGCTGGCGAAGTTGACGGAAGATCACCGTGAAGTTAGAACTGGCATCACACTTCAGCTGATAAGGGCCATTGGAAGCAGACGACTGAACGGAAGTAGTAGGTGCAGTCGAAAGGACAGCTGCAAAAGAGCAGTTGTGCGTTGTGATGACGTAGTATCCACTGACGAAATCGTTACGTCCATCTCCTCATCTCTTGGGTTCGTGGAAGATTGTAGGTCAGCCTTTTGTGCCGTTGAAGTAGAAGCAGCATCAGTGTGCAAGGCAGCTGTACGACGCTGTGAAGAGGAGGGGCTTGTCGAAGCAGGTCTACCATTGGTGGAACAAAAAAGAGGAGGAAAGTCACTTTCGTAATCGAAAGCTGGGACGGCGCTCCCTCCGGAAGCCGCCGTTTGCAATGGCGAAGTGGAAATCACGTCTTGGCTGACTTGGCCAAGACAGGAAAATGAAGATAACTAATCAAATTATTTACTTACCGACTGGGTAGGTGTACGAAAAAGAACGTGCGACCTTCACGGATCACTCATACACAAAATAAATTACCGAGAACACGGAAGAGAGCACTAGTCGAACGAAAACTACGGAGCAAAACACAGCAGTACCCTCGTAAAGAGAGCTCCGCTCGGCTTTCTGCCGTGCATCGCTCATCGAGTTTTTCCAAGTTGAAAACTGATAGTTGGTATTTGGAAGAGCAGGAAAAGCGACCCCGAGGTCGACTTTATTAAGAAAATGCTGGCCAGCCTTGAGTTAAATAAAGGTTGAGCAAAAGTTCTGAATTAGAAGAGAGCAGTGTGTGTGCGAGAGAGAGAGAATTATATGTGTGAGAGATAAAATATAAAAGAGGAGCACCATATGTAATGTTCTGATTTAGATACGCTGTGTTTCAGATAACAGCGATAAAAAAAACAGTAGTGTAAGATTTGATATATATTGATTGCATTCGGTGACGGCTAGCGATAATTATCAAATGTATAGTATTATGAAATAATAGTGTCAAGTGATTTGATCTTACTGTGTTTCAAGCGACGTATTCTTGATAACATGTATACTTAACGTACTTCGAGATTGAAAAAAAGACATCGAATTATTTCTAAATACCAAATTCTGGGATTCTTGAATCCTGGACCGTACTGACTTTGAAGTGTCCTTCACAGTGTGTACTTAAGTTTTCCAGCTTCGACTTTTATTCCAACGATGTAAATTAGAATATAAGAATTCTCCAAATAGTTCATTGTATCTAATAACCTAAAATAAACATTACAATTCGAAGATCATCAAACCCTAATTACTGTATTTAATAGATCTTATTTGGAATTTAAAAGCTGCAGACGGTATCAATTCCCCAACTTTCAAGATTTCCTAAGAGATGTTCATGCCCTTTATTGCAGAAGAGGATTTCTTGCGTATTCCGAAATGGCTGCAAACATCACTCAGTGGGATCATTTGCAATGTAAATTTCCTAGCATATATTCCATGTGGATTAACTGGCAGTACTTTATCATCAACTGTGGGGATGCCAGCAACGCATCTTTATCGCCGTTGCCTTTGCTTGATCCTGTATGACTGATTGCACTATTCAGAGAGCAGTAAACCTAAAATGTCCCGCTGAAGAGACAGCCTCTTCTGGAAACGATCGGGCCCAACTGAATATTCGAATAAACTTCTACAAAATGATGAAGTGGTATACACTGAGAGAACAGAAGTCATGGAACACCTGGCTCCTATTCAACGCGATGCTCTCAACCCTATCGCTGGTGGACAAACCCGCCACTTGGGTGTATACAGATAGATGTACTACGTCACTGAATTCATATACTACACTGTGCAAATTAATTGGGACAAAGTAAAAAATCACTCTTTTTTTCCAAAACTATGTCTTTATATCATTCTATACCTTGATATACACTGATAAATACCTGTTTTGGTATGAAATATGTCCTCCTTTAGCAGAAATGACCTCTTAAATTCGTTTTGGCATTGACTTCACTGATGGAGTGCACATATTTTTGACTTCATAATCGTGGAACCACATGTTTATAGCATTCGTTATCAAGCGTCCTTTGGTTGTACAGTCCACTTTACCTAAACGTCTCTTCAAAATATTCCACAAGTTTTTTATGGGATTTAAGTCTGGTGAATTTCCAGGCCAATCAAGCAAATTAATTTGATTTTCCAGCATGACATTCTTGACCAATTTGGAATTGTGACATGGGACCAAGTCTTGTTGAAATGTCCCGTCAAAAGTTTGCAAGAGTGGAGCAACCCTACGTTGTAATATTTCGACGTACTTGGCTGAATTAATCATACCTTGAACAGGAACTAAGCTTCCAGTGCCATTTGATGTGAAAATTGTACAAATTTTACAAATTGTTTGACATGCTCAGGTCTTAAGGATTCACAGTTGCTTCGTCTAACGACATTTGCTTGGGACCCTGCACAAATTAATGAGTTTCATCACTGAAAATTACCTTTTTCCAGTAGCCAGCAATCCATGATTTATATTTTGTAGCCTATGCTAAACGTTTTATCTTCATTTTCGCATTCAAATATTTTTTTGTTCGTTGGTCTTCTTGCCTTCCGGCCAACTTCCAGAAGCCTAAGGTGTTCAGTTAAATCACTAATATCACAACCATTAGCCAATAAATCTCTTTGAAGGTCGCTGCTTGTTTTCTTTTTTGGATTCATTTTACTATTTCTGATTAGATATTTAGCGGTTCGCGGAGTTGTTTTTCGTTTTCTTCCACATTTACCTCTCCTTTTTGGAGACGATGATTCAGATGCATTGTATCGCGTAAGCAGTCTTGATACACTTGATTTGCCTACACCAAATGCAGAAGCGATATCTCTCACTGTCATAGAAGTGTGAGCCTTCAGAGCAATTATTTTTGCATGCTTCCTTGGGGAAATATCCATTTTTCAATACACGAAAGCAACACGTACTCACACAGAGCAAAACCTAATATCCACCTGTCACACACAAAAGCTCACAACTGGAGCTGAAGTGCCTATTTCCTGTTTAAAACCGGTCAAACCACATTCTTACTATCAAGTTCTAACAGTCACACCACCTCACAGCTGATAAAACCGGTTTACGTGGGTTTCCGACATCAAATGGCGATCACATTACAATTCTGAGAATAAAATAGCTTGTGCCTATTAATTTGTACGGTATAGTAGATGGTAATTCCATTTTCAGTATGTGTAAACGCGCCCGAGAGTTAACAGAGTTTGAAAGAAAGATGATAGTGTATGCCCGAAATATGGATCACTGTATTGCGTTAAAGGAATGCAGTATCCCCGTTCTACAATATCAGGATTGTATTGGGAATACGTCGTAGACATCACTGAGGAAAGAAAAAGTTGGTGGATAAGAGTACAAGTTGATGTCTATGTCGCATAGTTCCAACTAACCAGACAGTTTTAAAGCTTAATTCGTGTATGAGTCAATATAAACAACACTTGCCGTTTTTACACGATATTGTAAAGGTCGATGATGCTGACTATGTTGCAAATAGGACACTAACTTCCTTGTCTAAGGAGAATCAGGAGCCAAGATTTGTGGGGTCAGTACAATTTATTCCACTTATTGTACATGCCCTGAAGAATGCCTGCCATAGATATCAAGTAGATTTTGGAGTCAACACCATGAACATCTTATCATCGATCCGTAGCGACCGTGATCCTGTGCCAAGCCTCGACAAATGGGGTGTTTACAGTATTCCGTTGAGATCAAACGACCCAGGAACTAACGATTCTCTATATATCGGATCAACTTCTTGGAATGTTCATACTAGATTGTTGAACATAAATACAATGTTCGGAACGGGTCACAAACGACTGCTTTGGCAAGAGCAGTTAACAGTGGTAACTTTTTTCCAGATTGGGACAATTTGTCAATTCTGGCGTCTACGTTATGTAAATCAAATTTGTTATTTACAGAACGTTTATTTATACTTAAGAACTTTGACTCTTGTTGCAATGATGATTTACCTAATTACATTCCGGGGTTTGGAAGAACCTTATTTTGAACAAACAGTATCCCTTACCACAGGACGTTGACTCCCGTGCACAGGCTTTTTGATTGACTACGTCACATATGTGATTTACTTCTCAAGTTTTAAGTTTAATCTGGCATTGTTCTTGATATAACCATATGTAATCTCAGAGTTCGATTAATTCAAATCTGAACATGAGTCTATAGTAGACCCGAAAGTACTAATGTATTACAACCTTTTGATTAAAGTTTTATAGTCAGCATCATCAATTTTTATAATATCGTATAAAAACGGCAAGTGTCGTTTATATTAACCAGACAGTGACAGACGCACCAATCAACGCCGATTTCAAAGAGGTAGGTGCCAGAAACGTCCCCACCATGACCATCAGGAGATCATTAGCTGCAGTTGGTTATGAGAGCCACCGACACACCCCAGTTCTTTTTTCTGAATGACTCCCGTTTGTAATTATTTCGCACAGATAAGAGGATGCCTATCTCTGGGGAACATTACGAAGCCATGGACTCCACATATCAACAAGGATCTGTAGAGATGGTGTCCGGAGGATCGGTTATGGCCTGGGGAGTGATAAGCTGGTACATGTTGGGAGTTCACTGTGTTTTTAGATGCATCTGTGAAGGGTCCACGGTGTGAAGCCATCCTTCATTATCAAGCAGACCGGACAAAAAATTAGTCACTCTTAACAGAAATGGCGGTATAACATTATCTGTTGCACATAGTGCACCGTGACAGCATTGTTGGGAGAAAAATAGCACTGACGTGGTCTACAGGATCATTTCTGTCTCGTGCAGTGGTGAAGAGCAACGTGTGTGTTGAATTTATTCTGCAATATGGGTCACAAAACACGCTTACTGAGTGGCAAAAAGTCGTCGTGTTTTGTCATGCCCACCGTCACAAAATGAATGAAAGCGCTCAATTTGTTGGTGTGCCGAAGCGTACTACCCAGCTGGTCTACAAACACTGGTGCAGTTGGCAGTCATCTGAAAATCGGCCACCTATCTGATTTTCCCTAAAAGGGATCGCCACCATGTTTCACGCCTAGTTACTGAAAATCGGTTTCAAACCATAAAAAGGTTGCAACAAACAGTCAAGTAAAGTCCACTCCAACCAATTTCCGAAAGGACATTGCGGCGAGAACTGCATGCGATGGACATCTGGAGCGGAGTACCAACGAAGAGGCCACTCTCAACAGCAAGTCGCAAAGTCGCACGTTATCAATGGGCTCAGGAGCACCAAATCTTTACTGTGGAGGATTGGAAACGAAATATTTGGTCTGGCGAGTCTCGGTTTTGTTTGTACTCCAACGCTGGGGCGCGACGAGTGCATCGCACGCCCAATGAAGCCTTTATTCCTGATTGTGTTAAAGGTGTCTTTCAACCTGCAAGGGGTTCTGTGATGTTTTGGAGATGGTTTTCGTACCACGAAATGGCCCTCTTGTTGCAGTAACGATGAATTTGAGCTATCATGTGTATCTCCGCATTCTTAATGACGAAGTGTTGCCCTTTGCCCTACATCTCCAGGAGCAGCATCATATCGCCACTCCTGTCTCCCAAGACGACAAATGTCGTATGCACAGGGCTAAAACCGCGTCTGAGTGGCACGACGAAGAATGAGCAACACTGTCTCACCTCTACAGGCCCGCCAAATCTCCACATTTAAATGATATTGAAAATCTGTGGGATCATTTGGAACAGAAGGTGAAACGCCGGAATAGAGACTCACGTACTCTGTCGGAACGTTGGGACCAATTGACGAACGAGTGGCTGCAAATCGATGTTCAATACATCCTCAACCTCATGGAGTCTCTACCACACCGGATTGATGATGTTATCAAAGCAAGAGGCGCTGTCACCCGTTATTAGGTAAGCTGAGAGATAGGTGACCAATTTTTTGTCCGGTGTACTTATCAGTCACCTGGGCATACGGAAAGCAGTGATTTCTGAGAAGTACCGGAAGGTTCGTCTACAGTAGTGTCAGGAACACCATGACCAGTGTCCAACTGGAAGACTTCAAAAAGGTATGTTATCCAACAATTCTCGGTATGCCTTGTTCAGTACCTATGGTAGGCTTACAGTTTGGGGGAAGCCCCATGAAACAATCGACCCATCTTTGCCTTGTAATCAAAACTCAAGGTTCTGTCATGGTATGAGACATGTTCTGTTGGTACGAAACATATTTCCTAATGTTGCTGGAAGGTCGGATTTCCTCCAAGGATTATCATAACACTGTTACCGATCATGTCCACCCTGAAATTCTGAATTTTTATCCAGCAGGAGATGGCTGTTTCAGAGACGAGAATGCTACTGTACTTAAGATGTTCAGCAGTGATAATCGAGCATGTCACCGACTCTCACCGTCTTTCCTAGCCACAAAAAAGACTGATCGGAACCCCACCGAGAATACATGGGACATATTTGAAAAACTGATGCAGGAGCAAGGTCCTTATCTGTCAAATAGGAGCCACATAAAGGACTGCCTGTTGAACTCCAGGTATGCTGTAGACGTAGATGCACTCCACAATCTTCTGGAATCTATTCCAAATCGCATACATGCTATACTTCGGACTAAAGGAGGTAACACCCGTTGCTAAATAAAAGTATCAAAGTTTCTAATTCAGCGGCCGGTATGTGTACTTCTGAACAATGAAATAGTTTCTTTCGTTCTGTGTAAAGTTAGGCAACATCTCGAAAATGTACAACTTTTGATACTTCGACAATGGGGTTTGCCATTAATTGCACTTTTCATAGGACATTCTGCTACCTTAATTAAATACAATCTGCGACCAATTAGGAGACAGCGGCCACATGAAGACACAGAATGCCTTTTTTACCAATCGTATAATGCTATACTCGATGAAATCTGTACTCAATTGAATGATTTACTATTGCAAAAAATCTTTGTGTACGACAAATATTTACCATTGCTATCAGAAAAATAAAACTATTGCTTTCCGGAAATTGTCAATTGCCAGCAAACGATGATTTGAGTTTATTTCAATCGAAAGCACATATGTGAACCACAACATTTATCTATACTGGTATTCACTATATTGA
The DNA here is from genome assembly GCA_039090855.1 of Macrothele yani. Taxonomy (NCBI): domain Eukaryota; kingdom Metazoa; phylum Arthropoda; class Arachnida; order Araneae; family Macrothelidae; genus Macrothele; species Macrothele yani. The sequence continues at coordinate 16,575,929 of CM077026.1, read as the reverse complement.
AAAAAACTCACAAGACACCCCTTCAAAAGAAAACGAACGGATCCGCTGCGCGGTACAGCTGCAAACGGTTTAAAAATTAAACTGCAGCTGACCGCCATCATATCGGTCTGTGAGGTTGAGTGAAAATGTCGCGGCAAGAGAAAACCGACTTTGAGAAAGGAAAGATTTTTGGGTGTTATACTAGTGGGTTATCCATAAGAGAAACCGAGAGGGGTTTAAACATACACAAGTCAACTGTTTTGGATGTACTGAATAAGTTGAAGACACATGGCGTGCTTGAAGCAGCAAAACGTACCGGCAGACCAAAGAAAATAAGTGATAGAGGACGTCCAAGCCTCAGGAGAATCGTTACAGCTAATCGACGGAGTACTGCACAAGACCTCAGTGTAACGGTGAGTAAAATTGCTGGAACATCGCTATGTACACGCATCATTCGCAGATAACTTCATTCCATGGGTTATCGTGGTCGTGCGGCTGCTCATAAGCCTTTAATCTCCAATCGGAATGCTACTCGTCGTTTAGCATGAAGTGAAGAACATTTATCGTGGACTATAGATCAATGGAAACGTGTCCTGATGAATCCAGATACACGATCCATCAGTCTGACGGTCGTGTGTGGGTGTGGCGGTAGCCGGGAGAATGCTATTTACCACAGTGTACTGTTCCTACGGTCAAGTTTGAAGCTGGAAGTGTATTCGTGTGGGAATGTTTTTCGTGGTATGGTCCCGGCCCATTGGTTATCGTGGACAAACCTGTAAACCAGCACGTCTATCTAGATTTTCTGGACATTTATGCCCTACCAACTCTGTGGCAATAGTATAGGACCGAACTTTGTTGATACCAGCAGGATAATGCATTGATCCATAAAGCAAGGACTGTTACGGCGTGGCTTAATCATAACTGCGTATCGCGTGTGGACTGGCCAGCACAGACCCCTGATCTTAATCCCATAGAGAACCTATGGGATGAGTTAGAGCGCTGCATAAAACGTTTGCAACCAAGACATAGTACTAAGCAACAGTTAGCTGCAGCATTATATACTGAATGGAAGGGCATACCTATCGCTGTGTTCCAAAATCTTGTCGAAAGCATGTCTCTCTCAGTGCATGCGTTAAGTCCAAAGGTGGACCGTCACCGTACTAATGTATGTCAATAAATGCTATGTTGTGTTTCGCTTCTATGTGTCCGGTGACTTTTGTCAATATAGTGTATAAAGAGTGAAAGTTTACATGTGTGTTTGAGGTAATCTCAAAAACTACAGAACTGATTTGGATAATTCTTTCACCGTTGGAAAGGTTAATTCTTTCGGATGGACATAGGCTATTTCGTTTATTTATTTATTATTGTATTATTTTTTATTATTTTTGGCTCTACTGCCGAATCAAATCGTTTTCCATTAGTTCCCGATTTCTCGTGTATCGTTCCGCTTTGTTTACATACACTCTGATTACACTCAGCGTGAAAGAAAGTAGTTCGCGATAATATACGATATTTTTTATTATGTGGAATAATACTGAATTGCTCCATTTACGAAAAAAATGAGAGCTCATTTAGGAGGCAGAGATGCCCAATTTTCTACTCAGTTACTACTTGTCGGGGATGACAAAATACCTAATCAGTACAGATTCCAGTTCATAGTAAAATGGGAAGAATCGTAAGATCTATTAATGAATTAATTGACAAAAGTTATCCTAGTAGCAAATGTGTTCCAAAAAAGTCACAACTGGATGTGTGACCTAGCTATCATGTCTTTAAGAATGCGTCTGTTGGTGAAATAAACAATGCTATTTTGCAAAAACTGCTCGGGGAATACAGAATTTACACATCGATCGATACTGTCGTTAACTTGGTAGATACAATAAGTCCTGTGGGATTTGACGAATTAAAATCCCTCAGGACTTACTTCCACCGCATTGTTTTAAATTGAAAGTTAGCATTTCTATAACATTTTTACAGAACCTGAATATTCCAAACCTGTGCAATGTTACAATATTACAGGTCAAAGCGTTGCGTAATGATATTATTGAAGACATAATACTAACTGGGCCAGCAGCTGGACAAATGCCACATATACCAAGGATCCTGATGATTCAGACGGACTTGCCTTTCAGAAGATTACAGTTTCTTATTAAACTATTCTTCGCTATAACTATCAATAAATCCCAGTACCAAACTTTCAAACATATGGAATTGGATTGCGTTAAGAATGTTTCCCGCACGGACAGTTATACGTCGGCTTACCGAGAACCGGCAGTTCAGACAATAAATTTGTTTTGATAGCGACTGGAAACGAGACAAAGAATGTTGTGTATGCAGAGGTATTATGAATTATTTTCAAAAAATAAAATAAAATGATGCACTTAAATGTTTGCAAACATTAATTATAATTTACTTTCACGTGAAAAACTAACTGCCGTCCATTTAATTTTTCGGACAGTTTCCTCCATCGGTTGCTATGAAATTCAACTACAGTTCTTATGGATGGATCGGATTACACGTGTTATCATAGCCCTGTTTTTCTGTGATATCTAATACGCGAGCGAAGCCGTGGGCACAGCTAATTACGTATATTTATATTGCAACTAACCCATCAGAGCTGCAGAGTATGATCCAGGAACTTGCTGACAAGAGTAAAGAAGTGGGATTAAAAATGAACTTTCAGAAGACAAAAGTGGTGTTCAATGCTTTTACAAGAAATGAAGATTTATCGATTGATGGAGAAAAACTTGAGATAGCAGACACGTACGTTTATCTTGGACAGTAGATATCAAGTAAGGGTCATATTGATGAAGAAATTAATCGGCGTACAAAACTTTGCTGGAGAGCTTTAGGAAGAAACAGCATAATTTTCAAGAGCAATATGCCGTTATGTTTTAAAAGAAAAGTGTTTGATCAATGCATCCTTCTAGTGCTTACGTATGGTGCAGAGACGTGGACCTTAACTAAAAGAGACATACAAAGGCTGCAGACAACTCAAAGAAGCATGGAGAGGTGCATTCTTGGTGTAACCAGGAGAGATAAGAAGAGCAACTCGTGGATCCGAAAAATGACAAGAGTGGAAGACATCATGATCAGAGTTAAATCCCTGAAATGGCAATGGGCTGGAAATACTGCCAGAAGGACAGACCATCGATGGACAGCTGAAATTTTAGATTGGATTCCAAGGGACAGGAAAATACCTAGAAGAAGACCACATGGGAAATGAGTGGATGAAATTCGAAAGTATGCGGGAGGGCCATGGAGGAGACTGGTACAAGACAGACCGTTTTAGAGGAAACTTGGGGAGACCTTCGTCCAGCAGTGGATTGATAATGGCTGATGATGATGATGATATAAACAGACGAATGGCTTACATGTCTCATAGCAAGAACAGAAGCTAGTGACCTACTTTCAGAAGAGTTATCTACAAAAAAATTATCTTCTATCGGATAATGTGACTTATAAAAGCTTACACTTTTCTAATCTGAAAGCAGGTTGTAAAAGAAGTGAGTAAATTGATGTCCACCAGTTTTTCGGTTTTATTGGGTAGATTAAATTCGAATTTGAAGGAAGATTTATAGAAACCCAAAAACCTGAAGACGTAGCATGACTCGTTGAATCTAATGGTAAATGGGCAGCTAAGCAGCAACTATTTTCAACAGCCCCAACGCTGTATTGCAGACGGAATTAATTGAATTTCAGCAAGGTACATAAATTTGCTTAAGTTTCTGCTGCTCCCCAGTGAGCACAGCTCCGGAAAATAGATGTGAGTTAAAGTGAATATTCAGAAATCAAAAATTATGGCTGTAAAATTGTTTACAATATTCTGCCAACATATGTACGTGATTTAGCATTTTTAAAAATGAATTGCAGAAAGGACAAGTTCTAACCTGGATTAAAAACTGTACACTAGCACCGCTCAATCTGGGTATGCTTCACAAAATCTTCACCCAATTTTGAACAATGCAGTTCAAAGCCAAAGAAATGTAATTTTTCAAAATGAAGAGGGGTTGTGATATTAAATATAGATAAAAATTTGATTATCAGTGTTGTTTTCAATTACTTACACATATAAAATAGCTCATAAGCTTATTTATTTTGCATTTCAGTATCTCCTAATTATTATTTTGTTTTAGGAAGCAAAAATAACGAGCTTTTTTTTGTAAGTTCATTATCTTGAATTCGTTGCTTCAGTTTAACACTGGATTAATCGATGAGGTCGGATAGTAGTTACATTTTTTTGCATCGGGTATTATAATGAGAGAGGAGTTAGAAATCCTAAAGAGTGAAGTGCAGTAGCTAATGCTTTATATTGATTTGCATTTCTTTGAATATTAGTGTGATTTTACAAAACTGTATCAAATTCTTTATATTGATTTGCATTTTTTTAAATATTAGTGTGATTTTTCAAAGCTGTATAAAATTATCATAAAGATTTGCATTTCTTTGAATGTTAGCGTGATTTTTCAAAGCTGTATCAAATTCTTTATATTGATTTGTATTTATTTGAATATTAGTGATTTTACACAGCTGTATCAAATTCTAATATCTTACTCTAATTTCATTTACCAGTATTTTTGCAAAACTAAATTATGATGCTTCTAAATTTGATTTGTACTTCAATGGTTCTTCATAAATTAAATTTCTCCCTGCAATCTTTTTACAAGTGATTAGCTAATAGACTGTTATTTTATCTCGAGATTTCTATAAAAGAACACCTTGCAGGGGAGCAGATGTATGATACATTTTTAAAGCGGTCTTTTATAAAATGTATTTGGTGACCACTGACATAGACTGTCGTGCCGTTTTTGGACGAACTCAGAGCCATCATCTGGGACCATTATCTTTTGATGCGTTTAGCAGTTTTTATTCTCTTATGAAATACTACACCGTGTCTGTCTTCTGTACACGTCGCCAATCCAGACATCTATATCGGTTTTATGTCACTCTTGACGTGTTTTCCACCGTCATTATGATTCGTAATGGCAAACAAACTCTTCCGTGTTACGTCATTAACGTTTTATTCAACAACTCGCATTACAAGGGAAACATCACTGTAGGCCATGCCTTTATGAACACTTTAGAATGTATGTTCTTCAAGAGATTGATTTTACTCAATTCATTGTTCGTGCTGGAATTATGGAACGACTCAGCCGTTTCCAACGCTATGAGGGTTTTCAAGTTTAGTGATTCATTAACATTCAGAAGGCGTGGCACAAAGTATTCAGCGGACAGCAGTAAGTCAAAATACTCTCAAAAAAGAGGTCATGCACATTTGTATGAAATGATAAATAGAAAGTAGAACCTCACGCAAAGACGCTCCGGGATCAGCTCGACCATTTTCGACTTCCAGATAGAAATCCAAACGATGCATCCATTAGGTTTTACAGCAGTCTTCTAGTGTGAGTACAAATGACCTTTCCGCACAACTTAGTATCCCTCACATAACGATTTATATATCTTTTATTTCCATCCAAATAGGCGGCAGAGCATGTTCCCAAAATTTAGCCAAACATTTTATAAACACCCCGTATGAAAAAAAGATTTTGGGAATTATAAAATGTGAAGCAATTGTAAGGGTTGTAAACAGTTGTTCTTCCCTAATTTGGGGTCACTGGCCCCATAATGGGGAGAGAGCCAGTGCTGTAAGAAAAACACACTATCTATGCCTCATCCAGGACTCGAACTCGGACCATCTCGGTCGATTTGTTAGAGTTCAGAGCTTGGACCACTCTGCCAGCGGAGAGTTAGGCACAATATCTTTATAAGTATTTCAATATAGGTGTTTACATTTTGTCAAAGTTTGGGAAATAACTGTTGTTGTTCGTAGAAATATGAGACACTGTTGTGACTAATGTGGGTTCTGTATACCCTGATTATGTTGACGAAAATCTGCAGTTACTTTTAATATAACTGCATATGTGGCCTTTATACATAGTCCATACAGCCTGTATGGCCATTCCGCAGGACACCATTCACACATTATTTGATTCGATGCCACAGCAGGTATACCAGGTGATATAAGTCAGAGGTGGCCACACCGATTATTAGCTAGATCGGGGCACCTGGTTATGCATAACACCGAGATGCTAAATAATTGCATAATGAATATCAAGTGGTCACACCGATTATTGCTACATCGACACACCTGGTACGTACGACACTGATATGCTAATCGTTTGTTCTGTATTGCCTAATGAACATTTACAGCAGGGGATACAAGCCAGAGGTGGCCACACCTATCATTAGCTACATCGACGCACCTAGTTATGTATGACACCCAGATGCTTATGAACATCAAGTATTGCCTAATGAACATCAAGTGACAACACCAATTATTTGCTTCATCGACGCACCTGGTAATGTATGACACCCAGATGCCAATAATGTGTTCTGTATTGCCTAATGAGCATATGCAGCAGGTTATACAAGGCAGAGGTAGCTACACCGATTATTGATTATTAGCTGCATCGATGCACCTTGTTATGTATGACACTGAGATGCTAATTATTTGTTCTGTGTTGCCTAATGAACATATACTGTAAAAATGAAACCCGTAGCTCGACTCCTTTCAGGTGTTCTGTTTCTTATGAACATGAGTGTACATGGTAAGGTGTATGATGTAGTAAAGAATCGTTAAACTATGCATTTAGTCTTTTCTTGAATTGCTCTGGTGAATAATGTATCCAGATTTAATTGCGCAAATTAATTCATTAGGATTACGTGATCGGACTCGTCGAATGTTCTGTTGGGAGAGCGTAGTTTGTTAGATTTGCCTTTAGTTTGTATGATGGCGGATAACATGGACTAAGGTGATGTTTTCCCTCAAGGATCAGAGTCCTATGTTCTTGCCCTCATATCAAATCTAGATACACAACCACAGATGAAACGAAATTCCACCACATAGATTCTGCCATTGAAAGTGAATTCTTGTCATGGGTAATGCAAATTATCTTCCTCTAGCCAGATTCAGACGTGTATTAAAATCCTAAAGAAATGAATAAATATAAAACTAAATGTATCATGCTTAACCTATGTATTTGCAAATATTATTTTAGAGCCGTTCTTCGACGAATCTTAAATGTAATACATTTGTCGATTCTTTACTACATCATACACCTTTGAACTAGGAGCATGGTTATAGCAGATAATGCCACCATTTTTATGTTTAATGAGTCAAAAAATAGTAAATATACTAGTCTGCTTTTCTTGACTTACTGCAGAGAGTATCAAAATTTAAAGAAACATATCTGCGACTAAAAAGAGAGTAGGAAACGAAAAGTTATACTACTCTCTCATTAAAAATGAAAAAAATAACACTAACGAAAAATGTACAGTTAACAGTCGTTACTCCAAGAACCACGAAGAAGTATCTGACATTCACGTCTGAAATAGCAGCAGATCTGAAGAAAGGGATTGGTGGACAGAAGCAATTTTTCCCCATATCAACATTGTTTCAGAGATTCTTTTGCTGTGAGGTCGCAGAAGCAAAATGACCTTTGCTTTGTATTTAATTTATAACAAAACTTTAGGAATACTATAATAATATCATGCAATGTCATCAGACGGATTAATCTAATTATTCGGTAAGAGTAGAATCGACTGCCTAGATTTATTTTGCTTTTTCCACAGGGGAACACTGCGTGGGAAGTGTTTGGTTATGAAGGATGTAATGAAATCACTACTGAACAAGTTAAATCTAATTAAAGCAAGATATCTATCTATCTCTCTGTCACCAGAAAGTTCTATTCTTTCTAACAAAAACTGAAACAGAATATGGAGATTTAATTCTGTTCGCAATGATGCGCTGGTATTATAAAGAGAAATGGTTAAAAGGTTTTTTTTTTTTTTGGTTTTTTTTTTGCTTTGAGGAAAGAAATTAGTAAACGTAAGAAAGCTAACACATTAAGAACAGTAAGATAATTATTTCCCACGTGACTTCCCGACAAACATTCGACAACACATGAACGAACTAAATCTGAAACCACAAAGGGCAAAATCAAAGCATCTCCATTCTACTTGGACACCTACGTGGCTTCATTATCAACGACTGATTTAAAGTCTTTTGGCCGGTGAAATGCTGCACAAGAACAAAATAGTGTGGATACACCAGAGTTAAATAGAACAAGAAAGATGACTCCGAATTTGCGAGTGTAATGAGCACGTCTTTTGAATCCCTTCTGGCGCGAATCAAGAGTTAAATAGAATAAGAAAGATGACTCCGAATTTGCGAGTGTAATGAGCACGTCTTTTGAATCCCTTCTGAGGCGAATCAAATTTATCAGAGCTATTCAAAGTCAATGACACCGGTATGGAAAACAATAATATCTGACGGAAGAAAGAAGTTTTTCAATCGGGTTTTTAATCCCGCAAACGCTCTCCAACAAAGAAAAAGGTTTCTTAAATCGGACTCTTCGAAGCATAGATATGGGCAAATATAAGATATGCATCTACGCCCCCTGGCGGAAAACCATGCATTATTTTAGGAAGAAAGTATTCTCAAAAGGTTCTGAGACATGAGCGGTATCGGTCCAAAAAAAAAAAAAAAAAGAAAAATTAGTCGAGTTTATAGAGGTTCAGATTTTCCTGCAAATACATCAGACGCGGAAATTAACGCTTATGCCCCCTGGTGGTCAAACCATCCTTTACCAAACATAAGAAATTATATGCAAAACATTTTCCATCAGGCGCTGCATACAATACAGAAATAACTTTTCAAATTGCAGCTTTAGAAGCCGATATAACGCAGAAAAAAACGCAATTCACCTTTGCGCCCCCTAGCGGAAAGTCTAGAATTTACTTGACATTTTTTAATTTACATGAAAAATATTTCGCATCGGAAACACTATCCAAAAAAGAAGGAATTTTTTCAAATAACACCTTAGAAGTAGAGATATTGACAAAAAATGTGATATAAATCTTCGTCCCGTGGCGTGGAAACCATGTTATATTTTAAGAAGAAAATATTCCTAAAAGGTTTGTCGACGTGAGTAGTATCGGTCCATAACCGAATTTTTTTCAATAGCGATTTTAGTAGCTCAGATTTTGCTGCAAATACATCAGAAGCGGAAATTAAGACTTACGCTCACTGGTGGCCAAACCATGTTTTCCCAAAATTAGAAATACATCCAATTTCTAATTTGGAATTAGAATCTGTATCCGGGGCAGGAATAATTTTTCAAATCGGAGTTTTAGAAGTAGAGATACCGGGGGAAACGCAATTTACCTTTATGCCCCCTAGCGGAAAGTCTATAAATTACTTGAAAATTTTTAAAATATTTGAAAAATATTTCACGCCAGAAACTATTCAATAAAGGAAGAATTTTTCAAATCGGACCATTAGAAGCAAAGATCTTGGCAAAAATAAGATGTACATCTACGTCCCCTGGAGGAGAAACCATGCGGTTTTTTAAGAAGAAATTATTCCAAAAAGGTTTATCGACGTGAGTGGCATCAGTCCACGAAAGAAGTTTTTCAATAGAGATTTTGAAAGCTCGGATTTTATGGCAAATACATCAGAAGTAAAAATTAACACTTACGCCCCTGGTGGCCATGTATTCTTTACCAAAAAATTATACATTATATGCAAAAGATTTTCCATCAGGAGCTGTAGCCGACGAAGAAAACATTTTTCAAATCGGAGTTTTAGTCGAAGAGATATCAGGGAAAACGTAATTTTTGTTTTACGCCCCCTAGCGGAAAATGTATGCGTAACTTGAAAAAGTAAATATACCTAAAATACTCTTCGACATAAATGGAATCGAAACATCAAATAAGTTTTTTAATCGGCTGTTCAGAAGCAAATATATGGAATAGAGAGGTGACTTATAATGCGGCGGCGTACGTCGCAATACGCAAAGGTATTCACCACGTTTCGGTTGTAATAGCTTTGTTTAGAACCTCAAGATCCTGTTTAAGTGCATTTAAAATGTCATGTTGCAGAATTTCTTTCAGACTGACGACGACCTAACGGACTTCAAAAGAGGGCTAATTGTTGGTGGCCGGCTAGTTGATGCCTCCGTGGACACAGTCGCCAGGGTAGTGGGGGTATCGAGAGCTACTCTGTCTAGCGTCATGAAAGCATACCATGTTCATGGCAAAACTTCGTCTGTGAGACAAAAGAGCGGTCGGAAAACTACCCTGACTGATAGAGACAGGAGAGTATTAAAGAGGATTGTTACCCGTAAAAGTAAGACCACAGCACCAAACATTACTGCGGAGCTCATTATGCATCTCTAGACACCAGTATCAATGAAACCAGTGTTCCGGGAACTGAATAAACAAGATGTTAATGGCAGAGCTGCTATTGCAAAACCTCAGGTGACCCTGGTGAATGCACTACGGCGATGGTAGTGGTGCCGGGATATACAACCTGGACTACCGATGCATGGAAGTGTGTAATGTAATCGGATGAATCCACATTCACATTCTTCCTCACCACAGGATGTGTTTATGTGTGGAGAACACCGTCAGAAGCGTACAACTCAGACTATCAGCTTCCCACAGTGCAGTGTGGTTGTGGTTTTGTCATGCTCTGGGAGGTAGTGTCGTGGTTTTGTCATGCTCTGGGAGGTAGTGTCGTGGTTTTCAGCATGTCTCCTGATCACCTTAAAACGACGGATGACTGACAGGGCGTATAAAACCATTTTGGCTGACCAAGTCCATCCGATAGCACACGCGTTGTTTCCTGAAGGAGACGCCATCTGTCAAAAGACGCCATCTGTCAAAATGATTGGAGACGCCATCTGTCAAAATGATTGGAGACGCCATCTGTCAAAATGATAACGCCCCAGTTCACAGAGATCCGCATGTGCAATCGTGGTTTCAGGGGTTAGAACAATTGTAAAAATCCTCTAAATACGTAGCGTCAGGGAATAAGCAAAGACGTCGCTCTTTCCACGTTTATCAACACATAGCAACCGAAAAAGTCATTATCCGACAACTGCTGGGATCGTATCAAAGGTGTATCGATATCTAGCCGAGTGAGTTCGCCTTACGCTACGATGGTCAACAATCAACGGCGCTAGGTATGTTTATCTGTCAGCTTCCTACATCACAAGCGCCGTTGATTGTTGACCACCGTAGCGTAAAACGAACGCACTCGACTAGATATCGATACATCTGGGATTCGACCCCAACAGGGGTCGGATAATAATTTTTCGGTTGCTATGTGTTGATAAACGTGGAAAGAGCGATGCCTTTGCTTATTCATGGTTTCAGGAGCATCACGACAAACTTTCACACCTTCCTTGGCCTCCCCAATCACACCAGACTTAAACATCATCGAGCCACTGTAGTATATGTTGGAAAAAAGAGTAAAATCCTGTTATCGTCCTCTTGCATCTCTCAAGGACCTGAAGCAGTTTCTGCATGAAGAATGATGTAACATTCCATTGAACGCCAACTAGGATCTCTATGCGTCCATTCCAAGGAGGATTCAGGCGGTTTTGAATCCCAAATGTGATCCCTTACACTATTAAGTGCATAAAACCTTCGTTTCCTAGGTGTTCACATTATTCTGTCCAACACCTGTATATATGAGTGCAATTCTAAAAAAAAAAGGTACCCTGGCTTACAGGGGTGATTAAGTTAGTTGGAGCAGTCGGTTCACCACAATTTAAAATTTCAAAAACTTTGCAATACTCTCTTTTTCAGAAAGAAAGGCAATAATTTTGTTCAAGGGTAGCCCTTTGTCATTGTGCTTGATTAATTTCTGTGTGCGGACGGTCTGGTACCAATTTCACTTGCTATTTTTGTGGTGGTTTTGGTAAACAAAAGATCTACCGATTTGGGCATATGCACCATGAAAAAAATGTAAAAATAGAAAGAGAGAGAGAAAGAAAGAGAGAGGGTGGGACAGAGGGTAGGCGATAGAGGGAGGGAGAGGGAGAGAGAGGGAGGAAGAGAGAGAGGGAGAGGAAGAGAGAGAGGGAGAGGAAGAGAGAGGAAGGTAGAGAGGGAGAGGGAGAGAGAGGGAGGAAGGGAGAGAGAGGGAGGGAGAGAGGGAGAGGGAGGGAGAGGGAGGAAGGGAGAGAGAGGGAGAGAGATGAAGATGAAGAGCAAGAACAAAGAGAAAAAACTTAGTTAAGGTTATTTTTATTAAAAAATATCGATCTTGATGGGCGACGGTTGAATAAATAATCTAAAAAAGCCTGACTCAGTTACACAAACAGTAGTGTGGCGCCGCCAGGCCTTGGAAAGACGTGGCCAGGCGAGGGCCTTGACTGCATCCCTGGTCACTTACATGCTGAAGTCGGCGATGATATCTGCTTTTGTCACTCTCCAATTGGGTGCAAATATACGAGACAAACGTCGACGACAACTTGAACCCTAAACATTTTTCCGCCCACTGAGCTGTTCACGATGCGATGTTATTCCGGAAATGGTGATCCTAATGAACTCTTGACACTGTAGAACAGAGATACCGCGATTCGTGTACCACCTACGTGATAGAGTGACACATGCATTAGCATGTGCTTTCATCCCTCTTTCAAACCCCTGTGAACTCAAGACGGGCCGCATCGGTGGCGCAGTGGTCTAAGCGATGGCCTCTGATCATTTGTCCGAAAGGGGTCCGGGTTCGAATCAAGGTGAGGCACGGATGTTGTGTTTGTCTTACGGCACTCGCTCTTTCCCTTCCCTAGAACCAGTGACCCTAAATTAGGGACGGGCGACTGCTTATAGTCCGTTGAGTTGCTCACGGTGGTCGTTAAACCTCCAATTAAAAAAAGAACAACTCAAGACGGAAATTCATAGCGTCATCAAATTATCGTCTTCGTGAACGCAATCATGTCCTCCTACCTGTGTACTTGCCAATCGGTAAGTTCGTTCCCTAGCAGGAGGAGTGGTAGTGTCAGGTGTCCCTGAACCATACACGAGACTGACGAATCGAAAAAAAACCCGAACTTTTTAACCAGGTGAAAAATCAGAACGTACGGCGAAAAAGTTGTAAATATAACTCAGCATACACAAGACAGAATTGCTAGCTTTAATTTATTTATGTAAATGTCAAACTACAGCACAGCAATCTATTCACAATATAAAATTACAACTTAAATCAAAATAAGAGTTTTGAAGGACACTGCTTCGAATACATTCTTGTTTTGTTTTATTTGCTAGAATATTAATACGGCTGTTCCATAAAAACTAAGAGAACAATCACACAAAATGAAGAAATATAGGTACAGCAAAGTATCTTCCCTCGGATAATATGCAACGGTCCCATCGTTCAGTGTACTTTTCAAAACATATGGCGAAGGCATTTTGTGGAAGCTGCTTTAGCGACCACTTGAATAACGCCAGCATCTGTGTTGAATGTTACGCCGCGGAACTCCTCCTTCATTGTTGCTAAACAACCAGAAATCGCACGAGATGAGATCAGGGCTCTAGGAAGACTGTGTCATGATTTCAATACTACATTTCGTAACAAACTGTTGAACACAAGCAGCCACACGGGAGTTATCATGGCGTCTGATCCACTTGCCCAGCAGTTCCTGTTACTTAATGGATAAGTGAGGTAGCAGACGCTCAAGACTGAAATGCAATACAGCATTGACAGAAATTTGTGGAGGTACGGCATGCTGGTAGACTACACCGATGAGACACTACATTACAATAAGCTCCAGCCTAGAGAAATTACCGCGCTTGGAGACCAAACGGTGACGCAGCTGAAGTTCACACAGCAGTATATATAAAACCCGAAGACTGGCTTTCCTTTAGTGGAGTTTGCGGAGTCAGAATGGGAAAACCTACCGATTTATCGGAGTTTGATAAAGGACAAATTATATGGCGCGGTGTCTCTGAACTACGGTCTCAGAGATGGCGCAGCTTGTGGGTTGTTCACGTGCCGCTGTAGTGAGTACGTATCAAAAGTGGGGCACAGATGGCCAAACGGCAAACCATCGTCCAGCTGTGTGTCGTCCGCAGCTCATTGATGCCAGAGGGGAGCGGAGGCTACCGCGCATCGTTCACAACGACCTCAGGGCCACGGTGCGACAAATCATCCGCAACTACAATACCAGTGATCAGGAAAATGTGTCACGGAACACATTTCATCGCAGCCTTCAGCGCATGGGCCTGCGTAGCCGAAGACCCAGCCGGTTTCCCATGCTCACTTCACGTCATGGCCAACAACGCATGAAATAGGCACAAAATCATCGAGACTGGACCGCGGATGATTGGAAGAAAGTGTCCTGGGCTGACGAATCAGGATGCCTGGTGCATCATTTAGACGGCAGAGCGCAGATACGCCGATTACCAACGAAGGCTATGGCACCTGGATGCACGGTTGGGCGAAAACAGACCAGGGTCGGCGGTGTTATGTTGTGGGCGATGTTTTATTGGGATATTTTGCACCCCATTATTCCAGCAGCACAACCAATGACAGCTGTCAGGTACCAGAACATCGTTGCGGATGAAGTTCACTTACTCATGGCAGATGTATTCCCTTCTGGTGATGACCATCTCCAACAGGATAATGCGCCATGACACACTGCCAGGATTATCAATGAGTGGTTCGAAAAACATGCTGGAGACTTTCTGTTATTGTCCTATCCTCCACATTCACCTGACATGAACCCAATTGAACATTTGTGGTTCGACTTGAAAAACCGGTTTCGCGCTAAAGCACTACCACCCCGAAATGTACGGGAGCAGGAGGAACTGCTGTTGACATTAAGGTACCAGATACCCCAGTATACCTACCGCCACCTCATCGATTCGATCCTCGCCAATTGGCTGCAGCTTTGGTGGCTGAAGTGGGTTTTACAACTTATTATATAAGTGGTCATAATGTAATATCTCATCGGTGTACACCTTTATGATCAAAGAAAATGATCACCATCACCTTCCTAGCTTATTTGATTTGGCGGGACTTTTTTCGGAGGGTAAGACTGTGTGTTTCCAGATACTCGTGCGCGCTTCGTGAGGTGATAGAAATAGTAGACCCATGTTTCATCGGCAGTTATTACTGTGATTAGAAAGTTTGGATCCATTGCAATCATTCGTTTCCACTCATTCAAGGCCGGATCCACAGGGTGAGCGCGCTCCCTCAGCTCAGGAATACAAGAAAGCTTCGATTTATTAAAACTAAATTAAAAGTGTAACAAATACAATACGTTTTCGTGAAAGAAAGTGTTACTTAAATGCATACAGCTTTCCTTAATTAATTGGAAGAATTTATAGGGATACTTAGAACACTCTTTCATTTTGAGGAAACATATCAGACAGGTCCCCGGTTATTTCCGACATTTGCCCCCCACCCTCACCGCACGAAAATTCTGGATCCGATCCTGCACTCATGACACACTTGAACTCTGCCTAACAATTGTTCTCTCGTCAGGTGACGAGGTACTATCTGGAACACACACGATGCAGCAGCAATTCGTCGCGTAGAATGCGGAATGCCGACGTTTTTAAAATATTTGTTGACGCCGCTATGTTTTCACACGTCATTCGTCGACTTTCTTGTATGATTTCCCAAACAGTGTTAACAAAACGCTCCGTAACAACACTTTCAGGTCAACCAGGCCTATGAGCGAGTTCTGAGACAAACGCCCATCTTTGAAATCATGGTGCCATCAAAAATTCGTTGACTCACCCAAACATTTACCTTTGTAAGCTTTTTTTCACGAAGTCAACTTTTTCTGGAGCCGTTTCACCCAAACGATAGCAAATTTTATCGCACCACGAATTTCACTTCTTAACTTTGAATCACTCACCTCCGTAGCTGTATGACGAAATACAGACGTACCTTAAACAACTGCGCAATACCAAAAATAGAATCGTCTGTAACTGCTGCCGTGGATACTTCCTTAATTTAGTTAGTCGTCTGCGTGGTTATTTTTTACCTTCCAACTGTTGCCATTTCAAAAAATAATTACTCTCGGTTTTTATGGAACGGCCTTTGTAACAAATATTGAATAACGTATTTGTCTTTTACTGACTCTGCAGCTGCACAGCTTCCGGTGCTTAAATTTTCTTTTTGCTGCTATCTTTCCCTTCTCATTTCTTTACTCTCGCTTTTCTTTTTTTTTTTTAATGCCCTTGAATGACAGTAATTTTTTCCGTCATGCTGAAAGGACTTTCAGCGTTATGACATTGCATGCATTCTAGCTTTCACTATTTTAGATAAATAGTGCAAGAATATAAATCCTTTTGAACACGATGTATCAGTTCTTACAATTTTTTTAACTTTTGAAATACCGACAACGAAAGGGACGAAGTAAAGAGATTTGCTGAAATTCTCACATTTATCTGAGGAAATGACATTTAAGAACGGCTCATTATACATGAAACATAGCTTGGAACAAAAAAAAAAAAAAAAAAGAATTTACGATTACGGAAGAAATTTTCCCTGCGTCCGATTTTCGTTTTCGAAAAATTTTCGTTCATTTTCAATTTGGTCTTCAAATATTTACCGAATTAAATGTTATGTATAATGCTGTCCCAGTGAGTGGCGCAGTGGTCTAAGCGATATTTTATGACCATTCTTCCGAAAAGGGTCCTAATTCGAATCCCGGGGAGGCATGGGTGTTGTTTTTGTCTTACGGCACTTGCTATCACGAAATTGCAATTACGAGAAAAAACTTTCGGTCCGTTTTCCAAAGTTCTGGAAGACGAAATACCGCCTTCAAACGGGAAATGACCCCTTTCCTTCCCACTTATTCCCCAAAAATTTCTTTTCAGTTTTCCATAGTTCTAGGAAACGTTCCAAATGATAACAAAAATGATGACGGAATTCCTCAAATCCTGGGAAGAATTTAATGTATGCTGGATGAAGGCATCCTATGATTCACTTCCTCTCAGTGTACATATATAGATGTAACCAGCAGTACATTTTCGCTACGGTGGAAATAGCGAACACTCTGAGCTTTGAAAAATATTGTTTCTACTGGTGATGATGCCAAAAGGACATTAACAGACAGATCATGCATTAACCCTTCAAGGCACTTATTTTCCATTCGTTCGTATTGTAACACGCGGGAATTCTTTGTTTACCCTAATGCTTAGGATGGAAAAGTGTCTGTTATTCAAGGATTTTTTTTGTAAGAGGGAAGATGTGTGTCCTTGCCTCGTGCGAACTGTATCACGTGAGAACTAAGTGGCATGTTTTCGTCTCACTCCCTGTTGCTAAGCCCAGAGGATGTGAAGACCACACAGCAAGAAATGTTTGGTGAGTGGGCAGATAAATATATGTATACAGTATATATACTGTATATATATATATATATATATATATACTATAAAGATACCTAAGCAAAAAAATACATATATAATTTTGACTCACACCTAGTACAACATAGAAAAGGTTATGTATCTACCTGCGTGAGTAAAAGGAGAAAAGAAAAAAAAGAAAATAAAACAACTGAATGTAGAAGGTGTCGAGAATACTGAGCCTTGGCTTTATCAAGGACCAGCAAAAACTCTGCATTTTCTCACTTCCACAAAGACCTAGTTGGAAATGGGTTTCTGCAAGGCCATAGATGCAAGTAACATTCCCACCTAAAATAGTTTAAAAAATATATATATAAGTCATGTCCTCCGTAGAGTAGCATGACCTAGCACTAGTTAACAATTTCGCTTGCATCCATTAACCTTCATGGCCCGACCCATGCTCTTCATCTGTTACTATTAAACAGAGAGAAGAAGATTAAAGAGAACTCAAGCTGTGAGAGTGACATAATAAATAGAAATGATTTTCAGCTATAACGAAATTCCAAGTTCGTTTGAGAGAGAATTTAAACCTGAAAAACAAATTTTACATTGCAATTAAAAAAGGAAATGTTAATTTATAACGAACAGATTTTTGAAAGAAAACTTGAGTCTAAAACCCCCTACTCTACAACTTATGACAGCACGAAAACGAGAATAAGTTAAAGATAATAATTAACTAAAGAAAACTTTGTGAAAGTTATATACCTTAAACAGTTAGTTGCAATATGTACAAAGTATTTCAGCAGTGCTTTAAGTGCATAATTAATTAGTTATTAAGAACTTAACTACTTTGAAAAAACAGCGCATAGACAGCGCATAGAAAAGGAACAAGCTTAGCCATCTTCTGTTCCTAGGTACCACAAAAGACGCTCAAAGTTACAAAGAAAAGTAAGAGTTAAAACCCGCATAAATGTTAACAGACAAACCAATGCTTAAAAGCTGAAAAGCTAAAAAACGACAAAGAAAGGTACATGAAGTACAAACATTGAACTTATAAAACCTAGAACCCAAAAACAAGGAAGAGAGCTTACCTCTTGAGTTACAAAAACTTTTCTCCTCACAAGAGGAGAACATGGCTGACCTCTTCCGCCACTCCCTAGACGCTGGGGGGCAGTGAGGGTGGGGCTGATGGCCTCCTCATACAGCAAGAAACCAACGCGCGGAGATTTTAACCAGAGAAAAAAATATATAAACTTAAGACTGTGGATCTGTATGATCAGAATGAGCAGAATTAACTCTCCAGAATACATGAGAAATATTATAAAATACACGAGCAGTTTATTTAATAATCTTTGCATGTATTAAATCACCTTAGTGAGCTTCTATAGATTAATCAGAATCTTATTAATTTTAATGTTGGTTTTACTATTTTTAGTATAGCTATCCTAGTGATGAATAACTGGTTTTCTTTTTATTTATTTGTTTTTATTTTCTTTTATAAACAGATTTTTAAGCTTTTTTTTGTGATTTTGTTTATATTATTTAATTTTTTTTGTTTTAATAGGACCGTCATATCCATAGCACTAAGGTTCCTTTAGGTAGTTAATAGGCATCCTCTAGCCAACTTCCTTACGGCTTTGATTGGTCAGAATCATATTATTAACTGTGTAGAAAATTAAAGCAGATCTGCCAACCTTACTCTATTATTCAGAATAATTTTTCTTAAAGTTCTTTTGATGAAAGAAGAAGGAATTTCGTTCTCTAGAAAACTTTCTAATAGTATATTAATGTGGTAATTGAAGTCCAAATTGTTGCTGCAAATTCTTGAAATTCTTAGGACCTGAGAAATTAGTACATTCTCAATTACTTTGGTTGAAATGTTATTATTCCAGTGTAGATATTTAATTCCTTTGAAAGGAAAATTAACTCTTTTATCAAAGAGGCTAATAGATGGGTTACCTCTGTTGAGCTTAATGCTTAAGTCTAGGAACTCAAGTTCCTGATTACTGTGGTTGGTTTTACATAAGTTAAGAGAGCTAGGATAGATATTATCAAAATCACTCTCTATAACTTCGGAATTATTGATACACAGCAGATCATCAATATATCTAAAAGTGTAAAGGTAGTTATCTGAGCAGGTGGGGTGATTTTTAATGAATTTATATTCCTTAAAGAACAGGAATAGATTAGCGATATTCGTGGACGTTGATGTTCCCATTGGAATACCGTTCACTTGCTTATAGAGAGTATTATTATATAAGATATGGTTATTTTTTATGCAGCAATTGAGATAAGAGTTCAAGTTCCTACATCAACAAATTGGTTAAGTTTAAATTCTGCATACAGCTCTTTAAAGGTAGTGATTATATCTGATAGAGGCAGATTAGTATATAGGTTTTCAAAATCATAACTATTAATATCTAGGGGACACACTTTGAGTATAGTAGAAATTACTTCTGCATTATTATTAATTATCCAAAAATCTCTGTACATCAAGTTAGAACAGTTTCTAATGTGTTTCAAAACCTTCTTTAAGACATCTTCAAAAGCAAGATCTATTTTCTTTTTATGACTCCTTACTCCACTAGCTATGAACCTGAACTTCACAGGATCCTTATGAAACTTAACCGTTGCAAAAAGAAATGGAAATTCAGGCCCATATCTTCTAGTTTGCGGAATTTTAAGTTTCTTGAAGAATGCCTTAAACCGATTTTCTAACTGCTTGGTAGAATAACTTACGGGCTCGTATGTTACTCTATTATTGAGTTCCATAGTTAACAATTCAAAATAGAACTTCTTACAGATAATTGCAAAATTATTGCTAGCTTTATCCGTAGTGGTAAAAATAAATTGGTCTTGTAGTTTGGAGAGTGACCTTTTAGCTTCTCCAGAGAAAAGAGATTTCTGTCGAAACAAAAGTCCAGACCTGCCAACTCACCGGTGAAGCTATTGATTATATTATATTTCCATTCTGCGAAGGCCTCAATAGGCTGATTGTACGTTAAACTGGTTTTTACGATGTACTTATTTACATCTTGAGTGAAGCTCTCAAGAATCCTTTCTTTGGAAATTGTGAAGGAAGGTCTGAAATTAGAGCCATACTCTAATAAATTCCTAAGCTTTTCATTTTCAACAAAACTCAAGTTTCCGGTGATAATATGGTTGTAATTCTTATCATAGTGAACTGTTTCTTTATGTTCATCACAAGAACAAGTAGTAATTACAGGAATGTAGCTCGAAGAGTTAAGTTTGTAGTTTTTAACTATTGACCCTAAGGTCTTAACATATTTAAAACTTACAATAGACTGGTGCCTGTGGATGGGAAAAAAATTGCATTATTGTAGAACAGCTTCCTTACATTGAGATTATCGTAGGCTTTATTTAGGAACCTGATGGTAACAAAATTACTGGAAAATTCTTTAAGAGAAATTTTATCTTTAAGAATATGTTTAAGAATGTCCAGAACCAAAGCAAAAACATGCTTATCAACATGGTCAGCAGTTCCATTCCAGAATTTGAAAAAACATTTAAGGACAGAGTGCTTGAAGGACTTGAGAATTTTGTAAGTATTTTTAACAAAATTAGTGCCAGTTTTAAAGCTTTCCAGAGTTTTTAGCAAGTTAGCAAAATCAACTTTGCTTGATGTGCGAAATAACCTCTGTCCTCTATTACCTCTAGAGCAGCTCTTATTATTAACAAGAAAGAAGAGTTCACGAATTGAAAATTTATGCTGATTATGCTTATTGTCAGATAGAGTGGAATTAAGGCCATAGGGATAAAGAGACTGATGCTGCAAAATTTCAAGGGATTCAGTTTCTAGCCGAGCATAGAGGTCAGGGATAATATGTAGTACCTCTATTTTCACTTTGTCAAAACCATGAGTATGGAAATGCTCTAATTCAAAGGTAGAGTACTGGTTGGCGTTTGTGGAGGGTTCACTCCTGAATTAGAGAACTTGTTTACTAGAGACCTGTGACCATTAATCCTAAGATGAAGAGGATTTTTACTTTGGCCAATATAGCTAAGGTTGCAGACAGTACAGCTAAGGTTCCAGACAGTGCAGACAGTGGCTCTAATTTCAGACCTTCCTTCACAATTTCCAAAAGAAAGGATTCTTGAGAGCTTCACTCAAGATGTAAATAAGTACATCGTAAAAACCAGTTTAACGTACAATCAGCCTATTGAGGCCTTCGCAGAATGGAAATATAATATAATCAATAGCTTCACCGGTGAGTTGGCAGGTCTGGACTTTTGTTTCGACAGAAATCTCTTTTTCTCTGGAGAAGCTAAAAGGTCACTCTCCAAACTACAAGACCAATTTATTTTTACCACTACGGATAAAGCTAGCAATAATTTTGCAATTATCTGTAGTAAAGTTCTATTTTGAATTGTTAACTATGGAACTCAATAATAGAGTAACATACGAGCCCGTAAAAGTTATTCTACCAAGCAGTTAGAAAATCGGTTTAAGGCATTCTTCAAGAAACTTAAAATTCCGCAAACTAGAAGATATGGGCCTGAATTTCCATTTCTTTTTGCAACGGTTAAGTTTCATAAGGATCCTGTGAAGTTCAGGTTCATAGCTAGTGGAGTAAGGAGTCATAAAAAGAAAATAGATCTTGCTTTTGAAGATGTCTTAAAGAAGGTTTTGAAACACATTAGAAACTGTTCTAACTTGATGTACAGAGATTTTTGGATAATTAATAATAATGCAGAAGTAATTTCTACTATACTCAAAGTGTGTCCCCTAGATATTAATAGTTATGATTTTGAAAACCTATATACTAATCTGCCTCTATCAGATATAATCACTACCTTTAAAGAGCTGTATGCAGAATTTAAACTTAACCAATTTGTTGATGTAGGAACTTGGAACTCTTATCTCAATTGCTGCATAAAAAATAACCATATCTTATATAATAATACTCTCTATAAGCAAGTGAACGGTATTCCAATGGGAACATCAACGTCCACGAATATCGCTAATCTATTCCTGTTCTTTAAGGAATATAAATTCATTAAAAATCACCCCACCTGCTCAGATAACTACCTTTACACTTTTAGATATATTGATGATCTGCTGTGTATCAATAATTCCGAAGTTATAGAGAGTGATTTTGATAATATCTATCCTAGCTCTCTTAACTTTATGTAAACCAACCACAGTAATCAGGAACTTGAGTTCCTAGACTTAAGCATTAAGCTCAACAGAGGTAACCCATCTATTAGCCTCTTTGATAAAAGAGTTAATTTTCCTTTCAAAGGAATTAAATATCTACACTGGAATAATAACATTTCAACCAAAGTAATTGAGAATGTACTAATTTCTCAGGTCCTAAGAATTTCAAGAATTTGCAGCAACAATTTGGACTTCAATTACCACATTAATATACTATTAGAAAGTTTTCTAGAGAACGAAATTCCTTCTTCTTTCATCAAAAGAACTTTAAGAAAAATTATTCTGAATAATAGAGTAAGGTTGGCAGATCTGCTTTAATTTTCTACACAGTTAATAATATGATTCTGACCAATCAAAGCCGTAAGGAAGTTGGCTAAAGGATGCCTATTAACTACCTAAAGGAACCTTAGTGCTATGGATATGACGGTCCTATTAAAACAAAAAAAATTAAATAATATAAACAAAATCACAAAAAAAGCTTAAAAATCTGTTTATAAAAGAAAATAAAAACAAATAAAAAAGAAAACCAGTTATTCATCACTAGGATAGCTATACTAAAAATAGTAAAACCAACATTAAAATTAATAAGATTCTGATTAATCTATAGAAGCTCACTAAGGTGATTTAATACATGCAAAGATTATTAAATAAACTGCTCGTGTATTTTATAATATTTCTCATGTATTCTGGAGAGTTAATTCTGCTCATTCTGATCATACAGATCCACAGTCTTAAGTTTATATATTTTTTTCTCTGGTTAAAATCTCCGCGCGTTGGTTTCTTGCTGTATGAGGAGGCCATCAGCCCCACCCTCACTGCCCCCCAGCGTCTAGGGAGTGGCGGAAGAGGTCAGCCATGTTCTCCTCTTGTGAGGAGAAAAGTTTTGTAACTCAAGAGGTAAGCTCTCTTCCTTGTTTTTGGGTTCTAGGTTTTATAAGTTCAATGTTTGTACTTCATGTACCTTTCTCTGTCGTTTTTTAGCTTTTCAGCTTTTAAGCATTGGTTTGTCTGTTAACATTTATGCGGGTTTTAACTCTTACTTTTCTTTGTAACTTTGAGCGTCTTTTGTGGTACCTAGGAACAGAAGATGGCTAAGCTTGTTCCTTTTCTATGCGCTGTCTATGCGCTGTTTTTTCAAAGTAGTTAAGTTCTTAATAACTAATTAATTATGCATTTAAAGCACTGCTGAAATACTTTGTACATATTGCAACTAACTGTTTAAGGTATATAACTTTCACAAAGTTTTCTTTAGTTAATTATTATCTTTAACTTATTCTCGTTTTCGTGCTGTCATAAGTTGTAGAGTAGGGGTTTTAGACTCAAGTTTTCTTTCAAAAATCTGTTCGTTATAAATTAACATTTCCTTTTTTTAATTGCAATGTAAAATTTGTTTTTCAGGTTTAAATTCTCTCTCAAACGAACTTGGAATTTCGTTATAGCTGAAAATCATTTCTATTTATTATGTCACTCTCACAGCTTGAGTTCTCTTTAATCTTCTTCTCTCTGTTTAATAGTAACAGATGAAGAGCATGGGTCGGGCCATGAAGGTTAATGGATGCAAGCGAAATTGTTAACTAGTGCTAGGTCATGCTACTCTACGGAGGACATGACTTATATATATATTTTTTAAACTATTTTAGGTGGGAATGTTACTTGCATCTATGGCCTTGCAGAAACCCATTTCCAACTAGGTCTTTAATGGAAGTGAGAAAATGCAGAGTTTTTGCTGGTCCTTGATAAAGCCAAGGCTCAGTATTCTCGACACCTTCTACATTCAGTTGTTTTATTTTCTTTTTTTTCTTTTCTCCTTTTACTCACGCAGGTAGATACATAACCTTTTCTATGTTGTACTAGGTGTG
This sequence comes from Macrothele yani, assembly GCA_039090855.1. Taxonomy (NCBI): domain Eukaryota; kingdom Metazoa; phylum Arthropoda; class Arachnida; order Araneae; family Macrothelidae; genus Macrothele; species Macrothele yani. Next base: position 16,551,758 of record CM077026.1, on the reverse strand, counting down.
AGTCAAAATTATATATGTATTTTTTTGCTTAGGTATCTTTATAGTATGTGAATTCTGAATTTTCAAAACTGCTGCGTTGCGCGTTTTGATTTTCAGGTTATTTTGCACCCTTCGTTTTAAATTCTAAAATTTTTTCCTTAGTCTTCAGTTTTGCTCTTAAGTATATATATATATATATATATACAGATAAATATTTGTGTTCGTTTTAGGTGGCAGATAAGCAGTAATGATGGCTGCTTGGCGAATGAAGTATCCTCATAGGATAAGGCCCATCAGTATTTGCTATTTGATGTCGTTGTAGTGTCCTTAACGTGATTTCATATTATTAAGTTCACATATTCTATTTCTACCTGGCAGGAATATTCATCAGTTCAATTCTACCTACTCGAACTATAGTGAAAATATTAATGAATATAAAAACAGCAGCTTATCATGCAACATATGATCGTGGTACAAAAAACACGATCACACAACCTTGTTATACATGCATGTATACGTTTTTTTTCTGTATGTCTTCTTTTCGTTATTGTTTCTTCTTTGTGCTTTTAAAAGACGGATTTTATTTTTCTTCATTGCCTTGTCCTGGGCAGAGATGGAAACGGGTCACGCGCCAGCTGGTTAACGGTTCGAGAATTACTTGCAGGTCAAACGGGTCGGAATTTGACCCGGTTCCATTTTCTCTTTATTTTTGAAAAAAAAATATATATATTTTAAGAATAATGCGTACTGTGGAATTCTGTGCTCGATATTGGTGCCAGCGGAGTAAAAAAATAATTTGTCATACAAAAATATTACGGTCTCTTTTTTAAAGCAACGAAGATTTCCACCGATCGACGATACGGAGCAGACGCTAGACTCAGCGATACCGTATTACAAAACGATACTTCCTTTGCGTTTGTTTTCAGTGCGACTGTCCGGAGTTAGTTACAGGAAAACGTCTGCCGCATGCTTCCTTGGTGATTTACTGTCTCACACCGCGCGTGTCGCATAGTAAGACTGAGATTTACTTTTCCCATGGCAACTTTAGCATTGAAGATTCAAAAGCTTTCGTTTGACGTGATAACATCCCATTCCATTACATGTCGAATCTCAATTAATGCCGTATTTTGGAAATATGGATGAATTAATATTAAAGTGTATTAAAAAAGGCGCCGTTCCAACAAATACTTGCTTGTTGTAAACGAAATGAGGAAGAGCGAATGCCGGAAGTTGTTTCGTCTCTGTAAGAAACCAGAATACGTTTCGCAGAAATCACAATTTTCACAAGCTTCTGATGAGTTAACAGTTTTCAAAATGTGAATTATGATTTCATGAGTGTTCCTTCCTTCTGTAAGGCAATGATGAAATCAACATCCACATTTTGGGAACGTTCAACTTATTAGAAGCTGATGAAAATTGGTGTTGCTGTCAGTGGTGGAAGTGGCACAGAGCTACTGTTGGTATGGTGTCGACCATAGATTCACATAGTATAAATAGGAGGTTTCGAAAAAAATGCATGTTATTCCACATATTTTTTTTGTATTAAAATATTAATGTATATAATATTTAAAAAAATGTAATAAAAAAATCCTTCATTGAAGGGTTTGCGGTCTCTTTCAGTCCATTTATCAATTTTATCCGTTAAAAATGTAATTTGCCGATTTTTGCGTTTAAAGTTTTGCTTTCATCCTAATTTCTTTACGTAGTTTGTGACGGGTTTATAATTTATTACATACCAGTATGGCTAATAATGTTTTTTTTAACTACTGGTATGCTCACTTCCATTTTTGTTAGCTACCGGTATGCCATACCAACCCATACCGGCCCAGTTCGAACACTGGTTGCTGTGAAACTTATTCTGAAGCTTCATAAGTTATCAAGAAAACAGCAAAAACTGAAATTAAACATACAAGTTACCTTATTCAAAAATTTTGACTGTTGCACCATCGAAATCAAGCCTTAATTAACATCACTGCGGAGGGACTTCTTTTAACTCTCGCAGACGTGTTTAAAAACATGTTTAATGCAAATAGTTTATATGAAGGACGGAAGTTTCAAACCTTTCTGTACGTAAGTGAGTGAATTATACGTTTCGTAATACATTCGTATAATTTCTATATAATCTAAAATACCCACTGTGAAGAGACTTTTTGAATGTGTGTGTACATACACCGATCAGCCATTACATTATGACCACCTCCAGCCAAGAGAAAACTCGCCTGGAGACCGAACGGTGGAGCAGGCGAAGTTCACAGAGCAGTATACATAAAACTCGAAGTCAAGCTTTCGGTTAGTAGAGTGTTCGGAGTCAGAATAGGAAAAGCTGCCGATTTATCGGAGTTTGATAAAGGACAAATTGGGATGGCACTTCGCCTCGGGACTATGATCTCGGAAATGACGCGGCTTGTGGGTTGTTCACGTGCCGCTGTAGTGAGTACGTATCAAAAGTGGTGCACAGATGGCCAAACGACGAACCGTCGTCCACCCGTGTATCGTCCGCACCTCATTGATGCCAAAGGGGAGCGACGACTGTAGCGCATTGTTCACGGCGACCGCTGAGACACTGTGCGACAAATCACTCGCAGCTACAACAGTGGTGATCAGGGCAATGTGTCACAGCACACAGTTTATCGCAGCTTTCTACGCATGGGCATGCGTGGCCGAAAACTCAGCCGGGTCCCCATACTCACTACACGTCATCGCCAACAACGCATGAAATAGGCACAAGATCATCGAGAGTGGATCGTGGATGATTTGAAGAAAGTGACCTGTTCTGACAAATCAAGATTTCTTGTGTCTCACGTAGACTGCTGAGCGCATATACGCCGATTACCAACGGAGGCTATGGCACCTTGATGCACCGTTGAGCGGAAACAGGTCGCGGATACGCCAATTACCAAAATAGGCTATGGCACCTCAATGCACTGTTCAGCGGAAACAGATCGTGGCGCCAATTACCAATGGAGGGTACGGCACCTGGATGCACTATTGAGCGGAAACTGGTCGCGGATACGCCGACTACCAATGGAGGCTATGGCACCTGGATGCACTGTTGAGCGGAAACAAGTTGCGGATACGCCAATTACCAATGGAGGCTATGGCGCCTGGATGCACTGTTGAGCGGAAACAGGTAGCTGGTACGCCGATTACCAATGAAGGCTATGGCGCCTGGATGCACTGTTGGGCGGAAACAGGTCGCGGATACGCCAATTACCAATGGAAGCTATGGCGCCTGGATGCACTGTTGAGCGGAAACAGGTCGCTTGTACGCCGATTACCAATGAAGGCTATGGCGCCCTGATGCACTGTTGGGCGGAAACTGGTCGCGTATACGCCGATTACCAATGGAGGCTATGGCACCTGGATGCACTGTTGAGCGGAAACAGGTCGCGGATACGCCAATTACCAATGGAGGCTATATCTCGTGGATGCACTGTTGGGCGGAAACAGGCCGGAGGCGACGGTGTTGTGATGTGGGCTATGTTTTTTTGGGAAACTTCAGGACCCCTTATCCCAAAGCAAAATCCCTGACAGCTGTCAGGTATCTGAACATCGTTGTGGACCATGTTCACCCATTCATGGCAGCTGTGTTCCCTGCTGGTGATGGCAATGACCAACAGGATAATGCGCCATGCTCACTGCCACAATCGTGACAACGTGTTTCGAGGAATATGCTGGTCACTTTCTGTTAATGCCATGGCCTCAAAATTCACCTGACATGAACCCAATCGAACCACTGGGAAAAGCTGGTTCGCGCAAAATCACCACCACCCCGAAATGTACGGGACCAGGGTGAACCTGCTGTTGAGATTATGGTACGAAATATCCTAGAATACCTATCGCCACTTCTTCGAATCGATGCCTCGCTGAATGGCCGCTGTTTTGCGAGCCAAAGAGGGTACTACAGCTTATTAGGTATGTGGTCGTAATGCAATGGTTTATCGGTGTATATGTATATGTATAGAAATCACACATGATATATATAAAAAAAATCATAGATAATATATGTAGAATTATTCATTATACACCAGTGGCGTATATATGAAGCTAGCTAGGTAGCTGCGAAGCCCACAGAATGCACAAATAAAAGTTAATTCAATATACACAAATAAAAGTTAATTATCAACGGTATTATGATATGTCAATGCTTTCGGTGCGAAAAAGACACGAGCGGATTCGCTTCTTTCGATTATGAGAATTAGTTTGGCGAGCGATAATCAACAGCATCAACGTAACGCAAATAGGCAAATAGTTATTCGAGAGACTTTGCTCTTCTGATGCGAAGAGCTTCAATACTATCTCCTGCTAGCGTTTCCACGACAACATGAATGAGCTACGGAGATCGTGAGTGGCCATTATTTTGGCCAAGGGTTCGCTCCGAAAGAACGAAGACTTCGGACTACCTCAGTCCCTCCATGCTTGCAGCATGTGTTTTGCTAGATTTGTTTCAGTTTGTGTGAAGTGTCAATGAATTCAAATCAGTGATATTATATCTTAAATTCGTGGCTTTGTTGGATTCGAAAGCAAAACGGAACATATATTATCAGCGATTAAAGAACTCTATGCATCAAATTTTGATACAGCTCGATTAAAAAATGAACTGAAGGTGTTTAATTCCCTTGATGGATACAAAACAAATCAGTAAGAAACATTACTTGTTACATAAAGTTGAATAATTGGACATAGTGCTTATTGTGGTGTACAAATTAGCAGATCAATATTAAACTGTTCGTCAACAACTGCAACTGCCGAAAGAAATTTGTCCGTATTAAAAAGAATCAAGATATATCTTAGAGCCACACAAGGAGATGCGCATTCCAGCAACTTGCCTGGTTTGTTAATAGAGAAAAACATTATTTTTAAATATGAAAAAGTACTCGGAAGAAACATTTTTGTGAAAACGAAACACTCCAGTTCACACAAAAGGAAAGAAGAATGGAGTTTGTGTACAAAAAAGTGTTCAAATCCTAAACCTCATAATTATTTGGCATCATGTTAGCAATAGCATGTACCTAAAATTTAGATAAAAAGTTGTTACTTCTATTAATTAACAACAAATAAAAAAAACTTCGCAATTTTTAAAAATCGTTCGGGGGGGGGGGGGAGTGAAAAAGAACAGGTCTCGGACCCAATATACACCACTGTCATATACTATATATAGAATTATACGCAATGGTATACACTGAGTGGCCACTTTATTATGATCACCTGACAGTTTAAAGCAAATGAGATATGGCTGCACGCTGTTGCCCTCAGAGGGCGAGGCTAGTTTAAAAAGGGAAAGCTTAGTGCTTGCGACAGTAGTAGAAGTGATTTTGGGGTCACGAGATGGGGTAAATATGCGATTTGACGGACTTTCAACGTGGGATGATTGTAGGAGCTCGGAGCCATGGAGCGAGTATCACCGAACCCGCCGCATTCGTGAAATGTTCCAGAGCAGCTGTTTTTAAAGTGTTTAAAGACTGAACTGTCAGCCAAAAAACTGGGTCTCTAAGTGAAACGCGTGGTCGTCATCGACTAGTGACTACTCTGGCGGAACGGATAGTGTCCAGACTGGTAACATTCAACAGAAGGGCAACAGTGCAGTAGATTACAGACCTTCTTAATCAAAGATCCCCTCAAATGATCTCTGCACGCACTGTTCGCCGTACACTGTATCAGATGGGATATCGCAGCCGAGGCCTGTTCGAACACCTGTCTGCAGTTAACAAGGAAAAACGTCTCGTGTTCGCACAGGAGCACAGGGATTGGACAGTCGATAATTGGAAACAAATTATGTGGTCCGATGAATAACGTTTTGAGTTGCACAATGCCGATGGCCGAGTGAGAATTTGGCGGAAACAGCACGAAAGCATGGACACCAAATGCATTTCTACAAACCTTCCAGCTGGTGTAGGCAACGTTATGGTTTGCGGAATGTTTTCCTGGTATGCTTTGGGCCCTTTAATTCGTGTTGATCAACGTCTGACTGGCACATCATATCTAAACAACGTTGCGGACCAAGTGCATCCTGTCATGTGGATGGTTTATTCCAATGGCGACGGCTAATTTCAAAAAGATAATGCGTCCTGCCATAGTGCTCGTATTGTACAGGATTGGTTTCAGGAACATGCCGGTGAGTTTACTTTGCTTAGGTGGCTCCCACAATCTCCAGATCTCAACCCCATTGATAATTTGTGGGATGAAGTTGAACGAGCCATCAGACAGCTGGATCTACAACCCTGCAATCTCACACTTCTGGAAAGTGCTATTCATCAAGCATGGTCTCAGATTCCACAAACCACCTATCAACATCTCGTGGAGTCCATACCACGAAGAATCGACGCAGTATTAAAGGCAAAAGGTGGCCTAATTAAGTACTGAGGGGGTGGTCATAATAAAGTGGCCACTCAGGGTATATGTATGTATGTATGATAATGTATAGTTATTAATTGGGTTTCGAATTTATATTTCAAAGCAGATTGTCCGGGTCAAGTCCGGGTCGGGTCCGAGTCCAAAAGTTTTGACCGGTTTCCAACTCTGGTCCTGGGAAAAAATATCTTGCTCATGTTTTCAACATTTTTCTTAAAGCACAGTTCTGCCGTTAAATAGTGTCAGCGTTTGTTTATATTTGCAATAGTATCTCCAATTTTGAAAATCTCACGGAAATATTTTTGGACGGAAAAATATCCGTCATTGTGAAGAATATTTCGTTCTCATTTATTTTTCAAATAAAGCACACTTTTCTGTTAGGAGTGTAGTGCTGTATAACATTTTCCATCATATCTCTGCTTCTAATTTTTAATGTCTTTGCACCTTAAGATATCATTCCCGGCTCAGAACGTCTTGTGCATACATAATATGTGATTTGCGGTAGAGTACATTTCTGCCGCTATAGGAAACAGTTAGCTGTTTGTTGAAGCGGAAATAGCCGATTCAGTTAGGGCGCTGAAATGAAACATAAAAAAAGAAATGTATCTTATGAATCAAAATAACCACAAGCGGCGTCAGTACACTTTAAACAATGCGTCTCAAGGGCATTCGTGATTAATTTGAAAATTTCCGGTTCTCTGGAGGCGATGAAATCTCAAAACGCCTGTTAAACAGCTTCATCTTGGCTGAAGGTTCGTTCTCCTGTACGTAGAACTGTCCAGGTGTCGAGCAAGAGAACTGTCTAGGTGTCATTGATCTACAAAGTATATGGAGTGTCGTAGAGTCTCATATCCTAACTAGGGCAATTTTGGCACAGTTATACGTAAAACAAGGGGCGAGCCTTATCATGAAACACCTGGACACCATATCTGTTGATCAATGCTGGCTATTTTCTGCCCAGTCTTTCATGTATATGTTGCAGGTCGTCAAAATTGCGTTCCGTTGGCTTGGCCTGACCTGGTTTCTAGAATGAACGGTGGATTCGCCTAAATGCACTATCTAATCAGAGGTATCCGCACACTAGCCAATCTACAAATCCCCTGTAATAGTAAAGGAATTAACATCGAGTTGCTCCCTGCTCGCTCATGAAGCGATGGTCACCTGTCACACAACATTCACAGTTGCCAATAGAATTTGGCGGAATTGAACAGATCTTCCCAATTCGCCTCACAAATTATCAATGGGATTGAGATCTGGTGAACAAGCGATACATCTTGGTCTGGAAGACTCATTTGAATGCTCGTGGAATCAACTGGCCACCAGTCGGAATGGATGCAGTGTAGCATTTTCCTTTAGGAATATGGCGTGACCATGTGGTAAAGTAAACGCAACGAACGGTTGTAGTACGTTAAATTGGCTAGGAGATTCACGTTCCATGTGCAGGTGACGGAAATATCGAAGATTCCAGGCTCTCTAGGGAATCCCCACGTAAATGCCCTTCATAAGTTTGTGGACGAACCAAATTACATTCTGCCGTTATGTGTTCCATGTAATTCCTTGCAACGATGGGGAACAGTCTGCGCTCAATTCGAGAATCAGTTGCATGTGTACAGCCACATTTTCGCACGTAGTCTTTGTACACACTTGAAGAGATCTGACGCGGAAATATCAACATTTCAGCAGTTGCTGTGATTGAACAGCCGGCCTTCGTTGCACTGCTAACTAGGGACGATCAAACTCACTTACATCGCTGCATTTTCCCATAATTACTTTTCCGTAGCTTGTTCCTAATTTGTAGGCACCTGCTGTATTTGTAGGCACTGCCAGTTTCAGAGTCCCACTTGACAAGAGGACATACTCCTGCTTTGCATATTGTTATCGGGGTATATACATGGTGATTCAAAATGATTCATCCGATTTGATTAGAACATAGCTCCGTAAAAATCAAGGAAATAATAGCATATCACACATTAAAATGAAGATCAACGCACTTAGTTAAGGAATGTAACCGCTAGATGGCGCAATATAACCCGTGTATCTGCATATGGGTAGAAGAATGTCATTCTGAAAAATGACATACTGGAGGCGATGGAGGACGACTATTTTGCTTCACGCCTGGTGCTTAGTGACGAAGCAACCTTCCATTTTAGTGGCCAGTTCAACGCTCACGACATTCGCATACGGGGTATGGAAAACGCAGTAACTGAAACTGAACGCGGTCTATAACGAACAGCGGTTAGGAAGCCGCCGTTACCTTAACGAACAGCTTTGTAACCGCTGGATTGGTCTCTGCGGAGACGATGACAAGGCACTCTAGAGGTGGCCCGCCAGGTCTGAGGACCTGACCCCTTACGAATTTTTCTTATGGGGCATGTTAAAGATAATGTGTATGTGCCACCACTGCCTTCAACCTATGTTCACTCTAAGCTGCGCGCTTGCGGCCGTGCAGCTGAAAAATCTTCTGAGCAGTAAGCATTTTATATTAAAATTCCCGAATCCCTAATTAATTTTCATAAATCGAAAATCCGTTACATGCATCAATAACAATAAATAAAAAAAATTCGAAATCTCAAAAGTAGAAACAGCACCTTTTTTCTTAAATGTCTTTCGCCTCCTTCTATGTTCGTCTCATTGTCCTCTTCATTCTCAAATGCTTCTTGCAAAGTAGCCTCATGCGAGCAGATAGTGAACGCGAGAATGTGGATTAGTGATTTTTTTCTACTCAGAGAAAGAGTCATTTGTTTCTTATTCTTCTTGGTATTTTGATATGCAAAGAAACTGTGTAAGATGCGTAAACATGCTTTTCCTAATTCCCAGTGTCTTTCTAAGTTGAAAAGCAATGCAATCTTACGCATGACTTAAATTTAAATATTAAATTATGTAGCCTACAAGTTAAAATATGTACACTTTATGCCTTTCGAGTTTGCAATAAATTCATCCTCAGATGTAATAGAATGCACAAACAAAAGCGACAAGGTGTTAGTTATACATATATACCATGGCAGTCATGTCACAAGTGACGTATGTCCAAAGAGGTTTTAACGCATGTGCGGTAATAATTTGTCCATCTCAATTTCTGGAGACTTGGGGTGTTTTTCCCGGTCCGTTAACTGTTTCCAAGGGAGGGGGATAGTACAAGGAGAGTCTTCATTGCAGCATAAATGACTGTATTTATAAATCAGTAAACTTTCTGTGAAAAGAATAGCAGAACGAAGTCTAGGGGTATTCAGTATAATTGCTGCGTAGGAGTATGCTTACCCGCTAAAAAGGACCTGGAGAGAGCTGTAGAAGTTGAAGAGGTTTTAATGTTATATTTGTGTTCCAAATCGCTACATTTCAAGGAACGAGAGGTCGAACCCCCATACATCATGTTCTGTCCTTCCTCCAGCGAAACCTCCTGTGGTATGGCATAAATGCCATGTCGATTGTCCAGTTCAACTCTGTCTCTGTCACTTTTTATTATTGCCAATATGTTATTAGTTTTGATCCACAATCCGATTTTATATATTTTTTAAATACGTTTAAAAGGTTGGTAACTCCAGGTATAAAAGGAACATATCCGACATATTTGATGGATTGGTGATCTCTAGTTAAGGATGAAACATAATTTAAATAAATTCGTCGGAGTAGTTTTCCCACAGTAAAAGTCACTGGTTAACTTCTGAATATTAACTACGAATTGGGCAGGGCAATGTCCGATGAAAGCGATATTGCTCGTCGCAGCAAAAAATGTAAGCATGATGACTTTTGACAAAGCGGATGGAAAGAGTTAAAACGGATCAAAGTTGTATTAGAACCTGGTTTTCTCTAGACGAAATAAGAAAGAGAGTTAGTAGCAGAGTCCCGACGCAACAAGAAGTCCAAATATCGGAGGGACACATTTTCTTGCAACTTAAGTGTAAATCTAATAGAAGGGAATTTATAGGATATTAAAGTGGCAAAAGAACTGAGATCTCTCAGAGTTGAGGGCCAAAATATTAAGACATCATCTACATAGTGTAAATACAGCAAGGGTTTAATTGGTGCCAAAGGAATCATAACCTCTTCTAAACGTTGAAGTAAAATCTCCGCAAGAATGCAGGACAACGGTGACCCCAGTGTCTCTATTCCAGAAGTTTGAGCTTCTCAGTTTTCATAAAATAAACATTTTAAATAATGAAATGTTTTTTACATTTTAAAATTTAAAATCAATTGTGGAAAGAAAGGTGACAAAAATGGGGGATTAGAAAAAATAAGGGTTCCAATCCAAGTTTCAGCTTCTATTGCATTAGTAAGAGAAGCTGAGAGAATAAAGTTTTTTGCCCAAGCAGTTTTGATGTCTACCCAGCTGATTGGGTCAGCCGTGCATTGTCCATTGCCGCTTAGTAGGAACAACACTATATGAACTCAAGTTCGTCCACAACGCTAGATGAACTTAAGTTCGTCCACAACGCTAGATGAACTCAAAGTTTGCATGCATCGTGCTCTGCAGTCGTTGTTACTTCACCGCCGCTTGCCAGTTCCTGCCACTCTATTCACAGATCTGCATCTTCTACTCCTTGCATGCTGATGTCCATCATATATATCTATATTGCCCAGTGCTTCTTCCCCTGCTGCATCTTCTACTCCTTGCATGCTGACGTCCATCATATATACCTGCATTGCCCAGTGCTCCTTCCCCTGCTGCATCTTCTACTCCTTGCATGCTGACTGTCCATCATATATATCTGCATTGCCCAGTGCTTTTTCCCCTGCTGCATCTTCTACTCCTTGCATGCTGACGTCCATCATATATCTCTGCATTGTCCAGTGCTTCTTCCCCTGCTGCATCTTCTACTCCTTGCATGCTGACGTCCATCATATATATCTGCATTGCCCAGTGCTCCTTCCCCTGCTGCATCTTCTACTCCTTTCATGCTGACGTCCATCATATATATCTGCATTGTTCAGTGCTTCTTCCCCTGCTGCATCTTCTACTCCTTGCATGCTGACATCCATCATATATATCTGCATTGTCCAGTGCTTCTTCCCTTGCTGCATCTTCTACTCCTTGTATGCTGACGTCCATCATATATATCTGCATTGCCCAGTGCTTCTTCCCCTGCTACATCTTCTACTCCTTGCATGCTGACGTCCATCATATATATCTGCATTGCCCAGTGCTTCTTCCCCTGCTGCTTCTTGCCTTTACCATAGCACCGTGCCTCTGTACCAATGATCTATCTTTCTCCGCCTATAGCACATTGTTACGCTCATGTTCCCCGCCCATCCCTCAATCAGATCCGTGTACTTATGTTTTTATCTTAGCACGAAATGCGATATATAGTTTTACCATCTGCAGCTTCGATACGCCCAAATTTTGCCTACCCGCTTCCAGGCGGAGGATGCACTTTGCAATGAATTCAGGAACCGCCTGATTTCAAGACCACGTCTCTCCTTCACATCCGCACTAGCTGCGAATCAACTCCCTCACTTCATGACTGTGTGGTCTCCTTTCCGCCGCTGGTTCCCCGGTCCTTCGGATGACCTTACCCTCATGTTCTGACACTTGTGGAGTCGACTGGACTTGCATGGTGTCTCTCTTCGTGCCGGGTTTAATTTTATCCAGCCACGCTGCGAGTATGCCTCCCTTGCAAGTCAACGCTCAGACTCATTGAAGCTCTTTATGGCTTCTGTTCGGCATGTTAATTATTGTCTCTGCATCAATTTGTCCTTCTGCACACATGTTCTTTTTTCTTGTTTACGCTCAACATTTTGAGCTATCGATGTAGTGTTACATTTAGTTTGCACCGTGTGTTATACTTGTGACTTATATATATTTTTCATCCTATCTGTTCCTTTTGCATAATGTTCCGTTCTTTTGTACATGCTTTTGATATAGAGTTGTTCGTTACCTTTTTGTTAGCACGTCTTTGTAAAAAAGTCTTTTGTAAAAAAAGATTGTGCTTATTTTACCGGTTTGTCCGTCCGTCCGCCTGTACCCACAATATCTCTGCACTTATTAGTCCGATTTGAAAAATCATTTTTGCATTGGGAAGCTTGAAATATGCGAATGACGATCCTTTATTTTATTTTTATTTTTTACGATATACAATTTTGCCGCTAGAGGGCGTAAATGCAGATGATGTCGAATTCAAAAATATGTTTTATTCCACATATTTGGTTCTAAACATCCGATTGAAAAAAATATTTTATATTTTGATTCCATTTATGTCGAAAAGTATTTTAGATATAGTTACTTTTTTCAAATTACGCATATAATTTCTTTTCGGGAGCGTTAAAATAAATTACATTTTGCCCGATAACTCTTCTTCTAAAACTCCGATTTGAAAATTTTTCTCTTCATAGGATACACCTCCTGATGGAAAATCTTTTGCATATCATTTCAAGTTTTTTGGTAAAGAATACTTTAGCCACCAGGGGAAGTAAGTGTTAATTTTTGCTTCTGATGTATTTGCCATAAAATCTGAGCTCCTAAAATATCCATTGAAAAAATTATTTCGTGAACTGATGCCACTCACATCGATAAACCTTTTTGGAATATTTTCTTCTTAAAATATTCCACAGTTTCTCCTCCAGGGGGCGTAGATTTTTATCTTATTTTTGTCAATAGCTCTACTTCTAGGAGTCCGATTTGAAAATTATTTCTTTGTTGGATAGTATTTCAGTGTGGCATGTTTTTCATATAAATTCAAAATTTTCAAGCAATTCGTATATTTTCCGCTAGGGGGCGTAATGATAAATTGCGTTTTCTGCGTTATTTCTGATTCTGATACTCCTATTAGAAATATTCTTCCTGTATCGCATCAAGACCTGAGGAAAATATTTTTCACATAATTTTTAATGTTTGGTAAAGAATGGTTTGGCCTCCAAGGGGCATAAGTGTTAATTTCTGCTTTTGATGTATTTGTAGCAAAATATGGGCTCCTGAAAACTCGACTAATTTTTTTCTTGGACCGATACCGCTCATATGGAAAAACCTTTTGAGAATACTTTCTTCCTAAAATAATGCATGGTTTTCCCACCAGGGAACGTAAAGTCACATCTTATTTTCTCTTCATCTTATTTTAGTTTCTAAGAGTCCGATTTGAAAAATTATTTCGGTGTTGGAGAGCGTTTCCGCGGCGAAATGTTTCTCATATAAGTTCATGTTTTACTTAACGCACAAGTCTGAAACCAGAGGGCGTAATCTCACGATTCCGTTTACAGCAATATCTGAGGGATTAAAAACCCGATTGAAAAACTTCTTTCTTCCGTCAGATGCTATTGTTTCCCATACCGGTTCCATTGACATATTTGATTAGCTTTGATAAATTTAATTTGCGTCAGAACGGATTCAAAAGACGTGCTTATTACACCCGAAAATTCGGTGTCTTCTTTCTTGTTGTTGTGCACGGTACCTCATGCGTACATATTCTTGTAAATATCTCACTTGTACTGCACTTTTACACATTCGTACTTTGTACTATTACTGCTTCAGTCCTAATTTTGTCACTGTTGCACTACATATTATTTAGCTTTGCATATTGATTATTCACCTTTTGTAAATACAATGTCCCAATTATATATCATTTCCAAGTATTCCCTGCGGCACATGCTTAAGTCTGTGATATTCTTTCCACTATTTTGATTTTGTTTACATTGTATATAGTACATTTGCATTCTGTATATTCTACACTATCTACCAACGAGTAATTGGACACCCCTGCAATCGACGATATCTGCGGCCCTGATACACGTCATGGCCGCCGCCGCTAAATATCGTGTGGGAAACAACAACGCAACCAGTCGCATGCAAGATGCCACGCAGTTCGGAGCTCTCTGATTTCGAGAAAGGTGTAACCGTCGGGTATCACAGAAATGGCCGATCCATACGTGACATATCCAGCGAGTTGAAGTACCCAAAATCGACAGTGGCCTACGTGATTGGCAAGTGGAAGATGAGAGGTGACTGTTGGAATGCGCCCCGACCCGGCAAACCCACAAAACTGGGAGTTAGAGACCGACGGGGGCTGGCCAGAGAAATTCGGTAGAACCGCACCAGATCGATGGGCCACATCCGCGAGGAGTTTCAACAGGCCTACGGGAGTGTTTTTTCGATGAATACTATCCGTAAGGAAGCCCATCTGCTCGGTTATCATGGACGTGCTACCGCCCATAAGCCTTTGATCTCCAAGTCCAAGAGCGCTGCTAGGCTAACGTGGTGCAAAGAACGTCGACAGTGGAACGTTGAACAGTGGAAACAGGTTCTCTGGAGCGACGAATCAAGGTTCACCCTCTACCGTTCTGATGGCAGGGTCTGGGTTTGGCGTCTGCGTGGAGAACGCCTCCTGCCGGAATGTATTGTTCCAACTGTGAAGTTCGGCGGCGGTGGATTTATGCTATGGGGGTGTTTCTCCTGGTATGGCACGTGACCCTTGGTAGCAATTCCTGGTAGACTCAACGCCGAGATCTACTGTACCATTTTGGATGATCATACGCTTCCTACGTTGTGGAAGTTTTACGGGGTGGACCCATGTTACTTTCAGGATGACAATGCCACCTATCATGTTGCGAGGTCCACCATGGCTTGGTATAATGACAATGGGGTTAACCGAATGGACTGGCCTGCGCAGAGCCCGGACCTTAACCCTATCGAGCACCTCTGGGACAAGTTGGAGCGTCGACTTAAGGGTTGCTCCCGCCGTCCGAAATCGGTGAAAGAACTGACCTGTTTTCTCCAAGTCGAGTGGAAGAAAATACCGCTAGCCGTCGTAAAACGCTAGGTTGAGAGTATGCCCCGGAGGGTCGCAGCTGGAATCGCCGCTCGTGGAGGCTCCACCAACTATTGAAGGTGAATAAACTTCGTTTTCTTTTGCTATCACAGTTGTCCAATTACTTGTAGGTAGATAGTGTATTACTGCTTCAGTCCTAATGTTGTCACTGTTTCACTACAAATTCTTTAGTTTTGCATATTGATCATTCAGCTTTTGTAAATACCATGTCTCCATTATATATCATTTCCAAGTATTCTCTGCGGGCACATGCTTAAGTCTGTGATATTCTTTCCACTATTTTGATTTTGTTTACATTGTATATAGTACATTTGCATTCTGTATATTCTACATCTTCATTGTAAATATGCCATCTATTGTGATTATCTTTCGGCATTGTAAATACATGCCTTATGGAACTTGCTTTCCTTGTTTGCTCACAATGAACGATGTTGAACGCTCTGCAGTTGTTTACAACAGACAAGTATTATTATGCATGGCAGGAATTTCATTATCGCTTCGACATGGTTCGCGTGACCAACGGAAGTCATATAGGACATTTATAAAGTATGAAAACAAAATTTGGATAGTTTGTTCCTTTACCAATTTACACTTAATCTCTGTATATTTAGAAACACATAAAATACAGTCATTTGAAATAGGATGAATCATTTTGATTTACGCTGTATAATAATTTGTGCATTCAGTGATGTTTCCTTATATTTGACTGTTTCCCGTGCAGGCTTCTCAAGAAAATTTCTGTTCTCGAGTTCAGAGTTTTTTTAGTAAAAATCCCAAGCCGTTAAAATCTTTTCAAAGAGGCTTAAGGCTTTTCTCGTAGTGAATGTGACAGAAACATTCGCGACCTTCAGGAAGCATTTGAATAGACAGCACTATGCAATGCCATTCACCCTGGAAGAAAAATAACTTACTTCGTTAAATCAAATTGGAAAGGACTTACCGCGGAATTAAAAGGACTTCACGTTCCACATGGATAATTATACATATAGATCTCCTTCAGAGCGGGATGCAAACAAGTATTTGCTGAGGCGATCAATGCATCTTGTGAGCAACTTAGCAGGAAAGCCAGTCGTCCAAAAAATGAGTTTCTAAAGTGAGAATCATTACGTTTAAATTGAAAACTGAAATCCACATGTTTCACAAACTAGGGTTTTCTGTAAGGCGCTTTCGTTAATGTTCACTTTCAAAAAACTGGAAAATTAAATGAATCAATATTTGCCGAAATACTTCATTAAAACCAATGCATACACAAGAGAAAAAATACTTGGTAAACTGCCAGTGTACAAAGTGATAAATTATGCTAAATCTTGATGTCGATCTCCGAAATGCCAATTGTTTAAGCAGTAGACAAATTAGTTTCTCCCTCATGATACTTCTGTTGGGAACATAGGACTGAATTTGTCGATGTTATGCTGCACAGATACGAAGTGCATTAAAATATAGCGGCAAAAACGTCTTTAGGTTCGAGATAGGATATCGTAAGCGCACTTCACAGTTCAGTCTTTTGATTCGCTTCAGACTTTAGTCAAACTTCTTTATTCTTTTAAACTTAGCCTAAGAATAGAATGATGAAATTCAACGTTTTGCATTTCGCTTAGTGCTGCTGTTATATCACGAACAGTTGTCAATTCCTAATGATAGCAAAATTAGAACAAAATATTGTATGATTTGTTCATCCTTTTGAACATATCTCAAGTTTATTTTGTGATCTCTTATCATTTTTATATTTTACGCAAAGCGAACACGAAAAGAAGGGATCAAATTCTTAGTTTTCCTTAAAAGTTTTGTAATAATGATATGATTCTGGTGTCCACAGTTCTGAAGACTTATTCACTATTTTTCTTAAAAATAAATAGTTAACAGTAATTCACTTTATGCTGAAATTTGCTGAGAGTATCATTTATGTATGAATCATCAATGTTGGTTGATTTTATACTGAACCGATCATTTCTATCCACTTTTCGTCTTTACAGAGAATCTTTGATAGTTCTTATGACCCTTTGGTTTACTCAAGAAGCAATTTTGTCACTTTGCAAATGCCAAAGAGTGTCTTCCGTTGGAGACATTGTTAACAAAAAAGTAAATTTTGAAGATGACAATCCGATTTTTGGTGTAAATATGACAAGAATGGTAATAGCTCCCGGGTATGCTTACCACTACAATACCCAAAATGACCAAGTATCAAGTTAAATGTAAAATTCGCGTTTGCATTGTAGAATACTCACCTCAGGTTATCACTTCAGGAGCTATATCAGTTCCTGTTTCGGCAGAAATAAAAATAAACAGGTGGGTAGTTACACCAGATAATGTCAGACGTTTCGCTACATTGGATCCTGCACCTACATACAACATTTCACTTATTTTCTGAAGAACTCGCTCCGAAAATATGGACTTGACATCGGAGTAAGAGGACCTAAACCACTTGCCACAATCCTCACCGCAAAAAGCAACACTTAACACAGCTATTTCAGACGGCGGAGTTTATTCTATACCGCTTATCTACCCAGACGGATCCATGAAAGAATATGTAAGCATGACAAAGCGCTCTTTCGAGCGAAACACAAGATAGACGTTGGAGCGGGGAAGAATAAATACATCATTAGCGAAAAAAGTCGCAACCCATTCAGCCACTCCGCAATGGGACAACATGAAGAAAGTCGCGTCCTACACAAATGCCAAGGCCACTGCTATAAGAGAATCCATTGAGATCTTAACCAACTCGATCACGTGAAATGAAGAACTTTCATTTGACTTACCTTTTGCATGGCGCATGTTTCTACGTACAGCACGCACCTAACCCATGTCCTTCACCCGCCTGCACGAGGCATACTTCACCTTCTAGCATTGTACTTAGTTTTATGTTTATTAATGTTATATTGCATTTTAAATCTTGTATATAGCCACCCGTTGGAGGCGAAAGCTCGCACTCCTGTTTACTATTTATTTCGCCAAATAAACGGATTTTCACACGAATCGTTATCCTGTTTCGGTGTTTAACGACCGCTACTGTCCACTTTCAGGGGCAAAAGCAATAATTTGTCCATAATTTGTAAACACTAGGTCAAGGGAAGAGACATCAATTAAACATCGCACCTATCCTTCATATTTGATTCGAACCAAAATCATCTAAGACGAATGGTTAGAAGCAGCACCTCAGACATCATTTCTCCTAGAATAATGTTTTCTGTTTTCTCCTTAGTTATGTCGATACTTCACAGTATAAAAATTTCTCTTTCTTTTTTTGAATCACCGGTAATGAATATTTATTTACAGATTTCTCGAATATGCTGGTATACAAATCCGGCAGTTATCTACGATCACAAACTTCTTCGGTTTAGCTATAAACCATTAATTCTGTTCACTTACGAATTTCAGAGATAAACAGATTCATGTTTTTGGTAAACCAATGGTATTGGCAATCAGCCGCTGTACTGAAAAAACATTTATTAAACGCAGGAGATAACATTAGGATGAAGTAACAGTTATTATGACCAGGTGATTGTTGGTTAATGAAATAATGGCAGATTGTTCTGCTTTTAATAAAAATTTGAAAGCTATAAGCTGTAAATGGAGAAAAAAAATCTGATAAAATTACCGTTGATCCTCAACAAAAGAGGAAATCAAGATATGCATATCGGGCACTGAATTGGAAAGTTTTTTCATACCGGGTTTGAGCTCCATTAGCAATAATTACAGCACGTATGTGTTTTGGCTAGAATCCATAAGATGTTGGAGTGCATCTATGTCCACACCATACGAGGAGTTCAATATAGATTAGT
The DNA here is from genome assembly GCA_039090855.1 of Macrothele yani. NCBI lineage: Eukaryota > Metazoa > Arthropoda > Arachnida > Araneae > Macrothelidae > Macrothele > Macrothele yani. The sequence continues at coordinate 16,532,896 of CM077026.1, read as the reverse complement.
CCTTTAAGTAGCCAATACTTGACGCAAGAGGAATTTCTCCCCGGATCTGTTTTTCAACCATGGTCCATGCATTCTCAGTTGGGTTGAGATCCGGGGTTTATAGTGTACACGGAATATGGTAAACTTCACTGTAATGCTCGCTGAACCACGGCTGAACACATCTTGCGCGATGGACAGAAGCATTTTTGTCATGAAACTGCAATCATCTGCTGGATAAAAAGGCATATTTCAGGATGGACTTCTTAACCTTTTAACGACCATAACGCCCGAAACGCCCATACATGCAAACGACCATAGCCGCCCGAAACGCCTGTCTAGAGTGAGTCAGATTTCCTACCCTTATGTGTCTTTAAATTTCCACGACCTATGGGGGATTAACAGGAGTCACACTCAGTCACCATTGTTGTTACTAAACAAAGATGTGAATAAACAAACAGTTTCAGGCGTTATGGTATTTAGAGTGATATTATTCACGTGATAACGTTATTTGCATTTGCACTGCATACGGGGTTTAATGAACATCACACGTAAGTGGTCTAGTAGCCACATACATTGAATATATGTGCATATGCATAAAGGTTCCTAATTCAGCGGCTGGTGTGAGTGCAAAACATTAATGATAACATACAGAGGGTGATTCGAAAGTTCTGCAATATTTCGATTAATTTGTGTCTTCATACGTACCTTCACGACGAAAGCTGACTAGCATTCAAAGTACAGGCCATCGTGTTGCACCCTCTTTAGCGATCTGTCTGTCAGTTCTTCAATTCCGCGGCTGTAGCAGTTCTTCTCATTCGAGGCGAAGAACCCCTCCACCCCAGCTGCCACCTCTTCCTGGTTGTTAAATTACCACCTGCGAAGGAAGTGGTCCATGGACCAGAAAAAGTAATAATCCGACGATGCATGGTCAGGAATATACACTGAGTGGTCACTTTATTATAACCACCCCCTCAGCACTTCGTTGGCACACCTTTTGCCTTTAATACTGCGTCGATTCTTCGTGGAATGGACTCCACGAGATGTTGATAGGTGGTTTGTGGGATCTGAGACTATGCTTGATGCGTTCAACTTCATCCCACAAATTCTCAATGGGGTTGATATCTGGAGATTGTGGGGGCCACCTAAGCAAAGTAATCTTACCGGCATGTTCCTGAAACCAATCCAATACAATACGAGCACTATGGCAGGACGCATTATCTTGTTGAAAGTAGCCATCGCCATTGCAATAAGTCATCCACATGACAGGATGCTCTTGGTCCGCAACGATGTTTAAATATATGCCAGTCAGTTGATCAACGCGAATTAAAGGGCCCAAAGTATGATAGGAAATCATTCCCGAAACTATAACGTTGCCTCCAATAGCTTGAAGGGTTGTAGCAATGCATTTGGGGTCCATGCTTTCGTGCTGTTTCCGCCAAATTCTCACTCTGCCATTGGTATGGTGCAACTGAAAACATGATTCATCGGAACACATAATTGGTTTCCAATTATTGACTATCCAATCCCTGTGCTCCTGTGCGAACTGCAGACGTTTTCTCTTTTTAACTGCAGACAGCAAAGGTGTTCGAACAGGCCTTCGGCTGCCATATCCCCTCCGATGCAGTGTACGGCAAACAGTGCGTGCAGGGATCATTTGAGGGGATCCTTGATTAAGATGGTCTGTAAATCGCTTCATTGTTGCCCTTCTGTTGTCTGTTACCAGTCTGGACACTCGCCCGAGCAGTCACTAGTCGATGACGACCAAACGTTTCACGTAGAGACCCAGTTTTTCGGCTGGCAGTCCAGTTTTTAAACAATTTAACAACAACTGCTCTGGAACATTTCACGAATGCTGCGGTTTCGGTGATACTCGCTCCATGGTTCCGAGTTTCTACAATCATCCCACGTTGAAAGTCCATCAAATCTAAATTTTTCCCCAACTCGTCACCCAAATATAACTTCTATTACTATCGCAAGCGCTTATACTAGCCTCGACCTCTGGCGGCGACAGCGTGCAGCCATACCTCATTTGCGTAAACTGTCAGGTGGTCATAATAAAGTGGCCACTCAGTGTATACTGGTGTGGTATATGTTCGATGCCTTCAAGTTTTTGTAGTTTTCTCTGGTTAGTTCGCGTGGCATTGACGCCGATATTTATTCTGCTGTAGGAGACGACATACGTCCGCTTCTGTGGTTCATAGTAGGGGTTGGCGTTGATGGTCCGACCGTCTGGAAGAAATTTGTAATATATTATCCCCTTGAAATTGCAACACTTCCCCTTGTACTCGAAGTGCCCATGTTTGGCAACAGGTTTAGGAAGCTGGTTCGGGCTCAACCGCGGCAGTTGTTTGTTATGATTCTGGAAATAGATCCACTTTTCATCGCACGTAACAATTCTCTTGATGAAACGAACATCGCGCGTGTTTTCTAGTTATTTCGTGCACACTCACCACTCGGCGGTTTGCTTCAGCTGGAGTTAGTCCGTAATTGATAATACGGCAGCTCCTGTAGACCTTGCCGAGATCCTGAAGGTGACGAACCGCGGTGGTCTGTGATATGCCCAGCTTGCTTGATGATCTACGAATGCTAGTTGTCGCATTCGCCTCTACGGCCTATCGCAAGGCCTCCAAATCTACGGTTCGCAATCTACCTGACTTTGGCTGATCGACAAAGCTTCTGCTACCTGAGCGAAATTTCTTGAACCATCTGGTTGCGGTGATGTGGTTCACGGGACCTTCCCCTTTCGCATGACAAATATTTCGAGCTGCTTGGGCACCGTTATGGTCGAGTTCAATCTTGTAAAGCAAAAGTTCCCTAATTAGCAGGTTGTGGTTGTTCAACTTTTAAGTGCCCCAACCTCAGACAGAACGACGACATGCAATGCTGTTCACAGCGAAGACTAGCAGTTTATATTTCATTCGACTGACTGCAGTACGCGACTTGAAATAGGTTAAACACGTGACAAACCCGCCACAGCACACGCATTTAGGCAAATACTGTATTGCAAATCTTTCGATTCACCCTCTGTACCTAAATATCATTGCAGGCTAGGTGCATCCTTTCGTGACAACAGTACTCTCCCCTTTTTGCTTCTTTCAAAAGAATAATGTCCTCTTCCACGCTGACCAGATTGAGGAAGATTTCCAGTTAGTGTCATGGCGTCCAAATTCCCCAAACATTAATTCAATCAGGCATCTGTGGCTTTTGTTGAAACATCAAGTTCGATCTATGCGTCATAACTACGTAAATTACAAGTGTTAAAGGTTTTGCTAGAATCCCTTTGGTATCAGTTTACACGAGACTCCTTTATACGGTTGAAGTACTTCTTATCAGCATTTCGACTTTTCTGCTAAACGTACCTGTATCATGTGACAATGTAATTATCAGGGAAATCAAATACGGTTTTACGTTTTAGAGCAATGCGATATTCCGAAAATAATTGCCTGTTTCTTTAAGTAATGCAGGTACTTCCATATGAAGGACAAGGAAAAAGAGAAGAACAAAATAATCGTTGCGTACGAGTTATCGCTTTAATTAAAAAAAAAGATTAACACAACTTCCGTTGGTTTCTGAGAAAGTGATAGGGAAGCAAGTAATTAAGTCGGATGATGTTCTTGGGGATCTAGAAAAATGCAAAACGCAGCCCTGCTGCTTCAATATCGGAAAAATGCATCCACGACGAGTAACTGAAAAAGAAAGAGTTAACAATAAAAAAAGGTAAGTTTCTTCCTTACTTTACGGATCAATAGTTTTTAAAATGCTTTGAAGCAGGATTTCTTTTTCTCCGTCCTTGGATTTCATCCAATCGAAGAAGATATCCGAGTTCTCGCTTCAGTCTTATTTTATTCGCATTTGCTTGCTTATCTTTCGACTTGAACACGAAGTCGACACAAAACATATGGTGAAATTGCTTTCCAGGAAAATAAGTACGCTGAAGAAAACTTTTGGAAAATTTAATCCCGGACGCGGTTTAAGTGGAGCTTGTTTTAGATATTCGCAAACAATTGATATCTCGAAACGAATCCGTCAGGAAATAATCTTTCAATAAAATTATATGAACATTTCCAGATTGTAGAGGATTTTTATGCATTCGAGAATGCGCTAAATTAGGTGCCTTCTGGAAAAAGATGATGTATTTTAAATATGTAAGGTTAAAGACAACCGGCCTGTTTCTGGGCTAAACGCTCGATACTACGATGAAATATTTGAAGTTAATGTGCCGTACAAGCACCAGGTTTCGTAATCACAAAAATTTGCTTATACCAGTGCATCACCTTTAGGAATTATCGGTTCTGGAAGACATTTCGCACATAAAATTATGCCCACAAAGCTATGCATATTTTTTGTTAAATTTGGATCCAAAACCGCGCTCTTTAATGCAGATTTATCATGTAATGGAACACCTATATTTTTATTTTAGAAACTGTGAGCACCCGCTAGGTATCCCAATCTTTTAAATTACGGCATACATGCAGAACATGAAATACGCAAAACAAAAACAGCAGTAAATAAGATATACATCTACGCCCCTGGCGTAGAAACCACGCATTATTTTATGAAGAAAGTGTTTCTAAAAAGTATGTCGACATGAGTACTATCGGTGTACAAACAACGTTTTTTTCAATCGAGAATTTAGAAGCTCATATTTTGCTGCAAATACATCAGAAGCGGAAATTAAGATTCACGCCCCCTGGCGGACAAACCATTTTTTTATTTTTTTTTCACAAAAATTAGAAATTATGTGCAAACGATTTCCCAGCAGGAGCTGTATCCGGTGCAGAAATAATTTTTCAAATCGGATATTTAGAAGCAGAGATATAGGGGGAAAGGCAATTTACCATTACGCCCCTTAGCGGAAAGTCTATAAATTACTTGAAAATTTTGAAATTATATGAAAAACGTGTCATACTGAAAACACTATCCAACAAAGAAGGCTTTTTTCAAATCGGACTCCTAGAAGTAGAGATATTGACAAAAATAAGATATACATCTACGCCCCCTGGCGGAGAAACTGTGGGATATTTTAGGAAAAAAATATTCCGAAAATGTTTAGCGATGTGAGTGGCATTAGTCCACGAAAGAATTTTTTCAATCGATATTTTAGTAGGTCAGATTTTATGGCAAATACATCAGAAGCAAAAATTAACACTGTATACGTCCCCTGGTGACTAATGTATTATTTACCGAACATTTGAAGTTATATACTAAAGATTTTCCGTCATAAGGTGTATCCGCTGAAGAAAAAAAAATTCAAATCGGAATTTTAGAAGAGTTATCGGGAAAAATGTTATTTACTTTTAAGACCCCGTAGCGGAAAATCTATGCGTAATTTGAAAAAGTAACTATATCTAAAATAATCTTCGACATAAATGGAATCGAAAGATAAAATAACTTTTTCAATCGGATGTTTAGGAGCTAATATGTGGAATAAAACGTATTTTTGAATTCGAGATGATCTGCATTTAGGCCCTCTTGCAGCGAAATTGTACATCGTAAAAAAGACCGAAATAAAGGATCAACATTCGCATATTTCAAGCTTCCCAATGCAAAAATAATTTTTCAAATCGGACTAATAGTTGCAAAGATATCGTGGGTACAGACGGACGGACGAACGGACTGACGGACGCCCGGACAAACCGGTAAAATAAACACGATTTTTTTTTAAAAAGACGTGTTAAAAAAGGACACAAAACACATGTATGGGTGAACACACGATAGGACAATGAACGAGCTCACACAGGGCACGTTAAAGGGAAAACAAAGAGTGTTATAAATGACAAAATACCAAATGTACGGAAAAGCACAATTAGAGAAGCATAAATATAAACAGAATTAGAAATCAACAAGTGTTAAGGCTCATCATAGTACCATTTTAAGAATTGTAATTCTCAAGCCGTAGTCTGTCCGTTCTAAATATAGACATCAGAAAGCTGACAGTTTGTTTCAATGAGTATGACGTAACCCTTTACGTCATGCGAGATGTGGTGTTATGCTAAGTTCCAAATGTTCGGCTGAAGAAATGCTGAACTAAGTATAAATGTTATGTACTAGTTGCACCGGATAACTCACTTTAAATTAACGACACATAGGGCTTTTTAGGGCCAGCCGAAACAATAGATGGAAAAAAAGAATCACTTACATAAACATTTCTTTTATTGGTCCATCACGGTACTTTCACTTTAAGCAACTTGAGACAACACCATTACGTCGTCTATTTACGACGACGTAATGGTGTTGTCCCTAAATTAGTGATTAGCGACTGTTTATAGACTAATGAGTTGCTCACACTAGTTGTTAAACCTCCAAAATAAAAAAAAACCACATTGCCGTATCCTGATGACATACTGTGGTTCTGTTGACGGAGTGCGAAAGCGGTTTGTAGAATACATTGTCCCCATATTTGTGTAGTTTGCATGACATTCAAACTGAGTATAAATAGAAGAAAACACAAAATTTTGGTTTTTGAACGTGAATCGTTAGCATTGAATGCAAGATCAGTCTAAATCGTACAGAGTGAATAAATTTGTATATTTACAAAACATGTTTGACAGAAAAACGAGTTAACGGTAAAATCTGTAGGGTAGTTAATTCATCTTTGAAAGCCATAACTGTTTTGCCAGGATTTCTCAGGAATGACGAGTTCTCAAATAAGTCCCAAAGGGCTTTGTATGAAAGTGTAATTGTTACTTCTGTGATGTACTGCATTGGAACCTCGGTACTGCGGAAGAAACGTAAATGTCCTTTCGGTGTTACGGGGATATATGGCGACACGCGTTCTGATCATGTGATAACAGAGATGTAGAATGTGAAGCAGAGTGGTTTTAGTTAGGTGGAGACAAATACACTCATATACATATCATTAACCTGTTCTCCGAGATTCAGAGGTTAGCTCCAAAAAGAAATACAAACTACCAGATAATTTTTAATTGCTGTTGCCGTATCAACTTCTCCATATCTTGACATACAACTCGGGCTTCACTGACATACATCACACACAGTACACAAGTTCTTCTATACTTATTACTCATAATCATGGGCACCATCAGGGGAGGGGTCACATATGCCACTTGACCCCCTCACCGCCCTGTAGAATTATTTTATCCTTTATTTTTTTTATATTATTTTATATTATTTTACTTATTACTTTTTTTTTACACTCACAGAACTGGACCACAAGGAAAGATGAGGTTTGAGGCGTTTAATTTAATATCCCAATTTTATTAGAAATGTTGAATTGGAAAACGATAACGTGAAAGCAGAAAACCTACCAAATCGTAAGATAAAACGTCCAAACAAGTTCCGCTCAGGGTGGTGTGTAGTGAACTTAATAGGCTTGGTATGGCCCTGCTCGACACTGTTCATTATTTTGAAAACAGTTACCAATGTACATGATAATAAATGACTATTGCTAACGTACACTTTCTTCAAGAGCAGCATCAAATAATAATAATAGTAGTAGTAGTGTTCTAGTGTAGTAAGTAAGTAGTAGTAATAGTAATAGTATTAATCTTTCATTTTCACGAATTACTGTTTTCTACAAATTAGCCAAACCTTTATTAAATACACTTGCCGCCCCGGTGGCGCAGTGGTCTAAGGCGTTGGCCTCTGATCATTCGTCCGTAAGGGGTCTGAGTTCGAATCCCGGTTTGGCATGGATGTTGTGTTTGTCTTACGGTACTGGCTCTCTCCCTTCCCTGGAACCAGTAACCCTAAATTAGGGACGGGCGACTGCTTATAGCCCATTGAGTTGCTCACGGTGGTCGTTAAACCTCAAATAAAAAAAAAATAAATAAATAAATAAATACACTTGACTCCCCTTGGAAAATTTCGTGCAGGCGCTCATGCTCATAATCTTTTTCTCATACAGACACTCCTGACTCTGATCCTCGCATGACTTCCTTCCCTTTCCTTTGCCTTTTCTTCCTGCCACTTGAGCTAAAAAAAATTCTTAGTAACCATCTGATAACTAATTCTTTCAACATGTCCAAACCACCGAAGCATATTAGTCTCCAACTTGTTAACAACATTTTGCTTCACATCAAGCAACTGCAACATACAGTATCATCCTTCCTCACATAATCAGAACATGTCTTGCCACAAACCCGTCGTAAGTAACGCATTTCTTCAGCACACAAACGACTTCTATTCAGTGCTACCAGTTCCTCCCGAGAACGATAGCTTTGGTTTTTTCCTTATTTATACTCAGTTTGAATTTCGTGCAAACTTCGTACATACAGGACGACATATTCTGCAACTCACTTTTGCTCTCTGCCAAAACGGCAGTGTCATCAGCGTACAGCAATCTGCACACACGGATATCATCAAGACATAAACCAGTATTATCTATTTTGGAATCACGCATGCATGCATCCATAAATAAACTGCTGGCCACCCGAAATGCAACACCAAGAAGGACACGAGATAGCAAGGCCAGATTTATTAGACACATAACAACAGATACAAAGATGAAACGATTGAGCTTACAGGCCCGTGCGACTTGCAGAACACGCAGACAACAAGAGTTCGTGTGGACCCCATGGCTGGCAATAACGGCCGCTACACGCCGCGGCACTGAACGAAAGAGGCTTTGTATGTGGGCTTGGGGTATGTCGGTCCTGGCTGCTTCCAAACGTTGCCACAGTTCATCGGGCGTAGCCGCGGGTGGTGCTTGCCGGGCCATCGGTTGCCGATCAGCGACCAGACGTGTTCGATGGGTGACATATCGAGAGAACATGCGGGTCACAGCAGCAGTGAGACCTGGTGGGCCGTGAAGAATTGTTGCACGATGCGTGCCACGTGAGGGCGCACATTGTCTTGTTGAAACATGGCCGCTGGCTGGTCCTGCAGGTTAGGGAGGACTACAGGCTCCAAAACGTCGGAGATGTAGCGGTGGCTGTTCAGTGTACCGGCGATGCGTACCAGAGGGGTGCGCATCGCCGGTACATTCATTGCGCCCCAAACCATAACGCCAGGCGATGGGCCGGTATGGCGATGCATAAGGCAGGTGTCATACAGTCTTTCGCCGCGGTGCCGCCACACACGGATCCGATCATCGTGGTGTGCAGGCAGAAGCAGGATTCGTCGGAGAAGACAGTGTCATGCCATTCCGTAGTCCAGGTGCGGCGTTCAACGGCCCACTGCCGCCGCACTCGCCGGTGGTTTAACGTCAGTGGTAATCGGAGAAATGGGCGCCGTGAGACAAGTCCCCGCTCCCACAGACGACGTCAAACGGTACATGCTGACACAGATTGTTGCGCAACACACTCTAATTCATGCGCTAACATTCGTGATGTGGCGGTGCGAGCCATCAATGCCCGCCGCACAACCTTCTGGTCCTCTCGTTCGGTGGTGTGCCGCGGCTGCGGTAATCGCTCTCGTCAATCCTTCCGTCGCTCCTGCACCCACCGAATCCATACTTGCCTCACTGGGGCTGGATGCCGTACCACACGGGCGCCGATTTCTCGGTACGATAAATCGCTGTCGCGATAAGCCACTATTCGTCCTCTGTCGAACTCCGTAACGTTCTAGAATGACTGCCGTATTCTGTAACGAGGCATCAGGAAGCTTCCCACTCGCAGGTCCGGCAGCATAACACTCTTCTATTACTTACACCCCGAATTCTGTGCACCCTTCTTATAGTGCTTCTCGTTGGCGTGCCGGGCGCACATGATTTGCATATGCCCTGAAATACTAATCATTTGCATGTCCTCTCGCAGCGACACATAGTGCGACTTTCAGGCCAATCGGATGCTTCCTTCTTGGTGTTGCATTTTGGGTGGCCAGCAGTGTATATTAAACAGCCAGGGTGACGTTACACAACCTTGCTTGACTCCTGCAACGACAGAGAACCACTCTGATAAAACATCACTCACTCGTTCACAAGTTCTACTGCCAGCATACATGGCTACAACAGCATTAAGTAGATTTCCAGTAACACCATATTCATTTAATACCTTCCACAAAAGTGTCCTTTTTGCTCAGTCGTAAGCTTTCTCTAAATCTATGAAGGCAGCAAAAACTTTCTTACCAACATCAAGATACTTTTCGGTCATCATGCGTAATGGAAAAGGTTTGTTAGGGCAGCTTTTACCAGGCATAAAACCAAGCTGAACATACCACTCTTTCTCTGATGTAAGACCCGGTACTTTTTCAATAACAACCTTACCAAACACTTTCCCTGACACACTTGGCAGGCTAATACCACAATAATTCTTGCAGTCAGTCTGATCAGCTTTTCCCTTATACAAGGGAACAATGATAGCATCCTTCCAATCCCGAGGGACCAGTCCTAACTCCCAGCACATCTGGCAAATTTCAGTTAACCAGTCAATTACAGGGTCACCACCATATTTCAACATTTCGGCAGTTATGCCATGAACTCCCGGAGACTTACCATTCTGAAGAGATTTTAGAGCTTTACACACCTCTTCTCTCGAGATCCCCCCTGTGCTTCCATTCTTCATTGTGACATCATCTGCATCTGCCGCAGAATCACCTTTGCTATCCTGACCTGATAACTCACAGAAGTATTCACCCCATCTTTCACTTAGCTCATTGGGCTCCCATATCATTTCCTCAACCTTATTCTTCACACAACTTACAACTTTGTTTCCTCTATTTTTCCTGAGTCTCATGTTCTTCCAGAAAGTCTTCCTATCTTTCCAAAAAGCCAATTCATGGCTTTCCACCTTCTCCTTCCTATATTTTGCCTTATTCTTGCGAATCAGCTTAGCGGCTTCACGTTTATTACAGCGATATACATCCACAGAAACTCTACCTTGCAACACCCCCAAATATGCTTCCTTCTTTCTCTTTACTGCCTCTTCAACCTCACTATTCCACCAAGCATCACCTCTATCGTTACCCACTATTGTAGTGCCACAGACCTCTACACTCCAGTTTGGGAAAATTGCAACACCAAGAAAGATTCGCTCATTCAAATGAAAATTATGTCACTGATTCGACACATCGCAGGAGATAACTGATTACATTTGTAGAGCTCTAGACGATCTTTCAGCTTCAAAACTCAACATCGCGTGAAGACACCTCGAGATATCGAATTCCAAGGTGCGTTATAAATCTGTGAGTGCGTGTGTATACATGTGTGCATGTAACATACAGTATAGGTGTAGCAATGTTCAGCATTTACATTCTAGTTTTCGTATTAAATAGATGTAGTCTTGTTAATACGAAAATATTTCAGTAGTTGGTTTGAGCACACAGTTCCGAGTAACCGAGAAATATGTGCGTAGATCTGTATTTTCATTTTAAAAATTTAATTTAATCTGTAATTAATCCCTGAACAATTTACTTATGTTTCTCGAATGAGTTACTGTTCTCCAGTAATGCCAGTTTCTGCTTTAGGTACTTTCTGGAAGAATGAGAAGCCGATAGTTGCAGTAGGTGTAGTCTCTTTGCGCAATCATAAAAAAAATTGCTTAAACTTTAGGATTAATTGCGGATGACTAAATATAAAAAAATTGTGCAACACGATGCTCCCCAAGATTAATGAGCATCGTGACTTTTCTGAGAGTGTATTATCGTGCATGTAATTTCATCTTATCTTTAAGGGGAGTGTACGCAACCAAAAAAACTATTCATTATTCTTTAATTAAATTGGCGCAAAAAGTAAGTGCGTGGGTTTTCCATGAAAACAAGAAAAGAGAGGAGAAAATTCTAAATTTTTGGTTGCAATGAGCGCATCTTTTAAAGCAGGAAAATGTGTGGTACTTGAAAACGGGGAAAATTCATTGAGATATAAAATCTACTTACTAACGGTTTACTACAACATTCTGTTCGTCCCAAAAGAAGACTTCCGATTCTAGAACAAAGCGTACTTAGTAAATCCGTCTTTGAAAAGCAGAAAATCCTGTTCGCCAGTCAACTTTAATGACATCCCATGTGCACATCACTGCGAAAAAATCCATCAGAAGCACTTCAAATTTCGGCATGACAGTTTTTTATCTTTTCAAGATATAATCTTCTACTTTTACAATCGGGCGCGAAAAGAAAATAATTTGAAATTTCTCAGAATTGTTAACTCAGGCATAAATCTTTTTTTCCAAACCAACGAAAACAAAACCCTTGCTCCTAAAATATTATTTCTGAACTTTATTTTTTCTGAGGATATACCAACTCAATGTTAGCCGGTAGCGGGAGCTTAGCTTCATGGCAGCATATATTCTTGCATGAGTAGTTCTGATTCTGTGCTCTCGCCGATACGAAAGAGTTTCTACGCGAAACGCATCAAAAGGATTGCCGTTGTGTGTCAAAATATAAGAAGGAAGAGGACAAGGAATATACGTAAAATGGGTTACGAAAAGGACGTGTGAATATGACTTGCATGTGGTTCGATAAAAGTGCTCTTAGCTGCAAAGCGGTTTATTTGTTATTTGTTTGTTTCTTGTAAAACACATACTCATCACACAAAGAAAGCCTTTTTCTTGAGCGAACTGGAATAACATCATCTAGCTTCTTGCATTTTGAATTCAACGAAACTCGTTTTCCATTATTCCTCACACTTTGCAATGGCGCCGTTAACTACTTATTGTATCAAATCTTTTTTATAATATTTATTAAATACTACCAATTTATACAGAAATCTTCAAAAAGGTATGTGTTTCCATTGGTTCATTTAGAGCTACAAGTTCAAGTCACATTATTCTGACCACCAGCTAATATCCATAGCAATCGCCGTGTGCAACGCGGGCAGCAGCTAGACGAACTGGGAGTGACTCAGTAAGGTGTTGGAAGGTGTTCACAAATACATGGAGCCATGCTGACTGCAGTGCATCTCACAACTGCTTAAGGGTGCGTGGTGAGGATCCATAGAACCAAAAACACGATGGAGGTGGTCCCACAGATGCTCAGTTGGGTTTAAGTCTGGGAGATTAGGGGGTCAAGCAGGTACTTTGAAATCTTCATGTGCTCTTCCAACCACTCTCGGACATTTCGTCGCATTGTCGTGCTGGACGATCCCATCCGTCCCAGGAAAGACAATCAGCACGTGTGTGGTGGTACGTGGTCTGAAAGGATGGATTCATAACTAATTAGGTCCATAGTGTCTTCCACACTTATGAATGCACCCAGAGGATGCCACGAAAACATTGCCCGAACCATAACGCTGCCCCTATCAGCCTGTGTTCTTCCAGCAATGGTTGAAGAGTGTTTGTTCTCCGATGTTTCCCGCCTTATGCTCCAACTTCCATCCGTTTAATAAAGAAGAAAACGTGACTCATTAGAGAAGGCAAGCGTTTGCCAATTCCGATACGGCCGCGAAAATATAAGCATTTTCTGCCGATGAACCTTCGTTAACATAGGTACAGTGACCATCCGTCTACAGCGGGACCCCATACATAGCAGGGTTCGCTGACTGTCGTTTTAGACACAGTTCCGGTAGCCCCCTGGATCATTCGGCCAGTGAGTTGCTCTACTTTAGCTTGTCGTCCGACTCTCGCGTACTTTCAAACACGATGTTCCCCTCTCACATCAATGGCACGTGGTGTTCAGCAGTTTTCACTTCGCTTATTCGCAATGGTGACATTTCCTCAATCACGGTGCACTTTAACCACAGCGGCACGCGATCAATTAACAAACTGCTCTGTTTCTGAAATACTGTTCTGTTTCAGAAATACATACTGCCACCCTTAGCCCGCAAGCCGATAATCATTCCTTTTTGCAAATCTGATAAATCGCACCTTTTATCCATGACAGCAAGGAGTGGTAGGTTTTCAGATTGCCTTCAGCACACTTTACATACCCTGCAAGCCAGCTCATGACACGTGCCTTATTTCATTGGCTACCCGCTGTTGACGTCAAAAGTACGAGGTGGTTACAATACTGTTGCTCGACTGTGTATATTAGCGTACGCAAACTTCGGAAAGAAAATACTGTTTCTTTCGGGACCATAAAATTACCCAAACTGTGGTAGTTGCCTTGGATTTTGTCTTAAACTTTTTCTTATCTATGATCTCCGAACATTATTTAATTACTTAATTTTAAGGCTCTGAAGTTTTTCTGAACCTGAAGTTTTTCTGAACTCTGAAGTTTTTCTGAACCCTTTTATGTAACCTGAGTTACATAAAAAGGAAAATTAAGGTGATAGATATGGTATTAGCTTCAAACGTACAAGACATATACAACAAATTGGATGATAATTGATTTTTAAATGATTAAAAAGGAAAACTAAGATGTTTGATATGGTATTAACTTCAGATTTACAGGACATGTACAAAAAGTTTGATGATTATTGATTTGAAAACTATTAAAATATCAGTGAAAATGCGCTTGCGGTATCGGATCAGTGACCTCTAAACTGTCCGGTCTTGGGTATAAAGAGCTTGCTCAAACAGGATGTTGCAATTCTAGAAGAGTCGACACTAAGTCGAAAGAGTATTTTTTGTGTCTCGCTATGCCCCATTTCCGAAAAAGGTCACATAATGAACACTTGACTGATTTTGAGTCAGGAAAAATCGTAGGGATGAGAGAAACTGGATTTTCCTACCGCAAAATTGCCACTCGTGCAATACGGAACGCCAGTATACCGAACGACTGCACGTCATGACAAGTCCTCTATCACGCGTGTATGAAAGTGACCGCACGAGTGGCAACGCAGTTAGCGCAAGCAGTGGAACACTGTCTTAGGTCAGACTTTGTTTTCCAGCAAAGATCATTTTCGTCTTCATAACAGAAGACAGGTGGCTAGCTGCGCATTTCGCTGACCGTCAGCCACATACGCCTCAGACTGCAATGGGGTTCCGAACATGGACATTGGGGCGCTGACTGGCAACTGGTCGTGGTTTCTGACGAGCGATGATTCAACCTGATGAACGATGATGGTCACACATACACCATATTGATAAAAGTCACCGGACACCTAGAAGAGAAACATAAAATATTATTTATTAACATAAATTATTAGTACGATGTCGGTCCACCTTTGGCCTTAATGCATGCACTGACCCTTGGAGACATGCTTTCGACAAGGTTTTGGAACACAGCGATAGGTATGCGATGCCATTCAGTACATAATGCTGCCGCTAACTTTTGCTTAGTTGTAGGCCTTGGTTCCAAACTTCTTATGCGGCGCTATAATTTTTCCAGGAGGTGCTCTATAGGATTAAGATCAGGCTTCTGTGCTGGTCAGTCCACACACCATACCGAATTACACGCCGTAACAGTCCTTGCTTTTTGGCTCGGTGCATTATCCTACTGGTACCAACAAGTCTCATTTACATACTATTGCCACTGAGTCGGTAGGGCATAATTGTCCAGAATATCGAAGTACACGTGGTGGTTAACAGGTTTGTCCAATAACCAATAGGATGGAATCATACCACGAAAAACATCCAAACACGAGTACACTGCCAGCTCCAAACTTGACTGTAGGAACAGTACACTGGGGTAAATAGGGTTCCCCCGGCTGCCGCCATATCCACACACGGCCACAGACTGATGGATCGTGTATCTGGATTCATCAGTCCATAGTAGCCGTTTTCACTAATTTACGGTCCGCGATAAATATTCTTAACACCATGTTAAACGACGAGTAGCATTCCAAGTGGAGATGAAATGCCTATGAGCAGCCGCACGATCACGGTAACCTATGGAATGAAAGTTCTCTGCGAATGAATGGTACGCGTACATACCAATGTTCCAGCATTTTTACTCACGTAGAGACTGAGGTTTTGCGCAGTACTTCGTCGATTAGGTGTAACTATTATCCTGAGGCTTCGACGTCGTCTATCACTGATTTTCTTTGGTCTGCCGGTACGTTTTGCTGCTTCAGGAACGGCATGTGTCTTCTACTTATTCAGTGCATCCAAAACACTTGACTTGGGTTATGTTTAAACGCCTCTCGGTTTCTCTTATCGACAACCCGCTAATATAACACTCAACAATCTTTCCTTCCTCAAAGTCAGTTCTCTCCCGCCGCGACATTTTCACTCATCCTCACAGTGTGATATGATCGCGGTCAGCTGCAGGCTTGTTGTTATACCGTTTGCAGCTCTACCGCGGATTTTCACAACGCGGAGTGTACGTTAATTTTCTTTTGAAGGGGTGTCCGGGGACTCTTCTCAATATAGTGTATATTCCAAAGCATTGGGGTGAAAGGCAACTTGCAGCATACATTTTACAGTGCCATAGAGGCCCAACGCCAAGCGTCATTGTTTGGCTTAATTGGATTCAATTCACAATCCCGCCTGATATAAATTGAGGGAACCCTTAACATCCAACTATATATCTGGCATGTTTTAGAGACAGAGATGGTACCCTATTTTGGAGTTACTCTGGAGCTATATTACAGGAGGAAAATGCTCGGTGATATGTGGCCCGGAATGTCCAAGATGGCTTCCACTCATGTTAAATACCGCTTTTCTTCCCTAACGTGAAAGTTCTCCGGATATGTCCCCTATCGAACATGTCTGGCACATGGTAGCTAAGCGGCTTCCTTGTCAAAGGTCCCCGTTAGTCACCACAAATGAACTCTGGACTCACATAAAAGCTGCCTGGCAAGCTATTCCACAGGGCGATATCAAAAAAATATTTTATTCAATGCCACGCCGTGTAGAAGAGGTAGTTGTTATTCCTCGGAGTGGGTTCACACGATACTGAGTTTTGAGGCGAAAAAATCTTGTATAGCTCTACAAACGTAATTAGTTGTTTCCTGTAACATGACGAAGGTATGATATAAATTTCATTTGAATATTAATTGCAATTTTCACTAGCAGTATTGTACATATTTTCAGACATCATTCCTTTTACTCTGTGAACTATTTACTTTTACGTTTAGGTTTTTCAACTTGGAAGAGTTATTTTCTCTTGATATTTATCATAGATAAATTTCCATAATTGGTTTATAGCTTGAACGATTACATTTTGGCTTCTCTGGATAGTTCTATTGTTCAGAAGAGTTTCACTGCTTTGAAGAATATTCTTTTCTTGAGTCATGCTTCTTTGTTTCTACCTGAAATGTTTACGTTTTCCCGTAAATAAGTTATTCTTAATCTGATTTCCACAATGTAATTATTTTTTCCAGTGGATAGGTGATACGGATTTCAAGAGTTAATTAACGTTATTGAAGGATTTACTTCATTTCCTATTAGATATGAAATTTTCTTTTTTCATCCCATGTGCATTGTGTTTTTTCGGGAACTGAAAGCGTCGTTTTAGTTCTTCAGAGTTCTTTTGTTCTCGTTTTCTGTCGTATGCTGTTACTTTTTAACCTTCTTATGACGCATTTATTTTGTATTTCATTTTTAGAAAACGATTACTGATAAGCTCTTAAAAGAAAAAAGCACAGTTGTTTGAAGTTGCTTTTGTATGCTTGGGAATTAAACTTCGAGTTATGTTCTGACCAGCCATCTTGTATTATGCGTTCATGACGAATTATGATTCATTCCTCTTCCACATTTGCATTGTATTATACACTATATTGTCAAAACTCACCGGTAACCTAGAAGAGAAACACAACATAGCATTTATTGATATACATTAAGTACGGTGTCGGTCCACCTTTGGTTTAATGCATGCACTGACCCTTTCCAGACATGCTTTCGACAAGCTTTTGGAACACAGCGATAGGTATGCGCTTCCATTCAGTAAACAATGCTGCCGCTAACTGTTGCTTAGTAGTAGGCCTCGGTTCCAAACTACTTATTCGGCGCTCTAATTCACCCCATAAGTGGTCTATGGGATTAAGATCAGGGCTCTATGCTGCCCAGTTCACACAAGGTACGGAAATATTGTTAAACAACCCCGTAACAGTCCTTGTTTTATAGCTCTGTGCGTTATCCTGCTGCTACCACAATGCTCGGTTTGGTTCATAGTATTGCCATAGAGTTGGTAGGGCATCATTGTCCATAATATCGAGGGAGACGTGCTGGTTAACAGGTTTGTCCATGATAACTAATCGGCAGGGACCATACCACGAAAAACACCCACCCACGAGTACACTGGCAGCTCCAAACTTGGTCGTAGGAACAATACACTGTAGTATGTAGGCTTACCCCGGCTGCCGCCATTCCCACACACGGCCATTAGCCTAACGGATCGTGTATCTTGATTCATCAGTCCATAAGACCCGTTTACATTGATCTACGGTCGACGATAAATGTTCTTTACACCATGTTAAAGGACGAGTAACATTCAGAGAGGAGATGAAAGGCTTATGAACAGCTGCACGGCCGCGGCAAACCATGGAAGGAAGTTCTCTGCAAATGGCACGTATACATACCAAGGTTCCAGCATTTTTACTCACCTGTACAATGAGGTCTTGTGCAGCACTTCGTTGATTAGCTGTAACGACTCTCTTGAGACTTCGACGTCTTCTATTATAATGAATTAGCTTTATTTTGCTTTCCGCTAAGCTAATTATAATGAATAAGCTCTTCCTACCAGCTAGCTGATGATATACTTGTACTAAGCTTCAAAATAGTGAATTCAAATGGTTGTTGTTACTAGTTAATTACGAATATGAATAAAGTCTTAACGCTGGTTATTTATGGTAATAAACTAATGTTATAAACCTAACAGCCAGACAGAGGTCTGACAAAAACTATGAATTGAGAAAGGCTAACTTACGGCAACTTTTTTATTATAAGACTCTTGGTCATCTAAAGCACACACACAACTTGTTTTACAATAATGAAGAATTCTCTCCTGGTATAACAAACGCTCTCCGTAAACAACAACGCTCTCTCATAACAACAACAAAAGCTCTCCCTAAGTCTCGATGAACGCGCCTATATACTAGCTACCACCACGCCATGACTTACACTCATTGCCAGATCTCATTCATCGGGTGAAATAATATTTCGTTTAGTAAGAAGATAATTTACATAGTAAAATAAAATAACCAGAGATAGTAAAATCAAAAGGAAAGTGAATATAGAGTATACGTTACACTATCACTGATTATCTTTGGTCTGCCGGTACGTTTTATTGCTTCAGGAACGCTATGTGTGTTCCACTTATTCAGAACATCCTAAGCAGTTCACTTGGGTATGTTTAAACGCCTCTCGGTTTCTCTTATGGGCAACCCACTAATATAACACCCAACAATATTTCCTATCTCAAAGTCAGTTCTGCCCCGGCGCGACATTTTCATCGAACTTAACAGTTCGATATGATCGCGATCAGCTGCAGGCTTGTTTTTATAATACCCTTTGCAGCTCTACAGTTGATTTAAACAGCGCAGAGAATACGGTAATTTTCTTTTGAAGGGAATTCCGGTGACTTTTGTCAATATAGTGTATATTTAGGCTTTTCTTGTGTCCGAAATCGTGTTTATACTTAACTCTGAAGAAACGCTCATAATTCCTAAATCTATTTATACGTGTTTAATTTTCGTAGCGAATTGCTTCAATATTTTGTTTTGAAAGGGTTTGTATTTATCCCATTAATTAATGCATTCCCTTAATTTAAGAACGCATAGAACGATTTTCGATAATATGCGTTTTTCTCATAATGTGTCGTTCTTCGGCAAGCTTTAGAAAGGAGATGATGATTTTCCGAAATTCCCTTTGCTCACATAAATATTTATTAATTCTTCGGTGGGTGTTTCTTATGGAATGTGTAATGGTTTTAAATGGATATACAGTGAAGACTGGTTTCACTGAAATATGATGTAACAAAAAGCACGTTACAATGAAAAAAGTTGTGAACTTCTTTAGTTTATTGTATGTATTTATAAAATAAGTATAAAACGTTATAACGAAATACTTTACAACAAAAAAAACACCTAATTGCAAAGTAAAATTCTTGGGAAAAATGTTCAAACAAAGCTTTATACGTAGCGAATTTATCGTTCACTTTAAAATTTTAAACGATTTATCTTGTATAGAACGCCAGCAAAATAACAAAAGTGACTACACGTTTCGACAAAAACCTTTGAAAAAAATGAGTATTGATTCAATGGAGATGAGACGGAAAATCTAAACGGTTATTCTGATGTTTCTGTAGTAAATGCAAATTGAATTTTTAAAGAAAGTTGGATACTATTTACAGAGCCGAGTACTTTATACTGAAAAAAATTAGCAGCTATCTACATGTTGTGAATACAGTTATAAGTAAAGACGCCATGGAAAATCGAAAACAGACTGTACTTACATTGTACTTCAAAGCCCGATAGGTATGTTTGAACTGGTTTACAGTTTGCCGTATGTAAACATGCTTTACATCAAAATGGAACTAAATATATTTATTTTATTGCACTACTTTAAAATTAAAGATATGTAATCCAATATGTGCGTGCATTATTTTTGAAGCATATGCCAGTACTTTATTAATATGCGGGATAAAACGTAAATACAGTATGCAGTACATACATATAAGTAAAAATATATACAGCACGTAATTCCATACTTATAAAATAATTAAAGCTTATATGTATATTTCATTACTACTTTAGCAAAAACATTCCATTACAAATAAATTACTTTCCTTGTTTCTATGGGTACTATTTCGCAATTACACTGTTGCAGTCTTATGCGTAATGGAAATTGTTAACGTAAATTTAGAAAATAATTAACGAAAATTATTAACTTTCGTTAATTATAATTTATTTATTTTATTTTATTATTTAGTTAATTATAATTTATATTATTATTTATAATATTATATTAATAATCGTTAATTATAATTTATTATATTTTATTATTTTTTGTTAATTATAATTTATTTATTATATTTATTAATGTAATAAATACAATAAATAAAATATATTATTTATTTATTATATATTATTAATTTTCGAAATTACTAATTTGTTAAGGAAAATTTAGTAACAACGTTTTAACGAAAATATTTACGTTAATGCGATTTTTTTTTGTGTTTTCCTTGAATTTCGTTATAACGAGTTTTGACTGTATTTGTACTTATGCTTTGGGTTTGTAGTTATAAACCCTTAAAATATTATTACTTCTTGTACATCTGTGATGCTTGTAACATTGAAGCCTCATGATGCGATGTTTCGAAATCCTTAATTACATAATGAGCAAGATTAGACTTACTGATGGCCAGAAGAGAGTAGCCTTCACTTGCAGAAATTGTGTATATTGGTCTTTAGCACATCACGTTGATAGCTCATTAATGGTAATGATAGCTCATACAGATAATTGGTATTCATAGCTCATTACCGATTACAATCTGTAATCAACGGGTTATACTAAAACAGTCAAACCAAAGGGTTACCTTAAAATAGTGACCTTAATACAATCTGAAAGATTCTCTAACCCAGGCCAGGAAAAAATCATTATAAATATACAGGGTGTCCCAAAACGTCTCTTTACAAATTTTCAAATTTATCACGGGTATGCTGTATGAGACAGACAAATGTGGTTGAGCAAAAAAGTGAGAACAAAGACTAAAGTTTTTTCTACATCATTACAAAAGCTCAATAGGCCCACCATTTGTTGCGCGTAGAATATCTAGCTGAAACTTCAGTTCCAACCATGTGCGCTGCAGCATGTCCTCAGTAATGATCGAAATGTCATTGTTGATCCTCCATTTCAGGTCATCGATGTCCTAGACGTTTGTCCGATACACGATATCCTTCACAAATCCCCATACCAAAAAATCCAGAGGTGTGACGTCGGGGAAAGCCATGCAATTGGACCATCCCGTCCAATCCACCTCCCCAAGAGAACGTTGAGTTTAAAAAGTCCCGAACGTGCCGTATCCAATATGGTGGCGCACCGTGCTGTTGGAATATGACGCTGGGTTGAAGGTCCTCAACATGTGGCACAACATACTCACGCATAACATCCAGGCAAACATCTGCCGTCACGGTTTTCTGACTGAAGAAAAATGGTCCAATGAATTGGTTATGCATAGCATCACGCCACACGTTCACTTTAGGACTGTATCTCGCAAGATCCATAAATGCATGAGGATTTTCAGACCCCCAAATCCTGACATTATCTCGGTTTAACTGTCGAGAGACATGAAAAGTTGCGTCATCCATAAAACAAACATATGTGAGAAACTCGGGATATTCACTCATTCTATCCAGCATCGTTACCGCGAATTCTTTTCGTCGTGGTCTATCGTTCGCCTCAAGTGGTTGTGACATTTGCTATATAGCACCATACAGACATCAGGGTGCTACAAGTAGCAAACAGATGGCCATGTAAAACCATATAGACATCAGGGTGCTACATATAGCAAACAGATGTATATGTAGCTCCATATAGACATCCGGATGCTACATATAGTAAACAGATGTTTATGTAGCACCATATAGACATCAGGGTGCTACATATAGCAAACGGATGTCTATGTAGCACCATATAGACATCAGGGTGATGCATATAGCAAAATGATGTATATGTAGCACCATATAGACATCAGGGTGCTACATATAGCAAACATATGTATATGTAGCACCATATAGACACCAGGGTGCTACATATAGCAAACATATGCCTATGTAGCACCGTATAGACATCAGGGTGCTGCATATAGCAAACGGATGCCTATGTAGCACGATATAGACATTCGGATGCTACATATAGCAAACATATGTATATGTAGCACCATATAGACATCAGGGTGCTTCATATAGCAAACAGATGGTATTTACAGTTCTCTGTCAGCAGAACGAATGAACAGTATTTACAGTTCTCTGTCAACAGAACGAATGAACAGTTATAACGAAGTAAATTTCTCCGTCATTTTTGATCTACGCCGGGATTTGTTCTGATTCCTATCTGCCTTTATGTCGTGTGCGTCCTGCTGGCAGGTACGTCACATCTCTCCCCCCCCCCGACAGAGGGCCGGGGGCATGGCCCACGGGTCAGCCGTGACCATGAATCGTTGCAGGCAGCCATCCACTGTAGAACGTGCACTTGAGAACTCCCAGTCAATCTGCTGTGTGGAATGCAACATCACACATTTTTATTTTTCGAAGCGCTGGAGAAGGAATTCTCTGATTTTTCCTGTCTCGCGGTGTGGAATTAACATCACACCAATGCGAGATTTTGAACGGCCGGGTCATCCGGATAGTTCGGGCGCCATTATAACGAAGTAAATTTCTCCGTCATTTTTGGTCTACGCCGGGATTTGTTCTGATTCCTATCTGCCTTTATGGCGTGTGCGTCCTGCTGGCAGGTACGTCACACAGTATTTACAGTTCTCTGTCAGCAGAACGAATGAACTTCTTCGGGTTTCGTGAAAATGAATCACGAACATGTCCGATGTCTTCATTCGATGTTCGTGGGCGGCCTGTAGGATAATGATCCAAAACGGACCCAGTCTCCATGAATTTCTGGTGCCACTGGCGGATACTAGGGCATGACGGGGTTTTCCCATACTTTGTCCAAAAATTTTGTTGACTTTGTGTATCAGATTTTGTTTCGATGAACCAAGCGACACTCTCTCTTGTGGGGACCACATTTTCATAGAACAGCACCTGCTACGTCAGTGAGGGACCTATTACAAAAAACGATAATGTCTATTGAAACTTTTATATTTACAGTATATTATACAACAAATACCATGACCGTACATGGTACAGGGTGTCCGTAATCAATGTGCAAAGTTGTAAAGAGACTTTCCCTGTATACTGTATGCACATCCTCATTCCCACATGAAATTCTTTTGTTCGCGCCATTTTAGAGCAAAGCGAACGACATAAGCATGTTTTAATTAGGCTGTTGGTACCCGATAACACGCAATTAGGCTCATCATAGTCGGCTTAGTATATAAGCATTTCAAGTGTACCTGTCGTTTTGCATGGGTTTGTTTCGAGGGTTGTATTATTGAGTGACACGCTCACTTAAGGGTGCTTAGACGTAGCCCACGATACGTGTGAATTAATTCCGAAACTGATTAAGTGGAGATTGGAGATTTTTGGAAATTTTAAGAAGAGACATCTTTGTAGGTCAAAAGGGATCACACACGAGATTTTGGTCTGAAGAAAGAGGGATGTCGATAGAACTGAGGTCTGAGGAGACGTAACGCTTTTATTTTTCTTTGATTGGGGGTTTAACGACCACCGTGAGCAACTCAATGGGCGATAAGCAGTCGCCCGTCCCAAATTTAGGGCCACTGGTTCCAGGGAAGGGACGGAGCAAGAGCCGTAAGACAAACACAAAATCCATGCCTCACCGGGATTCGAACTTTTGAACCTTTTTCCCACTTTGGTGGCGCAGTGGGAAGAATCGTAACCATAGCAACAACCGAGAAAGAAGTATTTGTGACATCACGCTCAACTCTTCGTGCTTTCGTGCAGGTGTTCAGTTAATGGAAACTGCTTTCCGTAATAAATTATGAGACGTTATCAAATTAGCAGCATGTGAGAAAGAAATACAGTATTTGTAACGACAGGCTTTATTATCTTGTTTTCGTTCAGGTGTTCAGTGAATAGAAACTGGCTCCAGGATAGAATTATGTGACGTCATCACCATAACACTAACTAAAAAAACATATTTGGGACGTAGAGCTTAGTTTTCCGTGCTTTTGATCAGGGGTTCCGTGAATGTAAATTACTAATTCTCTCAGTGACGGGACAACTCCATGAAGTAAGATTGTGTTTTATTTTTCAATGTTGCAAATGGACATATTTTCACGTTTGGACTTCACAAAAAACGGGATACCTGGTTATAAGAAACAATTCTGTACATATCTTAATTTGCCCTGGCATTATTGCGAGACTTTCACCCAGTGTTTTCTAAAAGCTCCCAAAAGTATGTCAATTTGGAAAACAAGCATGTTTTATAATGCAAATGGTTTGTCTTTGAAACCTCAATCAATGGAAAAAATCGATCGAATGCTGAAGATGTTGAAGTTCACTGGGGAGCTGAACTTTCGAATTTCCATCAAGGTACTTATTACAAGCAACAATGAGAAACCTTGCGATGTATGTATTTCCATCTCACAGTGGCTAATGTAATCGTTTGTCCAGTGGGAAATTCCAGACCACCGCCAGCTCTAACTGTAAAGTGCAGATGTTGGAGTTTCGTCATTTCGCAAATGAATCGGTGAAAAATATGAGCTTCAACTAATTACGCGCCCTTCGGCTTCACTGTTTAGTTTGATGGATCCTTGAACCTCTTGAGAGAACTTGAAAGGACATGTAATTTCTAAGGAAAGTGATGTTTAGTAGAAAACACAGCTCACCTCTGTTAAGTTTCGAAGAACCCGATATAATAAATATTGCTAAAATATTGCATTCATGGAAATGTCTCGTAATTATAAGGAATTGGCCTTATCAATGCTGTACCGAAATGTCGTTTCAATTAGAAAAAGGAACTTTTAAAATACCTGTAATTTCATAAAAAAGTAATGAGAAAAAAGGCTTTTTCGTATTTTGAATGAAGTTAAATTTCTCCCTCAATAGTTTTCGTTTTTGCTTAAATTAGTGTGAATTAAAAGTTTTACCAAACAAACCTATTTTGTACTTTTACGTAAAAAAAAGAAAAAAGCTTAAGAGAATTTCAATTCTTTCAAGATATCGCCCTCCATCAATGAGCGTGTTCCGAAGTTAATTTATTGCAATTTCATGCTTTCGAAAGATCACATTTTGCAAAAATTCAAGAGCAACGACGTTTTTTATCCTTTGCATAAAAAGTAAGTTTGATCCGTAAGAACTTTCTACTATATTGGTATTTCCAGCAAACGTATTTTTATCAAAATCAAACCTTTACGTTTCTACTATGAAAACGTTCACTCATTAATTGATCTTTTTTTCTATTGGAAACCCATCTGTCTAGGAAATTACTCCAGTTATGCAGAATTACTCCTGTTACTTTTAACATGGCAATCAAAACAGTCTAGTCTACTGTAACATCATTTGAGAATTATTTTTTTATTTTGGGGTTTAACAACAACCTTGAGCAACTCAATGGACTATGAGCAGCCACCAGCTTCTAAATTGGGGACCCTTGGTTCCACGGAAGGCAGAGAGTCAGTGACATCAGAAAATAAAACATCCACGGCTCACGGTATTCGCACCTGAACTCATCTCGGACGAATTTTCCAGTAGCCAGCCCTTAGACCACTGCGCCACCGTGACGAATTAGAACTGTAGAAAACGTCTGAGATGATGTTATATGTTGAAGAGCACACTAGAAATTTCCGGCTATTCTGGATTACTGTGTGAATATTAGGTGTACAAATAAGTTTTAAAGCGTTTTCTGTATGACGTATACCGCTAATTTACATATCCGACATTCCCCCACGTTGTTGTCATGTGACCGTAAATGGTCCAGAGTATAAAATGTGACACAGAAGTTTGACCAACAGTCAAACGCACTTGCACGTCGGTAGCTGAAAGATGGCAAACGATACTGCATTTGTCACGAATTTCATCAAGGAAAGAGTGCTGCAAAACATGTGCATCGATCTGTTCTGTTCTGTTCTGGGAGAGAATATTGTATCAAAAAGCACGTGTGAGGTTTAGTTTAGACAGTTTAAAGCGGATGAATTTGGTGTTAACGATCCAGAACTTTGCGGAAGGTTGCACACTAGGAACTGCAAGCATTGCTGGATGAAGATTTGTCTCAAACGCAAAAAGAACTGGCTGAAAACCTGGGGGTAACTCAATAAACAATTTCCAATCATATACGCGGAATGGAAAAGATTCAAAAGGAAGGAAAATGGGTGCCACTTGAACTGAGCTAGACCAACAAGGATGAGCGTGTCATGAAGTGTTTCAATCTGTTGAGTAAACGACACAGAAAGTCTTTCTAATGCAGAATCATTACGGTTTATGAAATGTGAATATTGTACGACAATCTCAAACGCAAAAATCACTGAGTAGACCCCGGTGAAGCAGTGACTTCGACACCGAAACGCAATATTTACTCCAAGAAAGTTCTGCTCTGTATCTGGTGGGATATGAAGGGTTATAACGAAGTAAATTTCTCCGTCATTTTTATCCGCGCCGGGGTTCGAACCCGGGTCCACTCATTCCGGAATAAGTTGCTCTACCAATTAAGCTACGCGGACATTTTATTCTGATTCCTATCTGCCTTTATGTCGTGTGCGTCCTTCCGGCAGGTACGTCACATCTCCTGGTACGTTACATCATCTCCCCCTTTTTTTTTTTTTTCGAAGTGATTCTCTTATTTTTCCTATCTCGCGATGTGGAAATAACATCACACCAATGCGAGATTTTTGAACGGTCGGGTCATCCGGGTAGTTCGGGCGCCATTATGATGAAGTGAATTTCTCCGTCATTTTTATCCGCGCCGGGGTTCGAACCCGGGTCCACTCATTCCGGAATAAGTTGCTCTACCAATTAAGCTACGCGGACATTTTATTCTGATTCCTATCTGCCTTTATGTCGTGTGCGTCCTTCCGGCAGGTACGTCACATCTCCTGGTACGTTACAGGGTGTGCTTTATTATGAACGATTGGGACAGAGTCAAACTGTTACTGCTGATCGCTACAAGCAACAATTGCTGCGATTGAACCAAGAAATCTGTTAGAAACGTCAATTCACAGGCAAAGGACTGCGTTCCGTGAAATTACTGCATAACAAAGCTAGGCCGCATGTCGCGAAATCGGTCAAGGAAACGTTACTGACGCTTGGCTGGGAAGGTTTGGAGCACCAAGGCGTGTAATCCCGACATAGTCCGTTCATACTGTCACTTGTTTCGATCGTTTGTCTGCTGTCGGATACCACACATGTGACGAAGTGCAAAAATGATTTGAAGACTTTATCGCGTCACACGACTAATTATTCTTCATGGCTGGAATCCGTCAACTGTCCGACCGATGGCGGAAGGTGATAGATAATGACGGCGCATACTTGGATTATGTGAAGAATATTTCTTTCGTAATTTCCATATCTGAGAAATCCGTGAATTATTGGCTGTACGAGGAAGCATCGGATTACTTGAACTGGTGGAAAACTAGAATTCTTAAGATTCCTGATCTTCGGATACTTGAAACTTTTGTTTAAAGATATCCGAAGATGAGGTTATCCGAATTCGTTTTACAGGGAGCCATTGATTATAGCAAGAAAACAACTTTCATGTCCTTTTGAAGGGAGGGATCACAGTATGTTGGTCCATGAGTTCACTAAAGACCCTCCAGCTCTCCTTAACTTTTGTATATTACGTTACACAAAGGCTAGAGACATTGCTGTGAAGAAAAGAAGTCCAAGTCTGATGTGATCAGATTGTTGTTAAGAAAAGAAGTCCAAGTCTGATGTGATCAGATTGTTGTTAAGAAAAGAAGTCCAAGTCTGATGTGATCTAATGTAATCAAATTGTTGCGAATATTAAAATTTATTCATTCACTTGTGATGTTGTTGTACGGCGATAATCCAACTCACTAAGTTTTGTTCGGAAACCCTTTGGTTGAATGACGAGTAGAAACCGCCAGCTGTGGACGGACTCCCCCCCCCCCCACTATTGTCCTTTAAGACTCAAAGAACTAATTTTAAGGACTCAAGTAGTGTGGGATACGGGGGACCTACCACACTTGATTGAGAGGGCTGGTCCACCAGGGAATAGACCTGGAACTAATTAACAGTATATGAGAAAGAGATATTGGCTGTGTGAGTGTACAATCAGTGTATGGATTGCTGGACAAATAAATGGGGAAATGATCAAGTTGGGTTTTAACAAATGAATAATAATTAATTGTAAGTGAAACTAAAAAAAAAAACAATTGGGACAAAGGAATTGAATGAAATGGTGAGTGTGTGGTACGGAGTGTTGGGCAATTAAAGAAAACAAGGTGATGAAGGTGTGATTTTGTTTGTTTCCATCTTCGGATACTTGAAAATTTTGGTATAACGAATAACATACTCTAACGAAATACGGATTTGATTCCCACTCCAGAGTAATATAATTTTCCATTTTCTTTTTCAGGATTTGTTACATGTTAAAAAGTAGGGAATCCGGGCTATTTTGATTGCAGTTTTAATATATCCTGTACATACAATCAAATTTAAGGTTGCCACTACAAATTTGGCAAGTTTCATTTGCTTCTAGTGTGTGCAAGCGCGGAAATGTCTTGCATGTATTGTCAGCAAAACATCATGATCGTTATACACTGAGTGGCCACTTTATTATGACCAGCCCCTCAGTACTTCGTTACAGCCCCTCAGTATTTCGTTACAGCCCCTCAGAACTATTATTATAATGTAAATATGAAATGTTAATTAAAATATTAAATGTTAATTTAAATATTAAATGCCAATTTAAATATTAAATGTTAATTTAAATATTAAATGTTAATTTAAATATTAAATGTTAATTTAAATATTAAATGTTAATTTAAATAGTACATTTTTATTTTAAATAGTAAATGCTAATTTCAATATCAAATTGTATTGTAAATATTAAATGCTAATTTCAATATTAAATTTCATTTTAATATTAAATGTTAATTTAAATGTTAAATTTCATTTTAATCATTAAATGCTAATTTAAATATTAAATTTTATTTTTAATATTAAATTTCATTTTAAATATTAAATTTCATTTTAAATATTAAATGATATTTTAAATATTAAATGATATTTTAAAAATTAAATGCTAATTTAAATATGAAGTAATAAATGCAAATTTACGTATTAAATGCAAATTTACGTATTAAATACTAACTTAAATATTAAATGATAATATACATATTAAATGATAATATACATATTAAATGATAATATACATATTAAATGTTAATTAAAATATTGAATGATAATTTATATTTTTTTAAATGTACATATCAATAATGAATCTTAACTTAGATTTAAATATTAAATGATATATAAATATTAATTGATCTCTTCCACTGAGATCCTCACGCACTTACTGATGGCTGACCGGTTGGTGTGCTAAAGTTATGTCACACACACGTTCACGGTATCTCTCAGTGTTGTAGTGAACCATCTGTATAACGCGGGAAGATATGCTTATTGAACTGGAATCTCAGTGTAAAACTCAACATCAAATTCTTGGATCTGGGATATTCAACGGAACTAAAAAATAACCTCAAGAATTACATCATGAAACAGGAAACTTCGGAGAGGAAGTTTTTTTCATAAAAATCTCTGATATCATAACTAAAATTACATCGAGTTTCCAAAAACTCGGAGAAAATTAAATTCAGTAAAAATAAGAATAGGAGAGAGTCGTAAAACGGTTTTTCTTTAGAAAAATTCTCCCAGCGAAAGAAAATAGGCTGGTGAATTCTTGGAGTTCCACAGAGAGAGGAAACGTGATTCTTTGATGAGGTGCAAAAAGAATAAAGACCTCACATCGGAATGCACAGTGGATAACAAGGTCTTAAGTAGACATACAATTATGAAGAAAAGATACCACTTCTCTAGCAGACATTAACGTCATATCGGATTAACAAATGTTTCTGGGACCATCCGATGAAAAAATTAATTGGAAAATTATAAAGGAAAAAAATTCAATCTTCAATGAGTGAGCATAGGTTTATCGACTATGAATCCTTGAAAAAAGGAACAAAGGATGCAGGATTCAAAATAATTCTTTACGGTCCGAAATGGAAAATGTTGAAAATTTCTATTCAATGGAGAAGTAAATTTTAATCATGGAGAAAACTAGAATTTCTATCTCACGATTTCAGTTTTTCCTTTTAATAAAATGCAGTTCCACGGGTTTCACACGAAAGAAAATTCTAAGTTTTGAAAAGACACTTGCCGTCTGTACGTCAAATTACCTAAAATCCATACGAAATTGAAACAAAAAAATACATTCAATGTGCAAAACATTGGATATAACTACTTAATAATGTCTTGGTCCTCCTTTAGCGAAGCATTTACTCTTCCAGATGCCGGAGGTTTTCCATAGGTAATACCAGCCATACCTGCCGCAGCATTGTCCTTAACTCCGCCGGAGACGTCGTTTCAGGATCCAACGATCTGATGTTCCACTAAATGGTATCCTAGAGAGCTTCCACGGGGTTCAAATCCTGGAAACTTGGGGATCATTGGATGATTCCATACTCGTATGAGCCAAGCAGTTGGTCTTTACAAGCTTGGATAGTCTACGTCGACCAACACTTGTTCTTTTGGCGCTCACACGTCCATCGGTGGTTTACTCGCGGTACACCATTGATACGGTTTCCCTCCAGAACCTAGCGTTCTTACCACTTAGGCGATAGAATGACACATCTGTCTCGCGCCGACGTTGCATCCACGATCAATGACGCGGAGACCACCGCATTTACCGAGGCTCGTCATTGCGATAGTTTGCTGGGAAGCCCTTACTGTCCGTCCATTTATCGCCTGCGTTCGTGTTGATTCTGTTCCACTCTGCGCGGGGGGATACCCATATTATCTGCCTATCACCCCTCTCTGTAATGTTCTGTGAACTGAGCGTAATATATAATGAGAAAATAATAAATATCGACAACAGTTTAAATTCGGTAAGTGATGCTATGACGAAGTAAATTTCTATGGTTCGTCATAGCATCACTTACCGAATACCGAAAAAATCCTATGCTATGGTGAAGTAAATTCCTATGCAATGACGAATTAAATTTATATGCTGTGACGAATTAAATTTCTATGCAATGACGAATTAAATTTCTATGCTATGGCGAAGTAAATTTCTGTGCTATGACGAAGTAAATTTCTATGCTATGGCGAAGTAAATTTCTATGCTATGACGAAGTAAATTTCTATGCTATGGCGAAGTAAATTCCTATGCTATGGCGAAGTAAATTCCTATGCAATGATGAATTAAATTTCTATGCTATGACGAAGTAAATTTCTATGCTATGACGAAGTAAATTTCTATGCTATGGTGAAGTAAATTTCTATGCAATGACGAATTAAATTTATATGCTATGACGAATTAAATTCCTATGCAATGACGAATTAAATTTCTATGCTATGGCGAAGTAAATTTCTATGCTATGGCGAAGTAAATTTCTGTGCTATGACGAAGTAAATTTCTATGTTATGACGAAGTCAATTTCTACGCTATGACGGAATAAATTTCTATGCTATGACGAAGTAAATTTCTATGCTATGGTGAAGTAAATTCCTATGCAATGACGAATTAAATTTCTATGCTATGACGAAGTAAATTTCTATGCAATGACGAATTAAATTTCTATGCTATGGCAAAGTAAATTTCTATGCTATGGCGAAGTACATTTCTGTGCTATGACGAAGTAGAATTTCTATGTTATGACGAAGTGAATTTTTATGTTATTTTCTATGCTATGACGAAGTAAATTTCTATGCTATGGTGAAGTAAATTTCTATGCAATGACGAATTAAATTTATATGCTATGACGAATTAAATTCCTATGCAATGACGAATTAAATTTCTATGCTATGGCGAAGTAAATTTCTGTGCTATGACGAAGTAAATTTCTATGCTATGGCGAAGTAAATTTCTGTGCTATGACGAAGTAAATTTCTGTGCTATGACCAAGTAAATTTCTATGCTATGGCGAAGTAAATTCCTATGCTATGGCGAAGTAAATTCCTATGCAATGATGAATTAAATTTCTATGCTATGACGAAGTAAATTTCTATGTTATTTTCTATGCTATGACGAAGTAAATTTCTATGCTATGGTGAAGTAAATTCCTATGCAATGACGAATTAAATTTATATGCTATGACGAAGTAAATTTCTATGCAATGACGAAGTAAATTTATATGCTATGGCGAAGTAAATTTCTGTGCTATGACGAAGTAAATTTCTATGCTATGGCGAAGTAAATTCCTATGCTATGGCGAAGTAAAGTCCTATGCAATGATGAATTAAATTTCTATGCTATGACGAAGTAAATTTCTATGCTATGACGAAGTAAATTTCTATGCTATGACGAAGTAAATTCCTATGCTATGACGATTTAAATTTCTATGCTATGACGAAATAAATTTCTATGCTATGACGAAGTAAATTTCTATGCTATGACGAAGTGAATTTCTCCATCATTTTTATGCCAGGGTCAGGATGCGAATCAGCAAATCTCGGCTCCGGAGCTCTGAGTGCTATCCACTATACTACACTCGCATAAAAATTATGAATAAATTTACTTCGGTATATTGCCGCCTGAACCTCCAGGATGACCTGTCTGTTAGGTTTCTCGCAATGGTGCGATGTTCTTTCCACACAGCGAGACAGGGAAAATGAAAATCCCTTCTTCAGTGCGTCGGAAAAAAAATCAGGGGGATGTTACGTTGCTCAAATCAAACTGCCTGGGATTTCTCAAACACATATTCTTCCGTAGATGACTGCCTACAGCGACCCATGGTCACGGCTGAACCCCATGCCCTCTTTCGGGGAGAAGGGGAATGTGACGTGCCTACCCCGGAGAACGAACATGAGATAAAGGCAGATAGCGATGAGAGCACATGCCAGTGTGGTATAGTGGGTAGCACTCGGAGTCCCGGAGTCGAGAGTTGAGGGTTCAAATCTCACCCCTGGCATAAAAATGATGGAGAAATTTACTTCACCATAATGCGTAAGTTGAACAATTTAGTAAAATCATGTAATGCATTGATTATGATACGCTTTCCAACATATCAGAAATGATTATTCGAGTTATTACTCAACTTATGAGGATAATAGCTGTGGAATAAATCTCGGTCCTGTGTCCTGACCTGTTGATCAAATTTCGATGATATTCAACAGAACCGGTTCAGTATACCCCCGAAATAACATGTTAAAGTTTTGTCGCAATCGAAGCATTTTTACGTAAGCCATGGTGCATAAAGACTATGTAATAGATCCCGATCCTGTGTCCTAACCTTTGACCTCATTTTGGCCATTTTCAACAGGATTCGTCCCCAAGCCAGCCCCAACACCATATAACCATTTCGTCCAAATCGAAGAATGTTTACGTGCGTTATACCACAAACTGGCGATGGAAGTAATTTCGCTCCTATGTCCTGAACTTTGACCCCATTTTGTCCATTTTCAACAGGGTTTGTCCCCTGGTGATCCTCTATCACATATTAAAATTTCATCGAAATTGAACCCTTTTTTACGTTAGTGATAACGCGTAAGATCAGTGGAATGGATCCCGCTCCTTTGTCCTGACCTTTGACCCCATTTCGTTCACTTTCAATAGGGTTCCTTCTCAGGTGTTCCCCTAACACATACTAACATTTCATCGATATGGAACTTTTTTTGCGCGAGTTATCGTGCCAAAGTGCATACGCACACAACGAGTGACGTAATGAGGCAGATATAAATCGCGACCATCTGCTCGAAAGAGTGTGACGTCATAAAACTAATAGGTCCACACACAACGCGTGACGTTATGAGACAAATGGCATGACCACGCGCCAACATCTCACTCGCGTGAGTGTGACGTCATAAGATTTTGAAGCATGGGTAACATTAATGGAACGACGCCATGACACTAAAAAACGTTATAATTCGGGGTGGTTATTTAACCCACTAAGCGAATTCTCCTAAAGTCGAGATCAAGCTTAATCGATTTCTAGTACCAGAGAACGGTAAGTTAACGACTTTCATCAAAATTCTTAGAGCCGTTTTCAAAATGAAATTTACATACATACAAGATTTCTCCTTTAATAGCATGGGATAAGGGCGATGGAATGCAGTCCGATCCTATGTCCTGATCTTTGAACCCATTTCGCCCTTTTTTATATGGGTTCGTCCCCAGGTGGTCCCCTACCACTTACTAAAATTTCATCGAAATCGAACCATTTTTGCCGCCCCGGTGGCGCAGTGGTCTAAGCGATGGCCTCTGATCATTCGTCCGAAAGGGGTCTGGGTTTGAATCCCGGTGAGGCATGGATGTTGTGTTTGTCTTACGGCACTGGCTCTCTCCCTTCCCTGGAACCAGTGACCCTAAATTAGGGACGGGCGACTACTTATAGCCCATTGAGTTGCTCACGGTCGGCGTTAAACCTCCAAAAAAAAAAAAAAAAAGAACCATTTTTACTCAAGTTATGACGCATAAGGTCAATGAAATGCATCCCGCTCTTAAGTCTTGACCTTTTAGCCCACTTCACCCATTTTTAACAGAGTTGGTCCCCAGGTGGTCCCCTACCACATACTAAAATTTGATGGTACCGAATCATATTTACGCAAGTTATGAAGCATTAGGGCAATAGAATGGATCCCGCTCCTATGTCGTGACCTTTGCCCCCATTTGTCCCATTTTCAATAGGATTTGTCCTCAGGTGGTCCCCTACTACATGCTAATATTTCATCGAAATCGAACCATTTTTACGCGAGTAATCGTGCAGACAGGCAGATGGACGGACAGACAGACAGACAGACGGACGGACGGGCGGACCGACAAAGCTGGAGCATATACGCTTCTTCAACCTACGGCTGGAAAGCGTAAAAAAGCGGTTTATGTTCGTTCCGTAGACGAAGAAAGATTCTTGCTTTAAGGAAGGAAGAATCTTTCTTCATTTAATAAACGAACATAAACCGTTTTCTTCCTTTTAAGTAAGAATCTTTCTTCGTTTCATGAACAAGCATGCGAGACCAACTTTTCACAACCAAAGAATTTCAAAAAAATATGTTTTGTTTCACACTGCCCATGCTGGTACAGAAATTCAATAATTCGTAAGGAAAGAAACGAGCAGTAACCCGCGATCGAATCGCGAACACAAAAAGCCTCCCAAATACCTTTAAAACCTTTTCAGTTACGCAAAGGAGAAATGCGTATGGAGTAACAAGAAATACTTCTGCCGGCGTCTTAAGAAAACATTCCTTCCTTAAAGTTCATTACGAACAAAGTGAAAAGAAATCTTTGAAATTTGGATGGCACGTATGTCGGTAAAAAAAGGGTAATGTCGTTATGAAAATCGCAGTTATAGTAAGCCACTTACGGAGGAAAAGGTTTCACGAAGAAAAAAATTAGAAAGAGTGATCCAAAAAAATTCTTCAAAGCTTCAAGTCCTTCAGAAAAAAGCGCTTACTGTAAAAGACAGTTTTCGCCCATCGAAGAAATGAATTCGTTATAGAAATTCAATTTATAATAAAAAAGTTAAAGAAAATCAAAATTAGAATTAAATGAGCCCCACAGAAAAAAAAAATAGATGTTTCCCGAAGAAAAAAGAGGTAACGTCTGAAAAATTCTTGATCACGCTAAAGAAATCAGCTTCTCTTCAAATGAGAGCAACTTCAACAAAATAAAAATAAGGCTCCACCAAGAAAATTGTATAATGCTATGTTCATAAATTTTATTATAGAGCTCTACATAACACAATAAGTGAACTGCATAGTCCCTCGTCATTGGCGTCATGGTCTATGCGTTGGCTTTTGATCATTCGTCCGAGTTGTATCCGGGTTCGAATCCCTGTGAGACATGGATGTTTGTCTTACGGCACTGGCTCTCTCCCTTTCCTGGAACCAGCTGCCCCAAATTAGGTACGGTTGTGACTGCTTATATTCCGAGTTGCTCACGGTAGTCGTTAAATCGTCACAAAGAAAAACTCTGTAATTATATTATGATGTTACAGTTGAATAGTAAACCAGGCAATTCTGACTGTTTTGATTACTATGTTAAAAATGGTGTTATTGTCCTGCATAACTGAAATACGAGGGTTGTACCGAAAGTAATGAAAAATTGCGCATAACGTTTTTATTAACTGACAGAAGTCGTTCACATTGCACATATTGATTGAGTAATTCTTTCTCTATTCAAAGGTAGTACTCAACATAATCTCCATCACAAGCGATGCATTTGCGCCACCATTGATCCCAACTCTCGAATCCTCTTTGAATAAATTCAGGTGTAGACTGTTCTACCCACTTCTTCACCGCCACTTTTACCTCGGCTGTGTCGTCAAACCGTCCCTTGAACCCTCCGGCTTCCGCCTCTTCATGGACCGAAGAGGCGGAAGTCGGATGGTGCCAGAAATGAGCTGCACGGTGGATGGCGGCCACCGACCAGCATTATTTGGTGATCACCTGATTTGTTGACAAAGATGAGTGTGGTCTCGCATTGTCATGGTGAATGTGGACACTTCTCAGACCCTTGTTCGGTCTGTTCCTCCTTTTGGATTTTTTAAGCTCCTTGAGTGTCTCAATGCACCGCTCGCTGGTCTTGGTACGGCCATGTTCCAGAAAATCAATGATGATGACACCCCTATCATCCCGAAAAACAGTCTCCATGACTTTCTGTGGTGATCACTGGCTCTTTAACTTCTTAGGCCATAGCGAAGATGTTCCATTCCATGGATTGATTTTTCGTTTCCCGATCGTATACGCCCACGGTCCATTCCCCGTCAT
Organism: Macrothele yani; assembly: GCA_039090855.1. Lineage (NCBI taxonomy): Eukaryota > Metazoa > Arthropoda > Arachnida > Araneae > Macrothelidae > Macrothele > Macrothele yani. The sequence goes on along the minus strand of CM077026.1, from coordinate 16,495,749 downwards.
CAAATCGAAAAAAATAATGTTTTCATTGGCTTCAAATGCTTCCAGCTGATCAGAGTAGACTTCCACCCTTCTGTACTTCAAATCGGGTGTAAACTGCCGATGTACTGACTTTGCACACACACTTTCGGATACCCTAAGTATTCCACCGTCTTCTGTATGGCATTATAGGTACAATCCAGTTGTGCAGCAAGCTCACGGTTTGTGACTCGTCTCTCCGCGCGAATCAATTCTTCCACTCGCTGACGATTCGTGTCAGTGGTCGCAGATGATGGTCTCCCACTGCGTGGTTTGTCTTCAATGCTGGTTTCCCCTTCTTTAAACTTCTTCATCTATCTGTGCACATTGCTCTTGTCAATGATATTCACATTGCTCTGGTCAATCCCTTCCTTCGTCAAGAACTCAATGAAATCACGTTGCTTCTGTTTGGAATCCATTATTTACCTGCAATGAGGAAGAAGGGTTACTATAGAAAAAGAGTTGCTTTACCAACATGTGCAATTTGAAGGTTTTGTATCAGTTAATAAAAAAGTTATGCTCACTTATGCATTACCTTTGCTACAACCCTCGTATTTACCAGAGAACAACCGAGCTGACATTAGGACAAACGACTGGAAACATTTGCATTTGAAAAGTTTCATGATTGACTCTACTGCGATCTCAGCAATGAATCGCTACGAACGCAGGGGTGGAGTTTTTAGCCAGCGCTGAGACCGTAGCTCCTTTATTTTTTTATTAGGATGAGGGTGTAACGTCCAAAAGAAGGAACTCGACGGGCTATAAACAGTAGTCGCCTGTCCATAATTTAGGGCAACTGGCTCCATGGAAGGAAGAGAGAAAGCCCCTGCCTTCCGACAAACTTTATATTTACGTCTCACCGGATTTGAACCAGGATACATCGCTGACGAATGGTTAGAAATCAGGGATTTGACCACTGGCTTACAACTGACTTTCCTTCCATCTCGGTCGCTTTAGCCTCTTTTCCTGTGTTCTGTACGCAAGTATTGTAAATAGTTACTCGCCTGTTCATCTACCATTTTGTCATCATCTGTACTTAGTACTTACCTTATATTTGCTTTGAGACACGAAGCTTTGTTGGTTTCTCACGTAGCAATTAACGAAGGCCCAACACTGAGCCATCGTCTTTATGAATAAAAAACGGTGGATTAGTCTTGGGCCTACGTTACATTGCGAGGTTGTACTACCTGGATTTGCTCTGTATTGCATTTTCAATAATCCAGCACGTTCGCTCTGCCTGTTTCTAGGTTCCTACAGAAGTTAAAGTGCTTTTACGTGAAACAAGTCAGCGAGATTGTTGCTGTGTGCCAAGAAATAAGAGGAAAAGAACATTTATTCAAATGGTGACAACATTTCTAAAAGAACGTGAAGATGTGAGTTGTTTATAGATCGAAAAAGCGCTTTTAGCTGGAACTTAGTTTATTTTATTTTCATGCGTTCATTGTCAAACACTCGTAGACAATAAAGAGAAACTATATTTTAAGCGAATCGAAAATATATCTTCAGCCTTATTCATTTATTTATTTATTTATTTGTAAGTATATGCCTACAGATGGTACATCCAGTTATTGGAATTGCTATAGTTATATTTACAGTGATATTTACAGTCTTGCAAAACATGCTTTATGAAAAAAAATATTCCTTACATTAAAAATATCCGGACATTCTTCAAGTTAGTTGTGAAGCGTACACATTTTACATAACGGAGAACATTTTCCAGCATCAGTTCTGAAAAATGGCACTGCGAATTGTTTACATTTTGTCCTCGGAAAACGTGGACACAGAAACTTAATTGGTTTACAATTTGAGTACCATCAGTCTCTCCATTGATGATGCCGTACAGGAACTTGAGTTGGAGAGCCTTCATTCCCGATTGCAGAGAGGTCATCTTAAAGAATGTCAGGCTAGCCGTCGGAATATCCTCTATATAAACACCAGTCGATTTGTGAAAAAAGGTGTCAGCAGCGGATGGCTTAGTGGTTAGCGAGTCAGACTGTCAATGGAGGGTCCCCAGGTTCAATCCTGTGCTGATCTTCTAGAGATGGTGTGATTTGCTAACAATCGCTGAATATCCGCCGTGCATCGGACGAGTACGTTAAATGACGGCCCCCGGTTACGTTGGGTATCCATTCCTGACTTTCTCTCACCTCTCTATGAGCAAAATCGTACTAGAACAGTGGCGCGATCTACTTTGCTCTCTCTCTCTCACTTACAAGCTGTTCTGTCAAAGTCGCTAGACTTACTGTTTCTGTTCCCTGCCCAAAAGGCGGGCCCGCTGTAGGTGGTTTGGGCCTAGACCTTATCTGTGGACGGAAGTCCTACATGAAAATGTCTGGCTGTTTCTCATTGAAAAAAAGTGTCTAAGAATTGTTTTTTAATTTTCTCGATTTCATTTACTAGAGATATGAGGCTAGGGCTTCAAATGATAGCCACATACTCCAGTGAGGATCTTACCGTAGTGTCAAAAATGCGAATATGTGTCTGAGTATTCGAGAAATACTTGGAATGTGGCATAATGTGGCAATTCTTTTGATATGACTTTTAAAGTCCAAGTTCAAATCAAACGTGACTCCCAAGTCCTGGACATCTTTTGTCCGGTTAAGAGGATATTCTCCACGTTTGTAGTCACGAAGAATTGGATATATTTTACGCGAAAAGGACACGACATGCCACTTGGAGATGTTGAGGCGAAGATGTGGTAATCAATACCACTGAAACAGGTTATTTACGTCAGTTTGAAGAGCAAGTCATTCATCAGGAGTCTGTAAATTGCGATAAAGCTTGAAATCATCAGCAAACAAGAGACAAGGGCCATCAATGCAAAAATGAAGGTCATTAATATATATATATATATATATGGAAAACAGGAGTGGTCATAAATTAGATCCTTGGGGTATTCCAGATGTGGCAACATAGGGATCAGAAACATGGTTATTATAAATAACAGACTGCATAGGTTGAAAAGATAAGACTTGCACAAAGACAGCAGGTTATCATTGAAGCCAAGATAGTTCAATTTCTTGAGTAAAATGTCATGGTGAACTTTGTCAAAAGCTTTAGGAAAGTCAGTGTAAATAACATTAACTTGTTATCCTCTGTCAATAGATGACTAAATATCCTATGTGATGTGGAATAGGTTGGTAAGCGTTGAGCGTTTCATCACAATACCATGCTCTGCAAAGCTGAGAACATGTTTCAAGTAATCATATACCTTGGAAAAAATAAGAGACTCAACTATTTTCTATAGGACAGAAATAATTGTAATAGGTCGATAATTCGCAATAGAGTCTCGGCTGCCTTTTTCGAAAACAGGAATAATATTCGCTTTTTTTTCAGATCTGGAGAAAAAATTCCAGTAATGACGATTAGATGATAAATATTTTTTGTGTTTTTAGTTCAACAAAATTTGCTACCATTTTCAACCTAATTGTTTTTCTATTCATCGTGTCTGGTCCCAGATATTACATTGATAAATATGTCTCAATTTATGCATAAATCTTCAAAGATTTATGTGTTTCTAATGTTTCATGTGACTTATTGTAGACTGACATGACAAAAGAAAGAATCCTTTGTGGACATCTTGAGATAAGTGTAACTGAGGTGATTGCTTTTCGCGTTGGACAGTTTCTCTTTTTATCTTCCTCTAACTCGTAATTTCATATTTCCTTCACTTTCTTTTCATTTTGCTAGTGCACAACAACATCATCCCATTCATCTCGAAAGTAAAATATTTCTTTCTTTATAATTTCTTTATGGAAGCAAATGTTTGTTTCATGATTAGCTTAAACTGTGTGGTTACCTCGTTATTTCTAACGGCTGCAGAAGGCCTTCGAATAATGATGTATAATATGAGTTTCTCAAGGCTTATTTACCGGAAAGAGAGAGGTATAACCATTAAATATATAGTCCGGTAATGTTAAACGTTTACAGGGAATTTTAAATTTCAGTATTTCTAATATTATCAAATTCTGTCTTATTAAGATAGTTGTTCGAAAAACGAAATCCAAAGGCTGTTCATTCCAGAAACTCAACTGCAGTAAGCGGAACAAAATTACGTAAAAAAATTTATGTATGTTACGGGCAACACTGCTCAGCCTGAAGACGTATGCACACGTTAAGCCTGCGTTGTTCCATTTGCGATCTCACCTAAGAATTGAGGGAGCCCTCAACAGCCAGCGATAAGTCAGGGACGCTTTAGAGGAAGAGATTATACACGTCTGTCAGAGTTGTTCTGACGCAATATTCAAGGAGGACAACTCTCGGCTGCATGTGTCGCGGAAGGTGTAAGACCTCTTCCACGCGCGGCAGATTCCGTTTCTTCCCTGGTCTGCTCTTGCGCCGGATAAGTCCCGATCAAACATGTCCGGGACACTTTAGCTAAACAACTAGCAAGTCAAGGGCCTCCGCCAGTCACCACAAATGAAATCTGATCTCGCATAGATCCTCTCTGGATGACATCAAAACCCTCTTCCATTCAATGCCACGCCGTGTAGAGCGTGTATTGTTGTTCGAGTTTGTTTCACACGATACTGAGTTTTGAAGCAGAAAATCTTGCTCAGCTCTACAAATGTAATCAGATATCTCCTGTAACATGACGAATCTCTAATATAAGTTTCGTTTGAATGGCGCGATTCTTTCTTGCTGTTGCAATTTTCACAAACAACAGTGTAAGTAATTTTTAGCAATAATAGCGCAGCTAGCTACTTTAAGGAAAATGTAGTTGTAGCTATAACAAGCTAATTTTTCAAAAATTTAGTTGGAACAGTAGATAATCAACAGCATCAATGTCAACCATTATCAATCCACTGCTGCATGAAGGTATTCCCATTATTTTCTCTACAACTGTCTGCCTTGAGCCATGTTACTCCTCCATGTAACCCCGGCGTGCTTTCCAATTTCATCTATCAATCTCCCGTGTGGTCTCCTTCTGGGTCATTTTCTGTTCCTTGGAATCCCGTCCAAAATTTCACTTGCTCATCTGTGGTCCTTTCTTCTGGTAACATGTCGCTCACATTGCCATTTCAGGGATTTTAATCTGATTATGATGTCTTCTACTCTTGTGATTTTCCTTATCCAGGAGTTCCTCTTCTTATATTTCCTGGTTATACAAGTATGCGTCTCTCCATGTAGCATTTGTATGACTTTTTTAGTTAGAGTCCATGTCTCTGCTCCATACGTGAGAACTGGGATAATGCATTAATTAAATACTTTTCTTTTAAAACATAATTGCATATTGCTCTTGAAAACCGTACTGTTTCTTCCAAAAGTTCTAGAGCGAAGTTTTATACGCCGATTAATTTCTTCATCAATGTGACCCTCGCTTGATATCTGCTGTCAAAGTTAAATGTAAGTATCGGATATCTCCAGCTTTTCTCCATCAATTCATAAATGTTCCTTTCTTGTAAAAGCATTGTACATCACCATCAAACAGAGGTCATCGCTCTTTCCAAGTTTATAAGTGAGTCACGGAAAAATTCTCAATCGCCGCCACCGGGAATCAAACCCAGGGTCTTCCAGTTACGCGCCGGATGTGCTTCCACTGCACCAAAGCGGCTTCGAATTTCTACTGACTCACATACAGGGTTCGACTCGTGGTGGCGGCCAATGAGAATTTTTCCGTGACTCACTCATAAACGTGGAAAGAGCGATGACCACTGTTTGATGTTCCTAGTCCACGTCAAGTGTCTGTATTAATTGTACATCACTTTTGTTTTCTGAAAGTTCATTTTAATCCCACTTCTTTACTCTTGTCAGCAAGTTCCTGGATCATACTCTGCAGCTCTGAAGGGTTACACGAACAAAATTGTCTTGTCATCAGCAAAACAAAGGTGAGTTAACTAATATCCATTAATGTTTATTTCTTTGTTTTCCGAGTTCAATGATTGAAAGACACTTTACCATGTGGCATTGAAGAGTTTCGGAAATATGGTGTCACCTTGTCTCACTCCCTTTCTAATTTTTATTAGTGCTGTATCCTCCAATAGACGAACTTTGCACCTGCATTTTCATAGATGTTATTAATAATACTAATGTAAGTATCATATTTTGTGGTTCAAGTTCAGGATGAGAAATTGCACCCGGATTTATGTTCTCATCCGGAACTTGAACCCGGGTGCATTTGGGCTGCGCTCAGACACCATCACTTGTTCAACCTAGGCGACCTGTAAACTTTGTTGGGGACAATGTTGAAAGACAGTGCATGAAATGTAGTTTTAAATTTTAAATCATGTATTTCGACAAAGATATTGGTACGAAAAGGAGGTTTGTAGATTTAGCTTTCGCCAATCTATGTAGCAAAAGAAATACTTACGCATTTTTTCTTTCAGTTATTGATGTGCGGCACCCGTTGGGAAACCGGGGTTGGTGTGCCAATAAATGCAGTCCACAAACCAGCTGCTAAAGTGGTATCGTTCAGCAGAAAGCCGCCCCGGTTGAGCATTGGTCTGAACGATGGCTTCTGATCACTCGCCCGAAACGGGTACGCCGCCCCGGTGGCGCAGTGGTCTAAGCGATGGCCTCTGATCATTCGTCCGAAAGGGTCCGTGTTCGAATCCCGGTGAGGCATGGATGTTGTGTTTGTCTTACGGCACTAGCTCTCTCCCTTCCTGGAACCAGTGACCCTAAATTAGGGACAGGCGACTGGTTATAGCCCATTGAGTTGCTCACGGTGGTCGTTAAACCTCCAATAAAAAAAAAAAAAAAAAACGGTTACGTGTTCGAATCGCGGTAAGGCATATATGTTTGTCTTACGGCACTAGATATGTCCCTTCCCTGGACCCAGTGGCCCTAAATTAGGGGAGGGAAACTGCTTATAGCCGAAAGAGTTGCTCACGCTGGTAGTAAAAACCTCAATAACAAAATTAAAGGTAGGCTCAGTTCTGATTGAGCCGTCAGTTTGGAACGTAGGTCTACGACTCGCAGATCGGAGAGTTGAAATGAGATAGTCGCGTATGATTTCAAAGCGTTTATTTCATTTGTTATAGCCAACATAGGTCTATGATATGAAAAGTAGCTCACGTAATTTTTACAACTGATGCGAATAACGATGCGAATACATACATTGCTAATACAAAGCAGAGTTCGAGATAGGCCACGTACGAGTTCGGTCGGTGTGTTGAATCTTTGTTTGGTGGCGGCTGCTTTCACGCGTTCTAGATACTCTCCAGTTCATTGGGCTGCAGTCTTCTTGGGCTTCTTACACTCCTAATAACTTGTTCTTGCCTTTCGTTCTGATTTTCTCCAATACTGCTTGCGTTCATTCTGCGAATTGCGCGGCATTGTCAAAAAGTTAACCCGTTTACACGAACACATTTTTTTAATTTTAGTTCAAACCAATTTGATATGTTCTGTATATATTTAAATAGATCTCGCTGGTAGTTTTAAAACGATACCACGCACAGTCGTTTTGCACTCACGGTTGTCCAGACAATCCGCGATATTGTCAAAAGTGTTCACTGGTTCACAAGGAAACAATTTTTTAAATGTTCAATTCAAACCATTGCGAAATGTTCTTCGTATTTTTGAATAGATCTCGTCGACAGCTTTAAAACGATATCACGCCCAGACGTGTTGCGCTCACAGTTGCCGAGATACACTGAGTCAAACGCAGCGGCCCACTCAGAAATATTGCATCACCTCTCCCACGCACAGGGAGCGAGGGGAGCGTCGGGCAGACGAAATATTTCGCAATACGCGAAATGGACTGCATGCAGTTTACGAATATGCTAACACGATTAGTGTATGGCACGTATCTTTCCCTACACAATGATTTCAATTGGGACCTATTTTTGTCACAAGCCGTACTTAAGTCGCCCCATACTATCTCTGAGGTTAGACGTTCTCCTACGTCAGAAAGAGCATCAGTAAATACACTATAATAGCAAAAGTCACCGGACACCCCTTAAAAAGCAAAGTGAATGGATCCTATGCGTTATTAAGGTGCGCAGTACAGCTGCAAACAATATAAAAACAAGTCTGCAGTTTACCGCGATCATATCGCACTGTGAGGTTGAGTGAAAATGTCATGGCGATAGAGAACTTAGTGGGTTGACCATAAGAGAAACCGAGAGGCGTTTAAACTTACCCAAGTCAACTGTTTTGGATGTACTGAAGAAGTGGAAGACACATTGCGTACCTGAAGCAGCAAAACGTATCGGCAGACCAAAGAAAATCAGTGATAGAGGACGTCGAAGCCTCAGGCTCAGCGGTCACGTTCATGCGAGTTCCGTATATATTGGTTTGTGTTGTGTGATATTAGTGTTTCTTCCTTACCTGTTTGTCGTTGTCGATTCGTGCAAGTCCACTGATTATTTTGAGTCTACTCCCGAGCGGGTGAGTTTTTTTCTTTTGCTATTATCAGTTTATTTACGTTCGACCTTGCTGGTCGGCGATGCACACTTCATCAAATATGCAAATGGCGACTTCCACCGGAGAGAGGCGGAGCCCATCCCTCGCTCCCCGTGTCCATCATCATCATCATCATCATCATTTCCGACTGATGTCAGCGTCCCTGCGCTATCTTCCCTAGCTAGCACTGATGCACTACCCTCTCCGAGTGGTGCGTTCGGTAGCCTTTCGGGTGTCAATCCGTTGACTTCCCCAGCTACGTCAAACCTTTCAGCTTCTGCTCCAGTTGATGAAGCCATGGATATTACCGGTGGTGAAAACTCTTCCAGTTCTTCTCTGCCCGTTCAGTCGCCTGCCACGTATTCTAAGGTTGCAGCGTCTTCTACTCCTCGACAGCTTTCCAAGGATCTGTATGCAAGCGCTCAAGCTTTGCACACTTATATTTATCGTGCTGGAAACAACATTCTTCTTGAAATTCCAGCAGGCTCGCCAGCCGCCTCTGCTTTCTTTGAAAACCTGGCTAAAGGAGTTAGTTTTGAGGCTCTCCCAGATACACCGATGCGGATCTATGCCGATGCCCTTCAAAGCCTGTTTCCCCCAGACGCCATTTCGCATCTGTTCCGGCGAGGCCGGACAGTTGTCGTTTATCTTGCCAAAGTTCAATATTCCAAGTCTGTCCTGACGACAGGCCTAACCATTGGAGATCGCCAACTTACTCCAGAACCAGTGGCCCAACGACCAGTAAATGTTTCCTTTTACCCTGTACAACCAGAGGTGACTGACGTCATGTTATATGCGGTGCTTTCATCTCTGGGGCGAGTCGTTGGAGGGATTCAAACACACTTAGCTGCAAAGCACGACCTGATGCATGATACCATCCATAGAGCCCGTCGAGTTGCACGTGTCGTTTTTCCTTCTCAAGAAGCTATTGCTCAGCTCCTAACTCACTTCATAGTTAAGTGTGATGGTCAGACTCGCCAAATTGATCTATTGACTGAATTCCATTGCAGTCAGTGCAAGGAAGTTGGACATTTCTACAAAGAGTGTCCTATTGCACGGCCATCAACGGGTTCTTCTGCACCCCGGATGGATACTCACTACACCCCTGTTGGTGCCTCATCATTATCTTCGGCACCTGCTGATCCTCTTCACATAGAGAGCTCTCCTAAGTCGACTGCCTTACCACCACCTGCTTCTGTAGAGCATTATCCTGAATTACCACCGACATCGCCTTTCCTTGCACCTGCACCACCTGGCGACATTACTGATGCTGATGGAGGGGTGTTGTCTGATACTGAAACTTCCAATGCGGACACCGACACCGCTTACCAGAGCGTCAGTGACCACGCCTTAAGTGATGGGTCGGACGCGACCTCTAGGTCTTGCACTGACAACAGAGAAGCCCCAAAGGCCCCTGACGATTCCTCCAAGCGGCGGAAGCCTAAAGGGAAATCGGCATTTTCTACTCGATCCCGTACGTCGGCTTCTCGCCTGAAAAACTGTGATTTGTCTTCGAACCCTGAAGCCTTTATCTTACCTTATGAGGATTTTCTTGCAAGACTGCAACAACATGTATTTCCGTCGACTCCTTTATCATATCCGGAGTTATATGACGTTTTCTGTCGGAAATCGTTGCCTGGGGGATTCCCTCCTTTTGTCCAGGCACATACGGCTCAGCTTCCGGCGGTGACTGCGCAGTTGACGGAGTTGGACTGCATCTATCAAGCGCTTCGTAGTCCGTCTTCTAATGATGCTGCTGCTGTGCAAATGATGCATCGTCGATACACTAATCTTCGAGACCACTTGCGTAAAGTGCTCACACTACCTTCTGATTTGGCGCTTTCAAGGTGACGACCTTCAACTGTCGCGGATTTGCGACCCCTGATGTGAATGCTCTTGTCTATGAGGACCTCGCGGCGGATGCCAGTGATGTCCTCCTCCTTCAAGAGACTCGATGTTCAACTGATACGCCGACACACAGATGACGGTCGTGGCCTTACACATTCTACCATGCGTACCGCCAATCTAGGTCTGGTGGCATTGCCGTCGGTGTACACCGTCGTTTAATGCACCGTATATCTTCTATTTCTGTCAATAACTTATATTCAGAATTATTGCAATGCCTTACTTTCTGTGTTGGTACTGTAACTTTTCATGTGTTTAATGTGTATATACCAACTGAAGAATCATTTGTTGATCCATTTTTTCGGAGTCTACGTGCAGCGAATGCTGCGAGTCCCTCCGGGGATTTTTTCATCATTGGAGGGGATTTTAACTGCACGGTGCAGCCCTCTGTAGACCGCTATTTGTGGCACGGAGAACACCGTGCGAATCTTGTCTCCAAGTTAACACAGTTTATTGCTGATTTTCAGCTTGTTGACTCTTTTCGCCAGCTAAATCCTCAAACCATTTCATTTACTTGGTGCAATTCCCCGACGCAGTTTTCTGCTGCCGCTCGATTGGACCGTATTTATGTTGTCCCTTCTTTGATTACCACTATTACTTCGGCACGGCACCTCCCTACAGTGTCCTCCGATCATAGCGCCGTGTCTCTATCTGTTTGTGTCTCCCCATCACCACCTTCGGCTCGTCGTGGATGGAGTTTTGATGATACAATTTTACAAGATCGGTCTTTCTGCGATACAGTTGAGCAGTTCCTTGCTGCTAGGAAACCTCTGCTAGCTACTACTCCGAGTGCCCTGCGCCTGTGGCTCGACATTAAACAAGACCTTCTATTATTGGTACGACGCCTTTTATTTTCCATCACTACCACTCGTGCGATGGCAATCAGCAATCTTCGGGGTTTACTTTCTTCGTTACAAATGTCGGATCCACAGTATTCAGTAGTTCACGATGAACTACACGCTCACCTACAACCGCTTGCCCAACAAGCTGTGCGTCGACTTCGACTTCTGCATCTATCTCCATCGACACAAGCCTTTGAAGTTCTTTGCAAGATGGAATCTTCGAGACGAGCGTCAACCTCACTTCGACATCTTCGCCTTCCTAACGGCTCCACCACGTTCGACCCATCTCTTATTTGCTCCCAAGTCCGTCACTTCTTTCAGGAGAAGTACCGAGCGGTCGCGCAGGTTACTGATCTTTCTTCTTCTCCCCTTCTCTCTTCTCTCCCTCAGGTCCCGCCTTCTCTCGGTGCTCCCCTCACTGCTGAGGTTTCTTTGCCTGAACGTCGAGAGGCGTTTTCCTTCCTGAACTTCCATGCCTCCCCGGGACCTGATGGTCTTCCGCTGTCCTTCTACCGTGCTTTTCTTCCGTCCCTTCTACCTTTTCTTTCTGCTGGTTTTTCTTGTGCTCTTTCTTCTTCTGCGCTTCCGCCGGAATTTACAGTTGCTCATGTCATCCTTCTGCCAAAGAAGGGGGACCTCCTGAATCTGACAAATTGACGCCCTATCTCCATCCTTAATATTGATTAAAATTTTTTCACGAAACTCCTTTCTCGACGTCTTAACTCTGTCTTTTCGTTTCTTGTTTCTCCCGACCAGTCATACACTGTGCTTGGTCGGTATATCGCTAAGAACATTTATTTTCTTCTTAATCTCAATTTTCTTGCTCGCAAACATTCAGAGCCGCCCCGGTGGCGCAGTGGTCTAAGGCGTTGGCCTCTGATCATTCGTCCGTAAGATGTCCGGGTTCGAATCCCGGTCAGCCATGGATGTTGTGTTTGTCTTACGGCACTGGCTCTCTCCCTTCTCTGGAACCAGTGACCCTAAATTAGGGACGGGCGACTGCTTATAGCCCATTTGAGTTGCTCACGGTGGTCGTTAAACCTCCAATCAAAAAAACAAAAAAAAAAAAAAAACATTCAGAACCCCTAGCCCTATTTAACATTGATCAACAGTCTGCTTTTGATAGCGTTTCCCATGACTATCTCTCTGCTGTTCTAAACCATTTTGACTTTCCTTCTCCTTTTGTCTCTCTCCTTCTCAGTCTTTATCGGGGCGCTCATTTTCATGTTCGGGCGGCCTCATTTTTGACGGCACCCATCCCTTTCCAACGAGGAATCCGGCAGGGTTGCCCCCTCTCAGGGCAACTCTTTGCCCTCGCATTCGAACCTTTCTTGATTGCCAGCCGTTCATCTCTTCTTTCTGCATTGCCGTTGACCGTTTCTAGCACTAGGCATCACTGTTTCGTTGTTTCAGCCTATGCAGATGACGCCACTTTCTGTCTCCGACGAGAGGAACAGTTTGATATTCTACACTCCACGTATCAACAGTATGCAGCTCTCTCTGGTGCGTCCTTGAATGTGCTCAAGAGCACCGGGTTGTGGTGTGGGTCTTGGATGGGCCGCATCGATGCCCCATGGGGTGCGGCGTGGTCCTCCTCGACCCAGAAAATTCTTGGCGTCCAGATTGGACATCCATTCACCTCTGGAATTATTACCTGGAATGGACTCCTTCCTCGATTACAACGCTCAGCTGCGTTTTGGAGATTCACGCATTCTTTCGCATCTTACATTCAGAGAGCGCAAATTGTCCAGCGATACATTCTATCCCAATGCTTGTTTTCTTGGAACTCATCGGTGTTTACCTCGGCTCGTCTCTCTACTATCAACAGCATCTTTACTTCCGTGATTTGGTCAGCAAAGCATTGGGTTGCTGCTACGACTCTTACTCTTCCAGCTTCTTTGGGAGGAATTCGCCTACCGGATGTACGCCTTTACTACCGAGCCTTTCGCATCGTTTATTCCTTCGTCTTCTTCTCACTCCTTCTCCATCACTCTGCTCTACTTTTGATATTCTTATCTCTCTCCGAGATCCATCCTTTTATTTTCTCTTATATCTTCGGATGGACTCTTATCCTTCTTATTTTAATCAATTTCCACCCCTCATTACTCAAGCTCTAGCGTTCTTCCACTCACTTCCACTTCTTCGCGCAACTCCCTCTACTACTCGTGATCTTCTTTCCGAACCACTTTTCTTTTCGACTCTGATTCACCCTCCTGATCAACCTTACTTCCTCTTCCCTCCTTGAGTCCGCTCTGGAATCGCGAGCGTTGTGCTTCTTTTTCTTTTGCACTCCCTTGCGGTGTTCATCTCGGATAAGCTGATAATGTGTACCGTGTTGTTCATGCCTTGTTCTTGTTATTGTGTTTCTTGAATTTGTACAATGTTTTCTGTTTTCTTGTATGTATACAGTGTACTTTTCTTCGGCATTTCTGTTGGTACTAGTTCCTTTGTGATTCTTTGATCCTTGGTTGAGTTCAAGGTCACTATAAATTTGGTATCAATGTTAATTTTTGTGAATTGAGCTTACCATCAAGTGTGAGTTGTAATTTTTATTGTTCTGTTTTTGTTTAGTTGGCGCTTGCCATTCACCTGTAGTGCGTATTATGCAACTTACCATAATCTGCATTATTTCTCTGGTACTGTGCTTGCTGTCATTATCAACTATCTCTCACGCGTATTTTTCCTGTTCACAGTGCACAGTGCTATTTGTAATTCTTGCTTGTTTTGTATCCCCGATGTGCACTTGCGTTTTTGGCGTTTTGTATTGCATCTTCAAACCTCGTGCGATTTCTGTTCGAGTCGGTGTCATTGGGCTCACCTTTATTTGTACCGTTTTTCGAATTGTGCATGATGCTATGTTGTTCCTTTATGTTTTCCCCTCTATGTTCTTGAGTGGTGATGCCCGTTCACTTGTAGATCTGTTTTTTCATTGTTTAGCGTCACTCAGTGTGGCACGCCTTAATTTTGTCTTCAGAATAACTCACTTGAGTGATATTCGTGTGAATTTTACCGGGTTTGTTGCGCACTGTTGGTGTATAGTGCTTACTGTATTTATTGTTAATTATTGTTTCTATTTCCGGTTTTCCTGATTGTTAATAGAGTGCCGTGTTGGATGTCCTTTTCTGTGGTTAGGCGTTCCTCGATTACATCCTGGCTATGGCCAGTGCCAATTGTAATTGCTTTCGTGTACTTTGCTGTCTCTGTGTATCGTGTATTTTACCACCTTGTTGTGGTTTTTAGCATTTTTCATATTATCTTGACCGGCGTAGCCGCATTCATCTGTTGATAATGTCATTACTTTCATTCATTGTTTAATTGATGTTTTTCCCGCTTTGTGGTGCGCCTGTATTATTTTTTGCCTAAGAGTTCAATAAAATTTGTTAATACTAAGGAGAGTTGTTACACTTAATCGACGGAGTACTGAAGAATACCTCAGTGTACAAGTGAATAAAAATGCTGGAACCTCGGTATGTACACGTACCATTCGCAGAAAACTTCATTCCATGGGTTACCGTGGTCGGGCGGCTTTTCATAAGCATTTCATGTCCACTCAGAATGCTATTCGTCGGTTAGAATGATGTAAAGAACATTTATCGTGGACCATAGATCAATGTAAACGGGTCCTATGGACTGATGAATCCAGATACACGATCCATCATTCTGATGGCCGTGTGTGGGTATGGCGGCAGATGGGGGAACGGTATTTGCCACAGTGTACTCGAGTGGGGGTGTTTCTCGTTTTATGGTCCCTGCCAAATGGTTATCGTGGGCAAACCTGTTAACCAGCACGTCTACCTCGATAATTCTGGGCAATTATGACCTACCAACTCTGTGGCAATACTATGGAGCCCAGCCTTGTTGGTACCAGTATGATAATGCACCGAGCCATAAAACAAGGACTGTTACGGCGATGGTTGATGATAATTCCGTATCGTGTGTTTGTACTGGCCAGCACAGAACCCCATAGAGCACCTATGGGATGAATTAGAGCACCGCATAAAACGTTTGGAACCAAGGCCTACTACTAAGCAACAGTTAGCGGCAGCATTATGTACTGAATGGAAGTGCATACCTACCGTTGGGTTCCAAAATCTTCTCGGAAGCACGTCTCGAAGGGTCAGTGCATGCATTAAGGCCAAAGGTGGACCGGCACCGTACTAATGTATGTCAATAAATGCTATGTTGTGTTTCTCTTCTAGGTGTCCATTGACTTTTGTCAAGGTAGTGTATGTTTTAATTTCTTCTTCTCTGACTTTTAGTACTCAGTATAAGACATGGTAAATATCGTTCTAAAAATTATGAATACCACTTTATATTGCTCTAAAAGGTCTTTCCGCCGTTCTGGAGGTCAACATTCGTAGTGGCTCATCCGTTTCTACGAAACTGAGAGCATTGAAGAAAAACCTAAACCGTGCATATTTGAAAACGAACGTTGCCCGAGAAGTTAATTTTTGAACAATTTTCTTTTACACTGTATAGCAAAGAACTTTCGGTTTTCTTCTATCGGAGACTGACATATTTATGAATGATAAAGTAATTTGCAACAAGTGGAAGTTTTGCGGATCAATCCGTGGTACTTAAAAATATCTGTATGTTCTGTCACGAAATCCTTTGTCATCGTCCCCGTGGCTATGTAATGCAGTAGCTTTTTGTGTTGTGAATGCGAAAAACGAAAACAAGACTACAAATATCAGCGACACGCAGTTCCACGAAAAATATATTACTTCGCATAAGAACACTGACTCAGCATTCTTCTTCTTACAGTCGTCTCTTTCCCTACGTTGATTCAGAGATGCAATGTCTTCGGAGAAAGAAGTCAACCGTTCAATCTTTCTACCTCGAGACATTCTACGTCACCCGATGAGGTGATAGACTCACTACTTCTTCTGCATAGGACACGCGCAGTGGGTGTTCTTGGTTTGTCTGCGTCACTGAATACACAGAATTTGATTTCCTGAGTCATAGTTTTGTCATAAAGAACCTCCTTGTGAAGCAGGAAATGCTATAACTTATTCGTGCTGCGAAAACCTCCCAGGTAAACTACATTATTGTAATATAGGTGTCCCTAGACGAGGACGCGTATGTTACGTTATTTGTCTACAAAAATGTCGGTTACTACCAAATTGCTTACAGCGCCCGGCGCATGCTTGTTCTGTTCAACATATAAAATTATGATTCCTCGAGAAGAAATCTGCTAAACATAAGTTCAGTGTGACATAATCACCTACATCATCATCAAAATATGGTACTTATTGTTTACTTATATAGATTAATATGGAATCACAACATTTTGAGAACGGTGAACGCCATTTCCAGCACAGAATTGCGATATTTTCAGGATTTGCGATGTACCCATATCTTCTGTTTTTATACACTGGTGTGCAAAAATTAAGGACGAAGAGGAGAAATTAGCATAACAGCGGAACGGGCAGGCAGAACGGACCGAAAGACCACTCAGGAGATAGACTAGGGTCCGGTACGGTAGGGCATGCGCATATATACAGCATGACAGAGGAGGAAGGGGGTCATAAAGCTATAAAGCACACGGGCGGTCTACGCTCAGCAATTCGGTGAAAGCTATTGCACGGTGTACATCGGTTTGAACGACGTCGATTTGCTGCCACCGTGTCATATGGCCAACAGGCAGTCCAGTATACGAAATCTGGATGACTTTACCCGAAGTCGCTTCATTGGGAAGTTGGAAGAAGAACGAAGTGTGACTAGTATGGCCGAGGAGTTCTGAATCATTCACGGCATCGTTTCACTAGCTTTTAGAGCATTTCAAACGACAGGAACAGCTGTCCGAGAGTTTAGCAGTGATCGTCCACGAGCAACCACGGCGGCGAACGACCGGTATATTTTCCTACAGGTGAGAGGAGACAGACGGCAGACAGTGGGAGGAATCACAAGGCACATGCAACAGACAACTAGACGTCCGTTATCGCGTTTAACCGAGGCCAGGTGGCTGCCCAAAGGAGGTCTATTTTCACGACGACCAGTACGGTGTGTGCCATTAACGCCTGCTCATTGGATACAGCGGTTTCTGTGGTGCCAGGAACACAAGAACTGGACACATCAGCAATGGGGTCGAGTTCTCTTTACGGATGAGAGCCGATTTAATCTGACGAGTGTTTCTGGACGAATAAATATCTGGAGAGAGCAGGGGACACGCAATCATACTTCCAACATAATCGAAAGGGACCGGTTTGGAGGTAGCGGAGTTCTCGTTTAAGGCGGTATCATGCTTGGTAGCCGCACTGACTTCCACATCTTCCAAGGAGGTTCAGTCACTAGTGTCCGCTACTGTCCGAGGTTCTCCTGCCTCACGTGCGTCTGTTTAGAGGGGATGTGGGTCCGGAGTTCCTCTTCATGGACGACAACGCTACACCTCATCGTACAGTGGCTGTTACAGAGCTGTTGGAGAGTGAAGATATTAAACGCATGGATTTCCCGAAAGTTCCCCAGACCTAAATCCAAACGAGCACGTGTCGTACCTTCTCAGGAGACGCTTGGCAGCACGTCACCAGCTGCCAGCAACGATTCCACAGCTGCGACTGGCGCTACAAGAGGAATAGGCCGTGATACCTCAACAACTCCTTGAAAACCTCGTCCTCAGCATGGACAGACGTTTTAAATCCTGCTACGCAGTCAGGGGTGATCATATCCCCTACTAAAGACTGGATTTTGTTTGGCAGCCGCCTGTCACATGGACGTTTCTCTCTTCTGTCCAGCTCTGCTCGAAGCTACCTTTTCAATAAAGTGCCTTAGTATCCTTTGGATTCCTTGTTTGGACAGGTTTGCTCACTTGTCTCATATTCTTACATCTTGGGGATCTTATGGTATGATTTGAGTCGATGTGGAGCACTTCTGCACGACGTTACATTCGAAAAACCGTTTTGTCTTTAATTTTCGCACGACAGTGTATATGGAGGTTTAATGACCACTGCGAGCAAATCAGTGGTGGGATATTTGCTGTCATCCGTACCTAATTTAGGGCCATTGGTCCCAGGGAGAGGGGAGAACCAGTGTCGTGTGATAAACAGAACATAGATGCCTCACGGGATTCGATCCCGGACCCAACATGGACGAATGGTCATATGCCAGCGCTTAGACCACTGCGCGACTAAAGTGGCATTAATATTTTCAGAACATTTGGAAAATATATCGCTCTGAAGTGGGAATTCTGCATGCATCTTGCTGTCTTGATTTCTTTTTAAAAAATGATTACACAGGAAACAACGAGCTTCTGTGTTTTTCTTTGCCGAAAGTTTTTGTTGCTTGGTGAAAAATTCTCCTAAAATAATTTAATCATATGCAATGGGAGGCTAGGCTATTAGGTACACCTACGTAGGAGCGTCTTGCCCACCACTGACCTGTAGAATAGCTCCATTTCATCGGTCATCGGTCTTGATTTCTTTCATCGGTCTTGATTTCTTTTTAAAAAATGATTACACAGGAAACAACGAGCTTCTGTGTTTTTCTTTGCCGAAAGTTTTTGTTGCTTGGTGAAAAATTCTCCTAAAATAATTTAATCATATGCAATGGGAGGCTAGGCTATTAGGTACACCTACGTAGGAGCGTCTTGCCCACCACTGACCTGTAGAATAGCTCCATTTCATCGGGGCACCAAACAAACCAGTTGCTGGAAGGTTCGTAAGGAATGTTAAAGGAAGCGAAAATGATAACTTCTACAATTGCTGAAAATTAGACGGCCGTACGGACAACCCGTTCCGCCTCGACCTAGAAATGCTCAATGGGTTTATATCTGAGGATTTTGCAAGCAAATGAAGTAACGAAAACTCGCAAGCATGTTCCTGGAGAGGCTTGGTGAACAGGACGTTACGCCTTGTGGGTGAGTGCGGTTTCCTTCTGAATGTGTTCCTTGGGATAGATCGCGCTCATGGAGAGATTAATTTGGACACCAACAATTATAAAAAACTCTGTGATATTCAAATGGACTTGGAGGGTATTAAGGGGCTCTCTAATACGTGCCAGAAATACATTCTCCAAACCAGCACACTTCCGGTAACGGTCTGAACTCTTGACACCTGATAGGATAGATCCCGGCCTCAGGATGCCTTCCCCAAATTCCGATTCTGCCACCCGCATGATTGAGCAGAAACGTTAATTCGTACATCTAAGCGATCTTATTCCTGTCCTTAAAAATCCAGTGTGGATGCTCCAACGACCACTAAAATTGAGTTTTTTTGCTCTTTTCTCAGCCATCGGTACTCGCCGTGGTCGTTTGCTGTTGTGTAGCCAATGGTGGTCGCTTGCTGTTTTTATCTGCTTCCAGCAAAAATAATATTCACATTTGTGATTAAAATGCACTAGAGATGTCAAGAAACTTTTCTTTGTGAAGATTTGTCTTTCTGTCTACTTGCAATTTCTATGACCATACCGGGATTTACAACCGATATCGATTCCTGGGTTACCAACAGTGGTCGACGCTGCCAGAAAATATTAATTTGCTTCGACTATCGCAAATTTAATGTTGTTCATATCTCTTAGCTGGAATTTGTTCACTTCGGTTCCTTTGAAATTAGTTGTTCTGTGTGGTATAACGGTAACCTTCTGCAATGGAAATCGTAATATGCGGTCTCGCTTCTGCACGATTAAATATTCAAACATTTAGGAGACATAGAAACATGGGTGACCCCGAGAATGAAGAGTTTCTGTGGGGAAACATGCAGTCAAGTATGCTTACCGTGTATCATTTTTTCATGAGGATTTGTCTCAAGAATTATTGTAATTCCTATTTTGTCCACAAATTCATTTATTTGAAGATAAGGGTGTAGCCCGTGATGGAGACCTTCTTAGTCGTCGTCATGAGTGTGTAAGTAGTCACTAACATATACACATATAGGAAGACTTGCGACCTCCTTTAAGCTCAAGATGCAGGAGGTTTCTCTTTGGATATCACTCCACCTGCATCTTTTGACATTTCTCGGCCTTATCTCCGACCGTGCCTGGGATCTTTCTTTTCCCTGCCATTCTGCTGAAGAATAAATCTTTTCCACACTTTTCCCGAGCTTGGCCTCCGTAGAAATCTGAATTTTCGAGTGCTGATCGATGCGAAACTTTCAATATCAGGCTACAAAGATTGTGTTACAGTGACATAGAAATGAGGTAAAGTAGAGGAAATGGGAAAGAAATCCTACTTTCGATATAGCGACCAAATTGGATAAGACACTTCCCTGGTAGCACAGCCTTGCAATTTAACGTAAACACAACACTGGGCCATCGTCTTCTATTTCTAAAAGACGGTGGCTCAGTGTTGGACCTACGTTAAACTACAAGGCTGTACTACCTGGGCTATTCCACTGTTACATCAACCCAACTTCCGGAAATTTCGGGAGAAGAATTCAGCGTCAAATGTCCGCATCCATCGCTTTCTCGCAGCAGCCTCTTTGGATTCATCACGAAAACCTTCTTCGTTTAAAGTGCTTTTTGAGAAGGTAGAACGAGTGGGAGTCCAAGTGTGAAATATTTCAGCTGTAAGGGTGCGGGAGACCGAAACAACCGAGCTTCTCCAAGAGGTGCGTTGTCAAGCAAAAGAATCACCACCCTTGCAAGCGTTTCAGGACGTCTTCTACGGATTACTTCTTTCGAAAGCCGCAGAATGGTGTCATATTGGTCGGTAGTGATAATCGCCCTGTGGACCAAGACGTAAATGCGGATAATGACCAGGGCATTCCAAAATGCTCCAACATCACCTAACTGAATATCTTTCTCACGAGAGATAATGCTTCATCAACTCTATTGCTGCTGCCTTTCATGTCGGCATCGGTCTAGAACAGTGAACATTTGGAAGGGACACTTTCCAGTTTTAAAGAAACTTAAGGGGCCGCATCAATATTAATAAATTTCTTGTGAATAAATATCAACTTTACAAAACTTCTCCAATTGTTTGGCACTAGATTGGAATATTATTTCTAATTATCGGTAAATAGTAAAACCAAATTGTTCATCAACTAATTAAAACGATCACTTTCACTTAACAATTATTTTCACTTAAATCTTAAAATAATCACATTTTACCGACTGAACACGGTACACGGTACAGAAAATATTACATGTTCTGACTAGAAACTGGGGATCGCTTTTCTGTCACTAATTTATCGATTTTTGGAATAATGTCCTTTGAACATGCTATTTTGAAAGTGAGCATAAGTGACTGTTACTTAACCTATATCTTTCAAGACATTTTAATTGATTCATTCTTGAAAATAACTGTTCACATGGGCATTTTGTTCAGAACATAGACAGAACCCGTGCATCTAGGTCATCAATGTTTACGTACCTATCCTTTGAAACTAATTGGTAAAACTCTGTCCGATTGCATATGTTGCATTTTTCTTTTAGGAAAGAATCACACTGAAAGTCTCATCATTCAAGCTGAAGTTCTTCAGGTGCATTGTCAGCATTATAGGACAATGGGAACTTGAATATATTGAAAACATTTTCCATATCTTTGAAACATTCAAACAGCCTGTTGAAATCCTCATTTAACATACCTATCTTCATAGAAAATTCACCAAATTTGATTTCTCCTTCTTCAGCTGAAGCTTTTAAAATGGGATGGTGAGTAAGATTTCCTGTTCAGAGCTGAGCTCAAATTTCCTTTGAAATGCGTTAATATTATCAATAAAATCAGACACTAGCTTATTTTGTGCTTGTAGTTCGATATTCAAATCGTTTAGGTATCCAGTTATATCTGTGCTGAATGTTTAAGCATTACTATGTATACATTATATTTAATATATTATTATATACTTGAAAAAAGGGTGATTTATTTTTATTTTTTAATCATTCATGCGAGCCGCAAGTTTGAAACCACTGGTCTGGAAAGTAGAAGGCCATGACATTAGAGATATGGGTTCCCTCAGTTTGTAACGTCATTCTCATGTTACACCGCTTGATACATCGGCGTCGTCCTTGGCGTCATATACTACAGCGTTGGAAACCAATCGGAAACTCACTGAAAGAGGGAACTCACCTCTCTGATATCATGGCCTTTTATTTTCGTAGATGGCCTTGCATGAAGTGAGACACCCAAGTTCCACCGCGTGACAATACTACGGCTATGCTGCTCTGGTGGCTCAATGCTCAAAATGCTGGCTTATGATCATTCGTCTGATGCCTTATTATCCTTCGTCCGCTATCTTATTATTATTCGTCCGCTGGCTTATGATCCTTCGTCCGCTGGCTCATGATTATTCGTCCGCTGGCTTATGATCATTCGTCCGCTGCCTCATGATCATTCGTCTGCTGGCTTATGATCATTCGTCCGCTGGCTTATGATCATTCGTCCGCTGCCTTATTATCCTTCGTCCGCTGGCTCATGATCATTCGTCTGCTGGCTTATGATCATTCGCCCGCTGCTTTGTGATCCTTCGTCCGCTGGCTCATGATTATTCGTCCGCTGGCTTATGATCATTCGTCCGCTGCCTTATGATCATTCGTCCGCTGCCTTATGATCCTTTGTCCGCTAGCTCATGATCATTCGTCTGCTGGCTTATGATCATTCGTCCGCTGGTTTATGATCATTCGTCTGCTGGCTTATGATCATTCGTCTGCTGGCTTATGATCATTCGTCCGTTGGCTTATGATCATTCGTCCGCTGACTTATGATCCTTCGTCCGCTGGCTCATGATCATTCGTCTGCTGGCTTATGATCATTCGTCCGCTGGCTTATGATCATTCGTCCGCTGCCTTATGATCCTTCGTCCGCTGGCTCATGATCATTCGTCTGCTGGCTTATGATCATTTGCCCGCTGCCTTATGATCCTTCGTCCGCTGGCTCATGATTATTCGTCCGCTGGCTTATGATCATTCGTCCGCTGCCTTATGATCTTTTGTCCGCTGGCTCATGATCATTCGTCTGCTGGCTTATGATCATTCGCCCGCTGCCTTATGATCCTTCGTCCGTTGGCTTATGATCATTCGTCCGCTGCCTAATGATCCTTCGTCCCCTGGCTCATGATCATTCGTCTGCTGGCTTATGATCATTCGTCCGATGCCTTATGATCATTCGTCCGTTGGCTTATGATCATTCGTCCGCTGCCTAATGATCCTTCGTCCCCTGGCTCATGATCCTTCGTCCCCTGGCTCATGATCATTCGTCTGCTGGCTTATGATCATTCGTAAGATGTTGAGTTTGTGTTACGGGACTGGCTTCCAATAAAAAAAATACGACTAACGAATTTGTAGCTTTCTTCCGTGCACCGCTGTAAATGCAACGCGTTCATTTTTATTCGCAACGCTTTTTGGTTTGCTGTGCGATACGCTGGCAATCCTCACGCTGAAGCTTTCGCGTATCCTCGAAGGAAACATTTCATTCGCTGCAGTCTGGCACAAAGCCACTCGTCTGTCATCTTGCACCAGAGTTCCCATGGACGCCATTTTGCGTTCTCAGTAAAACCTAATCACCGAACCCACCACTGAATAAGCCCATGTTTGCAGAGCGGAGGTCTTCAGATTCACTGGAGTCTGTTCTCCAGAACTTTGCACTTTTAATTAGAACACTTGTACACGACAGTACCTTTCAGAGTAGTGTAAAACCGTTGGAAAACACATTACGTAATCTTAATAAGCAGCCAAATATCATCAGAATAAACTTCTTGATCAGTCTATTTAAGTATCAGGACGTTCTACAGATACGTTTAGCTTCTTCTTATGGGTCTCTTTGGTTAGAAAGCTTCACAAAACATTTGGAAGGTTAGTTGAGATTAAACGCTTTTATTCCCGCCGTCTGGAAATTTTTGCTGCTTATCCTCACATAAGCACAGGCAATGTATTGACATTTATTTTCTCCGAGACGTCCTCTTTTTTTATCAGTAAAGAGAATCCCTTTAGGGATGATCAGCCTGGGATGAACTTTGTTTTTCTGTAATGCGTTGTTGTCAACTCTGCAGTGTACAAAAGATCGTCGTAAAAGTACGCACTATCCATTGGAGTAAAAGTACGCACTATCCATCTTGGAGTGCGATTAATAGGACAGAAGACTTATAAATGTTCAACAATGAAGATCTTGCGGCTTTCATTCAGAAAAGAAAATGATTCTGTCGACTAATAATGCCAAAACGTTTTTTCAAAGGATAACGACGTTTTTTTTTCAGATGAGTATAATAGGAAATGGTTAACGTAATGAATGGGAAACTCGTAAACATCAAATCTACAAACATGTGCAGAAATAAAAATAAATATTAACGAAGTTCTTCCCAGCATAAATGTGTATGACGTGCATATTATTTTCAGTGTTATTGTATTAACGTTTTATGGTATGCCCTTTCCAAGTCCACTTTTTCTGTGTGCTGAATGAAACAAGGCGAACTTTGCACTAAAAATACCAGATTGTACATGACGGAAGCTAAAATTGAGAAGTCCTTGATGAGAATTTTATTGTTAACAGGAAAACAGTGCGGAAAATAATTTATCAGGCAGTCAAACTGAACAATAATTAATGAACTAAGCATTTGAGCACGCTTTACAATTTTAAGAGGGTCATTTAGTCTACGAGGGTCAAAAACAATAAATCCTGCAAATTTCGTTTTGCAGTATGCTAAACTTTGTTATTTCTTTGATAACAAATTTTTCCTTGTTTCAAAGAAAACGTATTAGTGCTTGTCTGTTTACCGGTGTACATCCTATATTTTTGCTATCAGAGATTTTAAGATGGTTTTGTAGCTAATAAGACACAAAATATTGCACTTCGAATGAGTAACAAATTTTTAATATCAGCAGTAGATTTATACGTTCCTTCTAGGATCTCTTAATATCGGAATTTTTTTAAGTTTTGGGCAGACCCTTTTTTTTGTAGAGGTTATTTCAACTTTAGTATAAAATAATGATAGACAGGTAGCTCTATGGAAACAGCTGAATTTTTCATGTTTTCTTTCTATATTTTCCCCTCAAACTCCTTGGTTGCACTTGCATTTCTGACTGGTTGTTATACACTCTTTGCCAAAAACAAAATGAAGCACCAGACGTGTCATCAAATAGAAATGCAAATTGGTACGTTCAAGTATAGGAAAGAAAATTGTTGCAATTCCACAGCAATTGGTCCATTTATTTTGACAAAACGGCTTCACGTGTGGAACAAGTCAGTACGTTGTAGAGCCTCATCGGGCACGGATACAAACGGTTACCCGGCACAATTGAACCCATAATTAAAATTAGAAGCACCCTAATTATATTTGAATCTATATAAGTTCATGTATACAGCGTTGCTCTTTTTGCTGGATGTCATGTCCAAAGTATTTCACAGTTGGCTGTCTCACGTATATTTCAACGAGGCTCTCTGATTTATTAATCTTTACATTTATTCATTGAGATGACCATTAACAAACTTTTCTTGTTCTTAGTTGTATTCATACTTGCCTCTTACCATCGTTATTTAAGCAGAGAGGGAGAGAGAGAATGTGTGCTGTTGAGTTAACACAAACTGCAGCACATGCACTGTGTGGCATCTGCTGAAGCATGTGCTGCAACTCGGGTTTCAGGTTTAGTTCATGTGACCAGCGTTACTCTCTTTGCTGGATGCAAAGTCTACCTCAGCTGACTGTTTCACGTGGATTTTAACGAGACTTCCTGATTTAATTATCTTTACATTTGTTCACTGTGATGATCATTCACAAACTTTGCTTGTTCTGAGTTGTATTCATACTTGCCTCTTACCATGGTTAATTAAGCAGAGAGTTAGAAAGGAGAGAGAGAGAGAGAGAGAGAGAGAGAGAGAGAGAGAGAGAGAGAGAGAGAGAGAGAGAGAGAGAGAGAGAGAGAGAGAGAGAGAGAGAGAGAGAGAGAGAGAGAGAGAGAGAGAGAGAGAGAGAGAGAGAGAGAGAGAGAGAGAGAGAGAGAGAGAGAGAGAGAGAGAGAGAGATTGCTTTTGAATTGTCAACACGAACTGCAGCACATTCACTGTCTGGGTTCTTCTTAAGGATGTGCTGCAACGCAAGTTTACTTCTTGCAACCAGCGTAGCTCTCTTTGCTGAACGTAAAGTCCAAAGTCTTTACAGAGTCAACAAGACGCTTCGATTTAATTATCTCAATACTATTTATTAGGATGATCATTCACAAACTTTTCTCTCCGTCAGTTGAGTTAGTTGGCTTGCCTATTACCATGGTGCCAAAAATAACGTTCTCCATTTAGATACATTATTGAAATGCAGGAAAGCGGAAGTGTGAGTGTCAAACATTTGGCAGGTAATTGAAAAATAATTCAAATCATGACATTGAAAGCGAAAAGGGGAGGTAACATAGCTGTGGCATAAAGGTAATAAATAGCTTAACGAAGAGAAAACTGCGGAAACCCGGAAATGGAGAGGCAGAGGATAGTCGATTGCATAACATTGTCTGGGAATGTTTTGTTACAGCAAAAGTGAGGAATTTGCCAATTTCTATTCCCATCCTGCAAACACGAGCGAGAGATGTAGACAGAAAATCTTGGAAAAGTGTTTCCATGCTTCAACGTTTTCCCTTAAGTAAAACCTAAGTATGCAGAATCTGTTATTAGCATGACAAAACTTCAAATGCTTACATTTCAATGGCTTCCATGGATACACCTGTATAATAAGGAAACTTGTCTAAAACCGAAAATAATTCCAGTTCGTTGGATTCTGTCTTAGACAAGTTTCACTGTATTTCTCGCATTTCTTCTGAGTGAAAGAGCTACATAGTTCTACTGCTGTTCAAAGATCAACATTTACCAACTGTAGTTTTTCGCTGATAGAATCAAACATATCCAATAGCGATCCTCAGAGTGTTGCCATAACTGACGTCTCTAGTCTTTATGATTGGCGTGATAGCCCTGAGGCTTTGCTCCGTGCTGACACTTTCTCCGCCGGAACTTCAATTTCTGTCAAAATCATAATCATCTGATGCCACTGTTTATCAAGACCACTGCATGCATCTTCACGAAATGACCAACGGGTGTCCAAATTATCTTAACCGCTGACTTTTCCTCTCGACTAAGCATGTGTGCTTGTAACAGTTTCGATTGGCTAGTAGACGCTTAATAAAAGCTGTAAAATATGTGTACAGATGCTGAAGGAAATCGAAAAAGAAAAACCTCTTTACAGCATTCTGCAGCAAACACACAGTCATTAAATATAACTAATGCGCACTTCATGGCACATAACCTGCACGAAGATTTATTTCTGTCACTCTGACCGATGTAGGCAGAATACATGCTGATGGCACTGACATAGGTTTATTTCTGGCAATTGAAGATATACCAATCATGAAGTTTAAAGGCAGTCAAAATTAGTGTATTTTTATTTTGGAGAAAAAGGTTCTGGAACTCTTAAACATAAGTTGCTGTAAAACGAGAAAGGCTTGACCCCATATAACGTAAATCAAACTCTTTATCATGGTTTTTTACGCTTTCCAACCGTAGGTTGAAGAAGCGTATATGCTCCAGCTTTTTCCGTCCGTCCGTCCGTTCCGCTTTCGGCACGATAACTCACGTAAAAATGGTTCGATTTCGATGAAATTTTAGTATGTGGTAGGGGACCACCTGGAGAGGAACACTATTGAAAATAGGACAAATGGGGTCAAAGGTCAGGGCATAGGATCGGGATCCATTCCATCGCCCTTATTCCATACTATTAAGGTGGACGTCAAGTAATTTTGCTTCGTATATTTTCAATGGAAACACTTTTCTACACATTTCCTTCACAATTAGTGTGTTCCCAAGGATGGAAATTTGCACATCGATTAAAATAACTTCATATTATAACTTGGAATACTTAACATTTTCTGAAACATAACCTTAATATATTAATAAACAATAACGTTTCCTTTGGTGGTGTTGGAACCAGAAAAAAGATGGCGCGACCTGTACTTTGATGACGTCAGTAGACAAATAAATGTTGGATTGCATAATCATGGTTATGTTTTAGAAAATATTAAGTATTCCAAGTTATAAAATGAAGCTATTTTAATCGATGTTCAAATTTTCATCCTTGGGAACGCATTAATTGTGAAGAAAGTATGTACAGAAGTTTTTCCATTGAAAGTATAGGAAGCAAAATTACACCACTTTAAAGGAGCAATTCTTGTATCTATGAAAATTTTATTTTGAAAACGACTCTAAGGATTTTGATGAAAGTCGTTTACTTACCGTTTTCTGGTACTAGAAATCGATTTAGCTTGATCTGGACTTCAGGAAAATTCGTTTAGTGGTTTAAATAACCACCCCGAATTACTACGTTTTCAGTGTCATGGCGTCATTCCATTAATATTACCCATGCTTAGAAATCTTATGACGTCACAAGCTCGCGATTCAGATTATGACGCGCGGTTACGCCATCTGTCTCATTACATCACGTGTTGTGTGTGGATCCTATTAGAGTTACGACGTCAAACCCTTTCGAGCAGATGGTCACGATTCCCATCTGCCTCATTACGTCACGCGTTGTGTGCGTATGACCGTCCGCACGATAACTCGCGTAACAATCTTTCGATTTCGATGAAATTTTAGTATGTGGTAGAGGACTACCTGGGAAAGGAAACCTGTTGAAAGTGAACGAAATGGAGTCAAAGGTCAGGACATAGGAGCGGGATCTATTCCACTGCTCTTATGCGTCATAACTAACGTAAAAATGCTTCGATTTAGATGAAATGTTAGTATGTTATAGGGGCCTGCCTGGGAACGAATTCTATTGAAAATGGAGGAAATGGGGTCAAAGGTTAGGACACAGGAGCGGGATCTATTCCATAGCCCTTATGCATCATAACTTACGTAATGATGCTTCCATTGCGACAAAACTTTATCACGTTATTTCGGAGGTATACTTAACCGGTTCTGTTGAATATCATCGAAATGGGATTAAAGGTCAGGGCACAATAACGAGATTTATTCCACAGCTATTATCCTCATAACTTGAGTAATAACTTGAGTAATGGTTTCTGGTATGTTGGAAAGCGTATTATAATCAATGTATTGCATGATTTTACTAACTTGTTAAACCTTATTACTGTTGCAAGTACAAAATGCAAAAACATAAGTTACATGATCGTATCATATTAAATGATTTTTTACAAAACAGCATTCTCAGTAACAGTTTTATAATACATAGCAATAAGATTTTTAGGCGGTAAACAGAATAGCCATTGTGTTGCATAGTGTTCAGTATGTAACATTAACATCAGAAAACTTGTTTTCTGATGTTAATGTTACATGCTGAACAGCAAGCAATGCAAGGGATATTCTGTTTCCCGTCTTAAAAACCTTGTAGTTGTTCCATGTATTTGCGAAGAATATTTCTTCTGTAATCTCCATGCGTAGCAAGTGCTGAAGTTAAAATCACTGTCAAACTTACCTATAAATAACAGGAACATTTTCGCTAAGGATTTCATTGTACTGAGAAACGGAATGAAACTTTATTTTGATCCGAAAGTACCATTTGGATCGTGTTTAATTCTTGAGATATTTTCAGTATTCTCGTCGGCTCCTTCCTGTTCGTATCCACTGCCGAACGATATCTTCGAAAGAGCCACGATTAGATATATTTTGTATGCTCAAACTGGGTTGGCGGAAGCGCAATAATTTTCATGAATAACAATTAGGTTATTTCTGTGATTACAAAGGAGAAGACCTAACTGGGGTGATTATCATTAAATTCTGCTGAGAAAATCTCCTTTCACATTCCCTTGAAGATACAGCAATGGTTTGTAATGTTCACTTCCGCTACAAAAAGTTACTTAGGTTTTTCTTTTCCTTGATATTATATGTATTATCGAAAATCATGAATCATGTCACTTTTATTGAGTTAAAACATTTTAGAAAACTTCCTATATTCTTCTTCACGACATAGTATATTTCGCTTTGTTATATTACATAGCTGTACAAAGATTTTACAGCGATACGCTACTTACAGGACAGTTATTTTTTCGTGTACAGCATGGACAAAAATCTTACACAGTGCCATACCTCTGCCTCACATATCACTGTAAGTACATATTACCGTTACTATGGTATTTTAACTAAATAATCATTCCAAAACTCAAAACCAAGAATTTTGTGTTAAGTGCCGCAATTCCACTCCAGCACGCTCTGCCTATAAAAGAAGCTTAGGTCGTAACTACTTCTACTAACTGCTCCGATTTATAAACGCAATTTCGGATGAACACCTCAAATGGTTCAACCATAATAGTGTTTAAAATATACGATGTCATTGCTATGTCCACGTTATTTTATAAACAACGAATAGCAACTAAAAACATTTTCTACCGATACCGCTGGGATCGAATCCCAGATCTCTCGATAACTAGCCGAGTGTGTTCGCTTTACGTTACGGTGCCAACAATTCACAGCGCTATTCGTGGTTTATCAGTCAGCATCTGACTACACAAATCCATATTGATGGGCTCAGCAACTGATGTGTCGCCATCTAGTGGCATTCAACAAAGCAAGCTGTTTAATTGTAGCTGATAAATCCAAAGGGCGATAGAAATAGTGAATATATTTTAAATACTTGGAGATAATGTAAATATACGATGTCATCGCTTTGTCCACGTTATTTTATAAACAACGAATAGCAACTGAAAAATTGATCTACCGACACCGCTGGGATCAAATCCCAGATTTCTCGATAACTAGCCGAGTGCGTTCGCTTTACTGTTGTTGTTTTTTTGCACATATCGTCGCAATAAAAAAGAGTTGTTGAACGAAAGAGACGTTGGGTGCCGAATGAAGGCGAACTATAAAATATTAACCTAATTTCACCTACTTCCATGTATCAGTTTTTTTCCGAAAATTATCTGGATTGCTCTTTCGCATGTGAAAATCGAAAGATATTAAGTACACCCACTCCTTGTGTTACCATAGAGGAAAATACAGCTAAGAGCCAAAATATTGTGATCAGCGCGTGTTTATGCAAATCGAAGCAATCGCAGGAAAAAGACTGCTGCTGTGAATGTCATGAAACGATGTATATGACACCGTATACTCAGCACTCTTATAATCAGTGTTAGTCTTGTTCTTCAGATGAGAAAGGCAGTGAGTGCACTTTGACAAAGGCCAAATTGTACTGGCCCGGTTCACAGCATTTCCGATACGTCAAGGCTTGTTGTATGTTCACGGTGAGCCATGGTTAGTATCTTCAAAAAGTAAAGGTTTGTTGGGTGTTCACGGTGAGCTGTGTTTAGTATCTTCAAAAAGTCAAGATTTGTTGCGTGTTCACGATGAGCCGTGGTTAGTATCTTCAAAAAGTCAAGGCTTATTGGGTGTTCACGGTGAGCCGTCGTTAATATCTTTAAAAAGGTCAAGGCTTGTTGGATGTCCACGGTGAGCCGTACTTAGTATTTTCAAAACGTCAAGGCTTGTTGGGTGTTCACGGTGAGGCGTGGTTAGTATCTTCAAAAAGTCAAGGCTTATTGGGTGTTCACGGTGAGCCGTCGTTAATATCTTTAAAAAGGTCAAAGCTTGTTGGGCGTTCACGGTGAGCCGTATTTAGTATCTTTAAAAAGTCAAGACTTGTTGGGCGTTCACGGTGAGCCGTATTTAGTATCTTTAAAAAGTCAAGAATTGTTGGGCGTTCACGGTGAGCCTTGTTTAGTATTATTAAAACGTCAAGGCTTGTTTGGTGTTCACGTTGAGCCGTGGTTAGTATCTTCAAAATGTCAAGGCTTGTAAGGTGTTTACTGTGAGCCGTGGTTAGTATCTTCAAAAGGTCAAGGATTGTTGGGCGTTCACGGTGAGCCGTAAATATTTTCTTCAAATATTCAAGGATTGTTGGGCGTCTAGGGTGAGCCGTGGTTAGTATTTTCAGAAGGTCAAGGCTCGTTGAGCGCCCACGGTGACCCGTGGTTAGTATATTTAAGAAGTCAAGGTTCGTTGGGCGTCCATTATGAGCCGTGGTTAGTATCTTCAAAAATGCGGTCCCAGGAGAGGAAAAACGCGAACCAAGGGCAATGTATGTGTGCCGGTCCTGGCTCATTGCTGGTAGAGGTCGCCGAAGGCTGTTGGCTATGGTGCGAGCCGAAGGAAAGGACTCTGTGGCGCAACTCGGTAATTTGAGTGGAAGTAAGGTGTCAAAACACACAGCTCGTCGAACTCTGCTGAAAATGGGAGCTGAGTAACACCAAGCCCCTCCGAGTGCCAATGCTAGCCTTGGTTTACCATTGAAAGCGCCTACATTTGGCGTGCGAGCATCAAAACTAAACGTTGGATGGTTAGAAGGTTACCTCATCGAATGAATCTCGTTTCCTGTTGCACCATGTAGACTGCCGGGTACATCTGCGTCTGTTACTTGAGGAAGTGTTGGCACCAGGATTCATATGAGGACGAAACCAAGCCGGTGAAGGACGTGCAATGCTTTGCGCCACCTTCTTCTGGGAATATCTGGGCCCTGTCATTTTCGTGTAGTAAAATATGACCTCTACGACCTACCTGAACGTTATTGCAGAGCAAGTACATCCTTTCATAGCAAAGGTATCCCTTCTAGTAGTGCTTTGCTTCATCAGAGTAACGTTCCATACCACACTGCCTAGGTAGTTCGAGAATGGTCTGTGGAACATGAGGTAAACTTCCCGCCTTTACCCTGGCATCCAAATTCCCTAGAAATCAATCCAATAAAGCATATGTGGCTTGTTTTCGAACAGCAAACGTAAATTACAGGAGTTAACTTATGCTTGATGCTAGGGATAAAGGATATTCTGGTAATGTGTTGGTAAATGGTACCCCACGACACCTTTAGAAATCTCGTAGCGTCCACCCTGGCCAATTAAGGATAGGTTTAGTAGTATGTGGAAAACCAACATCATATTATGCAGGTAATAATAATGTTCAGGCTCTTCCGTGTGTGCGTGTGCGTGTATCATTATCACTGTCAACATTGTCATTGCGCTGCTGGATGAAGGTCTTTCCAAGTTTCCTCCCCAACTGTCTGTCTTGAGCCACTCTCCTCTATGTAACTCCCGCATGCTTGTGAATATTTACGTTGCGAAGTCATGTTTTGGGAGAGTTTGGCTATAACTGACCACGCTGGCCAAGCGTGTTGGTTAGTATATATTTGTATATGTACCCACACTCATTGACTTCAAACTCCGCGTACCAAGAAAGAAGCGTTGGAGTGAAATGCGTTTTTAGTAGTGGGATGGTACATATCCAGGACAGAAGTGATTACGATATCAAAGCAGCAGGACGATTTCCCACAGACATACGGTACACATCCGGTCAGCGTCAGTTTCCCCGTCGGACCGCCTCGTGCTCTGATACATGTGGTAATACGGTCCAGCATGGACTTAAAGATACGCCGCAGGTTATCTTGGGATAAATTGGCCCAAACATATTTCAACTGATGCATTAAATCACGAATACTGGGGCATGAAAAAAAGCTAGCGTCCCATGCGCTTTCACCCCTGCTTGATGGGCTAGAGATCAGGCGATCTGGCAGGCACCGAAGGCACACAAGCCTGAAGTAGACCGTCCTGGGAAACTCGAGCCATGTGTGAACGGACGTTATCTTGTTGGAAAATGGCTCCGGGCCGCCCTGCCAGGAAAGACAGCACATGTGGCAGCAGGATCTCCTGTACGTAGCGATGTCCTGTCATCGTCACTCGGATTACTGCTCGGGATGCTCGGGTGTCACACCCGATGGTTCCCCAGACCATCACGCATGCAGTTCGGGACGTGTGCCGCTGTACAGTGAGTGTGCATCGTCGACGTAAAGATGACCGTGTTCCAGTATGTCTTCCTGACTCATATTTTTTCACTGTAGTTATCAAATAGCTCATCACACATCCTATCTAGGTGAACCATATCTATTGATGTAAATAGATTTACGACATCAAACGTCTCGATGGCAGAGAAATGACTTCTGGTTTTTCTGGCTTCCGTTTTTTCTTAGTAAGTTTAGTATTTCATAATTATATTCCATTTTTTGTCGTGTCTACTGTTCTCTGTTTTCTTTAGCTGATAAACTAGTTTTTTTCCATGTTTATTAATCTGTGGTTTTACAGCTACGTTTTTCAATTTTTACCATCTTCTCTGGAAAATAAGGGCTCGTTTTGTGTGCGTAGTTTTAATTAAGCCATTACTCATACTTGGATATATGTTTATCAGTAAAATATCTAATGTGAAAAAATGTAAATAATTTATTATAAACCTTCTTTTAATTTACTGTGCAGTAGTTTAAAATAATTCCACAACAATTTTATGATTTTTTCCTTGTCTCCCAAATTTCATCTTTTTGGAATTCCCCCTTTTAAAACACATTTTTGGTAGCTGTATGTTTATGTTATTTTTTCACTTTAATTTATAATGTTGTTTATTTAATGTTACTTTCTAGTGCAGCATATTTTTTCATGTAGAAAATGTTTTGGATTGTGCACTGGAGTGTAAATTACGAACGTTAAAAAACTAGGAAATAATCTAATTACGAAATACAGCAGGTGTGTACATTTCAAGAACAAGAAACGGGGAAAAGCTCCAGGAAAGGGGGAATTACCGTGGACATTATACAAGAAGCAAGCGGAGAAGTTGAAACCAGACTCTCCCAAGTTTTCACTAGATGTCTAAATGAAGGGAAGATGTATGAGGATTGTAACAATGCTACAAAAATCCTGCTACATTCAAAAGGTGACGTTGAGGATCTCAGGAACTACAGGTCCATCAGCCTCCTTACAGTGGTTTATAAAATCTTCACTAACGTTCTTTCATATAGCTTGAAGGTAACAATGGACATGGCTCAACCGAGAGAACAGGCTGAATTAAGAAGTGGTGCAGCGCTATAGATCCTATCTATGTACTGAGCGAACTACTGAAAGAACGAGGGAATATGAACTCCCATCGTGCATGGCTTTTAACGATTATGAAAATACCTTTGATTCCGTGAAACCATCAGCAGTTATAATGGCTTTGAAATCCTACAGTATTGAAGATGCATACATTAGCATTATTAATAACATCTATGAAATTGCATGTGCAAAGATTCGGATGTTTGAGAATATAGCACCCACAAAAATTGAAAAGAGAGTAAGACAAGGTGACACCATATCTCCCAAACATTTTAATGCCACATTGCAAAATGTGTTTTAATCTCTGAACTGGAAAAACAAAGGGATAAAATTAATGGAGATTATCTAACTCACCTTCGTTTTGCTGATGATGTAGTAGTCACTTTTGCAACTGCCCCTTCAGAGCGGCAGGATATGATCCTGGGACTTGCTGACAAGAGTAAAGAAGTGTTATTTAAAATGAATTTACAGAAGACAAAACCGATGTACAATGCTTTTACAAGAAATAAAGATTTATCGATTGATGGGAAAAATCTGGAGATAAACGATACCTACATTTACCTTGAACAACAGATATGAAGCGAGGGTCACATTGATGAAAAAATTAATCGACGTATAAAACTTGGTTGCAGAGCTTTTGGAAGAAACAGTGCAATTTTTAAAAGCAATAGGCCGTTATGCCTTAAAAGAGAAGTGTTTAATCAATGCATCCTTCCAGTGCTTACATACGGAGCAGAGGCGTGGACCTTAATTACAAAACACGTACAAAGATTGCAGACAACGGAAAGAAGCAAGGAGAGAGGTATGCTTAGTGTAACCATGAGATATAAGAAGAGGTACTCATGAATAAAGAAAACGAAAAGAATGGAAGTTCGTGATGAGAGTAAAATTTCTGAAATGACAATGGGCGGAACATATTATTGCCATATTGCCAGGAGAACGGACCACCGATGGACAACCGAAATTGTAGACTGTATTCCAAGGGACATGAAAAGACCCATAAGAAAACCACATGAGAGATGAGTGGATGAAATTTGAAAGCATTCGGGAGAGGCATGGAGGAGACTGCAGCAAGATTGACTCTTGTGGAAGAAACTTGGGGAGACCTTCATCCAGCTGTGGACTGATGATGGTTGATGATGGTGTTGGAATTTAATTAGGAATGTGTCTTTCATGCACTCTTAATTCTGTTTATTTATTCTCGATTTCATGTTTAATTTGTGTTTTTAATTTTAGATATTGTAGTAAATAATTCGTCATTTTTTTACCTCTAGTGTTTTCTGTTTCTTTTTGACGAGCACATTAAAGTTTGATCTTGCAGTTTCAATAAAATGTAGTTTTTATTTGTTACAACGTTTCTCAGTGTTTAAGTAAACATCACAGGGAGAAAGCCAAATTATAGGTTGTGGTAGATACAGAATGAATATTTTATAAGCCTTGCCCATGATAGCTCAATGTTGAATAGGTCGTAATATTTCTACATTCCCTTTATGATTTTATTTGTTTCTTTTAGCCTTTTTTCATTTTTGTGATCTTTGCTTAATCAGGTTTCCCACTATCTCCTTCTTCCGTCACCCATTCTTTTAGAGTAACTCAGCTTCTTTGCTTCTTACGGTTTCCTCTGATTTCTCTCTGATCCCCTTGGTTGTCAACATTTTGCGGTTTCGCATCCTATTTTTAATTTTTCATTCTTGTTTTAGTAAAATCCTCTTCTACAATAAGCGCATGAAGGCTTTACAAATAATAGTGCACTTGAAAGTTCTCAGATTAACCACATACAGTATATACAGAATAAATTTGCCCAGATAGTGTCTTCCTTAGAAACTAAAAATCGAATGATTGCCGCAGCTGTTCCTTAATTCTAGAATGCTACTTATAACGAGAATTTGCGGCATAATGTTCATTATTCTCTGACTTAGCCTATTGTTCAAGACTTCTCGTTTCACTTTCGATCCGCCGTATTGCCTGTAGCAGTCATCTTGGCTTACCGCGGTTCGTGCCAATAAAGTGCTTCAACGCATTAAATTGTCCTCGCATGTCATATTCATGCTTTGACGTATATCTGGCACAACAAGCAGCTTTATGCTCAGCATGACTGAAAATGGAGCATTTGCAAATGTCCTTGTCATCCCTTTTATAATGACATAGCTCGCATTTTGTATTGATTTCAACATATAACGTAAACTCCCTTTATGACCTTGGGTGTATACACTCTTATCAAACAGTTCAATTTGTCATTTGATCATTTCTGTGTCCTAACATAGACAACGTAGCCAATTCATTTAATGCAGCCTGGTCAAAGGAAAGGAATGCTTCGAAAACTAATTCGTCTTGGCATAAGTTATTTAAATATCCATTATATGGTACTAGTTATTTATTGTGAGAATGTGAGAGTTTGAAGCTTTTAGATTGATTTCTCTAAGACAAAAAAAAGTCTCTTCCCTGAATACTTTCCACATAACTTTTAAAAAAAACCTGTCATTTTGTCGGGTTTCTAAAAATATAGAGTTCAAGAAGAATCGCTGATGTTTTATAAAATTTAAGGATTTGTCGGAAAATAGGAATGCGATTCTGAACAGATTAGTTCCTGAGTTCTTTAAGTGTCACGCACAAGAGATGGTACAATTCAGTAATTTATGTAGGTTTCTGACGATATCAATTATTATTCTTTACGCACACTTTCTTCATGTACCTCTTATTTTAATTCTCCAATACGTGTGAGTATTCATGTCAAAGATGTATGTCAGGGTATGTAAAAAGCGTACTCAGCCAACAAAAAGACAATGAAAATCACCCTATATTTGTGTTACCTTTGGTTAATGCAACATCAGTTCACCAGTAGAGAACCTTTTTCCTGAAATTGCTCTTTGCAATATGGATCACGTCGGAAAGAAAAAGAAATATAATGCACGTTTCAGATATTTCTCTTTGAAATGCGCGTTTCTTTCGAACTAGTACTTTACCATAAGGTCTCCCTTGGGAGGAACATTCACGGAGTAAAGTAAACTGCAAATGCTCAGAAAAGCTCCCTTCGTGCCCGGAAGGAATGAGTTAAGGTAATTATCTGAACTGAGTGGCCCCAATTAGATATCTGAATATTTGTCACGTAAGACCTCGGGCTCATTCCCGCAATTCGTGCTGGCGTAAAAGTTTGTGTTTCTCATGCTTTCTTACCCGGAGGAGAGTGGAGGCGGTTCAAAATATCATTAGTCATGATTTGCTAAACTCCTGATAGACTTTTGAAGCTATTTACCAGTTGCTAATGGTTAGTAATATAAGATTATTTGTCGGTGGAATATGATTAGTAAAACAATCATTTCAAAATATTGGTAAAGACTAGCTGATGACCATTAACCTGTACCGTCCAATTGCGGACTCCACAGGGTTAAAAGAACTCTCTCAAAAGATTTTTAGTGACGGCGTTGCGAGTAATCCTGCCAGGATCCGACATTCCCCCATCCGGACAGAATCGGTCCGTAGACCTGCAGCTTGCTGCTACCCCCGTGAGCCCGCACTTCCCATATCTCCGTCATGACCCGGGTGTGCGCGTGATTTGGGCAGGGGCTAGAAAAGAAATTTCTCTACCCCTGACTGGGAAAATAATTGCTGGCGCGAACTGTTTGGGGCGTCTGCCCTTTATTTAAACAGGATACAAGCACATTTATTTACACTGAGAAACCCATCTCCGCGTAGGAAACTAGTCCTTTGCTCAATGGGCCCTCTCACACTAAGAAATATTTAAATATTTACATTGTTATTTACATTGCCACAGGACTAGGGTCGGTTCTGTGGTGATGACTCTGGTCTCGAGTCATCAGTTTCTCTTCTTCGTTTCTTCATCCCTCTTCTTTCTTCTTTCTTCTTCGGTCACCCTCTATTAGGTAGACCGCCTGTTCCACTTTGAGGTACTTGACCATCTCGATGATCCCCTGTCACGCTCTTGGGTACGCGAGCAGGATCGAGAGGTCCCTCGTCTTTGCCAATTCTGGCACTAATGTTGCTCTCTTCCCTGCCAGAGAAGCACATTCTAGAATCATGTGTGGGCACCACACATGCACACTCGCTCCCTAACCGCAAATCTGCGGAAGTACTCCGGCGATACTCCGTGCCCGGTTAGTACTTGGTTGAGGAAGCCATTACTCTCAATGCGCCTTATAGAGATTCGGGGAAGATACGGCATGTCCTTCTACCCGTATCCCCTTCATCCCATCTCTGTTGCCACTCCACCAATGTGGCTGATTTCAGTTGCGTTCGCATATGAAAATCTATGTCATCTTTACCAGTAGCTTCCTTCGCTAGCTGGTCTGCACGTTCATTTCCAACTGTACCGACATGTCAAAATACGATATACACTGACGGAAAAAAAAATCCCAACACCACGAAAATATAGTTGTAGAGGAATGAAATGGCGGCAATACATTTGTATAGGTCACATATTTAATCCATTAAGGTTTCAAGATCACAGCTTATTGTAAGCGCCAGAAGAGCCATTTGAAATGTGAAATGCTGGTACATTAATAACCGGTGTAACCACCAGAATGTTGAAAGCAAGCACGCAAACGTTTATGCATTGTGTCGTACAGGTGGTGGATTTCAGTTTGTGAAATGGAGTTCCATGCCTGTTGCTTTTGGTCGGTCAATACATGGACGGTTAATGCTGGCTGGGGGTGCCGCTGGAGTTATCGTCCAATGATATCCCATACGTGCTTGATTGGTGAAAGATCTGGTGATCTAGCAGGCCACGGCAAAATGTCGACACTATGTAGAGCATGTTGGTTTACAACAGCGGTATGCGGGCGAGCGTTATCCTGTTGGAAAACCACCCCTGGAATGCTGTCCATGAATGACAGCACAACAGGTTTAATCACCAGACCGACGTACAACTGTGCCGTCAGGGTGAGTGGGATAACCACGAGAGTGCTCCTGTTGTCATAGGAAATTGCTCCCCAGACCATAACTCCAGGTGTAGGTCCAGTGTGTCTCGGCCGCAGACAGATTGTTTGCAGGCGCTCACCTGGCCTCCTTCTAACCAACACACGGCCATCACTGGCACCCAGGCAGAACCGGCTTTCATCAGAAAACACAACAGATCTCCACTCCGCCCTCCAATGAGCTCTAGCTTGACACCACTGTCGTCGCAAACGGCAGTGGTTTGGAGTAAGTGGAATGCACGCTACAGGGCGTCTGGCTCGGAGCTGACGTTCAAGTAACCGATTTGTAACAGTTCGTTGTGTCACTGTGGTGGCAACTGCAGCTCGAATTGCTGCCGCAGACGCGGTACGATGCGCCACGGCCATACGCCGTACACGGCGGTCTTCCCTCTCAGTAGTGCCACGTGGCCGGCCGGAACCCGGTCTTCTTGAGGCAGTACCTTCCCTTGACTACCGCTGCCAACAATCATGCACAGTTGCTACATTCCTGCCAAGTCGTTCTGCAATATTGCGGAAAGAAGATCCACCTTCTCGTAGCCCTATTACACGACCTCGTTCAAACTCCGTGAGCTGTTGATAATGGCTTCTTCGTCTTCTTAAAGGCATTCTTGACTAACATCAACACCCTACGTCGAATCTCAACGATAACTAATGCTCACGAACGTTACAGCGCGTATTTACAGCTAACCTGCTTTGCATGTTCCGATGGGCGCTACTAACGCCACACGTATGCGCCGAGCGCGAAATTTGCATAGACGTCATCTTACAGATGTACTCTCACCGCCTACCAACTATCGGTTATCTAACACAACCTCTTCTTGGTGTTGGTATTGTTTTTTCCGTCAGTGTAGTAAAATAAGAAAATATTGTCGGTGGAATATGCAATGTTTCTAAGCTTTAAAAGGGTGTCAATGTGCGTGCGTGCGTGTGCGTGTATAAATACAATTCAAACTAAGAAACACGAAGTTAAGTTTGTTGCCCAAGTTCAATTTAGGCAAAGCCCTGGATAGATTAACGACACAGTAGATATTCAAGAGGGCTTCGAGAAATTGTTACTTACAATAACATTAATCAGCTTTAATTAACCCAAACACGCTGTCAGCGCAGAATAGTATTTGGCGTACTACAGAGGTACTGCACGTGCCAAGACGACAAATCTGCAGCAATGCATTCCGTCCGTGTAGCTTAGTTGA
Organism: Macrothele yani; assembly: GCA_039090855.1. Taxonomy (NCBI): domain Eukaryota; kingdom Metazoa; phylum Arthropoda; class Arachnida; order Araneae; family Macrothelidae; genus Macrothele; species Macrothele yani. Next base: position 16,454,772 of record CM077026.1, on the reverse strand, counting down.
GAGAGCAACTTACTCCGGAGTGAGTGGAGCGGATTTATGTGTTCAGAATTACTAATCCCAATAGTATTTCAATCACAAAAACTTCGTAGGAAAAAACACTGAAGCTAATTTATATAATTCTTAGTCCAGAAGGTAGATACACATGCAAAATTGCACTAATCGACCATCGTTTAACATTGCCAGCTCCACACATTATATACTGTGTTCTCAGCTTGTCAAACATATACACCTCATTCACTCTTGATCTCAAGACTGTTACCAAACAACATTCAGTGAGCGAGAAAATAAAACGTTAAGGTTGGGACGCTAAAAGAGAACGACTTCAAAATACACTTAGGGAAAGGAAACTAAAAACAGCATATACTTCATAATTGTTACACCGGAAAGTTCACTTTATCGAAAAGTCGTTTTATCGGAAAGATAATATTATCGACGGATTGCTAAACTAAAAATAAACAATCGGTTTATCGAAAGGTTGCTTTATCGAAGAGATCGTTTTATGAAAAGCTCGCAGCACCAAAATTTTTACTTTATCCGAAAGATCATCGTAGACACTTTTTCATTTCACCGACATGTCATGATACCGAATAGCGCATTTTGTCGAAGGGTTGTTGATTAGCTTAAAATTTAATTTAATCGAAACGGCATTTTATTGAAGACACGGTTTATCGAAAATTTTACATTTGTGGAAGGATTCATTGAGGTGTAGTGCTTTCTTGGACATGTGTACAAAATACAGCTACTAGTATATGAAAAGCCATCAGGCAAATTTCGTGCTAATTGTAATAAAACGACGTAAAAATCCTCTGTCTTATGCACGATCCAACAGAACTTGACAAACACTCAAACAATCTTGACTCTAAACATACTTTACACTTTAATCACTATGTTTAAAAATGACAGGTTAGAAACTTTCAAAAGATGACATTAAAATTCAAGATCTTTCGAAGGCACTATGCCTTCATCATCCAGAAATGAACATATGTGGCGTTTAGCAAACATCCAATGAGTTATATAACTTATTTGAAAATGACGACAGCCATTACACCCGAGCATACCCAACGTGTTGAGGTAGGCTCCATTGGATTAGCGCTCAACACTAAGTCGTGGTGGTGGTGTGGGCGAAGATACATTAATTGGTGTCATACGATTAGTAACATTGGTCAGTGATACAATGTTTTTAAGCAAATGTAACCAAGATTGAGGAAGTTCGTATGGTGTTTCATCATTATAACATACAAGACGCAATATATAAATATACATCGCCTCAACTAAGAGCCTGAACCATCAAAGTCATAGTCTTACATTTGGGTGTCGCGAGCAGTTTAATATTTGTCCATTCGGGTTGATGAGTTCCATTAGACATAAGACGTGATAATGCTGTAGATTGTTAATTTTTTTCGCACCTCGTACATATGTTTATTCCTTCTTATATGAACTGTACACATTGTAGAGCGTATGGAAATTTTATCACCTTGATCTGGAGTTAGAGATCTTAAAGGAATAGTGTATACTCAATGTTTTTGTCATGATGCACTTGGTTGCGATCCTTCCTAGTTTGTGAGAAGGTATTGTCTTTTTTTATCCCAAAACTCAATCCATGTTTTTTATATGCTTTTTTCAATGTATTAGTACAGTGCTGGTGAAAGTCCAATGGCCTTAAATATATTTCTTATGTCGTTCCTCTCGTTCAAAAGTAGTACTTGTTAACTGTTGAAACTTTCGAATTAAGGTAAACACTATACGAGCGGTATGAACAAAATTGCAGGCTGTGTTTAAAATATTTTTTAATTTCTAGCTTCCTTAGTCGTCTACTTCAGTGTTTCCCAATCGGTGTTTCGCGACACATCAGTGTGCCCCCACTAGGTAAAAGGTGTGCCCCCACTAGGTGAAAGGTGTGCCGCGACACATCAGTGTGCCACCACTAGATGAAAGGTGTGACACGAACTTTTACGTATTATCCTATTGTAAGAAATTAATTGTCGAGTTTTATATTTTAATTTTATCCCAGTTACTGTGTTGCATGTGCTTGTATTTCATTCCCTGTCTCTGAACTGATTAAATATGCTGATGCTTGTGTATTCTTTTTTACATGCCACGAATGTTTATGTATTTTAAGAAATTAAGTGTAAATTATTTACTCACAGTTGTTGTCATATCGTAGTTTTGCTTATTGATATATTTGTATTTATCGCCTGTGACGCTGCGCTATGCGGCTTCTTTGTTACACTTACTGCATGTTCTGTGTGCGCTTTTCCCTAAAAGTCCGGGGATTAGCAAAACTTTCCCTGTCTTTTATTATTTTATTACGTAGATTTGGTATTTATCCCTGTTTGTTAGTGCTTATTCAACTTTATTACTTTTTTCCTGTATCGATGCGCCCACCCATTGTTAGACTAGACTTTATTTTAAATAAGTCGGTATAGGACTATGTGTCCCTACTTCCCTTTGAAGAGTATAGGTCTCGTGCTCTATCAGAGCTGTCACAGCTGAGCTCTGAAGTAGGCCAAAAATTGTGATTGCTAGTCAGTCTTGCTATTTTCTATTGTTGTTAAACTATTTTATTTTTTCAAGATGGGCAAGTTCCTTGTACGGAGTGTTCCGTCCACGAGTGCAAGTAATGAAAGCATTGAGCCCTAAAAAAAAATTTAAACAAAAAATCAGTGCACCGGCAGTATAGTGATAACTATTTATCTTATGGTTCTTTTTGGTGTGGTGATAAAACATGCCCAACCACCGAGCGTATCGTTTGTGGTGAAAAACTCAGTAATGATTCTATGGTACCCAGTAAATTGAAACGACATTTATCAACAAAACATTCTCCTCTGTCAAGCAAATGTATCAATTATTTTCGTCGGTTGCTGGAACTAAACAAAAACAAGCAACGTTCATAACTGTGACAGCACGTGTTTCGGAAAAAGTATAGGAAGCTAGCTACACCATCTACCAACATGTAATTGGACACCTGTGATAGCAAAGGAAAACCAAGTTTATTCACCTTCGATAGTTGGTGTAGCCTCCAGGAGCGGCGATTACAGCTGCGACCCTCCGGGGCATACTCTCAACCAGGCGTTGTATGACGGCTAGCGGTATTTTCTTTCTCTCGGCTTGGAAAAGACAGGTCAGTTCCTTCACCGATTTCGGACAGTGGGGGCACCCCTTAAGTCGACGCTCCAACTCGTCCCAAAGGTGCTCGATAGTGTTAAGGTCCGGGCTTTGCGCAGGCCAGTCCATCCGATTAACCCCATTGTCACCATACCAACCCATGGTGGACCTCGCAACATGACAGGTGGCATTGCCATCCTGAAAGAAACGTGGGTCCACCCCGTAAAACTGCCACAACGTAGGAAGCGCCTGGTCATCCGAAATGGTGCAGTAGGTCTCGGCGTTGAGTCTACCAGGAATTACGACCAAGGCTGCCGTGCCATACTAGGAGAAACACCCCTATAGCATAATTCCACCGCCGCCGAACTTCACAGTTGGCACATTACATTCCGGCAGGAGGCGTTATCCAGACCGACGCCAAACCCACACCCTGCCATCTGAACGGTAGAGGGTAAACCTTGATTCGTCCCTCCAGAGAACCTGTTTCCACTCTTCAACCGTCTACTGTCGATGTTCTTTGCACCACGTTAGCCGAGCAGCGCTATTGAACTTGGTGATCAAAGGCTTGTGGGCGGCAGGACGTCCATGATAACCGAGCAGATGGGCTTCCTTACGGAGGGTATTCATCGAAAGAACACTCCCGGATGCCTGTTGAAATTCCTCGCGGATGTGGTCTATCGATTTGGAGCGGTTCTTCCGACTTTATCTGGCCAGCACCCGTCGGTCCCTAAATCCCAGTTTTGTAGATCTGCCGGGTCTGGGCACATTCCGACAGTCACCTCTCATCTTCCACTTGCTAATCACGTAGGCCACTGTCGATTTTGGGCACTGTCGATTTTAGGACCGCAGATATCGTCGATTGCAGGTGTGTCCAATTATTTATTGGTAGATAGTGTATAAGTCAGTCGAATAAAGGCAAAAAACCCACACGCTATAGCTGAAACGTTGTTAATGCCTGCTTGTAAAGAGCTGGTGAAAATAGTCCTGGGTTCAGAAGCCGCTAGTAAAATTTCAAAAAATCCTCTCTCTGCGGACACAATCAGTCGCTGAGTTAGTTACATGTCCAGTTGCACTGAAGACATTATGAAGAAGAACATCAATAGCAGTCAGAAGTTCTCACTTCAGATCGACGAGTCCGCCGATAATAACGGTCACGCACAACTTCTTGCCTTCATTCGGTACATCGATGGAGATGTAATTGCAACTAATTTCTTTTTTTTTTTGCAAAGAAATGCCCGAGCGAGCCACCGGTGAAGAAATATTTCGTGTGACTAACAAATATGTTTTCCATAATGAATTAAAATGTTGATGTTTCTACAGACGCAGCCGCTTATATGACAGGCTGAGTAAAAGGATTTGTAGCTAAAGTACGCGAAGTAAATCCTAACATACGGTGCGATCATTGTCTCATTCACCTCGAAGCCATTGTTGGTAAGTCTTTGCCATCTTGTCTGAAAGTTGTGCTGGACGAAGTAGTAAAAGTTGTCAACCTCATCAATTCGTGGCTCTTAAATTCGCTGCATTTTTTTTGTTTTATATCAGGAAATGGGATCAGAACACGCTACACTCCTGCAACTCACAGATGTACGGTCGTTATCACGAGGAAAAGTGTTAACGCAAATATTTGAACTTAAAGAGGAGGAACATGCATTTTTGACTGTTGAGGGGCATGATTACGCGGATTTATTTGCAGATGGTGAATGTTTATGTATTATAAGTTGGCATATCTTTCCGATATTTTCGTAAACTTTCGGGAGCTGAACAGAAAAATGCAAGGTAGGAACAAAAATATTCTGACTAGTATGAATAAGATTCAAGGATTTTTGAATAATCTGAATTTGTGGATACAGAAAATTGAAACTGGGTCGTTTGAGATGTTCCCGACTGTATGGCCGCTTGCTGACGGTAATAAAGTGGTGATGGACTTAATTAAAGAACATTTAGAAATCTTGCAGCAGAATTCCAAGAAGTATTTTGGAGAGAAAGTTCAAGATTTCGACTGGGCTCGTGATCCATTCATTGCGAATTCAAAACCTCTTCCGATTAATAAACAAGAGGAACTCGTACATTTAAAAGCAGACCGAACATTGAAATTAAAACTTATCGAAGTGCCTTTGGACACATTTTGGTTGGCAATAAGGAGGGAATACCAGGCTGTTTTCGAGATGGCAATTAAAGTGTTATTGCCATTTTCAACTACATATTTGTGTGAACTGGGCTTCTCGAGGTTGACTGAAATTAGAACATCAAAGAGGGAGAGACTGACATCCGTCGATGAAGAAATGAGACTTGCATTGTGAACGATTCCTCCACGGGTCAGCCGCCTGTGTGCAGCTAAGCAGGCGCAAGTATAACATTGTCAACGATTCCGCCACGGATCAGCCGCCTGTTTGCAGCTAAGCTGGCGCAAGTATCACATTGTCAACGATTCCGCCACGGATCAGCCGCCTGTGTGTGCAGCTAAGCAGGTGCAAGTATCACATTGTCAACGATTCCGCCACGGATCAGCCGCCTGTTTGCAGCTAAGGAGGCGCAAGTATCACATTGTCAACGATTCCGCCACGGGTCAGCCGCCTGTGTGCAGCTAAGCAGGCGCAAGTATCACATTGTCAACGATTCCGCCACGGGTCAGCCGCCTGTGTGCAGCTAAGCAGGCGCAAGTATCACATTGTCAACGATTCCGCCACGGATCAGCCGCCTGTGGGCAGCTAAGCAGGCGCAAGTATCACATTGTCAACAATTCCGCCACGGATCAGCCGCCTGTGTGCAGCTAAGCAGGCGCAAGTATCACATTGTCAACGATTCCGCCACGGGTCAGCCGCCTGTGTGCAGCTAAGCAGGCGCAAGTATCACATTGTCAACGATTCCGCCACGGGTCAGCCGCCTGTGTGCAGCTAAGCAGGCGCAAGTATCACATTGTCAACGATTCCGCCACGGGTCAGCCGCCTGTGTGCAGCTAAGCAGGCGCAAGTATCACATTGTCAACGATTCCGCCACGGATCGGCAGCCTGTGTGCAGCTAAGCAGGCGCAAGTATCACATTGTCAACGATTCCGCCACGGGTCAGCCGCCTGTGTGTAGCTAAGCAGGCGCAAGTATCACATTGTAAACGATTCCGCCACGGATCAGCCGCCTGTGTGCAGCTAAGCAGGCGCAAGTATCACATTGTACACAATTCCGCCACGGGTCAGCCGCCTGTGTGTAGCTAAGCAGGCGCAAGTATCACATTGTAAACGATTCCTCCACGGGTCAGCCGCCTGTGTGCAGCTAAGCAGGCGAACGTATCACATTGTCAACGATTCCGCCACGGATCAGCCGCCTGTTTGCAGCTAAGGAGGCGCAAGTATCACATTGTCAACGATTCCGCCACGGGTCAGCCGCCTGTGTGCAGCTAAGCAGGCGCAAGTATCACATTGTCAACGATTCCGCCACGGGTCAGCCGCCTGTGTGCAGCTAAGCAGGCGCAAGTATCACATTGTCAACGATTCCGCCACGGATCAGCCGCCTGTGTGCAGCTAAGCAGGCGCAAGTATCACATTGTCAACAATTCCGCCACGGATCAGCCGCCTGTGTGCAGCTAAGCAGGCGCAAGTATCACATTGTCAACGATTCCGCCACGGATCAGCCGCCTGTGTGCAGCTAAGCAGGCGCAAGTATCACATTGTCAACGATTCCGCCACGGGTCAGCCGCCTGTGTGCAGCTAAGCAGGCGCAAATATCACTTTGTCAACGATTCCGCCACGGGTCAGCCGCCTGTGTGCAGCTAAGCAGGCGCAAGTATCACATTGTCAACGATTCCGCCACGGGTCAGCCGCCTGTGTGCAGCTAAGCAGGCGCAAGTATCACATTGTCAAGGATTCCGCCACGGGTCAGCCGCCTGTGTGTAGCTAAGCAGGCGCAAGTATCACATTGTAAACGATTCCGCCACGGATCAGCCGCCTGTGTGCAGCTAAGCAGGCGCAAGTATCACATTGTCAACGATTCCGCCACGGATCAGCCGCCTGTGTGCAGCTAAGCAGGCGCAAGTATCACATTGAAGGTGTGAGTAGAACTATTTACTTTAATAGTAATAGAAAGTGCATTTTCTTGTATTTTCTACAGTGAATTAAAGTTCATAATTTGCTAATAAATGCACGAGTCGATTTCTGTTTAATAATAATATAATATAATATAATATAATATAATATAATATAATATAATATAATTGTGTTATAACATACGTTTTTAAGGGGATTAACATTTCGGTGTGCCGTGTTGAGTCATGGATAATTTATGGTGTGCTGCAAGTAAATAAAGGTTGCGGTACCCTGCTTTACTTGATGAGTGTGTGAATGTCCTCCGGACCGGGAATCGGAGCGTGCAAAGTTTTGATGTTTTAGTTTTAGCAGACTCGTGCGGAATAATAATAATAGGTTGACAAATAGGTTTACGGAATACCGAAAAACTGATATTATTAATTAGCGGATTACGTTTATGATCTAAGTCCAGGAAAAGTGAAGTGGCATTCGCGCTCGAGTTCCATGTTATATATGGGACAAAAACATAGAATACGTTCTCTCAAATTAGGAAGGATCGCAACCAAGTGCATCATGATCAAAAACATGAAGTGTATGCTATTCCTTTAAGATCTCGAACTCCAGACAAAGGCGATAAACTTTATATCGACTCTACAATGCGTACTGCTCATATAAGAAGGAATGAACATATGTACGATGTGTGGAAAATATTACAATCTACAGCATTATCACGTCTTGTGTCTAATGGAACTCATCAATCCGAATGGACAAATATAAAACTGTTCGCGCCACCTAAAAGTAAGACTATGGCTTTGATTGTTGAGGCAATGTATATTTATATATTGCGTCTTGTATGTTGTAATGATGAAACACCACATGAACTTCGTCAAGTTTGGTTTGTATCACTGACCATGTTACTAATCGTATGAACTTCCTTAAAAACTTGTACCACTGACCTATGTTACTAATCGTATGACACTAATTATTTTATCGTTACCCCCACCATCCCCACAACTTAGTCTTGAGCGCTAAGCCAATGGAGCCCACCTCAACACATTGGGCATGCGCAGGTGTAATGGCTGTCGTCATTTTGAAATAAGTTATATAACTCATTGGATGTTTGCTAAACGCCGCATATGTTCATTTTCGGATGATGAAGGAATAGTGCCTTCGAAAGTTCTTGAATTTTAATGTCATTTTTTAAAGTTTCTGACATGTCATTCTTAAAATTGTGATTAATTTGTTATGTATGCTTAGAGGCACTATTGTTTGAGTGTTTGACAAGTTTTGTCGGATCGTGTATTAGACAGCTAATTGTGTATAAGACATCGTGTATATTTTATTTACACCTACTAGTTTTGATTCTTCAATATAAATATTTTCATGAATGTTTTTGAGGATTTTTTTTTGCATATTATGTAAAACATAGTTCTTGTCTTAAGAGCGTAACTTCAACCAAGGTACTTCAAGCGCAGTTTATTTAAAATAACTCAACCATTAAAAAATATCATTACTTAGGTTCATTAATAGCATTACTTAGGTTCATTAATATCATTACTTATGTTCATTAACAGTAATTAATTCTGTAGCAAACCACTTACAATTAGTTGTTACAAAATTAGTTCATGTGCTTACGCGAAATTTATCACGAATGATCCCGGAGATTATATTTGAAAGAAAATTAAAACAACTGGCAATTCCAATTTTAATATCGCATAAAAACTCCAATATGGGCACTAATGTTGTGTATATCCAACTAAATAAAGCAATGATTGCATCACTAATTTATTGTTGAAACAGCATCATATAAATTCGTCAAACTTATTTTGTGATTACTTGAGTGTAACATTCTCGAGGTCTTTAGGACGTATATGCTTTTGTTAGAAATCAAAAAGACATTCATTTCATCGAAATGACATTTCACTGAAGGAACGGTTTATCGAAACTTTTACATTTTGTAGAAGGATTCATTGAGGTCTAGTACTTTCTTGGATATTTTTATAAAATACACCTACTAGTTTTGATTTTTCACTCCACATATTTTCGTGGATGATTTTGAATATTTCTTTTGTCATTTTATGTAAACCATAGTTCTTGTCTTAAGACGGTAACTTCAAATAAAGTACTTGACGTGCATTTTGCTTAAAATAACTCAACCATTAAAAATATATCATTGCTTATGTTAATTAATAATAATTAATTATATAGCAAAACCACTTACAATTAGTTGTTACAAAATTAGTTCACCAGTTTACACGAAATTTATCACGAATAATCCACGAGATTATGTTAGAAAGAAAATTAAACCCACCAGCAATTGTAATTTTAATGTCGCATAAGAACTCCAACATTGGCACTTACGTTGTGTATATCCAACCAAATAAAGCAAATAATGCATCACTAACTTATTATTTCAACGGCATCACATAAATACGTCAAAATTATTTTCTGATTATTTGAATGTAACACTTCTGATGTCTTTAGAACGTACAGGCTTCTGTTAGAAAGTATAGTTTTGAAAATTTAGTGTGGCACTTTAAATTATGGTATCGGCCTCTTATCAACATTTACCCAAAAAAACTCCAGTTTACCAAATGTTTTGCATATGAATGAAATATATCCAAAATCTCCAGTTTAGTTTTTAAAAATAACTTGTAAATTTCAAATAAAAGTTTTTAGAATTCCAAATGCTACCCTATTTTTTCCGTTTCCAAACATACGAACATTTTCCTTGGTGATTTGTTTCTTTTCAGTCGCAGTGTTAATAAATAGCACATTGTGATCAATACAGCCTTAGACATAAGTTCATGATAGAAGGACTTTTTGATACTTTTAAATTTCTTTCACTTCCTCATAGGCAAGGTCATGTATCAATCATCTAACTCGATCTCTATACAGCATACGAAAGAAAGAATAAACGAAACGTATTTATGAAATCAAAATATGATATTAAAATCTCAAAAATTTGTTTATTGCTTTAAGCAAAGTTTTGGAAAAATGTTTTCTTACGTTGGATGACGAGCAGTTGTTTTGTCTCCGAAAACATTTCAACACAGCTTGACGAAATACAATACATTATTCAGCAGCATCACTTAAAATTAAAAGTTTTTTGTCTACTTTCAGATCTTTCTTTTTTCTACCTTTCCGCATGTTACAAAATATGCTGTTCTTCTAGTTTATTTTAGTGGAAAACAACACAGTTGAGACAGTTCGCAAAGCCCACGCTAGTGAAAAATCCATATTCTATGGCAGAAAGGAGACTCGTTCAGTTAAAATATTTTGGAAGTCAGCGAGACATGACAGCAGAAAATAGTTTGCACTTCATGAAGTGAATACCAATGAAGTCCTGATGTATGAGCTGAAATCCAGAGGCGATCTTTTCTTCTCAGTGACACAATTGTTCAGAGTTTCTGGTGTGCTTCTTTAGTAACCTGTATATAAAAATATAACCTTTGGCCGTTCGGTAGCGCAGTTGTCTAAACGTTGGATTTTGAGCGTTCAACCGATTGGAGCGGGTTTGATTTCAGAATGAGACATGGATGATGTGTTTACCTTAAGGTACTGGCTCGCTTCCTTCCATGAAACCAGCTGCCCTAAATTATTGTCTAGAGACTTCTTATGGCCCTTAATGTTGCTGTAGATCGTTGTTAAACACCATACAAATAGACAAAAAGCACATCATTCCGTAAGTGAACCACATTATGAATTCCAAAAGACACAAATTCTTAACATCGGAAATAAGTAATACTATGTATATTACTTATTTCCGATGTTAAGAATTTGAACTGTGAAATGAAGTCAGATGATCAAAATATGTCTGAAGTGTTATTATTCGTTGTACAACTTTTGCTTACCCAATTATTCAGGCATATTAGCCATTTTTGTCTTCAGGTAACCATTAGCATGGCACAGGTGTCGAATCGCCATTCTCGTGTTTGTGCGGTAGGTGTGTTTTGGGAGCTATGTCGCTCAGCTGATAGTTCAGTTCACAGTTTTCTTTGGGTTTCCAAATGTAAGGCAAATGCGTGGAAAAAACCTGTAACTGAAGGTGGTAGCGATACTCTTGCGACCGAAAATGGCGCAGGTAGTATTGATAATAAAACCCGTTCATAACGAGCTGATATTTTACTTTTGTTAGGTATGAAGTTAATTGGGAGCTAATTTGATCGTATTTAACGAATAAAATTATTTAATGAAGTCCCCGGATTTTATGAGGGAGAGAAAAGCTACGATGATCGCATTTAGCAAGCATCAAAATTTCATAAAATTCCATATTTAACGACTTACCGGATTTTAACAGAAAAACAAAAGAGCGGCTTAACACGCTCTTTTAGAGAGTTGTGCAAGGGACTCTGTCCAACCCTCATGCCAAGGGGCGACGCCTAGATTTGAAAATTCCATATGTAACGACTTAGCGGATTTTCACAGAATGGCAAAAGGGCGGCTCAACATGCTCTTTTAGAGAGTTGTGCAAGAGACTCTCTCCAACACTCACTTCAAGGGGCTATGCCTAGATTTGAAAATTCCATATTTAACGACTTAGCGGATTTTGATAGAAAAGCAAAAGGGCGGCTCAACATGCTCTTTTAGAGAGTTGTGCAAGAGACTCTCTCCAACACTCACGCCAAGGGGCTATGCCTAGATTTGAAAATTCCATATTTAACGACTTAGTGGATTTTGATAGAAAAGCAAAAGGGCGGCTCAACATGCTCTTTTAGAGAGTTGTGCAAGAGACTCTCTCCAACACTCACGCCAAGGGGCTATGCCTAGACTTGAAAATTCCATATTTAACGACTTGGCGGAATCGATGTGCGCTTTTAGGCAGATTTTGATAAAAAAGAGCAAAAGGGAGGCTCAACACGCTCTTTTTTAGAGAGTTGTGCAAGATATTCTCTCCAACACTCACGCCAAGGGGCTATGCCCAGAGTTGAAAACGGTCAATTAACTTCTAAGCAAAAAGGCTAGTGAAGAAGGCGAAGGGGAGAAAACTTGGTCACTGTCGTATGGAAAGGTCACTAATTGTGGTGAAATCTACTTCGTTTTCCGTGAAGCAAACTGACTACTATGAAGCAAACGAACGTAAAAATGTAATAAACTGCTGTTTGTGAAAATTGCAACACCATGAAGGAATGATGGTAATCACGTGAAAGTTACAATATGTGAAGAGCTGGGTAGGACATGCAAATGAGTAGAAGTGCAGAGTCACGGAGTATGCTTGGGCCAGGCAGCGCCCTCTGAACTGTCAAGCGAGGGGTATAAAGAGAGGGATGTTTGATATACACACCAGTAGTGCACCGCGAACAGTTAGTTGTAAAAGTGTTTTCCGGATTCAGTAAAGCCTCTGCGATGAAGAAAAGCACAATATCATCATAAGACAAAGTTTGAACGGGGAAGAACGATTAGTCGTCGCGAAGGTGCATTTTCGTACCGCGACAATGCGGCTCGGAAGGGACATAACGACACGACAGTGATGCGCCTGTGCCGGTAGTGGACGGGGGAGAACCAAAGGCATCGAGAGGACCGAGAAATGTGACGACAACGCGGGATGACGACATCTCGTTCGGATGGCAGTGACGAAGCATTCCGCATCTTCGAAGTGTTGGCACAACAGTGGAGTAATGCAACAGATGTGGCAGTGTCCGCTTCCACAGTAAGCAGCCGTTTGCTGCACAGAGGATTGGTTGAACGCATCCCTTTGCACGGATTAATTTGACCCTTAACCTTGGACACCTCAGGTTGGAATAGGGTTTTCAATTCAGACAATGGCTGGCTGATAGGCAATATGGCGTGTTTTCGGACGAGTTCCGATTCAATTTGGACTATCATGATGACCTCATACGCATTAGACGGTATTGTGGTGAGCGTCTTCTTCCAGCATGCACTGTCGAGCGTCATACGGGCCGAACGCCAAGTGTGATGGTGTGGGGTGCCATTGGGTTCCACTCGCGATCTCGGCTGCTAAGCCTTGAGGGCAATCTCAACAGCTCCCACTACATCAAGGAAGTTGTAAAGGCAGAAGCAATATCCTTCCTTCAGAGCTCTCCTGGAGATATATTCCAGCAGGGTAATGCCCGACCACATGTCACCTATTGAATTTATCCGGGATATGGTCACTACGCAACTGGCCCATCAAAGTCGTCCTGCGGTCAGTACCAATGATCTGTGGACTCGCATGTATGTCAACTGGCAAGCAATTACCCACTCCATCTGGAATCTCTCATTGCAGCTCGCGGAGCCTTAATACGATACTGATTTTTGTGGGTAAAAAATGTTGTATTGTTCTGAAAATTAAATCACTTATGAACAGTCACATCAGTAATGTGTGGTATAAATTTTTTTCCAATCGCATTGTTACTTCATGGTGTTGCAATTTTTACAAACAGCAGTGTGAAAAGAGTAGGATTTAATATCAGTACGCAGTCACGGAATCGTCCTGCAGTAGGAAAAGCCTTTAATGACTGTAACGTATACTCTATATTCACTTTCCTTTTGATTTTACTATCTCTGGTTATTTTATTTTACTATGTAAATTATCTTCCTACTGAACGAAATATTATTTCACCCGCTGAATGAGATCTGGCAATGAGTGTAAGTCATGACGTGGTGGTAGCTAGTATATAGGCGCGTTCACCGAGACTTAGGAAGAGCTTTTGTTGTTGTTATGAGAGCTTTTGTTGTTGTTATGAGAGCTTTTGTTGTTGTTATGAGAGAGCGTTGTTGTTTACGGAGAGCGTTGTTGTTATGAGGAGAGATTCTTCATTATTGTAAAACAAGTTGTGTGTGTGCTTTAGATGACCAAGAGTCTTATAATAAAAAAAGTTGCCGTAAGTTAGTCTTTCTCAATTCATAGGTTTTGTCAGACCTCTGTCTGGCTGTTAGGTTTATAACATTAGTTATAATGAATTAGCTTTGTTTATCTTTTTGCTAAGCTAATTATTATGAATGAATAATGCTCTAAGCTTCAAAATGATGAATTCCCAAAAGGGTGTTGTTACTCGTTAATTATGAACTTAAACAAAGTCTCAACGCTGGTTATTTATATTAAGTAATCAAAGTCATAAACCTAACAGCCAGACAGAGGTCTGACAAAACTAAGAATTGAAAAAGACTGAACTTACAGAACAACTTGTTTATTATGATGACTCCTGGTCAACTAAGGCACTCATATATCACTACTACATAACAACACACTGCAACGCAACACACCAACTACACCAACCACCCTCAACTCCAACGCAACAACACAACTACAACGCAACAACACAACTCCAACGCAACAACACAACGCAACACACCACTCCTCTCGATGAACGCGCCTATATACGAGCTACCACCACGTCATGACTTACACTCATTGCCAGATCTCATTCAGCGGGTGAAATAATATTCCGTTCAGTAGGAAGATAATTTACATAGTAAAATAAAATAACCAGAGATAGTAAAATCAAAAGGAAAGTGAATATAGAGTATACGTTACATAGTGTATTACCATAAATAACCAGCGTTAAGACTTTATTCATTTTCGTAATTAACTAGTAACAACAACCTTTTGAATTCACTATTTTGAAGCTTAGTACAAGTATATCATTAGCTAGCTGGTAGGAAGAGCATCATTCATATTAATTAGCTTAGCGGAAAGCAAAATAAAGCTAATTCATTATATGACGATATATTGTTTTCGTAAAATGTTCGGAACATGCCTTAGATAAACCAACGACACCTCATTTGAAAGTGACTGATACAGAGCTGCAGATTATCATCGATATATGCCAACTGTGTTCCAGTTCACAAGGAATATCCGCACAGGTTCTGCGCATTGAGAGCGCTGTGCACTGCTCCGTGTCACGCAATATTACAGAGCAACAAATGGAAAGGATTTGAGCAAAGGTGCAAAAAAACATATACGCTTTTAGAGATATCTTACAATTACGTTTCATCAACATCTATTTTGGAATATAACTCTCTGTACATTACGGTTACGTTAAAACTAACATTCACCAATACTACTGTTTTATAGTTTCCATTGTACATAATTGCTACCTTAATGTTACATTCTGGTGATATTTAAGATTTTTGGTTTGGCAATGGCGTGAATGCGCATGCGCATTTATGCCATTTCACTGAAGAACTCTGGTAGTCGTATTTCTACGTGCTACTGTGATATTTTGTGCTGAGTACTCGAGTTAGCCAGTTAGTTAATTTAATATTTCATCCTTTTTTTGTGTGTGATTAAAAATCATCTGAAAGTAAGTAATTGTTTTGATTATTATAATTTTTAAATTCTAAAAAGCATTTTATAAACTTTAAGTGGATGGCCTTGTTGTTGCATCAATGTACTATACCGGCAAGGGTTTTTTTGTTGCTTGAAGCTGAGAAATTTCATGTTGGTAGGTATTCACAGAAATGACGAATTTGATTTTCTTTCTTTTTTACGCTAAAATACAGTCTATTCCACATGTATAATAGAAATTCGACACCCTCATTTGTGATCTATTTTTATTTCTTTTGTTATCAATAAATAAACGAGGCCACTGTTCCCAATGAACAACAAACTGCGTTGAACCTGTTAAAACGTAAACAACTCGTAATACAACTATTGTTCCTTTTGAAACAGTTGTCGAGTGTAAAATTTTTTATTGTGATTTTACAAAGTTTATTAAAACTATAATGTTCAACGTAGTAAATACGTAACAGTAATATGATGATGCCACAAATATCTTTCAAATACGTAACAGTAGTGTAACGAAGTTACAAACATCTTTCAAATACGTAACAGTAACATGAAAGTTGGTATGTTGAAGTTACAAAGACCTTTCACTGTAACGTATCGGTTATGTTTCAAAGTTATGTAACGTTTGAGGACATTTTGACCTAACCGTAAGGTTTCTGAAACATTACTGTTATATTGCGCAACGTATCTGAAAAGTATCAATGTTTCAATGCTACATACGTGTAACATATACGAAATATTCTGTGCTGTGTGGGCTGTGTTTAGAATGCAACTTCTAGTGCATTCGGTCAATTTCTTCACAGTATGTGACTGAGTATGTGTACTTTCGCCAGCATTCAAAAACCTGTAATGTATGACACCGTGATAAGTCGACCAGACTGTCAACAAAACCTTCTTTAGAATCAGCGTTCGTTTACGGTGGTTACCTATAGTTTACACACACACACACACACAATCACTGTCCAGATCGCTTACGGTTGTGGTATAGCACCCACTTTTCATCATAGGTTACAATGCGATCAAGTAAGGGCGCCTTTTCGTTGCAAAGCAGAAAATTACTGCACATCTTAAACCGTTGTTGTTTCTGATGATCTGTCAGTTTGTGTGGGACTTACGTATCGAGCTTCTTGACCTTACCAATTTATTGGTGATGTTCGGAAACGGTATAAACCAACACACTGCACTGTTTGCTTAGTTCTTGTATTGTGACGCGGGGATTTGCCTCCGCATTTGTCTTCAGAGACTGCAGCTTAACCGATTATGGCGTGTATGTGATCACACTTCAGCTCCTACGAATGGCGCTGCGAGAGGGTTTGTCCGCAAGCATTGTGGGTAAGTTGAATGTGGTGCCTCAGAAAATCTGCCATAATTTTCCGAACGACGAGATATATTATTTTTTTTAATGATATATATAATATGTAATTTGCTTTCTCTTTCATATGAAATTTCAATGAACTGTAAACAAATGGTAATATTTTTTTTATTGCATGAATGATTGAATATTTATACCAATAGCTTCCTCATTTTCTTTGTGTTTATAAACTGTTTTCAAAAGAAGCTATCAAGGATGTTCCCCCTCCCGAAATAACATATTCTACTCAGGTGCTAATTAAAAAAAATGTTTGTTCTTCATATTATCGACTATGGTCTTCATCATCATGTGCAGTGAGTTTCTACGAACTGTTTGTTCTGTGCTTATAACAAGGATTTTAATACTTTAGGCAAAATGAAGCTAAAGCATATCTCTCATACTCTGAAAAGGAAATCCACTTCATCCGGTAAATGGAAAATTGCTTCACGTATAATCCTTACGGGGTGTGATTTGAATGACGTTAATAAAGCACCACGTCACTTAGCTACCAACTTTCAACGATGGTTCTTACGTCTCCATTTAATTAATTCACAAAGAGATTCCTCTTCTTGAACTGCAGAGTAGCTATTATTCGATGCATAATTAAAGCTCTCACAGTAATCACTTTTAAGAACTCAGTACCGCGTCGTGCAATGACACACTTCAGTGCTGCAACTACTTTCCTTGAAATTAAATATTCTTGCTTTCATTCTTGAATTATCGGAAAACGCACCGTTTTTCCAAAAAAAAAAAAACCCTTTCCGGAACACGCAGGGAAACGGAATTGCGATAAGGCCATGAAAATTTAGTAAGTGATCACAAAACACCACGCAGGAATAGCTATTCACTAAATGCTACGTGAGATTTGTTTTGGTGCTTATTGTAAAAATTAGCCTCTCGTGAAAATGAGTTTTTTGGAGGTTTAACGACCACCGTGAGCAACTCAATGGGCTATAAGCAATCGCCCGTCCCTAATTTAGGGTCACTTGTTCCAGGGAAGGGAGAGAGCCAGTGCCGTAAGACAAAACATAACATCCATGCCACACCGGGATTTGAACCCGGACCCCGTTCGGACGAATGATCAGAGGCCATCGCTTAGACCACTGCGCCACCGGGGCGGCAAAAAAATTGCCTTCAGAGTAGACATAAAATAGATAAATGAATCATGCAGTCTAACATTAATACTTCAATAAGCTGGAACGAAATAACTCACAGTTGGAAAATTAGCTGAAATAAGCTCGTACGAATATCTTTTCAGCTAAGAAGTGGGCCGAAGCAGATCCGCCCTTAGGGGTGTGCGACATGTACGGTTGCACAGGGCCCCGCAATCACACCCTAAGAAGAAAAGAGGAAAAGGCAGAAAATGAGAGAGATATCCGAAACAACGTCACGGAAATGAGAGAAAACTTTTTGAGCATGAATATGAAGACAATCCTGTTTCTGACATGAGATCTGCCGTAGAATGTTTTAAAAATAGAATATTCTTATCCCATTGTTGACACAGCTTTGTAATCTATGACCAGCTTATTTGAGCAAATCAGACTAATATAACATTTTTGTGCTTTTATAGTGCCTCGAGGAGCTAAAATAAGTAAAAGAAGACGACCTTTTTTTAGCAAGTGTGTCCAACTAAAAAAACCTCTTACTGTTGGAGATGATTAAGATATAAACAAAGAGCTTTTCACAGAGATTAAAGAGCTACGTGAGTTACTTCCATCTGGTGTCAAAACTGCAGCCGGTGCATTATGATACATGAATGCATTTCAGAATGCTTTCCCTAATGCTTTCATAGCCTACAGCAGTGGTTCTCAAACTTTAATTTACCACGCACCACTAAGTGTAGACTGCCAACCTAACACGGAACACCTAACTCAGCACCTCTTCCATTCAAGTACCAAAATGTAGGGGATCATTAAATTAGCAGGTGTTTCTGTAAAAATGCTATAAATGGAAACGTCAACTTATGGCCTCTAGTGGCACATTTGTACGTTAAGAAAAATTTAGAATTATATACAACACATTTCGCTCCATAAAAGCCGCTTGAAAAGGAAATCATTTTTCAAATCGGACAATTAAAAAGAGAGATATCACAAAAATAATACATACAACTACGGCTGCTTACGATAAACGCTATGCATTATTTTAAGCAGGACATATTCTTGGAGATTTCTCAAAAGCTTTTCCATAGTGGTCGGTATCAGACCACGAATTATTTTCTGAAATCCAGGTTTCAGAAAGATCGATATTGTTGCAAATAGCTCAGAAATAGAAATACGAACTTACGCTTCCTGTTCGTAAAACCGTTAATTACCAGAAATTAGAAATTATAGGCAGAATATTTCTGAGCAGAATCTCTATCCAATGTAGAAAAAAATTAATTTGAACTTTTAGAAGCAGAGATATCAGAGAAATCGCAATTCTTCCTTCCCAGGCATGGTACGTCGTACCCGTCCCGGAAGGAAGATAAGAAAAACCTCGGGAAGAGGTGGAATCTCTAATTTATAATAATAATAATAATAATAATAATAATAATAATAATAATAATAATAATAATAATTTAATTATAACAGCATTGTGTGCTACTACAAAGGATGATCAAATGAAAACTTAAATAGCTTTTTTCTCACAATTTATTGAACAAAAGTGGTACACATCTGTATCATTTTTCAATGTAATCTCCATTTTGCGCAACACTGCATTTGTCCTCCAGCTCCTACAAGGTGCATAGATTCCCGTAGAAAAAAAATCATCCGGTCGTGTGCGCCGCCACTCATGCACCACCTGCTGCTCCTCTTCATCGTGCCTAAAAGCATTTCCTCCCATCGCATCTTTGAATGGTCCAAAGATGTGGTAATCACTTGGGGCAAGATCTGGTGCATACGGGGATGTGGAACACACTCGAAGTGCAAGCCTTTTATGGTTGCAACCCTTGCATGGGCAGTATGGGGCCCAGCGTTGCCATTTTGCACCAAGACACCAGCACTCAGAAGTCAGAATACCACGTCGTTTGGATTTGATGGCAGATCGAAGATGATTTCTGATATGATCTGCATACGTGGCACTAGTTACAGTGTTCCACTGGACATGTAGTGCTCCAAACTTTCGCCTTATTAATTCCAAAAGAGGGTCAGCATAATATTACCTGCAGTTGGCCGTGTGTGGAACTTCTTCGGTTTTGGTGAGGAAGGATGGCGCAATTCCTTGCTCTCTCTATTGGTTTCTGGCTGATGATAGTCGACCCAGGTTTCATCTCCAGTAACAATTCTCTGTAGGAAGCGATCACTTTCTGCTTCAAAGCGCCGGAAAAGTTTTGAGAGGCATCAACACGTCGTTATTTCAATTCTGGAGTCAGCTGGCGTGGCCCACACATTGCAGACACTTTGTTGAACTAGAGCGCATCATGGATGATATGGTGCGCTGAAACATGACTGATGTTGAAAAGTACTGGAATTTCACATCACCATGCTTCAGCTGCTGTAATGGACTCTGGTGTCACTACTCTGTGTTCCTGATACGGTCGAGGATAATCTGCCGCAGAACTCACCCCGCTTCAGAACTTCCTAGTCCATTCGAACACTTTTTATAATGGCAGATATGCTTCATCACACTGCAACTTCATTCGACAATGAATTTTAATACGTTTATCGCCTTCACAACACAAAAACCGGTTGAAGAACGATGCTCCTTTTTGGCGCATGTCCCAAATGATGCGGCCATCTTTACACTCCGACGGTGACGTCACTAAGCTTGTCTGTACCGTGCTGCCACCGGTAAGAAAATATTTTAGTCATTAGTATCAATACTGGAAAGTTGCAGGACCATGACACTGCATTTTGAATTTTTCATCACACTTTTAAGGATTACATTTGAATCCGGCCCTCGATAATCAGGCCTCTCCGTAATCCGGCCTCCTTCTCCTTGCGTGGTTTTTGGTTGCAGAAATTGTGTTAATATCAGATAGGAATTAATTATACTTCATACACGAGTGAATTATTCAATTTCAACGTTATGTTTTGCATTGTATTGGCACTAACGTTCATGTAATTCAATTTAAAATAAAAATAGGAAGGATCCTCAAAATATTTAAGAATATTACAAAAAGCATCTTCATTAAAGCGGACAAAAATCTCTGAAATGTGTCGAAGTGGCGACACTGAGTAGAAAATGCAAGATTTCATCTGTGCTGTATTGCAGTTGTACTTTTCTTTTACTGTGTATACTACTAGGGGTGTTCAAATGAAAAGGTACGAAACGACACTGTGGTTATAAATGAAGACTTTATTCAAAGTATACACCATAAGCCATAGCACAACGATCACATTGATTAACGAGCCGAAGGATTCCTTGTTCCCAGAATTCCTGTGGCCGTGACGAGACCCAGTCCTACACAGCATCCTTGAGTTCATCGTCCGAGTGGAAGCGCTTCCCTTTCAGAA
Organism: Macrothele yani; assembly: GCA_039090855.1. Taxonomy (NCBI): domain Eukaryota; kingdom Metazoa; phylum Arthropoda; class Arachnida; order Araneae; family Macrothelidae; genus Macrothele; species Macrothele yani. The sequence goes on along the minus strand of CM077026.1, from coordinate 16,433,635 downwards.
GTTTTTTCAGGGGACCAAACACATGGAAATCGCAGGGCGACATGTCCGGGCTGTAGGGCGGATGGTCAAGCTGCTCCCCTGGAACTTGGCCAGTTCCGCGTGTGTGACCCTGGAGACGTGTGGACGCGCGTTATCATGGAGCAGAACCACACCCTCCGTGAGCAGCCCCGGTCTTTTGTTCTTGATGGACCTGCGTAGGCTTCGGAGTGTCTCACAGTACACATCGGAGTTAATGGTTCGTCTGTGCTGGAGGAATTCAACAAGTAGTCAATTGGACGGCGCTCTTTATAAGAGCCTATGCTCTCTCCTGCGCATGCGGGCGCCAGCGCATGCTCCGATCCACGCCGGCGACTCTAATCGCATCCCTAGATGTGTCGCTACGTTCTGCCATAGCTGCATGGGCAAATATGTTAACGGTTACGTTCTTATGACGTTTCGTACCTTTTCATTTGAACACCCCTAGTACGTACACACACACATATTGTTCTTTACTGTACTGATAATATGAAAAGATCATTTCATTGCTGTTAATGAGACAGTGTAGTACGTACTGATCGTGTTCTTTTACTATTATCATATGCTTGTCTCTTATTTATGTTTGTTTAAATACATATGTATTACACATAGTAAACTTGTAATTGTAACATTAAATTTAATGAAGAATTAAACTGAAATTTTATGGACTCTCAGTAATTTGGTCTTCTCGCTAATCCTGCACCCCTCTGTGCAAAGAATGGCCCGATTAGCGAGAGTCTACTGTATTAGTTTTACCCCATTAAAGGAGATGTAGTTTAGGGCAGAAATATTTTGGCAATTGGATAATTAGAAGCAATGGCATCGAATAAAATATATTTTGAATTCCATAGGTTCTACATTTACCCAACCCCCTATCGGCGAAATAATGCCACGTAATAAAATCTTCAAATCGATGCATTAAAGCTTTCCCATGTATGATACATTTTTCAAATTGGACTTATAGTTGAAGAGACGGAGAGACAAAGTGGTGCTGTAAGCTTGCACTTTTTTCCACAAAATACTTGCTGAAAAACGAACGAAAGGAATTAATGTTCTGTACTGACATTTCCACACATTCGACAGATGGAAGTACAATGTGATAATATAAGGACGTAAGTTTTTTCACACAAATGGTGCTGAAAATTAATGCTTCTTGTTGCAGATGCAGTTTACATGCGGTTGGGAATTATTGTGCCAATATTCGACGTGAATTTCATTTCAAAGACAGATGATCGATAATTACTAGTGCCATCTGATCAACAAGATTATTTATCTTCATTACATATATTTTCGTTCATTATTCAAATTTTGTACACATCAAATGAAAGCGAACAATATTTTGCGGCATGAACCGTACCTAATACTATATTTCATTTCTACATTGAATTTGAATTTTATTCTCTGTAGAATCTTACATAATTTTTAGTTTTTCCGTTTAATTTTTTTATATACATATAGCAGGAGCACACAGTGTTTCCCAGGTAAATATAACTATTCGTGAAATCACCAAGTTCAGCGGTGGAAGTTTGTGAATGAAAACGATATTCCTGTAATTTTCCTTTAAATTTATTTTAATTCATTTGAGTTATTGAGCTGGGATGCCTGCAAATGCGAAAAATAAAACAAATAAAAGATTTCGTTAATTTCCTTTTATGAAACAAAAGAAAATAAGAGGAATGGAAATACTTGCCTTCAGTTCTGATGGTGAATTGTGTTGCAGTTCTTCACTGGAAAGCACTTGTCACAAAGGAAATCAGTTATTGCACGTATCTCAACAAAAAGTATAAAATTCGGATTCAAAATAAAACAGTAAAAAAATGGAATTTATTACAAAGATTTGGTATGGGGTCCTTTTGATCCCGGGATCCGACTCCTTCCAAAAACCGCATACGGTCTAAGCTAGAGAACCATGAGATGATATACTAAATTTGGTGGTGGCGCTGAAACCACGAACCGGCAGCCTTATAAACCGGCTTGCAGCCGATGCCCCATGAAAGCGAAAAGCATCGGTTGACGCAAGCAAGGGGACTGAGGGACACGAATGCCGGGTAAACGCCAGAGACGTCGATTTACGCAACTTACGGACTTTGGTCGGCGCGCCATACTGCCCGACAAGTAGATCATACAAACCATTCCTTCCAACTGTGTTGGGAACAGTGGACACGTGACGGCACTACCACACGGCGGAGCGGCTCCGTACGGACCAGGAGGACCACCGGTAGAGAAGATCGACGGATCGTGCGCCAAGCACGAGCGGATCCCACGGGGACGCTGTCCACTATACAGGCAGACGTAGCGGCTCCAGTGTGCCCACGAGCTGTTTCCCCTAGCCTCGCGGAAGCGAATTTGCCATTCCAGCGCCTCTTACGTGTGCTGCCATTAACACCGGAGCACCGCCGGTTCCATGTGCAGTGGTGCCAGGCCAGAGCGCGTGGTTCGTCACAGACTTATGGCGTGTGGTGTTTAGCGATGATTGGCGCTTTGGTTTGAGGACAGACGCCTCATTGTTGGGAACAGATGGTCATCGTGCCCGGGTGTGGAGGTCCCCGGGTCAACGACACAATCCCGACCTCGCTATCGAATGCCACACCTCCCCCAATACAGGTATTCTGGTCTGGGGAGCCATTTCCTACGCTCTAGTAGTGGTACGTGAATCATTGATGGGCCAGTGGTATGTGGATGAGATTCTACGGCCTCGTGTGCTCACATTCCCGGCCGGGATTCCAGGTGCGCTATACCAGCAGGATAATGCCCGCCCGCACACGGCTCGGTTTGCCCAGGACTGCCTACGTCATGTCCAGACAATGGCATGGCATTCCCGCTCCCCGGACATGCCCCCTATCGATCATGTTTGGAACCAGTTGAAACGTCAGCTGCCGTCGTGCCGCACTGTCCGGTATATCTAGCACACCGTCCAATACGTGTCAGCCAGTCAGCCACAGGACAACATCAGGTGTTTGTTCGCCTCATGCCGGACCGTATCGCAGCATGTATCACCACGAGGTGGTGCGACGCGCTGTTGAAGATGACCGGACTGCGTGCCTCAGATCCCTCTGCAATTGTCCTGCAGCTGTGTTTTTGCCATCATGTGTATCATTCATCTGTATCATTACGTCCATAAAAATTTCAGTTCATTCCGATGCTTCCTTCTTGGTGCGCAAATTTCATTGTCCGTGAGTGTATTTCCTTTGATTGATTTAATAGCTTACTACACAAGAGTCGTTCACAAAGTAACAAAACTGATTTTAAATGAAGCAGAAGTGTAATGCAGTTAACATACTTATATTACATACTTTCAAAGTATTCTACATCAACCTGAATTCATAGGTCCCACCTTTCTATCCATTTCCGGAAGATGTGTTCAAAGCCCTTCCTCGATATGTAATTTTGGACGCCCATCACAGCATATTTCAGTTCAGTATTTGATGCCAACCGACGTCCGCGAAGCTGTTTTTTATTTCACTTCAGGGAATAGGTGGAAGACATACGGCGCCAGATCCTGTGAATACGGAGAATGCGCTATCATTTCGGTGCCTGGTTCTAATAATAACAAATTCAACCAGTTTATACATAAAAATATATACGATGTCATCGCTCTGTCTACGTTATTTTATAAACAACGAATAGCATAATAGCAACGAATACCATATAAAATAACGTGGACAGAGCGATGACATCGTATATTTAAATTATCTTTACGTATTTGAAATATATATACGAGTTTATACATATTGTCGGCGTTTTTAGGGAAATTCGTTTCTTTAGAAGACCTTTAAGAACTTCAAAATAATAAGCACCGGCAGTGCTTTTTTCTGGAAAAAATGGTGCTCAACATGAAGATTTTATTACAGCTACTTCCACACTTTTAACATATCGTCCGATATACCCTCGTCGTCTCTAGATCGCTTCTTGCTTTTGGTATCAACTGCAGAATGACGACCTCGGAGCAGCCATGAGTCCACATATTTGCTAGGGTTGAACTGAGTGAGAGAAAGTCCTACTATGCTGATGAACATCAGTGCACAAGTTGTCCGTACAAGCAGAGAAGACCTAGATGAAGTTACTATAAGATTCATCTGATAGAAACCCCTTTCACTATCACTGGAAGACATTATAATTGTGCACAAAGTGGGCTTTAGATAAAATAGTATGTGCGTGACTTTATTTACTTAAAGATACTCACAGAAACCACGAACTGCTTCTCTTTCATTTAGGCGGAATTTGCTTACTAACTTTCTACTTTTAGTTTCACCAAATGCCAGATGCTTCGCAGGATTTTATGGCTAATACTTGGAATCCAAAATTCTGGCGCATTCAGACAAATCAGCATCATCTCCTTCAAGCAGACGCTTTCCAACATCCTCTTTCAGACTTTCATAAAAAGCAAACGAACTTATTGCAGGACTGTGTCTTTCATTTGTGCTTAGCTCAATCCCTTCGAACTTCATGTTCTTCTGACTTTGAAGAGACATACTGTAGTACGGACCAGGATTTTCAATTCTTTCATTTGTGTGGAGCTCAATACCTTCGAATTTCATGTTCTTCTGACATTGAAGAGACATACTGTAGTACGGACCAGGATTTTCAATTCTTTCATTTGTGTGGAGCTCAATCTCTTCGAACTTCATGTTCTTCTGACTTTGAAGAGACATTCTGTAGTACGGACCAGGATTTTCAATTCTTTCATATGTGTGGAGCTCAATCTCTTCGAACTTCATGTTCTTCTGAATTTGAAGAGACATACTGTAGTACGTACCAGGATTTTCAATTCTTTCATTTGTGTGGAGCTCAATCCCTTCGAACTTCATGTTCTTCTGAATTTGAAGAGACATACTGTAGTACGGACCAGGATTTTCAATTCTTTCATTTGTGTGGAGGTCAATACCTTCGAACATCATGTTCTTCTGACTTTGAAGAGACATACTGTAGTACGGACCAGGATTTTCGATTCTTTCATTTGTGTCGAGCTCAATCTCTTCGAACTTCATGTTCTTCTGACTTTGAAGAGACATTCTGTAGTACGGACCAGGATTTTCAATTCTTTCATTTGTGTGGAGCTCAATCTCTTCGAACTTCATGTTCTTCTGACTTTGAAGAGACATACTGTAGTACGGAGCAGGAGTTTCAATTCTTTCATTTGTGTGGAGCTCAAACCCTTCGAACTTCATGTTCTTCTGATTTTGAAGAGACATACTATAGTACGGACCAGGATTTCTAATTCTTTCATTTGTGTGGAGCTCAATCCCTTTGAACTTCATGTTCTTCTGACTTTGAAGAGACATACTGTAGTACGGACCAGGATTTTCAATTCTTTCATTTGTGTGGAGCTCAATCCCTTCGAACTTCATGTTCTTCTGATTTTGAAGAGACATATTGTAGTACGGGCCAGGATTTTCAATTCTTTCATTTGTGTGGAGCTCAATCCCTTTGAACTTCATGTTCTTCTGACTTTGAAGAGACATACTGTAGTACGGACCAGGATTTTCAATTCTTTCATTTGTGTGGAGCTCAATCCCTTTGAACTTCATGTTCTTCTGACTTTGAAGAGACATACTGTAGTACGGAACAGGACTTTCAATTCTTTCATTTGTGTGGAGCTCAAACCCTTCGAACTTCATGTTCTTCTGACTTTGAAGAGACATACTATAGTACGGACCAGGATTTCCAATTCTTTCATTTGTGTGGAGCTCAATCCCTTCGAACTTCATGTTTTTCTGACTTTGAAGAGACATACTGTAGTACGGAACAGGATTTTCAATTCTTTCATTTGTGTGGAGCTCAATCCCTTCGAACTTCATGTTCTTCTGATTTTGAAGAGACATATTGTAGTACGGGCCAGGATTTTCAATTCTTTCATTTGTGTGGAGCTCAATCCCTTTGAACTTCATGTTCTTCTGACTTTGAAGAGACATACTGTAGTACGGACCAGGATTTTCAATTCTTTCATTTGTGTGGAGCTCAATCCCTTCGAACTTCATGTTCTTCTGATTTTGAAGAGACATATTGTAGTACGGGCCAGGATTTTCAATTCTTTCATTTGTGTGGAGCTCAATCCCTTTGAACTTCATGTTCTTCTGACTTTGAAGAGACATACTGTAGTACGGACCAGGATTTTCAATTCTTTCATTTGTGTGGAGCTCAATCCCTTCGCACTTCATGTTCTTCTGATTTTGAAGAGACATATTGTAGTACGGGCCAGGATTTTCAATTCTTTCATTTGTGTGGAGCTCAATCCCTTTGAACTTCATGTTCTTCTGACTTTGAAGAGACATACTGTAGTACGGACCAGGATTTTCAATTCTTTCATTTGTGTGGAGCTCAATCCCTTCGAACTTCATGTTCTTCTGATTTTGAAGAGACATACTGTAGTACGAACCAGGATTTTCAATTATTTCATTTGTGTGGAGCTCAATCCCTTCGAACTTCATGTTCTTCTGACTTTGAAGAGACATACTGTAGTACGGAGCAGGATTTTCAATTCTTTCATTTGTGTGGAGCTCAATCCCTTCGAACTTCATGTTCTTCTAACTTTGAAGAGACATACTGTAGTACGGACCAGGATTTTCAATTCTTTCATTTGTGTGGAGCTCAATACCTTCGAACATCATGTTCTTCTGACTTTGAAGAGACATACTGTAGTACGGACCAAGTTTTTCGATTCTTTCATTTGTGTGGAGCTCAATCTCTTCGAACTTCATGTTCTTCTGACTTTGAAGAGACATTCTGTAGTACGGACCAGGATTTTCAATTCTTTCATTTGTGTGGAGCTCAAACTCTTCGAACTTCATGTTCTTCTGACTTTGAAGAGACATACTGTAGTACGGACCAGGATTTTCAATTCTTTCATTTGTGTGGAGCTCAATCCCTTTGAACTTCATGTTCTTCTGACTTTGAAGAGACATACTGTAGTACGGACCAGGATTTTCAATTCTTTCATTTGTGTGGAGCTCAATCCCTTTGAACTTCATGTTCTTCTGACTTTGAAGAGACATACTGTAGTACGGAACAGGACTTTCAATTCTTTCATTTGTGTGGAGCTCAATCCCTTCGAACTTCATGTTTTTCTGACTTTGAAGAGACATACTATAGTACGGACCAGGATTTCCAATTCTTTCATTTGTGTGGAGCTCAATCCCTTCGAACTTCATGTTTTTCTGACTTTGAAGAGACATACTGTAGTACGGAACAGGATTTTCAATTCTTTCATTTGTGTGGAGCTCAATCCCTTCGAACTTCATGTTCTTCTGATTTTGAAGAGACATATTGTAGTACGGGCCAGGATTTTCAATTCTTTCATTTGTGTGGAGCTCAATCCCTTTGAACTTCATGTTCTTCTGACTTTGAAGAGACATACTGTAGTACGGACCAGGATTTTCAATTCTTTCATTTGTGTGGAGCTCAATCCCTTCGAACTTCATGTTCTTCTGATTTTGAAGAGACATATTGTAGTACGGGCCAGGATTTTCAATTCTTTCATTTGTGTGGAGCTCAATCCCTTTGAACTTCATGTTCTTCTGACTTTGAAGAGACATACTGTAGTACGGACCAGGATTTTCAATTCTTTCATTTGTGTGGAGCTCAATCCCTTCGCACTTCATGTTCTTCTGATTTTGAAGAGACATATTGTAGTACGGGCCAGGATTTTCAATTCTTTCATTTGTGTGGAGCTCAATCCCTTTGAACTTCATGTTCTTCTGACTTTGAAGAGACATACTGTAGTACGGACCAGGATTTTCAATTCTTTCATTTGTGTGGAGCTCAATCCCTTCGAACTTCATGTTCTTCTGATTTTGAAGAGACATACTGTAGTACGAACCAGGATTTTCAATTATTTCATTTGTGTGGAGCTCAATCCCTTCGAACTTCATGTTCTTCTGACTTTGAAGAGACATACTGTAGTACGGAGCAGGATTTTCAATTCTTTCATTTGTGTGGAGCTCAATCCCTTCGAACTTCATGTTCTTCTAACTTTGAAGAGACATACTGTAGTACGGACCAGGATTTTCAATTCTTTCATTTGTGTGGAGCTCAATACCTTCGAACATCATGTTCTTCTGACTTTGAAGAGACATACTGTAGTACGGACCAAGTTTTTCGATTCTTTCATTTGTGTGGAGCTCAATCTCTTCGAACTTCATGTTCTTCTGACTTTGAAGAGACATACTGTAGTACGGACCAGGATTTTCAATTCTTTCATTTGTGTGGAGCTCAATCCCTTTGAACTTCATGTTCTTCTGACTTTGAAGAGACATACTGTAGTACGGAACAGGATTTTCAATTCTTTCATTTGTGTGGAGCTCAATCCCTTCGAACTTCATGTTCTTCTGACTTTGAAGAGACATACTATAGTACGGACCAGGATTTCCAATTCTTTCATTTGTGTGGAGCTCAATCCCTTCGAACTTCATGTTCTTCTGACTTTGAAGAGACATACTGTAGTACGGAACAGGATTTTCAATTCTTTCATTTGTGTGGAGCTCAATCCCTTCGAACTTCATGTTCTTCTGATTTTGAAGAGACATATTGTAGTACGGGCCAGGATTTTCAATTCTTTCATTTGTGTGGAGCTCAATCCCTTTGAACTTCATGTTCTTCTGACTTTGAAGAGACATACTGTAGTACGGACCAGGATTTTCAATTCTTTCATTTGTGTGGAGCTCAATCCCTTCGAACTTCATGTTCTTCTGATTTTGAAGAGACATATTGTAGTACGGACCAGGATTTTCAATTCTTTCATTTGTGTGGAGCTCAAACTCTTCGAACTTCATGTTCTTCTGACTTTGAAGAGACATACTGTAGTACGGACCAGGATTTTCAATTCTTTCATTTGTGTGGAGCTCAATCTCTTCGAACTTCATGTTCTTCTGAATTTGAAGAAACATACTGTAGTACGGACCAGGATTTTCAATTCTTTCATTTGTCTGGAGCTCAATCCCTTCGAACTTCATGTTCTTCTGACTTTGAAGAGACATACTGTAGTACGGAGCAAGAGGTTCGATTCTTTCATTTGTGTAGAGCTCAATCTCTTCGAACTTTATGTTCTTCTGACTTTGAAGAGACATACTATAGTACGGACCAAGATTTTCAATTCTTTCATTTGTGTGGAGCTCAATCCCTTCGAACTTCATGTTTTTCTGACTTTGAAGAGACATACTGTAGTACGGAACAGGATTTTCAATTCTTTCATTTGTGTGGAGCTCAATCCCTTCGAACTTCATGTTCTTCTGACTTTGAAGAAACATACTGTAGTACGGACCAGGATTTTCAATTCTTTCATTTGTGTGGAGCTCAATCCCTTCGAACTTCATGTTCTTCTGACTTTGAAGAGACATTCTGTAGTACGGACCAGGATTTTCAATTCTTTCATTTGTGTGGAGCTCAATCTCTTCGATCTTCATGTTCTTCTGACTTTGAAGAGACATACTGTAGTACGGACCAGGATTTTCAATTCTTTCATTTGTGTGGAGCTCAATCCCTTCGAACTTCATGTTCTTCTGAATTTGAAGAGACATACTGTAGTACGGACCAGGATTTTCAATTTTTTCATTTGTCTGGAGCTCAATCCCTTTCGAACTTCATGTTCTTCTGACTTTGAAGAGACATACTGTAGTACGGAGCAGGAGTTTCAATTCTTTCATTTGTGTGGAGCTCAATCCCTTCGAACTTCATGTTCTTCTGATTTTGAAGAGACATACTATAGTACGGAACAGGATTTTCAATTCTTTCATTTGTGTGGAGCTCAATCTCTTCGAACTTCATGTTCTTCTGATTTTAAAGAGACATATTGTAGTACGGACCAGGATTTTCAATTCTTTCATTTGAGTGGAGCTTAATCTCTTCGAACTTCATGTTCTTCTGACTTTGAAGAGACATACTGTAGTACGGACCAGGATTTTCAATTTTTTCATTTGTGTGGAGCTCAATCCCTTCGAACTTCATGTTCTTCTGACTTTGAAGAGACATACTGTAGTACGGAGCAGGATGTTCAATTTTTTCATTTGTGTGGAGCTCAATCCCTTCGAACTTCATGTTCTTCTGACTTTGAAGAGACATACTGTAGTACGGACCAGGATATTCAATTCTTTCATTTGTGTGGAGCTCAATCTCTTCGAACTTCATGTTCTTCTGACTTTGAAGAGACATACTGTAGTACGGACCAGGATTTTCAATTCTTTCATTTGTGTGGAGCTCAATCCTTTCGAACTTCATGTTCTTCTGACTTTGAAGAGACATACTGTAGTACGGAGCAGGATGTTCAATTTTTTCATTTGTGTGGAGCTCAATCCCTTCGAACTTCATGTTCTTCTGACTTTGAAGAGACATACTGTAGTACGAACCAGGATTTTCAATTCTTTCATTTGTGTGGAGCTCAATCCCTTCGAACTTCATGTTCTTCTGAATTTGAAGAGACATACTGTAGTACGGAACAGGATTTTCAATTCTTTCATTTGTCTGGAGCTCAATCCTTTCGAACTTCATGTTCTTCTGACTTTGAAGAGACATACTGTAGTACGGAGCAGGAGTTTCAATTCTTTCATTTGTGTGGAGGTCAATCCCTTCGAACTTCATGTTCTTCTGATTTTGAACAGACATACTGTAGTACGGAACAGGATTTTCAATTCTTTCATTTGTGTGGAGCTCAATCCCTTCGAACTTCATGTTCTTCTGATTTTGAAGAGACATATTGTAGTACGGACCAGGATTTTCAATTCTTTCATTTGTGTGGAGCTTAATCTCTTCGAACTTCATGTTCTTCTGACTTTGAAGAGACATACTGTAGTACGGACCAGGATTTTCAATTTTTTCATTTGTGTGGAGCTCAATCCTCTTCGAACTTCATGTTCTTCTGACTTTGAAGAGACATACTGTAGTACGGAGCAGGATGTTCAATTTTTTCATTTGTGTGGAGCTCAATCCCTTCGAACTTCATGTTCTTCTGACTTTGAAGAGACATACTGTAGTACGGACCAGGATATTCAATTCTTTCATTTGTGTGGAGCTCAATCTCTTCGAACTTCATGTTCTTCTGACTTTGAAGAGACATACTGTAGTACGGACCAGGATTTTCAATTCTTTCATTTGTGTGGAGCTCAATCCCTTCGAACTTCATGTTCTTCTGATTTTGAAGAGACATACTGTAGTACGGACCAGGATATTCAATTCTTTTATTTGTGTGGAGCTCAATCCCTTCGATTTTTATGTTCTTCTGACTTTGAATAGACATACTGTAGTACGGACCAGGATTTTCAATTCTTTCATTTGTGTGGAGCTCAATCCCTTCGAACTTCATGTTCTCTAATTTAGGGTCACTGGCTTCATTGTAGGGTGGAGAGCCAGTGCCGTGATACAAATACATCACCAATATTTCGTCCAGGCCCGGAATTATCATTTACTCGCATGAACCTAGCTCGTAGACCACTCCAGCATTGGTGCAGTGGTCTAAAGCTTACCGTACTTCCAGGAATATTAGTAATGGTCTTAACTTAAATGCTCTTGTGCACATTTATGATACAAAACAAGGATCTCGTCTGATTTTATTTTCTTAATTCTTTCTTTAACTTATCAACATTAAAGGCTAATGTTTACCAGATGTGATATTGATATGTTTACTATTATGACTTCAATATTAATGACTGCTGCCAGGGTGGGGGGGGGGTGGTACAGAAGTTTACTCTAGGGGGGCGGTTTTTCGAGTGTAAAATAGGGGAGAAGACATTATGGAAGCGTTTTTTTGTAACACATTATACATATTCGCGGTGTCGCTCCTACCTGGCGTTCCTTTGCAAGGTCTTTAAAGCACTTTCACCTGCTCCAGGAATGTTGAATCGTTAAATACCTGAGCCGTACTCTGTTTCGAGACGTTACATGTGCTAGACAATATAACAAAGCAAACAACTAAAAAAGGATACCCCCATGCTTCCCCCCTTCTACCTGCCTTCTCCCTCTCTGTCTCTCTCTCTCTCTCTCTCTCTTTATCTTTATTTTATTACCTTCTCTTCCTTTTTTTTACTGAAGCTGAATAAATGTAACCCGTATTTTAAATCCAATTCTTTAATGCACTGGCAGAAAGTGAAAAAACAACACCAAGAAGGAATTGGCGGACGATCATGAAATTTACATATGTTAATAGCGTCGTGTTGACGTAGGTGTGATGTAAATTTCGGGACCAACCGGGCAGCGCTTACGCCACAGCACGGCATAATATGCAAATTATCGTCGGTGGTATTTAAGGAGTACGGCGAAGTGAATGTAATCATTCGTCGGCGTACGGACACGTGCGAAGACCCTGAAGAAGCTGTAATGCCTGGACATGGAAGACGTGTACGATTTCAGCAGTTATCGGACTTTGAGCGAGGTTGACTAATCGGACTCAGCGAGGCCGGGTGGTCGTATCGTCGTATTGCTGAGCGAATTGGACAGGAAGTATCAGTGGTAGGTACGATGGTCGCGTAGTTGTCCGAGGAACACTCCCACACGAGAAGACGTGGAACTGGGAGTCACAGACAACTGATTAGCGGACCGATCGACACATAAGAAGAGCGGCGTTGTCAAGCTGAACATCCACTGCGACGCAAATCCGAGCTGCTGTTGCACCTGGGGTGACTGTGCAAAAATCCGCAACCGTCTACTGGATGCAGGACTGCGTGCACGTGTGCCTCTGGCATGTGTACCTCTGACTCCAGCCCACCGTCAGGAACGGCTGCAGTGGTATCGCCAACGTCGGCACTGGAGAACGCAATGGCGATCTGTCGTGTTCAGCGATGAAAGCAGATTCTGCTTGGGAGCCTCCGATGGCGGTATGCGTGTTCACAGACACACAGGGGAGCGTCTTCATTCTTCTTTCTTCCTCCAGCGACGCACAGGGCCTACACTTGGTCTCCTGGTGTGGGGAGCGATCAGCTATAACTCCTGTACACAACTAGTGTTTGTACCGGGTACGTTAAACAGCACCTCCTACATCAACAACATCATTCAGCCCGTTGTTTTGCCATTTGTAAGATCGGTCCATCGTGGTGTTTTCCAGCAAGATAACGCACGCCCACACACGGCACGTGCAACGCAACATGCACTTCAGGGTGTGAGACAACTTTCATGACCTGCACGTTCACCGGATTTGTCCCCCATTGAGCACGTGTGGGAATTTTATGGGGCAGCGACTAATCCGGTCTCCACGGCCAGCCACGACCATCCCCGATTTATGCGTCCAGGTTGAGGATGCTTGGAACTCAGTACCCCAAACTTACATCCAACATCTGCACGACAGACTCCATGCCAGAATTGCACAGTGTGACGCAGTTCATGGCAGTTCAACCTCGTACTAACCATGTTACATGGAAATGTTTTTTTTAGTTTACCAGCAAATACAGCTATATTTTGCCATAATATTTTGATATCACGTTATGCTCTGTATTCCGTTATTATGCTGTATAATTTTTTTTTTTTTTTTTTTTTTTTTGATTGGAGGTTTAACGACCACCGTGAGCAACTCAATGGGCTATAAGCAGTCGCCCGTCCCTAATTTAGGGTCACTGGTTCCAGGGAAGGGAGAGAGCCAGTGCCGTAAGACAAACACAACATCCATGCCTCACCGGGATTCGAACCCGGACCCCTTACGGACAAATGATCAGAGGCCAACTCCTTAGACCACTGCGCCACCGCGGCTGTATGTATAAATTTCGTTGGTATTAGACGTCTCCTTCTTGGTGTTCTTTTTTCACTTTCCGCCAGTGTATGTTTTAATGGTTAATTTTTTTTAGAAAAACTGAAAACAAAATATGCAAAGTTAGCGATTTGCGATCTTCGCGGATATAAACGTAAAAATTTCGTTAGGGTCTGGGGGGGTGACGAATGCCCCAGTCGCTCCGTGCTGGATCCGCCACTGATTGCTGCGATCCATTCGTTACCGAACCAGGTGGATTTCTGCATCCTGGTATTTTGATCAAAATATTTTTTCTCTTTTTTTAATACTTTTTTGTCTGAATATATTTCAAGGAGAAATATTTCATTAACGGAACTTGAAAAATAACGAATGTCTGACTAGTTTTTAAAAATGAGAGTTTGTTCTCTGCTCCGATTTATGAATAATTTACATTTACACAGTACGTAATTTTCTTCCGAAATACTTACAGGGAAAATGTCTAAAGAGTTGTTCTGCTTTCTTTGCAACGCAGTGTTATTAAGGTGGACGTCTAGTAATTTTGCTTTCCCTACTTCCAAAGGAAAAACTTCTGTACACATTTTCTTCACAGTTAATGCGTTCCCAAGGATGAAAATTTGAACATCGATTAAAATAACTTCATTTTATAACCTGGAATACTTAATATTTTCTAAAACATAACCATAATTATGCAATCCAACATTTGTTTGTCTACTGACTTCATCAAAGTACAGGTGGCGCCATCTTTTTTCTAGTTTCAACACCACCAAAAGAAAAGTTATAGATTGTTAATATAATTAGGGTTATGTTTTAGAAAATATTTAAAGTATTCCAAGTTATAATATGAAGCTATTTTAATCGATGTTCCAAGTGTCATCCTTAGGAACGCATTAATTGTGAAGAAAATGTGTACAGACGTTTTTTCATTGGAAGAATAGGAAGCAAAATTACTTGACGTCCACCTTAAGAGAAAAGAAAAATTTCTAATTGCGTCACATGTTTAAAAAAACGTCTCATTAAATTCCTGGAAGACACGTCCAACTTAATAGATTTTCTTCTAACCTCGTTTCCGGGTGTTCAAATTAGGAAACTCATTTTGAAAATATCTAAAGGTAGTTTAGTTCCCTAATTGATTTCCTTTTTTTTCATTTTTGGTTCGCCCTTTGCACTAGCTGATTTTTACGGAAATAAATTCTTCATTTACTCCAAAATTACCTGATGCAAAATCATGAGAGCAAATATCGACGCAAATACACTTATTTACATTTAGACAGTCCGTAATTTTGTTCCGAAATACTTAAACAGAAAGTGTCTAAAGAGATGTTCTGCTTTCTTTGCAACACAGTGTTATTAAAAGTAAAGAACAATTACTTATTGCGTCATATGTTTAAAAAAAACATCTGATTATATTCCTGGAAGATACGTACAAATTGATAACAATGGTTCATCTTGAAAGTAATTAGCTTTTGTTTTAACCTCATTTCCGAGTGTTCAAATTAGGAAACTCACTTTGAAAACATCTAGATAGTTTAGTTTTCTAATTGATTTAATTTTCTTTTATTTGGTTCGCCCTTTTCACTTGCTGATTTTAACGGAAATAATTTCTTCATTAACTCCAAAAATTAACTGATACAAAATCATGAGAGCACATATCTACGCAATCACACTTTTGAAAAAATTATAGCATTTAACGGAATGCTGTTGGATTGAGAAAAGTGATTCTTTTTTTTTTTTTAAGGTTTAACGACCACCGTGAGCAACTCAATGGGCTATAAGCAGTCGCCCGTCCCTAATTTAGGGTCACTGACTCCAGGGAAGGGAGAGAGCTAGTGCCGTAAGACAAACCCAACATCCATGCCTCACCGGGATTCGAACCCGGACCCCGTTCGGACGGATGATCAGAGGCCATCGCTTAGACCACTGCGCCACCGGGGCGGCGAAAAGTGATTCGGTATAGTATAATGAAAAAACAGTACCCACTGTTAACATGTGAAATTTAGTACTGTGATACTAGCCGCCCCGGTGGCGCAGTGGTCTAAGGCGATGGCCTCTGGTCATTCGTCCGTAAGGGGTCCGGGTTCGAATCCCGGTCAGGCATGGATGTTGTGTTTGTCTTACGGCACTGGCTCTCTCCCTTCCCTGGAACCAGTGACCCTAAATTAGGGACGGGCAGCTGCTTATAGCCCATTGAGTTGCTCACGGTGGTCATTAAACCCCCAATAACAAACAAACTGTGATACTATATCACCAATTAAGGATATCAATTACGTCAATATTTTTAGGGAAGGTTGTTTATCGGCAACACAGTGAGCAGCTCATAACGCTATCGGCATTGGCCCATCCCTAATTGAGGGCCGCAGATTCGTGTGACGATAGAACTAGTGCCACCGAACAGGAGCACCACCCATATTTTATCTGGGACTTGAGAAATGGCTCTACTACCTATGATGCATGAACAATATGCACTTACCTGTGATTAGGGTAACAATCCTTTCGTGGCTCGAATTTTTAGGGGGTTTTCAGTAATTTCAAATATAGCCATATACACTGAGTGGCCAATTTATTATCACCACTTGACAGTTTTAAAAAAACGAGCTATGGCTGCACGCTGGTGCCGCCAGAGGGCGAGGCTAGTATAAAATGGGAAAGCGTAGTGTTTGCGACAGTAGTAGAAGCGATTTTTGGTGACGAGATGGGTAAAAAATACGATTTCACAGACTTTCAACGTGGGATGATTATCGGAGCCATGGAGCGAGTATCACCGAAACCGCCGCATTCGTAAAATGTTCCAGAGCAGCTGTTGTTAAAGTGTTTAAAGATTGGACTGCCAGCCAAAAAACTGGGTCTCTACGAGCAACGTGTGGTCGTCATTGACTAGTTACTGCTCGGGCGGAACGGAGAGTGTTCAGACTGGTAACAGACAACAGAAAGGCAACAGTGCAGCAAATTACAGACCATCTTAATCAAGGATCACCTCAAATAATCTCTGCACGCACTGTTCGCCGTACACTGCATCGGAAGCGATATGGCAGCCGAAAGCCTGTTCGAACACCTTTGCTCTCTGCAGTTAACAAGAGAAAACGTTTCCAGTTGCACAAGGAATGGACAGTCGATAGTTGGAAACAAATTATGTGGTCCGATGAATCACGTTATCAGTTGACCATGCCGATCACCGAGTGAGAATTTGGCGGAAACAACACGAAAGCATGGACCCCAAATTAATTGCTACAACCTTTCAAGCTGGTAGAGGCAACGTTATGGTTTGGGGAATGTTTTCCTGGCATGCTTTGGGCCCTTTAATTCGCGTTGATCAACGTCTGACTGGCACATCATATCTGAACATCGTTGCGGACCAAGTGCATCTTGTCATGTGGATGGTTTATCCCAAATGCGATGGCTACTTTCAACAGGCCTTTCTGATATAGTGCTTGTATTGCACAGGATTGGTTTCAGGAACATGCCGGTGAGTTTAGTTTTCTTTGGTGGCCCCACAATCTCCAGATCTCAACCCCATTAAGAATTTGACGGATGAAGTTGAACGAGCAGTCAGACAGCTGGATCCACAACCCTGCAATCTCACAATCCTGGAAAGTGCTATTTATCAAGCATGGTCTCAGATTCCACAAACCACCTATCAACATCTCGTGGAGTCCATGCCACGAAGAATCGACGCAGTATTAAAGGCAAAAGGTGGCCCAACGAAGTACTGGTGGTCATAATAGTGGCCACTCAGTGTACAACAGCGAATTTCATATTTTTTACCTATTTTTGCCTAATTTCTATTATAATTTTAGATTATTTTTTATATAATTTTAATACTGTCTTTATTAGAATCTAGTGAAAAATATACCAAAACTGATTCTAAAAACCAAAACTTTAAACGTTGAATTACCTCTCGAGATTTATCATCTCGAAGAGACTCTTATCGAGCAAGCTTGACGCATGAACGTCCCTGTAACATGCACTCTACTGAAGCACTCTATGACCTTGGCGACATGCCGCACTAGTAAACCGGATGTCATCAACTGTAATAATATTTTTAACTTTAAAAAGCAGCGCACAGAAAAGAGTGTTTCGGTTTTGCAGACGATTTGCTTAGACAATGTTCTGCTTTCGCCAGAGTATTTAGAATATAAAGTTTCTACATATTGTTTGTTAATTTTGAGAATGAGCCAAGTGAGTAGAATGAGTGCATCTGAAGGACGTAAATAAGGAATTTAGTAAGGGAACGTCTCATGTGAACCAAAATCTGTTGTGCTGTTCATGTTGCAACATACCAATGGATTTTTCAAGAAAGGGGAGTTTTTTTTTTTGTTTTTTTTATTGGAGGTTTAACGACCACCGTGAGCAACTCAATGGGCTATAAGCAGTCGCCCGTCCCTAATTTAGGGTCACTGGTTCCAGGGAA
Source organism: Macrothele yani (assembly GCA_039090855.1). Classification (NCBI taxonomy): domain Eukaryota; kingdom Metazoa; phylum Arthropoda; class Arachnida; order Araneae; family Macrothelidae; genus Macrothele; species Macrothele yani. Next base: position 16,415,555 of record CM077026.1, on the reverse strand, counting down.
GGGAGGGAGCCAGTGCCGTAAGACAAACACAACATCCATGCCTGACCGGGATTCGAACCCGGACCCCTTACGGACGAATGATCAGAGGCCAACGCCTTAGACCACTGCGCCGCCGGGGCAGCAAAGGGGAGTTCTGAAAAGCATTTAGCAAGCCAGCCATGTCGGAACAGTCAACCGAAAATAATGCAGAAATGTGTTAATGCATTAATTGAGAAAAGAACTAAAAAGTTCCCTTTGTGCAGCTAACACTCCACTTTCCAAACTGGATAACCCTACATTAAGAAATTACATGGAAAATTCGTTGAAAGGTACTGGTGTCAAATAATAACGCAAGGACATGTACACCAGCTGTACATAAGGTAGTACAACTATTCCAGTTATCCGAATTTATTGGAGTTTATATGCTGTACTTAAGCAAAATACTGGCGAGCTCTCCAACAGAGTAGGTATTAGAGAAGGTGTTTATGCCATAGTCTACAATATCCGAATGACTCCAAGCGTTGCTGCATTGGTATGACCAAACGTTCATTTAGAATTAGAGTCAATGAGCATAAGAAGGGCATAAAGAACGGCAAATTAGCCACGGCCCTATCCACAGAAGTCTAGTTGAACTCAGCCGTTCCTATGTGGGATGACGTGAAGAAATTAGTTTCCTACTCTTCTCCTAAATCCACTGCCATTCGGGAAACTTTGGCGATCATTATCAACAATGAGGCCTGCAATAATAGCGTCTCGCTAGAGTTACCATGAATTTGAAACCAGTTTTTCAAATAATTAATGCCTTTTGTTTTCCCCCAAGGATTCCGCGTGCAAAACGAACATGATGCCTCGTGTATTTATTGAATAATTACGTTCGCATTTCTTCGTTTATTGTCAAGTCAAGTCACCGTGTTCAAATTGTTGAAACGTTCTATTATGCAGTTTTCTGTCTACCTTCCTTGAAAAAGCCATCTGGTTGATGTGCAAAATCTTGGAAACTTTGATTTCATCTACGCCAAAAAGTTTGAGGTAATTCCCGAAATTTCGCGAAAAGCAACGAACATTTCGTGAAATATCGCAATTTAGCACGTTAATGCCCCGCAAATTTTGCCTTTCTTTTCCCGCGGTAAAATTACTTCCGTACATATGAGGTATGTGAGGTCATTGTTAAGGTAACGTGAATGTCATAGAAAGCGGGAGTTTCTGTTACTGTGAATGAATACTGACATTTCAGTCATTTACCAAAACGTGAATAAATTCCTATCATATCATTAAAAAGCCGTTCAGAAATATACATGATGGTCGCAATTAAAGAGGAGATACTCAGAGCCCTGTAGCCAAAAATCTATGCAGTGTTGCAATTACGTAATACTACTGAATTCAAAAAATGGAAAAGTAGAAAAACTTACGTGAATGTATTTTATTTGAAGTACATTCCTCCAGCGTTTACACAAGAAGTGGTAAGATCAGCAAACGAAAGGAAAGGCTTGCTGAGATCAATGAAATCATCTTTTGGCATGCAACAAAGAGCTGGAGTCACAGTTCTTTGTATATCTTCAATGTCTTCAAATACTTTTAAAGGGAGTTTTAATTTAGGAAATAGAAAGTACGTAGGTTGTGAATCGTTCAAAAGGTAATGAGACTGACGCCATACTGCCTAAACTATTCAATACAGAAAAATGCAGCTTCCTATGTCGAAACACATGCAACGTCAGTCACGTGACGACGCGTCATTACAGCGCTCCGCTGGTTTATTCGTTACAGCTGTTCGTCGTTACAGCGGTTCGTCGTTACAGCGCTCCGCTAGTTATGTAACGTTTGATTTACAAAGTGCCTATAATGAACATCAAAGGTAATCTTGCATCGCAGGCAATTGCACCCGACACCATCACACCTGGTTTTCTGGAAGTGTGACGCTCGGCAGCAAGCCGTTCATCTTGGCGCTGACCACGGTGCCTCCACACACCGATTTGGAGGTCGTCTCTTCCAAGACAGAAGCGGAACTCGTCACTGAAGATCCCCAGCTACCATTCTGAGTGGCGTCTTGACAGTCTGGTACGACACCATTGCAGTCTTTGGCGACAATGCAGTGGTGTTAAGAGCAATCGTCGTTACGGTCTGCGTGCGTGTAGTCCTACGTCTTGCAGCCATCTTCTAATGATGCTGGCACTAATCGGAAGATACATGGAGGGCACCACTGCTCGCTGAATATCCGCAATCGTGGCTGTCGGGTCACTCCGCGCATTTCGTACGATCCGTCAGTACTCTCTCTCCGTGGTACGTTTAGATATCCCAAACCGTTCCTGTCGCTGCTGCATGCCTTGGTCTATCCACTGCCTCCAACAGCGGGCTATAATGGCATCCGCACGAAGGGTATGGCGCGGAATACGGTGATAAGACCATCCCGCTTCCCGGAGCCAGACGACACTGTCATTCTAGAACTCCTCCAACTGTAGGAATTACTTCCAAACTTTTCTCCGAGAAATACTTCACTTACAAGGGTTGCTACTAACACAACAACGCAAGTCAGAATGGAAAGCCCGCGCAACCGGACGACCATATATAGCCAGTCAAGCACAGCGCTGCAACCCCTCCTTGCTTGCGTCACTTGCGCGGCCGAGCGTAATACTTTAATCATTAGCATGTCTTACGATGTCATCATACCTATCCACCAAGTTTCATTCCTGTAGTTGCTCTTTCTGGGTGTAATTATTTTTTTGGCAGTAAATGTATATATTTTACTCTATAAATTTCACTTCGTTATCCTAAGTCTTTCTTAGTGTTGTGGTTTTAATAAACAGCAATGTAGAAAAGGGCATTTGCTTATAGTCCAAAGAGTTGCCCATTTTGATTATTAATTTCACACCCACCCACCCCCAAAAAGGAAACTTGTAAGTTGTGGTTAAAACGCTTGCATGTACTGTACCCCTACATGCTCATGTATTTTTAGAATTCGACCTAACGATAGCTAGTAGTTTATAAGAAATATGTGACAGACTTAGTTCATCGTTTTCCCCTTCACAGAAACTAAAGGAAATAAAAGCCATATTTTCCAAAAAAATGACGCAAATAGCATTTTCGATGGTAAGAAATAAATCTCGTCATGCGTTTCATCGAACACATCACTGTAGATGTCAATATGGTCTCGTTTCTACGAAAATTTCTTCTGCTATTTATAACTCTTTTATTTCTGGCTGAAATCATTTCGATGGTAACCTCATAATATATTTATAGAGAAAGAAATGAAAATGGAAATATCATTGCTTTCTAAATGACTTTCGAAAACCTAAACAGTCAAAAAAAGATAGCACTTTTCTCGAATTTATTTAGGTCTCCAGGTTTTTATGGTCCACGTGGTAAGCATTATTTTCAGAGAACGCTAAAGCCGTTTGTTTTTTGAAAATCACTTTACGTCGGGCATAACGCCAGGTGGAACGACATATTATTCACCTTGCAATGTGGTATTGCTTTCTCAAATTTTCTTGGCTTCTTTAAGGACGTACTTTTAAATTCTATTCGTTTTACTTTGGTTTTATCGTCGTGTGTCCAGTTATTTTATAACAGCATGTTGTAAATCTGATGAGCACATCTCCTGGACATTATTGGTCTCAGTTTAAGATGAACTATATACAACTGCTACGGATCTGTTCCATGTCGTCTTATTCTTTTTTTTTTTGTTTTTCTCATGTCTCTGTTTTTATCAACTCTAAGCGCTCCTGGTATCTTGCTTTTCATAATAATACAACCCACTCTTCCTTCTTGACTCACACGTGTGCCAAAGTACTCTTGTATCTCGCTTCCTCTCGGAAACGTCTTTGCTTTAACCGTTGATATTTTCCTGCCATTTCTGATCGCACGTAAGGAAAAATCTCATTTTGGTTGAACGATATTGTAGTTTACTGATTCAATATCGGAGTGAAGATTTCAACACTGCCCAGCTAAAATGGGAAAATCTAGGAATTTCTCTCAAACAGGCGTTTTTACTATATAGTACACATTTATTTTTAAATAATTTGTCGCAATGTGCGTTTTCATTGTACTGTCTTACAGGTCGTAACACTGTATATTTGGTCTCTTTCCTCGTTCAGTGGAAACATTTAATCATCGATTATTTTTCATTCGTTTGTTTATTTTCACATCAAAAATTTTATAACTGAAAGCAAATGTTTTAATCACATTTATTATATGGAACACACTCTTTCATCAAATCACAAAGTACAAATAACTTCCGCGCTATCCCTTATTTTCTTCGTCCAAGCAAAGGAAAGGCTTGAATTCCCTTTCCATTTAGTTTACATTCTTGTTTTATTTACCTTTTTTAGTACTTCGTATTTTATAAAAAAAACGTGCGAGCTTATAGTATCACTCTGTTTACCTGTCCGTTCATCTGTGGACATCATATCTTTGGAGCTATTAGTCCGATTATTAAAATAATATTTTTGCATTGGAAAGCTTGAGATGTGGGAACAGGGATCCTAGCTTTCCGTTATTTCCTGATTAATAACTTTACCGATGGGGGAGGAGGGTTAAATGCAGATGCTAGAAAATTCATAAAACATTTTATTCCACATGTTCACTTCTAAATATCCGTTTCAAAAATTCCTTACTCCTTTGGATTCCATTTATAAAGAAAGCTTTTTGGGGAACAGTTTCATTTTTAGAAGAAAATAGATTTTCCGCTAAGAGGCATAAAGCTAATTTCCCGGACATATCTCTGTTTTAAAAAGACTTATTTGAAAAATTATTTCTGCTTCGGATATGGCTCCTATTGGGCAAGCTTGTGCACATAATTTCTAATTTCAACAAAGACTGGTTTGGCAATCAGGGAGTGTAAGAGTTTATATATGTTTCTCATGTCTTTGTAGCCATACGAGCACTTGTAAATCTTCGATTTAAAAATTATTTCGTGCAACGGCACCGCGCTCATCTCTGAAACATTTTTTAAGGTAGCTTCTGCTTAAAATAGTGCATAATTTTTCCGCCAGGTGGTGTAGATAAATATCATATATTTGTCGATGTCGCTGCTTCTAAGAGTCCAATTTGATTTTTTCCCTTTATACCAGATACTACTAGTTATGATAAACCACTACTACTACTACCAGATACCAATTTGTGTGTATTTCTTTCCCGAAATAATGCAACATTACCCCGTTAGGGGAGCAAATATTTTATTTGTCTTCCTCGACATCTCTGCCTCTAAGTATTCAACTAAAAAAATTTTTAACCCAGGATACCATCTGCCTTATGGAAAAGTTTAGTCTTCCGATATAGTGTTAGTACATTTGTCATTTTCTTGTAGGACTTCCGTCCACAGTGAGTAGAGTTTAGGTCCCAGCCACCTACAGCGAGATGGCCTTTTGGGCAGGACACAGAAACGGAAGGAATGAGAGCAAGTCTAGCGACTTTGACAGAACAGTTTGTAGTGAGATTAGAGTACAGTAGATGGCGCCACCGTACAAGTACGATATTGCACATAGAGGGGTGAGAGAATTTCAGGGGGACATAGGAAAGGATACCCATTTAACCAGTGGGTACAGCCTGGGGGCCGCCACTTAACGTGCACGTCCGATGCACGGCGGATATTAAGCGATTGTTAGTAAATCACACCATCTTCGAAAGATCAGCTCAGGCTTGAACCTGGGGACCTTGCATCGATATTCTGAAACACTAACCACTAATCCATCCGCGGCTCTGGAAAAGTTTAGTCTTGTACTTGTGGAATTTTTATAGTTCGTAGTTCTGTCGCTACGTAATGTATTTTGTTTTTGTGTTTATCGCTGTACTTATATTCCCATCTTAAAGCCCTAACAGTAAATCACTCTTTTTTTATTCTGTGCCATTCTCTAATATAGCTAGGTCAAGTCGCCAACGGTAGCCGATAACTCGGGTACAGTTGGCAAATTTTGAGCGAAGCTATTGCAAATTCTAAGCACATTAAGGCGTCTGTTATAACAAATTCTAAAAATACTAAGGCATAAAAATCATGACTTCCAGAACAAAAGTACGAAACATTCTAAAAACGAAATGCTTAAAATTTATCATGAACTACTTTCCTTCACGCCTTCACGTTGGTTGTGATCAGGGTTCATGTAAACAAAGCAGAAAGACACTCTCAGATCGGGAACCACATTTTTCATTTTGTATTGCGAAAGACACGCACACACACACACACACACACACACACACACACACACACATACGCAAACTTTCTTTTATTATTATATATTAAACGAGTGTTGAGCTAACAGACGGAGTCTTTCCATTTCTCCGTTTTTCATTTCAAACTGATTTTTTAAATTAATGTCAGTGAGTCGACTTTCGTGAGACGGTTCAAGTAAAAGACCATCTATCTTTAATTGAAATTCCTAAATGACACGGAATTTCGGACATCGGAAGTCGTCAAAAACTGACCATGGACGATGTCCAGCGGCATGCAAAAAATCACGGTGATCGGATGTGTCATGTCATAGCTATGTCCGAACAACTAATTGTCCTGAGTCTCGTATAGGAAGAGGATTTTTTCAATTGTTGTTAAAATTTTTCAGCTTTTTAAAGGTCATTATTTTTATACGACACGACCAATCACATGTCACTCACTATGTCCTTACCTTTCTCTGTGGCAAGTGTCGCCGCGATGGGCGGAAGATCTTCGGTGGAGATAGGTGACAAACGACCCCTTCTCCAAACCCGGAAAATCCCCTAAAAATGCAAGTTTTTGGACAGTTATTCCTCAATGACGGATAATTTCTGGAATCGGAAGGCGTCAAAACCTGCCCATGGACGATGCCCAATCGCATGCAAAACCTCACGGTAATCGGATATGTCATCTCGTACCTATGCCCGAACAACTAATTGTCTCGAGTCTCGTAAAGGGATTTCAAAGATGTTTATTGTGGGGTTAGAGGTATAGGTTACAGGCAGCACATCATCTGACTGTGCCAAAATATAACAATTATATTTTCAATGAAGAATGATATTCACAATGCGGAGGTGAAAAAGTACAGGCAATTAAAAGTATGACAATATGAGGTCAACAAAATTGCTGGAAAATGCAAAGCTGTACATGTGAGAAATTACAAGTAACATGTGTGTGAGAACAATAAATGAAACATAGCGTAGTAACCGGCTGAAAGGTTGCTTAGGTTTGAAGCGCCACAGTACAATCTGCAGTAGGTGGAAAAAAGGTAAAAGTGACAAGTTAGATATGTACAACACAGTATCAATAAGTAGGAACATCAATAAGTAGGAACATAGACAGAAGTGATAAATATTTAACAGAGCTTGAACATAATGCAATACTAGGTATGATAATACATCTGAGTAGATAGCTCCGAGGTTGGAGCATATATGTACAATACGATACATTAATAGTGCAGAAGCACAATGAGATATAATAGAGCTGAATGAGTATGTATAACAGAGAAACAAAATTGCAAAAATGTACAAACTGAGATATTTACGGGCAATAAGCAGATCTGTGGAGACAATGAATCTCAGAGAAGAAGTTCGAGATCAGCTGATGGATCGGTGAACCAGGTTTGGTGTGGCGACCATACCCGGAAAAAGCGACGTATCTGGTTATCGGTTCATGCAGACATATATGCAAGGCGCAATCGAGACAGAAGCCGCTTGCGGAATATACAGCACAGTTCATCCCCCGGCTGGAAGATGGTCGGTGTCACTGGAGCAGATCGAAGCTGTTGATAGTAGAGATAAGTGATATGTCGGGCGAGAATGATACATGTACACTCGCAGCTGGTAATGGAGCGGGTGGTTGAAACGAAATGCTGCGCGCTGATCTAAATTAAGGAGCGCGAGCGATTCTGTGTTAGTATGAGTGGTATGGGTGAGGTCACGAAGGAGATGTAGATTATAGGCGATAGACCGACCCGGGACCAGGTTTGGTTGGAAGATAGAATAAATGGAAGGATACGTATGAGCCAGCTAGAGAGTAATTTAGTAAATAACTTGTAATCCAAGTTGAGGAGAGATATTGGACTCTAATTTCCCAAATGAAAGAGGTCGCTTTTCTTAGGGAAAAGGACAACATGTGCCACAGTGAAACCCCTCGGAAGACATGGAGAGAAGAGAGCTGTGGTAAAAGCAGCAAGGAGAAAAGGAAGAAGGGTAGGGAATAAAGTGATGTAGATTGCAAGAGGGAGACTGTCAGGACCAAGGACGGCACGGGGATTCTGTGTGCTAAGAATGGCCCTACGTTCAGAAGAAGTAGGAGGTTGTAGAAGAGAGCCAGAAAGGTGAGAAGGAACTTGAGGTAGAGAGGCAAGTAAATAGGCAGCTGCAGATGAGGAAGGAGGAGGAATTTCGCTATATTTGTTGGCAAAATAGTGACGAACGTGTGAGCAAAGGATCTCTGGATCAGAGGATACCTGTCCATCAGGTAGACGTAAAAGTCGAAGGTGGTGTGATGAACGATGTTTGGCTTCAAGAGAAGAGAGGAAAACATATGAACAAACTTTCGGTGTTAACTGCTGGAGACGAAGGCGGATGATGACCTGACGAGTCCGTGGTGCGAGCAGAGCACGTAAGTCGTCATGATACGCCGCGTACTGTGGGTGACCAACGCTAAGGTGAATAAGGACTTGGCGAAGGTTTCTTTCCTGCATGGTGCGCATAGTCTTCGCACCGAAAGAGTAGCATTTCAGAAAATGGAGGAGATGAGATTTTACTGTAAGCCTATAAGTGAGTGCACAAGAGGCAGTAGCAATTACAGGGTGGAAACTTCGAAGGAGGTCCCGTACAGTAGTACAGAATTCAGGATCGTCGAGAAAGGATGAATGAAGAAACCATGTACGGTATCCCGAATTCTATCGAGTTGAGAATCTAAAGGTGGAAACAACTATACAGTGGTCTGAGAATGCAGTTGGAAAGTTTATACAGTCCGATACGACGGGTAGAAGTGATGAAGTAACGTACAGACGGTCCAGTCTTGCAGAAGATGTAGCAGAGGTAGTCGCTGCGTGCCACGTATGGGAGGTTGACGTGAGATGAAGCTGACGAAATACATCATAGAGATCAAAGTCCGCTATGATGGAACGAAGCTGATCTACCAGACGGAGGCGATGCTCATTATTGGATGGAGTACGGTCAAGGTCAGAGTGAAGTTAAAGTCACCGCCAATTACAATACGATCGGACGGTGACGCAGATTGTAGGGCGGTACGTAATGAACAAAACAACTGTGTAAGATGAGTAGAGGAACAGGGTACATATATGTTAAACACTAAGTAACGCTGATCATCATAAGTGAAGGTAAGGCACTGTAAGAAATCTTGGCACAGGTTTTGAACACGGGGTGAAGAAATAAATTGGCGAAAACGAGAACGAATTCCGATCGCAGTGCCACCACGTTGGTAAAGTCGAAATGCATGGAAAAATGTAAAATCCTACTGGCTCCAGAGGTGGAAAAGTGTCGAAGAGAGACAGTTTTTCTCTTGTAAAATAATAATATCGATATATAGGGGGATAAGACCCACGTGTACTAGCGCGTTGGTTAGTAGGGAGCTAAATTCCCTACAATTCAAGGTCGCTATCTTGAAGTGACATATCAGATGGCGGCTGGAGAATATTGTCTGCAGCAGTGTGCAGATTATCTAGACGTCGAACGAACTTCTTGATCCAACGAGAATCGTCAAGAGTCATGGGACGCACCGCTTGAAGATGTGAGCGGACAGCTTGCAGTTGCATAAAGACGTCAGAAAAAGTTGCAGTGTAAGTTGCCAAGAATTTGCGAGGCAGCTTAATAAATCTAGGACTCACAAGACAAGTAAATTGTACAAAATATCCCCTGGAATTTGAGATTGAGGAACTCAGTTCGTATCCAGAAATTGAAGGAAATTCGTGGACGTGATTGGGTCAACGGAACCAATATCGGTGTCAGAGCCGAAGGAATCATTAAGGTGGTGAGGCTGGCAAAACAATCGCTCCGATCATCACGAGTCGTTGCTAATCGAGTCTTCTTTGCACGAGTGTTATGAGTCTTACGACGTTTTTCTCGTCCCCGAGGGGTTACAGAGGTAGCAGCAGAAGTGTCTGGCACTTTAAAATTGATAGAAGTAATGGTTTCACCAGTAGAAACAGAAGGTGGTAATTGAGCATCCACAGGTTGAAAGGTTGGAGGTAAGGGAGTATTAAGCGATGGTGAGCCTGATGAAGGATGCGATGGCTGAGTATAAACAGATCCGGAAGCCGAAGGTCGTTGCGAAATCATGCGCTGTCCAACAGTTGTGGTACTACTTTTACCATTGGACAAAGCCTGTAGTACTACGTTCGCCAGAAGTCGGCCGTCGTTGACTCGAAGTTGAAGTAGAAGGACGTTGAGGTCGTTCTTTCGAGGTTGTGATGGGAGAAGCACGATGCGGGCATAAGACACAAGGTTGTCCGTAGCCTTTACAAGTGGAACACATAGTGCCGACTGTGATGGTGATATCGTGTATGTGCGTATCACAACGCCCACGAAACTTGGGTGGAACACGCTGCCTGGCCTCGTCTGAAAGAAAGACCACCCGTACATTCCGATGGAGGCCAAGCAGATAGTGATCTTCAGGCACTGCGGGGAAAGAGGAGAATGTGGTGACTGTACCAACAGTGCGTTCAAAGTTCTGAGTGATAGACAATAACAGTTCATCAGAAATTTCAGGAGGAACTGGGTAGAAGCTCACAACAGTAGGGAAATGGGTGAAAGGATCTTCCGTGATGTGGCGGTTAGCAATAGTAAGGCCATAATTTATGACTTGCAAGGGAATATGCGGAGGAATAAAAATAGGCAAGAACTTTGCCATCTCTCCTGGCCATGTGTGTAACGGCTGTTTTCGGAAAAGTAACCAAAGGGCAGCACTGTAAACAGTGAGCTTGGTATTTGGAACAGCAGGAAAAGCGACCCCGAGGTCGACTTTCGTAAGAAAATGCTGGTCAGCTGGCGAAGTTGACGGAAGATCACCGTGAAGTTAGAACTGGCATCACACTTCAGCTGATAAGGGCCATTGGAAGCAGACGACTGAACGGAAGTAGTAGGTGCAGTCGAAAGGACAGCTGCAAAAGAGCAGTTATGCGTTGTGATGACGTAGTATCCACTGACGAAATCGTTACGTTCATCTCCTCATCTATTGGCTACAGCAGAGATAGTAGGTCACCGCTTTGTGACGTTGAAGTAGAAGCAGCATCAGTATGCAAGGTATCTGTACGACGCTGTGGGGAGAAGGTCCACCATTCGTGGAAGATGGAAGAGGGGGTGGAACGGCGCTCCCGTCGGAAGCCGCCATTTGCAATGGTGAGGTGAAAATCACGTCTTGGGCGACTTGGCCAAGACAGAACAATGAATATTACTAATCAAATTATTCACTTACTGACTTGGTAGGTGTACGAAAAGAAACATGATACCTTCACGGATCACTCACACACAAAACAAATTACCGGGAACACTGAAGGGAGCACTAGCCGAACGAAACTAAGGAACAAAAACACAGCAGTACTCTCGTAAACAGAGCACCGCTCAAGTAAGATGGGGGACATTGTCGTCGTAAAATATTGCTTAGCTCTCCCGCTAAAGAGGCCTAAGTATCAAAGTCGTTTTTCCGCTATCTCTTCTTCTGAGTGACGTATTTGATTTTTTTCATTTCCTTAGCATAGCTTTGGCATGAAAAATACTTTTCGCTTACTGTCAACATTTCCACTGTGCAAAATTCTTTCGCTCAATGGTGTACAGTTACATCCTTTTTCCTTCTATATTTTGTCTTTTAACTTTTAGATTTGAAAATCTGTTAGTCTCTGACACTTCATTCTGCTATATGGAACCTGTTGTACACTATTTTTTAATTTTCGTAATATACTTTTCAGATGTTGTGGGGGTATGTAGCTCTTTTTTTCCGTATGTTTTATGGATTGTAGAAATAAGTTGTTGTTTTTTTCTAGCTGATGCAATTGGCTACGAATAACACAAATTGGGAAGATGTGAATCCGTATATTGGTGAAAATATGACATGGATGTTAAGTCAGCTAATAACCGAAAAATTACAAATTTCATCGTCCTGGAGCGGGAAACGAACCCGCGTCTCCTGGATAGCGCCCGGTATTCTAACCACTATACCACCCACCCAGAACGACCCAGTTTCAAGTTTCCGGTTAAATTGAATATAACCATCACAGGATTCGCAAAACAAAGAACTGTGATGTTTATACAACGAATCCTGTGATAGTTGTATTCCAATTAATCGGAAACTTGAAACTGGGGCTTTCTGGGTTGTGTAGTAATTAGCACTCTGGCGCTTCCCGAGAGACCTGGCTCAATTCCCGCTCCAGGACGTCGAAATTTTCAAGTTTTCGGATATTATCTGAACTATTATCCACGTCCTATTAACACCAAAAACGGAAACACTTTTTCCAAATTTGTATTGCACAATGGTATAAGACCCGTATTTCATTCATTGACTATAAATAACTTTGATAAATTTTATTCGTGTCAGAAAGGATTCAAAAGGTGTGCTCATTAAAACCGAAAATTCGGTGTCATCTTCCATGTTTTCGTTGGATGTGTATTTCAATATCCACAATTCGTGTCCTGTGTATTTCTTGTCTTTGTACACCTTGTTCAATGGAAACATGTAATTATCGATTTTTTTCATCCTGTTGTTTATTTTGACACCAAGGGTTTTATCACAGAAAGCAGAAGTTTAATTCACATTGCATTTATTGTGCTCTGGCACACAGTTTTGCACCGTTTCTCAAATGCAAATACACTATTTTGAAAAAGGTCACCGGACACCCCTTCAAAAACAAATGAACGGATCCGCTACGTTGTTAAGATGCGCGGTACAGCTGCAAACGGTATAAAAACAAGCTTTCAGCTGATTGCGATCATATCGCACTGTGAGGTTGAGTGAAAATGTCGCGACGGGGCAGAACCGAATTTTTGAAAGGAAAGATTGTGGGGTGTTATATTAGAGGGTTCTCCATATGATAAACCGAGAGGCGTTTAAACATGCCCATGTCAACTGTTTTGGATGTACTGAATAAGTGGAAGACACATGGCGTGCCTGAGGTAGCAAAACGTACCGACAGACCAAAGAAAATCAGTGATAGAGGACGTCGAAACTTCAAGAGAGTCGTTACAGCTAATCAACGTAGTACTGTACAAGCCCTCATTGTACAGGTGAGTAAAAATGCTGGAATCTCTGTATGTACACGTACCATTCGCAGAGAACTTCATCACATGGGTTACCGTGGTCGTGCGGCTGCTCATAAGCCTTTCATCTCCACTCGGAATGCTACTCGTCGTATAACATGGTGTAAAGAACATTTATCGTGGACCGTAGATCAATGGTAACGAGTCCTATGGACTGATGATCCAGATACACGATCCATCAGTCTGGTGGCCGTGTGTAGGTATAGCGGCAGTCGGGAGAACGCTATTTTTCACAGTGTACTTTTCCTACGGTCAAGTTTGGATCTGGCAGTGTACTCGTGTGGGGGTGTTTTTCGTGGTATGGTCCCTGCCCAATGGTTATCGTGGACAAACCTGTTAGCCAGCACGTCTACCTCGATAATTCTGGACAATTATGACCTACCAACTTTGTGGCAATACTATGCAACCAAACCTTGTTGGTACAAGTAGGATAATGCACCGAGCCATAAAGCAAGGACTGTTATGGCATGGTTTGACGATAATTCCGTATCGTGTTTGAACTAGCCAGCACAGAGCCCTGATCTTAATGCCATAGAGCACTTATGGAATGAATTACAGGGCCGCATGAGAAGTTTGGAACCAAGTCCTACTGCTAAGCAACAGTTAGTGGCAGCATTATGTACTGAATGGAAGCGCATACCTATCGCTGTGTTCCAAAACCTTGTTGAAAGCATGTCTTAAAGGGTCAGTGCATGCATTAAGGCCAAAAGTGGACCGACACCGTACTAATGTGTGTCAATAATTGCTAAGTTGTGTTTCTCTTCTAGATGTCCAGTGACTTTTGTCAATATAGTGTATGTTCCGTATCAACCCATATTTTAATCTTCGTAGCAAAAGCAGGCTCGAGTTCCCTTCTCATTCAATTTCTTCTCTTGTTTAATTTACCCTTTTCTTTAATTGTATGATATGTACTTTAGTATTCATGATTCATTCTACAGATAGAAACATATGTTTTAAAATCAACTAAGCAAATCTAGAATCTCTCAAACGAGATAGAAAACTTAGTGTTTTTAGAGAATGGAGAAGACTTCAAATTTTCCGAAACTAAGGTACGTAATTCATCATATTTATTCAAGGTGGGGACGAAGCCTCAGTTTGAAATAATCTCAATGTTCTCCTCAAATTATCTGCCACCAGCAGAGAGAAATTACCACACATCAAAAGCAAATGTTCTTTATTTTACGACGTAAAAAATGGAATTTCTTTCTTGTAAACGTCCAATTCTTAAATCAAACTTTCTTTGCGGAAATGCGTTTTTCATTGTGTTCACAAAATCCCGCTGGTAGAACTTGATTAAAACTAAAGCTCTTATTAAAAACTGGGAGAAAAAAGAAAACTTTCGATTTCCGACAAACAAAGGAATATTTCTTAATACCTCTTAAGAGACAGAATGTTCGAAAGGAGAAATTAAGAATTTTATCGTTGTAGTCGTTCCACTTAAGAACCAAACAAAGCAGTGCAGGGTATGTAGTTGAAGAAGCGGTCATCTTACAATATTTATTTTAACTTGATTTCGTTGCCAATATAATTGCTGCTTTATTAACTAAACGTCGATACTACTGACTGTTGCAATATACCGAAATCGAATGAATCTGCGTACTACGCAGATACAGGGTGGCCCAAACAAAACTATACTAAATGAACAAATCAAATGAGCACAAGTTTTATTTAATGTTATAGTGTCCAAGACAGTTCCTACAGCAGTTGTTGGAAATGAGCGCCCTCATTATTAAGACAAATGTCGGTTCTTCGCAGCATGTTTTGGAACACAGTTTGAAGTTGTTGTGGTGTAATCTTAGCAATTTGAGCGGAGTTGTTAGTTTGAAGCTCTTCAAGAGTTCTTGGGTTACCGGAATACACCCTTTTGTGCACCCCACAAGCAAAAGTCACACACGAACAGATCAGGTGATCGAGCAGGCCAAAGGTCACGACTCACAACACGGGTTTCGTCAAACACTTCAAAAATCTCATTAATTGAATGGTGGGCAGTATGAGCTGTAGCTGTCGTTCAGTGTTCTCCTCTTTCGTAAGCTGATTGATAAATGGGTTGAATATGATTGCAATACATCCAGCTGAGTTTATGGTTTCGTGAAAAAAAAATGGTAATAATCCTACGTGCTGACAGCACACCACACACCAAGTTTCTGCGCATGTAGAGAGGTCTCCACAAATTGATGTGAATTTTCTGCGCTCCAATATATGCCTCGAAGATGGAAATTCTTTGCTGCGAAGTCAGGACCATCTTATCGGCTGCTGGGAAACTCCTCACAAGTAAACTGGTATATAGATCAATGGATTTTCATGACCTGTAACCAAAAAAGTTATAATTTACAAGTAGCAAACTTTTCCGTTAGTACTGTAGATTGTCAGTACCTGTAACCAAAAAAGTGATAATTTACAAGTAGCTAACTTTTCCGTTAGTACTGTAGATTGTCAGTACCTGTAACCAAAAAAATTTAAATTTACAAGTAGCAAACTTTTCCGTTAGTACTGTAGATTGTCAGTACCTGTAACCAAAAAAGTTTATGATTTACAAGTAGCAAACTTTTCCGTTAGTACTGTAGATTGTCAGTACCTGTAACAGAATAAGTTTTCATTAAACTGGGCTACCATGGGTTAAGGTTTGTTTGGGACACTATGGGTATGGTTTTGTTTGGGCCACCCTGTATAACACCTGCTGCTGAAACCAGACCATAACGTCCCATTCTTTTTCCACGGTATGTCTAGCTTTTGTCACTTTCAGGATACTGTCCTTATAACATAACTGGTTGTACGATTCTAAATATCCGTACCAAGCAGACGAAGATTAATGGGGATTATTTAACCCACTTTTATTTTGATGACGGCATAGTCATTTTTACAAGTTCATACAACCTTGGGGTTTCTCCACACGGAAACCAGACCTATTGGTTTAAATAACGTACGTAAGTGAGTACTCATCGGACCATATAATAGGTTTCCAGTCTTCAGATATCCAGGCTTTATGCCAATGACACTATTCTAGCTTTGGTTTCTGTGGTTAAAGATTTAGCAAATACAGTTCTTTCGTGGATGTTGGCTTTGTGATGTTCTCTGACGACTGTTTTTGTGGAAACAGAGTTCTGCTCTCAGTTTTCCTGCAGCAGTTATTCACTCTCGGTTTTCCCTCACTGTTCTGCTTCGCTTAAGTTTTCCAATGCTTGGAGTACGCAGTCACAACAGTGGAGACTGTTGCTCTTGAAACACCAAACAATTTGGTTGCTATGGTTACAGGGGCTTCTGCTAATTAGGTTCTCACGATTTGTTCTCTTTGGAAGCCTGACAGGCCATTCATTTCATCGACCGCTCGTAAGAATTGCTGCTGAACACAACTTTAATTACAATGGCACACAACATATATACAAAAGATAATCACAATGCCCCCTTATTTTCCAGTGCAGCCTTCTTGAATAACATTAATCCCTACAATCATAGTATACACATCATTCTTTTCCAACCATTGTATATATATACACGGTCGAGTCACATTATTGCGACCACCAGCTAATACCTAGAGTAACCACCGTGTGCAGTGCGGCTGGCTGGGTGTGACTCAATAAGGTGCTGCAAGGCAGTCATAGGTATGTGGAGCCATACTGACTGCAGTGCATAGGACAGCTGCTGGTGGGTGCCTGGTGCAGGATCCATAGGCGAACAACACGATCGCGGTGGTTCCACAGATGCTCAATTGGGTTTAGGTCTGGGGAATCAGGGAGCCAGGGAAGTACTTTGAAGTTTTCATCGTGCTCTTCCAACCACTCTCGGACAGTTCTAATTGTGTGACATGTCGCACTGTCGGGCTGAAAGATACCATCCGACCCAGGGAAGACAATCAGTATGTAAGAGTGTACTTACTCTGCAAGGATGGATTCATAACGAATTCGGTCCATAGTGCATTCCACAGGTATGAGTGGACCCAGAGAATGCCACTAAAGCATTCTCCAGACTATAACGCTGCCCCCATCAGCTTGTGTTCTTCCAGCAATGGTTGAAGAGTGTTTGTTTTCCGATGTTTATCGCCTTATGCGCCAACGTCCATCCGTTCGATGAAGCAGAAAACGTGGCTCATCGGAGTAAGCAATCCTTTGCCAATTAGAGGAGGTCCAATTCCGATGCTGCCGCGCAAATATAAGCCTTTTCTGCAGATGCACCTACGTTAGCATAGGTGTAGTGACCATCCGTTTGCATCGGAGCCCCATACGTAGCAAGATTCGCTGAACTGCCGTTTTAGACACACTTCCGGAAGCCCCCTGGTTCAGTCGGCCAGTGAGTTGCTCCACTGTACGTGTCGATCGGCCGTCACTCACCTTCGAGGCAGGCGTTCACTTCTCATACCAATGTCACGTGGGGCTCCGCAGTTTCCACGCCGCTTATTCACAATGGAGCCATTTCTCGAGTCACGATATACTTTAACCATAGCATCACGCGAACAGTTCACCAACAGCGCTGTTTCAGGAATACTGCCACCTTGGCCCGAAAGCCAATAAGCATCTCTATTTGAAAATCTGATAAATCGCTTCTTTTATCCATGACAACAACGAGTGATATGTTTTCAGATTGCCTACACCACATCTTGTATACTGTCCAAGCCAGCTGGCTTGGAGAGTATACAAGATGTGGTGCAAGGATGGATTGATTACGAATTAACGACACGTGCCTTAACTGGCTAAGCGCTGATGACATAAAAAAATAGGAGGTGGTCTCAATAATGTGAGTCGACTGTACATTTACATCTAAATAAATCTCCACATTCACAGCCTGACAGAGCAAATGCTACACCACGGAGGCGTGAACGCAGCACCATGCAAATTGCAGGGTAGGCGCGCACGTATAAGTTCTGTAAATTATTTCTTTTGCAGGCCAATTGCAAGAACGGCTCGCTGTATGGAGGTTGACCATCAGCCGAGACGTCGTCATGGCCGTGAGAAATGAGCTATTCTGCTTTAACCGCGTCTGGGGAATGAACAGTGGGCGACAATGCTGTTAAGACTCCGTCGTACGTGATTTCGTGAAACGGATGAGTTCACGAGAGGTGTCATGGTAGGCCTTAGTACCGCCAGATGGTCCTTTCTTCTTTGAGGAAGAAACGCAGCGTGATGCTACAACCGTCGGTCGCATTTGCAGAGAGTGGTCCCAGGAAGGATCTGTGCAACGTAGGAGGGGGACTGGAGCACGTATACGGACATCCGAGCGCACTCATTGTCGCTTCCAACGTCATGCCGTAGCGGACACAGGTGCAACAACGGGCGACATTTTGCGGAGTGTATGGGAATTTTTGAATGCTCCGATATGGACGCAGACAGTGTGGTGGAAAACCGATCTGTCTGGTTTGCTGTCCGGCCGTTCGTTGCGAAGGCTATCCTTTACAACGAGCCATCGTCGTCACCGCTTGGCATGGGTAGCTCCATAGCTGCGTGGGCTGCCGAATGGAACAGTGTGGTGTTCAGCGACGAATCTAGGTCCTATCTCACTGCGGATGATCTTCCCCTATGAGTCTGGAGGCAACGGAGCCCGTGTGACACGTTGTGAAGTGTCACACGGCCCGGCAACGCGGAATCATGGTTGTGCTATCTGTGCCAACAGCCGCTCACCGCTGGTAAGCATCATTGGCACAATAACGCACGCAGTTTGTTGACGGGGTGCTGCAGCCCGTTGCACTAACGCATCTGCAGGAGATCCTAAACGCTGTTTTTCAACTGGATAACGCCCGGCCGCATACCGCTTGGATAAGCCTGAATGCTTTACTTGTGTGTGTGTGTGTGTGTGTGCGTGCGTGTTTGTCTCAAAATGTTTTTTTAGCACGCAGATGGAAGCAGAGCGTTCTCATTTACTGATCTTGAAACTTTGGTTCTGTGAGGTACCGAGAGTATAGTTGAACGGAAAACGACACTTGGTGAGTCGTATGCGCGGAAACGGTACGAAACAGCTGTTTTTCTAAATGTGGATAGAAACTCCAGCGTAGGAACTGCATTACACAGGACAAAACCGGTTGTAACCGGCATTGGCCTGGTTCTGCAGAAGTTACGTATTCATTCTCATTCAATCAGTACGATTGACTCGCCGCCTGTCTGTTGGCTCAAAATGTCGAAAAGAAAATGCTTATAAAGTGAAACTTTTAGATGTTGCTGATGAAACAATAAAGATGTGACCATAAAGTATACTATAGCTGCAGGCGGTGCGTCAACATTTTATTTAAAAACACATGATCTCAAATTAACATTAAACACGAAAGTCAGTTTTTACGTCAGTTTTCTTTCTTTTCCCGTACTTCTCGCTTTCAAGATATTGATGCTCTCCGTCGTAAATTGCAGACTATTTCTCCTTCTGATCCTTCTTTTCCCTTGTTTCAAGCTCAAATTCGTCGTATTCTGTTTACTTTTGCTTTATCAGCCCTTACTCGTCTGATATTCACTCACTTGCGGTTTCACGACGACCCCTTTTCTAGTTTGAAGTCCCTTGAGGAGTATCATGTTAAAAGCAACACAATTTCCTTTCTTTCACTACCTGACGGATCTACAGTTACCTACCCTTATCGTATCTGTGAACTTACTTTTTTCCATTTTTCTGATCGTTTTCAACACCGACTCCTTTCTCCTGCAGATACCTCCCCTCTTCTACGTGTCCTCCCTCAGGTTCCACATGGTTTTTTTGATTCTCTTGTTTCTCCTATCTCTCCTTCTGAAGTCCGCTCTCCAATTTCCAGTCTGAATGACCGTTCTTCCCCGGGCGCGGACGGTTTCCGCTCTCATTTTATAAGAAGTTTCTTCCTTCTCCCCTCCCGCTTCTGGTTGCATGTTTTAATGCCGCTTTTACTTCTTCAAATTTTCAGTCTTCTAATTTCACTTTTGCTATTCTCCGTCTCATCCCCAAAACCGGAAACCTTGGTCTTTTTTCTAACTGGCTTCCTATCTCTATTCTTAATACTGACTACAAAACCTTTGCTAAAATTCTCGCTTTTCGCTTCAATCCCGTTTTGCAGCATTTAATTCACCCCGGTCAAACTTACACTATTCCCTCCCTTTCGATTACTACCAACTTTTCCACCATTCGCAACTTATATTTTCTTGCTTCCCATTTTTCCGAACCTCTCGTAATTTTTAATATTGATCAGAAACAAGCTTTTGACTCCATTAATCATTCGTATCTCTTTGCTGTTCTTCGTCATTTTGGCTTTCCTACTCTTTTCTGTCAATCTCTTATTAATCTTTACTCTCACTCTTCTTTCCGTATTCGCACTTCCACATTCATGACAGCTACCATCCCCTTTGACAACGGGATTCGGCAGGGTTGTCCCCTTTCGAGTCAACTTTTTACGCTTGCATTTGAACCTCTCTTAATTTGTCTGCGTTCTCGTTTGTTTTCTGTAATTCCACGCAGTATTGCTCTTCCTCGTCACCACTGCATAGTGTTGTCTGCATATGCTGATGACCTCACTCTCTTTCTTCGCACTGAACGTTCTTTCGGTGTTGTCCTTTCTGCTTATCGTGAGTATGCTTCAATTTCCGGTTCCGAACTTAATCTGTCTAAATCTGTCGGTCTGTGGGCTGGATCGTGGGTGGCACACGGTGATCGCCCTTGGGGTGCCCGTTGGTCTTCCTCGGTCATTAAACTTCTTGGGCCGCCCCGGTGGCGCAGTGGTCTAAGCGATGGCCTCTGATCATTCGTCCGTAAGGGGTCCGGGTTCGAATCCCGGTGAGGCATGGATGTTGTGTTTGTCTTACGGCACTGGTTCTCTCCCTTCCGTGGAACCAGTGACCCTAAATTAGGGACGGGCTACTGCTTATAGCCCATTGAGTTGCTCACTGTGGTCGTTAAACCTCCAATCAAAAAAAAAAAAAATAAAAAATTCTTGGTGTACGTTGGAAATCCCGTGGCGGTTGCTGATGCCATATGGATTCCTTTGGTTCAGCAGCTAAATCGCCGTCTTGCTCCTTTTTGCCGGTTCAATCCTTTTTTGTCCTTTTTTAGCAGAGCACATCTGGTTTCTTCTTTTCTTCTTCTCATTCTGACACATTTGTGGCTCGCTAATTTTCCCTCGCCTATTTTTCTCCAATCCGCTCAACGTTTGATTACTGATTTCATCTGGAATAAAGTTCACTGGGTTCATCGTTCTACTCTTGTCCTTCCTCTGTACTTTGGAGGTCTTGCCCTCCCAGATCTTTTTCAAAAATCTAATGCTATTCATCTTCAGACCTTTCTCCGTTCTTTTTCTCATCCTCAGATTTCATCGATTATTATTGCTGATACTTTACTTTTCCCTCGCAGTCCGTTTCTAACTCTAGCTACTTTCCTCCGTATGGATTTGTTCCACCTCATTCCAGATCACTTTCCCGATACTTATCGCACCTTCTTTTCCTTCTGGCATTCCTTATGTCCCATCCGTCTCCCACCTACCTCAACTAATGATCTACTTGCGGAACCTCTCTTTTACTCTTCTGCACTCCGTTCTCCCTCTTCACCGTACCTGTGCGTTTCCACCTGGTTCGCCAGTGGCGTGGTACAGGTATCCCAACTTGTAGATGCTTCTCTCCGC
The DNA here is from genome assembly GCA_039090855.1 of Macrothele yani. Taxonomy (NCBI): domain Eukaryota; kingdom Metazoa; phylum Arthropoda; class Arachnida; order Araneae; family Macrothelidae; genus Macrothele; species Macrothele yani. The sequence goes on along the minus strand of CM077026.1, from coordinate 16,393,828 downwards.
TGGAAGTCTCTTTCCCAAATCGACCCCTCTCTTGCTGACACTTCCTTACATCGCGCCCAACTCCGGTTGCTTCATATTCAGCTTCAACGCCTTTACCCGTCCCTCGTGAATTCTTATGGGTTAATTGTTTCTTCTTCGGCGTCCCCTTGCCTTCCTTTTCTGGTTTATTTGAATGATGTTCCCTTTCTGGTGCATCAAGTTACTGCAAAACTCTTGTTCCGCCACTTTCTTACTTATTTTAGAACACCTTACGCTATTCCTTTTGTGCAACCTGATGAAACCTCTCAGACATGGATCGATTCTCATACTTCTCTGGCTTCCCCAAAAGCAACTGATATTCATTGGCTCCATCTTCATTGTCGCTTGCTCACACCACGGACTCTTCATCGTTTTGGTCGCCTGTCTTCTCCCTTGTGTTTTTTGTCTTCAACGCTCGGTGAGGTTCATCACGCATATGACCCCTGTTTAGTTTTACAGCCTCTTTTTTCATTGATGTTTGCTCTTCTGTCCAAGGTCTGTCCTTCCTTTCACTCTGTTTCACATTACTATTTTCTTCGCCGTCATCATCCTTCCGCTGCTGTTCACAATCCAGTTTGCGCGTTTTTAATTTTGCAGGCCAAAGTGACTATTTATTTATATTATTATACCAGTGTTGATCGGCCTGCTCTTCGTCGATATCATCCTGCGAGAGTTTTTCTGTGCCGTAGGTTTCGTTCCTCGATCAAGTCCGTCATCCAACTTGAGTACGAGGTAGCTCTGGCCCGGCAGGCGGTTCCTGCTTTCTTCTCGATCTGGTCCCCCACCTCTCATGGTTTCGGGTTGAGCATGGGTTGATTGAATTCATTTGATCAGTTTTTTTCTTGTTTTTGTTTTGGTATACTGTTTTCTTCACTTTGTTTGTATTTGCTTTACCGGGTTGTTGTCTTGTTCTGTTTTTGATTGAGCTGCAGGATTTTTTCCCTTGTATTCATTCTTTTCCTCTGATCCTGTTGTTTTTCCTTTTAATTTTTTACCGTTTTCCGTTTTTTGTTTTTATGATGGCCCTTTGGTAATGTTGTACTGTTTTGTTTCCTTGAGATTCCGGTCTTTTTGTTGTTTTTTCCCCTGTGCTTTGTTAGCTCATTCTACTGGTCGGTATATTCTTTCTTGGATAGTGCTTTTCTATACTTTTCCTCTTACTATCGGCCTTGGCCTCTTTGTCTGAATTCTCTTGCCGTTTTGCGCTGTGATTGGATGTTTTACAGCTAGTTGCTTTGACTTTTTTCTGTCCGGAGTCCGTGGGAATTTGTGTTCCAGTGTTCTGTGTGTATTTTTTTTTCTGGTTCATGGTGGTGCTGTGCAATCAGTTATTCTTTTTTTGTGTCGGTATTTTTGTTGAGTTGTTTGTCTATGTATTATTGTGTGCTTGCTTTCTATTTTTTCGTCGGCCACAGTTGTTGGTCGACGCATTTCTTGTTGTGGTGTTTTGTTGTACTGGTTGGCCACCAATTGCTTGCGATCAAAGTTATTGTTTGGTATAGTGTGGTGCTTGTTGGGTGTTGTTGTTTTCCGTTGGGCTAGTCTGTGTTGTCTAGTTTTGCAAAAATATTTTTGCCGTGTTGTGCTTCTTTTGTGCTTGTTTGTTTGTTGTTGTTCCTGATCTTCTTTTTTGTACTGTGTTTCCTGTATGTGGTATTCCCGTGTTTTTCTAATTGCTCTTGCTTTTTGCACGTGTTTTGTTTAGTTGTTCGGATGGGGGCTGTCCTACTCGCTCTGCTCCTGTGTGAGTTTTTTAATACTGTGATTGTATTTTACCTATACTGCTAATGTGATAATCTTGTTTTTTACCTGTTTGTGTATGTTCTACTTTCGTGTTTCAGTTGGCTCCGCAGTTTAGAGAACCTTTTTTTCTCATGCCCTGTGTTTCATGTTCACTTGTTTTGCTTTGTTTTTTTTATGAACTTTGAATTACTTAGTGTGGCCCTGCTGGTCTCGTTGTGTTTTTTCATTGAGTACTCAGCCTTATCTCTCGTTTTATATACAGTGTGCTTCTCGTGAGTATCTTGTCTAATGGGTTACGTTGACCCAAGCAGTTGGTCAACGCACTATTTCAGGGTTGTTTTGTCTTGGTGTTGACCGTGCATTTTAGGGATTCTCATGTGCGCCTCTTGCGAGGCTCCTTTGCCTTGTGCTCATTTTTTTTCCTGTGCCTCTCATGTTTTTTTTTCTTGACTGAATGCTACTACATGTGTAGTGAAGTAGTCAGTTGAGGCAGTTTTGTCTTTGATTATGTTTTAAGTGCACTTTTTGTGTTTTCGTTTTTGTGTTTCTTTGCACTCAAGCTAGGGTTCTACGTCTTGCTCCGTATCTCTCCTGTCTGGGTTTTTCCTGTAATATTGTTTTTTTTCTCGGCCCAGCCTTCTGTTGCCTTGCACGACTGGACGTACTTTGTGTTGTTTTTAATGTGTTATGGTGCTATGCGATCTTGTTTCCGCGTGATTCTCTCTATAGCGCCACGTCGCCGTTTGGGGTTGGTCAACGCGCGACTTCTTGTTTTGAGTATGAAATTTGAATTGAGTGCGATTTTTTTGTGAACCTCGTGTGCCTTTTTGGCTAAATTTATTTTGTGTGATGCAGCGGTTTTTCCCTGTATTATCATGAATTCTTCTGTACAGTGTTCCTTGTGACATACATGCGTCACTTCGTATTTCGTTTTTAGTTATAGCAGTTGGTTAACACCCCTCTTTATGTGCACGGTTTTTTGTTTTTTATGTTCTTCTTGTACTAATGTTTTGGCCGCTGCTGCATGTTTTCAGAAGTCCAGTTTTGTTTCTCCTGTCGCTGTCTTGCAGTGTCAGTCAATTTGTGTTGTGTTGTATTGTTATTGTGTTTTTTACCTGTCACTGCACTGTTTTCATTGCATCTCACATGTTATTTCTCAGTGTCGTTGTATTTCCTATCCTACCTGCCTGTCTTTGTGTAAAACTAGGATGAGAATGTGCTTATATTTAATTGGGGTGATTTGTTCTGCGTGTTTCTTCGGCTGTGCGTGTTGTTTCTTCTGTTGTGTCACGACGGCCAAGAACGTTGATCACCTCGCCTCTTTTGTATGTGACACTTTGTCTTTAGTGTGATGTTCAGCCTCACTTGTGCAAACCTTTTCTGCATTCATTTGTCATGTGTTTAATTTCCGTTTTTCTTCGGTTTTCTTTTTTATGTAGTGTTTTTTATGGTTTTGTTAATGAATTGTTGGGTCATACTCCCGTAATAGCAGTTGTTTGCAGTCCTGCTGTTTCGTAACTCACATGTCACTTTTATTAGGTTTTGCATTCCCTGCCCTAGATTCTTGATTTAGTGCAGGACTGATATTATCTAGTGACTTTATTTAATAGTGTTATTTGTTCTGTTTACTTTGACGGCTCTGAGTGTTGATCTTCGGTTGTGTCACGCAGGCCTAAGGAGTTGGCCACAGCGCGTACTCTTTTGTAATGTGCATGAAAATTTGTTTTGAGGGTGTGGTTTCAGTTTTGCTTGTACACACTTTTTTCTGCCTCCTCTGTCTTGTGTTTTACAAACAGAAAAAGGTAATTTTGTATTATTATTCAGTGCTTTTCCTATAGTATTTGCTATCTGAATTAGATTGTGAACATAAATGAGTTCCAGCAGTTGGTTGCAACTCTGCTTGGCCCTAGCTTTTTGTTCTTTACAATTCTATTGTGTGTTTCCTATTACTGTTTTTTTTTCAGGATTTGTCATACCATGCTTTTGTGTTCGCACTGCTATGTGCTAGTCTTTGGAATGTGTTTTCTTCCCTCACTCTGGGGTTTGGGTTTTGTGATGTGTGTGTTTTTTGTTTTTGTTTTCTGTGTTCCTTTTTTATTTGTATATATTTTAATCTTGTTCTGATGTTACCAGTTTTCTTTCCTCCTTTCTTTTGTGTTGAGACTTCTTGGCCTCGTCTCTTTTAATACAGTCTCATGTGACTTAAGCGTATCACATGTACCTTGCGTTTAGACTAGTAAAAGTTTATTTTGAAGGCAGTGGTCTAAGCGATGGCCTCTGATCATTCGTCCGAACGGGGTCCGGGTTCAAATCCCGGTGAGGCATGGATGTTGTGTTTGTCTTACGGAACTGGCTCTCTCCCTTCCCTGGAACCAGTGACCCTAAATTAGGGACAGGCGTCTGCTTATAGCCCATTGAGTTGCTCACGGTGGTCGTTAAACCTTCAATCCAAAAAAAAATTTGAAGGTACAAAAACTTTAGATGTAGATTATGAATTCAACAGAAAGGCATAGATGACTTCATAATTTTTTGAAAAGTAGTCATTAAAATGTGATAACCGATTAATAAACCAAAGCTGCAACATTTTGTTGATTACAGACAACTGTCCTGCACATCCACACGATTGTGCTTCCAATTGCAAATTAAAGAATATAAGAATTAATTTTCCTCCTGCCAATACATCTGCTGTACTTCAGCCATTAGACGAAAGTAGTAGGGAGGCCACTATACGCATAAACTTTTCTTCGGATGGTAACACCCTGCCTGTGGGGGCGGGGTCTGGGTGTCCGCCATTTCCCCCACCGTACTTACATTTTTCCCGCTAAAAGTAGGAAAAAACATGTCAACGAAAGGCTTTCAAAACCGTTTGGTAAAACATTATCAGGCATTGACTTTTTTTTTCTAAAAAACTCTTTTTATGTAAACGTTTAAACGAAAACTTTTTTTGTGAAATTTAAAAATCTTGTAAACTTTTTTTTCGTAATGTTTTTTCTAAAACCTTTTTAGTAAAACTTGTAATTTTTTTTCAATTTTGTTTTCAGTAAAAAAAATTTTTGTAAATTCTTTTCTAAAACTTTTTTTTTGTAAAACTTTTTATAAAACTTTTTTCAGTAATGTTTTTATTTTCTCAGTAAGACTTTTTTTTCATAAAGATTTTGTTTTCTGTTAAAACATTTTCTAAAAGTTTTTGCAAACTTTTTTCAGTAAAACTCTTTCCGTAATGTTTTATTTTTAGTAAAACAATTTTTCGTAACGTTTTTTTCCTAAAACGTTTTTGAAAGCCTTTTGTCGGCATGTTTTTTCCTACTTTTAGCGGGAAAAATTTAAATACGGTGGGGGAAAATGGCGGACACCCAGACCCCGCACCCACAGGCAGGGTGTAGCCATCGGAAAAAAAGTTCATGCGTATAGTGGCCTTCCTACTACTGACGAAGGTATAATAAAACAATCTTAAAATGCATTATCGGAAATGGATCCTGCAAAAAGTTATTCTAGCTATAGAAAGCAGCCACTATATAGATAATCTTTTAAATTTGAGAATCGCTATAACGGAGATGACGAAAGCTCGAGAACGTGATGCGACTGCATCCACTGTGTACCACTATTTTCTGTAAACCGGATTCAAAACTTATGCGGCAGAAAATGAATCTGAATCCAATATGAGCCTGGCAGATTTGATGGAAAAATGGCAGCAGCAGAAGTGTTCAAGAAAGCAAAGAGATCTCTCATTTTCCAACGTCGATGAAAGTGTTGTGATGGCTGATATCCTACAGAGAATAACATCTTGGGAAGCGTTATAAAATACAGCGAAGAAACTACAGTGAGTGATAAAGATGATGATGAATAGGCTATCAAAAAACGTTCATGTGAAGGAATGCTAAAAGCCTTCCATACGATTCGACGAAGATTAATTTCAAAAAAGTATTCCCGACGAAATGTTCCGATGTTTATAAAAATGTGAAACTTTTTATGAACAAAATGCTTTTTATAGTAAATCTATACAGAGAAGAATTACGGAATTTTTTACAGTTTAAAATAAGTACGTATATTATTACGACAATGAAGAGGAGAGGTAAGTAATATGCCTCGTTTCCTTTCTTCATTAATTTGTTCATTAAGACAATGTATTCTACTTCTACGAATACATCTATAAAAAAATATTTAAACTCATTCACGAAACGTTTATTACTCAAAAGTTCAATTTACTGTTCAAATTCAATTATATTTTACCGTCTTTTTCATTTTATTTGATTACGTTTGTACAATTTGGGTTCATTCCCATTTAACGAATTTTATTTATAACGACGTTTTTAAGAGTAACGATGGGGCTTCGTTTAATGGAGATTTAATTGTGTATATACACAGTCGAGTCACATTATTGTGACCACCTCCTACTTTTGACGTCAACAGCGCGTAGGCAATGAAAGAAGGCAAGTGTCGTGAGCTGGCTTGGATTGTATATAAGGTGTGGTAAAGGCAATCTGAAAACATATCACTCCTTGCTGTCATTGATAAAAGGAGCGATTTATCAGATTTGCAGAAAGAGATGATTATCAGGTTTCGGGGCAAGGGTGGCAGTATTTCTAAAACAGCGCAGTTTGTGAACTGTTTGCGTGCTGCTGTGGTTAAAGTGTATCGTGATTGGAGAAATGGTACGATTGCGAATAAGCGAAGTGGAAACAGAGGAGCATCACGGGACATTGATGTGAAAGGTGAACGTCGGCTTCGAAGGTGCGCTAGGGCCGATCGACACGCTACAGGGGAGCAACTCACTGGCCGAATGAACCACGGTGCTACCGGACGTGTGTCTAAAACGACAGTTCAGCGAACCCTGCTGCTTATGGGGCTCCGATGCTGACGGATGATCACTGCACCTATGCTAACGAAGATGCATCGGCAGGAAAGGCTTACATTTCCACGGTAGCATCGTCAGCGGCGAAACGATTCGTTTACATTTCTATCGCCTTGGGAAAGTGGAAAGCTTAGAAAACGGATACCCGATGACCAGATGGCGGCCAACAAGCAGCATCAGTTGGGTTGTTTGCTTGGCATTGCTTTCTCTGTACAAAATGAAACCATTTCTGTACAGTTTGTTATCCTGTGATGAAAAGTGGATTTCGTAAAGTGGATCAATACCAAGAGATCGCGCCATTGTTGGTCATCCCCTGACGCTGTGCTACAGACCTCAAAGTTCAGTATCCACCAGCAGAAGGTGCTATTATGTGTATAGTGGACTGCAGCTGGAATTGTTCACAATGAACTGTTTCCGTCTAGCCCGACCACTACTGCGGCTATCTATTTTACCCAACTACAGCGGGTTCACGAATAAAATTTGAAAAAAAAAACAACCCCTGCCAGTGCTAGTAAATTGCAAATACATTCTGTTCCTCCACGATAGTGCAAGGCCCCATGTCTCACGTGTGACAAGATCCAGACTTTTAGATAGGAATTTCTTATGCACCCTCCTTATTCTCCTGAAATTAGTCCTTTGGATTATCGCCTATTTTTAAGCCTAGAGAATTATTTGCTTAATATGCAATTCAGAAACGGGGAGGCAGTGGGAAAGAAGTTGCAGAGCCTTTTCATCTCCAGAGATCGTGACTTTTAAAAAAGGGTATTAATAAGCTTGTTTCCCGTTGAAAAAAGGTTATTGCGTGTGAGGGTAACTATTTTGATGAAAAAATTGGTTTCTTTCCACATTTTTGCATGTTTGTTTTCTGTCATAAAAAAACAACCCCGCCAGAACTCAAAACCAACCTCTTTTTGCTCTCAACGTTGTTTTGTTTACTCTTTTATCCATTGTCAACTTTGCCAAAACGCATGGCGAAATTCGTAATAGTGAAAAGAAATTAGCTGAAAAATAACTAAATTTGCGTAAGAGGAATGTTAAATTAGATATCTATGTCACTCGTCCTCAAAGTTGTTCAAAAGGAAAATTAAATTAGATATCTACGTCACTCATTATAAAACGTGTTCGAAAGGAAAGTTAAATTAGATATCTATGTTACTCCTCCTAAAATGTTTTCAAAGTGAAAGTTAAATTACATATCTGTCACTCTTCCTGAAACGTGTTCAAAAGGAAAGTTTAATTAGATATCTACATGTATGTTACTCCTCCTGAAACGTGTTCAAAAGGAAAGTTAAATGAGATATCTTCACTCTTCCTGAAATGTGTTCAAAAGGAAAGTTAAATTAGATATCTTCACTCTTCCTGAAATGTGTTCAAAAGGAAAGTTAAATTAGATATCTACGTCACTCGCCCTAAAACGTGTTCAAAAGGAAAGTTAAATTCGATATCTATGTCACTCATACTCAAACGTGTTTAAAAAGAAAGTTAAATTAGATATCTACGTCACTCGTCCTCAAACGTGTTCAAAAGGAATGTTAAATTCGATATCTACGTTTCTCATCCTAAAATGTGTTAAAAATGAAAGTTAAATTACTTATCTGTCACTCTCCCTGAAACGTGTTAAAAAAAAAGTTAAATTACTTATCTGTCACTCTCCCTGAAACGTGTTCAAAAGGAAGGTTAAACTATATATCTACGTCACTCGTCCTGAAACGTGTTCAAAAGGAAAGTTAAATTAGATATCTATGCCATTCATCTGAAACGTGTTCTGCTGGACCTTAGATAAGGAGAGACCCAAAAATTACGTGGCGAATGGAGCAAAATCTACATGGCCTGGGACCATTTGCTGTTTTTTAACTGGTCGACGTAATTCTATCCGTTGCAAAGCATTAAATATTATTATAGTTCCTCAAATTTTAAACTAATTCCGTCACAACTCACAAACGTATCGGCTGAGTTTGCTGTACTTCATTGACTTACAAACTTTATATCCGTTGGCTGAATCAATCTGATGATGCTGAGGGAAATTGATAAGGCAATACTAGCAAACAGGGTAAACAACCATCAGTCATTGCGTTATAATTTCGCTTAAAACTAAGTGTACGTGTTACGTGACATGACGTACTTCTCAGGTGACGCATGGGTTAAGTTGACAGTGGAGTAGCAATAAGCCTACCGGCGTAGTTCATTTCGGAATACAGACATCTGGATTCGAATCCACCACCTGCAAAAGGTTATATGTAATATCGGCACCCGTACGAAATTAAATATCCTGGCGGTTAGGTTTGAAAAAATTATGTGATCACTCTTCCCCACAACGGACGTAATCAATAACTACATTAATTCTTATACAATGAGATGGTTGTTAGAGCACGGTTGTCGGCTGACTCGAAACCTGCGATTTTATTCTGTTTGCCTTTCTCATGGGGGAATGATGTAACATGACGTACTAGCGAGGTGGCACATGATCTCGGCGTAGCTCAGTTGAGAAAACAGCTCTTTGGAATAGAAAGACATGGAGTAGCCAGAAAAATGTGAAATGTAGTTAAATGTAGTAAAGTTTCGTATTCATAAATTGCATAAAAATGTTGATAAGTTTGCTTTCTTTTACTTGAGGTTTTGAAAATGAAACACAGATGTTTTACCTTTCTTTATTTTGTTGTAAAATTTACTTATCATATCCTGCTTTTTCCAATAATGAAGTGGATAAGTACTTTCCTGAATTTTCCACACATTCTCTACCAATAACTACAGGAGTTTACTGCAAAGTAACTAGCGACGCGAATGTCACTTTTTTGTTATTTATACACTCTTCTGCGAAAAGTAAATGCAAAATATAATGCATTTTTATATACGCTTTTTTCAAATTACACTAAAAAAATAGTTTCAAGATACGCCGAATTTTCTTAAAATTTTTAATTTCTCTTTGCTTATTATCTCTAGAGGCGATTAGTAAAGCAAGCCTAAGTCAGATTTGGTACGACAGAAGCCTATAATGCTTAAACGATGAGCTGTTCCTACGTCTCGCAATCGGATCTCCAAATATTTAGTAAGATAATACCAATGCTAACTAAGCAGACTTCTCCAAAATTGCTATTTACATTGCAAATCCGACAACCACAGTTTCTTAATGATTTCCTAATTCATAGTGCTTAATGAGTCAACAGATGAGAAGCTGATGTTTACGCATTCCCTTTTCAATGAATTCGCATTAAAATCCGCGTGCTTACATCGTCATACTTGCCTGCTTAATATTAAACAGCACATATAGCTGACCACACTTGAGGTAGTTAAAGTTTATTCTTCTAATTTCAACATTCTTCCTTTAATCACACAGAAATAGCCTCAGGGGAAACCAACCCCGAAAGGGAACACAGTTACTAAATTTTGAAAACTATCTCAGAAACTTTATTGGAAAGAATTGCCATTTAAGTCGATGGTCTCTTGGGTGTCGCCAAATATGTTATATATTTTTATAAAAATAGTACACCACAAATCACAGCGTGTCTTGCAAATGCGTATCCAAATTCTCTTCAACTTCACTTCTTTCGGTTCTTCGCGAACATAAGATATCATTGGAAAGGTGCAATCTGGTCACTTTACTATGAACGGTAGCCGATTATTACAACTATGGAAAAAAACAAGAAAGATGACACCCAATGTTCGGTAGAAATGAGCACGTATTTTGAATCCTTTCCGATACAAATAAAATATTTTAATGTGTTTCATACTCAATGGTACCTATCACATGCGTATCCAAATTCTCTTCAACTTCACTTCTTTCAATTCTTCGCGAACATGAGAGGTCATTAGCAGTGGCGGCTCTTGGCAACTGAAACAGGTGGGGCCAGTAGCCGAAGTCAAACAATGAAATAAAAAAAAACCTGTCATTATTAGGCCAACTATTCAGACCCCCTCCATCCCACCCCCAAGATTCCTTTACTCTGCCTCTGTTTACCACCCTGACTCAATAATTCCCAAATCAGGTTGGAATGTGTCAACTATTGTATTGCACACGAAACAAACTTCCTCAGAATAGAATGCATAACTATTAACAGAAAAATGTTAAAACTCCTTAAATAAAATGTTTACCTTAAAACATATGAGCATTAATTTATGTTAGTTGTGCTTTGTGTCTCTTCAGATTTCTTAACTAAGGAATAATCACAGGATTCACTGGATAAAAAAATGTAGTGAAAAAATAATAACTCCAAATATATGCAGGGAGGGAATGTTTCATGAATTTCGTCCCATATAGAATGAGTAACATACTACCATTTGCATTATTTGAAAGGTTTAACCTTTTTTTTAAAGAACTTGTGAAACCTAAGAACATATATGTACTCATGTGCAAATTATACTTACAGGTTTTCTCATTTATTTATTTTTAACATAGAAAATCATCTTAGTTAAAACTTAAATTAGTTCTGCAAAGCTCTTTGTAAACTTCATACTCTTGGAAACTCAAATTCTTGGGCTGATAAGCACCGAGTTTTTTTAAGTGAAGCTTTTCGACTCAAATTCTTGGGCTGATAAGCACAGTGTTTTTTTAAATGAAGCTCAAACTAAACATTCTTGGGGTGATAAGCCCTGAGTTTTTTTAAGTGAAGCTTTTCTTCCAGATTTAAAGCAAAGAACGGAGATTTTAACAAAATATCCACTCCATTCATTGTACTCGACAAGCAAAAAAAGTCACGACACGAAGGAAAATCACCGAGAGAGACACACACAGAAAAAACAACTAACTGAACTTTGCTACGACATTTAAAACCCTCCCGCCACCCTTGAGCTTGGTCGGGGTAAGCTTCTCTGTCAACCCACGGCGTTAAGAAAATGGATACTTTCCTGGCCAATCAAATTAGCGCGGGGCCAGATAGATCTGGCCCCACAGCTTTTGCACACGCGGTTAAGACAGGGTTGTACGTAGGTCTTCATACTGAATGAGACGGGGAGGAAATCGTCTCCTCTTCGCTTGCATAGTGATGTTACTGGGGCCTGTTGGAGCTGGAACCAATAACCTCACACTCTGAACGTGATCCCTTTCCTCAGGGAATAGTTTTTCGTTTTTGAAGGAAAAATTTTCCTTAGTTAATGATTTTTGAAGGGAAAGATTTACCACCATGTAGTTAAGAAAGAGAATAAGAATCAGGGCCAAAACATTGTAGAAATAGAAATTTTTAAGTGGGGCCCGACCCATCTGGCTCCTAATGACGAACCGCCCCTGGTCATTAGAAAGGTGAAGGCTGGTCACTTTACTTTGAACGGTCGCCGCTTATTACAAATGTGGAAAAACAAGAAAGATGACACCCAATGTTTGGTAGTAATGAACACGTCTTTTGAATCCTTTACGACACGAATAAAATATTTCATTTTTTCACAATCGATAGAACCCATCACAAAAAAAATCAACCACATTTCTACAATCCGTAAAACATCTAGAAACGCAGACCGTTACTTTCCCACACTAACTGTTGATAACATAGGCACCAAAATTAACAAATTGTGCTCAAGAGATTCGCTTAGCTGAAGGAACAAAACAGAGACAAAACAATATTTATGAATAGACAAAGACATCGCTCTTTCCACGTTTTTCTTAATTAACACACAGCAACCGAAAAATTGTTGTCCTGACAACTCTGGGATCGTACCCGAGATATCCCGATAACTAACTGAGTGCGTACGCCTTGCGCTACGGTGGGCGACAATACACGGCGCTATGTGTGATTTTTATGTGTCTCGAGAGATCTGGGGTTCGATCCCGGCGGTGTGCGGATAAAAAAAGTGTCGGTTGCTCTGTGTTAATTAAGGAAAACTTGGAAGCAGCGATGACTTTGTTTATTCAAGTTGTAACCACGTATTTGGAAACCACTAATTTTTATATCATTTAAAAGAACAGAGAAAAAGATGATCTAACCTTACACTCTCTAGCGGAAGAAATTTTGTATAATGGAAAAGCAGTAAAAAATGTGAGAAGTATTCTTCACAGCAAAACTGTATATTTTAGGTAAAATATTTATTCAAATACGTCTCCTGAAGGTTGGGAAAACGATTTAACAGAGAAAGAGAAATTAATTTAAAGACTAAGGGTAACAGTGGTGTTGCATACTCAAGAAAAAAATGGACACGCGCCCGAATTTAGTGATTATTAGTGATTATTGATAGCACAACATCATCACAGTTAACACGTTGCAAACAAAAAGTTGCATGTAACACGGCTGCTCGCAGCATGTTGGCCACTTCACGTCTCTAACTCATTTTCAGATCTATGAGAGAGTGTCACGATAGATATAACTTCCTTCTTCTTCTTCTTCTTCTTCATTACTCAGTCCAAGGACTGGTTCTTTAGTAAAGGTACTCTGTCTCTTCATCCCTCACTATTCTCCGCCATCCTCTTCAAGTCATGGTATGTCCTAGTGTTAGTGTCTTGGAATAACTGTGCCACAAAACAAATTCCTTGGCCTTCCTCTTCCACTCTTGTCTCAAATTTTCCCCTTCCAAAGCTATTACATAATCGAGCCTCCATTGCGTAATGTTAATCCCATCGGTAACATATAACTTCCTGATACCCCTAAATTCAGAAATAACAAGGAGCAACTCAGGTGAGGAGGGCTAGCTAGAATTGCTCATACCCTTGAGAAATCATTCGTTCACTGCTGAATGTTCGACTGATGGAGACTGCGCGCGTCTGTACTCTAACACGGTTAAGATGTTGCAGTTTCATTAGGCATAACTGTATTAGGTTTACAAATAAGTTTTAAAGCGTTTTTTGTGTAACGTATACCGCAAATTTACATATCCGACATTCCCCAGCTTTGTTGTCATGTGACCGTAACTGGTCCAGAGTATAAAATGTGACACAGAAGTTTGCCCAACAGTCAAACGCAATTGCATATCGGTAGGTGAAAGATGGCAAGCGATACTGCATTTTATTTGACACTGCATTCGTTACGTATTTCATTAAGTAAAAAGCGCTACAAAAGCATGTGCATCGATCTGCTCTGCTCTGCTCTGGAGGAGAATATTGTATCGAAAAGCAGGTGTGAATTTTGGTTTGGACGGTTTAAAGCAGGTGATTTTGATGTTAGCGATCGAGAACGTAGCGACGCCCCGCAGAAGGTTGGACATGAGGAACTGCAAGCATTACTGGATGAAGATTTGCCTCAAACACAAAAAAAGAACTAGCTGAACAACTGGGAGTAACTCAACAGACCATTTCTAATCAATTACGCGCAATGGAAAATATTCAGAAGGAAGGAAAATGAGTGTCTCATGACCTGAGCCAGAGGAACAAGGATGAGGGTGTCATCAAGCGTTTGAATATGTTGAATAAACAACAGAAAGTATTTCCTAAAGAAAATCGTTACGGGTGATGAAAAGTGGATATGGTACGACAATCTGAAACGCAAAAAACACTAGGTAAACTCCGGTGAAGCAATGACTTCGACACTGAAAAGCAATATTCACACCAAGAAATTTCTGCTGCGCATCTGGTTGAATATATGATGGTGTGCGTTCTATTATGAACTATTGGAACAGGACCAAACTGTTACTGCTGATCACAACAAGGAATAATAACTGCGATTGGAACCAGGAAATCTGTCGGAAACGTCCATTCACTAAGCAAAGGATTGAGTCGTCCGTGAAATTACTGCATGACAACCGCTAGGCCGCATATCACGAAATCGGTCAAGGAAATGTTACTGACGATTGGCTGGGAAGTTTTGAAGTACCCGACGTATAGTCCCGACATAGCCCCTTCAGACTATCATTTGTTCTAATCCATGCAACATGGTTTGTCGGCTATACGGTTCCGGACATGTGACGAAGTGCAAAAATGTGTTGAGGACTTCATCCCGTCACACGACGAAGTATTGTTAATGGCTGGAATCCGTCAGATGGCCGACCGATGGCGGAAGGTGATAGATAATAACCCCATATATTTTTATCCGTAAAGGTATTGTTGTTTTCTCTTAAATTACATGTTGCGTTGTTTTAAAGCGCTTTAAAACCTATTTGTGCACAAAATACTGTACATTCAGTGAATGTAAAATAATAGGTCGACAAAAGTTGCATTCAAAATAAATGGAAAGCTACCACTCCAGGTGAAACTGTACTAGTGTATTTGAGTTGTCTTATTTTCTCGTTTTTCTAATGAAATGATGAATTTTCAAAACTATTGACAATGTTGTACTGATTGTAAATGTTCCTTTTTATAAACATAATATCCACATAATATGGCTCTCACTCACACAATTTATATTCATTCACCCTATACAGCAGTGAAATCTGCGTTAGAGAAATATCATAGCTTTGAAAACCATCAGCAAAGCTCTCCTGTAAAGAAAAGAAGTAGAATTTCCAATCTAACTTAGAGAAGCCGTAATATCACATCTAAAGACAGTTGAACAAAGACAAAGACACTTGTTTTCGTCGCGTAACTGGAAAAGAAGTCTTTCAGTCACACCTTTGGACGAGAAGACATTTGTGTCTGCAAAAAAGCAGGCGTGCTGACAAAGCGCCGAGAGAAAATCTGAAAAAAAATTGACATAGAATCTTGGTTGCGCTACCTTCAATCAATGCGAAAAACAAATATTTCCAGTCTGTGTTATACAGGGTGATTCAAAAGTCCCCAAACTCTATATTTAAAACGTATTTGCTGTAAAACCATAAAAAATATCCGAGTATTGCTGCTTGTGGCTGTTGTGTGTGACCTTGGGGAACGAGCTGCGCCACGAGATATCACCACGTGGCACTACGCTAACGCAGGCGCTGGCAAGCAGTAACTTTCAGCCAGACATGAGTCTCACGCAAGAACAAGAAAGTCGCTTTGTCAGTAGTTTATTTTGCAGAAAAATCTTACCAACGTTGCATCCAGCTCTTTGAACGGAAATTTACTGATGCTCCTACACCAGGGAAAACAACTGTGTATGATCTTGTGAACCGGTTTCGCGAGATATGCAGTGTTCAAAATAAGCATAAAAGTGGCCGGTCGGCCGTCCGTGGTGACGACCACTGTTTCTGAAGAAAATTCACGTTTCCCTGCAGTCTTCTCCCCAGAAGTAACTTCGGTGGCTGTCTCAAGAGTTTGGGTCATCGCATTCATCCTGCCAGAGGGCAACTAAACGTCTAAAGCTACGGCCGTATATAATTCGTGTAATGTAACAGCTGCGGACTCGGAAAGGCGCGTTGTCTAATACCAATGGTTTAAAAGTCTTACGAGCAACAATGTGAATAACCAGCTTAACAACACTTTTTTCGGTGACGAGGCATGGTTTCATTTGAATGGACATGTCAATACCCAAAACACTCGTATATGGGCTGCGGAGAATCCACGCGCATTGCATGAGGTTGGACTTCACTGTCAGAAAGTTGGAGTCTGGTACGCTATGTCTAGACGGCGAATTGTAATGCCAATGTTTTTTTCGACACAACTGTAAATTGTGCTGTGTATGCCGACATCATCCATCAGTTTGTAGCGATGCTGGAAGAATACGAACGTTACTGTTGGTTTCAACAAGATGGAGCAACGTGCCACAAATCAAACGACACAATGGAGATGCTCCGTGAGTTCTTCCACGATCGATTAATCTCGAAAAAACGTTGGTCGCCTCGCTCACCAGACTTGGGTCCTCCAAACTTTTATTTGTGGAGCTATACGAGAAACACAGTTTACCACAACAACCCTACAATGGTACAGGACTTGCGGAACAGCATCATTACCGTCGTGAAGGACATACCAGCCCACAAGCTGAAAAGAGTGTCCGCCAACATGTACCGTCTGGTGAATTTGTCCTCTTGTCTAACGGAGAATTTTAATGAAAAAGAAGATGGAAATTGTTTGAAATTTTCTAACTGCAACTGAGATGAAAGAAGCACCGATATAATTAGAAACAAAGATATAGTGTGTGTGTGTTTGTGTTTGTGGTGTTTTAAGTAAAGCAATTGTGACTAAAACATTCAAACTTAGCATATCACTTCAACAGTTAAACTAATAATGAGGATTCAAAGGACTGGGGAAATGAAGAAGCATTTGAAACACTAACAGTAATAAATTACTCTTTTAGCTGACGAACCATTTCTTTTTATTCTTGCCTTCTGCAAAAATACACACAGTTGGAAATTTGACACAAAACACAAACGCTATCACAATTTAAGAAGATGAAATCTTATTAGTACAACTTGTAACAAGTAGAAAGTAACATCTTTGAAAAAGCAAACTAAAGCAAACTCAGAATGTCTCGTGACCTCCCGTCTGATTTTAGTCGTTTTATGTATCCCGTTTACCTTTTTGGCCAGCTGCCGGTGTTTGCACGTAGATAGAAAAGGATCGGGAATTAAGCAATTATGTTAATTTCGAAAATTTATAAAAGGGAGATAAACTAACTTTTCGTGATAGGAAAAAGAACAAAAAAGTTGAAAAGACAACTGTGATCACGGGTTTCTCCGTCTAGACGTTTGACAGCCTGCGACTATCAAATAGTGCCGAAAAAAAAACCCCGTGATGTCATGAAGGGGTTATCCACAAAGGTGAGGTCTAGAAGCTGAATCTTCTAAGTCACAAGTGATTAACGGATCGAGCAGTAAAAAGAACGACATGAAGTGGAACTTAGAGACTCACAATAGGAAAGTTGTTAGTAAGAGCGCCACACTATTTGTGAGAGTCGCCGACGAGGCTGACGTCACAGATACCCGCTACAGTGGGGAGAGAAAAACCAGCTGAGAAGGAAAAGATCAGCTTGTTTTAGCACGTCTTTTGCAAAAAAAAAATCTTGCTTTCGTTTTCGGGTTTTCCGTCCGTCTGTAGACACCATAGCTCTGCAACTATTTGTCCGATTAAAACAATTACTTCTGCATTGGGAAGCTTGAAATATGCAAATGATGATCCTTCGTTTCGTTTTTTTTTTTTTTTTTCTTTTACGATGTACAATTTCGCCGTTAGAGGGCGGAACAGCAGATGATGTCGAAATTCAAAATACATTTTATTCCACATATTTGCTTCTAAACATCTGATTGAAAAAATATTTCATCCTTCGACTCCATTTATGTCGAAGTGTATTTTAGGTAGAGTTAGGTACTTTTTCAAGTTACGTATAGATTTTCCGCTAGGGGCCGTAAAAGTAAATTACGTTTTCCCTGATATCTCTTCTTCTAAAATTCCGATTTGTTTTTTTTTCTTCAGCGGATACAGCTCGTGGTGGAAAATATTTTGTATATATTTTTTAATTTTTTGGTAAATTAAACGTTGGCCACCAAGGGGCATAAGTGTTAATTTTTGCTTCTGATGTATTTGCCTTAAAATCTGAGCTTCTAAAATCTAGATTGAAAAAATCTTTCATGGACCGATGCCACTCACGTCGATAAACCTTTCTGAAATATTTTCTTCTTAAAATATTGCATGGTTTCTCTACCAGTGGGCGTAGGTATATATCTTATTTTTCTCAAAGTATCTGCGTCTAATGGTCTGATTTGAAGAATTCTTTATTTATTGGATACAGTTTCCGGTGTGACATGTTTTTCAAATAATTTCAAAAAATTTCAAGTAATTCATAGACTTTCCGCTAGGGGGTGTGAAGGTAAATTGCGTTTCCTCCGATATCTCTGGTTCTAAAACTCCGATTTGAAAACTACTTTCTGCAGCGGATGCAAATCTTGATGAGAAATACTTTCCATATAATTTCTAATTTTGGTAAAACATTGTTTGGCCACCAGGTGGTGTACGCCTTAATTTCCGATTCTGAAGCATTTGCACCAAAGTCTGAGCTTCTAGAATTTCGACTGAAAAAAATTAGTTTGTGGAGCGGTAGTACTCACGTCGATAAACCTTTTAGGAATATTTTCTTCTTTAATTAATACATGGCTTGTACGCCGGTGGGCATAAATGTAGACCTTATTTTTGTCAATATCTCTACTTTAAGGAGTTCGATTTGAAAAATTCCTTCTTTGTTGGATAGTGTTTCCGATGCGAATGTATTTTTCATATAAATTTAAAATTTTCAAGTAAATGATTGACTTTCCGCTAGGGAGCGCGAAGGTAAATTGCGTTTTCTGCGTCATTTCTGTTTCGAAAACTCCGATTTGAAAAATTCTTCCTCTATCGCATACAGCCCTTGATGGAAAATGTTGTTCATATAATTTCTAATATTTGGTAATACATTGGTGTGGCCACCAGGGGGCATAAGTGTAAATTTCTGCTTGTCGTGTATTTGCAGAAAAATCTGAACCCCTGTAAACTCGACTAATTTTTTTTTTTTTTTTTGACCGATACCACTCACATCGAAAAACATTTAGAGAATACTTTCTTCCTAAAATAATGCATGGTTTTCTCGGCAGGGGGCGTTGATGCATATTTTATATTTATCGATATCTCTGCTTCGAAGAGTCTGGTCTAAAAAATTATTTCTTTGTGGAACAGCTTTTCCGCTGAGAAATGTTTCTCATAAAGAATTAAATAGTATATTAACACACAAGTCTGCAACCAGAGGGCGTAAGCTGAAGATTCCGTTTACAGCAACATCTACGGGATTAAAAACCCGATTGAAAAACTTTCTTCCGTCAGATACTATTATTTTCCATACCGGTTCCATTGACTTTGCATAGTTTTTATAACTTTAATTTGCGTCAGAACGGGTTCAAAGACGTGCTCATTACACCCGAAAATTCGGTGTCATATTTCTTGTTTTAAGAGGAATCACTTACCACGGACTGCCTACGCCATGTCCAGACACTTTCATGGCCTACCCGCTCCCCGTACATTTCCCCTATTGAGCATGTGTGGGACTGGTTAAAACGCCGGCTGCCGCCGTGCTGCACTATATGGGATTTGAAGCACACCGTTCAGCACGTGTGGGCCAGTCTGTCGCAGGGCAACATCAGGCGTCTGTTCGCCTCCATGCCGTACCGTATTGCCGCATGTATCGCCGCACGAGGCGTTGCAACGCGCTATAGAAGATTACCAGACTGCGTGCTGCAGATCGCTCTGTAATTGTCCTGCAGCTCTGTTTTTGTCATCACGTGCATCATTCATGTGTATCCCTTCGTCCATAAAATTTTAGTTCAATCCGATGCTTTCATCTCGGTGCGCAAATTTCATTATACGTTAGTGTATATTGTAGAAACGTTATATAAAACACGTTTCTACAACATCAAACAAAGATCTTTGCTCTTTCCACGTTTATAAGTGAGTCACGTAAAAGTTCTCATTGGCCGCCACAGGGAGTAGAACCCAGGGTCTTCCAGTTACGCGCCGGATATGCTTCCGCTACACCACAGCAGCCTCGAATTTCTCCAGACTCACACAACGTAACTGGAAGACCCTGGGTTCGACTCCCGGTAGCGGCCAATGATAGTTTTTCCGTGACTCACTTATAAACGTGGAAAGAGCGAAGATCTTTGTTTGATGTTTGTGGTCCACGTTAAATGTCTGTATTAACGTTTCTACAATATATACAGCTAATAAGTTCTCATACATTCGTATTTTCTTTCTAATCTAACAGTGCATCTTCTAACGCTGATATTACAGCAGCTGCCATGACGAATATATTCGTCATTGCAGCTGATGTTAAAATCATTTTTCTAAGATTACGCACAGATTTTGAAATACCTTATCGATGGGTAGCTAGGTTAGCGCCACGCTAAATGGAACATCAGAAAAAGCATAAATATTCATGAAATCGATTTTTCAAAACTACACCAATGGGATGGAAAAACTATTCTTCAAATTCATCGCAACTAAAGTTCGCCGCATTGCCACTTCGTAGAACTGTTTTTATGCTACATTTTGACAAAACTACAAATTGTCAAAAAACAAAAATATATCAAATTTTATATTGCAAAGCTAAAGCCGTTGAAAGAACGTAATATTTCCAGGCCGGTATTTAAGTCTTTCTAACCTATCAAACATACAAAAGAATAAAGATTGCGCCTGAAAAAAAAAGACGTTAGAATTTTGAAATCGCATAACGATAAAACAGAAATTTGACCCTGAATGCATCCGAAACAGGAGGATGAATCGAGTAAAAAGTTTGAAAAAGTGGCTTGCTACTAGAGGTAAAAAAACAACAGGCGGAATCTCGTATGAAATATTTTAGCAGGTTTTCAGATGCAGATAAACCGTTTTGTTAACGGCTGCTGTTGGAGAATACAAGACGCAAAAGGACGCCATGAGAAGAAACGGAAGCAACAAACGACTCACGGGGAAAAGTCGTTTCTGAGAGTTTTCGAACCTATGATGCCAAAGTTTAAAATTACGCCACACTTGTAACGTACCAGGAGATGTGACGTACCTGCCAGAAGGACGCACACGACATAAAGGCAGGTAGGAATCAGAATAAAATGTCTGCGTAGCTCAGTTGGTAGAGCGACTTATTCCGGAATGAGGGGATCCGGGTTCGAATCCTGGCGTGGATAAAAATGACGGAGAAATTCACTTCGTTATAATGGCGCCCGAACTATCCGGATGACCCGACCGTTCAAAATCTCGCAATGGTGTGATGTTATTTCCACACCGCGAGATAGGAAAAATAAGAGAAGCACTTCGAAAAAAAAAAAAAAAAAAAAAATAAGGGGGAGATGATGTAACGTACCAGGAGATGTGACGTACCTGCCAGAAGGACGCACACGACATAAAGGCAGGTAGGAATCAGAATAAAATGTCCGCGTAGCTCAATTGGTAGAGCAACTTATTCCGGAATGAGGGGACCCGGGTTCGAATCCTGGCGCGGATAAAAATGACGGAGAAATTTACTTCGTTATACACTGTAAACCGAAAAACAGCCAATTTTTATTTTATTTGTTTTTGAAGTTATTCAGCCATTTAAACTGTGTTCCGAGAAATCCTGAGAAATTCAGCTTCTATTTTGAAAGAAAATTGGAAAGTATTTTCATAGGCTTCCCGCAAAAGATAAATACACTTGTTGTTATGAAAGTCCGCTCACCAAGAAGGAGACATTGGATTTAAATACAATTTTAGTAGTGAGATGGTACATACCAATGACATAAGTGATTACAATATCACAGCAACAGGACGATTTCTCGCTGACATACGATACAAATTCCAGTCAGCGTTAGTACTGCGTCTGACCTCCTCGTGCCCGGAAACATGCGGAGGTACGGTCCGCTATGGAGTCAGAGACACACCATAGGTTATCCTGAAACAGTTTGGCCCACACTTCTTGCAAGTGACGCTCTAAATCTCGGACACTTGGACATGAAGAAAGCTGGCGTCCAATTTGGTCATACACCTGCTCGATGGTCGAGAGATCAGGTCATCTGACAGACCACGGAAGCGTCGAAGATTCCTCCACAACGGTCTGTTTTGTGCGAGTCTCCCATATGTTATTCCCGCATACTTTCAAATTTCATCCACCCATCTTCCATGTTGTCTTCTTCTGGATCTTTTCCTCTCCCCTGGTATCCAGTCTATAATTTCAACTGTCCATCGATGGTCTGCCCTTCTGGCAGTATGTCCAGCCCATGGTCATTTCAGGGATTTAACTCTGATCATTATGTCTTCCACTCTTGTCACTTTTCGGATCCACGAGTTCATCTTCTTATCTCTCCTGGTTACAGCAAGCATGCACCTCTCCATGTTCCTTTGAGTTGTCTGCAACCTTTGTATGTCTCTTTTAGTTGAGGTCCATGTCTCTGCACCATACGTAAGCACTGGAAAGATGCATTGATTAAACACTTTTCTTTTAAGACAAAATGGCATATTGCTTTGGAAAATTATGCTGTTTTTCCCAAAAGCTCTCCAGGTAACGTTTTGTACACCGATTAATTTCTTCATCAATGTGACCCTCACTTGATACCTGCTGTTCAAGATAAACGTACGCATCTGTTATATACAGCTTTTCTCCATCAATCGAATAATCTTCATTTCTTGTGAAAGCATTGTACATCACTTTTGTCTTCTAAAAGTTTATTTTTTATCCCATGTCTTTACTCTTATCAGCAAGTTCCTGGATCATACTCTGCAGCTCTGATGGGGTAGTTGCAAAAATTACGACGTCATCAGCAAAACGAAGGTGAGTTAGATAATCTCCATTAATCCTTATCCCTTTGTCTTCCCAGTTCAGTGATTGAAAGGCATTTTCCAATGTGGCATTAAAGAGCTTTGGATATATGATGTCACCTTGTCACACTCCCTTTAAAATGCTTATGTGTGCTGTATTCTCAAACAGTCTCATCTTTACACTTGCATTTTCGTAGATGTTATTAATAATATTAATGTATGCATCTTCAACACCGCAGGATTTCAAAGCCATTGTAACTGCTGATGGTTTCACTGAATCAAAAGCCTTTTCATAATCGATAAAAGCCATGCACAATGGAAGTTCATATTCTCTCGGTCTTTCAATTAGTTCTCTGAGTATATATATATATATATATATTCTATAAAGAAGATACCTAAGCAAAAAAATACATATATAATTTTGACTCACACCTAATACAACATAGAAAAGGTTATGTATCTACCTGTGTGAGTAAAAGGAGAAAAGATAAAAAAACTGAATGTAGAAGGTGTCGAGAATACTGAGCCTTGGCTTTATCAAGGACCAGCAAAAACTCTGCATTTTCTCACTTCCACAAAGACCTAGTTGGAAATGGGTTTCTGCAAGGCCATAGATGCAAGTAACATTCCCACCTAAAATAGTTTAAAAAATATATATATAAGTCATGTCCTCCGTAGAGTAGCATGACCTAGCACTAGTTAACAATTTCGCTTGCATCCATTAACCTTCATGGCCCGACCCATGCTCTTCATCTGTTACTATTAAACAGAGAGAAGAAGATTAAAGAGAACTCAAGCTGTGAGAGTGACATAATAAATAGAAATGATTTTCAGCTATAACGAAATTCCAAGTTCGTTTGAGAGAGAATTTAAACCTGAAAAACATTGCAAAAGAAATCCAAATTTTACATTGCAATTAAAAAAGGAAATGTTAATTTATAACGAACAGATTTTTGAAAGAAAACTTGAGTCTAAAACCCCCTACTCTACAACTTATGACAGCACGAAAACGAGAATAAGTTAAAGATAATAATTAACTAAAGAAAACTTTGTGAAAGTTATATACCTTAAACAGTTAGTTGCAATATGTACAAAGTATTTCAGCAGTGCTTTAAGTGCATAATTAATTAGTTATTAAGAACTTAACTACTTTGAAAAAACAGCACATAGACAGCGCATAGAAAAGGAACAAGCTTAGCCTTCTTCTGTTCCTAGGTACCCCAAAAGACGCTCAAAGTTACAAAGAAAAGTAAGAGTTAAAACCCGCATAAATGTTAACAGACAAACCAATGCTTAAAAGCTGAAAAGCTAAAAAACGACAGAGAAAAGGTACATAAAGTACAAACATTGAACTTATAAAACCTAGAACCCAAAAACAAGGAAGAGAGCTTACCTCTTGTGTGACAAAAACTTTTCTCCACACAAGAGGAAAACATGGCTGACCCCTTCCGCCACTCCCTTGACGCTGGGGGGGCAGCGAGGGTGGGGCTGATGGCCTCCTCATACAGCAAGAAACCAACGCGCGGAGATTTTAACCAGAGAAAAAAATATATAAACTTAAGACTGTGGATCTGTATGATCAGAATGAGCAGAATTAACTCTCCAGAATACATGAGAAATATTATAAAATACACGAGCAGTTTATTTAATAATCTTTGCATGTATTAAATCACCTTAGTGAGCTTCTATAGATTAATCAGAATCCTATTAATTTTAATGTTGGTTTTACTATTTTTAGTATAGCTATCCTAGTGATGAATAACTAGTTTTCTTTTTTATTTGTTTTTATTTTCTTTTATAAACAGATTTTTAAGCTTTTTTGTGATTTTGTTTATATTATTTAATTTTTTGTTTTAATAGGACCGTCATATCCATAGCACTAAGGTTCCTTTAGGTAGTTAATAGGCATCCTCTAGCCAACTTCCTTACGGCTTTGATTGGTCAGAATCATATTATTAACTGTGTAGAAAATTAAAGCAGATCTGCCAACCTTACTGTATTATTCAGAATAATTTTTCTTAAAGTTCTTTTGATGAAAGAAGAAGGAATTTCGTTCTCTAGAAAACTTTCTAATAGTATATTAATGTGGTAATTGAAATCCAAATTGTTGCTGCAAATTCTTGAAATTCTTAGGACCTGAGAAATTAGTACATTCTCAATTACTTTGGTTGAAATGTTATTATTCCAGTGTAGATATTTAATTACTTTGAAAGGAAAATTAACTCTTTTATCAAAGAGGCTAATAGATGGGTTACCTCTGTTGAGCTTAATGCTTAAGTCTAGGAACTCAAGTTCCTGATTACTGTGGTTGGTTTTACATAAGTTAAGAGAGCTAGGATAGATATTATCAAAATCACTCTCTATAACTTCTGAATTATTGATACACAGCAGATCATCAATATATCTAAAAGTGTAAAGGTAGTTATCTGAGCAGGTGGGGTGATTTTTAATGAATTTATATTCCTTAAAGAACAGGAATAGATTAGCGATATTTGTGGACGTTGATGTTCCCATTGGAATACCGTTCACTTGCTTATAGAGGGTATTATTATATAAGATATGGTTATTTTTTATGCAGCAATTGAGATAAGAGTTCCAAGTTCCTACATCAACAAATTGGTTAAGTTTAAATTCTGCATACAGCTCTTTAAAGGTAGTGATTATATCTGATAGAGGCAGATTAGTATATAGGTTTTCAAAATCATAACAATTAATATCTAGGGGACAAACTTTGAGTATAGTAGAAATTACTTCTGCATTATTATTAATTATCCAAAAATCTCTGTACATCAAGTTAGAACAGTTTCTAATGTGTTTCAAAACCTTCTTTAAGACATCTTCAAAAGCAAGATCTATTTTCTTTTTATGACTCCTTACTCCACTAGCTATGAACCTGAACTTCACAGGATCCTTATGAAACTTAACCGTTGCAAAAAGAAATGGAAATTCAGGCCCATATCTTCTAGTTTGTGGAATTTTAAGTTTCTTGAAGAATACCTTAAACCGATTTTCTAACTGCTTGGTAGAATAACTTACGGGCTCGTATGTTACTCTATTATTGAGTTCCATAGTTAACAATTCAAAATAGAACTTCTTACAGATAATTGCAAAATTATTGCTAGCTTTATCCGTAGTGGTAAAAATAAATTGGTCTTGTAGTTTGGAGAGTGACCTTTTAGCTTCTCCAGAGAAAAAGAGATTTCTGTCGAAACAAAAGTCCAGACCTGCCAACTCACCGGTGAAGCTATTGGTTATATTATATTTCCATTCTGCGAAGGCCTCAATAGGCTGATTGTACGTCAAACTGGTTTTTACGATGTACTTATTTACATCTTGAGTGAAGCTCTCAAGAATCCTTTCTTTGGAAATTGTGAAGGAAGGTCTGAATTTAGATTTTTCTAATTTTTCTAATTTTTCTTTTTAGTATGTTTTGGATGCAGCTTTTTGGAGTGTAGTTTATACTCAAGTTTGGTCTTTTCTTGGACTGCTTATTTCTAAAAAGCTTTTCCTAGTTGGTTTGCTCAGAATTTGTATGTTTTGGCCCAAGTGTAGTTCTAAGGACGATGAAAGGATTGGAGGTCAGCTCAGATATTTTAAGTCCTCCCGCTCGGTTAGGCTAGCACCCTTTCCCATAGTGTATGAACTCGCTGGCAAAGGTAATCTAAAGTTATGAAATGACAAACGTTGTTTGACATGTAAATCTGCAGATCCTAACCTGTATTCTTCTGTTGAGGATAATTGCTCCAACAAGTTTTGCAAAGCCTACAATACCATCTATAAACTCACCTGTACTGTCTGCAACCTTAGCTATATTGGCCAAAGTAAAAATCCTCTTCATCTTAGGATTAATGGTCACAGGTCTCTAGTAAACAAGTTCTCTAATTCAGGAGTGAACCCCTCCACAAACGCCAACCAGTACTCTACCTTTGAATTAGAGCATTTCCATACTCATGGTTTTGACAAAGTGAAAATAGAGGTACTACATATTATTCCTGACCTCTATGCTCGGCTAGAAACTGAATCCCTTGAAATTTTGCAGCATCAGTCTCTTTATCCCTATGGCCTTAATTCCACTCTATCTGACAATAAGCATAATCAGCATAAATTTTCAATTCGTGAACTCTTCTTTCTTGTTAATAATAAGAGCTGCTCTAGAGGTAATAGAGGACAGAGGTTATTTCGCACATCAAGCAAAGTTGATTTTGCTAACTTGCTAAAAACTCTGGAAAGCTTTAAAACTGGCACTAATTTTGTTAAAAATACTTACAAAATTCTCAAGTCCTTCAAGCACTCTGTCCTTAAATGTTTTTTCAAATTCTGGAATGAAACTGCTGACCATGTTGATAAGCATGTCTTTGCTTTGGTTCTGGACATTCTTAAACATATTCTTAAAGATAAAATTTCTCTTAAAGAATTTTCCAGTAATTTTGTTACCATCAGGTTCCTAAATAAAGCCTACGATAATCTCAATGTAAGGAAGCTGTTCTACAATAATGCAATTTTTTTTCCCATCCACAGGCACCAGTCTATTGTAAGTTTTAAATATGTTAAGACCTTAGGGTCAATAGTTAAAAACTACAAACTTAACTCTTCGAGCTACATTCCTGTAATTACTTCTTGTTCTTGTGATGAACATAAAGAAACAGTTCACTATGATAAGAATTACAACCATATTATCACCGGAAACTTGAGTTATGTTGAAAATGAAAAGCTTAGGAATTTATTAGAGTATGGCTCTAAATTCAGACCTTCCTTCACAATTTCCAAAGAAAGGATTCTTGAGAGCTTCACTCAAGATGTAAATAAGTACATCGTAAAAACCAGTTTGACGTACAATCAGCCTATTGAGGCCTTCGCAGAATGGAAATATAATATAATCAATAGCTTCACCGGTGAGTTGGCAGGTCTGGACTTTTGTTTCGACAGAAATCTCTTTTTCTCTGGAGAAGCTAAAAGGTCACTCTCCAAACTACAAGACCAATTTATTTTTACCACTACGGATAAAGCTAGCAATAATTTTGCAATTATCTGTAAGAAGTTCTATTTTGAATTGTTAACTATGGAACTCAATAATAGAGTAACATACGAGCCCGTAAGTTATTCTACCAAGCAGTTAGAAAATCGGTTTAAGGCATTCTTCAAGAAACTTAAAATTCCACAAACTAGAAGATATGGGCCTGAATTTCCATTTCTTTTTGCAACGGTTAAGTTTCATAAGGATCCTGTGAAGTTCAGGTTCATAGCTAGTGGAGTAAGGAGTCATAAAAAGAAAATAGATCTTGCTTTTGAAGATGTCTTAAAGAAGGTTTTGAAACACATTAGAAACTGTTCTAACTTGATGTACAGAGATTTTTGGATAATTAATAATAATGCAGAAGTAATTTCTACTATACTCAAAGTTTGTCCCCTAGATATTAATAGTTATGATTTTGAAAACCTATATACTAATCTGCCTCTATCAGATATAATCACTACCTTTAAAGAGCTGTATGCAGAATTTAAACTTAACCAATTTGTTGATGTAGGAACTTGGAACTCTTATCTCAATTGCTGCATAAAAAATAACCATATCTTATATAATAATACCCTCTATAAGCAAGTGAACGGTATTCCAATGGGAACATCAACGTCCACAAATATCGCTAATCTATTCCTGTTCTTTAAGGAATATAAATTCATTAAAAATCACCCCACCTGCTCAGATAACTACCTTTACACTTTTAGATATATTGATGATCTGCTGTGTATCAATAATTCAGAAGTTATAGAGAGTGATTTTGATAATATCTATCCTAGCTCTCTT
The DNA here is from genome assembly GCA_039090855.1 of Macrothele yani. Taxonomy (NCBI): domain Eukaryota; kingdom Metazoa; phylum Arthropoda; class Arachnida; order Araneae; family Macrothelidae; genus Macrothele; species Macrothele yani. The sequence continues at coordinate 16,365,406 of CM077026.1, read as the reverse complement.
AACTTATGTAAAACCAACCACAGTAATCAGGAACTTGAGTTCCTAGACTTAAGCATTAAGCTCAACAGAGGTAACCCATCTATTAGCCTCTTTGATAAAAGAGTTAATTTTCCTTTCAAAGTAATTAAATATCTACACTGGAATAATAACATTTCAACCAAAGTAATTGAGAATGTACTAATTTCTCAGGTCCTAAGAATTTCAAGAATTTGCAGCAACAATTTGGATTTCAATTACCACATTAATATACTATTAGAAAGTTTTCTAGAGAACGAAATTCCTTCTTCTTTCATCAAAAGAACTTTAAGAAAAATTATTCTGAATAATAGAGTAAGGTTGGCAGATCTGCTTTAATTTTCTACACAGTTAATAATATGATTCTGACCAATCAAAGCCGTAAGGAAGTTGGCTAGAGGATGCCTATTAACTACCTAAAGGAACCTTAGTGCTATGGATATGACGGTCCTATTAAAACAAAAAATTAAATAATATAAACAAAATCACAAAAAAAGCTTAAAAATCTGTTTATAAAAGAAAATAAAAACAAATAAAAAAGAAAACTAGTTATTCATCACTAGGATAGCTATACTAAAAATAGTAAAACCAACATTAAAATTAATAGGATTCTGATTAATCTATAGAAGCTCACTAAGGTGATTTAATACATGCAAAGATTATTAAATAAACTGCTCGTGTATTTTATAATATTTCTCATGTATTCTGGAGAGTTAATTCTGCTCATTCTGATCATACAGATCCACAGTCTTAAGTTTATATATTTTTTTCTCTGGTTAAAATCTCCGCGCGTTGGTTTCTTGCTGTATGAGGAGGCCATCAGCCCCACCCTCGCTGCCCCCCCAGCGTCAAGGGAGTGGCGGAAGGGGTCAGCCATGTTTTCCTCTTGTGTGGAGAAAAGTTTTTGTCACACAAGAGGTAAGCTCTCTTCCTTGTTTTTGGGTTCTAGGTTTTATAAGTTCAATGTTTGTACTTTATGTACCTTTTCTCTGTCGTTTTTTAGCTTTTCAGCTTTTAAGCATTGGTTTGTCTGTTAACATTTATGCGGGTTTTAACTCTTACTTTTCTTTGTAACTTTGAGCGTCTTTTGGGGTACCTAGGAACAGAAGAAGGCTAAGCTTGTTCCTTTTCTATGCGCTGTCTATGTGCTGTTTTTTCAAAGTAGTTAAGTTCTTAATAACTAATTAATTATGCACTTAAAGCACTGCTGAAATACTTTGTACATATTGCAACTAACTGTTTAAGGTATATAACTTTCACAAAGTTTTCTTTAGTTAATTATTATCTTTAACTTATTCTCGTTTTCGTGCTGTCATAAGTTGTAGAGTAGGGGGTTTTAGACTCAAGTTTTCTTTCAAAAATCTGTTCGTTATAAATTAACATTTCCTTTTTTAATTGCAATGTAAAATTTGGATTTCTTTTGCAATGTTTTTCAGGTTTAAATTCTCTCTCAAACGAACTTGGAATTTCGTTATAGCTGAAAATCATTTCTATTTATTATGTCACTCTCACAGCTTGAGTTCTCTTTAATCTTCTTCTCTCTGTTTAATAGTAACAGATGAAGAGCATGGGTCGGGCCATGAAGGTTAATGGATGCAAGCGAAATTGTTAACTAGTGCTAGGTCATGCTACTCTACGGAGGACATGACTTATATATATATTTTTTAAACTATTTTAGGTGGGAATGTTACTTGCATCTATGGCCTTGCAGAAACCCATTTCCAACTAGGTCTTTGTGGAAGTGAGAAAATGCAGAGTTTTTGCTGGTCCTTGATAAAGCCAAGGCTCAGTATTCTCGACACCTTCTACATTCAGTTTTTATCTTTTCTCCTTTTACTCACACAGGTAGATACATAACCTTTTCTATGTTGTATTAGGTGTGAGTCAAAATTATATATGTATTTTTTTGCTTAGGTATCTTCTTTATAGAATGTGAATTCTGAATTTTCAAAACTGCTGCGTTGCGCGTTTTGATTTTCAGGTTATTTTGCACCCTTCGTTTTAAATTCTAAAATTTTTTCCTTAGTCTTCAGTTTTGCTCTTAAGTATATATATATATATATATAAGGGATGTAAGGTCAGGTGATGCGTAACATCACAGCCTCTCCTTGAGAAATGTCAACCCCGCATTCTCGTGGTACATACTGTTCCCACTAAAGGGGCTCTAACGACCGCCAATAGTGGTATAACTATACCATCGGGATTAGAGGAACTGCTATCCCACATTCACCAACCCGCTTGTCCAGCGTGGTGAGTTATTGTCAAACCCCTCCAAAATGAATCCACAACTTAAATCTTGGCCCTCAGTCTCCGGCAGCTGGAATGTACCTGGAAAAGGCAGCGGCCAGTGCGACATGAAGGCAGAGGGTGCTAAGAATTCCCGAAGGACCGGACTAGGGAGCCATCTGATGCTGACTTTGGCTACGTATAATGGACGCTCCCTATCTTCTGATTGAAGGCTTCTTGAATAGGAAGAGGAACTACAAAGGATCAAGTGGGACATCGTTTGGCTAAGTGAGGTAAGGAGAAAAAGGAGAAGATCTCATTGAACTGAAAAGTGGACATCTCTTCTACTATCGTGGGACAGATACTGGCAGAACTAGTGGTGTTGGATTTATAATAAACAAGAAACTGAAGGATAAAGTTGTAGAAGTTGAAAGTTCCTCTGACAGAGCTGCACGACTCGTTATCCAACTCTCGAGAAGATACCAGGCTCAGATTATTCAATCTTATGCACCCACCACAAGTCATCCCGAAGAAGAAATTGAAGAATTTTATGAGGAAATTCGTCATCTAAATATTAAAGGTAAGCAGCACTTGAAAATAATTATGGGAGATTTTAATTCAGAAATAGGGCAACGGCAACAGAATGAAACTTCAGTAGGTGAATTCGGTCACGGCAACAGAAAAATGCGTGGAAATACTCTCCTTGAGTTTGCAGAGGCAGAAGCATTTTTCATCTTGAACTCCTTTTTTAAGAAAAAGCCACACAGGAAATGGACATGGAGACATCCAATTGGGACGACAAGTGAAATTGATTTTATTATGTGTAACAAAAAAATTCGTCATCCAAGACTGCAGTGTGCTGAACAAGTTCAACACAGGTTGTGGCCATAGATTGGTGAGATGTAAGATGCACCTTAACACTAAAATCGAACATGGCAAGCTCATAAGACAAACAAAATGTATTGACATAACCAACTTTAAAAAATACAGTAATACCTTCAAGTTGGAACTGAAGAACAGATTCTCGGCTTTAGAAGCCCTAACATCGGAAGAAGTGGATATTTCTGAAGTTAACAGAAAAGTAACCAAAGCTCTTATGGAAACAGCAACAAAATTAGCTGGGTCTAAGAACACGTTGCATGTGAACAAATTATCAAGAAAAACCAAAATGTCGATGCAAAAAAGAAGAGAGATGAGGACAACTAAAGAAGATGTGACTTCCAAAGTGGAATATATAGAGCTATGCAAGACAGTGCGAAAACGTATGACTGAATACGTAAGAAAATTCAACTGTGAACTAGTAAGGAAAGCAATTGAAAACAACCAAAGCCTAAAGATAGCAAAGGGACATCTCAGTAAGGGAAGAAAACAATTATGGCACTGAGAAAAGAAGATGGTTCTGTAACAAGAAATAGAGGCGAAATTTTGACAAGAGTGAAAGATTTCTACTCCAAATTATGTCAAAGGGATGATACATGTACTCCAGACATCATGAAAGGTACCAGTACCAGAGTTCTCCCAGTCCTCCCAGCAGAAGTTGCACATGCAATCAAGAACATGAAGCGGGGAAAAGCTATAGGAGAAGATGGAATTACTGTAGACATCATACAAGAAGCAAGTGGAGAAATCGAAACAGTACTCGCCCAAATTTTCACTCCATGCCTTAATGAAGGAAAGATTCCTGAGAACTGGAACAACGCTACAATGATCTTGCTACATAAAAAAGGTTACACTGCGGATCTCAGGAACTACAGACCTATCTGCCTCCTATCAGTGGTTTATAAAATCTTCACTGAAGTTCTTTCACACCGCGTGAAGGTAACACTGGACATGGCTCAACCGAGAGAACAAGCTAAGTTCAGGAGTGGCTACAGCACAATAGATCATATCCACGTACTGAGAGAACTAATTGAAAGAGCGAGGGAATATGAACTTCCATTGTGCATGGCTTTTAACGATTATGAAAAAGCCTTTGATTCGGTGAAACCATCAGCAGTTACAATGGCTCTGAATTCCTGCGATATTGAAGATGCATACATTAATATTATCAATAACATCTATGAAAATGCAAGTGCAAAGATTCGGCTGTTTGAAAATACAACACACATAAAAATTGGAAAAGGAGTGAGACAAGGTGACACCATATCTCCGAAGCTCTTTAATGCCACATTGGAAAATGTCTTTCAATCACTGAACTGGGAAAACAAAGGGATAAAGATTAATGGAGATTATCTAACCCACCTTCGTTTTGCTGATGACATAGACAATTTTGCAACTACCCCATCAGAGTTGCAGAGTATGATCCAGGAACTTGCTGACAAGAGTAAAGAAGTGGGATTAAAAATGAACTTTCAGAAGACAAAAGTGATGTACAATGCTTTTACAAGGAATGAAGATTTATCGATTGATGGAGAAAAGCTGTAGATTACAGACACGTACGTTTCTCTTGGACAGCAGATAACAAGTGAGAGTCACATTGATGAAGAAATTAATCGGCGTACAAAACTTGCCTGGAGAGCTTTTGGATGAAGCAGCACAATTTTCAAGAGCAATGTGCCATTATGTCTTAAAAGAAAAGTGTTTGATCAATGCATCGTTCCAGTGCTTACGTATGGTGCAGAGACGTGGACCTTAGCAAAGAGACATACAAAGGCTGCAGACAACTCAAAGTAGCATGGAGAGGTGCATACTTGGTGTAACCAGTAGAAATAAGAAGAGGAACTCGTGGGTCCGAAAAATGACAAGAGTGGAAGACATCATGATCAAAGTTAAATCCCTGAAATGGCAATGGGCTGGACATATTGCCAGAAGGACAGACTATCGATGGACAGCCGAAATTATAGATTGGATTCCAAGGGACAGGAAAAGACCCAGAAGAAGACCACATGGAAGATGGGTGGATGAAATTCGAAAGTATGCGGGAGTGACATGGAGGAGACTGGCACAAGACAGACCGTTGTGGAGGAAACTTGGGGAGACCTTCGTCCAGCAGTGGATTGATAATGGTTGACAATGATGATGATGGATCATCATCATTGTCAACCATTATCAATCCACTGCTGGACGAAGGTCTCCCCAAGTTTCCTCCACAACGGTCTGTCTTGTGCCAGTCTCCTCCATGTCACTCCCGCATACTTTCGAATTTCATCCACCCATCTTCCATGTGGTCTTCTTCTGGGTCTTTTCCTGTCCCTTGGAATCCAATCTAAAATTTCGGCTGTCCATCGACGGTCTGTTCTTCTGGCAGTATGTCCAGCCCATTGCCATTTCAGGGATTTAACTCTGATCATGATGTCTTCCAATCTTGTCATTTTTCGGATCCACGTGTTCCTCTTCTTATCTCTCCTGGTTACACCAAGCATGCACCTCTCCATGCTTCTTTGAGTTGTCTGCAGCCTTTGTATGTCTCTTTTAGCTAAGGTCCACGTCTCTGCACCATACGTAAGCACTGGAAGGATGCATTGATCAAACACTTTTCTTTTAAGACATAATGGCATATTGCTCTTGAAAATTATGCTGTTTCTTCCAAAAGCTCTCCAGGCAAGTTTTGTACGCCGATTAATTTCTTCACCAATGTGACCCTCACTTGATATCTGCTGTCCAAGATAAACGTACGTGTCTGTTATCTCCAGCTTTTCTCCATCAATCGATAAATCTTCATTTCTTGTAAAAGCATTGTACATCACTTTTGTCTTCTGAAAGTTAATTTTTAATCCCACTTCTTTACTCTTGTCAGCAAGTTCCTGGATCATACTCTGTAGCTCTGATGGGTTAGTTGCAAAAATGACTATGTCATCAGCAAAACGAAGGTGGGTTAGATAATCTCCATTAATCTTTATCCCCTTGTTTTCCCAGCTCAGTGACTGAAAAACACCCTCCAATGTGGCATTAAAGACGCTTTATGAACTGTGGAAACGTGTGGAAGCAGCCTGGACCGACATACCCCAAGCCCACATCCAAAGCCTCTTTCGTTCAATACCGCGGCGTATAGCGGCCGTTTTTGCCAGCCATGGAGGCCACACGAACTATTGATGTCTGCGTGTTGTTTAAGTCGCACTGGCCTGTAAGCTCAATGGTTTCATTTTTGTATCTGTTGTTATGTGTCCAGTAAATCTGACTTTTCTATCTCGTGTCCTTCTTGGTGTTGCATTTTGGGTGGCCAGCAGTGTATATTTATTTATGCAAGCATATATTGCCCGACATTGCTAATTTAATAAATATGTACATAACTATTGTATTAAATTATGTAGTAATATTTATGTAAGTATTAAATTAGTATTGCATATGTACATTACCAATAAATTATATATATATATATATGTGTGTATATATATATATATATATATATATATATATCATCATATTATTGATGATGATATATATATATATATATATATATACACACATATATATATATATATATAATTTATTGGTAATGTACATATGCAATACTAATTTAATACTTACATAAATATTACTACATAATTTAATACAATAGTTATGTACATATTTATTAAATTAGCAATGTCGGGCAATGTACTTGCATGCTTGCATAAATAAATATACACTGCTGGCCACCCAAAATGCAACACCAAGAAGGACACGAGATAGAAAAGTCAGATTTACTGGACACATAACAACAGATACAAAAATGAAACCATTGAGCTTACAGGCCAGTGCGACTTAAACAACACGCAGACATCAATAGTTCGTGTGGCCTCCATGGCTGGCAAAAACGGCCGCTATACGCCGCGGTATTGAACGAAAGAGGCTTTGGATGTGGGCTTGGGGTATGTCGGTCCAGGCTGCTTCCACACGTTTCCACAGTTCATAAAGCGTAGCCGCGGGTGGTGCTTGCGGGGTCACTCGGTTGCCAATCAGCGACCAGACGTGTTCGAGCGGCGACATAACGGGAGAACAGGCGGGCCACGGGGCAGCAGTGACACGTAGTCGGCCGTGAAGAATTGTTGCACGATGCGTGCCACGTGCAGGCGCTCATTCTCCTGTTGAAACTTGGCTGCTGCCAGGTCCTGCAGGTAAGGGAGGATTACAGGCTCCAAAACGTCGGAGATGTAGCGGTGGCTGTTGAGTGTACCGGCAATCCGTACCAGAGGGGTGCGGGGGTCATATCCAATTGCGCCCCAAACCGTAACGCCAGGCGATAGACCGGTATGGCGATGCATAATCCAGGCGTCATACAATCTCTCGCCGCGGTGCCGCCACACGCGGATCCGACCATCGTGGTGTTGCAGGCCGAAGCAGGATTCGTCGGAGAAGACAATGTTGTGCCATTCCGTAGTGCAGGTGCGGCGTTCAACGGCCCACTGCCGTAGCACTTGCCAGTGATGCAACGTCAATGGTAATCGGAGAAATAGGCACCGTGTGACAAGTCCCCGCTCCTGCAGACGACTTCGAACGGTTAATGTTGACACAGGTGGTTGCATAACACACCCTAATTCCTGCGCTAACGTTCGTGAAATGGCTGTGACCTCGATGTTGAATTAATAATCTTTTAGAAGCAAACCTCTAAAAAGAAAGTCTGTGCGAGCCGTCAATGCCCACCACACAACATGCCGGATCTCTCGCTCGGTGGTGTGCCGCGGCTGCGGCAATCGCTCACGTCGGTCCGTGCATCTCTCCTGCATCCTCCGAATCCATATTCGCCTCACTCTGGCTGGATGTCGTCCCACACGGGCGCCAATGTCTCGGTCGATAAACCGCTATCGCCATAATCCACTATTCGTCCTCTGTCGAACTCCAAAACTTGCTGGAATGACTGCCGTATTCTACGACGAGGCATCCGGAAGCTTCCCACGCACAGGACCGGCAGCACAACACACTTCTACTACTTACACCCTGCCTTCTGTGCACTCTTCTTATAGTGCTTCTCGGCGGCGTGCCGGGCGCACATGATTTGCATATGCCCTGCAATGCTAATCGTTTGCATGTCCTCTCGCGGGCGATGCATGCTGCGCATTTCAGGCCAATCGGATGCTTCCTTCTTGGTGTTGCATTTTGGGTGGCCAGCAGTGTACATAAGCATACGCTGTTCGACAAATCAAAATTAACGTCATCGTAGCCCAATGTTATTTCTATGATGGAGGCACAATCAAACTGTGTATATTTGCACAGCTTTTCGCATCTGTTTCGAAGATCGGACCTTCAGTATCACATCAAATGGGCCGAATGCAACTGGCAGTCGGTGTTCGTAGCCACGTAATGAACGAATAGCCCCCAGATAATCTTCAACAAAGTGAACATCCTTATCTTATCCGTTCAACTAAAGAAAACGACATCGTTATATATATCAAATTTAAGGAAAACGACATCCTTACCTAAATCATCCAACTAAAGCAAAAGGACGTCTGTACGCATCCAACAAAATAAAAAAAAACGAACTTCTTAATCATCCAACTAAGGAAAAATTGCGGACTTCAGTCCTGTTGTCGAAGGCCACGGTTCTTGTTTACTTGGATAGACTATACAATTGAGCATTCATTTCTCAATTTAAGCTTCTGGCATCCTTTGGACATTCTGAATTAAAAATTTGAACTTAAAGTGTACCAGAAACTGGTGTAAATTTTTCAACTGCAATTGTAAGCGGATTGCTAGCAGTTGTTTTTGCGCCCTCTCTTGAGCTACGCTCGGGGCAGTTGCTCTGTCCGCCCCGACCTACAGTAGTTATGCCTCTGCTTTTAGTAATGATAATTATTTTCAGAAATCACACGGCGGGAATGAAGTTAGATGTGCTGGGACTACAGTTTATGACTCACTAAAGGCGCATTTAAACATCATTAACAGCGATGAGAGCGAGCTATTTATCATTCACGATGAAGACCCATTCATTACGAACGAATCGTTCAGGAATGTTGCATCACTACTGAAGTGAGACAAATGTCGAATTCACAAGACTACCAAATGTATTTTTAGACGGTCTTTCGTAGACAACGTTAATTCTCTTAAACAGGATTGTCTACATTTCGTGATTTTGTATTCTCGAAGTTGAAAGCTGCTTTCATCCGAAGCACGTTAAGGCAGTGGATCACAACATACATTCCGAATGGCATACAAATGTTCTGTTTATTCACACATTGTGCAGCGTTTGCACAAATTTAAAATTCTGCTCATTGTTTCGAGTTTCTCAGAAGTTACTCGTAGGAACGTCGAAAGGTGTCTTGTGGAATATAATAGTTAGCATAATAACAATCTAGTAATCTGAGAGGGAGGATGTTTCTAATTCGTCAGCATAGAACGAAAGTTTTGCACAGATAAAATACGTCAAAAGCGATGAATTAAAGTAATTCTAGGAGATCCGTTTCCATAACACTGAGTGTTTGTCATGAATCTATAACTAAAGGAGGACGGGATGCAACTGAAAAATGAGAACACAGAACAGAGAGGGGGGGATTAGTGATAACTAAATACATGGAAATGACAGAAAAATTTGCCGCATATTCATTAGAAGTAGTTTAAAATATACACCGATGAGCTACTACATTATGACCACCGTCAGCCAAGATACACTGACGGAAAAAAAAATCCCAACACCACGAAAAAATTGCTGTAGAAGAATGAAATGGCGGCAATACATTTGTATAGGTAACATATTTAATCGATTAAGGTTTCAAGATCACAGCTTAATGTAAGCGCGAGAAGAGCCATTTAAAATGTGAATTGCTGGTACATTTTTAACCGGTGTAACTGCCAGAATGTTGAATGCAAGCACGCAAACGTTCATGCCTTGTGTCGTACAGGTGCTGGATGTCAGTTTGTGGGATAGAGTTCCATGCCTGTTGCACTTGGTCGGTCAATACGGGGACGGTTAATGCTGGTTGGGGGGGACGCTGGAGTTGTCGTCCAATGATGTCCCATACGTGCTCGATTGGTGAAAGATCTGGTGATTAAGCAGGCCACGGCAACATGTCGACACACTGTAGAGCATGTTGGGTTACAACAGAGGTATGGGGGCGAGCGTTATCCTATTGAAAAACACCCCCAGGAATGCTGGTCATGAATGGCAGCACAACAAGTTGAATCACAAGACCGAAGTACAACTGTGCCGTCAGGGTGCGTGGGATAACCACGAGAGTGCTCCTGCTGTCATAGGAAATTGCTCCCCAGACCATAACTCCAGGTGTAGGTCCAGTGTGTCTCGGCTGCAGACAGGTTGGTCGCAGGCGCTCACCTGGCCTCCTTTTAACCAACACACGGCCATCACTGGCACCCAGGCAGAACCGGCTTTCATCAGAAAACACAACAGATCTCTACTCCGTTCTCCAATGAGCTCTAGCTTGACACCACTGACGTCGCAAACGGCAGTGGTTTGGAGTAAGTGGAATGAACGCTACAGGGCGTCTGGCTCGGAGCTGTCCTTCAAGTAGCCGATTTGTAACAGTTCGTTGTGTCACTGTGGTGGCAACTGCAGTTGGAATTGCTGCCGCAGTCGCGGTACGATGCGCCACGGCCATACGCCGTACACGGCGGTTTTCCCTCTCAGTAGTGCCACGTGGCCGGCCGGAACCCGGTCTTCTTGAGGCAGTACCTTTCCCTTGACCACCGCTGCCAACAATCATGCACAGCGGCTACATTCCTGCCAAGTCGTTCTGCAATATTGCGAAACGAAAATCTACCTTCTCGTAGCCCTATTACACGACCTCGTTCAAACTCCGTGAGCTGTTGATAATGGCTTCTTCGTCTTCTTAAAGGCATTCTTGACTAACATCAACACACTACGTCGAATCTCAACGATAACTAACGCTCACGAACGTTACAGCGCGTATTTACAGCAAACCTGCTTTGCATGTTCCGAGAGGGCGCTACTAGCGCCACACGTATGCGCCGAGCGCGAAATTTGCATAGCCGTCATCTTACAGATGTACTCTCACCGCCTACCAACTGTCGTTTATCTATAATAACCCCTTCTTGGTGTTGGGATTTTTTTTCCGTCAGTGTAAATCAGCTCGCCTGGAGACTGAACGGTAGCTCAGGTAAAATTCACAGAGCTGTATATCTTCAACACGAAAATCGGCTTTAGGTTAGTAGAGTGTTCGGAGTCAGAATGGGAACGCTGCCGATTTCTCGGAGTTTGATAAAGGACACATTTTGATAGCACGGCGACTCGAAACTACGATCTCGGGAATGGCGGGAATTGTGGGTTGTCCACGTGCCGCTGCAATGAGTACGTATCAAAAGTCCTGCGCTTGGGGACGAACCTTTTTCAAAATGGGTGAAATGGGGTGAAAGGTCAGGACATAGGAGCGGGATGCATTCCATTCCCTTATGCGTCATAACGTGCGTAAAAATGGTTCGATTTCGATGAAATGTTAGTATGTGGTAGGGGACCACCCGGAGATGAACCTTATTGAAAATGGGGTCAAAGGTCAGGACATAGGATTTGGATTCATTCCTTCGCCCTTATCCCATACTATTAAGATGGACGTCAACGAATTTTCCTTTACAATCAGTGTGTTCCCAAAGATGGAAATTTGAACATCGATTAAAATAACTGCATATTATAACTTGGAATACTTGACATTTTCTAAAACATAACCATAATTATATTTTAAAAAAAATAGCGTTCCCTTTGGTGGTATAGAAATAAGAAAAAAGATGGCGCGACCTGTACTTTAATGACGTCAGAAGACAAATAAATGTTGGATTCAATAATTATGGTTGTGTTTTAGAAAATATTAAGTATTCTAAGTTATAAAATTAAGCTATTTTAATCGATGTTCAAATTTTCATCCTTGAAAACGCATTAATTGTGAAGAAAATGTGTACAGAAGTTTTTCCATTGGAAGTATAGGAAGCAAAATTACTTGACGTCCACCTTAAAGGAGCAATTTTTGTATTTACAAAAATTTTATTTTGAAAACGGCTCTAAGGATTTTGATGAAAGTCGTTAACCTACCGTTTTCTGGTACTAGACATTGATTTAGCTTGATCTCGACTTCAGGAAAGTATGTTTAGTGGGTTAAATAACCACCCCGAATCACCACGTTTTCAGTGTCATGGTGTCGTTCCATTAATGTTACCCATGCTTAGAAATCTTATGACATCACAAGCTCGCGATTGAGATGTTGGCACGCGGTCACGCAATCTGTCTAATTACCTCACGCGTTGTGTGTGGATCCTATTAAAGTTTTATGACGTCACACTCTTTCGAGCAGATGGCCGCGATTCCCATCTGCCTCATTACGTCACGCGTTGTGTGCTTATGTCCGGCCGCAAGATAACTCGCGTAACAATCTTCGATTTTGATGAAATTTTAGTATGTGATAAAAGACCACCTTGGAAGGAACCCTATTGAAAGTGAACGAAATGGGGTCAAAGGTCAGGACATAGGAGCGCGATCCATTCCACTGCTCTTATGCGTCATAACTAACGTAAAAATGTTTCGATTTCAATGAAATTTTAGTATGCGGTAGAGGACCACCTGGGGACAAACCCTATATCCAAATGAGCGAAATATGTTCAAAAGTCAGGACATAGGAGAGGAATCACTTCCATCGCCATTATGCGTCATAACTTACGTACAAATGCTTCGATTTGGATGAAATGTCAGTATGTTGTAGGGGCCTGCCTGGGGACAAATCCTTTTAACAATGGGCGAAATGGGGTCAAAGTTTAAGACAGAGGATCGGGATCATTTCCATAGCCTTTATGCATCGTAACTTACGTAAAAATGCTTGTATTGCGAACAAACCTTATCATGCTATTTCGGAGGTATACTAAACCGGGTCTGTTGAAAATCATCGAAATGGGATCAAAGGTCAGGGCACAGGAGCGAGATTTATTCCACAGCCATTATCCTCATAACTTGAGTAATAACTTGAGTAATGATTTCTGTTATGTTGGAAAGCGTATTATAATCAATGCATTGCATGATTTTACTAATTTGTTGCTATGTGGCGACACTGCGCCGATGGGTGAGACGTGTAATTACCGACTCGCTGTCACTCATCTTCTGTGTAGTGTGCTCGTTTTCGTGATGTGCGTTTTCACTTCTTTCATTCTCATTTGTTGACCGAGGACGCCGGTACACTGCAGCGGCTCCAAGATAATCACTGCGATACTGTCGCTTTCTTTTCATTTTTAAAACAAATTAACTTTTTTAAACGTATCTAGATTTTAGCCCTTCAATCATTCTCATTTTTCACTTTTACCGAATCAGCCAGATTTTAATCATTATACCATGTTTTTAACACTGTTTGTTTCATTTTCTTTTGTTTGGCGCTCTTTGGCCACGCATGGCCTTTGCGCCATAAAAATTCAACAACCAACCAACCGCTGTAGAAGCAAGAGTGTGGATTTGTTCAGCACATCGCGAGAAAGCTGTGGGTGCAAGCACGTTTCCTGAGTGGTTTGTGAAGTTCAAAAGTGGTGATTGCAGCGTAGAAGATAAGCAGCGTAGCGAAAGGCCGGGTTAGAAGCAGTGCGCAAGCTCTTCCAGAAAAAGTTGCCTCCTAGTCGACCGCATAACTGACAATACATTTATGCGTAAATCAGTCGATTGGTGCACGCTATGGGAAAGATTCCAAAGTTTTGAAATCATCTATTCGAATACAAAACTCTGAAACTTATGCCCACAATTAATACTTTTAGAAGTTTTACCAATTCTATGCATGCTGTTGAAAAACATATTTAGTTTTCTGGGCAATTCAGTGTACTAAAAATGCGAACACTGTAGATTTAATTAAGGAGGAATATTTCCGCTAGTGACACAACTGCATTTTCTTTTACCCTAATATTTTGTTTTTCGAAAACCCGTTTTGGGAAATATTGATTTTTCTCTTCGAAAAGCATGGAAAAAGGGTATCATTACCTTCGATAATTTGGTGTGATTGTTTTTGCTATTTATCATTGGGAGAATATCGGGAAGAGGAAGTAAACCAGCCTGAAAAGAAAAGAAAGAAAGATGCGAATATTCAGATCACTTTGTGACGTGTTGCTAAAATAAGGAAAAAATGTGAAAGTTGTGCTGCAGAAAAAACGGGAAAGTTAACTTATTGGCGTTAATTTCGTAAAAAAAGTTATGACTCATACTCTAATTTAACCTTCCTTTTTATTTTCTTTCTCTATGTAAATTTGAGTTCATTTTTATTAGCGTTTTTCAAAATCAACGTGTTATCTTCTCTCTCGCAAGAGTATGGTTGGCAACATCTTGAGGTCAGAAGGTATGATGTGCGTATGTGTCTGATGAGAACATAAAGATGTATGATGTATGAGAAGCAGTAAGTAGTATGTGGAGATGATGGAAATTATCATACTAATTATGAAAGAGACCTTTTTTAAACTGAAGTTAGATTTTTGAAGGCTGCGTGTTCTAATTTAGTGTTGGTGTTGTTCTCTTAACCAAATGTTATTATTATTATTATTATTATTATTATTATTATTATTAATATTACTATTATTAACTCACTTTCGTTTATATATAACTCGTGGAAGTGCCAAAGTATTAGCGGCTGAAAAAAGACAAATCGTAAGCAACTTCTTCTGGACATTTACTTGAATGACTCGTGTTTCATTGCAGGTGAAGTTTTTCAGAACTGATTTACGTAGTGTTCAGTCAGCTATACGTACACAAACATTACATAATCGAACTTTTCTTGAATGACTCCCGTTTCACTGCAGGTGAAGTTCTTGAGAACTGATTTACGTAGTGTTCAGTCAGCTATACATACACAAACATTACATAATCGAACTTTTCTTGAATGTAACTCCTGTTTCACTGCAGTTGAAGTTCTTGAGAAGAGATTTACGTAGTGTTCAGTCAGCTATACATACACAAACATTACATAATCGAACGTTTCTTGAATGACTCCTGTTTCACTGCAGGTGAAGTTCTTGAGAACTGATTTACGTAGTGTTCAGTATGCTATACATACACAAACATTTCATAATCGAACTTTTCATGAATGATTCCTGTTTCACTGCAGTTAAAGTTCTTGAGAACTGATTTACGTAGTGTTCAGTCAGCTATACATACACAAACATTACATAATCGAACTTTTCTTGAATGACTCCTGTTTCACTGCAGGTGAAGTTCTTGAGAACTGATTTACATAGTGTTCAGTCAGCTATACATACACAAACATTACATAATCGAACTTTTTTTTAATGACTCCTGTTTCACTGCAGGTGAAGTTCTTGAGAGCTGATTTACGTAGTGTTCAGTCAGCTGTACATACACAAACATTATATAATTGAACTTTTCTTCAATGACTCCTGTTTCACTGCAGTTGAAGTTCTTGAGAACTGATTTACGTAGTGTTCAGTCAGCTATACATACGCAAACATTACATAATCGAACTTTTCTTGAATGATTCCTGTTTCACTGCAGGTGAAGTTCTTGAGAACTGATTTACACACATTACATAATTGAACATTACATACATATACACACATTACATAATTGAACTTTTCTTTAATGACTCCTGTTTCACTGAAGGTAAATTCTTTGAGAACTGATTTATGTAGTGTTCAGTCAGCTATACATACACAAACATTACATAATTGAACTTTTCTTGAATGACTACTGTTTCACTGCAGGTGAAGTTTTCGAGAACTGATTTCTGTAGTGTTCAGTCAACTATACATACACAAACATTACATAATTGAACTTTTCTTGAATGACTCCTGTTTCACTGCAGGTGAAGTTTTCGAGAACTGATTTATGTAGTGTTCAGTCAGCTATACATACACAAACATTATATAATTGAACTTTTCTTTAATGACTCCTGTTTCACTGCAGTTGAAGTTCTTGAGAACTGATTTACGTAGTGTTCAGTCAACTATACATACACAAACATTACATAATCGAACTTTTCTTGAATGACTCCAGTTTCACTGCAGGTGAAGCTTTTGAGAACTAATTTGTGTAGTGTTCAATCAGCTATACATGCACAAACATTACATAATTGAACTTTTCTTAAATGACTCCTGTTTCACTGTAGGTGAAATTTTTATGTAGTGTTCAGTCAGCTATACTTAAACGAGCATTACAAGTGATGAAAAAGTAAGGAAACTTAAACGTGTAAGATCAATTCTGCGAAAAAATGAAAGTATGAAAACAGAAACGAGTAAAAGAATGCACGAAAGATGAAAAATAATAAAATAAAGAAAACTGTTAGACGTACTCCGAAACGCAGTTTTCTCGACTGTAGATTGTTCTGTTACACCGTATAATGCTACGATCAAGAAGTGACAATGCATATGGAAACTGAATTCAATACAGAAGAAAAAAACCCAAGGTGTATATGGCGGAAATTATGACATTGAAGATATGAGAACAAAAAGGTAGACCAAAGGTTAAAGTGTCATACGTGTCGTAGAACACCATGAAGGTGTTATCGCGCTCCTACGAAACTAACGGAAGATACGTGGGGTATAAAGGTTGGCTACACGAAGCCAATAAGAAAGCGCATTAATGGCAAATTTAAGATAAATATGTGATAATTACACAGATGTTCAAAACGTAAGAACGAGCCAGGTTTTGACCTGTCGCGTCGCACAGGAGTGGCCTGGATATGTGAAATGCAAACCATAGAAACTCCATTACTTACTAAAATGATGACGGAAACAACACTGATCCAACAGCAATTACCAAAGGATACAGTGGAACTTTATTCAGAATTCGTTACATATCACTGCGTGCTATGATACTGATGCATCACTGCCAAAGGTAGCACGAAAACAAGAGGAGGTCATCAGTAGGGGATATGATCAACCCTAAAGTCGATGCATAATTTGCACTATCTGTCAATACTTTGCACTAGGTTGTTGATCACTTCTTGTGGTAACATTGGCCATTCGTTCGTCAGCTCCATCTTTAACTGTTGGACAGTTTCCGGTGTGTGTAACGTGCGGTAAAATGCATCTCCAGAGCGTTCCACATGTAATCTGGGGGATTTAGCTCGGAGGAAAGTGTTTGCCAATCCATCCGCTGAATGTCTTCAAATTCCGACATCTCATTTTCAGCGACCGTACAATGAAGTGTGGCGTTATCATCGATTAACACGAACAGTACACCAATGACATCTTGCAACAGACAAACATGGGAAAGGATTACCTCATTACTGTACCGCGCAGTGGTTACAGTACCTCCTTTCAGTATCTGGAGATCCGTACGACCATCGATCCGAATGCTTCCTCGTACGAGAACGCTGCGGCCGTCGTATCTGTCTCTTTCAATGATGTTTTCGTGCCGATACCTTGTGCCTCCCTCACGCTATATTAGTTGACACCCAGAATCGCTAGAGAGACTAAACATACTCTCATCAGTAAAGAGTAATGTATCCCACTGTTCTGCTGTTCAGTCCTTATATTTTCTGGACAATTGTAACAGGCGTCTCAGGTGAGGAGTTTTTAATGAAATACAAAAAATGCCAGGTAAACAGTCCATCTTTGTGTAGTTGCATCCTGTGCTCGTGTTCAGGTGCTTTATAAGGTTAGGTGTTATGTGGCCTCGAACTCTCCTGGCTTGTAGGAGCAGATACAGGTCCTCACTGAGGATGGGTTTTGGTGGACGACCACCAACGGTCTTTCGCACAACTGCACTTATAATTATGAAGGCCAATCATGCACGCGATACAATGCGATGGACAATACGAAACTCTTATACCACACTCATCTCAGTTCATCTCTCCTCGAGTCTGCTAATTATTCGACCACGAGTAAAATCAGCAACAGGTTCTCGACGGGCCATTTCGCCATCTGTAACACACAACAAACAAAATCGAACGTCTGTAACACTTACTCACACTGTCCTGTGGCTTTCGTTCAACTGATGCTATTAAAACCCCATTTTGTTCGCACGTCACGCAAACGACACGTGATGCTCCATTATTATGCATGTGCTGTTGCTCCTGTTCCAAGACCCGGTCCTGAGTTTATCTTTGCTTGGATCCTGCTGCTTATTTACGACGATATTTTACTTTTTCCACTTGGTCCTTAAGTTTCGCTCACCAGTGTATTACTACAGGTAAATATGCTCGTAATAGCGATTTTCGTAACTTACGAGGGTGAAACAAAATTTGGGCCCGGTTCGAACTCCACAGAATGTTGTTCTGATGCTCCTGTACGAGCGTGCAAGCGTTTATTGGGTACCGTAATGACTGGGCACACGAGGCTGGTGACGACGTACATTTGGCACGGAACCACAGTGCGTTATCAGGTGAGCAGGTTGATTCAACGTGCTGTTCAAATGCTCATACGCCATTATTTCGAAAAAAAAGGGTTCAAAGTGGTATAGCAGCAGTTAGAGAAAAAATGTTGAAGTTGAAGTCAGTGAAAAAAAGGACAGCATAACCGCACAAAAGTGTTCCCGATATTTCAATGCTGGGGAAAACAGCTTCGAAAACAAGCCGAGGGCAGCACGTCCAATAACCACCAACTCTGACATTCTGGTCGAAGCTACGACAGAGAACCCCGATACCAGTACAAGACAATTGGTAGCTGAGGTAGAACCTTCACAATCCAATATCATTCACCATGTGCACCATCTTGGTTTTTCATACAGGCGTCATAAAATTCTTACCGTTGTATTGACGTCCCAGGAGGCGGAACAAATTTTCAGTTTCTGTCGCAGACTGCTCTTAAATCCACACAAAGATAGGTTTTTGGCGTCTGGAAGGTAAGAATCATCCTCTCCAGTACTGTCCGCTTTCAAGTCTCAACTTGTAGTCATGATCTCCGATGAGATGTGGAGACTGTTTAATCAATGACACAAAGGAGATGAATTGAGAAAATATGACACAGAAGAGAGCTAAAGTAAAATGAAATAATAATAATATGACACAGAAGTAAGTTTAACTAAAATGAAATATAACGCTGAAGATAGCTTAAGTAAAGTGAAATAATAACACGTCACAGAAGAGAACTTAAGCAAAATTAAGTAATAATATGGCAGAGAAGGGAAATTAAGTAAAATGAAATAATAATATGACAGACAGGAGAAGTTAAGTAAAATGAATTAATAATATAGCACAGAAGACAAATTACGTAAAATGAAATAATAATACGACACAGAAGAGAACGTAAGTGAAATGAAATAATAAGACAACATAGAAGACAACTCAAGTACAATGAAATAATAATATAACACAGCAGAGCACTTAAGTAAAATGAAATAATAAGACAACATAGAAGAGAACTCAAGTACAATGAAATAATAATTTAACACAGCAGAGGACTTAAGTAAAATGAAATAATAAGACAACATAGAAGAGAACTCAAGTACAATGAAATAATAATATAACACAGCAGAGCACTTAAGTAAAATGAAATAATAAGACAACATAGAAGAGAACTCAAGTACAATGAAATAATAATTTAACACAGCAGAGGACTTAAGTAAAATGAAATAATAAGACAACATAGAAGAGAACTCAAGTACAATGAAATAATAATTTAACACAGCAGAGGACTTAAGTAAAATGAAATAATAAGACAACATAGAAGATAACTCAAGTACAATGAAATAATAATATAACACAGCAGAGCACTTAAGTAAAATGAAATAATAAGACAACATAGAAGAGAACTCAAGTACAATGAAATAATAATATAACACAGCAGAGCACTTAAGTAAAATGAAATAATAAGACAACATAGAAGAGAACTCAAGTACAATGAAATAATAATATAACACAGCAGAGCACTTAAGTAAAATGAAATAATAACACAACATAGAAGAGAACTCAGGTACAATGAAATAATAATATAACACAGCAGAGCACTTAAGTAAAATGAAATAATAAGACAACATAGAAGAGAACTCAAGTACAATGAAATAATAATATAACACAGCAGAGCACTTAAGTAAAATGAAATAATAAGACAACATAGAAGAGAACTCAAGTACAATGAAATAATAATATAACACAGCAGAGCACTTAAGTAAAATGAAATAATAAGACAACATAGAAGAGAACTCAAGTACAATGAAATAATAATATAACACAGCAGAGCACTTAAGTAAAATGAAATAATAACACAACATAGAAGAGAACTCAGGTACAATGAAATAATAATATAACACAGCAGAGCACTTAAGTAAAATGAAATAATAAGACAACATAGAAGAGAACTCAAGTACAATGAAATAATAATATAACACAGAAGAGAACGTAAGTGAAATGAAATAATAACACAACATAGAAGAGAACTCAGGTACAATGAAATAATAATATAACACAGCAGAGCACTTAAGTAAAATGAAATAATAAGACAACATAGAAGAGAACTCAAGTACAATGAAATAATAATATAACACAGCAGAGCACTTAAGTAAAATGAAATAATAAAATAACACAGATGGAAACTTAAGTAAAATGAAATGTTAATATGACACAGAAGAGAATATAAGTAAAATGAAATAATAATATCAAACAGAAGAGAATATAAATAAAATGAAATAATAACATCAAACAGAAGAGAACTTAAGTAAAATGAAATATGATTACGCATAACTTTGAAACAAACAAAGTTATGCGTAATGATATTTCATTTGAAACTAAATCGTCATCAACAACAGAAGCTAAAATCAATGTGGATGAGAAATGTCGCTTGAACAGTTGAAAAGTTTGAAATTGCAAGACGACATTTTATTTCGTGCATGCCGCAATTGGGAAAGACAAGTTCCCTTCAGATTTTAAAGACTAGTCAACTAACAACTTGAAGGAAGTATTACAAACAATTACTAAACGTCGACAGTTCATTTATGAAAGCAGAGGAATCTAGGAAAAGAGGGGAGAATAAGGGCAATTTGGTTCATTCTTATAAACAGAATACCTCCTAAGAACGGAAAACGGATGCTCTACCAAATTGCCATGACGTACTCATTTTAAAAACAACCAGAGACAGATAAGCTGAAGATAATTTCGCTGAATGAAATAGAAACTTCATAGTAATCTGGCCAGTAATCTTTTAGAAAACAAAATAGCGTAATTATTGTCTTTGTGTTGTGGTAGTTTCGACGATAAAAATAAGGAAATTTTGTTCGAAGTCCGATATTCTGAATAAATATAACAGATTCCAAATTGCCCCAGTCAATCTACCGAAATGACCGAGCTACACAAAAACCAATATTTCCGATTAACGACTGAAGGCAAGCCTAGTATACTAGATTTCTAAATCACAAGCACAATTATACCAGAACGCAGGAAACGCAGTAAAAAGAGCATGTGACGAAAGGAAATTTCATCCCGTATCGGAACTCAGGAGACGTATAAAATCGGCCGCTTTATCGCTGACAACACAATTACTTTCAGGAAATGACGATGCTCCTAGAACTTTATCAAACCATGATGTTTCCGGAAGATTTACTGCCAACGTAGGTGACTCTTTCTCGGAGAATAACAGGTACTGCAGATTTTCTTTTTACGCAGAGACCCATAAAGAGCAAATTTCGAAGACCAAACAGTAATTTTTTGCACGTGTCCTACTCTAATGAAGCTTCAGTTTCATTTAAGGTGGGACAATGTTTAATGAAATCTGATCACATTAAGAGATAGCCTTGAGCGTAGTGTATTACATACTGACTCCTAACAAACATGGGTAAATATTTACATGAGCTTGAAAGTCGCTGCTCATAATGTTCGAAAGAAAAATCATTTCCGTGTTAAACAAGAAGATAACTAAAGATCAATAAAACAAAGTGACAGTTTTGGACAGATTTAGAACCTTAATTACTGGGAGCGAATGTTATTTTTTAATTGATTTCAAGGATGCGTGTCGTATTCTTTTTTAGGGTGTTCATCACATACAAATTTTGTTACTTCCTGAGTGCAATTTCCTTTCCGAACATCATACCGAACTTCCAATTTCTCTTATTCGTTTCAGCAACAGCTGACAGCTGGTCAGACGGAAAATAAAATAAAATATATATACACCGATGACCCATTACATTATGACCACCTACTTAATAAGATGTAGGACCCACTTCATCCCGCAAAACAGCTGCCACTCGGTGAGACATACATTCGATGAGGTGGCGATAGGTATCATGGAGTATCTGGTACCATAACATAAACAGCAGGTCCTACAGTTCCCGTACATTTCTGGGTGATGGTAATTTAACGTGAAACCGCTTTTCAAAGCCGAACGGAAAATGTTCGATTGGGTACATGCCAGGTGAATTTGGAGGCGAGGGCATTAGCAGAAAGTCACCATCATGTTCCTCGAACCACTCCTTGACTATTCTGGCAGTGCGGACACGGGGCTATCGCGCCCCCTTTGCACATAGAGCAGAAAAATTCAACTACAAACTTGTTCAGAGAGGCAAAAATAGTACATAAATGTTTTTGTACCATAACAAAAGATGGAAGGGGACTCTCCAAATGAGAAAAAAGCAGAAAACTACCTGAGTCGCTGTGTCCGAAGCATATTTGCATGGATTTCAAACGTGATTTCTGTTTCGTCGTCAGAATACAAAACTGATATGCGTGGTCGGTATGCCAACACTTCGTGAACCAGTGACGGGAAGTTGAAAGCTTTGCCACGTATGCAAGTCAAGTAGATGTGCAAACAGTTTTCCTATTGGATGAGGGTTTCGCCACTTTATGCTATTTCTTCTTGGCTCACTGTATTGTTTACTGTATTTAACATTAATGTCTGTTATAGAATATGTCAGGGAACTGCGTTTTATTTCAGAACAAGAACTGCTGATACGTTTTGTAGGAAAACCTTTCCTTTGTGATTTCCTTTACTTAAAACCTACCAGTTTAGATAAGTTCTAAGTAATAAGTTCTTGTCTAAATACGCCGTCGTTGCTTCCAGATGTTGTGATTTTCTTGGGGCCACATTCCCGATCCCCTTCCATTTTTTGTTATGGGACAAACATATTTATGACTATTTTCACCTCGCTGAACAAGTTTGTAATTTACTTTTTTGCCCTATTTGCAAATGGAGCGCGATAGCTCCCTCAACTCACCCCAAGAGTGGGTGACGGGGATCCCTCGTGGTGTTATTGTGTGCGCCATAGGGAGTTTCCTATACAACTGCACAAGAAGTAAATCGCTAACTACCATAGTTCGTGAGATATTGGCCTGATCACGGACTTTCCTTGTAACCCAGTAGAGAGCCCACTTTCATCGCAGGTAAAGATATGATGCAGTTATCATTAACATGTGTGTCTTGCTAAGAAGAAAATAAACACCTTCAGATGACGCGTCATATTGGCTGATGTCAATTCGTGTGGCATCCATACATCAAGGCTTTGGAACTTCCCCAGTGCGACCATGCGCTGTACAACAGTCGAATGATGTCACCTACACTCTTAAAATTTTGGTGGTATAGGTTGCACCAAAACGCGGTATTGCACCAGCTGTATAACGTTCTGAGGAAAGATACGCCATTTCGTGGTTCAAATAAAGTCAACAACATGGTGCAACTTTCGACCACATTAAGGTACAAGATTGCACAGTACTATTGTACAAGGTTGAACCATTTTTCTGGCTTTGTTTGCACCACAAACTGGTGTCTTTCCTCAGAAAGTGGTGGAGGTGGTGTAGTATCACGGTTTTTTTTCTTACTGGAGGTTTAACGAACACCGTGAGCAACTCAATACGCTATAAGCAGTCGTCGGTCCCTAATTTAGGGTCATTGGCTCCAGGGAAGGGAGAGACCCAGTGCCATTAGACAAACACAACATTCATGCCTCACCGGGATTGAAACCCGGACCCTAGCCGCACCGGTGGCGCAGACCACTGCGCCACCGGTGCGGCCAGCTCATTTTGCTGCAACCTACCAGAAAGGTTTTATTAGTGTGCAATCCACCGCGGGTCAGCATCTACAACATTCTTCTGAACCCCATATGTTACTGCTGCTAGTGGACGAACATGAGGTAAGTTTTCAAAAGAAGTGTCCCCTTCTTGGAATTTTGCGAACGATATGCGTACGGTGCGTTATTCGCAGTATTGTGCTCATACTTCATATTATCAATTTCGACCCCCTTACATGGGAAATGTTTGAGTTTGAACGCATGCAGAAAATTAACGCAACAGACCTTTCTTCATGTCCACTTTGAATACCGTGAACTCGGGGTTGAATTTTCTGAGAAATAAATTACACAACGATTCATTTCTCAGAAAATCATATAAACACCACTATCAAAAGTAAATACGACACGTTGACCACGTGATTTCCAAGATTGCGCGATTAGTCAACTGGCGTAGCATATATGTATAAAGTATGAGGGCAGCAGTAGGTAGTAAAATCCTGTGCGTCTTAGGTAAATGGAGGGATTTATCGGACTTTGAGGAGGGATGGACTATTAGAGCTTGAAGAGCTGGAGCCTCCATTTCTCAAACGGCTGAACTGGTGTTCTTTTCGCAAGCCTCCGCAATTAAAGTGTATCAGGACTGGCGTGAATAGTGTCAAACAACGACCCAGAGGCAAAACTGCACAGGACAAAAACGAAAGGTTGATGTGACAGGTGAGCGCTGGTTCCGACGATTCGTAGGGGCCAACAAACGCAGCACCGTTCAACAGCTGATTGATCAACCTAACATAGTTCAACACGGAACAGCATCTGTCATGACCATGTGTCGCACTCTCTCACGGAGGGGCCATAACATCAGACGACCCCAACGACATCCTCTCCTAACCACAGTTATTCCGGGCAAAAGTGTCGCCTGGTGCAAAGATCATGCCAGTTGAACAATGGGCGAGTGGGAGAAAGTGCGCTGGTCTGACGAGTTGCGTTTTTAGCGCCACTTCGTGGGTTGTTGTGTACGTATTTGGCGAAAGCAACATGAGGTACTCGATCCATCCTGCATGGTCTGCACAGTGCAATCCAATAGAGCCAGTTACATGGTGTGTGGCATGTTTACCTAGCAAGAACTTGGATCCAGGGCCGGATTAAGGGAAGGTTATAGGGACTATAGCATTGGGGCCAACCATGGCCAAGAGCCCATGAGACATACCCGGGTAAATAATAGACAGATAGGTAGAAAAAGAGAGAGGCTTGTGAAATAGTTTTACTTTTGTCTCGTATGATTTCGACTTGGTAAGAAACAGAGGCTGGAAGACGAACAGATTTCAAGACACTGACTCACCAAATGTAAAGGTTTCATATGTCGCTGTGTACAGCACTGTCGGTTTCAGCTTTTTCACTACCATCCACATACACCTCTCAGTTTGTAATTGAAACCGTAATTGTCGAATTCTCCTTAAGCTTCAAACTGTATTGCAAAAAAGATGCAACAAGAAAAGCATAAACTGGTAAACCATTAAAAAATTGAAGGCAAAATCTAGGAATCTTGAGCTTTTAATTATGTTCACATGATAATAAGATACAGTGATTTCTTATGAAAAGTCTGCAGATAGTTTATTAGTTTGAAGAATGCACTACGTATTAATTATCGCAAGCATATTGCTAGAGTTTCATGTTTTAATGGATCTCATAATGATTTCCCGTCATAATTCTTTAAGGGCCCAGTCAGATGTCTTAGCATTGGAGCCTCGAATGTCCTAGCTCAGGAGCCAACTGAGGGCTTAATCCGGCCCTGCTTGTACCCAAGGTTCATGTGGAACAACGTATCAGTTGTGACCACTATCGTAAATTGCTTGCTGCCTATGTGCATCCAGCAATGTTGCACTTTTTTCCGAATAGCAACGGTGTCTTCCAAGATTACAATGCGCCAAGCCACAGGTCCAATGTTGTGCAGAAATGGTTTGAGGAACACAGTTCAGACTTCTAGCATATCAATTAGCCTCCAAACTCCCCCGATACCAATTCCACAGAACACCTGTGGAACGCTATGGAACGGTATAATATGTGTCTGGATACGCTAATCACCTCCATACTTGCACTGAAGGCCGCATTACCCACAGCTTGTTTGGCCATACCTCCCAACTGCTTCCGGCATAGCATCTTATTTAATATATGTCACGTGGGATAGCTGCTGTATTGAGGGCGAAAGGAGGACCCATGAAGTATTTGTAAGGTGGTCATAATTCAGTGATCACTGCCATGTGACCCTTCTGGACGGTATCATTCCAATTCAGGGTTAGAATACTTTCTCCCACTTAGACGGGACAATTCACCTGCATCAACCAATATGATTGTTGATGTTATGCCGATACTGATGTTGAGTAGATAAGAACTGTTTTACAACTTGAAATCAAATTATTTAGTACATTATAGGTGTTTAAAGGTAAGTTTTCTTTCTTTTTCATGGACAACTTAAGACTTTTAACGAGGATTATTGGACCTATGGATCAGCATTTGATGGAAGACATTGCAAACGTAATGACATTTTCTTAATCTTCAGAAGTTCCTATGAACTACATCTCAAAATAACGATTTCTTTTAATTGTCTTGTGTACATATGAATAATAAGCATCACAAGAATTCCATCAGTAGTGATTTTATGCACTGCAGTCCAAGACAAGGAATCCTTCTTGTCTTAGATGATCTAACGAATATTATGGTCTTATGAATCCGACTTATAATAAAGTTCCATTCCGTTTCTGAGACGTTATTATAAAACTTAACTCACAACTGCAGCTCCTACCTCAAAAGTGCCTATTAATCGCAACTCAAAATGGTAACTTCCAATCTTAAATTTCGTAATATCGCAAAATTATGGTAAATTTTTCAAGAATGGAAGAAATCAATTAACTCTGGTTATCTTCAATTAGGACATCTTCATGTTCCGGTAGTAACCTACAACAAGATATCAGAAATATGTGTTTACTTCCAGTACGGAGGTCCTAACAACTGCTCTACACACTGTCCATTTTTGAGAAACGTATGAAGCAATATAGAAAACTTACCTTACTGCCGTTCAATGTACTAAATGACAGCTTGCCTGCGTTGAGGTAGGTATTGGATGCCCCGTAGTACGCCATCTTTGTTCAGCTGTCGTTATACTCTGGTCACGTCCAATGACAGTTCGTCCAGCAATTCGTAGCGGATGCCACGGAGCCAATTTTTTAAATTTTGGGAAAAGATCAAAGTCGGGTGGACTGAGTCAGGTCTGTATGGTGGGTGGAAAAAATTTTCCAGCCATATTCCGACAAATGTCCCCATACCGACACTGCACCACAACACGATGCGTTGTCATGCAGCTAGATCGCTCCACCTTCCAACAAGTTGGGGCGATTTTGGATAATTTTCGGTCTCAACTTTGTCCTCCGAAAGTCACGATAATATTGTGCTTTGACATTTTGCCCTACTGGCACTCGATCAGGGACCATAACACCCGGGGCACCGTGCGCAAAAATCATCATTTGCTTCAATTTGGATTGTTGCCGACGACACTTTGACAGACGTGGGGAACTTGCATGCCTCCGTTTCGCTGATTGTGACTTCTGTTTCGGCTCAAAATCACGGGTCCAAGTCTCATCAATGGCGACAATTTTGTTCAGAAAGGTGGCGCCCTCCATTTTGGACCTGTGGAGGTGATCCTGTGCGATGCTCACTCTGGCTGACTTTTGTTCGAGGGTGAGTTGATGGGACACCTACTGCTCGGCGATTTTTCTTTTCTCAGTGCGTCTGTCAAAATCCGGTGAACAGAAATGGTGGACAAATTTGCCTGATGAGCAATCTCCTCGACTGTCAAAACGGCGATACTCATCAAGAGCGTTGCAACAGTGGTCACAGATGTTCTATCTATCGCCGTTTACGGTCGACCTGAGCGGTGATCAACTTCGATGCTGATTCGGTCCTCCCGAAAGTGCGATACCCAGCGAGAATTTGAGCTTCGATCAAGAGTTCCTACCCCCACAAAAATCTTACAAGGCAGTGTAGATATGTGTCGGCGGTTTTCTCAGCAGAGTGTTTATTTTTTTTCACGTACGAGTGCTGGTCTAACGCTCTGACTCGACCCGAGGAGCTGCACGCTTCCAGTTCCAAACCCTCTCACGTACACAGAACAAATGATAGCGCGTCATTCTGACACCACTGAGTTGCTGAGAATCTGATCTTAAAATGACGCAATCATTTTTCGCGATTGCGTCATCCTTTTCCGTTTTGGATTAGCGTGCGCAGAACTTTTGTTATGACCCTCATACTAGTACATGAAAGATTAACGTGTGCAGAACTTTTGCTAAGACCCTCGTACTATATGAAAGATTAACGTGTGCAGAAGCTTTGTTATGACCCTCGTACTATATGAAAGATTAACGTGTGCAGAGCTTTTGTTATGACCCTCGTAAACATAATATACTGTATGTGATTTCCTTAAAACTTCATATATAACGTAGAGAGCGAACTTCTTGTTTCATTCATGAACATCATCATCAGATAATCGTATTGTAGTCCGTTTTGATAAAAGCAATAGAAAACGGAGAAAGGAAAAAGACGCACAAATTATACGCAAACTTCTTCTGATCCGTTTTACTTCATCGAAACGGGTAGTGGGAAGATTAAAGAGTCAGGTCGAGATTTTATCCTGCTACCATCATCCTGTTAAGTTCAGGCACGTAGATATATTTTTCCACCACTGCCTACTAACTGTTCGAAATAACTACGAGAGAAAAACGACTCGAAAGCTTACAGATTCCAAAAATCTTCCAGTGAAACAAAAGAATCTGGATTTCCTTGTTTCATAAAAACATCTACAGTACTTCTTCTTCATCACTTTTGCTAGCAGTTCCCTCACTAAGTATACTAGCGCCATCAGTATATAAATCTCGTAGTTATGTACGACATTTATATCGCTCTTTTAGTCGTTGCAAATAAGCGTGATATCTTTGTTTTGCATAATTATTGTTTTTTATAAGACTTTGGATGTATGCTTTTCCTTCTCCCGAAAGGCTACTCTATTCTTTGTAAGAATACTAATTCGAATGTTAAAGTACAATAGGTTCTGTTGACAGCTAATTCGAGTCAGCGTCCTTTTTTTGAAAACGTGTAAATTATTGCAACTAAGGTTTAATATGAAGTTTTCCTTGAAGATAGTTTTAAATCCTTTTGACTTAGTTTTTCAAACTTCCTGCTGAGAATGCCTACGGTAAGTAAGATGAATTTAATTAGGAAATCATGGCTCCTTCTTTCCCATACCTTTACGGTAAAATTCATTACGTCTTTAAAATATACTTTTGCTTTCATTGCTTTTTCATAGCCCGCGTTGTATAATTTCCGTGAATTTGCTTCCTTAATGAAGTTACACGTTCCTATTGCTTTCTCTTTCCATTCGTATTTCAAGATAATACGTAACACGGTTTAAATTTTAAACAACTGTACTTTACGAAACACTTCTTATTTTTTCAATGTTTCCTACGCCATTTGACATTGCCAACACGTTATCTGCTTACACTGATAAATATGAATGTTACTCTTCTTTTTAAATGATCACAAGCACTTAAATGCCATATTTAGAATGAATCAATTTTTCATAAACATACTAGAACTTTGCTTTAGCAGGTTGTTTACTATGCATACTTTCCTTTTGCACCTAGTTCTTCCAAAAACCTATTTGTTAAAATATACACACATTTCCTGCCAGTTTTTTTATGAAGAAATAATACTTCGATATCTAAGTGCTGAAATCGAAAATTTTGTTTTGATGCAGAAGTGATGCGTTTTCTAATGGTAGTTCTTTCACTTCCAGTGAAAGCATTTCTTCAAAGTTCAATATTGGCTACACAAGCTTTCGCCTGACTTCCAACATTAAATTTCACCGTAAAAATCCATTTATCCTAGATTACATCATATGCTACTAAAAGTTCCACAGAAAGGCATGTAGAGTTTTTTGCATTAGTGCGTTTAACTCAACAGGCATTGTATCCATTGAGATTCCCATACTTATATTTCTTTTAAAGTCTGTGGTTTCCTTTTAATTTGAACTTTCGTAATGAATGAAAATCTTTCTAATGAGGTTTCTGTATTCACTTTTGAAGATATTCATTGACGATTTTCAGATCGTTTTTGCTTCAGATTCATCAGCGTCACCTTTATTATCCAATGACTTGAAATCATTTTAATGAATACCGACTACTCTTATTCTAACCTTGTTTTAAGGGTTTCAATTTAGTTCTTGTTTACTTTCTCTTGCCTTAAGTTTTACCATTCCAGTAATTAGTAGATAATTTGTTTCTACAATAATGGTGCTTTTAGCTTTGAGCTAAGCATTTCCTTTACGATTCTTCTTTTCTTTCCATATTTTACTACATTTTTGATTTGGCTTTGTGCATTCACCTAACACTTTGAACAAAAATCTTCTATTTTATGTAATCGAGAAAAGAAAAGTGCGTTTCCATGATTTAGTGGAATATTTCTTCGTTTCTTGTGTAGGAATTTTATTCAGCATATACGCAGTTGTGCATGTGGCTTCAGCCTAGAAGTTTGTACAAATATAAGCATCCGATGTCAATGTTTTTGTCGTAATTGTCAAATTTCGGCGATCTACGACATGATTCATATGAGAATTATGTGAAGCAGTCATTTTATGGCATTTGGTTGTCTAAAGTCTTTCCTTAGTACAATCTTCATTTATCTCCACTTTCAGGCAGTGGTCCGAGGAGGGAAACTAAGAAACGCCGGCAAGTTGTAAGCCAACCACGGCTCATAGGTGCTTGAGTTTAGCGACAGTTATCCCGTATAAAACGAACCAACAGGAGGATACTGTGACGCAACACACAGTATATCCTGCTGAAAATTGAGCTGCGTAGCCGCAGGCAGCTTCGAGTGCCCGTGCCAACCTCGGCTAATCAAAGAATATAAAGTTGCGCGTAAAGAACTTGAACTCCTGTTGAGATAACTTAAAACAGGCGACAATAGCGCCCCCACATCCTGGTAGCTTATGCGCTCTGCGGGATAGCAAACATTCAGGAACAAAAGGCGTTAGGGGACTACGGCAGCGGAGCTTTTCTTTGATTCACGATTGTTTCCTTCGATCTGATGGCTATTTGCTTAGAGCAGGTTTTTTATTGTTGCAGTTGTTGTTATTTTCTGATATCCCGCCCGACCCTTATTTTGGTGCAACAAACAAATATGCAATGACAATTAATATTACTATATAAATTATATTTTAGCAAATATTATAGTTAGGCCTAAGAATCCGTACAAAATGCAGACAATCCGTAGTATTTGGCATTTCTGAAAATGTTTCTGAAAATCTGAGGAGCTAATAAAAGTCTTAATTAACGCGACTGGCGCAACAAAATTAACATATCAGATTTGCAAAGTGATTATACTACCAAGAAGACAACAATCACGCACTGTGAATAGCTTGGCTGGCTTCCAAGAGCACGTAGCTTGTAACACCGAACTAGAAACTAGAAGAATTAAAGTCACCACAGTAAAACAAACACCTATGCGCCGTCTACTCCTACATCAGCCTGTGTGAGTTGGTTTCTGTGCACTGCATCTTGTAATCCAGCATATGTCGGCGCTAGTTACGCCTCGCCTCGCCTTACCTTCTTCTCAGTTGGACATTCTTTGGGTTAATTGTCGAAAGCGCATACAATGGGCACGCGAGCATCAAAACTGGAACTTCAGTGATTGGAGGAAGGTAATCTGGTCCATTAAATCCTATTTCTTGTTGCACCGTGTGGCCCGTGAGGAACGTGCGCATCGTTTATTTGTGCAACTGTAGGCACCAGGATACACCATGAGGCAAAAACAAGCCGGTGAAGGAAATGTAATGCTTTGGCCTATGTCCTGCTTAGAAATCCTGGGTCCAGTCGTTCATGTTCAGGAAACTAGGATGTTTTTCTGTTATTGGAGGTTTAAAGACCACCGTGAGCATCTCAATGGGCCATAAGCAGTCGCCCGTCCCTAATTTAGGGCCACTGGTTCCAGGGAAGGGAAAGAGCCAGTGCCGTAAGACTAACACAATATCCATGTCCCACCGGGATTCAAAACCGGACCCATCTCGGACGAATGATCAAAAGCCATCGCTTGTACCACTGCGCAACCGGAGTGACAAACTGCGATATCCACCACTTACTTATGCATCATTGCAGACCAGGTACATCCCTTCATGGCAACGGTATTTCCCCTCTAATTGTGCCTATTTTCAGCAAGATAACACTGCATGCAAGACTGCCTGGAATATTCGAGAATGGTTCACGGAACATGAGGAAGAATTCCAGGTACTTCCCTGGCCTTCATATTCCGCAGATATTAATCCAATCAAGCATTCTGATTTGTGTTGGAACAGCAAATCCGGTCAGCGGCGTCTCAGTTGCGTAACTCACTAGAGTAAAGTGTTCTTCTGGTAGTGTTGATACCAGATACCATAAGACACCTTTAGAAATCTTGTAGCGTCGATGCCTGGCCAGGGAGGTGTTGTAGCATCCATGCCTGGCCGGGTAGGTCTTGTAGCGTCCATTCCTGGCCGGGTAGGTCTTGTAGCGTCCATGGCTGGCCGGGTAGGTTTTGTAGCGTGCATGCCTTTCCGGTTAGGTCTTGTAGCATCCATGCCTCGCCGGGTAGGTCTTGTAGCGTCCATTCCTGGCCGGGTAGGTCTTGTAGCGTCCATGTCTGGCCGGATAAGTCTTGTAGCATCCATGTCTGGCCGGAGAGGTGTTGTAGCATCCATGCCTGGCCGGGTAGGTATTGTAGCATCCATGCCTGGCCGGGTAGGTATTGTAGCGTTCATGTCTGGCCAGGAAGGTCTTGTAGCGTCCATGCCCGGCCGGGTATGTCTTGCAGCATCCATGCCTGTCTCGTGCGTTGACAGCCAACATCATATTAAACAGGTGGTCAAAATGTTTTTCCTCCTGAGGGTATATACTACCCCAGTAAATTTTACATGCTATCAGCACTATTAATCATCAACGGTACTATCAGCCAATAACGGTACTACCAATCGAACTTTCAATAGAATTTCATGATGCGATATTTTTATTTTGAACGAAGAATTCTAGCTTCTTCCTTTCCTTTTCAATTTTCCATCTTAGTTGTCTTCATGATAGATATAGTACTGCGAGGCGTTTTGTACTGAGTGTAACTTTTCCACTGTAATACAATGATATCGAAATTTACTTTCATTGACTGGTCAAGAGTTATAACACACAACCTCAATTCGACCATAATCACTCGTGCGATGACGGAAAACAAAACAGGGACGACTCACATTACAGCAATAGAACTTATAATTGTTGATGAAGGCCTATGTGGGACGAAATATTGAAAAAATAAGTATTGTATAAAACGGCAGAGTGTCAAAGAATGGTAATGTCATGTGATTGAAGCACAGGTGCGTCAGTATCTAAAACTTCAGTTCAGGCTCGTGCCCACAGCACGGAAATTATGTTTCTCACAGAAAGAAATCATGAAGGAAGAACATGAGAGAAACATTCGAATAAGAGACGGAAATGTACAGTACAGTGATACCTAGGCCTGACAGATGAATGATAAGGTTAGTGTTTTGAATGACGGAGGACCTTGAATGACATGAGCAAACACGACGCTGCTGGACCAAACTGATCGACGTTCCACCAGCCAGTATTTCGAACTACGTAACATCTTGAACTCAGGAGTCCCATTCTTCTTCAATTTCTCAACAAAGGGGGCAATCACCTTCCTTGAGGAGCACTGACTGAAATACATTCATGACTGGCAAAAGACTTTTGGTCTGAGTCCCGATAACTGCTGTGTCACGCTGACAATGTGTGTGAGCTTCACATTTCAAACACCACTAGAATGTAAACCCGGTGTCTAATGCGAAACTTCCAAAAAATGTTGTTACCATGCGTTAGTGTAGAAAGTCTTCTTTTTTAGTCTTCAGTCCCTGTGCCGAAAATGGAAGATCACCTAAAGAGTAGTGGCTAGTGTAAAATGTTTAAGATGGTTTGTCCTTTTTTTACTATGCTTCATTTTGCTAGCAGATATGAGTTTCAACTACAAAATGCCCTAGATCGTAATGATATAGATGGAAAAAGATTCTAGCGTTGATTGTGCCATTGTCTGGCTAACCAGCTCGCGATGTTTAAAACCCCTGTAACACTTTCTAGTGAACCTGGAACAAAATCTCCGTGGCAATAATCCCCTACTTTTCCCACGTCCTTTTTTTTATGTTTTGAGAAGAGGGGGTCTAACGACCACCTTGATCGGCCCGATGGGCCATTTACCACTCGGCCGTCTCTAATTTATGGGTCACTGGTTCCAGGGAAGGGACAGAGCCAGCATCGTAAGACAAATACAGTATCCACACCTTACGGGATTCAAACCGAGACCTAACTTGGACAAATATTTATAAACCAGTGTTTGACTGCGCCACCAGCACCACTGGGCAGGATGTTTACCGGTAGCATTTGATAAATTGTCGAGACGGTTTCACTAACAGTTGTAGCAGTTTTATGTGCCCTATTGTATCTATACGTTCCTAGTTTGGTTGTGGCATTCCTTTTGCCTGAATTTATACTTCTTTCTTATCTTGTGTTCTGTTAATATTTTTATAATAAACGATTGTCCTTCTGGTTTTCAAATGAATGATCATTCCTGGTTCACAAATCTAGGAAAATGTTTCAACCAATAATATACACAATTAGTTTTAAATCAGTAAGAGAACCAGTGCCGTAAAAATGAACGTCCGCGGTTTACACAAAATGTAACTCAGCCTCTTCTTGCACGAGGAAGCGTAATACTACAGTCATCAGATGGGTACCAAACTGTTTTATGTAAGCAAACATAACACTTCTAGGTTTACTTTTCTGGAAAAAAGTTTTGTTGGTATTCCGGATTCGTGAATCACGATTTCTCGTATTTGCCCTCGAGCTCTGAAAAACACACTGTGATATCTCCATTCAAAGATCTGTGTGGTGTGACATGTTTAAACAAGATCTTGTCACCTTGCTTTGCATACATTCTCTTAGCTCGGCGCTGTTCAAAAGACCAATCGAGAAGTTGAATACTTTGTAAATTTCTAATGCACAATCGTGGTTCCAAAGAGACTGTTAAATAATGACGCTAATAGAAATATAAGATTTTGGTCAATTGAGAAAAGAAACGATAGTTTCGCTAAGCAAATTGTCTGACGTAATGCTCAATGCTTCAATGAAAGCCAGAAAAATTTACGAACATTAGAAAGTTGTTATCAAATTCTCGGGAGTAATGGGCACGATTTTGGAATCCACTACGACAAGAACAAAATGTTTCAATGTGTTTTCTTACTTAATACAGACATTTGACGTGGACCAGGAACATCAAACAGAGGCCATCGCTCTTTCCCCGTTTATAAGTGAGTCACAGAAAAATTCTCATTGGCCGCCACCGGGAATCGAACCCAGGGTCTTCCAGTTACGCGCCGGATGACATGCGCATCCCAGAATTGTGCGGGGCTCCAAGAACCAACCTCCCAATTTGCTTTGCAGTTAGTGTATGTGTGTCTGGAGGGTTTCGATGCCGCTGTGGTTCAGTGGAAGCATATCCGGCGCGTAACTGGAAGATACTGGGTTCGATTCCCGGTGGCGGCCAATGAGAATTTTTCCGTGACTCACTTATAAACGTGGAAAAAACGATGACCTCTGTTTGATGGTGTTTTCTTACTTTGAAACTCACAGCGTGCGTGACATTTTACATAATTAATGAACCCATCAATAAAGATAATACACTACTCTTTGTAAAAATTACAACATCAAGAAAGAATCGCGCTCTTCAAATAATATTTATATCACAGATTGCTCATGTTACAAGAGGTAACTGATTGCATTGGTAGAGCTATACAAGACGTTTTTCGCTTCAAAACTCAGTATCATGTGAGGCCAGCTCGAGCAACAACAACAGCCTGTACAATGTACAGGCGTCATGTACAGTGCACATGACGTCGCGTTGGATGGAAGTGGTTGTTTATACCGTCGTGCGGAATAGCCTGCGAGACTGCTTCTGTAATAGACCATATTTCATTTGCTGTGACTGGCGGAGGCGCTACACAGCCCAGCCGCTAAGCTACCATGTCCCAGACAAGTTCGATAGGGTACATATCCGGCGAACATGCACTGTTAAAAAAATCTACTTAAAACTGAGAACCTGAACCTACTCGTTTTTTTAAGTACAATTGTATCATAAACGAGTGCATGACATGCTCAAATATAAGTAACAATGCGTACGTACAAATAACTGCGTCAATAAATACAAATATAATCTCCTATTACTTAATTTTAGATACTATAGATTTCCAGAGAAATTTTTTAATAAATGTGTAAATAAATAATAAGTACAACAAAGTTACTTATCACAAGTAATTTAATCTCTCTCTATATAAAACAGACTGTGTGTGTGTCTGTCGGTTTGATTTCACATAGAATTAGGCGACCTACTGGGACGAAATCTGTTATGAAGGTACCTGTAGACTTCTTCTAGTGCACCTCGAAGCAATTTTTTTAACATTTGAATTTGATTTTTAGTTATTTAATGTTACGCGTTTCTACCCGATATGAGTGTGTCTTCCCGGTTTGTTGACATCAACCTGATCACACCGAAAGTTAAGGCGTGCAGAAAAGTAGTTCACCATAAATTTTAGGAGTTTCTTTTTTAGAATTCAGTTACGACTATTTTTATTCGTAAATACATTTATTACGCCTTTTTTGTAAGCGTTGTTTGCCGATTGTATTATGACCTGGAGGGCGGAGAAGAAAAAAAAGAAAATAGAACGTTGTTTTTCAATCTGCGTTATTAAGTCAAAAATGTCATACGTCAGAAGGTCATCATACTGTGACGACAATGTGAGCTAGTAAATAGAACGTTGTTTTAACGAAATTCTAAATAAGAAATGGTTTAGATTTATCGTGAACTACTTATATCTTCGCGCATTCGCGTTGGATGTGATCAGGTTGCACGTAAAGAAAGCGGTTAAAGAAAGCGGAAAGGCTCATGTTTTTTGATAAGCGTTGTTTGCCAATTGTATTATGACCTTGAGGTCGGAGAAAAAAAAAGAAAATAGAAAGTTGTTTTTCATTCTCCGTTATTAATTCAAAAGTGTCATACGTCAGAAGGTCATCATACTATGCCTCAACCTCCCAGAAAGAAACAATGTGT
The DNA here is from genome assembly GCA_039090855.1 of Macrothele yani. Taxonomy (NCBI): domain Eukaryota; kingdom Metazoa; phylum Arthropoda; class Arachnida; order Araneae; family Macrothelidae; genus Macrothele; species Macrothele yani. Next base: position 16,328,232 of record CM077026.1, on the reverse strand, counting down.
AAGAAGTACAAAAAGAATGGATAGAGAAAATAAAAGAAGGAGAAGAGAACAAGAAACAGCAGAAGAACGAGAAAGAAGGCTGGAACAAGATAGGATTTCCAGAGCCCAATCAAGGGCACAGGAATCATACCAGCAACGAAAAAGAAAACTGGAACACAATAGGACTTCTACGGCGCAATCGAGGGCACAGGAAACACTCCAGCAACGAGACACACGACTGCAGCATAATCGACTCACTATGCAGCAGGCAAAAACGTTTTTATTCCAAGGATCCCGATCATCCCATTTGATGTCCCGTTTCAATTTAAACGTCTTCAATTCCCGATTCGTTTGAGTTTCGCCATGAGAATCAATAAGGCACAAGGGCAGTCTCTAAAAGTTGTTGGACTGGATCTGCAAAGTCCATGTTTTTCCCATGGTCAACTGTATGTTGGTTGTTCCAGAGTCGGAAATGGGGAAAATCTTTACATTTTTGCTCCGAATGGAAGGACTGTTTATATTGTTTATCCCGAGGCTTTACAAGAATAAGGTACTTTTCATCTCAATCAATTTCATTGCATAAGCCTTCTGCTTTCAAACTTTTTCAATTATTTCCATTGGACGTGACAACTACTAAATAATTCAAATACATTTTTTATCCTAATATTGAATTCCGGGAAGTTGTACTACAAAGTTGTATAAACCTTGATTTACCAGTCTTAATTTAATTCCCGATATAGCTTTTACTATATACTATCACTAGCCCGTCAACGACGGGTACAACAGGCTAGTTCTTCTTGAAGTATCTTTGTGTACGTTTTTACATTAACTATATTTGTGTCAATCTCATAAATAATATATTGTCGTTTCATCACTATATTTGTCATAAAATTCTGCGGTCCATTTGCCCAGCATGTGACAACGAGATATTATCCCAGACGTGTCATCACTTCCAGTTGATTCTATGAATAAATGAGTGTGTATGGAATACACGTATTCCAAATTTGAAATTGGGGCCGCAGGTGGTCTAGTGGGCAACGTTCGTGACTGCCACGGGGAAGACCTCAGGTACGATCCCAGGTAGGTACAAACGCTCGAACCACTAAATATTCGCCGTGCGTCGAAAGGGCATATTAAGCCGTCGGGCTCCGGGTACTGTCACCCGGTAAAACATAAGGGCTTCTTTCTCCTCCATTCTACCTCACTTCCGTGTCACTTTCCTATTGGGCACTCTACCCAAATCTCCTAGCTTCCTATTTCTAAGGGATGTTTAAGACCTGGGGTCAAACACTCCCTTACTAAACTCCTCTACATATGATCTGATCTGATCTTAAATTTTAAATCGAGCCGCGGATGGCTTAGTGTTTAGAGATCCACACAACTGATGGGAAGGGGCGAGGGGGGGAGGACCTCAGGTTCAAACCTGGCCTGGCAGTGTGAATTTCTAAGATTCGCTGAATATCCGACGTGAATCGGACGAGCACGTTTAGTGACGACTGCCGGGTAGGAATCCCCCGGTTATAGTTCCTAAGCCCCCGTTAATTTCTCTGTACCTTCTATGTGTAAAATTGTACGCTTGTACGGTGGCGCCATCTAGTGTGTTCTCTCTAATTTAAACCTATCCTGCTAGATTCGCTCTAACTTCTTTCAGTTTTTGTGTTATGCCCGGAAGGGCACAGAAACTGAATGAAGTTAGAGTACATATATTACAAATATGTGTGCTCAAAAATGAATACATATATTTCAAATTATTATTATTTTTTTTTTCAAATTAGGAATACCACATATACTCACTATTATATATCATCATCATCAACATCATCATTTTCAACCATTATCAATCGACTGCTGGACGAAGGTCTCCCCAAATTTCCTCCACAACGGTCTGTCTTGTGCCAGCCTCCTCCATGTCAACCCTGCATACTTTCGAATTTCATCCACCCATCTCCCATGTGGTCTTCTTCTGGGTCTTTTCCTGTCCCTTGGAATCCAATCTAAAATTTCGGCTGTCCTTTGATGGTCTGTCCTTTCAGGCAGTATATCCAGCCCATTGCCATTTCAGGAATTTAACTCTGATCATGATGTCATCCACTCTTGTCATTTTTCTGATTAACGAGTTCCTCTTCTTATCTCTCCTGGTTACACCAAGCATGCGACTCTCCAGTATGCGACTCCCAAGCATGCTGCTTTGAGTTGTCTGCAGCCTTTGTATGTCTCTTTTAGTTAAGGTCCACGTCTCTGCACCATAAGTATGAACTAGAAGGATGCATTGATCAAACACTTTTCTTTTAAGACATAATGGCATATTGCTATTGAAAATTATGCTGTTTCTTCCAAAAGCTCTCCAGACAAGTTTTGTACGCCGATTTATTTCTTCATCAATGTGACCCTCACTTGATATCTGCTGTCCAAGATAAACGTACGCATCTGTTATCGGCAGCTTTTCTCCATCAATCGATAAATCTTTATTTCTTGTAAGAGCATTGAACATCACTTTTGTCTTCTGAAAGTTCATTTTTAATCCCACTTCTTTACTCTTGTTAGCATGTTCCTGGACCATACTCTGCAGCTCTGATGGGGTAGTTGCAAAAATGACTACGTCATCAGCAAAACGAAGGTGGGTTAGATAATCTCCATAAATCTTTATCCGTTTGTTTTCCAAACAGTTCAGTGATTGAAAGACATTTTCCAATGTTTCATTAAAGAGCTTCGGAGATATGGTGTCACCTTGCCTCACTCATTTTCCAATTTTTATGTGTGTTATATTTTTAATTAGCCGAATCTTTGCACTTGTATTTTCATAGATGTTATTAATAATATTAATGTATGCATCTTCAATACCGCAGGATTTCAGAGCCATTGTAACTTCTGATGGTTTCACTGAATCAAAGGCTTTTTCATAATCGGTAAAAGCCATGCACAATGGAAGTTCATATTCCCTCGCTCTTTCAATTAGTTCTCTCAGTACGTTGATATGATCTATTGTGCTGTAGCCACTCCCGAATCCAGCTTGTTCTCTCGATTGAGCCATGTCCAGTGTTGCCTTCAAGCGGTGTGAAAGAACTTTAGTGAAGATTTTATAAACCACTGATAGGAGGTTGATAGGTCTGTAGCTCCTGAGGTCCTCAATGTCACCTTTTTTATGTAGTAGGATCATTGTAGCGTTGGTCCAATCCTCAGGAATCTTCCCTTCATAAGGCATCCAGGTAATATGTGGGCGAGTACTGTTTCGATTTTTCCACTTGCTTCTTGTATGATGTTCACAGTAATTCCATCTTCTCCTGGAGCTTTTCCCCGCTTAATGTTCTTGATTGCATGTGCAACTTCCGCTAGGAGGACTGTAATAACTCTTGTACTGGTACCCTCCATTATGTCTGGAGTACATGTATAATCCCTTTCATATAATTTGAAGTAGAAATCTTTCACTCTTGTCAAAATTTTGCCTCTATTTCTTGTTACAGAACCATCTTCTTTTCTCAATGCCATAATCTGTTTTCTTCCCTTACTGAGATGTCCCCTTGATATCTTTAGGCATTGGTTGTTTTCAATTGCTTTCCTCACTAGTTCACAGTTGAATTTCCTTACGTCTTCAGTGATACTTTTTCCTACTGTCTTGCATAGCTTAATGTATTCCACTTTGGAAGTCACATCTTCTTTAGTTTTCCTCATCTCTCTTCTTTTTTGCATCAACATTTTGGTTTTTCCTGATAATTTGTTCACATGCACCTTGTTCTTAGACCCAGCTAATTTTGTTGCTGTTTCCATAAGAGCTATATATATATCTGAAATATAAGTACTCAAAAATGATTACATATATTTTAAATTAAAATTACCAGATATACTCATAATTGAATAATTGATTCCCTGTACGTACTCAAAAATTAGTACGTGTCATTTTCAAAAATGTGACACAAGTGCTCGGAGCTATTATAAGCACAGAATGTACTCAAAAACGAGTACATTTTGCCTATTTGTAACTACCAATTTTTAACAGTGTACAGGCCAGGGAAGAAGCGGCATCTGCTGTGCGTAGAAGAGGACTTACATATTTCAGGCCACATGTGGGTGAGCATTGCCCTGTTGGAATGTAACACCAGGACAACTCTAAAGAAAGGAATTTACCTCTTCCTCTAAAACATCACCGATTTATCTCTGGCTGTTGAGGATTCCCTCAGTCAGTTCGTATCAGCCGAGATAGCTAATTGAACGGAATGGCACCTCCGCCCCGGTTGCGTAGTGGTCTAAGCGATGGCCTCTGATCATTCGTCCGAAATGGGTCCGGGTTCGAATCCCGTTGAGACGTGGAAGTTGTGTTTATCTTACATACGGCAGTGGCTTTCTCCCTTCCCTGGAACCAGTGACCCTAAACTAAGGACGGGCGGCTGCTTATAGCCCATTGAGTTGCTCACGGTAGTCGTTAAACCTCCAATCAAAAAAAAAAAAAAAAAAAAAAAAATGGCTCCCCAAACCGTGGAGCTGTGCCCGCAGTACGCTGCAAGGTGCCGTTCACCAGAATGTCTTCGAACACGCATGCGACCATAATGGCACGCCATGCTGAATCGTGACAAAACGATTTTGTCCTTTGGTCTCTTAAAAACTGATTTACAGTTGTACAAAGCCTACTCTGCGTATCTAAAATACGCAAAAACTTTCAAACATGCATAGAAAATGAATGTTTCCCGACATCATTTGTATCTTACGTACAAATAAATCTCCACTCGGGCTGTTAGAAGCAGAAAAATTGTAAAAAGAGCAGGATAGATATTAGCGCCTTAGAGGAAAATTGTGGATTATTTGGTTCAAGAAATAAAAAATAAATTTTCTCTTAGGGAACGGCATCGACTAAAAATAATCCTATAGTCGCGTGGGTACAGTTCTTTATGTATTGGACACAAAAATATGAATTTACGACTTTTAGTAGAAAAGCCTTGCGTTGCAGAACTGTATAATATGCTAAATGTTTTCTACTCCGGGATGTCGGTAAAGGTCTAATGCATATTTACCCCCACTGACGAGAAAACTGTGCATTATTTTGAAGAGGTGTTATGCTCAACATGTTTTCGTTGTGGGTAGTGCTTATATAAAAATATCATTTTCAACTCACAATTGATACGGTTTCAAAAGTGTTTCAAAAAGTTATATCAGTTAAGCTTCTCCTGGCAACATTTGCATTATAAACGCTAGAATTTAAATGCAAAGAATTTTTCTCCAAATAGTTCGTCTTTAACAAAAATAATTTTTCTTATCGGAATTTGAGAGACCGATATATTAGAAAAAATGAGATATGCAATTTCTCCCTCTGACGAAAAAATCGCTCATATGTGAAGGAGAAACTGTGCATGAAATGGTCTTTGCTGTAAAAGATATCTAAGGAATAAATATTTCTTTCGATTTGGTTTTCAGCAAAAATATCATTGAGTAAAATATATTTTTAACTCGCCAGCGTCATAATTCCAGCTCACTAGCGACAACGTTAGATTGAAAATTGCTGAAAAATAAAGAATAATTGCTCTCACAGTTTTGGTTTCACAACTAAAAAGGAATTATTCAAATCTGACGAATGCGTGCAAAGATTCGAAGTCTGATAGTGTTAACGTAATTTGCTTTTTGTAAAGACGAACTCTAAATTTTTTTAGGAAGATTCTTTATTAATTTTAAAACGTTTGGTACGCGGTGCCACACGTCGCAAACCAATAGACTTCTAGAACGCACATTAAAAAAAATATATAAATGTATATTCAAAAATAATGCGCTTGTTAATTTAAAAAGACATCATGATTTTTAGATCCGCTGCAATAGTTTATGCACACCCAAATGGCGCCGTTAAAACGGGGTAATACCAAGCAAATGAATACAAACTCTGAGAAGCATGTTCAACACCTCAAACTACACCAATAGTATGCAAATATGAAACCCGTAAATGTAATGGGCACAGTTATGCAAACTTCTGGATTGAAAGAAGGAACATCTACAGCTCGCAAAAGTTCGGACACAGCAGAAAATTAATTAAAACTATACATTTATTTGACATGTAGGGTAATTCCAGATAACTGTATCAATTCAAAATCACGTTTCTTGATGCAATAAATTCAATTCCGTAGCATTTCCGGTTTATGATATAGCAAGCTACTTCAGTTGTTGCCTCAGTTCAAATATTTCTCTACTCAATATCTCCCAAATATTTTAGATGGGTTTAAGATCAGGACTATGCAAAGGCCATTGCAATACAGTGTCATTACATAGGTTTAGCTAAGTTTTTGTATGCAATAGTGTGTGAACAGATGCATTTTCGTTCAGAAAAACCAAATGCAAGCATAACAGAAATTCAGCGAAGGGCAATAAATTTGCATTGTAGGGTCGATTCGTAGAATGATACTCATCTCATTTAGTGATCAGATACTAAACTTTTCTGTTTATTAAAATCAATGCTTACCCACTCCATCACAGAACTACCGCCTTACTGTGTACTAAAGAATACCGGTGTTCTTTCCTTAGACCATGCCACTAATAAATCATCTCATTTATTTTATAAAATGATACTCATCTCATTTAGTGATCAGACACTAATCTCTTTTGATTATTAAAATCAATGCTTACCCACTCCATGACAAAACCACCGTCTTACTGTGTACTAAAGAATACCGGTGTTCTTTCCTTAGACCATGCCACTAATAAATCCATCTATTTGGACCATCCAAATTCCACTTTCTTTCGTCATTGAACAAGGTCAAAAGCTATTGGCCTTTACAAGGTACTCCGAAGAACTTACACATTATGGCCAGCACGTTTTCATGTAAAGACGAAGCAGCTGCATCTAAATACGGAACGTGTGAAGGTCATGAAACGGTATAAATACCACCTGATACTCAGCAGCTCTATAAACCCTTTAAGCGACCGATGTGCATGAACCAAATTGTGTCCAAACTTTTCTGGCCTCACAAACAGAAATGATCACATAGCGACCGGGTTTTATGGAAGCTACAGTAAAGCAATTCCTTCCCCCATCTCGTCTTAGCGTTTATTCAAAAGAACATGTTTATAATTCCTACAAACCAAAAACCTATCACAATTGAGAAGTGTTCCCTTTTAGTCTTTTATCCTCTGCTCCATGATTCAAGGAATGATGGGCAAGGATTATTCCCTGGCACGGACATCATGCAACTGGGAAGAAACAAGTTACTCAAACATCTCTCTGCTTTCTTATGTTTGACGACATTGTCATTGAGCCTTTATCAGGTAATCAGTCAGAAAGGATTTAAGGCTATCATCCCCCCTAAACGAATATTTTGAATAACAACGCCAAAGAGAAAGCAACGCCTTCTGATGTGTAGGTTTGCTCATTACAGCCTCATTCCTCACTTTAATTAGACAACGAATTCACTATATTGTCAATAATCCCAGGACACATAGAAGAGAAACGCAACATAGCATTTATTGACATACATTAGTGCGGTGTCAGTCCACCTTAGGCCTTAATGCATTCACTGGCCCTTCGAGACATGCTTTCAACAGAGCGATAGGTATATGCTTCCATTCAGTGCAAAATGCTGCCGCAAACTGTTGCTTAGTAGTAAGCCTTGGCTCCAAACTTCTTATGCGGCGGTCTAATTCATCCCATAGGTGATGAAAAGATCGGTACTCTCTACCGGTCAGTCCGCACACGATACGGAATTACCGTCTTACGAAGCCGTAACAATTCCTCCTTTATCGCTCGGTGCATTATCCTGCTGGTACCAGCAAGGCTCGGTGCATTATCCTGCTGGTACCAGCAAGGCTCCGTGCATTATCCTGCTGGTACCAGCAAGGCTCGGTTCCATAGCATTGCCACAGAGTTGGTAGGGCATAATTGTCCAGAATACCGAGGCAGACGTGCTTGGTAACAGATTTGTCCACGATAACCATTGGGTCGGGATCATACCACGTAAAACACCTCCACACGAGTACATTGCCAGCTCCAAACTTAACCGTAGGAACAGCACACTGTGGTAAACAGCGTTCCCCCGGATGCTGCCATACCGAAACACGGCCATCAGACTGATGGATCGTGTACCTGGATTCATCAGTCTCTAGGACCCGTTTCCACTACTCTACGGTCCACGATAAATGTTCTTTACACCATGGTAAACGACGAGTACATTCCGAGTAGAGATGAAAGGCTTATGAGCAGTCGTACGACCACGACAACCCATACGATGAAGTTCTCTGTGAATGGAACGTGTACATACCGAGGTTCCAGCAATTTTACTTACCTGTACACTGATTTCCTGTGCAATACTCCGTTGATTATCTGTAACGACTCTCCTGAGGCTTCGACGTCCCTTATCACTTATTTCCCGTGGTCTGCCGGTACGTTTTGCTACTTCAGACACGCCATGTGTCTGCCACGTATTCAGTACATCTAAAAAATTGACTTGGATGTGTTTAAACGCTTCTCGGTTTCTGTTATGGACAACACACTAATATAACTCCCAACAATCTTTCCTTTCTCAAAGTCAGTTATCTCCCGCCGACGCCGCGACATTTTCGTTCAACCTCACGGTGCGATATGATCACGTTCAGCTGCAGGCTTGTTTTTATACCGTTTGCAGCCGTACCGCGCATCTTAACAACGCAGCGGATCCGTTCATTTGCTTTTGAAAAGGTGACAGGTGACTTTTTTCAATATAGTGTATATTCGTTTGAGCCGATCTCATCCTATTTTTGTAACTTTCATCCTATTTTTGTAACCCCGAGTTAATTTGTTCCAGCTGGTTAAAGGGTTAAGCAGATATATTATCTTTCCTCCGATGGAAAAGGCAGTGGACTTATGTGAGTTTGACAAAGGCGAATTTGTAAGTACCAGATTTCTAGGACAGAATATCTCCGTGACATTAAGGCCTGTGGGGTACTCACAGTCACCCGTGGATTGTACCTTCAAAAAAGGATCCGAGAAGAGGAAACCACAAACCGCCACCAAGGTGTGGGCCAATCACGCCACATCGATGCTAGAAGGGATCGAAGGCAAACCCTTATGAGCCAGCAGAAAGGACAATGCGGAGCAACTCTCCAGTAATTCGAAAGCTGGTGATGGGAGTAATGTGTCACAGCACATAACGCATGATACCCTTCTGAAAAAAATGGAGTTACGTAGCCGAAGGCCGCTCCAAATGCCGATGCTAATCTGGGTCTACTGTTCGAAGAGCCTACAATCAACATGGGATCTTCGAAACTGAACCTTCATAGATTGGAAACCGTCGTCAGTTCCGATTAAACTCATTTCCTGTTGCACAATGTGGACTTCCGGATACGTGTGTGTCGTTTACCTTGGTAACTGTTAGGACCAGGATGCACAAGGGGAAGAAAAAAGACGGTGGAGGAGGTGTAATACTTTGGGCAATGTTTTGATGGGAAAATCCACATCCAGTCATTCATGTGCATAAAGCTATTACGTCTACACCCACGTAAATAAGCCACATGGCGCAAAGTACATAGTTCCAAGGCAACTGCATTACCGTCTAGTAGTGCCTTCTTTTAATTGGACAATGCGCCATGCTACACTGACCTGATTGTTTTAGAATGACTCGCGGAAAATAAAGAAGAATTCCAGGTAATGTCGTGGTCTCCAAATTCCCCAGGTATCAATCCCAACGAAGAACAAAAAATTTTAAACGTGCATTGAATATCAGTGAAACCCGAGTTGCGTGCTCAAATTGGCGTGGATCGAGGCTTTTGATACCTCAACAGTAAGCACAAACCCTAGTTTCAATTTTTAATTTGGATGATAAACCTCCTTCTGGTGCTAACCTATGAATCCCAGAGTTCAGCTTAGTTGTATGTATGTATGTATGTATGTATGTATGTATGTATGTATGTATGTATGTATGTATGTATTGCGAAGTGCTTGCCCCACAGGACGCACGCGATATTAAGGCAGATATCAGCGAGAACGAACGTCTGCGTAGCTCAGTTGGTAGAGCGACTTGTTCCGGAATGAGTGGACTCGGGTTCGATCCCGGCATGGAGCAAAATGACGGAGAAATTAACTTCGTTATAATGGCGCCCGAACTTTTCGGATGACCCGGCCGTTAAAGATCTCGCAATGCTGTGATGTTCTTTCTACACCGCGAGACGATAAAAATAAGAGAATTCCTTCTTCAGCGCTTCGAAAAATAAATGTGTGTGATGTTGCATTCCACACACCAGATTGACTAGGAGTTCTCAAGTGCACGTTCTTCAGCGGATGGCTGCCAGCAAAGATCCATGGTCACGACTGACCCGTGGGCCATGCCCTCGGCCCTCTGGCAGGGGGAGGGATGTTACGTGTTTACCCCGCAGGTCGTACATGACATAAAGGCAGGTAGCAGCGGGAAAGAACGACTGCGTAGCTCAGTTGGTAGAGCGACTTGTTCCGGAATAAGTGGACTCGAGTTCGATCCCAGGCGTGGAGCAAAATGACCGAGAAATTTACTTCGTTATAGTATGTATGTGTGTATGTATGTACACGGTCGAGTCACATTATTGTGAGCACAGCTAATATCCAGAGTAACCACCGTGTGCAGCGCGGACAGGAGCAAGACGGGCTGGGAGTGACTTAATAAGGTGCTGGAAGGTGTTCACAGAGATGTGAAGCGATGCTGACTGCAGTGCATCTGACAGCTACTGGAGGGTGCGTACGGGTGGATCCATAGAGCGAACAACGCGATCAAGGTGGTCCCACAAATGAAAAATTAATTTTAAATCTGGGGAATTAAGGGGCCAGAGAAGTACTTTGAAGTCTTCATCGTCTAACCACTCTCGTACAGTTCTAGCTGTGTGACATGTCGCACTGTCGGGCTGGAAGATACCATCCGTCCCAGGGAAGACAATCAGTATCTAAGGGTGTACGTAGTCTGCAAGGATGGATTCATAACGAATTCGGTTCATAGTGCATTCCACAGGTATGAGTGGAGCCACAGAAATCCACGAAAACATTCTATAGACTATAACGCTTCCCCCATAAGATTGTGTTCTTCCAGCAATGGTTTAAGAGTGTTTGTTCTCCGATGTTTCTCGCCTTATGCTCCAACGTCTATCCGTTCGATGAAGCAGAAAACGTGACTCATCGGAGAAGGCAATCCTTAGCCAATCAGCAGAGGTCGAATTCCGATACTTCCGTGAAAATTTAAGGTTAAAGGTGTAGTGACCATCCGTCTTCATCGGTGAACTGTCGTTTTTACACATTTGCGGTAGACCCTGGTTCATTCGGCCAGTGAGTTGCTCCAATGTAACGTATTGATCGGCCTTCACGCGCCTTCAAAGCCGACGATCATCTCTGTCAACAGCGTCACGTGGTGCTCCGCATTTTCCACGTCGCTTATTCGCATAGGTGCCATTTCTCCAATCGCGATACACTCTAACCGTAGCAGCACGCGAACAGTTCACAAACTGCGCTGTTTCAGAAATACCGCCACCCTTGGACCGAAAACCGATAATCAGCCCTTTTTGCAAATCTGATTAATTGCTCCTTTTACCCATGACAGCAACGAGTGATATATTTTCAGAATGCCTTCAGCACACCTTATGTACCCTTAATGCCAGCTCACAACACGCGCCTTCTTTCATTGCCTGAGCGCTGTTGACGTCAAAAGTAGAAGGTGGTCACAATAATGTGCCTCGACTGAGTATGTATGTATGTATGTATGTATGTATGTATGTATGTATGTATGTATGTATGTATGTATGTATGTATGTATGTATGTATTGTTTGATTTCACAATGTAGTCGTACGTAAAAAACTCCTATAGGGAAGAGGTTGATTCTGACTTACTGACATTGAATGCCAGTAAGGAAAACAAAACAGATATTGTAAACGACCTTCAGAGAGTTTAAAGAATTTTGAAAAAGTTGAGCTGTAGTTAACGCTTAAGTGACAACATACTCGTATTTTAACATCTACATGAAAGCGATTGAGCAATTTTGTTAAACGTTTTTGTTTCTACTCTATGTCAAACGCTGAGATGGGATCTACACTGCTGGCCACCCAAAATGCAACACCAAGAAGGACACGAGATAGCAAAGCCAGATTTACTGGACACATAATAGCAGATACAAAGATAAAACGATTGAGCTTACAGGTTCCTGCAACTTGCGGAACACGCAGATTCCAATTGTTCGTGTGGCTCCCATGGCTGGCAATAACGGCCACTACACGCCGCGGCATCGAACGAAAGAGGCTTTGGATTTGGGCTTGGGGTATGTCGGTCCAGGCTGCTTCCACACGTTGCAACAGTTCATCCGGCGTAGCCGCGGTTGGTGCTTGCCGGGCCACTCGGTTGCCGTCCAGTGACCAGACGTGTTCGATGGACGACATATCGGGAGAACAGGCATACCACGGCAGCACTGACACCTGGTGGGCCGTGAAGATTTGTTGCACGATGTGTGCCACGTGCGGGCGCGCATTGTCCTGTTTAAACGTGACCGCTGGCAGGTCCTGCAGGTAAGGGAGGACTACAGGCTCCAAAACGTCGGAGATGAAGCGGTGGCTGTTGAGTGTACCGGCAATGCGTACCAGATGGGTGCGGGTGTCATATCCAATTGCGCCCCAAACCATAACGCCAGGCGACGGACCGGTATGGCGATGCATAATGCATGCGCCATACAGTCACTCGCCGCGGTGTCGCCACACGCAAATCCGACCATCGTGGTGTTGCAATCAGAAGCGGGATTCGTCGGAGAAGACAATGTCGTACCATTGCGTAGTCCAGGTGCGGGGTTCAAAAGCCCACTGCCGCCACACTCGCCGGTTGTGTAAAGTCAGTGGCAATTGGAGCAATGTGCGCCGTGTGTGCAGACGACGTCGAATGGTATGTGCTGACACAGGTTGTTGCGTAAAATACCCTAATTCCTGCGCTAACGTTCGTGATGCGGCGGTGCGAGCCGTCAATGCCCGCCGCACAACATGCCGGTCCCCTCGTTCGGTGGTGTGCCGCGGCTACGACAATCGCTCACGTCAGTCCGTCCGCCCGTCCCTCCTGCATCCACCAAATCCATACTCGCCTCACTGTGACTGGATGTCGTCCAACACGGGCGCCAATGTCTCGGTATGGTAAACCGCTGTCGCGACAAGCCAATATTCATCTTCTGTCAAACGAAACGTGCTGGAATGACTGACGTATTCTGCGACGAGGCATCAGGAAGCTTCCCATGCACAGTTCCAGCAGCACAACACACTTCGACTACTTACACCCCGCCTTCTGTGCACCCTTTTCATAGTACTTTTCGGTAGCGTGTCGGGCGCATATGATTTGCATATGATTTCCATATGCCCGGCAATGCTAACCGTGTGCATGTCCTCTCGCGGGCGACGCATGCTGCGAATTTCAGGCCAATCGGATGCTTCCTTCTCGGTGTTGGGTGTTCAATAGGCATGAGATTTTGTATGTTTTGGGCTTTTTGAGTTAAATGGAAAATTTTGGTTCGTTGATTTATATCCCTTTTTTAAAGCCTTGCTGATTTTAAACATGGATATTATTTTCGTTTAGATGGTAGATGATTCCTTAAAACGCAGTTTTATTTCGTTTTAAAGATAATGCTTCTCAAAGCCCTAGGTCTGTGGTTATGTCCTTGGTCTGGAGGTTTGTTTGCTTTATGAAGTGGAGTTCATGTGTCTTGTCTCCGAAACTAGGAGCAATTTGTTGCTATTTTGAGATAGATTAATATCACTCATTTGCCACCCTTTCCAACCTCAGAAGGGCGAGTTAGCTGCAGCAGTGCATGTCTTCTAGAGTATCGTAGTCATTAGCTGTAATTGAAGATACGGCCTCACCTGTTAATTAACGCCTATTGCAGCCGCAAATGGTTTGTTGAAAGATTTTCTGTTTCTGGGCACAGATATGGGTAATTTCCCTGGATATTTTCACTGTGAGTTACTCTTTACTAATAAATATTTATTTCAGAGGTGTTAGTACAGGAGATTTTGTCACGTCTCGAAAGTTTTGCCGTTTCTTTTCTGCCTCGAATTTTTCCGAAACCGTGTAAATGAAGTTTTATGCTGGTAAACGGACCTGTTGCACCAACTAGCAGTGCACAATATTCTTATGTAAGTTTTCAGCTAATTGCACAAGGAGCGCGAGGGAAGTTATAGGGTGGATTTTGATGAGCATGCGCGGGACGAAAGGCATCGATCCACTTCGGAGTAAAACTCCCGCTCAAGAAACAACTTCTCACTTTCCCTAGTGACAGCGCTGCATCAGCAAAGGCAGAAAGCAGCACATTGACAATTATATGCCGCATTGGAAGTATTAGTAGACCCTTGCGAAGATCATGTAGTTATTTTGCAAAATATGGATTTTAGCAGGTTTTCCATCTTCAAAATGTAAAGAACGGATTACGCTAAGACATGGTAACTGTAGGAAACATTTTTGATCTTCACAGACGTAATATGCATCGGCAAAATGTCATTGATAAGAAATCTGAAAATAAGAATCTCTGCATCAAGAATTCGCTAAATATTATATGAACGATTATGTGATTGGCTTTTATGTAAATGATTAGGTTTATAGGGAAGGATGAAATGAAGAATTATGAGAAAGGAGTTATAAACATATATTTGTGAAGCAATTATATTTGTATATTAGCGGAATACGGTGACATTTTGGAAAATAATGCGCTCTCACAACCGTTCACTGTTCTTATGGACAATGTTATTTACAGGTTAGTAACCAATAATAAAAAGCATTACGTTTTTCACATTGATTGCCTGACGGACATTATTTACATTGTATTCACTCTTCAGACGCATGTTCTTCCTGAAACCCACTTTATTTCATGAAGGACAGCATATTTTGAAAGCTGTCACTTCTTCAAAAAACGTACATGCTTAAATTATTCGGACCAAACTGAAAATGAGTCATTTTTAGAATTTGGGAAATTGTCGTCTGCCCAATACTTTTAGGAAAACCTTTTGAGAACGTTTTCTCTTTGCAGTTGCAACTGCACTTTACATAAAAATATGCTTCACCGCAGCAAAAAGTATCTTCAGTACTTTCCAAAATAAAATTATGCATGAAATTCAGATTTTGAATCAATAGAAGCTATATTAACAGCATTCATAATCATCATTACTTTATTGCAATGTATTATTAACGTCATATTTGTCGATAGTCCAATCGTCAGGGTTAATATAGTGTCTTTACGAAGAAAAATATTTTTAAACATGTACTCACTGAAAGTTAAATTAAGCATTATTTTCTACTCTCATTTCACTTGCTTCACTTAGGTTAGTGTGGAAGAAACTTTAGGTTAGTGTGGTTTTAGAAACTCACATTTTACGTTACGGTGCCACAAGAGTTGTCATAATGGTAATTCTTTGATATCCAAAATATCTTCTTCAAAAGTGAATTTACGAAATCAGTACAACTATTTTAGATTAGCTCACTTTTGATATTAGCCACATATCAGGAACTAAAATTCCATTGTGATATTCATTCCTAAGAAATGAGAAATATAATGTTCTTTATCATCCCAAAACGAGTAAAGATGCTGATATGCTTGAGTGCTTGAAAGGTGTTTTGCATATTTCGCGTCGTGAAAATTGTGCTTAAAGTGATACTGTATAATTTATAACTAAAATTTTAAATTTGAAGAAATTGTTTCTCAAAAAGTGATAAACTCATTCGGATTAAAAGTCGATGAAACATCTTGTCGCTGTATACAACACATTCAATTTCGTGTTGCTTTCTTATTGGGAATTTTAGAGAAACATCTCTGTTTGTTGCTGTAACATAGCAGTAATGATCAAAAGTATGTTTTCATGCCGAAATTAAAACATATAAAACATCAACATAAAAACGATGACTTCTTTTTTCGAAAAACAGTCTTTATTATTTCAGCAATTTATCGTCGATACACGGATAACTGAGTTGAGAAAATGTGCTACAACTCCATAAAAATACATTTGTCACTTTGAGAACGAAACTGTCTAATTTATTTCCTTAAAAGTTCAAAAAGTGGTGTTACTGGATGCAGCCATCCAATAAATCACATTTCCATCGCATTTGTCTGTGTACCTAACCGAATCCTTAGGAAGAAGGAAATTAATTGTTAAACGTCAGAACGAAGCAGTCGTATACGTAGCTAACATAATATATCTATTTTTACATATCGCATAAGAAAAAGTCTGCATGGATACGGAAAGTACAAACAACGTTATAGACCTCCTGCCCCTGTACCTTTCCAAAGCAAGTGTTGGACTTAACTTCAACGTATGTATGTCTGATATACTGCAGACTGAAAACGACACAACCGATTTCTTTTTCGAGCAGACAACATCCATCTCAACACATTTTGTTCGCAACAATTTCGATTCTAATGCATCAGATATCATTCAGTATTGCCTGAGACAGTCGCTACCTTCAAGTTATCTTCATTCGCCTTTCATTCTGGAATGGTGGCAACAGATGCTGTGGATCGCGTCGTTTGCAATCATGACAGCCTTGGCCACGATAGGTAACGCTGCTGTTATATGGATTATCTTCGCTCGCAGACGTATGCGGACAGTGACCAACTACTTTATTCTGAACCTCGCGATTACTGACCTCATGATGGCAACCTGCAATACCATATTTAACTTCGTATTTATGCTGAACAGCCACTGGCCGTTTGGAAAGTTGTACTGTGTTATCAACAATTTCATTGCAAATTTAACAGTCTCAGCATCTGTGTTTTCCATTTTCGTCATGAGCATCGACAGGTAAGAAATTTCACACTTTTATTTCCCTTTTTTAGTTCATGAAATATATCATGAAACTTAAATCTCATGTTAGAGTTATCGAAAATTTGCGAATGTTCGAGTGTTAATTGATTACTTGTGGAATAGTGATTGTTTATTGAGAACAGATAAAAACTCGCGTATATCCAAGATCAACCTACCAAATAGTTTCCGCGTATTTATCATATAAGCAGGCATATAATTTGATTATCATTTCAGCTGTTAATTAATCTAAGAACATTTCCGTTTCCATCGGGAGAAAAAACTAGTTCTATGTATGTATGTATCATCATCATCATTGTCAACCATTATCAATCCACTGCTGGACGAAGGTCTCCCCAAGTTTCCTCCACAACGGTCTGTCTTGTGCCAGTCTCCTCCATGTCACTCCCGCATACTTTCGTATTTCATCCACCCATCTCCCATGTGGTCTTCTTCTGGGTCTTTTCCTGTCCCTTGGAATCCATTCTAAAATTTCGGCTGTCCATCGATGGTCTGTCCTTCTGGCAGTATGCCCAGCCCATTGCCATTTCAGGGATTTAAATCTGATCATGATGTCTTCCACTTTTGTCATTTTTCGGATCCACGAGTTCCTCTTCTTATCTCTCCTAGTTACACCAAGCATGCACCTCTCCATGCTTTTTTGAGTTGTATGCAGCCTTTGTATGTCTCTTTTAGTTAAGGTCCACGTCTCTGCACCATACGTAAGCACTGGAAGGATGCATTGATCAAACAATTTTCTTTTAAGACATAATGGCATATTGCTCTTGAAAATTATGCTGTTTCTTCCAAAAGCTCTCCAGGCAAGTTTTATACTCCGATTAATTTTTTCATCAATGTGACCCTCACTTGATATCTGTTGTACAAGATAAACGTACGTGTCTGGTATCACCAGCTTTTCTTCATCAATCGATAAATCTTCATTTTTTGTAAAAGCATTGAACATCACTTTTGTCTTCTGAAAGTTCATTTTTAATCCCACTTCTTTACTCTTGTTAGCATGTTCCTGGACCATACTCTGCAGCTCTGATGGGGTAGTTGCAAAAATTACTACGTCATCAGCAAAACGAAGGTGGGTTAGATAATCTCCATAAATCTTTATCCGTTTGTTTTCCCAGTTCAGTGATTGAAAGACATTTTCCAATGTTTCATTAAAGAGCTTCGGAGATATGGTGTCACCTTGCCTCACTCCCTTTCCAATTTTTATGTGTGTTATATTTTTAATTAGCCGAATCTTTGCACTTGTATTTTCATAGATGTTATTAATAATATTAATGTATGCATCTTCAATACCGCAGGATTTCAGAGCCATTGTAACTTCTGATGGTTTCACTGAATCAAAGGCTTTTTCATAATCGATAAAAGCCATGCACAATGGAAGTTCATATTCCCTCGCTCTTTCAATTAGTTCTCTCAGTACGTGGATGTATGTATACACCTATCTATATATCTATCTATCTATCTTTGACCTACAAATGATAAAGTTTAAGGTGGTTCCACCTTAAATTTCTGCCTTATGTTTCCAATGGTGAAACTAATTTACATATTTTCTTCGCAATTAATGTATTCCCAAGGATGAAAATTTAGACATCGATAAAACTAATTTTAAGTTATAGCATGGGATACTTAATATTTGTTAAAACATAACCATGATTAAGCAATCCAACATTTTTTTGTTTACTGACATCATCAATGTACAGGTCGCGCCATTTATTAACAGGTTTGAACATTACTCAAAGAAAAATGATTGATTTTTTTAATATAATCACGGTTATGTTTTCGCATGTTATAACTTAAAATTAGTTTTATCGATATGCAGATTTTCATCCTTGGGAATACATTAATTGCGAAGAAAATATGTAAAGAAGTTTTACTATTGGAAACAGAAGGCAGAGATTTTAGGTGGAACTACCTTAATAGAATTTTTTGACAAACTGACAAAGAGTTATTTTCAAATCAAAAGGTTTGAAAATAACTCTAGCCTAATAAATATTCAACAAATATAATAAACTATTACCCCTTTTAACCTTGTATTTTACTATCTAGGAAGAGAAACCCACCAATTTTAAACGAAAATAGAAAAAGAAAGTTATTATCTTAATATTTTAAAATCTAATTCCTTTGCTAATTCTTAATTTTAACAAAAGTTGTATACAATTCTTATGTACAGTCCCGCATTGACTTCAAGAATACTCCAAAACATGCTGAAACTTGAACTTTATACATAATGTTACAAATATTTACAACATATTGCAATTGTGAAGAGGTGTGCTGGAAATCGTACATGATGCAGAGCAACAGAAATAAAAACTAATTTACACTTCTGACGAAACACAGGGATGAAATATTGTAATGTTTCTGGCAATTTAGGTAGTTCTTCAAAATAAGATTTCAGTAAAAATACGTCATTTACATCATTTAAAATAGTTTTCCTAATTTATTGCACGAAATAGCTAATCACACTTTCTTGAAAATAAAGGTATGCGCTTGATTACTTTACTCAGCTCTCAACATAATCTGCAAAAGAAAAGATCATGATGAAATAAATCGTTGCTATATAAATTACTGGGAAAAAAATGCCTCCTCGCGTACATAACAGGCATCCTCCTCATCATAATGATAAATTCTTCTCCATACACTGCAAGATGAAGATATCCGAAAGTCCCTCCTAAAACTCTCTGCTTTTAAGAATCTCTTCCTTGTCCTTCCTCGTCGTCAAGTATGCAATCAAGGATTCCATTCGTCCAACGGTAATTGGTTCTTCCAGCAGTATGCGGTCTTTACATTGATCGTAATATAAATTATTTCAATTTCGTTATCTATCCAATCCTTCCGCTGTTTTTCCAGGTTACACTCAGCATTCCTTTCTTCAATGCGTCTTTGAGTTTTCCCCAGCATTTGCATGCCTTTTGACGTTAAGGTCCGTTTCTGTGATCCATAAGTAAAAAATGGAAGGATGCATTGCTAAAATTATGATCTTTCCTTTTATCAACTCGAAATGTTACATATACTGGGTATTTATAAACGGAATCGGTACTTATTTACTAAATTTAGTAATAGGCATTTTGGGACCCTTTTGTGACTAAAAATTAAATTTTACAGTCTTTTATAAAAACTGATATAACTTCTACAATTTAAGATCTAGAAATACGATGTTTTGGTAATTTGTTTGGAATAAAGTACCCAACAATATGATCAATAAAATTTCAATATCTTTTACATACACTGCATCATAGTATTTTACACTTTCTTTTCCATTAAGAAACAAAAACAAAATAGAGATATTTTATTTTTAGGTGGCAGAAAAACTACTCAACATACCACAATTCCATAGCATCAAATGATAATAGATATATTGCAGTATATGAAGTTAAAATTTCATGCAGATAACTTTAGTAGATTAAAATTTATATCGCTCTGAATGCTTATATACACCTTGAAAAAATACAGGTTACGGATATTAATGGTGAAAGTTTCAGTTGCATTCACTCACCTTATACTCATTAAAATCCTCCATGTTCATATTCCTGATGTTTCTCCATTCTGCCGTCATTTTGGCGATTTGCATTGCAGTTCTGTATCTTTGGTATGTTGTACTTTGGTTTGTTCGCCTTATTTTGGGTCTCCTGTCTTTTCCTTTTGCCAGAAGCAGAGATTGATTCCAAGGAAATAGCCCAAGTTTCTCCTGTCTCGTTGATACTGTTACACTATTTCTAAAATTGAATTCTAAAGTTTATCATACAGTGCTTGCGAGGAAGAGTGAGCGTACCACACGTGAATATAAAGTGCACGTATATATAAGCGCTTGAGACCATAAAAATTGCATTCCAGCGCTCATGAAATGTTGCCCAACAGTGTGTGGAAATGACATTCCTTATACGAAAGTGGATAATTTTATAAAAGAAATATTTTTTTGAAATTTCGATATATTTTTTTTTCTAATTTCTCTGTCCTCTTCCCTTGAAATATAATAATATAAAGCTCTATTAAACTAAATTGTTTCTTCCAAACAAATTCCAGCCAAAATTTATACGTCTAATAATTTCTTCTGCGATGAGGCCTTAGGTTGATATTTGTGGTTCAGTCTAGTTGTAAGCATCAATTTCTTCTAAACTTCCCATCGATCTCCAATCTCTTGTTATTGTAAAAGCATTGAACATTAATTTTATTTTGCCCACATACCAAAAATATAGGCACATTATTTTCCGCACTGAAGCACTGTATCTAATTGTTTATATGCTATCCTCTAATATCGCAAAAGAATCGATCTTGTGTCTTCGGGTTTACTTTTGAGCATGATCACATTTCAACAAACAGGATAAAGAAATACGAAATTACTTATAGCTTTGAAATTTGAATAAACTTCAAACATGGGCTGGACAAAGCATCCAGCTGCGTTTCCGTCGCGTCGAATGCAGAGGCATAAGTCGCTTGTCTGATATTCCAGTTGCTAGTGAAAAGGGAAAAGAAAAGATTTCATCAAATGCATATAGTCATTTATTCATTCATTTGATTATTATTTACAGTTGCCTTGGGACAGGGTGAATGAGTGCTGGATTACTCAATAGTGAAAATCCTCTAAATACGTGGCGTCAGTGAATAAACGAAGACATCGCTCTTTCCTTGTTTATCAACACATAGCAATCGAAAAATTGTTATCCAGCCACTGCTGGGATCGTATTACAGATCTCTCGATATCTAGCCGAGTGCGTTTGCCTTACGCTACCATGGACAACAATCAATGGCGCTATGTACGTTTATCTGTCAGCTTCTTGCATCACATATCCGTAGGATGGGCTCAGAAACTGAGACGTCTGCATCTGGTGGACATTAACAGCACAAGCTATATATTAACCATAGGAAATAAATCCAAAGGGCGAGAACAATAGTGAAAATCTTCTAAATACGTGGCGTCAGTGAATAAACAAAGACATCGCTCTTTCCACGTGTATCAACACATAGCAACCGAAAAATTGTTATCCGACCACTGCTGGGATAATACCCCAGATCTCTCGATATCCAGCCGGCTGCGTTCGCCTTATTCTACAATGACCAACAACCACCAGATGGAGTCGTTTCAGTTGCTGAACCCATCCTACGGGTATGTAATGACAGAAGCTGACAGATAAACGCACATAGCGCCATTGATTGTTGGTCATTGTAGCGTAAGGCGAACGCACCCGGCTAGATGTCGAGAGATTTAAAGTACTATCCTCGCAGTGGCCGGATAACAATTTTTCGGTTGCTTTGTGTTGGTAAACGTGGGAATAGCGATGTCTTTGCTTATTGCATGACTCAAGTTGGAAAAAAAGACAGTGGGACAAAATGCAACTCTTTCAACTCTGAACTTACAGCAAAATCTTGATTGTTTAAAGAAAAGAAAAAAAAATATATATATACATTCTTCTTCTGTATATATATATATTTTTTTTTAGGAGTTGCTACAGCGCAATAGATCATATCCATGTACTGAGAGAACTAATTGAAAGAGCGAGGGAATATGAACTTCCATTGTGCATGGCTACTGTCGATTATGAAAAAACCTTTGATTAAGTGAAACCATCAGAAGTCACAATGGCTCTGAAATCCTGCGGTATTGAAGATGCATACATTAATATTATTAATAACATCTATGAACATGCAAGTGCAAAGATTCGGCTGTTTGAAAATACAACACACATAAAAATTGGAAAGGGAGTGAGACAAGGTGACACCACATCTCCGAAGCTCTTTAATGCCACATTGGAAAATGTCTTTCAATCACTGAACTGGGAAAACAAACGGATAAAGATTAATGGAGATTATCTAACCCACCTTCGTTTTGCTGATGACGTAGTAATGTTTGCAACTACCCCATAAGAGCTGCAGAGTATGATCCAGGAACTTGCTGACAAGAGTAAAGAAGTGGGATTAAAAATGAACTTTCAGAAGACAAAAGTGATGTACAATGCTTTTACAAGAAATGAAGATTTATCGATTGATGGAGAAAAGCTGGAGATAACAGACACGTACCTTTATCTTGGACAGCAGATATCAAGTGAGGGTCACATTGATGAAGAAATTAATCGGCGTACAAAACTTGCCTGGAGAGCTTTTGGAAGAAACAGCATAATTTTCAAGAGCAATATGCCATTATGTCTCAAAAGAAAAGTGTTTGATCAATGTATCCTTCCAGTGCTTACGTATGGTGCAGAGACGTGGACCTTAACTAAAAGAAACATACAAAGGTTGCAGACAACTCAGAAAAGCATGGAGAGGTGCATGCTTGGTGTAACCAGGAGAGATAAGAAGAGGAACTCGTGGATCCGAAAAATGACAAAAGTGGAAGACATCATGGTCAGAGGCAAATCCCTGAAATGGCAATGGGCTGGGCATACTGCCAGAAGGGCAGATCATCGATGGACAGCCGAAATTTTAGATTGGATTCCAAGGGACAGGAAAAGACCCAGAAGAAGACCACATGGGAGATGGGTGGATGAAATTGGAAAGTATGCGGGAGTGACATGGAGGAGACTGGCACAAGACAGAACGTTGTGGAGGAAACTTGGGGAGACCTTCGTCCAGCAGTGGATTGATAATGGTTGACAGTGATGATGATGATGATATATACATACATAAATTTGCATCACACTTTATGTTGTTTCGGGACTTAGCAAACCCAGTGAGGTAAAGGCTGTAAATAGTCACCCGTCTCTTACCTAGGCTCTGTGGTTCCAATAAAGGGGAAGCGCCAGCACAGTTAGTCTTATTTGGGCACTCATTCGTCACAGTGACCAATCTGGGACGACTCGTCAGAAATATTCAACTTTGACCCTTTGGCCACAGAAGCTCCTTACATCACTTGAACAGGTGTCGCTTTTCTACCATGTATAATATGAAATCGATACTAGATGTTCTCATAATATACAGTTGTCACAAAACGTTAGGGACATTGCCTTGTCGAAGGGAAAACGTGGGGATACATAAAACTGTAGCGACTTCTGGTATTCGGTTATGAGCGTGGGTAGATACGCTAGTTGTAAATTAACATCATGACGACACAGAATGTGATGTGTGAGCTTCAACGAAATTGCCCTCTGCAAGAAGTGGAAAGCGGGTTGTTTCACTACTTGGTCTAGAAGTTTTCTGAATGCATTGTCTTCAGTGTGGGATTAACCTGAAATGATGCCCAGACGACGTTTAAGCATTGACAACTGAAATAGAGCTGTTGGCACATTACAGGCAGGTGTACGGTAGACCGATGTGGCTGCTGCTTTAGAAGTTTCGCAAAGTGTAGTAAATCGGTGACACACAAGATTTCTACGGCATGGTAATGTTACAGATCTACCCAGCGGTGGTCGCCCGGGGATAACCACCAGGAAGCAAGATCGTTAGCTGAGAATGAGTGCTCGGAGAAGACCTAGTATCACAATTAGCCAACTCAGGGAATTACTTTAAATTGCGTTTGGTGTCATAGTATGTACTCGAGCGGTAAAAACCCGTCTTCACGAGTACGGACTCAGAACAAGGAGGCACCGAGACACACTCACTGTCATAAAAATCCGCCCACTAAGAAAAAAACGTGCAGTTAACGCGAAACTCAGCGAATATCTACGGGGAGAGTAGACATGCAAATGACAAAGGTTCCGTGCGATTCCGCATGCCCGCGCGTTTCCTGGTGCTTATAACGCGCCGCGCAGAGGACTCCACATGCGTTTCGAAGTGCACGGTAAGAGACAGGTCAGATCCCAGAGCGATAGACATGCCGAGGAGCCGCCATAGATGTGCGTACGGACAACTAACGGAGTTTGAACGAGACTCTATCGTCGGGATCTGAGGAGCAGAGTGGCCAGCGTGCCGCGTCCACGCCATTTGTGCCGGCTGCACAATACAGTGCGATTGGGTTGGGAGCAATGGACACGGGAAGGCACCCAGACACGGCGGACTGGCTCTAGAACCCAGACACACCACCAGCAGAGCGAACCGTGGGATCGTGAGAGAGGCATGCACAGATGCAACGACGTCCTTGTCCAATATCCAGAGACATGTGCCGACTGTACAAGGAACTTCTGTGTCCGTCCGAACAATTTACAGGCGCCTGGTAGTGGCAAATCTGCACTCTCGACAGCCCTTACGATTTCTGCCATTAACACCTGACCATCGTCGGCGTCGATTGCAGTGGGGTCTGCAGCGAGAAACGTGGAATGCTACGAACTGGTGGCGTATATTGTTGAGCGACGAATCCCGCTTCTGTGTGGGAATGGACGACACCCGTATTCGAGTGTGAAGGACCGCAGGTGAGCGCTACAATCCCAACCTCACTGTACAGCGGTGAAAGTCCCGAACTGCAGACGTGATGGTGTGGGATACCATCCCGTATGACAGCCTTACTTCCCTTCGCAGTGATCCGAGGGACGTTGACAGCCCAGTGCTACGTTCAGGAGATCCTGCGGCTCCATGTGCTGCCTTTCCTGAAGGGGAGGCGCAGAGCCATTTTCCAACAAACTAACGCCCGTCCGCACACGGCTCGTGTTTCTCAGAACTGTCTACGTCATGCTTGGATGATTCCGTGGCCTGCCAGATTGCCCACGTGTAGAACCCGATGGAACGCCAGCTTTCTACATATCCCAGTGTTCATGATTTATATCCTCAGTTGCAAGAACTGTAGGCCAATCTGTCCTAGGATAACATACGGCGTCGGTTTGACTCCATGCTGGATGTATCACCGTAGGTATCCGAGCACGAGGCAGTCTAATTCGTTACTAACATTGACCGGAATATGTACCGTATGTCCGCGGGAAATCTTTCTGCTGCTGTGATATTTCAATCACTTTTGTCCTTGGTATGTACCATCTCACGATTAAAATCTCATTTCAATATAACGCCTCCTTCCTGGTGGGCGGATTTTTATGACGATGAGTGTATCAGCTGCTCAGCTTCTTTGACATCAGCTCAGAATGGTCAAAGATGCACCTACGTCCAACAGTTCGTGTCATGCAACACAATCTCACCATGTACTTTTCTTATACGAATCCTGTTGCTGGACGAGGACACGTGTGGGGGAGATACAGCACACGAATTCAACCGCACAGTGGGCAGCCCGTCTATCCTTACCAGCGGCAGTTAGTTCGTGTCTGGAGTGCATTTTAATAACTGTACTTGTATGTTTGGAAAGTTAACACAAATATCTTACGGTAGTGAACCGAGATTGCTGTGCCCAGTTTGATACTTGTTGACGCTGCTATTGGACATGCATTCCTTTTTCTCGATGACAATACAACCAGTTACTATGCCTGGACTCTGATTCAGGAGCTGGAAAATCAGCTCCTGAATCACAGTCCAGGCATAGGTTTCCTGACCTTAACCCTATTGAAAATATAGGGGACGCCGTGCAATGACGTCTGAAAAACTACATTCCGTACCAGAGAACACTGGCAGATCTCTATAAATTGTTGCTTGTCATTTGGGACGAGCTGCCCCCTACACTCCATCAAAAATGTCATTGCATGTATGCCTCGTAAGTTTCAAGTAGTCTTTCGTCGACACGGAGGTTGTGTTACCTGGTACTGAAACCCATAGGTTTAGAAATTCCCCGAATCTACCACTTTGACTACAATATTGCAGTGATACTTTGCAGTGTGCAGACATTGCACAATAAATTGTTTTTGTAAACGTAGTCTTTATCGTTTGTGTCACGTAGCCTAAAAGATATTCTTTCAGTGCGAGTTACTTGAATCAGATACATACATCCTTCATATCATGCAATATACCTAATTTTTGTGAGCAGTGAATATTATAATCTATCAACCAGCACTGTGTTCACGACTTCGCGTCTAATAGAAGCCACATTGTAAATTGAATTCTCACACTCAGCTTATCATCAAAACTTCCTCACAGGAAGTCTTTCGTCGAATAATGGCCAACCTTAATAACTAAGACCAGGTCTTAGATATAATGGCCAACCTTAATGTCTACGGTTGGTCTTAGATATAATGGCCAACCTTAATGTCTAAGGTTGGTCTTAGACATAATGGCCAACCTTAATGTCTAAGGTTTGTCTTTGATATAATGGCTAACCTTAATATCGAAGGCTGAAGGTAGTAGATGTCAAATGTTCCAAATGTCAGCCCTTTGAGTCTGAAAAGACGAGTTATCGCCGTTGTGAGAGAGAACCTTGTCTAGAATTTGAACCTAAGCTCGACTCAGGTGATTGGACATTCAGCCACCGGCGCGATGACACTGACAGGTCTTCCAGAAAGACTCATTCGTTTTGTTCATTGTATGTAGGTGCTCCAGCGTGCTGGAACAACTTTGCTCTAACTTATTATTTTGGCCAATTGAATGTATCTGCATTATACTAAGATAATTGGCTTTGAGCAGTCCCAGTAACGCAGTGATCTAAACTCTGGCTTCTGACCGTTCGTCCGAGATGTGACCTTGTTCGACTCCCGTCGAGATGTTGTGTTTTTCTGACGCCACCGGTTCTCTGCGTACCCTGGAAGCAGTGGCCCTCCATTTGGAATCGGTGACTGCTTATTGTCCATCAATTTGCTCACGGAGGTCGTTAACACCTGCCGTCCAAAAAGCAATAATTGGCATTTGTACAG
This sequence comes from Macrothele yani, assembly GCA_039090855.1. NCBI lineage: Eukaryota > Metazoa > Arthropoda > Arachnida > Araneae > Macrothelidae > Macrothele > Macrothele yani. The sequence goes on along the minus strand of CM077026.1, from coordinate 16,300,941 downwards.
GAAGAATTTAGCAAATGGAATTAATGCTGCTGCTATGAAATGCTTCATTTATAACATACCGTGTTTATTTAACATCAGCAGTTGTTCTATTTAAGAAAAATGCAAGAAAATTAATTTCAGATAAAATATACTAGTATTTTTTGCATTAGTGAAAGATTCGCAACTACATATATATATACAATATTTAAGAAGCAGTTAAAAAAGAGGAGGTAAAGAAATCTGATAAAAGTAGATAATTTAATATAACACTTGTTTTATACTTTTGCGTCTGATGCGCTCTTTTCAAAGTTTGCTTGAATTTATGTAAAACTTTGATCTCGCATTTTAGAATTGATTCTTCAATTCATTCTGCTATCCAGCCTCATGAACAAGAAATGAATAAATTCCATTAGTGGAGCAAATATTGACATCTGGATAATAAGAGCTCATTTTCGGAAATCTTGAACGATTTTTAGAACTGAACTGGGTATTCCTATGTTAACTGAGAGCTTCCAAAACTTTCCACAATTTTTGTAATCATTTTGCTAGTGCATTTTCAAAGGTTTAATTTCAACGTGTTTTGAAAAAGATTATTTAATAAAATAGAATGCGTTTTTTAAAATAATCCAATGAACTTTTCATCTGATCGACTTGCATGAGGATAGAACCGGATTTCCCGGTGGGGTACATGTCATTCCGAAAGTTACGAACAGAATGTATAAGTGGTTTGATATTTCAAATCTCTTAAGTGTGTTGACTGGCTTAAACTTTACACAAAGACATGCTGAAACACTCCGAAGTTCTTTATTTGCGTGATTTTCTTTCGTAAGCTTCATTGAAATTCTGCTTCGGAATAAAAGAAAAAACTAACACGAAGCGTCTTCTTGATATACCTGGTGACATAATAGATGGACTTAATCATAATTTCTGAATTCCAGTTATATTGCCTTGCAAGATTATATTTTAAAATGCATCCTTTTTAATACAAAGTCATCGATAAATTATGCGCGCGAATTATTATTAATTTCAGTTGTAAGCTTTGAAAATCCGCTTTGGGTAAAAGGAATTTTGCCTTATGTTATGTAATATAATTCCCGTTTATTTTCTATCCATCTGAGTCACCGTCGGCAAACATATCTTCATTTCCTAAACTCAGGTTGACAAATCATGTTCTCCTTTCCCGTCGGAACGAAGTAGTTATGGTTTGATAACATTTACCACCTTCCATGTTCTAAAGTCATTCTGATAAGCATCGTTAGCAGTTTACATCCTCTTTACGTGAGACTTATTTAAAAAAAAAAAAAAAAAAACTTAAATAATTTTCTCTCACTCTTTGGACCTTTCACAATTATTTTTAAAAGACTTCCAAACCTGTGCGTGATTCGGAAACGACTAAAAAGCTTTTGAGAATTTCAGTGCAAAAGAAAATTTATCGCCTATTTTCGAATCTTACGTAAAAATTACGTATGAGGCTCTCGAACACTCCCCGTTTGTCTTATTCCATGTAAATGTGCACATTCCAGTTTTAAAATAATTTATTTGGTTTCAGGTTTCGTGTTTTGCCATTTTGTTCAACCACAGGTTTTGTGCGAGTTTACCTGAAATAGGTGAAATTAAAACAAAACAGAACACAGTCAGACGGTGTACGCCAACAAATAAAACTGCTGCTGTTATCGCCGAATCATGCTGTCGAGCAAGCAACTATTAAGGTGGTTCCACCTAATTTTTTTCTTGATTGATGGTTTAACGACCACAGTGAGCAACTCAATGTGCTATAATAAGTTTCCCGTCCCTAATTTAGGGTCACTGGTTCCAGGGAAGGGACAGAGCCAGTGCCGTAAGACAAACACAACATCCATGCCTCACAGGGATTCCAACCCGGACCCTTCTTGGACGAACGGTCATAAGCCAGCGCTTCCACCTAAAATATCTGCCTTATGTTTCCAATTGTAAAACTTCTTTACATATTTCTTCGCAATTAATGTATTAACAAGGATGAAAATCTGGACATCGAAAAAACTAACTTTAAGTCATAGGATGGTATACTTAATACTTGCTAAAACATAACCATAATATTATTGAAAATCAGACATCTTTCTTTGAGTAATGTTCCGACCTATTAATAGATGGCGCGATCTGTACATTGATGACGTCAGTAAACAAACAAATGTTGGGTTGCTTAGTTATGGTTATGTTTTAGCAAAGTGTTAAGTATCCGATGGTGTAACTTAAAGTTAGTTTTATCGATGTGCAAATTTTCGTCCTATACCATTGGAAACAAAGGCAGAGATTTTAGGTTTTTCTTTTTTTTTTTTTTTTTTATTGGAGGTTTAACGACCACCGTGAGCAACTCAATGGGCTATAAGCAGTCGCCCGTCCCTAATTTAGGGTCACTGGTTCCAGGGAAGGGAGAGAGCCAGTGCCATAAGACAAACACAACATCCATGCCTCACCGGGATTCGAACCCGGACCCCTTTCGGACCAATGATCAGAGGCCAACGCCTTAGACCACTGCGCCACCGGTGCGGCAGAGATTTTAGGTGGAACCACCTTAACGCCGTTTCCGCATTAAAGCAATTGTACGTAAAAGCTATATATTGTATCTTGATGGAAACACCATCTGAATTGGTGGACTGTTTCACTTTCCTGCGTAAGGTTCCTTAAGGTTTTGGGGAGAAAGATTTTGTGCAATTACTGTGAGGTGGTTGGCGCATTGCCCCGCGGATTGCTTAGGGGAGAAAGTCATCCAAAACTGAACTTTCGGAAAGAGAGATAAAGCGGGACAGGAGCAAAAGTGAAGTAGCTGTTTTGGGGAAGTCTCCCAAGTGGCGCAAGGATAACTTAAAATAGTGATACGAAGCGACCACGAGAACCCCAGCTATTGGATATTGCTTTCCCAATTAGATGAGTAAGAAATAACAGACAAATGGTTATGCTGTTGTCGCCCTTACAAAAAAATTCCAGAAGGGGGGCTGAAATCGTCCTGCTAAAGCAATTTTACTTCCACGATTAAAAGCCTGTTTTTCTAATAATCAGAACTGCATTTTGAAGTACTTTAATCACGGTACATTTAGAAATATGTGCGACTGGATGGATAACAAGGAACTTAGAAATGCTAAAGGTGAAATAGATAGTTCGTGGATATCGAAGGCAACCAAATAGGTTCCGGCTAGGCGTAGCGCTAAGTGTGAGCGTACGATATGGAATGCGTATTCGTCCCTTCTGTCAGAGTACCGAGGGGAATGCATGCATAATAGGGTGCGTGCATTGTGCATTTGTACTGCCCTAGAAACTTCCTCTACCAGTCAGACGCTCCCCAGCTATATTCGAAGGGATGCTTGTGAGAGACTTACGTAATAGTGTGTTGGTCCTCATCTATTTGGAATACAAGCATGTATACCCTGAGGCATGGCCTCCGCCAGATGCCAGAGGGTCACCTGTGATGGTGTCAACTATGCCTGATGCAGCATTATCCACAGTGCCGTCCAAGACGTCGGTTCAGTATACGTGAATCTCATTATTCGCTCCACGCCATCCTAGAGAGCTTCCACGGAGTATAAATCCGGGAAATTTAGGGGAACACTGGATGGTTTCAAATTCAGACGAGTGTTCTTCAAACCGTGCCTGGGCGGTTACGGTACGGTGGGGCAAAGCATACTCCTGCTGAAACAGACCATCGGCCGCAATATACGCGAATGTCCTCTCAGCGTGTAAGAGATCAGCCACTTCATGGTGGTACCGCGAAGCGGATAAGAATCACTCCAGGCACACCAAGAGACCTAACGTGCCCCGTGAAAATGCTCCACAAACCATCCGAAAGCCACCTACGCCGACATGACAACATAGAGCAACGGCCGACATCACACAAGGCGGGGCCAGAGCCAACCTGTGACGATGGTCCCACTGCCTAAAGATGTCGATGCTACAACCGCACCCTCCTGATAATGTAAACGGGGTTCATGACACACCCGCACCCTCCTGATGATGTAAACGGGGTTCATGGCACACCCGCACCCTCCTAAAGATGTAAATGGGGTTCATGCCACATCCGCACCCTGCTGATTATGTAAACGGGGTCCGAGCTACACCCTCACCTTCCTGATGATGTAAACGGTGTTCATGCCGCACCCGCACCCTCCTGATGATGTAAATGGGGTTAATGCCACACCCGCACCATCCTTATGATGTAAACGATGTTCATGCCACACCCGCACGCTCCTAATGATGTCAACAATGTTCATGCCCCACCCTCACCCTCCTGATGATGTAAACGGGGTTCATGCCACACCCGCACCCTCCTGATGATGTAAACGGGTGTTCATGCACACCCCGGCACACTCCTGATGATGTAAACGGGGTCCATGCCACACCCTCACCCTTCCTGACGATGTAAACGGGGTTCATGCCACACCCGCACCCTTCTGATGATGTAAACGGTGTTCATGCCACACCCGCACCCTTCTGTTGATGTAAACGAGATTCATGTCACACCCGCACCCTCCTGATGATGTAAACGGGGTTCATACCACATCCGCACCCTCCTCATGATGTAAACGGAGTTAATGGCACACCCGCACCCTCCTGATGAGGTAAACGTGGTTCATGGCACACCCACACCCTCCTGATGATGTAAACGGGGCTCATGCCACACCCGCACCCTCCCGATTATGTAACCGGGGGTTCATGCCATACCCTCACCCTTCTGTTGATGTAAACGGGGTTCATGCCTATCCAGCACCCTCCTGATGATGTAAATGGGGTTCATGCCATACCCGTACCCTCCTCATGATGTAAACGGGGTTCATGCGCCACGCGCACCCTCCTAATGATGTAAACGAGGTTCATGCCATACCCGCACCCTTCTCATGGTGCAAACAGGGTTCATGCTACACCCGCACCCTCCTCATGATGTAAACGGGGTTCATGCCACACGCGTACCCTCCTAATGATGTAAATAGGGTTCATGCCACACGCGCACCCTCCTAATGATGTAAACGGGGTTCATGCCATACCCGCACCCTCCTGATGATGTAAACGTCGTTCATGCCACACCCGCATCCTCCTGATGATGTAAACGGGGTTCATCTGACCGCAACGCTGCGCCACTTTGCATAAATCCAGTTTTCAATCAAGTTTCCGGTGCTAGACAGCGGGTAATTTCCGATGATAATCAGTCAACAGTGGCAAACGAGTAGGGCGTTGGCTCCCGTAGCCCAGGGTAAGCAGGGTGCCCCGGGATCATTGTCTTGCTGATATTTCTTGGGCGTCGGACATATAACATGGAAATGATTTACGCCGCCGTTGCCATTGGGTCGGTTTGTACGAGCCTGGAGATTCTTAAACGACCCCAGTCGTCAATGAAGTGCGGTCGATCACCGGTTGCTCTCTGAGCGCTGATTCGTCCGTCGATGGTCTACTACGTCATTGATACGGTTGCGCTGGGGAACCCTAGTTTCCTTACCATTTGGGCTATATATTGCTCCATCTCTCTTTCGTCGAAAATGCAGCTGCGAATGGCTGAATGGTTAGCAGTTCTGACTACCAATGCAAGGTACTCAGGTTCGATCCTGGACTGATATTGCGGAGGTGGTGTGATTTGTTAACAATCACTGAATATTCGCCGTGCATCGGACGAGCACGTTAAGTGACGGCTCCAGGTTGGACCCACTGGTTAAATGGGTATCCTTTCCTATGCCCCCCCTCAATTCTCTTATCCCTCTATGTGCAACATCGTACTTGTACGGTGGCGCCATCTACTGTACTCCAATCTCACTACAAACTGTTCTGTCAAAGTCGCTAGACTTGCTCTCATTCCTTCCATTTCTGTGTCCTGCCCAAAAGGCGAACTCGCTGTAGGTGGCTGGGACCTAAAATCTACTAACTGTGGACGGAAGTCCTACAAGAAAATGACTCATACTTGCTTACTTCGTCGAAAACGCGTCTACGGTCAAAGTTTTCCAGATAACCACGTTTACCCATTTTCTGCGATTGTGATATACCCTTGAGAAGCACTGCTGACCTTTCTAGTAATCGCCTGCTTTCGGTTTGTGCCTGTTTCGCTCTGCGCGAAGGATCTCCATGTCAACTGCATCACCCCAATAAGCAATGTTTTGTCTACTGACTGTATTTATGACTTTTCTTTTGAGAGCAAAAGGTATGAATACTTGTATTCTAATTCATCAGACGTTATTCAATATTGGTAGAGAGACTTGCGGCCGGAAATGTTTGTAACAGATGGAGTGGATCGTGTCATTTGCAATCATGATTGCTTTGACCACAACGGGCAACTCTACTATTATATGTGCGACCTCCGTTCGCAAAAGGATACGAACAGTAAGGAATTACCTTATTCTGAAACTCGTGAAGACTGCCCTGATGATTGCAATCTTCAACCACTAACTTATCTTTTCCTTAATGACAAGCGGCCCGGTTGCCTTTCGGAAAGATCTCATGCATGTTCACGAAAGGCGCAGAGAGTAAGAATTTAATATGAAGCCTTTAAACTAGGGACATTTCGGTTTCCAACGCGACGAAAACAACTAGCTGTCCAGCAGATTTATGACGCGCAGTATGTTCATCAGGCACCATAACTACACTGAAGTTGCAAATTATTATGTACTTAATTGTGACTGAACATCTCACAGCACAGAATTCAGACCTACGGAACGTTGATAGCGGTAATGCGGTAAAAACTCGTGACTTTAAAGACTGAAATATGTGTAACAGTGCGTTCCAGAAGAGAAGGTGAGAGAAATTCAGAAACTGCAAATCTTTTGGGACTATGCATGAATCTTCAGGGATATGTAAAAATAATCTTCTGGAATATGCAGTAATTTATTTTCTGGGATACGCAAGAATTAATCTTCTGGGATATGCAGGAATCGTCTAGGATATGCAAGAATAATCTTCTGGGATATTCTCGAATTAATTTTGTTGGATAGGTAAGAATTAATCTTCTGGAATATACAAGAATAAACTTCCGGAATATGCAAGGCTGAACATGCCTACAGAACGATATCCGCAAATCTTTGAATTCACCTTACATCGGATCGAAAGGATTCACAAGGTCAAGGGATGCTGACCACATTGCTAGGGATATGTTTCTGATAATTTCCTACTTAATTGTATATAGAAAGTTATTAAGTCAGAAATATAAGACTGATCATTTTTTGAACTATATACAGAGGTTGGACAGAATAATGTGAATACTGAAGAAAAGAAAGGTTTCACGTACTATAATGTAAATGTCTTTTCGTACTGCTACGTTATTTTAAAACCATCACCACACGATGAAAGAGTTTCTAAATTAAACCTTAACGGCCAGACGAAACATTTTTTTTTTTTTGATTGTAGGTTTAACGACCACCGTGAGCAACTCAATGGGCTATAAGCAGTCGCCCGTCCCTAATTCAGGGTCACTGGTTCCAGGGAAGGGAGAGAGCCAGTGCCGTAAGACGAACATAACATCCATGCCTCACCGGGATTCGAACCCGGACCCCGTTCGGACGAATGATCACAGGCCGTCGCTTAGACCACTACGCCACCGGGGCGGCGACGAAACATTTAAAGCAGAAGTCAAACTTACGGAAATTGGCTTTATTCCAGCCCTAAAAAGAGCTCTTGTCTTGAAGTTTCGGTTTGAGTGTGCAAGCAGTTTACCGCAAAGGGTAAAGAAATTCGTTAAACAGCTGTAACTGAGTAATATAGACAAATTTTAATTTGCGCAAGTGGGAGCATTCTGATTCTCCTTTGTATTTGGTAGGTGCGAATGAAATATCCATCAAAGAACCAGCACACGTGGACGGCGAGAACGGAAAAGTAGGACAACTTACCTAGGCAAAATAACTCCCCTCGGCATCGACACATAGTTGCCATCTGTCCTGCAAGACAATGATCCCGGAAGGCAAAAGTCTTCTGTCTGGGACCCGAAGAAGTCATCAACTGCACGCTGAACCTCGTTGTCTGTCGTGAACTGTTTCCCAGACAGGAAGTAATCCAGACGACGAAACAGATAATAGTCTGTCGGAGACAAGTCCAAGGAATAGGAAGGATAAGGCAGTGTTTCATAGCCCAAAGCACTTAGTGTCAGCATCGTTCGTTGTGCAACATGAAGGCAGGTTCACATGTAGGGGAGTGCCTGGTCCGAATAAAACTCTTAATCTCATCACATAGGGGTTCCATTGAGTTCAGATCTGTGGACTGTGGTGCCCATTTTCCACGTATGGTATCGCGGTTGTTCTGATGAAACCACTGTATGACAATCCTTGCCTTGTGGCACGGCGTAGTATCTTGCTGAAAGTAGCCCTTTCCATCAGGAAACACTATGCACATGTAGTGGGGGGACTTGGTCCAAATGGAAGTCTTAATCTCATCAAATAGAGTTCCATTGTGTTACGATCTGTGGACTGTGGTGTGTATTTTCGTCTTTTTGTGTCGCTACCGTTCTCATGGAACCACTGTATGACAATCCTAGCCTGGTGACATGGCGTATTATCTTGCTGGAGGTAGCCAACTCCACTAGAAAACACTATACTCGTAGGGGCGTGCCTGGTCCTCAGTGAGGTTAAAGTAATAATGATATCTGCAGATAAATTTGTACGTTTTTAGCAGATATGAGATGTACACGAAGACGACGTGTGCTATTATAGCCAATTCGCGCCGATGTGCGGCAGGCTGTGAATGCTGAGATTCTCGCCTCGATACCGCCGTTGTACTGCTTGTTACTCGAAGCAATGGAGCATGTCTTCCACTTCGTCTGATTCCCTCCATTAGCAGTTGCACTCGAACATCGACTAGCTGTTTTCTCCCACACCATGTCCGCCGGCTACTTGTTTCGTTTTTTGTTCACCACTGATTGTGCATAATCGATAAAGTTCTTGCATAGCCGAGAATGCTTCGCCGTCTCTTTAATTTCACATGTTGCCGCTATCTCGGTTTCACACACGACTGAATACTTTGCATTGACCTGCGTGTAAAGTAATCTTATTATCATAGTTGCTTATGTAAGTGAGGTAAGCATGTGCTTGAATGTTACTGGATTTTCCTAATAATATTTTTCCGTCAGTGCATGTTGTTGTGTACGAACACACGCAATGCTCGCAGCTATTCGGTAAATGGAAACCATATTATAAACTAAGCTTCCACACTTGGTGTTTCCTCAACGTGTAACTCAGGACAAGTGAAGTCAGATTATATCGAGAGGGTGCCCGAATTCCCCTACACCTTCAAAGCCAAGATTTGAAAATATCGTTTACGTTTTTCTTTTCCTTTTTTTCGGTGATTGACGAACGCCCTGGATGTTTAAGCTGAACGTCTAGTAATTTTGCTCCCTATGCTGCCATTGCAAAAAAAAATCGACCTTAATTCCTCAGCTAAGAAATATTTTTCCCAGATTGGCCATCTGATGAAAAAACATCCTAACTTGGATTGTGCAATCGGTGTTTTTCAGAAAACACTTTCCTAAACTATAATAAAAATCAATAACTTTACTTCGATGTAGTGGTAAGGAAGAGCGGCGCCATCTGTAAGCGAGTATCATAACTAAATCGAAATAAAGTTATGGATTTTTAATATAGCTCAGGAAAGTTTTTTGCAAAAAGCACCGATTGCTCAATCTAAGGTAGGATAAGCCGCCACGGTGGCGCAGTGGTCTAAGCGATGGCTTCTGATCGGGCGGTCACTTTTACTTGTGCTCCTGCACTTTGAGTGATATTAGTTGTTTTTGGGAGTTTCCTGTTAGGTTTTTTATGTTATTTAGTTTTGTGAATGTTGTATGCTTAAGTTGAACCCACAAATTCGTTGGGACAGCCTTTATTTTTTTTTTTTTTTGGTGTATTTCACACCGACGTGGGTGACTAGGTCAGTTACTCACTTCAGTGTTACATGGTTACTCAAGGAGAGTACCTATGCCTTCAAGCATACTGTTAAAGGTGGGTTCCTTTGTGTTTAGTGTTGCAAGCCGCAACACTAGGTTTCAGTTTAAGTTCTGTGTTAGTAGTAAAAATGATTACAACCTCAGCGTCTAAGTCGACGTCTGATGCTTCTGTGCCTATTCTACTCGAATCTTTTATATCAACGACCAGTGTGTCTGCTTCACAGGATATATCAGTAATGGATACCTCCACTGTGATCTGTCATTCTTCGGAAAGTGTGTTAAGTGTTGTGGAACAAATTGTGAATGAAGGGGTCGGAGCCGAGGGCCCACCCCCACCCCCTCTCAGCACCTATGCGACTGCTGTCCGTTCTGCGAATGTACCTTCTGCAGCTTCAATAGACTCTCAATATACGATTACACGTGTGGATAAAGTTTTACGACTGAAAGTTCCGGATGACTCTGTTCTAGGTAAGCGTTTCTCAGAAAATTTATCTTTCACTGTTTATGTTCCTGCCCTAAAGGACACCCCAATCCCTCGGTACCTGGATGCAATTTCAATGGTTGTTTCCAGAGAATCCATCAAATCAGCCATCCGTTTTGGTGGGGGAATCGAAGTGCGCTTTACCCTAAAATCTGCTGTTGAAAAAATTCTTCAATGTGGTGTAGACATTGGTACTGTGCATCTGCAACCGACACCTTCTATTCAGCGCCCTGTTACCGTCACTCTGACACCCGTTCCCTCGGGACTTCCTGATGAACTATTAGTAGATGCGCTTAGTTCCATCGGCAGAGTAGTAGGTACAACAACATTTCTCTCTGCTGCAGGCGTAAACACCCCCTATGCCTATGTGCAAGGAGGACGTCGTCAGTATAGGGTGATTTTCCCTACGGAACAGGCTCTGAAGGACAGTCCTACCTCCGTTGAGGTTATTACAGACTCAAGAAAATACACGTTTGACTTATTTGCAGGAATGCAGTGCTTTTATTGTAAAGGGGATGGGCATTGGGTGACCTCGTGTCCTCACAGAAATGTGCAGAATAATTCTACTTCAAATCGTGGAGCCGTTGAGTCATCATTCTGTTCTGAGCCGTCAGTTGCCCAGACACCGAACCTGGAATCAGTAGATGATGCTATGTTGAGTACAGACAGCACATTTCAGAGTCTTATTATTCATAACTCTGCAGCTCAGCAATCCCCTTCTGTGGAAGTACCTGATAGTGGTTATCAATTAGAAGATTACCCTGCCTTGCCACCGTCGGGGGAATACGAGTTTCTACAACTACGTGTAAGAGACCTTTTACCCCGACATCTCCTAAGAAAAAGAGAGGTCGACCACAAACCAGGTCCAAATCGAAAGGGACACGTTCTGGTGGACCCTCTCAGTCGCCGAATCTTGAACGAAGCAACTCTTCCACTTCAACCCTAAAACAGCCTGAAACCAGTGTGAGCTATCAGGAGGTTGAAATGGAAATACCTGATAATCTGAGTGACACCACGTCGACACATTCTGATATTGAACCATGTCCAGAGTGTGCGGAAGACTTTGATAGATATCTTAAAGATATAGAAGTGCCAGTTACGCCATTATCTTACTTCGAACTAGTTTCTCTGTATGCGGTTCCTAAGAGAACTAGCATCATGAACATTCCTTGCATTCAGAAAAATCTGTCTAGAGTGCCGGAATTGGTTTTACAGTTATCTTTTTTACATGAACTGTTCCACAAGCACTCGACCAAAACACTAAAAGTGCACTTATTTTGTCGACGTATTCGTTATTTATTAACAATGCTTGATAAACGGGTTGAGGGGGTTTTGCAGCCACCAAAATGAACTCTAAGGTACTATTTGTTTCTTTTAACTGCCGAGGTTTAGCGGCGTCAGCAGCAAATGCATTGGTTTTTGAAGATGTCCGACCTTTAAAAGCGGATGTTCTAATGTTGCAAGAGACTAACTGTTCGGCAGGAATCAATTTTGCTCGCTGGCCTTATGTTTTTTATCATAATTACCGGACACATTTTGGTTCTGGAACTGCAATAGCATTTCATTCCCGATTTCACTCTATATTACAAAATATTGTCGAGTCCCAGAGCCGCCTGGGAGTTTTTCAATGTATTTCGTTTTGCCTTCAGTCCAGTCGAATTCATCTATTAAATATTCATGTACTTCAAAATAATAATGAAGCTACTGATCTCCTGGTTCATGTTGCTGCCGTTCTTGCGAATATTCCTCCCTCAGACCTTATTCTTTTTGCTGCTGATTTTAATTGTACACTTCAACCTTACGTTGATAGAGATAATTCACATGAAAGCCGTCATTCTTTAGTTTCTCAGCTCTCTCAGATTGTCTTCAACTTTGACCTCAAAGATGCCTTCAGATATCTACACCCAACTGAACGAGAGTTTTCTTGGTCCCCCCTATTCATTTAAATTGTGCTGCAGCCAGACTTGATCGATTTTATGTTTCCCGTTTTATTCGTCCGTCTATTATTTCAGTCAATCACGCACTCTCTGTTTCTTCAGACCATAAGCCAGTTATTCTTTCCCTCTGTTTTCAGTCTATTGGCATTCCACGGCCGAGTGTTTGGTTTTTAGATGATTCGTGTCCTCAAGATCCTGATTTTAATACTGAAGTTGTTCTTATTATCACTCAAGCTGTTACTCAATTGTCTTTTGTTTCCGACCCAGCGGCTCTGTGGATCTGGACAAAACAATCTATTGTAGCTTTTGCGAAGAAATATTCTTTTACTATCAAAACCCGGCGAATTATGACTGTGGACAGTCTCCGGCGTGCGCTTCAGCGAATCCCACGAACCTCATCGAATTATGATCTCCTTGAAACGAAATTACGAGAATGTCTTCAAGCCTCTGTTTCAAATGTACTGACCCGTCTGAAATACTCATTTCTCAGATTCGAAGAAAATCCTTTTCGCAGTCTCCGTTCCCTCGAGGTACGAAGAAAAAAGTAATACCATTGTACAACTCACCCTCCCTAATGGCTCAGTAACTACTGACCCATATGTTATATGTAATCAAACTCATGCGTATTATAGCCAACGTTTTCAACGTACATCAACACAGCCAGCCTCTTCTGCACCACTTTTGCAAGACCTTCCGCAAGTTCCTGAATGCTATGTGTCCTCTCTAAATGCTCAGATCACCCCTCAAGAAATCCGCAATTCGATTTACAGTTTAAATGATCGTTCCTCACCTGGAGAGGATGGGCTTTCCTTAAAATTCTACAAAATATTCCTTCCTTATCTCATGCCACTTCTCCTCAGTTGTTATACTTTCCATTTTTCGTCTTCAAGTTCTTCCTCCAACGCTTTCAGCTTTGCTCTGCTTCGCCTTATTCCTAAATCTGGCTATCTTGGTATTTTATCTAACTGGCGACCCATCTCTATACTTAATACCGACTATAAAATCTTTGCTAAACTACTCGCACTCCGTCTGAATCCTGTCTTATCCTATTTAATTCATCCTGACCAAACGTACACTGCTCCCACCCACTCTATCGCTTCTAATATTACCACGATCCGTGATCTTAACACTCTCGCATCCCAGCTCGCAGAACCCCTTGCTATTTTTAATATTGATCAACGACAGGCTTTTTGATTCCATTAACCATACTTATATCTTTACTGTCCTTCAACGCTTTGGATTCCCTCCCTTCTTCTGCCATGCTCTTTCTAATCTGTATTCAAACTCTTTTTTTCGGGTTCGTACTTCGACTTTTATTACTTCTGCTATCCCTTATTCTAACGGTATCCGGCAGGGCTGTCCCCTGTCGGGTCAACTTTTTGCACTCTGTTTTGAACCTCTTCTAATCTGTCTCCGTTTCCGACTTCTTTCTTCTGTCCCCCGTGGAGTTGTGTGCACCCGGCACCATCATACTGTCTTGACTGCATATGCCGATGACTTGACGTTATTTTTACGAACAGAATCTTCGTTTGGAATCCTATTATCAACATATAACGAATATGACGTAATTTCTGGATCAGCCTTAAACACTGAAAAATGCTCAGGTTTATGGACGGGAGCGTGGGCAACCCGTGGTGACCGTCCGTGGGGGGCCCGATGGTCTTCAAACGTAGTCAAATTTCTTGGTGTGCACTTCGGAAAACCGGAGGCGGTTGCTGCTGCAGCATGGACCACCCTCGTTCATCGAATTAATCGAAGACTTGCTCCTCTCCGTCAGCTCAAACCCTTTCTTTCATTTTTTAGTCGGGCAATGCTACTAAATGTGTTTGTGCAACCGAAATTGTTTCACAGCTGGATTACTCACCTTCCGCCACCTTTCTTGCTGAATCATCTGCAGAGAACTTTTGTGGACTTCATTTGGAATATTATTCATTAGGTGCATCGCTCCACGCTTTCTCTTCCGATTTCCTATGGTGGTCTCTCTCTTGTTGATATCACACGAAAATTTCAAGCCTTTCATCTTCATAACTTTCTTAAGATTTTTCAATGCCTCTTTCTTCAACGCAAACCATTATCGATACTCTGTTCTTCTCCCGGAGTCCCCACCTTACAGTTCAAACTTTTCTGCGAATGGGCCTGTTCCCATTCATTCCCAATCATTTCCCTGACACTTACAAGTCTGCACTTACCCTTTGGCGCTCCCTGAATCCTGTCCGACTCCGCCCTTCCACTACTAATGACCTCCTTGCAGAACCCCTCTTCTTCTCCTCTACTATCTACTCTTCTACCTTCTTCGTACCTTCACTACTCCTCATGGTTTGCCAGTGGAGTTGTGAAGGTCTCTCAACTCGTTGACATTGATCTCCGTTGGAAACCTCTTTCTCGCTTTTCTCCCTTGTTTGCAGTTACCCCTGTTCATCGTGCTCAACTTCGGCATATCCAGATTTGCATTCAGAGACTCTACCCACAACTTGCCAATCAGAATGGACTTATTCAAAACTCATCAGCCTTACTCAGTCTCCCGTTCATTATTTATCTAGATGACCAGCCGTTTCTTTCACATCAAGTATCTGCTAAACTCATCTATAGGCATTTCATTACATATTTTACCGATCCAATGCCGATTCCCTCCGTGCCAGAGGCAGAAGTACCAGCAACATGGAGTGATCCACTAACAGCCTTGGCTACTCCAAAGGCAATGGATATCCATTGGTTACATCTACATAGTCGCTTATTAACCCCACGCACTCTTCATCGTTTTCGGCATCTTACATCGTCACTGTGTTATTTTTGCAATACAGAGGGAGATGTATTTCACTCTTACTCGATGTGCTTGTTTTTACAGCCTTTGTTTTCATTGATGTTTCTTTTGCTTCAGAATGTTTGTGCTTCTTTACATACCATGTTTCATTATAATGTTCTTCGCTCACATCACCCATTTGCTTCATCACACAATTCTGTACGCTTTTTTCTCATATTGCAAGCAAAATATACAATTTATCAGTACTATCATATTAGTGTCGATTGTCCTACCCTTAGACGTTATAACGTGGCAAGACGTTTTCTTTGCCGCAGATACCGTCAGTCTGCGACTGCGATACTGCAGGTCGAGTATGATACTGCAAAGACGAGTAACAGTCTTGACAGTTTTCATGCTAAGTTGTCCCCAAGTCATATCTGGTTTAATACGAATAATGATATTGTAACACTAACCGTGTAACGTCCACGACATTTTGTTGTGGTCAGATCTCTGTCTTTGTATTGTACTAGAGCGTTTTTTTTTTTTTTTTTTTGCGCTATGTTGTGAGTATTTTTGTATATTTACGCAGGTTAGTTGCCCGACGAAGTGTTCGGCATAACCTCTTTTTCCATAAATTACTGTTGGATAATATGTCGTTTTATTTGACTACCTAGTTACGTTTCTCTGTTCAATTTCCAAAAGTTAGTGTCTCATGAATTGTTCTGCTTCATTGAGTGTCACGTGAGAGTATTTTATGTTATAACGTTGCACCGTCATGCGTTATTAAGGTTTTTCTTAATCATTAGCGTTTATAACTGAATTTTGTATTTATTGTTGGGGAAAATTGAATGCTTGAAATTGCTTGCACTGTCTAGCGATAACATAATGGTCTTTTTTCTGCAATATCGAACCCATAGTGGTTAATAAGAATTTTACTATGTCTGAAGTTTTTTTCAGTTGTAGTATTTGTCTTTGCAAGCCTATTGTTAGAGTGACAGACTAATTTAGCTATTTAGGTTTTGTCGAGCAATAAGTACTTTCTCTGTATGAAAATGACGGTTTCTTTAAGCTAATATAATGCTCATCTGTTGTAATATCATGCAGTTTTCTGTACTTCTAATTTGCGATTCTTCCCTTTGAATTTAGCAACATTTGCAATATATCCTGTACATTGAATTTTTGTATTTATCACATCTGAATGATGAGTCCTTTTTGTTTGTTTGTTGCATCTAATGTTACGAGATTTTTACTCATCTACTTTTTCGGCAACTTGTTGATGAAAAACGTCTGTGTTTATAGATTGAGAAGTAAAGAATTTTTGTTTTGAAGTGAAACTGATTCGTATGTATAATGTTTTTTTGTTGCGAATTATGTTGCTCATAGAGTCTCACTTAGCGATATTTTTCTTTTATGGAAAATTGTGGTACTTACAGACAGACAGAAGAACCTATTTTTGTATTAGAAGCAGCGTACCCGCGTTAAGCAGTGTTTTTTTTTTAGAGTTAAGGTTTACGCTTATTTTGTTTCATGATTCTTAATGAATTAATATGTCTGTCGTAAAAAATAGCTTTACAGCCTGGCAGAAAATAATCAGTATATCATGTTGTTAGTGGTAGAGTACATGTTACGAGCAAGGTTTATTTTTCCTGGCTTGATGTTTTTCTTCATGAATGACATGCTGAAATATTTTTAACTTTGTGCGGCCTTTAACATTGTTCAGTTTTACAGATTTTGTGTTTTGTTCAATTTTAATGTTCATTATTGTGAATTACCTGATGCTTTCTTTTTTTTTTTTTGGCTTTTTGTGGTAGACGGAGAATGTTAAATTGATCTCGTTTCTGTTTTCTGTCATTGTAATTTCGCAATACTGTACGTTTGTTGAGTCTTTTTGTCTTCTGTGTAAAATATGCCAAAATGGCAACAACTGTTCCCGGTGAACTTACTGTAAATATTGTTTATATGGTTTTATGGCAATAAAGATATTTTGACGTTCTGATCATTCGTTCGGCAGGGGTCCGGGTTCAAATCCTTGTGAGGCATGGATGTTGTGTTTCTCTTACGGCACTGGCTCTCTCTCCCTTCCCTGGAACCAGTGACCCTAAATTAGGGACGGGAGACTGATTATAGCCGATTGAGTTGTTCACGGTGGTAGTTAAACTTCCACTCAAAAAAAAAAAAGTAGGATGTTTTTTTATCACTGGGCCAATTTTGAAGTACGGGAAATCTTTCTTCGCTCAGGTGAAACGGTCGATTTTTTTTCCGTTGGAAATATAGGGAACAAATTCACTAGACGTCTACTGTAAGTCTGAAATCCTAATCGAAATTTTGGACCACTGACTCTGAAAGAGGGGCTATCGCAGTTTGAAAAGTGAACCAGTTCTGATTTCGAGCCTAGGATGGTGTCGAGCGTTTGGTCAGATGAGCACACACGTGACCATTTGGTCAGTGGAGTGTGTATCTCATCAAGACAGTTTCAAGCACATTGTCTCTAGTACGGAGATGAATCGTCATGCTGAAATCATTCTGCTGCAAAATATCCTTCAGACCAGCCGAATGACTTTGCATTTCTTTAAGATAATAGTATCTGCAGTGGACTTAACGAAGCAATAAATCCAGTTAATAGGAGTATTGCTGCAGCGAATACTAAATTTAGAACGTACGGTATTTATTTGACGAAAAAGTAGAAGAATTGCATTGAATAGAAAGAAACCTATTTTCAGATGTAACATGCTTCTACTTGTTAGCGGCACACTCAATGCAGAATATCATAGAAGAAGTGGATTAAAAATAGCAAAAAAAACAATCTGATTAAAGTTTGTATTATGAAATCATTTGCTTTATTCTATTGATGTGTAATGCGATCTTTTCAAAATCCCATTACTTTAGCTCCCTTGAATTCAAGTAAAATCTCGATCTCGCAGTTTAACGTAGAATTGATTTTTTAATTCATTTTACTCCCATGCCTCGTGAACAAAAAAGGATAAATTCCATTAGTGGAATTGATGTATACCCGCAGATTGAGTTTATTTTCGGAAATCTGGTGCAGTTTTTAAAAATGAACTGCACTTCTCTACTTTAATTGAGTACTCCCAAAGTGTGCTATGGTCTTTGTGGTTATTATAGTGTTAATTTATTTTCAAAGTTTAACTCTAATGCGTTTTCAAAAGCGGTTATTTTATATCGAAGAATCCATTTCCGGAATTAATCCAATGACATTATCATCCAAAGCGCTTGCATGGGAATGTAGTTCAATTGCCAGATGGAATATCATTTTAAAAGCTATAAAAAGACTGTATAGATGGTTTGATATGCCAAACCACATTTCTATTGTCTGATTTAATCCTCACGTATATGGACTAATGGGAATCGTCTCTTATTTCATTCCCTTTCGTAAGCTACATGGAATCTTGTTTCAAAATTAAAGAGCAACACTGACACTTATGAAACTACTACTTAATAAAGCGACAACATGTATGATGGACTCCAATGCATAATATTGATTTTCGAGTCTAAATCACATCGGCTAATGACAGTCCGTGGAGAAATGGTTAAGTTCAAAGTAATATGTTTTCAAATAGGAATTTAACATCTTCATGAAAAGGAGGTCAGGTTCATGACATGCGTAATAATTTTCCTTTATTTCGTGTTCTGCTGAGCTTCCGTCGAAAATCATGATTTTTCCATTTCCTGAAGATTTCTCTTCGATTTCTCTTTTTGCATCAGAACAATGTAATTTTGATCAAATAAGATTTTCAACTTTCGATGCTCTGCCAGTTATTCGTCTAGGTGCAGTA
This sequence comes from Macrothele yani, assembly GCA_039090855.1. Classification (NCBI taxonomy): domain Eukaryota; kingdom Metazoa; phylum Arthropoda; class Arachnida; order Araneae; family Macrothelidae; genus Macrothele; species Macrothele yani. Next base: position 16,282,136 of record CM077026.1, on the reverse strand, counting down.
AGCAGCACATTTCCTCTTTCTGCGGGGCCTTACTTTAATAGCAAATGACTGGGGCATTTCCCTTTGTACCTTTTACAAAGTTATTTTAAAGAATCTTCAAAGTTTTTGCAGTATTCGACAAATTGCAAGAACCTGTCTTTTGTTGTTGTTGTTGTTGTTGTTGTTATTGTTTTGGAAATTCAAGGCAAAGAAAAGTTAATTTTTCTATTCGTAAACACTTTTTTTTTCAAAATGAATACCCTTCTTGTAACTAAATATTAGAACAACTGTGATCAAAACAAATTAGTTTGAATTGGATTTCTGTAACACAAATCCAATTTAAATGGTAGGAGTCAGAGTAAATAAACTAGGCAGCTAATTTCAAAGGTTTTCCGTAACAGGAACTAATGAAACAATAAGATTAAGTCTTGCCTGGCGATCAGATCGTCTGCAGATGACTGCTTTCTCGTACCTGTTAAGGTTGGGCTGAAAGTCAGATATGGATCCCATATTCGTTTCTTCTACCAGAATAGCGAGGTAATGAAACAATAAGATTAAGTCTTGCCTGACGATCAGATCGTCTGCAGATGACTGTTTTCTCGTACCTGTTAAGGTTGGGCTGAAAGTCAGATATGGATCCCATATTCGTTTCTTCTACCAGAATAGCGAGGTAATGAAACAATAAGATTAAGTCTTGCCTGGCGATCAGATCGTCTGCAGATGACTGCTTTCTCGTACCTGTTAAGGTTGGGCTGAAAGTCAGATATGGATCCCATATTCGTTTCTTCTACCAGAATAGCGAGGTTGCTTGCCAACTAAGGTACGTGCCCTGTTGCTAATGCTCCTCTACGAGATTCACAACATCATTAGCTTCCGCGCTGGCAACTGTTTTAGTGCAAATTCTAGCTTGGCAGGGTGCAGACTGGTGTCATTTCGGCCGGTTATAGAGGTGTTGCTTGTGACCAGCTCGTGCAGGGAAATTTCATACTGGTGGAAAGGAAGCTCAGTTTATTTATCTTTGCTTCTTTGTGTGCATAAGCAGCAGCCCGTCCTTAGAGTGGGGCCCACTCTTTCAAGGTAGCGAGAGTGACTGGCCAAGGTACAAGCATACATATGACGCAGCTGGGGATCGAACCCGGGTCATCCTTGGACGATTAGACACAAACTCCCGCCTTTGACTAACCGGCCACTGGAGTAGCAGGTTATTTAGCGATCTCGTTCTGCAGAGAAGTCGATGCCTGCGAACAGTTCGTGTTGCAACGGGAGGAAGAGTATACTTTTAACAAGCTCTGAATTAAGATCACTTAGGGTTCGTGAAACCATAGCGAGTGAAAACAAAATTTCTGGGTTACTCGCTTCTGGGTTACTAACTTCTGGATTACTCGTTCCAGGGTTACTCTCATCTGGGTTACTCATTTGTGTTTCGAGATATGTACTGGTTGAACGTATTTCTTGGAATATCATAACGTACTCCAGAATGCAATGCAAATTTGTATGCAAAGCATGATCAAATGAAAAGCAGAATTTTGGTGTAGTTTGTACGTATTGGGAAATGCTTGTACGTATTGGAAATGTAATCATCCCCTGCACTCATAAATCTCTCCGAGAGACAAACTAGGCTAGTGTTCATCTATAATAACTTTTAACCGGTTGATGGCGTATGCAAAGTGTTACTGCTGCCTTCATCTCATCATCCGAATGAAAACGACCCCCTTTCAGATTTTGTTAACACAGATGTCATAATTACAAGTAGAAATTTTAGGAATGTACGGATTGTTTCATCTGTTCCAACCTGAACTGACGTCTTTTTTCCTAAGCTTCGGTACCTTCATGGGGGTCTTACGTTGTCCTGTTGCGAAGTAATGTCTCGCGTCAGAGTACCAGTTTGTCGTTATTTTTGAAGCACGCTATGTACCCGACGGCAGTTATCATACCACTATGCGATAGATAATAAAATAGAAATTACTGCTTTCAGTCAAATAATGAACATCATCAATAAGAAAAATCGTCTTTAGGGAATTGGAAAAAATCTCTTTTCCGTGGATATGATTTAGCTTGTTTCTCTTACAGATGCACACTGGGTATTATCACATTTAATCCTATATTACGATGTGATCCAGAAATATCTCGACTTCATGGCCATAGCATAATAAATGTTCCATACATCTGGCTGTCGATCAGGCTCTGATTGTTCATTACTCACTTCTGGGTTACTTTACTCACTTCTCATTACCCACTTCTCATTACTCACTTCTGGGTCACTTCGCAGCTAAACGTACAATTTTCCTTTTCTTTTTTTTTCTTGCATGACCACTCTCTACACTGAGTGGGCAGAAATCATGAAATACATACCTAGTAACTGGTAGCTCTACCTTTCATCATTCGGCAAGGCCATGTGTCCCGAAAACGTTCCAAAATTATTTCCAATATCTCCACCCATTTTTTGCTGCACTGGTATCTATATTTCCTTCATATTCTGGGTGGAGTACGAATCGAATGCTGGAACGGACCTTTCCAAAGCATCGCAAAGATTTACCATAGAGTTCATGCCTAGATAACAGGGTGTCCATTCCAGGGTGACTACTTCTCCGGAAAGGTCTTCTAACCATGTTCTAGTAACAACGGATCTATGGGGAGGGGCATTGCCTGCTGGAAGAGTCCAGCCCTTTGGGTGCATGATGAACATGAACAGATGCGCATTGTATGCGAGGATAAACTCGTAGCGTAAACCGTTTAGGGATGCACTAGACGTACTAGAGGTCCCAGCATGTGCAAGTTGAACACACCCCAGACCAGCACTAGGGCACCTTTACGCGTTGAAAGGCTGCATCAAGTTAGCTGTAATCGAACAAAGCCTCATTCAAGAAACTTCAGTTAAATGTACTTTGAAATGTACATTATTTTGTAAAAATCTTACTATGTACTAACTTAACTTTAAGAAATGAAAATAAATGTTAATTCTAAAGTTAACTAACCTTTTAATGACTTTGTTGAGACCGTTTTTGTTGGAAAACATTTGAATATTTTGTTGCAACATGGAAGTCCGCATTTCTAGCAGATCCTTTAAATGGATATATCCGTCATTTGAGATTTTAAGCGCGTCTTGATTTGGGGTTAGGTAGGGAAATGTAGATTTGCAGCAACAAGTGGTTGAAAAGAAAGAAAGCATTTTTCACGCATGTTGCCGAAAGCGTGGGTATATCCTATTGCATTTTTCCATATTTCAAGTGGATGTTTCTTAGTGTCAAATAAGGACTTTAGAATTTCATCCTCTGAGAGCTCAATTAATTCCATTTGTAGTTTTTTAGGATCCATTGAACTAAACCATGAGCGTAGCAGGTGTCAAAATAGCCCCTATGACTTACTAATGTTTTATATGAGGCCGTCAGATTGGGAGCTTTATTTCATTAAATCTTCTTTGGCTCTTTGGTATTTTAAAGCGGTCATTTTAAGATTAAAATAAAATTAATAAAAGTCGAACAAAAACATCTTAATAAAAATAAAATGCTTTTTTCTGCAAAATGTAGATTCGCTCAAAAGGACGCACCTAATGGCCTAAAAGGTCGAATGCGGACTTAAGACGGCAGGTTCCCTACCCCTGCCACAGACAATATCCCATGCTCTACCAGTTTGAACAATTCCTTTTTGACATGCTGGGTCCATCGCATCATGCGGTTTCAGCCAGATTTGCACCTTCCGGTCTGCGAGCTGTTAGTGGAAAAGGGGCTCAATGGAGCGAAAGACCCATCTCCAGTATTCCAACGTCCAGTGCCTCTGGTCTTTCGCCCATTTAGAGAATACGTTCCGAAGATGTGAGGTTAGCAATGGGACTCTGGTGATTCGTCAGTTCCCATAATCTAATGCACGTAATGTTCGCCTGATGGCCTTGGTAGAAACGTTTCTAACATCTCCATCGTTGGAGTAGGTGGTGACTTGTTTAACTGTCCCTCTCTTAGTTGGCTGTTAGTAAACGGAATACCATAGAAAGCGCTTTTGGTGAGGAATATACGAAACATTCTGTGAAACATTCTGTGCTGTGTGGGCGGTAATTCGTTGTCAGCATGGATACACGTCTTGAGTTCACAGTCTAAAAGAGAAGACAGTGAGTGCCTGACGCTTTTGGTGAGGAAAGATGCTGGACTTTTCCTCACCAAAAGCGTCAGGCACTCACTGTCTTCTCTCTTTTGGACTGTGAACTCAAGACGTGTATCCATGCTGACAACGAATTACCGCCCACACAGCACAGAATGTTTCGTATATGTTACAAGTACGTAGCACTGAAACATTCAGACATTTCAGATAAATTGCGCAATGTAATAGTAATGTTCAGAAACCTTACGGTTACGTCAAAATGCCCTCAAACGTTACATAACTTTGAAACATAACCGATACGTTACAGTGAAGCGTTTTTGCAACTTACACATACCAACTTCCTGTTACTATTACGTATTTGAAAGATATTTGTAACTTCGTTACATTACTGTTACGTAATTGAAAGATATTTGTAACTTCGTTACATTACTGTTACGTATTTCAAAGATAGTTGTGACATCATCATATTACTGTTACGTGTTTACTACATTGAACATTATAGTGTTAATAAACTTTGTAAAATCAGAATAACAAAAAATTACACTCGACAGCTGTTTCAAAAGCAAAAACAGTCGTATTACGAGTTGTTTACGTTTTCACAGGTTCAACGCAGTCCGCTGTCCATCGGGAACAGTGGCGGCGTTTGTATATATTGATAACACGGAAATAAAAATCGGTCCCAAATGAGGGTATCGGATTTCTATCATGCATGTGGAATAGACTATATACTTCAGCGAAATAAAAAAGAAAAACAAATTCTTCATTTCTCTAAATACCTACGAATATTAAGTTCCTGAGTTTTAAGTAAAATAAAACATGCTGTTACACACTGAAGTGCCAGAAAAACTGGTACACCAGTCTAATACTTCGTAGGTCCCCCACGGGAGCGCAGAACTGCAGAAATACGACGGGGCATGGACTCCACTAGCTTCTAGAAATATGCTGTAGGCAATGCACACCATACTGTAGTATAATAATACAACAACACTGCCATCTACTTAGATTTTATAAAATGCTTTATATAATTTAAGTATAATAATAATCAAAACAATTACTTACTTTCAGATGATCTTTAATCACAAAAACATGATGAAATATTAAATCAACTAACTAGCTAAATCGAGTACGACAGTATCACCAAAGAATATCCCAGTAGCACGTTTAAATACGACTACGAGAGTGCTTAGGTGAAATGGCATAAATGCGCATCCGCATCCATTTGTCGAAAAAACCTTGCTGCGAACTCCTGAAGCTGCACGTAATCGCCAGCTTGCAGTTGGTGATGCCGTTGCAGTTTGTACGAGGATCTGTGCAGAATCCGTCGTAGTGTTTGCCATATAGTCCCGTATGGGAATGCCTGTTTGCCGAGAAATATGGCGCGCACTGGAGTCGCCATGTGCGGATGACATGGCAATCACATCCATTTCCTGCGTAATCGTCTCTGCTGCAGCAGCACGTGTTCGTGGTATACCACGTCGTGGTCGTGCTGCCAAAGATCCCGTTTCATCGAATGTTTTCACCATTCACCGCAGCGCAGCACTTTCCATCGGTCCTTTCCCCCTGCGATCACCTTTCAGTGACCGGTAGGCTCTCAACGCAGCACTCGCACATTCAGCGTTGCAATAGAACAATTTCGCCAAGAGCGCTTTGTCCGGTAATGACAGCATACTGACACGGACCGCTGTGAGTTGTGGTTGATCATGATCATCATGATGTAGAGGATTTTAGGAAGGGAGGGTCTGACCCTAGGTCTTAAACAACCCTTAGAAATAGGAAACTAGGAGATTTTGGCTAGAGCGCCCAATAGGAAAGTGACACGGAAGCGAAGTAGAAAAGGGGAGGAAGACACCCTTATTTATCACCAAGGGGCCAGTAACCGGGGTCCGACGGCTAAACGTGCCCATCCGACGCACGGCGGGTATTTATTGGATCGAGTGTTCGAACCTGCCTGGGCCGCCTCGGTGGCGCAGTGGTCTAAGGCGCTGGCCTCTGATCATTCGTCCGTAAGGGGTCCGGGTTCAAATCCCGGTGAGGCATGGATGTTGTGTTTGTCTTACGGCATTGGCTCTCTCCCTTCCCTGGAACCAGTGACCCTAAATTAGGGACGGGCGACTGCTTATAGCCCATTGAGTTGCTCACGGTGGTCGTTAAACCTCCAATTTAAAAAAAAAAAAAAAAAGAACCTGCCTGGGATCGAACCTTGGGCCCTTCCCGTGGCAGTCACGAACGTTGCCCACTCGGCCACCCGCGGCCAGTGACTTGTGGTTGCCTCCCAGCTGCTTCTTTTATGCCCACTATCCCAGACCTGTTCGCCTATGGCGCCATCTGGCGATGAAAAATGTAAGTAAAATGAGCAAAAATTTATGTGATTTCATGAAAAACCCGATGTCATTCTGATCATTTCTACGCAAACCGCGTTGCCCTACTCTCAAAACTCCGCGAGTTATTACGTTTTCAAAATATGCAAGACTTTTCGATCACTCGGTTGAAAAATGGTTTTAAAAGAAATCAAACGTAAGCTAGGCAGGTTCAAAAAATAGCTTTAACTGTTCAAAAATTCTCGACCCAAGCTATAATTTCTAAAGTGAAAAACACAAAACTTGTACACTTTCCGCAAAATATAAGATCTAGATTACAACCAACTCTGGTCAGGGTGCTCTTAATATCCTCAAATTTCATTATCAGAAGCGGATATTAAAGAAATTTAATTGGGTAATTTAGAATAATCAACCAACCGATAATATCAGATCCGAGAGAAAGCATTTATGAACTCGGAAAACTGTGGGTGCATAACGTAAAGGAAACAAGCATTCAAAACTGCTTTTGCTCAGCGGATTTTGTAATCCTTATTTCACAAAACGAAAGATTTCCGCTAATTTAATTAGCAGAAAAAAAGAACTAGCAAAAACTCAGAAAAAGTGAAAACACTTGGAAGATTTTCCGCTAATTGAATTAACACACACACACTAAAAAATAAGATGTAGTTAGAATCAGAGAGCGTGCAAGCATCTGAGCCTTTTTTTCAGCAAAGTCGATTAACATATAATGAGAAGATATTTCCAAAAGCGAGCAGCATAAGTGCGAAAGTATAGCACATGAAGAGGATGACGATAATGCAGCTGAAGCCAGGTAAAATTTAAAAAAGATGAAATGATGAAAGCGTTCGAGACAAGTGCGCTACAATTACAATTTAATGAACTAGATGATGTGTTTCATTCTCCGCATAGGTGTGCGACTTTTTAGGAGCATGTTGTTTTTTTCTTTCACTCAAATTCTCAAGTGAGAGAATAGTGTACTGTAATTTGCCATAGGAAAAGTTAAATGTTTTATTCATTTGCCGATGTGACGGTTTTTAGCACGTCTTTTGTAAAAAAAAGATCGTGCTTATGTTACCGGTTTGTCCGTCCGTCTGTCCGTTTGTACCCACGATATCTCTTCAACTATTAGTCCGATTTGAAAAATTCTTTTTGCATTGGGAAGCTTGAAATATGAAAATGATGATCCTTTCTTTCGTTTTTTTTTTACGAAGTACAATTTCGCCGCTATGGGGCGTAAATGCATATATTGTCGAATTCAAAAATACGTTTTTTTCCACATATTTGCTTCTAAACATCCGATTGAAAAAATTATTTTATCTTTCGATTCCATTTATGTCGAAGAGTATTTTAGACATAGTTACTTTTTCAAATTACGCATAGGTTTTCCGCTAGGGGGCGTAAAACTAAATTACATTTCTCCCAATAACTCTTCTTCTAAAACTCCGATTTAAACACTTTTTTCTTCACCGGATACATCTCCTGATGTAAAATTTTTTGCATATAACATCAAATTTTTGGTAAAGAATACTTTAGCCACCAGGGGGCGTAAGTGTTGATTTTTGCTTCTGATGTATTTGCCATAAAATCTAAGCTTCTAAAATATCGATTGAAAAAATTTATTTCGTGGACTGATGCCACTCACATCGATAAACAGTTTCCGAATATTTTCTTCTTAAAATATTCAAAAGTTTTACCGCCAGAGGACGTAGATGTATATCTTATTTATATCAATATCTCTACTTCTAGGAGTCCGATTTGAAAAAAGCCTTCTTTGTTGGATGGTGTTTTCAGTGTGACACGTTTTTCATATAATTTCAAAAATTTCAAGTAATTTATAGACTTTCCGCTAGGGGGCGTAATGGTAAATTGCCTTTCCCCCTATATCTCTGCTTGTAAATATCCGATTTGAAAAATTATTTCTGCACCGGACACAGCTCCTGCTGGGAAATCGTTTGCACATAATTTCTAATTTTTGTAAAAAAATAAATAAAAAAAATGGTTTGTCCGCCAGGGGGCGTGAATCTTAATTTCCGCTTCTGATGTATTTGCAGCAAAATATGAGCTTCTAAATTCTCGATTGAAAAAAACGTCGTTTGTACACCGATAGTACTCATGTCGACATACTTTTTAGAAACACTTTCTTCATAAAATAATGCATGGTTTCTACACCAGGGGCGTAGATGTATATCTTATTTACTGCTGTTTTTGTTTTTGAAAATCTCTACTTTTAGGAGTCCGAATTGAAAAATTCCTTCTTTGTTGGATAGTGTTTCCAGTGTGACATGTGTTTCATATAATTTCAAAATTTCCAAGTAATTCATAGACGTTCCGCTAGGGGGCGTAGAGGTAAATTGTGTTTCCCCGTATATCCCTGTTTCTAAATCTCCGATTTGAAAAATTATTTCTGCACCGGATACAGCTCTTGATGGAAAATCGTTTGCATATAATTTCTAATTTTTATAAAAACAAACTGGTTTGGCCACCAGGGGCCTTAAATATTAATTTCCGCTTCTGATATATTTGCAGCAAAATATGAGCTTGTAAATTCTAGATTGAAAAAATTCGTCGATTGTAAACAGATAGTACTCATGTCGACAAACCTTTTAGAAACATTTTTTTCTTTTTTAAAATATTGCATGGTTTCTACGCCAGGGAGCATAGAAACGTTATTTTTGTCAATATCTCTACTTCTAGGAGTCCGATTTGAAAAATTTCAGCTTTGTTGGATAGTATTTCAGGTGTGAGATGTTTTTCAAATAATTTCAAACTTTTCAATTAATTCATAGACTTTCCGCTAGGGGGCGTTATGGTAAATTGCTTTATTCCCTATATCTCTGCTTCTAAATCTCCGATTTGAAGAAAAATTGTTTCTGCACCGGATACAGCTCCTGATGGAAAATCCTTTGCACATAATTTCTAATTTTTAAAAAATGGTTTGGCCCCCAGGTGGCGTAAGTCTCAATGTCCGCTTCTGATGTATTTGCAGCAAAATATGAGCATCTATTATCTCGACTGAAAAAAGTGGTTTGTTCACCGATACTACTCATGTCGACAAACCTTTTAGGAACATATTCTTCTTGAAATAATGCAAGGCTTCAACGCCAGGGGTCTTAGATGCATATATTATTTTTGTCAATATCGAGTGCGGCGGCAGTGGACCGTTGAACGCCGCACCTGAACTACGGAATGACACGACATTGTCTTCTCCGACGAATCCCGCTTCTGCCTGCATAACCACGATGGACGGATCTGCGTGTGGCTGCACCGCGGTGAGAGACTGTATGACGCCTACATTATGCATCGCCATACCGGTCCGTCGCCTGTCGTTAGGGTTTGGGATGCAATTGGATATGACACCCGCACCCCTCTGATACGCATCGCCGGTACACTCAACAGCCAACGTTGCATCTCCCACGTTTTTGGAGCCTGTAGTCCTCCATTACCTGCAGGACCTGCCAGCGGCCACTTTTCAACAGGGCAATGCGCGGCCGCACGTGGCGCGCATCGTGCAACAATTAATCACAGCCCACCAGGTGTCACTGCTGCCGTGGCCCTCCTGTTCTCCCGATATGTTACCCATCGAACACGTCTGGTCGCTGATCGGCAACCGAGTGGCCCGGCAAGCACCACCCGCGGCTACGCCTGATAAACTGTGGCAACGTGTGGAAGCAGCCCAGACCGACATACCCCAAGCCCACATCCAAAGCCTCTTTCGTTCGATGCCGCGACGTGTAGCGGCCGTTATTGCCAGCCACGGGAGCCACACGAACTATTGATGTCTGCGTGTTCCGCAAGTCGCACGAGCCTGTAAGCTCAATTGTTTCATCTTTGCAGCTGTTGTTATTTGTTCAGTAAATCTGGCTTTGCACTGAAGATTGAATGGATCTCATAAAGCTGGCCTTCGGTTTGCTGAAAAGTCAATGATATTGGCAAACTAGTAACGCGAAATAATGACCCTATTTCTATTTCAAATGAACTAAGTAAGTGTTTGTTGAATTCCTATATTACTAAAAGCCAACAATTTTTTTTTTCATTGGAGGTTTAACGACCACCGTGAGCAACTCAATGGGCTATAAGCAGTCGCCCGTTCCGTAATCTAGGGTCACTGGTTCCAGGGAAGGGAGAGAGCCAGTGCCGTAAGACAAACAAAACATCCATGCCTCACCGGGATTCGACCCCGGGCTCCTTACAGACGAAAGATCAGAGGCCATCGCTTAGACCGCTGGGCCACCGGGTCGGCCAACAAAAAGTTGCAATGGCGTAATGTATGTAGGAAGTGCTAAAAGGAACTTGAGTAAATAAACATATAAATAACTGGAATAAAAAACAAATAAAATTATCATTCACACAATACTGCCTCGATAATAATTCTGAACCCGACTGGACAAATACTGGTATCATAACTTACCACCGCAACCATAGACAGGTTTTGGTATCTAAAGCCGTTACTATTGAGAAAACTAAGAAATACAATCGTAATAGTAACATGCCATTAAAACTATGGTATGCAAGGAAATACTTGATTAAACAAGAAAATTACCTGAAAAAAAAATAGAAATCGAACAAAAAAACTGAAAAATTCACAGTATAAACACCCACCAGATGGAGCAACATGAGATGTGTGCAATACCGATCACGACGTCGCAGAGTATAATGAGCTGGCAGTAGTTCCGTCAGGCTATGAAGGAATAGCAATCTTAAGGAATACATCGTCCGTCACTGAGGAAAGCCATGTTGGTATGGGCGAAACTCGTCTGGACACGACGCCGAAGATATACAGTAGCTCACATGACACAAGCAAAGAGGGGTCGTAGTGCTGTGCCTGACTGGCTATATAAGGTCATCCCGTTGCGAGTACTTGCTATTCTGACTCGTGATGTTGTGTTGGTTACATCTTTTGCAAATGAAGTATGCTTCAGATAAAAGCAATTCGAGCAGCTTGAAGTGCTCGATAGGGGCCGCATCGTCGGGATTCGGAAAGCAGGACGGCCTTGTCGCCATTTTGGGCCCCATATTGGTCATGCGGATATCACCATAGCACGCTGTTAGCGGCAGCGGATAGAAAAAGCACGCAGAAGCGACAGGAAGCGTCTGGGAAACCTAGACGAACCACGGAGGCAGAGCACCGACAGGCTGTCCGACATGGGCCAGAGTGACCCAACAGCCGCGATTGCGGATATTCAGCGAGCAGTTGTACCCTCCATGCATTGCCCGATTAGTGCCAGCACCATTGGCAGACGGCTGCATGACGTAGTACTACACGTACGCTGACCGTTACGACGCCTGCCTTTAACACTGTTGCACCGTCACCAAATACTGCGATGGTGTCGTGCCAGACTGTCATTGAGCCACTCAGAATGGCAGCGGGTTATCTTTACTGATGAGTCCCGCTTTTGTCTTGGAGGAGACGACCAACGTATCCGCGTGTGTGGAGGCACCGTGGTCAGCGCCATTATGAAAGGTTTGCTGTCGAGCGTTACATGTCGAGAAGGCCTGGTGTCATGGTGTGGGCTGCAATTGCCTACGATGCCAGATCGCCTTTAGAGTTCATTATAGGCACATATTGACAGCCCAACGTTACGTTATTGAGGTCTCGCAACCAGAGGCCCTACCTTTTGTGAACGCTCACTCCGGTGCGATTTTCCAACAGGATAACGCTCGTCCGCATACTGCTGCTGTCTTGAGAGATTTCTTTGAAGGTACTGACACTCTGTCATAGCCAGCCGCATCGCCAGACCTATCATCGTTTGAAAATGTGTGGGATTCTAATGGACGCGCTATCCACACTTCACCCCTACGTAGAATTTGCAGGAACTGCGTGAAGAGATTCAAGCTGCATGGGATGGATCATCGCAAGACACCATCAAGAACCTGTACAACTTCATGCCGAGACGTTTGGCATGCGGTGTGAGAAAACATGGCGACCCGACGCCATACCGAGAAACACTACTTATTGGTGTGTCTCTCAATACATATTGCTCATATCGGTCTCAATGTTTAATCATTTAATATTCCTGGTAACCTTTATCTTCCTATCAAATAGTATTGTACTCGGATACGTCCTTCTGGGTGCAACTATATATATATATCTTTTGATGATGAGTGTAAACGTGAGAAACAGAATTTGCAAGATGATCTATTGCTCATCTATGAAATGAAAACATCTAATGAGTGACTGGAAATTATGATATATGAAACTCATTATTTTGGAAAAGAAAAAGCAGACTAGCATGTCGAGCAACAATTAGCGACCATTTGAGGCTCTGAATGGGTAAAACGAGTAATATCAGCAACTTCGAACGTGGCGTGGTAGTTGGAGATTTGCGTGACCAATCCAACAAACTCCCGCCTTTGACTAACCCGCCACCGGAGTAGCAGGTTATTTAGCGATCTCGTTCTGTAGAGAAGTCGATGCCGTCGAAAATTATTGGGGAATAAGAGGGTTTACAGCAAGGTGACGACATAGTGGTCAACTGTTGTATCACACTTGCGACATGATCCGATATGTGGTGCGTTTAGAAACGACTCTACGTACACCACTGCTGAGTTTTGCAGTGATTTGCAGGGATCTGGCCACTGTTTTGGTTTGCATGATCGTCACTAGTCCCCTCTGAACTCTCTGATCATCCAGATGGGTTGGTGCACAAACTAACCGACTGCTGGCAGTTTTTTTGCGGGACGCACTATTTATTGTAAACTTTTGAGGCTGTTGTTGCGCCAAATACCTTGGAGGACGGCAGTTTGTGAGGAGGTCGAACCAGCATGACTGGCCCAAACTAATATGCCACATTCAATGTATCTCAGACCATTTGTTTAGACTTTAAACCATTGCGATCCACAATCAAAACTAACTGATGCTCGACGAACTGCTGTGCCTGATTTATACCTCACACCTTGCCTATTTTCAGCTTTGCTTGTAGGAGTTGCCATTTATATGACAAGGAATGGTGTGCTTAACAAGTTGGCGTTTCAGTGTATTTTATTTAGATTGAAAGAACGCTTCGGTGCCCAGTCGGCCGAGTAGTCTCGGGCTGACGCTTTGAATTACTCTTCTGAATGGTTGCCCTCTATCGCTGGATCTCTCCCTTCTTTGGAAAGAATGACGCTAAATTAGAGATGGTTGATTTCTTATAGTTGCTGATGGTAGACTTTAATCCCTTCATCAACACCTTCGGAGAAAAGCTGATACGCTCCTTCTGGGAGTATCTTTCTGAGTTAGCGAAGCAGAAAGGCAGTTAGTTTTCTTGGTACGATCCCTTCCAACAAAATATATGTGCTTTAAACTTGAGATAAAAAATAAATTTAAACGGAACCCGTGAAATGCCCATTTCTCATGAAGATACACAAATCATATCTTCAGTGGAACTCGGTGTTCCCTTCTTTTCGCGTAAAGATATGTGAAACTACACATTACGGTCGAATTGCAAATGGAAGCAGAAAAAAAGAGTGAACTATTTTCCGCAGAAGGATGATAAAATATGTTAGAACACGCTATTTAGATTTTGATCCTAGCTATACACACTACGGTCACTAAATTGAAATCATTCGCGTGAACAAGGAAGACATGCGCTAAGACAAGTTGAATTTAGCATGTTCTTATTTACAATGGCCCGAAATCCGGTATCTTGCTTATTTGATATCACGAATTAAGAGAGCTCAGACTTTTAAGATATGCTGTTGCTCTGTTGGAGTTTTTTACCTTGTTTTTATAGAACTTGTAAACTGTATAACGAAGTAAATTTCTCCGTCATTTTTGTCCACGCCTGGGCTCGAACCCGAATCCCCTCATTCCGGAATAAGTCACTCTACCAATTGAGCTACGTGGACGTTCGTTCTGACTGCTATCTGCATTTATGTCGTGTGCTTCCTGCTGGGCAGGCACGTCACACCGGTTAAAGTTCCTAAGCCCCCCCCCCCTCCAAAAATCTTTCTCTGCCTTCTATGTAACAATTCGTACTGCGGCGCCGTCTAGTGTGCTCTGTCTGACGTACAAGCTAACCTGTCAGAATCGCTAGATTCGCTGCAACTTTCTTCAGTTTCTGTGCTCTGCCCGAAAAGCAAATGAACGGATCTGCTTCGTGGTTAAGATGCTCGGTACAGCTGCTAATGGAATAAAAACAAGCCTGCAGCTGACCGCGATCATATCGCACGGGAAGGTTGAGTGAAAATGTTCCGGCGGGAGAGAACTGACTTTGAGAAAGGAAAGATTGTTGGGTTTTATATTAGTGGGTTGTCCATAAAATAAACCGAGAGGCGTTTAAACATACCCAGGTCTACTGTTTTGGATGTACTGCATTGATAATACACATGGCGTGCCTGAAACAGCAAAATATACCGGCAGACCAAAGAAAATAAGTAACGGAGGACGTCAAAGCCTCAGGAGAGTCGTTACAGCTAATCGACGGAGTACTGCACAAGACCTCAGTGTACAGGTCAGTAAAAATGCTGGAACTTCGGAATGCACACGTATCAATCGCAGAAAACTTAATTCTATGGGTTACCGTAGTCGTGCGGCTGCTCATAAGCCTTTCATCTCCCCCGAAAGAGGGCCGGGGACATGGCCCACGGGTCAGCCGTGACCATGAATCGTTGCAGGCAGCCATCCGCTGTAGAACGTGCACTTGAGAACTCCCAGTTAATCTGGTGTGTGGAATGCATCGTCACACACATTTATTTTTCGAAGCGCTGGAGAAGGGATTCTCTGATTTTTCTTATCTCGCGGTGTGGAAAGAACATCACACCATTGTGAGATTTTGAACGGCCGGGTCATCCGGAAAGTCCGGGCGTCATTATAACGAAGTAAATTTCTCCGTCATTTTTGTCCACGCCGGGGCTCGAACCCGGATCCCCTTATTCCGGAATAAGTCGCTCTAGCAATTTAGCTACGCGGAAGTTCGTTCTGACTGCTATCTGCCTTTATATCGTGTGCGTCCTGCTGGCAGGCACGTCACAACTGATATCCATGCGATATTTTCATGTTTGAAGCTTATTCACATAATAGCTTGCTGTCTTTCTCCAATTTTAAAAACATAATTTGAATGATAGCTGATTTAGTACCCTAAACTTCTGAATTTCTGATGTATCGCAAATACGTAAATGGTTAGAAAAAATGTATTTTGTGCAGTTCAGCATTTCTGAAGCGCAACTGTTATATTCAAGTATTATTTGAATAACTACACTAGCTGTGAATGCGTCATTCATTAGACTGAGTACTTTTCTAAACACCTAGTCGCAGAGTGTATAATTACGAAAGTCCCCTGGAAGGTCTACACAGTTTTTGCAGCCAAATAAAGTTATTTGTCGACGTTCTAAAAGTAGGCTTCCACTGCATCAAATAACATCTTCATCAGTCCCATACAAGTTCCTTTTGAGAGTCGGGAATCGATGGTCGTCCGAGGAAGCCAGGTCAGCTGACTTAAGATGGTGTGGCAGTAAATTAAATCCACATTCACGTTTAAATCCACATTCACGTACACCGATGAGACATTATATTATGGATACTTATCTAATGAGCTGTAGGACCCTCTTTACTCCGCAAAACAGCGCCCACTCAGCGGGGCATCGATTCAATGCAGTGACGATAGGTATTCTGTGATACCATAATGACAACAGCAGTCCTCCAGTTCCCGTACATTTCGTGGTGGTGGTGAACTAGCGCGAATCCGCTTTTCCAAGTCAAACCACAAATGTTCGATTGGGCGCATGTTAGGTGAATTTGCAGTTCGGGTCTTTAACAGAAAGTCACCAGCATGTTCCTCGAACTACTCCTTGATGATTCTAGGATTCTAGCAGTAGGGCATTACGCATTATCCTGTTGGAAATGTCCATCACCAGGAGGGACAAAGTGGTCATAAATGGGTGAACTTGGTCCTCAACGATGTTCAGATACCTGACCGCTGTCAGAGATTGTCCTATAAGGATAATGGGGCATAAAGTGTCCCAAGAAAACATCGCCCACAGCATAACACCTTCGACACCAGCTTGTATCCGAAGAACAGTGCAACTTGGTGCCATATCCTCCGTTGGTAATCAACGTATCCGCTCTCGGCAGTCTATGTGATGCACCAGGCATCTTGATTCGTCAGACCAAGCCACTTTCTTACAAACATCCAAGGTCCAATCTTGATGATCTTGGGCACATTTCATACGTTGTTGACGAAGACGTGAACTGGGGACCCTGCTGGGTCGTCGGATACGCAGGCCTATGTGCAGAAGGCTGTGATGAAATGTGTGCTATGACACATTGCCCTGAGCTCCACTGTTGTAGCTGCTGGTGATTTGGCGCACTCTGACCCTGAGGTCGCTGTGAACAATACGCGACAGTCATCGCCCCCGCCTGGCATTAGTGAGCTCCGGACAACACACTGCTGGACGACGGTTCGTCGGTTGGCCATCTGTTTACCACTTTTGATGAGTTCTCATTACATTGGCACATGGAAAACCCGCAAGCTGCGCCGTTTCCGAGATCATTGTTTCCACGCACCGGGCCATCACAAATTGTCCTTTTTCAAACTCCAATAAATCGGCAGCTTTTCCCATTCTGACTCTGAACACTCTACTAACCGAAAGCCGGTCTGAGGGTTGTATATACACTGAGTGACCACTTTATTATGACCGCCCCCTCAGTACTTCTTTGGGCCATCTTTTGCTTTTAGTACTGCGTCGATTCTTCGTGGCATGGACTCCACGAGATGTTGATAGGTGGTTTGTGGAATCTGAGACCATGCTTGATGAATAGCACTTTCCAGGAGTGTGAGATTGCAGGGTTGTGGATCCAGCTGTCTGATGGTTCGTTCAACTTCATGATACCAATTCTCAATGGGGTTGAGATCTGGGGATTGTGGGTGCCAAGTAAACTCTCCGGCATGTTCGTGAAACCAATCCTTTACAATACGAGCACGATGGCAGGACGCATTATCTTGTTGAAAGTAGCCATCGCTATTGGTATAAACCATCCACATGACAGGATGCACTTGGTCCGCAACGATGTTTAGGTACGATGTGCCAGTCAGACGTTGATCAACACGAATTAAAAAGTCCAAAGCATACCAGGAAAACATTCCCCAAACCCTAATATTGCCTCCACCAGCTTGAAAGGTTGTAGCAATGCATTTGGGGTCCATACTTTCGTGCTGTTTCCGCCAAATTCTCACTCTGCCATCGGCATGGTGCAACTGAAAACATGATTCATCGGACCACATAATTAGTTTCCAATTATCGGCTGTCCAATCCTTGTGCTCCTGCGCGAAATGGAGACGTTTTCTCTTGTTGACTGCCGACCGCAAATGTGATCGAACAGGCCTTCGACTGCCATATCCCATCCGATGTAGTGTACGGCGAACAGCGGTTTCGTTCATACTCGCTTCATGGCTCCGAGCTCCTACAATCATCCAACGTTGAAAGTCCGTCAAATCGCATTTTTACCTATCTCGTTACCCCAAAATCACTTTTACTCCTGTCGCAAGCACTAAGCTTTCCCTTTTATTAGTAGACTCGACCTCTTGCGGCAAAAGCGTGCAGCCATAGTTCATTTGCTTTAAACTGTTAGGTGGTCGTAATAAAGTGGCCACTCAGTGTATACTGCTCTGTGAAATTCGCCTGCGCTAGTGTTTGGTCTCAGAGTGCGCTCATATCTATAGGTGGATGGTGGTCATAATGGAATTGCTCATCGGTGTATAGTTGCCATGGCAACTGTTGATTTGTGGCATGGAATGTTATCTGATGAAAAACACCCCTTTGGTCAGCCTTCCTTGATATTTTTCCTTCAAATGTTCTTGAAGTTTCTTTGGAAGGATAACATTGTATGATCCCTTAGTGATTTGGATCCTTTGTAAAGTAATTTACCAACCCCTCCGAATCTCAGAAAACTGTTGCCATTCGCTTTCCAGCAGAGATGCTAGATTGCGCTTTCTCTGGAGTTGATGAGCCACAAAGTGTCCACTCTTTTGAGTTTGGAGTTTGATGATGTGCCAGCGTTTCATTCACTACTGCAAATCGTTACCGAAATCCTTCTGCATTGGCGTCAAACGGTGCAAGATTGTTTTGTGATCACCTTTGGTTACCTTTTCATCCATCATCTTCTGATCATCTTTTTCTCAGGAGTCAGGAGCTTTGGTAGATAATAGGGAGAACCTCTATTATCTGTAGACGTGCTGTCAGATGGCTGTCAACTGTTGTTTTTGACATGCGCAATGTCTCACAGCTCGGTCTGGCCATTAAACGTCCATCTTAGAGTATTGTTTCGTCTACTTTGCCTCTGAGGTTTTGTAGGAGTATCAAATTCGACCTTCGTTCTCTTTCGCTTGAACTTCTGTAACCACTTTATTACAGTGTTCTATGAAGGGTATTCTCTCCCTAAAACTGCAGTCGTATGTTCATGGATATTCTTTGTCTCCAAACCTTTCTTATGCAGCCATTTTCTACAGCTTTCAGCGCTTACGTCTCCAATTTGTCTTCCTTAGTTCACCTAGATACTTTCTAGGATGCAGCCTACAATGTGACGTGACATAGATGATGTACTACTGAGGTGACGCATCAGTCAAACTGACAATGAAGAAGCGATAAGCTTGCCGGTGTAGTTTAATTGGAAAAACAACCGCTCCTAAGTAGGAAGGTGTGAATCCCACCAAAATTAAAGGAAGGTCATTTTGGCTCCCAAACAAAAGTTAATCTCATAGCCGTTAAGGTTCTAAAACATAGTGTCATGTGTCTTCCAAACAAAGCACGTAATTAACAAAATTAATCGTTCTACAATGAGATCGCCCTTTGTGCATGGTTGTGGGATGACCCGAAACCTCCGATTTCTTGCCATTCGCTTCGTAAGGGGGGATGTAACGTGCTACGTGGCATGACGTGGATGGCGTGTTCCTGAGGTGACGCACAAGTCACATCGACAATAAAGCAGCGATAAGTTTGCCGGTGTAGTTCAGTTGGGAGAACAGCCTCTCCGGAGTAAAAAAGACGAGTTTTGGAACACCACTACCGGCAAAATGTTATAAATATTATTCACTAAATTAAAACTAAATACAAATACAATATTCGATTAATAAACAACTGTTCGGGGCCAACACAATTCCATGTCAACGCGTTCAGTCTAATAGAGATGTGGAAATGATCAATAGAGCAAAGGACCGCGGATTGCCTTGTCCATCTGCATTGTGGCCTAGTCATTGCGTAGTGGTTAGCATACCCGAGCGCTCTCTGGGAGAAGCGGGTTCGATTTCCGGTCCAGGATGACGAAATTTTCTCGTTTTCGGATATTATCTGACTTACCATCCTTGCCACATTTACACCGAAAAACGGATTGTCATCTACAAAATTTGTATTGAACGATGTAATCCCGTATTCCGTTCATGATGTGTGATGCTTGTTCCACGCATTGTTTGGAATTAATGAAGAATTCCTACATCGCTTCAATAAAGACAACAAAAAATTAAGAGGGAAATGATGCGTCCTACTACAGAGGTGAAAACATGTGTCAAGACGACCAATGATCAGCGAGACATTTTTTCTGCGTAGCCAGTTGGGAGAGCTACTTACTGCGGAGTGACGGGACACGAATTCGATTACCGTCGCGGACAAACTTGTGTTTTCACACAGAATACTGTTGAAATTCATTGAATATTACGTATTCCGTTACACTATAATGAATTAAATTTCTCCGTCATTTTTGGTCTACGCCGGGATTCGAACCCGAGGCCGCTTATTCCGGAACAAGTCGCTCTACCAACTGAGCTACGCAGACGATTATTCTGATTCCTATCTGCCTTTATGTCGTGTGCGTCCTGCTGGCAGGTACGTCACATCTCCTGGTACGTTACAACACGTCTGAAAGTATTCAAAATAAAGCAGAATTTCTTGAAAACGTTTGATAAAAATAGTTTCATTTCCGTATTTCTGATACTTTATTCTTGAATGTACTTATAAGTATGTATCTATATATATATATATTACAGGTTCGTAGCCATTGTACTGCCTCTTAGCCAGAGGTTATCTAAACGGAAGGTGTTCGCCATCATAGCAGCCATTTGGATTGCCAGTTCTTTACTTTCCATCCCGACTCTTCTTTATTCTACATTGGTTACGTTTATATATCCAGATGGTGGAAAACGGTCGCTCTGTATTTTGGTATGGCCTGATGGAGTCAGTCTCCAGTCGTTTTCGGATCATATGTAAGTTGGCTAAACAATTTCCATTGTCTAAATGTTGTTGTTTTTTTCATTTTATTATTAGACAGCTCTCAAGTACCACATTATAATAAAATTATAAGAGATTTCATTCTACACTTCTGTTTGTGAAAATGGCAACACCATGAAAAACTGCTTATATGAGTTTGAAACTTACAGGATATGTACAACAGATTGGACATGCAAATCATTAAAATACACTGCCGGACAATTGCTAAGGACGGATGACAATAGCAACGATAGCAACCATAAAATGGAAGGCAGGAAAATGTGGAAATTAGCATAAGTGCGGGATATAGTAAGACGTGTTGTGCGTATGCAAATTTTGGATTACCGAACTTGTTCGTGACGTCATAGCGCTGATAAGAGATATAACGGATTTGACGCGTATTGACCGTTGTTGTTCAAACGCAAAATGAAAGGAAAAGAATCAATTGACGAACTTGCAATTTTCAGCATGTCTTCCCAACATCACTTAGATGATTTTACGCGTGGCCGTATTATTGGCAAGATTGAAGAAGGGCGAAAAATAACAGATGTTGCCAGGGAGTTCGACGTCAGCCACAGTGTTGTTTCAAGGCTTTGGAAATCATTTCAAACAAATGGAGAGTGTATCAAACGTCACGGGGGAGGTCGTGTTCGCAGTACGACAACTGCAGAAGATCGGTACATAGTGCTATCAACAAAAAGACACCGGCGCAGCACAGCTAGTGAGCTAGCAAATCAGTTTATGGCTGCTACTGGCAAGCGGATCTCCCGAAAAACTGTCGCCAGACGTTTACATGAAGGAGGACTATACGCCCGCCGTCCTGTTGTGTGCATCTCATTGTCCAGACGTCACCGTACCGCCCGTTTGCAATGGTGCCCTCAACATCGCAATTGGACTGATAACGACTGGTCTGCTGTCCTCTTCTCAGATGAGAGTAGATACAGTCTATCGTCTGATTGTCGACGACAACTGATCTGGCGTGATAGTGGTACTGCATATTGTCCAGCAAACATACAGGAAAGGGACCGATATCCGACATGTAGTGTCATGGTATGGGCTGGCATCATGATCAATGGCCGTACGTCCCTCTATGTGCTTCCAACTGGGACTATGACTGGCCAACGATACATTAATGATGTTCTGCTACCTCATGTTCGCATGTTCCGTGGTGCTGTCGGTGATAGATTCATTTTCATGGACGACAACGCAACATGTCATCGAACAGTCGCTGTCCAGGAGTGTCTTGAGAGCGAGGATATGCAACGCCTCGTATGGCCAGCACGTTATCCAGATCTGAATCCCATTGAAAATGTGTGGGATGCTTTGGGGAGGAGTCTTGTTGGTCGCCAATGCCCTCCAATAAACAAGGACACCCTCATCCGTGCACTGACAGAGGAATGGGATAAATTACCCCAACAGCTGCTTGATAATGTTGTGCAAAGCATGGCACGACGTGTAGAATCTTGCATCGCCCTCCATGGTGGCCATATCCCGTATTGACATCTTACGCCGGAACGCTTGCGGACGGTAATTGCATTTTTTTCACGTTTACGTATTCTGCACAAAATGGCCTGTTTGCCCCTTAAACACGTTCCAAAGCCTTCTGGATTTCAGAACACAATAAATTGTCTTTCTTGTAATGTCCTGGCATTCTGACATTATTTTATTTCACTTGGCATCCAACCACACTTACTTTTTTTATGCGCTATATAGCCGTTTATTGTCCGTCCTTAGCAATTGTCCAGCAGTGTATCAGTGGAAGTGCGGATGCGGTTTCGGAGTAGCGCCCTCTCAACCGTCCGGTATTGGTTATACAGAGCTGGCTCAAACAAGATGCTGTAATCAGTGAAGAACAGTTATTGACACAACGGAGGGTTTCTTGTGTCCCACTATGCCTTGTCGCAGAAAAACTTCGCGTTGTGAACACCTGGCGGACTTTGAGCTGTGTAGAACCTTAGGAATGAGAGAAACTGGATTATGTTCCCACCGCGAAATCGCCACTCGTACAGTACGAAACGCTAGTACAGTGATACGAACGTGGCGTCAGTGAACAGATGAAGCTCGGACGCACATAAATCTTGGAAATGGACCCAAAACGGCATGACAGGCACTTCTACTGCGTGACAGTGAAGGATCGCACAGCGATATCCACGGTGTTAGCGCAGCCGTGGAGCAGTGTCACAGGTCAGGCTTTGACTTCCAGCACAGTTCGACTGCTTAACAGGGGACTGAGCGCTAGCAGACCGTTGCTGCGCATTTCTTTGAACCTCAACCACAGACGCATCAGGCTGAATGGGGTCCGGAGAACAGACATTGGAGAAATGTTCGGCAACAGGTAGTGCTTTCTGACGAATCACGATTCGACTTGTGTACATGATGGTCGCATACGTGTTTGAAGACATAGTGGTGGACGACAATTTGGAGCGTCATACAAGACGAACGCCAAGCGTCATGGTTTGAGTCGTAATTGGCTTCAATTCGCGATCTCGCCTGAAAACAATTGAAGAAATCCTCTACAGCCAGTGATTCACCAGCGATGCTTTAGATACAGAGGGGGTGGCACCTATTCTTCAGAATTGTTCTGGCGCTATATTCCAGCAAGGCAATGCTCGGTCACATGCGGCGCTGGCTGTCCAAGGCCTATTCCATGCACGGCAGATACCGCTTTTTTTCTGCCCTGCACGTTCTCTGAGTATATCGTCCATTGAATATGTCTGCGAAATGGTGCCATGCTATTATGTCTGCGACATGGAGCCATGCTGACTGCAGTGCATCTGATAGCTGCTCGAGGGTGCGTGATAGAGGATCCATAGAGCGAACAACACTATCAAGGCGGTCTCACGGATGCTCAATTTGGTTTACGTCTCGGCAATTAGGGTGCCTGGGAAGTACTTTGAAGTCTTCATTGTGCTCTTAAAACCATTCTCGGACATTTGTAGCTGTGTGAGTGCCACTGGTTCCAGGGTAGGGAGAAAGTCAGTGCCGTAAAATAAACACGACAACATGCCTCACTGGGGTTCGAAGCCGGACCCATCGTGGGCTAATGCTCAGAAGCCATCGCTTAGACCACTGCGCCACCTGGCTGACTTATTTTTCTTTATTCCTTTGTTTTGGCTTTTTAAAAAACTGGGTAAATCTTAGGGCTACAAGCAGACACCAGTTCCTAATTTGAGCACAATGGCTCCAAGGAGGAAAGAGATCCACCTCTAATATGCAGTTATAATTCACCAGGGACTAAAGCACGGAAACAGCTCAGATGACAAGCCAGAAACCAGCGACTCTGACCACTCGGCTACCAAGGAGGCATAAAGTGTTCCTACCAGACAGCAATTTTTTTTTTTTAAATTGAAGGTTTAACGACCACCTTGAGCAAATCAATAGGCTAGAAGCAGCTGCACGTTCCTAATTTAGCGTCACAGGCTCCAGGGAAGGGACAGAGCCAGTACCGTAAGACAAACACAACATCCATGCCTCACCGGGATTCGAACACGGAGCCTTCTCGCACGAATGGTCATAACCCAGAGCTTAGACTACTGTGCCACCGGTGCGGCCAGGGAGAGCATAAGAATACATCTGGGTGCTGTATTTGCTATTACAGAGATCCCATCTTCAAAATATTTATATTTAATGTTTACTCTAACTACTTTGCGACTTTTAGCTTTTCTGAAAAAGACATTCTTCTGAATTGTCGCTAAATTCACTTCTTTTGTCGAAGTAACCTTAACCGCACAGTTAAGAAAGAACATGAAAACCTTTTCATGAATTTGAGATTTTTAATAAAAGATTTGTTTTAAATGTGTGATTATTCACGAATATTTTTCTGGTGAATATTTGTTGTTAGAGCATTTTTACTGAGAAAAGTGTTTAATGAAGAGATCGTTGATGTATTAACTTGCCAGTAAAAAGACACCATACTGGAGCATTGGTTGGTAGCACGTGAAAGTAAAAAAAAAAAAAAAACGATAAACATCAAAATAATTGATTAACTTCCCCTCTAGCGATAAAAAATTCCAGTTTTTTTTAAACATTCATATTTAAGGGCTTCGTATACTTACGGTAGTGCCAAAATTTGGAAAGAGCCTCTTAATTTATTACTTACGCTGTACGGAAAGACAAAAGAAATGAGCGATGCAGAGATTAAGAAAAATAACAATGAGCTAAGGCATTTGCTCATCAACGGTACTTAAAAACGTTTTTCATGAACAAAGAAATGGCACTTCTATGTATAGCAAACACGGGTGAAGCTATTTGAATAAGACTTAGAGTACAGCAAGAAAGTAAAGAATCACATTTTTAATTGCTCTTTATCAGGCGAACAAGAGATTTAACTAAAGAAAAAACTAATTAACTTTTTATCGTTTTAGAAGAGGCTAATTTCGAGCCGAACACAAAATGAACAAAAAGGGAAATTACCATGAAAGAAAACTGATATAAGACGGATTAATATCATGAAATATTTTAAAAAGGGCTTTCATTTTCTTTTTTGCGCATGCCTTCCACATTTTTTTGATAAAATCTCTTCAGATCGACTATTACCCACGTCAGTCATTTAATTCTAAGGTGATCGACATGCTCCTATCGCAAACTATTTCTTACGTAATACGTAGAGCGATTTAGCGGAACTAAAAATATTTTGAAATGAGAAGTATCCGTTTATTGGCGTTATGAATGAAGCAAACATTTTTGCCGATTTTACACATCAACGAATGGAAATTTCAAGGCTTACTGCAGAGGATAAACTGAATACCAAAACTCTGCATTTTAAGTACAGGGTGATTCACTCGGGACTGAAAACTTACTGTTTTAATTAACTCACGACTGCAAAGGCACATTTGAATGAAATAAATGTAAAACATACTTTGATCCATGATAAAAAAGAATGTCTTATACACTGCTGGACAATTGCTAAGGACGGATCATAAACGGCTATATAGCGCATACAAAAGTAAGTGTGGTTGAATGCCAAGTGAAATAAAATAATGTCCGAATGCCAGGACATTACAAGAAAGACAATTTATTGTGCTCTGAAATCCAGAAGGCTTTGGAACGTGTTCAAGAGACAAACAGGCCATTTTGTGCAGAATACGTAAACGTGAGAAAAATGCAATTACCGTCTGCAGGCGTTCCGGGGTAAGATGTCAATACGGGATATGGCCACCATGGAGTGCGATGCAAGATTCCACACGTCGTGTCATGCTTTGCACAACATTATCAAGCAGCTGTTGGGGTAATTTATCCCATTCCTCTGTCAGTGCACGGATGAGGGTGTCCTTGTTTATTGGAAGGCATTGGCGACCAGCAAGACTCCACCCCAAATCATCCCACACATTTTCAATGGGATTCAGATCTGGAGAACGTGCTGGCCATACGAGGCGTTGAATATCCTTGCTCTCAAGACACTAATGGACAGCGACTGTTCGATGACATGTTGCGTTGTCGTCCATGAAAATGAATCTATCATCGACAGCACCACGGAACATGCGAACATGAGGTAGCAGAACATCATTAATGTATCGTTGGCCAGTTATAGTCCCAGTTGGAAGCACATAGAGGGTCGTACGGCCATTGATGATGGTGCCAGCCCATACCATGACACTACATGTCGGATATCGGTCCCTTTCCTGTATGTTTGCTGGACAATATGCAGTACCACTTTCACGCCAGATCAGTTGTCGTCGACAATCAGACGATAGACTGTATCTACTCTCATCTGAGAAGAGGACAGCAGACCAGTCGTTATCAGTCCAATTGCGATGTTGATGGCACCATTGCAAACGGGCGGTACAGTGACGTCTGGACAATGGGATGCACACAACAGGACGGCGGGCGTATAGTCCTCCTTCATGCAAACGTCTGGCGACAGTTTTTTGGGAGATCCGCTTGCCAGTAGCAGCCATAAACTGATTTGCTACCTCACTAGCTGTGCTGCGCCGGTGTCTTTTTGTTGATAGCACTATGTACCGATCTTCTGCAGGTGTCATACTGCAAACACGACCTCCCCGTGATGTTTGCTGCACTCTCCATTTGTTTGAAATTATTTCCAAAGCCTTGAAACAACACTGTGGCTGACGTCGAACTCCCAGGCAACATCTGTTATTTTTCGCCCTTCTTCAATCTTGCCAATAATACGGCCACGCGTAAAATCATCTAGGTGATGCCGGGAGGACATACTGAAAATTGCAAGTTCGTCAATTGATTCTTTCCCTTTCAACTTTGCGTTTGAACAACAACGGTCAATACGCGTCACATCCTTTATATCACTTATCAGAGCTATGACGTCACGAACAAGTTCGGCAATCCAAAATTTGCATACGCACAACACGTGTTACTGTATCCCGCACTTATGCTTATTTCCACATTTTCCGGCCTTCCATTTTATGGTTGCTATCGTTACTATTGTCATCCGTCCTTAGCAATTGTCCGGCAGTGTAGAAGACTCCAGAAGTGTCCACCGTCCAGGCACATATTACAGAAGATGCTAGAAGTATCCAGCGTCCAAGCACATATTCACCATCCAGCGTCCAAGCACATATTCACCATCCAGGCACATATTATTGAAGGTGCTAGAAGTGTCTAGCGTCCAGGCACATATTCACCGTCCAGACACATATTATAGAAGATGCTAGAAGTGTCCAGCGTCCAGGCACATATTCACCGTCCTGGCACATATTATAGAAGATGCTAGAAGTGTTCAGCGTCCAGACACATATTATAGATGATGCTAGAAGTGACCAGCGTCCAGGCACATATTCACCATCCTGGCACATATTATAGAAGATGCTAGAAGTGTCCAGCGTCCAGGCACATATATTTTTTTTTCGCCACACTACACCATTCACCACACAATCAAATCACAGATACAATTTCTGTACCAAAAAACATGCAAACTCAAATATTATACAATAATATTATACATATACTGAAAAGTATGAATGAAGTAATAGGAAATTCAAAAACACGTATGAAAACATGAATAAACTTGTTTTTAGTTTTAGTTTAACTAAATTGAAGCACCACTACAGGTTCTTAAACATGCTAGAAGTTTCCAGCGTCCAGGCACATGTTATAGAAGATGCTAGAAGTGTCCAACGTCCAGGCACATATTATAGAAGATGCTAGAAGTGTCCAGCGTCCAGACATATGTTATAGAAGATTCTAGAAGCGTCCAGGCACATATTATAGAAAATTCTAGAAGTGTCCAGCGTCCAGGCACATATTACAGAAGATGCTAGAAGTGTCCAGCGTCTAGGCACATATTCACCCGACGCTCGTATATTGGCGAATGTGCGCTGTAGCGTAGCGACGTCGATGGCAGCAATTTCACGCGTGATGTTGTCTTTCAGATTTTTTCGATTGACCTTGTCTTATTGGCATAAATCTTGCTTTTTAACATTTCCCAGAGAAAGAAATGTGGGGATATCAGGTCGGGAGACCTAGGCGACCACAGGCTTTTGGAAGTAATCCTCTCCAGAAAAAAGCTGCGAATTTCTACCAGGCTGTTATTGGAGGTGTGACACGTTACACCGTCATGTTGAAAGTAACCAACTGCAAGTTCCTGATCATCCAGCTGGTTCATAAACTCATTAAAGATTTCCAAGTATCGGTCAGTACTCACCGTGTCTTTAAAAATATTGGCCCAATGATTCGGCGTCGAGACACCGCACACCAGACAAAGATTTTTACTGGAGTCAATGGCTCTTCATGGATGGCGTGGGGATTATCATTGGCCCACACCTATGTATTTTGCGAGTTTACATAGCCGGATAAATGGAAACATGTTTCGTCAGTAAACCATGTTATGTCCAACAGGGCGGGGTTTTCGGCAAAACATTTGGCAAACCATTGGAAATATGCCAATCGTTTTGCAAAATCCGGTGGTTGTAACTCGTTCACAGCCGTGATATGGTAACGCTTAATTTTCTCCTGTTAGGCTGCTCTTTGACATGGCGAATAAGATCGTCCAGTCTCTTGG
Source organism: Macrothele yani (assembly GCA_039090855.1). Taxonomy (NCBI): domain Eukaryota; kingdom Metazoa; phylum Arthropoda; class Arachnida; order Araneae; family Macrothelidae; genus Macrothele; species Macrothele yani. The sequence continues at coordinate 16,253,600 of CM077026.1, read as the reverse complement.
GATAGCCGTCGAATAGAGTTTCGTGGAGATACCAATAACCGTTGCTTCACATCCTTTACTCTGTCCTCCGCCATCAGGGGTTGCCCTCCTGTATGCCGATCCACCAAGCTCCCCGTTCTCTCCATCTTCTTCGTCAGTTTCAAAATGGTGACTCTGTTAGGTGGTTTACACCTCCCAACTTTCTTCAGAAACTCCTTCTGATATTGCTTGAAGGAACCGGTTATTCAGTACTGACGCACAATGAACACACGCCCTTTAATTCAGTACACCGTCTTCTTTCCTCCTCCTCGCTTAAATTGTCTTCTACGACACGATATTCCCCAACAACTACTAAGGCATTTTAGCCACAAGTAATGTACGCTGACTGCTTCGTCAAGGAATAAAAAACCGCTCTGTTCGGGTTTCACGCTCATCGTATATTCTCCAACTCATAATATCCTACATGTTCAGTTCCAAGTGAATCACCCTGTATAAGTATGACTTGACTAAAACGCATGAAGAATGATGACACACAGTGAGCATTTTGAATTAGAAGTAACGAAGCATGTTGGTTGGGAACGTGGCGTTTCAAATGTCACTGAGGCATTGGATTCAAATTTCTGCCAGCTCTCAGAAATAGCTTTCGTTGTGAATGGTATATCTAGTGATGACCATCAAGGTTTCTCGGAAGGCTGTTGGCTTTGGCTTGGAGAAGGAGGCTAATTTTTCATACCGTCCCAAACAGGGATAGCGGACTTGAATTTCACTTTTTCCGGGTGGGGCTGTCTTGCATATCTCCCAAGTGTGCCGTACAAGGATGTAGGAAAACCTTATGCCAACATACACTACATTGACAAACGTCACCGTACACCCCTTCTAAAGCAAATAAACGGATACATTGCGCTATTAAGATGCGCCGTACATCTGCAAACGGTATAAAAAGAAGCCTGCAGTTGACCGCGATCATATCACGCTCTGAAATGAGTGAAAATATCGCGACGGGAAAGAACTAAATTTGAGAAAGGAAAGATTGTTGGGTGTTATATTAGTGGGTTGTCCATAAAAGAAAACGAGAGGTGTTTAAACATAACCAAGTCAACTGTTTTGGACGTACTGAATAGGTGGAAGAAGCATGCCGTGCCTGAAGCAGCAGAACATACCGGCAGACTAAAGAAAATCAACGACAGAGGACGTCGAAACCTCAGGATAGTCGTTACAGCTAATCGACGGAGTACTGCACAAAACCTCAGTGTACAGGTGAGTAAAAATGCTGGAACCTCGATATGTACACGTACCATTCGCAGAGAGAACTTCATTCCATGGGTCACCGTGGTCGTGCGGCTGCTCATAAGCTTTTCATCTCCACACTCGGAATGCTACTCCTCATTTAGCATGGTGTAAAGAACATTTATCGTGGACCGTAGATCTATGGAAACTGGTTCCTACGGACTGATGAATCCAGATACACGATCCATCAGTCTGATGGCCGTGTATGTGTATGGTGGCAGCCGGAGGGACGCTATTTACCACAGTGTACTGTTACTACGGTCAGGTTTGGAGATTGCAGTGCACTTGTGGTGGGGTGTTTTTCATGGTATGGTCCAGACCCAATGGTTATCATGGACAAACCTGTTAACCATCACGTCTATCTCGATAATCTGGACAATTATGCCCTACCTACTCTGTGGGAATACTATGGAACCGTGCCTTGTTGGTACCAGCAGGATAATGCACCGTGCCATAAAGCAAGGACTGTTACGGCGTGGTTTGACGATAATTTCGTATAGTGTGTGTGGATTGGCCAGCACAGAGCCCTGATCTTAATCCCATAGAGCACGTATGGGGTGAATTATAGCGCCGAATAAGCAGTTTTGAACCAAAGCATACTACTAAGTAACAGTTAGCGCCAGCATTATGTACTGAATGGAAGCGCATACCTATCGCTGTGTTCGAAATCCTTGTCTAAAGCATGTGGGTCAGTGCATGCATTAAGACAAAAGGTGGACCGACACCGTACTAATGTATGTCAATCAATGCTACGTTGTGTTTCTCTTCTTGGTGTCCAGTTACTTTTGTCAATATAGTGTATATCTTAATCTACTCTTTTAGCATATACTCTGTGGATATTAAGGCATTTGTCATATCGTTGCACACGTTTTTGGATACCCTTCGCATAGAAGTCTACCGCCAGGATGTTGAGCCACCTCTCAGCCATCGTATTTAGGTCATCGTCGTCATCGAACCGCTGGCCGACGAGAAATCGTTCCAAATGGAGAAACAAATGATAGTCACTGGGTGTGAAGTCTGGGTAGCAGGGAGGATAGACCAGCTGCTCCCATCCAAATTTGGAGGCTAACTTTTGCTTCACTTTTGTGGCATGAGACTTTGTGTTGTCGTGAAGAGCAGCCGTGCAGCTCCGTTTGTTTTGAATTGCACGACGCAACTTTCTCAGTGTCTCGAAAAAAAACAGCCACGCTTCGTGTCTCGGAAAAAACAGCCCCGCTTAGTGTCTCGGAAAAAACAGCCCCGCTTAGTGTCTCGGACGAAACAGCCACGCTTAGTGTCTCGGAAAAAACAGCCACGCTTAGTGTCTCGGAAAAAACAGCCACGCTTAGTGTCTCGAAAAAAACAGCCACGCTTAGTGTCTCGGAAAAAACAGCCACGCTTAATATCTCGGAAAAAACAGCCACGCTCAGTGTCCCGGAAACAACAGCCAGGCCTTTAGGCAGCTGTTTTTTGCCCGTTTCGTGCCCCGAAAAACGGTGCACATGACCTTCCTCGTTGAGATAGTTTGAATTTTTTAGCCGCTGGAGTACCCTGGTGTTTTCATTGCCGGGACTGCTGTTACGATTGAGGTGTGATGCGAGAAAGTCAAGTCTCATTTTCCGTCAATATACGGCTCAAATATCATTGCCTTCCTCTGAGTACCACTACCGCCCCTAAAATTCCAGAGAAGATCCCATGCGCGTCGTTTTGTGCTCTTCTGTGAACATCTTTGGCACACATCGTGCACACTCTTTGTGGTACTGAAGTTTATCTTTAATGATTTCGTGCATGATTTCGAATCCACAGGGAAATGTTCCGAATGAGCAGAAATTATGAAGCGTCGGGTTCTCCCTAATGTTTTCCTTCACTCTTTCCACCAAATCTTCCTGGACCAGAGAAGGCCAACAACTGCGCAATTCATCATAAACGCTCTGTCGTCCTTCATTAAACATTCGAACCCACTTTCACACCATTCATTCACTCATGGCGCTTTGTTTGTTAATTTGGCAAATTTGCAGATGTCTCTATCTTGATCTGACATTTCTCGCATACAACAGCATTATCACACACCAGACTTCGCTGTCGGCGGGAGGTTCTATTAACGCAAACAATACTAACACACACCACAAACCTTTAACATAAGCACAACCTCACAAAATGGCGTCAGAGCGTGGGTGATGGATGAGGCAACTCAATTACGATTGCGTGACTTAGAAGCGAATACTTGCTCGGGAGTGATGTGCGAACGGTACCTATTTTCAGGATGGCCCTCATAAAAACTGGGAAACGTGTTATCTGGTTTGATGAATCGTACGTCATATTGTTTTCCACCACTAGTAGAGTGTACGTCTGCGGAAAATCTGAAGAAGCGTACCACTCTATATGTTTCCGACTGCGAAGCATGGAGGTGGATACCTGATGCCGTGGGTTTCCGTATTATGGAAATCCTTAGGGCCTTCGGTCATTCTACACGGCGGGGTCACATGTGCAATGCACGAATCCATTCTCCTGCACGCTATGTTGCAGCATTGTTCCCTAATGACCGACCCTGGTTTCAAGCTGGTCACACATCCAAGCATTGCACGAACGAATCAAATTTTTGTTTGCAGCTCATTACAATGAGGTAAAGCAGTTACTCTGTCCAACTCAATGTAGTTAAACATTTGTGGGAATATCTGAAGCGAAAGGACAGATCACACTTCCTTTTTCAAAAATAGCTGGCACATTTGAAACATATTTTGTGGCAAGAATGGTCCTATATTCCATAATTTCACGTGCATGACTTGTACAAGTCTATTACAAGTCGAACTGTTTTTGTGCTGAAAGCCCGAGATGGGCCTACAGCCAATTAATAAAAAGTTCACCACAAATAGTGTTCCCATTATTTTGATATACACTATTTTATCTATTCTGAGTTGGAATTCTGTCTAACGGAAATTCCCAAAAGGGCGCTGAATGTTACTTTCTCAATTGCTTTTAACCCTTTAACAACCATGAGCGTAACATGTTTTGTCGCTCAGAATATCATAACGCCCGAAGATGTCTGCGGCTCGTTTCCGAATTTCATTCCCCCCCTCCCCTTTTTAATAACAAAACAAATATTAGTTCTCGAAACTTTCGATCTCTAGGCTTGATATACACTGACCTTCGGACGTTTCCCTTGGACAATCAGTGCATTCTTATACTGAGAGTCTTAGGCAGACAGGAGGGAGTGGTAACAGATGGAAAACACTTTTTACTTTTCCCTTTTCTTGTTCTTTCTTGTAAACAATGTGCTCAAAAGCTGTTTATTTGGATTGAGCAAAATGAAATATTACGACAAATTTCTCGCCATAAACACCGCATTTAGGACAGTGCGAAATATTACAGACAAACAAAGCTCGTGTCGACAAAGCAAGAGTTCAGCTGAGCGATGTAAGAAGGCTTTTGAATGATACAGCCCCGTGACAAATCAACTCCTGGTGGACTTCTGCGTTTAGCGAAAACAATGACTCTGAGGGTGGCTTCTGTAATCCCTCAGACGTCGTGCAAATGCAAAGAACATGGGGTAGGAAATCCTACTCATGCTATCCGGGCGACTCGGGCGCTTGTGGTTGTCTGAATGAAAGGGCGTGTTGGGCTCTATGGTCGCGAAAGCATTAATCGCCTTTCCAAGCTGGGAGTAAAATGATGGAGGATATGTCACATGGCACTGGTTTTTACTTCTGAAAGTGGAGTTTAGGACGTCGGAACGTTACCAAAGCAACATATGCTGATTTACTTGGCACCTCTCAGAGAAGTCATTAAGAACAATAAAGATGTCATTGTCGTAGTAGAAAAGGATATTTATAAGTTTCATCTCTTGTTAATTAAACAGTTGTCATATATTCACATCCAAGGCAAAACTGGATTCACATGTGCAACGCACGAGTCCATTCGCAATAAAAGGATTTAGACTAATGGGACGTGCGGAACGCATGAATACGTTATTTTGCACCCAGTTTTACAGTATGGTTTCCTAATGAATATCCGTCCCTGGTTTCAAGCAGATAACAGACCCACGATCGTGTTAACTTTTTGTTTGCAGCGCATTACAATGAGGTAGAGCAATTAATTTGTCCAACTCAATGTAATGTACGATAACATTTGTGGGAATATCTGAAGCAAAATGTCAGATTACACTTCCCTCCTCAAAAGTCGCTGGCACATTTGGAACATATTTTACGGTAAGATGGTCCCAAATTCCATTATCTCACGTGCTTGGTTTGTGCAAGTCTATTCCATGTCGAATTGCTTCTGTTCTGAAAGCCCGAGGTGAGTATACAGCTTATTAATAGAAAGTTCACCACAAATAATGTTTCCGTTATTTTGATAATCCCCTTTTTATCTATGCCGAGTAGGAATTCTGTCGTCTGACGGAAGTTCCTAAAAGGACGCTGAATACCTCTGTATCAATTGCAATTAATCGCTTTTTCATGCTGGGCGTAAAAAGATGGAGGATATGTCACATCGCGCCGGTGTTTACTTCTCAAATTGCAGTTCAGGACCTGTGACGTACTGCAGAGGTAAAGCGCGTGTCACGTCGACAAATCTGCAACGATACATTCCGTCCGTGTAGCTTAGTTGGGAGAGCAACTTACTCCGCAGTGTTTGGGGTGCGAGTTCGATCGCCGTCAAAGACAAACCTGTGTTTTCATTTTGGTGGCCGAACGTAAAAAAGGATGTACTGGCCGTTTGGTTCTTCGAAAAAATAAATAAGAGAGAAAGATGATGTGACGTACTACAGGGGTAAAGCACGTGTCAAGACGACAAACATGCAGAGATACATTCCGTACATGTAGCTAACTTCAGAGAGCAACTGACTCCGGAGTGAAGGGGTGCGACTCCGATCTCCGCCACGGATAAAATTGTGTTTTCACAGACCTCGGAACGTTAACAAAGCAATACAGGGTGTCCACAAAGCCCTCTTTACAACTTCGCACATGTATTACGGATACACTGTATGAGATAGACAAATGTATTCGAGTACATAAGTAAGAGCGAAGACCAACGTTTTGTCTACCTCATTACAAAAGCTCAATGTGCGCACAATTCGTTGCGCGTAGAACATCAAGCCGAAACTCCAGTTCCAACCATGTGCGCTGCAGCATATCCTCAGTAATGGTCGAATGGCATTGTTGATCCTCGATTTCAGCTCATCGATTTCCTGCACCTTTGTCAGATACACGATATCCTTCACATACCCCCATACAAAAAAGTCCAGAGATGTGATGTCGAGGGAACGGGGTGGCCATGCAATTAGACCATCTCGTCCAATCCACTTCACAGGGAAAGTTGAGTTCAGAAAGTCCCGAACATGGCGTCCCCAATGCGGTGGCGCACCGTCCTGTTGGAATATCAAGCTTGGTTGAAGATCCTCCAAATGTGGCACATAATACTCATGCAAAACATCCAGGTAAACATCTGCTGTCTCTGGTTTCTCACCGAAGAAAAATGGTCCAAGGACTCGGTCATGCATAACATCGCCCCACACGTTCACTCTCTCGCAAATTCTAGAAACGCATGAGGATTTTCAGACCCTCAAGTCCTGATATTGTATCTGTTTAACGGACCAGAGACATGAAAAGTTGCCTAATCCGTAAAACAAACGTGTGAGAAACTCGGGATCTTCACTCAGTCTATTCAGCATCGTTACTGCGAATTCTTTTATCGTGGTCTATCGTTCGCCTCAAGTGCTTGTAACAGTTTCTATGTAGCACCATATAGACATCAGAGTGCTACATATAGCAAACAGATGTCTATGTACCACCATATAGACATCAGGGCGCTACGTATAGCAAACAGATGTCTATGTAGCACCATATAGACATCATGGTGCTACGTATCACCATATAGACATCAGGGTGCTACGTATCACCATATAGACATCAGGGTGCTACATATAGCAAACATATGTCTATGAGGCACCCTGTGTACCGTTGACCGGAGCATTTTTAGTTCTCAGGCATAAGAACCAATGGACTTCTTCGGGCTTCGTGAAAATTGATCACGAACACGTCAGATGTCTTCATTCGATGTTCGTGGGCGGCAACTGCGATCTTGATTCAACATGCACCCAGTCTCCATGAATTTCAGGGTCCATTGGCGGATACTAGGACGAGATGACGAGGTATTTCCATACTTAGTCCGGAAATGTCGTCGTGTTTGTGCATCAGATTTTGTTTCGATAAACCAAGAAACGCGCTGTGCTCTCTTTTGTGGGAACAACATTTTCATAGAACAACACCTGCTACGTCAGTGAGAGACCAATTAAAAAAAACGATAATGTCAATTGAAACTTGGATATTTACAGTATATTATACAACAAATACAATGAACTTACATAGTACAGGGTGTCTATAATAAATGTGCAAATTTGTGAAGAGTCTTTGTGGTCACCCTGTATATGATGATTTACTTGGCACTTTTCAGAGAACTCATTAAAGAAAATAAAAATGTCATTTTCGCGGTAGAAAATGATATTTATGTTTCCTCTCTTGTTAATAAACCAATTGCCATATATTCAAATCCTAGACAAAACTAAAATAGTGTTCTCAGGATTTAAACACGTCACGACGTTACAAGATTTCGTTAGAATAAAAATACAAAACATCGGTTAACACATACAATAACAAAATAACATATTAAGATAATGAATTAATATTCGGTATATCCTGTTACTGTCTGAGAAAAATTCAGAAGCAGATATTTTATTACAATTTCAATTTTGTCGTTTCTGGAAATGTACCTATTAGAGATATCAATTCGACACTTGACGAATGTTTATAAAAAAAAAGTTATGAGACGAGAAATTTTGTCGAATCATTTTCCATTATCAAAACAGAATCTAAACGCAAGCGGAGTAAATGTTTTTGAAGAATTATAATAAAAGTTCAATTTTATCATCTCTTAATCTAATAAAAATGGGGAAACTCCTTATTGCAGGCAATAAAACTGAACACATTTTTGTTGAGTGTGATTTTGCAAAAAACATTTGGATATGTTTAAAGAATTACTTAAATTTAAAGGAGGGTTTTTACAGTTATAAGATATTATATCACGTACCTTTAAAATGTGGTGATTTAAAAAGCAATGCAATTCATTATCTGATAGCAATTAAAATATAATATGTGGAAGAAAAGAAGTTTAATGCCATTTAATCAGAAATACCGAAATTCGAAGGAGATAAATTTAGCATAAAATGAGATCTTCGAAGAGTTCTAAAACTCGAAAATAGAAAATAATGGTGTAAATAAAAGTTTTAAAAAGTGGATAGCATTAAAACCAATAGTTTATAGAAAAGGGAATGATATTCTTAATAAAATATTGGAATAAAGTAATATTTAATAAATCACAAATTCATACTAGGATCCAGAGTGAAATTTTCATTTTTCTTGTGTTTCTCTTCCTGTAACTATATTGTTTTCATACTTTCGCTTTCTTTCATGTTTATGTTTCGTCTCACATTTTTAAAGAATCAATTCAGTATGGGTCTCTTCATAGTGCTCCCTGATGGGGTGATTCTAAATAAATTGTATTAAACCTGCTTCGAGTGGCTTTTCCAGGGCAGCCCTCCCCTTCCGCAAATATGTTTTGAAAGATCTGTACGAAAGATGTGAAAGAATATTGCTAAAACTTATAAATACTTATTGTGAAATTTTGTCTCTTGGATCCACATGAAATTTAGTTTGAACAGTATCTCTGTGAAAAGTAATGTAACTTGCTGTTCTTTTGTATTTTAACACAGGAACTCCTTTATGGTGCTGCTTACCTATCTATTCTGCAAAACAGTTGCTTAAATAAATTCCGCATTTTTAGATAAATCTTTAAATTAAGTAAATGGTATGAAATGATTAAGAAAATGGTATGAATGAGTAAAAGTTATGTTTAACCCATTTAACGACCATAACGCCCCGAAACGCCCGTACATACAAACGGCCATAGACGCCCGAAACACCTGTGTAGAGTGAGTCAAATTTGCTCGACCTATGAGGGATCAGCAGGAGTCACTTTCAGTTACTGTCGTTGTTCTTTAAATTGAATCAAGAGGCAGTTTCGGGCGTTATGGTATTTAGAGTGATAGAAGATATTTGGGTAACGGTCGTTAAAGGGTTAAATGTGAAAAAAAAGTAAATAAACCCTTAACAATTCTTTATGAATACCTCATGATCGGCTTTTATTACGGGAATGAGTCATGAAATAAAGAAAAAAAAAAAAAACACTGTGAAGAGAGAATAGAATGCTTAAGTTTGGAACGAATTTATTGAAAAAATAAAGAGTTGTTTTTTTAGATATACAACTCTGTTGTGACAAACTTTACGTTGCATCCTCTTATGGCAAAGGAAATATGTTTGCTTTATAGATATTAGGAGAGTCAATTAAAAAATGTAGATTAAAACGACGAATTGGCTTACTGGTTATCCCAAAAAGTGTCATTTTCAAACATTTAGATTTTAGTCATATTGGGACATTTGAGTCGAGTCACATTATTGTTATCACCAGCTAAAATCCAGAGTAACTGCCATGTGCAGCGCGGACAGCAGCTACACGGGCAGGGAGTGACTCAATAAGGTTGCTGGAAGGTGTTTATAGGTATGTGGAGCCATACTAACTGCCGTGCACCTGACAGCTGTTCGAGGGTGCGTGGTGTAGGATTCATAAAGCGAACAACACGATCGAAGTGGTCCCACAGATGCTCAATTGGAATTAAGTATAAGGAATTAAGGGATCGGGGAAGTACTTTGAAGTCTTCATCGTGCTCTTTCAACCACTCTCGGACATTTCTAGATTTGTGATATGTCGCATTACCGTTCCGGAAGATTCCATCCGCCCCAGAGAGAACAATCAGCATGTGTGGGTGTACGTGGTCTGTAAGGAGGGATTCGTAACTAATTCGGTATATAGTGACTTCCACGGGTATGAGTGTACCCATAGAATGCCACGAAAACATTCCCCACACCATAACGCTGCCCCTCCCCAGCTTGGGTTCATCCAGCAATGGTTGAAGGGTGTTTTTCCTCCAATATTTTTAACCTTATACGCCAACGTCCATCCGTTCGATGAAGCAGAATACGTGACTCATCGGCGAAGGTAATCCTTTGCCAATAAGCGGACGTACAATTCCGATACTGCAGTGCAAATGTAACCTTTTCTGCCGATGCACCTTCGTTAGCATAGGTGTCGTGATCGCCTGTTTGCATCGGAGCCCCATTCGCAGTAGGGTTTGTTGAACCATCGTTTTAGACACACTTCCGGTAGCACAGTGGTTCATTCGACCAGTGAGTTGCTCCACTGTAGCGTGTCGATTAGCCCTCTCGCACCTTCGAAACCGACGTTTATCTCTCACATCAATGGTACGTGGTGCTCCGCAGTTTGCACTTCGCTTATTCGCAATGGTGCCATTTCTCCAATCACGATACACTTTAACCACAGCAGCACGCGAACAGTTCACTAACTGCGCTGTTTCAGAAATACTGCCACTCTTGGCCCGAATGCCGATAATCATCCCTTTTTGCAAATATGATAAATCGCTCCTTTTATCCATGAGGAGCAACGAGTGATATGTTTTCAGATTGCTTACAGCACGCCTTATACGTATACCCTCCAAGCCAGCTCACGACAGCCGCCCCGGTGGCGCAGTGGTCTAAGGCGCTGGCCTCTGATCATTCGTCCGTAAGGGGTTCGGGTTCGAATCCCGGTCAGGCATGGATGTTGTGTTTGTCTTACGGCACTGTTTCTCTCCCTTCCCTGGAACCAGTGACCCTAAATTAGGGACGGGCGACTGCTTATAGCCCGTTGAGTTGCTCACGGTGGTCGTTAAACCTCCAATCAAAAGAAAAAGAAAGCTCACGACAAGTACCTTCTATGATTGGTTACGCGCTGTTGACTTTAAAAGTATAGGAAGTGGTCACAATAATGTGACTCGACTGTTTATATAGCTATGAACGTACCTATGTTAAACACGGAGCCTTTTCCCTTGTACTGAAGTTTTGGAGCTTCCCTTTTCACCATGTGACGATAACATGTCAGCCACCCATTTGCCTTTGTGTCATTACTGCACCGCTAAGATATCTTGATCGAAACACTTACCACCTTCGTCATTTACGACACCACAATTATACAGATAGAAAGCAAGGTGTCAATAGAGGAAATGCACCTTCAGTGACATTCTGCATCCCCGTTTCTCGTACAAAGCCATTACATCTTCGATGAGATCTGAAATTATCGGGTCTTACATTTCCTAGAAACGCAGTCGAAATGTCGGAAAGCATTCCAGCTGCCTATGGTAATTACAGAGGGCTAGATCGAACTGCTCTTCTTTGAATTATTAACATATTTGTTGAACAATGGGTACTTTCATCTTGATCTTTTCCATACTAAGATTTTGCGAATTTCTCACACTTGTACGAATATGGCGATCCCCTAATATCCAAAGTCTTTACGAAGTTTTTCATGAGGTGCAGTATAATACAGTCGATTCTCATTTGGGAGATAGTGCCATAACGAAAATAAGACCAATCCCAGGCAAAGTACATACTGTATTAACCCTTTAAGCGGCCGAAGTACCTGAACCATATAATGTCCAAAATTTTCTGCGCTTTCCAAACGGAAATATTCACGAAGCAGAAGGGTTTTACGAAAATTACGGCAAATCGATTCCCTTCCCCTACTCATCTCAGCGGTACAGAACATAAACCTGTGATTCGTAAGAAGATATCTCCTCTATTCCTATATTTTTTGCTCCATGATCCACGGCGTGATGGGAAAGAAATAGTCCCTCTGACACAGGCAACTATTTATTGTTTGTTTGAAGGTTTATCAACCACCATGGACAACTCGATAAGCTATACGCAGTCGCCCGTCCCTAATTTAAGGTCATTGGTTCCAGAAAAGGGATAGAGCCAGTGCCGTAAGACAAATACAACATCCATGCCTCACCGGTAGTCGAACCCGGACCCATCTCGGACGAATGATCAGAAGCCATCGCTTAGACCACTGCACCACCGAGCGGCAAACACATACATCATGCCACTGGGAAGAAACCAGAGACAGAAACATCTTCTCTCTCGTTTCGTAGGTTTATCGCCAATGTTATAGCCTTTTTAGAAGGTAATCAGTCAGAAAGAATGTGTTAATAATAAGAAAATGTGTAAATGGCCATTTTCTTTGAGCAAGAAAACTAAGGGGAAAGCAGCTTTTTCTGATGCGCAGATTTACTTCTTGCAGTCTCTTTTCAGTTTTTCGCCCGAAACTAAGAGGAAAGCAGCGTTTTCTGATGCGCAGATTCACTTCTTGCAATCTATTTCCAGTCTTCCTCCCGAAAACTAAGGGGAAACCAGCTTTTTCTGATGCGCAGATTCACTTCTTGCAGTCTCTTTTTAGTCTTCCACCCCAAAACTAAGTGAAAACAGCTTTTTCTGATGCGCAGATTTACTTCTTGAAGTCTCTTTTCAGTTTTCTTCCCGAAAACTAAGAGGAAAACAGCTTTTTCTGATGCGCAGGTTCACTTCTTGCAGTCTCGTTTTAGTCTTCCACCCCAAAAACTAAGTGAAAACAGCTTTTTCTGATGCGCAGATTTACTTCTTGAAGTCTCTTTTCAGTTTTCTTCCCGAAAACTAAGAGGAAAACAGCTTTTTCTGATGCGCAGATTCACTTCTTGCAGTCTCTTTTTAGTCTTCCACCCCAAAAACTAAGTGAAAACAGCTTTTTCTGATGCGCAGATTTACTTCTTGAAGTCTCTTTTCAGTTTTCTTCCCGAAAACTAAGAGGAAAACAGCTTTTTCTGATGCGCAGATTCATTTCTTGCAGTCTTTCTGCAGTGTTCCTCCCGAAAACTATGAGGAAAGCAGCATTTTATGACGCACAGATTCATTTCTTGCAGTCTTTCTGCAGTGTTCCTCCCGAAAACTATGAGGAAAGCAGCATTTTATGACGCACAGATTCAATTCTTGCAGTCGTTCTGCAGTGTTCCTCCCGAAAACTAAGGGAAAGCAGCGGTTTCTGATGCGCAAATTTCTTTCATGATTCACTTCTCGCTGTCACTTTTCAGTCTTCCTCCCGAAACCTAAAGGAAAAACAGCGTTTTGTGCTTCGCAGATTCACTTCTTGTAGTCTGTTTTCAGTCTTCCTCCCAAAAACTAAAGGGAAAGCAGAGTTTTTTGATGAGCAGATTCACTTCTTGCAGCCTCTTTTTAGATAGCGAATGTATTCGTTGGAGATGATTTCAGCCCTTTTTGCTAACCCCGAGTTAATTCATTCCATCTGGTTAAAGGGTTAAAGTAATGTAATTTTAAAATTTCAATGTAACAAAATTTACGTTTTGGGATTTTTTTAAACAAAAATATATATTCATATATTCATGGAGAATAATAATTTAAAGCCATGAACAACTCTAGCAGAAATGATGATTTCAGATTTCCATTTTTGTTAAAAGAAACGATCACTCCTCGAAGGAAATTTAAATCCCTCCTCCCATTGTGACAGAAGAGACTTGAACTTATTTTGGGGGAACAGAAACCCTATGGAACCATAGCAACCAGACCTATCACTGAGTCACATTCTTCAATCTTTCGTGGTTTTTTATGCCGTTCCTAGCTCAATTTTTGAAATGTGTACTTCGAAGAGAAAACAATTTTCTTTGAAACGAAAAGAAAATATAATAAAGTTAAATCAGGAAAGAAAAAAGGCTCTGTTTCTAACAATACGGCATCACTCAGTCTTTTCCATTGACTATTAACAGCGAAAAGGCAGGGTTCAATCACTGCCTTTCGATATTAGTATGTTATAAGTAGATGCACTTTTCGTCACATGTTGTAATTCGCTGGATTAGCCAAGGATTTCCTGCAGACATCTTATTAATGGCTGACTTGCCTTAGGAGGTATTATATCTACACTGCTGATCATTAAATGTGCAACACTACGAAATAGAAGTGATATCAAAGCCATATTAATTGTACAGAAAGCAGATGATACAAAGGAGAATCGATTACAAACACGGCGAGACGAGGGAAACACATAACAATCAGTATCTGGTGCAGCCACCATGGGAGGCAATTACAGCTCCTACACCGCCCGGCATCAAGAGGAAGAGATGTTGGATGTGTATTTGCGGAATGCCCGTCCACCTAGCTTTGAATCGATGCCACATTTCCTCCGTTGTAACCGAGGGTAGTCGCTGGCGTGCAAGGCCTCCGACGAGCGTGGATCACACGTATACTATAGACGAGATGTCCGGGAACCACGCGGGCTAAGGAAAATACGGCACATTGTGCCGATCCAGAGAGTCTTGGATGTTGCATGTCACATGCAATCGCGCATTATTCTGTTGGTAAATGGCGCAACACAGTCCCTGAAAATATATTTCAACAACAGGCTCCAGTACCTCAGTGATGTAACGATGGCTGTTCAACGTACCGGTAATGCAGAGGAAACGCGTGCGGGAGTGGAATCCAATGACACTCCATACTATAACGCCGGATACTATGCCAGTATGGCGCAGCATAATGCAGGATTCAGTCAGACGGTCGGCGCGGTATAGCCAGACACGGATTCATCCACCATGGTGCTGCAGAATGAAACGGGATTCGTCGGAAAACACGATGCGTTGCCATTCGCTTCCTTATGCGAGACTTCCTTGACACCATTGCAGTCTCAGATGCCTGTGTTGTACAGTCAAAGTTAGCTGAAGCAATGGGCGCAGTGCAAAAACGCCCCGCTGGGGCAGACGACGCCGAACCGTCCGTGAGGAGACTGGGTGTTGTGCCACACACCCGAACTTTTATGCTGCGGTGGTCGATGTGGATGTGCGAATCGTCAGATGCATGCGCACCAGATGTCAGTACTCTTGTTCGGTGGTGTGACGGGCCCGTTGGGATCCCGCTCTTCTGTGTGTTAGTTCATTCGCAACCCACTGACGCAATATTCTCTCGACCGTGGATGCATGTCGTTCCACACAAGCACCGATGTCTCGGAGTGATAATCCGCAATCAGTTCCAAGTGCAGCTATTCCAGGAACACATCATTTCGGCTTCTTCCGAAGTTTTCATACCTCTCATTGTTTTACTCTCCCAGCTACCATTGTTACATCACAGCATATGCATAGATATTCGCCTTGTGTCCCACATTAAAATATTTTGAAAATGTTTCCAGTAGTTTATTTTGTGATCAGTGGCGGCTCGAGAGTACATCTACAGGGGGTTCACAATTAATAATTGCAGTTTTGGAGATACACTGTGTCACACACTTGTGTGTTACTTACAATATTCATATAATTTAGGCGCTGCTATACCTTGATGTAATGTATTAATTTTGAAACGAAATGTTATTATAGATATTACTGTACTTTAACTGTTTCACAACTTAATAATAAAGGATTACTTTATTGATCATACTTGTTATAATATGCTAATTTTTCTTTTTTACTGAAACAATTATTTTCATTTCATTTTAAAGTAGTAAAATAAATTCAAAACAGAAAGCTTGTTTTAAGTGTTAAATATTTAGATAGTCATAAGGTCTCATGCTCTCAGTTATTAGATTAGATTATTAAACACACAGAAAAAGGAAAATAATCAAAGCTGCTGCATATGATGGTAAGGTCTAGTATTCACTTACACAAATTTACTTAGATGGTAGCTTACACAAATATTTTCTTTAAGTACAGTTTTTGTAAACAAAGTCCATCCTTCTATCTTTTCTTGACACAAAAACATCAATAACTCTTTCATTGAAATTATGGATCTTATAAATCACTTCCTTCTCGATTGCAAGCATGGCTAAAGCTGTAAGCCTCTCTTGACACATCGTAGACAGCAAAAATGTGTTTATCCATTTTAGGGTTGAAAAACACCTTTCAGCTTCAGTAGTCGTCATTGGTATTGTTGCAATAATTAATAACAGTTTATAACTTTCAGAAAATGATGACAATAAGTTGTTTTCAATAAAAAAACTGTAAAAGACTAACATCACCACGCATGTTTCTGAAATCAGTTCTTTTGTAAATGATTTCAAGCTCTGTCTTAAGGCGATTTTTTTCAAGAAATGAATACACATTTACTGTATCTTCAAGCAATTTCTCGGGGAATTTCTGTTCAAACTCTTCAAACCATTGTGATTCAAAAAGAGATAGAGCTGAGCAAGATGTTGTGAATGAAAATCTTGTTTTTATTTGCGTTATAATAATGTCATAGGTCTTCTTGGCAGCCACTGTTCTACTTAAGTAAAAATCTTCTTCACGCCTCGATCGTTTAGGTGCATTTTCTGGGTACTGAATAATCAGCTCTGTCACTTTGTCCATGTTGCCTCTTTCCTTATCAATGGCTTTGACGAAGTGGTCGGCATTGGCTTTTGTTCTCACAGCATCAGTGTAAGTTAGCTGTAATTGGTTGTACAAAATATCCACATGTGGCATCAATTTGTGAAAAACAGAAAGCCAAAACATGAACTTATTATCTCTAAGGAGACGAGCTAGAGCACCAGCTTTAATTATGGTGATTGGTTGCTTAGAGGTTGATTGGATTTCCTCCATACATTCAATTAATTTCTCTCTGTACTCAAAAACAGTATAACAGTTCTGCTCTTAAAAGTCCACCTTGTAGCTCACGCCCGAGGAATTCGTTTGCCAACTATCTTGTCCAAAACAGACACTCTATGAGGGGAACTCGAAAAAAAATTTGTTATATCACTTAAGTCCGAAAAAAAAAAAAATTCTGACATCTTGGTTTTGGCTTGTTGCTTGAGCTATAGTCAAGTTCAACTGAGGAGCGTAACAGTGAACGAAAAAAGCATGTTTATAAGTTTGTTGCACTATGGTCTGCACGCCAGCATGGTGCCCACTCATTACATTCGCACCGTCATAGCTTTGAGATACGAGTTTTTCTGGATTTTGCACAATATAATCTAAACTGGTACAAATACATTTGGCTATAGATTCTGCGTCGTGCCCTTCAGGGTTATCAAATTTCCAAAATCTTTCAACTGGTTGGCCATTAGCTAAAACATAGCAGAAAACTATAACTAACTGAAATACAGACGAGACATCTGATGTTTCGTCCGCAATCAAAGAAACATACTGTGCAGTTTTTATTTCTTCTATTATGTTTTCTTGACATGCGAAAAGCATACAATCTAACAATTCGTTTTGAATTTCTTTCGAGGTACCTTTAAAGACATTAGCGGTACTCAAATGTTCTTTCAAAGATAAGTCAAGTTCTGCAGAAAAGTTTACAAGCCCTTTAAATATGCCAGGATTTAAGGAATCGTCATCCTCACGATGACCTCAAAGGGCCAACTCAAATGCACCGCAAAATTTAATACAGTCCATAAGCTTAGAAAGGACATACCTATTTTTAGTCACTTGTTCATTGTGCTTTTTAATATTTTGTCGATAAGCATTGTCAAGCTGCTGACGAACGTCAACCTTTCCCAGCAAATTGAAATCCAATGTAGCACTTATGTGTCCATGAGAACTTTTTAATTTTTTGTGTCAAATGAGCTAAGTCACAAACCCCGTTTTTCACCCAAGTAGGATCGCCTTTTTCACGGGAAAATAACAAACAAGGAAAGCAAAATATTTTGTTTGTTTGTTCACAACCACAAAGCCAAGGCATTTTTTCGTATAGCTCTTCTTTAAATTATCTTTTAAAAGTTCTAGATTTTGATGTCGATGTTTGACTTATATTAAGTCGGAGCGTTAGACTGCCACTCTCTTTTATTGATATTTTAATTTCTATGGGTAAATTGCCAAACCCTACTTCCTTTAATTTACTAACTGAGTACTTACAGTTTACTTTCCATTATTGTACAGTAAATAAAAACAACAGTTCACTAGCTACACTACAATAGATGAACTGTAATAAGTGTAATTTCAACTAAAACTTTTTCACCAAAAAAATAATCGAAACTGGAAACTCCAAAACACAAATGTAACACGCGCGCAAAGGTTAGGAGAATCTGACGTCAACTACAGCCGTGCAACAACTAAGCTGAGCTGTGTCACAGGCAGTTCATCGGTATTCTCCGTTAAGCCGCTTGTAGACATGCCCCCCCCCCTACCGCGAGCAAATGGACTCGCCCGTCTGTCGCATATCCCGTGTGCACATTCAGTCCGCTCCTAGCCACAGGCGCGTCATTACACTTAACCCCACTGTGCGCGTTCTACGCTGTTTTTCATTGTTCGCTCTTTTATACTTACTGAAGATAAGCCATTTAGTACTGCGTCAGTAAAGATGTATTATTTATATCGTATAATTATTTTTCTATTTTTATAGGGGGTTCACGTGCTCTTGTGCTCTTATGGACGAGCCGCTACTGTTTGTGATACGAGGCGAAAGCCTATATTTACATAGCTATTCACGTATGCCGGCGGAAAACGCCGAACTTTAATAGCATCTCTACGTCGTTAAGCATTGTGTCATTACCACCACTGAGAAGTCCTTTCACCCAATGAGAAGAGAGTGTTAAAAATAGCTGCGTCACAATGGCAGCAGGTCCCATGACGATCCTGTGTGGTTAACGCTGAAGGCGGAGTAAGCCGCTCGCTTCTTTCCTTTGCGTCTTTAAAAAATGCTTAAAAATCAGATAATTACTTTTTCTTAAAACAATTTTTTTAAAAGAGTGATAATAGTTGTGAGTATATGCTGTAAAAATTGCAATGCGTTATGACTTGTAGTTTACCATATATCCGTTTTTTAAAATGGATTCAATCCCGAAACAGAGAATTTTGTGAAATTTAAAATTTGAATTTCTCGTAAACTAAATCGAAATTCAAAAACATGGTGACGAGGTGCAAAAATTCGGCCATGGTCCTACATGTCTATAAAATTTCGTAGTTCTGTTGCTGGTAGTGTGTCTAGAACGTGAACTGATAGCACTTTTTTGCTTACCTTAACTTTGAAATGCAATAGCTCTTGGAGTATCGCCCGAATCGAAAAACGGTTTATTTTAGCATATTCTACGAACAGTTCTCTACAAACGATGAAAATTTGATTGATATTTTTGTGTTCAATGCTTTTTGCGCTGCGAGCTAGAAAAGCGCGAGTGTCGCAAAATTTTTAAAACAGCGGCGGCGGCAGTTACCTTTTTGTTAGAATAGAAAGATTAATATCGAAAGTGTTTCAGATAATACAACATTTTGTGATAGCTCGTAGCAAAGTAAATTTTTGGGGAATAAACCAATATGCAGAGAACATGAATCAAAAACTGCAAAGATGGAACAAGGAACGAAAACTTGAAATATCAGGGAATCGATTGAACAAACAGGCGGATTATGGGATGGGGAAAAATAAGTTGAAACAATAAAATGTCATAGAAACACTATTTCCTGCTTCTGCATTAAAACGTCACAACCAAAAATGAGTTATATTTGAAACTATTAGGAAACATATCGACATTCCATGTGAACTGGAAAAACAAATTCCTCGCTATAAGGGCGTATTCTGGCGACGAAGCTTAAAAAATCTCAGTTGCTGAAGAAACGAAAAGAAATGAGATTGGAATAACTTTTTCAATGATTCTCGGAAAAGAAATTATTGAGGAAAAGAAATAGTCCAGACTATACGGAGGCTTTATGTGTAAAAATGATGGTAGTTGCTTTGAAGTATTTTTAGAACGAACTGCTCCAGGCAAACAGAGGGAGAAAAACGATCAAGGAAATCCTGGGTGTGCTGATTGGGAAACGCAAAAATAAAACTATAGTTCAAAGCAGAAGACTAAGAAAACAAGAACGAATGCGGGAAAGATTTTGAAAGATTTCAGTTATTTCTGGATATGAAAGACCATACATAATTAAAAATACAAAAATAATATTACTTCAAGAATGGATTAGGAAATTGTTATCCTTTCCTTCGCAGTCATCAGTCGCGTAGCGCAGAACTTCGCTAAGCATTGATTAAGACAGCACCCCCCAAAAAATTGATTTTGCAAAAGCTCGATAATTTTTATAGATCATGACTACGTTAACTTACACACATGAAATGGCATTAGTCATATTGTAATATGTAATGTTTTAACTAACAATGCCACATTTGGTTTATGAGCAGCATATATTTTGTTTTGTTGCCACCAAAATATTTTCATTCTCCAGGTTCGCGGAGATTTAGAAACTGTTTATGTGTCAAACGTTCCAGGGAGATTGCCATTGTGTGTCAAGGAATCATAAGAAAGAAGAAAAAGAACATTCATTTA
This sequence comes from Macrothele yani, assembly GCA_039090855.1. Lineage (NCBI taxonomy): Eukaryota > Metazoa > Arthropoda > Arachnida > Araneae > Macrothelidae > Macrothele > Macrothele yani. The sequence goes on along the minus strand of CM077026.1, from coordinate 16,233,155 downwards.
AAGAGTTACGGATTTTCTAAAATGAGGTGTAAATATATAGAGTAAGTCTTACATATTTCTATTCAGTAGAAGAATGGTGGTTAGTTAGATTAAGATGAAAACAAAAACTGTTAGAGAGGGGAAGGCGATCTCAAAAGCAAACCAAAGTTCGGAACGAAACACTCTAGATACACCCAACACGAAAAACAGCAAAAATTTAAACAAAATAACAAAACGAATGAACCTGTAGACAAGCTGAAGTAACGTCCAGCAAAGATTGAATTCAGGGACATTTACAAACAACTACAAATAGGGCAAACCCACAAAAAATCGAATGCCCTCACAGAACAAATCTAAAACCTTTTAAAATAAAATACGCCTAAAAAGTTGAAACTTACCTCAACACTCAGAGCAGGAATCAAAACCCAGCGTGTCGTACTCTTCAGGAGAACACCGCACGTAAGCAGTGGCTTTTCGTTGGTAGCAAAAGGTCGCGAAACGCCAAAAAAACCCACTGGGAATGAAGACAATCAAACTACACAAATGAATCTGAAAGTGAAGTCCTAGGCAAAATCTCTCTCAGACGGGAGCACAGTCGTCACACGAAACTTGACGCATTGAACCTTGAATAAAAAACGGAAGGCATCTGGCATAAAGACCGTTAAAGTTAGAAGCGTGTTGAACTGAGATATATAGGTGAAGCTGTGTGAAAAATTGGGGCCGACCCTGTGGAGTAGTGGTCTAAGCGATGGCTTATGGTCATTCGTCTGGAAGGAGTCCGGGTTTGAATCCCAGTGAGGCATGGGTGTTGTGTTTGTCTTACGTCACTGACTCTCTCCCTTCCCTGGAACCAGTGACCCCAAATTAGGGACGGGCGACTGCTTATAGCACTTTGAGTTGCTCACGGTGGTCGTTAAACCTCCAATCAAAAAAAAAAAAAAAAAAAAAAAAAAAGAGGCGGTTACTTCGATGTTAGTGGGAGTGGCTACAAGAGATCGCCGAGTAGCATTTACCAGCTAATCTATTAATATTGTAGAATCTAGGTTTAGTTAAGTCTGAAATGTATGTGCATTTAGATATAAGCCGAATAACGTATGCATAATGAAGTAATTGCTGAAAAGAGTTTTTAAGGAACCGAAATGGATAGTCTTTTGAAAGAAGTGTTTTGAATAACCAAGTAATGGCAGACAATTGAAAATCATATTTATTACAAATGGTTAGGCATCTGAAAATTTGACATAATTATACCTCTAAAGACTCTGAAAGAAATATTGAGGGCCAATCAGTTCAAAAAATAATGTCAAAATCGAAATATCTTCGTTTATCATAGATATTAGTGCAGATGAAGTCCTCTTGTAATATAACAGTAATGTCCAGATAGTTGATGGTATTATTTGTCATCTCATTGCGCTCCAATGAGAGTTCTTCTGGATATATTCAAGCTCCTTCTATATATATATATATATATATAACCCCACACGTGCTCAATGGGGGACAAATCCGGTGAACGTGGAGGCCATGGAAGTTGTCTCACACCCTGAAGTGCATGTTGCGTTGCACGTGCCGTGTGTGGGCGTGCGTTATCTTGCTGGAAAACACCACGATGGACCGACCTTACAAATGGCACAACAATGGGCTGAATGATGTTGTTGATGTAGGAGGTGCTGTTTAACGTTCCCGGTACAAACACTAGTTGTGTACGAGACCAGGTGTAGGCCCTGTGCGTCGCTGGCGGATGCAAGAAGGGTGGAGACGCTCCCCTGTTCGTCTGCGAACACGCATACGGCCATCGGAGGCTCCCAAGCAGAATCTGCTTTCATCGCTGAACACGACAGATCGCCATTGCGTTCTCCAGTGCAGACGTTGGCGACACCACTGCAGCCGTTCCTGACTGTGGGCTGGAGTCAGAGGTACACATGCCAGAGGCACACGTGCACGTAGTCCTGCATCCAGTAAACGGTTGCTGATTGTTCGCACACTCACCTCAGGTGCAACGACAGCTCGGATTTGCGTCTCAGTGGATGTTCTGCTTGACAAAGCCGCTCTTCTTATCCGTCGAACGGTCCGCTCATCAGTTCGTCTGTGACTCCCGGTCCCACGTCTTCTCGTGTGGTAATGTTCCTCGGACCATCTACGCCACCATCGTACCACCACCGATACCTCCCGTCCAATTCGCTCTGCAATACGACGATACGACCACGCGGCCTCCCGGAGTCCGACAATACGACCTCGCTCAAAGTCCGATAACTGCTGAAATCGTGCACGTCTTCCATATTCAGGCATTGCAGCTTCTTCAGGGTCTTCGCACGTGTCCGTACGCCAACGACTGATTACATTCTCTTCGCCGTACTCATTAAATACCGCCGACGATAATTTTCATATTATGCCGTGCTGTGGCGTAAGCGCTCACCGGTTGGTTCCGAAATTAACATCACACCTACGTAAACTCGACCCCATTAACATATACAAATTTCATGATCGTCCGCCAATTCCTTCTTGGTGTTCTTTTTTCACTTTACGCCAGTGTATATATACATTGATTTTGTGCGAATGAAATGTCCGGCAAAGGACCAGCACACGTGGACGGCGATAACTGAAAAGTAGGACAATTTACCTATGCAAAAAAATCCCCATCGGCAACCACACAGGGTTGCCATTTCTCCGGAAAGGCTATGATCCCGGAACGAAAAAAGTCTTATGGCTAGCTCCCGAAGATGTCATCAACTGCACGTTCACCCTCGGTATCTGTCGTCAACTGATTCCCGGGCAGGAAATGATGCAGGCGACAAAACAGATGACAGTCTGTCGGATACAAGCCCGGTATATAGGCAGGATAAGGCAGAGTCCTTCATAGCCCAAGACACTTAGTGTCAGCATCGTTTGTTGTGTAACATGAAGGCGAGCGCTGTCCTCGAGCAGAAGAGCGCCACGTCTGTTGACCAAAGCCGGTTGTTTCTGTAGCAATTTGCAGTGCATCTGGTGCAATTCAGCACAATAACGTCCTGCAGTTATGGTTTGGCATTTTGCCAAGAAGCTCCGATGCATTATCTCGGCTGTGAACCACCAGACAAAGAGCATCGTCTTCTTGGTGTGTTGGAGAGGCTTAGGATGTCGTCCAGCAGGCTGTGCTTCGCTTAAAGAATCTGCAAATCGTTTCAGATGATCATAAAGGACCCACTTCTCGTCGCTGGTGACGATTCGATACAGTAGAGATTCCTGTTTATTTCTAGCAAGCAGGGACGTGCAGACTTCGAAACGTCTAGTCTTGATGGCAGTTGTCTACTCATGCGGCAGCCACATGTCCAGCTTTTTTACCTTACCCAGAGCAGCCAGACGCCGACCAACTGGCATGTGGTGGACACCTACTTCTACCGCTATCTCATGAAATGTTTTTCGTGGGTCTGCTTCAAATTACACGTAGAAAAACATCGTCAGGAATAGCAACAGTTCGGTGACCACGTGCTTCGTTTTGTAGTTCCGTATCTCCGCTTCGAAACTTGAGTAACCATCACCGAATGGTTCGTTCGTTTTTCTCCCAAAACGCTCTGTTAACGTTTCGAGCGGCAATTCCTGCAGAATGGCCCAGTTTAAATTCATATAGGGAGATGACTCTGTGACGTACCTGCCAGCAGGACGCACACGATATAAAGGCAGATAGCAGTCAGAATGAACGTCCGCGTAGCTCAATTGGTAGCGTGACTTATTCCGGAATAAGCGGACTCGGGTTTGTATCCGGGCGTAGACCAAAAATGACGGAGAAATTTACTTCGTTATAATGGCGCCCGAACTTTCTTGATGACTCGGCCGTTCAAAATCTCGCATTGGTGTGATGTTCTTTCCACACCGCGAGATAGGAAAAATCAGAGAATTCCTTCTCCAGCGCTTCGAAAAATAAAAAAAATGTGTGATGTTGCATTCCACACACTAGATTGACTGGGAGTTCTCAAGTGCACGTTCTACAGCGGATGGCTGCCTGCGACGATTCATGGTCTCGGCTGATCCGTGGGCCATGCCCCCGGCCCTCCTTCGGGAGGGGGAGGAGATGTGACGTACTTGCCAGCAGGACGCACACGACATAAAGGCAGATAGCAGTCAGAATGAACGTTCGCGTAGCTCAATTGGTAAGAGTGACTTATTCCGGAATGAGGGGATCCGGGTTTGAATCCTGCCGTGGACAGAAATGACGGAGAAATTTACTTCGTTCTAACCCTTAAATCTGGAGTCTGCATGTTTCCTTTGGAAGCAACGTTAGGTCCAAACAAACTACACCTGCACCTTGTTTTTCACACACATGCTAGCTATTTTTAGAAACTCTGTTACATAATACCCACAACACCTATGGGTGGTTCCATTCCGCTGTGGTTGGGGCCTGTCTCCACTGTTCGTTCGTGCTTGGACATTTCATCATTTCATTCGCACTAACCCACACCATCCCATGCAGCTTCAATCTTTTCACGCAGTTCCTGCAGATTGTGAGGTAGGAGTAGAGTGCGGAATAGCGCGTCTAATAGCATCCCACACATTTTTAATCGGCGATAGGTGCGGCGATGCGGCTGTCCATGGCAGAGTTTAAGTGCCTTGAGGGCAAGCTCTCGAGACAGCAGCAGTATGTGAACAAACCTTGTCGTGTTGGAAAATCGCACCGGAATTAGCATTCAGAAAGGGTAGGGTCACTGGTCGCAGGACTTTAGTAATGTAACGTTGCGCTGTTAAAGTGCCTGTAATTAACAAACATTTTCTGGCATCGTAGACAATTCCGCACACACACATGACACCAGGCATTCTGGACGTGTGGCGCTCGACAGCAAACCTTTCATCTTGGCGCTGAATACGGTGCCTCCACACACGTATTCAGTGATCTTCTCCTCCAAGAAGAAAGCGGGAATCGTCACTGAAGATCACCCGTTCCCATTCTGCGTGGCTCCATGACAGTCTGGCACGACACAGTTGCAGTCTTTGGAAACGATGCAATGGTGTGTTAAGGGCAGTCGTCGCAAGGGTCTACGTCCGTGTAGTCCTACGTCTCAGCTGTTTGCCAATAGAGCTGGCACTAATCTGACTATGAATGGAGGACACCAATGCTCGCTGAATATCTGCAATCGTGGCTGTTGGGACAACCCATTGGTCCTCTCACTCCGTGGTTCGTCTGGGCCTTCCAAATCCTTCCTGCCGCTGCTGTATACCATGTTGTGTCCATTGCCACCGACAGCGTGCTATGGAAATATCGGCACGACCGGTATGGCGTGCAATACGGCAGGCAACAAGACTAACCCGCTTCTTGGAGCCGGCGATGCTGACCCTCTAGAACTCCTCCAACTGCTCGAAATGCTTACGACATTTTCTCCAAGGTATAATTCACTTGCAAAGGATGCAACCAACACAACAGCACGAGTCAGAATGGATAGCACGTGCAACGGGACGACCTTATATAGCCAGTCATGTAGAGCGTTACAACCCCTTTTTGCTTGGGTAATATGGGCCGCTGAACGTAATGCTTGAATCATTTGCATGTCTCAAGATATCTGAACCCTACCCACCCAGTTTCATTCTGTCGGTTACATTCTTCTGGGTGCAACTATTTTTTGACATATATACGTTATTATACGCTTATATACACTGAGTGGCCGCTTTATTATGACCACCCTCTCAGTACTTCGTTGCGCCACTTTATTATGACCAACCCCTCAATACGTATTTGGGCCACTTTATTATGACCACCCCCTAAGTACTTCGTTGGGCCACCTTTTGCCTGTAATACTGCGTCGATTCTTCGTGGCATGGACTTCACGTGATTTTGATAGGTGGTTTGTGGGATCTGAGACCATGCTTGATGAATAGCACTTTCCAGGAGTGAGAGATTGCAGGGTTGTGAATCCCACTGTCTGCTGGCTCGTTCAACTTCATCCCACAAATTATCAATGGGGTTGATATCTGGAGATTGTGGGGGCCACCTAAGCAAAGTAAACTCACCGGCATGTTCTTGAAACCAATGCTGTACAATACGAGCACTATAGCAGGACGCATTATCTTGTTGAAAGTAGCTATCGCCATTAAGATAAACCATCCACATGACAGGATGCACTTGGTCCGCAACGATGTTTAGATATGATATGCCAGTCAGACGTTGATCAACACGAATTAAAGGGACCAAAGCATGCCAGGACAACATTTCCCAAACCATAACGTTGCCTCCACCAGCTTGAAGGATTGTAGCAATGCATTTGGGTTCCATGCTTTCGTACTGTTTCCGCCAAATTCTCACTCGGCCATCGACGTGGTGCAACTGAAAACGTGATTCATCGGAACACATAATTTGTTTCCAATTATCGACTGTCTGATCCTTGTGTTCCTGTGCAAACTGGAGACGTTTCTTTCGTTAACTGCAGAGTGCAAAGGTAATCAAACAGGCCTTCGGCTGCTATATCCCATCCGATGCAGTGTACGGCGAACAGTGCGTGCAGAGATCATTTGAGGGGATCCTTGATTAAGATGGTCTGTAATTTGCTGCACTGTTGCCCTTCTGTTGTCTGTTACCAGGCTGGACACTCTCCGTTCCGCCCGAGCAGTCAGTAGTCGATGAAGATGACACGTTGCACGTAGAGACCCAGTTTTTGGCTTACAGTTCAGTCTTTAAACAATTTAACAACAGCTGCTCTGGAACATTTCACGAAAGCGGCGCGTTCGGTGATACTCGCTCCATGGCTCCGAGCTCCCATTATCATCCCGCGTTGAAAGTCCGTCAAATCGCATTTTTTACCCATCTCGTCACGCAAAAATGACTTATACTACTGTCGCAAGCACTAAACTTTCCCTTTTTATACTAGCCTCGCCCTCTGGAGGCAACAGCGTGCAGCCATAGATCATTTGCTTTAAACTGTCAGGTGGTCATAAAGTGGCCACTCAGTGTATACGTAAAAGGAAACTAAGTTATGCAACCTGCTCAAAGTAAGCGTGATTTTTAGCAGAATATAATAACTGATTTTTGGGGCTCAACAACCACCGTGAGTGACACAAAACGAAATAAGTAGTCCGACAAGAATCTTGGGCACAGGTTCCCGGGAAGGCAGAGAGTCATTTCATTAAGGCAAACACACCATCCCAGCCTCATCTCGGAATCGAACTCGGTAACACTCGGACGAACGACAATCGAACAAGGACGCTCTCGTACAAAACGCTGTACACTCTTAGGGCACTGCTCCTCCGAAGGATGATAATATGACTTCAGCTGTTATACCGGGTGTGCCATATAAAAGAGGCTCCATGGCCAGACGTTGTTAGGCGAGTTAAAGTTGTTTGGCGGATTTCCAGTTAAAACCGCTTTGTTCCACTTCTAACCGGTTTCTGCGTGTACGGTTGCAAAGGAATTCTCCAGAGTGGTTAGTCACAGCCAGAGCAGTGCAGGTACGCGGTCATAAGTATAAGTGAAGAGAGAACAAAGGCAACGGAAATGGTTTTAAATACGGAACAGCGGATATTTATTTTGAAACAGTATTTCAGAAATAACTCATACAAAGTTTTGAATGAATTCTTTACAGAAAAATTTCCACATTTTGCCGCACTGGCGAAATCAGTGGTACATAAGTTAGTGCGGAAATTTCGTGAAACCGGCACGGTGTATAACAGGAAAACAAACAAAACCAAGACAATTCGTACTGAAGACAATATCAGGGATGTGTGCACAATGATGTTACAAAGCCCTCGGAAGTGGATTTGCCGATTATCATCTGCAACGGGAATATCTGCCACGTCATGCCGACGCATACTTTAGGTCGATTTGCATTTTCTGCGGAACAAAGTTTTCGCACTCCAAGAACTTAAAACTCCTGATTATGCAAAACGGATCAAATATTGTAAGTGGTTTCAGGAGACCATTGTCAGCGGTGAAATGGACCCAACACTTTATTACAGAACAGATGAAGCATGGTTTCATCTGTCCGGGTATGTCCATGCGCAAAACAGCAGGATTTGAACCGACACGAATCCCAGAAGGACAATGGAGACTCCTCTGTATAACCAAAAGATAGGCGTTTGGTGTGCTGTGTTTGAGAAGAGGATACTCGGCCCATTCTTTATTTTTCACTGACACCATCCACTCGGAGCGCTATGTTGAGCAGCTGTTCAACCCATTTGTTGCCGCACTTCCAGAAGAAGAGCGAGAATATGCTTTCTTTCAGCAGGATGGTGAAACGGTGCATACTGCGCCGAACAGTCTACCTGCTCTGCATGAAGTGTTTGCGGAGGACAGAACTGTATCGAAGGGAATATGGCCACCCAGATCACCCGATCTCTCCACCTGTGACTTTTATCTGTGGGGAGCATTGAAAGGGAAGGTGTACACAACTACTCCGCACGCCTTTGATGAATTAAAAGTGAAAATTACGGATGTCGTAGCCCAGATTACTGCCGATGAGTTGTGGCGCATTACGAACAACATGTTCCGACGTGTACAGCTGTGTTTTGATGTTGGAGGACAGCACTTTCAGCAATTGTTGTAAACGCAGGTAAATTACTCCAGTTTTCTCTCATTTCAAGTATTCTTTACCATGTATAGTAACATTGCCCGACTGTTGTCATTCATTATACTCGGGCCTCTTTTATATGACCCGCACTGTATATTGATGTAAGTACACACTTCTTCAAAACCTGCCAATGAATGTTAAGGAAAATATTATTTGCGGGGAACTTGATTCCTCGCCCGGAGGGGATCTCCCCACAACGCAAGAGCAACGCACACTTACGCTATGCCCCTGACTTCCATGATTTCATGTTGTTTTATTATACCGTTTTTTGTTTTTTTCATTTTCGCATGATTCTATGGAGAGTCTTAAATTATGCTCCCTTTTTTTGCAGGTACAATATAACGTATCTGGTGCTGACTTATGCTCTACCCGTGACATCGATGGTGATAACATATGGTTGGATGGGCTACGTTCTTTGGACTAAGACAGATGTCGGTGAATATACCACTCGACAAAAAGAAATCATGAGATCTAAGCAAAAAGTAAGATGATATTCAATCATTCAAAAAAGAACTTTCATAAAGTGTGAGTTTGGTAAACATTTGCAACCGGGTGATTAAATGTACTTTATTATAAAAGCATTAAAACGGAATAGGACTGCACCACTTATTTTTAAAATATCGGCTGAATTTTATGTTAAACATAAAAAATGTTGCTAATTTAAATCGCACCAAGTATGTCATTTGAAGAAATCAAAATATGTAAAACATTTGCTCAAATATGTTTGATTTATAAAGTAATTGATAATTAAGAACTACTTCGTTCTTACAATTCTCGAATTTCAGAAATTGACGTTTGAAATAAAGACAACTTTTGACTCAATGAATATATGCACAACACGGTTTTATCGTCTTTCTTACCTTATATAGTTAAAAATTACTCGCGGAAATTGTGTGACACACTAGATTTTGCTTATGTCAGCATGTAAAAAAATACCGCAAAAATGAAAAAAAAATGGGTTTAATGTTTCAAAATTCTCACAAATTAAAATATTTTATTTCATGAAAAATATTACTAAATTTTTAATAAAAAGATTAGGCAAATTAATTTTTATGGTGATTTTCCCGATATCCTTTCCCCAGGCTCTACGCTTAACAAACACACAAATAAAAAAAGTAATTGATTTCAGTATATTTATTTTTTATGTTTCTCGGTTAAACGAACACCAGGAGCAACTCTAGGGTCGAAAAGTAATCGTCCGTCCCTGATTTAGGGTTAATGGTTAAAATAATTGGGTATAACCGATGCCGTAGGTATAGCACACCATTTATGCTTCATCCGGGATTCTAGCACGTGAAGAACCGGACGAATAATCAGGAAATGGGCTTAATTAGCCTGACATAACTTTGTGCTTCCTAATTAAAACAAACACATTGGTCTGCGAAACTTAAGGACGACGAAGGAAAAGTAGAAGTACCGTTTAGAATGGTCCAGGGAACATAAGGACTGGATAGCAGAACAGTGGAATGCAATCTCTTGAGAGCAGATGTAGTCTCTAGCGATTCTGGATGTCAGCTAATCTTGCGTGAGGTAGGCACTCGATAGCACTGCAAAACCATCAATAAAAGGAACAGGTATGATTGTCGGATGGCCTGTATGGGGAGGCATTCTGATCGATCGACATACGAAGCTCCAAATACTTGAAGGAGCTACTGGAACCACTGAGCACTACTGTAATGAGATAATACACTGGTGTGCAAAAATTAAAGACGAAGAGGAGAAATTAGCATAACAGCGGAACGAGCAGGCAGAACGGACCGAAAGACCACTAGGGTCCGGTACGGTAGGGCATGCGCATATATACCCCATGACGTAGGAAGGGGTGTCGGAAGGGTATAAAGCACACGGGCGTTGTACGCTCAGCAATTCGGTGAAAGCTATTGCACGGTGTACATCGGTTTTAACGACGTCGAGTTGCTGCCACCGTGTGATATGGCCAACAGGCAATCCAGTACACGACATCTGGATGACTTTACCCGAGGTCGCGTCATTGGGAAGTTGGAAGAAGGTCGAAGTGTGACTAGTGTGGCCGAGGAGTTCGGGATCGCTCACAGAATCGGTTCATCAGCTTGGAGAGCATTTCAAATGACAGGAACAGCTGTCCGAGAGTTTCGCAGTGGTCGTCTACGAGCAACCACGGTGGCGGCGACCGGTATATTGTGCTACAGGCGAGAAGAGACAGAACGCAGACAGCGGGAGAAATCGCAAGGCAACTGGACGTCCGTTATAGCGTTTTACCGTAGCCAGCAGGCTGCACAAAGGTGGTCTATTTGCACGACAACCAGTACGGTGTGTGCCATTAACGCCTGCTCATCGGAGACAGCGGTTTCTGTGGTGCCAGGAACACAAGAACTGGACACATCAGCAATGGGGTCGAGTTCTCTTTACGGATGAGAGCCGATTTAGTTTGACTAGCGATTCTGGACGTATACACATCTGGACAGATCAGGGAATAGACAATCATACATCTAACATAATCGAAAAGGACTGCTTTGGAGGCTGCGGAGTTCTCCTTTGTGGCGGTATCATGCTTGGTAGCCGTACTGATCTCCACATCTTCCAAAGAGATTCAGTCACTGGTGGCCGCTATTTTAGTGAGGTCCTCCTGCCTGACGTGCGTCTGTTTAGAGGTGCTGTGAGTTCTGAGTTCCTCTTCATGGACGACAACGCTACACCTCATCGTCCAATGGCTGTCGCAGAGCTGTTGGAGAGTGAAGATATTCAACGCATGGATTGGCCAGCAAGGTCTCCGGACCTAAATCCAATCGAACACGTGTGGGACCTTCTCGGGAGGCGCTTGGCAGAACGTCACCAGCCTCCAGCAACGATTCTGCAGCTGCGATTGGTGCTACAAGAGGAATATGCTGCGATGCCTCAACAGCTCCTTGACAACCTTGTCCTCAGCATGGACAGACGGTGTAAATCCTGCAACGCAGTCAGGGGTGATCATATCCCCTTCTAAAGACCAGAATTTCCTTGGCAGCCGCCTGTCACATGGACGTTTCTGTCTTCTGTCCAGGTGTGCTCGTAGCTACATTTTCAATAAAGTGCCTTTGTAGCCTTTGGATTCCTTCTTTGGACGGGTTTTCTCACGTGTCCCATATTCTCACATCTTGGGGATCTTATGGTATAATTTGAGTCGATGTGGAGCACTTCTGCATGACGTTACATTCGAAAAACCGTCTCGTCCTTAATTTTTGCACGCCGGTTTCCAGGTGCCACTGGCCCACAGATCGTGTTAATGGACTGTCACGCCACACCCCACTGCACGGTAGCTGTGGATGAGCTGCTGGAAAGTGAAAATATTTAGCAGATGGATGGTTGAGCACGTTCCCCAGATCTAAATCCCATAGAACATGTGTGAAACGTTTTGCGAAGATGTGTTGTAGCACGTCAAAACCCACCAGAAACTGTCCAACAGCTGCAGATAGTTCTGACGGACGAAAGAACGGTGTTACCGCAAGAACACATCAACAACTTTATGCAAAGTACAGACAAACGATGCAAATAATGTATTGATGTTTGGGTGATCGTACCCGTAGTGAAGACCTTCGTTTCCCTTTGTATCGTTTTTGGAAGTGATGCATCTGTATCATGGCACCCAGTGCTGCGCAGCTAATCTGAATAAAGTTTCACTATATCCTTCAGTATCTGCAGTTGTGTCCGTGATCTTTCCGTCACCATTTCGTTAGGTAATGAAGTTCCTAAGGTTTGAATTTTACACATCCATGCTGCTCTTGTGTGGCGTTACAACCAAAACCCGGCTCGTCTTTAAGCTTTCCACAGCAGTGTATGAATGGCTAATTTTACTGAAAATATGGAGTTCCCCTCATACGTTTTTAAAAACAGAATTTATTAATAATATCAATATCACGAATGTTTCCAGTTATCGTAAAGAAAACCAACATGAAAGAGGAAGTGATGCTACTATAAATGAATAGTGAACTAGAAAGATGACACCGAATTTTCGGGTGTAATAGGCACGTATTTTAATCCGTTCTGACGCAAATTAAATTTATCAAAGCTATTCAAAGGCAATGGAACCGGTATGGATTTATCCCTCAGATGTTGCTGTAAACGAAATCTTGAGCTTAAGAACTCTTAGAAACAGAGTTATCGACAAAAATAAGATGTGAATTTACGTCTCCTGGTGGGAAAACCATGCATTATTTTAGGAATGAACTATTATCAAAAGGTTTATCCATATGAGCGGTATCGGTCCAAGACAAAAACATTTAGTCGAGTTTTCAGGAGCCCAGATTTTGCTACAAATACATGAGAAGCAGAAATTAACACTTATGACCCGTGGTGGCCAAACCATTCTTTACAAAACATTAGAAATTATGTAAAAAATATTTTCCATCTGGTCTTGTAAGCGATACAGGAAGAATTTTTCAAATCGGAGTTTTAGGAGCAGAAAACGCAATTTACCTTTATGCGCTCTTGCGGAAAGTTTAAATGATTTACGTGAAAATTTTGAATTTATAGGAAAAACATTTCGCATCGGAAACACTATCCAACAACGAAGGAATTTTTCAAATTGGACTGTTAGAAGTAAAGATATTGACAAAAATAAGATATACATCTACGCCCCCTATCGTAGAAACCATGCATTATTTCAAGAAAAAGCGTTCCTAATATGTTTGTCGACATGAGTAGCATCGGTCAACAAAAGACATTTTTTTCAATCGAGAGTTTAGAAGCTCATATTTTGCTGCAAATACATCAGAAGTGGAAATTAAGACTTACGCCACCCGGTGGCCATACCATATTTTTACAAAAAATAGAAATTATGTGCAAAGGATTTCCCACCAGGAGCTGTATCCGGTGCAGAAGGAATTTTTCAAATCGGAGGTTTAGAAGCAGAGAAATAGTACGAAACGCAATTTACCTTTACGCCCGCTAGCGGAAAGTCTATGAATTACTTGAAAATTTTGAAATTATATGAAAAACATGTCGCACGGAAAACACTATCTAACAAAGAAGGAATTTTTCAAATCTGACTCCTAGAAGTAGAGATATTGACAAAAATAAGATATATATCTACGCTCCCTGGCGGAGAAACTGTGGGATATTTTAGGAAGAAAATATTCCGAAAAGGTTTATCGACGTGAGTGTAATCAGTCCACGAAAGAATTTTTTAATCGATATTTTAGAAGCTCAGATTTTATGACAAATACATCAGAAGCAATAATTAACACTTACGCCCCTTGGTGGCCAAAGTATTCTTTATCAAAAACTCGAAATTAAATGCAAAAGATTTTCCATTTGGAGATGTATCCGCTGAAAAAAAGATTTTTCAAATCGTAGTTTTCGGAGAAGAGTTATCGGGAAAAATGTAATTTACTTTTACGCCCCCCAGCGGAAAATCCATGCGTAATTTGAAAATGAAACTATATCTAAAACACTCTTCGACATAAATGGAATCGAAAGATAAAATATTTTTTTCGATCGGATGTTTAGAAGCAAATATGTGGATTAAAACGTTATTTTGAATTCGACATCATCTGCGTTTACGCCCCCTAGCGGCAAAATTGTGCATCGTAAAAACAAAAATCATCTTTCACATATTTCAAGCTTCCGAATGCAAAAAGAATGTTTCAAATCGGACAAATAGTTGCAGAGATACCGTGGGTACAGGCGGACGGACAAACCGATGACAGAAGCACGATCTTTTTTTACAAAAGTCGTGCTAAAAATTATTCACACTTTACCAGTACCTCACGTTTAAAGGTATTTGCATAATCTTACACTAAAATGTGTTGAAATCCATATGTAAATTCGGAATATTTGTCTCCCAATGTCAATCGAGTTAGTTGTATGAAACAAACAAGAAGATATATAGCTCACAGTTTACAGCAAATGTCTTTTAATCAATAAGCTGACATCACAAAGCTTAATCTCCGTAGTTTCAGCAAGCACATAAAATATTCTTTCTTCAAGAAAGGCAAAAGAAGCTAATGGCTTTTAAGGACATTAAAAATGTTATATTTTTAAGTGGCAATTATCTTTTTCTTACTTATTTACTTATTCAATTACTATTATGGTCTTATTTTCACATTAATTTACATTCTTTATTCTCATCTTCACAACGGTCAGCTTTTTGTTATTATTCATGAGCAATTAGTAAATGGTATCAGTTCTTACTTAAATTTCAGCAGTTACGTAACAATACATTATCGGAACTTGAATTTAAGTACGAAACATAAAAAAAAAGGAAAGTGGAGCTTCTCTGGAAAAAAAATGTTTAACGTAAATTAATATCAGCATACTGAATTGAAAAAAAAAAGTATATCGCTGCGTTCAAAGATCAAATGGGCATTTGTGACACATTAAAACCTTTTTTTTTTTCTGAAAACTTAGAAATTACGCAATCAGACGAATCATTTTGAGATATCTTTTAGTTGCGTTAATTACACATCGGGAAGTATCTGAATGATTTTCGTTTAAAATAATCGTCATTGTTTTATGGACAAACAGTTATCACCAAAACACTGAACGAGATTTTGACTAGGTAAAAAATTGTATAAAAACTAAGAAAGTAAAAAATATAATGTATTGAGCACGATATTTTTCCATCTACTGAATATTTACTTGGCAAAAAAACAAGATTCTTAAAATAATATGGTTTCTTTTTCTAGATATAACAAGGATAATATTGTATATTACATACACTATATTGACAAAAGTCAACGGACGCCTAGAAGAAAAATACAACATAGCATTTATTGACATACATTAGTACGGTGTCGGTCCAACTTTGGCCTTAATGCATGCACTAACCCTTCGAGACATGCTTTCGACCAGATTTTGGAACACAGCGATAGGGATGCGCTTACATTCGGTACATAATGCTGCCACAAACAGTTGCTTAGTAGTAGACCTTGGTTCCAAACTTCTTATGCGGCCCTCTAATTCATCCCATAGGTTGCTTTATGCCTCGGTGCATTATCCTTCTGGTACCAACAAGGCTCGATTCCACAATATTGCCACAGATTTAGTAGGGCATAATTGTCCTTAATATCTAGGTAGACATGCTGGTTAACAGGTTTGTCCATGATAACCAATGGGCAGGGACCATACCACAAAAAACCTCTCATACGAGCACACTGCCAACTCCAAATTGGACTGTAGGAACAGTACACTGTGAAGAATAGCGTTCCCCCTGTTTCCGCCATTCACACACGGCCATCTGATGGATCCTGTATCTGGATTCATCACTCCATAGAACCCGTTTACATTGATCTACGGTCCACGATAAATGTTCTTTACACCATGCTAAACGACGAATAGCATTCCGAGTGGACGAGATAAAAGGCTTATGAGCAGCCGCACGACCACGGTAACCCATGGAATGAAGTTCTCTGCGAATGGTACATAAACATACAAAGGTTCCAGCATTTTTACTCAGCTGTACACTTAGGTCTTGTGCAGTACTCCGTCGATTAGCTGTAACGACTTTCCTGAGTACTAACAAATTTTATTGAACTCTTAGGCTTAAAATAATACAGGCGCACCACAAAGTGGGAAAAACAATAATTAAACAATGAATGAAAGTAATGACATTATCAACAGATGAATGCGGCTACGCCGGTCAAGATAATATGAAAAATGCTAAAAACCACAACAAGGTGGTAAAATACACGATACACAGAGACAGCAAAGTACACGAAAGCAATTACAATTGGCACTGGCAATAGCCAGGATGTAATCGAAGAACGCCTAACAACAGAAAAGTACATCCAACACGGCACTCTATTAATAATCAGGAAAACCGGAAATAGAAACAATAAAATGCAGTAAGCACTATGCACCAACAGTGCGCAACAAACCCGGTAAAATTCACACGAATACCACTCACGTCAGTGATTCTGAAGACAAGATTAAGGCGTGCCACACTGAGCGACGCTAAACAATGAGAAAACAGATCTACAAGTGAACGGGCATCACCACTCAAGAACATAGAGGGGAAAACATAAAGGAACAACATAGCATCATGCACAATTCGAAAAACGGTACAAATAAATGTGAGCCCAATGACTCCGACTCGAACAGAAATCGCACGAGGTTTGAAGATACAATACAAAACGCCAAAAACGCAAGTGCACATCGGGGATACAAAACAAGCAAGAATTACAAATAGCACGGTGCACTGTGAACAGGAAAAATACGCGTGAGAGATAGTTGATAATAACAGCAAGCACAGTACCAGAGAAATAATTCAGATTATGGTAAGTTACATGATACGCACTACAGGTGAATGGCAAGCGTGATGGTAAGCTCAATTCACAAATATCAGCATTGATACAAAATTTATAGTGACCCTGGACTCAACCAAAAATCAAAGAATCACAAAGGAACTAGTACCAACAGAAATGCCGAAGAAAAGTACACTGTATACATACAAGAAAACAGAAAAAAATGTACAAATTCAAAAAACACAATAACAAAAACAAGGCATGAACAACACGGTACACATTATCAGCTTATCCGTGATAAACACCGCAAGCGAGTGCGAAAAAAGAAGCACAACGCTCGCGTTAACCGGCGAAAGCATGAAAAAGAAAATCGTATAAAATGATACAGTATTTATAGGTCAGTGAACTTTCACTAACTCAAACAGAACGAAGAGCGTGAAAAGTGTGCAGCGAGGTCACGTTCACATAACACAAATACAACAGGGGAACGAGAGTCCGGGAACTTCGGACTCGAACATAAACCCTGTGATAAGCCAAACATTACATGACTGGAAAGACAAATAAAGAATAAGCACACCGGGTACACAGGGAAACAGAACATTCGAGTGAGAGGTACGAACCAGCAAGCGCTGTTTCTCGTTGCATAACACTACATAATACACAGTACAATGGTCCAGTGAACAGGAACGATGTAAAACTTCAGTATACACAATGTGCGTGCTATATAAATTACAAGCATAGAGAACAGAACTTCGCTGTCTCAGATAACAGTAGGGAAAAAGAAGCAATGGACGAACAATTTACAATAAGCAGGGTACATGGCAATCCAAGGTACGAAAAAAAGTGACAATGTCAGAAATTATGTACAATGAAGATAGGTTACAACAGCATACAATTACAGGCAACCAACAATACCAAGCCTATTGACAGCGATAAGGTGACCATAAGGAGATATGGTACACATATATATATATATATATCATAAAACACCAGGAAGAAAATGAAAAAAAGTGGTACATGCAGCTTAGACTCGGGTACAAACCTGTACCCAAACAAAAGAAAACGAGTCACATTAGTTAACAATTCGCAAAACCTATGCCAAAAAAGGCACGCCACGGTGGACAACTACATAACCTGCCATTTGAGAGAACAGACACAAAGAAATGCAGATCCAACAAAATAACAGAATATAATTACAAATATACACTGTGCCCCAAAAGGCACATGGAAAAGTAAGAGGAGAAAGCACAACGCAATTAACACGAAAGATACAGCGTCGACCCGTCAACTCGGAACCACCCGGTTTCCTGTACCCAGGCAGACCGGAAGGAAGTCAGAGATTGGGGAGTGGACGCTGCAAAGTACTCCAGCCGGAGACGAGCCAAGATGCGATCCGAAAAATCTTCCGCAGAGCTGCACCTGCAGAGAGGATGCTATATGTGGCAGAACGTGATCGTATAGAAAGGCGGTAAAGATGAATAACATGCTTCACAAGGACGAATAGGTAGGCAGAAGCATCCGGAAGTTTAGTTGGAGGATGCTTAGTTAGAAGTAGCCATGGATATGATTGGAAAGGAAGATCCCTGGAACAAATAATGCCAGCAAGACGAAAAGCAGTATGAAGCAGCGGTAGCAGAATGGGACAGTGACAATAAACGTGTGGAACATCGCCTTCAGAACCACAAAAATTCAGAGTGAAGTAGAAGAAATAGACATACGAAAGAAAGAGGAAGGAACGGGAAGGCGACGGAGGAGAAACCGACATTGAAGGTTAAGCTCCAGCGGGGAAGGAGAGCGGCGAAGAAGATGCAGACCAGATTGTCAAAGAAAGCGAAGAAGAAACATCCAGGAGTGGGTGGGGAATTGCGAGGGGCGTGCTAAGAAGAGTATAGATTGAACCGGTGGAAAAAGAAGAAATGGGGGCAACAGAAGCACGAAGAGGAAGGAAGAAAGGAATAGAGAAGCTAGGACCAGAAACAGAGATGAGACCAGAATCAGAAACAAGGGAAGGGAAGAGAGAACAGAGAGTAGAACGAAGGAGATCATAATCTTTCTCCAGTAGGGGAGTAGAAGCGGGGAAGAGAGAGGAAAGGGACTTCCAGCAGAGGTCAGCAGTAACTAAAGCTTGAAAAATTAAGATTCCAGAGTGGACCCAAGGAGGGAAGATGAAATAGAGTTGATCAGGATGGTGAATCAGAGTCGAAAAGAAAAGTGGTTCGGCAAGAAGATCACGAGTAGTAGAGGGTGTTGCGCGAAGAAGTGGAAGTGAGCGGAAGAACGCTAGAGCTTGAGTAATGAGGGTGGAAATTGATTAAAATAAGAAGGATAAGAGTCCAACCGAAGATATAAGAGAAAAGAAAAGGATGGATCTCGGAGAGAGATAAGAATATCAAAAATAGAGTAGAGTGATGGAGAGGGAGTGAGAAGAAGGCGAAGGAATGAAACAATGCGAAAGGCTCGGTAGTAAAGGCGTACATCCGGTAGGCGAATTCCTCCCAAAGAAGCTGGAAGAGTGAGAGTCGTAGCAGCAACCCAATGCTTTGCTGACCAAATCACGGAAGTAAAGATGCTGTTGATAGTAGTGAGACGAGCCGAGGTAAACACCGAAGAGTTCCAAGAAAACAAGCATTAGGATAGAAGGTATCGCTGGAAAATTTGCGCTCTCTGAATGTAAGATGCGAAAGAATGCGTGAATCGCCAAAACGCAGCTGAGCGTTGTAATCGAGGAAGGAGTCCATTCCAGGTAATATTTCCAGAAGTGAATGGATGTCCAATCTGGGCGCCAAGAATTTTCTGGGTCGAGGAGGACCACACCGCACCCCATGGGGCATCGGTGCGACCCATTCAAGACCCACACCACAACCCAGTGCTCTTGAGCACATTCAAAGACGCACCAGAGAGAGCTGCATACTGTTGATACGTGGAGTGTAGAATATCAAACTGTTCATCTCGTCGAAAACAGAAAGTGGCGTCCTCTGCATAGGCTGGAACAACGAAACGGTGATGCCTGGTGCTAGAAACGGTCAACGGCAATGCAGAAAGAAGAGATGAACGGCTGGCAATCAAGAAAGGTTCGAATGCGAGGGCAAAGAGTTGCCCTGAGAGGGGGCAACCCTGCCGGATTCCTCGTTGGAAAGGGATGGGTGCTGTCATAAATGAGGCCGCCCGAACATGAAAATGAGCGCCCCGATAAAGACTGAGAAGGAGAGAGACAAAGGGAGAAGGATAGCCAAAATGGGTTAGAACAGCAGAGAGATAGTCATGGAAAACGTTATCAAAAGCAGACTGTTGATCAATGTTAAATAGGGCTAGGGGTTCTGAATATTTGCAAGCAAGAAAATTGAGATTAAGAAGAAAAGAAATGTTGTTAGCGATAGACCGATCAGACACAATGTATGACTGGTCGGGAGAAACAAGAAACGAAAGGACAGAGTTAAGACGTCGAGAAAGGAGTTTTGTGAAAAATTTATAATCAATATTAAGGATGGAGATAGGGCGCCAATTTGTCAGATTCAGGAGGTCCCCCTTCTTTGGCAGGAGGATGACATGAGGAACTGTAAAGTCCGGCGGAAACGCAGAAGAAGAAAGAGCACAAGAAAAACCAGCAGAAAGAAAAGGTAGAAGGGACGGAAGAAAAGAACGGTAGAAGGACAGCGGAAGACCATCAGGTCCCGGGGAGGCATGGGATTTCAGGGAGGAAAACGCCACTCGAAGTTCAGGCAAAGAAAACTCAGCAGTGAGGGGAGCACAGAGAGAAGGCGGGGCCTGAGGAAGAGAAGAGAGAAGGGGGAAGAAGAAAGATCAGTAACCTGCGCGACCGCTCGGAACTTCTCCTGAAAGAAGTGACAGACTTGGGAGCAATTAAGAGATGTGACGAACGTGGTGGAGCCGTTAGGAAGGCGAAGATGTCGAAGTGAGGTTGACGCTCGTGTCGATGATTCCATCTTGGAAAGAACTTCAAAGGCTTGTGTCTATGGAGATAGATGCAGAAGTCGAAGTCGACGCACAGCTTGTTGGGCAAAGCGGTTGTAGGTGAGCGTGTAGTTCATCGTGAACTACTGAATACTGTGGATCCGACATTTGTAACGAAGAAAGCAAACCCCGAAGATGGCTGATCGCCATCGCACGATTGGTAGTGATGGAAAATGAAAGGCTTCGTACCAATAATAGAATGTCTTGTTTAATGTAGAGCCACAGACGCAGGGCACTCGGAGTAGTAGCTAGCAGAGGTTTCCTAGCAGCAAGGAACTGCTCGACTGTATCGCAGATAGAGACACGGCGCTAAGATCAGAGGATACTGTAGGGAGGTGCCGTGCCGAAGTTATAGTGGGAATCAAAGAAGAGACAACATAAATACGGTCCAATCGAGCGGCAGCAGAAAACTGCGTCGGGGAATTGCACCAAGTAAATGAAATGGTTTGAGGATTTAGTTGGCGAAAAGAGTCAACAAGCTGAAAATCAGCAATAAACTGTGTTAACTTGGAGACAAAATTCGCACGGTGTTCTCCGTGCGACAAATAGCGGTCTACAGAGGGCTGCACCGTACAGTTAAAATCCCCTCTTAAGATGAAAAACACCCCGGAGGAAATTGCAGCAATCGCTGCACGTAGACTCCGAAAAAGTGGATCAACAAATGATTCTTCAGTTGGTATATACACATTAAACACATGAAAAGTTACAGTATCAACACAGAAAGTAAGGCATTGCAATAATTCTTAATATAAGTTATTGACAGAAATAGAAGATATACGGTGCGTTAAAGGACGGTGTACACCGACGGCAATGCCACCAGACCTAGATTGGCGGTACGCATAGTAGAATGTGTAAGGCCACGACCGCCATCTGTGTGTCGGCGTATCAGTTGAACATCGAGTCTCTTGAAGGAGGAGAACATCACTGGCACCCGCCGCAAGGTCCTCATAGACAAGGGCATTCACATCAGGGGTCGCACATCCGCGACAGTTGAAGGTCGTCACCTTGAAAGCGCCAAATCAGAAGGTGGAGTGAGCACTTTACGCAAGTGGTCTCGAAGATTAGTGTATCGACGATGCATCATTTTCACAGCAGCAGCATCATTACAAGACGGACTACGAAGCGCTTGATAGATGCAGTCCAACTCCGTCAACTGCGCAGTCACGGCCGGAAGCTGAGCCGTATGTGCCTGGACAAAAGGAGGGAATCCCCCAGGCAACGATTTCCGACAGAAAACGTCATATAACTCCGGATATGATTAAGGAGTCGACGGAAATACATGTTGTTGCAGTCTAGCAAGAGAATCCTCATAAGGTAAGATAAAGTCTTCAGGGTTCGAAGACAAATCACAATCTTTCAGGCGAGAAGCCGACGTACGGGATCGAGTAGAAAGTGGCGATTTCCCTTGAGGCTTCCGCCGCTTGTAGGAATCGTGGGGGGTCTTTGGGGCTTCTCTTTTTTCAGTGCGAGACCTAGAAGTCGCGTCCGACCCATTACTTAAGGTGTGGTCACTGACTCTCTGGTAAGCGGTGTCGGTGTCCGCATTGGAAGCTTCAGTATCAGACAACACCCCTCCATCAGCATCAGTAATGTCGCCAGGTGGTGCAGGAGCAAGGAAAGGCGATGTCGGTGGTAATTCAGGATAATGCTCTACAGTAGCAGGAGGTGGTAAGGCAGTCGACTTAGGAGAGATCTCCATGTGAAGAGGATCAGCAGGTGCCGAAGATAGTGATGAGGCAATAACAGGGGTGTAGTGAGTATCCATCCGTGGTGCAGAAGAACCAGTTGATGGCCGTGCAATAGGGCAGTCTTTGTAGAAATGTCCAACTTCCTTGCACTGACTGCAGTGGGATTCTGTCAATAGATCAATTTGGCGAGTCTGAGCATCACACTTAACTGTGAAGTGAGTTGGGAGCTGAGCAATAGCTTCTTGAGAAGGAAAAAAGACACGTGCAACTCGACGGGCTCCACGGATAGTATCATGCATCGGGTCATTCTTTGCAGCTAAATGTGTTTGAATCCCTCCAACGACTTGCCCCAGAGATGAAAGCACAGCATATAACATGACGTCAGTCACCTCTGGGGGTACAGGGTAAAAGGAAACATTTACTGGTCGTTGGGCCACTGGTTCTGGAGTAAGTTGGCCATCTCCCGTGGTTAGGCCTGTCGTTAGGACAGACTTGGCATATTCAACCTTGGCAAGATAAACGGCAACCGTCCGGCCCCGCCGGAACTATGCGAAATGGCGTCTGGGGGAAACAGGCTTTGAAGGGCATAGGCATAGATCCGCATCGGTGTATCTGGGAGAGCCTCAAAAGTAACTCCCTTAGCCAGGTTTTCAAAGAAAGCAGTCGCGGCTGGCGAGCCTGCTGGAATTTCAAGAATAATGATTGTTTCCAGCACGATAAATATAAGTGTGCAAAGCTTGACCGCTTGCATACAGATCCTTGGAAAGCTGTCGAGGAGTAGAAGACGCTGCAACCTTAGAATACGTGGCAGGCGACTGAACGGGCACAGAAGAACTGGAAGAGTTTTCACCACCAGTAATATCCATGGCTTCATCAACTGGAGCAGAAGCTGAAAGGTTTGACGTAGTTGGGGAAGTCAACGGATTGACACCCGAAAGGCTACTGAA
Organism: Macrothele yani; assembly: GCA_039090855.1. Lineage (NCBI taxonomy): Eukaryota > Metazoa > Arthropoda > Arachnida > Araneae > Macrothelidae > Macrothele > Macrothele yani. The sequence continues at coordinate 16,209,852 of CM077026.1, read as the reverse complement.
CGCACCACTCGGAGAGGGTAATGCGTCAGTGCTAGCTAGGGAAGACAGCGCAGGGACTCTGGCATCAGTCGAAAATGATGATGGTGATGATGGACCACGGGAAGCGAGGGCTGGGCTCCGCCTCTCTCCGCCGGAAGTCGACATTTGCATATTTGATGAGCGTGCATCGCCGACCTGCAAGGTCGAACGTAAACAAACTGATAATAGCAAAAGAAAAATAGTCACCCGCTCGGGAGTAGACTTAAAATAATCACCGGACTTTCACGAATCGACAACGATAAACAGGTAAGGAAGAAACACTTGATATCACACAACACAAACCAATATATACGGAACTCGCATTAACGTGACCGCTGAGCCTGAGTCTTCGACGTCCTCTCTCACTGATTTTCTTTGGTCTGCCGGTACGTTTTGCTCCTTCAAGCACGCCATGTGTCTTCCACTTATTCAATACATCCAAAATAGTTGACATGGGTATGTTTAAACGCCTCTCGGTTTCTTTTATGGACAACCCACTAATATAACACCCAACAATCTTTCCTTCCTCAAAATCAGTTCTCTCCCGCAGCGACATTTTCACTCAACCTCAGAGTGCGATATGATCACGATCAGCTGCAGGCTTGTTTTTAAAGCATTTGCAGCTGTACCGCGTATCTTTACAACACAATGGATCCCTCCATTTGCTTTTGAAGGGGTGTACGGAGACGTTTGTCAATATAGTGTATTACTGACACGTTGCTTTCTATTAGGGAAACTCCTTTCTCCCTAGCCAGGAGAAGTTTTATTAGGCTACGAGAAATTATTCGCCGTTTTTATATTTCAAGTTCTGTTATTCAGTGCATCAACATGATGGGTATTTTTCCTACTTAGTTACACTGATAATCCTGTACTACGCTGGACTGAAGAAGATTTAGGAAAGGAGATTCAATTTAATACTTGTAAATAACGCGGATGATATAGTCCCTTTGTGATCAGCACTGCTCTTAAAAGAAATCTGAAAAGCCTACTGTAAGATGAACCATAACCCATAATGGGTGTGACAACATTAGGTATGAAATTGTCTGCTTCTACTCCATGTATAGTTAATATTTTAGAGTTATGCATGAACTTTTTTGAAAACAGATTTGATTTTCTTTCACCTTATCAACATCATTGTCATCATTATTAATCCACTGCTGGATGAAAGTCTTCCCAAGTTTCTTCCACAACGGTCTATCTATCTTGCTCCAGTCTCCTCCATGTCACTCTCGCATGCTTTCGAATTTCATCCACCAGTATCTCATGTGGTATTCTTCTGGCTCTTTTCCTGTCACTTGGATACCAGTCTAAAATTTTGGTTGTTATCAGTGGTCCGTATTGCAGGCAGCATGTCTAGCCCATTGCCATTTCTAGTATTTTACTCTGATCATCATCTCTTTTACTCATGTCATTTTCCTGATCCACGAGTTCCTCTCCTTATCTCTCCTGGCACCTCTACATGCTTCTTTCAGTTGTCTGCAGTCTTTGTATGTGTAATCATTTTTAGGGGAAGAGTTTGGCCATAATTTACCACGCTGGCCAAGGAGTTTGGTGAGGGTAGAATAGCATTTCGTCTAATCCTGGTGGTATATTTTTACCGCTATTTAGTGTTCGTCAGAGACCCTTTAGCCGGAACAGTATGCACTGCGAGAAGGCGGGATTAATATTTGTCAAGGAGTGGCTTATGCTTGCACATCATAGAACCTTTCATCTTACAGAACATTATATATCCAGTAGAGCAGAAAGGAGAATTTTGATTTAATATATTTTTTTCATTTAAACACGGTCGAGTCACATTATGGTGATCACCAGCTAATACCCAAAGTTACCGCTGTGTGCAGCGCGGGCAGCAGCTAGACGGCTGGAAGTGACTCAACAAGGTGCTGGAAGGTGTTCGCAAGCTTGTGGAGCCATTCTGACTCTAGTTAATATGACAGCTTCTGTAGTGTGCATGGTGAAGGATCCATAGTGCGATAAACTCGATCGTGGTGCTCCCACATATGCTCAAATGGGTTTTAATTCGGTGGATAAAGTGCTTTGAAGTCTTCATCATGCTCTCCAACCACTCTCGGAAATTTGTAGCTGTGTGACACTTCGCATTGTCGTACTGAAAGATCTTATCCGCCCCAAGGTAGGCAATTAGTATGTATGGGTGTACGTGGTCTGCAAGGATGGATTCATAAGGAATTCGGTCCATAGTGCCTTTCACAGGTATGAGATGACCCACAGAATGCAGCGAAATTATTCCGCAGACCATAACACTGCCCCCACCAGCTTGGGTTCTTCCATCAATCGTTGAATAGTGTTTGTTCTCCGATGTTTCTCGCCTTATACGCCAACGTCCATCCGTTCGATGAAGCAGAAAACGTGCTTCATCGGAGATGGCAATCCTCTGCCAATCAGCCGAGGTCCAATCCCGATACTGCCGTGCAAATGTAAGCCTTTTCTGCCGATGCACCTTTGTTAGCATAGGTGCAGTGTCAATCCGTCAGCATCGAAGTCTCATACGCAGCACTGTTTGCTGAAATATCGTTTTATACACACCTACGGTAGCACCTTGGAAGTCACACCTTAATGATATGACGTCACATCCAGTGTAACGCAAAGAGTTAGCAAATAGCGATAAACTCTGACACATTACATCTATATTGTCAAAATGATATTAACGTCATGATTTTACTCGAAGTTTATTGTTTGGTTTTATAGTAAATGCGCGTATCATCCAGTTTCTTGAAAGAAAGAGGTTGAACCTGAAAATGAGCATTTTTCTTTTTTAAGTTAATTTATTAATAAGAACATGACGCGTGGTACTACTTCACGTGTTGTTTCTTCTGTTATTGATGGCGAGAAGATACCATTTATGTAGTGATTTTTTCTTCGTTCCTTTTAAGTGCAGAAATATATTTTATGATGTGCTCCTGAGTTGACGTAATGTCCTTCTGTTGACCTCTGCTTTTTGTATGATTTTTACATGAAGTTTAGACCAGTAGAAAAAAGTAAAAACATTTGTGGTCTTAAAACATAAAAATATCTAACTTCTTCATTTTGGGCTAAATTGAATTCACTTCAGAATTGGAAAATTTGGTCTCACGACATTGTAGTGCCTGATGTTTAGAATACTTTAGAACGAAATATGTGCGCGTATTTTTTTAAGACATCAAATTCTTTTATTGCAACATAACCAATTCCTTTCAGTTGAACACTTTGACTGATTTAATTGAAGAAATCGAAATTTGAGTAGCATTTAACCAAGAGTAAAGTGCATTTAAGGTGGAATATGAACCATTGTTATTTTTATCAAAGTAATTGTTACTTCCTCTCCTTCAAACATGTGAATTATTTCTTAACATTTGCAGTACCAGAAGCAGGAAAAGGAAACCGCTTGTTCTTTCTGGCACACTTTCAGCAAATATATTTCTGAATCTAATTTTGCATTTGTGGCATAGTGACTTTATAAATACGTTTTCAATAATTGCCAATTGTTTAATCTGCGCTCATTTTCTATTTAGGTTGTTCATATGCTGTTTGTCCTGGTTACTGTGTTCGTCATCTGTTGGTTACCTTATCACGTGTACTTCCTTTACACGTATTATTACCCCGAGGTTGTGGAAAGTAAATACATCCAGCACGTGTATTTAGGTTTTTATTGGCTAGCCATGTCGAGCTCAATGTGCAATCCATTAACCTACTATTTTATGAACAGTAGGTAAGTTTTACTACTCACATATTGCTTTGCTATATTGATTCAAAATGTAGTTTTTGTTGATTTTTGAGGTTTATTAATGTTCTTAAGACCTTAAATGTAGGTGGGTAAGCGCTTATGTGTCTAAATACAAAACAAGAAAGATGACACCGAATTTTCGGGAATAATGTCTTTTGAATCCGTTCTGACGCAAATTAACTTTATCAAAGTTATTCAAAGTTAATGGAACAGGTATGGAAAACAATCGTATCTGAGGGAAGCAAGAAGTTTTTCAATCGGGTTTTTAATCCCGCAGATATTGCTGTAAACAGAAACGTGAGCTTACGCCCTCTGGCTGCAGACTTGTGCATTAAGAAAAATTTGAGCTCTCCAAGAGAGAAAAAATGTTTCAAAGCGAACTCTTCGAAGCAGAGATATAAACAAATATAAGGTATGCATCTCCGCCCCCTGGCGCGAAAATCATGCATTATTTTAGGAAGAAAGCATTCTCAAAAGGTTTTTCGATGTGAGCTGTATCGGTGTAAGAAAAAAAAATTATTCGAGTTTCCCGGAGCTCAGATTTTGCTGCAAATACATCAGAAGCAGATATTAACACTTATGCCCTCTGCTGGCCAAACCATAAATGTTAGAATTTATATGAAAAACATTTTCCGTCAGGAGCTGTATGCGATACATGAATAATTTTTCAAATCGGAGTTTTAAAAGCAGAAATAACGCACAAAAGGCAATTTACCTTTACGCCACGCCCCCTAGCGGAAAGTTTACAATTTAATTGAACATTTTGATTTTATATGAAAAATATTTCGCATCGAAAACACTATCCAACTAAGAAGGAATTTTTTAAATCGGACTCCTAGAAGTAGAGATATTGACAAAAATAAGATACACATCTACGCCCCCTGCGTAGAAACCCTGCATTATTTTAAAAAGAAAATATTCCTGAAATATTTGTCGACGTGAGTAGTACCGGTCCACAAACGAATTTTTTTAATCGAGATTTTAGAAACTCAGATTCTGCTGCAAATGCATCAGAAGCGAAAATTAAGACTTAAGCCTCGAGGTGGCCCTTTACGCCCCCTAGCAGAAACTCTATGAATTACTTGAAAATTTTGAAATTATGTGAAAAACATGTCATATGTGAAGCTCTATCAAATAAGGAAAGCATTTTTCAAATCGGACCATAAGAAGTAGAGATATTGGCAAAACTAAAATATACATCTACACCTCCTGGCGGAGAAACCATGCCATATTTTGAGAAGAAAATATTCCGTAAAGGTTTATCTACGTGAGTGGCATCGGTCTAGGAAATAATTTTTTCAATCGAGATTTTAGAAGCTCAGATTTTATGGCAAATACTTCAGAAGCAAAATATAACACTTACGCCCCCTGGTGGCTAAAGTATTCTTTACCAAAGATTAGAAATTACATGCAGAAGATTTTCCATTAGGACCTGTATCCGCTGAAGAAAAAACATTTTAAAATCGGAGTTTTAGAAGGGATATCGGGGAAAACGTTATTTACTTTTACGCCCCCTAGCTTAAAATGTATTTCGGATTCCACATCATCTGCATTTACGCCCTCTAGCGTCGAAATTGTGAATTGTAAAAAAAAAACGAAATAAAGCATCATCATTCGCATATTTTAAACTTCGCAATGCAAAATTAATTTTTCAAATCGGACTAATAGTTGCATAGATATGGCGTCTACAGACGGACCGATATCATAAGCACGATCTTTTTTTACAAAAGACGTGCTAAATAATCTATTTTTCACAAAAGGTGCGCCAGTAGTCCAAAGTCTCTACCACTCACCCCTCCGCTCCCCCTATTTCTTTCCGTAACTTGTTAACTGCCTCCAAACTCTTCCAGACCCAAAAGAAACTGTGGACTACAAGCGCACTTGTGTTTTACGCACAAATCTACGTCATCAGGACTTCGACCTGGACAGTATACACTGAGTGGCCACTTTATTATGTCCACCTGACAGTTTAAAGCAAATATGCTATGGATGCACGCTGTTGCCGCCAGAGGGCGAGGCTAGTATAAAAAGGGAAAGCTTAGTGCTTGCGACAGTAGTAGAAGTGATTTTTGGGTAACGAGATGGGTAAAAAAATGCGATGTGACAGACTTTCAACGTGGAGCGAGTATCACTGAAACCACCGCATTCGTAAAATGTTCCAGAGCAGCTGTTGTTAAAGTGTTTAAAGACAGGAAAGTCAGCCAAATATCTGGGTCTCTACGTGCAACGTGTGGTCGTCATCGACAAGTGACAGCTCGGGCGGAAAGAAGAGTGCCCAGACTGGTAACAGACAACAGTAGAGTAACGGTGCAGCACATTACAGACCATCTTAATCAAGGATCCCCACAAATGATCTCTGCACGCACCGTTTGCCGTACACTGCATCGGATGGGATATGGCAGTCGAAGGCCTGTTCGAACACCTTTACTGTCTATAGTTAACAAGAGAAAACGTTTCCAGTTCGCACAGGAGCTCAAGGATTGGACAGTCGATAATTGGAAACAAATTATGTTGTCCGATGAATCACGTTTTCAGTTGCACCATGCCGATGGCCGAGTGATAATTTGGCGGAAACAGCACGAAAGCATGGACCGCAAAACCATTGCTACAAACCTTCAAGCTGGTGGAGGCAACGTTATGGTTTGGGGAATGTTTTCCTGGCATGCTTTGGGCCCTTTAATTCATGTTGATCAACGTATGACTGGCACATCATATCTAAACATCGTTGCGGACCAAGTGCATCCTGTCATGTTGATAGTTTATCCCAATGGCGATGACTACTTTGAACAAGATAATGCGTCCTGCCATAGTGCTCGTATTGTACAGGATTGGTTTCAGGAACATACAAGTGAGTTTACTTTGCTTAGGTGTCCCCCACAATCTCCAGACCTCAACCCCATTCAGAATTTGTGGGATGAAGTTGAGCGAACCATCAGACAGCTGGATCCACAACCCTGCAATCTCACACTCCTGGAAAGTGCTATTCATCAAGCATGGTCTCAGATTCCACAAACCACCTATCAACATCTCGTGGAGTCCATGACACGAAGAATCGACGCAGTATTAAAGGCAAAATGTGCCCCAACGAAGTACTGAGGTGGTGGTCATAATAAAGTGGCCACTCAGTGTATATATCGATGTTACTTGTATACAACTCTTTGATAGTACTCCCATCTGATGATGGCCTTATAGTTGAGCTCAAAGATCTCATGGTTTTTACTTGTGAATATGTTTTTTACCCTGTGATTTTAATAAATTTAGTGATTTGTATGGCCATCAGAACCTTTCATGTATTGTATAGATCGTGCTGATACGGCCTACTTCAATCACTGCTTGCACGAGGATGAAACTCAAGTTCTTGATAAGCACTGCATTGCACAAGTCCGTCAGCCAAGTTATGTGACATATCTCGCTCCGTACGACTTTTTTCTGCTTCCCACGGTCAAATACTACTTAATAAGAAAAATATTTCAAGATATTGAGAAGATTCAGCAGAATGCAACGAAGCAGCTGCTAGCTATTTCAGAAGATGACTTCAAAAAATGCTTCCAGCAAAGGATAGAGAGCTGGGATTAGTGAATACCTTCAGAAGGGGACGACTTCGACTGCGAATAAGTTTAAAATCTGCAAGTTTTATGCTTTCTTTAATAAATCCAGTCTAGATACTGTTTTATCACACCTTATAGATACAGATAGCAGCAATTTCAATTACGCTCCGGTCTATGAAATTGCTGCTACCTGTTCCGGGATCGGTCCACTCTCGGTGCCACAGGGTAGTTAACATAATAGTCTGGTCCATATGCTAGTTTCTGTGATCAAATATACAAGGATAGGTAGGTATATTTGAGTTTGAATTCATATCTGTATATATATGCACACATGCTCACAAACAAACAAGGCCGCCCCGGTGGCGCAGTGATCTAAGCGATGGCCTCTGGCCATTCACCCGGATGGGGTCCGGGTTCAAATCACGGTGACGGGTTGATGTTGTGTTTGTCTTACGGCACTGGCTCTCTCCCTTTCCTGGAAACAGGGACCCTAAATTAGGGACGGGCGACTGCTTATAGCCCATTGAGTTGCTCACGGTGGTCGTTAAACCTCCAATACAAAAACAACAACAAAAAAGCAAGCGTGTTCGCGCATGCGCATCGTGTTCATTGATTTCTAAGTCCAAGTCTCGCTGTCATCCATTCGATTGAATTTGCATAACATGCTGTGCAGTATACCTGCGGTGCCGAACTTTTGTCTTGGTGTCCTGGGTAAAAAATCAAACTGCCGTTGATACGCATGCTGTACTGATTTTTTTTGGTCCACGTTGTGATTTTACAGTTCAATTTTCACACACTTTATAAAAGAGATTTGGCCAATTTACACAGCCATGATAGTTCCCCTTTCTCTTCTTTAGATCATGAATGCACAAAGAAGCTAACGCATTTAAAAAATAAACAAGTCCCAAATTTATAAGGAGGCTGAATAGTAAAGTAATCCCGAGATCGGTGACACCAAAGAGGTGTCGTCTAGGGATCATGGCCCTCGAAAAACAGGGCTTACATTCTTTGTTTTGGGGCATATAAAAAGATAGACGACCCACTCTCTCTTTTAGCTGGCCGCGGGTGGCCTAATTTGCACCGTTCGTGACTGCCACGGAAAGGACCTCAGGTTCGATCCCAGGCAGGTACGAACGCTCGATTCACTAAATATCCGCCGTGCGTTGGATGGGCACGTTAAGCCGTCGGACCTCGGGTACTGGCCCCCGGCAATAAATAAGGGCGTCTTCCTCCCCTTTTCTACTTCGCTTCCGTGTCACTTTCCTATCGGGCATTCTAGTCCAAATCTCCTAGCTTCCTATTTCTAAGGGTTGTTTTAGACCTGGGGTCAGACACTCCCTTCCTAAAATCCTCTGCATATGATCATGATCTCTCTTTTAGCGTCCTTTTCCAACTCTATCTGGCAAATGCTGGTTACAGCATGTTAAAAATTGTCGTATTTTTCTCCCGACAAAGTTTGTTTTACAGATACTTTTCATAAATGATCGCTGGTGGTTTTTCACCATCGTTGAGTTATGTAAAATGCGTAAATTCAGATCGGTAACTAGTGTAAAATGATCGTTCATATTCATGTAACCAAAGCGCTGTTAATTACGGTTATCAGAAAAGAGCAATTGAATCAGTGTTTAATAAGCAATGGAATGGAGGGAATGTTGTTTACTTTTGTCAAAATTCTTACAATTTTGTAAAAAAGGAATGTATGGAGGAAATATTTTCAACAGTAAAATGATGTCATTAACGAATTGATCGTGGCTATTTGAATTTCTGAGTACTCAGAGTGTTAATTGTTGAATCATAAAACCGATTGAACTTAGATGCATATTCAAATGATGATGATATCGTGAGTGTGGTCAAACGCAGCCAAATGCAGATTTAGATGACAGACAAGAAGATGATGCTGGACAATCATGTTCATGTACTTCACCTGAATCTGCATTTTGGTTCTTTCGATGATTTTTAAAGAACACCATGAACAATACATTGAGCTACAAGTGTACGCACGTCCCTAATTTGAAGCCACTACTTTGCAGAGGGAACAGAGCAAACGCAGCCATACCAACGCACTGCATAGGTCTCTTCTTGGAATCGAACCCATAAATATCTCTGAGGAAAGGCCAAGAGACAGCGCCTGCGACCACACCCACCTCGTGAATTTCATACTTTTCATAGGATGCAAGCACGTACTTTTCGCGGAAATATTATTTGTGTCCTAAATGCTTCAGAAGGGTAAGGTAGTTGTGAGATTAAAGACGGGAACCTTTACATGTTGGAAGTCCGTATTAAGTTAGCTGTAATCTAACAAGATCACATTCAAAACACTTCAATTAGGTATTCTTCGAAGTGTACATTATTTTGTAAAAAACTTACCATGTACTAACTAACTTCAAAAATGAAAACAAAATGTTAATTCTTAAGTTTTTAATGACTCTGTTGTGGTTATTCTTTGTTGGAGATTGCAACATGGAGGTCCGCATTTTCAGCTGATCTTCTAGATCCGTCATTTGTGACCTTAGGGCATCTTGATTTGGGTTAGTTAGGAGAATGGAGATTCGCAGCAATAAGTTGTTGAAAGGCAAAAAAACATTTTTCGTGCATGATCAGAACAGATCATATGTAGAGGATTTTAGGAAGAGGGTGCCTGACCCCAGGTCTTAAACAACCCATAGAAATAGGAAGCCATGAGATTTGGGCTAGAGTGCGCGATAAGAAAGTGACCCTATTCGTGCATGTTGTCGAAGGCGTGGGTATTCTATTGCATTTTTCCATATTTCAACTGGATCTTTCATAGCATCAAATGAGGACTTTAAAATGTCATCTTCTGAGGGTTTAATCAATTCTCTCTGTATTTCTTTAAGAGCCATTGATCGAAATCCTGAGCGCAGCAGGCCTCAAAATAGCCCTTATGATTTACTAATGTTTCAACTGCTGCCGTCAGATGGGGAGCATTATTTCGTTGAATCTTCTTTTACTCTTTGGTATTTTAAACAAGGTCATTTTATGATTAAAATGAAAATAATAGAAGACGAACAAAGGCATGTTAATAAAATTAAATGGATTTTTTCTTCAAAATTTGTGTTCACTCAAAGTGCCGGAGACTCCGCACCCCTGTTCTAGTCAAAACAACAAGAACAACATACACCACTCATTGTCCTCGAGGTGGACAATGGGTGGTGCTTTGGGAGGATGTTCTTGGGCAACGGTGGCGATGGAGAATTATACGTGGCAATAAATGAGCTTCGTTTTGTCAAATAGCCGCGCTGTGCAGCAGCTGTATCGAAGAGAAGAAATTCAGCAAACAAAGCCTGCCGCACATTGTCGGGAATGGGCAACGACAGCAGACGTCTCCCACTCGTCATCCCAAGAAACCTAAAATTATTCTTCACTGGACACAGAGTCACCAAAACTGGACCTTTCAGAACCGGGAAAAGATCGCCTGGTCCGAAAAACAACGCTTTCAGTTAATAAAATCTGAAGGACAGCCCAGCATATGTGGTCAACAGCAAGACTCGATAGATCTCAACTACCTACAATTAATTGTGGAAGCTTGAAGATGCAGTATAGTGACCTAGGGTCTGTTTTCATGGAATACATTGGGTTCATTAGTACCATTATTGAGAACCAGGCACACCTTAATGTGTGCAAGGAGCTTGCTAATGAAGAGTGCTGATTCGAGCAGGATAATGCGCCATGCCACAAGGATCGGACCCTCATGCAATGTTTCCAGGATTCAACAGTGACTTCAGCGTTCAAAAACGGACCCAGATTTCCCAGATCTTAAGAATATTGAACACCTGTGTCATGAGGTTAAGGTACCCTTTCGTAACAGTGATCCTCCTCCAGATAACATTCGGCAACTTACGGAAGCCATCGCATTCGTTTGATTCAGCATACGTGCAGAACAATATCGGCCGCTAGTTGAATCCTGCCGCATTAACTCGAGGCTGTTTTGAAAGGCAGTCCAAAACGTTATTAGTTAGAAGTTTTTAATAATTTGATAATTCAGTCTGTATACTCTAACGGACAATGAAATTTACGCACCAAGAAGGAAGTATCGGATTAAACTGAAATTTTATGTACGTAATGATACAGATGAATGATGCACATGACGGCAAAAACAGCGTTGCAGGACAATTACAGCGAAATCTGTGGCACGCAGTCCGGTCCTCTTCAATAGCGCGTCGCACAGCCTCGTGCGGCATTACATGATGAAATAAGGTCCGGCACGGAGGCGAACAGACGCCTGATGTTGTCCTATGGCAGACTGTTTCACACGTATTGGTCGGTGTGCTCCAAATCCTGGATAGTGCGGCACGGCGGCAGCCGGCGTTTCAAATGGTATCACACATGATCGATAGTGGACATGTCCGGGGAGCGGGCAGGCAATGGAAGTGTCTACACATGACGTAGGCAATCCTGGACAACCCGAGCCGTGTGCGGGCGGGCATTTTCCTGCGGGTATAGCGCACCTGTAATCCTGGCCAGGAATGGGAGCACATGGGGCCGTAGGATCTCGCCACATACCTCTGGTCCGTCAATGATCCACGTACCACTACTACAACTGATCGAGTATCGATGGCTATGGCTCCCCAGACCATAATGCCTGCAGTGGGGGAGGTGTTGCTCTCGACAGCAAGGTTCGGACTGTGCCGTTGATTCGGGGACCTGTACACCCGGACTGGATAATCATCTGTCCCCCAAACGAAGCGGCACTCATCGCTAAACGCCACACGTCTCCAGTCTTTGGCGTTCTACGTCGCTTGGTCCTGGCACCACTACACACGGAGGCGGCGATGTTCCGGTGTTAATGGCAGCGCACGTAAGGGGCGCTGGGATCGCAGATTCGCTTCCACGTGGCTTCGGGAAATGGTTCGTGGGCACACAGGAGCCGCTACATCTGCCTGTACAGTGAATCGCGTCCCCGTGAGATCCGTTCGTGCCTAGCGCACGATCCGTCAATCCTCTCTACCGGTAGTCTGGAGCCTCTACGCCGTGTGGCAGTGCCGTCACGTGTCCAGTGTTCCCAATACAGTCGGACGGTATGGTCAGAACGATCCACGTGGCGGGCTATACGGCGCGCCAATCATACTGCGGTTTTCAGCCCGATGATCAGGCCTCTCTCAAAGTCCGTAAGTTGCGTAAATCGACGGCTCTGGCATCTATTCGGCAATCTTATCACTCTGTACCCTACCCATTTGCAAAATTTGCTTGTGTTGGCCAGTGCGTTTCGTTTTCGGAGGGCATCAAGTATACGCCGATTTACAAGACTGCCGGTTTGTGCTTGTAGCGCCACCACAGGGTGTGCGGCCATGCGCACTCGCACCAAACGTGGAACATTTGCATACCAGCACGCACTCTAGCCATTTGCACAGTTTCGCGGTTGTAGCATGTTTTTTTCTTTTTTTCGAGGTGAGCAAATTTAATTGTCCGTGAGTGTATATACAGTTTTTATATGCAATTAATGATGTTTTAATAATGATTATCTGTCAATTTTATTTCTTCTGGAGCCAAGGAAGTACAAAGCTGACATGAGCAGTTTCTCCTATCAAAACCACTCCAGCATGTAAAATATAATTCTTTCTCTAACATAACTGAATCTAAGCCAGTTACTGCTACCAAAGTTCTAATAGTGTCTCATGTTTTTAATTGTCGTTTTCGCTAAAACTAAGTATCGTTTATTATTGTTGTGTTTTTAAGAAAACTCATACATTTCAGATTTCGCTCATCCTTCCAGACCGTCCTGTGCTGCAGGAGATTACCGGTTGAAAGAGCATATATTCCGTCCTATCCTCGAGGAACACGCCCCGCCACCGTCAGGTATTCTTCAAGAAATAAAAGTTGCAGAATTACGTTCACCCGGACTCAAAAGTTATCGGTAATGAACTGCCACATGTGTCATCATTGCAGCTCTGCATCGACAACACCTGGGACACACGGTTCTTCTCAGTTGAAGTGTATATCAAAGGAGAAACGTTGTGGGAAAGCACACTAGATTTAAGCACACTGTGCTTGAAGTTTTAATGACCTTTCAGGCTAAACATTGGAGTGACGATGCATAGCAGAAAATTAGGAAAAAGTCATACAAAGCTTGAACTTCAGAATTTTGACACTAACACATTGCACCTGAGTTTGAATTTCAGATTGTTCCGATGTTCAAAATTGTTAACTGTATTATAGTATTGACAATAATACTAGTTATACAGTTTCATTTGATGCGTGCAAAATTTCGAGTTTTAGTGATGAGCCAGACGAGTATATTTCTATAGTAATAACGTTTTCTCACGTAGCATACTATCATATAATAAATATTATAGGATGTTATGTGCCAAGAGTAATAGTAGAGTAGTTAGAAAACCTGAAAGGGTTGAAAGTAAGGAGAATAAATTTTATGTGCTGTAATAAAGAGGGAGAAATCAGACAAGTGCGTATTCAGGAAGGCGTGATCAAAAGAATGAGTACATTAAAATACCTGGGTTCCATGCTAGAGGACGGCGCAGATCACAAGGTTAAATAAAGATTATAAGTAAGATGTGATAACTAGAGACAAAATGTCAAATACATGGTGTGATAGAAGGATTAGAAGCCGGACAACGCGACTGATACGTCGGGTTTTCAGTTTCGTAGTAAGATCAGTAATGCTATGCAGTACCGAGAACTCGTCCATGACAAGATGTTAGCAGAAAAAAACGAATACAGCAGCGAGCGCATATGCCAGTGTAGTACAGTAGATAACACTCGGAGCGCCAGTGCCGAGAGTTGCAGACTCAAATCCTGCCCCTGGCGTGAAAATAATGGAGAAATGTACTTTGTTATGTCACAACGAAATCCAAGAAAAAAGATTGGGCTGGGATGTTTTGGGAAGTGGCAATTTAAGGTATTCCATTGCGTTGAAAAGGCCGTTTTGGGCCAAATTTCACATTTTGTAAAAATGCTTTCATTTTAAAGCGCCATTCTTTAGGATTCCAAAACTGCCTTTGTTTCTTGTCTAGAATTAATAGATACAGAGTTGTAGCAATCGGAATATCTAAACCCAATTGTCAAACGAACGGGAAGTGACACTTGAAAGGCTGGAAGCTGATTAATCATTACGTTAGTATTACTATTTGTGCATTAAAATTTAGTAGAAAATATTTTGTACAAGATTTTACGGATCTGGCAATACCTTGGGTACAATTATATGATGCAATTTATGTTTGCGAGGATGGCAAACATAAATATACTTTTCATCCCATCAAAACTGTGTCTTTGAAATTTTAATCACGTTTTTTGTAGAATGAGATTTTCGTCCCGAACTCTTTACGGGAAACCTGATAACTGCAAAAGGTAGGTAAATAAATCGATGAAACTTGGTATACATCTTTCTTACAATGTTGTGCATGCAATGAACTAAAGGTGTTGCTGTTTGACAGTTCAACGTTAGGTTATAGCTATTTACATTCAACATAGTGAAGAAATTTGTCGAAAATGCACACTAATGCATGTAAGAATGAGTGTATCTTAGCAGTGTTTAGGAACATCACTTACCTTTTAAGCTCACTTCATAGATAAGAGTTATGCGCATATACTGATGCAAAAAATGCCATCATATATATGTAACGCTTTTATTTAGAGCGTTTACCGTAAACGACATATTTCCTTAAATTCTTTCACAAATTTCCCAATTTCTTGAAAATTTATATTGATGTCATTTTTCTTCAACGTTTATGTGTTTTTGTGTGTTAGCCTTCCTAAAAAATTTTACCCATTCTTGCATTGTTTCAAAAAACGAGCCCTCAACGTAGTGAGATACCTTAAGCGTGGGACGCGGATTTCCATGAAAAGCAAATTAAAGGAAATCCTAAGTTGAGGGAGAAGGACTGCATGAAAACAGACATGGAGAAGAAATTAAAGAGAGAGATGACATAAGATAGAAAAGATCGAAGAAAGTTGATCCGTTACAGGAATCGCTCCGGAATGAGTTGCTCTAACCTACTAAGCTACACCGGTGGGATGTATCGCAGCAGATTTGTTGTCTTGACGCGTGCTTCACCTCTGTGCTGTGTCCCACTTTCTCCTTTTGAGGGATTTACCAGTAGTTAAACGTTGCCAGAAGCAGCGCTGCTACGTGGTTTATTACTATACAGGGAAGACATCGCCGTGGGTATCAGCAGCTATCCCATTTCGAGATTGGGTATGAATAAAGGATCACATTTTGCGCTTAACTCAAAAGATCATATGTTCTGGAAAATACTAACTTTGGTAAAATTTCAAGATAACAGAAAATGACCCTAAGGTCCAAAGTTGCAGAAAAATTTGTAAAATAGGTTTATGTTACTTTTTACTTTAAAAGATTGAAGTGTAACCTACAATTTCTGTAGGACAAATGTTGAGTACGTTAATAAAATATAGGTGCTGCATTTCAACACACTGCAAAATGCTGATTTTTAAAAACTGCATATTGAGTTTTACATGTGTAGTGAAGTATATTTACATATTTTCTAGTTGGTATTCTTCTTTAGAGGTTTATGACTTCATTTGGTATTCATGTATAACTCTAAAGAATCAAAGTGCTGTAAAATTATAACCTACTCTGTGCGGAAGAGAGATTATATAAAAATATCAGATGAAGTCCGTGTTGTGTGTTCCCTTGTAAGGTGGTTTCTATGTGCCTTTTGAAGATACTGTATCAATTTAAACAAGTACAATTTCTCAAGGTTTACTGTGTATACATTGTGCAGTGAGTAAGAATGGGGATTAATTTAGAGAAAACTGTAACAAATCTATATTTATCGTGAAGTTCATGACTTATATCGTTCGTCATTGATTGTTGAAGATGCCAAATGATAAGAAACAGTAAAAGTGTTATGAAGGTAATTGTAATTTTTGTTTCTCGTAAATATACACTTCTAGTCATGTCATGTCATATTGCAACTGTGTTATTTTGTAACCTACTGTAATAAAATATTTGCCATAACAGAAGAATAAATAAATTTTATTGACTTAGATGTGTTTCTCTTAATTCGACATCGCAGACAAGGAATCCTGGTAATCAGGGGTTTTCTGTATTTTCTAAGACACATGTAATCCGCTTCATAAACTGAAAAACATTTCACTAGCCTCTTTCAGTGCGTAATCACCAACAATCTTTAAATTTGCACTGTTCGAATTAATAACACTTATTTATTTTTCATTGATCCAGTAACTTAATCTGTGAACCAGGGTTTAAAATTCTAGAAGTCGTCCCGGTGAGTGCTGGATTCCGACCATTTAACCGAGATGGATGAAATTCAAATCTTGAGGGAAGTATGGATAGTGTGTTTGTCATACGGCACTAGCTCTCTCCGTTCGCTGGAACTAGTATCTCTAAATTAGGGACAGGAGACGTCTAATAGACGCTTGAGTTTCTCACGAAAACCTCCGAAGAAAAAAAAAACCTGCAGGCTTTTACATAGATCTGTGTTTATGTTGTAATACTTTTGGGATAACATTGTTTAACACGTGCTCACAGATCACTATTTTTACGGGTATGCCCATTTTTTTCAATGTGAACTGCATGCGCCTATCAACAAAGAGTTATGTGTCCATTTGTTTCTTAAACGTATATATGGAGCTTATCTCTTACTGAGGTGTAACATTTCCCCTTCAAAATTTTAAGTATTTTTTTTTTCAATTTCAGTAACTTTTTTAACCACGTAAACCTAACAATCATTATTTTGTTAAGTACTATAAAAAACATTTGGTATGCTGAAGGGAGATTTTAATGGCAGAAAGAGCATTGTGCCCTCCTGAATTAAATTTTAATCTTATTTTTTTAATCATTAGTCTTAAATTTTAATCATCAGTACACCCAGTCTCTCGTTCAAACGAAACCGTTCTTATTATTAAATAATATAATGGAGACAATTTTTTATTTTAATAATAAATTTTCTATGAGTTGCTAGATGAAACAGAGCGAGTTTTTAATTGAATGGTATGCACAGATATATAGTACATTTGTGAGTTACAGGTATGACTCATGATTACCTACTACAAAGCTGACTCTTGCAGTAGCACTAACTCTAGTCTAAGCGCTGATTTATGAAAGCTGACTCTAGTCTAAGCGCTGGTTTATGACAATTCATCCTTCGCATGAATGATCTAAAGGTGTGTTCGAATACCGGTGAGGCATGGATGTTGTGTTTGTCTTAAGGTACTGGCTCTCTCCCTTCTCTAGAACCAGTGGTTTTGACTTAGGGACGAGCGAATGCTTATATCCCATTGAGTTGCTCACGGCGGTCGTTAAACCTTCAAGCAAAAAAAAAAAAAAAAAAGAAGCTTACTGTTGTATGGGTGACTTTATACAAGATTTGGAGTTTAAAACATTGCAATGGAGAAAAAGAAAACGACATTTCGGTGTGTTGTTGCAAAGCGGCGCTGTTTCGATCCGTCGTCATCTTGCCTTGTAGGTTATTTCTTTGACCGTATTTTGGTTGCCAGTTTACAGGCCGGCGACACTGTTTCTGCCGATCTGTTGAATGACAGTATGTTCTGTTCCAGGTTTGTTTGCGTTCAGACAAAAATTTGGTAGTGAGAAAATGGGGCTTTTGCATCAGGGACAGTGCAGTACGTCAAAAATTCAGTTACATGTGGGGAAAGCTGGAAGAGCTAAAGTTTGTGAGTGTATCTGCGCTTTGCCCAATGTTTATTTTTTATCACATTACCTCATTAACAACATTCGGAAAATTTGCATTTTTTTCTAGTCGATTTTTATTTCTAATTTCGGGAAAAAAGCAAATTTGCTGTTATGCATTAACTTTCGCATATATACACGAATATATTTTTTAAACAAAATACAGTCAAACCCCAAATACAATGATCCCACATAATACAAAGCTCCGTTTAACCAGCAGGGTTTATATTAATTATATTCTTCGGATTTCGTAATATTCTCTGTTGCAATTTTAATCGCATGTTAAGAACAATGGTTTTTCGAGAAACAGCATTTACACAAGTTCAGAGCGGTTATCAGCAAACAAAATAGTTGACATTCTCGCTCAGTTTTTAAAACTGCCTCTAGCCAACAATCTATCTATACACTGAAGAGCAATTGAATTAGAGATACCTGTCTAGTAACGTGTAGCACCACTCTTCGGCCTGATGACGGCGGCGTTTCGTCTCGGCATGGACTCGACAAGACACCGGAAGCGTTGAAAAGCCATACGGATCCAGGACCCCTGAACAAGCTCCCACAGTTCCCGAAGATTTGATGGAGGGGGGGGGTCAGAGCCTCGATCATCGCTCTCGATGGCATCCCAGATGTGCTCGATGGAATTGAGGTCAGGTAACCTAGCTGGCCAAAGAAGCAAGGTCACGTCGGAAGAGTGCTCATCCAACGATTCGGATACAATTCGAGAGCGATGGCACGATGCATTGTCTTGTTGCAGGATGAGGTCCCCAGTGGGATGTTGAAGACGCACAAACGGGAGCAAATCGTCGTCAAGGATATTCCGGTAACGTTGACCTGTGAGGGACGATGTCACACGTACCAGGGGTCCCATTTCAGTCCACGTAAACAGTCCCCAGACGAGAATGCCACCCCCAGCGGCTTGAAGAGTACCCTGCTGGCAAGAAGGATCCATCGCTTCATGTGGTTTGCGCCGTACTCGTATCGTGCCATCCGCATGTACCAACGTGAATCTCGACTCATCAGTTCAGACAACATTTTTCCACATGTCTAAGGTCCAGTGGCGATGTTCCTGCACCCATGCTAATCTTTGCACCCTGTGATGTGCGGTCAGCAGCGGTACCCTCGTGGGACGATGGCTCCTGTACCCCATAGCGAGGATATGGTTCTGCATGGTGTGGCTGCTTACACGTTTTTGTGCACCAGCGTTGAATTGCCGAGTGATATCTTGCACTGAGACTCGTCTATTTGCTGTTACAATGCGAGCTAGCTGACTATGACCCCGCTAATCCACATGATGTTGTCCACGGCAGTTGACCCTAGCAAGGATGGTTTTACCGGATTCGATGTACTCACGGTGCACCCGTGACACAGTGGCTCGTGAAAATCCCAGTGCTTGCACGACTTCCGAGATGGAGTGACCCATTCGTCGGGCCACAACAATTTGCCCATTATCAAATGCGCTTAGATGCTTCGTCTTACCCATACTGCGTCCGACTCTTACTGATTCCTGTCGCATCACTCCTTATATTGTCGGATCGCTGCATACGTCATGTCGTTTCCATTTACAGGGCCGACCACAGCGGCACATTTGCATAACGCCAGCTGTCTCTAATTCAATTGCTCTTCAGTGTAAGCATCAGCACTATTATCCGACGTGTTAGCATAGATTTTGGATTAAAGTCTTATAAACCTGCACATAAACATAGACTAACCTCTGTCATGAAAAAGAAGAGACTCCGGTTTGCAAAAGTGTGATCAATCGTGGACTGCTAAAAATTGGAGCTAAGTCCTTTTTTTTCGATGAATCAACTGTGCGTCAATTTGAATGACGTGAAGCACATGTTCGACGACCAAAAGGCAAAACGTTTGATGAAAAATATACCGTTTGCACTGTGAGACATCCGTCTAGTCAGATCATATGGGGTGCTATGTCAGCATCAGGTACAGCTTCATTATCCTTTTTGCCAACAGGCACTACCATGACTGGTCCTTTTTTTTTGTGTGAAAATGAAAAGCTGTTATATCATATGCAAGTGCATAGATGCACAGTCTTTATGCATGATGGTTCTCCATGCCACCGATCAAAGACAGTAAAGGACTACCTGCAAAGTAAAAACATAACTGTGCTTGACTAGCCCGGTAATAGTCCCGACCTTAACACCATCTAGAATTTGTGGACTATTTTAAAAGACAAGGTATCAGAAAAACAGCCGTCAAATTCCCAAGCTTTGATTGATGCGATAAATTACGTGTGGTGCAAAGACATTTCAAATGACTACTGCAAATCCCTCATTGAGAGTATGCCACATCCTATTCTGTGCGCTATAGAAAACAACTATTGCCACACAAAATACTGATTTCGATCTGTTTGTGTTCTAAAGAAGTCAAATATTCATCTGTGGTGTAATGTTTCAAATATCTCTGACTAGTAATTTGTTGTTTCTTTGAAAATCTTAATCTTCAATAAATAGACAGGTAGTTTTAAACTTTTGCAAATGACTACATTTTGCTAGCTATAGTTTTCAGTTAAGAACTATTTAGTTGTGAATAATTGATAAACAGTTTATGTTGACGAGATTTAATCTGTGTATTGCAATATGCCAAAAATAGTCCCTTTATTTATCGGTGATGCTATAACCCAGTTTGCATATATCAAATACTTTCGACTCTCCGTTTAACTTCGTTATATTTGGGTTCGACTGCTTTTTTGAAGTATTTAAATCAATTTTATCAGATACATGAACGGTAGTTAGGTTCTGCGGTGTGCTCTAAAGTCTGGCCACTTCATTCCTGTTTGTTTCGTGGCATTTAAACCACTTTTTTTGAAACCATATTTTTAAATACTACTTTGTTTTTATACCAAATCATGGAAATGCATTTGATGACTCGAAAACGCAGGTTAAATCAAAGGAACTAATTTTTTAGCAATTAAATCAGCAATTGTTTCATAAAAAGAAACAAATTCCTTAGAAAGAGTAACCATTTCGACAGAGAAAATATCTTACTTAAAATCTCTTAGGTTTAAGAAAAATTTATATACAATACTCATACAAAGATTTTACTTCAAGTGTGATGTCTATCATAAAACTAAATCCAAGACACTTAAACTTACTCTTCAACCGTTTTTAGAAAGCAATTTAACTTCTTAAGCCGCTGATGCACCTGAACCAAATCGTGCCTCAAGTTTTCAGCGCTCTCCAAACAGAAATGTTCACAGAGCTGCCGGGTTTTACGAAAGCTACGGCCAAATAATTTCTTTCCCTTCGCACCTCAGCAATAACGGACATAACTGTAACTATCTTCTAGTATTATATTTTCAGCTGTACGACCCAACGCATCATGAGGAAGGGCTGTCTCAAACAGCCGAATCTTCACACTTGCATTTCCATAGATGTTATTAATAATATTAATGTATGCGTCTTCAATACCGCTTGATTTCAAAGCCATTGTAACTGCTGATGGTTTCACTGAATCAAAGATATTTTCATAATCGATAAAAGTCATGCACAATGGAAGTTCATATTCCCTCGCTCTTTCAATTAGTTCTCTCAGTACGTGGATATGATCTATTTTGCTGCAGACACTCCCGAATCCAGCTTGTTCTCTCGGTTGAGCCATGTCCAGTGTTACCTTTAAGCGGTGTGAAAGAACTGTAGTGAAGATTTTATAAACCACGGATAGGAGGCTGATAGGTCTGTAGTTTCTGAGATCCTCAATGTCACCTTTTTTATGTAGCAAGATCATTGTAGCTTTGTTCCAATCCTCCGGAATCTTTCCTTCATTAAGGCATCGAGTGAAAACTTGGGCGAATACT
This sequence comes from Macrothele yani, assembly GCA_039090855.1. Taxonomy (NCBI): domain Eukaryota; kingdom Metazoa; phylum Arthropoda; class Arachnida; order Araneae; family Macrothelidae; genus Macrothele; species Macrothele yani. The sequence continues at coordinate 16,188,109 of CM077026.1, read as the reverse complement.
GTTTCAATTTCTCCCCTAACTTCTTGTACGTATGATGTCTAAAGTAATTCCATTTTCTCCTGGAGCTTTTCCCCGCTTCATGTTCTTGATTGCATGTGCAATATCTGCAGGGAGGACAGGAAGAACCCTGGTACTGCTACTTTCATGATGTCTGGAGTACATGCATCATCCCTTTCATATAATTTGGAGTAGAAATCTTTCACTCTTGTCAAAGTTTCGCCTCTATTTCTTGTTACAGAACCATCTTTTCTTCTCAGCGCCATAATCTGTTTACTTCCTTTACTGAGATGTCCGTTTGCTATCTTTAGGCTTTAGTTGCTTTCAATTGCTTTCCTCACTAGTTCACAGTTAAATGTCCTTACGTATTCAGTGATACCTTTTCGTACTGTCTTGCATAGCTCTATATATCCCACTTTGGAAGTCACGTCTTCTGTAGTTGTCCTCATCTCTCTTCTTTTTCGCATCAACATTTTGGTTTTTCCTGATAATTTGTTCACGTGCAACTTGTTCTTTGACCCAGATAATATTGTTGCTGTTTCCATAAGAGCTTTGGTTACTTTTCTGTTAACTTCAGAGATATCCACTTCTTCTGATGTTAGATGTTCTAGAATAGAGAATCTATTCCTGAGTTCTAATTTGAAGGCATTATGATGTTTTTTAAGGTTGGTCACGACAATACACTTTTTTTGTTCTAAGAGCTTCACACGCTCGAGTTTGCCATTGAGGTGCATCTTACATCTAACCATTCTATGGTCACTACCTGTGTTGAAATTGTTCAGCACCCTGTAGTTTTCCATGACAAATTTCTTGTTACACATAATAAAATCAATTTCACTTGTCCATCCATTGGGATGCCTCCTTGTCCATTTCCTTTGCGGCCTTTTCTTGAAAAAGGAGTTCATAGTGAAAATCTTTTCTGCTTCTGCAAAATCTACGAGAGTATTTCCAAGCTGGTTTCTGTTGCCGTGACCGAATGTGCCTACTGAAGTTTCATTCTGTTACCGTTGCACTATTTTTGTATTGAAATCTCCCACAATTATCTTCAAGTGTTGCTTACCTTTATTATTTAGATGACGAATTTCCTCATAAAATTCTTCAATTTCTTCTTCAGGATGACTTGTGGTGGGTGCATAAGTTTGAATAATCTGAGCCTGGTATCTTCTTGAGAGTTGGATAACGAGTCGCGCAGCTCTGTCAGAGAAACTTTCAACTTCTACCACTTTATCCTTCAGTTTCTTGTTTATTATAAATCCAACCTTACTAGTTTTTCCAGTATCTGCTCCATGATAGTAGAAGAGATGTCCACTTTTCAGTTCAATGAAATCTTCTCTTTTTCTCCTTAATTCACTTAGCCCGACGATGTCCTACTTGATCCTTTGTAGTTCCTCTTCCAATTCAAGAATCCTTGGATCAGAAGATAGGTAGCGTCCATTGTAAGTAGCCAAGGTCAGCATCAAATGGCAGCCTAGTCCGGTCATCCGGTGATTCTTAGCACCTTCTGCCTTCATGTCGCACTGGCCGCTGCCTTGGCCAGGTACATTCCAGCTGCCGGAGACTGAGGGCCAAGATTTAAGTTGTGGAATTATTTTGGAGGGGTTTGGCTATGACTCACCACGCTGACCAAGCGGGTTGGTGAGTATGGTATAGCATTTCCTCTAATCCCGATGGTACAGTTATACAGCTATTGGCGGTCGTCAGAACCCCTTTAGTGGGAACAGGATGCACCACGAGAAGGCGACGTTGGCATCTGTCAAGGAGAGGCTGTGATGTTGCGAATCACCTGACCTTACATCTCTCTCTCTATATATATATTTTACGTGGTAGGAGGGCGTGTGTGTCCACAACTTGCAGTTGCTTTTTCTAGCGACTATAATATCTTCATCCCTTAATAAAACTTTAAATAAAGTACGGAGAAATGGAATTAATAATATGGAACCCTCCCGCCCGGAGTACCACAAAACAAAACGCCCAACAAAAATTATAAATATTATAATTAAATGTAAATAAGCAGGCTCAATAACAGCCCTAACGTATTCGCTCTTTGCACCAGGTAACGATATTAAGACGGTGAGCTCGGACGTCTCAAATTATAAAAGCCATAAAGCCTGGAAAAACTAAAACAAAATTATTAGAAACCTACCCAACAATTCTGATCTAATAAATTTTGCAAATGATTGGAAAACAAAATAAATGCTAAAAGATCGTGGCTTTCACCTCCGCTTAATCACCGAGGAGTAGTGGCACCAAGAGGCAAAAACAAATTACTGCGAAATAGGAAACATACTGAATAGTAAGAAGACTATTGTCCAAACTTGCTATTTAGCGAATGTACGCTGAGAATGGTAAGAGCGGCTAATTAGAGAAAACCCCGATAAAAAATTGGAAAAAATTCCAAATACGTACATTTAAAAAAAAACAAAGTGGCCGGCAAGTGACTATAAATACATTTAGAATTACATGAAGTATGCAATGTGCTGCCATCTAGTAATATTATTAATTAATTCCTTGTGATTAGCAGTTTGTTGGTTTTTCTTCAGTATAGTTTTGTGGTTTTGTGATGAGGAGTAACGATAGATGAATCAGGAATAAACCTTCTGAATATTGAAATAGCGAATAGATACAGTAAAGTAATACAATGAGGAAGCATGAGGATGTATATCGAACGAGTAAGAGACATACTATATGCAGGACCAATGATAATTTTAAAGCGTTTGTAGAATTACGTCCGACGGCCCTTGAACAAAAGAAATTTAAAATCCCTGTACTTTTCAGGTTGTCTTTATGCACTTCTTTATTATCTCTCTCTCTCTCTCTCTCTCTCTCTTTCTTTTATATATCATCATCATCATCATTGTCAACCATTATCAATCCACTGCTGGACGAAGGTCTCCCCAAGTTTCCTCCACAACGGTCTGTCTTGTGCCAGTCTCCTCCATGTCACCCCTGCATACTTTCGAATTTCATTAACCCATCTCCCATGTGGTCTTCTTCTGGGTCTTTTCCTGTCCCTTGGAATCCAATCTAAAATTTCGGCTGTCCATCGATGATCTGTCCTTCTGGCAGTATGTCCAGCCCATTGCCATTTTCAGGGATTTAACTCTGATCATGATGTCTTCCACTCTTGTCATTTTCGGATCCACGAGTTCCTCTTCTTATCTCTCCTGGTTACACCAAGTATGCACCTCTCCATGCTCTTTGAGTTGTCTGCAGCCTTTGTATGTCTTTTTTAGTTAAGGTCCATGTCTCTGCACCATACGTAAGCACTGGAAGGATGCATTGATCAAACACTTTTCTTTTAAGACATAATGGCATATTGCTCTTGAAAATTATGCTGTTCCTTCCAAAAGCTCTCCAGGCAAGTTTTGTACGCCGATTAATTTCTTCATCAATGTGACCCTCACTTGATATCTGCTGTCCAAGATAAACGTACGTGTCTGTTATCTCCAGCTTTTCTCCATCAATCGATAAATCTTCATTTCTTGTAAAAGCATTGAACATCACTTTTGTCTTCTGAAAGTTCATTTTTAATCCCACTTCTTTACTCTTGTCAGCAAGTTCCTGGATCATAATCTGCAGCTCTGATGGGCTAGTTGCAAAAATGACTACGTCATCAGCAAAACGAAGGTAGGTTAGATAATCTCCATTAATCTTTATCCCCTTGTTTTCCCAGCTCAGCGACTGAAAAACACCCTCCAATGTGGCATTAAAGAGCTTCGGAGATATGGTGTCACCTTGTCTCACTCCCTTTCCAATTTTTATATGTGTTGTATTTTCAAACAGCCTAATCTTTGCACTTGCATTTTCATAGATGTTATTAATAATATTAATGTATGCATCTTCAATACCGCAGGTTTTCAGAGCCATTGTAACTGCTGATGGTTTCACCGAATCAAAGGCTTTTTCATAATCGATAAAAGCCATGCACAATGGAAGTTCATATTCTTTCGCTCTTTCAATTAGTTCTCTCAGCACATGGATATGATCTATTGTGCTGTAGCCACTCCTGAATCCAGCTTGTTCTCTCGGTTGAGCCATGTCCAGTGTTACCTTCAAGCGGTGTGAAAGAACTTTAGTGAAGATTTTATAAACTACTGATAGGAGGCTGATAGGTCTGTAGTTTCCGAGATCCTCAATGTCACCTTTCTTATGTAGCAGGATCATTGTAGCGGTGTTCCAATCTTCAGGAATCTTTCCTTCATTAAGGCATCGAGTGAAAATTTGGGCGAGTACTGTTTCGATTTCTCCACTTGCTTCTTGTATGATGCCTACAGTAATTCCATCTTCTCCTGGAGCTTTTCCCCGCTTCATGTTCTTGATTGCATGTGCAACTTCTGCTGGAAGGACTGGAGGAACTCTGGTACTGGTATCTTTCATGATGTCTGGAGTGCATGTATCATCCCTTTCATATAATTTGGAGTAGAAATCTTTCACTCTTGTCAAAATTTCGCCTCTATTTCTTGTTACAGAACCATCTTCTTTTCTCAGTGCCATAATCTGTTTTCTTCCCTTACTGAGATGTCCCTTTGCTATCTTTAGGCTTTGGTTGTTTTCAATTGCTTTCCTCACTAGTTCACAGTTGAATTTTCTTACGTCTTCAGTGATACTTTTTCGTACTGTCTTGCATAGCTCTATATATTCCACTTTGGAAGTCACATCTTCTTTAGTTGTCCTCATCTCTCTTCTTTTTTGCATCAACATTTTCGTTTTCCTGATAATTTATTTACATGCAACTTGTTCTTAGACCCAGCTAATTTTGTTGCTGTTTCCATAAGAGCTTTGGTTACTTTTCTGTTAACTTCAGAGATGTCCACTTCTTCCGATGTTAGGCCATCTAAAGCAGAGAACCTGTTCTTCAGTTCCAACTTGAAGGTATTATGGTGTTTTTTAAGATTGGTTATGTCAATAGATTTTGTTTGTCTTATGAGCTTGCCACGTTCAAGTTTAGTGTTGACGTGCATCTTACATCTCACCAATCTATGGTCACTACCTGTGTTGAACTTGTTTAGCACACTGCAGTCTTCTATGACGAATTTTTTGTTACACATAATAAAATTAATTTCACTTGTCATCCCATTTGGATGTCTCCATGTCCATTTCCTGTGTGGCTTTTTCTTGAAGAAGGAGTTCAAGATGAAAAACCCTTCTGCCTCTGCAAACTCAACGAGAGTATTTACATGCTGGTTTCTGTTGCCGTGACCGAATTTACCTACTGAAGTTTCATTCTGTTGCCGTTGCCCTATTTTTGCATTGAAATCTCCCATAATTATTTTCAAGTGCTGCTTACCTTTATTATTTAGATGACAAATTTCCTCATAAAAGTCTTCAATTTCTTCTTCAGGATGACTTGTGGTGGGCGCATAAGTTTGAATAATCTGAGCCTGGTATCTTCTCGATAGCTGGATAACGAGTCGTGCAGCTCTGTCAGAGGAACTTTCAACTTCTACCACTTTATCCTTCAGTTTCTTGTTTATTATAAATCCAACACCACTAGTTCTGCCAGTATCTGTCCCACGATAGTAGAAGAGATGTCCACTTTTCAGTTCGATGAGATCTTCTCCTTTTCTCCTTACCTCACTTAGCCCCACAATGTCCCACTTGATCCTTTGTAGTTCCTCTTCCAATTCAAGAAGCCTTGAATCAGAAGATAGGGAGCGTCCATTGTACGTTGCCAAGGTCAGCATCAGATGGCAGCCTAGTCCGGTCCTCCGGGTATTCTTAGCACCCTCTGCCTTCATGTCGCACTGGCCGCTGCCTTGGCCAGGTACATTCCAGCTGCCGGAGACTGAGGGCCAAGATTTAAGTTGTGGAGTCATTTTGGAGGGGTTTGGCCATAACTCACCACGCTGGCCAAGCGGGTTGGTGAGTGTGGGATAGCATTTCCTCTGATCCCGATGGTATAGTTATACCGCTATTGGCGGTCGTCAGAGCCCCTTTAGTGGGAACAGGATGCACCACGAGAAGGCGGGGTTGACATTTGTCAAGGAGAGGCTGTGATGTTACGCATCACCTGACCTTACATCCCTCTTTTATATGTATATATATTTTATTCCAGAGTAGAATCTCTGTACAAATTACTTCCGGTCATTAATACGGCAGTGATTGCTATGTGTAGGCATGCTAAAATAATAATATTATTAATCCATACCCCATTTTTAAGTGAGTTCCATTTTGAGATTTTTTTCATTCTTCCGTTAAGCGGTCTTAAAACATAGGCTTTTAAAACCAAATCCTCAGTAGAACTTGTCGAATTGTCATTAAAAAAGTTTAGATAATCTGTCTTGTCTTTGTGTAAACTGCGTTAATAGGTTTTTATTCGTAAAACTTAACGGCACAACGTACTACTTCCTTAGAACATTTTAACAAAGCATGTTGGTGTGAATATTTGAACAATTTGCAGATTGCTTTAATTCTTAAACCAAGCGGAAAGGTGAAAAATCATTAATTTCACTTGGCCGGCCCTAGGCGTGGGCGACGTGGGCTGAAGTCCACGTTGGCGGTCATATGGAGGGCGGCTCGCCGGCAGACTGCCCTTATTTTGCTTTAGCCTTTTCATATAAATATATATATTATGTTTATATGATAATGATCTGAAATATACTGTTTCATAAAATACATATTATTTGCCCTTTTTTCTTTGTGAATTAATCGCGTTTGTTTCATACGTATTATTATATGAAAGCGAATTCTTAATTGCAATATTTTATGGCAGTTCTCATTCTCTGCCGATCTTTTAAGCTAGTATATTTAGCTTTTCTAATTTTGAATTCTGTATCTTTGTGTCTCTTCCAGGACCTGAGACATTACTCACCTTGAGGCTACAGTCATGAAAATGTCTCCAAAGTATATAAGATTGTTACTCGCTTCTTCACCAACCCCTTGTTTTGCAAAACAGGAGGCCAGGAGCAGGACGGGAACAACCCTAAGCGCTCTCCCCGTTACCCTACCACTAGCACGGTATCATTTTCAAAGTGACCGCATCCGCAATTTAAACTAATTACACCATAAAAGGGAGGACGGTATGACCGTTCCGAAGGGAATATTTGTTTTGTCTTCCTAGGACCCAGTAGGAAATCTGCATGTTTGGTTGGTACAACATGTGATTTATCAATTCTCATTTTACCCGTATGAGGTGAAGAGACTGAATACAGGAAAAAATACTCTAATCATTTAGAGGAAAAAAGAAAATTGGGATTTCAGTGGGGAAGGAAATACGTTTATTTTTATTTATGATGAGGTCTTTCACTCGTTGCCTGTTGGCATCTGTCACTGCAGTTGTGGGTCTTCCACTCCGTTGTTTGTCCGACACTGAACTTCCTTCCTCTCGAAACCTCTTCATCCATCTTCGGACATTAGTGATATCGATTGTGGCAGCTCCATACACCGCCAGGAGTCTTCTGTGGATTTCTGGAGCCTCACATCCCTCTTTTTCCAGGATCTCAATTACGGCTCGCTGTCATTCATGATCTTTATTTCCGATTCTGAAAAAAATATTGTTCCCACGTTGGCAATATATCTTAGTACAAGTCAGTGCAGTTTCATTAAAATCACTTCAAAATTTCAAAAGTTATTTAGGAGGATGCATTACTTTCAGGATGCCCTAAGTACTTTTCTTTTAAGACACAATGTGAATACTCAAGAAACGCATATAGCGTTCCTTGAATATTCACACTGTGGATAATACGCTATATGAGTTTTTCTTGAGTACTGATTTACACAACGGATTTAATACGCTATATGTATTTTTTGAGTACTAGAGTGCCAAAGCTAGGCGAATCTTTGTGCTTATTACGTCATAAAAATAAACGGATTTAATACGCTATATGCGTTTCTTCAGTATTCACATTGCGGTGTATTAAAATAACGTTAAGACACCATGTTATGTTGTTCCTGCGTTATTGAACTTTAAATTGTACAAGCAATAATTAGTTGAGTAAAAGCGAATTATCACCTAGTAGCACAAACATTTTGCATCGGCAAAGCGAAAAGAATCATACGAAAAATGTTGAAATGATTGCAGTAAATCCATGGAAAGGATTCACAAGAATAAGAAATTTAAAATTGTAGATATGATGATAAGGTAATATTACTTTCCCCTGTTGCCATGCTGGAGAATATCATGCATTTGTAATAAGATAATGGACGTAATATTATCCTGCTTTACAGTTCGTCGAAGCTAAAAGGAACTGAGAATTGCAATTCCGTTCTATAATAGCTGAGGCATCGTGTAAAACGAACGAACAGATAAATCAAAGGGATTTACGACACATAGTGAGAAGAGTTTCTGTCATGAAAGTTCAAAAAATCACGGAAAGTTGTTGTCATAGAGTCTGAAGGGCAGATTGGAAAAGAAAGTGTAACAAGAAACCTTTTAGCAGGAATGTACAGCATCTTCAAAACCAGAGAATATGCTGATTATATCGATCATTTCTAATACTAGGCAATGCAAAAGTGATTCTTCCAATCTTGAAAGTGAGACTACGTTGGACACAAAAATACAAAATTTCTCCTCATAGTGGAAGTAATTTTATCACAAAATTTTCATATCTTGATGCTCATTACATCTCGAACCCGCTTGAATGTTCAAGTTAAGTGGCCTCAATTTCTGAAATATGCGTATCACTCTGGCATGAATTCAAACTGTGAGAAATGGTCTATATACCGATCAGTCATTCCATTATGACCACCGCCATCCTAAAGAAATGGCGTTCCTATAGACCAAAGGATGGCGCAGGTGGAGTTCACAAAGCAGTATATACACAACCCGAGGACCTGCTTTCAGTTAGTAGAGTGTTCGGAGTCAGAATGGGAAAAGCTGCCGATTTAGCGGAGTTTGGTAAAGGACAATTTGTGACGGCACTCGGAGCTAAGATCTCGGAAACGGCGCGGCTTGTGGGTTGCTCACGTGCCACTGTAGTAAGTACGTATAAAAAGTGGTGCACAGATGGCCAAAGGACGAACCGTCGTTCAGCCGTGCGTCGTCTTCAGATCATTGATGCCAGAGTGAAACGCAGACTGTCGCGCACTGTTCACAGCGACAGCAGGGCCACAGTGCGGCAAATCACCCGCAGCTACAACAGTGGTGATCAGGGCAATGTGTTGTCATAGGACACAGTTCATCGCAGCCTTCTGCGCATGGGCCTGCGTAGACGAAGACACAGCCAGGTCTCCATGCTCACTGTACGTCATCGCCAACAACGCGTGAAATAGGCCCAAGATAATCGAGATTGGACCGTGGATGATTGGAAAAAAGTGGCCTGGTCTGACGAATCAAGATTCCTGGTGCATCACGTAGACGGCCGAGCACGGATACGCCGATTAGCAACGGAGGCTCTGGCACATGGATCCACTGTTGGGCGGAAGCAGGCCAGTGGCGGCGGTGTTATGCTGTGGGCGATGTTTTCTGTTACACTTTACGCCTACCCCGGTCCCCGTACGACGTTGCACAGATCTTTCCTGGGACCACTGTCTCCAAATGTCTCAAAAGGCTTAGCACCAGTCCCCGTACGACGTTGTACAGATCCTTCCTAGGACCTGTGTCTCCAAATGCGACCGACGGTTATGACATCACGTTGTGCTTCTTCCGCAATACGACGCAAGGATCATCCGGCTGTACGAAGGCCTACGATGACACCTCTCGTCAATTCATCCGTTTGACGAAATCGCGTACGACGGCGTCTTTGCGGCATTGGTACCCCTTTTTCGTTCTCCAGACACGGTTACAGTAGATCCACTAACTTATTGCTGCCATGACGACGTCTAGACTGATGGCCTCACGGGCTGGTTTTCCGCTTATATTCCAAGCGTCGTTCATGCGATTGGCCTGAAAATGCCACCATTTGCATAACTTGTGCGTGTGTACCTACCCTGCAATTTGGATGGCGCTTCGTTTAACGTCTTCCTGATGTGGCATTTCCCTTGTCAGGCAGTGTATATATACAAGGTAATTGTATACTCCTTCAACAAAAGAAGAAGGATGATGGTACACATCAAGATGAACAACATTTGCAATGGAACCTAAGGCCGCATTCCGTTCCTAGTGCCATATAAACGTCCAGCAGGCACACGGAGTTCCAACCAGTGCATGAGAAGCACAAGATGCAAATCAGGTAAACTTAACACGTGCGTAGACAATGATGAGCAAACATTTAAAAATGCAGCCAAACCCGTTCAGCGATATTACCGTGCGAAGATCACATGAGAATCGACGTATACATCTGACCTGCGCAGCGTACCGTGTGTTCCTGGAGCAAATGCTTCCCGGTTTGTTGCAGGATGTTCCGCTCACCACACGGAGGGACATGTGGTTTATGCATGATGGGGCCCCAGTATACTTTGCCACCGAGGTCCGACACTTCCTAAATGCGACATATACTGGTTGGTGGTTTGGACGCGGGGGACCCGTATCTTGGGTTCCACGCTCTCCGAACCTTAATCTACTGGACTTCTTTTTCTGGGAACACACGAAAACATTGGTGTACGAGATACCTGCGGACTCCCTGAAAGATCTCGTCGAGCAAATCGTTATTGCTGCGGACAAGAACAACACCACACCGGGAGTCTACGAGAGGGTGCGGCAGTTCTTCATTCGCCGGTATGAGCTGTGCAACGACGCCCTTGGAAGCCAGTTTGAGCAGCCCCTTTGAGTCTTTCTCTGATGCAAGTGGAATTGTGCAACTCATAAAGTAGGTATGTCTCTTTGTTTTCAATGCTGAAGGTTCAACATGGATATGTAACTTTACTCATTTCTTGCACCAGGAGTGGAATGCGGCTCTAGGTTCCTTTGCAAATATTGTTCATCTTGATGTGTACTATCGCCCCTCTTGTTTTGCTGAAGGAGTTTACAATCACCCTGTATATATGTAGAACGAAATCATACATAATATATAGAGAATTACACATTATACACTATATTTAGAATTATACATAAACATATATATGCATGATAATGTATAATTATAAATTGAGTTTTGAATTTATATTTCAAGACAGCTTTGTCCGGTTCAAGTCCGGGTCGGGTCAAATTATGTGACGTGCGGGTCCAAATGTTTGACCTGTTTCCAAAAATGCTCTGTTCAAGCCGGTGGTGGTTGTGTAATGGTTTGGGGAGCCTTTTCATAGAAACACATTAGATCCCCTGTATGTCCGGATACGTCCTTAACCAGTGCGCGCTGCCAACACGTGCTGGTTTTTCATCTACACGCTCTCATAGCATTCGGGCACCGTGCCGTCGTTGGTATGTTTCATCAGGATAATGAACTGTCCCAATATCTACAAAATACTAAGTTCTTACGAAAAAAATGTAGTGTCCTACCAACTAAGGGCGAATTTAGAAGGAAAGCAAAGGAGCCTTGCGGAAGTATTTCATGTTTTCATGATTTTGATTACAATGCAACTTACTTTAGAAAAAAGAAATGCTTTAATTTAATAAAAACTCATCAAAGTGTATTAGAAAAAAATGCTTTCATTTTCTCCTCCGCTTAACGTGCATTTTGTTTGGGTGGATTTTTAAAACTTCCATTTCTCGTAGGCCCCTCGCCCCACAAATTCTATACAATCCCCTCCTACCAGCGTAAGTATATGGCATTTTAAAGCGGATATATGTACGAAGAATCTTTATATTAGCAGGGAGTACAATGTCCCGGGTTTTATTCAGAGCCTGGCCTGGTGGGTATTACTTAGGGTGTCCCTTACCCAGCAGTTCATCTTAAGTGTTTCTACAGCTTCATTTAAATAGAAGAAAGGCAAAAGTTTCTTTAGTTACAAAATATCATTATAGATGGCGACACATCTCTTCAATATGTAAAAGAATCTGATTGTACATATCTAGTATATTTTGTTTATCTGTTTTTTATTTTAAATTTTTAATGGCATTCAAGAGAACTGGGAGAAACATGGAGAAACCGATTCATTGGCGGACTGAACAAATTTGGCTTTGTGAACGCTACTTGTTGGGTAATTTGGATTTTGTCAGTGTAATATACTTCCAAAGCAGGGGTGCACCGGAAAAACTTGAGAGCCCCCGAAAAAAATGTTTCCGAGACAATTTTGCGAAAATCCATTAGCTTTCATTTACTTAAAATTTTAACTTCCATCTTAATAACTAGGCTTTACGGGTGTTTTAATAAATCAAATTCTTTGGAACCTACGAGTATTTTTCATAAAATAAAAATTATTTCACTTTATTGCGTGAAACACCAATGTGTACGTTATAATTAAAATGATTACCCTGATTACTGATACAAATTACTACAAAAAAATTACGTTAAAGTTAATTGTATCATGCAAAATTTATTATTTTAAAGAACTAAGGCCTGCTATTTGAAATGCCTCACGATTGCACACACAAGGCATGCAATCGGTGTGCGACATGTGTGCGGTGGCGCCCATATGAGTACTTCTGGGGGGGGGGGGAAGAAAAATCCTTACCACTTTCAATGCTGTCAAAAATTTCAGTAAATATACAGGATACTAAAATAGAACAAAAATAATTGATACAATCAATCATTAATATCTCATTATTTTTAAAAATGCTTTAAAAAAAGGTTTCGTCTATTTTAGTATTTTAAATTCATCAAAAATTCAAAAATGTGTGTTGTTTACCAACGGATGGGGGAGGCGCCCTTGCATGTGTGTAATGACTTTTCTGATTTATATGAAATGTCACAACATAAGTAAATAAATAGCAAGTGATGATCAAGAACTGTAGCACAAAGAACATAAAACTACTAATAGTATTTACTCTGGAACATAAAAAAAACCCACTTAACATAATGCCACAATGTTTTGCATCTAGTAAAAAAATGTATTGCCTCTAAAAATATGGCAAAAATCTCTGATTTTTCGCTACCGGGAAAAACACTTTTCAGTTCATTCTATTCTGGGGATGTATAGTTATGTGCAAACAATTGTAATACATAACACCTTATCCTCAAAGGTATAAAAGTTCCGCTCATTGAACTGATTTTTTTTTCACATTCTCTTTTTAATATAACTGCATAGAAACTATTGCAAGAGCGAACTTGGAGCCCCTTGTAACAGCAATGGCTACCACAAAGGACCTCAAGCTCTTTCGAGTAGTTGCTTTCCCGTCATCCAATTTTTATGAACAGAAGCAGCGAAAATGATTTCCAAAGATTTAACATAGTACTTACTGAGAAAACAAAAATGCTTCTCTTCTCAAAACATCAAAACTGCCTTAATTCTTGACTATTTCTTTAACCAGTTTCATACGAAGTTCCCGCAAAAAAATTTTTAAAATATTTTTGCTCAGGCGGGAGGCCCCTTTTAACCATAGGGCCCCCACACTGGGGGCGGGGCTGTCAGTACGCTCCTGTTCCAAAGCCTTAATTCACATCATATATCTTATATCATGTCAAAGTCGCAATAGCAATAAAAATTTACGAATATGAATGTTTTCTTATGTTGGTACACAAAAATTTTTGATTTTATGTGGTAACAAATAATTTGGAGTTCTAAACATTCAACAAATAGAGGAAGGATACAAGAACGTATCAGACGGCCCCATTAAGAAAACGGAAACACCTCATTTTTATTCGTAATCATTCCACAGGTAAAGGAGGAATAGGGCGTATCAAACGGTCCCGTAGGAAAATAGAAACTTAAAAAAAAAAAAAAAAAAAAAAAAAACGCAAGCAGTTATTTTAAGAACTATTCACGCTAATTCTTCAAGCGAATGTTTCAGTTCGCCATCGGCCATCGTCTTCTGTAACGGAAATTATCTAGCCATTTGCCAAATTTAAACGGAAAGTTCACTGAACTTTTTTTTTTTTAAATTTGAAGAGTTATGATACCTTTATTATGAGCGTTGCATTTTGAGAATATATATATTGGCATCTACAGCACAGCATAAACTGAGTTTCCATAAAATATATACTGCAGAATCTTTGTGCGAGGTGTATATACCTCTGAAGACTGATTTCGGTGATGTCTGCTGTCACCTTTTTCTATTTTAATTAGTAAAAACAGCATAGGTCTATACCAGAAAAATTTTATAATCGAAATTATGCCAGTGCCTTTTGTTTATAAGAAAAAACGCCGGTAATAGACATGGTGTTAGTAAGCCTGATTACATACTATACGCATAATTTATGTCCAAGATTCAGGAAATATTGTGACTGGAACTTTCCAGATAGAAAATCTGTAAAAATAAATTCAGTGTGAAAGTAACAATATCTAACTAGATTAATAGTGGCATGCCAAAAAGGAGGGGGGCAGGTTTGGGTGTTAAAACAACCCCCAAAATTTGGAACCCTTCGATGTTTCAAAATGGCGATTTTAAAAGGAGGAATATCTTTTAGTATTTAAAATTATTTTTATTTATCATGGCAACAACTCAACGTGTTTTCTCCGTGATATTGGGGAAGCGACATGGAGCCAGTGGCCATGATGTCCCATTATAATGAAGAGCCAATACATGGGTATACTGAAATTCCTGTGGCGACGAGGCAATGCAAAAGTTCAGTCCCATGACTTCTTTCAGGTTACTATAAAGAAAGCTGAAAAGCAAGGTGTTGATTAAAATATGAAGAACCACATCAAAATAAAACCAACTCTGTATCATAAACACAGAAAACCCAGAAGAACATTACAGTATTTCAATTTATGTACCATTTTTAAGCATGTTTATTAATGCTTTGGAAAATAGTTTTCTCGCACACAAATCGGTCTTATCAGTTTTCCAGTCACTTTTCTGAACTTGTTTTTCGCATAGATAAATAGCAAAACATAAGTAGTCAACCATTATGTGGTGATAAGAATATACACTATGTTGACAAAAGTAACCGGACACTCCTTCAAAAGCAAATGAACGGATTCACTGTGTCGTTAAGATGCGCGGTACTGCTACAAACGGTATAAAAACAAGCCTTCCGCGATCATATCGCACTCTGAGGTTGAGTGGAAATATCGCGCCGGGAGAGAACTGACTTTGAAAGAAAGGAAACATTGTTGCGTGTTATATTAGTCGGTTGTCCATAAGAGAAACCGAGAGGCTCTTAAACACACCCAAGTCAACTGGTTTGGATGTACTGAATAAATAGAAGACACGTGGAGTACCTGAAGCAGCAAAACCTACCGGCAGACCAAAGAAAATCAGTCATAGATGACGTCGAAACCTCAGGAGAGTCAGTTACAGCTAATCGACGGAGTAGGCTACTGCACAAGACCTCAGCGTATAGGTGAGTAAAAATGCTGGTACTTCGGTATGTACACGTACCATTCGCAGATAACTTCATTCCATGGGTTACCGTGGTCGTACAGCGGCTCATAAGCCTTTCATCTCCACTCGGAATGCCACTCGGCGTTTAGCATGGTGTAAAGAAAATTTATCGTGGACCGTAGATCAATGGAAACGGGTCCTATGGACTGATGAATCCAGATACACGATCCATCAGTCTGATGGCCGTGTGTGGGCATGGCGGCAGCCGAGGTAATGCTATTTACCACAGTGTACTGTTCCCACGGTCAAGTTTGGAGCTGGCAGTGTACTCGTGTGGGGATATGTTTCGTGGTATGGTGCTCATCGTGGACAAACCTGTTAACCATCACGTCTACTTCGTTATTCTGGACAATTATGCCGTTCTGATTATGTGGCAATACTCTGAAACCGAGCCTTGTTGGTACCAGCAGGACAATACATTGAGACATAAAGCAAGGACTGTTACGGCGTGGTTCGACGATAATTCCGTATCGTGTGTGGACTAACCAGCACAGAGCCCTGATCTTAATCCCATGGAGCACCTATGGGATGAATTAGAGCGCCGCATAAGAAGTTTGGAACAAATGCCTACTACTAAGCAAAAGTTAGCGGCAGCATTATGTACTGAATGTAAGCGCATACCTATTGCTGTGTTCCAAAACCTTGTCGAAAGCATGTCTCGAAGGGTCAGTGCATGCATTAAGGCCAAAGGTGGACCGACACGGTGCTAATGTATGTCAATAAATGTTATGTTGTGTTTCTCTTCTAGGTATCAGGTAACGTTTGCCAATATAGTGTAGGCAATAAGGACATTAATAGCAATTTCCAGGATTATTTATTTGAATATATTTGTGCGAACATTACATACATTTTTAAAATACACTCATAACTCATTTAGTTGTATAAAAAATAAATGTCGTAAACCTTCCACCCGAAAAAAAATCTGAACGCCACTGTAAGTGAGCTACAGAAAGAAATATTAAATAATAAATGAAAATCTACATTTTCTGTTGTCCATGAAAACGACCATGCAATAGTTTCAGGATCAGTCAGATCATTACAGCGGATGATGTCAAATTGCACAAAAATGCAGATATCTATGGAATGAAGATAAATAAAAACAAGACAAAACTAATGGTAATAGGGAAAGTTCCAAAACAAGCTTTCCTTAAAATTGAAGGACAATACATCGAACAAGTTAAATCATTTCGCTATTCGGGTCAAATTATTACTGAAGATGCGAGATGGGGAAAAGAAATTAGAATGAGACTGGGGATGGCAAAAACGTCTCTTACAGAGAAACAAAGGCTACTAAGAGCCAAAGGTATAGATCTGAAACTGAGGAAGATAATTTTAAAGGCATATGTTTGGCCAGTAGCTCTCTACGGTTCTGAGACATGGACATTGACCAAGAGGGGAGTGAAAAGTCTGGAGGCATTTGAGATGTAGAGCTTATAGAAGAATGGAGAGAATTTGTTGGCTCGATAGAAAGACTAATGAAGAGCTCCTGGAGAGAGTGGGAGAACCCAGGAATCTGATCAACATGTTAAGGAGAAGAATAATGTTATGGATGGGACACATATTGCGCCATGGAGGCCCGATTCTGAAAGTTTTGGAAAGGAAAGTTTAAGGCAAGAGAAGAAGAGGACGGCCAAGGAATACTTTTCTGGCACAGTTACTCTAAGACACTAATACCAGGACATACTATGACTTGAAGAGAGCGGCGGAGAATAGAAAGGAATGGAGAGACAGAATACATCTACTGAACAACCAATCCTTGGACTGAGTAACCAAGAAGAAGACATGGCCAGTATGTTTTCTTCAATAACGTTTTTGCCCTTGAAACAGGTTTAACATCACATATTTTCCTCATTTTCCGTATTCAATCACATTTCTGATTGGGCGTTTTCAGAAAGGGACATTTTGCAACGTGAACCCAAACAGAAACAGGGTTCTGAAAAAATAACTAGTGTAAAAAGAAAGATTTTATGTTAAAAGGATTCAGGAAAGAAATTGTAAATATACATTAAAGTTCAAAAAGTCATGGGATAGCACTTTGCAAATTTTTAACTGGTGCTGCCGTCGTATAAACGCTTCGACGCATGCCACGATTTTTATCAGTTGCGAGGTGTAACCTCGTGAGTCAGGATGAACAACAGCCAATAGTTTATGGCAAGCCGAGGTGACTTATCTGAATTTGAACGAGGCATGGTTTTCGAAGCCAGACGGATGGGACATTCAATTTCCGAAGCTGTGAGAACATTCAACATTCCTTGATCCACGGTGTCACGTGGGTATCGAGAATTCCTCAAGAAATGCATTAATACCCACCGTGGACAGCGCAGTTGCCGAACACGGGTGCTGAATGATCATTATCAGAGGCATCTGACCAGGATTGTCCATGCTAACAGACACACGCCACTGCATCAAATAACATCCACATTCAATGCAAGAGGTACCAGAAACATATCCATCAGATCAGTGCAGCGTAGGTCAGCGTCCATGTGGTATGGGAGCAGACGACCAACCAGACTGCGTTTGTTAACACCACGACATCGGACACAGCGCCTCACCTCGGCTTGTGAACACGGTAAATACACCCTAGGAGACTGGGCATATGTGGCGTAGTCCGATGAGTCACGCTACTTGTTGTTACGAGCAGATGGTAGGGTCCATGTGTGGCGCAGACCCCGTGAGATCATGGGCCCAAGCGGCCAACAAGGCACTGTGCAAGCTGGCGGGGATTCCATACATGTGTGTTTGCATACCACGGTTTGGGTACTCTAATCGTCGCAAACTCTTTATTAACCTGTAATAGCTTTGTTGCTCTGCTGGGCAACCATTTGCTGCCCTTCATGGACTTCATGTAACCCAACAAAGATGGGACTTGTCAGACAGTATACCATGTCATCGGGCACAAGTTATCCAATATTGATTCGAAGAGCTTTCTGAACAGTTCCGACGGATGGTTTCGCCACCACGATCGCCCGACATGAACCCAATAGAGCACTTATGGGACGTGGTGGAAAAGTCCATTCACACCCAAGATCGCGAACCAACAAATACCTGGGAACTATGGGCGGCTGTTCAGCCAGCATGGCTCAGCATCTCTTCAGACGTCTTACGGCCACTTGTGGAATCGATGCCACGTTGAGTTGCTGCACTTCGTCGGGCTAGAGGAGGTTCTACACGATACTAGGTACGTATCCCATGACTTCTGGTACTTCAGTGTAAAGCCAGAAATACACAGGATTTAGTTGTTGTACCGCTGAATAGTCGCAACGTGACATTTAAAGGTCAGTGAAGTTCCTTAAGGACGCAAAAGAACTGCGTTTTTTTTTTTTTGATTGGAGGTTTAACGACCGCCGTGAGCAACTCAATGGGCTATAAGCAGTCGCCCGTCCCTAATTTAGGGTCACTGGTTCCAGGGAAGGGAGAGAACCAGTGTTGTAAGACAAACACAACATCCATGCCTCACCGGGATTCGAACCCGGACCCCTTACGGACGAATGATCAGAGACCAACGCCTTAGACCACTGCGCCACCGGGGCGGCCAAAAAGAACTGCGTGATATAATAAAATCTCACTCTTATCCCCCCCCTCCCATAATTAGATATTTAATGAAAAGGTGGCGTAAAGCTATATAATATTTTCCGCTATTTATCATCTACCTGTTCAATTTGAAAATGCCTAAATTTCTGATTGAGAAGATTTTTTTCACAACTTGCTAATTTTCGTAACTGTGACGTATATTCTAAATTAACTTTCCTGTTTAGTTTCTTTCGCTATGTAAATCTTGAGTTTATTCTCAGTTATATTTCACTCTTAACGTAATTAATATCTTTTCTCTCAAACGAATACGTTTGGCAACATAATTGAGGTTGAATGAACGTGACGTATGCCTGATATAAGATAAGAACGAGAGATAAAAACGACGACTAAACTGTTGCTTGGAGAGCGTGTAAAGCGAGCGTTGAAAGAGAGCGTTGTAAAGAGAGCGTTGCGTTAAGAGCTGTGAAGCTGGGTGGTGTGTTTAAATATTGATATCGTTCTGTTATGGACGTGCTACAACCTTGAATAAAGCATCTTTTCCGTAAGTTTGACTTCTGTTGTTTACATGTTACGTCTGACCGTTAAGGTTTCTTTCTTTTAGGAACTATTTCTTATTATGTTGCTGGACAGCGTTGTAAGAAGACCGTTGAAAGGGAGCGTTGTAAAGCGAGCGTTGTGTTAAGAGCTGTGAAGCTGTGTGGTGTGTTTAAATATTGATATCGTTCTGTTATGGACGTGCTACAACCTTGTGTAACGTACCAGGAGATGTGACGTACCTGCCAGAAGGACGCACACGACATAGAGGCAGATAGGAATCAGAATAAAATGTCCGCGTAGCTCAATTGGTAGAGTGACTTATTCCGGAATGAGGGGATCCGGGTTCGAATCCTGTCGCGGACAGAAATGACGGAGAAATTTACTTCGTTATAATGGCGCCCGAACTATCCGGATGACCCGACCGTTCACAATCTCGCAATGGTGTGATGTTTTTTCTACACCACGAGATAGGAAAAATAAGAGAATCCCTTCTCCAGCCCTTCGACAAAAAAATAAAAAATAAGGGGGAGATGATGTAACGTACCGGGAGATGTGACGTACCTGCCAGGAGGACGCACACGACATAGAGGCAGATAGAAATCAGAATAAAACGTCCGCGTAGCTCAATTGTTAGAGTGACTTATTCCGGAATGAGGGGATCCGGGTTCGAATCCTGGCGTGGACAGAAATGACGGAGAAATTTACTTCGTTATACTTGAACAAAGTATCTTTTTCGTAAGTTTGACTTCTGTTGTTTATATGTTACGTCTGGCCGTTAAGGTTTCTTTCTTTTAGAAACTATTTCTTAGTATGTTGCTGGACAGCGTTGTAAGGAGAGCGTTGTAAAGCGAGCGTTGTGTTAAGAGCTGTGAAGCTGTGTGGTGTGTTTAAATATTGATATCGTTCTGTTATGGACGTGCTACAACCTTGAAGGAAGCATCTTTTCCGTAAGTTTGACTTCTGTTGTTTACATGTTTCGCCTGGCCGTTAAGGTTTCTTTCATTTAGGAACTATTTCTTAGTATGTTGATGTTTTTAATTAACGTAGAAGTACGAAAAGACTTCTACGTTATATAACATAGTGCTCTAGTGGAAGAAAGTAGTTCTTTGTATTCCTAAATGTTTTGCCGATTATTGAAATCCGTTTGTTTTTCCTTTTATTTCTTAGTAACGGGCCTTATTGACTGGTAATAAATTTCAAATATTTCATTCGTTACATAAAAGATTCAAAAGACGTACTCACTACAACCGAAATTTAGCGTCATTTACATTGTTTTGCTTTTGAACACCACGTAACTTCTTACTTTCGTATTAAAGTGACTTGTAAATCCGGTGTGTTCCCGGTCTTTTGTGACATCTTGACTCCCCACTTCATTTTTACCACCCCGAAACAAGCCATATGGGTTTCCAAAATGGCTTTGATCTATAAATAATACAATGAATTATGTATGCGTGTGAATCATAACAAATTTTTCTTGAGCATACAAATACAAAATGAAATAAACCATAATTTCTGATGTAAAGGATAAAAGTCGAAAAGACGTAAAACTTGAATTCTCTGATGATGCTTGCAATGAGAAATTGTTAAAACTCAGGAGAAATGTTAGGTAAATTTTATTTATAAACAAGGAAATTTAATGAAACTTATGGCAGTGTAGAGTTCAACTTAGGAGACAGTAGACCACAAAACAATAGCGTCGAAAGGCAACTCTTAACAATGTGTCAGGGAAACCCCAAGACGACGCACTGCCTAAATGACCCGTACAGCTTTTATGTATAAACAATATACACGGTGGAGTCACATTATTGTGACCAAGAGCTAATATCCAGAGTAACCGCCATATGCAGCGCGGACATAATCTAGACGTCTTGGGAGTGACTCAATAGTGTGCTGGATGGTGTTCACAGGTATGTGGAGCCATGCTGACTGCAATGCATCTGACAGTTGCTGGAGGGTGCGTGATGAACGATCCATAGAGATAACAACGTGATCGAGGCAGTCCCACAAATGCTTAATAGGGTTTAAGTCTGAGGAATTAGTGGGCAGTGAAGTACTTTGAAGTCTTCATCGTGCTCTTCCAACCACTCTCGGACATTTCTAGCTGTGTGACACGTCACGATGTCAAGTCGTGCTGGAAGATCCCATCCGCCCCAAGGAAGGCAATCAGCATGTATGGGTGTACGTGGTCTGCAAAAACGGATTCAAAACCATATGTGTCCATAGTGCCTTCCGCGAGTATGACTGGACATAGAGAAGTCCGCGAAAACATTATCCAGACCATAACGCTGCTCCCACCAGCTTGTGTTCTTCCAACAGTGATTGAAGAATGTTTGTTTTCCGATGCTTCTCGCCTTATACGCCAACGTCCATCCATTCGATGAAGAAGAAAACGTGACACATCGGAGAAGGCAATCTTTTGCCAATCAGTGGATGTCCAATTCGGACACTGCCGTGCAAATGTAAACCTTTTCTGCCGATGTACCTTCGTTAGCATAGGTGCAGTGACCATCCGTCTGCATCGGAGCCCCATACTCAGCAGGGTTCGCTGAACTGTCGTTTTAGACACACTTCCGGTAGCGATCTGGTTCATTCCGCCAGTGAGTTGCTCCACAGTAGAGTGTCGATCGGCCCTCACGCACCTACGAAGCTAACGTTCACCTTTCGTGGTGCTCCGCAGTTTACTCGTCGTTTATTCGCAATGGTGCCATTTCTCCAATCACGATACGCTATAACAGCAGCAAAACGCGAACAGTTCACAAACTGTGCTGTTTCAGAAACGCTGCCACCCTTGGCCGGAAAGCCGATAATCATCTCTTTTTGCAAATCTGATAAATCGCTCCTTTTATCCATGGCAGCAACGAGTGTAACGCTTTCAGAATGCCTACAGGGCACCTTATATACCCTCCAAGCCAGCTCACGACACGTGCCTTCTTTCATTGGATATGCGTGGTTGACTTCAAAATGTAGGTAGTCAAAATAATGTGACTCGATTGTGTATAATAAATGTCTGTGACAATGAAAACATTTTTTCCTTAATTTAAAACTCCTCAAAACAAAATAAAAATCATTCAAACTCTTCTTTCTCCTCGTTTCAATATTGAATATCATGTTGACCTTGCGTTCAGTAACAGATCAGATAAATGCACGAGGATGCACTGCAGTTGTTACCATATCTGTTTCAATTACAAATGTTTCTCCGTTTAGGTAATCAGTCAATTAAATCTATATATATGTAATCAGTTTGTGAAAATCCATTTCCGTTTATAAAAAAACATATACTGAGTTGGAAAGCGGCATCAAATTACCGCTTCAGCTGTCCACTGCTTCCGAAACGTGACATCTACCAGATCAAATATTAAAACCCCCCGGTGAGGAATCCTGCTGAAATTCTTGCGTGTGCCTAAGTGTTTCTGGAGACACAGAAAAGACCCTAGGGTTCAGTGATTACATTACGCCTGCGAAAGAGATCAATACCAGAATAAAGAAAGAAAAAGTGTTGACAAAAGCAATCATTCGAAAGAACTGTTAACAGACAACAAACTTCGAACAAGATATATATTGTTCTCCTACATATATCTATATTTCTGGTAAAAATGCATTCTGTGAATAACCATTTCGTAGAATTTACCTATCAAAGCAAAATTTAACGCGTTTTTGGTAGTTTTTTACGCTTAACAACCGTAGGTTGAAGAAGCGTATATGCTCCAACTTTGTCCGTCTGTCCGTCCATCCGTCTGCCAGCACGATAACTCGCGTAAAAATGGTTCGAAACCGATGAAATCTTAAATCTTTGACCATTTCGATAGGGTTTGTCCCCAAGTAGGGGACCACCTAGTGGCGAACCCTATCAAAAATGGGAGAAATGGGGTCAAAGGTCAGGACATAGGATCGGGATCCATTCCATCACCCTTATGCGTTATAACTTACGTAAAAATGCTTTGATTGAGACAAAACTTTATCATGTTGTTCCGTAATCATGCTTCACCTGTTCTGTTTAATATCATCTAAATGGGATCAAAGGTCATAGGAGCGAGATTTATTCTACATCCATTATCCTCATAACTTGAGTAATAACTTGGGTAATGATTTCTGGTATGTTGGAAAGCGTATCATAATCAATGCATTGCATGATTTTACTAACTTGTTTTAACTATTATAAAACGGATCCACAAATTGCTAGCTGCCAAGCTATTTTGCATGTAGAACCATAAGTGGGCTATCATCAACTTCTATTTCGAATTATCGTTATTAGATTGTATTTCTGAATGGGTCAGAAGCTCTTTCACATGACTAATATTTCAGATCAATCAAACTGTTAAAACGGCGTTTAAATTCGGGAAAATTGCAAAACAGCAGTCCTTTTTGTAGAAATCGGATAAAAATTGTTTGCTTATACACTGCAGGAAAATGAAACAAGAACACCCAGAAGGAATGTCGGTAGGAACGTCATAACTTATAATAATATGTTAAGGGGCAGTAGAAACTGTGATCCAAGTTGGAATGTCATCGGATGAAATAATGACGTCACTGCGCACGACAAAATACAAATATACGCAGCGCGTATTTAAGGACTAAGGCATGCAGAACGAAGTCATTTGCCTGGTGTTGTGCTGTTCAGCGCTCGTTGAAGAAGCTAC
The DNA here is from genome assembly GCA_039090855.1 of Macrothele yani. Lineage (NCBI taxonomy): Eukaryota > Metazoa > Arthropoda > Arachnida > Araneae > Macrothelidae > Macrothele > Macrothele yani. Next base: position 16,164,166 of record CM077026.1, on the reverse strand, counting down.
CATGCCTGAACGACGCAGGTGCGCAACATTTGTTCAGTTATCGGAGTTCGAGCAAGACCGTATAGTGGGTCTGCCGGAAGGAGGTTGATCATTCCGTCAAATTGCAGACCGAGTGGGACGATAGGTATCAGCGGTGATAAGATGGTGGAGTCGATTGTCAGTGGATCATTCGCACACTCGCAGACGTGGTTTCGGGCAACGCAGAGTCACTGACGCACGAGAGGATCGGTTTATCAGGAGGGCGGCGTTGAGAGAGCGGACGGCTACGCTCACAAATTCGATCCTCTGTCATGCCAAAGGTGTCAACCAGAACGATACGGAATCTTCTGTTGGAAGCAGGACTACGCGCACGGTTACCACTGACCCCTGGTCACCGTCGAGCACGTTTGCGGTGGTGTCAAGAGCGAGTTCATTGGAGGGAAGAATGGCGGTCAGTGGCTTCAGTGTTGAAAGCTGATTCTGCTTTGAAGCGTCTGACGGTCGTGTACGTGTCTGAAGGCGATAAGGTGAGCGGCTTCTGCCATCGTGTATCCGTCAACAAGACACAGGCCCCACACCGGGCATCATGGTGTGGTGAGCGATGAGCTACAACTCTCGTGCGAGTCTGGTGTTTGTATGGGGTACACTGAATAGCAGTACGTACGTCTGCGATTTCTTTGCAGCCGGTCGTCCTGCCATTGTTGAGTGCGATCCCCAATGCGATATTCCAGCGCGATAACGCTCGCCCACACCCCGCACGGACAACTTAGCTCGCTCTTCTAACTGTGCGTCAATTCCCTTGGCACGCATGCTCTCCGGATTTGTCCCCAATCGAGCAGGTCTGGGACTGGATCCGACAAAGACTCTTCCGCGGACCCCAGCACGCAGGGAACATATCTAAATTACGCGTTAAATTTGAAAGTCCATGGTGTGCTATACCCTGCGTAGTTTCCAGCATTTGAACGTTCGATTGCGTGCCAGATTGGAATCTTGTATTGCGGCTGGAGGAGGTGCAACACCTTATTAAAATGTGTCTTCTGTACACCGTGATACGGATTAAAAGGTAAAATAAACATTGAATCATTTCACGTGTGTGATAATTTTCCTTTCTTAACAAGTTGTCGCTACGACATGAATCTCATAAATGCAGCTGCTATATACACTCACGGACAATGAAATTTGCGCACTTAGAAGAAAACAGGCTACAACCGCGAAACTTTGCAAATAGCTAGAGTGCGTGCTTGTATGCAACTGATCCACGTTTCTTGCGAGTGCGCATGACCGCACACTCTGCGGTGGCACTGCAAGCACGAATCGGCCGGCTTACAAACCAGCGTGTAGTCGATGCCCCATGAAAGAGAAAAGCATCGGCCGAAGTAAGCAAGAGTACAGAGTGACAGAAATTCCGGGTAGACTCCAGAGACGTCGATTTACGCAACTTACGGACTTTGAGATAGGCCGGAACATCGGGCTGAAAACCGCAGGATGGTCGGCACGACGTATAGCCTGCCACGTAAATTGTTTTGACCATACCGTCCGACTGTGTTGGGAGCAGTGGAAACGTGACCGCACTGCCATACGGCAGAGCAGCTCCAGACGGACCAAGAGGACCACGGGTAGAGAGGATCGACGGATCGTACGTCAGACATGACGCATCTTACTGGGACTCGGTTAACTATACAGGCATGTGTAGCTGTTCCTCTGTGTCCACGAACCATTTCCCGACGCCTCGTGGAAGTGAATCTGCGATTCCAGCGCCCCTTACGTGTGCTGCCATTAACATCGGAACATTCGCCGGCTCCGTGTGTAGTGGTGTCAGGCCAGAGCGACGTGGGATGCCACAGACTGGCGACGTGTTGTTTTAAGCGATAAATGCCGCTTCGTTTTCGGGACAGACAATCATCGTGCCCGGATGTGGAGGTTCGCGAGTCAACAGCACAAACCCGACCTTTCTATCGAACGCCACACCTTCCCCACTGTAGGCATTATGGTGTGGGGAGTAATTGCCTACGATAGCCGATCAGCTCTAATAGTTGTGCGTGGATCACTGTCGGGCCAGCGGTATGTGGATGAGATCCTACGGCCCCATGTGCTCCCTCTTCCTGGCCGGGATTCCAGGTGCGCTATACCAGCAGGATAATGCCTTCCCGCACACGGCTCGGGTTCATCAGGACTGCCTAAGTCGTGTCTAGACACTTCCATGGCATGCCCGCTCCCCGGACATGTCTCTTATCGAGCATGTGTGATACCAGTTGAAACGCCAGCTGTCGCCGTGCCGCACTATTCGGGATTTGGAGCATATCGTCCAACACATGTGGGCCAGTATGCCTCAGGACAAAATCAGGCGTCTGTTCCCCTGCATGCTGGACCATATCACAGCATGTATCACCGCACGAGACGGTGCGATGCGCTATTGAAGATGACCGGACCGCGTGCCACAGACCCTCTCTGTAATTGTCCTGCAGCTTTGTTTTTGCCATCATTTGTATCACTATGTCCATAAAATTTCAGTTCAATCCGATGCTTCCTTCTTGGTGCGGAAATTTCATTGTCCTTGAATGTATAATGGTGTTCGTTTTTCACTTTCCGGCAGTGTATTAACACTGTAATCGAAGAAATTGAGTGGTTCATAGTTTCAAGATACAATGAAAGAAAGGTAAGGCTGCTTCTATTTTTTTCTCGTATATACGTATACGTATTTTGTTGTTGCTGTTGTTGTTGTTGTTTGGGAGGATTTTTTTATTGATTTTCCTTTTTGTGTGTACCACGAACCATTGAAAGGTTGAAACGAAATCCCTGTTACTACTTCTGTCTTGAGCTTTCATTAGTATGTAATAGAAGCAAATTTTATTATTTTTCCAGTTCCATATTAACTTTAGTCGTCGTGTTTCACACTCTTCCACTACATGAAATAGAGCAGCACATATGAAAGTTCTCTTTTGGTTGAAAAGATGTTAGATGTTATTAGGAAGGTGAATAAATTGCATAAAATATCCACGGGACTGCCGTTCTAATATATCACTGATCATCTACAATAAGAGGAATGTCAAGATGGTCGGGCTGTTCCAGTTTGGCAAATTTGGTTCAAGCACCATGGCTCCGTTTTATCCCCGTTTTTTTGCTCCCTTTAGGCCTAAGAAGTCCGATTTTGAGATCCAAGTGTCATTGAGCATTCCATTACCTGCACCATTCGTCTAATTTACTTCCACACAAACTGTGGATTCCAGTTTCTGATGCGCGTAAGGAAATCAGACGAAACTAACCGTTCAAGCCAAAATTCAGACTACATTCAGAAAGTCCTAAGAACATAGCCATAGATAAGCATGAACGTGCTTTTCCGTGGTCACCATTCATTTTCCTTTTGCTTTCAAATTATGTGGTGATGAGAAACAGAAATAATATCGTTTTCTTAACTCTATTTGCCGGGATAACTTTTCCCTAAGCAAATAAAGTAAAATCAGTACGAAAGCTACGTAGGACTTCAAGAAATATCTTTCGATGCTCCTTTCGCAGCAGATATGATATATGTATACTAGAGATGAGCTCGGGCCCGGGCTCGGACGGGCTCAGAATTCATTAACTACCGAAATACCCGCGCCCGAGCTCAGAATTACACGTCTTGAATTTTATAACTGTAATTAATTCAACACGTGTAATTCCGAGCTCGGTTGAATTACACGTGTTGAATTTCATCGTGGATTTGTTACCATGGTGGAAGGATTTTCAATTTCCTAAGCTAGCTGCCATTGCAAGACAAATTTTGCTTAGCAAGACGCATTGTCCAAAGCTATGCATTATGCATTGTCCAAAGCTATGCATTATGCATTGTCCAAAGCTATGGCCCAAGCAAGGAGGTCTGGTATCGAAAAACTGGGAAAAAATCACATTCCCATTTTTTGTATTTTATTAAAAATCAAGAATCTTATCTTTAAAATGACGTATTAATCTCCAAAATTGTGCAGTTAGAAGTATTGTTATTTATTTTTTTAAATTTCCTCACTCTCGCGATTTTTGGGGGGAAGTTGGTTTTTAGTGCAGCAGGTCGAATTTTAGAGAAAAGAAGATCAAGTTGAAGCGATGAGGCTTTAGATGCGATTCTCTCTCTCTCTTTTTTCACGATGAACTTAAACTGGAAACTGCACACACATATGATAATATTGTGATTATTACAGTATTAAGCGAAAGCTTTGTTAATGTTACAAAATGCAGAATAATCTGGTCTGGAATGCTTTTACGTTCTTTTTTTTTAATTTTGGAAATTTCCCTACATGCTTTTTTCATATTCTACTATATCACTCTAAACTACCTTTACCAATTAGCATATATGTAAATTATATTGCAAAGATTAGTTTTCTAGAGTCAAAATTTTAAACACTTGCAACTGTCTGTACGGCGTTGTACGTTTTATAATGCAACTTATTCAAAAGTAAATTTAGAAATCAAAAAGAAATAACGAATGGAATATTTTGTTTCTAAAAGATTTTCTTTTCTTCAGCTTTTACCAAAATTACTGATTCCCCTGATACGGTCGAAGGGCACGTTGATTATTTATTTATTTTCAAATCCACATTTTAGAACATTTGACTTTATGCGTAGTATTTCTAAAAACATATTAATATTGTGAAGTGGATTAACTGAACTAAACTTTTTAAACTAATGATTTTTAAACTATTCCTTGCTTGGGCCATATCTTTTGGCCAGTGTATAATGCATAAATGCAAGCCTTGATAAGCAACATTTTTCCAAGAATCAGGGCCCGGGCGTGCCCGGGATTAGCAAACACATGTAATCAAAGAAAGCGGTCCGGGCTCGGGCTCTAGGCCTTTGGACCCGGGCGGCTCCGGGCTCCTAAAATTGAGCCCGAACTCATCTCTAATGTATATACTTCAAAATTAAAATCTAGCTACCCCTTTAATTTTGGAACCGTTTGCCGCATGCAAACCAAGTACCGTTAAAAAGCATTTAAACAGAGCTGTCACGTGATAAGAAGAAACATGCTAATTAAACTAATTAACATTCTAATTACCTCTCTATCTCGGAACTTTCCCGTATAGCGATATGTTACTTTATACGTATTCTCTTTGACATATAGAAAGACACACAAATTTCAAATTTTCATATGACAACAATTTAATAAATACGTGTACAGTGAGCTACAGAAGAAAGAAGCAGCTAATGTTAAACTGCGAAAGTTGGTTTTGATTTGAATCATGTAATCCAGAACAGATACGAATGATTCAGTGTTGCAACAGTAAAACACAAAAAGGCCCAGATAACATGAGCCATTATGCAAGTACAGAACTGGTGTATTAAGGGAATTATGAATTGTGGAACACAATTATGAATAAAAAATGAAGATTTATTTTAAACCCCTGAATCTAAAACTTTAGCATGATAGCATGAAACTTCACTGAGTTACAAGCGAAATCAAAAATAAGCATCGATTAAGGGCCCGTGTCTCTATCTCGGAATTAATAGAAAAAATATAAAAGAATAACCAAACATATTTTCCTATAATTTCTGTAAAAATGGTTACCTCGCAATGCTTAGAAACCCAATTAGAAGAAAAGATTTCTACACTGTAAAAAATTTACTGTACATTTTACGGTTTTAAACCGTTTTCCAGGGTGTCAACACAAAACCGTAAAATCTACAGTTTTATGCAGTGTCAATCAACACATTCTTTCCAACCAAATTTTTGTGTTTTCCTGATTATTTTGGACTGTGATTCGCTCCAGTAAAATTCTGTGCTGCTTTCTTCATTAAATGCAGTGTTGTAGCAAAGATATAGCTTTGATCCAACACTGCATAAAACTGTAGATTTTACGGTTTTGTGTTGGCACCCTGGAAAACGGTTTAAACCCGTAAAATCTACAATCAATTTTTTACAGTGTACGTGACGCTGCTCGATCCAGAAGAGCAGGACAGTTGCTCCCAAGAAAGCAATAATATGAGGCGGAGAGAATGGGATGGGAAATATTATTATACCCCTAAATTCAAAATTGCTTTTTTTTTGTGAATAATAATATAAGTTGATAATTTTGCACGAAAATAACTTACAAAATGCGCAAAACATAACATCAGAAATATGTACATCCGTGCAGTTACTATTTAATTGTTTTCTATTAATTACAGAGCTAACTCTTTTATATTGTTTAATTCGACAACGCAAAAAAACAGTTCGTTCTACAAAACGAAAGTTTCGTATAAATTAGTTTTCCAGGTATTTATTATGTTAATATTCTTACAGCTTTATGAAGTTATGAAACTGTTGTCATGCAAACGAAAACTGCAAATTGTTGCATGCGTAAGTAAATCTGTGTGACTGATTTTTTTTTTTTTTTTTTTTTGTATTGCACATTCGCGCCTGTGTCCATTCCGTCCCCAATTATAGTATACTCAGCATGTATTTGCTTACTTCTGATTTGCTGATATTTTTCATTGCAGTTATATTGCTAAAACTGTATGTAATGTAGAAAATGGAACTGCTGTGACCCTCTAATACAGAAGCGGATTCTATGCGTGCAGCTTTGATCTGTACGCAAACCATCGCTCTCGAATTAGACGTGCCGCCCCGGTGGCACAGTGCTCTAAGCGATGGACATTGATCATTCGTCCGAAAGGGGTCCGGGTTTGGATCCCGGTGAGGCATGGATGTTGTGTTTGTCTTACGGCACTGGCTCTCTCCGTGCCGTGGAACCAGTGACCCTAAATTAGGGACGCGCGACTGCTTGTAGCCCATTGAGTTGCTCACGGTGGTCGTTAAACCACCAATAAAAAAATCAGACTTTTCCGACTACAGGTTAGGGAAATAACCGTAACAACTCATGTGCCATTTAGTGCACATCGACGTTAGTCTGCTATCCACTCAGTTGAGTAACAGCAGCGCAAGTCCTCTTACATTCCATGGTGTGTATACTAGAGGTAACAACTGTCATCATTGTCACAAAGAACCATTTCACGGTTCGGTACCTTAAAAGTTAGGCATAAACTATATTTGCAGCTTTATTTCTTTAGGTTGGCTCAACCTTCTTACGATATGTGTTCATATGTGGCTCTGCCAGGCCCGAATGTGGACTTTTCAGCTGGTTTTCGTAATACGTGACCAATTTTAAGCAGCATATAGTTTTATAAGCATTTTCAGCTATATTTGATACCTGCATCCTCGGTCTCTGTACATGTGTTTTCCAAATATTTGAATAAAAAATCTACTTTTACCCGGAATTAACACATGTAAACGTCATTGACGACAGCAATGTAATATAACCACAGCAATCAATAAACGGGCGCAAGGAACTTTGCCTATGGTGGCTGTAAACGCCAGTAATCCTGAAATCCTCCTTTAAAAAACAAATTATTCCGTTAATAAACATATACTGTATCACTAATCTCTTTAACAATAGACCCAACGATTCCTTACCTCCTATTTTATTAATTTATCTGGTTTGTTTTCAAACCTACATGATGAGATTTGTTTTGTACTTGCATTTTTCTACTAAACTTTTATATTTTGCGGATCTTCTGTAACCTGATTTAATTTAAACCGCTAAAACCTATAAACCGCTTATCCGCGAGTTCACTTCACTGCATCGCTTGCTTACAGAAACCATACATCTCTCCCACGCTTGAGTTGCACGCAACCTCTGTATACTTTTCGTTATTAGGGTCTAAGGAAATGGAATGATGCACTGATTAAATTATTTTCTTTCAATACATAAATTGGAATTGTTCTTGAATATTGCACAGTTTATTCCAACGGTTATTTCAGGTAAGTTTTATACGCCTATTAATTTCTTCTTCGGTGTTTCTCTCGCTTGATATTCTGTTGTCCAAAAAATACTTGGAAAGCATATATCTCTTTATCCAGCTGATGTTTCTCAACCAAATGGTGCACAAATGTTTATGCTCTTCAAACACAAATTTTCGTTTAGCTGTCTGATATTACGAAAGGTACAGCAAATCTGCTCCATTACCTCTCTCAGCTCAGCATTACCCACTACACTATCTACCAACAAGTAATTGGACACCTGTGATAGCAAAGGAAAACGAAGATTATTCACCTTCAATAGTTGGTGGAGCCTCCACGAGCGGCGATTACAACTGCGACATTCCGGATCATACTCTCAACCAGGCGTTGTACGACGGCTAACGGTATTTTCTTCCACTCGGCTTGGAGAAGACAGGTGAGTTCCTTCACCGATTTCGGACGGTGGGGTCGACGCTCCAACTCGTCCCAGAGGTGCTCGATAGGGTTAAGGTCCGGGCTCTGCGCAGGCCAGTCCATTCGATTAACCCCATTGTCACCATACCAAGCCATGGTGGACCTCGCAACATGACAGGTGGCATTGTCATCCTGAAACTAACATGGGTTCACCCCGTAAAACTGCCACAACGTAAGAAGCGCATGGTCATTCAAAATGGTGCAGTAGGTCTCGGCGTTGAGTCTACCAGGAATTGCGACCAAGGGTCCCGTGCCATACCAGGAGAAACACCCCATAGCATAATTCCACCACCGCCGAACTTCACAGATGGCACAATACATTCCGGCAGGAGGCGTTCTCCAGGTCAGACGCCAAACCCAGACACTGCCATCCGAACGGTAGAGGGTGAACCTTGATTCGTCGCTCCAGAGAACCTGTTTCCATTGTTCAACGGTCCACTGTCGACGTTCTTTGCACCAAGTTAGCCGAGCAGCGCTATTGGACTTGGTGATTAAAGGTTTGTGGGCGGCAGCACGTCCATGATAGCCGAGCAGATGGGCTTCCTTACGGATGGCATTCATCGAAATAACACTCTCGGATGCCTGTTGAAACTCCTCGCGGATGTGGCCCATCGATTTGGAGCGGTTCCTTCGAATTTGTCGGGCCAGCACCCGTCGGTCTCTATCCCAGTTTTTTAGGTGTGCCGGGTTGGGTCACATTCCGACAGTCACCTCTGATCTTCCACTTGCCAATCACGTAGGCCACTGTCGAATTTGGGTACTTCAACTCGCTGGATATGTCACGTATGGATCGGCCATTTCTGTGATACCCGACGATTACACCTTTCTCGAAATCAGAGAGCTCCGAACTGTTTGGCATCTTGCATGCGACTGGTTGCGTTGTTGTTTCCCACACGATATTTAACTGCGGCGACCGTGAGGTGTATCGGGACCGCAGATATCGTCGATTGCAGGGGTGTCCAATTACTTGTTGGTAGATAGTATATATATCATCATCATCATCATCATTGTCAACCATTATCAATCCACTGCTGGACGAAGGTCTCCCCAAGTTTCCTCCACAACGGTCTGTCTTGTGCCAGTCTCCTCCATGTCACCCCTGCATACTTTCGAATTTCATCCACCCATCTCCTATGTGGTCTTCTTCTGGGTCTTTTCCTGTCCCTTGGAATCCAATCTAAAATTTCGGCTGTCCATCGATGATCTGTCCTTCTGGCAGTATGTCCAGCCCATTGCCATTTCAGGGATTTAACTCTGATCATGATGTCTTCCACTCTTGTCATTTTTCGGATCCACGAGTTCCTCTTCTTATCTCTCCTGGTTACACCAAGCATGCACCTCTCCATGCTTTTTTTGAGTTGTCTGCAGCCTTTGTATGTCTCTTTTAGTTAAGGTCCACGTCTCTGCACCATACGTAAGCACTGGAAGGATGCATTGATCAAACACTTTTCTTTTAAGACATAATGGCATATTGCTCTTGAAAATTATGCTGTTTCTTCCAAAAGCTCTCCAGGCAAGTTTTGTACGCCGATTAATTTCTTCATCAATGTGACCCTCACTTGATATCTGCTGTCCAAGATAAACGTACGTGTCTGTTATCTCCAGCTTTTCTCCATCAATCGATAAATCTTCATTTCTTGTAAAAGCATTGAACATCACTTTTGTCTTCTGAAAGTTCATTTTTAATCCCACTTCTTTACTCTTGTCAGCAAGTTCCTGGATCATACTCTGCAGCTCTGATGGGGTAGTTGCAAAAATGACTACGTCATCAGCAAAACGAAGGTGGGTTAGATAATCTCCATTAATCTTTATCCCCTTGTTTTCCCAGCTCAGCAACTGAAAAACACCCTCCAATGTGGCATTAAAGAGCTTCGGAGATATGGTGTCACCTTGTCTCACTCCCTTTCCAATTTTTACGTGTGTTGTATTTTCAAACAGCCTAATCTTTGCACTTGCATTTTCATAGATGTTATTAATAATATTAATGTATGCATCTTCAATACCGCAGGTTTTCAGAGCCATTGTAACTGCTGATGGTTTCACCGAATCAAAGGCTTTTTCATAATCGATAAAAGCCATGCACAATGGAAGTTCATATTCCCTCGCTCTTTCAATTAGTTCTCTCAGCACGTGGATATGATCTATTGTGCTGTAGCCACTCCTGAATCCAGCTTGTTCTCTCGGTTGAGCCATGTCTAGTGCTACCTTCAAGCGGTGTGAAAGAACTTTAGTGAAGATTTTATAAACTACTGATAGGAGGCTGATAGGTCTGTAGTTTCCGAGATCCTCAATGTCACCTTTCTTATGTAGCAGGATCATTGTAGCGGTGTTCCAATCCTCAGGAATCTTTCCTTCATTAAGGCATCAGTGAAAATTTGGGCGAGTACTGTTTCGATTTCTCCACTTGCTTCTTGTATGATGTCTACAGTAATTCCATCTTCTCCTGGAGCTTTTCCTCGCTTCATGTTCTTGATTGCATGTGCAACTTCTGCTGGAAGGACTGGAGGAACTCTGGTACTGGTATCTTTCATGATGTCTGGAGTGCATATATCATCCCTTTCATATAATTTGGAGTAGAAATCTTTCACTCTTGTCAAAATTTCGCCTCTATTTCTTGTTACAGAACCATCTTCTTTTCTCAGTGCCATAATCTGTTTTCTTCCCTTACTGAGATGTCCCTTTGCTATCTTTAGGCTTTGGTTGTTTTCAATTGCTTTCCTCACTAGTTCACAGTTGAATTTCCTTACGTCTTCAGTGATACTTTTTCTTACTGTCTTGCATAGCTCTATATATTCCACTTTGGAAGTCACATCTTCTTTAGTTGTCCTCATCTCTCTTCTTTTTGCATCAACATTTTGGTTTTTCCTGATAATTTGTTCACATGCAACTTGTTCTTAGACCCAGCTAATTTTGTTGCTGTTTCCATAAGAGCTTGGGTTACTTTTCTGTTAACTTCAGAGATGTCCACTTCTTCCGATGTCAGGCCTTCTAAAGCAGAGAACCTGTTCTTCAGTTCTAACTTGAAGGTATTATGGTGTTTTTAAGGTTGGTTATGTCAATAGATTTTGTTTGTCTTATGAGCTTGCCACGTTCCAGTTTAGTGTTGAGGTGCAGCTTACATCTCACCAATCTATGGTCACTACCTGTGTTGAACTTGTTTAGCACACTGCAGTCTTCTATGACGAATTTTTTGTTACACATAATAAAATCAATTTCACTTGTCGTCCCATTTGGATGTCTCCATGTCCATTTCCTGTGTGGCTTTTTCTTGAAGAAGGAGTTCAAGATGAAAAACCCTTCTGCCTCTGCAAACTCAACGAGAGTATTTCCACGCTGGTTTCTGTTGCCATGACCGAATTTACCTACTGAAGTTTCATTCTGTTGCCGTTGCCCTATTTTTGCATTGAAATCTCCCATAATTATTTTCAAGTGCTGCTTACCTTTATTATTTAGATGATAAATTTCCTCATAAAATTCTTCAATTTCTTCTTCAGGATGACTTGTGGTGGGTGCATAAGTTTGAATAATCTGAGCCTGGTATCTTTTCGAGAGTTGGATAACAAGTCGTGCAGCTCTGTCAGAGGAACTTTCAACTTCTACAACTTTATCCTTCAGTTTCTTGTTTATTATAAATCCAACACCACTAGTTCTGCCAGTATCTGTCCCACGATAGTAGAAGAGATGTCCACTTTTCAGTTCGATGAGATCTTCTCCTTTTCTCCTTACCTCACTTAGCCCCACGATGTCCCACTTGCTCCTTTTGTAGTTCCTCTTCCAATTCAAGAAGCCTTGAATCAGAAGATAGGGAGCGTCCATTGTAAGTAGCCAAGGTCAGCATCAGATGGCAGCCTAGTCCGGTCCTCCGGGGATTCTTAGCACCCTCTGCCTTCATGTCGCACTGGCCGGTGCCTTGGCCAGGTACATTCCAGCTGCCGGAGACTGAGGGCCAAGATTTAAGTTGTGGAATCATTTTGGAGGGGTTTGGCCATAACTCACCACGCTGGCCAAGCGGGTTGGTGAGTGTGGGATAGAATTTCCTCTGATCCCGATGGAATAGTTATGCCGCTATGGGCGGTCGTCAGAGCCCCTTTAGTGGGAACAGGATGCACCACGAGAAGGCGGGGTTGACATTTGTCAAGGAGAGGCAGTGATGTTACGCATCACCTGACCTTGCATCCCAGTATATATATATATATATATATATATATATATATATATATATACAGTCGAGTAACATTATTGCGACCAAATCTAACTTTTGACGTCAACAGCATGTATTCAATGAAAGGAGGCACGTGTCGTTAGCTGACTTGGACGGTATATAAGGTGTGCTGTGGGCAATCGGAAAACATAGCACTCGTTGCTGACATGCATAGAAGGTGCGATTTATCAGATTCGTAGAAAGGGATGATTATCGGCTTTCGCGCCAAAGGTGGCAGTATTTCTGAAACAGCGCACTTTGCGAAGTGTTCGCGTGCTACTATTGTTAAATTGTATCGTGATTGGAGAAATGGCACCACTGCGAATAAGCGAAAGCTGCGGAGCACCACGTGCCATTGATGTGAGAGGTGAACGTCGGCTTCGAAGGTGCGTGACGGCCAATCGATACTCAACAGTGAAGTAACTCACTGGCCGAATGAACCAGGTGAATACCGGAAATATGTCTAACACAACAGTTCAGTGAACCCTGCTGCGTATGGGGTTCCTATGCCGACGTATGGTCACTGCACCTATGCTAAAGTGGATGCATCGGCAGAAAAGGCTTACATTTGCACAGCAGTAACGGAATTGGACCTCCGCTGATTGGCAAAGGATTGCTTTCTCCGATGAGTCACCTTTTCTACTTCATCGAATGGATGGACGTTGGCGTATAAGATGAAAAACATCGGAGAACAAACACTCTTCAACCATTGCCGGAAGAACACAAGCTGGTGGGGGCAGCATTATGACCTGGGTAATGTTTTCGTGGCATATACTGGGTCCACTCATACCTTTTATAGGCACTATGGACCGAATTCGTTATGAATCCATGATTGCAGACCACTCACACACATATATGCTGATTGACTTCCCTGGGGAAGATAGGATTTTCCACACGACAATGCAGCGTGTCGCACAGCTAAAAATGACCAAGGGTCGTTGGAAGAGACCGATTAAGACTTTAAAGTACTTCTCTGGGCCTCTAATTCTCTAGACTTAAACCCAATTAAGCATCTGTGTGACCATCTCGATTGTGTTGTTCGCTCTGTGAATCCTCCACCACGCACCCTCCAGCAGCTTTCAGATGCACTGCAGTTAGCATTGCTCCACATGCCTGGAAACTTCTTCCAGCACCTTACTGAGTTACTCCCAGACCGTCTAGTTGCTGTCCGCGCTTCCCACTGCGGTTATTCTGGATATAAGCTGGTGGTCACAATAATGTGACTCGACCGTGTATAAATACACATTTGAGTCACATTATTGCGACCACCTCCTACTTTTGACGTCAATAGAGCGTAGCCTATGAAAGAAAGTACGTGTCGTGAGCTGCCTTGGAGGGAGGTGTGCTGTAGGCATTCTGAAAACATATCCCTCGTTGCTCATGGATAAAAGGAATGATTTATCAGATTTGCAAAAAAGGATGATTATCGGCTTTAAGGCCAAGGGTGGCAGTATTTCAGAAACATCGCACTTTGTTAACTGTTCGGGTGCTACTGTGGTTAAAGTATATCGTGGTTAGGGAAATGGCACCACTGCGAATAAGTGACGTGCAAACTGCGGAATACCACGTGTCATTGATCTGAAAGGCGAACGTCGGCTGCGAACGTGCGTGAAGACCGATCGACACGCTACATTAGACCAACTCACTGGCCGAATGCATCAGGGGGCTATATACACTGCTGACCACCAAAAATGCATCACCAAGAACGAAGCATCCGATTGGACTGAAATTCGCAGCATGCGCCGCCCGCGAGAGTACATCCAAACGATTAGCATTGCGGGGCATATACAAACCATGTGCGCCCGGCACGCCACCGAGAAGCACTCTACGAAGGTTGCACAGATGGCGGGGTGTAAGTAGTGGAAGTGTGTTGTGCTGCCGGACCTGTGGGTAGGAAGCTTCCTGATGCCTCGTCACAGAATACGGCAGTCATTCCAGCACGTTTCGCATTTCGACAGAGGACGAATAGTGGCTTATCGCGACAGCGGTTTATCGTACAGAGACATCGGCGCCCATGTGGGACGACATCCAGCCACAGTGAAGCGAATATGGATTCGATGTGTGCAGGAGGGACGGAAGGGCCGACGTGAGCTATTGCCGCAGCCGCGACACACCGCCGAACGGGAGGACCAGCGTGTTGTGCGGTGGGCATTGACGGCTGGCACCGCCACATCACGAACGTTAGCGCAGGAATTAGGGTGTGTTGCACAACAACCTGTGTCAGCACGTACCGTTCGACGTCGTCTGCAGGAGCGGGGACTTGTCGCACGGTGCCCATTGCTCCGATTATCATTGATGTTACACCACCGGCAAGTGCGACGGCAGTCGGCTGTTGAACGCCGCACCTGGACTACGGAATGGCACGACCTTATTTACTTCGACGAATCCCGCTTCTGCCTGCAACCCCACGATGGTCGGATCCGCGTGTGGCGGCACCGCGGTGGGAGACTGTACGACGCCTGCATTATGCACAGCCATACCGGTCCGTCTCCTGGCGTTATGGTTTGGGGCGCAATTGGATATGACACCCCCACACCTCTGGTACTTATCGCCGGTACACTCAGCAGCCGCCGCTACATCTACGACATTTTAGAGCCTGTAGTCCTCCCTTACCTGCAGGATCTGCCAGCGGCCACGTTTCAACAGGACAATGCGCTCCCGCACGTGGCACGCATCATGCAACAATTCTTCACAGCCCACCAGGTGTCACTGCTGCCGTGGCTCACCTGTTCTCCTGATATGTCGCCCATCGAACACGTCTGGTCGCTGATCGGCAACCGAGTGGCCCGGCAAGCACCACCCGTGGCTACGCCGGATGAACTGTGGCAGCGTGTGGAAGCAGCCTGGACAGACATACCTCAAGCCCACATCCAAAGCCTCTTTTGTTCGATGCCGCGGCGTGTAGCGGCCGTTATTACCAGCCATAGGGGCCACACGAACTATGGATGTCTGCGTGCTCCGCAAGTCGCACGGGCCTGCAAGCTCAATCGTTTCATCTTTGTATCTGTTGTTATGTGTCCAGTAAATCTGGCTTTTCTATCTCGTGTCCTTCTTGGTGTTGCATTTTGGGTGGCCAGCAGTGTATATATGTATGACCCATTACTCAAGCTACCAACATTCACTATTTTTCAGTTGCTGTGTGTTGTTTATGAAATAACGTGGGCAGAGCGATGACATCGTTAATTTACATTATCTCCACGTATTTGATATACGTATATTCACCATTCAAATTACCCGCGAGTTGTGCCGCAGTATGTCTTCTGTTGCCTCACACCACAGAATATAGACTTCGTTCACCTCTTGCATCGATGAGTCGTGGTGAGCTCTTGCCATCGGTTTGCAGTTTTTCTTTCGTCTGACCAGTTTTTGAAGGTACTAACCACGGCTTACCGTGAGCACAGTACATGCTTTTTTGTCTCGGAAATGACCTGATCCAGTCGTGTTAAATATTAAAATTTGGCCTTTGTCAAACTCGCTAAAATCTGCTATCATTCCCATCTGAAAAACAAGAATGACACTGCTCAACACAACTTCGCAGCCCCGGTGGCGCAGTGGTCTAAGGCGTTGGCCTCTGATCATTCGTCCGTAAGGGGTCCGGGTTCGAATCCCGGTCAGGCATGGATGCTGTGTTTGTCTTACGGCACTGGCTCTCTCCCTTCCCTGGAACCAGTGACCCTAAATTAGGGACGGGCGACTGCTTATAGCCCATTGAGTTGCTCACGGTGGTCGCTAAACCTCCAATCAAAAAAAAAAAAAAATCAACACAACTTCGTATCAGGTGCTATTTATAACGTCTCATGACATTCTCACGTGCCAGCAGTTGCTTCGATTTTCAAAAAGACGCGTTGGTCATATTGTTTCTTCCCTTGGATGTCTGATAATCATGTTAAAAAGCACTTCAAATAAATTTATTGAGCACCATAAGTACTTATTTATTATGCTCAGACATTACGGTACGTGAGATTGTTTATTTTCCTCTCTGTTAATTCATTCTATAGTATTTTAGGTTTGATACAATTTATTGCGTGTGTGTGGTTCTGCTGAGAAGGTGTGCTCTGCTATTCATGTGAAAATAAAAACGTCAGAAAAAATGGATGTAGAAATATTGCCCAGCTTTGTTCGTTTGGAGATATAATACTCAGCTGACCATTTCAATGAAATGGATGGCAGGATCTCCAGGAGAGTCATTCGCACTTGACAGCAAGCGAAATCTTCGAGTGAGATTTATCCCATTACATTTTTATCACGCCCTGGTGAATCTAATTTATTTGTAAATAAAATCGGATAGGCTTCGATCACATTCAAATTGAAGAATCCCTGCCCTTTCCGACTTTCATTTGGTTAAGGATGTGTTCCCGAAATCTCTGAAGTTCACAGTTGACGTGGACCAGGAACATAAAATAAAAGTCATCGCTCTTTCCACGTTTATAAGTGGAAAGAGCGATGACTTCAATTTGATGTCTCTAAAGTTCATCTTCGATTCAATACCGTCTTTCTAAAGTTCAACTTGGATTCAGTGTCGTATCGTTCGAAAACGCACCTTGTAGTGAAACATCATGCCTGCCTTCATGATTCCTTTTAGTCTTAAATGTTTGAGAAATAATGAGACAACATTGAGATGTGTTCAGAACTATGAAAAAGCAAGAAGAGGAAAAGACGTTATTATAAAATATTTGAACTAAAAATATTCATATTATTTTAGTTATAAATTGATACAGTTTGAGAAAAACATTTCTTCCTTAATTGCTAACAGATTTACTACATTTAAGGCGATACTAGAAAAACGCTATGAGACAGTTTGAAACATTTACGGGATTTTACGAAAACAAATTTAAGAAATTTTGATATTGGTTCTTTAAGGATGTTCTGTTAGGAAAGAAAATTTGGAAAAGGAGCCTTCATTATTACACTATCTACCAACCAGTAATTGGACACCCCTGCAATCGACGATATCTGCGGTCCTAATACATGTCACTGCCGCAGCCGTTAAATATCGTGTGGGAAACAACAATGCAACCAGTCGTATGCAAGGTGCCACGCAGTTCGGAGCTCTCTGATTTCGAGAAAGGTGTAATCGTCGGGTATCACAGAAATGGCCGATCCATACGCGACATATCCAGCGAGTTGAAGTACCCAAAATCGACAGTGGCCTACGTGATTGGCAAGTGGAAGAGGAGAGGTGACTGTCGGAATTTGCCCAGACCCCGCAGACTCACAAAACTGGGAGTTAGAGACCGATGGGTGCTGGGTAGAGAAATTCGGAAGAACCGCGCCAAATCGATGGGCCACATCAGCGAGGAGTTCCAACAGGCATCCGGGAGTGTTCCTTTGATGAATAACACCCGTAAGGAAGCCCATCTGCTCTGTTATCATGGACGTGCTGCCGCCCACAAGCCTTTGATCACCAAGTCCAATAGCGCTGCTCGGCTAACGTGGTGTACAGAATGTCGACAGTGGACCGTTGAACCGTGGAAACAGGTTCTCTGGAGCGACGAATCAAGGTTCACCCTCTAACGTTCGTATGGCACGGTGTGAGTTTGGCGTCAGCCTAAAGAACGCCTCCTTCCAGAATGTATTGTGCCAACTGTGAAGTTCGGCGGCGGTGGAATTATGCTATGAGGGTGTTTCTCCTGGTATGGCCCGGGACCCTTGGTCGCAATTCCTGGTAGACTCAACGCCGAGAACTACTGCCCCATTTTGGATGACCATGAGCTTCCAACGTTGTGGCAGTTTTACGCGGTGGACCCATGTTACTTTCAGGATGGCAATGCCACCTGTCATGTTGCGAGGTCCACCATGGTTTGGTATGGTGACAATGGGGTTAATCGAATAGACTGGCCTGCGCAGAGCCCGGACCTTAACCCTATCGAGCACCTCTGGGACGAGTTTGAGCTTCGACTTAAGGAGTGCCCCCACCGTCCGAAATCGGTGAAGGAACAGACCTGTCTTCTCCAAGCCGAGTGGAAGAAAATACCGCTAGCCGTCATACAACGCCTGGTTGAGAGTATGCCCCGGAGGGTCGCAGCTCTAATCGCCGCTCGTGGAGGCTCCACCAACTGTTGTAGGTGAATAAACTTGTTTTCCTTTGCTATCACAGGTGTCCAATTACTTGTTGGTAGATAGTGTATTTTCATAGTGCATAAAACTGTTACATAAAAAAAAATGAAGATTTCAGTGAGAATGATCAATAAAAACTTATACCGCCCTGTCTAACTGTATTATTCAGCCCCTTTCACGATCTGACAAGTTTGAAATTGGAATTAGTTTTGAACTTACCTTTTCCTCAAAAGTTGAAGGTAAACTTACTGGCTGCGTCCGATGTGTTTCTCATATATCTTCCTCTTGTGTGTGTTTGCTACGCAAGAAATCTTCCGCATGTTAGACGTGTTCCTATCTGTGGAGTTATCATACTTTACGCATTCAAAGCAAACTAAAACTTCCTTCGTTTGAATAAAATGATTTCCATTTTACGAAGTTCTCATTTATTTCCAGGCATTTGAAACATCAAAGAAGACGCTTTGATGTTCCAATCGTTTCACGATTTGAGTTTCTCATGATTTAAAAGAAAAAATATGTATACGTATGTCCGACGTTAAATCATTTAAAATTTATGCCTGCATATACCAACCTAAAATTTCAAAGGTGTTTAGATTACTTTCTTAAGACATGTTCCCGATAATTCGCATATAAACACACGAACAGATGAGAAATTAATTCCTCGAATGCAACAGAAACATCTAACTTCCTTCTTCAATGTATTGATTTGCGGTTTTGCAAGCGATTCAGTTGCTTTATAGGATATTGCAAAGGAATGCCCTGAAGTGCCTGGGCATTATATAATTCAAAGAAAAGTTTGGAATGCGTGAATTGCTCTCCGGAAAGTATAGGGACACACTTTTAGTCGACGCTCAAAAGTTTCTGAAGAAACACGCAATGCAGACAATTAATGCATGGAGTGGCTAATGAGCAGCCGGAAAAACAAACTGAACATGTAGAAAGGAGCTGAGCTCATGGATTTCGTGAATTGTTACTGACAAATGTTCCGTTCCTCGCTTCTCTATTTGTAGAACTATGGATAACCTGTACAATCCATAATTAGAAGTTTTTAGCACGTCTTTTGTAAAAAAAGATCGTGCTTATGTTATCGGTTTGTTCGTCCGACTGTACCCACGGTATCTCTGCAACTATTAGTCCGATTTGAAAAATTATTTTTGCATTCGAAAGCTTGAAATATGCGAATAATGATCCTTCATTTCGTTTTTTTTTTTACGATGTACAATTTCGCCGCTAGAGGGCGTAAATGCAGATGATGTCGAATTCAAAAATACGTTTTATTCCACATATTTGCTTCTAAACATCCGATTGAAAAAAATATTTTATCTTTCGATTCCATTTATGTCGAAGAGTATTTTGGATATAGTTTCTTTTTCAAATTACGCATAGATTTTCCGCTAGGGGTGCGTAAAAGTAAATTGAATTTTTTCCGATAACTTTTCTTCTAAAAATACGATTTGAATTTTTTTTTCAGCGGATACATCTCCTGATGCACAATCTTTTGCATATAATTTCGAATTTTTGGTAAAGAATACTTTTGCCACCAGGGGGCGTAAGTGTTAAAGTTCGCGTCTGATGAATTTGCCATAAAATCTGAGCTTCTAAAATATCGATTTTAAAAAATTCTTTCGTGGACTGATGCCACTTACATCGGTAAACCTTTTCGGAATTTTTTCTTCCTAAAATACCCCACAGTTTCTCCGCCAGGGGGGGGGGTAGATGTATATCTTATTTTTGTCAATATCTCGACTTCTAGGAGTACGATTTGAAAAATTCCTTCTTTGTTGGATAGTGTTTTCCGTGTGACATGTTTTCATATAGTTTCAAAATTTTCAAGTATTTCATAGACTTTCCGCTAGGGGGCGTAAAGGTAAATTGTGTTATTCCTTTATATCTCTGCTTCTAAATCTCCGATCTGAAAAATTCTTTCTGCAGCGGATACAGCTCTTGCTCGGAAATCTTTTGCATATAATTTCCAATTTTTTTAAAAATTGGTTTTACCACCAGTGGGCGTGAACTTTAATTTCCGCTTCTGATGTATTTACAGCAAAATATGAGCTTCTAAATTCTCGATTGAAAATAACGTCGTTTGTAGACTGATACTACTCATGCTGACAAACTTTTTCGAAACATTTTTTTCTTAAAATAGTGCCCGGTTTCTACGCCAGGGGCGTTGATATATATCTTATTTTTGACAATATCTCGACTTCTAGGAGTCCGATTTGAAAATTCCTTCTTTGTTGGAGAGTGTTTTCCGTGTCGCATGTTTCTCATATAATTTCAAAATGTTCCCGTAATTCATAGACTTTGCGCTAGGGGGCGTAAAAGTAAATTGCGTTTTCCCCTATATCTCTGCTTCTAAATCTCCGATCTAAAAACTTCTTTCTGCACCGGATACAACTCCTGATGGGAAATCGTTTGCACATAATTTCTAATTTTTGTAAAAAAATGGTTTGGCCACCAGGGGGCGTAAACCTTAATTTCCGCTTCTCATGTATTTGCTGCAAAATATGAGCTTCTAAATTCCCGATTGAAAATAGCATCGTTTGTAGACCGATACTACTCCTGTCGACAAACCTTTTAGAAACATTTTCTTCTTAAAATAGTGCACGGTTTCTACGCCAGGGGTCGTAGATGTGTATCTTATTTTTGTCAATATCTCGACTTCTAAGAGTCCGATTTAAAAAATTCCTTCTTTGTTGGATAGTGTTTCTGGTGTGACATGTTTTTCCTATAAATTCAAAATTTTCAAGTAATTCATTGATTTTCCGCCAGGGGGCGTAAAGGTAAATTGCGTTTCCCCCTATATCTCTGCTTCTAAATTTCCGATCTGAAAAAATTTTTCTGCACCGGATACACCTCCTGATAGAAAATCGTTTGCACGTAATTTTAATTTTTCGTAAAAAATTGTTTGGCCACCAGGTAGCGTAATTCGTAATTTTCGCTTCGGATGTATTTGCAGCAAAATATGTGCTTCTAAAATCTCGATTGAAAAAAAGTCTTTTGTGGACTGATGCAACTCATGTCGACAAATATTTTAGGAACATTTTCTTCTTGAAATGATGCTTGGTTTCTACGCCAGGCGGCGTAGATATATATCTTATTTATGTCAATATCTCTATTTCTAAAAGTCCGATTTGAAAAATTCCTTCTTTGTTGGATAGTGTTTCCGATGCGAAATGTTTTCCCTATAAATTCAAAATTTTCAAGTAAATCATAGACTTTCCACTAGGGCGCATAATGGTAAATTGCGTTTTCTGCTCCTAAAACTCCGATTTGAAAAATTCTTCCTGTAACGCATACAAGACCTGACGGAAAATATTTTTCACGTAATTTCTAATGTTTGGTAAAGAATAGTTTGGCCACCAGGGGTCATAAGTGTTCATTTCTACTTCTGAAGTATTTGTAAGAAAATCTGGGCTCCTGAAAGCTCGACTAAAATTTGTTTTCTTGGACCGATACCCCTCATATGGATAAACCTTTTGTGAATACTTTCTTCCTAAAATAGTGCATGGTTTTCCCGTTACGGGACGTAAAGTCACATCTTATTTTTGTCGATAACTTTGTTTCTAAGAGTTCGTAAGCTCACGATTCCGTTTACAGCAATATCTGAGGGATGAAAAACCCGATTGAAAATCTTACTTTCGTCAGATCTATTGCTTTCCATACCGGTTCCATTGACTTTGAATAGCTTTGATAAATTTAATTTGCGTCAGAACGGATTCAAAAGACGTGCTTATTACACCCGAAAATTCGGTGTCATGTTTCTTGTTGTAAATAAAAACAATGCGATACCATCTCCATTTAAGGGTACTAGGCAGGTTTGACATTTCAAAAAGTGGCTTGCGTTGAATTGTTTATAAAAAGGCCGCGAATAAAGGTAAAACGTTTTGTCTGTGTAGGGGTATTTAGTATAAAATGATAAAATAAGAAAATTTCGCGATATTTATTCCCAGGTGAATATTTACGCTAAAACATAATGAGGCAAACTATGAAAAATCCGATTTTACCACGATTGCAGTCGAAGGGATGAAGATTTCGGGAAATCCCACGGATATTCTTTTCCTTAGGCTTGCCTGAAAAAATGAAAATGAATACAAAATGGAAAATTGAAAATGAAAACAAAATGCAAAAAATTCAAAATTCAAAATGAAAGCAAAGTGCCAAAAACGGCGTCCAGATAACGAGAAATGTGGAAAAATGCGAGTTATTCCTTTTTTATAAAATGGTGAAAACATTTTCATTCAATCAGATGTCAGGTATAATTAATGCGTCATCATGTTTTGTGACTGCGGTATAAATTTCAAGTTGATATATCGTGCGGTTTTCGAGATATCGTGGTAAAATCACCAAAACATGTAGTTTCGAGAAAATCCGTTCAAATATTCGGTACAATATTAATGTTAGAACAGTCGTACTTACGCGTTAAAAATTTCCTGCACTATAGAATTCCGGCACTTTGGTTGAAAGCCTACTGGAACGTTCTATTCTACTCGGTTAAGGGAGGTAGAACTGGCTGCGCAATTACCTACGTTCGGCCGGTCGCGCGCCACATCACGTTTTATGCTCCCCTGACCACAATTTTGTGTATTTTTCGAAAATTCAAAAGGGAAGATATTCTTAAAGAATTGCACTATCGAAATATGCAAAAGAACCCGAAATCGGTTTTTTTCGATATTTCAAACCTCCGTAGTTTCTTTTTTAAGAACGCTCCGATAAGCCTCGAGAGCTTGCTTACCTGACTTATAAAAATGTACTTACAGAGTTTTTAGGTCAGTCGTCAGCTGTATTTAAGGTTTTATGTCAGTTGTCTGCCAACCCCATCGGATATCGACGTGTGTTTTCAGTCGCCATGAGGGGTTAGGTGGAATGAATACACTGCATGCCGAACTGTAGAGTATCGTTTAGAATGAAAGAGAGTCGGAACACATCACCGAAATCCAAATCGTTTAATTTGGCGTGATGCCACGAACAACAAAATGTATCCCTGAAACGTAGAAAAGCAGTCTTAGGTATTGACGAATCACCCCATTCAATTAGTTGGGAGGAAAAATGTATCTCTGGAACGTAGAAAAGCAGTCTTAGGTATTGACGAATCACCCCATTCAATTAGTTGGGAGGGAAAATGTATCTCTGGAACGTAGAAAAGCAGTCTTAGGTATTGACGAATCACCCTATTCAATTAATTGGGAGGAAAAATGTATCTCTGGAACGTAGGAAAGCAGTCTTAGGTATTGACGAATCACCCCATTCAATTAGTTGGGAGGAAAAATGTATCTCTGGAACGTAGAAAAGCAGTCTTAGGTATTGACGAATCACCCCATTCAATTAGTTGGGAGGAAAAATGTATCTCTGGAACGTAGAAAAGCAGTCTTAGGTATTGAGGAATCACCCCATTCAATTAGTTGGGAGGATATGAGTCAGTCAGATGAATAGAGACTCTAAAAATGAAGCTCAGACATTGGGTGTTGCTCTATGAAACAGGAACACCGAAAATTGCCATGGCAGTTACGCGATTTCAGATTTCCTAGATGCTTAGTACAAATGCAAGACTTTTTGATGAAGATGATTTTTTTCTCTTGTACACCGCTTGTGGTGACTAGTGTTTTATGGATATGAATGTAGAATATCTGAAAACGCAGACATGATTTGAACCCAGCGTAACACTAATGGTTTATAGTATCATCTAAAGCCTGTCTCCTCAGTGTCCGAGTGGTTCGAAACACTGGCTTCTAATTATTCTATAAACACGTGACGTCAGTGAATAAACAAAGACATCGATCTTTCCACGTTTACCAACACATAGCAACCGAAAAATTGTTATCCGGCTACTGCTGTGATCGTTTCCCAGATCACTCGATATCTAGCCGAGTGCGTTCGCCTTTCGCTACAATGGCCAACAATCAACCGCGCTATGTGCGTTTATCTGTCAGCTTCTGGCATCACATATCAGTAGGATAGGCTCAGCAACTGATACGTCTCCATCTGGTGGGTATTAACGGCACAAGCTATACATTAATTATAGCAAATAAACAGGGCGGATTAGAGCAGTGGCCGGGTAACAATTTTTCGGTTGCTATGTGTTAATAAACGTGAAAATGCGATGTCTTTGTTTACTCTAATTATTCTTCAGAAATGCAGATAGGAGTCAAGTCCTTGGTGAGGCAAAGTTGGATCCTTTGTCTTACGGCAATGACTCTCTCCCTTCCCCGGAACCAATTGTTCCAAATTAGGGACGAGTGAATATCTATAACACACTTAGTTGATCATGGTGGTCGTTAAACACCCAAAACAAGAAAAAGCTGAAGTGGTCACCGTTTTACTGGTCAAATGGAGAACATATCGCAAACCTTTCTATAGTAAGATTACTCAAGAATAAAGGAAGATTCTTTCGAGCTGAGCAGCAGTTGTGTCAAAGTAACACTGATGTGTGCATATAGCGTTGGAGTGTCGCACGTATTACACACTCATAGGACAGAAAACTATAATTTCTCATGCCGGATCGATTGGTCCTGTCCAACAGCAGTGACCTCACTGCAAAACACAGAATGTAATAACCCACATGGGAATTCTCCACTGCAAATCTTGCGCAGTGGAGAAAGAAAAGCTTTGTCGAAGATTTGAGCAGGTGATGATTGTCACTGCAAGGAATGCGGGAGACCAGAATCTCGCGTATTGTTGACTGCTCGAGGGAAGTCGTTGTGCGGTGGGAATAATCTAAAGAGAAAAATACCAACACCCTAATGCGATAAAGGTTGATAGTCGAGTTGTACGTACACTGACCTGTGATTTTGAGGTCAACAGAAAGCCCACGGTTCCTCAACGTACAACAGATTACAACCATTAAATATTAAGAAAAATTTCCTAGTGCCAAATGTAGTGGACGATTTTATGAATGGGCTTGAGGAGACGGTGGCCCATTTATGTTCCCTCGTTGTTTGCCCGGCTTGACAATTTCACATGGCGACTGTACTGGCGTGTCATCACTAGACATTGTGCGAAAGTAAAGATTATCCTGCTTCGATGATTCTAGGTTTCATCTCCAAAATGGCAATGGCAGGGTCCCTATTCGAAGCTCAGCGGAAAAGTATCCGCAACAAGTCTGAAAGGAAACGTGCTGGCGTCGGGGGCATCATATTACGGGTATTTCTTTAATGAATAAGACTGGTTCCTCTTATCCACTTTGAATGCACCTCACCGCTATATTTTCGGACAATATTTTGCCCTACATAGTTAACTGTGCATCAGGTAGGCTACACCGCTCTCGGAAAAGCAACGCTGTCTTACAATCCTACATTGTGCAAGCATATTTCGAAGGTCATCTCCAAGAATGTAGTTTTCTCCCCTGGCAGCTAAATTCTCCCGACTTGAATTCCATATTTGTATAGCCGCGTGGAACGTTGCATTCACTAGTGCAAACCTGCGCCACGCCCCTTTGGCGAACTGTAAAACATCATTCTGTCCATTTGATGCAGATTACCTGATGACAACTTTCACTTTTTTGTGCAGTCGATGTCATTTTGAGTGCCAGCGTCTGTTTCCGAGGGAGACCTCTCAACATTCTATTTGGAAGGTAGTGAGAATGTTTTGGTTCAAGAGTATTTATAGTAGGTGCATTGCATTCAGTAATGAATGCATCACAGCGTGTTTATAAAATTTTTAATTTGATGTTTTTGAAGTTGTTTGTATATCTCTCATCGAAGGTGTTATTTAAAATGTTATAATGCTGGTGAGTTTCCTGGGAAGTAGGCATAATGTGAGGGTGTACCTATCAAAATAGTCAAAATAGCCAAGCCTGGTGGCCCAGTGGTCTAAGCGATGGCCTCTGATCATTCGTCCGAATGGGGCCCGCGTTCGAATCCCAGTGAGGCATTGATGTTGTGTTTGCATTACGGCACTGGCTCGCTCCCTTTCTTGGAACCAGTGACCCTAAATTAGGGACGGGCGACTGCTTATAGCCCATTGAGTTGCTCACGGTAGTCGCTAAACCTCCAATCAAAAAACAAAAAAAAAACAGCCAAAGCTTTAATTGGCACCTTTATACTTCTTCATGTAATTCTCAGACTGTAAAACTCAGGAAAAGAGAAAAATAATCTTTCGTACAATCTACGGTGGCGTATATTTCGTAGGCCGTGAAATTCAAGAAAAAAATCTCTTTGTATTGCATATCCACGATGTTGGTCCTAAACCGAATTTTCTTTCAAAAACGTCGCGACTGACGGGACGAACCGGAAGTCCAAATGAATAAGTAACAAGGAGACCTTATAAAAAAGCATATTTGTAATTTTAATGCTTTTCTGTTATTTCAAGTGAATAAAGAGGAAAATTTATGAGAATTTCAGTAGTATTGCGTTTTTGTAGATACACCTACTGTATCGTATTTAGATACTGAAGTGTGCAGTTCTGTAGTTAGATACCGTAGTGTGCAGTTCTGTAATTACTCGTAGATACTGTAGTATCCATTTCCGTAGTTAGACACTGTATTGTGCAGTTCCCTAGTTAGATACCGCAGAGGCCAGTTCTCTAGTTCGATACTGTTGTGTACAGTTCCCTAGTTAGATACTGTAGTGTGCATTTCCATAGTTAGATACGGTAGTGTACAATTCCGTAGTTTGACCTACGGTACCCAGAAAAATGATCTTATCAACATATTTCTCATTTTAATTCTCATTCACAGATAAGGGCTTTTAGATTTTTGTAAAAGAGTTACTGAATGTAGTTAAGGTTTGTCGAACAGAAAAGATGCAGAAAAAGTTATCTCGCTTACTATAAAGATAGTACTAAGTAAGACATTAATTTAGAGGTCTTACTTTATTTTCCCAGAAAATGTAGGTACAGTCTTTTACGTTAGCAGGACAAAACAGGTGTGACGCCAAGCTTTTCACCGTATGTGATCGTCCGCCAGCGAAAATAATATCGCCTCATGGCATCGCATTTCCTCTCAAATTGTTGGCGAATAAAATGACCGCTTTTTAAGTGTTTGTGGGCATCCATTCTTTGTGTTCCATTACAATAAATAAATAAATAAATACATCGCTCTTTCCACGTTCCAGAAACACATAGCAACCGAAAAATTGTTTTCAGCCGCCGCCGTGGAATTGAATAGCGGATCTCTCGATATCTAGCCGAGATCCGTGGTTCAATACCACGACGGCGGCTGAAAACAATTTTTCGGTTGCTATGTGTTTCTGGAACATGGGAACAGCGATGTATTTATTTATTTACTGACGCCACGTATTTGGAGGATTTTCACCTTGGATCTCGCCCTTCGGATTTAATAGCCAGTGCCGTTAATGCCCACCAGATGGAGATGTCTCAGTAGCTGAGCCCATCTTACGGATTTATGATGTCAGAAGCTGACTTAAAAATACACATAGCACCGTGGATTGTTGGCCACCGTGGTGTAAAGCTAGCGCGCTCGGCTAGATATCGAGGAATCCGTGATTCAATTCCACGGCGGCGGCTGAAAACAATTTTTGGGTTGCTATGTGTTTCTGGAACGTGGAAAGAGCGATGTATTTATTTATTTGCTGACGCCACGTATTTGGAGGATTTTCCGATACATTTTGCTGTAATTAAGGCATTGCTGGCAATATTCTAAACACACCGATGCACCATTACATTATGACCACTTACCTAATCAGCTGTAAGACACCGTTTAGCCAGCAAAACAGCGGTCACTAGGCGAGGCATCGCTTCGACAAGCTGGCGATAGGTATCCTGGGGTATCTAGTACCATAGTGTAAAAATCAGATTCCCCAGTTCCCCTAGATTTCGGGGTAGTAATAATTAAGCGCGAACCCGCTTTTCCAAGTCCAGCCACAAATTTTCGATAAATTTGGAGGCCAGGGCATTAACAAACAGTCACCAGCATGTTCCTCGAACCACTCCTCGACGATTCTGGCAGTATGGCATGGCGAATTATCCTATTGGTAATGGCCATCACCAGCAAAGAACACAATTATCATGAGTGGGTGAACTTAGTCCGCAATGATGTTCAGATATCTAATGGATGTTAGATTGTGTCCGTCTGCTTTCCGTCTACGAGATGCACCAGGAAGCTTGATTCGTCAGAACAGGATATTTTCTTCCAATCATCCACGGTCCAATCTCGATGATCTTTGGCTCATTTTATGCATTGCTGGCGATGACGTGCAGTGAGCAGAGAGACCCGACTGGGTCTTCGGCTACTCAGGCTCATGCGCAGAAAGCTGCGATGAACTGTGTGGTGTAACACATTGCCCTGATCACCACAGTTGTAGCTGCGGGTGATTTGTCGCACTGTGGCCCTGCGGTCGCTGTGAACTATGAGCGACAGTCTGCTTTCCCCTCTGGCATCAACGAGTTGCGGAAGACACATGGCTGGACGACAGTTCGTCGTTTGGCCAACTGTGCACCACTTTTGATACGTACTCGCAGCACCCAAGACGCGCATTTTCCGAGATCGTAGTTCCGAGGCGCCTTGCCATCACAATTTGTGGTTTATCAAAGTCCGATAAAATGGTAAATTTTCCAAAACTGACTCCGAACGCTCTACCAACTGACAGCTGATCCTCAGGTTGTATATACACTGCTTTGTGAACTCCACCTGCGCCACCGTTCGGTCTCCAGGCGCGCTCATTTCTCTAGGCTGGGGGGTGGTCATAATGAATTGGCTAACCGTGTATATGACAAGTTGCGACAATTACGACACGGATTTTTTTTTAAATCGAAGTGTCGGAAAAACGTTTTATTTTTTTAAAGCGGCGTGTTTTTCGCATTTATGCTCAATCTGCAAAAACCTAAATGCATACCTTTTTTAATCGATAACCTGCGGTTATATACAGTACTTTAATTTCATGTATCCTATCTACAGCGCCTAAATATCGCAATAATTATTCCATTAATTGAAAGATCATGGGTACTGTAATTGTGAAGATACTTTTTTGATGACAGTGATTTTCCCATTGGCTTTCGATAAACCTTTAAAAAATATCCCCAATGCTTGCATGCTGACAATGACATGACTTTAATTTCTCTAGTTTAAGCGTATGTATTAAGAGCATTTATGAAGTACAGATGGCTAAGCAGGAACTTTTCCATACTCTTGAAACCGGAATAATACCTGGCGATCAGATATGGAAACGGGTCACGTGTCAGCGGATCAACCTGTCGACAAATTCTTGCGGGTCAAACTGTTCGGGTCTAGGAGCTCCTGACTCGATTTCGACCCTGCTTTTATTTCCGTTGTATTTTTGAAAAGAAAAAAAATATTATAAAAGCGCGTACTTGTGTACGTTTGTGTTCGATGGCGGTGCTAGCGGAATGGAAAATGATTTCTCATACACAAATGTTGCCGATATATTTTTTAAAGCAAATAAGATTTCCACGGACCGACGATACCATATCTTGAAACAAAACTTCCTTTGTGTTTGTTTTCCGTGCGATTGGCCAGAACAAGGCAAACGTCTGTCGCCAGCTTCCCTGGTGATTCATTTTCTCACATCCGGCGTGTCATATTGTAAGACTGAGTGTTACCTTTCACATCGCATCTTTTGCATTGAGCATTCAGAGGTTTTCGTTTGACGTGCTAACATCTAATTCCATTGCATGTCGTGACGGAATAAATTCCTTATTTGTTAATATGGATGAATTTAATATTAAGGAGATGGAAAAAGGCGTCGTAGCCGACAAATATTATGTGTTCAAATAAGTTTTAAAGCATTTTTTATGTGACGAATACCGCTAATTTACATATCCGACAATCACTCGCGTTGTTGTCATATCATTGTAACTGGTCCAGAGTATAAAATGTGACACAAAGTTTTCCCAACAGTCAAACGCACTTGCATATCGGTAGGTGAAAGATAGCAATCGATACTGCATTTACTCGACACTGCATTCATCACGAATTTCACCAAGGAAAAAGTGCTGCGAAAGCATGTGCATCGATTTGTTCTGTTCTGGGGAAGAATATTGTATCGAAAAGCACGTGTGAGTTTTGGTTTAGACTGTTTAAAGCAGGTGATTTTGATGTTAGTTATCGAGAACGTAGAGGTGCCCAGCAGAAGATTGCACATGCGGAACTGACAGCATTGCCGGATGAAGATTCGTCTCAAACGCAAAAAGAACTAACTGAGCAACTGGGGGTAACTCAACAAACCATTTCCAATCGTTTACGCGCAATGGGAAAGATTCAGAAGGAACGAAAATGGGTGCCGCATTACCTGAGCCAGAGGAACAAGGATGAGCGTGTCATGAAGTATTTGAATCTGTTGAATAAACAACACAGAAAGTCTTTTCTCTGGGAAATCGTTACGGGTAACTGAAAGTGGATATAGTACGACAATCCCAAACGCAAAAAAACACTGGGTAGACTCCGGTGAAGCAACGACTTCAACACCGAAACGTAATATTCACTTCAAGAAAGTTCTGCTGTGCATCTGGTGAGATATCAAGGGTGTGCTCTATTGTAAACTATTGGCTTCAACATGTTTATTGAGAAACTAGGATGGAAGAAAACAGAGGGCCTGTATTTACAGTGCCAACAGAAACATAATTGACGACAAATGTACAATGGCGATGAAAATTTACAGATGCAGATGTGCTATATACAATGACAATGAAAATAAAGGAAAAAAGTGACAACATGGAAAAGTTGAGCAACAAAGTGAGCGGGAACAATGATGTATGAGTAATGCTCAAAAGATACACAATGAAAGAATCAAAATGAACAATTATAGTAATAGGTACAGAGATGAATGTGTGGTTAAAATGTTATGTACATTGCAGTACTGACATGAAAGGTTAAAAAGAAAATATGTAGAGCAACAAATTAAAAATAATATGCATAAATGTATTCAAAGGCATTAACAAAATACTTTAATGGGGAAAACGCTCTTCTCAGAGAGCGGGTGTGATGATCAATGTACGTCCCAATAACATGGATGAACGTACTTGGAGAATTTCAGTAACCGTTCTGTATAGGTACAGAAAGTTTGTTCAGACAGTCAGTAGAGTAATATTTAGAAGAACAGTTCTCAAAGAAGGATTTGTAGATGAACTGTGGGATCAGTAAACCAGGTTCGATACGGAGACTAAACCTGGAAATAGCGACGTTTCTGAGAGTCAGTTAAGGCAGACGCATATGCAAGTTGCAGTCGCGACAGAGGGCTGTTGCGGAAGACACTACAAATTGCATCCCCTGCCTGGAAGATGGTGTGTGTTACTGGAACAGATCGGAGCTGTTGATGATAAAGGTATGTGACGTGACGGGCCAGGTTGAACACATAAGCACTTGCTGTAGGTAGCGGAGTAGGAGATCGATACGAGCTATACAGGGTACTGTAAGCTCTAAATGAAAGGTTGACTGCGCACAGATGTTGCACCACATAGAATGCAAGATGATGGAGAGGTAGAAGCACCGGACAGAAGAGATAAACATGGGGTACATTGGAACAGGGTCACACTGTTACTGCTGATCGTTACAAGCAACAATTGCTGAGATTGAACCAGGAAATATGTCGGAAACGTCCATTTACAGGAAAAAGATTGCGTCCCATGAAATTACTGCACGACAACGCTTGCGGAATCTCGCGAAATCGGTCAAGGAAACGTTATTGTCGCTTGGCTGGGAAGTTTTGGAGCACCCGGCATATAGTCCGGACATAGCTCCTTTAGATTATAATTTGTTCTGATCGACCAATCATGGTGGGGCTGTTGTACGGTTCCGGACATGTAACGAAGTGCAAAAATGGGTTGATGAGTTCATCGCATCACACGACGAAGTATTCTTCATGGCTGGAATCCGTCAGCAGCCCGACCGTTGGCGGAAGGTGATAGATAACTGCGGTGCGTATTTTGATTTGTAAAGGTATTGTTGTTTTCTCTGAAATTACATGTTGCGTTGTCTTAAAACGCTTTAAAACTTAATTTTACACCTAATACATACGTTATTATTGAAAACAGAAAAGGGAAGAGTGAACGCCGGAAGTTGTTTTGTCTCATTAAGAAACTGAAATATGTTTCCCAGAAACACTAATTTTTACAAGCTTGTGATGAGATGAAAGTTTCTAAAATGTGAATGTTTATTTCATGAGTGTTTCTTCCGTCTAAGGGGCAATGATGAAACCAACACCCAGATTTTGGAAACTTTCAACTCATCAGAAATTGGTGCTTCTGGAAGCATATTCTGAAGTTTGGTAGGTTAACAAGAAAACAGCAAAAACAGAAATTAAACATTCAAAAGTTCCTTAATTGAAAAAGGTTGACTGTAGCATTATCAAAATCAAGTGGAGCAGCCTTAACATTACTGCGGAGGGACTTTTTGACTATCACAGATGTATTTGAAAACATGTGTAAGATAGTTAGGTTATGTGAAGAACGACAGTACATCCATATGAGTTTCGAATTTATAGTTCAAAGCAACTTTGTCCGTGTCGGGTCTTACAGTATGACGTCCGGGTCCAAATTTTGACCCCTTTCCAAATCTGGTGGCGATGCATTTGAATGTTTAAAGCTGGATTTCACTTAATTTAGTATATTCCTTAAGTATAAAATTCGAATGATTCCTGTATGTTGATAATACACAGTGGTCATATTATAGTGACCACCTTCTAATTTTTGACATCAACAGCCAATGAAAGAAGGCACGTGCCGTGGACTGGCTTGGAGGGTATATAAGGTGTACTGTAGGCATTCTGAAAACATATCACTCGTTACTGTCATGGATAAAAGGAAAGATTTATCAGATTTGCAAAAAAGGGATGATTATCGGCTTTCGGACAAAGGGTAGCAGTGTTTCTGAACCAGCGCAGCTTGAGAACTGTTCGCGTGCTGCTGTGGTTAAAGTGTATCGTGATTGGAGAAATCGCATCATTGCGAATAAGCGACGTGAAAACTGCGGAGCGCCACGTGCCATTGATATGAGAGGTGAACGTCGGCTTCGAAGGTGCGTGAGGGCCGATCGACACTCTACAGTGGAGCAACGCACTGGCCGATTGAACCAGGGGGCTACCGGAAGTGTGTCTAAAACGACAGTTCAGCGAACCCTGGTGCGTATGGGACTGCGATGCAGACGGATGGTCACTGCACCTATGCTAACAAAGGTGCATGGACAGAAAAGGCTTACATTTGCACTGAAGTATCGGAATTGGACCTCCGCTGATTGTCAAAGGATTGCCTTCTGCGATGAGTCATGTTTTCTGCTTCACCAAACGGATGGACGTTGTCGTATAAGGCGAGAAACGTCGAAGAACAAACACTCTTCAACCATTGCTGGAAGAACACAAGCTCGTGGGGCATAGTTATGGTCTGAAGTAGGTTTTCTTGGCATTCCGTGGGTCCATCCGTACTTGTGGAAGGCACTATGGACCGAATTCATTATGAATCCATCCTTGCAGACCCCGTACACCCATACATGCTGATTGTCTTCCCTGGGGTGGATGGGATCCTCCAGCACGACAATGCGATGTGTCACACAGCCACAAATATCCGAGAGTGGTTGAAAGAGCACGATGACGACTTCCAAGTACTTCTCTGGCCCCCTAATTCTCCAGATTTAAACCCAATTGAGCATTTGTGGGACCACCTGGATCATGTTGCTCGCTCTATGGATCCTCCACCACGCACCCTCCAGCAGCTGTTAGATGCACGGCAGTAAGCATGGCTTCACATACCAGTGAACACCTTGCATCACCTTATTGAGTCACTCCCAGCCCATTTAGCCGCTGTCCGTGCTGCGCACAGCGGTTACTCTGGATATTATCTGGTGGTCACAATGATGTGACTCGACCGTGTATAACGCTGGTGGTGAAGAGCAAAATAGAGTTGCGAAGTACACTTCTGTTTTTCGAAAATTGCCATGTCATAAAGGACAGCTGGCTCAGCTAGAAACTTACATGGGAAACACGTTGGGACATGCAAACCATTAAAATGTCAGTGAAAATGCGCATGCGGTTTCGGAGCAGCGCCCTCTGAACTGTCCGTTCTTGGGCATAAAGAGCTGGTTCAAACGAGATGTTGCAATCAGTGAAGAGCCCGCATTGAGTCCAAAGGGTGTTTTTTTTTTTGTGTCTCACTAAGCCCCGTCGCCGAATTAGGTCGCATTATGAACACCCGACGAACTTTGAGCAAGAAAGGATTGTTGGTACAGAAGATGCTGTATTTTTTCCTACCACGAAATCGCTGTTCGTGCAAAACGGAACGGCAGTACAGTGATGCGATCCTCGCGTCAGCGGATAAATGAGGCTCGGACGCCCAGAAATCCGGGAAATGGGCTGCAAAAGCGTACGACTGTATGGGATGAGAGTCACCTCCACTGCAAAGTAGCGACCGAACGGACAGCGACATCCACGGTGTTGACACAGAAGTTAAGCACTGTTAAAGATCAGGCTTTGCCCTCCAGTACAGTTCTATGCCGTTTGTTCTATAGAGGACTATAGAACAATGCCGTTTGTTCTATAGAGTACTCATCGCTAATACCCCATTGCTGCGCATTTCTTTGACTCTCAGCCACAGACGCCTCAGACTGCAATAAGGTATCGAACACAGACATTGGAGCGCTGATTGGCAGCAGGTCGTGTTTTCTGACGAGTCACGATTCAACTTGATGCACCATGATGGTCGAATACATGGTCGAAGACATCGTAGTGAGCGGCATCTTGCAGCGTCATACCGGACCAAGCCAAGGATCATGGTGTCGGGCGTCGTCGGGTTCGATTTGCGATTTTGCCTGATACGAATTGAGGGAACCCTCAACATCCAGCAATATATCAGGGATGTTTTAAAGGCAGAGGTGTTACCCTTCCTTCAATGTTAACCTGGCGCTATATTTCAGTAGAACAATGCTCGGTCACATATGCCCCGGAATGTCCAAGACCTCTTACATACAAGGATGGTACGGCTTCTTCCTTGGCCTGCACGTTCGTTGGATATGTCCCCGATCGGACATATCTGGAACATCGTAGCTAAGGGACTGGACGGTCAAGTGACTTTTCCAGTCACCACAAATGAACTCCGGTCTCGCATTCAAGCAGCCTGTTAGGCTATTCCCCATACCGATATCAAGAACCTCTTCCATTCAATGGCCACTCTGTGTAGAGGTGGTTTAACACGTGTAGAGATGGTTCTCTGTGTAGAGGTGGTTTGTTGCTCGAGGTGATTTAACACGATACTACGCCTTGAAGGGAGAAAATGTTGTGTAGTTCTACAAATATAATCAGTTATCTCCTGTAACATGATGAATCTGTGATGTAAATTTCACTTGAATAGCGTGATTGTTTCATGTTGTTGCAATTTTCAAAAACAGCAGTGTATGTACGAAGCTTGTATGGCATTCAAATTGAGTAAAAAAAAGGGAAAACTCAAAGTTACGGGTTTTTAGCGAGGAATTATTAGTACTGAATGCAAGGTCAGACTAAGTGGCACAGATATACACGGAAGAGCAGTTGAATTAGATATAGCTGGCTTTATGCAAATGTGGCGCTGTGGGCGGCCGTGTAAACGGAAAAGACATGACGTATGCAGCGATCCGACAATATAAGGAGTGATGCGACGGGAATCAGTAAGAGTCGGACGCAGTATGGGTAAGACGAAGCATCTAAGCGCATTTGATCGTGGACAAATTGTCGGGGACCGACGAATGGGTCACATCATCTCGGAAGTCGTGAAGGCACTGGGATTTTCACGAGACACTGTGTCACGGGTGCACCGTGAGTACATCGAATCCGGTAAATCCATCCCTGCAAGGGCTAACTGCCGTGAACAACAATGTGTGAAGGAGCGAGGTCATCGTTGGCTAGCTCGTATTGTAACAGCAGATAGACGGGCCACAGTGCAAGATATCCCTCGTCAATTTAACGCTAGTGCACAAAAACGTGTAAGCAGCCACACCATCCAGAACCATCTCCTCGCTATGGGGTTCAGAAGCCATCGTCCAACAAGGGTACCGCTGCTGACCGCACATCACAGGGTGCAAAGATTAGCATGGGCGCGGGAACATCGCCAATGGACCCTAGACATGTGGAAAAATGTTGTATGCACTGATGAGTCGAGATTCACGTTGGTACATGCGGATGGCAGGATACGAATACAGCGCAAACCACATGAAGCGATGGATCCTTCTTGCCAGCAGGGTACTCTTCAAGCTGATTAGTGGCATTCTCGTCTGGGGACTGTTTATGTGGACTGGTCTGGGCACTGCTCACTTTCTTGCTCTGTGGCCCGTCAAGCGGCTGTTACAATGCGAGCTAGCCGACAATGATCCCGCTCATCCACATGCTCTTGTGCACGGCAGTTGGCTCTTGCAGGGATAGTTTTACTGGATTCGATGTACTCACAGTACGTGTGACATCGTCCCTCACAGGTAAACGTTACGGGGATATCCTGGACGAGCATTTGCTCCCATTTGTGCGTCTTCAACATCCCAATTAGGACCTCATCCTGAAACAAGACAATGCACCGTGCCATCGCTCCCGAATTGTGTCCGAATGGTTGGATAAACACTCCACCGATGTATCCTCGCTTCCTTAGCCAGCTAGGTCACCTGACCTCAATCACATCGAGCACATCTGGGATACCATCGAGAGAGATGTTCGAGGCTCTGACCCCCCCCCACCTCCATCAAATCTTCGTGAACTGCGGGAGCCACCCCGGTCTCGCAGTGGTCTAAGCGATGGCCTCTGATCATTCGTCCGAACGGGGTCCGGGTTCGAATCCCGGTGAGGTATGGATGTTGTGTTTGTCTTACGACACTGGTTCTCTCCCTTCCCTGGAACCAGTGACCCTAAATTAGGGACGGGCGACTGCTTATAGCCCATTGAGTTGCTCACGGTGGTCGTTAAACATCCAATAAAAAAATCAAAAAGAACTGTGGGAGCTTGTTCAGGGGTCGTGAATCCGCATGGCTTCCCAATGCTTCTGGTGTCTTGTCGAGTCCATGCCGAGACGAATCACCGTCGTCATCAGGGCGAAAGTTGGTGCTAAACGTTACTAGACAGGTATCTCTAATTTAATTGCTTTTCAGTGTAGAACAGGTGGAGGAATTTCTACATTTGGAAAGCAGGTTTCACAGGGAAAACAATTTAGATGGTGAAATCCGTAGGGAAATGTGTTCCAATTTGACTGCTTTTGGAGGATTTCACAAGACTGATGGCTTCTGGAAAACATTTTAAATTGCTGTTTGAAATATCTTCTACAAAAGGTTCCAAATGGCTGTTTAAAATGGCTTCTCGAAAAGGTTCCAAATGGCTGTTTAAAAATAGTTCCTACTGTCTTGTAGGGCAGTACCACCTGGGTACTGTAGAAGAGACATAGAAGTCGTTTATGTGCTGGAAAGATGCGTTACGTACTAGGGTTTTGTGGCAAAGACAGGTTCTAGTCATGTGAGAAAGGAAGATGTGTAAGCAGATGTGTAAGTAAACCAAAATATTTTTAGTGTTCTTTTGTGGTTTGGCTATGTTGAAAGAAGTGATGAGATGCTAACTAAAAGAAAGTATCCATTTCAAGTGGGAGCAAATAGGAAAGGTAGAAGAGGGTTAAGTAAATTATGGGATAACTAGATTAAGGAATGTTTGCATGAGAAATTGTTAGCGTGTATCAAGTACAGCGGGTCTTGTACGAGATGCGTGATGTATGTCAGTGCATCTTGTGTTGTGTGGCTATATTGTTATAAATGGAGACATTTGGTACATCTACAATAACTAAATCTAGCGCAAACAGTTTTAAACTTTATTCTGGCAGATAAGTTTCCTGTGAAGAGCTAACCTCTAAATCACAGAGAACAGTTTCGGGATATGTATGTATGTACATACGTACGTATGTATGTATTCCCCTAAGTACTGTATGCTAAGCAGTGGCGGCGAGTGGCAACTGAAACAGGTGGGGCCAGTAGCCGAAGTCCAAGAATGTAATAAAAAAAAAACTGTAATTATTAGGCCAACAATTCAGACCCCACCCCTAAGATTCCTTTACTCTGTCTCTGTTTACCCCCTTTACTTACAATAATGCCCAAATCAGGTAGGAACGTGTCAACTATTGTATTGCACATGAAAAAAAAATTCCTCAGAATAGAATTAATAGCTATTAACAGAAAAATGTTAAAACTCCTTAATAAAAATGTTTACCTTAAAACATATGAGCATTAATTTATGTTAGTTGTACTTTGTGTTTCTTCAGATTTCTCAATTGAGGAATAATCACAGGATTCACAGGATAAAAAAATGTAGTGAAAAAATAATAATTATAAATATATGCAGGGAGGGAACGTTTCATGAATTTCGTCCCGTATAGAATGAGTAGCATACTACCATTTGCATTATTTGAAAGGTATAACCTTTTTTTAAAGAACTTGTGAAACCTAAAAACATATATGTACTCATGTGCAAATAATACTTACTTGTTTTCTCATTTATTTATTTATTTATTTTTAACATAGAAAATCATCGTAGTTAAAACTGAAATTACTTCTGCAAAGCGTTTGTAAATTCATACTCTTGGAAACTCAAATTCTTGGGCTGATAAGCGCACAGTTTTTTTAAGTGAAGCTTTTTTTCCAGATTTAAAGCAAAGAACGGAGATTTTAACAAAATATCCACTCCATTCATTGTACTCGACAAGCAAAAAAAGTCACGACACGAAGGAAAATCACCGAGAGAGACACACACAGAAAAAACAACTAACTGAACTTTGCTACGACATTTAAAACCCACCCGCCACCCTTCAGCTTGGTCGGGGTAAGCTTCTCTGTCAACCCACTGCGTTAAGGAAATGGATACTTTCCTGGCCAATCAAATTAGCGCGGGGCCAGATAGATCTGGCCCCACAGCTTTTTTGCACACACGGTTAAGACAGTGTTGTACGTAGGTCTTCATACTGAATGAGACGGGGAGGAAATCGTCTCCTCTTCGCTTGCGTAGTGATGTTACTGGGGCCTGTTGGAGCTGTCCCCAATAACCTCACACTCTGAACGTGATCTCTTTCCTCAGGGAATAGTTTTTCGTTTTTGAAGGAAACTTTTCCCTTAGGTAAGGGTTTTTGAAGGGAAAGGTCTATCACCACGTAGTTAAGAGAAATAATAAGAATCAGGGAAAAAATTATTTCTTGAAATAGAAATTTTTAGGTGGGGCCCGGTCCCTCTGGCCCCTAATGACGAACCGCCCCTGATGCTAAGTATGAATCAGCACTTCTGCATGAACAATATGGTGATTCTGAAAATAACGATATTTCTATCGTAAATAAGAACAGAAAAGCTATTCTATAGGAATATGCGAAACAAAAGATTTGGAGTTAACTTACTGTATTACAAATTAATTACATTTTTAATTAGCTGCATTTTTACGTTTATCTGCAAACTCGGGTTTCTTAGAGGGTATTTAATGCAGCAATTTCAAAGTAACTGAAACCAAATAGCTCTTGAACACGTCCAAAAGAATTGTGGTAACCTTAGATGTCGCCCCCAGGATAAATCAATTAATAAAATGAAGCAGCACTTGGATTCGATGGCGTAAGCGGAGATAACATGAACTTTAATTAATGGGAGCAATTTATTATTAGATCACCGAAGCAACAACTGATCGTGAAATCAATATTGGGTTCAGATTTGTTATTCTACACCGAAACATAAACAGATCCACAGATGCTTTTGGCAGTATGTTGAACATGTATGAGAACGTTACTCTGGTGATAAAGAAAATATATGTTTGAAGGTTACTTGCGAGTAAATACGCACCGTGAATTATTTTACTTTTCTGATAGTGGCAGCAGCTAAGTAGTAAATACGCACCGTGAATTATTTTACTTTTCTGATAGTGGCAGCAGCTAAGTAAAGAAGTTACTTGAAACGTTTTTGTTCTCGTTTTTTGACGCACTGAATTCTAACGAGCATTTCAGATCTTACAAATGGAAAATAGATCTTCAATATCGGTTTAATGATATTCAAATTTGTGGTTTTTTCTAACACCTGTTACAAAATTCGGTAGTCATCTGTAAAAAACAACACTAGTAAGCACCTTTTTTAAATTTTATATTTTTACTTTCTTTGACAGCTGACAATTTTCAGAACGAGAGACGGCACTGTATGAAAAAAGAAAGTAAATTTTAAAATGTACTGTACTTTGTACTGGAATAGCTTCTCTAGATGGTTTTCTCTAATTTTAACTGTTTAATTTACGATTTTCAATATTATTGTCAACATTTTGGAATTTTTAAAATGCACGAGATGAATTTTATTAGGCAGAAATTGGGAACTGCGGAACTTAAAAGGTAAGCACAAAATTTCATGATAAAATAGGATTATTCCATGCATCTTGAAACTGACAGGAACTACCAAGTATGAAAGATTGCAACCGATCGTATAAAATTTAAAAAAAAAAAAAAAATAGTTTCTAGACCTCGGTTGCAGTAAAATAAATAAAATTAGAATACACTCTTTCCTTTGAAATAAAGTTTTAAAAACATTCAGGCTAGTATTTGTTAAACTTAAATTGCGCATTGACTCCCAGTATAAGTGTAGGAATACTGAAAATCAGAACTATAATCACCTAACCGGTTTCAAGGACTGCACCTAAGAACGCCCAGAAATCTTCTCCATTGATTTTATCCTTAACTAGCTGAATTGCCGGCGTTACTCGGGAGAATTTGGTGATTGTTTGCTATTTAAATTTTGTACCAAATAAAATGAAAAGCGATTAATTTCTTACTGCATGAACCGTACCTAAGAGAGTATCTCATTTCTTCATTGAATTCGAATTTTGTTCTCTGTATGAGATCCTTTAGGCACACAATATTTTTAGTTTCTCCGTTTGATTTTTGTGGTTTTTTACTTACATATATCTAGAATACCGGGTATTTCTCTGGGAAACACTACTATTCGTGGAATCACCAAGTTCATCGGGTGAAAGTTTATGAACGAAAAAGATATTCCTGTAATTTTCTAGTAAATTTATTTTAATCCATTTAGGTTATTGAGCCATAGCTGCATATGCGAAAAAAAATTTAGTTCATTTACTTTT
The DNA here is from genome assembly GCA_039090855.1 of Macrothele yani. Taxonomy (NCBI): domain Eukaryota; kingdom Metazoa; phylum Arthropoda; class Arachnida; order Araneae; family Macrothelidae; genus Macrothele; species Macrothele yani. The sequence continues at coordinate 16,122,723 of CM077026.1, read as the reverse complement.
ACGAAACAAAAAAGAAAGGAACAGGAATGGAAATACTTACCTTCACTACCGATGCTAAATTATGTTGCAGTTTTTCACTGGAAAGCACTTGTAACAAAAAAATTAATTCTTGCACTTATCGCAACAAAAATTATTGAATTCGTATTAAAAATAAAACAAGAAAGATGACCACGAATTTTCGGGTGTAATAAGCACGTCTTTTGAATCCGTTATGACGCGAATTAAATTTATCAAAGCTATTCAAAGTCAATGGAACCTGTATGGAGAACAATAGTATCTGACGGAACAAGGAAGTTTTTCATTCGGGTTTTTAATCCCTCAGATACTGTTGTAAACGGATATAGTGAGCTTAAGCCCTCTGGTTGCAGACTTGTGCGTTAAGAAAAATATGAATTTACATGAGAAACATTTTGCACCGGAAACGCTCTTGAACACAGAAAGGATTTTTCAAATCGAACTCTTAGAAACAGAGACATCGACAAAAACAAGACATGACTTTACAACCCCTGTTAGGAAAACCATGCATTATTTTAGGAAGAAAGTATTCTCAAAGGGTTTTTGATATGAGCGGTATCGGTCCAAGAAAATAAAAAAATTCAGTTGAGTTTTCAGGAGCCCAGATTTTGCTACAAATACATCAGAAGCAGAAATTAACACTTATGCCCCGTGGTAGCCAACCCATTCTTTACCAAACATTAGAAATTATATAAAAATATTTTCCATCAGGTGTTTGTATGAGATACAGGAAGAATTTTTCAAATCGAAGTTTTAGAAGCTGAAATAACGCAGAAAACGCAATTTACCATTGTGCAACCTAGCGGAAAGTCTATGATTTACTTGAAATTTTTGAATTCATAGGAAAAACATTTCGTATCGGAAACACTATCCAACAGAGAAGGAATTTTTCAAATCGGACTCCTAGAAGTAGAGATATTGACCAAAATAAGATATACATCTACTCCAGAGAGCGTAGAAACCATGCATTATTTCAAGAAGAAAATGTTTCTTAAAAGTTTGTCGACATGCGCAGTATCGGTCTACAAACGACATTTTTTCAGTCGAGATTTTAGAAGCTCATATTTCGCTACAAATACATCAGAAGCGGAAATTAAGACTTACGCCCTCTGATGGCCGAACCATTTTTGACAAAAATTAGAAATTATGTGCAAAGGATTTTTCATCAAGAGCTGTATCCGCTTCAGAAAGGATTTTTTCACATCGGAGATTTAGAAGCAGAGATATAAGGGGGAACGCAATTTACCTTTACGCCCCCTAGCGGAAAGTCTATAAATTACTTGCAAATTTTGAAATTATATTAAAAACATGTCACACCGGAAACGTTATCTAATAAAAAAAGAATTTTTCAAATTGGACATTAGAAGCTGAGATATTGGCAAAAATAAGTTATACATCTACGCCTCGTGGTGAAGAAACCATGTAATATTTTAAGAAGTAAATATTCCGAAAACGTTTATCGACAAGAGTGGCATCGGTCCACCAAAGAATTTTTTCAATCGAGATTTTAGGAGCTCAGATTGTATCGCAAATGCAGCAGAAGCAAAAATTAAAACTTACGCCAGCTGGTGGCCAAAGTATTTTTTACCAAAAATCAGAAATTATATGCAAAGATTTTTCCATCAGAAGCTGTATCCGCTGAAGAAAACATTTTTCAAATCGGACTTGTAGAAGAAGAGATATCGGGGAAAACGTAATTTACTTTTACGTCCCCTACCGGAAAATCTATGCGTAATTTGAAAAAGTAACTATTCCTAAAATACTCTTCAACATCAATGGAATCGGAAAATAAAAAAAAATTCAATCGGATGTTTAGGAGCAAATATGGGGAATGTAATGTATTTTTGAATTCGACATCATCTGCATTTACGCTCTCTAGCTGCGAAATTGTACATTGTAAAAAAACAAAACAAAATGACGGATCATCATTGGCATATTTCAAGTTTCCCAATGCAAAAAGAATTTTCCAAATCGGACAAGTAGTTGCAGAGATATCGTGTCTACAGACGGACGGACGGACAAACCGATAACATAAGCACGATCTTTTTTCACAAAAGACGTGCTAAAAATTGGAACTTTTTACGAAAATTTTGTATGGGGGCCCCTTTACCACTGGCTCCGCCCCCTTCCAAAAACCGTCTGCATTCTAAGTTAAAGCACCGTGAGATAGTATACAACATTTGGTGGTTCTAAATTGAAATCTGTAGATTTGAATAACAGACAAACAAACAAACATTCAACTTTATATAAACTAGATAATAATATTGGAAACACAACAATGAACCATACAACAGTGTGCGCTATCTTGTGCCTAATTCATTGATTAAAACTAGCTGGCATGGTGGTGCAATGATCTTAACGCTGGTTACTGCTTGATTACAAATTTCGGGTCCGCTGCAAAACATTCTTGAAATAGTTCACTGTAGAAGTAGGAATTCTGACTAACTCCAGACATTCCGTGGAAGAAGCATTACACATTTTTCACGCGTTGAGGAAAGAATTATGATTAATTCCAGACGATTTGGGGAAGGAACGACACTTTTTTCTTGAACTTCACGGCCAGGAGATTCATTTATATGATCGAACGCCAATATAGCGTATAAATCATTCTGCGGGTGGTGGGATTCGAACCATTATTCTTCCTACGGAACTATACCGACCATGGTCTATCGCTGAAACTTGCCTGTTTAGCACGTCTTTTGTGAAAAAAGATCGTGCTTATGCTAACGGCTTGTCCGTCCGTAGACACCATATCCCTGCAACTAATAATCCGATTTGAAAAATTCTGTTTGCATTAGGAAGCTTGAAATGTGCAAATGATGATCCTTCATTTCGGTTTTTTTACGATGTACAATTTCGCCCCTGGAGGGCGTAAATGCAGATGATGTCGAATTCAAAAATACATTTTATTCCACATATTTGCTTCTAAACATCCGAGTGAAAAAAATATTTTACCTTCGATTCCATTTATGTAGAAGAGTATTTTAGATATAGTTAATTTTTCAAATTACGCATAGATTTTCCGCTAGGCGGTGTAAAAGTAAATTACATTTTCCCTGATAATTCTTCTTCTAAAACACCGATTTGAAATTTTCTTTTCTTCAGCGGATACACCTGCTGATGGAAAATCTGCATATAATTTAAAATTTCTGGTACAGAATACTTTGGCCACCAGGGGGCGTAAGTGTTAATTTTTCCTTCTGATGTATTTGCCATAAAATCTGAGCTTCTAAAATATCGATTGAAAAAATTTCTTCGTGGACTGATGCCCCTCACATCGATAATCCTTTTCGGAATATTTTCTTCTTAAAATATTCCACAGTTTCTCCGCCAGGGGACGTAGATGTATATCTAATTTTTGTCAATAATTATAGGAGTCCGATTTGAAAAATTCCTTATTTGTTGGATAGTGTTTTCAGTGCGACATGTTATTCATCTAATTTCAAAATTTTCAAGTAATTCATAGAATTTCCGCTAGGGGGCGAATAGGTAAATTACGCTTCCCCCTACATCTCTGCTTCTAAATCTCCGATTTAAAAAAATCCTTTCTGCACACGATACAGCTCCTGATGGGAAATCCTTTGCACATAATTTTTAATTTTGTAAAAAATGGTTTGCCCACTAGGTGGCGTAAGTCTTAATTTCCGCTTCCGATGTATTTGCAGCAAAATATGAGCTTCTAAAATGTCGATTGCAAAAAAAGTCGTTTGTTCACCGATACTACTCATGTCGACAAATCTTTTATGAAAATTATCTTCTTGAAATAATGCATGGTTTCAACGCCAGGGGCCGTAGATGTATATCTCATTTTTGTGAATACCTCTACTTCTAGGAGTCCGATTTGAAAAATTCCTTCTTTGCTGGACAGTGTTTCTGATACGAAATGTTTTTCTTAAAAATTCAAAATTTTCAGGTAAATCACAGACTTAGCATAAGGGGCACAAGGGTAAATTGCGCTTTCTGCGGTATTTCTGCTTCTGAAACTCCGATTTGAAAATTTTTTCCTGTATCGCATACAGCTCCTGATGGGAAATACTTTTCATATATTTTCTAATATTTGGTAAAGAATGGTTTGGTCCCAAGGGGCATAAGTGTTAATTTCTGCTTCTAATGTATTTGCAGCCCGGAGCTCCTGAAAACTCGACTGGAAAAATAATTTTCTGGACCCGTACTGCTCACATCGGAAAACCTTTTCAGAATACTTTCTTCTTAACATAATGCATGTTTTTTCGGCCAGGGGGCTTAGATTAATATCTTATTTTGTGCTGATTACTTTGCTTCTAAGAGTCCGTTTTGAAGAATTTTTTCTTCGTTGGAGAGCGTTTCCGCTGCGAAATGTTTCTCATATAATTCAAATTTTCTTAACGCACAAGTCTGCTACCAGAGGGCATTAGTTCACGATTTCGTTTACAGCCGTATCTGCTGGATTAAAAACCCGCTGGAAAAACATCTGTCTTCGGTGAGATACTACTGTTTCCCATATTGGTTCCATTGAATTCGAAAAGCTTTGATAAATTTAATTCGCGTCAGGACGGATTCAAAAGACGTGCTCACTACACCCAAAAATCGGTGTCATCTTTCCTGTTCACTCTTGCGTCACCTCAATGGTACGTCACAAACATTTGTCCGAGATGGGTTTGGATTCGATTCCCGTTGAGGTATGCATGTTCTGTTCGTCTTACGAGGCCCCGTGTCTCTCCCTTCCCTGGAGGCAGTATCCCTAAGATAGGGACGGGTGACTGCTTATAGCCAATCGACTTGTTCACGGTGGTGGTGGTTAAAACCTCAAATAAAAAACACAACTGACAGTCGAAAATTCTATTGTTCAAATGGGCAAGTTGGAAAATGGCTCTGGGCAAAGACAGTACAGCACCTGGGATGGAAGTGAAACACGTTCAGTAGCGAACAAAAGTCTTTGGCGAAACACTTTCTCGGCCATAATTTTTTTTTTTTTTTTTTTTGCTGGACCAAATCGGGTCATTATAGGATATGATATGTGTTGATTCGTGGGTTACAATGCCGCGTAGTTTGTATTTCGCTCAGAGCGAATTTGTCGTTCGAAATGGGCCATATTCAAGAGTCGCCAATTATTACCCATTTTGTTTGCTACATGTATTAATGTTTTTCTTGTGATTTTTGCGGCTTTTGTGATGTGTAGTGTGATAATAAGTCAATCTTAAGTTTTCAGAAATGGGTAAAAAGGCGGAGATCCCTGTTGGAGCTCGCCAGGCAAGCCGTGAACATGATGGAATCCCGAATGCGCGTCACCGACATTGCGAGGGCCCTGAAGATCCGACACCAATCCATTTCAGCTATCCTGCAACGTTATAAGAAGACTGGGAGCGTCGAGAACAGTCCGCGATGTGGTTGGCCTCGTTCCACTACGTTGCGTCAGGATAGACGCATCCTCCGTCGATCTCGTGCTGATCCCGCCTGACTGTGTGGACATCGCCACCGAATTCCGCGACAGTGACGACCTGTACGTCAGCCGAATGACCATTTCCTGTCGTCTCATTGCTGGTGGATTGAATGTAAGACGCCCCTTCAAGAAACCACTTATTGGAGACAAGAATCGACGAGCCAGAGTCTCGTTGGCGCGCCGTCATCGACACTGGACCGCGGCAGACTGGAGTAAGGTGCTTTTCACCGACGAGAGCAAGTTCAACTTGTTCGGAAGTGATGTCATCCGATACGTACGACGTCCGTGTGGCCAGAAATTCAAATGCCAGTTCATTCAGCCGACTGTCAAGACCGGATGAGGATCGCTCGTGGTTTACGACGCTTTCTCTCGCAATGGAATGGGCCCCATCATCAAGACTGACGGAATAATGACCGGCCAGAGCTACACGAACATGCTCATCAACGATGTTTTCCCATGGGCAAACCAGAATATGCCACCTGGATGGATTATGCAGCAAGACAACGACCCGAAGCACACCTCCACAGTAGCGAAGGCAGCCTTCCAGCAGCAACAGGTCACACTTCTAAACTGGCCAAGCCAATCTCCAGACCTCAACCCCATCGAGCACATGTGGGAGGAGCTGGAGAGACGATATGCTAAGAAAACCTGCCGGAATAGGGCCCAGAAGTTCGACCAGCTGTCTGCAGAATGGGCGCGAATTCCGCAGGTCACCGTCGAGAAGCTAGTGGACTCGATGCCGGCCCGTTGTGCAGCTATTATTAAGTCTCGTGGTTATCCCACTAAGTATTAGTTATTGTTTTGTCGTTTTTTCGTATTTGTTTTTTGTAATCGTGTCATTAAATCAATGTGATACACACCTATTTTGTTGGTCAACTTGTATGATCTTTGCGATTAAGCTCGGTACCTGATCTGTGTTAAGGTTTCCGATCTATCTGCATATGGGTCATGTTTACAACTGAATAACACATGCTAATAAACAAAATAGCTCGGTACCTGATCTGTGTTAAGGTTTCCGATCCATCTGCATATGGGTCATGTTTACAACTGAATAACACATATATCCCAAAATGAATCGATTTGGTCCAGCAGAAAAAATATTATGATCAAAAAAAGTGTTTCGCCAAATACTTTTGTTCGGTACTGTAGCAGACACAGCATATGCTTTAGCATCACAAAGAACTCTTCGAGAGAGAAAAATGTGCTAACAGATTGTATTTCCCTAAGAAGATGAGATTAAAATCAATGCCTAAATTTTTATATATTTTTTCCTCATTCTCTTCCTCTTCAGTTATTAGACAGATAAACTGGTGTTAAGAATATATACTACACGCTGTCTATGCACGATAATTAAGCTTTATGAGAATGCAGTTGCAAGCTATAATACGAGTTTTATTTTACAATTAAACTCAATGTGTAATTTCAAAGATACCAGCAATATCTTTCTGGCTTAGTGCAACAGCAATATGACGACACGGCAATTAAATACAAGAAGGACAAAACCCAAAATGCAAAAGATATTACGTAACATGTGAACGTATGAAGTGAACGCAAATAATATCACAGCATGCTAATAAAAAAAATGGCTTACGTGGTACCAGCAACTACAGACTATATATCGTTTGGACCACAAATATTTTTAATATAAAGTTTCCAAAGTTGTGGTGCCGCCCACAACTTTGGTGGCAAATGTGGTCTAAGCGATGATTTCTGATCGTTCGTCTGAGATGGGTTCGGGTTCAAATCCCGGTGAAGCATGGATGTTGTGTTTGTCTTACAGCCCTGGCGCTTTTTCTTCAATGGAACCAGTGGCTCTAAATTGCAGAACGCCGACTGCTTATAGCCCAATGAGTTGCTCACGGTGGTCGTTAAACCTCTAATCGAAAAAAAAAGAAAGATGACACCGAATTTTCGGGTGTAATAAGCACGTCTTTTGAATCCGTTCTGACGCAAATTAAATTTATCAAAGCTATTCAAAGGCAATGGAACCTGTATGGAGAGCAATAGTGTCTGACGGAAAATAGAAGTTTTCAATCGAGTTTTTAATCCATCAGATATTGCTGTAAACAGAATCGGGGGCTTACGCCCTCTAGTTGCAGATTTGTGCATTAAGAAAAACATGAATTTATATGAGAAACACGTCGCACCGGAAACGCTCCCCAACACCGAAATAATTTTTCAAATGGGACTCTTAGAAAAAGAGACATCCACACAAAAATAAGATGCGACTTTACGTCCCCTGGTTAGGAAACCATGCATTATTTTAGGAAGAAAGTTTTCTCACAAGGTTTTTGCATATGAGCGGTGTCAGTCCAAAAAAAAAAAAAAAAAAAAAAATCCAATCGAGTTTTCAGAAGCCCAGATTTTGCTACAAATACACCAGAAACAGAAATTAGCACTTATGCCCCTTGGTGGCCAAACCATTCTTTACCAAACTTTTGAAATTATGTGTAAAATATTTTCCATCAGGTGTATGCGATACAGGGAGGATTTTTCAAATCGGAGTTTTAGAAGCAGAAATAACGCAGAAAACGCAATTTACCTTTGTGCCCCCAGTCTATGATTTACTTGAAAATTTTAAATTCATAAGAAAAACATTTCGCATCGGAAGCACTATCCAACAAAGAAGGAATTTTTCAAATCGGACTCCTAGAAGTAGAGATATTGACAAAAATAAGATATACATCTACGCTTCCTGGCGTAGAACCATGCATTATTTTAAGAAGAAAATGTTCCTAATATTTTTGTCGACATGAGTAGTATCGGTCTACAAACGACGTTTTTTTCAATCGAGAATTTAGAAGCTCATATTTTGCTGCAAATACATCAGAAGCGGAAATTAAGACTTATGCCCCCTGATGGCCAAACCATTTTTGACAAAAATTGGAACTTATGTGTAAAGGATTTTCCATCAAGAGCTGTATCCGCTTCAGAAAGAATTTTTTAAATCGGAGATTCAGAAGCAGAGATATAGGAGGAAACGCAATTTACCTCAACGCCGCCTAGCGAAAAGTCTATAAATTACTTGCAAATTTTGAAATTATATTAAAAAACATGTCACACGGGAAACAGTATCCAATAGAGAAGGAACTTATCAAATCGGACTCCTATGAAGTAGAGATATTGACAAAAAAAAAGGATATTCATCTACGCCCCATGGTGGAAAAACTGTGAAATATTTTAAGAATTTTTTCAATCGATATTTTAGAAGCTCAAATTTCATGGCAAATACATCAGAAGCAAAAATTAACACTTACGCCCCCTGGTGTCAAAGTATTTTTACGAAAAAATTTGAAATTATATGGAAAAGATTTTTCATCAGGAGGTGTATCCGCTGAAGCAATTTTTTTTAAATCGGAGTTTTAGAAGAGTTATTGGGAAAAATGTAATTTACTTTTACGACCCCTAGCAGAAAATCTATGCGTAATTTGAAAAAGTAACTATATCTAAAATGCTCTTCGACATAAATGGAATCGAAAGATAAAATAATTGTTTCAATCGGATGTTTCGAAGCAAATATCTGGAATAAAACGTATTTTTGAATTCGACGTCATCTTTCATTTACGCCCTCTAGCGGCGAAATTGTAAATCGTAGAAAAAAACGAAATAAGGGATCATCATTCGCATATTTCAAGCTTCCTAATGCAAAATGAGTTTTTCAAATCGGACTAATAGTTGCAGAACTATCGTGGGTAGAGGCGGACGGACGGACAAACCGGTAACGTTCTTTTTTTACAAGAGACGTGCTAAAAAGGGTTGTGGTAGTGCATGTGGTTCATCGTCGTTGTAACAGATATACGTATATATTTTTTTCTATTGAAAGCTTAACGACCACCGTGAGCAACTCAATGGGCTATAAGTAGTCGCCCGTCCCGAATTTAATGTCAATGGTTCCAGGGAAGGGAGAGCACCAGTGCCGTAAGACAAACAGAACATCCCTGTCTCACGGGATTCGAATCCGGACCCTTCACGGACGAATGATCATCAGCCAGCGCTTAGATCACTACGCCACCGTGGTGGGCAAACAAATATTTGCAAATCGGTATTGTTGCAAATGTGTTCGTGTGGCGGAGCATAAATAGGACATTAAATTTGGAGCTACTCCTACTGCCCTTGCTAGACTTGTAGCACGGGGCCAACATACTCCTGAATGGGATGAGATACAAATACTTGCCTCTGCACCGAATAAACCTACAATTCTGTTGTCTGAAGCCTATACATTTACCGTTTTGCAAGTATTCGTTGCAATGACGATGTACCATATGTATTACCACAACCTTGGAAACTTTATATTAAGAATATTTGTGATCCAAACGACACGGAACCTGTAGTTGCTGGTACCACGTAAGTCCTCTTTATTTACGTTTTCCAACCGTACGTTGAAGAAGCGTATATGCTCCAGCTTTGTCCGTCTCAGCTCGATAACTCGCGTAAAAATGGTTCGATTTCGATTAAATTTTAGTATGTGGTAGAGGACCACCTGGGGACGAACTCCTATTGAAAATGGACGAAATGGGGTCAACGATCAGAATACAGGAGCGGGATCCATTCCATTGAACTTATGCGTCATAACTTACGTAAAAAACGATCGATTTCGATGACATTTTAATATGTTTTAGGGAACAACCTTAAGACAAACCCTATTGAAAATGGAAAACAATGGGGTCAAATGTCAGGACATAGGATTGGGGTTCATTCCTTTGTTCTTATGCGTCATAACTTACGTAAAAATGGTTCGATTTAGAATGCAATTTTAATATGTGGTAGGGGACCACCTGGGGACAAACCCTATTGAAAATGCACGAATGGAGTCAAATGTCACACAGGTGCGGGATCCATTCCATTGCCCTTATGCGTCATAACTTACCTAAAAAATGGTTCGATTGCGACAAAGCGTAAGTATGTTGTTCCGGAGGTATACTGAACCGGTTCTGTTGAATATCATCAAAATGGGGTCAATGATCAGGGCACATGTGCGAGATTTTTTCCACAGCCATTATCCTCATAACTTGACTAAAAATGCTTCGATTGCGACAAAATGTTATCATGTTTTTCCGGAGGTACACTGAACCAATCTTTTTGAATATCATCGAAATGGGGTGAAAGGTAAAGATACAGGAGATAGATTTATTCCACAGCCATTATCTTCATAACTTGAGTAATGTTTTCTGGTATGTTGGAAAGCGTATCCCCATCGACAACGCTCAGTTCATGCTCCAGATTTTCTACCCCCTACTGCCTGAATTAGACTGACCTACATCTTGTCAGTGTTTCTTTCCAGTCTATAAGGCACTAGCTTTACTACCCGGCTTTGCCCGGGATTTAGGCTTATTAATTCCACATTCCTTATATGTCACTGAAAAAATCAGGAAAAAAATTGATTTTTGCAGGAAAGAAAAAGCTGATTTCTACAAAATTTGGTCAATATAAATTTATTTATTGATAGTGTGATTATTTCAGCACATGGCGATACACAACATTTTTGGTTTCTTCTTCATCGGCGACAATATATAATTTTGTTGGATCCTTTGCTCTTGACATTCCAACATACAGCTGTAGAATCAAGCGGACCAAAAGCGTTACGAATTATTTAACACGCGTCCAGGAGACACAGCATTGGAACACTGACTGAAAATTCGTTAACATTTTGTTATCGAAGACAAATTGTTAACAAATGTTAACAATTTCTTATCGTTGAATTTTACAAATGTTAACTTTTTTTTCTTTTTTTATGATTGGAGGTTCTTTTTTTTTTTTTAGCAACTCAATGGGCTATAAGCAGTCGCCCGTCCCTAATTCAGGGTCACTGGTTCCAGAGAAGGGAGAGAGCCAGTGCCGTAAGACAAAGACAACATCCATGCCTCACCGGGATTCGAACCCGGACCCCGTTCGGACGAATGATCAGAGGCCATCGCTTAGATCACTGCGCCACCGGGGCGGCAATGTTAACTTTTATTGTATTTTACAAATTGTTAACGAATGTTAACAATTTGTTATTTTTGAATTTTACAAATGTTAACTTTTATTGTATTTTACAAATTGTTAACGAATGTTAACAATTTGTTATCATTGAATTTTACAAATGTTAACTTTTATTGTATTTTACAAATGTTAACTTTTATTGTATTTTACAAATTATTAAAAATTTGTTATCGACGATCAAATGCATGATCAAATTTATGAAACTAGCTGAAATTTTAATGAACACCATACATCGTTAATAGGAACACGATCTCGAAATTTCGCCTGAATCGGTAAATAACTTTTCGAATTAGCCGTCAAAATGTTACTAACCGTTTCTCCGTATATATTTCTGTTTACTGATTAATTAAAAATTCCATGCCTATCTTAAAAAGTTTCGATCGAATTCCGGTGAAATTTTTGAGGGACTCCTCTTATTACCAATTCATGGTGTTGACAAAAATTTCAGCCTGTTTCGTTAAGATTTCGCAAAGTACATTTTGCATTTGTTTATGCACAGTTCTCAAAGAATGAAAACATCTGTGGATGAATGCAGTCACGTGCTTTCAGATTTGGAACAGATAACGATGACATAGCAAACGACGCGGACTTTAATGTTTAGCTTATTAATTAATACATAACTCGCGAACGTAACAAGTTAGAGATCGGCGTTCGATAGTTTTTGCTGCTTCAGGCAAACAGACGTTTTGTGTTTTATATATAAGATGTGTGCTTAGTTCCGGCAACTTTTCTTGTCCAGTAAGGGAGGATATCTTTTATATTTGACGTATTTTCATGTTCTGTGCTTAACCCTCGCTGTTTACTTTCGTCACCATCGTGACTCGCCTTGATTATCTCCTGGTGCTTTATCAGTGTTCCTATACCTTGCCTTCTGAGCTCATCTTCCTGTGCTGATCAATGCACCTCCCGTATCTCGTCGCCTTCTGCTAGTGGCCCTCGAGTGACGTCATCTACTCTCCAGTTGTGGCCTATCTCTAGAAGCTCTTTTGGTGACGGCATTGCTCTTCGCTTTGCCTTCGTCCATCTGTTCGCCGTGCCTTCCCCACTTTCACCGTTTATCATCGTCGTGATTGTGCTCTCTTCCACTGCTCATGGCCTGTTCTACCTTTCCTGAATTTCTTCCAGAACTGACGCCTCCACCAGATGTTCTGCTTCAAGACAATCTTCATGTCTCTTCGTCTGCCTCCCCTCCCACATGTTCAGTGTTTCTGCCGTCCTGCTTGGATTTCCTTGTTTCTCGTCATGATTCAGTTCTTACTACTCACATTCTGAGTCTTCGCAAAGGAGGCAAGTCTTTACTTGCCTCTTTATCCTTGAGAGTGAAATATGGCCCTCCCCAATACAAAACTTATCTTGTATAGATCAGCTCTTCATGAGATTGTTCCTCCGGATGCCATCAACCATATAGAACAAAATCCTTGCTCTGTGCTTATTTAATTTTGTTCTCCCGCTCATGTTGCGCGGGTCATGTCTTCTCCCATTTTCGTTGGTGATCAAAGTCTGTTCGCCATTCTTTTAGCACAATACCCTACACTTGTCAGCCTGTTTCCTGTTCCTCCAAAAATTTCGGATAATATACTCTTTAGTTTTCTCTCTCGCTGTGGCTGTGTAATCGGTCCCATTCGTACTTTATCTGCAGCATCAGACGAGCAAGTTGTTCGTCCTTTATCTTAGTTTCCAACGACAGGCTTTCGTTGTGTTTCCGGATGAAGCCTCCATTCTTTCTTGTCCACCCATATTCCAGGTAGCCTGTGTTCGACATATTCGTACTATACATGTGTATACTACTCTCCATTGTTTTATTTGTAAATCGCCCACTCATTTCTGTGTTTGTTGCCCAGCTAAAGACACTGCTTTATTGCTTGTCTCTACTGGTCCTTGTGCTCCTATTGCACCACAGGCCACGACTTTTCAGTCAGCACCTTTGCCACGTTATCAGTTTGCTTATCTTCTGTGCCAGGCGGGTTGTTCCCGCCTCCCGTTCCATGTTCTTTACTTTCTTCTGCCTCAATTTCCAGCACATCGGCATGTTCTTCTTCGCAGCCTTTGTATTCCAGCGCATGCTCAACTGCTCAATCTGTGGATAGCTATTCCGTGGATATGCCATCCTCCATCTCTGCGTTGTCTTCAGAGTTTTCGGCTTTCTCTCAATTCTGCGGTTTACCGACTCTGCCTGTTCCTTCATTTGTTCCGTTACAGGATTCTTCTAGCTCGCATGTTTCCTCCGCGGCCACCACTCTTCCTACTGCGTCCATAGTCGACTCTCAAGCTCTCCTACTATAATCGCTCCTTGACACGTCTCATTCTGGTGACAGTACACTTGTGGTCTCACCTCCGCCACGTCCAGTGTCAAACAACGTCTGCTCGGCGTCGCCTCCTGTCATTTTTCTTTCTCCCTCGTATTCCGACATCTCATTGCCAGTTCCTGGTGCTACGCCCATTGTCACTGCCTCCGATGCTAGTGCACCGTTGTGTTCACCTTTGCTTCGCCCGTCTCCTGTTGCTGTCTGTTCGGATCTCTCTTTTTTTTTCAGATGATTCCTCGAGTTCCTGTACCGCCACGCCGTCACGATCTTCTTGTTCTGAAGTCTCTGATTCTCCATTGCCTCCGGAACACTTCTCTCATCTGTCTGCTTATGAGCGTAAGCTTCTTACTACCAAACATCTTACCGCCATTGAAACCCCTGAGGTTAAGACAATTCTACGATTTTTGCCTATTGCTCAGCTTCCTGTGCCTTTCCCTGTGGACTTTACTTCCCATGCCGCCTTTACCCATGCCATTGTTGCTTGGTATGAAGTCAGAGCGTATTTTAAACTACCATTTCAGGATGATCTTCAAGCATCGTATGCTCAATGCTATTCCTTTGTGTTACCCTCAACGATCCCACCCCATACTATGACTCCATTGCCGGCTTCTCCAATTCAGTCTGTGCCTGCTTCGGTTCCACCGTCTCCGCATTGTATTCCTTCCACGCCAGTGCCATCTATTATTCAACAGCTGTCTTCACCGCTAGTACAACCATCTTCAGCACAGATTTCTCTTTCTGCACCCTCAACGGGGGTAATTCCTAAGAAACGTACACATTGCCCTTCACAGCGCACGCGCAAACGGTGTGCGAAACATCGAAATTTTTCCGTGACTCCTATTGCTCCAGCTGGTCATTGTCATACCGCTCAACGTACTGTGCCGCGTTCTCCACTTCCTTCGCAACTACTTCTCCACGACTTTGCCAACCCTGATGACTATTTCGATGTCTTCACTATTTGGGAAGAACTCCACTTCTCCGAACTTTACTATTAGTTTGTATGTGTTCATGATTGCACTGTCCTGCCTCATAATTTTTAATTTACTCCAGCACATACTACATGCACTTGAACTCTAAGTGTTTTTCTTTCTTTCCAAGTGTTTCTTCCTATTGTAATGTTTTTCATTCTTCCTCAACGTGTTCCTGTGTCTCAGTGTTTTCTTTAACGTTCTTTTTTTCATGTTTTATTTCCTTGTATCTATGCTCATCTGTTTACTCCGGTATCTATGCTCGATTGCCATATGTTTTCAGTACTGTGCTCATGTCTTTATATGTTTTGTTCTTGTATGTGCCCTGTATTAAATTTTATTGGGTATTTTGTGTTATATGCTCACGTTGTTAGCCCTGTATGAGTGTCGCCTGCAAACCCACGCTTTCTATGTTTTTGGTTTATGTCATCTCCTCATGAATGCCCTTTGTAATTGCCAGTGGCTTTGTCTGCGTTGTCTTTACTTCTACGCTCATGTTCTGCGCCCTTGTTTTATTCTATGCTATTAGTCATCCATTAAAGCAATTTTGAAATGGAAAGCGTATTATAAGCAATGCACTGCATGATTATACTAACTTGGGTTATTTTTAGCATGCTGTGATCTTGTTTGCTATTACTTTTATGTATGTTCACATGTTACGTAATAACTCTGCCGCCCCAGTGGCTCAGTGGTCTAGGCGATGGCCTCTGATCATTCATCCGAACGGGGTCCGGGTTCGAATCCCGGTGAGGCATGGATGTTGTGTTTGTCTTACGGCACTGGCTCTCTCTCTTCCCTGGAACCAGTGGCCCTAAATTATGGACGGGCGACTGCTTATAGCCCATTGAGTTGCTCACGGTGGTCGTTAAACCTCCAACAACAACAAACAAACAATAACTCTTGCATCATGGGTTTTATTCTTCTTGTATTTAATTGCCGTGTCGTCATATTGCTGTTACACTTGGCCTGAGGATGGGCTTGAAGCAAGCTGGAAAGGTCTGCCTTGCATTTTTGAAATCATTCATTGATTTTAAAAATAAGTTAAAAAACGAGTTTTATTGTAAAATAAAACTCGTTTTTTAACTTGCAATTGAATTCACATGAAGCTTAATCATAGTGCATAGACAGCGTGCAGTATATTTTCCTGATGTTTTTGGCACGAACTTACCTCTTATTAATTTGTTGTTACTTTGTTGTGGATCTGCCGACGGCTTTACAGACTGAATTGTGCTATTCATTACACAGCACTTTTTTTTACACTGAAGAGCAATTGAATTAGAGACAGATGGCGTTATGCAAATGTGGCGCTGTGGGCAGCCACTGTAAACGGAAACGACATGACGTATGCAGTGATCCAACAAAATTAAAGGAGTGATGCGACGGGAATCAGTAAGAGTCGGACGCAATATGGGTAAGACGAAGGATCAAAAGCGCATTTGATCGTGGGCAAATTGTCGGGGCCCGACGAATGGGTCACTCCATCTCGGAAGTCGTGCAGGCACTGGGATTTTCACGAGCCACTGTGTCACGGGTGCACCGTGTGCACATCGAATACGGTAAAACCATCCCTGCAAGGGCCAACTGCCGATGAACAACAGCGTGTAAATGAGCGGGGTCATCGTTGGCTAGCTCGCATTGTAACAGCGGATAGACAGGCCACAGTGCAAGAAATCACTCGGCAATTTAACGCTAGTGCACAAAAACGTGTAAGCAGCCACACCATCCAGAACCGTCTCCTCGCTATGGGGTACAGAAGCCATCGTCCCACGAGGGTACCGTTGCTGACCGCACATCAGAGGGTGCAAAGATTAGCATGGGCGCGAGAACATCGCCACTGGTGCCTAGACATGTGGGAAAATGTAGCCTGGACTGATGAGTCGAGGTTCACGTTGGTACATGCGGATGGCAGGATACGAATACGGCGCAAACCACATGAAGCGATGGATCCTTCTTGCTAGCAGGGTACTCTTCAAGCTCGTGGGGTGGCATTCTCGTCTAAGAACTGTTTTTATGGACTGAAATGGGACCCCTGGTACGTGTGACATCGTCCCTCACAGGTCAACGTTTCCGGGATATCCTGGACGACCATTTGCTCCCATTTGTGCGTCTTCAACATCCCACAGGGGACCTCATCCTGCAACAAGACAATGCAGCTCTCGAATCGTATCCGAATGGTTGGATGAACACTCCACCGACGTGACCTCGCTTCCTTGGCTAGCTAGGTCACCTGACCTCAATCCCATCGAGCACATCTGGGATGCCATCGAGAGAGATGTTCGAGGCTCTGACCCCGCTCCATCAAATCTTCGTGAACTGTGGGAGCTTGTTCAGGGGTCGTGGATCCGTATGGCTTCCCAACGCTTCCGGTGTCTTGTCGAATCCATGCCAAGACGAATCTCAGCGGTTATCAGGGGGAAAGGTAGTGCTACATGTTACTAGACAGGTATCTCTAATTCAATTGCTCTTCAGTGTATATGACGTTGTCTAAACAGTCCTTCATTCATTTGTCAGGTTGTACGCTGTTCCACACTTGAAAGTTGTGTGATCTTAATTATACGTTCTTTCGTGGTTCTTTTCTTAACTTCTCATTTCATGTTAGTACCAAAACCGTCTTAGTTTTGGGTTTTGTTTGAAATATCTAAGTAATAAATTCGCACTTATAATCTATGACGGCAGTTCCTTAAAACCTTAGAGTAAAATCACACAAAATGAAGAAATATAGGAACACCATAATATATTTTATTCTTTCTCAAAGTATCTTTTCTCCGATGATATGCAACGGTCTCGTTGTTCAGAACACTTTTTAAAGCATGAGGCATTTTGTGGAAGCTGCTTTAGCGACCCCTGTACACTTTCAATAACGTCAGCATCTGTGCTGAATGTTGCAACACGGAACTTCTCCTTCAGTGCTGGAAACAACCAGAAATCTCACGGGGAGAGGTCAGGACTGTATGCAGGCTGTAACATGATTTTAACACCGCATTTCGTAAGAAACTGTTGATAACAAGCAGCCACATGTGGGAGGGCTTTATCATTGTGTAGGGTCCACTTGTTCACCCGTTCCGGTAGCTTGATTTATATGTGTCTTCCCACACGCTTCAAGACAAAAATGTGATACTCAGAATTGACAGTAATTTGAGGAGGAACGGTATGCTATTAGACTACACCTTTATGAAAAAAGAAAATTGGCATCAACACCATCCCAGCTGATTTGGTTTGCTGGACGTTTTTCGTAGGAGACGAGATTGTGTGTTTTCAGGCACTCGTTGCTCAATTCGTGAGGAGGTCAAAAGAGTGGATCCATGTTTCCTCGGCGGTTATTACTGTGTTTAGAAACTTTCAATACTTTGCAATAAATTGTTTCTACTCATGACACACCTGAACTCTGGCTAACAATTGTTCTCTCGTCAGGAGATGAGATACCCATCCGGAATATACACAATGCCGTAGTAATTTTTCGCCAAGGACGCGGAATGCCGATGTTTTTAAAATATTTGTTGACGCCGCTATATCTTCACACGTTATTCGTTCATCTACTTGCAGGATTGTCCAAACAATGTTAACAATACGCTTCATAACAACATTTTCAGGTTGACCAAGCCTAAGAGCGAGTTCTGCCAACAAACGTACGTTTTTGTAATCATGGTGCAATCTAAAAATCGTTGACTCACCCAAACATTTATCATTGTAAGTTTTTTCATTAAATCAATGGTTTCCAGAGCCGATTTACCCAAACGATAGCAAAAGTTTATCGCACAACGTATTTCACTTCTTAACCCTGAACCATTCGCCTCCATAGCTGTATGGCGAAATGCAGACGTACCTTAAACAACTGCGCAATAACAAACCAGAATCGTCTGCCACGATTCTGAAGTATCTATGGCAATAACTGTTGCCATAGATACTTCCTTAATTCAGATAGTCGTCTGCGTGGTTATTTTTCCCCTCCGCACTGTGCTAACTTAAAACAAAAGATTACCCTCAGTTATTATGGAACGGCCTTTGTATGTTTTCCGTCGGCAAAATATTTCGGCCGCCCCGGTGGCGCAGTGGTCTAAGCGATGGCCTCTGATCATTCGTCCGAACGGAGTCCGTGTTCGAATCCCGGTGAGGCATGGATGTTGTGTTTGTCTTACGGTACTGGCTCTCTCCCTTCCCTGGAACCAGTTACCCTAAATTAGGGACGGGCGACTGCATATAGCCCACTGAGTTGCTCACGGTGGTCGTTAAACCTACAATCAAAAAAATATATATATATTTCGAAATTTCTGAAACTATCAGATTATTTCCACAAAACATATTTCTGCTTTGTCTTAATATCTCTCGAAAGTTCAAGATTTGCTATATATTTTTTTTTATTTCATCCTCCTTGACGGCCTTCTGCCACAGAACACACCTAATGTCTTCTTCGAATAATTCCATCTCTAATCCACGTAAGTACAAGTTTTTGCTTCTGTATTTCCGTTTTCCTATAAAACTAATCCCACATTCGACTGCTCAGATTTGTTTAGTCTTGTTATCGTTTCTGCAGGATACAGATCCACCAATCCGATTTTTGTTCATGCTTCGTCACAGGTATTCAGTTTCAATTGTACTTAACTTTCGCTTTCTAATGAGTGTGTTCTACCAACGCAATGTTTTTTTTTATTTTCGATAGAAAAAAAAACTACGTCGTCTGTGAAACAAACAAGAACAAAGGCGTTCTTTCTTTTGTTCTTGCAGTTACTGTATTACAGTAAAATCAAAAACAGGATAATATTTATCTTGGGGCACTCCAAATCTCAAGAGAAATTTCTTCGTTTCGTCATTACAAATTTTTTTGGCACATTTCCTTTGCCTACTACAGAAATTTACCAGAAGTAGGGTGTTTACCTGAACTAGAGGTCTGGCCTAACCCTACCCAGTTCTCCAGCTGAGACTGTACTTGAAAGGTTCAGCATTTTGCTCCTGAATTAAAGAAAGTAGAAAGTCGTTTGAACTCCTCCGAAAACGGAGACTGACAAGTTAAATAATAAGATGACGGATATAACAGAGTGAAACGAAATAAATGCAAGTACAACGGTCACCGTATGTGTTGATTAATTATAGCTCAAATCGATAAGCCTGGATGTAAAAATGACGGCCTCAAATAGGCTGATTTATTTCTTAAAAGGTTAAAATATATTTCTGTTTCACTTCGTCAGCTTTAACGACTAAAACACGTGGTTCATTGTTTTCCTTTCCGATAAATGTTTACGTAAACAATCGTTTCAGCTTTACGAAACCGAGATTTTGGTGTGATTCGTTGGTACGAGGAAGTGTGGCAGTTTGAAGCATTTATTTAGATATTTGAGGATCCCGGCTACCTGGTTTACACTGAAGAGTGAAAGATGAAATGCGTTTACACTTGTAAAAGAAGTAGGTAGTCAGATATAAACCAGCGCTGATATGGACTGAGCCCGAGCACGATAGCCCGCGGCCTGAACCACATATCCAATAGTTTTCTACATTTCTTTTGCCTACTACAGAAATTTACCCGAAATAGGGTATTTACCTGTAATAGAGGTCTGGCCTAACTGGGCTCCAGTTGTACCAAAATATTTACCACGGTTCGGGCTCGGGCTCAGGCTCTAAGAGAGAGAGAATTTTCTTCATCTTTTTTTAAATATAATTTTGCATGTTTTAGCATAATAGACTTTTCTTACGATTACTGGTATATAAAGAGAAATCCTCGGTAACTGCACCTGGGTGAGGAACTCCTCACCCAGGTGCAGTTACCGAGATGGCTATTTATTCCCGGAATGGGTAGAAAAAGGGCATAGGCCACGCATTGGATTTCTACGGAGATGGGAAAGCTCCTTTAAAAACCATACATACTAGATAGTATCAGACGAAAATTTGCTCCCTTTCTCCACGCAGGGTTGGTCTGATCGCCGTATTGGAAGAGGGTTGGTCTTATCGCCGTATTGGAAGAGGGTTGGTCTTATCGCCGTATTGGAAGAGGGTTGGTCTTATCGCCGTATTGGAAGAGGCTTGGTCTTATCGCCGTGTTGGAAGAGGGTTGGTCTTATCGCCGTATTGGAAGAGGCTTGGTCTTATCGCCGTATTGGAAGAGGGTTGGTCTTATCGCCGTATTGGAAGAGGGTTGGTCTTATCGCCGTATTGGAAGAGGGTTGGTCTTATCGCCGGTCGTGCGGATATCACCATAGTACGCTGTTGGCGGCAGTGGATAGAACAAGGCACGCAGCAGTGACAGGGAGTGTCTGGGCGACCTAGATGAAACACGGAGAGAGAGAGAGAGAGAGAGAGAGAGAGAGAGGGGGGGACCGACGATTTGTCCGACATGCGCGGACTGACCCAACAGCCACGATTACGTATATTCAGCGAGCAGTGGTGCCCTCCATGCATCGTCCGATTAGTTTCAGCACCATTGGCAGACGGCCGCACAACGCAAGCGCTACACGCACGCAACCCGTTACGACGATTGCCCTTAACGGCCGTTGCATCGTAACCAAAGACTGCAATGATGTCGTGCCAGACTCTCAAATAGCCACTCAGAATGACAGAAGGTGATCTTCAGTGACGAGTCCCGTTTCTTGTCTTGGAGGAGACGACCACCGAATCCGTGTGTGGAGGCACGGGGGTGAGCGACAAGATGAACGGTTTGTTCACGAGCGAAACACGAGAAGAAGGCCTGGTGTCATGGTGAGGGGTGCAATTGACTAAGATGCCAGATCTCCTTTGGTGTTCATTAAAGGCATGTTTGACAGCCCAAAGTTACGTTAATGAAGTTCTGCAACCAGTGGCCCTACCTTACCTGAACGTTCACTCCGGTGCGATTTTCCAACAGGACAACGCTCGTCT
This sequence comes from Macrothele yani, assembly GCA_039090855.1. Lineage (NCBI taxonomy): Eukaryota > Metazoa > Arthropoda > Arachnida > Araneae > Macrothelidae > Macrothele > Macrothele yani. The sequence goes on along the minus strand of CM077026.1, from coordinate 16,101,190 downwards.
GCATACAGCTGCTCTCTCGAGAGCTTCCCGTCAAAACACTGACACTCTGCCATGTCCAGCCGCATCAGGAGACCTATCGCCGATTGAAAAGGTGTAGTTTGCTATGGGACACGCTATCCCCACCCCACCCCTACCGCATACTTTACAGGAACTACATGAGAAGATTGAAACTGCATGGGATGGTTATCGCATGGCACCATTAGGAACCTGCAGAACTCCATGCCGAGACGTCTGGCATGCTGTGTGAGGAAACATGGCGGCACGACGCCATACTGAGAGTTACTACTTATGGGTATATAGCTCCATAAATATTGCCCATATCGGTCTCAGTGTTTAATCATTTATCTTTCCTTTTAACCTTTACCATCCTCCCGAATAGCATTGCAACCCGAGAAGTCATTCTGGATGCAACTATTTTTTTGACGGTGATCGTATAGAGAGAGGCCTTAAAGCTTTTTCTTTGGAACCTATTCTTTGGTTCATCATATTGATGTGCATTTGCATAATCTTGGATGCACGTTCCTTGGCGATTGTTTGAAATGAGATGAAAGAGCATGTAACGAAGATTTTATCGCTTCCTTGTGTGGTCGATGCTGCGTTTTGTTTCTTTGTCTTTCTTCATCATGAGGAAACAGCCGTAGAAACCTTTGAAGCCGGGTGTCAGCCATTCTTGTTGGCGTTATACTGTTTGATGAATGCGAAATAGGTTAAACGTCACTGTGCAGAGCGTGTTGCTGAAATCCCGTTTGTTCTTACCTTCCTGCCGATAATGATGTCTGCCGTGGAGGGATGCATGAGCTGAGTTGACTGCTTCTTGCCGAACTCCCGTTCTCGTCTTTCCTGCTGATGATTGTGTTTAGCATGGAGAGGTACCTAAGATAAGCATGACTACTGCTTGATATTATGTCATTTTCGTTATCCTTGCTGACGTGGTATCTGCCGAAGAGTGCTTCGTGGTATTACTTATTGACTGGTTACAGTGAGGTGCAAGCTCCTCTTCCACAGTATTATGGCTCTTTCAAATTGATGGAGAATTGTTCCTCTGAATTCCACTGTTCATGCAAGGCTACGTGCTGTAAAGAGACCTTTAGACATAAAGGTTTTGTCTTCTGATTTTAAGCTAACATTTCGATTAGGAAATTAAACAGTTGAGATAAAAATTGCGTTTGATAAATATTTGTGCACTGTAAGTAACTTTAATGTACACTATATTGACAAAAGTCACCGGACACCTAGAAGAGAAACACAACATCGAATTCCTTGACATACATTAGTACGGTGTCGGTCCACCTTTGGCCTTAATGCATGCACTGACCTTTCGAGGCATGTTTTCGACCAGGGTTTGGAGCACAGCGATAGGTATACGCTTTCATTCATTACATATTGCTGCCACTAACTGTTGCTTAGTAGTAGGCCTTGGTTCCAAACTTCTTATGCGGCGAACTAATTCATCCTATAAGTGCTCTGTGGTATTCAGATCAGGGTTCTGTGCTGGCCAGTCCACACACGATACGGAATTATCGTCAAACCACGCTGTAACAGTCCTTGCTTTATGGCTTGGTGCATTATCATGCTGGTACCAACAACACTCAGTTCCATAGTATTGCCACAGAGTTGATAGGGCATAAGTGTCCGGAATATCGAGGTAGACGTGCTGATTAACAGGTTTGTCCACAAAACCAATGGGCCGGAACCATAGCACGAAAAAAGTCCCCACACGAGTACACTGCCAGCTCCAAACTTAACCGTAGGAACAGTACACTGTGGTAAATAGCGCTCTCCCGGCTGCAACCATACCCACATGCGGCCATCAGACTGATAGATCGTGTATCTGGATTCATCAGTCCATAGGACCAGTTTCCATTGATCTATGGTCCACGATAAATGTTCTTTACATCATGCTAAACGAGGAGTAGCATTCCTAGTGGAGATCAAAGTCTTATGAACAGCCGCACGATAACGGTAACCCATGGAATGAAGTTCTCTGCGAATGGTACTTGTACATACCGAGGTTCCAGCATTTTTACTCAGTTGTATACTGAGGTCTTGTGCTGTACTCCGTCGATTAGCTGTAGCGTCTCTCCTGAGGCTTCAACGTCCTCTTTCACTGACTTTTTTTAGTCTGGCGGTACGTTTTGCTGCTTCAGGCACGCCATGTGTTTTCCACTTATTCAGTAAATCCAAAACAGTTGACTTGGGTATGTTCAAACGCCTCTCGGTTTCCCTTCTGGACAACCCACTAATAACAACACCCATCAATCTTTCCTTTCTCAAAGTCAGTTCTCTCCCGCCGCAACATTTTCACTGAACGTTAAAGTGCGATATGATCACGGTGGGGGGCGGGGGGGGTCAGCGTCATTTTCTTGTAGGACTTCCGTCCACAGGTAGTAGAGTTTAGGTCCCAGCCACCTACAGCGAGATCGCCTTTTGGGCAGGACACAGAAACGGAAGGAATGAGAGCAAGTCTAGCGACTTTGACAGAACAGTTTGTAGTGAGATTAGAGTACAGTATATGGCGCCACCGTACAAGTACGATATTGCACATAGAGGGGTGAGAGAATTTCAGGTGGGGTATAGGAAAGGATACCCATTTAACCAGTGGGTCCAGCCTGGGGGCCGTCACTCAACGTGCTCGTCCGATGCACGGCGGATATTCAGCGATTGTTAGTAAATCACACCATCTCTGAAAGATCAGCCCAGGCTTGAACCTGGGGACCCAGCTTCGATAGTCTGAAACACTAACCACTAAGCCATCCGCGGCAATATGATCACGGTCCGCTGCAAGCTTGTTTTTATACCGTTTGCAGCTGTGCCGCGCATGTGAACAACGAAGCGGATCCGTTCATTTGCTTTTGAAGGGGTGGCCGGTGAATGTTGTCAATATAGTGTATATGTCAACTTTGGTTAGACAATCTTTCCTGCGGGGTTGAGATATTTGTTCTTGGTAAAAGAGCTAGGCAGGTTGGACCGCCGCAATATGCAATGGATCGCCTCTGCACTGGCACCCCAAGTAGAATAAAACACGACTTCCCAACGCACACATAATATTAGCCCAAGATGAATGAATGAAAATCCGCTTTGCTGGTGTTGTGAAAAATATTTCTCAATGAGATAATCATTTTCTCTTCTAACAGCTAGTTATACGGTTTCTTGCTAAATAGCTAAATACATTAAGATAATTTTTGTAAAGGAAATTCAATGGCGCTTATGCTCTGTACTGGCAGTCGAGCACTATTGTTTTACGAACAAATAAAACATCTAAATCTCTAGCTTTCTGAATAACCATAATATGAGTTGCAGTTTCTAAACTCCACGATGAAACAATTAGACAGCTGTAAAACCTCGGATTAATGGCTGAAAACTAATTAGTTTCTTTGAATTCGGGATCTTAAGAGTGCATTATGATAATACCGAATTCGATCTATCAAACTGTATTGTGATTTTTAACCGTTTTAGTACAACAGACAATACTTCAGACTTTGAACTAATGCGATATTGAATAGATACCGAAAAATGAAAATATCTCGCCAAATAATGGAAGAGCTCTTAATGGTGTGGATATAAGTGGAAATTTTCTCGGTTGCTTAAACAAAGGAACACAATTAAAATAATGTGCTCCAAAGCTTATTCACTTGCCGTTGAGAATTGCCTGCTACGTGTTGAATGAATGAAAGACCCGCTACGTGAACATTCATTATGCTCTTTTACTCGATTGAAACAGATGGTTCACTAATGACATTCCAACCAATAAAAGAAAGGAAATTAAGAAGCCACAATTCGTAGAATATTTCAAAGTAAAGACATACTCGAAATTCGAAAAAAATGACGTCGAAATCCTTAAATCCAAAAGATATTAATTTTAGCTGGGTACTCTAAGCAGTGGCACACTCAGTGAGGCCTTCCGCATGAGATATTACATAGTTCTTCATTCTTTGTTATTCATTGCTTATTTCGAAATATATTTCTACATGTTTCTAAATATATATTTTACGAGTACATAAGAACTTCGGTTATAGGTTTTCACTTTTATACGTAATTCTGCGCTAGTTCCAATATTTTACTGTAACTTCGATCGCTTTTTTAATTCAATTATATTTAATTCATTTATACGCTTTTTGCAATTATACGATAAATTTAGAAATTCGGATTATAAAAAATGCACTCTTCTTGGATTTCTTTTTACATAACCCCGTGTGTTACCACTTTAAGAGAATCGAGACGCTGTTTCCATATTTCTTTCTTTCTCTTTCTTTTTTTACCCATGAAACAGATAATGCACTTAAAGATTTAGTGAATAACTTTCAAGTTCTCTTTCTTTTCTTTCGCTGAATTCTTTTCAAACAAAGGTTAGTGAGTATTTTACTCAGTTTTAATGCCAAATCAACTCGTGCACAAACTGCATTTAGAAGAACAATGCTTAAAATGAAGAATGTGTAATGGGAGGTATTCAATGTAAAACAAAATCGCATTCAGATTTACAACTGTATTTCAAAGGTATGCTTTTTTTTCGTATATTGGAAGAATGAAATAGTCCAGAATATATTTTCTCAGTTTTATAATGAAATTAGAATAAATGAAGTAACACAAAATTCAAAGCACACATAATCTGAAGGTAGCAAAGAAGTATTCATGTGTATGTCCCACATTACGAATCAGCGAAATCAAAAATTACATGGCTATCCTTTTTTATTCTTTTTGGAAGCATTCAAAATTTTACAATAGTATTTATAGCTTTAAAATTTATTTTACGCTTTTTAATCCCCCATCCCCTAGAAAAACGTATAATAAAGGTTCCACTGTAGCTGTAAATGTACTTTAGTAAGACGGAAATATTTTTATCGCTTACCCATATTTTGAGAGATGTTTATTTCGAGGTACTATAATTTGTATCTTCAATATTTTACGCCACCCTCATAAAAAAATCCTGAATGTAGCAGTGACGCTAAATTAATTATAATTAGGTTCACTACATTTCATTACTTCATCGTGGAAGTCTGATCAAAATTTTCCTCGATAATAACGACGAAAATTCTAAATTCTACAGAACAGTTTGGCCACGCGGGTGACGCAATAATCTAAGCGCTGGTTTCTAACAATTCGAAGGAGTATATCCGGGTTCGAGTTCGCGACGTGATAGAGATTGTGCGCTTGCATGTTTTACGGCATTTTCTGCCTTTCCTTCCTAGAACGAATTATTCTAAATTACGGACGGACGCATTGCCCTCAAATTTGAAAAACGTAATCATAGACGCCCATTCCTCAAAAAACATACTCAGGTTAAAAATAACTTTGCCGAAAATACCAGTTTACTTGAGCATTATGAATCATAGACGCCCATTCCTAAAACTTACTCAGGTCAAAAATAAAATTGCCGAAAATACCAGTTCACTTGAGCATTATGAATCATAGACGCCCATTCCTAGAACTTACTCAGGTTAAAAATAACTTTGCCGAAAATACCAGTTTACTGGAGCATTATAAATCTTAGACGCCCATTCCTAGAACTTACTCAGGTTAAAAATAACTTTGCCGAAAATACCAGTTTACTTGAGCATGACGAATCATAGACGCCCATTCCTAAAACTTACTCAGGTTAAAAAATAAAATTGCCGAAAATACCAGTTCACTTGAGCATTATGAATCACAGACGCCCATTCCTAGAATTTACTCAGGTTAAAAATAACTTTGCCGAAAATACCAGTTTACTTGGAGCATTATGAATCATAGACGCCCATTCCTAGAACTTACTCAGGTTAAAAATAACTTTGCCGAAAATACCAGTTTACTTGAGCATGATGAATCATAGACGCCCATTCCTAAAACTTACTCAGGTTTAAAATAACTTTGCCGAAAATACCAGTTTACTTGAGCATGACGAATCAGAGACGCCCATTCCTAAAACCTTACTCAGGTTTAAAATAACTTTGCCGAAAATACCAGTTTGCTTAAGCATGATGAATCATAAACGCCCATTCCTAGAACTTTCTCAGGTTAAAAATAACTTTGCCGAAAATACCAGTTTACTTGAGCTTGATGTAAGAACCCGTGATGGATCCTAAGTCTACATAGGCATGAACGGTCTTTTTTTACAAGGCTTGAAAAACATAAAATGGATGTTAAGCATTGCAGTCGCACGACTGCACTTTCAAGAAAAGCATCAAATTAAGTAGCAACCGTAGTCTTGTAGGACATCAAGGGTATTTCCCCGTACACCAGCGCAAGAGTAACCTTACTAAGGAAGACCATAGAGATTCTCTATCTCACAGAGAGGTATTCAACGATTTTGCATCGATATAATGAAAGATACCTAAATCACTTAAGATTTGCTGGTGACATAGTCATCATTACAACTAGCAATAGTGAAATGCAAAATATGATAGAGGATTTACGGATGGATAGTCTTAAAAAATGTCTGACAATAAACAGCAAACACTATATACACTGAAGTGGCAGAAAAACTGGTACACCAGTCTAATACTTGGTAGGTCCACACGAGAGCGCAGGACTGGAGAAATACGACTGGGCATAGACTCCACTGGCTTCTGGAAATATGCTGTAGGCAATGCACACCATTCATCTTGCAGAGCGTTCCACAATTCGGGTGTATTCCGAGGTAGCGGATTCCTGTGTTCGATAGCGCGTTGCATGACATCCCAAGTGTGTTCTATCACGTTCAGATCTGTGGACTTGTGCGGGAATGGCAACACCACAAATTCAGATGAATGCTCCTCTAACCATAATGTGGCGTCCCGACACTTGTGTGGAGGTGCATTGTCCTATTGGAACAGGCCCAACCTATCAGCATGAATGCAGGACATTAGCGAGTGTACCTCGTCAGAAAGGATGCTCACATAGCTTTGGCTGGTCACACACGTTTGTAAACGTATCAGCGGTCCCAGCGAAGTCCAACTAAACACACTCCACACCATTACGGACCCCCCATCAGCCAGCCGGTACAGATCCCTGTTGACAGGTGGGATCCATGGCTTCATGGGGTTTGCGCCACACACAAATCCTTCCATCTGCCCGATACATTTTGAAACGCGACACGTCAGACCAGGCTACTTGTTTCCAGACATCAAGTGTCCAGTGGCGGAGTTGCCGTGCCCAAGCGATGCGCATAGCTCTGTGTCGTGCACCCATCAAGGGCACTCGAGTTGGGCGTCGGCTCCCAAAGCCCATATCATGCAGGGTACGTTGCACAATCCGGACGCTGATGCTTGTTGAGGCTCCAGCATTGAATTCCGATGATACCTGCGAGAGGGTTGTACGCCTATCGCGTGAACCGATTCTTGACAGCCGACGATGGTCACGTTCACTCAATGTCTTTTTACGGCCACACTGGTATCGTAGGTTGGATGTCTTGCCGGAATTCTTCGTTTCTACCTCCGAAATACTATGTCCCATCTAACGAGCGCCAACTATGCCACCGCGTTGAAAATCGCTTAAATCTTTATTACTTGTCATTTTCATGCCGAAAACAGCTCTGACAGCTGGCAAGGATGGCTATTGCTTTATATACGCATTGGCGGACCCAACCGAGTACGCGCATAGGTGACTTTGCTATGCATTTTGCCTAAGCTCGTCTGTACCAGTTTCTCTGGCACTTCAGTGTACATGAACAATACTGGAAAGGATACTGAAAATATCTTGATAGAATGAAAAGAAATAGAAAAGGTAGGTGAATACATTTATTTAGGTCAAGTAATCAGTTTTAAGGAAAGACAAGAAAGAGAAATCAATAGAAAAATTATCCAAGGTACAAGAGCCTTTTGGAGACAATTTAACCAGCGATCTTCCATTGTGTTTAAAAAGAAATATCTTCAATGCATGTATTAACCCTGTATTTACTTATAGAAGTGAAACGTGGAGTATCACAGAAAGACAATGTGGAAAAATAAGAGTATCGGTAAGATAGTTAGAGAGAAAGAATGTTTGGAATAACAAGTAGAGACAGAGTTAGAAATGTACTTATAAAAGAAAGAACAGGGATAATAGAGATTATAAAAATAATAAACGAATCAAAGTGGAGATGGATTGGACACGTTGGAAGATTGAAAGAGGAAATATGTACACGATTAATAACAGAAAAGCAACCGAGAGACTTAAAGAGACGAAGGGGCTGCCAGAGAATATGATGGAGAGATGACCTTCAGAAATTTAGAGGTGATAAATGGTGGACTGAGCCTAAGGATCAAGGAAGTTGGAAAAGACTGGGGGAGGCCTATACCCTGCTTTGGGTGCCAACAGGCTAAAGATAACAAGATCTACCACGTGCGTGGACCTCCCTATTGGGCCGAAAACAGGGCTACTCTTAAACAAAATGTTACTGTATCTGATGTACAACGGGAGATATTAACCTAATGTTATCTGACGTTATCTTTATGTATCTCATTTAAACAGCTGTTGTATCTATGATTTCCAGTTTTTAGTTTGTTTTGTTCCAGTGCCTTGAAATGGCCACCCGTTGGCGAATGAAAGCTTTCGAAGATATTGCGTGAACATTCTACAAATACACTCATTGTCATAAAAATCCGCGCACGAGGAAAATACCGTGCGGTTGACGCGAAACTCGACGAACAGCTACGGGGAGAGAACACATGCAAATGAGTAAAGTTTCGTGTGATTCCGCATGGCCGCGCGTTCAAGACCGGCGCTGCAATCGCAATCCTTGCGGCCTATAAGGCGCCGCGCAGGGGACTCCACATTCTTTCCGAAGTGCATGGTAAGAGTCAGGTGGGATCCCTTAGGGATATACATGCCGAGGAGCCACCGTAGATGTGCATACGGGCAACTGGAGCTTGGACGAGTCCATATGGTCGCGATAAGAGTGGTAGGATGCCCGGCACGCCGAATAGGCTGTCATTTGAACTATTCGGACAGTACGGTGTGATACCCGGACACGGCGGACTGGCACCGGATGACCAGATACGCCAGCAGCAGAAAGGACCGTGGAATCGTGAGAGTGGCACGCAGAGATGCAACGACGTCCTTGTTCAATATCCAGAGACATGTGGCGGCTGTACAAGAACTCCTTTGTCCGCCAGAACCATTTCCAGAAGAGCGGCAGAGACAAATCTGCACTCTCGACGGCCCTTACGTTTTCTGCCATTAACACCTGACCATCGTCGGCGTCGATTGTAGTGGTGTCAGCGGCGAGAAACGTGTAATGCTACGGACTGGCGACGTATAGTTTTCAGCAGCGAATCCCGCTAGGACGACCACCGTGTCAGAGTGTGGAGGAACGCAGGTGAGCGCTACAATCCCAACCTCACTGTACAGCGGCACACGGCCCGCACTGCAGGCGTGATGGTCTAGGGAGCTATCGCGCATGACAGCCGGACTTCCCTCGCAGTTATCCGAGGGACTCTGACAACCCAGCGCTACGTATAGGAGATCCTGCGGCCCCATGGCGGGACTACATGGCCCCATTAGCTTGTTGGTATGGTGCTGTCTATCCCAGCGAGGTGCCCCTGAGCCATTTTCCAAAATGATAATGTCCGTCCGCACACAGCTCGGGTTTACGAGGACTGTCTACGTCATGCTTCGATACTTCCGTGCCTGCCAGATCACCTGATCTCTCGCCCATCGAGTACATGTGGAACCAGGTGAGACGCCAGCTTTCTGCATGGCTCAGTGGTCGTGATTTAGAGCGTCAGTTGCAAGGGGTGTGGGCCCATCCATCCCAGGATAATATACGACGTCTTTTTGACTCCATGCCGGACCGTATTACCGCATGTATCTTAGCGCGAGGCGGTCTAACGCGGTACTTACGCTGACCGGATTGTGTACCATATGTCCGCGGGAAATCGTCCTGCTGCTGTGATATTGTATTCACTTCTGCCCTTGGTATGTACCATCTCACTACTAGAATCTCATTTCAATCAGACGCCTCCTTCTTGGTGCGCGGATTTTTATGACTAATGAGTGTATATCAACCGGATTATCTTTAGAAGTTTTGAACATATTTTTTCTAGTTAATTCTGCTGTACTCACAACATTTTTTGTATAGTAATACAATTTTAATATTAAGTACTAACTGCATTATTCTATTTCGTTTAATTTGTAGACATGGAAAATGCTATTTCATTGTTTCATTGCAAGTTCCTTTTTCATCAATGAATCGCTGAATGAAATACGGGATCACACCTTTGTACAATACAAATTTGGAAGTTCTGAGTCCGTTTATTGGTGTAAGTATCACATGAATGGTAAGTCAGGGGATATCCGAAAACTTGAAAATTTCGGATATTCATTGATATTCTGCGCCTCCGGGCAATCACGGGAATGAATTCTAATCCTCCGGATTCGCTATATATGAATGCCGGTTGCTACGACTAGCGAATCCTGTGATGGATATTTTCAAATTAATCGTAAACTTCAAACTTTGTCGTTTAGGGTCGTTGAGTGATTAGCATACTCGGTCGCTTTCCGGGAAGCGCCAGTTCGATTCCCGCTCCAGGACGACGAAAATTTCAAATTTTTGGATATTATCTGACTTACCATGTATGTCATGTTTACACCAATAAACGGATTTACAACTTCCAAATTTGTATTATCTTTTTTACTTTTCGCATTAAGGTATCCCACTACGTTGGGGGCACTGTTTTTGAAAAAATGTAAGAATGGGTAAATTTTTTGGAAGGCTAAAACACACAAATACGCATAAACGTGGAAAAAAATGATATTGTAATAGAATGAATTGAAGCATTGTAAATGCTACATAGTTTACACAGTGAGATTATCGCCAATTGAAGACATGATTGAGTGATATAAATCTATTATTTATTCTCGTTATAAAAATAACTTGTAAACATTTAAAAACAAACAATAACAGAACACGGCTATGACTACTGAATTCATCCTTACGCCACGAAGGCAGGAACAGCTCTGAATATACATTTTGCCGTTACAGCACGTACATCAATAGTGCTTGTCACCAGAACAATGCGTGACGTGATATATACACATCTCACTTGACTTGAATTAAGAAACATAATAACATATAAACAATTACGTCATTACATGAGATTAAACATCAAAATGAAGATTGATTTCTTACAGATATAAATATAAAATTTCAAGTAATTGGGAAATGTTTGAAAGTCGTTCACGGAAAACGCTCTAAATAAAGAACTTACAGATATATGATGGCATTTTTTGCATCAGTGTATGCGCATGACTATTATCTATAAAGTGAACTAAAAGGTAAGTGACGTTCCTAAACACTGCTGAGATACACTGATTCCTACATGCATTAGTGTGAATTGTCGACAAATTCCTTCACTATGTTGAATGTAAATAGCTATATCTAACTTTGAACTGACAAACAACAACACCTTTAGTTCATTGCATGCACAACATTGTAAGAAAGATGTATACCAAGTTTCATCAATTTAGTTACATACGTATTGCAGTTATCAGGGTTTCCGTAAAGAGTTCGGGACGAAAATCGCTTCCTGCAAAAAACGCGATTAAAGTTTAAAAAGCACAGTTTTGATGGGATGAAAAGTATGTTTATGTTTGCCACCCTCACAAACAAAAATTCCATCACATAATTGTATTCAAAGTATTTGCCAGATCCGCAAAACCTTGTACAAAATATTTTCTACTACAATTTTATGTACAAATAGCAAGACTAACCTAATTATTTCCCAACTTCCAGCCTTTCAAGTGTCACTTCCCGTTCGTTCGACACCTGAGTTTAGATATATTTCGATTGCTATAAATCTGTATCTATTCATCGTAGACAAGAAACAAAAGCAGTTTTGGAATCCTAAAGAATGTGGCTTTAAAATAAACGTATTTTTACAAAATGCGAAATTTGGCCCAAAACGACCTTTTCAACGCGGTGGGACACTTTAAGAAAAACTATGTTCGAAAAAAAAATGTTATGTTACAAAGCATGGAAAATGTTCGACTGAGAGAATGCCATCAGGTAGCAAGTTGTAGATTGAAAAATGATTTATGCAACTTGAGATGTAAAAACAAATGCAAATGCTATTGGCAGAACTGTGGATTTGGCAAATGAAGCCTACATGGTGACTAATGATATGAGGTCCTTGATTCTACTCATTACAGACCTGATTGCGTGCATAAATAGAGGAAAATATTCACTTGACATGAACGAAATACGCATTTATGTTTTTTATTAGTGCGCTTTTCTTGGGGTATGCTTTTAAATTTCCTGATATTTTTCGCAGCGTGAAGGGCGGGTTTTATAGGGTTGGGAACTATGTAATGTCCGATGGCGAGGTACCCGAAGTCAAAGACCCGTCCACGGCGCATATTGACCACTGAGATTGCGCAGAACACAGGCATGACATCAGCAGGTAAGGGACTTAAGTCAATGCCAGTTAGCCATCAGAAGGCGAAGAGTGTAAACGCCAGTCAGCATGGAAGTGGAGAAGGAGCACATCCTCCATTGCATGCAGTATGACTTTCGTGGCGGTAGCACCCCGAAAAGTGCTGTAAGAAACATTACTAGTGTGTTTCCCAATGCCATATCAAATCGTCAGTGTTGCAGTAAGCTCGAATGGTTTCGAGAGGGAACGTTTGACCTGTCAGACCATCCCGAAGCAGAAAACCCGCATCAGTGGATGTGGACATGCTGAAGAGACCGACTGAGGTGTGACCATGCTGAAGTTCGCCGAACAGCTGCGGACTACCCACACGAGTATTATTATGCACCTGCGTCAATTTGGAAAGGCGCACAAGAGGGTAATTGTGGTACCCCTCACAGTTGAGCAGAAAGCAAATCGCGTGGGTGCATACGTTCCCCTGCTTGCACGTGACCAGGTTAAACCGTTCTTGAACAACATTGTGACAGATGACGAGAAATGGGTACTGTATTACAATGTCAACGCCCGGAAATATAGGTTGGAGCCAAAACAGATGCCCGTGCCGACCCCCAAGCCGGTTTACACCCACGTAAGGTCCTGCTGTCTGTTTCTTTGGATATGCTTGGGGTCCCACATTTTGAGGTGCTGCCGGATATAAAAAAAAAATACTATCACCGCCAATGTGTACTGCCGTCAACTCGACCTTTTGCACTGATCGCTCACGTCGAAAAGACCAGCACTGCTGACCCGCAAGGGCGTCCTTCTACAGCAGGATGGAGCGACATCTCACACAGCACGTGTGACATGTCACATGATCAGGAAACACGGATGCGAGATGCTGCTGCACCCAGCCCATTTCCCGGACATTTTCCCAAATGAACATCACCTTTTCCGGTCGTTGAAGCATTTCCTAGACAAATAGCGATTCACCAATCCGGACGACGTCAATTGCACATTTTCTCCTTTGCTTCCAAGCCGCACAATTCTACAGGGACAGTATTCAACAGGTGCCCAGACAATGGGAACAGACCGTGGCAAACAATGGCGACTGCATTTTGGACGGATTTGTACTTGTATTTAGGTAATTAGATCTTTTGTGTTGACTTGCATTTGCAGACATTACTTTCTTTCCTACCGTATACGTCATGCCTTTTACCAAAAGTTATATATTTTTTTTACAATTCGCAAAATGCAGTCAACTCCGCTTATAGTGAACCTTTGCGGACTCGAATATTTCGTTCACTGTATCCGAGGTTCACTAAAACCGAAGTGTCTTCCCTTAACCTGAATTAAATGGAATGGGGAGGAAGAAAATAAAATATGTACATATGTATCTAAAAAATAATATTTTTATGTACGTAAAATATATTCATTAAATTAGGTAAACAAAATTAATTTTACATTATCTTAACAAACATGATGTTATGTGCAGCTGCTTGCTGCATACGTTTTCAATAAATATTTTCTCAATGCACTTTTCTAGAATCTGTACTTCTGCTACACTCGATTCTATATTTTCTATGCGTTCTAGGAACTTTAGCTCAGTCCTGACATCCTCCTCACTGTTGAAACACGTTATTCATCATCGTCCTCGTCGTCTTCAGCCTCGTTTTCTTCCGCCGTCTTTCACAGCCTCGATAATAGTCTCATCCGACGGGATTTCATTCGTTATAACTTCACAGTCAGCATCGATAAAGACTAAAGCGTCAGCTTCAGTGGAATTCGCACCGATATGCTGAAGTAGGTCCTTCGGAGGTACATCATCCTCTTCTTCGAATGCCACACGTCCAGTAGGCGAACAAAACCTCCGGAAATAGTTCTGTATAGTGTCAGTAGAAACACTCCTTCACGCTTTTTCCAAAACGTGCAACATTCAGAACGTTTATTGACGTGTTCTGCTTCGATTCCAAGGACTGGTTTAAATGAAGCGTTACTTCCCTTCTGTAATAGGTTTTTAAGCTGCGAATCACATCTTGCTCCATGGATTGGATTATAAGGACTGACGTGGTGTTGGCAGTCAGAAGCACCACTTGATGTTGCTGAGGTTTTTAATCCTACCTTTGTCTTTCAGTGTACTTAAGGAGTAGTAGGCTTGCAATATTATTCTCAACACATTCTTTCAAGTTTTCACAAGAAGGTTTGCTTTGAAATAAGTTGCAATTTCATCTTAGAAGTACATTCTTTCCTTTTAAGTTTTATTTTTTAGGTTACCTATAACCAAAGTCGAGGGTTCACTATAAACGAAAATTTTAATGTACATTTCCGATGTTGCGGGTCCGGACCAATGATTTTGGTTCACTATAGCCGAATGTTCACTATAACAGAGTTCACTATATCCAGAATTGATTGTATGCATTTTTTTTCTTTTTCCTGCAGTAGTTAAATCCTCACTGTAGTCAGAAATCCGTGCTTTGCTTAAAACTTCTTTACTTGTTATAAGTTTTGGTCCCTCAATCGCTAAATCATATTACCAAAACTTTATTCACAAAACTAAGCGTAGCATAATGTGTGCGTAGCTCAGAACCAATTTCGGCTTTGCTTTTGTGAGTATTGGGATGGAAATATCAGTCAAGATATTCAAACATCAAAGGAATGTTATCGCCAGAAGGCATTTCTAATGCCGTAAGAAACTTTCACGATTTCAGAAAGGTAGTTTGTTATTTTTACATTTGCTTGGTTTCAGTCGATTACCGATCGCTTGATTCTACCGCCGGTCTTTGAAATTCTTTGAATGTCGGATATTGCTCGTTTCCACAGGTCTCAGGAGATTAAAGCCTGCTTGTCTCCCTTCCTTTCTTTCAAGTAAATTGATTAAGTAAGAATATATTAAAATACCAAATAAACTGCAAGATTTCCTTGCTGCAAATATGCATTTCTACCGGTAATTTGAGCGATTAATACATTCTTATGCGCTGAAGTCAAAAATGGCTGAAATATGCAATTACGTTGCGTATAATTGGAGAAACTACTTGTCATTTTCAGACCTTTCATTCTCAACACCTGTGTCCGGCCACTGAGATCACTTTTGAGAAATATTTTCTCTCCAGAAACAAGCTAGCAGAATACCGCTCTTTGTTCACACTAGAAGTTCATGCTTCTTATTAGTGACGTCGTAATAACATTCAGCACACACGAGTGCATTAGGTATTTCTGACGCTTCAGTTCCAAATAAAACCAGGACAAGCCACCAACGGTAACAGATAACTCGGGTACAGTTGGCAAATTTTGAGCGAAGCTGTTGCAAAATCTAAGCTCATTAAGGCGTTTATTGTAACACATTCTGAAAAAACGAACGCGTAAAATTTTGGACTTCCAGAACGAAAGTAAGAAACATTCTAAAATCTAAAAATCTAAAAACCTAAAATTTATCATGAATTACTTTCTTCACGCCAACACGTTCGTTGTGATCAGGTTGGATGCAAACAAAGCGGAAAGACACACTGAGATTAGGAACCAAGTTTTCCATTTTGTATCGCAAAAGACAGACACACACACACACACATACACAAACTTCCTTTCATTATTATAGGTTAAGCAAGTGTTGAGCTAACAGACGGAATCTTCCCATTTCTTCGTTTTTCAATTGAAACGGATTTGTTTTAATTAATGTTAGTGAGCCGTATCTCGTGAAACGGTTCAAGTAAAAGGCCATCTAGTTTTAATTCAAATTCTTCAATGACACGGAATTTCGGGAATCAGAATGTGTCAAAACCTGACCATGGACGATATTCAATAGCTTGCCAAAAATCACGGTGATCGGATATGTCATGTCGTAGCTATTGCCGAACAACTAATTGTCCCGAGTCTTGCAAAGAGAGCTGAGGTTTTCAGTTATTATTGAAACTGTTCAGTTTTTTGATGGTCATTATTTTTATACGACACGACCAATCACCATTATACCGACCCCATGTCACTCACCATGTTCTTCCCTTTCTCTGTGGCAAGTGTCACCCCGATTGGCTGAAGATCATTAGAGGAGTTAGGTAACAAACGAAACCTTCTCGAAACCCGGAAAAAACCCCTAAAAATGCAAGTTTTTGGACGATTATACACTGCCGGACAATTGCTAAGGACGGATGACAATAGCAACGATAGCAACCATAAAATGGAAGGCAGGAAAATGTGGAAATTAGCATAAGTGCGGGATACAGTAAGACGTGTTGTGCGTATGCAAATTTTGGATTGCCGAACTTGTTCGTGACGTCATAGCGCTGATAAGAGATATAAAGGATTTGACGCGTATTGACCGCTGTTGTTCAAACGCAAAGTTGAAAGGGAAAGAATCAATTGACGAACTTGCAATTTTCAGAATGTCTTCCCGACATCACCTATATGATTTTACGCGTGGCCGTATTATTGGCAAGATTGAAGAAGGGCGAAAAATAACAGATGTTGCCAGGGAGTTCGACGTCAGATACAGTGTTGTTTCAAGGCTTTGGAAATCATTTCAAACAAATGGAGAGTGTAGCAAACGTCACGGGGGAGGTCTTGTTCGCAGTACGACACCTGCAGAAGATCGGTACATAGTGCTATCAACAAAAAGACACCGGCGCAGCACAGCTAGTGAGGTAACAAATCAGTTTATGGCTGCTACTGGCAAGCGGATCTCCCGAAAAACTGTCGCCAGACGTTTGCATGAAGGAGGACTATACGCCCGCCGTCCTGTTGAGTGCATCCCATTGTCCAGACGTCACCGTACCGCCGGTTTGCAATGGTGCCATCAACATCGCAATTGGACTGATAACGAATGGTCTGCTGTCCTCTTCTCAGATGAGAGTGGATACAGTCTATCGTCTGATTGTCGACGACAACGGATCTGGCGTGATAGTGGTACTACATATTGTCCAGCAAACATACAGGAAAGGGACCGATATCCGACATGTAGTGTCATGGTATGGGCTGGCATCATGATCAATGGCCGTACGTCCCTCTATGTGCTTCCAACTGGGACTATGATTGGCCAACCATACATTAATGATGTTCTGCTACCTCATGTTCGCATGTTCCGTGGTGCTGTCGGTGATAGATTCATTTTCATGGACGACAACGCAACATGTCATCGAACAGTCGCTGTCCAGAAGTGTCTTGAGAGCGAGGATATTCAACGCCTCGTATGGCCAGCACGTTCTCCAGATTTGAATCCCATTGAAAATGTGTGGGATGCTTTGGGGAGGAGTATTGCTGGTCGCCAATGCCCTCCAATAAACAAAGACACCCTCTTCCGTGCACTGACAGAGGAATGGGATAAATTACCCCAACAGCTGCTTGATAATGATGTGCAAAGCATGACACGACGTGTGGAATCTTGCATCGCCCTCCATGGTGGCCATATCCCGTATTGACATCTTACGCCGGAACGCCTGAGGACGGTATTTGCATTTTTTTCACGTTTACGTATTCTGCACAAAATGGCCTGTTTGTCCCTTGAACACGTTCTAAAGCCTTCTGGATTTCAGAGCAGAATAAATTGTTATTATTGTAATGTCCTGGCATTCTGACATTATTTTATTTCACTTGGCATCCAACCACACTTACTTTTTTATGCGCTATATAGCCGTTTATGATCCGTCCTTAGCAATTGTCCAGCAGTGTACCTCAGTGACACGGAATTACAGGAATCAGAAGGCGTCAAAACCTGACCATGGATGATGTCCAATCACATGCAAAAAATCACGGTGATCAAATGAGTCGTCTCGTAGCTATGCCGAACAACTAATTGTTTGGAGTCTCGTAAAGAGAGCTCCGCTCAGACTTCGGTCACGCTTCGCTCAACAATTGATATGATTCATGTTTTGTACTTTCCACTCGAACTCATATCTTCGGTAAGTTTGCCTCTCGAGCGATCTAACAATCAAGACAAGACATTTCCTAGTTAATGCTTTTTTGGTTCGAAAACCTTTGACCTTTGCTTACTTGCACACATGAACTACATATTATTTATTAATCTTTACGTAGTTCACTCAACACTAGCCTTACCTTTACTTTTTTCGTGATAGATTTCGCATTTGAAATTTATTTAACCACGTCTTATCCATTGTGAACAAACCATCGCAGTAATGGTGAACTCACACGTTCCATACTTCAGTGCGTTTACGTTTTGCTTTTTCTTCATCAAAATCAATGGACACGAGAAAGACGAACGGCACCGAATGTTGGGGTGTGCTGAGCACCTATTTTGAATCCGTTCTGACGCGAATTTAATTTATCAAAGCTAGCAAATGTCAATGGAACAGGAATGAAAAACAGTAGTATTTAACCGAAGAATAAAGTTTTTCAATCGTGTTTGTAATCCTGCAGATATTGCTGTAAACGGAATCGTGAACTTACGCCCTGTGGTTGCAGACTTGTGAGTTAAGAAAAATTTGAAATTATATGAGAAATATTTCGCAGAGTAAACTCTGTCCAACAAAGAAAGAATTTTTCAAATCGGTCTTTTAGAAACAGAGATATAGACAAACGTAAGATATGCA
The DNA here is from genome assembly GCA_039090855.1 of Macrothele yani. NCBI lineage: Eukaryota > Metazoa > Arthropoda > Arachnida > Araneae > Macrothelidae > Macrothele > Macrothele yani. Next base: position 16,082,379 of record CM077026.1, on the reverse strand, counting down.
TATACGCCACCTGGCGGCGTAAAATATGCATTATTTTAAGAAGAAGGTATTTTCAAAAGATTTTTCGGTGTGAGCGGTATCAGTACAGGAACAAACTAGTTTTTCAGGAGCTAAGATTTTGTTGCAAATGCATCCACAACCAGAAATTAGCACTCACACCCCCTGGTGGCCAAACCATTCACCAGATGCTAGAAATTATTATTATTCTGCTTCTAAATTTTCAAATCGAAGATTTAGAAGCAGAAATATCGGGTAAAACGAAATTTACCTTAACTCCTTAGCGGAAAGTCTAAGATTTATTTGAAAATTCTGAATTATATATAACAATATTTTGCACAGGAAACGGCACCCAACAAAGGAATTTTTCAAATCGGACTTTTAGAAGTAGAGATATTGACAAAAATACGATGTATATCTATTCCCCTGGCGGAGAAACCATGCATTATTTTAAGAAGAAAATATTCGGAAAAGGTTTATCAATGTGAGTAGTATGGGTCGACAAACCAATTTTTTTCAATCGAACTTTTAGAAGCACAGATTTTGCTGCAATTATATCAGAAGCGAATGACTCATTTGACACCGCCGTTTCTGCACGATATATTCAAATGTTGATTACACCATATCACAACCCACAACCCTGGAAGCAAGTGATTAATATAAATCATATAAGTTCAAATAATTAATAACTCTATGAACTATTGATTACTATATAATCACATACAACGACTTGTTGCACACGTGGTCTGAGCACTGTATAACCTCACAACATATTTTTAACATTTATCTATGGCCTTTAGTTTCTGGTAACACCCGTAGTTCATTCATCTGATGATGGACCTGTTGGAGGCCCGAAAGGTCTTAAAAAATGGAATTTATCGTCCAAAAACGGCAGTGTCAAATGAGTCATCCAGATAAGCACGACTTAAAAAAAGCTATTGTCAGAAGCGGAAATTAAGACATTAATATAAATGGTGGCCAAACCATATAAATGGTGGACCCCTTGTGGCCAAACCATTTTTTACCAAAAATTAGAAATTTCATGCAAAAGATTTCCCACCAGAAGCCGCATGCGGTACAGGACGAATTTTTTAAATCGGAATTTTAGAAGCAGAGATATCGGGGGAAACGCAATTTAGTTTTACGCGCCCCAGCGGAAAGTCTATGAATTACCTGAAAAATTTGAAATTATATGAAAAACATGTTGCATCGGAAACTCTATCCAATAAAGAAGGAATTTTTCAAATCGGACCATTAGAAACAGAGATATTGACAAGATATACATCTACGCCCCTCTGGCGAAGAAACTAAGCAATATTTTAAGAAGAGAATTTTCCGAAAGTGTTTATCGACGTGAGTGGCATCGGTCAACGCACGAAGTTTTTCAGTCGAGATTTTAGAAGCTCAGATTTTGCGGAAAATATAATGTAACAGAAGGGAAATCAAATCTTACGCCTCCTCGTAACCATGCCATTCTTTACCAAAAATTAGAAATTATACGCAAAAGATTTTCCATTAAGAACTGTATCTGCTGCTGAAATAATTTTTTTTTAAAATCGCAGGTTTAGAAGTAGAAATATCGGAGAAAAGGCAATTTAATTTTACTCCCCCTAGCGGAAAATCTATGCGTAACTTGAAAAAATGACTATACCTAAAATACTCTTCGACAAAAATGTAATCGAAAGGTTAAATATTTTTTTAAATTGGATGTTTAGAAGCAAATATATGGAATAAAAAAAGAAGAAAAAAAAAAAAAAAGATGAGTGTTTGATCAATGCATCCTTCCAGTGCTTACGTATGGTGCAGAGACGTGGATCTTAACTAAAATAGACATACAAAGGCTGCAGACAACTCGAAGAGCATGGAAAGGTGCATGCTTGGTGTAACCAGGAGAGATAAGAAGAGGAACTCGTGGATCCGAAAAATGACAAGAGTGGAAAACATCATGATCAGAGGTAAATCCCTGAAATGGCAATGGGCTGGACATACTGCCAGAAGGAGGGATCATCGATGGACAGCCGAAATTTTAGATTGGATAGCAAGGGACAGGAAAAGACCCAGAAGAAGACCACATGGGAGATGGGTGGATGAAATTCGAAAGTATGCAGGATTGACATGGAAGAGACTGGCACAAGACAGATCGTTGTGGAGGAAACTTGGGGAGACCATCGTCCAGCAGTGGATTGATAATGGTTGACAATGTTGATGATGATGATGATGATATGGAATGAAATGTATTTTGAATTCGATATTATCTACATTTACGCCGTCTAGCACAGTGACATCGCTAGACTTTGAAATCAGGATGGGCGACGGGTGGACGAATATTATTTTTGGTGGGGCGAGTCTGATAGCAACCATATTTAAAAAATATTCTGGAAGAATTTTTAATGCGTTTCCCTACCAACTAGAAAATAAATTCCTTCAATCACCACCCCCTTAACCTGGTCACATACACATATACACGGATCTCACTAGTTACGCCACTGGTGTAAGATAGAAGAGTTACTATAATGCCGTCTTCAACTTTTTGCATGCTGTTAATGCATTAATTGCTTTTCAAAATTTTGCATTTTTGCTTACGGAAGTAGTACTGTACTTGGACAATTTATTTAAGTGAAAATGTTGCTGTTGTTTATCTAAATCATATTTTAACGTTGTGCGACGCAGACACAATCGTCCCCATTCTTAATTCATTTTCTTCAAGCCAGCGGACTTTGCCTTGCACTCCTCCCCTACAAAGCAGTCGTCAGCCCCTTTCTGCAATCTCGTTGTTTCGTAGCAGTCTTCAGAACGCTAGTTTAGCTTTTAGACTCCACTTTCCATGTTCGAATCGCCAATTTTGTGAAGAAAGCAAATAGCAGAGCCATTGGGAATGACCTCACCCAGTAAATTCCTATCCACCCTCCTAATTCGACCCCTTTGCCATACAAACACGAAAAGAGGCTTAAACTAAGGAATTGGAAGAGTTGAGAACAATTAAATTATCATGGCCCTGCGGTGCTCATTTGATTATCTTTTTTGGAGAAATAAACAACGCACTTCCTAGGAGAAATACGTAAGGATACATGAAAAATAAAAACACAAGACTTATTATAATACTTGGCTAAGTGCAGATTGTATTTTAAAGTTAAATATACGGTCGAACTCTGTTAAGACGAGCTATTCGAGATCGAACAAATTGCTCGTTATAGCCGTTACTCGTATAATCCGGGAAATACCCAAAATATCAAGGAAATCATTCAAAAAATAAATTTCGTTATCAAATATAGTGCATAAAATGTTTTAAGTTGAGAAATACATAGTACTTACGTTTAGTTAAAATTACCGTACAATATTTCTTGAAAAATGCGTACGTACAGTAACACACAGAACTATACGTACCATTATACATACTGTAGTACACACATATGTAAGTACGTGCGATGTGATGCAGATTAAGTTGAAATTCTTGAAAAACGGACATGTAAACTACATACGTACTGTATGAAATACAATATGTACTATACAGTATTATAATTTTTGTACCATACATTACTTAGATAAAATTAAGCACGGGTATAGTACTATCTACCCAAAGTACATATCCTTTTTATTTCGTATGGAAAAATTTGGTTAATTTTAGCTGCGTTGTCCTTGACTTCAACCGAAAATCCATGAGATTACGCTTAACAACTGATAATACACTGAACACACACTCATTGCCAGAATGAATTTCATAAAATCTAGTCAAAACATCCAAGTCATCTTGTGCTTGATTGTAAGTCACAGCTTCTTGTGTTTCTGTAATGTTTTCGCCTTCACTGTCGGTTTCAGTTTCTTCATTCACCGCAATGACTTCTTGCACAATTTGTTCCTCCGTTAAGATTTCAGTTGTTAGGACCGCAGAGTCAATATCGATAAAATCACCAAGAGAATTGCAACTGTTAAAGGTGCTTAAATCTCTACTTTTTAATAATTCTGATAAGGGGAGATCATCGTCATCAATCACTTCAGCGCTTTCTACTAAAGTCTCCTTTAGAAGACCAGCCTTCCTATAACAATTTTTAATGGTTGTCGGAGTGACACTATCCCAAGCTTCTCTCATAAGACGAACAGCATCCAATACGGAAATCTTAATTTCTAGCTTCTTCTCCATTTTCTGGATTAATTGTACGGTTAGAAATCGCCAAAAATGGCACTTAGAGTTCCTAATAATCCCTTGGTCCATAGGTGTAGAATTGATGTTGTGTTTGGTGGTAAGAACCCAAGTTGATATTTGTCAAGTTTTCTACTTTGGGATGTGCTGGGCAGTTGTCTAATAACAGCAAAATGTTTCTGTTTTTCTTTCGTAGTTCACGATCCCATTTATGAAGTTCTCCTGTGAAGATATCTGATGTCATCCACGCCGTTCTGTTTGCTTTATAATAAACCGGGAGATGCTGAACATTATTAAAACATCGAGGCTGAAACGATTTGCCAATCACCAATAATTTTCTACTTTCATTTCCTGCCATGTTCGCACAAATTAGAACGGTTAGCCGATCCTTTGCCAATTTACCTCCAATGCATTTCTCGCCTTTAAAAGTTAAAGTCATGCCAGGGGTTACCCTGTAAAAAATTCCCGTATCATCAGCATTGAATATGTTCTGCTCACTGAATTCAGAAATGAAACTGGGCCAAACGCTTTTTAGCCATTGACTTACAGATTCCGTATCCGCATTGATTCCCCTGACATTTTTGCGTAAACAATATTGTGTCTGTTCTTGAAGCGATCACGCACCCATTAATGATCTTCCCCTAAAATTAATGATCCAGGATTAATGATCTTCCCCTAAAAATTGTGGACAAAGTTCAGTATCTTGGTGTTTGGTTTGATGAATTCTTTAACTGGAATACGCATGTTCAGTTTGTTTTAAAAAACGTTTCCTTACAGGTTGGCCTGCTTGGTAAAATTAAGCAACTCTTCCCTATCAATGTCCTAAAAACATTTTACTATGCTTTTATTTATACCCATCTCTCCTATTGTCTGGAATCTTGGTATTCAAATATAAGTGCAAACAATAAGTTATGCTTGCTCAAATTACAGAAGAAATCTGTTCGCTATACGCTGAACACAGATTACATGTCTCATTCAAAACCATTATTTCTAAAACTAAATATTCTAAAAATACATGAAATTTTTACCTTGAAACTAGGTATCATGTTTTTTAAAATAATGCATCTTAAACTGCCTATTTTTCAATCTGACATCAAATATCTCGATTATTCTATCTTCACCGGATCTGTTGCTAACAACAAATTATGTCAGCCGTGTGTTAGACTTAATTATGGTCTAAATAACATACTGTATAAAGCCATTATCCTATGGAATAATCTCCCAGAGAGCATCAGATCCCTGGAAAATATCAAAAAGTTTTCCTTGTCTCTACGAAATTACATTGTAAATCACCCTGATCTCCATAACGAATTTCAACCCTATCATTAAATTGTAGCTCCAAGCATGCTGCTAACAATGATGCTTCTGTTATAACCATCTTACTTGCTTTCATATATGCCATATGTTTTATTCTTTTTTTACATCGGATAGGGGGAATCGCCTTACAACCAATGTGTTCAGATTCCTCCTGGTGTATTGCAATTTCATATAACTGTAAGATTTAAATGTGTGCAATAAATAATTGTATTGTATTGTATTACTGCATATAAAATTCTCATGACCGAACTGTATTGCAAATTTTTCCACTTGCACTTTTAAAATCGGTCTTTTGATAGAAAAACAAGCATCACGTTGAACTTTAAACCAACAAAGTAAAGCTTCATCAGTATCACTTTTTCCACACTTTTTCATTTTTTTGCAATCTGTAAGATTGTTTTCAAATGCTGACAAAACTGCATCTTTGTTCTTCCACAATGTAGATACGGTAGATGATGAAAGCCCATACTTTTTGCAAACAGCTGAATTTTTTTCGCCGTCTTGCAGTTCCTGAAATAATATCCATTTTCTCCGTGATGGAGAGAGCCTTTCTCTTAACACCAACCATTTTGCTCACAATATCACACTTAATGAAAAAGGGGAGGGAAAGCATAAGTGTTGTCGCAAGAGTAGGGCTGCGTGCGACTTTTTGATTAAAAAAGGGTTACAATATGTCCCGTGCGAAGTTGAAATACTGAATGCACTAAGAAAACATGCGTGGGGTTCGACCATAGCAGCCAATGAGAGAAAGCGAATTCCACCAACCCTCTCGTAAACAGTGGCAAAGGAAAGGCTGGGAAGCTTTCACCCACAAAATACCACCCCCACCGACCCTTAGTCGCGTTTCACACAGGCGGGATCTCCCCGCGGAAGCAATAAATTATTCAGCTGTCCAAGCGCCTCTCTTGGAGCCGGCTATAGAGTTATACCGAGACTTTCAGACGAGCGGGATCGGTAGAAAATCCGATCCAGCAGCCGCTGAGCTTCCACGGGGTTCGCTACAAATCGGCCGACTGCGATACCGTCCAAATTTGGAGAAACACAGATGTAAGGCAAGACATTCACACAATCGGTGAACGGATTCTCCGCTTAGGCAATAAAACAATCACTCTTGTCCGAGGGGAGGGGCCGAAAGCAATGCTGCCAGGCGAGGTCGATTATCAATCGCTTTGGGCTTGTGTGCTTTGTTAGTTTTCAACAGAAACACTGATTTTTTTATTATAGTTTGCGCTATAACCTCTTTTGATCATGCCTACTATTAATGTTAATACTGAATTATTAATTTTGGAAGGGGAAAAGCGCCCAGAAGTTTGGGATACATCGTCGGAAGATTACAGGGACAGGAACATGAAAAAAATGCGTGGAATGACATCTGCAGAATTCTGTATAACGAGTTCGATAGTTACACTGAAAATGAAAGGAACATCATCAGTAAGCGAATTCCGAATATACTTGTCTATGTGCAGAGATATTTAACAATAATATATGAGTATGGCTTTTGTAATATGTGAAGAGATCATTTATAACCACAGGCGTCGACTAAAGGCATGGTCGGTTACTTAAGCATGGCCCCACAAAAAGGAGGGCACGCACATCATGCCCTGATAGTGTATGTTGAATTGTATTAATATGGTATAAAAAATCTGCAGTGCATCTGTAACGTACCAGGATATGTGACGTACCTGCCAGCAGGACGCACACGACATAAAGGCAGATAGTAGTCAGAACAAACGTCCGCGTAGCTCAATTGGTAGAGCAACTTATTCCGGAATGAGGGGACCCGGGTTCGAATCCTGGCGCTGATAAAAATGACGGAGAAATTTACTTCGTTATAATGGCGCCCGAACTATCCGGATGACCCGACCGTTCAATATCTCGCAATGGTGTGATGTTATTTCCACACCGCGAGATAGGAAAAATAAGAGAATCCCTTCGCCAGCACTTCGAAAAAAATAAAAAAAAAATAAGGGGGAGATGATGTAACGTACTAGGAGATGTGACGTACCTGCCAGAAGGACGCACACGACATAAAGGCAGATAGGGATCAGAATAAAACGTCCGCGTAGCTCAATTGGTAGAGTGACTTATTCCGGAATGATGGGATCCGGGTTCGAATCCTGGCGTGGACAGAAATGACGGAGACATTTACTGTTATACATCAGTTATAATCTTATGCTGAATTCCGAACCACAAACATTTTTCAGATGTATTGAAAATAAAACATATAAAGCAAAATATGAAAAAAAAAAAAAAAACCAAGAAATCGCCCGATGGCCAAGTGGTGCGAGGCGCTGGCTATCAATCGGTCGCCTGAGATTGATTCTGGTCCATATCTCGGATAAGGTAAGGACTGTACGCTTGTTCTACCCCCACTGGCTCTCTCCCTTACCTGGAATCAGTAGCCTTAAATTAGGGATTTGCGATTGATTATATCTTCCAGTGAGTTGTTCACGAAGGTCGTTAATCGCCAAATAAAAAAAGAAAGGAACATATTTTGCCCGTAATATATTTAAATTGTCTCACAAGCATAAGGATTGAAGAAAACGGTTTACTACAAAGTAACGATTAGTAATGACACACTTTATTTATTCTCTTTTTTTAAAGGAAATTATGGTATAAATACCATTTTTTAGGATGCCCTGAGATTTACATAACTCTGCGCCTATGTTTATAACACATGTTGTTGGAAATACATTGTGTTTGCAAGTAGCACATATAGCGAGAACACACAAAAAATGGATATGTTCCAAATTACACTTTTGTGGGGTGGGGGACATTCTGTGTCATCCTTTTTTTTTTAAATAAAACAACCTTTTTTTTTCATAAGATTTTGCAAGCAATTGTCGATCCCTTTTTTTTTCTTTTTTTTTTTTTTTGTGGAGGTACATATTGGCAATAAAATGTAGAAACTTGCATGTTGATAAAAAAAATAATTTCAGTCGCACAACCCCATATGTAAGATGCTGTCAACGAATATTTAACAATCTACTGAATTTATAAAAAAATACCCCAAAAAAGAATTTTATATAAAATTTGTTCCATATGGAAATGTACACAGATTTAAAATTCTAATATTTTCACCAAACTGTAAGCTATAATAACTGCAACTTTCATTATCACTATACTTTTTCATAAGTGAAAGTTAACTAGATGTACCGAATCTCAATTTCGTACCCCATCAAACATGCAAAAGTCTGAAAACAAATGAAAAACGCGCGGTGTTAGACAGTCTTTTTTAAATTTTTAACCCCAAACATTTTAGCATCCCAGAACATTCAGATTTGAGCACACCCGATCTTTCACGTATAGCTAATGATGCTGACAAATAAATATGTAAACTGATTTGAGAAATTCCAAGCGACGTCATTTTTTCTCATCTTGTGATTTGACAGGAAATGTTCTCGTCTTTTGAGCAGACGGCGGTAGGCTAAATAAGCTACAACAACCTTCTTTTTGCGATCCATTCCTTACTGCATCTGAACGAAGACACAATCTACAAACTGACCACACAAAGAGCTAGCCATTTGGTTCCCGCCTATCGGTCGAGCGTTTTTTTCCTCCGCTCTAAAATAAAACCGCTCTTGTGAAAGCCACCCCAAAAACTCCACTGCGGGTCGGTTTTATAGATTCGTCGGATTCATTCCGTCTGTGTGAAACGAGCCTTAGGCTCAAATGCAAGACGTCATAAAACACTCACCGCTTTTCTCTCGGAGCAGGTCAGGTGACACACACACGGTTATTTTGGGTAGCAAGTGGCTAATTGACGATACCTTTCAATGCTGCTTTACCGGGTGTAAAAAAATCTGAAAGTCTTGCAATTTGCTCGCTATAACAGAGTTGATACTCTTAGATTCTCTACTATATGTATAAACAATTTATTTTGAAAATGCTAAGGTAATTTTAAATGCGTTAACCGTGATGTATAAAGCAGACCTTCTATTAAGATACGAATCTTGATGAATTTGTGATTTAGATTCGAACTAATTCTGCATTTAAACCAACAGGGACGCTTCCACTAATTTAAATAATCGGGCTGTTGATTCAGTTTGCTCATCCTTTCTGACATGGCCCTATGCATGTATATGGTATTCTCTTTCAGTTAGTCAAACACAAAAAGAGCTGAAAATAAAGCTATAGAATATCTGTCTTCATTGGTATTTGTGCCGATAAAGAAAACTGTGCATGCTTAGGTTTCATGCTTCGCTGAGAGTGCGAATAACGTTATTACGGCTGAACCTACGACCATCAGTCTGACACCTACGTCCTAGAACAAAGCTGACCTCGTATTTCCTAATATCACGCGCCGCCGAATCTGCTCTGCTCGTAAAAAGGAACGAAACGATTGATTCTGAGGTAAGATACTGTAATGTTCTATGTATTCACTTCAAGAATGGTGTTCTACGCCAAAGCTTCCATTTCCGTTTCGAATTTATTTATGATACCTTTGTGTTTTGCATTGGATTACTAACCTGTCTATCAAATATTGCGCTACAGAGGTTCAGAGAAGATATCTTAAAGTAAAAGTTCTGCAAGAAAGGGATGTGTTTGTACGATTCAGAAAAAAAAAATGATTTAAATTAGGAAATGTGTTCTTGGCCGTTCGAGTTTACGGAGATTTATAACTCAGAAATCCATGTTTCCATTATATGAAACTTGGAATTTCAGAGATGTACGTGCACCAATTTTGAAAAACCTGACAACCCAAAATTTGCTTTTCCATTATTCAAGGGGTTTTAAACAATGCTTTAAAATAAAAATGCGCTCAATTCTAAGCTTTCGTACTCCAAAATTAACATACAGTAACTTGTGACATGTGTCGAAATCCTGCACTTTTCCTTTATAAAACGGATATAAATTTTGGATTCTTCCCTGGAAATGGCATAATATACCCTAAAGAATTATTAAATATGACGCGCAGTGGTGCCTGCGTTGATTTCACTATATTGCTTATGAATAACTTAAAGATAAGTATGTCATTTTCGAAGTTTTTCTCAGCCATGATTCCACGGTTTTCATGTTTCATGTCTACTTCTATTTTGCTCAGAATTTTATCCAGTATCTTACACTGTACCTTCATCATACACTCTTTTTTTCTTTTTCATGCCACTGCAATTGTTGCTGTCCTGAACAAGCCATTTTCGTTATGCATGGTGCCAGGGTATTGATTTTTCTCATTCGGAATTCCTTAAATATTAAATAGTCTTATCATTAGATTCTGCGAGATATCAATACCATTCACGTTTCCAATAGCCCTAAAAACAGGATATCTAAAAATTGTGGGGATTTCTGTATCTTTATTCCGACGGCGTTGAATCCAGGTAAGGGGACCACCTGGGGACGAACCCTATTGAAAATAAACGAAATGAGGTCGAAGGTCACGACATAGGAGTGGGATCCATTTTACTGCCGTTATGCGTCACAACTTTTGTAAAAATGGTTCGATTTCAATGCAATTTTAGTATGTGGTAGGGGACCACCTGAGAACAAACCCTGTTAAAAATGGGTGAAGTGGGGCCAAAGGACAGGACATAGGAGAGGGATGCATTCCATAACACTTTATTAAAGGAACAATTCTTGTATATATGTAATTTTTATTTTGAAAACGGCTCTAAGGATTTCGATGAAAGTCGTTAACCTTTCCGTTGGTACTAGAAATCGATTTAGCTTGATCTCGAGTTTGGAAAAATTCGTTTAGTGGGTTAAATAACCACCCCGAGTTAACACGCTTTTAGTGTCATGGCGTCGTCCTGTTAATGTTTTCCATTGTTAGAAATCGTATGACGTCACACTCTCGCTATCGACTTCAGATTGGGATGTTGCCGCGCGCGGTCACGCCATCTGCCTTATTACATCACGCGTTGTTTGTGGATCCTATTAAAGTTTTATGACGTCACACTCTCACGACCATCTGCCTCATTACGTCACGCGCTGTGTGTGTATTACGCATTACTTTTATATCATCGAAATGGGGTCGAAGGTCGGATCAGAGGAGCGAGATTTATTCTAAAAATATTATCCTCATAACTTGAGTAATGATTCTTAGTATGTTGGAAAGCGTATCATAATCAATGCATTGCATGATTTTACTAACTTGTTCTTAGATATAGTCCTGGATCTGATTGTTATTAACTGTCTTTCTAAATCGAAACGTTTCTACGCTTTCCAGTCGTAGGCTGAAGAAGCGTATATGCTCCATCTTTGTCCGTCTGTATGTCTGTCTGTCCGGCCTCCCGTCCACACGATAACTCGCGTAAAAATAATTCGATTGCGATGAAATTTTAGTAGGAGGTAGGGGACCACCAAAGAACGAACCCTTTTGAAAATGGACGAAATATGGGGTCAAAGGACAGGATATAAGAGTGGAATCCAATCCATTGACCTTATGCGTCACAACTTACGTAAAAATGCTTCTATTGCGACAGAACTTTAATATGTTGTTACGAAAGTATACCGAGCAGCTTCTGTTGAATATCATTGAAATAAGGTCAAAGGTCAGGACACAGGAGCAATATTTATTCCACAGCCATTATCATCATAACTTGACTAAAAATGCTTCTATTGCGACAAAAAATTATCATGTTGTTCCGGAGGTGTACTGAACCGGTTCTGTTGAATATAATCGAAATAGGGTCAAAGATCAGGGCACACGAGCGAGATTTATTCCACAGCCATTATCCTCATAACTTGATTAAAAATGCTTTTTTGCGACAAAACGTTAGTGTGTTGTTCCGGAGGTATACTGAACCAATTCTGTTGAATATCATCGAAATGGGTCAAAGATCAGGGCACACGAGCGAGATTTGTTCCACAGCCATTATCCTCATAACTTGACTAAAAATGCTTTTTTGCGACAACACGTTAGTGTGTTGTTCCGGTGGTATAATGAACCGGTTCTGTTGAATATCATCGAAATGGAGTCAAAGATCAGGGCAAACGAGCGAGATTTGTTCCACAGCCATTATCCTCAACCGGTTCTGCTGAATACAATCGAAATGGGGTCAAAGGTCTGGACACAGGAGGCGGATTTGTTCCACAGCCATTATCCTCATAACTTGATTAAAAATGCTTTTTTGCGACAAAACGTTAGTGTGTTGCTCCGGAGGTATACTGAACCGGTTCTGTTGAATATAATCGAAATGGGGTCAAAATCAGGGCACACGAGCGAGATTTGTTCCACAGCCATTATCCTCATAACTTGACTAAAAATGCTTTTTTGCAACAAAACGTTAGTGTGTTGTTCCGGAGGTATACTGAACCGGTTCTGTTGAATACAATCGAAATGGGGTCAAAGGTCTGGACACAGGAGGCGGATGTGTTCCACAGCCATTATCCTCATAACTTGATTAAAAATGCTTTTTTGCGACAAAACGTTAGTGTGTTGTTCCGGAGGTATACTGAACCGGTTCTGTTGAATATAATCGAAATGGGGTCAAAGGTCTGGACACAGGAGGCAGATTTGTTCCACAGCCATTATCCTCATAACTTGATTAAAAATGCTTTTTTGCGACAAAACGTTAGTGTGTTGTTCCGGAGGTATACTGAACCGGTTCTGTTGAATATCATCGAAATGGGGTGAAAGATCAGGACACACGAGCGAGATTTGTTCCACAGCCATTATCCTCATAACTTGACTAAAAATGCTTTTTTGCAACAAAACGTTAGTGTGTTGTTCCGGTGGTATACTGAACCGGTTCTGTTGAATATAATCGAAATGGGGTCAAAGATCAGGGCACACAGGAGCGAGATTTGTTCCACAGCCATTATCCTCATAACTTGATTAAAAATGCTTTTTTGCGACAAAACGTTAGTGTGTTGTTCCGGAGGTATACTGAACCGGTTCTGTTGAATATCATCGAAATGGGGTCAAAGATCTGGGCACACGAGCGAGATTTGTTCCACAGCCATTATCCTCATAACTTGACTAAAAATGCTTTTTTGCGACGAAACGTTAGTGTGTTGTTCCGGTGGTATACTGAACCGGTTCTGTTGAATATAATCGAAATGGGATCAAAGGTCTGGACACAGGAGGCAGATTTATTCCTCAGCCATTATCCTCATAACTTGAGTAATGATTTCTGGTATGTTGGAAAACGTATTATAATCAATGCATTGCACGATTTCCCTAACCTGTCTAAATCTACTTATTCTTAGCTGCTTTCTGTCTTACTTTATGAGTTTTCGTAGCTCCTTGTATACTTCCTAGCCCTGCTTTCTTGATGTTTTAACCCATGTCGTTTTAGATATTTTATCTTGATTAATTGCAACACTACTTATCCTTTTATAGCAAAATTCCTTTTTCTTTTCAAAGCCTTAGCATTTCTACTGTATTTCCAATTTAATACTTTGTTCCGTCATTTAAAATATTACTGACTTTTCTGTTACCACCGTTTGGATGAAAGTGTCCTTAAAATTGGCCAACATTCATCTTTAGATTTCTTCCATTTGACTTTAACTTTACCTAATGACCTGCTCTTTACTTATCAGATCAATGAGGGGATTGGATCGTGTGATATAATATTTTTTCTTAGAATTAGCATACTTTAAAGCTTCTGATATTTTCCTACTGAATTGTCCTGCATCTCATGTGTTGCTTCTTGGTTATTCTTCCTTCAATATCATAGGAAGAGACCTGCTTCCATACTTGAAAGCCTGTGCTCTATTCAATGCGGAGATGATGTCCATTGATTCTGTCTCAACCCGAAGTTTTGCTTCCGAAATTTCTTCATGCACTTACTCTGTGTAGCCATATGCAATTATATTAGGCACAGGAACACAGTTTTTGAGACTTTTGATAAAATGTCTTCCATTATATCAAAAAAGCATTCTTCCCCTACCGCTCAACAGTACTTCATGGTACTTATGCAAAACATGTACTGCCTAATTTTACATTCAGTTCATTTCCTATGCCAATGATTCTGTCAATCATTTTTTCATAGAAGAATTCTGATATCTCTAGGAAATGCCATACCAAGTCCATTCTCTACTTACGCTTTATCTACATTATTTCTAATTGAAGACGATCTCCAAGCTTCCAAGCCTTAGAAATTTTCATCATAATCAATAGAATTCATCTTTAATCCAAAAGGAGAAAATTGTCTTCTTGTTATCCTTCTATTTTCATTGTTTTCTATTCCAATTCTTTTTATTCATTTCTGCCTGTCTTTGTTAGCTGACGACCATGATTTTATGAATCGCCATTCTAAATGAAGTGCGTAAGATTCCTTACATTGCACTCTATATGATTAGAGTGGGATCAATGAAAGCTATTCTAAGCCACTCTCCGAATGGCAAAGTACTGAATCAAGAACAACAATCGATAGACATGAAGATTTATTGAGAAGCCATCCAAGGCAGTTGACACTTCAATAATTCTTCGTTTGGCAATTGCTAGAAAGCAAGCAAACCCGTAAATTGAAATGAGGTTATAGATTTATTGAGATTCAGTGTTCGGAGCTGGCATGGATTTAGCATCCCGATGACCAAAACATAAAACTTTCTCCTCCTTCGTCAAGTAATCGTCAAACAGTTTTCACGAAGAAAGTGTCATGTGTACAACCAGATGCAGTTCATTAGGTACTTTTCACCTCGCCATATAAATTGCTTACTTCTACATGTACAACGTACGTCGGAAAAGTTCCAAGACTGGCCGAATAACTGACGTAACATTAACAGGATAAAAATATCACGTGTACGCCAGAAAACAGCAGTTCTTGACCAATCAGAGAACAGATGGAATCCTGTTTATAGCGGTACCGACATGCGGTAGACGGCCATTAAAGAAGTCAAAGAAAGCGTTCTCGTCCTATTTCATTTTAGACATCCAAGAGCAGAGAGTACACATCGGCTTTTTAGCACGTCTTTTGTAAAAAAAGATCGTACTTATGTTATAGATTTGTCCGTCCGCCCGCCTGTAGACACCATATCTCTGCAACTATAAGTTCAATTTGAAAAATACTTTTTGCATTGGGAAGCTTGAAATGTGCGAATGCTGATCCTTTATTTCGTTTATTTTTTACGATGTATAATTTCGCCGTTAGAGGGCGTAAATGCAGATGATGTTGAATTCAAAATACATTTTATTACATATGTTTCCTTCTGAGCATCCAATTGAAAAAAATCTTTTATCTTTCGATTCCATTTATATCGAAGAGTATTTTAGGTTTTGTTACTTTTTCGAGTTACACATATATTTTCAGCTAGGGGGCGTAAAAGTAAATTACGCTTTTCCCGATATCTCTTCTCTTAAAACTCCGATTTGAAATTTGTTTTCTTCAGCGGATACAGCTCTTGATGGAAACTCTTTTGCATATAACATCTAATTTTTGGTAAAGAATATTTTGACCACCAGGGGTCGTAAGTGTACATTTTTTGCTTCTGATTATTTGCCAAAAAACCTGGGCTTCTAAAATCGCGATTGAAAAAATTCGTTCGTGGGCCGATACCACTCACGTCGATAAACCTTCTCGGAATATATTCTTCTTAAAATATCGCATGGTTTCTCCTCCAGGGAGCGTAGAATTATATCATATTTTTGTCAATGTCTCTGCTTCTAATGGTTCCATTTGAAAAATTATTTTTTAATTGGACAAAGTTCCCGGTGTGACATGTTTTCCATGTAATTTCAAAATTGTTAAGTAAATTATGGACTTTCCACTAGGGGGCGTAGGGTAAATTGCGTTTTACTCGATATCTCTGCTTGTAAAACTCCGATTTGAAAACATTCTTTCTGCACCGGACACAGCTCCTGATGGAAAATCCTTCGCATATAATTTCTAATTTTGGTAAAAAAATGGTTTGGCCACCAGAGGGCGTAAGCCTTAATTTCCACTTCTGATGTATTTGCAGCAAAATCAGATCTAAAATCTCGTTTCAAAAAATTCGTTTGTGTACCGATACTATTCACTTCGACAAACCTTTGAGGAATATTTTCTTCTTAAAATAAATGAATGGTTTCAACGCCAGGGGCATTAATGTATTTTATTTTGTAAATATCTCTACATCTAGGAGTCCGAATTGAAAATTTCTCTCTTTGCTGGATAGGGCTTCCGATGCTAAATGTTTTTTCATATAAATAAAAAATTTTCAAGTGAATCATAGACTTTCTGCTAGGGGGCGTAGAGGAAAATTGCATTTTCCCCTATATTTCTTCTTTTAAAGCTCCGTGTTGAAAAATATTCCTGCATCGCATACAGCTCCTGATGGGATATGTTTCTTATATAATTCCTCATATTTGGTAAAGAATGGCTTGACCACCAGAAGGCATAAGTGTTAATTCATGCTTCTGGTGTATTTGCGACCAAAATCGAGCTTTTTCTTGGACCGATACTCTCACATTAAAAAACCTTTTGAGAATAGTTTCTTCTTAAAATAGTGCATGGTTTTCCCGCTAGGGGTCATAGATTCGTGTCTTATTTTTGCCCATATCTCTGCTTCGAAGAGTCAGATTTGAAAAATTATTTCTTTGTTGGAGAGCGTTTCGGCTGCGTAATGTTTCTAATATAAATTCAAATTTTTCTTAAAGCACAAGTCTGCAGCCAGAGGGCGTAAGCTCACGATTCCGTTTACAACAGTATCTGAGGCATTAAAAACCCGACTGAAAAATTTCTTTCTTCCGTCAGATACTATTGTTTTACATACCGGTTCCATTGACTTTGAATAGCTTTGATAAATTTAATTCGCGTCAGAAGGGTGGCCAGAAGGAAAGGCAGAGGAAGGCCAAGGAAGACATGGGTGGATCAGATTCAGGAGTGTCTGCATGAGAAAAAGGTTATGAGTATGAAGTATAAAAGATCTTGTGTATATCGTGTAATGGATATCAGTGAAGCACGAGTTGTGTGTCAAGATGGCTGTAAATGGAGAAGTTTGATACGACAACAATAAGTAAAAATATCTGGAAGTTTGTATTTGTTTTTGGAGCTAACCTCTGAATCTCAGAGAACAGCTTAGTGATATGTATATATGATGTAATGTATATGTGTAGGGATTCAAAAGACGTGCTCATTACACCCAAAAATTCGGTTTCATCTTTCCTATTTTTTTTTTTTTTTTTTTTTGGAAACTTGGTACATCAGCTACTAAAACTTTCAGAGTGTTAAAAGAAGCGTATGGCAGCACAGTATTATCCCGCAACAGAGTTTTTGAGCGATTTGTACGATTTCATGGCGGGCATGAATCCTTCGATGATGATCCGAGATCTGGGTGCCCCTCCAGTGTGCGGGATACTAGTCTGGTATAAAGTTTTTGTTTCCCAAGATCCTCGCGTAGAATGTGATGACATTTAGGCTTAATGATGCCCACGAAATCAGCCAAAAGTCTCACTGTAATTCGGCGATCTGTCTTTAAAGGATTCCGTACCTTTTCGATGTTTTCACTGGAGATGCGCCCAGATTTCGAATCGTCATCTTGATGTCAAATCTGCCTACCATTTCGAAAACTCTGTTCATCCTCATAGACTGTGCATACCACTAGAAAACGTTGTTGCGGGATAATGCTGTATTTCCATACGCTTCACATTCGAATTGATTGTTTGGTTCCGTGGTAGGAACTCGAAAAACAGGACACTTTTAAAATCCCACCACACTGAGACCAGAACCTTCTGCTGATGAATGTCTGTTTTGGATGTCGTTTGAAGCGAAGCAGCACGGCCGGACCAAGACCGTTTGCGCAGCTCATTGTTGCACACAATCCACTTTTCGTCACCAGTTATCAATCGCTTCAAAAAGGGATTGTTTTCCTCACGTTTAATGAGCATATCGCAGATGTTTATACGCGCCGTCAATTCAGCTTTCTTGAGTTCATGAGGAACCCATACATAGAGCTTGTTTACGTATCCCAGCTTCTTTAGGTGGTCGTGAACGCTTGAATGATGGATGTGCAATGTGTCTGCAATCTCTCGTGTCGTGTACCGTGGGTTTGACCCGATCAATGCCTTTGGTCGTCATCAACCTCGGTGGGCCTCCCGGACCGAGGAGCATCGTTGAGGTCAAAATCACCAGCACGAAATTTTGCGAACCACCGCTGGCACTGACGTTCTTGTACAGCATTATCACCGTACACTTTGCGCAATTTTTTATAATCTTGACACGCGTTCTTCCCTTTACGGAAGTAAAACAGTCAAATATGGCGAAAATAGCACAGTTTGGTCTTCCACCTTCTACTTGATGTCAAATCTCCGCAAGTCAACCAAATCGCTCACTATTCCTTTTAGACTGCAGCTGAAACTGTCGCCTGTCGAATGCCATCAATAAGCTGCATAGGACACACGGCCGGACGTGGGTTCGTCGTTTGGCCTTCTGTGCACCACTTTTGATACGTACTCACTACAGCGACACGTGAGCAACCCATAAGCCGCGCCGTTTCCGCGATCGTAGTTCCGAGGCTCCGTGCCATCACAATTTGTCCTTTATCAAACTCCGATAAATCGGCAGCTTTTCCCATTCTGACTCCGAACACTCTACTAACCGAAAGCCGGTCCTCGGGTTGTATACATTCTGCTCTGTGAACATTACCTGCGCTACCGTTCGGTCCCCAGGCGCGTTGATTTCTCTAGGTTGGGGGGGTCATAATGAAATGGGTCATCGGCGTAAGAAGAAGTAATAAGGTCACTGAAGTGTAGTTCACTTCCTGTCCAAAACCCAATAATTTTTTTATGAGGTAAGGAATAGGATTCGTTTTTATTATACAGTGAAACCTCTCCGAGTGACCAGCCCCTATATAGTAAATCCTCTCCCCCCCCCCCCCCGTAAAGACCGATTTTCTTTGGCATTTTAGGCCGCAGAAGTAATGCTAAAAAGCCCCTAAGAACGAACAAGCCAACTTCCACGAGCGACTGGTTTTCCCTCCTTCCCTCAATAAAAGAAGAATTCGACCCGCTTGGACGAGCGGGAACAAGTGAAGAGGAGACAGCTGTTTGACCTTGACGTGTACACGTGTTATCGCTGATTGCTCATTCGAGGGCGGGCATTCGAGCATTGCATTGTCGGACGAAAGAAAGAAATTCTTGTCGTCTCGGGGCTGTGGTGAATCTATACTCGGGGCAAACTTAACCTGTCATTGGAAGGAAGGCTACAGAGTGTATACTTCCACTGCATAAAATAGTTCCGGTCTAAAAGCTCGTACTCCAGCTTCAACTGGCACTTAGAAATGACACAGATGTACGTTGTGTGTGTGTGCATTTAAAAAATTCAGATCTCAGTTTCAGCGGCATTTCTAAAAAATACAGATATTCGTGCTTTAGTGACGTCACTGATGGTTCTCTGTCACAGCATTCTTGTTTGGGTCAGAGTTAAGCTGTCAACCCAGGGGATATTTATTGCTGTGGGGGGTGGGGGTCATTAGTGGAAGGATGAGGGCGAAAAAAGTGTTTCCGAGGGCATTTCGCGTTTCTCCCCCTGGTTTCTCCTTGATTGCTGTTTTAAAACACTCTTCTGTCTTTTCGGTTTTTTCGAATGGCATCTGCCGGTCACTCGAGTGTATTTCAGCCGCATAAACCTGGGAAACCACTACGAAGCTCTGCTAAGGTGATCATTATGAATGTTTTCACTAAATTGATGGGAAAACATTCGCCGAATAAATCAAATGAATTAACAGTTCTTACGGCAGAACTCACTGGCGTTTCAAGTCGCACCATTGCGAGAATGAAGGTTGAATTTAGTACTGAAGTACCTCAGATCCATCGGCAATTTATTTCTTAAAATTAAAATGCAATTCTAACTTGGCTTACATAGAACGTTTTCTCGAAATTAGTTTGGAGTTCCCAATTCAGTTCTCAATATAGGCCAAGAAACGGCCATCTTTTCCTTTTGAACTTTTGTGCGCAGTTGCCTTTAACGCGCATGCACCGGCATGAAAATTCAGACAAATGAAAGAGTTCCTTCCCCAGCCACACATAATTCGGAAACTTGGAAAACTGCCACACATTCAAAGTGTTCCTCGGAGGAACAGCAATTTGTGCCCGGCCCATCAATGAAAAACATTTGGCAATTTTCCAATGTGTGGCAATTTTCCAAGTTGCTGAAAGATGTGTGGCAGTTTACAGTGAACCTTAAAATATCATTTACCACAGAGACGGGCTCTGGTCCAGTACTTATGGCAACACGGGGTAGTTAAAAATGCATACACATTTAACGGATGTCTGTTATAAAAAAAAAATCTAATCAAGGCAAAATTTTGAAAGAACGAAATTTTACGCATAACTGATGACATGGTAAAATTACTTTTAATTAAATCCCGCAGTTGGTAATCTTCAAGCAATAAGTATAAATATATGAAATATATAAAAAAAATGGAAAAATATGTGAAAACAAAATTAGGCCACTTAAGACTGCTTCCCGTGTTTAGCAAAGATAATTTCATTTTAAAAGTAAGAAAGAAAGAAACGTTACACGTTCTGTAACATCTCAAAAAAAAAAAAAAAGATAAGAGAGGGAGAAATAAACTGCTTGTCTACTGGTCTGCAAAGCGCGCGGCGGTGGGGAGGGGGTTAAAATAGAGGGGTTTGGTAAGGGATCACGGTGACAGCCAGCCCTGAGGGGTTGTGGGAGAAGTTTTCCGAGTGAAGGTTAATTACACACCATTAGTGCGGAGTAATACTGGGAGTGAAAAGGTCACCGTAGCTTTGGCCTCATTGCCAGGATAGCTTTGCCCCGAGTATAGTGTTCATTCAAGAATTCACGTGAATTATTTTCGCTTCTTTCAATGTCTAAAAACGGGGTGGTTTATCTCTTGAACAGCGTGTTGATGTCATAAAATTGCATGGAAGTGGAAAATCTAAAAAGAAGTTATCAGAATCAAACTACGGTAAGACTCAAATAAGCAAGATTATCAAAGACAAAGTTACAATTTTAAAAGAATGGAAGGTCTTCAAGTTTCGTGAAGTCAAGCGGATTCGCTTCGCAAAGTTTTCGGTTATCAACGAAACTGTGATGGAGTGGTTCAAAATCGCAAGAGCAAAGAATGTTCCGATCATTGGACCTTTGATTAAGCAAAAGATTATTGAGATAGCAGATGCTCTCGGGATTAAAGGCTTTTCTGCTGGCATCGGATGGTTGGAAAAATTTCGGATCCGACATAACATCGTTTTTCGTGCATTGAGTGGTGAAGCGGCAGACGTAGATCAGCAATTGTGTGAGGACTTGGTTACGAGACTACCATTACTTTTGGCCGGTTATGAAGACCAGGACATTTTCAATATGGATGAAACCGGACGTTTTTTCCTTGCTCTGCAGACGAAAAGCACGATGCAAATATAAAAATTGGAAGAATCACAAGGAGGCAAAAATTGCAAAACAACGCTTGACGCTTGATTTTGTGTTAGCGCTGCATGAGAGAAAGTGAAACCGTTGGTGATCTGGAAATACCAAATACCAAGATGTTTGAAATGAAAAAATATTGCAAATATGGGTGCGATTTGGAAATTTAATTCAAAGGAGTGGATGACTCTCCCTATATGTGAAGAGTGGCTCATAAATTTTGATCAAAAGATGAGAAATCAAGGAAGAAGTGTCCTGCTTGTGTTAGACTACGCCACCTGCCATGCACGACAAGCAAGTCTCAAATATGTAAAATTGCTCTTTTTACCCCCAGACACTACGGCTAATTTACAGCCTTTGGACTACAGTGTGATTAAATGGTTCAAAAATGAATACCGGCGTTATGTATTGCAATCGATCCTCGCTCGAGTTGATGAAAGCGCAATTGCTTCGGAATCGGCCAAGAAAATTCCAGTTGCAGACACTGTAGAGTGGATAAAATCTACCTGGAGAGATGCTAGTCCAGATCTTATCAAAAAGTGTTTTGAAAGTTGTGAAATGACGAATTCAGAAACTTGAAAACCAAACTAAGCCACGTGATAAAACGAGCATCAGCGATGAGATATTAGTTGAACTCTCCAAGGTTGTTGTCATCGAATGCGACCAAACATCATTGGAGTATGAGGAAAACATCGAGTGCTTCGATGACCTAGGTAAAAATTGGGAGGCACGACTTTTGGAAAACACCGTTGCGCAAGGTAAGTAGATTACGTTAAAATTGTTGTTACTTGTGTACTGTAAACAGATGTTTTTCGGATTCGCAAGGTCTTACCTATATGAAAATGTTTGTGCCTTTCAAGCGCTGATTCAGATTCTGAAGAAGATGGGGTTAATGACGAAGCCAAGCCAGTTATTTCAGCCCAAGAGACCTATATAGATGAATAAAGATTGATTCTGAATACATGACCGAAGAGTATTTATCTATGTTATTTTCCCAGATAAAACAAACAATAAAAAAATCTGGTTAGTGAGAAGTTAAAAAATTTGAGACAAACTGAACTTACCCCTTTTTTCAAAAAAGCTTGATTTATGTTTTCTTCTTGATAAGTATTGGTCTTTTAAAATGATTTTTATATATATGTAATATTTTACTTAGATACCTCACACATTGAAATTTAACTCGTTCTTGATGTCGGAGAAAAATACCAATGCTTAGTACTAACATCTCTTTAAGCGACTACCCTCCCTCCCAACGACCACTCTTTTATCGGTACGGAGGGTGGTCGTTTTTGAGAAGTTTCACAGATCTTCGGCAGCCAAGCGTTATCATCCTGAAATACTAGTTGTGCACAGAAACGTCGTTACACACGGTAAAATCTACTTACGAGTTACAACAATTAATTTTTACAAGAATCTGGGGCTGGGAAGAATAGACCTAAACTCACATTTATCGTCGCTCCTAATGTGCTTCGTAGTCAGAAATCTGAAAGCATGTCACCGACGTCACGGTACTAATAACTACACGAAACATTCACCTTAACTAGACAATGACTAGAAAGCTGTTCGTTTCATAGCCTCAGCTTTTGATCGAATGGAAATCAGGGCAATATAATACACAGATATCACACAAAACACCAATTATTTCGGCGAACGAGGATGGATAACGTTTTGTAAGCTGCTAATTATTATCCAGCAGCATGCCACCTTGGCCCTTGGTAATGGTGGTGACCTCGACAATAATTCAGTTATCTCCCACTTCTCCTGGCCGTGGAGAAAGTACAACCACGTGTCAGCCCGGCACTACAGCACCAACAAGGCCCAGCTCGCCAGAAAGCCCTTTGATACGGCGATAAATTTCCCCGGCACTTACTGCCACTCTCTACCTTTATAAGTGTAATAAAGGTTGCTTTACGTCGCCCAGTCACAACACATACCCTCTCTAGAAAACCAGAGGAAGCAGATGATCACGCATGACTTCTATTGTGTCCGTTTCCCGTATCTAATGAACACCATCGCCAATGCCTGGAGTTGTGCCATTATGGATTTAACTGTCTGACAGAATGCGTAGTGTGCTCTTCAGCTACAAAGCTCGCTTTCGCTTTGGGAGCGATGATTACCAAGTTCATTTATGGAGACAACAGGAAGAACTGACCAATTCAAGACTGTTATGTCCAATGGCATACAATTTGAACGGCAGGGGTCACGGTTAAGAAAATAATCAGATATGACTGCCGAAAATATGTTGCATTCCACGTCGATGGTAAGTGGGAAACATCCTGGATGATTTTGCTACCTCTTTCGTGAGGAGGGGGAGGAAGGAACCCAGCTGTATGTTTCAGGAAGATAATGCATGTTTGCATGCTGAAAACATCCCCAGAAAATGTCTAAGGCCGTCAAATGCCATCAAGAACTGAAATGTCTAACGCCGACTACGTCCTGGAATGCCATCAATATCTTTAGAGCTGTCTTAAACAAAACATATGGGCGGCATGGCCTGAACGGAATCCAATGCTCACCCGTAACTGGCTCAGGTAACAGTCGCTCTGCAACACCAAATAGACGAAGCATATTTGGTAACCAGTGAGTAATGCCCCGACCACGGTAACCCGTGAGTAATACCCCGCAACACCAAATAGACGAAGCATATTTGGTAACCCGTGAGTAATGCCCCGACCACGGTAACCCGTGAGTAATACCCCGACCACGGTAACCCGTGAGTAATGCCCCGACCACGGTAACCCGTGAGTAATGCCCTGGAATGCCATCTAATCTTTCTAGGAATTGATACACAATGCATTACTTTGAAATGCCAACAAAGGCCGTTGTTCCTCTTACTGATGCGCATCCTTTTACAATAGTATACCTGTCCACTAGTATTAGAAACTCAATCAGTTCTTTCTTGTCACCAATACTTCTCAATCTGTGAGCACCATATGAATTTTATTACCGCTCTTGTAGGTTCCGGTTTATCTATTACAAAGTGCACTATGTTGCCCAAAGTCACCGATTACCTAGAAAAGAAACACAACATAGCATTTATGGACATACATTAGTACAATGTCGGTCCACCTTTGGCCTTAACGCATGCACTGACCCTTCGAGACATGATTTCGACAAGGTTTTCAAACGCAGCGGTAGGTATACGATTCTATTCACTACTTAATGCTGTCGCTAACTGTTGCTTAGTAGTAAGCCTTGGTTCCAAGGTTATTATGCGACGCTCTAATTCATTCCATTGGTGCTCTATGGGATTAAGATCACGGCTCTTTACTGGCCATTTCACACATGATGTGAAATTATCGTCAAACCACACCGTAACAATCCTTGCTTTATGGCTCGGTGCATTATGCTGCTATTACCAACAAGGCTTGGCTCCATAGTATTGCCACAGAGCTGGTTGGGCATAATTGTCCAGAATATCGTGGTGGACGTGCTATTTAACAGGCTTGTCCACGGTAACCAATGAATCGAGACCATACCACGAAAAACACTCCCACACGAGTACACTGCCAGCTCCGAACGTGACCGTAGGAACAGTACACTGTGGTAAATAACATTACCCCGGCTGCCACCATATCCACACACGGCCATCAGACTGATGGATCGTGTATCGGGATTCATCGGTCCATAGGACCCGTTTCCATTGATCTGCGGTCCACCATAAATGTTCTTTACAAAATGCTAAACGACGAGTAGCATTCCGAGTGGAGATGAAATGTCTATGAGAAGCCGCACGACCACGGTAACCCATAGAATGAAGTTCTCTACAAATGGTACGTGAACATACCGACGTTCTAGCACTTTTACTCACCTGTACACTGATGTCTTGTGCAGTAGTACTCCGTGGATTAGGGGTAACGACTCTCCTGAGGCTTCGACGTCCTCTATCACTGACTTTCTTTGGTCTGCCGGTACGTTTTGCTGCTTCACGCACGCAATGCGTCTTCCACTTATTCAGTACATCCAAAACAGTTGACTTGGGTGTGTTTAAACCGTATCACGACAAAAGGGCGAACGACAAGAAAGCGCACCACAAAGAGGCGAACGTCCAAATGGCGAATGACAAAAGGGCGAACCACAAAAGGGCGACACGACAAAAGAGCGCAAGACAAAAGAGGGATGCGCCAAAAGGGGGCACACCAAAAAGGCGATACAACAAAAGGGCGAAGGAAAAAAAAGGCGCTACGACGAAAGGGCGAACCCAAGCATGGGCTTGATGTTTTTCTTCTTTAACTAACTGCAAGACCTCTAAAAGACATTATTTCCAAAAACGGCACCGGGGTCCCTTTGAGCAAATTACATATTTCTTTTGTGTATATATATATTTTTTTTTATTGGAGGTTTAACGACCACCGTGAGCAACTCAATGGGCTATAAGCAGTCGCCCGTCCCTAATTTAGGGTCACTGGTTCCAGAGAAGGGAGAGAGCCAGTGCCGTAAGACAAACACAACATCCATGCCTCACCGGGATTCGAACCCGTTCGAACGAATGATCAGAGGCCATCGCTTAGACCACTGCGCCACCGGGGCGGCCTTTTGTGTATTCAAATCCCAACTGAAATCAGACGTCTCATCCTATATAGAAAGCTTTCTAAACGGTGTTAGCTTCAAAAACGCCGCAGGGCCCTTTCATTAAATTCAGTATTTCTGTGTGTATTCAAATAATCCCAAATGAAATCAGACGTGTCATTTTTTGGACTCTAAGTGAAATCTATACAGAATCGTTCTAAACGATGTTTTTTTCCGAAAAAGGCCCCGGGAAATTTCAGTAAATTGAGTATTTATTTGTGTATTTATATAATCCCAACTGAAATCAGACACGTCATCTTTTGTATTTTAAGTGAAATCTATATAGTAGGCTTTCTAAACGATGTTTTTTCCAAAAAGGCCCCGGGGCCATTTCGGTAAATTCAGTATTTCTTTTGTGTATCAAATAATCCCAAATGAAATCAAACGTGTCATCTTTTGTACTGTAAGTAACTTTTATATAGACGGCTTTCTAAACGATGTCCAAAATTTCCCCTGGGCCCTTTCAGGGAATTTGGTATTTCTTTGTGTATTCAAATACTCCCAACTGAAATCATACGTGTCATCTTTTGTACTTTAAATGAAATCTATGTAGAAGGCTTTCTAAAAGATGTTTTTCTCCAAAAAGGCTACGGAGCCCTTTTCTAAAATTGCCTTCTTTGTAAATTCAAAACAAAATTTCATGTATGTATAAAATGTTTTGTGCTTCAACTGCAACCTGCAGAAATGGCCTAAGATATATTTCCAAAAGAGCCCCAGAAACTTTATTTTATTTCATTTCTTGTTTTTAAGAAAACGATTTTATTCATTTTCTTTCATCAAAAAATCTCATTTTCCTTCCATAAAATTCCAGTTTTTGTTTTCAGGTCTTTCATACATACAATTAAAGAAATAAGCAGTTACTCAAAGGGCTCCTAGGGCCTTTTTAAAAATAGCATCGTTTAAAAAGCCTTCTGTATAAGTTGCATTTCAGTACAAACAATGTCACATCTGCGCTCAATTGGGATTTGAATACATAAAGAAATAAGTAATTTGCTTGAAGTCCTCACTGGACATTTTGGAAATAAATATTTGAAAGCATTCCCTACAGGTTATTGAAGTACAGAAAAATTAACATTTGCTTTCAGTTGGAATTTGAATACATAATTAAATAAGCAGTTTGGAAATTTATATCTTCTTAACGTTTCTTGCAAATTGGTTAAATAGTTATCCTAGTTTCGTGAATCGTTATTCTGGTAGCCGTGCGCTCTTGTGTCACAGCGACCTTTTGCCGTATCGCTCTTTTGTCGTGTAACCTGTTTAAACGCTTCCGGGTTTCTCTTATGGACAACCCACTAATATAACACCCAACAATCTTTCCTTTTTCAAAGTCAGTTTTCTCCCGCGGCTACATTTTCACTCAACATCACAGTGCGATATGATCGCGGTCAGCTGCAGGCTGTTTTTTTACCGCTTGCAGCTGTACCGCGCATCGTAACAACGCAACGGGTCCGTCAATTTGCTTTTGAAGGGATGTCCGGTGACTTTTGCCAATATAGTGTATTATAATAAATTAGCTTTATTTGCTTTCCGCTAAGCTAATTATAATGAATAAGCTCTTTCTACCAGCTAGCTAATAATAATAATAAAGCTTTCCTACTGAGCTAAGTATAATGCTTCTGCTACTGAATGATATGCTTGTACTAAGCTTCAAATAGTGAATTCAAATGGTTGTTGTTACTAGTTAATTAAGAACATGAATAAAGTCTCCTGCTAGTAGTGTAGTAATAGTATTGAACAAACTTATAACTGGTAGTAATGTTGCAGCAGTAATTAGAATGAATAAAGTCTTAACGCTGGTTGTTAATGGTAATAAACTAATGATATAAACCTAACAGCCAGACAGAGGTCTGACAAAAACTATTAATTGAGAAAGACGTACTTACTCAAAGCTCTTTTATTATGCAACTCTTAATCATCCAAAGCACACACACACAACTTGTTTCACAATAATGAAGAATCAAACTAATTACATAGAACGAAACTCTCTCCTCTAGTATAACAACAAACGATCTCCCTATAACAACAAAAAGCTCTCCTTATAACAACAAAATCTCTCCTTCGCTATCGATGAACGCGCCTATATATACTGCCTACCACCACGTCATGACTTACACTCATTGCCAGATCTCATTCAGCGGGGGAAATAATATTTCGTTCAGTAAGAAGATAATTTACATTGTAAAATAAAATAACCAAAGATAGTGAAATCAAAAGGAAAGTGAATATAGAGTATACGTTACAGTATGTGTGTGCATTTATACCAACCATCTAGAAAGGTGTGGGTCCATAAAGGTATAACATACAGAAAATCTTGGCTAAGTTCACGTTATTCTCCCGTGTCCGCCATGAAAACAATATCCATACCTGTTTTGGGAGGAAATATGTCGTGTTTGTATCACGTCATACAGGGACATGGTAGATCAGATGAAGTTAAAGGGAAAACGTTGATAATCCTTCTTCTTAAAAAGAAATTGAAAACAGTGTTTGCGACTCTTTTCAGCTCAGTTACTTACCGTGCAGTCATAACCGACTATTGTGAACTATAAAATCTTCGCTTTAGTGCTTTCTGTTCCATACAAAGGGAATAATATCAATTTTAAGCCGAATAAAACCTATTACTAGTGAAACGTATTTCAGAAACCATGTTTCATTGTCTTCCAATAAGTATCACTATACTGCTTCGGTGTCTCAGTGGACAAAGTCTTGCGTTTCTAACTTACTTTTCAGTTTCTATTCACGGATGATGCACAAACCCTGCCTTTGTGAAACGGTGCCAATTCTGTACATTCCCATGATTCGTTGATTCTGAATTAGGAAGTGAAGACTTCCTTCAAAATTGAATGCTCGCCAGGGTCCAAAATCCTGAAAGAAAAGGTATCAGCTTTAATCAGATCCTCATCAGCAGTTTAAGAGATTTTAGAAGGCATTATGTGCTATTGTGATTTCCGTTACCTTGTTGTTCATGTGGCACGTTATGAACTCCCCGAGAGTTTCATGCTAGGATAAATGCATAATTGTGTTCATTCTAAACTTCTTACTACATGAAGGAGCTCTGCGAAATTATTACAGTAACATGTGACGCATATTTTAGCTAAGACTCGAAGCCGTGCTCTCGGAAAAAAAAATCCTACAATCTAAACGCAAATCTGGATACTCTCAGATATTTGTGTTCAGTTGCTTGGAATTTCATTGTGCTGGGTAGTGTAATGCCTAGCATGCTCGATCGGAAATCGGGAGGTGCGGGTTCGAATCCCACCCCAGGACGATGAAAAATTTCAAGTTTTCTGAAATGAAAGTTTACATGGTGTACAGTGAAAAATATTAAAGGATCTATAACCCAACCATGTATATATATTTCTTCAAGGGGAATTTATTTCCCATCCATCCAACAGAAGAAATAATTGGTATAAACACTCAGTGTCAGAATGATCGTAACCAATTTCAAGAGGTAGATTAAAATAGTTATGCTAAAAGATGGTGGAATGCAATTTTAGAAGACAGAGGGAGCCTGTTGTTTCATTAAAAAAGTAATCCCCATATTTCCTTTTCTTCTGCAACAACTGATGGAAAACTAGGCAACCATAAAATGTTATCCGCGCGAAGCATCAGACATGTATTCATAACTGTACGGATTATCAAAAAATGGAATTACACTTCGAAGGCAGATGACGACCTTTATCAAATGGAAAACACGATCAACTATATCCATGTGACTTCTACCAGCACACATCGTGTGGCGCGAGGAACCTGCACACAGGGAAAGAGAGAACGTTCCCCAGCTGCTAAAGGAGCTGCGTAGTTGTTGGTTCCAAAGTAAGGAAGAGGGAAGCCTTGTACATGAACCCCAAAGTAAATTAGCCTGAAAATGAGAGCTGCATTGATTTACACCAATGGATAAATTGGGCTAATTATACTGGAAGTTCAAGTCTTGATTGAGAATAAAATTGGCACCGGTATTCATTATACAAGATTCTCAGCTCGATTACCTACATCGTCAAAATATTTGGTAATGTGCTCACTAAATGTACCGAATATTCAAATAAATTTGAGATTCTTCTGCATGACTATATAATATTTTAAAGCGAGGGCCATTTTGTTACAACTGCATCAACTTTCGTATCCTGAATATCTGCGCGTTAAATTCACTATCCTAATTTTGGAAGTTTCTACCTATATGCATTCCTATTCAAGATCCCACAGTTAGAATACTGACAGCTGTAATAAACGGCGTATACTGCCTTTCTTCATTCAACATTCTGCTCCTGACAACTAATCTTCAGGTATGTAGTAGAAGGGAGTGTGGACTAGCACCTCACGATAGAGCCTCGCGGTTTCCCATTACTGGGGCCGCATCAGGTGGGGAGAACTCTTCAGTGTCATGTACTCTTGCACCTCAGGATAGTGCTTATTGGTGATATGTTTCGGAGCCATGTTGTCGCTCCCTGGTGTTCAGAAGTTTGACACGGCGCATGCTCTGTACGAGTTTGCTGGTCACATCACACAGATAAAGCCTTTTAGACGTTACATAGTATTTCCGTCTTCCTTGTGTATTTTAAGACACATATACTCAGATCAGCCATTACATTATGAACACCTACCTAATAAGCTGTATGACCTCCTTTAGCCCACAAACCAGTGACCACTCGGCAAGGCATCGATTCGATGAGGTGCGGTATCTAGTATCATAATTTCAAAATCAGGTCCTCCTGTTCACGTAAATGTCGAGGTGGTGGTGATTTAGCGCGAACCAGCTTTTCCAAGTAGAACCGCAAATGTTCGATTGGGTTCACGTCAGGTGACTATGGATACGAGGGCATTAACAGAAAGTCACCACCACGTTCCTCAAGCAACTCCGTTTACGATTCTGGCAGTGTGGCATGGCACATTATCTTGTTGGTAATGGCCATCACCAGCAAGGAACACGGTTGCCATGAATGGGTGAACGTGGTCTGCAACGATGTTCAGATACCTGACATCTTTTAGGGATTCTGCTATTGGGATAATGGGGGCTAAAGTGTCCCAAGAAAACATCGCCCACAGCATAACACCGCCGACGCCGGCCTTTTTCCTCCCAAAAGTGCATCGAGGTGCCATACCTTCCGTTGGTAATCAGCGTATCCGCGCACGGCCGTCTACGTTATGAACCAGGAATATTGATTCATCAGACCAGGCCAATTTCTTCCAAACTCATCCACGCTGCAGTATCGATGATCTTCGGCTCATTTCATGCGTTGTTGACGATGACATGCAGTGAGCATGCGGACCCGGCTGGCTCTTCGGCTACGCAGGACTATGCGCGGAAGACTGTTTTGAACTGTGTGCTGTGACACTTTGCCCTGATCACCCCTGTTGTAGCTGCGGGTGAATTGTCGGATTGTGGCCCTGCGGTCGCTGTGAACAATCCCCGACAGTCTCCGTGCCCCTCTGGCATCAGCTGCGGTCAATACACGGCCGGACGACGATTCCTATATTGGCCATCTGTGCACCAATTTTGATGAGTACTCAATACAGCGGAACGTAAACAACCCACAATTCGCGCCATTTCCGAGATCGTAGTTACGAGGCGCATTGCCATCACAATTTGTCTTTTATCAAACTCCGATAAATCTACAACTTTTCCCATTCTGACTCCGAACACTCTACTAACCCAAAGCTGGTCCTTGGGTTGAGAGGCCAATTTATTATGACCATCCCTTCAGTACTTCGTTGGGCCGCCTTTTACCTTTAACACTGCGTCGATTCTTCGTGGCATGAACTCCACGAGATGTTGATAGGTGGTTTGTAGGATCTGAGACCATGTTTGATGAATAGCACTTTCCAGGAGTTTGAGATTGCAGAATTGTGGATCCAGCTGTCTGATGGCTCGTTCAACTTCATCCCACAAATTCTCAATGGGATTGAGATCTGGAGATTGTGGGGGCCACCTAGGCAAAGTAAACTCACCGGCATGTTCCTGAAACCAATCCTGTACAATACGAGCACTATGGCAGGACGCATTATCTTGTTGAAAGTAGCCATCGCCATTGGGATAAACCATCCACATGACAGGATGCACTTGGTCCCCAACGATATTTAGACATGATGTGCCAGTCAGACGTTGATCAACACGAATTAAAGGGTCCAAAGCATGCCAGGAAGACATTCCTCAAACCATAACGTTGCTTCCATCAGCTTGAAGGGTTGTAGCAATGCATTTGATGTCCATGCTTTCGTGCTGTTTCCGACAAATTATCACTTCGCCGTCGGCATGGTGTAACTGAAAATGTGATTCATTGGAACACATAATTTCTTTCCAATTCTTGTGCTCCTGTGCGAAATGGAGACGTTTTCTCTTGTTAGCTGCAGACAGCAAAGGTTTTCGAACAGGCCTTCGGCTGCCATATCCCATCAGATGCAGTGTAAGGTAAACAGTGCGCGCAGAGATCATTTCAGGTGTTCCTTGATTAAGATGGTCTGTAATTTGCTGCACTGTTGCTCTTCTGTTGTCAGTTACCAGTCTCGACACTCTCCTTTTCGCCCGAGCAGTCACTAGTGGATGACGACCACACGTTGCACGTAGATACCCAGTTTTTTGGCTGACAATCCAGTCTTTAAACACTTTAACAACAGCCTCTCTGGAACATTTCACGAATGCGGCGGTTTAGGTGATACTCGCTCCATGGCTCAATGCTCCTAAAATCATGTCACGTTGAAAGTCCGTCAAATCGCATGCATTTTGTACCCATCTCGTCACCCAAAAATAATTTCTACTGCTTTCGCAAGCACTAAGCTTTCCCTTTTTATATTCGCCTCGCTCTCTCGCGGCAACAGCGTGCAGCCATAGCTCATTTGCTCAAAACTGTCAAGTGGTTATAATAAAGTGGCAGCTCAGTGTATATACTGCTCTGTGAACTTCATATGCGCCATCGTTCGGTCTCCAGGCGTGTTCATTTCTCCAGGATAGGAGTGGTCATAATGGAATGGCTCGTCGGTGTATGATATATGGAAATTTTCGAAGATTGCTTTTGCTTTTTGTATTATTTTTTCTGACGCAGATAATTCAAAAACGCTTCCAATCCAGAAATCTTTCTAGTCCTTTAATATAACGATTTTTTGAATTTTCAAACGTAACGTGGTGTATTGGGAATTCATTTTTTCCCCGTATTGATGACATGTATGGTTCTTTCACAGATGGGTGAGTGTGAACTTCAAATGCATTTCTTTATTTCTCTCCAAATCATATTAGTAAAATTCGTTTAGAATGCATATCTTAAAATTGAATTTTCACTTTAGGGGTGTAGTTCTCCTTCCAAGCGGATTTCAACTCCTCTCCAACAAAAGTTTTAGACAATAGTCAAACATTTTTTCTCAGCTCGTTTTCCATCGAACTGCTAAGATAATTTGTGGCAAAGGAAATCGATTTCACTCGTCAACTCGCATGAAATGGTTCACGTTTTCACAAATAGCGACGAATTCCTTAGATACCGTACGTGGAGACAAGGAGAAGTGCTTCGCTCGTTAGTTGCAACTCATCATTCTCCCCAACCAAGGGTTGACTGCTATTCTTAGGCGGTCAGTCGTCCATGTTTTCATTGATTGCATCTTCCTCCCTTAGATTACATGAGATTTCCCATTTCCGGAAGAGTACACATTTACCTCTCCCCCCTTCCCAAAATAATGGCCTGATTCTGCATGAGGTTTTCGAAGCACCTCCCCATGGTTTTTATAGACTAATTCCGCATGGATTTTATAGCCAGAAGTTTCAGTGGAAATGCGTACTGTGTGCAGGATGATTGTAAACTCCTTCAACAAAACAAGTTGGGTGATAGTACATATCACGTCGAACAATATTTGCAATGCAACCTATGGTCGCATTCCACACCTACTACCAAAAAAGAGGGCGTTCTAAAATCGTTAAGCAAGCACACGGAGTTCCAACTAGTGCATGAAAAGCACAACATGCAAATAAGCTGCCCAGAACACGTGCGTCGACGATGAGGATCAAACATTTAAAAAAGTAGCCGAACCCATTCAGCGATATTACCCTGCGAACATCATGAGAACCGACGTATACGTCTCACCAGCGCAGCGTACCGTGTGTTCCTGAAGCAAGTCCTTCTCAGTCTGTTGCAGGATGTTCCGCTCACCACACGGAGGGACATGTGGTTTATGCATGATGGGGCCCCAGCACACTTTGCCACCGAGGTCCGATACTTCCTAAATGATACATATCCCGGGCAATGGATTGGACACCATGGACCTGTGGCTTGGCCTCCTCGCTTCCAGGACCTTAATCCACTGGACTTCTTCTTCTGGGGGCATATGAAAACATTCTTCTACGAGACACCTGTGGCTCCCTGGAAGATCTCGTCGCGCGAATCGCTGTTGTTGCGGACAAGATCAACACCATCCGCGAGTCTACGAGAGGGTGCGACTGTCCTTCATTTGCTGGTGTGGGCTGTGCATCGACGCCCTTGGACTGCAGTTTGAGCTGATGCTTTGTGTCTTTCTCTGATGCGATTGCAACTGTGCGACTCATAACTTAGGTACGTCTCTTTGTTTTTATTCTTGGAGGCTCTTCTTGGACCGTTGTTGTCGAAGTTGGAATTCCTGAATTTTTACGTACATTCGTTTCTGTGGAAGTGCTTACTGTGCGTACTGTATATGTTGTGTCAATGAGAAAGTATTTGTTGTGTCAATGAGAAAGTATTTGTTGTGTACCGTATTTGTTGTGTACTTTATATGTTGTGTACTTTTGTATGTATTGCACATGTTGCGTGAATGAGAAGTTTCAGTGGAAGTGCTTACTGTGTATGTTCAGTCAATCCCTACTCGACAAAATAAATTTTATTTCCTTGCTGGAGTTGGCCGCACCGTTGTTATCGAAGTTGGAATCCCTGAAATCTGCATTAAACTTGTGTGTGTCATATACTGCATCTCATCAATCTCATTATTTTTATACTGACAAAGAACACCCCCTGGGTCGAACAAACAAAAGCGCACCAATTTTCCGTTATAAATCATTTACGTACCTCTTAATCCAATGGTGATGTTCGTTTTTTCTGTAAAACTCCACAGATGACCAGTAGAGGTCTTTGAAGATAGGTGCCACGTCGAAGAGTAAAGAGCGGATCTGCACGAAAATAATTATCACGTACATAGGATTGTTGACTTCTACTTCATAAAGAAGGGTCAGGGTGTGCAAATGTAAAAATATTAATTCATGTGAGCGCCCTCTATGAAATGATCAAAGCAATAAGCATTGACGCAAAATACACAGCAAATAATAAATGCAACATCGGTACACCCACAGGATACACACGCACGAAAAATCTTAGTGTTGAAAGCCACGTCGATGACACTTTTGAGATTATTACACAGGTTCACCACAATGGCAGCAAGCTTTGTACGATGCGTAACGGAGCATCGATCTATAGATCTCCGCAGACAGTCGATTGTAGGTCGCAGAATGCATCTTCAGAAGGAATATTCGGTCATGTAATTTTGGCTACGGCATGTTGGATCATAGTTTTATGGAATGATTTTTAAATGAACTTGTTTTCCTTCAGAGGCTTCCTGAATTATTCGTTTATCCTCGCGTCCAGACCAGGAATCACAAAGTACGAGTGTCTTGTCAGACACATGCATATTCAAAACTGACGCGAAAAGGTCGAACCACTTTGTCGTCTTACTACGTACACAGACATGTGATACAAGCACCTGTACACTCTCGACTGGGCAACCCCGGTGGCGCAGTGGTCTAAGGCGCTGGCCTCAGATCATTCGTCCGTAAGGGGTCCGGGTTCGAATCCCGGTCAGGCATGGATGTTGTGTTTGTTTTACGGCACTGGCTCTCTCCCTTCCCTGAAACCAGTGACTCAAAATTAGGGACGGGCGACTGCTTATAGCCCATTGAGTTGCTCACGGTGGTCGTTAAACCTCCAATCAAAAAAGAAAAAAAAACTCTCGACTGGCGTAGCACTCGTCGAGCGACGGGTGACTCAACGGAGCGCTCTAGTGAACAACTGCGGAGTTTTACAGAAAAACGAATATCCACATTGAATTCGGAGGTACGTATATGACTTACAACGGAAGTTTGGTGTGGTTTTGTTTGTTCGAAGTCGGGGTGTTCCTTGTGAGAAAAAGCTACTGTTAGGAACTCCTCCCGTTCTCTATCACTTTTCCTCTTTAAAATAAAACAGCTCATGCGGTTGGGCTATCAGATGGGGGGCAGGGGGAGGGCGATGCTGGTAAAATTTAGTATTCATGCGGAAATGAGCTACCTTCAGATTACAGATCTTGCAGGTGATAGTGTTACGTAAGCGATATGAGGAATTTTACCGAAGTCAGAAACTAGTTTTTGTAAATTTCTTTCATACAGATTCTTTTTCCAAATTTGTCGTTATGAACATTTTAAAGTTCCTAACGAAACATTTAATTATTTTTTATTTTCCAGCCTGATTCGGGTATGTTTTATCGCGAAAAAATGCACCATGTGTAGGAGCACATTTATCAGTGAGGTTTCGCTTAACGCATGACACCTTTTTCTTGACATATTCTCTCGAATGTAATAGAATTATTGTTTTCCGTCCTTTTTTATGCTTTCCAACCGTAGGTTGAAGAAGCGGCTTTGTCCATCTGTCTGTTTGTCTGTCCGTCCGTGTGTGAGTCTGCATGATAACTCGCATAAAAATGGTTCGATTTCGATGAAATTTTAGTACGTGCTAGGGGACTACCTGGGGACGAACCCTATTGAAAATGGACGAAATATGGTCAAAGGTGAGGACTTAAGAGCCGGATCCGTTCCTTTGCTCTTATGCGTCATAACTTGCGTAAAAATGTTTCGATTTGAATGAAATTTTAGTATGTAGTAGGGGACTACCTGGGAACAAACGTTATTGAAAATGGAAGAAATGGAGTCAAAGGTCAGGACATAGGAGCGGGATCCATTCCATTGCCCTTATGCGTCATAACGTGCGTAGAAATACTTAGATTGAGACAAAACGTTATCATATTGCCGGAAGTATACTTAAGCGGTTCTGTTGAATATCATCGAAATGGGTTCAAAGTTCAGGGCATAGGAGCGAGATTTATTCTACAGCCATTATCCCCATAACTTGAGTAATAACTTGATAATGATTTCTGGTATGTTGGAAAGTGTATCATAATCAATGCATTGCATGATTTTACTAACTTGATGATATACTAATTGTCCTTTCTTTAACTAATCTGGAAGAATTTCTGCAATCATTTCTTCTAGCAAGATTAATACTGGAATACGTTTATTTTCTTCACTTTCTCGTTATGCAAAGACCGCTCCATAAAAATTGAAGGTATTTGTATGTTTTGAGTTGGCAACAGTGCGAAAGGGAAAATAACCACGCAGACGACTAACTGAATTAAGGAAGTATCTGTGGCACCGGATATTAGCCGTAGAGACCAGTCTGGTTTTGTCATTGCACAGTTGTTTAAGGTACGTATGCATTTCGCCATACAGCTGTGGAGGTGAGTGATTCAGAGTTAAGAAGTGAAATGCGTTGTGCGATAAAAGTTCGCTATCGATTAGGTAAAGTTTATCTTACAAAGATAAAAGTTTGGGTGAGTCAACGATTTTTAGATTGCGCCATGATTTCGAACAAGGGCGTTTGTCTGCAGAGCTCGCTCCTAGGTCTGGTCGACTTGAAACTGATGTTACGAAGCGTATTGTTAACCTGTATAAAGAAGTATATTTCTCCGTCATTTTTGTCCACGCCGGGGCTCGAACCCGGGTCCCCTCATTCCGGAATAAGTCACTCTACCAATTGAGCTACGCGAACGTTCGTTCTGACTGCTATCTGCCTTTATGTTGTGTGTGTTCTGCTGGCAGGTACGTCACATCTCCTCCCCCCCCCCGAAAAAGGGCCGGGGGCATGGTCCACGGGTCAGCCGTGACCATGAATCGTTGCAGGCAGCCATCCACTGTAGAACGTGCACTTGAGAACTCCCAGTCAATCTGGTGTGTGGAATGCAACGTCACACACATTTATTTTTCGAAGCGCTGAAGAAGAGATTCTCTTATTTTTCCTATCTCGCGGTGTGGAAAGAACATCACACCATTGCGAGATCTTGAACGGCCAGGCCTTCCGGGAAGTTCGGGCTCCATTATAACGAAGTAAATGTCTCCGTCATAGGGCTCGAACCCGGGTCCCCTCATTCCGGAATAAGTCACTCTACCAATTGAGCTACGCGAACGTTCGTTCTGACTGCTATCTGCCTTTATGTCGTGTGCGTCCTGCTGGCAGGTACGTCACATCTGTTTGGGCAATCCTGCAAGACGTTCGATGAATGACATGTGAAGACATAGCGGCGTCGACTAATATTTCAAAAATCATGGCATTTCCTATTCTACTCGACAAATTACTGCTGCATCGTGTGTGTTCCAGATGGGTACCTCATCACCTGATGAGAGAACATTTGATAGCCAGAGTTCAGGTGTGTCATGAGTGGAAACAAATGATTGCTAATGATCCAAACTTTCTAAACACAGTAATAACTGCCGATGAAACATGATTCCACCATTTCGATCCCCTCACGAAGCGCCCGGCTAGTGTCTGGAAACAACCATGCTCGCCTCCTCAGAAAAACGTCAGCCAATCTAAATTTGCCGGGATCAGCCAATCATAAAGGTGCCGGCCATTCCTCCACAAATTACTGTCAATGCTGAGTATTACATTTTAGTCTTGAAGCTTCTGCGACGAAACATATCGATTAAGCGACCTTAACCGGTGAACAAGTGGACCCTACATCATGATAACAACCGCCCACATGTAGCTGCTTGTGTTCAATAGCTTCCTACGAAATACAGTATAGAAATCATGCCACAGCATGCCTAGAGTCCCGACCTCGCCCCGTGAGATTTCTGGTTCTTCCAAACAATGAAGTACAAGTTCCGCAGCTCAACATTCAACAGATACTGACGTTATTCCAATTGTACAGGGGTCGCTAAAGTAGCTTCCACAAAATGTCTTTGCCACATGCTTTGAAAAGTGGACTGAACGATGAGACCATTGCATATCATCCGACGGAATATACTTTTAGAAATAATGACATATATTTTTCTGTAGCTATATTTCTTCATTTTGTGTGATTTTACTTTCAGTTTTTATGGAACGACTGTTGTAGATTATTTTTGCGTGATTCCTTTTCATTTTAATATATTTTGTCTCATCCAGGGCATTTCTTAGACTTTAGTTTACGTGAAACACAATAACGAGTGTGTTCTTTTCCCTCCTGTGAAGGAAATTAATCCAATTTTTTTCATGATCGTGACACAATTTTTTCCGGTGCATGGTACCTACTTTTATTCATGGGAGAGTTAGATATAGTTTTTTTTTCTAGAGTTTTGGAATTTGTTACTGTGTGTGTGTGTGTGTGTGTGTGTGTGTGTGTGTGCGAGAGCTTAATCTCTCATCAGCTACTTTTAAGCAGGGTTCTTATTTTTCTTATCTGATTTTTTAACATATAATATACTCCCAGAACATCTTTTTTTACCCCCATTTTCACGATGTGAACTCGGGGACGAGGAAATTGAATATTTAGTTAAGACGATAGTACTCAGTAGAAGTCAGGTATTTTTTTTTTCGTTTTTTTTTTATTTAACATTGAATCCTTTAAAATAATCTGTATTTCTCGCATTCTCTACAACAGCAAAAAATGTATTTTTCTAGCTAGTTTCTCTCAAAAAAGAATTAATTTAAAAGCTGACTTCCTCAGTTTAGAAAATTTGATATGGTTTCAAATAAATTTCATGCTTGCAAATGGAATCGTAACGTGAGTTCATTTATCTAAAGTCATTATTTTTATTCGTGCCTTTTTTAGCACGTCTTTTGTAAAAAAAGATCGTGCTTCTGTTATCGGTTTGTCCGTGCGTCCGCCCGCCTGTACCCACGATATCTCAGAAACTATTAGTCCGATTTAAAAAATTATTTTTGCGTTGGGAAGCTTGAAATATGCAAATGATGATTCTTTATTTCGCTTTTTTTTTTTTACAATGTACAATTTCGCCGGTAGAAGGCGTAAATGCAGATGATGTCGAATTTAAAAATACGTTTTATTCCACATATTTGCTCCTAAACATCCGATTGAAAAAAAAATTATATCTTTCGATTCCATTTATGTCGAAGAGTATTTTAGATATAGTTATTTTTTCAAATTACATATAGATTTTACGCAAAGGGGGCGTAAAAGTAAATTACATTTTCCCCGATAACTCTTGTTCTAAACCTCCGATTTGAAAATTTTTTTCTTCAGCGGATACATCTCTTGATGGAAAATCTTTTGCATATAATTTCAAATTTTTGGTAAAGAATACTTTGGCTACCAAGGGACGTAAGTGATAATTTTTGCTTCTGATGCATTTGCCATAAAATCATACCTTCTAAAAGACCGATTAAAAAATTATTTCGTGGACTGATGCCACTCACTTCAATAAACCTTTTCGGAATATTTTCTTCTTAAA
Source organism: Macrothele yani (assembly GCA_039090855.1). Lineage (NCBI taxonomy): Eukaryota > Metazoa > Arthropoda > Arachnida > Araneae > Macrothelidae > Macrothele > Macrothele yani. The sequence continues at coordinate 16,041,632 of CM077026.1, read as the reverse complement.
AAATTCTACAGTTTATCCGCCAGGGGGCGTAGATGTACATCTTATTTTTGTCAATATCTCGACTTCTAGGAGTCCGATTTGAAAAATTCCTTCCTTGTTGGATAGTGTTTTCCGTGTGTCATGTTTTTCATATAATTTCAAAATTTTCAAGAAATTCATAGACTTTCCGCTAGGGGGCGTAGCGGTAAATGGCATTTCCCCCTATATCTCTGCTTTTAAATCTCCGATTTGAAAAATTCTTTCTGCACCGGATACAGCTCCTGATGGGAAATCGTTTGCACATAACTTCTAATTTTTTGTAAAAAAATAGTTTGGCCACCAGGGGGCGTAAATCTTAATTTCAGCTTCTGTTGTATTTGCAGCAAAATATGAGCTTCTAAATTCTCGATTGAAAAAAACGTCGTTTATTGACTGATACTACTCATGTCGACAAACCTTTTAGGAAAATTTTCTTCTTGACAAAATGCATGGTTTCTGCGCCAGGTGGCGTAGATGTGTATCTTATTTTTGTCAATATCTCTACTTCTAAGAGTACGATTTGAAAAATTCCCTTCTTTGTAGGATAGTGTTTCCGATGCGAAATGTTTTTCTTATAAATTCAAAATCTTCAAGTAAATCATACATTTTCTTCCAGGGGGCACAAAGGTAAATTGCGTTTTCTGCGTTATTTCTGCTCCTAAAGCACCGATTTGAAAAATTCTTCCTGTATCGCATACAAGACCTGATGGAAAACATTTTTCACATAATTTCATTGTTTGGTAAAGAATGGTTTAGCCAACTTGGGTCATATATGTTAATTTCTGCTTCTGAAGTATTTGTTGCAAAATCTGGGCTCCTGAAAACTCGACTAATTTTTTTTCTTCGACCGATACCGCTTATACGGATAAACCTTTTGAGAATACTTTCTTCCTAAAATAATGCATGGTTTTTCCACCAGGGGACGTAAAGTCACATCTTATTTTTGTCGATATCTCTGTTTCTAAGAGTTCGTAAGCTCACGATTCCGTTTACAGCAATATCTGAGGGATTAAAAACCCGATTGAAATTCTTCTTTCTTTGGTCAGATCTATTGTTTTCCATACCGGTTCCATTGACTTTGAATAGCTTTGATAAATTTAATTTGCGTCAGAACGGATTCAAAAGACGTGCTTATTACACCCGAAAATTCGGTGTCAACTTTCTTGTTAATTATTTAGTAAAAAATTCATTATATCGAAAATTCCTGGTTTTTGTTTCTTTGCATTTTAGTAACTCTTCCTTTACATGATTTCAGGATTTCTTTCAAGAAGAGTACAATTTCTTTATAATGTTGTTTTGCATTTTCCCCTTGGAGTATATTTTTTAGTAAATTCGGAAAAGCACGTTGAATAGCTGCTAGTCGTTTTGCCGAAGACAAGGAGCATAGTTTTCGCTCCGAAGTAAAGTTTGTTTCCGACAACTACTCTTTGTTTTAGTTTATTTATCTACCCTTCGGCGATTGAGTATCCCCACGGAAATTCATAGCCATAAATTATCTTTAAAATTCTTGTAATTCATGAAGTACATTCATCTTCCTCACAATAGTAGAGCCTTGATTTTTTCATACAGATATTTCACCTGCTTTCCACATAACAATTAGTTGTCCCTTTTAAACTCATTACTTAAATAAATATTTGGTTTCATTCTTTTGACATCTACCTGTGTGATGTGTAAGTTGTTTGTGTGGTGAAAAAATGTTTTCATCATGGAGAAGAAGGTATCGGTGAAACCACTTTGTAACACATTTTTGAGACAAAGTGACTCCATGAAACATGGTATTTCTCATAGGCACGTTGCGAGGTTAACTTCCTAAATTTTAATGTCTCGTAGTTACGTGGCGAGATTAACTTCATTTTTAGTCAAAGAACCTTTCTTGTTTAAAAATAACGAAAGGAGAGACTGTCGCCTGCAGCTGTTTTCTTTAAAACTAGAGCCAAACATCACATTAAAACTGTTAGCATGTCAGCGGAACTTTTTGTATTCAAAAACTATAAAGTATTTTGCTAACTCCAAAGTGTTCATCAACTCCCTTAATAAGACCAAATTGCTGGAATACTTTAGTCTGTCGATTCAAGAATTGGCAGCTGGGCGAACCATAAGGAAATCAAAATCAGGAGATAAGGGAATCTGCAAACAGAAAAGTAAAGAATATTATTGTGTTTGACATGAAAATGCAAACCCATTTTTTAGCAAGTCCTTTGTGAAAAACATCGTACTTATTTTACTGGTTTGTCCGTCCGTCCTTGGACACCATATCTCCGCAACTATTAGGTGTGCAACTTAATTTTCGGCCACAGGCACGACACGTTGACAGCAAATTATAGCAACTCGAATACGTACCTAATCAGGGAAATACTCCCCGTCGTGTTGGATACATTTGAGCCTCCGGTCAGGGAGCTTCCAATTGCCACTGCGGAAAAAAGAGGGCTGTTTCGAGTTGATAAAGTCATCAATACATGTGTGGACCTCCTCGACAGAAGTGAAATGCGTATCACTCTGGTGATGTTGCGGGGAGCGAAAGAGGTGATAATCCGACGGGGCGAAGTCTGGAGAATACACCGGGTGGGACAAAATCTCCCATCCCAGGTCGGTGATCGTGTTTAAAGTCGTTTTTGCGGTGTGAGGCAAGGGCAGAAGGTCGGTCCTGTTCCTGAAGCAACAGGACCGACCTTATGCCCTTGCCGGTGTCTGGCCTTTTCGCCTCCAGTGTGTCACTCACACGAATGATTTGCTGGCAATAACGCTCAGTATTGACCGTTTCACCGGGTTTGGAAACTCATAGTGTACGACACCAAGCTAATCCCACCATATTCACAGCAACAACTTCCTGGCATGGATATTCGGCTTGGCGGTACTGGTGGTAGGCCGACCTGGATAAGCCCACGATTTGCGCCGCTTAGGATTATCGTAGAGGATCCACCTCTCATCACAGGTCAAAATCTTGTGAAAGAAATCCTTCTTCTTGAATTTGGAGCGAAAGGATACAGCAACATCGTAGCACCTAGACTTGTTTGCAGCTGTGAGTTGGTGGGGCACCCAACGGCCCTCCATGTAAATCCGTCCAAGCTTGTGGAGGCGCTTTGCAATGGCTTGCCGTGTTTCTCCGAGTTTCTGAAAGAGAACTCTGACTGTGTGATGGCAGAAACATCGGGGCTTTGAAGATCAGGTGGCGCAACAAATGCTGAAGGGGCAGGCGTAGTAGAGAAAGCTGTAGAAGAAGAAGTCGGCGAGGGTGGAGATGCAGGTCGTTTGATAGAAGTCTTGATGGAAGCAGGACTGGAGGGAGGTGAGCACTGTGGTGAACTGGTGGCAGAGGAGGTGACATCCATGAGAGTCGATGGAAGAAGATGAGAAGGTGAGACTGGCTTAGAAGTAGTAAAGGTGACTGAGTTACTAACGGTCACTGGAATAGAAGGGCTACCAGACGGCAATGAACGGCGATCGTAATCTCGACAGGGGCAAAAAGTACTACGGTGAACGGGTGATTTACAATAGTAAAAATGCAAAGCAGTGAAAACATTAACGGTGCGAACATCGCAACCACAGACAACTTTGAATGTGGTCGGACAAGAAGCAATGGAATGTTCATTCGAAAAACGACGAGAGCTTTACTACGAAAACGTAAGTACGGACGATCTTGTTGTGGCGGGGAAAAAGAGGTTACTTATTTCTGTGTAATTACTATTTAGGTTTATGTAAATAATGAAATTATGGTAAAAGTTGGATTTAGGTGAAAATTAAAATTTGGGAGATGGGTGGATGCATTTTAAAACAAAAATAAATTCAATTATCTTTAGGCCATGATAAATGAAAATATAAATAAAAATGCAACACTGATGTTTGAAAATACCAAAAGTTATATTTGAAGGTTTGCGTTGTTTGAATGTTCGATGAGTTGAGACACCTGCAAGTGTAAAATAAGTAATTATTGTTTACATGTGTACAAAATTTGTAAACACTAAAAATTAGATGGTATACAATGTACACGTGTAATAACTTCTGAAGGCTGTGAGGACCTAAGACAAAATGCATTAATTAAATAAAAACAAAAATACCCTGGTCGTTTCCGGCCTTAGGCAAGCTAAGGTGGATAGCTTGCCTAAGGCCGGAAACGACTTGCTAAACAAGCTATCCACCTTAGCTTGCAACCCTGCGATGAACTTCAACTGAGTCAAGTAATTCTTCACCGCATAAGTTTTGGGTTTTTGAAAGGCCACTTGGCCTGCATTTATTCTAAAACTTAACCAAAAACAACAACAAACACAATAACAAAGTGGTTCAAGAAGCCGGAGAATTACCCAGACAACCATGTGTTTTTGTTTTCGAACACAAGCAGCTTTTAACATTTTTGACAATTCCACTTTTGGCAACTAGGCCTTATAAAATAAAACAAAATGAGATGACACCCACTGGTTGTTTTTATATAAACCATAAAAGGAAGAACACATATTCCGATGCATGGTTTGGCTACCACGTTCGCTCGACCTGAAACCTATAGAACACTTATGGGATGTGGTGGAAAGGCCCATTCGCAGCGGGCGGCTATTGAGACGGTATAGCTCAACATCTCTCCAGAAGCTTTCCGGCCACATATGGAATCGATGCCACGTCGAGTTGCTGCATTTCACCAGGCAAACGAGGTCCTACACCGATACTATGTACGTTTCCTATGACTTTTGACACTTCAGTGTATAATAGGGATCTGACTATACTGTATAAGTGAGTGTTGCCAGTGCATATGCCAATTTGCTGTTTACTCTCAGGCCTATACAGAAAGATATGCTTTCATTTAATTATAAGATTTCTTCGAGCTATTCTGACTGTAACGAAATTCCATTAAAACATGAGATTGAATTTTTCATTAACGATTTTTCACATAGTACAGCAAACTTAATGAATATTGCTCTAGTAAGCAAAAATACCTTAACTACATTTTCTACGAAAATGATCAGATAAGACCTGTAAAGTAATGATTTATCTAATGCCCATCCTTATAGTAAGCAAAAAAACTATATCTATATACTTTCTGTGCGTATTAAGCACCTGCAGCACACATTAACGGCATTCAATACCTATTTATAATGTAAATGCCTTTGTCTATTAAGATGAGAATTATGTAGATAAGGTCATTTTGCTTAGAAGGGCAGAATAGTTTACGAACCATTTTCGTAAAGTAATATTTGTTATTTTAGTAAACTGTAAATTAATAGTTTCTTAGGAAAAAAATGAGAGATTAAGTGTCAGCGTCGTTACTCACAATATTTAATAGTATTTGACCTATGCCAAATTTTGAAAATCAAAACTTGTCAAATAGAATCGAATCTTTGGTGTCCTCTTGAATCGAAGTAATGGATTTAACAGTCGTTGGCCTGCCCTTAACCTCATACTATACATATATTATTATTCCGGACAAATGTAAGATATATCAGGAAAACAACAAATCTTGTAATACATAGTATTGTATGTCGTGCATTGCCCCGCGCCCTACCTACACACATACGTTTAGGTAGTTTACAGATTCTTCACATATCCTGAACTAATTCCAGATTAGTGTTCATATGTAATTGTAGGAGTCAGTAATCCTACTGCCATGCCACCTTCAATCGACGCTCTTCCAGTTTTCATGTTCTCAAATTAATGTGCAACTACTACGGAGAAAACTGGAGTAACTTGCAAATTCATAACACGTTGCGATAATTGGCAGAAGATTTTTGTCAAGTATGTTGCAAAATACTGTGTAAATGGAAGTTTAATTTCGTACATGCTGTTCAAAGCATTAAGTATACTGGTAAGGAGTGTATTCCTTTAAACATAACAATTTTGATCGGCCTCCGTGCATGAGGGTTAGATTCACTTCCAAAACATCTTTTATGAATAAGTATTCAGCTCCTTCCCTTTTTAGGAAAGCAAATGTCAAACATATTTAAAATGCGAATGTCAATGTGACGTATAACGAAGTAAATTTTTCCGTCATTTTTGTCCACACCGAGGTTCGTACCCGGGTCCCCGCATTCCGGAATTAGTCGCTCTACCAATTGAGCTACGCGGACGTTCGTTATCGCTGCCATCTGCCTTTATATCGTGTGCGTCCTGCTGGGCAGGCACGTCACAGACGTGAAGTTAAGTAGCATGAATTATGGAATATCTTCTTTTTCCTGTTGTTTCTGTCAACTTCAGTGTCAAGTGTTACATATCTGGACAGAATATCCTTTAAGATTTGTAATAATGTAAAAGGAGAAAACGAATTCTTGTAAAGATTTTATGACAGCATTGGCGCGTTAGTTTCATTTCCTCTTTAGATTTCTCTCTCTCTCTCCCCTCTCTCTCTCTCTCTCTCTCTCTCTCTCTCTCTCTCTCTCTCTCTCTCTCCCGATGTCTAATGATGCGTGCCTGAGAAAACTAATCGATAACGACGAAGCGTGAACATTGGTCCCAATGTTTGTTCCATACACATAAGAGGAGTGCCATATCAAATGGAGATCAATTTGTCCTTTCATTTTTTCAGTTCGATTAGACTGAATTTGTAAATTGATGCTTTCAAACAACTAAAGTATCTATCGATGAAGGAAACGTTGTTTTCCTAGCACTTTATCGCTCCTCCAAATCTCCTTTCTGTTGATTTTATTCACTGCATTAACTCGCATTTACGGTGTTCCAAAATTTTCCGGATATTAGGTTAAAAGCTAAAAAATAAAAATAAAGCAAAAGTATTCCCTCTAATTTAGTATTTTGTTATTCTTCTTCTTTGTAACAGTGCGTGTGTTTCCTTTGACGCAATTGTTAGCTGTTCATCAGCCCAGAGTTTGCTCAGAACCGTTCTGTAATGATCACTAAGCTGGATTCAACTGCAACTCCGCTTTCTAAATTTGGAACACAGCTGCTGGTTGGATACACAGTCTGGGGTCCTTAATCTTTATTTACAAAAAAATATACTTACGTACGTGCAACATGGACTTCCTTTCAGCTCATGATTTCCTAAAAAAAGCCGCTGATGAAAAGAGGATGCTAATACATCCCCAAAACGAACATGAAACAGCGAAACATGACATAACATATCCATTCATTCGGCAAGGGACAAAAGCCATTGCAAAACTAGAAACGTAGAAGTTTCCTTTTTCCGACCTGAAAACAAAAGATGTAACACCGGGAAAGCAAACAAAAATGCACGGGAAATATTAATAGCGGATCGTGGTTTATGAATGGCGAAAGTATTCCATTCATAAGATTTCAATTTTTTTTTATTGAAGGTTCAACGACCACCGTGAGCAACTCAATAGGTTATAAGCAGTCTCCCGTCCCTAATTTAGGGTCACTGATTCCAGGATAAGGAGAGAGCCAGCGCCGTAAGACAAACACAACATCCATGCCAAACCGGGATTCGAACCCGGACGCTTCACGGACAAATGATCATAAGCCAGCGCTTAGACCACTGCACCCCCGGTGTGGTCGATTTCAATTTCGACTATTTTTATTTGGTTTCTCCTGATTATAAATGTAAAACTCGCACGTCTTTCCTTCAGAAATATAGTAGATGAGGCGTATGAAAACTAAAGAACTTAGTGTGAGATATACTACTGTGGGAGAAAATCTCCTGAAAACTAAAGGACTTAGTCTTATTTTACTACTGTGGGATAAAATATCAGAAAACTAAAGGAACTTAGTCTTATTTTCCTACTGTGGGAGAAAATCTCAGAAAACTAAAGAACTTAGTCTTATTTTCCTACTGTGGGAGAAAATCTCAGAAAACTAAAGAACTTAGTCTTATTTTCCTACTGTGGAAGAAAATCTCAGAAAACTAAAGAACTTAGTCTTATTTTACTACTGTGGGAGAAATTCTCAGAAAACTAAAGAACTGTGGGAGAAAATCTCAGAAAACTAAAGATCTTAGTCTTATTTTACTACTGTGGAAGAAAATCATCCAAGTCTTGTCCCAACTTTCTCTCTTGGACGATTCTCCTCCATGCATTGAAATTTATCCTACCATCTTCAAAGCGATCATTTTCTGGGTCTTTTTCATGCCCTTGGTCAATTCTCCAGCAATATACATATTTAACCCATTGCCATTTGGGAGTCTTCCTTTACTTTAATCATGATGATATCAGCTCCTGTCATTTTTCTAATACACGAGTTCCAGTATACACAGTTTGTCAATTAAGTACTGAAACTGATTTGTTTTAAATGGAAATGCAGAAACACTTACCTGAATATATATTTTTCGAAGTACACCCCTCCTGTGATAATATTAATAGTAGAAGTGGCACGATCTGCGAACGAAAGGAAGGACCTGCAGAGGTAATGTTTTGGTATGGAGTGAAAAGCTGATGTTACAGTTTTTTGCAGGTCTTCAATGTTTTGGTATGCAGGTTTCAAGGATGGGAGAGAAGATTTGAAAAATGACGAAAGGCGCAGACACCCGATTTCTGTGCGCACGCCTGAACTCATTCAGAAAGTTCACGAAATGATGAAATGTGACCTCTGTGTGACCCTGAGTATGCTGGAATGTGAGCTCGGTGTTAGTATAGAGGCAGTTCGTCAAATTTAGGTCCACATTTTTTGGGGGTGGGGAGTTTGTGCTCGCATTCTTCCGCGTGCTTTGTCTGACGACCAGAAACATACACGAGTTATGTACGTAAAAACCACTCTGGAGACTGCAGAAGCAATGTAAAACTTTCTCAAAAGGATTGTAGCAGGTAACGAGACATGATCTTTTCGTTATGATCCTGAAACGTAGTGTCAGCGTGCTTAGTCGAAGTCGTTAAAGGCACCTAAACGAAGGTGCAAATTTTTCTCGCAATGCATATACTGTACATCCATTTTGGATCGATTGTGTAAGAGGATTTTTCGTATCATGCCTGGGTAAAAAACCCGGTAATGCTTCCTTCTTCATGAAAACTCACGCTATATATATACACTATATTGAAAAAGTCAGTAAACACCTCTAAAACAAATGAACGGATCCGCTGCGTTGTTAAGATGCGCGGTACAGCTGCAAACGGTATAAAATAAGCCTGCAGCTGACCGCGATCATATCGCACTGTGAGGTTGAGTGAAAATGTCGTGGCGGGAGAGAACTCACTTTCAAAAATGAAAGATTGTTGGGTGTTATATTAGTGGGTTGTCCATAAGAGAAATCGAGAGGCGTTTAAACATACCTAAGTCAACTGTTTTGTATGTACTGAATAAATGGAAGAGACACGGCGTGCCTTAAGCAGCAAAACGTGCCTACAGATCAAAGAAAATCAGTGATAGAGGACGTCGAAGCTTCACGAGAGTCGTTATAGCTAATCGACGGAGTACTGCACAAGACCTCTGTGTACAGGTGAATAAAAATGCTGGAACCTTGGTATGTACACGTATCATTCGTAGAGAACTGCATTACATGGGTTACCGTGGTCGGGCCGCTGCTCACAAGGCTTTCATCTCCACTGGGGATGATATTCGTCATTTAGCATGGTGTAAAGAATATTTATCGTGGACCGCATATCAATGGAAACTGGTCCTATGGACTGATGAATCCAGATACACGATCCATCAGTCTGATGGCCGTGTGTGCGGGTATGGAGGTAGCCGGTGGAACGCTATTTACCACAATGTACTGTTCCTACGGTCAGGTTTGGAGCTGGTAGTGTACCCGTGTGGAAATGTTTTTCGTGTTATGGTCCCGGCCCATTGATTATCGTGGACAAACCTGTTAACCAGCTCGTCTACTTCGATATTCAAGACAATTATACCCTACCAACTCTGTGGCAATAATATGGAGCAGAGCCTTGTTGGTACCAGCAGGACAATGCACCGAATCATAAAGCAAGGATTGTTACGGCGTGGTTTGACGATAATTCCGTATCTTGTGTGGACTGGCCAACACAGAGCCCTGATATTAGTCCCATAGAGCACCTGTGGGATGAATTAGAGCTCCGCATAAGAAGTTTGGAACCAAGGCCTACTACTAAGCAACTGTTAGCAGCAGCATTATGTACCGAATCGAAGCGCAGACCTATCGCTGTGTTCCAAAACCTTGTCGAAAGCATGTCTCGAAGGGTCAGTGCATGCATTAAGGGCAAAGGCGGACCGACACCATACTAATGTATATCAATAAATGCTATGTTGTGTTTCTCTTCTAGGTGTCCGGTGACCTTTGTCAATATAGTGTATGTATATATAGTATATTTTATATTTAACTACTGCATATTTTCTTACCGTAAGGTGATAGGTGAGGGCTACAATTGACTAGCATTTATTGTGGCAGGGTAGCGCAAGCAATTAGATTAGTACGATGCGTATAATGAGTTACCCTTTTAGCGCGTTATAAATCTGTTAGTAAGAAATAAAACAAATTTCAAGAATAAATAATTTCATTTATGCAATTTTTCTAGTCATGTCACAAAAAAGGAGGTGGCTCAAGCATGCTTTTTGGCAGCCTTGGTACATCGTGTATTGAAATGAGTTAGAGACCCACTAACGTAAAGCAAGAATCGTGATCTAAAAATTACCAGGCTCGTTGTGATAAAATAAGGGGGGGGGAGAGAAAGAGAGAGAGAGAGAGGGTTTTAAACCTTTGATTGCTGCAGTTTAATTGATTAAATAAGTATCTGGCTATCATTCTTAGTGTACTTCATAGATGACATGACGCCATTGAGTATTTTATTTTCACTCCTCTGAGATAGCAAAGTAAATACTACTACTGGCCAGTTAGGATCAGCAAAAGTCTTACGTAAATGTAAATGTTTCTTCCCTGTGAACTGGAAAGTCATATCACTATACTGAGTAAGTCTTACCGCTGACTCAGTATTGTAATCACAGCTATTCTTAATCAGATAGATACGACACTCGCTCGTCGTTTCACATAAACCTGCAATAATTACAAGCTATATCGTTATATCATCTCCACGCATCTCCGCATCTATGATTTCACATAACCAAAATGCATCTCACGTTGTACATATTTTATATGTTTTGCGCTGACTCTCTGTCAGTGTTGCCAAGTTTTGAAAACTGTTCCGGGAAATAATATGCAGTTCATTAAGAAAATCTTAAGCATAGAATTAACGAAATTTCATAAGAACACAGACACCTGAAAGGAAGGATACTTAGAGGTATGTGTCACAAACGCTTGCCACCAGTATCGTTACAACCAATATTTATCCGTATCTTTTACGACCAGATTCTGAAACATTCATGCGGTCTGAAAATATGGACAAATTCAATTCAATTCAATTCATTTATTTTGCTGAGCCAAAAAAAAAAAATAAAAAAAAACCTAGTGTTACAGAAATATCAGTTGAAACAGATATTTCTGTAACACTATTGGGTCCCATGCTCCCAAGGCTAGTTTTACACTGATATTCAATTCAATTCATTTAATTTGCAGAGCCAACCCCCACCCTCTCAGTTTTACAGAATTATCAGTCGAAACAATGCGCAACAAAGAATCATGGGGAAAAAGCCAGCCAGCCCTGACGGGTTACCATACTCCCTTGGCTAGTTTTACAACGAGGTCAGTAGTTGTAAAAAAATAACGCATTGAATTGCTCAATTTCATTCGCATTTCAGTAACAGAAAAAGGTTGCGTATACGCACGCTTATCATTAACTTCGGACTAAAGAAAGAAGATGAAATATTTGATAGAAACTAAAATGTAATCGTTTGGCAGGTGTTTCGGGGTTCAGCTTAATTTTCTTCCATTTACAATGAAATCGGAAGAATCAGATGAAATCTTTAATCATGAATGAAATACGGGATTACACCATATAATACACATTTTGAATACGACCATTCGTTTTTTGGTGTTATTGTGACAAGGATGATAAATAAGTCAGAAAATATCCGAAAACTTGAAAATGTCGTCATCCTGGGGCGAGAATCGAACCCGAGTCTCCCAGATAGCTTCCGGTTATCTGACTTATCATCCTTGTCACCAAAAAAAAACGGATTGTCATCTTCAAAATTTGCATGATATGGTGTAATCCCGTATTTCATTCATGATTTATCTGCTACTCCGGGCAATCACGGGATAGGATTCTTAACCTCCAGATTCGCTAAACATGAATGCCGGTTGCTCTTACTGGAGAATCCTGTGATGGTTATATTAAAATTAGTCAGAAACGTGTGAATTGATCGTTCTGGGTGGTGTAGTGGTTAGCATATCCGGGCGCTATCTGGGAGACGCGGGTTCGATTCCAGCTCCAGGATGACGGAATTTTCAAGTTCTTTGATATTATCTGACTTTTCATCCTTGTCACAATTACACCAAAAAACGGATTGTCATATTCAAAATCTGAAAGCTTTAATACTTCAGTAATTTCAATAATCTTACTTTCGAATATGCCTGATAAAATATGATGCTAACTTAATTTCTTAAGCTGTTTGTGAAAGTAACAATTTTTCTCTTCCTCGTAAAAAAACCCCGGTTTTTTTAATAAACTTGTTTTTTTCTGTTATATAAATGTTAATTTTTCCTTGACAAAGGCCTTTAATTTATCTCAAATTATTATTCGCATGTGTCTTAATATGTGTGCATTTTATTCACATTGTTATATTCGGTTGGAAAAGTGACAAACGTAATAGCGATAACAAACTTGTCATTGAAATCTGAGCTTAGGACGTCATAAGGAATAAAGCAGCCCACTTCAACGTAACCCCGTTATTTAACACAATTTTATATGATTTCTCCCATGATTTCTTGCTGGATCGAATTTTGTAATACATCTGAGGAAATACCTAAGTATTTTTCACTACTTGATGGTGTTTCATGTTCCACAGGGAAGTTAGCAGCTACACCGAACTTGTTATCCTAACTGATCATAAATAAGAGCTCTTGATAACAGATTCTACAATATCGAGTAAAACTCGCAATTCTCTCGTGACGAAGTGGCTTTCCCCTGGAACTTGCGCTTCCACTACGGCCACTCTTGTTTCAATCCTGTTAGCGCAGAGCAAAAGTTATGAGTCTTTTGAAAAGGGCAGTGTCCATAAATTGAATGAATGTTGCAATATAAGTTTTTCTTTGTTGTAGTATCTGAACAGAAAGGCTGACAGTTTGAAACAGCAGAATTCTTAGACAGAATTACGTGATAAAGCAGAAGAGTTTGTTCTAGGTTAAAAGTGAATAAATGTACAATGAAGTGTCAAAAGTCAAGAGATAGCAGTATGCAAATTTTTAACTAGCGTTGCCGTCGTATAAAAGTTTCGACGCACGCCACGATTTGCATCAGTTGCGAGGCGCAATTTCGTGAGTCATGTTGAACAACCGCCAGTAGGATTATGGCAAGCTGACGTGAATTATCGGAGTTCGAACGAGGCATGGTAGTGGGAGCCAGACGGATGGGACATTCAATTTCCAAGGTTGTGAGAAAATTCAAACTTTGTCGATCCACTGTGTCACGTGCGTACCGACAATACATCATGGACTACATTACCACCCACCGTGGACAGCGCATTGGCCAAACACGGGCGCTGAATAATCACGACCAGTGGCGTCCGACCAGGATTGCCCATGCCAACAGAAAAGAGACACTGGCTCAAATAACATCCACGTTCAATGCAGGAGGTACCAGGTACATATCCGTCAGATCACTGCAGCGTAATGTAGTATCGATGGGGCTATGGGAGCAGAAGACCCACCAGAGTGCCTTTGTTAACACCCCGACATCGGACACAGCACCTCATCTGGGCTCGTGAAACCGGTAATTGTACCCTGGAAGACTGGCAACATGTGGCGTGGTCCGTTGAGTCACGCTAACTGTTGTTAATAACTGATGGTAGGGTTCGAGTGTCACGCAGACCCCATGAGGTCGTGGTCCCAAGCTGTCAACAAGGCACTGTGCAAGTTGGTGATGGTTCCATACATATGTGGGGTGTCTTTACGTTGCATGGTTTTGGTCCTGTGGTCCTCATAAGCACGTCATTAACCAGCAAGCGATTTGTTGCTCTGCTGGGTGACCCTTCATGGACTTCATGTACCCCAAACAACGATGGGATTTTCCAGGCGGACAATACACTATGTCATCGGGTCCAAGTTGTCCAAAATTGGTTCAAGGCTCATTCTGGACAGTTCCGACAGATGGCGTGGCCACCACGTTCGCCCGATATGAACCCAATTGAGCACGTATAGGACGTGGTGGAAAGGTCCTTTTGCACCCAAGATCCTGCTCCTATATAAGTGAGGGAACTGTGCGCTGCTATTCAGACGGAATGGCTCAACATCTCTCCAGAAGTCTTCCGGCCACTTGTTGAATCGATGCCACATCGGGTAGATGCACTTCGCTGGGCTAGAGGAAATCCTACTTGATCCTACGTACGTATCTCATGACTTCCGGCACTTCAGTGTGTCAGAACTGAAGTAGAATACCTAATATGTTGCTGTTTTCTGATCATGCTCAATGTAGTATCCTTATTGCTTCATAGTTGTACATTATACTTCTTACTATATTAGGTTTCTTACATATACCGGCCATTGAATTAGAAACACCGGTTCATACCTCCTTTTTTGGCATAGATTCCACAAGGTGTTCGTTGACCAGACGTGTTCTTTGCTTTAACTAGCTCAGATTTGACCGAAGAGGAATTTGCTCCGGGATCTGTTTTTACAACATGTCCATTTATATTCTCAGTGTGATTCAGGTCTGTGCTTTGTGGTAGGCAGATAAGATGATGATGGAAGTCGCTGTCATGCTAGCTAAACACATCTTGCGTGATGGACAGTGGCATTGTCGTCCGTGAAACACCCGCCACCTGCTGGATAAAAAGTCATCATTGAATGATGGATGAACTTGATCAGCAACAATGTTCAGATAATAACTGAACAGCACCTGACCTTCCAATCATATCAGGGTACACGTTGCGTAATAACAGAGCGTTCCACATACCATGACATCACCTCCAGAAACTTGAGTTCCATTTAAAAGCGAGCTGGGTCCATTCCCAGGCATCACAGCCTTGCAATTTAACGTAGGCATAACATTGAGCCACCGTCTTCTGTTCCTAAATCACGGTGGCTCAGTGTTGGGCCAACGTTAAATTGCAAGGTTGTGCTACCTAGGTTGCTTCATGGTGCTCCCGTCAAACTCTCTGCCTACCGTCGGTATAGAACAATATGTATCTCCTCTTGTCAAACCATATGACTGTTTTCCATTCTCTCAGTGTCCATTCACGGTGTTGCTGTCACCACTTTAGGCAAACTTTCCGTTTCTTCGCAGAAATCAATGGATTTTCGTATAGGAGTGAGACTACAAATACCGGTCCTTTTCAATTCCCTGCACATATTTCGCTCATATATGGCCCCGGGCATCACATGCCGTTTTTAAACATATGTTTTGTTTTATAAACATATCCTTTTGCATTCGACTGCGCTAAAGACGTCCAAAATATCCAAGCCGTTCCAAGCTCTATTTAGTCAGATAGTTAAGATCTAGGTTTTTACGTAAATAATATTTCCCATTGTGCAGGAGAGACCGACAATCAGAAATTCCGCAGTATGGAAAAAAATCAGGTCGTTCATGAATGATACCTAGAAGGAAACACTCCTGTCTTTGATTCGGTGGAAAAGAATAATTTCGAACAGTCTTGTTTCAACGAGATACATAAGCAAAAATCGGCTAAAATACACTCCCTGCAGAGAAAATGCCACACGATGAAGGAATTCTCGAACGCAGACCAAACTGCACTTTTAGATAGCCAAGTAGGTCCTGAACAAATGATTTAATTGCCACATACAGACTGGGCTCCAGTGACCAAATATAGAGGATGACTAGTAAGGAGTGTGGCCCCCATTTTGGTCGATACAGCGTTGAATCAACGTGGCATCGAGACAACGAAAGTCCGAATACAGTCCTGTCGCTTTTAGAACGGCTGCCGTGCCGTTCCGAAAATAGTAGCCCTTCTACAAATACTGCAGACTAGCATCGTATAGAGTAAAAGCCCATTTGCTGGTGGTGAGATTCCAATCCATTCCTCCTCGATCCGAAGCCAGCTGTTCTCCTGACTAAACTACACCGACGAAGCAACATTTCCGTCTTGATAAGTGCGTCACCTGGGAGGTAGGTACGTCACATATATCTTCTTCTTGAAAAAAAGGCTGCGACGGAATCGTTAGTTTCCAGGTCAGCCGGCAAACCATGCTTGAAGAAGCTTACTGTAGAAGCAATTATCATTAATTCCAGACAATGTGTGGAAGAAGCATCACAATGTTTTCTAATCGCACGGCCAGGAGATTTATTTTACTTTTGGACGCAAATGTAGTGTAAAAGCACATTTATATTGAGGTAAAAATTTTATATTGAGTAATTAGCCCACTTGCAAAATATGTGACGTACCTGCCACCAGGACGCACACGACATAAAGGCAGATAGGAATCAGAATAATCGTCTGCGTAGCTCAGTTGGTAGAGCGACTTGTTCCGGAATAAGCGGCCTCGGGTTCGAATCCCGGCATAGACCAAAAATGACGGAGAAATTTACTTCGTTATAATGGCGCCCGAACAGGGACGGATGACCCGACCGTTCAAAATCTCGCAATGGTGTGATGTTATTTCCACACCGCGAGACAGGAAAAATCAGAGAATTCCTTCTCCAGCGCTTCGAAAAATAAAAATGTGTGATGTGGCATTCCACACAGCAGATTGACTGGGAGTTCTCAAGTGCACGTTCTACAGTGGATGGCTGCCTGCAACGATTCATGGTCACGGCTGACCCTTGGGCCATGCCCCCGGCCCTCTTTCGGGGGGGGAGATGTGACGTACCTGCCAGCAGGACGCACACGACATAAAGGCAGATAGGAATCAGAATAATCATCTGCGTAGCTCAGTTGGTAGAGCGACTCGTTCCGGAATAAGCGGCCTCGGGTTCGAATCCCGGCGTAGACCAAAAATGACGGAGAAATTTACTTCGTTATAAATAAAATATTTATACTGAGGCCTTAGCCCATTTAATATACTGTATATATTGAATCCTTACCCCATATTGAGTCCTTAGCCCATATTGAAAATATATTTATATTGAATCCTTAGCCCATATTGAAAATATACTTATATTGAATCCTTAGCCCATATTGAAAATATATTCATATTGAGTCTTCAGCCCATATTGAAAATATATTTATATTGAGTCCTTAGCCCATATTGAAAATATATTTATATTGAGTCCTTAGCCCATATTGAAAATATATTTATATTGAGTCCTCAGCCCATATTGAAAATATATTTATATTGAATCCTTAGCCCATATTGAAAATATATTTATATTGAGTCTTCAGCCCATATTGAAAATATATTTATATTGAGTCCTTAGCCCATATTGAAAATATATTTATATTGAGTCCTTAGCCCATATTGAAAATATATTTATATTGAGTCCTTAGCCCATATTGAAATTATATTTATATTGAGTCCTTAGCCCATATTGAAAATATATTTATATTGAGTCCTTAGCCCATATTGAAAATATATTTATATTGAATCCTTAACCCATATGGAAAATATATTTATATTGAGTCATTAGCCCATATTGAAAATATATTTATATTGAGTCCTTAGCCTGTATTGAAAATATATTTATATTGAATCCTTAGCCCATAATGAAAATATATTTATATTGAGTCTTCAGCCCATATTGAAAATATATTTATATTGAGTTCTTAGCCCATATTGAAAATATATTTGTATTGAGTCCTTAGCCCACTTACATTAAATATTCTTCCTTGAGTAAATCTTTATATTGAGTCCTTAGCCCACTTACATCAAGTCTTCTTCCTTGAGTAAATCTTTATATTGAGTCCTTAGCCCACTTACATTAAGTCTTCTTACTTGATTAAATCTTTATATTGAGTCCTTATCCCATTTAATACATATACATGTACATTGAGTCCTTAGCCCATTTAATATATACATGTATATTGAGTCCTTAGCCTATAACGAAGTAAATTTCTCCATCATTTTTAGTCCGCGCCGGGGTTCGAACCCGGGTCCACTCATTCCGGAATAAGTTGCTCTACCAATTAAGCTACGCGGACATTTTATTCTGATTCCTATCTGCCTTTATGTCGTGTGCGTCCTTCTAGCAGGTACGTCACATCTCCTGGTACGTTACATCATCTCCCCCTTATTATTATTATTTTTTTTTTTTTTTTTTTTTTTTCGAAGTGCTGCTCTTATTTTTCCTATCTCGCGGTGTGGAAATAACATCACACCATTGCGAGATTTTGAACGGTCGGGTCATCCGGATAGTTCGGGCGCCATTATAACGAAGTAAATTTCTCCGTCATTTTTATCCGCGCCGGGGTTCGAACCCGGGTCCACTCATTCCGGAATAAGTTGCTCTACCAATTAAGCTACGCGGACATTTTATTCTGATTCCTATCTGCCTTTATGTCGTGTGCGTCCTTCTAGCAGGTACGTCACATCTCCTGGTACGTTACAAGCCCATTTAATATATACATGTATATTGAGTCCTTAGCCCATTTATTATATATATTGAGTCCTTAGCCTATTGTGAAAATATATTTATATTGAGTCCTTAGCCCATTCACATTAAATCTTCTTCTTTGAGTAAATCTTTATATTGAGTGCTTGGCACATATTGAAAATATATTTATACTGAGTCCTTAGCCCATTTACTTTTAAGTCTTCTTCCTTGAGTAAATCTTTATAATGAGTCCTTAGCCCATTTAATATATATATATTGAGTCCTTAGCCCATTTAATATATATATTGAGTCCTTAGGCCATTTATTATATATATTAAGTCCTTAGCCCATATTGAAAATATATTTATATTGAATTCTTAGCCCATTTACATTAAATCTTCTTCCTTGAGTAAATCTTTATATTGTGTCCTTAGCTCATTTAATATATATATTGAGCCCTTAGCTCATTTAATATATATATTGAGTCCTTAGCTCATTTAATATACACTGAATGCTGGCCATCCAAAATGCAACACCAAGAAGGAAGCATCCGGTTAGCGTGAAATTCGCAGCATGCATCGCACGCGAGAGGACATGCATAAGATTAGCATTGCAGGGCATATGCAAATCATGTGCACCCGGCACGCCACCGAGAAGCACTATGAGAAGGGTGCACAGAAGGCGGGGTGTAAGTAGTGAAAGTGTGTTGAGCTGCCAGACCTGTGCGTGGGAAGCTTCCTGATGCCTCGTCGCAGAATACGGCAGTCATTCCAGCACGTTTCAGAGTTCGACAGAGGACGAATAGTGGCTTATCGCGACAGCGATTTATCGTACCGAGACATCGGCGTCCGTGTGGGACGACATCCAGCCACAGTGAGGTGAGTATGGATTCGGTGGGGGCAGGAGGGACGGACGGACCGACGTGAGCGATTGCCGCAGCCGCGACACACCACCGAACGAGAAGACCGGCATGTTGTGCGGCGGGCATTGACGAACATTATGCATCGCCATACCGGTCCGTCGCCTAGCGTAATGGTTTGGGCGCAATTGGATATGACACCCACACCCCTCTGGTACGCATCGCCGGTAGAATCAACAGCCACCGCTACATCTCCGACGTTTTGGAGCCTGTAGTCCTCCCTTACCTGCAGGACCTGCCAGTGGTCACTTTTTAACAGGACAATGCGCGCATCGTGCAACAATTCTTCACGGCCTACCAGGTGTCACTGCTGCCGTGGCCCGCCTGTTCGCCCGATATGTCGCCCATCGAACACGTCTGGTAGCTGATCGGCAACCGAGTGGCCCGGCAAGTACCACCCAGCGGCTACACCTGATGAACTGTGGCAACGTGTGGAAGCAGCCTGGACCGACATACCCCAAGCCCAAATCCAAAGCCTCTTTTGTTCGATGCCGCGGCGTGTAGCGGCCGTTATTGCTAGCCATGGGGGCCACACGAACTATTGATGTCTGCGTGTTCCGCAAGTCGCACGGTCCTGTAAGCTCAATCGTTTCATCTTTGTATCTGTTGTTATGTGTCCAGTAATGCTGGCTTTGCTATCTCGAATCCTTCTTGGTGTTGCATTTGGGGTGGCCAGCAGCGTATATATTGAGTCCTTAGCCCATATTGAAAATATATTTATATTGAGTCCTTAGACCATTTACATTAAGTCTTCTTCCTTGAGTAAATCGTTATATTCAGTCCTTAGCCCATTTATATTTAGCGTAAAATCTTTATATTGAGTCATTAGCCCATTTATATTTAGTGTAAAATCTTTATATTGAATCATTAGCCCATTTATATTTAGTGTAACATCTTTATATTGAGTCTTTGGCCCATTTATATTTAGTGTAAAATCTTTATATTGAATTATTAGCCCATTTATATTTAGTGTAACATATTTATATTGAGTCTTTGGCCCATTTATATTTAGTGTAAAATCTTCATATTGAATCATTAGCCCAATTATATTTAGTGTAACATATTTATATTGAGTCTTTGGCCCATTTATATTTAGTGTAAAATCTTCATATTGAATCATTAGCCCATTTATATTTAGTGTAACATATTTATATTGAGTCTTTGGCCCATTTATATTTAGTGTAAAATCTTCATATTGAATCATTAGCCCAATTATATTTAGTGTAACATATTTATATTGAGTCTTTGGCCCATTTATATTTAGTGTAAAATCTTCATATTGAAACATTAGCCCATTTATATTTAGTGTAACATATTTATATTGAGTCTTTGGCCCATTTATATTTAGTGTAAAATCTTCATATTGAATCATTAGCCCAATTATATTTAGTGTAACATATTTATATTGAGTCTTTGGCCCATTTATATTTAGTGTAAAATCTTCATATTGAATCATTAGCCCAATTATATTTAGTGTAACATATTTATATTGAGTCTTTGGCCCATTTATATTTAGTGTAAAATCTTCATATTGAATCATTAGCCCATTTATATTTAGTGTAACATATTTATATTGAGTCTTTGGCCCATTTATATTTAGTGTAAAATCTTCATATTGAATCATTAGCCCAATTATATTTAGTGTAACATATTTATATTGAGTCTTTGGCCCATTTATATTTAGTGTAAAATCTTCATATTGAATCATTAGCCCATTTATATTTAGTGTAACATATTTATATTGAGTCTTTGGCCCATTTATATTTAGTGTAAAATCTTCATATTGAATCATTAGCCCAATTATATTTAGTGTAACATATTTATATTGAGTCTTTGGCCCATTTATATTTAGTGTAAAATCTTCATATTGAATCATTAGCCCATTTATATTTAGTGTAACATATTTATATTGAGTCTTTGGCCCATTTATATTTAGTGTAAAATCTTTATATTGAGTCCTTAGCCCATTTACAGCGGCCTCGGCGATGGCTTTTGATCACTGCTTCTAGATCGACGCAGGTTGGAATCCCGTGAGGCGTGGATGCTGTGTTTGTGTTACGGTACGAGCTCTCCTCCTTCCCTGGAGTCAGTGACCTTAAATGATGAGAGACAGGCGACTGCTTATAGCCCATTGAGTTTCTCACAGTGGTCGTTAAACTCATAATAAAAAAAAAAAAGCCCATGTGCCGGGGGTGAGATTCGAAGCCAAGCCTTCTCGCTTCGAAGTAAATTATTCTCCCAACAAAACTCCACCGATGATTTTTATCGCTATTATTTCGCCATCTTGAAATGGGTGTCACCTATGATGTAGGTATGTCATAACTGATATGCACTTATATACTGTATTTCTCTAGACCAGTATAAAATGCCACTCACAGTATAGAGCATTTTGCTCTATGTGGTGGATCTTGGAAACGATTAGGAATATCACCAGCATAAATTAAGTAGAGCATATTTCTTTTAATATACAACAATTGCATGGAATTTTCACTTAACATGAATTTTTCTTCTAGAAGAAAAAACAAACAGCATCAGTATTTAAAATATTTAATATCTTAAAACATGGTATTTATATTTCTACGCAATAACGAACAACTAATGGAAACCAATCATATATTTGTGTTCTTTAAAATGCTCTTGACTGTACTTCAAAATCGTACACGAAAATTCATAAGTTCCTTTGGATGAACTTGAGGCGTAGTGGTTGGGCTGGCCTCAAAACAAATTCTATTTTCGGATGCACTTTGTCCCGAGGATCCAACGAAACGATCTCGAAATTCCTCAATATATTGGATATCACAACCTTTTCTTCCATCATAGCGAATTTTTGTCCTAAACCAGAAAAATATTCGTAAAAAATACATAAAATATTATTTGATAAGATACGTGTTGCTAGAAGTAATGCTTATCATTTATAAGGAAAGTAGTGACTGAGAAATTTCAAACTATTTTCATGCAGAAACATAATGCTATTTCTTGAGCATTCTGTACGAAACCAAAAAGTATCCGACCGGAATAAGATGGTGATTATGCTTTAAATTGTAGTTTTAATTAAAATAACGTGGTGGGGCGTCGGAGCCTGACATGGATGTGACAGAGATGAAATTATATATATCATTCAGAGAAACTAGATTAATTCCTTCAGGAGTAAAAATAAATATGGCACAAGAAACACACCGGCATGTAGCTGATGTATCATAAAAAAGCACGCAAAATGGAGTAACACTGAACCACGAGACTTCACAGGCTTCAATTCCTATTCAAGGAGGTGAGATTGGTGTTACGCTATGTCTAAAACCATGACTAAGGAAATGCTGAACTAAATGAGAATACGATGCAATAGTTGCACGAAATAGCTTTAATTTAAGGTTTTGCGGCCAGACGAAACATATACAGATGTCAAACTTACGATAACCTTTTATTGGTCCATCAATATTTGATGGGATCCAAAATATATTACTGGGAGTTTTACATTTCACATATAATGCCTTAAATATATGTCGTATAATCTAGCTTAACAATAACAACGATAAAGCACACTGTGTTGCCAACCTCATTCATATGAGAGAGAAGATATCACGTTAAGTTTGGAAAGTGCAAAAGATAACAAACTCAAATTTACATAGGAAAAGGAACTAAAAATGAAATTTGAATTAGAATATATGTCACAGAGGTTTTCATTTATTTTCGAAGGAGGCACACTAAAATTCCATAGTTTACGTTTCTGACCAAATAAGATTGAGAACGGATCTTCATCTAAGCACTGCGACGATGACTGTTACAGTCTTGATGGAACTCCCAGACTCTTACAGAACCTTTCTTAATCTTCTTTTCCTGTAGATCAATCACGCGTACAAGCTTATGGAACTGGAATTGCTGGAGTATTTTTCAGGGACCCAAATCTCCACGTCCGGAAAAAATTATATGCATAACAGAGGTATACTCTCTATTTTATATTTTGTTCACTTCACTTCAAAGGTAAAGACAAGCTAATCTGTTTCCAGGGGCGATATGGGGTAACTGTCGTTGGGCGTAGCCCTTGTTATGTTCCTTGCACTTTGCGTATCTATTTATAGCGGTGTCGTTTCTTGGAAATGGAAGTTTTATAGCATCGTAAAAACACTAATCTTGCCTTCTTGTAGCTCGTCATCATCCCTGCAACGAATTCTATAGTAGTTTTTCTTCAAATTTTGAAGTAAGGTAATGCACTAAGAAGGATGCGTAAGACAGAAAAGATTGCTTAATAATGGAATGGAAAGAACATTTCTGTAAAACATTTCACTTTACTCGTTAACATTTTTGAGAACCATACGTTACACGCATTTTAATAGAAGATCTTTTAAAATTGCATGTATTGTTGCCCCCAGTTAGGAACTTCGAATCTTAAGAAATTTTGAACAAATCGGATACAGCTATTATCCATTAAACAGTTCCAGATTTCATAGCAGACCCATGACCGCTTCACTAGTTAATCATGACAACGATGAATGCCTAGTGTAAGATAAATGCCTAGTGTAAGATACTTGTGACTGCTTCGTTATTTTATTACTCACAGCTGCAAAAAAATAAACAATACTGAACAGTATGATAAGTTACTGGGAAGGGGCAAATTAAAGTAAAGAAACACTTTAGTTACTTAAATCGGCAGCAGTCGTTGATTGACTGACGCCTGGGGGAAGCATGAGAATGTAGAAAAGAAGATTAATAAATAATTCGGTAATTCGTTTACCACCCAAATCTTGATTAATCTCTCGAGAGAGTTTAGCCAATGAATCCAACTCATAAATATCAAATTTTACTAACACTCAAAATAATTAACTAAGATGGCACAAGACAAAATAAATTCAATTTAGAAAACAATTAAAGCGTCACTTAAATGAACATTGCCAAAATACGGAGAGGCACTCACCGGCCCTCATAAATGAATTTAATTTAAGTGTCAGATTTTAGTTCATTGATAAACAGTATCGACGGTCTTCGATTTGCAGTTCAATATTGGGCTAGTAGGTATCTTTTTAAAGGACACGGTCTCTAACCAAGAAAGTTTATCCATTTTCCTCGGGCTTTACAAACTTTGGATAATATAAGCATGTGAGCATTTAAAAAGAAAACTACTTATAGGAGGAGGCTCTTTAAACACTAGATTAATCCGGAGACTGTTACTATTGAACTTGTGTGCGTATACCTATTTACAGCCCCGTTGATTTTATACGATGTACGAACCATCACACACACACACACACACACACACACACACACACAGCGCTCACACTTGCTGCTGGCTGTTGACAGTTTCTCGCAAGTAGGCTTCTGCGCTCTTCGAAATGGGGTCAGAACATAATTCTTCACATTTTTGCTCCTCGGAAGGCGAAAGGAAAATGCAAACGAGCAAGAGAGGCATATATAGATTGATCGTAAATTTCCCGAACCTTGGGTTTAAAAACATTTTGCGTATGCTGTAACCAAAAGTTCAACCAATTGATCTGACAACACGACTCAGCAACTCGTCGAGAACAAATACTGCGCTTGTCGAATGCCTGAATGAAATTGGCAGAGTGCCAGAAATGAATAACCGGTTCCATGTGTGCTACGCAGGTTGCCCACTAGCCGTATCTGCTTGGTATACCTAATGTCCAGTTCCAATACGATAACGCCCCACTGCACATGCCGATATCAGTATACAATGCCTACAATATATGTAATGCTTCCCCAAATAGCGAGATACCCACACTTCTCCCCAAAAGACAGCTTTTGAGACATCATTGGTACATTACCAATAGTCTATGCACGACCTTAGCGCAATATCGGTGAATACAACACATAGCTCAACATCACATGATCGGTGACACCACAGGACACAATCCGGTGACTTTTCCATTTTCGGCTACGCTATGTTTCATATGTGTAATCCAAATGGTGGTCATGCTACCTACTGATTCATGTCACATTATACTTACTGTCTCCTCACCTGTTGGAGTGATATGATCCTTCAGAAATTAAATCACTGAGCTGTGTTGCCAACGTATAGTCCAACATGGTGGTCATGGCACCTATCGACTAAAGTCACATCTACTGTCTCCTCACCCATTGGATTGATGTGATCCCTCAGAAATTAAATCATTACGCCGTGTTGCTTATGTATACTCCAACATAGTGGTCATGCCACCTATTGACTGAAGTCACATTATACTGTTTTCTCACCCGTTGGATTGATCTGGTCTTTCAGAAATTAAATCATTGAGTTGTGTTGCCTAAGTATAGTCCAACATGGTGGTCATGCCACCTATTGACTGAAGTCACATTATACTGACTTCTCATCAGTTGGATTGATGTGATCCCTCAGAAATTAACTCATTGAGCTGTGTTGCTTATGTGAAATCCAAAATGGTGGCCATGCAACCTACTCACTGAAGTCACGCTATATTGTCTCCTCACCCGTTGGATTAATGTAATGTGATCCCTCAGAAATTAAATCATTACGTTGTGTTGCCTATGTATAGTCCAACACGGGGGTCACGCCAACTATTTATTGAAGTCACATTATGCTATCTCATCCCCCGCTGGATTGGTGTGTTCACTCAGAAATTAAATCATTACGCTATGTTGCTTATGTATAATCTAACATTGTGATCATGCCACCTATTGACTGAAGTGGCATTATACTGTCTCCTCACCTGTTGGATTAATGTGATTTCTCAGAAATCAAATCATTAAGATGTTTTGCGTATGTATAGTACCACATGGTGGTCATGCCACCTATTGACTGAAGTCAAATTATACTGTCTTCTTACCCATTGAATTGATGTGATGAGAAATAAAATCATTACGCTGTGTTGCCTATGTATAATCCAACATCCTGGTCATGCCACCTACTGAATGAAGTCACATTATACGTCTTCTCACGCATTGGATTGATGTGATACCTCCGAAATTTAATAATTTCTTTCCCACCTGGTTCATGGGAATAATATGACACTCTCCATGGGAATAAAATGACACCGCATTGCGGAACTTATTAGCTTCAGGGCTACTTGACTAGACATTAACTGGTTTTGAAATTCTTTATTTGCTGCTCAACTTTTTTTGGTCGCCATTTTTGGCAGCTCTCTAATAATAATTCATTACTGGCTGAATCTAGTTCAGTAAGAACGCATTCAGTTCAAAGATACACTCATTATCATAAAAATCCGCGCCCCAGGAAAAAACTGTGCGATTAACGCGAAACTCAGCGAATAGCTACGGAGAGGGCAGACATGCAAATGATTAAAGTTTCGTGCGATTCCCCATGGCCGAACGTCCAAAACCGGCGCTGCAATCGCAATCCTTAAGTTCCATTCAGGGGACTCTACATTCGTGCCGAACTGCACGGTAAGAGTCAGGTGAGATCGCTGAGGGACATACATGCCGAGGAGACGCGGTACATGTGCGTACGGACAACTGACGGAGTTTGAGCGAGGCCGTATCGTGGGGATGAGATAGGCAGGGTGACCGGCGCTGCAAATCTGCAGCCATTTGGGCCAGTCGGAGAGTACGGGGTGATCATGTTGGGAACAATGGGCACGGGAAGGCACCCAGACACGTCGAACTGGCTCTGGACGACATATACACACCACCCGCAGAAAGGAGCGTGGGATCGTGAGAGCGGCACTATCCCACGGTCCTTTCTGCACGACAACCTTGCCCAATATCCAGAGAAATATGGCGTCTGCACAACGGACTCCTGTGTACGCCAGAACCATTTCCAGACGCCTGGCAAAGATGAATCTGCACTCTCGAAGGCCCTTATACACTCTTCCATTATATCTTAACCATCGTTACCGTCGAATGCAGTGATGTCAGCAGCGTGCAACGTGGCATGCCTCGGACTGGTGACGTATAATGTTCAGCGATGAATCCCGCTTTTGTATGGGAACGAACGACCACCGCGTCAAGGTGTGGAGGATCGCAGGTTAGCGCTATAATTCCGACCTCACTGTACAGCGGCACACGTCCCGAACTGCAAGTGTGATGGTCTGGGGAGCCATCATGCATGACAGCCGGACGTCCCTCTTAGCGCTACGTTCAGGAGATCCTGCGGCCCCATGTGCTGTATTTCCTATCGGGGCGGACCGGAGATATTTTCTAACAAGATAACGCTCGTCCGTACACGGCTCGGGTTTTTCAGGACTGTCTATGTCATGCTTCGACGCTTCTGTGTTCTGGCAGATAGCCTGATCTCTCGCCCATCGAGCACGTGTGGGACCAGATGACACTCCAGCTTTCTCTATGTCCCAGTGTTCGTGATTTATAGTGTCAGTTGAAAGAAGTGTGTGCAAATTTGTCCCAGGATAACATATGTCGTCTCTTTGATGCCATGCTGGGTCGTATTACCGCATGTATCCGAGACACGAGGAGGACTGACACGGTACTTACGCTGACCGGAATGGGTACCGTATGTCCGCGGGAAATCGTCCTTGCAGCTGTGATATTGTAATTACGTCAGTTCTTGGTATGTACCATCTTACTACTAAAATATTATTTCAATCCGATGCCTCCTTCTTGGTTCGCAGACTTTTATGACAATGAGTGTATATCTGTAATTAAATCTTTTAAGAAATGTATACCGCTAAATAGAAAAGCAGGACAAGTCTTACCAATGCA
The DNA here is from genome assembly GCA_039090855.1 of Macrothele yani. Lineage (NCBI taxonomy): Eukaryota > Metazoa > Arthropoda > Arachnida > Araneae > Macrothelidae > Macrothele > Macrothele yani. The sequence continues at coordinate 16,013,660 of CM077026.1, read as the reverse complement.
ATTTCTTGGTCCAGCTGAGAATGGAACGAACGCATACGGATGACGATTTATCGTGTTTTCTGGGAGAAATCTGTCGGGATCAAATATTTCCGGGTTTGGAAACACTTCAGGATTTTTGTGCAAAGCCACTATCGAAAGATGGATCATGGTTTGCTTTGGTATGGTAGTAGCACCTGGAAGAAAACAGAAATATAATCACTTGCGATAATAAACTGAATATACACCTGTACAAAAATGAAACTTTTGAAACACTCATATGCTTTATAATCAAATTTATAAGATCCGAAATCTGGAGATATCGGACAAAAGGTGCGCAGTAGAGTTGTTTCAGATGTGTTGTGAAGTTGTGAAGAACTCTTTTTCTAGAGCATTTCTCTATTTATATATTTTTTCTAGAGCATTTATCTTATATATATCATCATCATCATCATCGTCAACCATTATCAATCCACTGCTGGACGAAGGTCTCCCCAAGTTTCCTCCACAACAGTCTGTCTTGTGCCAGTCCCCTCCATGTCACCCCTGCATATTTTCGAATTTCATCCACCCATCTCCCATGTGGTCTTCTTCTGGGTCTTTTCCTGTCCCTTGGAATCCAATCTAAAATTTCGGCTGTCCATCGATGATCTGTCCTTCTGGCAGTATGTCCAGCCCATTGCCATTTCAGGGATTTAACTCTGATCATGATGTCTTCCACTCTTGTCATTTTTCGGATCCACGAGTTCCTCTTCTTATCTCTCCTGGTTACACCAGGTATGCACCTCTCCATGCTACTTTGAGTTGTCTGCAGCCTTTGTATGTCTCTTTTAGTTAAGGTCCACGTCTCTGCACCATACGTAAGCACTGGAAGGATGCATTGATCAAACACTTTTCTTTTAAGACATAATGGCATATTGCTCTTGAAAATTATGCTGTTTCTTCCAAAAGCTCTCCAGGCAAGTTTTGTACGCCGATTAATTTCTTCATCAATGTGACCCTCACTTGATATCTGCTGTCCAAGATAAACGTACGTGTCTGTTATCTCCAGCTTTTCTCCATCAATCGATAAATCTTCATTTCTTGTAAAAGAATTGAACATCACTTTTGTCTTCTGAAAGTTTATTTTTAATCCCACTTCTTTATTCTTGTCAGCAAGATCCTGGATCATACTCTGCAGCTCGGATGGGGTAGTTGCAAAAATGACTACGTCATCAGCAAAACGAAGGTGGGTTAGATAATCTCCATTAATCTTTATCTCCTTGTTTTCCCAGCTCAGCGACTGAAAAACACCCTCCAATGTGGCATTAAAGAGCTTCGGAGATATGGTGTCACCTTGTCTCACTCCTTTTCCAATTTTAACGTGTGTTGTATTTTCAAACAGCCGAATCTTTGCACTTGCATTTTCATAGATGTTATTAATAATATTAATGTATGCATCTTCAATACCGCAGGTTTTCAGAGCCATTGTAACTGCTGATGGTTTCACCGAATCAAAGGCTTTTTCATAATCGATAAAAGCCATGCACAATGGAAGTTCATATTCCCTCGCTCTTTCAATTAGTTCTCTCAACACGTGGATATGATCTATTGTGCTGTAGCCACTCCTGAATCCAGCTTGTTCTCTCGGTTGAGCCATGTCCAGTGTTACATTCAAGCGGTGTGAAAGAACTTTAGTGAAGATTTTATAAACTACTGATAAGAGGCTGATAGGTCTGTAGTTACCGAGATCCTCAATGTCACCTTTCATATGTAGCAGGATCATTGTAGCGGTGTTCCAATAATCAGGAATATTTCCTTCATTAAGGCATCGAGTGAAAATTTGGGCGAGTACTGTTTCGATTTCTCCACTTGCTTCTTGTATGATGTCTACAGTAATTCCATCTTCTCCTGGAGCTTTTCCCCGCTTCATGTTCTTGATTGCATGTGAAACTTCTGCTGGAAGGACTGGAGGAACTCTGGTACTGGTATCTTTCATGATGTCTGGAGTGCATGTATCATCCCTTTCATATAATTTGGAGTAGAAATCTTTCAGTCTTGTCAAAATTTCTCCTCTATTTCTTGTTACAGAGCCATCTTCTTTTCTCAGTGCCATAATCTGTTTTCTTCCCTTGCTGAGATGTCCCTTTGCTATCTTTAGGCTTTGGCTGTTTTCAATTGCTTTCCTCACTAGTTTACAGTTAAATTTCCTTACGTCTTCAGTGATACTTTTTCGTACTGTCTTGCATAGCTATATATATTCCACTTTGGAAGTCACATCTTCTTTAGTTGTCCTCATCTCTCTTCTTTTTTACATCAACATTTTGGTTTTTCCTGATAATTTATTTACATGCAACTTGTTCTTAGACCCAGCTAATTTTGTTGCTGTTTCCATAAGAGCTTTGATTACTTTTCTGTTAACTTCAGAGATGTCCACTTCTTCCGATGTTAGGCCTTCTAAAGCAGAGAACCTGTTCTTCAGTTCCAACTTGAAGGTATTATGGTGTTTTTTAAGGTTGGTTATGTCAATAGATTTTGTTTGTCTTATGAGCTTGCCACGTTCAAGTTTAGTGTTGAGGTGCATCTTACATCTCACCAATCTATGGTCACTACCTGTGTTGAACTTGTTTAGCACACTGCAGTCTTCTATGACGAATTTTTTGTTACACATAATAAAATCAATTTCACTTGTCGTCCCATTTGGATGTCTCCATGTCCATTTCCTGTGTGGCTTTTTCAATTTCACTTGTCGTCCCATTTGGATGTCTTCATGTCCATTTCCTGTGTGGCTCAGTTTATATGGATGCATACTCAACACCATCTTAGGGATACGATTTACAGGTGCTCCCGATATGCCGAGGCATATTGCCGCTTCGAGAACACTTTTGGTTCCACTCTGTCGTTTGAGGTGATAGTTTGCCCATTTGAGGTGCTACAGCATTCGAACGGTACTCCCATATCCCTTTCCTCCGGCGTCTGGGGCGAACCAGCAAACTTCCAGAACACCGCGGTGGTGCAGTGGTCTAAGCGCTGACTTCTGACTGTTAGTTTAAATGGGGTCGGACTGGAATCCTTGTGAGAGACGGATGTTGTGTTAATCAAATGGCACTGGCTCTCCCCTTTTCCTGGAACCAGTTGCTCTAAATTCAGGATGATGCTCACGTTGGTCGTTAATCTTTAGCGAAAGGAAAATGAACAACAAATGTTCAAGTTTCCTCGAATCGTCTTACGGACACTGCACACCGACACAAGTGACAGGATGTTGGTTCTTTTTTAGTCTTTTTTGTGTTCAGAACATTGCAAAATAATTCTGTTGCCAATTCTCTGCTTATATAAAAATAGTTTCAACAACAAGGATTTATCCGGTAAAGTTAACTTCGTAGCAACACTGCTCTTGAACTCCGTTTTTAATAAATAGAAAGATGAAGGCAATACACAGAGTGTTAACACCTGCAGCTTATCAATTGTTATTTTTTTTTAAATATTATTTTGTTTTTGTTTTTTCATCTCATCACAGTCACACAGATCCCAAAAGGATCTGTGTGACTGTGATGAGATGACTCAGCGAGTTTGCAAAGAGAGCTCCGCTGTGAGAGAGGCGGTGGGGTAGGGTAACGAAAGTAGCAAAAACAAAGGAGTGCGCAAAGCTATGCCTCTGAAAATCAACACGTGGTTTCCAGAATGTATGAGTGGCGGCGGGGGATTGTTAATGTTAAGATTAAATTGGTAACAATAAGGCTGCTGTCGAGCTTGATGCTTACGCAACTTATCGTGCCATTTTTGGCGAAAAATTACATACTTTAAGGGATCTGGGGAGGCCTAAGAAATAAACTCATGTCTGCTGAACTTTTACCCGTGTTTATACACTCAAAGGTGATATTACATAACATGGTGACACAGTATTTTTTTATATTTACAAAATGGAGAAAGCGGGTGTTTTTAAACCATTTTTCCCTATAACTTTTAAACTTCGAGGTTCTTGGGGAAGCCCAAGATATCGAATATTGTCATACATATTTCGGGAGGTCATTGCAGTTATAAAATCGCAACTATTGCATATGGTGATGTTTCAAATTAAAAAAAAAGTGTTTTTCGCTCCACTCTACTGTGAAACCCTTATGAATATGAGCTCGGAGGATTAAAATTTGATAAAAAGGTCTTATAATAAATGGCTTTATAAGGCCTTATAATTAATTATATCTAGGCCTTATAATGAATGTTATATTTCGAAAAACCTACTTATGGGAAGGCGTTTCATGGAAATCAAAAGTTAATTTTTTATACAATCCCATAAGATTTACAGTAGGTGACCAGTTTTCGAAAACGCGCACCCACACTCCAACAGATCTCTCTAACAACATAATTACATGTTTTCGATAAACTGACTATTCGGTGAAATGACCTTTCGATATAATGAACTTTTAGGTGAAGTTATTTATTCCTTGGTGAAGTGAACTTTGCGATCAAATAATCTTTCGATGAAATGAACTTTTCGGTCAAATGACCCTTCGGTGAAATGTACCTTTCGATCAAGTGATTTTCGGTGAACTCATTTTTGGTCAAGTGATCTTTCGATTAAGTGAACTATATCTGAAATGAACTTTTGTCCCGCATAAAAGCAGCGTGTCAGGTTATTCACCAGGGCGATACCGAAAACATCTCCCATTCAATGCCACGCTGTGTGGAGGATGTTATTTTTGTTCGACACATGACATGATACTAAGTTTTGAAGAGAAAAAATATTGTATTGCTCCATGAACGTAATTAGATATCTTCTGTAACATGATGAATCTGTGATATAAAATCATTTGAATAGCGTGATTTTTTCTTGGTGTTGCAGTTATCAAAACAGTGCTGTATGTATGCGTATATATCAGGAGAGAAATTTAAAAACTAAAATAGAAAAAAAAATCATACATGCACGATAGAAAGCGGGTACATGCTAATTTAGATAACAAACACCTGGATCAATAAGATAAAAATGTAAATCTAAGCACGACGCCAAAGATTAAAACCTAAAGAATCATTCCTTAAAGAGATAAGGATCCTTGAAGTTTACGTTCATAACATGATGAAAATGCTAGAACTTTAAAATCAATGTGCGTGAATAATAACGAAAAAACTTTCTACGCCACTTGCATATATAAACCAGATTTCCTCAGGGTTTCATTAGCATTTCTTTTAATATTTACTTGGTACTCCTAATGAGAATTTATCGTAGGAACCAACCGCAAGCTCGTTACCGTTGGTGAAAATAAGTGGGAGTGATGAGAAACTCAGTTTTTTGTCATGAAGCAGTTGCGAACAAAGTATGTAAAAGTTAAAAACGATACTTGCTATAAATATGCTGTTGTACTGAATCGCTTGTGTGTTTTACTCATGTTTAAGACACTTTCAGCGGAAATATTAGATTTGCTTTTCATGCTAGTAGAAACTGGAGACACACCGATGAACTATTCCATTATGACTACCCACTGCCTAGAAAAATGAGCGCGCCTAGAGACCAAACGGTGGCGCAGGTGAAGTTCACAGAGCGGTATATATACAACCCGAGGACAAGATTTCGGTTAATAGGGTGTTTGGAGTCAGAACGAGAAAAACTATCGATTTGTCGGAGTTTGATAAAGGACAAATTGTGATGTCACGGTGCCTCAGAACTACGATCCCCCGAATCGGCGAGGCTTGTGGGTTCTTCACATGCCACTGTAGTGGTTACGTATCAAAAGCGGTGCACAGATGGCTTACAGAAGAACCTTTGTCCAGCTGTGTGTCGTCCGCAGCTAATTGATGCCAGAAGGCAACAGTGACTGTCGCGCATTGTTCACTGCGACCGCAGGGCCACAGTGCGACAAATCATCCACAGCTACAACAGTGGTGATCAGGGCAATGTGTCACAGCACCCAGCTGGGTCTCAATGTTCACTGCATGTCATCGACAACAACGCAAGAAATGAGCCTAAGATCATCGAGATTAGACCGTGGATGATTGGAAAAAAGTGACTTGGTCCCACGAATCAACATTCCTGGTGCATCACGTAGACGGCCAAGCGCGGATACGTTGATTACCATCGGAGGCTATGGCCTCTGGATTCACTGTTGGGCAGAACCAGACCGGCGGCAGCGGTGTTATACTGTGGGAGATGTTTTCTTGGGACACGTCAGACCCAATTGTCCCAATAACACAATCCCTGACAGCTGTAAAGTATCTGAACATCGTTGCCGACCAAGTTCACCCATTCATGGCAACTGTGTTCCTTGCTGGTGATAGCCATTGCCAACAGGATAATGTCTCATGCCACTCTGCAAGAATCGTCAAGGAGTGGTTCGAGGAACATGCTGGTTATTTTCTGTTAATGCCTTGGCCTCCAAATTCACCTGACATGAAACGAATCGAACATTTGTGGTTCGACTTGGAAAAGCGGGTTCGCGCTAAATCACCACAACCCCAAAATGTACGGGAAATGGGGGACCTGCTATTGACATTATGGTACCAGATACCCCAGGATACCTATCGCCACCTCAGTGAATCGATGCCTCGCCGAGTGGAAGCTGGTTTGTGGGCAAAAGGGTCCTACAGCTTATTAGGTAGGTGGTCATAACGTAATGTCTCAACGATGTATATTTGAACATAAAAAGATGGAAAATCATGCATTGACAAAACAGCAGTTATCGTTTCATGTGTGAAACACATCAAAGTCCATTGCTCTTTTGCTCATTAGTTCAGCCGTGTCGCTTTACGTACTGTACAGTTTTTTTAATGACTCTCCGAATTTGTTCTGTTAGATGTTCAGGTTTCCTTGTAAATATTCGAATTCAACTTGATGTGTTAAGCCTCGTTATTGCACATATACACTATATTGACAAAGTCACAGGACACTTAGAAGAGTAGAAGAGAAATACAACATAGCATTTATTGACATACTAGTACATTAACACGAAGTCGATCCATTTTTGGCCTTAATGTATGTACCTACCCTTTCAGACATGCTTTCGACAAAGTTTTGGAACACAGCGATAAGTATGCGCTTCCATTCAGTACATAATGATGTCGCTTACTGCTGTTTATTAGTAGGCTTTGGTTCAAAAATTCTGACGCAGGGCATTTTCTTTCGTCTGCTGGTACGTTTTGCTGCTGCAGGCACGCCATGTGTCTTCCACTTATTCAGTACATCCAAAACAGTTGACTTGGGTATGTTTAAATGCCTCCCGGTTTCTCTTATGGAGAACCCACTAATATAAAACCCAACAAACTTTCTTTTCTCAAAGTCAGTTCTCTACCGCCGCCATATTTTCATTCAACCTCAGAATGCCATATAATTGTGGTCAGCTGCAATATTATTTTTATACCGTTTGCAGCTGTACCGCGTATCTTAACAACGCAGCAGATCCGTTGATTTGCTTTTAAAGCGGTGTCCGGTGACTTTTGTCAATATAGTGTATATTCGAATGCTTTCACACTTTTGTCTGATAACCTTTTTTTTTTTTTTTTTATTTTTGTTAATTCTGCTCACATGGATGTGCAAATAACCCTTCCTATTTTATCTTCACGATATTTATGATATGCTAGCTGATCTATAGTTATATCTAGTGCAGGGTGGATATAAAGATTAAGATGCAATCACTGTATTCTGATTTTTTACGGAAGGGAGATTTTGTTTGCCTCCCCGGTGGTGCAGTGATCTAAGCGCTGGCTAATGACCGTTTATCTGACAAAGGTCCGGGTTCGAATCCGGGTAAGTCATGGATGTTGTTTTTGTCTTACGTAACTGGCTCTCTCCCTTCCGTAGGACCCCGTGAACCTAACGTAGATACGGGAGACTACTTATACCGCATCGGTAGCTCAAGGTGGTCATTGAACCTTCAAGAACATGCCTGCGAGGTACCCATTGCCAAAGAACATGCCTCCGAGGAACCTATGGCCAAAGAACATGCCTGCGAGGTACTCATGGTCAAAGAACATGCCTGCAAGGTACCTATGACCAAATAACATGCCTGCGAGGTACCCATGGTCAAAGAACATGCCTGCGAGGTACGTGTGGCCAAATAACATGCCTGTGAGATACCATGGCCTAAGAACATGCCTGCGAGGTACCAATGGCCAAAGAACATGCCTGCGAGGTACCTATGGCCAAAGAACATGCCCGCGGGTTACCTATGGGCAAAGAAAATGCCTGCGAGGTACCTATGGCTACAGAACACGCCTGCGAAGTACCTATGGCCAAAGAACATGCCCGCGAGGTACCTATGGCCAAAGAACATGCCTGCGAGGTACCCATTGCCAAATAACATGCCTGCGAGGTACCTATGGCAAAAGAACATGCCTGCGAGGTACCTATGGCAAAAGAACATGCCTGCGAGGTACCTATGACCAAAGAACATGCCTGCGAGGTACCTATGACCAAAGAACATGCCTGCGGGGTACCCATGGCCAATGAACATGCCTGCAAGGTAACTATAGCTAAAGAACATGCCTGCGAGTTACCGATGGTCAAAGAACATGCCTGCGAGTTACCTATGGCCAAAGAACATGTCTGCGAGGTACCCATAGCCAAATAACATGTCTGCAAAGTACCTATGGCCATAGAACATGCCTGCGAGGTACCTATGGCCAAAGAAAATGCCTGTGAGGTGGCCGACAGAATGAATTTTAGCAGGAAATTGAAGCTGACTGAAAGCGACCACTAAGTAATAAAATAGATTGCCTTCGTAATGTGTAAAATAACTAATCAAAAACATAACTTTAGACATAAATGAATATAGGTCTAAAGGTAAAGACAGAGTATTGCTAAAATAACTAATACTAAAACTAAGGCATTTTATACACGATTAAAATAGTTTTAAGCTAAAAATCCACTAGTTAAAATACATAAGACCTTTCGAGTTAGCTTCCTAACTCATCTTCAAATGTAAGAACAATGGACATAAACCGGCCAAGAGCATAGATTATATACTGGTGGTATTTGTTCGATGTCACGAAGTGACGTAACTCTATGGTGAAACATGTGTCCAATGAAAGTCACGAAATCGTCAATGGGACGATGGAATAAGTTCATTCTCATTTTGTCTATCATTGTCAATTAAAAATATCCACGGTACAGGGATAGCGCATGGGCAATCTTCGTTACAACATCTCTGGTCCATTTTGTATACTAATAAACTTTCAGTTAAAAGCTGGGAGGATTGTAATTTTGGGGTACTAAGTATCGTCGCTTCGGTCCAAAGTGGTCGATGGGTACCTCGCAGGCATTTTCTTGAAAGAGTAGTTGATGGTATAGTTGTGTCCCGTTATTCGGCACGTAAATGTACGAGAGGTGGAACCCACTTAGTTCCTGTCGTTTTCTTCATCTTGCGTAGCTCTCAAGGGAATAACGTACACTCTGTGTGGATTTGCAATCGGTATTAAGTCCTCCTTTCCACTTTTGATGGAAGATAAAATATTATATTGACACGGAAACCTATGCCGTATTTCTTACAAATGTTTTTTAGAACACTCGTAACACCAAGGATAAATTGTATAGAGCAAACTAACTTAATAGTCTTACGCTCCTTAGATAAATTTGAAAAGCCCGCCGACAGAGCTTGTTCACAGTTGATGCAGGGTATCCAAGTGAAGCAAATAGGTTTTCATTTTTTACGATTTCTGCGTCACGATGCTCTGAACTAGAAGGTGAAATCACCCGGGGTAACAAAAAGTGCAGGGAAAAATATTTTTGGCTTACGGAATGAGATGACAAATAAGGTATCAAGATTATCTTGGATGTAGGCTTCGTATAAACAGATGATGATAAAACGTTAGTGGTTCTGACTCGTTGAAGCATAAAGTCCAGAAATGGTATGGTTGAGTCCTTTTCGTGCTCAACTGAAAACTTGATGGAAGGGTATTTAGACGACAGGCATTCAGCAAAATAAGGAAGTTCTTCGTGAGAAGATGTCCAAAAAACCAAAATATCGTCGACGTAGTTTATGTATAACAAAGGTTTAACAATGGCTGATTGTAAAATTTCTTCCTCCAGGCTTTGTAAAAGAATTTCTGCTAATGTTACGGAAAGGGGTGACTCCATAGCGGCACCTTTCAACTGTCTATATACCTGGTTGTTAAATCTGAACTAAGTTCTGTTATGTACAAGGTGAAGTGCGAAAAGAATGGCTTGAATTTCCTCCTGCGTATATATTCTCAAGGAGTTCAGTTTTGATTCAATTATGCTATGTACTTCCAATACTGGAATATTGGGAAACAGAGAAATCACATATAGGGATACCATGGAAAAAGGGTTAACAATATGTGGGAGGGACTTAATATTTTTTTAAAGCCTGTACGGAGCTTGAGACAGAATACATAGAAGATGTTGTCAGAGAAACGAGCAAATTTGCAAAGGCGCTTTCAAGCGGTCTGGTTGGGCTAGAACGTGCAGACACTACTAGTAAACGGATAGGGTTACCTTCTTTGGGAAACACTAATAAATGATTTTTGGTAAATGAATCTGTCAGCAATCCGGTACTTAGCAAAGCAGTTCGTCGGGAACTTCAAAGAACTGAAATTCACGGAACACCCACTATTGCTGAGACACTTGTTACAAATGAAAATGCAACAAGGACGATACAATACGACCAGGAGAAGTAAATCTCACCTGTAAGATGACTGGAAACGTTGCTTGATCCGAGAAATTGCCAACCACGTTTAATTCTTGAACTTCGCGACGTGTTTTTGTTCAGCGGATGACGCTGGAAGCGCATAAACCCCGATATTTTTGTGACAACCATTAAGTAGGGTAAGGCGATCTACAATACGAGAGTTGATTGATAAGTATGGACTTCTATCGTGTGGCATTGCTAGTAGTTGGGTAAGAAAAACGTTTAGGAATGTGTTCGGTAGCAGATACTCTGCAGTGCAAACGAGCTTAGTTTCAGGTCACTGTTTGACGTCATTAGGTTATAGCGTTCGTTTGTCATGAGTGCTACACCCGAGTTACGTATAAAGCACCGATCAGTAACAGCTTTTCACAATAGAAGGTTGAGCGCCAATCGAAATTCACAGCCGGATGGAACCATTCATGGCATGCAAATGCAAGTTTGAAAGCAATTTATGGAATATAAAAACAAATATGAAAACAATTTATGGCATACAAAAGCAAGTATGAAAGCAATTTGATTCATTCAAAAGCAAGAATGAAAGCAATTTATGGCATGCAAAAGCAAGTAGGAAAGCACTGTCATGTAAAAGCAAGTGTGGAAGCAATTTATGGCATTCAAAAGCAGGAATGAAAGCAATTTATGGCATGCAGAAGCAAGTGTGAAAACAATTTATGCCATGTAAAAGCAATTAGGAAAGCAATTTATGGCATGCAAAAGCAAGTATAAAAGTCATTTATGGCATGTAAAAGCAAGTATGAAAGCCATTTATGGCATGCAAGTATGAAAGCAAATTATGGCATAGCAACAAGTATGAAATCAATTTATGGCATGCAAAAGCAAGTATGAGAGCAATTTATGGCATGCAAAAGCAAGTATGAAAGTCATTTATGGCATGTAAAAGCAAGTATTACAGCAATTTATGTAATGTGAAAGCAAGTATGAAAGCAATTTATGGCGTTTAAAAGGAGGAATAACAGCAATTTATGGCATGCAAAAGCGAGTATGAAAGCAATTTATGGTATGTAAAAGCAAGTATGAAAGCAATTTATGGCATTCAAAAGCAGGAATGAAAGCAATTTATGTCATGCAAAAGCAAGTAGGAAACCAATTTATGACATGTAAAAGGAAGTATGAAAGCAATTTACTGAATCACGACAAGACAAGGCCACACTGCAGTACACAAACGATGTAAACAGTGAAAATTCTGGTAAGGTACACTTGTTCAGCACCCTCCTTAATGGCCAGATTTATCACCGTCCGACTTGTGGTTGTTCCCAAAATTAAATGTGGTGATGTAAGGTCAACATTTTTCATCCGATACCGAAGCTGAATTTGCTGTGCGCAAATGGATCAAAAGTAAACCACAAACTTTCTTCATGCACGGAATGAAAAAGTGGATAGGGCGTTAGGAACAATGCGAAAAAATAAATGGCGACTATGTTGAAAAATAAGTCTGTAATGTTTAAGAGAAATACATTTCCTTCATTTTGATACCACTTTCATTATTTTGATTGGTCGGAAACTTATTTTAACGATTCGAGATCTTACTAATTAATCAACCCTCGTACTTTGGGTAACGATCTATTCGTATTATTTCTAGGAAATCATTACATTGAACTGGATATTTACATTTATTGCTTACTCTGATATTATGGAATATCTGTTTTTCCTTTTAATTTGGGGGTTTAAAGACCACCATGAACACCTCAAATGGCTATAAACAGTCGTCCGTCCCTAATTTACGGCCACTCGTTCCAGGAAAGAGAGATAGCCAATGCTAAACACATCATCTATCCCGCACTGTGGTTCGAACCCGCACAGATCTCAGACGGATGATCATAATAATCAGGTTCGTTCCTTGGTGTCATAACATTTCCACTTCGAACGATGCCATCTTTCTAATAGATAATGCTTTATTATGCAATGCTAAATGTATCTTCAACAAAGACATTCTACTTTCTACGTTATATAAACACATAGCAACCGAAAAATTGTTATCCGGTCACCGGTGATGATCCGAATCTCAGATCTCTCGATATCTAGCCAAGCGTGTTAGCCTTACGCTACGGTGGCCATCAATCAACGGCGCTATGTGTCTTTTCCTATCAGCTTCTGACATAAATCCGTAAGGTTTGCTTAGCTACTGAGACTTCTCCATCTGGTGGGCATTAACGGCACTGGCTATATATTAATTATAGCAGTTAAATCCAAAGGGCGAGATCCAAAGTGAAAATCCTTCAAACACGTGGCGTCAGTGAATAAACAAAGACATCGCTCTTTTCACGTTTTATCACGCGCTCTGCTATATATCGAGAGATATGGAGTTCGGATCCCCAGCGGTGACCGGATAACAATTTTTCGGTTGCTATGTGTTGATAAAACGTGGAAAGAGCAAGGTTTTGTTTATTCACTGACGTCACGTAATTAGAAGATTTTCGCTTTAAAAATGTGTCTTTGAAAGTAAATTTAATCATTTCTTTAGGGTTGCACAGTCAACAGAAATAAAAATTATGGAAACCATGTGGGCAGAGCAAGAAAGACCAAGAAGCAGATTTCCTTAACCCTCATCACTTGCGTCGCCTGAGACTTTTCTCAGCGAAGAATGGTCTTATATTCCTCTGAAGACTGTTTAAGATATACACTGAAGGGCCAGAAAACCTGATACACCAGTATAATACTTGGTAGGTCCCCAAAGGGAGCGAAGGACTGTAGAAATACGACGGGGCATGGACTCCACTAGCTTCTGGAAATATGCTGTAGGCAATTCACACCATACTTCCTGCAGAGCGTTCCACAATTCGGGTGTATTCCGAGGTCTCGGATCGCTGCGTTTGATAGCGAGTTGCATGGCATCCCAAATGTGTTCTATCACGTTCAGATCTGGAAACTTGGGTGGGAATGGCAACACCCCAAACTCAGATGAATTCTCCTCTAATCATTATGTGACGTCCCGACACTTGTGTGGACGTGCATTGTCCTGTTGGAACAGGCCCAGCCCATCAGCATGAATGCAGGACATGAACGGGTGTACCTCGTCAGAAAGGATGCGCACATAGCGTTGGCAGGTCACAGATGTTTGTATACGTACCAGGGGTTCCAGTGAAGTCCAGCGAAATACACCCCATACCATTACGGACCCCGAGCGGGAAATATGAAATTTTCTTTATTCCGGTGTGAGGTCAGTTCAACAAAGGAATTGTTAAGTGATATTTTTCGTGAAGACGAATTGTTACCTGCTTTTCTAGTTGTATGATCCAATCACAATCTTACTATATAAAAGGTAAGTATTGCGCCTACGTGAATCACTTTTTAACCATAAAAAAACAACTACGTACCCTGTTTAACAAAAAAAGACGAACATTTATATTCTGGTGTTCACACCGGGTTATCTGTAACCGTTCCTGTTTAATGTTTTGTTTACATCTTTTTCTTTCGTTCGAAGTTAGAGCTTTTTTTCAGGTGCGATGGAAGCGCAAGCACACAGTTATAAGTGTTACGTTGTTTTACTTTACTGGCGTTGAGTAAGGCACGGACGAACGTTATCGTCCTTCGCGAACTTGACTGTTGTTTTAAACCTCGCCTGTGCCGCGTCAAAAAAATTACCTCTTTTATTAGATGAAGAGATTAACGCTGAATGCCGCAAAGCCGATTACGATCGAACAAGGCGGCAACAATGCACTGCAGTCGAAAGACAAGAAGTTAACCGCCGTAATGCCGAATACGCCGGAAAAAAGAGGAGTAAAAAATGCAACGCAGTTGAAAGAAATGCTGATATTGAACGTTTGCGTGGTCGTTGAAGTAATATGACGCCGCAACATATTGAAGGTGAATCTCAGCACCTGAGAAATGTTCATATTGCAGAGGCTCAGAATATGACTCCCGAACAAAGGAAACAATTCTCATCTCGAGAGGTTCAGAAGAAATTAACGAACCGACGACAACAAAGAAATGCTACACGTCATGAGTCCATGGGCCAGAACGAGGAAAAAATACTTCCAGCTTCGGTAAATATATTTACGGAAAATATCGTGCACTAAGATATTTTTCAACGTCGTTAAAATAATTAATAAATGCTAAAAAAACACAAAAAACTACAAAAAAACAAGTAATACAAAAACAACAACAACAAAGTAAAAAAGAAAAAAAAACCATGGAGTAGCACGCTGAAGGAAGTCCACGACCCTTACAAAGGGAGGTTTATCATCAAGTAAACGCTTCCGTATTTTGTATTTCTACGCATCAAGGTTATGTTTCAATGAACACTCATTATTTACGATGACTCCGCAAAAAATAATAATATTCGCTTAAATAACAATAAGTGATTTCTTAAACCCGTTATATTCTTACCTCAACGGGCTTTACAGCTAGTTTCATTATAAAGCTGATATTCAAATACCTCCAAATGGCAATTAATCAAAGTACAGGATAATGTTGTAGCATGCTATTCTTTCATTTCTTCTCACCTACATCCTTCTTTCACTTTTTATTTTCATTTTCAGGACCGGCTTAGTAACCTTTCGTAATGTTTTATGTTCACTGTATTTCCTTACACAAAACTTTCCAAGTCAATACAATTAAATTGTCAGGTTGGCAGCTTCTTGAACGACCCTGAGGGCTTGTAATACATCTCTTGCGAATATTTCATTTCTTATGCCTACATTGTCGCAATTCCAACTAAAACTTTGGATACAGGCTATTGCGAAAATTCTTTTTTTTTGGTTTAGAAGCAATCAATATGTGAAAAGCTTTTACACACACACATGTGTGGTTGTATCAAAGGGAAACAATACTAGCAACCTATGCGGCAGAAATACGATATTCCTGTAAAGTTGAAAAGTAAAGGTTTCAGGTGAGTTAACCTCAAAAACCCTAAACATTTCAAGTTTACAAAAGAAAAAGAGAACAAAACAAATCAGAACTTTAATATTCTAGCAGAAGATTTTTTCACCTGAAAATTAAAACATTTCATGCCATTTAAAGTTCAATAAATCGAAGTATTTTAGTTTGAAATTTTACATTGCTGTCTTATTTTCTATAGCCTGGGATTGTAATATTTTTATACCTTGTCTCGATTTGGTGCACAATCACGCTTTGTTTTATTTATTTGTTTTAAAATATTTGGTGTTTCTTTGCCTATATGTAGGTTTTTTATTTATAAATTCTTCCGAAATTTCTTCCCATCCCATAACTAATATTTCATGACGTGCCTTTGGACATTAAACTTTTCAAAATATTAATTCACATTTTTTCCTGTATCCGCTATAAACAACGAATCAGAGACACTGTTCTCTTTCTGATTTTCTGAGTGCAAATTAATAGTTTTGATACTATTCTGTTAAACTATTTCTTTATAGTTTTAATGATACTATTCAATTATTAATAGTTACTATTTAATAGTTTTGATGATTAAAAATAATAGCAATAGTTATTGTTTAATAGCCAATATCATTATTTAATAGTTTTGATCCAAAAAATAATAGCAAAATGTTCTACTTTGTGACATATTTTTCTTAGAAATATCTTTTGTATAGAGATGAGAGTTTTGATCTTAAGATCCTTCTGGAAGTACAGCTCATAAACACTTACACTATATGCATTTGGGCATTGTATTTTCAAATTTTCATTATTCACTTTAGCTGCTGTGGCAATTGAATTGACGCAGAAAACCCCGTTATCAATTTTTTGAGCGAACAGAGACGCTTTTTATTCTTAAGTGTATTAGCAAATTATTCTCTTTCTCATCAATCATTTTGCCAGAATAATGTCTTTCCGAAAATCCCAGAGAGAGAGAAGTAAGTACGTTGGCATACCTTAATCTAATAATCCCTTATTTGTTTTAGAAAACAGCAAGAGAGTTATTCGTTATTTCATTATCGATATTATTAGCCGAAAAAAACTAATAAGATATATTTGATTTTCGTATTGGAAATAAAAATCAGAAAACTGAATTATATAAACGCACACATTTTTAGCAGTCGTCGATAGCATCATTAAATTGTTGCATTCGTCACGTAATTACTACAAGTCTCCTAATTACGCTGTAACCAATTATTCACGCAATCTAATGTTCACACTAACCGCTTCACCGGTAAAACGGTGAAATCTACCTGAAATACTCATTCTCTCGCATCTCATGAAATTGCTGCTTTTACAATCGAAAAGTTCCTTCAAAGGAACATATACAAATTCGGAAATTCAAAAAGGCACAGGAGACATTCAACGTTTTGTGTTCAGTGTCCTTCGCTCACTGAACAGAGATACTTCAACAATCTTCTAATTGTTTGCTTGTGGCATTTCTACTGCACACCTTAATGAGTTTTTAATTGCGCTAAGGAAGAGTGCATGGAATATGCTTTTCTAACATTTTCCGCTGTGTCGTCGGGAAGACATATGATGTCAGTGAGATGCTGAAAAGAAAACGTCTCACTTAAAAGCTGTTGGACAAATAACCAAGTAATTACAATTTCACGCATGCTTGATCAGTAGTACATACAGCTCATGGCAGGACTGATCATGCCACACTTGCACATTCTTTTCATATTATTCAAAATTTTCTGGCTGCTAACCACGTTCTTTTGTAAAAATATATTAATGTGGAGTTCTCTGAATAAACTTGCTAACAAATTATGACAGTTTACGCAATTTATGAACATACAGAGGTGATATTCAAAGACTCCGTACTAGAAGCCCAAGGGGAACCTCATTTCCAACATATTTTTACTAGATATAATTTGTTCTCATGAGCATTTCAGCACTGAGAAATTAATTTTCTGTAAGGAATTTCTCATCCGAATTGAGTTTCAAATTTTTGTTTCTTGAGTGCATGCAGGAGATTTAGACATATAATTGATAAAATAAATAGAAAAGCGGATGTTCAAACAGTTTTAAGACGAGCTAGATAGGAAATTTGAAATTATTTCTCAGGAATTGTGCTATTGCTTACTTTAGATGAAAAATGAACTATGCCTTTCGGCAATTTCAGGGTCAGGACATTAATCTTTGGTTTTAAGCATTTCAAGAACCAGTTCAAATTATAAGTAAGACTTTAATAAAATATTAATTCGTTCAAACTAGACTACTTTCTTTCCTTTACCTGTAACTGGATAATCGAAATTAGTTATCTTGGGTCTTCTCAACTCTGATACTCACTGAGATAATAAATTATCTACAAATTGTTGAAACGCAATAAAACTTAACTTTCCATTTGTACATTTTAAAATGTTTAGAGCAACAGAGTGGGTTTCTAAAAACACAAATTGGCTGGTGGCGCATCTCGAAATCACGTCATTCTGCTCCGGAGAGGAATGTTTTTCCAATTAAGCCACACAGACGGAATTTATCGATGCAAATTTGCCATCTTGACATGTGCTTCACCTCTGTAGTACGTCACATTTGTATATCTCACCCCTTGAGAAAGGTCTGGGACGGAATCACTAGTTTTCGGGTCAACGGGCAAACCATTCTTGAAGGACCTCACTCAAGAAGAAGAAATTCTGATTATTTTTAGACGATATGTGGAAGAATCATCACACATTTTTCGAAGCGAAAAAGGAATTTTTATATATCCCAGACGATGTGTAGTAAGAGCATCACACATTTTTCGAAGAACCCAACGGCTTGTAAATCCATTTCCACAATCAGGTTCCAATGCGAAAATCCAAATTTACCGGTGGCGGGGATCGAACCGAACCCTTCTGCTCCGGAGCCGAATATTCTCCCAATTAACATACACCGATAGACTTTATTGCTGCAACTTTGCCGTCTTGACATGTGCTTCATCTCTGTAATACGTCACATGCTGGGTAAAAAGCACAGGACAACATTCATCGATTTCCCTAAGAACTTAAGATAGAGTGAACCACATGATCTATAAAAATATTCTTAATCCAAAGCTGCATAAAGGTATCCCAATTGTTTTTTCAACTGATTCTTAGGATCAGCTTTCTTCCACGACATTTCCGCATACTTTCGAATGTTACCTATCCGTCAGCCCCAAGGTCTTCTTAAAGTTTTTTTTTCTCTTTCTCTTGGTATACAGTCTAATATTTCAGTTGGGCAACCATAGTTTGTTGTTCTAGCAGTATGTACAGCCCATTTTCTTTTGCGTGTCTTTACTTCTATCATGATGCCATCCACTGTTGTCATTCTCCCCTTCAAGAGCTCCTTCTTCTAATTGTTTAGGTTACATCAAGCGTGCGTACTTCATTACTTCCTTTGGCTGCCAGCAATGTCGGAACATCTTTTTTGGTTAAAGGAAGAGGACAATTAAAAAAAAATCATTTTTCCTTTTCATCAAAAATTTTTACATATACTGAGCATTTCCGCCGGAGAATCAGTAAATATTTACAGTTTTTAGAAAAAACAATTTTGAGTGCCATTGTCTTAGTAAAAATGAAATTTTACAAATTCTCATAGAAAGTGTTATGCCTTCTTCAAATTAAAGCTAGGAATACGTCTTTTTTTTTTTTTGAATTTATATAGAGATAATTGCCTACAGTCTGATCTATGAAATTTCACACTCTGCACCATAGTACATTTTTTGCCAAAAAACAACGAAGCAACCTAAGAAATTCTTTTTATCTCGTTGAAACTCCGCATGCTAGTACCTTAGGGCTGAATATTTAACAGTTTAAAAATAACGACTAATGACTAACTGATCAAAAAATAGCGACTAATGACTAACAGATCAAAAAATAACGACTAATGACTAACAGATCAAAAAATAGCGACTAGTGACTAACTGATCGAAAAATAACCACTAATGACTAACTGATAAAAAATAACGACTAATGACTAACAGATAAAAAATCGCGACTAATGACTAACAGGTCAAAAAATAATGACTAATGACTAACAGATCGATAAATAGCGACTAATGACTAACTGATAAAAAAATAACGACTTATGAGTAACAGATCAAAAAATCGCGACTAATGACTAACAGATCGATAAATAGCGACTAATGACTAACTGATAAAAAAATAACGACTTATGAGTAACAGATCAAAAAATCGCGACTAATGACTAACGGATCAAAAAATCGCGACTAATGACTCACTGATAAAAAAATCGCGCCTTATGAGTAACAGATCAAAAAATAGCGACTAATGACTAACTGATCAAAAAATGACGACTAATGACTAACAGATTAAAAAATAGCGATAATGACTTACTGATAAAAATAGCGCCTAATGACTAACAGGTCAAAAAATAGCGACTAATGACTAACAGATCGATAAAGAGCGACTAATGACTAACTGATAAAAAAACGACTTATGAGTAACAGATCAAAAAATAGCGACTAATGACTAACATATCAAAAAATAGCGACTAACAGATCAAAAAATAGCGACTAACAGATCAAAAAATAGCGACTAATGACTAACTGATCAAAAAATAACGACTAATGACTAACAGATCAAAAAATAGCGACTAATGACTAACATAAAAAATAACGACTAATGACTAACAGATCAAAAAATAGCGACTTATGACTAACAGATAAGAAAATAACGACTACTGACTAAATGATCAAATAATAACGACTAATGACTAACAGATCAAATATTAGCGACTAATGACTAAATAGTGGCCCATCACACCGCAAGGGAACAACTACCCAGCAAAGCTCGCACGCAGGAACGATCGTGACAGCGGATTGCTGGTGCATTAACCTCCACGGATTGTTAGGGTGTCTCGACGTTGGACCGGTACACACTACAAACAATTGAGCGAGTTTGAGAGACGACGTATATTTGGGATAATAAAGGCCGGTTGGTAAAGTCGCCGTATCGCCAGGAATTTGGTTTGGAGAGACGCAGCAATCGGACGATTTTGGCGCAAAAGTGTCGAGGACGGCACAATCCGGTGGCAGGCAGACAGTCTACGGCCGAGGGCAACGACCGACAGCGAGAATCGAGAGTCTTTCGTGAAATCAAGAATCAAGAGGCTTTTCTGGAAGCGATAATTGAGGGTCTTTCCTGAAAGCGATAATTGAGGGTCTTTCCTGAAAGCGATAATTGAGGGTCTTTCCTGAAAGCGATAATTGAGGGTCTTTCCGTGATGTTAGAATCGAGTCTTTCCTGAAAGTGAAAATTGAGTTTTTCCTGAAAGCGAGAATCAAGTCTTTCCTGGATGAGAAAATCGAGAGTTTTCCTAGAAGCGAATCGAGTCATTTCTTAATGAGAAAATCGAGAGTTTTCCTAGAAGCGAGAATAGAGTCTTCACTGAGAGCGAGAATAAAGTCTTTCCTGAAAGCAAGAATAGAGTCTTTCCTGAAGGAAAGAATCGAGTCTTTCCTTTTATTAATCGATATTCTATATATATTTCACTAATGTGAGAGCCGAAAGAACTGAACAAAATTCGTCGCTGTCAACCACCCGCGGACATGTTACGTGGTGTACAGGAACGGAAGTGATCGTCTGGACCTTTGCCAGACGACTTGCGGCTCAAGGACTGATTCAAGGAGGCCACTACTCTGCCACCTACCACTTGCCAGCAAGCATCGCCGGCAACGGTTGCTGGAGAGCCCGATGAACGTGGGATAGTGTCCAGTGGCGTCGTGTTGTCTTCACTGTTGAGTCCAGGTTGGCACTTGGCGCTAAATACCAGCGCATACGTGTCTCGAGATGAACCGGCGAGTGCACGGATACTGCCTTGACCGTTGAACAGCACACAGCTCGCACACCGGAAGTGACTGTCTGAGGAACCGTTTCCTACGATAGGCGGACGCCCTTGTTAGTCTTCTGTACCATCCGAAGACGTTCTACGACCTGTTGTGTTTCCATTCGCGTTGCAGCATCACCGAGCAATTTTCCAGCAAGATAATGCCTGGGCTCACACAGTACGGCCTCTCACAAGGGGTGATCTGCTTCAGTAGCAGATAGCACCCTAAATCTTAATGCCTCGTGTTGGTGCGGCATACCTGGTGCGAGCACGCTATTCCAGCCGCCTCTCCCTCTTTCGTCAGCCGACACCGATCAGGTCATCGTTTTTACCTAAACAGAAACCTGTTACTTTCGAGAACATGATATTGTTCGATTTGTCACGCCACTCTGTTCGATACACTCCTGCAGTCTGGCAGTCTATTGCGGTGTTGTCAAAGGCAGCATAAAGAAAGGCCGACGCGGCTGCTGTCCGAACTGTTATAAATGGCTAGGTATTGTTACAGATGACATGAGAAAATGCTTCACAATTACCCGCTGCTGCGCCAGTGTCGTTGACGATGCAAAAAAGTCACCCAAAAGTCATCATCACAAGATGATAGTTGTACCTCAGCGTTGTGTGTACAACGTTCAGGGCCTTCTCTTCATGCCTTACGCCTTTGTTCGTGCAATTTCCGGAAACTCTCGTGTCACGACGGACACTCTGCGTACCACAGGATTGGCAGTATGTCGAAGGGAAACACTGCAGTCTGTCATGTCAATAATGCGATCTCTGACAAACTGGATTATGTGACTGTTTGAGTGCCTTACATGATGACGAAGAATCCTTACCAAATGTAGATTATGAACTGACATGCCAACAGAATCACGCGGCGCTTCCAACAGAGAAACGGCCGGTTTCCGGTCTCTGATTTTGCGCGATCCTATTTGAATAGACGCGCGGCACGCATGCACCTATGACTCTGAAATTCCAATCATTTCTGCGATACTGCCTGATTAGAATATCCTGTAAAAATTGAAGTCCTAACACGACCCTTTTCAGGTGTTCGGTTTTATTAGGAAAATGAGTGTACTAACATACCAAAGGATTGGAAAGACGTTAGAACTAATACTGTGCTTTTGAAAACAAAAAACCTTTTCAAAAACGAAAAATGGAATAAATAATGCGAGCAAACGGTATAAAAACAAATCTACAGATGATCGCGATTGTATCACACTGTGAGGTTGAGTGACAATGTTGCGGCGGGTGAGAACAGACTTTGAGAAAGGAAAGATTGTTGTCTGTTATATTAGTGGGTTGTCCATAAGAGAAACCGAGAGGCGTTTAAATATACCCAAGCCAACTGTTAAGGATGTACTGAAAGGGTGGAAGACACATAGCGTTCCTGAAGCAGCAAAACGTACCTACAGATCAAAGAAAATCAGTGATAGAGGACGTCGAAGCCTCACGAGAGTCGTTATAGCTAATCGACGGAGTACTGTACAAGACCTAAGTGTGCAGGCGAGTAAAAATGCTGGGACCTCAGTATGTACATGTACGATTCGTAGAGAACTTCATTCCATTGGTTACCGTAGTCGTGCGGCTACTCATAAGCCTTTCATCTCCACTCGGAATGCTACTCGTCGTTTAGCATGGTGTAAAGAACATTTATCGTGGACCGTTGATCAATGGAAATGGGTCCTATGGACTGATGAATCCAGATACATGATCTATCAGTCTGATTGCCGTGTGCGGGTATGGTGGCAGCCGGGGGAACGCTAATTACCAAAGTGTACTGTTCCTAGTTTGGAGCTGGCAGTGTACCCGTGTGGATGTGTTTTTCGTATCATGGTCCCGGCCCATTGTTTATCGCGGACAAACCTGTTGACCAGCCCGTCTAACTCGATATTCGGGACAATTATGCCCTACTAACTCTGTGGCAATACGATGGAACCGAGCCTTGTTGGTACCAGCAGGATAATGCACCGATCCCTAAAGCAAGGACTGTTACGGCGTGATTTGACGATAATTCCGTATCGTGTGTGGACTGGCCAGCACAGAGCCCTTATTTTAGTCCCATAAAACACCTACGGGGTGAATTAGAGCGCCGCATAAGAAGTTTGGAACCAAAGCCTATTACTAAGCAAAAATTAGTGGCAGTGTTATATACTGAATGGAAGCGCATACCTATCACAGTGTTGAAAAACCTTGTCGAAAGCATGTCTCGAAGGGTCAGTGCATGCATTAAGCCCAAAAATGGACCGACACCGTACTAATGTATGTCAATAAATGCTATGCTGTGTTTCTCTTCTAGGTGTCCGGTGACTTTTGTCAATATAGTGTATATCACAAAATTTCAAGTGCACACATATTCGGTTCTGAATCACTGCGTGCTCTAAAGCAGTTAAAAGGAAATTGTTCTGCGAGTTGTAATTGCATTTCAATGATGCTCCGTCATTAAGATTATTCCAGATGCAAATTTGTATGTATTACTAGTCGAATCTAAATTTCCACTAATTCTTATGTCATGGTGTGTAAACACGAATTCTTTCTTGATGCATTTCGAACTCGCGCCCCCTCACTCCGGAGTAAGTTGCTCTAAGAACTAAACTGCACGGACGTAATGTACCGTCGCATATTTGAACAGTTTGTCGTCTTGACACGTGATTCACCCCTGTAGTACGTCTCAATGTAATTTAACGTTAGTGAATATGTATGCAATCGATACATCAGGACTAAAGTTCGAAATCAGATTCGCAAGGATATTGAAGACATGGTTAGTCCCTTTCTATTCAAAATATCAGTACGATCACCAGATAAATCATGAGAAGGATTATTTCTGAGATTATTTGTATGGTGATCAGAAGCATTATATTATTTAAAATCCTTATTGTTAAACTCACCAGAATATTTAGAGATTTTCAAGGTATCAGCCTCAGATCTTCAGACTGATACCTTGATAAATGTTTTCTACGGGCAAATCTTTACATATATTATATTTTTGTTTATGAAAATTAATTTTAAAAGAAGTATAAGAAACGCAATTTCACACTTTTTCAATATCATGTCAACAGAGGTATAAAAAACGTAACGATACAAACAGAAAACAGTTTTCAATATACTCACAAACCGACACATACCGATGGTAACATCTTCACTTAACATCCTCCCAATCAGGGGAACGGATGGGAAAATTCGTTGTGATTCCTGAAAGAAATATAATACCGTAGAAATTTAATGTGAACTGCTAACTGTAAAGTTAAGAAGGAACAATCTTAATCTCTATATATCACTAATATACCACAATATATTATTACGTCGCTGGTGACCTTCTGCCCTGAATCAATTTCGGGACACCATGCACAGGAAGAAACCGAATCTGTCTGTTTTGACCTCCGAATCAGAGAACAGTACAGAAGAGAGTGGGCATATAAAAACGTCCTCTAGAGAGCATTTAACCAACAAAAAGGACAACATTTAATAACTAAAAGTACATACAAGATCGAGATGCATAGAAAATGCACAGATACACTGAATGGAAAGTGAATAGCTGATATGCCGCTCCGGTGGCGCAGTGGTCCAAGCGGTTGCTTATGATCATTCGTCCGCGAAGGGGTCCGGGTTCGAATCCCGGTGAGGCATGGATGTGGTGTTTGTCTTACCTCACTGTCTCTCTCCTTCCCTGGAACCAGTCACCCTAAATTAGGGACGGGCGACTGCTTATAGCGCATTGAGTTGCTCACGGTGGTCGTTAAACCTTCAATAAAAAAAACTGATATGTCAAACAATATGTCGGACGGTCCTTAGTTAACAAGTTCTGCAAACAAACGTTTTCCGTATTACTGTAGGTAATATAATTTAAACGCCATAAACCTTCATTGTAGCACAACGAACATCTCAGTTGTCACTGATACCAAAATATATTCTTATCTTGTTCATGATAGCATAGGTAATACACTAAGTTTCTGAACTTCACAAAACATTGAGCACTAGTATGACACGAGCATAAAATAACACAAGCGTTCCCTGGCATCGCTAAAAGAACACGCATCATTTTTCTCTGTCCATTCGTTGCTTTTCTCAACACATACGATGCCATCACATGACCGATTCAGATCAAAAATCACTGATTGAAACGTTTTCCCACGGTGAATGAAAAAAAACAATAAGACATCTCGCGCTTGGAGACAGATGAGGTCGCCAGGTTGTGAAACGATACTTTGTTCACTAAAACACCAGCAAGATACTTAAGATGATGTTTCGCACTTGGAAATAAAAAAAGGAATTAATTATGCACGTAACGATGCATTTGAGTAGCAATTTATGAGTAATACCTAGTAGCAAATAGACAATGCAATTTTCACTACGTACGTAACTAATTCGTCGAGATGCACCCATAAACAGCTCCCTGCAAAGGATTCAGAAGAGTACGAATCATGGAATGCAGTAATAGGGGAAAGGCTCGTGATTTAAGGGACTTTGAAAGACGCATGATAGTAGGTACTAGGCGGGTAGGTGGAAGCAACACTGAAACGCCAAATCTTTTCCGTTATGCTAGTACTACTGTAACAAAGATGTACAATTACTGGTGCACAAAAATTAACAAGCAGACCGCGGTCTACCTGTGGAACGAAACGACTGGTTGATATATACAGGGCGACAGATGCTAGAGAAGATTGCATCAGGTAACAGACGAGCTTCATTGCGTCAGGTAACCGCGCAGTGAGACAGAGGTATCGAGAGGAACATTTCAGCATACAAAACTTGTTGTGCATTGGCTAGAGTCTACTATAACAGTAGAAGACCTTTTTGTGCACTACGTCTGTCTGCTAAAAACCAAAATCTCGTCTACTTTGGGCACGCAAGCAGTTAAAACTGGACTATTAAGGTCTAAAAAACTGTTGACTGGCTTATTAATCAAGTTTAAAGTTAATAAACGCCGACAGACGTTACGGAACACGACATCAACAAAACCTGTCGCATCAACAATACGAGCTTTCTAACGTTAAGTGCTGTGTAATGATATGGAATCTGTTTTCCGGGCATGCATTGAGTTACCTAATCTCTCTGAAACAGCAATTGTGTAACACGATGTATGATTGCAGACCAGACACACATGTATATATGCATACTGTTGGAGAAGGCTACTTGCAGCAGCACTGCGAGGGAAAAGGCTACTAGTGATGGAGAAGGCTACTTGCAGCAGCATTGTGAGGGAGAAGGCTACTTGCAGCAGCATTGTGAGGGAGAAGGCTACTTGCAGCAGCATTGTGAGGGAGAAGGCTACTTGCAGCAGCATTGTGAGGGAGAAGGCTACTTGCAGCAGCATTGTGATGGAGAAGGCTACTTGCAGCAGCATTGTGAGGGAGAAGGCTACTTGCAGCAGCATTGTGAGGGAGAAGGCTACTTGCAGCAGCATTGTGAGGGAGAAGGCTACTTGCAGCAGCATTGTGATGGAGAAGTCTACTTGCAGCAGCATTGCGATGGAGAAGGCTACTGGCACTGTGGTACGGCGCTGTGCGTCGTACCATAGTCATAGGACCGTCTCACAGTAGTTCCATTAGGAAGTCAGTGACTTCAAACTGCTAAAATGGCCCGCACAGTCGCTAGACCATAACCCGATTGAACACCTATGGGATGAGATTAAGAGATATTTACATCGCAGATATCTGAACATAACTGCAGAACGACATCAGCACTTTGTG
Source organism: Macrothele yani (assembly GCA_039090855.1). NCBI lineage: Eukaryota > Metazoa > Arthropoda > Arachnida > Araneae > Macrothelidae > Macrothele > Macrothele yani. The sequence goes on along the minus strand of CM077026.1, from coordinate 15,986,725 downwards.
TAATACATGAAATGTCGAATCGATGCTGATTTGAAGACAAACGCTGAACCAACGTGTCATAATTTTATTTCTAATAATTTGGCACTTCAGTGTAAGGACAATGTGTGCGCTGTTCTGCATAGTTTTATTTCCGTACTTAACAGCAATTAAATGGATTAGTTCTGAATCACATTTTTTTGGTCACTTTTACACATAATACAGTATTAGCCATATGAATTTTTATTAAAATAATGAAAATGGCTATAGCCCACCTAATTAAAAAATTCCTTAGCAAAAGATTCCATAGAAAAGTAAAAATAGCTGCCTACTTATGTGCGCGATTCCGATAATTTAATAAACATTCCTGATCCAAGATTTTCTGATATCTTGGATTGATTGATTGATTGATTGGAGGTTTAACGACCACCATGAACAACTCAATGGGCTATAAGCAGTCGTCCATCCTTAATTTAGGGCCACTAGTTCCAGGGAAGGGAGAGAGCCAGCAGCGTAGTACAAAAACCCCATCCATGCCTCACCGGGATTTAAACCCGGACCAATCCCGGACGAATGATCAGAAGCCATCGTTTAGACCAGTGTGCCACCTGGACGGCTTCTTGGATCAGGAAGGAGGAGCAGCGTGAAACTTGCCGTCAGAGGAGTAGCGTGAAACACTAATAGGTCACCCTTCTGACGGCGCCTAGAAGAGAATTCGCCTGTGAAATTGCCTGAGTGATAGTGGCCTGTGACATGATAAACTGTTCTCAGGGTACTCTGCTGATGCGCCGTCAGACGAGTAGCTTAGATCATTGACGTGTCCCATCCCCGGACTCTGAGTCCCTAGCGTAGGGACGGGAGCACATTATGGCGCCGGAAATGACGTTAAATGTGGTCGGGTCAATTCTTGTAGTGACATCGCAGGCGTATTTTCCCTGAAAGATGAAGAGAAAACTTTTTCTGGCGCAGGGAAGTGCGCCGTCCTCGCTCTGGGTAATATCGGATGACGTCATGTACCCACTACATGTCTCCCCCATTTTTTAGCACGTCTTTTGTAAAAAAAGATCCTGCTTATGTTACCGGTTTGTCCATCCGTCCGTCAGTCCGTCCGTCCGTCTGTACCCACGCTATCTCTTCAACTATTAGTCCGATTTGAAAAATTATTTTTGCATTGGGAAGCTTGAAATATGCGAATGATTATCCTTTATTTCGTTTTTTCTTTACGATGTACACTTTCGCCGATAGTGGGCGTAAATGCTGATGACGTTGAATTCAAAAATACGTTTTATTCTACATATTTGCTTCTAAACATCCGATTGAAAAAATTATTTAAATTTTCGATTCCATTTATGTCGAAGAGTATTTTACATATAGTTACTTATTCAAATTACGCTTAGATTTTCCGCTAGGGGGCGTAAAAATAAATTGCATTTTTCCCGATAACTCTTCTTCTAAAACTCCGATTTATAAATTTTTGCTTCAGCGGATGCACCTCGTGATGGAAAATCTTTTGCATATAATTGCAAATTTTTGGTAATGAATACTATAGCCACCAGGGGGCGTAAGTGTTAATTTTTGCTTCTGATGTATTTGCCATAAAATCTGACCTTCTAAAATATCGATTGAAAAAATCCTTTCATGGACTGATGCCACTCACATCGATACACCTTTTCGGAATATTTTCTTCTTAAAATATTCCACAGTTTCTCCGCCAGGGAGCGTATATGTATATATTATATTTGTCAATATCTCTACTTCTAGGAGTCCGATTTGAAAAATTCTTTCTTTGTTGGATAGTGTTTTCAGTCTGACACGTTTTTCATATAATTTCAAAGTTTTCAAGTAATTCATAGACTTTCCGTTAGGGGGCGTAGCGATAAATTGCGTTTTCCCCTATATCTCTGCTTCTAAATCTCCGATTTGAAAAATTCTTTCTGCACCGCACACAGCTCTCGATGGGAAATCGTTTGCACATAATTTCTATTTTTTGTAAAAAAAATGGTTTGGCCGCCAGGGGGCGTAAACCTTAATTTCCTCTTCTGATGTATTTGCAGCAAAATATGAGCTTATAAATTCTCGATTGAAAAAAACGTCGTTTGTAGACCGAAGGTACTCATGTCGACAAACCTTTAAGAAATATTTTCTTCTTAAAATAATGCATGGTTTCTCCCCAGGGGGCGTAGTTATATAACTTATTTTTGTCAATATCTCTACTTCTAGAAGTCTGATTTTAAAATGTTCTTCTTTGTTGGATAGTGTTTCCACTGTGACATATTTTTCATATAATTCCAAAATTTTCAAGTAATTCACAGACTTTCCGCTAGGGGGCGTAAAGTTAAATTGTTTTCCCACTACATGTCTGCTTCTAAATCTCCTAATTGAAAAATTCTTTCTGCACCGGATACAGCTCCTGATGGGAAATACTTTGCATATAATATACAATTTTTGTAAAAAATGGTTTGGCCACCAGGTGGCGTAAGTCTTAATTTCCGCTTCTGATGTATTTGCAGCAAAATATGAGACTCCGAGATCTTGACTGAAAAAAAGTCGTTCCTTGACCGATACTACTGATGTCGACAAACGTTTTAGGAACATTTTCTTCTTGAAATAATGCATGGTTTCTACGCCGGGGGCAAAGATGTATATCTTATTTTTGTCAATATCTCTACTTCTAGAACACCGATTTGAAAAATTCTTTCTTTGTTTGATAGTGTTTTCAATGCGAAATGTTTTTCCTATAAAAGTTCAAAATTTTCAAGTAAATCATTGACTTTCCGCTAGGGGGAACAAAGGTAAATTGCGTTTTCTCCGTTATTTCTGCTTCTAAAACTCCGATTTGAAAAATTCTTCCTGTATTGCATACAAGACTTGATGGAAAATACTTTTCACATAATTTCTAATATTTGGTAAAGAATGGTTTGGCCACCAGGGGCCAAAAGTGTTATTTCTGCTTCTGATGTATTTGTAGCAAAATGCAAAATCTGTTCTCCTGAAACCCGACTAAGTTTTTTTTTTTTCTTCGACCGATATCGCTCATATGGAAAATCCTTTTGAGAATACTTTCTTTCTCAAATAATGGATGGTTTTCCCACCAGGGAACGTAAAATCACATCTTATTTTTGTCGATATCTCTGTTTCTAAGAGTCTGATTTAAAAAATTATTTCCGTGTTGGAGAGCGTTTCCGGTGCGAAATTTTTCTCATATGAAATAATGGTTTCTCTTAACACACAAGTCTGCAACCAGAGGTATGCAACAAGCTCACGATTCCGTTTACAGCTATATCTGAGGGAATACAAACCCGATTGAAAATCTTCTTTCTTTCGTTAGATCTATTGTTTTCCATACCGGTTCCATTGACTTTAAATAGCTTTGATAAATTGAATTTGCGACAGAACGGATTCAAAAGACGTGCTTATTACACCCGAAAATTCGGTGTAATTTTTCTTCATTCTTTTTTTCACTGGAGGTTTTACGTCCACCGTGAGCAAATCAAAGGGAGCTATAAGCAGTCGCCCGCCACTAATTTAGGTTCACTGGTTCCAGAGAAGGGAGAGATCCAGTGTTATAAGACAAACACAACATCCATGCCTTACCAGGATTCGAACCCGGATCCCTTTGGGACGAATGATCAGAGGCCATCCCTTAAACCACTGCGCCACAGGGGTGGGCTCCGCCGTTTGGGTATCTTCTTCCGTTTTACCTCACGCCATGCGCACTCTAAGGATCTCCGGAATTTTCGATTATGTTCGACATGGTTTTGGGGCACTTTTCTTTAATCCTATAGTTGCTGCCCTCACGTAATTCACTTTTGGTTGGGTAACACGGCTGGGATTTTTGATTCCATGATATTACGACTCAGGTAAATGCTATTCCACGACGTGAGCATCACGGAAAGATCTACTTGATCACTTTTTTCCATTTTCTTTACAAATCTATAAAAAACCATCTGATGGGCATGATGTTGAGATCGAATTTGGGACCGTGAATTTCAGACCTAGGTCCGAAGTTTGTTCTAACAGTGCTCACTTCAATTTCACAGTGATCCAAGACCACTGCGTCGCCCCGGTGGCGCAGAGCCCTGGTACATGACCGTTCGTCCCGGTAGGTCCTATTTTGAATCCTGGTGAGGCATGGGTGTTGTAGCTGCCCCGGTGGCGTAGTGGTCTAAGCGATGGCTTTTGGTCATTCGTCCGAGATGGGACCGGGTTCGAATCCCAGTGAGGCATGGATGTTGGGTTTGTCTGATGGCACTGGCTCTCCCTCTTCCCTGGAACCAGTGGCCCTGAATTAAGGACGGGCGACTGCCCATTGAGTTGCTCATGGTGGTCGTTAAACCCACATTAAAAAAAATGTGTGTTGTATTTGTTTTACGGCACTGGCTCGCTCCCTTCTCTGGAACCAGTAACCCTAAATTAGCGAGGAACTACTGCTTATATCTCATTGATTTGGCCCGTTGGTCCTTAACCCCCCCCCCCCGAAAAAAAGAAAAAAAGGGGAAATCACGCTTGCTATCATATAAGCTATCAAACGATCTAAGAAGATTTTTCTCACAGGGACAGTGTTGCGTAATTGGCAAGAAAATTAAATCGTTTAAGAAAAATATTTCAAATGGATTTAATTATAAATCACATATATAATAAACAATTAAATTAGCAGGTGTTGCGTAACTTCATTGAACAGCATTAGGCACGATCAGATTTCAACAGTGGTTTTGGTTTTGAAAATAACGGACCCTTACTAATTTTCGTTGCATCAAAAATCTTTACATGGAATTTACTTTACTACGGTACAGTCAGGGAAGATACATAGCATCAAAAAATAAGTATCTGGAGTGTGCGAATATTTCGATTCGGATAAGACTTGAAGGGCGCATCTCTGATGTAACCGTTACAGACTGCAGAACTTTAATGACATCCGTGTGTTTCCTCGAATGACCATGGGCAATAATAATTTCGTGAATTGTACTTTCCTTGGCATAACAAATGAATATAGAAAACTGTACTCTTACCCTAGCAATAGGAAATATTTTTATATTGCCAATTTCGAAGAAAAAAGCATAAAGGTAAAGCAAACTTTAGGGGACGTGGATACAAAGATATCTAAACCTTTTGTTTTACATTGGCAATCGTATTGATTGTATCGATTTGGAAATTCAAAGAATATACTCTATGAAGCAATATTACAAATTAAAAATGCAACAAAGGGAAAATAAAAAGAACAAGATTCAAAAATGGGAGGCAAGCATCAATTTTTCCTAAACCATATCTCGCATACATATGTTCTTTTTGGAAAATGCAGGGTCTAAATTTTTGTCTATACGGAAGTTTTACCTTCTGTATGGATACAGTCCTTACATAAAACGTTCATTCACAGCGCTTGTAGCTTCTCAGATGTAATTCATTTTTGACATATATAAGGACAGAAGAGACATTCCTATTTGAAATGGCCAATTATACCACTCTTTGACAAAAAAAAAGCGAGAAAGTCGTTCCATCGTGATGAAACTATGCATGCATGTACCTCATGGCCGAATATACCAATGATAAACAAAAACGACCAATCGGAAAATAGTAGCCCGCCACAGAGCATGTAAATCCAGGAACAAAATGGATATATCAAGGGCAAAGTTCACGCGCAATAGCAATTGCGAAAATGGATTGCGAGTGCCTTAACCTCCATGGACTGTGAAGATGCCTCGATGTGGAATTTATGCAAAATACGAGCACTTGAGAGAGTTTGAGAGAGGACGGAAGTAAAATTGGGCTGAGAGAGGACGGTTGATCAAGTCGCCGTATCGCCAGGTATGGGTTGGAGCGACTCGCCAATCAGACGATGTTGACGCCAATGAGTCCAGGAGAGCACATCGAGGGAAATGACAGAACGTGAGGATCGGGTGATTGCGAGAGCCGCATGAACGGAACTGAATTCATTCACTCTCACCCACCCGTGGCCATGTTGCTCCGTCTACAGGTACGGAAGTGTCCATCCGGACCGTTCTCAGACGACTTGCGGCACGGGGATTACATTCGAGGTAGCCATTCTGCTCCCTACCCCTGACCAGCGAGCATCGCCGGCACCGGTTGCAGTGGTGTCTGGCGGGATCAACGTGGAATAGTGTCCAGTCGCGCCATGTTGTCTTTAGTGATGAGTCGGGGTTTGCACTTGGCGCCAATGACCACCGCATTGAGTCTGAAGACGAGCTTACCAATGCAGGGATCATGTCTTTACCGTGTAACAGCACATAACTTGCACACCGGGAGAGGAGTCATTTCCTGCGATAGCCAGATACCCTTGGTAGTCGCCAGTACCACCCTCACGACTCAAAGTTACGTCGACACATTCAACGACGTGTTGCTATTCCTTTCACAGCGTCAACGCGCAATTTTTCAAAAGAGGAATGCCCGGCAGCATACGCAATGCACTCCCGCAGGCCTTTTCCCGTAATCTTGACAGCTTTCCATTGCCAGCCCCGTCGCCAGACTTCTGAGCCATGGAACATGTTTGGAACATGATGAGACTCCACCTACGCCTATTCCGGAATGTCGGTCAACTTCCTTACAATTTGGACACCATCTGACATGCCATACCTAGGGATAGCATCTGTTAACTGTATGCGTTTTTGCCATGCTGGGTAACTGTTTTTTTTATCCCAGCTAGAGGTGGAGCTACAACGTACAGACTTGTTCCATCGTGGAGGTGCTTCAGTGGAATAAATGGACGAACTTCTCTGGAATTGTATTAATTTCATTTACGCTTTTCAACCGTAGATTGAAGAAGCGTATATGCTCCAGCTTTGTCCGTCTGTCTCTCTGACTTTCCGCACGATAACTCACGTAAAAATGGTCCCATGTTGATGAAATTTCAGTAGGTGACAGGGGACCACTGGGTACGAACCGTATTGAAAATGGGTGAAGTGAGGTCAAAAGGTCAGAACATAGGAGCGGGATCTATTCCATTTCCCTCATGCGTCATAACTTGCGTACAAGTCGTTCGATTTCGATGAAATTTTAGTATGTGGTAGGGGATCACCTGGGGACGAACCCTATTGAGAATGGGAGAAATGGGGTCAAAGGTCAGGACATAGGAGCGAGATTCTGTAGACATTATCCTCATAACTTGAGTAATAACTTCAGTAATGATTTCTAGTATGTTGGAAAGTGTTTCATAATCAATGCATAGCTTGATTTTGCTAACTTGTCTCCTATGTATGTACATTGCACATACACGTTTTCATTTCGATAGGATACTTCCTTCTGGGTGCTTCCTTTTTTTTTTTTGGGAGGGGAGGGGGAGTGGATAGATTTTACACATTCGTGATTACGAATTTGCATTCGCATACCATATTCTACTGGATATTTTTAGTTTAAACTATAGAACTAAATAAGACACTGTCTGCTGTGTAAATCTGCTGACATTTTCGGGCTTTTGAACAGCTGAGCTATGTTTATCAGAACTACATAGAAAGCTACATAGCAGCATACGAGCACGATCAGAATTCTGTCTAAGTAGCCATTCATGTGTTCATATTATTAAATCACTCAATCATGCGGTTGCATTATAAAAATAATTAATGAACTTGTCATGGCAAATCCTAAAATAATTAAATTAACAACAAAACTTATGTAAATTGTTTTGCCACAAAACTTATGCAATAGTTATTTTAGACGCCAACGCATAAATAGCATCATGCTCGCTGCAGTGAAGAAAGAAGATGTGTACCAAAGGATGATATCCATCGCGTGTGTTAGGAGGAAAAGCCTGTCCTCTAAAGCTTCCTTAATTTGCATAGTTAGTCTTCCAGTTCATTTCGGTGCATCTGTGTTTTTCCTAGGTTGCCGTTGTCATGGGCGTAATCTCATATTCAAAACAGCTGATTGGAAGGTCTCTGAACGTACGGAATTCTTTGAGAGGGTGAAATTATCTCTGCTCAATAATTCAAGTAGAAACGAAGCTAAACAAATTTAGTTAGATGCTGATTATATATCTTCGGTGACCCTGCTGCCAGCAAATTAGTACAACAGATGTAGCAAGCTACGCAGGAAAACTAGTCCTAACGAATTTTTGCAGTTGATGGAAGGTTTCGTGGGATTACTAGTAATAAACATTCTTCCGGCTCTAACACAATTTAAAGATACCAAGCCTACGAGTGCATGAGATGATACAATCGACACTGGCAGAGAACAATCACTTAATTAAAGAAAAACACTTATTTCTTTCTATATTTTCAATTTTTCTTTTCTGAGAACAGCAATAATACAATTATGCCGAATTTCGCTGAAAAAAGACAGGGCTTGCTGCCACAGTGCTGAAGTGTTCGGTACGGCTCGGGCTAAAAACAGCGTGTATTACACTTACAATATTCAATCAACCAGAACACCATCACCTCCACGTGCATCATTAAAAAAAATTGAAACATCCGTGTGCACAAGAATGTGTAACATTTCTTGCTGTACATACCTAGAAGTAAAAATTTATGTAAACTGTACATAACAAATTTCCGACTCACCTGTTTTTATAGAATCATGCGTTTTCATTCATACACTGGAACATATACAGTTTGGGACAAAAGACTACACTTCCAAGTACATTTATAAAGCTACATTTATAAAGGATGTAGCATACGAAGCTGCTGAGAACACCGGACACGTACTATTCTTGCATTAAAAAGCTGCCTCATTTTTATGGGTGATGGCTGAATGTTGTGTAATACTTTGGCACAATGGCATGAAACTGATGGCTCAACGTTGTGACAGTGTTCCACATTGCGGGAGTGATGGCTTAATGATGAAAAAGATGTTGGTGCAACGTTGTCCAAATGATGGTTTAACGTTATGTTTTACGCTGGCTCAATGTTATAAAGACGTCGGCGCGACGTTGCGACAGTGACATAATGTTATATGAGCGATGGCTTACTATTGTAAATGACGTTTCCACAAGGTTATCCAAACGACAGTTTGACGTTGTGTGCTGTGTTGGCGTAATGTTATTCCGCCGATGACTCAATGTTGTTAGAGTGGGTCAATGTTGAAGGATTGATGGATGGATGTTGTATGAAACATTGGTTTAATGCTGGCACAATGTTATATAAACTTTCATCCTTACGTTGGATACTTGCTGGCTAGTACACTGGGCATACCGAAGGCTGGTAAGTGGCCAGCGAGGCATATGAAGGAAGGCCCATCGGAGTAACCATACGTTTCGCCAACGTTTGTGTTTTACGTAGGGCCTACGTAACTGTGCTACCAGGGTACTATTTGGTAAAATTGCAACACCAAGAAAGAATGTCTCTATTCAAATGAATTTTATATAACGGTTTTCCAATGTTACAGAAAAAAAACTGATTACATTTGTAGAGCTGTACTAGATTTTTTCGCTTTAAAACTCAGCATCGTGTGAAGTCACCTCGTGCAACAATAGCAACGTCAACACAACTTGGCACTCAATTGAAGAACAATCTACGCGGCGTGGCACTCAATGGAAGATGTTTTTGATATACTGGGAAATACCTGCGTGGCTGCTTATTTGCGAAACCAGCGTTCATTTGTGGTGACTGGCGGGGGCGCTTGTGATTGCGGAGGGGCTTTGCTACCATGTCCCAGACATGTTATATTGGACAGGTACAGAGAAGAAGCGATATCTGACGTGTATGTAAGAGGTCGTGCTAATTTCGGGCCACATCTGACCGAGCACTATCATGCTAGTACACTGGCGTGCAAAAATTAAGGACCAGACGGATTTTAGAATGTAACGTCGTGAAGAAGTGCTCCACATCGACTCAAATCGTACCATAAGATCCCCAAGATGTAAAAATATGGGACAAGTGAGCAAAACCGTCCAAACAAGGAATCCAAAGGATACAAAGGCACTTTATTGAAAAGGTAGTTTTGAGCACAACTGGGCAGAAGACAGAAACGTCCATGTGACAGGCGGCTGCCAAAAAAATCCCGTCTTTAGTAGAGGATATGATTACCCCTTACTGCGTTGCAGGATTTACAACGTCTGTCTATGTTGACGACGAGGTTGCCAAGGAGCAGTTGAGGCATCGCGGCCCATTCCTCTTGCAGCGCCAATCGCAGCTACAGAATCGTTGCTGGCGGCTGGTGACGTGCTGCCAAGCGTCACCCGTGAAGGTCCCACACGTGTTCGATTGGATGTAGGTCCGGGGACCTTTTGTGTCAATCCATGCGTTGAATATCTTCACTCTCCAACAGCTCAGCGACAGCCACTGTACGAAGAGGTGTAGCGTTGTCGTCCATGAAGAGGAACTCAGGACCCACAGCACATCTAAACAGACGCACATGAGGCAGGAGAACCTCGGTACAATAGCGGTCACTAGTGACTGAACCTCCTTGGAAGATGTGGAGGTCAATACGGATACTAAGCATGATACCGCCCTTAACGAGAACTCCGCCACCTCCAAACTGGTCCCTTTCGATGATGTTGGAGGTGTGATTGCGTGTTCCCTGCTCTCCAGATGTGTATACGTCCAGAAACGCTCGCCAGACTAAATCGGCTCTCATCTGTAAAGAGAACTCGACCCCATTACTGATGTGTCCAGTTCTTGTGTTCCTGGCACCACAGAAACCGCAGTCTCCGATAAGCAGGCGTTAATGGCACACATCGTACTGGTCCTCGTGCAAATAAACCACCTTTGTGCAGCCTCCTGGCCACGGTAAAACGCGATAACGGACGTCCAGTTATCTGTTGCATGTGTCTTGCGATTTCTCCCGCTGACTGCCGTCTGTCTCTTCTTGTGGACGACCACTGCTAAACTCTCGGACAGCTGTTCCTGTCGTTTGAAATGCTCTCCTAGCTCGTGAAACGATGCTGTGAGCGATCCCGAACTCCTCGGCCACACTAGTCACACTTCGACCTTCTTCCAACTTCCCAATGACGCGACCTCGGGTAAAGTCATCCAGATGTCGTCTACTGGATTGCATGTTGGCCATATCACACGGTGGCAGAAATTCGACGTCGTTCAAACCGATGTACACCGTGCAATAGCTTTCACCGAACTGCTGAGCGTACACCGCCCGTGTGCCTTATACCCTTCCGACATCCCCCCTACGTCATGCTGCATATATGCGCATGCCCTACCGTACCGGACCCTAGTCTGTCTCCTGAGTGGACTTTCGGTCCGTTCTGCCTGCTCGCTCCGCTGTTATGCTAATTTCTCCTCTTCGTCCTCAAGTTTTGTACACCAGTGTATATAGCGCCAGGAAAACCTCTGCCTCTAATGCATCTTTGATGTATTGTTGGCTGTTGAGTGTCCCCTCAATTCGTATCAGGCTGGATCGCGAATTGAACCCAATAGCGCCCCAAACTACGACGTTTGGCTTTGGACTGGTATGACGCTGCAGGATGTCTCTCGCCACGATGTTTTCGAACATGAATGCCATCATCATGGTGCATTGCGCGCCAGTGTCTGCGTGAGCGCGCCAGTGTCTGTGTCATGGCGCATCATGGCTCGTCAGAAAATACGACCTGTTGCCAGTCAGCGCGCCAGCGTCTGCGTCATGGTGCATTATGGTTCGTCAGAAAATACGACCTGTTGCCAGTCAGCGCGCCAGTGTCTGCGTCATGGTGCATCATCACTCGTCAGAAAGAACGGCCTGCTCCCAGTCAGCGCGCCAGCGTCTGCGTCATGGTGCATCATGACTCGTCGGAAAATATGACCTGTTGCCAGTCAGCGCGTCAGTATCTGCGTCATGGTGCATCATGACTTGTCAGAAAATACGACCTGTTGTCAGTCAGCCCACCAGTGTCTGCGTAACAACATAACAATACTAAATGAACGTCCCTTTCCTCAAAATACGTTATAATATCCATACTGCTTTTAATATGGCAACCAGAGAACAGTGTTGGAATATGAACTTCGCTTATATTTGCCTGTAAGTAAAAATATGCGGCAGAGGAATGCGGAAATATCTGGTGTACAATCGGTCCATGAGCTGCCGGATTGGTATAAATGATGGAACAGTATCCAGGTTAAATAGGATTCCATTGCAGATACATAAATCCTGTTCCATCCTCTGAAACTAATGTTTTTACGATGCTTCAACAGAACTGCAAATTCGCATTGCTAACAATTCACACGAGTCTTGTAAAATCGGATACTGCTAAATTGATTCTTCATGAATCGCTAAACTTCTCCACGGGCACATATATAGCATCATCACTTCTTGCATAGTTGATTAAAATTACAGAATAATTACAAACGGCGTCCTGAAAGAAATGCCTCGTCCCTCATAAGGTATTTTTGTAGCAGCAAAATGTGAAACTTGGTGGCAAAATACTTGGACATATTGTTAATAATGCTAGCCTATTCAAAGTATTATCCATCAGTTTCAATACATTTCCGCCATCTTTGAGCCCATTGGTAAAATCCATTTTGGAAAAAATTCCTAAGCCTGTCGTTTCACCCATGAGTTCACAGCCAGTTTAACATCTGTCACATCGTCGAAATGTTCCTCCCGAAGGTGTTTTTCAAAGGGACAAAGAAGAAAAAGTCTAAGGGAGCCAAATCAGGACTGTAAGGGAGTTGGGGCATCACCGTCCATCCCATTTTGGCAATGGACTTTGAAGTCTCTATTGAAGTGTGGGGACATGCGTTATCATGGGGGTAAAACAACATTATAAAGTGGAGTGTCACGACTTTTTCTTCTGATAGCTTTCTTTAACTTCTTCAATGTCTGCACACAGTGAGCTCTGTTTATTGTTGCACCCCGTTCAAGAAAAACATCCAAAATGATTCCACGTTTGTCCCAGAAAATTGTCACCATCACTTTCCTCGCGGAACGAGTTGTTTTCGCCTTTTTATGTCGAGGTAAAGATGTGCGGTGCCATTCCATTGACGCACCTTTTGTTTCTGGTCATGAAAGAACACCCAGGTTTCATCCCCCGTCACAACATTAGAGAAATACACCTCACGCTCCCTCACATAACAGTCCAAGAGGTTCTGGCATATGTCCACCCTTTGCTCACTATGTCCATGGGTTAGGTATCTTGGGATCTACTTTGAGCAGATATTTTCTCTTGCCCAGATCACAAATTAATGTTTCCATAGCACTATGACCGAAATGAATTGCGTCACACAACTCCTGGATGCTGACACGACGGTCAGCTGTGATGAGGGGCTTCACTCGTTGCCTGTTGGCATCTGTCACTGCAGTTGCAGGTCTTCCACTCCGTGTTTTTTTTTTCGACACTTAACTTTCTCCCCCTCGAAACCTCTTTATCCATCTTCGGACATACTTATATCGGTTGTGACAAGTCCATACACCACCAGGAGTCTTCCGTGGATTTAAGGATCATCACATCGCTCTTTTTCCAGGAATTTAATTACGGCTTGCTGCTTTTCTCTGTCATTCATGATTTTTATTTCCGATTCTAAAAAAAAGTGCTTCCCGCTTTTGTATCATATCATAATACATGTCAGTGCAGATTCATTAAAATCACTTTAAAATTTCAAAAGTTATAAAGGATGAGGCATCACTTTCAGGATGCCCTTATTACATTTCACCGATTCATTATAATGAACGCCCATTTTTTCTGGTGTCAATCATTGAATTGGAGTAAAATGAAAGATATAAGCGTTTGCATTTCTTTTTCAGTTTCTCTCTCTCTGGTGAAAATACCCAATTGATCCTATCTTTTTTCAAAAAAAAGTCGAATTTTCTCTCTCTCTCTCGCTGTCCACATGGAAAATTTATTTTGTTTCCAAATTCCATCGTTATAGATGACAACGTTGGGAAATAAAACATTCTTCCATTTTGCTGCATATTCGAAATTCTTATATTCGCTTTGAATTGATCTATCTTCATTTTCAGCGCATATTTCACAAACAATTTCAAGATTATTCTGTCTTCTCAGGAAACTTTGTCTCGCTTCCCTCCGAAGGCTCTAGATATCTGTTTCGCATGGAAACAATTTAAATAGAACGATTTCAACATCGTAGCGAACTGCAAAATTGCTTCTTAGAATCAAAATGTATCTTTTTGAACAGAAAACCTGTAGCCGGAATTTATCGTTTTCCTTAAGGCTGTTTTCAATAAAAATGACTGCCTGATCAATTCTGCTCAGATTGTTTCTTATCAATATGCAACGTGGCATTCGTATCAGAAACCATTGTTTTTTACACTTCTATTCTGAAAACATTTTAAAGATATCTTCGGTTTCTCCATACGGGTGCGTTTCTTTCAGAAAGTTCTTCATCGTTGACTAGCATAGAATGGTCTAAAAGAAGAAAACTTCGATGATAAATACTCTTGAAAAATATCATTTATCATTCCCAATGAAAACCTATTAATCTGGAACTTCCCTTGTGAACAGGACGTCTTCTGTAAAAGTAATCGTCATTAAATGGTGTATCCGAGGAATGTCTCATAAAAACGAAATGTACTGAAACTGACTAAATAGATTATAACGTGAAATGCCGACAGGATGTCTCGTTCGGTTCGATAGCAACGTTTCAGACTTTCTCTAAATCACTGAAGATGAATTTCTTTATTATTTGTTGCAGTTTCAAAGGGGCAACGTTCAACATAATAACTGATCACAGAGAGATCTGGTCGTAAAGACACAGCATAAATTCATACTAGTCATAAAGCCGAACCTCGTGCATTTCGTTCTTATAAAAAAACATTTGCAGCTCCGTATGTTATATTTTTCCATTCAACGTCGGAGGACTTCGGCAAATGACATTCCAATATTTGGCTTGCACTTCGCAGCCAGTATTTACTAAATGGGCACTAAGTGAACACAGAATAACCGGAAAAACCGTAGAAATAATTAGAACAACGAATCAAAGGATCACTTGACAAAGAGAACAAAAATGCAAATGAGCAACATTACAAATTCAAAACGTTCTAACATATAATTAACCAGTTTTAACACTTGAATTTTTCCAAATTAATAAAATCAGGTTATCACAAATTTCCCAGAGGAATAGAATTACGATACATGGATCTTGCTGAAATAGAAACGCCGTGATTGAATTTACCAAATTATTAACAAGCGGGCGTTTCATCGAAACTAATTAGTTCATTCATCCAGGGGCTTATTTAGAGGGAAACCCAGGGGTCCTAGGCCTCCCCCGAAAGTTTTTCATTTCTTTGTTAAAGTACGACTTACGTTAGAAAAATGCTTTTAATTTAATAAAAATGAATCATCTTACAGTAAAAAATAATACTTTCATTTTTTTTTAAATAATGCTTTCATTTTTTTTTTCTATTTTTCATTAACTTTTATTTTCTCCTAATGGATTTCAAGAATTTCCATTTTCGGTCGCCCCCTCCCCTTCCGAAAACAAATATATATACGCCCTGCGTTCATCTCTAACCAATGAATCATGTGCCCGGAAAAATATGTTCAGAAAGACAGAACACTTAAAATATGAATCGTTTATTGAAAGAGTCAAATAATAAGAAGCTTAACTGTTGAGACAATCAAAGTGAAGGAATTCAAAAGGAAATTTGTGAACTATTCCAAAAAAATCTGTTGTATAACATAAATGGAAAAAATGAATTAAGCAATTATCAGGTAACACCTGAGGTATGTATCGCTTGAGGTACTGAAGATGGGAAACAATAAGGACATTCGTAATAAAATGTTTGTTCGGTAAAATATTTCCGTAATATGGAGATGATGTAAATTTAATAAGCCAACAAGTAAATCCGTAATAACATCAAATTATTTCGTTACGTAGTCCAGACAAACACAACGCTCAACAGCTAAACAACATAAACGACAGTAAGAAGTGAGAAATACCGCCTCTAAAGGTGAGGGTCTCGTAGGGATAGATAGCCTTGTTTTTATCAGTAAGGTTCAGGATTGCGGAAGCTGTAGAGTATCTACCGACAGAACGACATAAACTCAGATTGCCTCAGCTCTGAGGTTAGAGCAAATGTTCTTATTACGCATATTCAACATATACTACATTGACAAAAGTCACCGGACACACTTTCAAAAGCAAGTGAACGGATCCGCTGCGTTGTTAAGATAGGTGGTATGGCTGCAAACGGTATAAAAACTAGCCTGCTGCTGACCGCGATCATATCGCACTGTAAAGTTGAATGAAACTGTCGCGTTGGGAGAGAACTGACTTTGAAAAAGGAAAGATTCTTGGGTGTTATATTAGTGGGTTGTCCATAAGAGAAACCGAGAGGTGCTTAAAAATACCCAAGTCAACTGTTTTGGATGCACGGAATAAGTGGAAGACACATGGCGTGACTGAAGCAGCAAAACATACCAGTAGACCAAAGAAAATCAGTGTTAGAGGACGTCGAAGCTTCAGGAGAGTCGTTACAGCTAATCGAAGGAATACTGCAAAATACCTCAGTGTACAGGTGAGGAAAGCTGGAACCTTGGTATGTACACGTACCATTCGCAGATAATTTCATTCCATAGGGTACCCCGGTCGTGGTGCTGCGTATACGCCTTTCATATCCACTCGGAATGCTACTCGTTGTTTAGCATGGTGTAAAGAACATTTATTGTGGACCATAGATATATGAAAACGGGTCATATGGACTGATAAATCCAGATACACGATCCATCAGTCTGATGGCTGTGTGTGTGTACGGTGGCAGCCGGGGGAACGCTATTTACTATAGTGTACTGTTCCTACGGTCAAGTTTGGAGCTGGCAGTGTACTCGTGTGGGGGTGTTTTTCCTGGTATGGTCCCGGCCTATTGGTTATCGTGAACAAACCTGTTAACCAACACACGTCTACCTTGATATTCTGGACAATTAGGCCCTACCATCTCTGTTGCAATACTATGGAACCGAGTCTTCTTGGTACCAGTAGGATAATGCACCGAACCATAAAGCAAGGACTGTACGGCGTGGGTTGACAATAATTCCGTATCGTGTGTGGACTGGCCAGCACAGAGCTCTGATCTTCATCCCATAGAGCACCTATGGGATGACTTAGAGCGCCGCATAAGAAGCTTGGAAACAAGGCCTACTACTAAGCAACAGTTAGCGGCAGCATTATGTGCTGAATGGAAGCGCATGCCTATCGCTGTGTACCGAAACCTTGTCAATAGCATGTCTCGAAGAGTCAGTGCATGCATTAAGACCAAAGGTGGACTGACACCGGACTAATATAGGTCAATAAATGCTATGCTGTGTTTCTCTTCTAGGTTTCCGGTGACTTTTGTCAATATAGTGTATGTGAAAATGTCAGTATACCCAGAGCACCAACATTACGTGAATCTTGATTATTTATCGCAGTCGATTCGTTTTAACTCAAACCCTGAATAGCTTAAAATTTAATGTAATTAATTAAGCACAGAGATCTCACTTTCAGAACAAACCTACAGATTTTGTAAAGACAAAAATACTTACAGATATTTCAACGTTTGTTTAGTCTTTAAAGCACTTTAAGAAGTGAACGCATGTCACCGTATTACTCGTAACGTTTAACATTATTAAAGTATAAAAACCTTGGTAACAGACACGAGCCTCAAAAATAAGAGGCTGAAAATGTCAAACTAACTACTGTTCAACGTGAAACAGCAATTTTGCACAAATCACCTACGTAGAGAGTATGGAACCACAGCTAGTTAGAACGCCATACTGCTTGTAAGCCAGCCAACATGCATTTTAGACAGCCGTCTTTTCTCTGTTTTTCATATATGCCACTCAATCTCCGACCTTAGTTCACGTTGGAAAAAACATTCAGTCGAGAGAGAAAATGTAGCGCAAAAATTACAAACTGCTAAAGGTAAATGAATCAAAATTAACACTGATGCAGGACCTAAAAAAAGAAAGATACTTGTATGGCAAAGTATACATTACAACAAAACAAAATGCTTTACGCGAAGAATTACAGCGTATTTGGGACATAATGGACAAACCTTGTCAGTAGAAAAGGAAAGGTGTTTCGTGTCTTCGGCCAGGATCTCGTTGTCACCGAGCGAGTACTGATCGACAACATCAGAAGATACACATAGCGGCTCTCAGGATCATAAACGCAAATATCGAGCCGATACCCATCAATAGAATGACTGTAGGGCAGAGGCATTCATATTAATTGAGCCTATGAGTGCTACCGATGCCATTAATGCACATCTTAACGAATCTGGTATGCCAGTGGCAACAATCTACTCTGTAAACATATAAATTCAAAGTTACACCAATGCAGCACTGGAGTAGTTTAACGAACAAAATCGCGTGAGGAATGTCGAAATATCTGTTCAGCGATGAGACCTGCATTCGTTTGGGATAGCACTATGGTAGTCGCGCTGTCTCTGCCTTTCTCTCTCTCACTTTCTCTCTCTTTCTCTCTCTCTCTCTCCCTCTTTCTCTCTCTTTCTGTCCCTCTTTCTCTCACTTTCTCTCCCTCTTTATCTCTCTTTCTCTCCCTCTTTCTCTCTCTCTTTCTCTCTCCCTCTTTCTCTCTCTCTCTCTCCCTCTTCCTCTCCCTCACCCTCTTTCTCTTTCTCACTTTTTTTCTCTCTTTCTCTTTCTCACTTTTTTCTCTCTTTCTCTCCCTCTTTCTCTTTCTTTCTCTCTCGTTCTTTCTTTCTCTCTTTCTCCCTCGTTCTTTCTATCTCTCTTTCTCTCTCACTTTCTTTCTCTCTCTTTCTCTCTCTCTCTCCCTTTCTCTCTCTCTCTCTGTTTCTCTCTCTCTCACTTTCTTTCTCTCTCTTTCTCTCTCTCTCTCCCTTTCTCTCTCTCTCTCTGTTTCTCTCTCTCTCTCTTTCGCAATCTCTCCCTCTCTCTCTCTCTCTCTCCTTATCTCTCTTCAAGAGGATTGTGTTTCCGGCAAGACTGTGTCTGTGTTTCTTCGGACGGCTGGGTATTTTTACGCCAGCTCTCATGAGTGCTCTAATTACTGCCTACGTATTAAATTGCGCGCACAATCACCTCGGGTAGCAGAAGTGACTCGCAAACTATAAGAACAATTTTAATTTTGCATGCCAACTGTCTGCCTATATTTGGGATAACAAAACTATCCCCTGAACAGTCCAGACTGACGTTAACGGAGCAGAGAACTGGTTTTTAGAACTGTTTACATTTTGGGGAGTGTTCTCGCTCTCATCGCTCGAAGCAAGAAATGTAAAAAATCCTCCAAATACGTGGCGTCAGTGAATAAACAAAGACATCGCTCTTTCTACGTTTATCAACGCACAGCAACCGAACAATTGTTATTCGGCCGTCGTCGGGGAATTGAATCCCGGATCTCTCGATATCTAGCCGAGCGCGTTTGTCTTACACCACGGTGGCCAACAATTCACGGCGCTATGTCCGTTTTCGTGTCAGCATCTGACATTATAAATCCGTAAGATGGGCTCAGCAACTGATAGCCAGTGCCGTTAATGCCCACCAGAGACGTCTCAGTAACTGAGCCCATCTTACGGATTAATAATGTCAGATGCTGACGGAAAAATGCACATGGCGCAGTGAATTGTTGGCCACCGTGGTGTAAGGCCAACGCGCTCGTCTAGATGTTGAGAGATCCGGGATTCAATTCCTCGGCGGCCGAATAACAATTTTTCAGTTGCCGTGCGTTGCTAAACGTGGGAAGAGCGATGTCTTTGTTTATTATTTATTGCAAAAAATGTAAATAGATGTACTTGTACATAGGTGTTTGTATTTTTTGCAAATTCTGTAAATAATTAAATGTTCTTGTGTAGACCTATTTTGGGAGCTTATCAGTGCTTGAACAGTTTTTTTTTATTTTGTGTTTGGCCTCTCTCACTCGGACTCATTGCACGGAATCCTCCCTCTGACTGGGGGTGATTAATGGGCTTCATTGAGGAAGCACACATCGGAATTGCCATCCTCGGCCCCCTACGCAACCAATTATTAGTCTTTGAAGAATGATTTGTATCTCAAATCATCATTGGGAAAGCAATAGAATAAACTGAACAAAGACGACACAGCATAACATTTTTATCCATGGAATACAGGTCCACACCAAAAACTAGATACGTTTTCGTGCCAATTGTTCACATCTTTTTGTTTAACATAATTATGTTTTACATGTTATTATATTCTAATGCCGACTAACCCACGACAGGAGTGCAAAGCTGAACATAAGCGTCCCTTATGAAACATTATTGCATCATTACGAATGTTAATTAGTATGGCATTAAGCTTTGAATGAATTTCCTTAACTTTTTCATGGATTGGAAAGAAGTGTAAACAAAATTTTTCGAGACGAGGTCTCTAATAACTTTAAAAATTATTGAACTTATTTGCCTTCTGTAGAACTAATCCGCTTTACGCGGTGAAAGAATCATTAAGTTTTATAAAAGTGCTTTACGTAAAACAAAACATATTTTATCATTATTCTAAAAATCAACGTGGACAAAAATAAAGAAGTAAATAGCATGCCGCAATATTATTTGGCGCAATCACAGCAAATCCTTCAGCAAAATAAATGTGTAATACCCCACCAGATTATCACATGTAATAAGCATGTTTTATGACGAAATCTGAAATGTTTTACTCCGAAGAGTATTTATTTTCATGACGTGAAACCAAATTTTATAATAGTAATAGTTATTATAGCCTTCTGCAAACGCCAGCTTGAATTCGTAATTTGGCTGTAGAGAAAAATTCCTGTGTTGAAAGTACTTTCGTTGCGAAGGGATTCTGAAAAATAGTATTCTTCAGAAAAGAAAGGCCTTAATCATTTACTAACTGAAAAGGTTCCACATTTTGCAAGCATTTCCATTACACAATGGAATTTGTGATGAAATATAATATGTCTATTGAACATGCACCTCAGTGAGCACAATAGTTTAAAAATAAATCATGACAGGAATTTAAAAGTTTGACAAAGTATCTGTTCTGTATATTTAAAACGCAAGGCCGTTTCTTTCTACAATCCGCCAGCACCACCCACTGGAGCGAATTCCGTGATTTTTTAAAAATGAAATCTACTGACCCACAGATTTGTCATCGCTAACTTTTATTGTCATAAGTAATACTTTTATGTTATCATGACACTTTCTTTGTACAATCCGCCGTTCGTTATTCTGGCGTTTGTTCTCGCTGCAGTACGTGCAGCGCCATCTGCCTTTCTACGTCAATGATACAACAAGCGAGTAAAGAACAACGTTTGATTATTAATCAAATTATTCATGTAATGCACGAGAATAACATAAATAAAAGCAAGGTATATTTTGTAGATGGTCCGGGACGTACTGGAAAGGCATTTGTGTACCAGTGTCTTATACAGCATTGTTTCGATTTAGGTTTGCAAGTAATATCGGTAGACTGGACTGGAATTGCTGCTATGCTACTTCCCAATGGTCGCGCGGTACATAGTAGATTTACGTTACCGTTAAAATTACATGAAACTTCTGCAAGATGTCATCGTTTAAAACATTATTGCCCATGTTCATCAAACCCTAGTGCCCCATACGCAACACGTTTATTATGCTTATGCATTTTATTACGATTCGTGTTACATGACACAAAACAAAATTCAGTCTCAGCTTTTTCAATCGTGAATGGCACGAATTACGGACTACTTTTGAATACTATTGAAAGTTTTCGCGGCTGATTCCAATTTGCACTTTAGAAAAGAGAGCTCGCGAGATGCAAAAAGGTTCATCTTACCATTTCCTCGGTTAGGGTTGGAATTAAAATATTCGGCTTTATTTTTCCAGCCATTGTTTTGAATTTGAATAACCATTTATTTCCTTTTCAAAATTTGATCTAGCCGTAAAATGTCCACTGCTGTGGGTGAAAATGACAACCTCAAGAAAGAATCACGCTATTTAAATTTAATTTATATCACAGATTCCTCATGCTATACGAGATAACTGATTATTTTTGTACATCTCTACAAGATTTTTTCCCTTCAAAACTCGGTACGGTGTGCAGCCGCTCTTGATCGACGGAGTCTGACACTGTCTTCTGCGTCAAATATTTCAAACTTTCGAGAAATATGCATTCATCGTCAAAACATATTTTCATCCAGAAGGAAGCAACCGACAGGAATGAAACTTGGTGGGTAGGTTTTGGCATCGTGAGTCATGCAAATGATTCAAGTATCATGCCCGACTGCGAATGTGTCGCAAGCGACGAGGCGCCGTAGCGCTGTGCGTGACCGGCTATATAAGGTCGTCAGCGATGCGCGTGCTTGCCATTCTGACTTGTGCTGTTGTGTTGTTGCATTCTTTGCAAGTGACGTATGTCTGCCAGAAAAGAATTCGAGCAGTTGGAGGAATTCGAGAAGGGCAGTATCGTCTGGCTCCGGAAAGCTATTGGGTTGTCGGAAAAGTCAAGACGTATTTTTGCCATGTTTTGCAAAGGTCATTTATTGATAGAAAGAACAAAGATCAATCAATGATATAATGCCCGTTTTGTTCGATAAACTTTTTCCCTCTTTCAGTGAGCTGCAGAATGCCTCGTTCATAGAAGGAGCTGTCTTTCGTGGCGAAAAACCGTACAAGGTGCTGATTTACAGCCTCATCTGAATTGAACGTTATATCACGCAAAGGACTGTTGAAGAGAGCGAAACAAGTGGAAGTCTGACGGCGCAAGGTCAGGCGAGTATGCTGGGTGGGAGAACACATCACACCCAAGCCCCTATAATTTTTGGCGGGTGATCAAACTTCTGTGTGGTCTCGCGTTGTCGTGATAGAACACAATACCTTTACGATGAACGAGCTCTGGACGTTTCTGGGTGATGGATTCGTTCAAACTGCCCAATTGCCGACAATACACATTCGAATTGATTGTTTGGTTCCGTGGTAGGAGCTCAAAGAACAAAACACCTTTAAAATCCCACCACACTGAGACCAGAACCATCCGCTGATGAATGTCTGCTTTGGATGTCGTTTGAGGCAAAGCAGCACGCCGGGACCAAGACAGTTTGCGCAACACATCGTTGTACACAATCCAGTTTTCGTCAAAACTTATCAGTCGCTTCAAAAAAGGATCGTTTTCTCACGTTTAATGGGCATATCGCAGATGCTTATGCGCGCAGTCTGTAGAGCTTTCTTTGAGTTCATGAAGAACCCACACATCGAGCTTGCTAACGCATCCCAGCTTCTTCAGGGAATCATGAACGCTTGCATGATGTATGTGCAATGTGTCTGCAATCTTTCGTGTCGTGTTACGTGGGTTTGACTCGATCAATGCCTTGATTTGGTCGTCATCAACCTCCGTGGGCCTTCCGGACCGAGGAGCATCGCTGAGTTCAATATCAGCAGCACGGAATTTTGCGAAACACCGCTGGCACTGACGTTCTTATAGTGCGTTATCACTTTACACAGCTTTTCACAAGCTTGAAGCGCTTTCTTCCTTTTACGGAAGTAAAACAGCAAAATATGGCAAAAATGCACAGTTTGGTCTTCCATTTTCAACTTGATGTCAAATCTCCGCAAGTCAACCAAATCGCTCACTATTCCTTTTAGACTGCAGCTAGAACTGGCACTTGTCGAATGCCATAGCGATAAAAGAGCTACGCATGACTCTAGTTCTTCCAAAACCGCCCAACCACCATCGGGTGCCAAAATACGTCATGACTTTTCCAACAACCCAATAGATAGTCTTATCTCCATATTGCGTGCCATACCAGTCGTGCGGTTATTACCATTGTCCGCTGTTGGCGGCAGTGGACGAAACAAGGCAAGCAGAAGAGACTGGATGGTTTGGGACACCTAGACAAACCATGGAGAGAGAAGATCGACGGGTTTTCCGACATGCGCGGAGTGACCCAACAGCCTCGATTGTGGATATTCAACGAGCAGTGGTGCCCTACATGCATCGTCCGATTAGTGTCAGCACCCTTGGCAGACGGCTGCACGACGTAGGACTACACGCACGCAGACAGTTACGACAACTGCCCTTAACACCATAGCATCGTCGCCAAATATTACAATGGCGTCGTGTCACACAGCCATTGATCCACGCAGAATAGCAGCGGCTGAGATTCAGTGACGAGTCCTGCTTTTGTCTTGGACGCGACGACTAAAGAATTGGTGTGTGAAGTCACTTTGGTCAGCGCCAAAGTAAAGGGTTTGTTGTCAGGCATCACACGTCCAGAAGGCCTGGTGTCATGGTGGGGTGTGCAATTGCGTACGATGCCAGATCCCCTCTGGTACTCATTACACGCACTTTGACAGCCCAACGTTACGTTAATGGGGTCCTGCAACCAGTGGCCCTACCTTTTCCGAACGCTCACTCCGGTGCAATTTTACAAAAGGACAACGTTCGTCTGCATACTGCTGCTGTCTCGAGAGATTGCCTTCAAGGCACTGACACTCTTCCATGACATGCCGCATCCCCAGACCTATCGCCGATTGAAAATGTGGGGAATGCTATTGGACGCTCGATATACACTCCACCCCTACAGCACGATCTACAGGAACCGCGTGAAAATATTCAAAATGCACGAGATGGCTTATTCCAGGACACCATTTGGAACCAGTACAACTCCATGCCGAGAAGTCTGGCATGCTGTGTGACCAAAAGTGGCCGCCCGACGCCATAATGAGATATACTACTTATTGCCCTGTAGCTCTATAAATACTAACAAATAATAATATTGGCCATACCAGTCTCACTTTCTAATCATTTATTGTTCCTGGTAACCTTCCCGAACAGTATTGGAATTCGACACGTCCTTCTGGGTGAAACTATTTTTTTTGACGATGAGTGGGTTCACGACGAACTGAAGCGTAAGGTCTAGATGCAATTCCTGTTTCTTAACGAAAACATTTAAGATTTTTGAGGTTTATTTCTTTACAAACATACAATAAAGTTTTGACAGTGCTTACAAAGATATGTATATTTTAGCACACTCGAAATATATTGCGCAAAGTACGTCACACTTACTTTCAACACGCATTCCAGGTATTTCATTTGTCGAACATCATCGTGACAAATGGGACGTTCTTGGTCATCTCCGAAGATTGAAACTAACTCTTCCGCAATCTTCTTTTGTACATCCGGGTACAGTCCAATGCAATATAAGGCCCAACTAATTCCCATGGCTGTTGTATCATGGCCCTGCAACAAATATTTAAATATCGTGAATGTTAAGCATCAAATCTTTCGAACACAATTGCATGGAATAAAGGTTAGTTTTCTAGGAGAATTTTCCTGAGGAAGAATTTCCGACAAAAGAACTGAAATATAAAGAAAGTTTTCAAGAATGATGAACCGCAATTTAGATCTTTAAAAGGTGATGGCAAATAGCTTTTGTATTTAAAATCATCAATAAATTCTTCAAAAGTGATTATGTCATGAAAACATCGTATGGAATTTAAATAAGCTCGAATTCCGATGCTTCTGCCTGAAAAGCTCTAAAATTTCGTCGTTACTGCTACGTAGCATCGATGCCTCGTTTCTTTTAACAGTGTTCTTACTACTTCCGTTTTATTTATTTTAATGAATTACAATCACCCTAAATCAGACATGCTGACATATGCCTTTGAAACAACTGATCAGTCTCTAAATTTATAAAGCATTTCAAACCAATCCCTGGTCTTGAGCATTTTTTACTCAAAAATGCCTTTACAGTAGGTATCGTAGCTTAAGTGGAATCAATGCTTCTCACAGATGTTTCAGCTTTTTTGCTCCGCACGTGTGCGTAATACGTCAGGCGTCCGAAAAGTTCCTGGTCTGCACATGCAGAACAAAAACCATTGCACTTACCTAAATGAAAAATTTATTTTCCTTCAACATACTCACTTCCGGGATCTTTGAAAATTTGAGACGTCTACGCCAATTCTCGAACACTTAGTGGTATTCTTGTTTTTTTTAATACAAACCAACACCAAATAAACGCCTTCTGCAACAGCTTGTCCTCTTACAAATGTTTTCCACGAAAGTCCCTTTTCAGTTTATGGAAACAAATAAAAATCGCATAGCGCATGGTCTCCTGAATTTGTAGGAAGTGTGATCATGCCGCCCTGGTAGCGCAATGGTATGAGCGCTGGCTTATGACCATTCGTCCGAAATGCGTCCTGGTGCGAACCCTGGCAAGGCATGGATGTTTTGTTTGTCTTACGTCGCTGGCTCTTCCCCGACCCTGGCAACAGTGGCTTTAAATTGGGGCGGGCGACTTCTTATACGCCGCAGAGTGACGCAAGGTGGTCGCAAAACCTCCAATCAGAAAAAAAAAAGTAGGATTATTCATAATACCGATAGGCTCTATTTTATTGGGGTGGGGGAGGTTTAACGTCCACCGTGAGCAACTCATTGGGCTATAATACGAGTATAAATAGTCGCCCGTCCTTAATTTAGGGCCACTGGTACCAGGGAAAGGAGAGAGCTAGTGCCGTAAGACAAACACAACATCCATGCCTCAGTAGAATTCGAACCCGGAACATTCTCGGACGAATCGTCCTAAGCCAGCATTTTGAGCACTGTCCCACCGGGGCGGTCCGATAAGCTGTAACTTACCGGGAGTTTGGAGTAGTGAATTTACCTTGAAATGGGAAAACGCCCGACCCGCTTATTTTTTGATGCTACTAATTTATTTCCTTAACGATTTTGAGAAAAATAATAGCTTAGTGAGGATTTACAGTCGTTTTTTCTTTCGATATGTTGATCACAGGTACCACTCTTTTCGAATTGAAAAAAATGTGAACATTCTCTTTCTTCAGCAAAGTCTGGTCGGAAGATTTTGGGTCGAGTTTCATCTACCCCCAACCCAAACATACCCTGGAGCTGAAAGTTCAAATATAATTTATAAATCTGTACATAACAGGAAAAGTGTATGAATAAATTCAGTTAAATTTGGTAACGATGTTTCCGTTGTCTATGTAAATTGGGTAGAAGAAAATCACAATCTTACAATTCCCACGAGTTAGTATCATAATCTCTTCATTTACATGAAAGATTAGTCAGTGGAAAAATGTTTACTACCCTTTGCTAAAGAAATAGGGTATCTTAATATTAAGTATCACACAGCTATGCACCTCCAGCAATGACTCCTCATAGGGTTTTAGATGATATTCGCGACATCTTGGGGGATTGAATACAACCCTTCAACAACAGCTACTATTCTTGAATAATTCTAGAAAGGAGATACGAACTCTAATGCATTTTCCTAGAGCCTCCTGCTAATTCAGAATGGGATTCAGGTCAGGAGATCTGAGGGGCCACTTCGATGGTCGAATATCTTCCTCTTTGAAAAAATCTGTGGTGTGCTACAGAAATAAAGCAAATGTCAAGGTGGAAATTCGTTCCCAATTAAACTGCGCGGCGCCGATGGCGCAGTGGTCTAAGCGATGGCTTATGATCATTCATCCCCGATGGATCCGGCTTCGGATCCCAGTGAGGCGCGGATGTTTTGTTTATCTTACGGTACTGGCTCTCACCCTTCCCTGGAACCAGTGGACCTAAATTAGGGACGGGCGATTGCTTATAGAACACTGAGTTGCTTACAGTGGTCGTTTAATCTCCAATAAAATAATAATAAACTACAAAGGTGTAGCCCAATTGGGAAACCATTCGGCTCCGGAGAAGAAGGATATGGCTTCCATCCCCGTCACCGGCAAATTTGTGTTTTCACATTCGTGCCCGTTAGTGGAAAAGTATCTATTGAACGTTGGTTTCTTGCGAAAATGTGTGATGTTCCCTCCACGCAGCATGTGGGATTATTGAGAATTACTTCTTCGCTTCGTAAACTGTGTGATGCGTCTTCCACACATTGTCTGTGATTAATGAGAACTCCTTTTTCGCTTCGAAAACTGTGTGATGCTTCTTCCACACATCAAGATTGGTGAGAATTTCTTCTTCGCTTCGAAGACGGGTGTGATGCTTCTTCCACACATCGTCTGAGATTAGTGAGAATTCCTTCTTAGCTTCTAAAACTGTGTGATGCTTCTTCCACTTATTGTCTGAGATTAGTGATAATTCCTTCTTTGGTCCGAAAACTGCGTGATGCTTCTTCCATACAGCGTTTGGGAATAGTGAGAATACCTTCTTCGCTTCGAAAACTGTATGATGCTTCTTCCACACATCGTCTGGGATTAGTGAGAATTCCTTCTTCACTTCGAGGACTGTGTGATGCTTCTTCCACATATCGTTTGGGATTAGTGATAATTCCATTCCTTCTTCGCTTTGAAAACTGTGTGATGCTTCTTCCACAGGTCATGTGCGATTAGTGAGAATTTATCTTCTTCTACAGAGTGTTACTACAAGCATGGTTTGCTGCGGAATGGAAAACTGCGATATCGTGTTCAAGTCTTTTTCAAGTGGAATATATGTGACGTACTACAAAGGTGAAGCAGATATTAAGACGTCGGTGTAGCTTAACTGGAAGAGAATTCGGCTCCGGAGCAGAAGGATGCTGGTTCAATCCCCGTCACAGACAAAATTTTGTTTTCACAAATCTTCGACTAAATGAGCTCTATGAGGTTGAGAGTTATCGTACATGAGAAAAAAAAGGGACCGAGGGTTCCCCTGAATGGACACGTGGTTTCAGAGTCTTGTCTCTCTACTTCAAAGCAGTAACAAAATAACTCTGAGAAATGTTCATGCCTGTGCGGTCGTTCTTCATTATTTTTGCGCAGTCCATCACGCTACAGCCACGAGAGCAGTCCCCTTTTTTATGTTTAAGAGACAGTAGCATATCCCTGATTCCCTCCCGATGAGAATACGGCAGGACTAACCACTTAAAATTCTCTTCAAAGTGTCTTGGTGGAAACCATAACATTTTCGGCCATCTGGAACTCATATGCTATGGACTGCATTGGTCGGGACCTGGTTGCCCGCGTCTCCCTCTGCAGCACCCTCGGGTCCCTAGTCTGCAGTTATGTAGGTCTTCCAGCGTGATGTAAATTCCTGAAATGTCCCGTCTTCTTCCACTTGTTAATGACGAAGGCCACAGTCGATTTGGCGACCTGACTGACATCGGAAGTGATTCTTAGGCTCATACGTCCAACTGAGAAGCCTATTATAACGTCCTTTCAAAACTCGGAGAGCTCTCTCTTGCTAGATATCTGATCTGCGATTGATCTGCGCGTACTCCTTTTGCCGTTCTCATACGTTATCGACACGTTTCTGTTGTGGCGTTACGCCATTGCGTCTGCGTGGGAGTATCCAATCGCGTTTGTCCACATAGTGTAGAACGCTTAAACCAATTTTAAACTGCGCGGTTTCTGTCCAAAAACCGACAGACGGACTGCTGAAAATTTTTCATCCGGTAACACCTTGTCCTCTTGTCTTAACCATTATTGGAGCATAATCCTTTTCTGACTCGCGACAGTGCTTTCCCAAATATACAAAGATTGAACAAAAACGAAAACCTTCAGTTTACCTGTAAGAATCCTCAACCATTTTTTTTTTTTACGTAGGACTGCGTCTCGCTCCGCGGATAGTTTGGGGGCGACTTATGGCCGACTGCCTCTGACAAAAATAGGTCCCAACTGAAATCATCATTGCGTTAAAAATACGTGCCGCTCACTAATCGTGTTCGCATATTCGTAAACAGCATGGCGTCCAATTCGCCTACTGCGCAATACATGGTGCGCGCGACGCTGCACCTCGCTCCCTATTCGCGGGGGAATTGATGCAATATTTCTGGGTGTGCCCCCCGCGTTTGACTCAGTCTGTCTCGGCAACCGTGAGCGCCATACGACTGTGCGTGGTACCGTTTTAAAGCTCTCCGTGAGATCTATTGAAATGTACGAAGAACAATTCGCAGTGGTTTGTACTGAACGTTTTAAAAATAGGTTTCTTGTGAACCGGTGAACACTTTTGAAAATATAGCGGTTTATCTGGACAACTATCAGTACAAAACGACTGTGCGTGGTACCGTTTTAAAGCTCTAGACGAGAGCTATTGAAATATATGAAGAATATATCGCAGTGGTTTAAACTAAAATTTTTTAAAAGTGTTTAAAGTGAACAAGCAAAAGTGGAGGAAATGAAAACGAGAGGCAATAACAAGTGATGAGGAAAGTGAGAAGCCCAAGAAGACAAAGCACCAGGTTGGATAATTCGTGTATCGATCTGCTTTGTGTTTGCAATGTATCCAGTATTATTTGTAAAAATTATGTAAGCTACTTTTCACATCATAGACTTGTGTTCGTTATAACAAATAAAAAAAAACGCTTTGAAAACATACACGACTAGCGCATTTCAACTCACCGATCTGCAAGTCGTAGTTCTACGTCCCAAACTAACGGCTCAATCAGAACTGAGCCTGCCTATGTTTATTCTTTTTTGGACTTTTTGTGAGGATTGCAAACTCCTCTCGGGCAACTAAACTGGTATCCAACATTAAAATGGTCAATACAAATTCGAGAATATGTCCGAAACTAGGCGATCAAATGTGAAGATTTTGGATCAGTAAGTGCAAGGGGAAACTCTACGTCGGCGTACCCCAGCAACATTGTCCTAGCTCTTATGAAAATATGCGAATGACAACGATACGTGATCGAACTGCCAGGCACGCGACCTTTATGAACGTTGTTCTGCGGGGAGTGCAGCAATTGAATGTGGTCATGCGCATGCTTCCTCCTTCATCATCATCATCATTGTCAACCATTATCAATCCACTGCTGGACGAAGGTCTCCCCAAGTTTCCTCCACAACGGTCTGTCTTGTGCCAGTCTCCTCCATGTCACTCCCGCATATTTACGAATTTCATCCACCCATCTCCCATGTGGTCTTTTTCTGGGTCTTTTCCTGTCCCTTGGAATCCAATCTAAAATTTCGGCTGTCCATCATGGTCTGTCCTTCTGGCAGTATGTCCAGCCCATTGCTTATGCGGTGTTAATTGGCATTCTTTTTCTTGTGTGTTCTTCTGCGTTATCGATGTGTGTTATGTATGTACCAAGTGTCTTTAAACTCTGTCTTGTGTATTATGCCTTATTAATGGTTTTGTGTTTGTCACCTAAATTTTGTACATAAGTGTACTCCGATTTGAAAGCTTCTTTTCGCTTAGGAGAGCCGACTGTGGAAACAACAATTTATACATTTTTCTCATTTCCGAATCCGAACGTCTCTGCTAGAGGTCATATATACAGATGTAATTGAATTCCTGATATTATTTATTGCATATCACTACCTCGAAAAGTCCGATTACAACAAATAACCCTTTTCTCTTTCGATACCTTGTAAAACGCAAATGGTTTTGCTTTCAATTTCTTCTGCAAACAGAGCACATATTTTCAAAAAGAATTCATAAATTGTACTGCGTTTTCCCCGAAGTCTCTGCTTTCAACAGCGGGATCTGAAAAATTCATTTCGCATCGCATGGCGTTCATATTAAAGAATATTTCGCATAAAATGTTTAGCAATTTTCAAAAACACTTTAGCTAAAAGGCACGCAACTAGATATTTCTGTTTGCAAAACATTTGCTACAGGAGTTATGCTTCTAAGAACTCGAGTGGGAAATAATTTTTTTCCCCGACATCATTCGGACACAAGTAGATCCTTTAGATTGGAAGCAAAATGAAAAATGCTATGAGTTCTCGCTTCCGCCTTTTGTGTTGTTATCTTCCACGCTGATAATAACCGTTAATCCTTATATTCTCGTAACATTATTCTTCGGAGTTATATGGTGAAAGTCTTCGTTGGGAATATTTATAAGAAATATTTTCCATTGAGAGAGGGTATTTCTAAACGTTTCAAGGTGTTTCAAGACATTAGCTTCGTAACTTGCTTTATCTTCGATGTTTTACTGCTGTTATGGAAATTTCAACACTATTCAAACACTTTCATTCTCCACTTGCTACAAGAGCCATTTTCAGATTCTCCGTGAAGAAATTGTTCAATCTCTGCATTTTAATCAACCGCATTAAATATTCATTACCAGTTTTCACAAATGCAAGTAGCACTTTTCGTAATTGATTTATTACCACTTTTCGTAATATATGTAAGTATCTTGTACATATTACGTTCGATTATGCTGCCCTTCAACTAATACCGAAACGGAAACTGAATGATTTCGGCATTTGAACATTAATGACCGATATGGTAAACAATGAACTCTCTTTAAGCTTGCGGGATGTCTCAGCGACGCCAATACCATGCCAGTCCCCGTTATGTTTTAATCTATCTTGTAAGTGGGGGATTGTTCCATTTTTCTCTTACGGATTTTATCTCAATTGCATGTACTAACAGTTGAAGATATCTTCCGAATTATTCGTCTCAAACTGAAAAAAAATATTTCCATTAATCTTTATACATTTAAAAAAACTCTGATTCTGCTGTTTTCTTGTGAAACTATTTTTGAAACACTTTGGGAAAGCTATTTCTCTTCACGTTTCGAGCAGATTTCACTTTTCGAACAATTTTTCTTTTTTAACATTAAACGCTATTTCTCTTCACTTTTCGAGTAGATTTCACTTTTTATCCAATTTTTCTGTACTAACATTACCCTGATATTATGTAGATATGTTTACCAATATCTATACAACATTAGATATGTAAAATATTTAAATAATATGAGGTAATTCTTGATCTAAAAGATTACAGTCTTGTGACGATTATACATATTAAGATAATACAACATAGTTTGTCACAAATATTTATTTTTTCAAGTTGACCCTGGTTTCGCTATGTATTGATCTATCTTCGTCAGAACAAATGGCACGTAAATATTCAAGTTGTACATGATATTATAAATGCTGTTTACAGTTATGGGTTTTGGTTAGTTGCTCCCAGGCGATTGATAGGAATGAGGGGGGGGGGGGGTGTCAGTAACAAGTTACGAATACTTCTGATATATATGGAAAGCTTACAAAATATCAAGTTTGGTGAATGAATCTGGCTTGTCAATTAGTTTTGCTTTTTCAAAGATAAATGTATGGTCCTTTTCGTAACAGTGTTTTGCCATCGATGACTTCTTTAGGTCACAGTTCCGAATGTAGGCTTCGCCGCCCCGCTGGCGCAGTGGTCTAAGCGATGGCCTCTGATCATTCGTCCGTAAGGGCTACGGGTTCGAATCACGGTGAGGTATGGATGTGTTGTGTTTGTCTTACGACACTGGCTCTCTCCCTTCCCTGGAACCAATGACCTAAATTAGGGACGGGTGACTGCTTATAGCCCATTGAGTTGCTCACGGTGGTCGTTAAACCTCCAATCAAAAAAAAAAAAAAAAAAAGAATGTAGGCTTTGTGCTCCTTCAATCGAAAATGCAAGGATCTACGGTTTTGTTCTATATACGAAGGGCCACATTCACATCGAATTTGATAAATTCCCCACAAGTTCTTGTTTTCAATATAGTCCTTTGATCCTAAAAAGTTCAGTTTGTTAATAGGTTTAAAAATCACTTTAAAATTAAAGATTTTGAGAATGTTTGAAATTTTGAAGGTAATGTCACAGGAAAATGTAATCATGGCGAAATTCTCTCGCAATGGGCGAGAGAACTTTGCATTTTCCCGTGACATTTTGCATTTTTCATTATTGCATCCTCTTGTAGGTCTTGTGCTCCTTCAATCGCTTTCGATTGAAGGAGCACAAGACCTACATTCGGAACTGTGACCTAAATAAGTCATCGATGGCTAACTGTTACGAAAAGGGCCATAAATTTCTCTTTGAAAAAGCAAAACTAATTGACAAGCCAGATTCAACCACCAAACTTGATATTTTGTAAGCTTTCCATATATATCAGAAGTCTTCGTAACTTGTTAATGACATGGTACCCCCCCCCTCCCATTTCTATCAAGCGCGTGGGAGCAACTACCAAAAACCGTGTCTGTAAACACCATTTATGTTATCATATACAATTTGAATATTTACGTGCCATTCGTCCTGATGAAGCTAGTTCAATACCCCGCGAAACCATGGTCGTCTTCAAAAATAAATATTTGTGTCAAACCACGTTTTATTCTCTTAATACGTATAATCGTCACAAGGCTGTCTTTGGTATCAAGAATCTTTAGTGACAGGAATATTTAAACAGAGAAGCTAATAATTTCTTCTAAATTTGGTGTATGAGAAAAAATATTTTGCCAGCATAAAATTAAAAATTCGGTGAATGAATTTTTTTCTCAAGGCTAGTAGAATATTTGCATGTAAAGTAATGTCATTATTGTTATTCAAACAATTTGGGCAGGGCTGAATTTTTTTTTCATTTTGTTCACCATTCTTTTCAACGTTGAAAATGTTTATGAATTTGCACTCCTCAAAAATCCGTACTCGTGTAACTGTCAAAAAATTGGCATATCATGTTCTCCACGTTACTCATAAACAGCATATTATCGGGCAGTTCTTCCATTCCCAATCGTGATCTGAATTTTCACGAGTTTGAACTTTTTAGATCACAAATGTCTTTAAGTTGTATAGTTGCGTTTATTTGGCATACAATGTTTTCATAACACACAAATTTGAAACACCAAAATCAGTAATTTCTCAAAATCAACCCCGTGAAAAATATTTTTCTCGTGTTTCTCTAAACTTAAAGCAAATACACGTATATCTGTCGTACGAGCAAAAGGTATGTTGCAACAGTGAAAGATTTGACGACGGTAGTTCCAAACTGTTTGTATCAAATATAACACGAAAAGAATTCGCAAAAAATATTTTGTTAAAAAGTAATCAAATTTGATAAAACGTTGAACAATGAAATTTTGTTACATTTATGGGCCTGATTACAAAAAACATTCTGTTTTGAAACATGTGTAACTATATTATTTCTGCACTTATACTCTGATTAAATGTACAAAACAATCAGCGAAATTCCAGCTCAAACATGAACTCAATAAATGAATCCTAATATATTAACTTTTGAACCATTTTGAGTTAAAAGCCAAACTTCCTTACAAAAATTACTTTGGGCACTATACTAAAGATTGCAGCCGACTCACGTAATTATGTCTTCCAGATATTTGCTTACAATTAAAACCCGATTCATACAATTTATTTGGTCTATTTACTACCACAAAGTGTTTTTCGATATATCGCAAAATGTCACAAAAGTGAAGCATGTTTTTCTTTTGTTCCGAGACTTAACTTCAACAATGTACAAATCTGAGGACCGTTAGCGGCCTCTCATCCCTAATTTAGTACCACTGCTACCAGGGAAAAGAGAGAACCAGCGTCGAAAGACAAGTGCAAACCTACACCAATGAGGTATTACATTACGACCACCTACCTAATAAGCTGTAGGACCCCCTTTACCCCACAAAACATCAGCCACTCGGCGAGTCACCGATTCGATGAGGTGGCTATAGGTATCCTGGGGTACCTGGTACATAATGTGAACAGCAGGTCCTTCAGTACTGTACATTTCGGGGTGGTAGTGATATGGCGCAAATTCGCTTCTCCAAGTCAAAACACAAATGTTTGATTGGGTTCATATCAGGTGAATTTGAAGGCCAGGGCATTAACAGAAAGTCACCAGCAAGTTCCTCGAATCCTTCCTTGATAACTCTGGCAGTGTGGCATGGGACATTATCCTGTTGGTAACGGTCATCACGTAGCACAGTTGCCATTAATGGGTAAACTTGATCCGCAACGATTTTCAGATACCTGAAAGCAGTCACGGATTGTACTATTGGGATAAAGGGGCCTAAAGTGTCCAAAGAAAACATCTCCTACAGTATAACACATTATCCTGTTGGTAATGGCCATCACCAGCAGGTAGCACAGTTGCCAATAATGGGCAACCTTGATCCGCAACGATTTTAAGATACCTCACAGCAGTCAGGGATTGTGCTATTGGGATAATAGGGCCTAAAGTGTCCAAAGAAAACATCTCCTACAGTATAACACATTATCCTGTTGGTAATGGCCATCACCAGCAGGTAGCACAGTTGCCATTAATGGGTAAACTTGATCCGCAACGATTTTCAGATACCTCATAGCAGTCAGGGATTGTGCTATTGGGATAATGGGGCCTAAAGTGTCCAAAGAAAACATCTCCTACAGTATCACACATTATCCTGTTATTAATGGCCATCACCAGCAGGTAGCACAGTTGCCATTAATGAGTAAACTTGATCCCCAACGATTTTCAGATACCTGACAGCAGTCACGGATTGTGCTATTGGGATAATGGGGCCTAAAGTGTCCAAAAAAAAAAAAACATCTCCTACAGTATAACACTGCCGCCGCTGGCCTGTTTCCGCCCACCAGTGCATCCAGGTGCCATAGTCACCGTTACTAATAAGCGTATCCGCACATGGCCGTCTGCGTGATGCACCAGGAATTTTGATTTGCCAGACCAGGTTACTTTCTTCCAATCATCCGCTGTCCAATACCGATGAACTTGGGCTTATTTCATGCGTTGTCGGCGATGACGTGTAGTGAGCTTGGGGACCCGACTGGGTCTTCCGCTACGCAAGCCCATGCGCAGAAGATTGCGATAAACTAATAACATTGTTGTAGTTGCTGGTTATTGGTCGCACTGTGGCCCTGCAGTTGCTGTGAACAATGTGCGATAGTCTCCTCTCCATTCTGTCATCAATGACCTGCGGTCGACACACAGCTGAACGACGGTTCGTCGTTTGCCCATCTGCGCAACCACTTTTGATACGTACTCACTACAGCGACACGTAAACAACCCACAAACCTCATCGCTTCCGAGTTCGTAGATCTGAAGCGCCGTGCCATCAAAATGAGTCCTTTATCAAACTCCGATAAATCGGCGGCTTTTCCCATTCAGACTCCGAACACTCTACTAACCGAAAGCAGGGCCTCGGGTTGTATGTATACTGCTCTGTGAACTTCACCTGCGCCACCGTTCGGTCTTCAGTCGCGCTCATTTCTCTAGGCTGGGGGTGGTCATAATGCAGTGGCTCATCAGTGTATACCTTACGCGCAGTTGGTTATTCGAACCATCTCGGACGAATGGTCAAATAGCAGCTGCTCATACCACTTTGCCATAGGGGTATCTTGGAACTGGTTGCATGCAAAGATATGTTACATTGGTGTCACGATTCATGTTTATGAGCAAAACGTTGTGAAACAAGTTAGTAAAATCATGCAATGCATTGATTATAATACGCTTTCGAACATTCCAGAAATCATTACTCAGTTTATTACTCAAGTTATGAGGGCAACGGCTGTGGAATAAATCTTGCTCCTGTGCCCTGACCTTTGACACCATTTCGGAGGTATACTGAACTAATTATACAGAATGGTATACTGAACCAATTATACAGATTTGGTTCAGTATACCTCCGGAATAACATACTAAAATGTTGTTGCAATAGAAGCATATTTATTCAAGTTATGAAGATAACAACTGTGGAATAAATCTCGCACCTGTGCCCTGACCTTTGACCCCATTTTGATGATATTCAAAAGAACCGGTTCAGTAAGCCTACGGAACAACATGATAAAGCTTTGTCGCAATCGAAGGATTTCTACGTAAGTTATGACGCATAAGGTCGATGGAATAGATCCCGCTCCTATGTCCTGACCTTTGACCCCATTTCGTTTATTTTCAATAGGTTTCGTCCCCAGTTGACCCTTACCACATACTAAAATTTCATCGAAATCGAACCATTTTTACACGAGTTGTCGTGCGGACAATCAGGCAGACAGACAAACAAAGCCAGGGCACATACGTTTCTTCAACCTACGGTTGGAAAACGTAAAAAATCTGCTCTCACGGATGTTGACCAAATATTTTGAAGCCACGAGAACAACACATATTTTGACCAAATAATTGGAAGCCAGAACAACATAACCGATTTTCTTCAATTTGTTAGGAACCAAAAGAGCATAGATTTTGATTAAATTATTGGAAGTCAGAAGAATAACACAGATTTTGAGTAAAAAAATTTCAATCATCAGACCACCGAATGCATTGAATCTGATTTTAGAATTTTACGTACGCTTGGTTTATAGTTTTTCTTTTAAATTATAAGACTAGCAAATATTCAGACGCTTTGCGTTGTGTTTCATCTTTTATTAGTTAGAGAAAGTTCACAATTGATTAAATTTAGAACTGAAATCTAATAAACGGCTACGTCTTGTATATATAAAAGCTGCTCTAGAACCATTTAGATTCTTCAGGATGCGCAAAAAACGCGAAAGTGAACTTGATTCTTTGATAATGATTATAGCAGTAGAATCCCCTTTAAATCGTAAACACCTCACGAAAGACAACTAAACAGCGCTTAGAGATTCGAAGCAATTTCACGGCAAAGTTTCTTCAACACTTGCGTTTCTCACATGTTCACGTACAAGACATTATCGTTCGCGTGAATTTCCTTAATAGTCGTAAAGCGTGCGGGCCCGATAATATCTCTGAGAATAACTTCGATAGAAACTGAACTAAAATCGGAGAACAGATTACCAATAAAGTCTTCCTCAACTGAGACAACAATTAAACCTCACTACAGAATTGCTTTTAGGTGACGTTAAAACGTAGCAAGGGGGATACAACCAAATCTTTAAGAAACACGTCGTTTGAATAAAGTAATATGTTAGTATAAAAGTGTAACAAATATCAACCATCTACTGCCCAGTGAAATGCAATAATCAGTGCTCTACAAATAATAAAATATCCGCCTTAAAGAATGGAGTCAGATGATAAAATAAATTTTTCAATCAGTCATATAAAAGTGAAAATAGGTTTGGAAATTAAAACAAAAACCGGCGCCTCTAGAGAAATTTTAGGTACTACTCATGGAAGGGCAAAATGAAAAAATGCATGTCATCAAGAAAACAATTCACTGCCAAAAATACCAATTTTTTTAAAGTCTGATCTTCATTGTCAAAGACATTTTCGCATATGTATTGTAGAAATACACAGAAGAGCCGAAACATTATGACCACCTGCTTAATATGAAGTTGGTCCTCCACATAACGCCAAAAACAGCTGTTATCTGGTTAGGCACGGAAACTGCAAGATTTTTAAAGGTGTTTTTTTTTTTTTTTTTGGTATCTAGGACAAACACTTTCCCAGCAGATCCTTTTGACGCATGTTAAGTTACGTACAGCGTCCGCATATCGGATATGCCGTTTCAACACAAACCACAGATACTCAGTTGGATTGATGTCTTGGAATTTGGAGGCCATACCTGGATGTCTTACTCATGTTCTGCAGTTCATTCTGTAAGAATCTGAGCATTGTGGCTTAGCGAATTATTCCTGCTAAAAGAAGAAACTACTAGAGAGGAATACCGTTGCGATGAAAGGATGTACGTGGTCTGCAATGATGTTTAGGTAGGTGGCAGACGTCGTAGGTTTCTGCACATGATTGATGGCTGGACCCAGGATTTCGGAGCAACACTTCCAAAGTTTTACACCTCCACCACTGGCTTGTTTTCGTCCTTCGGTACATCATGGTTCCAACACTTCCACAGGAAAACGATGTACACATACGCGACAATAAATGGAATCCACTGGACCTGACGACTTTCTTACAATAATCTGAG
Source organism: Macrothele yani (assembly GCA_039090855.1). Lineage (NCBI taxonomy): Eukaryota > Metazoa > Arthropoda > Arachnida > Araneae > Macrothelidae > Macrothele > Macrothele yani. The sequence continues at coordinate 15,947,482 of CM077026.1, read as the reverse complement.
GTCCAGGTTTAACCCTTTAACGACCATAACGCCCAAGACGCCCGTACCTAAAAACGGCCATAGACGCCCGAAACGCCTGTCTAAAATGAGTGTCTTCAAATTTCCTCGATTTATATGGGATCAGCAGGTGTGACCGTCAGTCACTATTGTTGTTATTAAATAAAAAAGTGAAACAAGAGACAGTTTCGGGCGTTATGGAATTTAGAGTGATACAATATTTTGGGGTCATGGTCGTCAAAGGGTTAATGCTCGCGTACCCACTGTAGGAGCTTTCGACGGTGAACTAAGGTTAGCACGGTCACTCTATGAGGTCTGTGGCTACGCATCCCCATTTCCAACAGGGTTTGCTGTGGGTTGTGACACATTACTCCCGTCACCTGCATTCAAATTTCCGGCGAGTAGCGCCACAGTATCCTATCTGTTGGCCCGTATCATCCGGAGTAGTCTTCGCGGACCTCTAGAATAGATGATCCCTGGTACGCCCACATGTTACCGGAGGTTCGTGCTTTCCCCTTCCTTGGACTATTTTTTGAAAGTTCTAACCACGGCTGACCTTGAGCATCCCATCGTCCTTGCCGTCTCGGAAATGCTCTGACACAATCGTCGATTACAATTTGGCCTCTGCCTTTTCCATCTGAAGAACAAGAATAATATTGATTAGAAGAGCTCAGTATCAGGTGTTATTTATAACCTTTCATGACCTTCACACGCTCCGTCCTTTGGTCGAAATGTTTTGGCTATTTGGTTATCGAAAAAAAAACATAATTTATAGTTCTTCTTTTGCTACTATGTGCGTTAGGTGTTACTCTCTCGTGCCAATAACTGTGCATCAGGTGTAGAACATTTGGGTGAATATTTAAATGATGCCACGTATCTGATGAATCGAAAGTTTCTTAAAACGACATTTCGCACTCAAAGCAAATGCAAATTTTCATATCTATTCCCTAGAGGAAGAACTATTATAGAGTTGTACAAGAAACGTCCTCCACACACACACACACACACACACACACACTTGTTGGAATTTACATCTTTTTCTATTTTTTTTTGGCTTTGATTTTACTTGCGTTTTTTCTTGCTGTTGGCCTTATATTGACTAGCTCATGTGCAATGCTCCATTTGGGGTACATGCAAAGCATTTTGGCCTCATGGCTGTGCGTCAACGTTCGTTGGTATGCGGTATTTTTACGTAGTTGTACTCCGTATAAATCATCCCGATAATACTGTGTACATATTGCAACTTTTATTCTTTAATTTTTTAAGTACCTTTCCAATGTTTCATATTACGTGTCTTTGTCCAAAGTCATTCTATGTATCGTGAGAACTGTCTGTAAAGGGTTCTCGGTTATTTGCTCCTGTTCTCTCTGCTTTTTATTATAATTTTTTTGTTGCTGTTCCTTAACACAGGGGTTGTTACATTTTATTTGTCCTTTTTTTGCTGTGGCTCTTGGTTGAGTTTTTCCCTCGGGTACCATACCACGTGTTTTGGCCATGCAGTACTGCTGTAAAACATTTGGAACTTCTGATTTCAAATAAAATCCTTGTACTTGGTGATTTTTTTTTGTTGGTCATCTTACAAGTTGGGTAATTTTGGCGTTGCTGTGTTCTTCTAAAACAACTTTTCTGAAGTCGTTTTTTTCTCGTTTCTTGGGTCTAAAATTTAAGCCTTTATCACAGTATTTGTGGGCTCTGTATAGAAGTTTTTCTATTTTTGTGGACGATGATGAGTTATGGGTCAGGCCAGTTATGTTGTAGGTGTAATGCTAAATTAAAAAAAAATTTGCTTAATTTTAAAGTTTCCGTACCTTTGTGGGCGGTTCTGTTAATTTGCTAATTTCGGGGATTTATTCTTTTTGCATCTATGACGTAGCAGAAACTCATTTTCAACTAGGTCTTTGTGGAAGTGAGTAAATTCAGAGTGTTGCTGGTAAGCCAAGGCTCAGCATTTTCGACACTTTCTGCATCCCTGCTTTATTTTTTATTTTTTTTGTTTCTTTGTCCTTGCTCTTTGGCTTTGGAGTTTCTTTTTTCTTGCTGTTGTACTTTCGTCTTTGTAAGTTGTTGCTTCTGAGAATTCACTGCTGCTTTTGCGCGTTTGGTTTTCAGACTGTAAGTTTATGTAAACCTTTTTATTTTTTTATTTTATTTTTCTGTTTTTGGCTGAAGTTTAGTTTAAATTATAAACTGAATGGCCACTTTATTATAACCACCTGACAGTTTTAAGCAAATGAGCTATGGATGCACGCTGTTTGCCGCCAGAGGGCGAGGCTAGTATAAAAAGGGAAAACTTAGTGATTGCGACAGTAGTAGAAGTGATTTTTGGGTGACAAGATTGGTAAAAAATGCGATTTGGCAGACTTTCAAAGTGGGATGATTGTAGGAGCTCTGAGCCATGGAGCGAGTATCACCGAAACCACCGCAATCGTAAGATATTCCAGAGCAGCTGTTGTTAAAGTGTTTAAAGACTGGACTTTCAACCAAAAAACTGGATCTCTACGCGTAACGTGTGGTCGTCATCGACTAGTAACTGCTCGGGCAAGACAGAGAGTGCCCAGACTGGTATCAGACAACAGAAGGGCAGCAGCGCAGCAAATTACAGAACATCTTAATCAAAAATCTCCTCAAATGATCTCTGCACGCACATCTGAAGGTATATGGCAGCCGAAGGCCTGTACGCACAGGATCACAAGGATTGGAGAGTCGATATTTGGAAACAAATTATGTATTCCGATGAATCCCGTTTTCAGTTGCACCATGCCGTTGGCCGAGTGAGAATTTGGCGGAAACAGCACGAAAGCATGGACCCCAAATGCACTGCTACAACCCTTCAAGCTGATGGAGGCAACGTTATGGTTTGGGGAATGTTTTCCTGGCATGCTTTGGGCCCTTTAATTCGTGTTGATCAACGTCTGACTGGCACATCATATCTAAACATCTTTGCGGACCAAGTGCATCATGTCATGTGGATGGTTTATCCCAATGGCGATGGCTATTTTAAAGAAGATAATGCGTCTTGCCATAGTGCTCGTATTGTACAGGATTGGTTTCAGGAACATGCCGGTGAATTTACTTTGCTTAGGTGGCCCTCACAATCTACAGATCTCAACCCCATTGAGAATTTGTGGGATGAAGTTGAACGAGCCATCAGACAGTTGGATGCACAACCCTGCAATCTCACACTCTTGGAAATTGATATTCATCAAGCATGGTCTCAGATTTCACAAACCACCTACCAACATCTCGTGGAGTCCATGCCACGAAAACTCGACGCAGTATTAAAGACAAAAGTTGGCCCAACGAAGTACTGAGGGTGTGGTCATAATAAAGTGGCCACTCAGTGTACATATATAAGTGAAAGAAACATCAGGAATTAGTAAATAAATTAAGAAAAGAACATTATACCCCTGAAAATACAAACGCGCAAAAGCAGGTTTGGCTTTTTCGAGGACCAGCAAAACACAGCATTAACTCATCTCTACAAAGATCTAGTTGGATACGGGTTTCTGCTATGTCATAAATGTAATTCATGCAATGGACCCCACAAATCAAAAAACACCTATTAACTTTGCAAGGTGAAATTAATAATAACCATCAAATTTAGCTTTTACATTTATGACCATTATTTAAAGTATGCCACAATCTAACACCCTTCATAGTTAAAAAAATCAGGAGGATATATTCAAAACCGAAATCATAGTGCAAATGAAAATCCACATCCACGATTCCAAAAGTAACAACTATGCATTTTGAAAAGAAATAACATATGCAAAATATTTGCAGTGGAATAAACCTGATGCAAAAGGAATGATTTAAAGCCAATTTGTTTCGACATAAACATAATAGGCGTTTTCTCTCGCTACGGGGGAAGTATGCATTATTTCAATAGACAGTTGGTGCATTGTTCAACATAGTGAATTGTACTTGTAGCCAAAAATGCTATGAGCTAAAAATGCCAAAGGTTTTCAATCTGAATTTTTATGAACAGCGATACACCGTTTCAAATTGAAATACAGACCAACGGTCCCAAGTGTAGAATGTACCTTTTGAAAGTTAAAAAATAAATAAAATACAATACTGTGCCTTTGTTCGAATCTTAAATTGACACCCCATTGGCGGAGCGATCTAAGCGCTGGATTATAATCGTTTATCCAAGTCGGTCCGGGTTCCAATCCCCATGTGGAGTCGATGCTATGTTGTTCTTGTGGCACTGGCTCTTTTTCTCTTTCTTACCCAGAAACAGTTCCTCAAAAATTAGGGACGGGTGACTGACCTCTTATAGCCCCTTGACTTGCTCACAAAAACATAAAAATTGCGAATTTTTTGGGAAACATTAGTTAGAAACGAACCACACTCTTGAGTATATGACGTGAAATATAATGCGCAGTCAGAATATTGTAAGAAACGATGATATCGATTTATGCAATTGAGCCGAAGTAAAAAAGATGATGTTCCGAGGTGTGTGCGTCACATCGTATGCGGAGTGTAAAGAAGGGATTTTGAGATAGTAGATTTGTTACAATGGCTGAGAAACATCATTTAGCAGATTAACTGAGGTGGAGAACGATCGGGAACAAGAGGAAGGACAAAGTCAGGTGGAAGTCGTAAGATGGCTGCATGTGAAACCTTCTATGGTCCACAGATTGTGAAACCAATTTCAAGATACGCAATCAGCTTCACAAAGTCACATAAGAGGAAAGCCTACGGCTTTAATATCCATGGGTAGCCCATAACTCCAATTTACTGCGCGGCACAGCAGGACAGCCATCCGAATACAGCTGATATCTGTCCTTACCTCGGCTGCAAAAACGGTGGTATCTGCTTCAACTTTGCTTTGAAGACTTTTCGACGGTGGTGTTTTGTGCTAAGAGATCAGCACCCCACGTGACCTTTATTTCCTCTCCCCCATGTCACTGGGGAACCTTTGCATTAGGCAAGATTTCACTTGAACTACAAACCAATCGAAATCCGTACTCTTCGCAGATGAGTCCAAATTTGCTTTGAAGGGGGACTCCAGGAGTACTGAATTCTGGGGAGAACAACAGAGTATAACCCGTGAAAGCGATACTCATAGTGGTGATAACTTGCTAGTTTGGAAGGGCGCATCTTGTTAGGTGAGCGCACGGACCTCAATGTGCTTCTAAGAGCAACCACAGTAGAAAAAATATATTTAAGTGGAGACCATGGTCCGCATCAAGGTTAGTAGAAGAGACGGTTGCCTCGATCGCGGAAAATCTTGGAGCAGAGAGGGAGAGGCACGTGACGTCACTGACATAGATATCATTGGGATTGACTCGAGGTCTCGCCCGCCCGTCCGGAGTGTGGAATGAACTGACTTTTTCTTTTTTTTTAAGCCTGTTTATTTTGAAAAAGTTTAGGACCCTTACAAGAGATATAGCCATAACCTGCTTTAGATTAAAGATATTTAAAAGGCTAGAAAAAAAGAAAGAAAAGCATGCATATGCATTATAAAAACTGAACATTTAGACTGATGCATAAAGTGTATTATTTTTTACTTACGTTTACTGTAGTTGCAGTTCTGTTGCTTTGGTTTTTCATGATTTAGGAACATCAGTTATAATCCAATAAATATACTTATAACTGATTTAATCACACCAATCCGCAAAACTAGATGTTATTTCTAAATGGGTAGGTCTAAGCTTTTTTTTTCCTAATTTACTATTTTCATAGGTTTTCTCTTCTTTGAGCGAATGTCATCTTCATTTCTGGTTTTTCTTTTGGCAGTTAGGGTGGACTGCAGCTTCTCATTCAAATATTTAATCCTAATTATAATTCTCACCTGATAATATGTTTTAAGTACCTATGTGAGAAATCCAGGAAACAAGAGAGATGCTTTTTCGGTTAACGTTTTTACGATATAAGGCTCTTTACTTAGAGTGTAATTTATATTTTGTTTAAGAAATTCATATTCCAATTGTTAGCGATATTAGACAACCCAAGGATGGTTGAATCAAATGACAGATGATGTAGCCATGATTTCTCAATATGTACAGTGTTACTTTTTTATGTGTAATCTCCCAAATGTGGGTATTTTTCTTTACATTTTTAGCCACCCAACCAGCAAGATACTCTCGGCCATCATCTTCAGTTACTGTGGTAGGCATTGTTGTGTATTTAACACATTAGCGTTGTCGCTTGCGTAGAATAAATATGCAATTAAGGATCGTATAAATCTTTGGACATTTTTTCATCACTTTTGACTCCAACGTGGCGCAGCACTTTTGCAACTATGAATTCTTCGTGCGTGATTCATCAGTCTGGGTATTGGTGTTTTTCTATATTTTGCCCAGTTTTCAAAATTTTTAGTACGTCTGTCATGGTACCTTGTTTGGGATTAATCTTGGACGCCCATTTCTGTAAAGTTGATAATCCAGGGAAGGGATAATTCAGTTCACTTCATAAATAAATGTATGACCTCGTACTCAGGTATCGCAGAGTCAAAGCAATCGATATATCCTCATTGGGCCAAATAATCTTTTTTAATTCCAAAGCATGTTTACTTGACACCTTGTACACATCTTGAGTAGTATTGAACGAACTTGAAGTTCAGCATATTTTTTTTGCAAATATTTTTCCGTTTCATTGCAACAATTTCATATTTCAATCTGCGTATTTTTAGAGCTGAATCCCTTATTTCTTTTTGTTGATCGCACACCTTTTCGCGTAACGCAATATTTTTAGTCAGCAACAGCCTATATTTACACATTAATGCGTCATATTCTATATCTCTGATTTCTGTTACTCCATCGGATTCCACTGCGTTTTGCTTCTCAGAACTGTTATCTGAATGGTTTACTTGTAACAAATCAGAAACCATATTTTTAGTTTCTCTTTGAGTAAGTCTTTCAATGCGATTTTTATTGCAGGAATTCACGTGTTTTGTAACCTCAGAACTTTTCAGCAAATGTTTTGAAGAGAAGGCAAAGCTTTTAAATTTTCATTTGGTTGGCAAATTTAAAAGTTCGAATTTCAAATACGGCTCATAATCTTCGGGTTAAAAATGTTATGAACACACAGTAAAGGATGCAGGATTCCATTTCCCATCTCTGCGACAAAAATGAATCCACTTTTTCGTGAGCTTTGGATCTTTTGGAAAAGAATGATACATTACTTTCTTTTTATCAGGATCTTCTTTATGTTTTCGAGAAACTGTTGTTGAAAATTGCAACAGTGCATCTCATCCCGGGCATCACTGATAGTCAGTCACATAAAATAGTAGCTGTGAATGTTATTAAGTAGTAATTCATAGATCACTCTGGAGAATGTTGCTACACAAAGAACTCCTGAGCTCAAAGTGAGATTACATTGAAATTACATAAGATTTAGCTCTTTCGGAAAGGGATGGGCGAGCGTTGAACTTGACCGCGGGTCTGTCACTGACGTCACTCCCCTACCCAAAATGTGACTGCAAGGAAGTATAGGGATCGAGGCAACCTTCTCTTCTACTAACCTTGGTTCCACATGGGTTTCCCACCCAGGTCTTTTAAACTATCTGATCGAGAACATCTGGGATCCTCTAGCGAGACGTGTTACTGCCCTCAACCTCCCTCCGCAAGGTCTGGAAGGGCTTATACTAGCTCAGCACGACTAACGGTCTATTGCGCCCCTAAACATCATTGTCAGCAACACAAAATCGCTGCGTGGCCAGCATTGCAGGGAAGAGTTGCTACACTATTGTCATACTTCGGCTATTTCGTTTTGTCACGTTATTTTCCTCCTGGTTCTCAATGTGGTCATTTTTGCCATAATGAAGTATTTCGTACGAAATGTTTTACCGTTTTTCTCAAACGCATGACAGGATACAGGTTTTCACCAAATTTCATACCGAACGTTTCCTCATGTATTTTTGAACTTATCGAGATTTTTTCTTCATTTTTAATTCAGAAAAACCAGTGTAAAAATACCTTACTTGAGATTGGTTAATACACTTCTAACAAATGAAAATTTTTACAGGCTGTTTTTGTATAGGGCAACTCAACGAGTGTTGAAGACCTCTTTGTATTTAGGAAAACACATGTGGGCATTGTGTTATGTGTTTTTTGAAAACTTTTGTGCATTCATGTAAACAGATGCGTATATAAAAGACCCATGCTTAAAATTAAACCTTCTGTACATGTATTTTTAAAATAATACTTCTTTTTACTTTCGATCCTAAAACCGATGAACATCTAAACATATTATCTGAAGGACTTATTCTAGTCTAATATGACAGATCATGAATTGATGAGCATAACAAAAACATTCATCTTTTGCTTCATCTCAGTGACAAAACAAATAATAAATTTGAAGAATAGAAATAATCTGCGTACCTCAAACATGAAGGTATCGACTTTTTCCCTGATGTCTTCCTCACTCCATACTTTCGATCTTAAAACGGATGAACATCTAAACATATTATCTGAAGGATTTATTCTAGTCTAATATGACAGATCATGAATTGTTGAGCATAACTAACACATTCATGTTTTGCTTCATCTCAGTGACAAAACAAATAATAAATTTGAAGAATAGAAATAATTTGCGTACCTCAAACATGAAGGTATCGACTTCTTCCCTGATGTCTTCCTCACTCAGAAGCTGATCCTTGATGTGTAGATCGAGAAGTAGATCCATAAAAGCTTTTCTCTTTCGGCCACTTGTGTATATATCAGTATCTTCCTTTTCTTCTTCTACATCTTTCATGCGGGCACTACGAAGCATAGCTTCCTTTCGCTCTCTAATAACCTAAAATAGATGGCAGTGGGTTAATAATACCCAAATAGGTTAACTGAAAATATGCATGTAAACAGCAGAATATTTACACCATCTACCAACAAGTAATTGGACACCCCTACAATTGAAGATATCTGCGGTCCTGATACACGTCACGGCCGCCGCCGTTACATATCGTGCGGAAAACAACAACGCAATCAGTCGCATGCAAGATGCCACGCAGTTCGGAGCTCTCTGATTTCGAGAAAGGTGTAATCGTCGGGTATCACAGAAATGTCCGATCCATACGTGACATATTAAGCGAGATGAATTACCCAAAATCGACAGTGGCCTACGTGATTGGCAAGTGGAAGATGAGAGGTGACTGTCGGAATGTGCCCCGACCCGGCAGACCCACAAAACTGGAAGTTAGAGACCGGCAGGTGCTGGCCAGAGAAATTCGGATGAACCGCACCAAATCGATAGACCACATCCCCGAGGAGTTTCAACTGGCATCCGGGAGTGTTCATTCGATGAATACCATCCGTAAGAAAGCCCATCTCCTCGGTTATCATGGACGTGCTGCCGCCCACGAGCCTTTGATCAATAAGTCCAATAGCGCTGCTCGGTTAACGTGGTGCAAAGAACGTCGACAGTGCACCGTAATACAGTGGAAACAGTTTTTCTAGAGCGACGAATCAAGGTTCACCCTCCACCGTTCGGACAGCAGGGTCTGGGTTTGGGGTCTGCCTGGAGAACGCCTCTTGCCGGAATGTATTGTGCCAACTGTGAAGTTCGGCGGCGGTGGAATTATGCTATGAGAGTGTTTCTCCTGGTATGGCATGGAACCCTTGGTCGCAATTCCTGGTAGACTCTACGCCGATACCTACTGCACCATTTTGGATGACCGTGCGCTTCCTACGTTGTGGCAGCTTTACGGGGTGGACCCATGTTACTTTCAGCATGACAATGCCACCTGTCTTGTTGCGAGGTCCACCATGGCTTGGTATGGTGACAATGGGGTTAATCGAATAGACTGGCTTTCGCAGATCCCGGACCTTAACCCTCTCGAGTACCTCTGGGACGAGTTGGAGCGTCGACTTCAGGGGTATCCCCACCGTCCGAAATCGTTAAAGGAACTGACCTGTCTTCTCCAACCCGAGTGGAAGAAAATACCGCTGGCCTTCGTACAACGCCTGGTCGAGAGTATGCCCCGGAGGGTCGCAGCTGTAATCGCCGCTCGTGGAGGCTCCACCAACTATTGAAGGTGAATAAACTTCGTTTTCCTTTTCTATCACAGGTGTCCAATGATTTGTCGGTAGATAGGGTATAACAACATACAAAAACCATATAGCATATTGTTTTTGATATACAGCACTTCGATATAGTATATAGCATTTCGGTATATCCAATGAGACAATTCGAGATAAAAAAGAAGAAAGTTTTGAGATGGTGCATATAAAACGTAGGCTTTCAGCGAGTGGACATATACAGTACTACCGCTCCAGCGAAATGGTACCGTCCATCAATGCCACATGGCATACGTCAAAAGTTCGGTGCATATCTGGTGTGATGGTGTGCCTCATTTCGTGAAAAAAATGAGAAATGCGGTGGGCAATTTTGCGACAAGCATCAACAACGAGAACACAGGCTTCGCTCAAAGTGTACCGTGGGGATTAGTCAGTTACAAGTAATATAAAAAACTGGGAGGTCCTTGGGTATGCTGAACTGAAACATAAATGCTACGTTTGGGCTAGGTACTTCTACTACACACACTGCACGCCGATTGTTCTCAAATTTCCAACCAGAACACATGCCTTTTGCATTTACGCCTCGTGTTCGTCCACTATTAGCTGCAACACATGAAGAGCTAAAACATATCGTGGAACTTTGCTGCGATCCCACGGCAAAATGTCCGTGAAATCGTAGCAAAGGTCCATGGAATCGCAAAGATTGTCCGTGTGCCTCATTTCACCGTTGTTAGGCACCTCATGAACCTGGGGTATGTCAAAAACTGAATGTCAGGATGTCACACAAACTGACAGCAACATTCGTCAGACAGCAACCACTTCACTGACACTGACAACAACCACTTCACTGACGCTTATAACAACCACTTCACTGACACTGACAACAACCACTTCACTGACGCTGATAACAACCACTTCACTGACACTGACAACAACCACTTCACTGACACTGACAACAGCCACTTCACTGACGCTGACAACAACCACTTCACTGATGCTGACAACAACCACTGCACTGACGCTGACAACAACCACTTCACTGACACTGACAACAGCCACTTCACTGACACTGACAACAGCCACTTCACTAATACTGACAGCAACCTTCGTAACACACTTCGTCAGAGGTATCCATTTCCATTATCCACAGGCACACGTGGCAGCGATTTGTGCATGATGTAATCTGTGATGAAACTTGGGTTCATTTTTAAAAATTGTAAGTGATCAGTATAATAGTTATATACAAGGAGACTGGTCAAAGCCTGCCTTACACCCGCGGAAAGTGCTGGCTCCCATACGGTTGTCTACGGCCAGCTAGATCTATCATTCATTTCTCCGATTGGGTGAGATCATCAATTAGAGGTCAGCATGGCCTGTGATTTGGAAAGACCAACCCGAAATCAGCCCGACGCGGCTCGGAATTTTGAGTTTATGGCCTGACCCTTCAACCCCGGGCACTTGGGGCACTTTGTAATCGTTCACGAGACGTTGTCCACAAAGAAAAAAAATGCACATGGCCGAGATGGAAAAATTAATATTTATGTACATTGGGTATATATATGGACTTTGAATTCTCAAATCTACTATGAGCTATGTTATGAAATTTTTTTAAATTGCAATATTTAAAGATTATTAACAATGTAGGCACATTAGGTACCTACTTCGGAATTTTATGTAACATAGATGTCGTGTTAACTGCACGGAACCTTTTTCCAAAGTTAAAGTTTTAAAATTCAAAACTTTTCTGAAACAATCTATATCCATAATAAACACATGCATTTTTACTCTCGTTTTTCATGTCGCCCGCGAGTGCTATTTCGTTTTGTCATGTTGTCGGCCCTTAAGAAAAGTTTGAAGACCCACCGCACTAGAGAAACAAAGATGTTTTACTGAATTGAACTACCTTAATCTCTCTCTATATAAAATAGACTGTGTGTGGGTGTCTGTCGGTCGGATTTCACATAGAATTGGGTGACCTAAAGCGACGAAATTTGCTATGAAGGTACCTGTAGACATCTTCTGGTGCACCACGAATCGATTGTTTTTTAAATTTGAATTTCATTTTTAGTTATTTAATGTTACGCGTTTCTACCCGATCTGAGTGTGTCTTTCCGCTTTGTTGACATCAACCTGATCACACAGAACGTTAAGGCGTACAGAAAAGTAGTTCACCATAAAGTGTTATGGCCTTGAGGGTGAAGAAGAAAGAAAAGAAAATAGAACGTAATTTTTCAATTTGCGTTATTAATTCAAAGGCGTCATACGTTAGAAGGCCATCATCCTGTGACGACGTTGTGAGCTAGAAAATAGAACGTTGTTTTAACGTAATTCTAAAAAAGAAATAGCTCAAATATAACGTGAACTACTTTTCTTCGCGCCTTGGCGTTGGGTGTGATCAGGTTGCATGTAAAGAAAGCGGAAAGGCACATGTTTTTTGTTAAGCGTTGTTTGCCAATTGTATTATGTCCTTGAGGGCGGAGAAGGAAAAAAGAAAACAGAACGTTGTTTTTCAATCTCCGTTATTAATTCAAAAGTGTCATACGTCAGAAGGTCATCAAACTATGCCTCAACCTCCCACAAAGAAACAATGTGTAAGAAGAACACAAAGAATGGATAGAGAAAATCAATAAAGAAGAAAAGAACAAGAAACAGCAGAAGAACGAGGAAGAAGGCCGGAACAAGATAGGATTTCCAGAGCACAATCAAGGGCGCAGGAATCATACCAGCAGCAAGAAACAAGACTGGAACACAATAGGCCTTCTACGGAGCAATCGAATGCAAAGGAAACCAGTCTAATTTAATTGCCGATATAAATTTTGCTTTATACTATCACTAGCCCGTCAACAACGGGTACAACAGGCTTGTAGTAAACTAAATGTAACATAGAAGGGCGTGCCAAATTCCTCGTAGGAATTTCTCCCACAAAAAAGATTTAGACCAAACTATATAATTCTGTTACAAATGCAAAACGTCTCCAGGTAGTACAGCCTTGCAATTTACCTTAGGCCCAGACTGAGCCAATGTTCCCCATTCCTAAAAGACTATGGCTCAGTGTTGGGCCTGCGTTAAATTAAAAAACCTAGATTTCCTCTTCTACACCTAAGTACACAAAAGGTAGCTGTCGATCCCCAAATATATAAATAAATGCTTCGAGCTTCCTCATCTTCTTTGTGGTAACGAATCGCAATGCAAGCTTGTTTTTGTTTCGTAAATCTGATCATTCTGTTTCTGAAAACATTTCTCAAAAAAAAACCAAAAAAAACAAAACAAAAGTGGCTGGTTTAGTTGCTAAATCCAACGGAGTGAAAACGGAGTTTGATTTTAACTCATAAAGAAATAAGCCATCGCATTTCTCGCTTCCATTTTACATTTAGTATTGGACATTTCAAGAGTAATTAAGCAATGCCTCCGGTGCCGAATGGGGTCCTCGGTTTCCTTTAGTGATCTTTGCCGTCTGGTTATTAAACAAGTTAGTCTTCGTTATGCGAGAAAATTTTTTTTTTTAATTCAAGAGCAAAATAAATTCCAAACTTTTCAGTAAAGGCGAGGACCCGCCTCGGAACTCGGACGCAAACAAATCCGGAAATTAGACAGAAAAATCGCACGACTGAACTGGATGACAGACATTCATACTGCATTGCGGTGACTGGTCGCAGAGCGGCATCCATAGTGTTGGCGTAGCGGTGAAGCATAACCGTACAAATAAAATAAGTGAGCTCCTGTGACAGGAAGAATCCATGATTTAAATTTCATTTGAATACGCGAATCTTTCCGTATCAACAGTAATTAAGCAAATGAAATGAGTTGGCTCATTTTATTTAACACACTACTGTTTGTGAAAATTGTGTTGCAATTTTCACAAACAGTAGTGTGCAAAAATTGTGTTGCAATTTTCACAAACAGTAGGATAGGAAAGGATACCTTTTTTTTTGGGGGGGGGGGGGTATCTTTCCTATCCCCCGCCCCTGAAATCTCTCACCCCTCTATGTGCAACATCGTACTTGTACAGTGGCGCCATCTACTGTACTCTAATCTCACTACAAACTGTCCTGTCAAAGTCGCTAGACTTGCTCTCATTCCTTCCGTTTCTGTGTCCTGCCCAAAAGGCGATCTCGCTGTAGGTGGCTGGGACCTAAACTCTACTCACTGTGGATGGAAGTCCTACAAGAATAATGACAAATACTGTGTGATTTCTGCACGAGTTGCAACTTTGGCACCCCAAACCTACATCATCCATAAGATGTTAATGTTGACAACCGTAAGGTTGTTCAGGAACACAACTCTTCCTCTTGGTAAGGGGCTACTCTATTACTATGGTTTATATATGGGGTTATCTATTACTATGGTTTATATATATATCTAGGGTTTATCTTTTAATTATAGAGCAAGGCTATAGCAAAAATAAAGTTGGAGAGCATGGGCTCGGTTTTCGAGGTGGAGAGAGGGGTTAGACAAGGAGACCGACTATCTCCAAAATTATTTAACTCCGTATTGGAAGATATTTTTAGAAATTTATTAAACTGGGATGAAAAAGGATTAAACATAAATGGAAGGTACCTAAATCATTTAAGGTTTGCTGACGACATAAGCATCAATACAACTAGCAACAGTGAAATGCAAAATATGATAGAGGATTTATGGATGGAAAGTCTTAAGATAGGTCTGAGAGTAAACACAGCAAGTGATAAAAATGTGAACAATACAGAAAATATTTTGATAGAAGGAAAACAAATCGAAAAAGTAGGTGAATACATTTATTTAGGTCAAGTAATCAGTTTTAAAGAAAAGCAAGAAAGATAAATCAATAGAAGAAATATCCAAGGTAGTAGAGCCTTTTGCATACTTAAAGACTATTTAATCGGCGATCTTACTTTGTATTTAAAAAGAAAAATCTTCAGTGAAAGTGTTAACCTGGTATTTACTTATGGAAGTGAAACATGGAGTTTCGCAAAACGACAATGTAAAAAAATAAGAGTATCGGTAAGAACGTTAGAGAGAAGAATGTTGGGCACAACAAGAAGAGATAGTGTCAGAAATATACTTATAACAGAAAGAACAGGAAAAATAGGTATTATAAAAATAATAAAAGAATCAAAGTGGAGATGGGCTGGACATGTTGGAAGATTAGAAGATGGATACGATTAATAACAGAATGGCAACAGAGGGTTGGAAAGAGACGAAGGGAGGCGCCAGAGAATAAGATGGAAAGATGGCCATCAGAAATTTCGAAGTGCTAAATGGCGGACTGAGACTAAGAATTGAGGAAAGTGGAAAAGACTGGAGGAGGTTTATACATGCAGTGGGAGAAGAAGAAGATCTATGAAATAGTCAAGTCAAATGTTTTCATCTTTTAACCTTGCATTTCTTAACGTAGAAATTATTGAACGTAGGAGTTGCTCAAGTTTTAATTAAAATCAAATTTGTGTGCCTTAAAATGCAACTCAGAGTTCTGAAGTCTTCCTCCCCTCTGCAGTGTTTGATGTTATTAAATTAATGATATTGCTGCAAAAGGAAATCGTTACCTGGCACATCAGATTCAGCCTCAACAGCGGAAGCTAAACCAATTATCTTTTCACGGAAGGGTCAATTTTGGACTCTGTTACTTGTCCTTTATTTTAAACAGGCGCACAAATTTCGCGTCATCATTGGAAGTAACGTCGGTGGTATGACTCAATTTTCACGTAAATATTCCAATGGAAATTTTATTCTGTTCGCTGCCAGACAACCTTCTGCGTGAAATCCTGCATGATTCCAACAGTTCCCATCTACCATTCGTGTGATGTTACGCTAACACCATTTAAACGTCCACAAATGCATTTCCATGTTGTGTTTTTCACAGGGGTTCCTAAATCTTTGTATAAGTTTAGTTTATTATTTAGTGTCATTGTCAAAGGATTTACAGGGATTTTAATTTTTTTTGCCTTATTATTCGTTTTCTTAACTCCGTCACATGTCAGTTTAATGAATTCAAATTTCCTTCGGAGCTTCTTTTGCAGCAGTTGTGATCTATGTAGATTTTCTGTAATCTTTCAGGTAATTAAAATCGTTTAACACAGTAAATTTAGTTATCTTGATTATAGTCGAAACTGATAGCAGCCGAACCTCTTTAATGCGACACCGTAGGGACAAAGGCAGTTATTTCACGTTAACCGAATATCATGTTAACCAATAACCTTCATGTTAACCTATTCTTTGACGAAACCGAACACATATTTCGCGTAAAACAGTATTTCCCGTTAACGAGGTTCGACTGTATTTTGTTCTTCATCAGTTGTTAGAAAAAAACATCAGCCATTTGAAGTTTAAATGTACTTCGTGTGTAGGCGTAACTGTAATATCTTAACCCAGTCGTAGTTGAAGGTTTTGTCTTGGCACATCAATTAAGAGCGGATTTTGATTCAAGTACTTAGAGATCATTAATTTCCTTTTATAATTTCTTAAGTAGGCTTCTTACCTGTCTGGTAAAGTTGTGCAGGATTCTGACGTCATCTTTAAATTTTTTTCCTTCTTGTGTTGAATAAAACAAAATATCTGGCCACAACCACGGTCGCACCGACCGGCGATTGAAGTAATCTCCTAGGCTAAAAACAGAAAAGCTTTTAAGATACTTAACAAAACAAGATAATTAGAACAACATAATAAAACTCGATTTCTTGATTTTCTCAGATATGTTTACCCTTACGATGATCAGAGCTACATAAATATCGCACAAAAAGCAAATTAAAGGTCATAAAGTTTTAAGTAAGAAAATAAAAAGAGAAATCCTTTGAAATTTAGAAACATACTCACACACCAAATTTAGGTTTAAGATCACGATCGATAAATCGATAGACTGTTCCAACTGAAACAATTGTAAGAGTTATCTTTCAAAGGAGCAAAAAGAACAAGAAATGGCAAGGACATTTCGGTCAAATAAAACAAAAGTCCATAAAAACGAGCGCACTGACCGGCGGTTGAAGTGAACTTCACGGCAAAATACAGAACAACTTTTAAGAAACTTAACAAAATGCACGATTACTTAAGAAAAACAGAAAACATTCAAGATACTTAAATTTAATACGGATTGCAGATACATAACAATGGTAGATACTAGAGAGAAAAAGTTTAAAATATTGGGTTGATGCATAAGTACATAACGTTTTTTTCACCGTGCTACAGGAATGTATTTCATCAGAAAGAAAAATGGAATTAATCAACAATGTATTCCCCCAATGTTCAAGATAATATCCCAACGTCTGCAATATCATTCTTGAAAAACATGTGCATGGTTTTGCTGCGAAGAAATCATGAAGGAAATACTAGAGATAAACATAATTGTTGAATGTTCTGCCACGGAGTGCATTCGACAGAGATCGGAACAGGTGATAGTCTGAAGTGGCAACCTGTGAGAAATAGGCCGGATGTAGATGGATCTCCCATTTCATGTCCTAAATGGCCATTCTGGTCATGTTTGCACTGTGCGGGCGTGCGTTATCATGTTGGAGAAGGACACCACGGAGCCAATGTGGCCGTTTGTGCTGAATTGCTCCCTACACACGGCGGAGTTGCTCACAATAGAGTGCAGTGTTGATGATCGGATTCCTTCGCAGCATTTTCCAGTGAATAAAGCTTTCCATGTTTCACCAGAAACACATTATGTTCTTCGCAGAATGAAGGTCAGGTTTTTTGGACGTGGTGTTGTCGTCTTGTTTGGGCTTAATCATTCCCTCCTACGCCTGAAATTCACGTGCAGGCACCACTTTTCATCTCCAGTAAAAATACGTTACACAAATGGCTTGTGTTGCTGAGAACATTCGCAATAACGGGCGAGCAAGGAACCACATATGGCAACACGCTGATTTTTGTTGTCCTCGGTGAGAGTGTGAGGCACCCAAAACCCCGATTTCTTGACCTTTACCATACGTTCCAGGTGTCACACCACTGTGGACTGATCACAGTCCATCTCAGTGGCCGATTCGCGTGTGGTTTGACGTGGATCCAAGTGGATGAGATGGTTCAAACGATCCTCATCAAAGTGAGCTGGACGACCTGAGCGTGGAGAGTCGTTGAGGTCAAAATTGCCACCTCGGAACCGCTCAGACAATTTGCGGGCTATCCTCGGAGCAATACCATCTCCCCATACATTTGTCGAGTGGTCAGCACACATTTGTCGAGTGGTCTCGGTGGCTGTGAATCCCTTATTAAACTCGTAGAGGAGCAGATGTCGAAAATGTTCACTCCTATTTGACACTCCATATTTCCGAACCTGAAAACAATAAAACCATTAGTCACAATGACACAGCGCAATATGATTTAGATAAACGATATTGCTGGCTACATTTTGATATACAACTGGCCATCTGCACCGTCACTACTTACCTGGGAAACACTCGTGAAATGAAACGGCATGAACTTATGCATCAACCCAATACTTAATTTAAATGCTGATTTGCGTACGTTTACCTTACAATATAATCGTACTCGTCATCGTTAGTAAACATTCTCAATCGAATGCTTGATGAAGTTTTAGTCAAATCCCTTCCACAACGTTCTGGCTTCAACAGTTTCCATCCGTCCATGGAACCGACATGCTTTCGCCTTTCATTCACCCACAATATGCGTGCCCGTATTGTGTGTCATTTTGCAGTCCCTTAATATTTCAGTTGTCTAACGGGATTAATTCATCTAGCATTATGTACACTATATTGCTATATTGACAAAAGCCACCGAACATCCTTTCAAAAGCAAATGAACAGATGCGCGGTGCAGCTGCAAACGGTGTAAAAAACAAGCCTACAGCTGACCACGATCATATTGCACAGTGAGGTTGAGCGAAAATGTCGCGGTGGGAGAGAACTGACTTTGAGAAAGAAAATATTGTTGGGTGTTATATTAGTGGGTTGTCTATAAGAGAAACCGCGAGGATTTTAAACATACCCAAGTCAACTGTTTTCGATGTACTGAATAAGCGGAAGACACATGGCGTGCCTGAAGCAGCAAAACGTACCGGCAGACCAAAGAAAATCAGTGATAAATGACGCCGAAGTCTCAGGAGAGTCGTTACAGCTAATCGACGGAGTACTGCACATGACCTCAGTGTGCAGGTGAGTAAAAATGCTTGAACCTCTGTATCTACACGCACCATTCGCAGAGAACTCCATTCCATGGGCTACCGTGGTCGTGCGGCTGGCTGCTCATAAGCCTTTCATTTCCACTCGGAATGGTACTCGTCGTTTAGCATGGTGGAAAAACGTTTATCGTGGACCGTAGATCAATGGACACGGGTCCTATGGACTAATGAATCTAGACACACAATCCATCAGTGTTATGGCCGTGTGTGGGTATGGCATCAAGCCGTGGAACGCTATTTACCACTGTGTACTGTTCCTACGGTCACGTTTGGAGCTGGCAGTGTACTCGTGTGGGGGTGCTTTTCATGGTATGGTCCCGGCCTATTGTTTATCGTAGACAAACCTGTTAACCAGCACGTCTATCTCGATATTCTGGACAATTATGCTCTACGAACTCTGTGGCAATACTATGTAACTGAGTCTTGTTGGTAATAGCAATATAACGCACTGAGCCATAAAGCAAGGGCTGTTACGGCGTGACTTGACGATAATTCTGTGTCGTGGCTGGACTGGCCCGCACAGAGTCCTGATTTTAATCCAAGAGAGCACCATGGGATGAAATAGAGCGCCGCATAAGAAGTTTGGAAACAAGGCCTACTACTATGCAGCAGTTAGCTGTATGGAAGCGCATACCAATCACTGTGTTCAAAACCTTGTCGAAAGCGTGCCTCGAAGGGTCAGTGTATGCATTAAGGCCAAAAGTGGACCAACACCGTACTAATGCATGTCAATAAATGTTATGTTGTGTTTCTCTTCTAGGTGTCCGGTGACCTTTGTCAATATAGTGTATATCCCATTGCTATTTGAGTGTCTTTACTTTTTTTTTTTATTTGGAGGTTTAACGACCACCGTGATCCACTCAATGGGCTATAAGCAGTCGCCCGTCCCTAATTTAGGGATCACTGGTTCCCGGGAAGGAAGAGAGCCAGTGCCGTAAGACAAACACAACATCCATGCCTCACCGGGATTCGAACCCGGACCCCGTTCGGGGGAATGATGAGAGGCCATCGCTAAGACCACTGCGCCACCGGAGCGGCTCTTTACTTTCATCACGATGTCATCCACCCTTATTATTTCTTTAATATGTGAGTTATTTTTCCTATGTTACTTAAAAGGGGACCTTACGAAGTTCCCTTTAAGGGTTCCAATAATAGGGTGTGTGTTCATAAGCCTTGGCACAAACGTTTATTGAACAACGGGAGAAAGCTCGCTCCTGCAACGTCTTTCAGTAAATCGATGTGAAAAGTGACTTACGAGTAAGTTTTGCAAACAAGTTCTCCAGAGACCGCGTGGCTCAGCGGCAGCGTGCCTGACTCATGTTCGTTATTCTTTCTAAGCGGTCATGTGCAGTGTGCGCCTGATCCAGTGAGCTGGGCAGCAATCAAAACCATTTAGATCAAAAATTTTATTTTCTCAGCTTCTCTTACTAATGCAGTAGAACTTGGAGCGTGGATCTGAACCTTTATTTTGTCTAAGGCTTCCATTTTTTTCGCAAATGATTTTAAATAAAACAAATTAGTTCAAGTAGAACAAGTGTAAAATCGTTCTGATCTGTCAGTCCTTTCAAGGAATAAATCGCCTCTCAATTTTTTTCTCCCAAACCGAAGACTCGACCGTGGGAATTCTCGGAGCGGGAAAATCCCTAATCCGCATTCTCGCGCTCACTCAATGCTCGCACGAATCTGCTTTGCAAGAAGCCTTTGAGAATGAAGAGGAAAATGAGACGAACCTAGAAGGAGGTGAACGGCATTTAACCTGGTGTTGTTTTGACTTTTGAGAGCCCAAGTGTCATTTATTTATTATTATTTTTGCAGGTAATTTTTGATTTATGAAAATTAATTAGGGATTTGGGAATTTTAATCTAAAATGCTTACTGCGAGAAAGCTATTTTCGCTGCGCGGAGGAAGTGAAATCGCTGCGCTTACGCTCGCGTGCTTAACTTTGAGGAAACATTGCTCCTGTTCTCGAGATCGCTAGTTCGACACTCGAGAAGTGAGCGTTTTTGTTTTATTTTTCAAATGAAAATGCAATTTGAATATAAAATAACTGTAAATCACATGGGTTTATACATTTTGTCTATTTACCTATTTTTGATTAAAAATGTGTATTTCTCCTTTTTCATACTCTGCCTTTAAAATTCGTTTTCGGAATTGGTGTCCGTTAAAAATAAATTTAATTAAAGATGATTTTTTTTGTAAAAATTAACAAATTCGGACAGGTTATTGTTATCTGTACATATAAAACTGAAAGCCATATGACTGACTCACTGACTCATCACCGAATCTCAGAAACTATTGAACTTAGAACTTTCATATTTGGCAGGAATGTTTCTTTTACGACATAGAAGCGCACTATGAAAGAATTTTTTTCCTACGATAATTTTCAGTGGGTCCAAATGTTTTTTTTTAAATAACCCAGCTTTGATAACGCTAGGACGTTTTGAAATGATCGTGCCGTTGTTGCCCAGCAACTGCTTACCCGCCCTAAGTTTGGGATGACTTGAGTTGACCTGCTCAGTATATATTTTGTCCTAAATTTATTTGTTCTGAATTTATTTAATACAAAACCCTTAAAAATTACGTAAAATGGGCTATATCATAATGTGCCTTGCATTTAACATTTTTTATAGTTTGACATATCAAATGTCAAGGTTTTTTGATTTGTTCTGAATTTATTTAACAAAAAAAAACCTTTTAAAAATATCACATAAAAGGCGCTATATCATAATATACTTTGCATTGAAACATTTACATTATCATTTGACATATCGAATGTAAAAGGTTTTTTGAGTCAAAATCAAATTACCGACATTCGTTTTCACCGAAGCAACGGTAACGCCATATATAAGTGGGGTGTTTTTTAGTCAAAATCAAATTAACAACATTCAATTTCACCGAAGCAACAGTGACGTCATATAAGTGGTAAGGTGACTGCAATAAATATAAATATTTTGTTCTAAATTTATTTGTTCTGCATTTATTTAACAAGAAACCTTAAAAACACGTAAAAAGCGCTATATCATAATATGCTTTGCATTTAAATATTCATTATCGTTTGACATTTCGAACGTCCAGGTGTTTTGATTTGTTCTAAATTTATTTAACAAAGAAAAAACATTTAAAAATATCACTTAAAAAGCGCTCTATCATAATATGCTTTGCATTTAAACATTTACATATCGTTTGACATATCGAATGTTAAGGTTTTTCGAGTCAAAATCAAATTACCAACATTCGTTTTCACCGAAGCAACGGTGACGACATACAAGTGGTAAGGTGACTGCAATAAATATAAATATGCACGTAGATTTTCATAGTAATTTAAATTTGAAAAAAAAAAGGTTCCCCCTTGAGTTATTAGCGATGGCAACACAATTTTTCTTACGCTTCCAAAAAATCTGACTTGCATTCTTCTAAATCTACAGTTTCGAACGAAATAGTTTACGAAATTGTTTATAAGCAAGGTTCTTTTTACATTTATGCTGAAAGCAGCAACGTATTTTGTTCTGTATTTTTTATCATTTTGCTCTGTTTTTATTATTATTTTGTTCTGTTGTCTATTAATATTTTAACTATGAAAGTGAAGAGTAACGACGTATTTCGATTTGTTTCGTGTAGGCTTGAAGTTTGAAATACACAGTTATGAAAGAAATTGCTTAAGTGTCGTCTGGCAGAATCAAGTTATGAGAATAATAGCTGTGGAATAAATCTGGCTCCTGTGCCCTGACCTTTGACCACATTTCGTTGATATTCAACAAAATCGGTTCTCTACACCTCCGGAAGAACATGATAAAGTTTTGTCGCAATCGAAGCATGAGTCAGGCAGGCATGTGTTTCCCAAAAGACAGAAGAAATATACAGTGTATGGCCATTTCAACTGTATATCATATTTATCATCTGTACTTCAACTGTATTTTAATATCATCACGTTTGAACAACGGACATTTAGCTAGTACTGTATAAAGCACAAATAAATAAAAAATATGTTTCATTAATCATTGGAAGCAGAGTACATGAGGCAGGATGGTATTTCTCGTAGAATCAAGGGAAACGGTAAGTCACACATCTTGTACAAAATCTGTTTTTTTACGTTCACAGGGTTTGTTCAGAACATCAAAAAGAAAACGTTTTTCTGATTTGAAAAACAAAACGAAAAACGTTCCCTCAGCGAGAGTCGAACCAATGATTTCGCGAGTAAGAGCCAGGTACGCTGCGACCGTGATTCGCACAACTCTCAAAAGCCACTCAGGAGCCTTGAAGTTCGATTTTTTTGTCAAAAATGTTTCTAAATCGCGCTTTCTCCATTTGCTCAATATAGTTTGATAGCAAGGCTTATCCGCAGAAACACTATCATTAATTTTTTTTTTTTTATTGGAGGTTTAACAACCACCGTGAGCAACTCAATGGGCTATAAGCTGTCGCCCGTCCCTAATTTAGGGCCACTGGTTCCAGGGAAGGGAGAGAGCCAGTGCCGTAAGACAAACACAACATCCATGCCTCACCGGGATTCGAACCCGGACCCCTTTGGGACGAATGATCAGAGGCCATCGCTTAGACCACTGCGCCACCGGGGCGGCCACTATCATTAATATCCCTGAGAGGAACGTTGAAGGTCACCTTGTTAGTCACACAAAGCATTCAACTCTGTGCTTTTATGAATTATCTTCAGCGTCTGTGTGCCTTTTTTAAATTCAGTTCCATGTCTCTGATCTGTAAATAAGGGCCTGAACGATGCATTGATTAAATACTTTTCCTTTAAGACATATACCGATGAGCCAGTACATTATGACCACCACCAGCCTACAGAAATGAGCGCGCCTGGAGACCGAACGGTGGCGCAGGTGAAGTTCACAGAGCAGTATATATACAACCCGAGGACCAGCTCTCCGTTAGTATAGTGTTCGGAGTCAAAAAGGGAAAAGCTTTTGATTTATCGGAGTTTGATAAAGGACGAACTGAGATGGCACGGCGCTTCGGAACTACGATCTCGGAAACGGCGCGGCTTTATGGGTTGTTCACGTGTCTCTGTAGTGAGTACGCATCAAAAGTGGTGCACAGATGGCCAGACGACGAACCGTCGTCCAGTCCTGCGTCGTCCGCAGCTCATTGATGCCAGAGGGGAACGGAGACTGCCGCACATTGTTCACAGCGACAGCAGGGCTGCAGTGCGGCATATTACCCGTACCTACAAGAGTGGTAATCAGGGAAATGTGTCACAGCGCACAGTTCATGGCAGCCCTCCCCATGCTCACTGCACGTCATCGCCGACAACGGATGAAATCATCGAGATATATCCGTGGATGATTGGAAGAAAGTGGCCTGGTCTGACGAATCAAGATTCCTGGTGCATCACGTAGACGGCCGAGCGCGGATACGCAGATTACCAACGGAGGCTATGAAACTTGCATGCGCTGCTGTGCGGAAACAGGCCGGCGACTGCGGAGGCAGTGCTATGCTGTGGACGATGCTTTCTTGATACACTTTAGGCCCCATTATCCCAATAGCACAATCCCTTACAGCTATCTGATATCTGGCCATCGTTGCGGACCAAGTTCTCCCATTCATGGCAACTGTGTTCCTTTCTGATGATGGCCATTGCCAACAGGATAATGAGCCATGCCACACTACCAGATTCGTGAAGCAGTGGTGCGAGGAACATGCTGGTGATTTTCTGTTGACGCCGTAGCCTCCAAATTCACCTGACATGAACCCAATGAACACTTGCGGTTCGACTTGGAAAAGCTCGTTCTCGCTAAATCACCACCGCCTCGAAATGTACGGGAACTGGAGGACCTGCTGTTGACATTATGGTACCAGATACTACGGAATACCTATCGCCACCTCATCGAATCGATGCCTCGCCGAGTGACCACTGGTTTTCGAGCTAAAAGTGGTCCTACAGCTCATTAGGTAGGTGGTCATAATGTAATGGCTCATAGGTGTAATAGTAAATTGCTTCAGTTGTACTCTTTCTTCCTAAATGTAGCCCACCCAAGTTTCATCCGTCATAATAAATTCTTCTTCGATTCGGCTCTAGCTATGTGTTAATAGTCCACAGCAGATGTAGGCACACGTTTCTTTTGCAAAAGTTCCATCAACCCGCATACTCAATTTTTCAAGGATTGATGCTTCAAATATGAAAAATATTTCGAAATCGTTCCTTGGATTAAACTCACTCGGTTGTCTCTCTACTTGGTTAAGTAGGCTACTGCCCGTTTAGCCTAATCCCATTCTGCCTAATATTTGCGGGTTTTGCTCAGTATAAAACTTTCAAACGAAATTTCAGTCGGAATATTACTTCTCATTTTGTCGGATTTTTATATTTTGAATATTGCGGTCATAAATCATAAGTCATAAAGTGTACTTTTTGACTGTATCCGTATGTACTTGTATAAAATTTGGGCTATTATTTTCAAAAGCAATGTATAAAAAAATGATAGGGTTGATATCCTATAGTACGGTATATGGAGAATAGGTTCAGCTAAAATTCGTAACTGTCACAAAAAAGGCTCATGGTCGAACTATACTAGTTTGGTCTCAGAATCAGGTTAACTAAAAAATAAATTTCGTAAAGATCCGTCTAACGACATGGGATTTACACCCAAAATATTATAAGGCCCTTCTCCTTTCCACCAATTAAGTTCCATGATGGAAAGTTAGCATTTCAGGCAAAGAACGGCGCAAAACCCCTTTAAGTTATATTTTCTTCGGCTGGGATACTAGGTCACAGACTGACCTCCTGAGATTCAAGTTTCTGCTTCTGGTTAGGCTGAAAACTTTTTGACGTGCATTTTAATTGAACTTTCCATTTTGGTTCCGGTTATCTTATCTAAATTTAATTCATTCGCTTTAAGCAGTTTCTAACTTAACGCTACGATTTCTTTCTTGCTAAATGTTTTTGTGGCAACCTGACTTGAGATCGTAAGTTGAATAACGTATGTTATCGAGACCGATGGACGTGTTATTTTACGAGTTATCAGAGCCTCCGTTATAAGTTGGCCAGATTGTGATATCGACGTAATTGTTTTGCAGAAAAGTTGAGAGATTAGAGTGAGATTGTATGGACAAATTTGTTTCGATTAAAGTAAGATGTTACACAAGCGCTTACGTTGATTATTATACTTTTCGGTGGACAAAATAAACAAGTAAATAACTCTAATTACAAGGCTATTTATTTATTTGGCCGTTAGTGTTATCCTTTACTTATCTACGTGGTACGTGATTCAGGCTTTCTGGAGTACGACTTATCTTTACGGAATGTTTAAGTACGTAGAGTATTTACATTGAGGTATGCTAGTGCTTTAGTGTAACGTAGACAATTTGCAGATATCTTCAACAAATGCACTAAAAACATTACAAATTGTATGGATCTGTTGGCATAAAAAATAAGAATGAAAATTTCGGAGCACCGTAATTGCTTTTTGAAACGTTAAGTAGATCAGAAGTTTCATGAAACTTCTTTTTCATAACAACATCGATTCTCGAACTTTCTTTTTCATAACAACAACGTTTCATAAACTGTCATTCATACGTTAAACTCTTTGAAATCTCCAATTTTAAGTAATTCCACAACATTGCACTCACCTATGCACAGCTTTGACGTATTCAGAATCACTGTTTTCTTGAGCTCCCACATGAGTTCCCATAACTGATTCTACACAAGAGGAAGATAAGTGAGAAAATATTAATCTTCAGAAAAAGCAATAATTAAAAACACATTTTTATCCACGATGCTATACTTAAGGAAAGAAACAAGGATTTGACGTAAAATTGCAGTAACATCTATGTACAAGGTTAAGTAAATTAAACTTCCCCAATATCGTCATATATTTTCAAAGGTATTGTCATTTCAGAAAGAAAGACCACTCTTCATCTCATTATAATTTTTAAGATAAGTGGGGGGTATCCTTCATTTTGAGTTGAAAGACATCTGTGTGCCCTCTAGAATGAGGGCATATACGTCGAGACGTGGAACATACAACATGATGGGAGAGTCGCGCAGTTACTGCAGACCAGAAGGTGGTACAGGCTGGCAGAGAACAGCCCGTTTTACCTCATTGAAGATATGCTGCATGCGGTTGAAATTCGGAGACTGTAGAGCCCATTAACCCTTTAAGCGGCCGATGTCTGTGGACCAAATGCTGACCATACTTTTCTGCGTTTCTCAATCCTATATGTTCTCATAGAGATCTGGATTTACGAAAGCTGGGGCAAAACGATTCCTTTCACCTTTTCATCTGAGAAGTACCAACCACAAACCTGTCACTGGTCGGAAATTCTCTTTCTCTGTATCTCAGTCTTTTTCTCTCTGTCTCTCTCTCTCTGTTTCTCTGTCTCTCTCTGTCTCTGCATCTCTCCGTCTCTCTCTCTGTTTCTCAGTCTCTTTCTGTCTCTCTGTCTCCGCATCTTTTCGTCTCTCTCTATCTGTTTCTCTGTCTCTCTCTTTATCTCAATGTCTTTTTCTATTTCTTATTGTCTCTTTCTATCTCTTACTGTCTCTCACTATATCTCTCTCTGACTCTCCCCATTTCTCTGTCTTTCTCCCTCTCTCAGTCTGTCTGTCTCTTTCTCTGTTCCTCTCAGTCTTTGTCTCTCTCTTTCGCTATCTCTCTCCGCTCTCTCTGTTCTAGTACCTTATTCCCTGCTTCATGACTGAAGGCCCGATGGGGAACGGCTAGTTTCCCTGGCGCGAACATAATGTCATTAGGTAGAAACGAGTGATTCAAGCATGCAACGCTCTCTGATGGGTAAGATCACTCGTTTCAGCCTCGTTCGGTCCACTTCTTAGACAGCGAATTCATTCATTCGAGCTGATACCAGCTCATTTTGCTTACCCGGAGTTAAATCGTTCCAAGCCGGTTAAGGGGTTAAGGCAAGGAAAATGTGGGTATGTACATTTTACTATTCGGGAAAGGTGTCAGCGGGTTCGTTTTCTTGCTGGTCGTGTCCATCTACTTGAGGATAAAATATAGATGGAACGGGATGGATTTGAGCGGCAACAATAATGAGATATGTGGCCTTCAGCTTCTGTTCGATGTGTTCTCCGGCTCTAATGCGTTTAAGAAAAACATTATCTGCCCTACAAAACCGCCGTAAAACTGCTTCTAATGTAGCCACCTGACATGTTTCTCAATCGTAGCCCATTGCTTACGCCGAATTCGGATCCTTTTATCCGCATGACGCAAAAGGAACCATGAGTCTTACATCTAGTTGCTCTTTTTTATGTTCTACACGATCAACTCTCCCCTTAGAGGCTTGCTTTCTTGTTATGTGCTGGCAACATCTGCACTCGACATGCTCGTTTCCTGTTGTAGCTCATTTTGCGACGTGGTCCAATACTTGGAGAGTTTGGAGTTAACTCTCCAAGTATCAGACGACGAGTGTCGAAGTCGTTGCTTCATCGCGGTCTACCCAGTGTTTCTTGAGTTTGGGATTGTCGTACCGATACCCACTTTTAATCACCCGTAATGATTTTCCACAGGAAAGACCTTCTGTGTTGTTTCTTCAACAGATTCGAACACTTCATGACTCGCCCATTATTCTTCCTCTGGCTGAGGTCATGTGGCACCCATCTTCCTTCCTTCTGAATCTTTCCCACTGCGCGTAAACGATTGGAAATGGTTTGTTGAGCTACCCTAGTTGTTCAAAGTGTTTATTTTGCGTTTGAGACGAATATTCATTTAGCAATGCTTGCAGTTCCTCATGTGCAACCATCTGCGGGGTGCCGCTAGGTTCTCGATCGCTAACTTCAAAACCACCTGCTCTAAACCATCTAAACCAAAACTCACACGTGCTTTTCGATCCAATATTCTCCCCCAGAACAGATCGATGCACATGCTTCTGCAGCACGTTTTCCTTGATGAAATTCGTAAGGAATGCAGTGTCGAATAAATGCAGTATCGCTTGCCATCTTTCACCTACCGCTGTACAAGTGCGTTTTATTGATGGGCAAACTTCTGTGTCACATATTATACTCTGGACCAGTTACGGTCATATAACGACGACGCGGGGGAATGTCGGATATGTAAATTAGCTGTATACGTCACAAAACAAAACGCTTTAAAACTTATTTGTACACGTAATATTTCGTGACATACACTTCATTCTGAAAAAATGACCATACATAATCAAGTAAAATGAAAGGTGAAATAGCCAAACTTCTTCAGGTGGGGGTGTGGTGTACACTTACAGCAGTGCAAGGCCTCACATCTATGATTCATGCTGTTGATGTTGGTGTCTGGGAGCTCAGCATGTAGCAATGGTCATTGTTCGTGCAAAGCTCACAGAAGCGCCTCCACGTCTTGCGGAAAGAAGGTTGAAGTCAGCAACTAATTTTTGTTGAACATCCCACGCATGTTCATTTGGATAAATTTCGGGAGACGTGTCTGGTCAATTCGTACGGACCATTACCTACTCTTGAAGAAATTGTTCTAGAAGCCTCGCTCGGTGAGTGACTGGAGTTATAGTTTTGTAGGAGAAATGTATCTACTTTGGCACCTGCAAACACAATTATCCAGGCCATCATCGTATAGCAGGCGTTCTCGTGGAATCACATATGGTCTGTGCGTCCACCTAACGTGATGCCACTGAAAAACCAGCACGCCACCATCAACATAATAGTTCCTTTCCATAGGTTATACAGAGATGATAGCATTTCTCTCGTTCTTTACAGATCAAAGCACGAATTGAATAGCTATACAGAGCAAATCTGGACTTATCTGTAAAGAATAATGACATCCACTTGTTTTTACCCTAATTGACGTGAAGTCTTACCAATTCAAACGTGTCCCCCAGTGACGGGGATTAAGAGCCACACAGCGTACTGGCCGCGAATCGCAAAGACCTCCTTTTTTGAAACCTTCTGAACTCAGTGGAAGCAGATACTATAGGTAAGGCAGATACAGCCGTGTCGCGATAGCAGTTCTGTACTTCGGCGCAATTAGTCGGGCATATTGATGTTCCACTGATATATCCGATCGCTCTCCATCTCAGTTCATATGTCAAATGATGTCTCACAGCCATTACAACGAATTTGCTATTTGAAAAATTATTTCTTTACCATCCAAAAACCGATGTGAAACACACATACGCAAAAGCGCCTTTTATGCTGCGGCGCATTTGAACAAACTGATGCCGTCACCACTAACTTGAGTACGACACCCTAACGCGACATTACATTTCACGTCATGTACCCAAGTTTTATGCCTTTGCATCGCTTTTTATACAAATAATCGTACATTTTCTGTTTTTTTACTTAATTTAAAGAAGCCAGCTTATTTTGTGTCAAATAGAAAAAGCCAAAAGGGTGACTTATTATCACAGAAGTTAATGAAAAATAAATCCGCAACAGAAAAGCGCCCAGGCGACAAACATGATTTATGGTAATCTTTATAAAATTACCATAAATCACATGATTTATGGGAATTTTATTGACCAGAAACTGTTGAATAAAAATGACTTTCCTCCCTAGTCTCTCTGGTAACATTTGACTGCGTAGATATCTATGTGTCGCAAAAACTTCTCCTCTCTCTCTCACATACATATTCTGACCGCTTCTCAAATTTTCAAAGCAGAACATTCTAGATTTCTATGTTAAAAATCGCACACAGAACCTCTGAGACATATGGTTGATTTTCAGGTGTATCTGTATTTTAGGGTATGATACAAGAACCTGCTGACAACAGTAAAGAAGTAGAATTAAAATGAACTTTCAGAAAACAAAATTATTGACATACAATGTTTTTACAGCAAATGGAGATGTATCGATAGATAGAGAAAATCTAAAGGTAACGCATACCTACATTTGCCTTGGGCAACATATTTTTAGAAAGGGCGACATTGGATAAGGAATTTAATTGGCGTATTAAACTTGGTTTGGCGTAATTTGGAAGAAACAGTGCAATTTCCAAGTGCAATATACCATTATGTCTTAAAAGAAATGTGTTTAATCAATGCACCTTTCCAATTCTTACGAATGGAGCAGAGACATGGACTTTAAGTAGCAAAGGCAAACTGTGGCTGCAAACAACTGCAATTAGCATGGATAGATGCATGTTTGTTGTAACCAGGAATGATAAGAAGAGCAATTTGTGGAGTAGGAAAATGACTACAGTGGAAGACCACATGTTCAAAGTAAAATTCCTGCAAATTACAATGCACTGGACATATTCCTAGAAGAGAACGAACTACCGATGGACAGCCGAATTTTTGGACTGGTTACCGAAGGACTGAAAATGATTCAGAAGAAGACGGCGTGGAAGGTTGGGGATGAAATTCGAAAACATGCCAGTGTGACATGGAGGAGACCTGCTGAAGACGTTAGAAGAAACCTGGAGAGAGCTTCATCCAGCAGTATATTGAAAATGATTGACACTGATTATGATGACATATGATTTTCACTTACCACTTACGATATCCAGCGTACAAAGGATGACGAGCGGAGCGATATCCACCCATTCTTGATCTGTAAGTCCTTTGAGTTTTTTAATAAGCACAAGCGACTGATCATTGAAGACTGGTAGGAAATCTTCTAATATGCGAAAATGGAAAGCCGGAGTAAGGATTCTTCTTCTCGTCCGCCATTTGGACCCGGAACTTTTAAAGAAAGTAAATTCAAAGTCATAATAAAATGATAGTAAAAACATATTTTGCAATATATTTAACATTACCTCTTCCAAATGCGAATTGTTGATCCAAGGAAGGAAATGAGACAAACAATATCTT
Source organism: Macrothele yani (assembly GCA_039090855.1). Lineage (NCBI taxonomy): Eukaryota > Metazoa > Arthropoda > Arachnida > Araneae > Macrothelidae > Macrothele > Macrothele yani. Next base: position 15,915,691 of record CM077026.1, on the reverse strand, counting down.
CAATCCCTATTCACAAGTTAGCAAATTCTCAAAGGAACCATACAGTCGAGTCACATTATTGTGACTACCTCCAACTTCTCACGTCAATAGCGCGTAGCCAATGAAAGAAGGCACGTGTCGTGAGCTGCCTTTGGAGGGTTATATAAGGTGTGCTGAAGGTAATCTGAAAACATATCACTCGTTGCCGTCATGGATAAAAGGAGCGATTTATCAGCTTTGCAAAAAGGGATGATAATCGGATTTCGGGTCAAGGGTGGCAATATTTCTGAAACAACGCAGTTTGTGAACTGTGCGCGTGGTGTTGTGTTTAACATGCTTCGTAACTGGAGAAATGACACCATTGAGAATAAGCAACATCGAAATTGTGGAGCACCACGTGCCATTGATGTGAGAGGTGACCGTCGGCTTCGAAGGTGCGTGAGGACCGATCGACACACTACCGTGGAGCAAATCACTAATTGAATGAACCAGGAGGCTACCGAAAGTGTGTCAAAAACGACAGTTCAGCGAGCCATGTGCGTATGGGGCTACGATGCAGATGGATGGTCACTGCACCTATGGTAACGAAGGTGCATCGGCAGAGAAGGCTGACATTTGCACGGCAGTATCGGAATTTGACCTCCGCTGATTGGCAAAAGATTGCTTTCTCCGATGAGTCACAAGCTTTCTGCTTCATCAAAAGGATGAACGTTGGCGTATAAGTCTAGAAACATCGGAGAACAAACACTCTTCAACCACTTCTGGCAGAACACAAGCTGGTGTGGGCAGAGTTATGGTCAGGGAATACTTTCATGGCATTTTCTGGATGAAATGGACCGAATTTGTTATGGACCGAATTGACTATGGACCAAATTTGTAATGAAATCTATTTTTGTAGATCACGTACAATCATACATGCTGATTGTCTTTCCTGGGGAGAATGGGATCTTCTAGAACGACAAAACAACGTGTCACACAGTGAGAAATATCCAAGAGAGGTTGGACGAGCACGATGACGATTTTAAAGTACTTCTTTTGATCCGTAATTCCCCAGACGTAAACCCAATTGAGCATCTGTGGGACCGCCTTGATCGTGCTGTTTGCTCTATGGATCCTCCGCCACGCACCCTCCAGCAGGTGTCAGATGCACTGCAGTCAGAATGGCTCCACATACCTGTGAACACATTTCAGCACATTATTGAGTCACTCCCAGCCCGTCTGGCTGCTGTCTGCGCTGCACGCGTCGGTTTCTTTGAATACCAGCTGGTGGTCGCAATAATATGACTCGACCGTGTACTTTTTCCCTTTTTTTTTACAGAATGTATCATCCCCCTATTGCTCTGACTTGAAAAAGAATAGAATAGCGCGATCAATTTAAAGGTGTTTCATTTATCTGTAAGTATCATTTCTTTTTAGTTCAATTGCACACTTCTGACGCTATTTGGAGCTCAGCTGAAGAAGTGCACTATATTGACAAAAGTCACCAGACACCTGGAAGAGAAATATAACATAGCATTTATTGACATACATCAAAACGGTGTCGGTCCACCTTTGGCCTTTACGCATGCACTGACCCTTCGAGACACGCTTTCGATAAGGTTTTGGAACTCAGCGATAGGCATGTTCTTCCATTCAGTACATAATGCTGCCGCTAACTGTTACTTAGTAATAGGCATTGGTCCAAATTTCTTACGTGGCGCTCTAATTCATCCCATAGGTGCTGTATGGGATTAAGATCAGGGCTCTGTGCTGGCCAGTCCACACACGATACGGAATTGTCGTCAAACCACGCCGTAACATTCCTTGCTTTATGGCCCGGTGTATTATCTACGGTCACCAACAAGGCACGGTTTCACAGTATTGCCACAGATGTTGTAGGGCATAATTGTCCAGAATATCGAGGTAGTCGTGCTGGTTAACAGGTGTGTCCACGATAACCAATGAGCCGGCACCATACCGCGAATAACACCCCAAATTGAGTACACTGCGAGCTCCAAACTTGACCGAAGGAACGGTAAACTGCGGTAAATAGCGTTCCCCCGGCTGCCGACATACCCACACACGAATATCAAACTGCTGGATCGTGTATCGGGATTCATCAGTCCATAGCACCCATTTACATTGATCTACGGTCCACGGTAAATGTTCCTTACACCATGCTAAACGACAAGTACCATTTCAAGTGGAGATGAAAGGCTTATGAGTTGCCGCACGACCACGGTAACCCATGGAATGAAATTCTCTGCGAATGGTACGTGTACATACCAAGGTTCTATCATTTTTTCTCACCTGTACACTGAGGTTTTGTGCAGTACTCAGTAGATTAGCTGTAACGACTCTCCTGAGGCTTCGACGTCCTCTATCATTGAGTTTCTTTGGTCTGCCGGTACGTTTTGCTTCTTCAGGCACGCGGTGTGTCTTCCACTTATTCAGTACATCCAAAACAGTTGACTTGGGTATGTTTAAACGCCTTGCGGTTTCTCTTATCGAAAACCCACTAAAATAACACCCAACAATATTTTCTTTCTCAAAGTCAGTTCTCTCCCACCGCGACATTTTCATTCAACCTCACAGTGCAATATGATCGCGGTCAGTTGCAGGCTTGTTTTTATACCGTTTGCAGCTGTACCGTGCATCTTAACAACGCAGCGTATCCGCTCATTTGCTTTTCAAGGGGTGTTCTGTTACTTTTGTCAAAATAGTGCATATTTAACTTACGTTCGGGTCATTTTCGAACGAAATATTTCGCCAAAACACAGGAATTGCACAAGGTATATACACGAATCCACGTTGACATAATGTCAATGCAGTCTTACAGCTCCGGACAGTATACTGGCAATGACATACACTGAATTGGGATACCTCTGTAATACCTGGTTGGTCCTACTTGCGATTGGATAACGGCAGTAACGGGACACGTACTGCACGTGCCTTCAGTAGTACTGTGGAGACAGTGCAAACCCATGCTGCCTGAAGAGCGTCCCACAATTCCGTAATATTCGCCAGTGGAGGATTCCTGGCATTGACGGCACGTTGAACAACAGGGCATGGGCTCAACGAACTATCTGTAGTACTGTGGAGATAGTGCACACCATGCTTCCTGAAGAACGACCCACAATTCCGTAATATTCGCCAGTGGAGGATTCCTGGCATTGACTGCACGTTGTACAACTGGACATAGACTCCACGAACTCTCTGTAGTACTGTGGAGACAGGGCACATCATGCTTCCTGAAGAAAAGTCCCACAATTCCGTAATATTCGCAGCTGGAGGATTCCTGGCATTGACGGCACGTTAAACAAATGGGTATGAACTCCACGAACTGAAGGCATTGTTCTAAGAACCTAACTTCGTTGGCCGGTGCGATATTGTCCTTTAGGGAAAATGGGTGTCCCATAGAATCTGCGTAGAATCTGCGTAAGGTCAAACACAGGGTCCAGCACATCATCCTTATAGCGTCAAACATACACGTTTAATCTTGAAGGCTTTGTTCCAAAAAGTTTGCATAGTTGCTCGGTGGGATTTCTTCTTGCAGGGAAAATGTATGTCCGATAACACCAGCGTAAGGGCAAGCCCAGAGTCCAGGACATCATCCTTATAGCATCAAACATACATGGCTTATCCTGAACGCGTTGTTCTAGAAACCTAGCTTCGTTGGTCGGTGCGATATCTTCCTGTAAGGGGAATGTATTTCCAATGACATAAGCGTAAATGCAAACACCGGGTCCAGGACAGCATCTCTATATTGTCATGCACATATGGTTTCTCTTTGAAGCAGATATAAGTATGTGCGTCCACCTATCAAGAGGCCAGTCCAAATCCTCAAGCTGACACCGCCATAAGTGTCCCTTTCACAGGTCATAAGGGAATGATAGCATGTCCCTGGTCCTCTCTGGATTAGAACACTCCTGGAAAACCTTCGCAAAGCTTATCTGGAATCATCTGTGAAGTTTAATGTACTACACTGGTTTTCAGTACAGCTGAGGTGAAGTTGTCTTGCCCAATTGAAACATTCCATTCCGTGGATTGGGTAAGGAATACAGATTGCTGGTTGCCTAACAAATAGACCTCGGAAAGTAATGCCACCGGTCCTGCAGCTTCAAAAAGGCAAGACTGCAGCTGTTAGCAGTCTTCTGCCTCCGAGCAGTTAATCGGCTATATCGGTCACCAACTGATATTTTAGCTCTAGAACGTCCTTCGCTGTGCTTACGAGGAGCTGCGAATTTCGACATTGGCTCCATAGTCCGTAGATGACATAAAGACTCACAAGCAGGAATCCTGCAACTTCCACTTGATATTGGCCTGCCCTTAGTTTTCTCGCCGATCAGCATCGCAGTTCACCGGTTAAATGCTGTCTTACAGCCGTTACAACAAATCTTCTGCATCAAAATCCTTTCTGAAAACGTAGTATCACACAGATCCGCAACAGCCTCTCTTATGCTGTGGTTTGTTTGCATAGACTGATGGAAATTAGTTATTATTAATTAATTTATGGAAATTAGTGTATTTGATGGGGAAAGAAAGCGGAAAAGCAGAAACCAACAGAATATTTCCGGGGTGCGATGTTGTTTTTCAGTTTACAAGATGTTAGGTTTGTGACGTACCTGCCAGCAGGACGCACACGACATAAAGGCAGATAGGATTCAGAATGAACGTCTGCGTAGCTCAGTTGGTAGAGCGACTTGTTCCGGAATAAGCGGACTCGGGTTCGAATCCCGGCGTAGACGAAAAATGACGGAGAAATTTACTTCGTTATAATGGCGCCCGAACTATCCGAATGACCCGACCGTTCAAAATCTCACAATGGTGTGATGTTCTTTCCACACCGCGAGATAGAAAAAATCAGAGAATCCCATCTCCAGCGCTTCGAAAAATAAATGTGTGTGACGTTGCATTCCACACACCAGATTGACTGGGAGTTCTCAAGTGCACGTTTTACAGTGGATGGCTGCCTGCAACGATTCATGGTCACGGCTGACCCGTGGGCCATGCCCCCGGCCCTCTTTCGGGGGGGGGGGAGGTGTGACGTACCTGCCAGCAGGACGCACACGACATAAAGGCAGATAGGATTCAGAATGAACGTCTGCGTAGCTCAGTTGGTAGAGCGACTTGTTCCGGAATAAGCGGACTCGGGTTCGAATCCCGGCGTAGGCCAAAAATGACGGAGAAATTTACTTCGTTATAGGTTCTGGTATGTAAAGCCCTTTGCATTCAGATGTGCAGTAGTGCTGAGGATAAGTATTGGGTTAATGCATAAGTTCATGCCGTTTTACTTCACGAGTGTTTCCCAGGTCAATAGTGATGGTGCAGATGATTAGTTGTATATTAAAATGTAGCCAGTAATATCGTGTATCTAAACCATATTGCGTTGTGTGATTGTGGCTAATGGTTTTTTGGTTTTCAGTTCCGGAAGTATGGAGTGTCAAGTAGAGAGGAATCAACATTTCCGATATCTGCTCCTCTACGATTTTAACAAGGGATCTACAGCTACCTAGGCAACTCGACGAACTGTTGTTTTGAATGGGAAGACAGCAATTTCTCCTAGGAAAGCCCGCAAATGGGTTGAGCGGTTCCGGGGTGGCAATTTTAACCTCAACGATTCTCCACGCTTAAGTCGTCCATCTCACTTTGATTAGGATGGTTTGTTTACTTGGGTCCGCGACATAGCACACGTGAATTGGCCACTGAGATGGAATGCGATCACCTCACAGTGATGCGACACCGGGAATATATGGGAAAGATCCAGAAATTGATGTCTTGGGTGCCTTACACTTTCACCGAGGACAACAAGAATCAGCGTGTTGCCATATGTGGTTCCTTGCTCGCTCGTTATCGCGAATGTTCTCAACAACATAAATATTCTCTGTCACGTATTGTTACTGTAGATAAAAAGAGGTGCCTGTACGTGAATTTCAGGCATCGGAGAGAATGGTTAAGTCCAAACAAAACGCCCACACCACGTCCATAACATGGCCTTCATCCTGAGAAGATCGCGTTGTGTGTGTGTCTGGTGGGACATGGAAGGCATTATTCACTGGGAAATACAACTCAGATATCAGACCATCAATACTGCACTCTGTTGTGAGCAACTCCCCCGTGTGTAGGGAGCAGTTCAGCAGAAACGGCCACATCGGCCATGGTGTCCTTCTCCAACATGATAACGCACGCCCTCACAGTGCAAACATGACCATAATGACCATTCAGGACATGAAATGGGAGATCTTTCCACACCCGCCATATTCCCAGATGTCGCCACTTCAGACAATTACGTGTTCCGACCTCTGTCGAATGTACTCCATGGCAGAACGCTCAATAATTATGTTGATCTCCAGAATTTTCGTGATGATTTCTTCGCAGTAAAACCAGCACGTTTTTTCAAGGAAGGCATTGCAGACCTATCCAGGCGTTGGGACACCATCGTGAACAATAGGGGGAGGGAAATACATAGTTGATTGATTCCGTTTTCCCTTCTGATGTAATACATTCCTGTAGTGACGTGAAAAAAACGGAGTGAACTTACACATCGACACAATACTTCTGCTCATTAAGGCATATTTTTGTTTCTTTGTGAATTTAATGACCGCCATGAGAACTTCGCCTGACCATAAAGAATTTTTCTTCCTTATATTCTGGCCACAGGCTACAGTGAAGCGGGGGAGCCAGTAAATTAGGACAGGTATGTGACTTTTGCATCAAGTGGGATTCAAAAACGGTTCCTTTCGAGGCGAATGGTCAGAAGCCATCCGATCAGCTTACTAGTTCACCGTGGCGACAACGACGTTCTTCTGGTCTGTATAAACAGCACATTTGTGAGCACATGTTGATAGGTATTTTAATAATTTAGATGTGCAGTGCACCAGGAAAGCAAGATTTACATACCTTGTAAGAAGACCAAGACCGAGCCATGCATGGAGAAACCGGTAGTCCCATGATTTATCCAGCGATACACTGCTGCTAAGAATAACCTAAGAAAATTATTCTTCCCTAAAGAACAGTATTGCTGATGCAGTGAATATTAAGTAAGTCATAATACATTTTTGCTATACAGTAGAAACTTGGCAGTACAAAAAGCTTAAAATAAACGTTTTATAAAAACTTTTTAGCCGCCCCGGTGGCGCAGTGGTCTAAGGCGTTGGCCTCTGATCATTCGTCCGTAAGGGGTCCGGGTTCGAATCCCGGTCAGGCATGGATGTTGTGTTTGTCTTACGGCACTGGCTCTCTCCCTTCCCTGGAACCAGTGACCCTAAATTAGGGACGGGCGACTGCTCATAGCCCATTGAGTTGCTCACGGTGGTTGTTAAACCTCCAAACAAAAAAAAAACTTTTAACAGTGTATATAGGGAAGAGATGGTAAGATCGAAAAAATAGGAGATTGTTACATATATCACTTTTTAAAAGTAACTATTATAGATGGAAATTAAATTACCGTAACTTCTTAGGTTTCACCTCCTGTTTTGCATATAACGCATTTCCTAAATGCAGCTAACATTTGTGATGTGTCATAGCACACACTACAACGAACGCTTTTGAAAATGGGGCTGCGTAGCCGCAGGCCGCTCCGTGTGTCCCTGTTAATCTGGGTTCACCGTCGAAAGCCTCTTCATCGGGCACGCGAGCGTCAACTCAGGACCTTCAGTGGTTGGACGAAGGACATCTGTTCAGATGAATCCCGTTCCCTGTTCCACCATGTGGACGACCATGTAAGTGTGCACTGTTTGCGCGGGGAACTATCGACACAAGACTGAATCGTGAGATGAAAACAAACCGGTGGACAAAGTGTAATGTTTTGAACATTGTTCTACTAGTAAACACTGGGTCAAGACATTCATGATGTTCTGATGGAAAATCCTAGGAGACCCTGGGTCCAGTCATACATAATGGTCTACTGAAAAACCCTGGATCCAGTCATTCCCAATGGTCTGCTGGAAAAACCTGAGGCTAGACATTCATAATGTTGTGCTGGAAAACCCTAGTTCCAGTAATTCATAATGTTCTGCTGTAAAACCCCGACTCCAGTCATTCAGAATGTTCTACTGGAAAACCCTGGCTCCAGTCATTCAGAATGTTCTGCTGGAGAACCCTGGCTACAGTCATTCAGAATGTTCTTCTGGAAAACTCTAGGTCCAGTCATTCGTAATGCTTTTCTGGAAAACTCTGGTTCCAGTTATTCATAATGTTCTACAGGGAGACCCAGCTGTTCAGTCATTCACAAAGTCCTGCTGGAAAACCCTGATTCCAATCATTCATAATGTTCTGCTGGAAAACCCTGGCTTCAGCCATTCACAACGTTCTGTTGGAAAACCGTGGGTACATTTATTCATAATGTTCTACAAGGCAGCCCTGGATCCAGTCATTCATAATGTTCTGCTGGAAAAATCAGGCTTCAGCCATTCATAACCTTCTGCTCGAAAACTCTGGCTTCAGCCATTCATAACCTTCTGCTGGAAACCCCTACGCCCAGTTATTCACAAGGTTCTGCTGAAATATTCAAGGAAACCCAGGATTCAGCCATTCATGATGTTCTGTTGGAAAACCCTGGGTACAGTTTTTGATAGTGTTCTACAGAGAAACCCTGGTTCCAGTCATACATAATGTTCTGCTGGAAAATTCTGGCATCAGCCATTCCTAACCTTCTGCTGGAAAACCCTAGGTCCAGTTATTCATAAGGTTCAGCTAAAAATCGAAGAAAACCCTGGTTCCAGTCATTCCTGATGTTCTGCTGAAAAACCCTGGGTCCAGTTATTCATAAGGTTCAGCTGAAAAATCGAAGAAAACCCTGGTTCCAGTCATCCATGATTATCTGCTAAAAAACCCTGGGTCCAGTAATTCAGAATGTTCTGCTGGGAAACCCTGAGTCCAGTTATTCATAATGATCTGTTAGAAAACCCTGGGTTCAGCCATTCATAATGATCTTCTGGAAAATCCTGGGTCAAGTTATTCATTATGTTCCACAGGGAAACCCTAGGTTCAGCCATTCATGATTTTCTGCTGGAAAACCCTGGGTACAGTGCTTGATAGTGCTCTACAAGGAAACCCTGGGTCCAGTCATTCATAATGTTCTTCTGGAAAACCATGGGTGCAGTAATGGCGTCTACCACTTCTTTGGCACCAATGCAGACCAAGTACATCCTTTCATGGCAAAAGCATTTCCCCCAGTAATGCCTTTTTCCAGCCAGATTATACTCTGTGCTACACTGCCCGGATTGTTCGTAAATGATTCTCGGAACACGAAGTAGACTTCCAGATACTCACCTTGCCTCCAAATTCTTCTGCCATTAATCCAATCGAACATCTGCGATATTTGTTGGAACAGAAAATCCGTTCTGTAGTGGCTCAACCAGGTAACTTACAAGAGTTAAAGGATCTGTTGGAAACGTGTTAATACCAGATACCTCAAGAACCATCAGAAATATTGTAGCATCCATGCCTGTTTTGGCGGCACGTGGCGGATCTGCATCGTATTAGGCTGGTTGTTTTTATGTTTTGGCTGTTCGGTGTGTCTGCTTATTTTCTCCATATTAATTATGCATATCAACATTGAAATTGAAATTTCGGCGTCCATGATTCTGTCAGTGGTGATCATTTGAAAATGAGATTTTAAGATTCATTGTTTCTCTGCGTAGGTGAACAAAAAAAAGGTGTGCATTTTCTGAATTCACGGTAATTTTTCTTCCCCTCTGAAGCCCCACTAAATGAATATTACGTAACTGACATAAGTACAGCCCTTTTAATAAGGACGATTTTTTATAATCAACAAAGAGTTAATTTCAGTCATTTTGTTTCTAAAGATAAAGAAGAGGGATTACATTCTAGAGTAGGTTTTCGAAATGAGATATCTGAGAAATTCATTCTTAGATTCGTAATACTAGTGGAAACGAGAATGGTAAGAAAAATGCAGAAGGTAGCATTAGAAATGGACTGTATATAACTTGTGAATTTTTCAATGCATGTACAAAAACATATAGACGTGGGACAGTCATACTTTGTCACAGAAAATTGTGTTACGTTACGCCATTCGTGTACAGTGTTGAAAATATTAAATTGTTGACTCTGACGTGGTGAAAATTCGTTAAGAGAAGAGAGGAAGAGGAGTCGTCTAAAGCAAGAAACACGCTACCCACACATTCGTTCTTGTGTATGAGTGTGGAGTGTTGGTCATTATCTCTTTGTGTCACGAGAGAAGCTGGAACAGCTTAAAGACATTTTCCTGAGAATATACATTATTATGAGTCGCCCGTTGAATCACTGAAATAATGTAGTTGAACGTGTATGAGGTTGATGTAGAAAAAAACAGGAATTGTTTAAGAACTGTGTTATTAACATTATTGGTGAGGAAACCTTGTAATCATTATTACTATTATTACTAGGAAATCTTTATATGTGCTAATTGTTGAGAATGCCTTCGTACCTGGCTGCAGTTACGTAGTACGGAGTCACAATAAGAGACCCAACAGAAGAAGCGCCACACCATCACAGATCCCTCCCCAACCTTGACTGTAACGAAAACGTTGCCCACCTGGCAGTATTCCTTGAGAAAACTCCACACTCATACACAAGAACGAATGTGTGGGTAGCGTGTTTCTTGCTTTAGACGACTCCTCTTCCTCTCTTCTCTTAACCGAGAATGGCGAATGAAGTACCAATGAAGTCTAGCACTCGTAGAATGATGTAGGCCTTGTGCACAGCTGACATAGCAAGATACCTTTGATAATGCAGTTCCACATGGAGCTAGCTGATGTCTCTGGCCAGGTCTATAGAAGAGAACGTGAGTATCTTCATCACATTCAGCAGTAATCTTCGTTCTTCACGGTCGCTGAGAATGTTTTCGTTTCCATTCAGCAGTAAACTTCGTTTGTCACAATAATTGCAGAGTATGCCTTCGTACCTGGCAGCCGGTATTTATAGGGCGCCACTATAAAAGACTCAACAGAAGAAGCCCCAACTCACCAGAAATCCCTCTCCAAACTTAACTGTAATGAAAAGGTAGCCCGCTTGGCAGCGTTCCCTAAGCAAATTCCACACTCATACACCAGAAGGAATGTGTGGGTCGCGTGTTTCTTCATTTTACACGACTCCTCTCCACCCCTCTCTTTCCCGCGAATGACGAACGAAGTACCACTGAAGTCTAGCACTCCTGGAATGATGTAGGCTTTGTGCAAACCTGACCTAGCAAGATAACTTTGAGAATGCAGTTCCAGATGGCAAACGTCTCCGGCCAGGTCTATCAAAGCGGACGTAGGTATCGTCTTCATATTCCGCAGCAAACTTCATTTGTCACGGTTACTCAGTTCGTTCTGTGACGTATTTTCTAATTTAAGTTTCATTTTTATTTTCTTTCTCTATGTAAATTTGAGTTCACACTCGTTTTTTTTATTTCTTTCTCTATGTAAATTTGAGTTCAGCGTTTTCAACCTTAAGTTATATTTTATCCCTCGTTGAATATTATTGGCAACAGTCTTGAGGTCAGAGCGGGTGACGTGTGGGTGCTTACGGATAAGAACGAGTGATATACGTATAATGTTGAAGCAAGCAGCCAAAAATATGATGGTGTGGCGATGTTGTGTATAGAGTAATGTTGCGTTACGTTGTACTTTCACGATTTTCAATGCATAAAGGAGTTGTGGTTTGCATTGAGGAGTATATATACTCGTATTGTACGAATGATGATGATCGTAGATGCCTATTGGATTTTCACATAATAAAGGACAGTGAGTTTCGTAAGTTGAAATCGATTCTGTTCTGGATGTTAGGTCACCTAATTTAGCTTATTGTATAATAATTGATTTTTATGTGCTAGCTATCCGGTGCTGAAAACTTTGAAGTTACAGTGCTACGAGTTCAGCTGACAGATATTACGATAATATTGTTTTAAGTAATGCTATTTTAAATTAAAATCATCGCAGTTCTGCCTCTCAGAATGCTGATTTGCTGTGGTGGAGACATCTGTGATTCATTGGGGACAAACATCAACCGCAGTGGATTTTGGAATTCCATACGTGTGGCTACGCACTGATTACTTGCTCATGTGGTATCCAACAACAGTGCCGCTCTCTATACATTCATCAGTTCAACTCCCAAGAGCATAGCTGGGTCCAATGTTGTCTGATAGCTGCTGCAACGAAGCTCTTTATGTAAGGCATACATTACATCCTTCGGGTGGACTTCAGGTTCTTCAAACGATCGTTTACTTCTTTTTACGTGGGGTTGCTCGAATACTTTTGTCAACACAGTGTACATTGAAAATAATATAAGAGGGATTCATAAGAGCAACAGGGTCAGCACATAAGATATAATCATAAAGTAATTCTAATTAATACGTGTTTCCGAACACTCACTCGAAACTTCCCGCTGCATATTCGCAGCACTTTTTCATGTGGTAGCGCATAGGAGCTAATTGCGATTCGCAAACATGATATTCAATGCTAATCTTTCAAACAAGATCGATGTATCTTAATGTTGCCGCCCCGGTGGCGCAGTGGTCTAAGGCGCTGGCCTCTGATCATTCGTCCGTAAGGGGTCCGGGTTTGAATCCCGTCAGGCATGGATGTTGTGTTTGTCTTACGGCACTGGCTCTCTCCCTTCCCTGGAACCAGTGACCCTAAATTAGGGACGGGCGACTGCTTATAGCCCACTGAGTTGCTCACGGTGGTCGTTAAACCTCCAACCAAAAAAAAAAGTATCTTAATGTTATTCATTGCACTGAATACTGATTCGTACAGATAAGTGGAACCAAACAAACGTGAAGCGAAATTCGCCGCAAATCTTCACAAACGTTTTTTTTTTTTTGATTGGAGGTTTAACTACAACCATTAACAAATCAATGGGTCACTGGTTCCAAGGCCAGGGAGAGAGCCAGTGCCGTAAGACAAACAGAACATCAGTCACTGGTTCCAAGGCAAGGGAGAGAGCCAGTGCCGTAAGACAAACAGAACATCAGTAACTGGTTCCAAGGCAAGGGAGAGAGCCAGTGCCGTAAGACAAACAGAACATCAGTCACTGGTTCCAAGGCAAGGGAGAGAGCCAGTGCCGTAAGACAAACAGAACATAAGGTCACTGGTTCCAAGGCAAGGGAGAGAGCCAGTGCCGTAAGACAAACAGAACCTCTATGCCTCCCCGGAAATCAAAACCTGACCCTTCACGGACAAATGGTCATAAGCCATATACATATATTCGCATCAATATTGCTGCTGTAATTAATAGTGGGTCAGTATTAAGGAATTCTCTAAAACGCAGAAACCAAAGCATTTTCAGCTTTAAAGAATCCGCGAAATTTCCATTAAATTGTTTAACAAAATAATTTCGTGATTGGCATATAGGTCGAACTCAATTTTAGCCAATGACTAAGCTTTTCTGTCATATTGTCAATTTCGTTTCTGAAATAACCTTAATTTTATTATACTACAAAAATATACACTTTTTTCCTGCATGTCTCACTACGCTGATCACGTCGATTTATATAAGTTTCCTGTAGATCATATGTGGAATTTTGCAGACTCGTGCCGGTAGTAAATAATTAAAGAATTAATGCACTGCGCCATGTGATTTGTGACATGTAAATTCAGAGCGCTTAAAGCACTGATGATTTTGTCAGAGGTATCAGTTCGAGGGGGACTTTGCTGCAGTGAAGAGGACGATGGATTACAGCCAACATCTTGTCATATTCTTATTGAGCAAAACCTCTGAAAAACAGTCACTGTTAGTACCGAGAGAAACTGACCTTTGTTAGTAGGTGGCCGTTGTTCGGTCGTTAGGCCTAAATTAACACTGCTGGGCTGCTAGTTTTTTGCAAAAGCAGAATAATATATGAAGTTTATGCACAATAAAGAAAAGGTTGCAGTGCTTTTTCTAAATGTTGACTGCTGAATAAATTCGAATATAATAATTAGACGATTTTTAGAAAGTATAAAGAAGTAAATTTCTCCGTCATTTTTATCCATGCCGGGGCTCGAACCCGGGTAACCTCATTCCGGAATACGTCACTCTACCAATTGAGCTATGCGGACGTTCAAAATCTCGCAATGGTGTGATGTTCTTTCCACACCGCGAGAGAGGAAAAATAAGAGAATCCCTTCTCCAGCGATTCAAAAAATAAATGTATGTGACGTTGCATTCCACACAATATATCGACTGGGAGTTCTTAGGTTCAAGTTCTACAGCGGATGGCTGCCTGCAACGACTCATGGTCACGGCTGACCCGTGACGTACCTGGCTGCAGGACACACACGACATAAAGGCAGATAGCAGTAAGAACAAAACGTCAGCGTAGCTGAATTGGTAGAGTGACCTATTCCGGAATGAGGGGATCCGGGTTCGAATCCTGGCATGGACAGAAATGACGGAGAAATTTACTTCGTTATAGAAGTGTCTGACGTATCGTGTTAAACAGCCCTTTGAAATGACAAGGTAAGAGAACAGGGTTAGGGTAGGCTATAGGAAAGGAAAATGCTAGATAGTAAAGCGTAACTGCATAGTTAGCAGCCCGCGTGCAGTGACGCAGGAACAGAGCCCACAGGGACCAAACCAAGAGACATCGCCCAGGACGGGTAAAATTCGAGGACCCATCAACAACCCCCGCAGCCCTCGTGGCTGTTAAAACATACGTGGAAGCTGAACCTCGTCTCATATAAAACTAAACTTCAAACTCCTTTCTTTTCAATTAAGCATACCACTGTTCCAGTTGTAATCTAACACATTATGTCTTTAGTAATAAAATATTCTTTGTCCCTACCTTGTCTTCTTGATGAAATGCCGAAGGAACTACGTAATATCCAATGGGGAGTGTGTTCAAATAGATCTATTTCTGGGCAAACTGGGGCTTCCGTTGACCGCTGTTAAGAGCTTTCGTTTTTCGGAGGTTATCACTAATGTTAATATTACGGAAGCTCCAAAAACTTACCGTTCCTTGGAGGCTACCGTTGTTCGGAGGTGTCCGTTAATGGAAGTTTCACTGTATTAATTTAAACATGAACATCGTGCATCGGAATCAGTTAGCTACACCAATCCATCATTTGCAGAAGTCACCGTTAGTGAGCTCAAGATACAACGTTGATTTCCTAAATTCCAGGTTATCGATATCAGTCTCTAAAGTGAACCACGCCGCTAACCAGAAGACGCTACTAATGTTGCCGCGATTTGGGGTTTATGATTAAATGCGATCGGACTAAAACAGTGAAAGAACTTAAAAACGGGTAAAACAGTACAAGAGTAAGATTCGAGGTACATTTTGTTACCATTCTCTAACATTTAATGGACATAGGCGAAGTGAAGGAAATGGATAAATCAGTTTGTAACGTACCAGGAGATGTGACGTACCTGCCAGAAGGACGCACACGAGGGAGTTGATGTAACGTACCAGGAGATGTGACGCACCTGCCAGAAGGACGCATACGAGGGAGATGATGTAACGTACCAGGAGATGTGACGTACCTGCCAGAAGGACGCACACGACATAAAGGCAGATAGGAATCAGAATAAAAATGTCCGCGTAGCTCAACTGGTAGAGTGACTTATTCCGGAATGAGGGGATCCGGGTTCGAATCCTGGCGTGGACAGAAATGACGGAGAAATTTACTTCGTTATAATGGCGCCCGAACAGGGACGGATGACCCGACCGTTCAAAATCTCGCATTGGTGTGATGTTATTTCCACACCGCGAGATAGGAAAAATAAGAGAATCCCTTCTCCAGCACTTCGAAAAAAAAAAAAAAAAAATAAGGGGGAGATGATGTAACGTACCAGGAGATGTGACGTACCTGCCAGAAGGACGCACACGAGGGAGTTGATGTAACGTACCAGGAGATGTGACGTACCTGCCAGAAGGACGCACACGAGGGAGATGATGTAACGTACCAGGAGATGTGACGTAACTGCCAGAAGGACGCACACGACATAAAGGCAGATAGGAATCAGAATAAAATGTCCGCGTAGCTCAACTGGTAGAGTGACTTATTCCGGAATGAGGGGATCCGGGTTCGAATCCTGGCGTGGACAGAAATGACGGAGAAATTTACTTCGTTATAAGTTCCTGTTTAGAAGGCGAAACAGCACAAAAACACGATGATTGAGTGTCTGCTTTTCTCTGCTCCTCCGCATCATAAGCAATGGCATTTTGACGCACGTCGTAATGTAAAATGAGAAGTGAATGCTGTATGACACGCGTTATTAATTACATTTCATCAGGGTCCCCATTCTTTTTCTGGGAACCCGGCCAGAGGGTGTTAACACTTAATTTTGTGAATGTGAGTAAACATTATTTTTATTTTAAGATTTATTAAAGGTAATATGACAAATTTAAAATAGCCTCTTTTCTCTATGATAAAATATTCAAATACCTTTCTCTCCAGTCACTGTTAAACTCACGATTTTCAGTGTTAATTTTTGTCTTCTTCAGCGCTGGGAACGACATTTTGAACGATAATAATAATTAGAGTTTTTGGGCGCAGCGCTTCACGAAGCACGATGGGGAATAAACCGAGGGAAGAGCTAGCTCCAAATGCTGCCAGTGATAATTCATAGATATCGCGTCGAGTGGAGAGCCGAACACACGGACATGCGAGTTTTTGTTCCTCTTTCTCAGTGGCGCCTAACAGAAGGTTGCATAGAAGTGTCAGAGAATCCCGCAGCAAACTACCTACTTACGTTTATCATTCGTCACGTGTGAAGGCAGATTCTGAAACCTTCAATCACAGTCACAGAACTATATCAAACAAAAATATTTATACTGCACTATACACATTATTGTGACCTACTCCTACTTTTCACATCAACAGCGCGTTGTCCATGAAAGAAGGCACGTGTCGTGAGCTGGCTTGGAGGTTATATAAAGTGTGCTGTAGGCATTCTGAAAACATGGGCTGCGAGTGGCCTAGTGGGCAACGTTCGTGACTGCCACGGAAAGTACCTCAGGTTCGATCCCAGGAAGGTACGAACGCTCGATCCACTAAATATCCGCCGTGCGTCGGATGGGCACGTTAAGCCGTCGGACCCTGGGTACTGGCCCCCGGTAATGCATAAGGGCGTCTTCTTCCCCCTTTCTACTTCGCTTCCGTGTCACTTTCCTATCGGGCACTCTAGCCCAAATCTCCTAGCTTCCTATTTCTAAGGGTTGTTTAAGACCAGGGGTTAGACACTCCCTTCCCAGAATCCTCTACTGAAAATCTGATCTGATCTGATCTGACAGCATTACAGTCGTTTCTGTCATGGAAAAAAGAAGCGATTTATCAGATTTGCAAAAAGGGCTGATTATCGGCTTTCGGGCCAGGGGTGGCAGTGTTTCTGAAACAACGCGGTTTGTGAACTGTCCGCGTGCTGCTGTGGTTAAAGTGTATCGTGATTAGAGAAATGGTACCATTACGAACAGGTGACGAGGAAACTGTGGAGCACCACGTGCCACTGATGTGAGAGGTGAACGTCGGCTTCGAAGGTGCATGAGGGCCAATCGAACCGCTACAATGGAGCAACTCACTGGCCGAATGAACCAGGGGGCAAACGGAAGTGTGTCTAAAACGACAGTTCAGCGACCCAGCTACATATGGGGCTCCGATGCAGGCGGATGGTCACTGCATCTATGCTAACGAAGGTGCATCGGCACAAAAAGCTTCCATTTGCCCGGCAGTATCGG
Source organism: Macrothele yani (assembly GCA_039090855.1). Taxonomy (NCBI): domain Eukaryota; kingdom Metazoa; phylum Arthropoda; class Arachnida; order Araneae; family Macrothelidae; genus Macrothele; species Macrothele yani. The sequence goes on along the minus strand of CM077026.1, from coordinate 15,898,092 downwards.
AATTGGACCTCCGCTGATTGGCAAATGATTTCCTTCTATGATGAGTAAGGTTTTCTGCTTCTTCGAACTGATGGACGTTGACGTATAAGACCAGAAACATCGGAGAACAAACACCCTTCAACGATTGCTGGAAGAACACAAGCTTGTGGGGGCAGTGTTATGGTCTGGGGAATGTTTTTTTGTAGCATTCCCTGGGTACACTCATGCCTGTGGAAGGCACCATGGACCGAATTCCTTATGAATCCATCCTTGCAAACGACGTACACCCAAACATGCTGATTGTCTTCCCTGGGGAGTATGGGATCCTCCAGATTGACAATGCGGCGAGACATACAGGTAGAAATGTCAGACAGTGGTTAGAAGAGCATGATGAAAACTTCAAGGTTCTTCGCTGGACCCCGACCTTCCCAGACATAAACCTAATTGAGCATCTGTGGTACCACCTTGATCATGTGGCTCGCTCTATGGATCTTGTACCACGCACCCTCCAACAGCTGTCAAATGCACTGCAGTCAGCATGGCTCCACATGCCTGTGAACACCTCTTCCAGCACCTTATTGTGTCAATCTTAGCCCGTCTAGCTGCTGTCCACGCTGCACACGGCGGTTACTGTGGATATTAGATGATGGTAACAATAATGTGACTCGACCGTGTATTAAACACTGATAAATATTCTTTCTGTTTTTCGACTGTGGCTTTTATACATTCCTTTTAGGTTTAATTTTTACTGGGGGACAGAATGACGCTGGTCGCTGGCCGCTAATTGAGAACTAGTGCTGTATGATAATCATTTTCGTTAACGCCTGGAGCAATGGCTAGACAACTGTGTAGCCCGAAACCCACCTCGAACCCGGTATTCGGTTCCAAGAAGACAATTTTCAGGTTTGGGTTGTCCGCAGCTAGTGGGATCCGCTTCTTCTTTCAACCGTGACAAATCTTCAAAGTTGACAGGGATTGTCATTTACTTGACATTATGCATGGAAACTTGTCCATCAAGCAGACGGTTCTATTCAATAATAATTGGCTCTTATTTTTGCATGATAACGAGAGATTTCACGTTACACGCTAGACGATTAACAAGCTGCATCAATTGAGATAGTAGCCGCTATCTTATCTGTGTTATTGACAACTGACCTTTCCTCCACATACAATTACTTGTGACACTATTTACCTCGACACCTTTCTGTAAGGCAAATGGTATCCCAATCAAACATCAGTTTAAAACTCATTCCATGTATTCGTCGCATCCTAAAAGTCGACACTTCTTCACGACGGTATACAGAAGCTTGGATGTCATTGGCAAAATAATGATTCTGCTGATGGTGATTATTTTGAATAATAAATATTACCTTTCACCATATTTGAGCTCCTGCAGTTTCCATCAATATTCCAACATTTCATCTGTAGCAACTCATTGTTCTTGTTCTTTCCATAAAGTTTCAAAATTTAGCTATTTTCACTTTCCTGTAATTTCACTGAGAAGTTGCAAAATATAATTGTTTCAACTTCACAGGAATTTCGCGGAGAAAATGAAGTTAACGAGTCACGTTTTATATTCCTATTAAAAGTATATTAAAGATATGATTGACGACTCTCTTTTTCTTTATCAAAATAATTTTTTTCAGGTAAAACATCCATAAATCTAGAAAATGCAGCACGGTTAAACCATCTTATACCAGTAGCAACAACAGATCGCCACGTTCATTTTCTCATTGTTCTACGTAATTTGAAGACCGAAACTGGCGTTTTAGCGAACTTCTTGCACGCATAGAATTAATAATTTTGAAGGCAACTATTATTTAATTTTTTTCGATTGTTTTGTAACAAAAAGTGACACGAACCAATCTGACTTTCCAACCATAGCAGGAGTTCATCAGTCGTAATCAATACCAGCTTATTGACTGGAATATTCGGAGCATTAACGATTATTAAGTCTTAAATGAATTGTAAATGATTTTACCGCTTCTTTGCCTTTTTATTGGAATAACAGTGAATAATTATTTTATGGCGGACATATCATGGGAAGTCATTCGAATAAAAATGAATAACTGCGTAGTATAAAAAAAACAATACGGAAAATTCCATGAACTAAAAGTTATATTTATTAATGTTTTTCTGCAAAATGTGCTGTAATTTTGACTCATTGCTGCTCTTCTACGTGTGACAGAATTTCGCGGCAACAAAATATTGTTGATAGAAACCGATATTTCAGATAAACGCAGTTTTATTGCACAAACTAACACACAAAGTTAGGGCAATCAAGTAAATAAAATAGAACGACTCAACAGGCAAGTGGCCTTTGAGTTTATTCTTTGCCATCCCACAAAGAATAAACTAAAAGGATAAATAAAATACATTTCTAACACGCTACAGGTATATTCCTGCTTTCATATTAGGCGCTTCGTTAATGGGCAGTTCGTTAGATTGCAAATTAGTAACAGCAAACAGCAACCACATCTTATTTACCAAAATATACCGTAAGAATGTCATCTAGAAGCACAAACTAAAATTCGTAAGTTGTGATGTACTAATTCACATGTTGTAACGTACTACTGAGGTAACGTATGAGTCAAACCAGCAAAACGCTGCCGCGGTAAGTATTGCCCGCGCAGGTAAATCGGAAGAAAATCCCGCAGTGGAGTGTGAGACGTGGATTATCATTCACCACCGGCAGAAAGGGCTCGCTCCCTCTATTAGGGTCCGAACGTAAAAATGAATCTCCTGGCAGTGAGGTTCGAAAAAAGATGTGTGATAATTTTTTCACATATCGTATGGAGTTAATACGAATTTATCCTTCTACTGTGAGCTTTTTAAACAAGGTTTGCCGGTGGACTCGAAACCTCCGATTTCTTGCCCCCTGCTTTTTCAAGAAGTTTTATGTGAGGTTCTACTGAGGTGACGCAAGAATCAAACCTGCAAAGTTGAAGTGACAAGCTTTCTTGGCTTGTTCAGTTGCGAGAATATCCAGCTCCGCTGTAGAAAGATGTCGGTTCGAATCACCACTGAGAGAAACCCGCTCGTTCGCAATAAGGTAACCGCGAGGAAACTTGAAACTCTCTTACGTTTCACTGAACTCTGTCACCAGAATATTTGAATTAAACTTGCGTGATGATACTCTTCGATTAAAGATAAAGACAAATGCCCATTATAAGAAATCTGATGGGTAGACAATGATGGTAGACAACGTCACTGGGACAATGTAGATGATGATGACAATGCAGCACTCCAATTTTTACTCCAATCTCCAATGGCAATGATGACAATGCAGGACTCCATGATGTAGACAATGATGGTAGACAAGAAATCTGATACGTAGAGAACGTCACTGAGAATTCTGCTGGGTAGACAATGATTACAATGCAGCACTCCAATTTGTACTCCAATCTCCAATGACAATGATGACAATGCAGGACACCATGATGTAGACAATGATGGTAGACAAGAAATTTGATGGGTAGAGAACGTCACTGAGAAATCTGCTGGGTAGACAATGCATAAAGTTTCACTCCTCTTTCTCTGATAAATTCTTCCGTTTAAATTAATTTCACACACATGATTATCATATATCCAATAACTGTGAAAAGACAAGAATAGTTCATTTCAAATTCGCTACCAATGCAATCAAACTCCAACCAAATATTTTTGGAGAGAACACCGAAATTGAACGTTAATTCCTGAAAATCGCTAAATGCGGAAATTCCAGTTTTTATGTTTAAAATGCCGATTTAAAACGATGTCATACCGACTTATGATGGTAAAAACATTGGGTTGTTTTTCATTGCAGGTTATCACTCAAACAACTAGAAAGAGCGAGTCTAAATAAAAATTATATTGCATATATTCACAGGAGATTATGCATGTAGTAATTTTTGTACGTACATGCATACACATACTGTTTGCTACCTTACTAAGGACAATCCTACTGCACTGATACTTGCAAAAATTCTGTGATGGTTGCTTGCGGGCGTTTAACTAAAATTAGTTATTTTTCAGTTCACTACGATCTACAATCACGCTCTCATCCACCTGAAATGAACCGAAACAGTTTATTACTTTCTTCTAAACCTAAGATTTTTTTACTGAAAGACGCATATTTATTTCCCTCACTATCATCTTCCTTGTCTTCATCATCTGCTATCTTATCATAACAAATTGTGTTTAAGCTAGCTAAACCGCTGATTTGAGGATGAAAAACTTTTGGGGCTGAGAATGAGGACCACTAGATACAAGAAAATGTCAACATCAAATCGCTATATGTAAGTTTATTTAACGTCATGTATACAGAAAAAAATGGGGGTAACTCAAAATGGAGCGTCAAATAAGTGAAACCATTAGATCTGTGAAATGATATATCGCAATTCGACTGCAGCTGTATATTTTTCCTGTTGTGCATAGCCTCATTTCTGTTTGCACTTCTACGCATATCATCTTGTACCATGACCTGATATAATTGTTGCTCGTCCACAATAGCTGTATATAGTGATGTCTTCGTATAGCTTTCTATGTTGTTCATCAACCTGTGCATGGACATTGCGAATCAGTTATAGTGTCATCTATTGCTTTTGTCGCAAGGTATTATACCTTATGTTACAGTATTTGCTCTCTATTGATGATCTTCTTTGTATTTATATGACACTGCCTATGCGCCTGTTGTACATACATTACTATTTTGCTCATCTGATACACATCTGTTTCACTTGCACTTATCACAATATGCCTTTACCTTGTCTGCCGTGTGTCACGGATATACTTATTGTCTAGGTTGCACTATATTTCATGGTACTGCACATATTGTCTCATTTTACGGAGTGCCTGCCTATACTGTTTCACCTGTTTCTCTTTGTTGTATCCACTTAAGTATGTGAAACAATCCTTTGAATATGAATTTGTTATCACTGTAAATAGTAAATTTTTCATTTGTACATATATCATCCTCGCTGTATATGTTGTCATTTCATTTTTTTCTGTTTGGCGCTGTAAATCCAGGCCTTATGTACTTGCTTAATTTGTTCAATAAAGTGAAAGCAGTTTAATAACGGATGGTAAGAAAAATATTGATTTTCATAGGCCGCCAAACACCTTGTCCTGCATGTCTTCCCGATTGATTTCAAAATAGTGTATCAAATGTAATTCATGTGTTTACAATCGTGTGGTAGATAACCCCAAGTATGTTAAATTCAAAATTCATGGCTTTTGCATTTTCAAATAAAAAGAGCATTACGTCCAACTTTAATAGATTAATTTAATACACCATGGAAATCAGTTAACCAGTTGAAAACACTTGAAATTTCTTACTTCAAATATATCCGCACGAAAAGCCGACACAATTGGCTCAAAGCCGAACCAGAATAAGTACAATCCATCCTTTTCGTATAACACAGCACTTCCAGCGATGCGCTCGAAGACATCTGAAATAAATTAATAAAAATAATTGAATTCCAATTGAGGCTTGTCACTTAACACTTACACTAAAATTGTAACGAAATTTTGTACACACACCGGACTTGAGTTTGAAAACTTAATTCAGTGCCGAGTTGGATCTCCTTTAACCCGAATCACAGCACGTATGCTGTTTGGGACCAGGATCAGCAGATGACGTTTTGTGATGGGAGGACATTGTCATTAAGAAAGGAGGACATTTCCAGAAATAGGAGGATGCAATACATTTGTTCAAAAAGAAATATGAGTGCACATATTTTGTATTCATTTTAACAGTTTTAGAGTTTATACGTGTAAAACTAGAGGTGGGACGAATCCTAAATTTTCTCGAATCTGAATCCGAATCCCAATCCTAAAAGGTTCTCGAATCCCTCGAATCTCTCTAATCTTTCATATAAGAATATTTATAAGAAAACGGGATGTAAGGTCAGGTGATGCGTAACATCACAGCCTCTCCTTGACAAATGTCAACCCCGCCTTCTCGTGGTGCATCCTGTTCCCACTAAAGGGGCTCTGACGACCGCCAATAGCGGTATAACTTTACCATCGGGATCAAAGGAAATGCTATCCCACACTCACCAACCCGCTTGGCCAGCGTGGTGAGTTATGGCCAAACACCTCCAAAATGACTCTACAACTTAAATCTTGGCCCTCAGTCTCCGGCAGCTGGAATGTACCTGGCAAAGGCAGCGGCCAGTGCGACATGAAGGCAGAGGGTGCTAAGAATCCCCGGAGGACCGGACTAGGCTGCCATTTGATGCTGACCTTGGCTACCTATAACGGACGCTCCCTATCTTCTGATTCAAGGCTTCTTGAATTGGAAGAGGAACTACAAAGGATCAAGTGGGACATCGTCGGGCTAAGTGAGGTAAGGAGAAAAGGAGAAGATCTCATTGAACTGAAAAGTGGACATCTCTTCTATTATCGTGGGACAGATACTGGCAGAACTAGTGGTGTTGGATTTATAATAAACAAGAAACTGAAGGATAAAGTGGTAGAAGTTAAAAGTTCCTCTGACAGAGCTGCACGACTCGTTATCCAACTATCGAGAAGATACCAGGCTCAGATTATTTAAACTTATGCACCCACCACAAGTCATCCTGAAGAAGAAATTGAAGAATTTTATGAGGAAATTCGTCATCTAAATAATAAAGGTAAGCAGCACTTGAAGATAATTATGGGAGATTTCAATGCAAAAATAGGGCAACGGCAACAGAATGAAACTTCAGTAGGTAAATTCGGTCACGGCAACAGAAACCAGCGTGGAAATACTCTCGTTGAGTTTGCAGAGGCAGAAGGATTTTTCATCTTGAACTCCTTTTTCAAGAAAAAGCCACACAAGAAATGGACATGGAGACATCCAATTGGGACGACAAGTGAAATTGATTTTATTATGTGTAACAAAAAATTCGTCATCGAAGACTGCAGTGTGCTGAACAAGTTCAACACAGGTAGTGACCATAGATTGGTGAGATGTAAGATGCACCTCAACACTAAACTGGAACGTGGCAAGCTCATAAGACAAACCAAATGTATTGACATAACCAACCTTAAAAAACACCATAATACTTTCAAGTTGGAACTGAAGAACAGATTCTCTGCTTTAGAAGGCCTAACATCGGAAAAAGTGGATATTTCGGAAGTTAACAGAAAAGTAACCAAAGCTCTAATGGAAACAGCAACAAAATTAGCTGGGTCTAAGAACAAGTTGCATGTGAACAAATTATCAGGAAAAACCAAAATGTTGATGCAAAAAAGAAGAGAGATGAGGACAACTAAAGAAGATGTGACTTCCAAAGTGGAATATATAGAGCTATGCAAGACAACACGAAAAAGTATCACTGAAGACGTAAGGAAATTCAACTGTGAGCTAGTGAGGAAAGCAATTGAAAACAACCAAAGCCTTAAGATAGCAAAGGGACATCTCAGTAAGGGAAGAAAACAGATTATGGCTCTGAGAAAAGAAGATGGTTCTATAACAAAAAATAGAGGCGAAATTTTGACAAGAGTGAAAGATTTCTACTCCAAATTATATGAAAGGGATGATACATGTACTCCAGACATCATGAAAGGTACCAGAGTTCTTCCAGTCCTCCCAGCAGAAGTTGCTCATGCAATCAAGAACATGAAGCGGGGGAAAGCTCCAGGAGAAGATGGAATTACTGTAGACATCATACAAGAAGCAAGTGGAGAAATTGAAACAGTACTCGCCCAAATTTTCACTCGATGCCTTAATGAAGGGAAGATTCCTGAGGATTGGAACAACGCTACAATGATCCTGCTACATAAAAAAGGTGACATTGAGGATCTCAGGAACTATAGACCTATCAGCCTCCTATCAGTGGTTTATAAAATCTTCACTAAAGTTCTTTCACACCGCTTGAAGGTAACACTGGACATGGCTCAACCGAGAGAACAAGCTGGATTCAGGAGTGGCTACAGCACAATAGATCATATCCACGTACTGAGAGAACTAATTGAAAGAGCGAGGGAATATGAACTTCCATTGTGCATGGCTTTTATCGATTATGAAAAAGCCTTTGATTCGGTGAAACCATCAGCAGTTACCACGGCTCTGAAATCCTGCGGTATTGAAGATGCATACATTAATATTATTAATAACATCTATGAAAATGCAAGTGCAAAGATTCGGCTGTTTGAAAATACAACACACATAAAAATTGGAAAGGGAGTGAGACATGGTGACACCATATCTCCGAAGCTCTTTAATGCCACATTGGAAAATGTCTTTCAATCACTGAACTGGGAAAACAAAGGGATAAAGATTAATGGAGATTATCTAACCCACCTTCGTTTTGCTGATGACGTAGTCATTTTTGCAACTACCCCATCAGAGCTGCAGAGTATGATCCAGGAACTTGCTGACAAGAGTAAAGAAGTGGGATTAAAAATGAACTTTCAGAAGACAAAAGTGATGTTCAATGCTTTTACAAGAAATGAAGATTTATCGATTGATGGAGAAAAACTGTAGATAACAGATACATATGTTTATCTTGGACAGCAGATATCAAGTGAGGGTCACATTGATGAAGAAATTAATCGGCGTACAAAACTTGCCTGGAGAGCTTTTGGAAGAAACAGCATAATTTTCAAGAGCAATATGCCATTATGTCTTAAAAGAAAAGTGTTTGATCAATGCATCCTTCCAGTGCTTACGTATGGTGCAGAGACGTGGACCTTAACTAAAAGAGACATACAAAGGCTGCAGACAACTCAAAGCAGCATGGAGAGGTGCATGCTTGGTATAACCAGGAGAGATAAGAAGAGGAACTCGTGGATCCGAAAAATGACGAGAGTGGAAGACATCATGATCAGAGTTAAATCCCTGAAATGGCAATGGGCTGGACATACTGCCAGAAGGACAGACCATAGATGGACAGCCGAAATTTTAGATTGGATTCCAAGGGACAGGAAAAGACCCAGAAAAAGACCACATGGGAGATGGGTGGATGAAATTCGTAAATATGCGGGAGTGACATGGAGGAGACTGGCACAAGACAGACCGTTGTGGAGGAAACTTGGTTAGACCTTCGTCCAGCAGTGGATTGATAATGGTTGACAATGATGATGATGATAAGAAAAACAGGGAAAGAAAAGACTTCTACTTAAAATTAAAAGTTTTTAATTGAAGCAAATTTTAAAATCTGTGTTCAATGAAAAAGAAATTAAAGAATACAGTTTTCAAAAAATATACCCATACTTATTAAGAAGATACAAATGAAATTTACAATATGAATTTGCTAAATGAAGTACATAAATTTTGTGTCTTGAGGCTCATTTCCACTTTCTGAGCATTATTTGACAAAAAAATATTTGATTAACAATTCACATTTTTGACATTTTTCTTTAATAACAGAAGTTCCAAAACCTTTTAAAACCAAAGCAAGTGTAGAGGTCCGGAGGATTATTTCAAGAGTTAATGTAGATAAACACTAAACATGGAACACTAAATTGAGTAAATTCTTTCCAGAATATTAAATCAAAAAACATGTTTGTTTTAAGAGTTAATAAAAACCCTAAACACTGAGCCCCTTCAGGGCAATGAAAAAAAAATCAGAAACCTTTAATAGATATTTTTTATTTAAAAACACCAGCATTCGAACTCGCTCTAGCCTGCTTTGTTTTTTATCAGCTATTACACCTGCTATGCTGAATAAGCTTCTTATTAGCTATTACACCTGCTGTGATTAAGAACTTTTTAGAGAGTTTCCTCAAATTTTGGAATTAACGAGCTATTTCAAATAGATGTGTACACATTTTAGACGATCCTCTTCAAATATCGCTCTAGAACAAGCACCAAAACGCCAGTTCTTTAGGTTAAGATTCGAAAGATTTGAATGTTGAAAAAAGCGCGAAGATTCGAGTTTTCGAGTCTCGAATCATTTTCAAGACTCACGGGAATCGAGGATTTGAATGCCCCATCCCTATGTAAAACTTTAAAAAAGAAAGATAGATTTCAGTGTGCTAGACATTTTTACTTGTATTTTTCACTGGAAGAAATTTTCTTTAGTAGGTCGGGTTTCGTTAACAAATATTTGTGAAATTCAGAGCATGACATGTCTTTCACATTGTATTTAACTAGCAGTAAAATGACACGTCTTTCACATTGTATTTAACTAACTGACGGATAAAGAAACCTGAATTATCAATAGAAAAAACTCACAGCAGCGACCTCACAACACACCGAACAAGCAGTAGGAGTTGATTCTTTACACGACTACACCGCAGGGCACCGTCCACATGCGATGAACGACAGACTAACGGGCTCTGGCGGGTTTTCTGTGCGCTGTTGACTCACACGTGAAGCACTGCAGCAGGCAGCTGCACGATTGCAGGAACTAACTGACCGGGAGGGAGGAAAGCGAGAAACTATAAATGAATGAATACATTTTAGCGTTGGCTTGATAGGATATAAGATTACAATTGAAGAATGCAAATTCGGAAGATGAGAATCCGTTTATTGTTGTAAATATGGCATGGATGTTAAATCAGATAATATCCGAAAACTTGACAAGTTCGTCGCCGTGGAGCGGAAATCGAACCTGCGTCTCCCGGATAGCGCCCGAATACGGGCAATAACCAGGAATGAATTCTAAACCTCCAGATTCGCTATATACACTGCTGCCCACCCAAAATGCATCACCAAAAAGGAACCATCCGATTGGCCTGATATTCGCAGCATGCGTCGCCCGCGAGAGGACATGCAAACGATTAGCATTACAGGGCATACGCAAATCATGTGCGCCCGGCACGGCACCGAGAAGCACTATACGAAGGGTGCACAGAAGGCGGGGTTTAAGTAGTGGAAGTGTGTTGTGCTGCCGGACATGTGCGTGGGAAGCTTCCTGATGCCGCGTCGCAGAATGCGGTAGTCATTTCAGCACGTTTCGGAGTTCGACAGAGGACTAATAGTGGCTTATTACGACAGAGGTTTATCGTACCGAGACATCGGCGCCCGTGTGGGACGACATCCAGCCACAGTGAGGCGAGTATGGATTCGGTGGGTGCAGGAGGGACGGACGGACTGACGTAAGAGATTGCCGCTGCCACGGCACACCACCAAACGAGTGGACCGGCATGTGTGCGGTGGGCATTGACGGCTTGCACCGCCACATCCCGAACGTTCGCGCAGGAATGATAGTGTGTTGCGCAACAACTTGTGTCACTACGTACCGTTCGACGTCGTCTGCAGAAGCGGGGACTTGTCGCACGGCGCTCATTGATTCGATTACTATTGACGTTACACCACCGGTGAGTGCGGCGGCAGTGTGCCGTTGAACACCGCACCTGGACTACGGAATGGCACGACATTGTCTTCTACGATGAATCCCGCTTCTGCCTGCAACACCAGGACACAAATTCTATAAAGGTGTAGAAACAGAGATATGGTGGAAGTGGCGTTGTACAGAATGCAAATGCTTGACAAGAGTGTACTTGGATACCAGTGCTTTGGTTATTTTACAATCTGATTGGTGTCACAACCACGACCAGCCAAAACTGCTGTCCCGTCAAATCGTATCAAATTTAAGCGAAAAGCATGAGATGATATTTCGGAACGGCCATTTAAACTGGTCATACTACTGCGGGAAATGACTGGTTACTAATTGAAAAAAATAAGTAGCAACAATGGAATATTAGAGCCAAGAAAAGGAAACGAATTAGAAAAATAAAATATAAAAGCTAAAAAAAAAGAATAAATAAAATGAGAGATAAAAAATAAAAAAGCAATAAAAAGAATAAAAAAATCAAAATGAGAAAAAAATTAAAATAATAGAAAAATAAAAAATAAACTTTTGGGGGATGAAGAGTGAAAAAAAAAGAACTACCCAACCCGAGGGGCCAAGTAGGACTCGGGTAATGCCAATACACTCTGTCGATTTCACCATAGACTCTATGGAGGTTTACTGTTCCAGCAAATGGTTTCTCAGATTCCAAAACTAGTAAAAGTATCAATGTACTTTATTGCAACAGACTTATCAATAGTTCAAGACACGTCCGATTTTTAAAAATATAAAGCATGCAGTAATAAATAATAAAAGTACCGGAAGTTTGCTAAGCGCAAAAAAAGGCAAAGAAATACGCGGGTTTTTCTGTGAATCGCATGCTAAGTTTTGATAAACAGTGAATAGAACCTCTTACATCAAGTTTACTTTCCGGGAATTGCTCTCAAATCACAATGTTCGTCCTAATACGGAAGAACGCAGACTCCCATGAAAAGGTAATTGAAACACCTGAAATTCGGTGGTATCTGAATGCAGTAATCTCTGGGGGATGTGGGGTGGAGTGGAGTAATATATCTGTGTCCAGGCTAGTTAGCCCATTAACTGAGAGAGGCTGGAGGGCAGCTGACTCTTTTCGTAATGGGGTCAGTGCAGTTGACAGACACCCATATGAATGCCGGTTGCTTCGACTAGCGAATCCTGTAATGGTTATATTCAAATTAATCGAAAACTTGAAATTTGGTCGCTCTGGGTGGTGTAGTGGTTAGCATACTCGGGCACTATCCGGGAGACGCGGGTTCGATTTCCGCTCCAGGACGACCAAATTTTCAAGTTTTCGAATGTTATATGACTTAACATCCGCGTCATATTTACACCAATAAACGAATTAATCCCCAGCATTGTGCGGGGCTCCAAAGAGAAGCAACTTGCCAGGTGGTTGGCAGTTTGTCGTATGTGAGTCTGGATAATTTCGGGGCTGCTGGTGCAGTGTACGCATGCTCGGTGTGTAACTGGAAGACACTGGGCTCGATTCCCGGTGGCGGCGAATGATCATTTTTCCGTGACTCACTTATAAACGTGGAAAGAGCGATGATTTTTTTTATGTTCCTAATCCACGTAAACTGTGTATTTGGTATTTATTATCTTGGACATGATTTCAAGGGCCACCGTAACCAACTTAAATTTTGACAACTGTTATCAGCTAAAAATGGGGTCACCTTACATGTTTTTGTAAAGTAATGAAGCACATATACAGTTTTAAACAGTCATTTTATAAATCATTCACATAATATTAAAATTATTATTATCCAAAAAAGGTAAACTTAATTGTTATCATAAAACTTTCTTTTTTACTAGAAATTAAACCGAGAAATTTAATTAAACAAGTTAGTGAAATCATGCAGTGCATTGATTATGATACGCTTTCCAACATACCAGAAATCATTACTCAAGTTATCACTCAAGTTATGAGGATAATGGCTGTGAAATAAATCTCACTCCTGTGTCCTGACCTTTGACCCCATTTCTATTATATTCAACAGAACCGGTTCAGTATACTTCCGGAACAACATACTAAAGTTTTGTCGCAAAAGAGGCATTTGTACGTACGTTATGACGCATAAGGACGATGGAATGGGTCCCGCTCCTATGTCCTGACCTTTGACCCCATTTCGTCCGTTTTCAATAGGGTTCGTCCCCAGGTGGTCTACCACGTACTAAAATTTTTATCGAAATCGAACCATTTGTACGCAGGTTATGACGCATAAGTGCAATGAAATGGATCTCGTTCCTATGTCGTGACCTTTGACCCCATTTCACCCATTTTCAATAGGGTTCGTTCCCAATGTGCCCCCTACCACATACTAAAATTTCATCGAAATCGAACCATTTTAACGCGAGTTATCGTGCGGACGGACAGAGGGCAGAGCTGGAGCATATACGCTTCTTCAACCTACGGTTGGAAAGCGTAAACAATTAAAGTTCCTTTGTACTTTACACGCCTGCAACACTAATGTGGCTTTTGAAACTGCTTTTCACGTAACAATTTGTCAGTGTTGTGTGTAATTGTCGATGTAGCCTACTTAAAAGAAGCATATCACAAAGGTGGCATCTGTAATAATTAAACGAAATTTGCTTTTTACAACACTCATGGATGAAAATGTTTGTTTACAAATGTACAGTTCGTATCTGTATCCGAATCTTCAAATGAAACAAATGCCAGGTCATGAAGCTCGGGAAACTGTTCTTTAGGGACGTATTTCCAGAATTCAATCTAATTACGAGCAGCGGGTGATTCACGTTGTTCTTTAAACTAACACTAAGTCCTGAGTGGCTTTGGAATTCTAATATTTCGCTTTGCATTGGTGGAGAATATTTATGTACATCAGACTCTGAAATAAAGATTGGATTTATAAATAAGTCTATGTTACTCCTTTCAGATTTAAAAGCAGAACATCGAGTTAAGAATGATTAGTATAAAGGTGTAACAGCTGATTTGTATTTTAAATGATCCACAGTAAAATTACTGTACTTACTAAAGATTTGCTGAATTATTGGGAAATGATCAAGTTTGCTCTGCTCTAAATTGTTACAAAACAATATTAACTTTAATTTAAAACTGTTGACTTCATTATATAAAAATAAGATGAATAAAATGAATCCAAAATAAAATAAAATACAAATAATTGTTATTGTCAGTAAAAGTTAAATTAGAAAAACAAAGTTAGTGCTTAGGCAACTGGGGGACCATTCAAGATGTCCTGGCGTGCCAATGTTTGACCCACGGGCCTAGGGTTGGCCACCCCTGCTCTATGCCTACCGACGGTACAGAACAAAGTGTAACTACGACTCGTCGGTCCACGTGATTTTTTTTTCCAGTTTTACACTTCCTAATCAAGGTGTGTTTGGCACAATTGTAGACAAACATTCCGGTTCTTCGCAGAAATCAGTTATTTCTGGATAGGCATACGACTGCCAATACCGTTCGTCCTCAATTCCTTTCGCTGCACATACTTCAATTCGCTGCACATAGTTCGCTGAGATATATGTCGGAATCAGCCTTCATTAAATGCTTCGGTCAATTGCTGGGCACAGGATTTCCTGTTTCTCCGAACAAGCCTTCTCAGACGACAACGATCTCGTTCCGGACAGTTTGTCGACGCACCACAGTTACGACTCTAAGACAAGCAACGTGGGTTATTTTTTCCACTTTTTTTCTTTTTTGATTGGAGGTTTATAGCCCACCTCACGTGGGCCACTGGTTCCAGGTAAGGTAGACAGCCAGTGCCGTAAGACAAAACAACATCCATGCCTCACGGGATTCGAACCCGGACCACTCCTGGACGAATGGTCATAAGACATCGCTTAGACCGCTGCGCCACCGGAGCGACTTTTTTCCACTGAGTAAAGACCCGGGATATCTCACGTAACGAGAAACCAGTCAGCTCTACTGTTCCCACCGAATGGTACTCATAATAAGTATTTATTGAACTACAACAGATCTTTTGTTTTTCCCAATGTGATCAACACTACTGATTATTACTCAGGACTAGCAATCTCAAACTGTTGCCTAGATCACGTGGAGATGCACGTTGTGACGTACTACAGAGTTAAAACACCTGTCAAGGTGACAAATATCCAGCGATACATTCCGTCGGTGTATCTTAGTTGGGAAGAGCAACTTACTCTGGAATGAAGGGGCGTTGTTCGATCTCCGTCACGGACAATACATCTACGCCCGCTGGCTTAGAAACCGTGCATCATTATTTTAAGAAGAAAATATTCCTAAAAGGTTTGCCGGCATGAGCAGTATCGGTCTACAAGCAAGTTTTTTTCAATCGAGATTTTAGAAGCTCATATTTTGCTGCAAATACATCAGAAACGGAAATTAAGGCTTATGCCACCTAGTGCCCAAACCATTTTATACAAAAATTATAAATTATGTACAAAGGATTTCGCATCAGGAACTGTCACAGGTGCAGAGAGAATTTTTCAAATCCGAGATTAAGAAGCAGAGATATAGGGGTAAAAGCAATTTACCTTTACGGCCCCTAGCTAAAAGTCTATGAATTACCTGAAATTTTTGAAATTATATAAAAAACATGTCACGTTGTAAACACTATCCAACAAAGAAAATATTTTTCAAATCAAACTCCTAGAAGTAGGGATATTGACAAAAATATGATATATATCTACGCACCCTAGAGTAGAAACCATGCATTATTTTAAGAAGAAAATGTTTCTAACAGGTTTGTCGACATAAGTAGTATCGGTGTACAAACGACTTTTTTCAATCGAGAACTTAGAAGCTCATATTTTGCTGCAAATAAATCAGAAGCGAAAATTAAGACTTACGCCCCCTGGTGGCCAAACCATTTTTTTTACAAAAAATAGAAATTATGTGCAAAGGATGTTCCATCAGAAGCTATATTCGGTGCAGAAAGAATTTTTCAAATCGGAGACTTAAAAGCAGAGAGCAAAAGCAATTTACCTTCACTCTCCCTAGCGGAAGGTCTATGAATTACTTGAAAATTTTGAAATTATATGAAAAACATGTCACACTGAAAACACTATCCAACAAAGAAGGAATTTTTCAAATCGAACTCGTAGACGTAGAGATATTTAAAATAATAAGATATATTTCGACGCCACCTGGCGGAGAAACCATGTAATATTTTAAGAAGAAAATATTCTGAAAAGGTTTGTCGACATGAGTGGCATCGGTCCACGAAAGAATGTTTTCAATTGAGATTTTAGAAACTCAGATTTCATGGCAAATTCATCAGAAGCAAAAATTAAGACTTACGCCCACCTGGTGGCCAAAGTATTCTTTACCAAAAATTAGAAATTATATGCAAAAGATTTTGCATCAGGAGCTGTATCCGCTGAAGAAAAAAGTTTTCAAATCGGAGTTTTAGAAGAAGAGTTATCGGGGAAAACGTAATTTACTTTTACGCCCCCTAGCGAAAAATCTATGCGTAATTTGAAAAAGTAACTGTATCTAAAATATTCTTCGACATAAATGGATTCAAAAGATAAAAGAGTTTTTTCAATCGGATGATTAGAAGCAAATATGTGGAATAAAACGTATTCTTGATTTGACATTTGTATTTACGCCTTCTATCGGCGGAATTGTACATCGTTAAAAAAAACGAAATGAAGGATAATCACATTCTCATATTTCAAGCTTCTCAATGAAAAAATAATTTATCAAATCGGACTAATAGTTGCATAGATATCGTGTCTATAGACGGACGGACAAACCGATAACACAAACAGCATGTTTTTTTACAAAAGACGTGCTAATAAGTTATGCCACGAAAAGGTGCAGTTATTCTGCAATCATTTTCTGAAACGAAAATGCATTAACCATCTGGTAACATGACATTTCCTGAAGATTGTGTTAATAAGGGTACCCGTACGCCGTCTTGAATACTTAATTCGCTGTCTTGAATCCTAGAATTTTCCAATGGTGATTGAAAACTATCAATTCCACGTTGAAGGAAACCAATCAAAATTTATAAAATGTGCTTATACATGTTCATAATATTTACTTAGTTTGAAATAATTACATATGAATGTACAATGTAACATGAATCTTAGGTTATCGCTGATTTCAGCATGTTTATTACATGTGACTTTGGAAAAGAGGGATGCGGTAGCCAGCTTTCAATTCTGAGAAGTGGGCGCTAGGCTAAACAGGTTGGGAAACACTGATCTAAGGAAATAGAAAAATTTCTGAGATCCGAGGTCCATCTGTTTCAAAACAGTGAGCTAAAAAACCCAACACCTTGACTTCCGGCACAGCTCTATCAGTGCGTGAAAAGCGACAGGAATTCCGTTCGCTTGCTCACAGCCTGCGAGGAAACAGCTTTTACTGATTTCCGGGAAATTTGCTGCAAATCGAACATAAAATTATAAGAGTTCGACATTTTTTTCTGAAAACAATTGTATCTCGGGGTTCGTGAAATGTAAGCTGGAACGGTTTATGAGATCTCGTCTGCTGGGGCAAAACTCTAGAAGAAAGTTCATCACTAGACTTGACTGCAGACACAACTGCTTCAAATTCTATTTTTTTCTTTTTATGAAACCTGTGTTCTTTCTGAGCAAAACATGGGTCCAGATATTTTGATTCACGCCTGCCGTCACCGCATCTATGATAATATTTTTCAAGCAGTTTTCAGTTTTCAACGAAGTGAGGATTTTTTCTTCATACGATCCAGACATGCTGCTTATGAAGAGGTTTGAAAGCGGGTAGGTAAACGAGGAAAAACTGGAGATTTCTTCGAAAGCAATTAATGTAGATGTTTATGAAATATTAAGAGGTAGAAATATTAAAATTAGGATAGGGCATGATGAAAGATGATTGCCCTAGAAATGACTATAAAGATATTTCAAAGCTTACCATAATAGTTTTAGCCCGAACGTTTACTGAGAATAAAATTTTGGCATCCACAAACATATCATTTTGCCAGACGAATGGCGAAAAAAAGTTATTTTCTTAAAATATTGCAGTGTAGAAAGCAATTTGAATTTTCCATGAAAGGTGAACTGGCACTGCGGATGGTTTGGTGTTTAGTTACAAATTGCTATGTTGAAACAAGGTTTTCCACCACAAAAGCAGTCCAGGCGCCCTTAGTTAGCTTTCGTTAAAAAACTGAACATCCATGAAACAAAGGATGAAAAGATAGCCACAATTATTTTAAAAAAAATTCTGAACCATTTGTTGTATTTAAAAAAATGTGCGGCGTTCTGATCATTTGGAAAATGAGCAAAATCAAAAAATGTCTGGAAAAACTGTCGAAAAATCCAGTAAAAAACAAAGAAGAGAACGATGTGTGACGTACTATAGAATTGAAAACATGCGTCAAGATGGCAAATCTGCAGAGAAACATTCTGTCAGCGTATCTCAGTTGGGAGAGCGACTTACTCCGGAGTGATTGGACACGGTTTGGATGCCCATCGCGGACCAACTTATGTTTTCATAGATGTTAAAACAAATAATGTGTGTGAAATTATTAAATCTTTTAAATTTGATTTAGATATTTTAACAGAATTACTATCACATTAAAACCCTAAAATTATTTTTGAGATTCGGCGTGTCTATTAAGTTTCTGCTGTAGAACACTACCAACTACACTGTTAACCAGGGTTATCCACGAAAAAAGGGAAGAGTTAGGGTCGTGCGTTGGCACAGTGGTCTAATCCATGGCTTCTAACCGCTTGTCCGAGATGGGTGTGGGCTAGAATCCTGGTGAGGTATGGGTGTTGAGTATGTCATATGGCACTGTCTCTCTCCCTTCCATGAAGCCATTGGCTTTAAATTTGGGACGGGCGACTGCCTACAGACCACCAAGTTGCTCGCAGTGGTCGTTAAACCTCCTCCCCAAAACCAATCGGGACTTTGCAGGTTGTAAATGACACTGTAGAACCAGACGTAAAACTGATTGATCCATTTAATGATAAAAACACTGAATTGAAGGAACAACAAGAAAGATGACACCGAATTTTCGGGTGTAATAAGCACTTCTTTTGAATCCGTTCTGACGCAAATTAAATTTATCAAAGCTATTCAAAGTCAATGGGACCGGTATGGAAAACAATAGTATCTGACGGAAGAAAAAGTTTTTCAATCGGGTTTTTAATCCCTCAGATTTTGCTGTAAACGCAATCGTGAACTGACGCCATCTGGTTGCAGACTTGTGCGTTAAGAAAAACATGAATTTATATGAGAAACTTTTTGCACCGGAAACGCTCTCCAACACAGAAGTAATTTTTTCAAATCGGACTGTTAGAAACAGAGATATCGATAAAAATAAGATGTGACTTTAGTATTCCCAAAAGGTTTTTCCACATGAGCGGTACCGGTACAAGAAAAAAAAATTAGTTGAGTTTTCAGGAGCCCAGATTTTGCTACAAATACATCAGAAGTAGAAATTAACCCTTATTCCACCTGGTGGCAGAACCATTCCTTACCAAACATTAGAAATTATGAGAAAAATATTTTCCATCAGGTCTTGTATGCGATACAGGATTAATTTTTCAAATCGGAGTTTTAGGAGCAGAATTAACGCAGGAAACGCAATTTACCTTTGTGCACCCTAGCGGAAAGTCTATGATTTACTTGAAAATTTTGAATTTATAGATAAAACATTTCACGTCGGAAACACTATCCAACAAAGAAGGAATTTTTCAAATCGGACTCCAAGAAGTAGAGATATTGACAAAAATGAGATGTACATCTACGCCTCCTACCGTGAAAACCATGTATTATTTTAAGAAGAAAATGTCTGTAAAAAGTTTGTCGACATGAGTGTAACGGTCTAAAAACGACATTTTTCTCAATCGAGAATGTAGAAGCTCATATTTTGCTACAAATACATCAGAAGCGGGAATTAAGATTTACGCCCCCTGGTGACCAAACCAGTTTTTTATTAGAAATTATGTGCAAACGATTTCCTATCAGCAGCTGTATCCGGTGCTGAAAGAATTTTTCAAATCGGAGATTTAGGAGCAGAGATATAGAGGGAAACGCAATTTACCCATACGCCCCCTAGCGGAAAGTCTATGAATTACTTGAAAATTTTGAAATTTTATGAAACACATGTCACACTGAGAACAACTATCCAACAAAGAAGGAATTTTTCAAATCGAACTCCTAGAAGTAGAGATATTGACAAAAATAAGATATACATCTACCCCCTGGCGTAGAAACTGTGGAATATTTTAAGAAGAAAATATTCCGAAAAGGTTCACCGCTGTGAGTGGCATCAGTCCCCGGAAGAATTTTTTCAATCGATATTTTAGAAGCTCAGATTTTATGGCAAATACATCAGAAGCAGAAATTAACACTTACGCCCCCTGGTGGCCAAATATTCTTTACCAAAAATTTGAAATTATATGAAAAATATTTTTCATCAGGAGGTGTATCCGTTAAAGAAAAAAATTCAAATCGGAGTTTTAGAAGAAGAGTTATCGTGAAAAATGTAATTTATATTTGCGCCCACTAGCGGAAAATCTGTTCGTAATTTGAAAAAGTAACTATATCTAAAATACTCTTCTACATAAATGGAATCGAAAGATAAAAGAATTTTTTCAATTGGATGTTTAGTAGCAAATATGTGGAATAAAACGTATTCTTGAATTTGACGTCTGTATTTACGCCTTCTAGCGGCGAAATTGTACATCGTTAAAAAAACGAAATGAAGGATCATCATTCCCATATTTCAAGCTTCTCAATGAAAAAATAATTTTTCAAATCGGACTAATAGTTGCAGAGATATCGTGGGAAAAGGCGGACGGACAAACTGGTAACATAAGCACGATCTTTTTTTACAAAAGACGTGCTGAAAAAAAAGCTAGTTTATAGTTTAAAAATCTGGTCTTTCCATGTTAATATTTTCTGAATACCAAATATTTGAATCATGTAAATATAACATGCTTTCGTATTTTTAGAATTCCATTCATCCATCTCACGTGTGGTCTTCTTCTGGGTCTTTTCTTTCACTTGGCATCGAGTCTAAAATTTCGGTTGTTCATCGGTGGCCCGTTCTTCTGTCAGTATGTCCAGTCTATTGCCGAAGAACGAACTCCCTGCTTCTTTTAGTTGTTGCAACCTCTGCATGCCTTCCTTTATTACGGTCAATGTATCTGCTCCGTACATGAGAACGGCAACGATGCAGTGATTAAACACTTTTATTTTAACATATAACGGTAAATTGAAATTTTTCTTCTTCTCAGAGCTCTCCAACAAAGTTTTACACGCCGGCTGATTTCATTATCATGTGATCCTCGCTTGATATATGTTGTCCTACGTAAACGTATGTTTTGGTTACCTCCAAATTTTCCTCATCAATCGATACATCTTCATATCTTGTAAAAATATTGTACATCAATTTTGTTTTCTGAAAGTTCATATTAGTCCTACTTCTTTGCTCTTCTCAGCAAGTTTCTGGCTAAGTCATACTCCACAGCTCTGAAGGGGTAGTTGAAAAAATGACTATGTCATCTCCGAAACGATGATGATTTTAATAATTTCTATTTATCTTGTTCCCATTATCTTCCCTATATAAATAAAACAGCATCATCCACTGCTGGATGAAGGTCTCCTTAAGTTTCCTCCACGATTGTTTGTCATGAGCCGCTTTTCTCTATATTACTCCGGCATGTTTCCGAATTTTATCCATCCATCATCCATATGGACTTCTTCTTGGTCTTTTTCTGTCTCTTGGTATCCAGTCTAAAATTTCGGTCGTCCATCGGTGGTCAGTTCTTCTGGCAACATGTCCAGCCCATTACCGTTTCAGGGATTTAATTCTTATCATGATGTCTTCCACTTTTGTCATTTTCCTTATCCACGAGTTCCTGATTTTATCTCTCCGAGTTATAAAAAGCATGCATCTCCCCTTGCTTCTATAAGTTTTCTACATCCTTGGTATGTCTTTTTTTAATTAAAGTCCATGTCTCTGCTCCAGGTGTAAGAGAAGGATGCATTGATTATACCCTTTTCTTTTAAGACATAATGACATATTGCCCTTGAAAATTTTACTGTTTCTTCCGAAAGCTCTCTCGCCAAGTTGTACACGGATTAATTTCCTGATCAATGTGAATATACATGTACTTGGACTTTAACTATTGGGTTGGTGCGAATGAAATGTCCGGCACGAACGAGCAGTGGAGACGCCCCCCACCCCCACTACAGCGGAATGGAACCACCCACAGGTGTTGCGGCTATTACGTCACAGAGTCACTATAAATAACTAGCGCGTGTGTGAAGAACAAAGTTCAGGCGTAGTTTGTTTGGACGTAACGTGACTTGCAAAGGAAACATGCAGACGCCGGATTTGAGAGTCATCTTCCTGTACGGCTGTAGCGGACACCCGAAAAAACCTGTCGTGAGATAGCAGCAGAGGTAAGGTGCTCACCACACGACAAATTTGGATACTCGCAATTCTACTTTTGACTTTCATGATCCTGTAATTTATATATCTAAATTATTTTACGACTTTTTTTATGATTGGAGGTTTAACGACCATCGTGAGCAACTCAATAGACTATAAGCAGTCGCCCGTCCCTAATTGAGTGTCACTGGTTTCCAGGGAAGGAGAGAGCCAGTGCCGTAAGACACACACATCATCCATGCCTCACGGGATTCGAACCCGGACCCCTTTCGGACGAATGATCAGATGCCATCGCTTAGACCACTACGCCACCGGTGCGGCAATTTTACGACTTCATCTCAAGATTAAGGTTTTGAAGTGCTGATACTACAAGTTCGAAAGAATTTTTAAATAGTAATTTTTTACACCGGAAACACGGAAATTTTAATAAAAATTGGTAAAACGTAGAGAAATTTCTGTGACCCCCGGTGACGTAGTGGTCTAATTGATGGCTTTTGATCATTCGTCCGAGATGGGGCTGGGTTCGATTCCCGGTGAGGCATGGATGTTGTGTTTAACTTACGGCGCTGCTTCTCCCCCTTTCCTTGAAGCAACGGCCTTAAATTAGGGACTATAACGAAGTGAATTTCTCCGTCATTTTTATCCGCGCCAGGATTCGAACCCGGATCCCCTCATTCCGGAATAAGTTGCTCTACCAATTGAGCTACGCGGACGATTATTCTGATTCCTATCTGCTTTTATGTCGTGTGCGTCCTGCTGGCAGGTACGTCACATCTCCTGGTACGTTACATCATCTCTCCCTTATTTTTTTTTTATTTTTTTTTTCGAAGTGCTGCTCTTATTTTTCCTATCTCGCGGTGTGGAAATAACATCACACCATTGCGAGATTGTGAACGGTCGGGTCATCCGGATAGTTCGGGCGCCATTATAACGAAGTGAATTACTCCGTCATTTTTATCCGCGCCAGGATTCGAACCCGGATCCCCCTCATTCCGGAATAAGTTGCTCTACCAGTTGAGCTACGCGGACATTTTATTCTGATTCCTATCTGCCTTTATGTCGTGTGCGTCCTTCTGGCAGGTACGTCACATCTCCTGGTACGTTACAGGACGGACGACTGCTTATAGCACACTAAGTTGCTCACGGTGGTCGTTAAACCTCCAATCAAACACACACAAAAGCACTGATTTTCAGGCTTGCGAAAAAATTACCTTTGCGAAAAATTACCGCACTAGCTTCATCCTTAATTTCCAAATACCGCTTAGCAGTACAATATTTTTAATTATTTTGGAAAGGACGGAATATCAACAGAAAATTGCTTATGAAAATATTGACATCATGTATAATGACGCTGAAATCTAGGAACTACACTTTAAAAGTAATTTTAATAAACATCATGAGGGAGGCAGAAGTAAGGGAGGCAGAGAGGGAGGGAGAGAGAAAGAAATATTTACTTACACACAGCCTGAGGTAAAAGTGTTTTCCTTTTATATATTTCAATAGCTGGATTAAGATTTCCTAATAAGAAGTGCGGTTTTAGGACCTTCCAGCCTTTTCAGATGCATTAAACGTTTTCTTCGATTTATCAGTATATATACAAAGCTTGCTATTGTTATTAAAGTTGACAAACAAAAACACCATAGCAGAAGTCTTGTTGTTTCTAGATCCCATCTCGGTGTTACTGAAAACACGGCAACCATATCGTTCAGCAGTTGTTCAGACACTGCCCATGAAGGTCTCTCTTTTTTCGTTTCTAGGAATGACGCAATGACTCACGGCATTTCCGTAATTTTGAAGAGTTAAAAGTCCGAAATAAGAAATCATTACCAAGCGTTATTTCGCTATTCCCCGAAAATTCAGTAAACCGGAAGAATAGTGGGTGTTTATCAACCGCTTCCATTAAAGGCACGTGATTTCCACTTCCTATTTAACCTCACGTCAAGCAAGGTCGAAACGGCTGGTGAAAGGAAATAGGATCCCAGACAAAAGACCTTGAACGTACAGTAGAGAGGGCATCTGCTCATGAGCGACGTTTTGTTTTAGTCAGTGACAAGAATAAAATAAACAAGAAAGATAATATTGAATTTTCGGTTGTAATGAGCACGTCTTTTGAATCCTTTCTGACTCCAAATATACACTATCTACCAACAAGTAATTGGACACCTGTGATAGCAAACGAAAACGAAGTTTATTCAACTTCAATAGTTGGTGGAGCCTCCACGAGCGGCGATTACAGCTGCGACCCTCCGGGGCATACTCACAACCAGGCGTTGTACGACTGCTAGCGGCATTTTCTTCCACTCGTCTTGGAGAAGTCAAGTCAGTTCCTTCACCAATTTCGGACGGTGGGGGCACCCCTTAAGTCGACGCTCCAACTCGTCCCAGAGGTGCTCCATAGGATTAAGGTGCGGGCTCTTCGCAGGCCAGTCCATTCGATTAACCCCATTGTCACCATACCAAGACATGGTGGACCTCGCAACATGACAGTTGGCATTGTCATCCTGAAAGTAACATGGGACACCCCGTAAAACTGCCACAACGTAGGAAGCGCATGGTCATCCAAAATGGGGCAGTAGGTCTCGGAGTTGAGTCTACCAGGAATTGCGGCTAACGGTCCTGAGCCATACCAAGAGAAACACCCCCATAGCATAATTCCACCGCCGCCTAACTTCACAGTTGGCACAATACATTCCGGCAACAGGCGTTCTCCAGGCAGACGCCAACCCCAGACCCTGCCATCCGAACGGTAGAGGGTGAACATTGATTCGTCGCTCCAGAGAACCTGCTTTCACTGTTCAACGGCCCACTGTTGACGTCCTTTGCACCACGTTAGCCGAGCAGCGCTATCGGACTTGGTGATCAAAGGCTTGTGGGCGGCAGCACGTCCGTGATAACGGAGCAGATGGGCTTCCTTACGGATGGTATTCATCAAAAGAACACTCCCGGATGCCCGTAGAAACTCCTCGCGGATGTGGCCCAACAATTTGGTGCGGTTCTTCCGAATTTTTCTGGCCCAGCACCCGTCGGTCTCTAACTCCCAGTTTTGTGGGTCTGCCGGGTCGCGACACATTCTGACAGTCACGTCTCATTTTACACTTGCCAATCACGTAGGCCAGTGTCGATTTTGGGTACTTTAACTTCCTGGATATGTCACGTATCGATCGGCCATTTCTGCGATACCCGACTATTACACATTTCTCGAAATCAGGGATCTCCGAACTGCGTAGCATCTTGCATGCGACTGGTTGCGTTGTTGTTTCCCACACGATATTTAACGGCGGCGGCGGCGGCCATGACGTGTATCAGGACCGCAGATATCGTCGATTGCCGTCATCAACATATCACTAAGCTGTTCTCTGAGATTCAGAGGTTAGCTCCAAAAAGAAATACAAACTTCCAGATATTTTTACTTATTGTTGTCGTATCAAACTTCGCCATTTACAGCGATCTTGACATACAACTCGCGCTTCACTGATATCCATTACATGCCTTACACAAGATCTTTTATACTTCATACTCATAATCTTTTTTCTCATGTAGACACTCTTGAATCTGATCCACCCGTGTCTTCCTTGGCCTTTCTCTGCCTTTCCTTCCTGCCACCTGGGTTGAAAATATTTGTTTAGTAAGCATTTCATCACTCATTCTTTCAACATGGCCAAACCACCGAAGCATATTGGTCACCACCTTGCTAACAACATTTTACTTTACACAACACAACTGCAATACATCTTCATTCCTCACACAATCAGATCGTGTCTTGCCACAAACCCTACGTAAGTGACGCATTTCACCAGCACACAAACGACTCCTTAGCTTCTTCTGCAGTACCCAGGTTTCACTGATATACATCAGAGTAGGAACAATTACTGTTTCATACACAGCCATGCGGGACTCTCTGGAGAACCCATCATTCCTGTGAAAACCTCCCAGAGCAGCTATGACTTTCAAAGAAGAATTCACTAGCCTACTGATTTCACCATCCAAATTGTTCTCTCTGTCAAACATGCTTCCTAAATACAGAAACTCACTCACCTGGTCAATCACAGTGCCATTTATACTTACATTACATTCAGTGCTACCCATTTCTCTCTCAAACACCATAACTTTGGTTTTTCCCTTATTTATACTCAGTTTGAATTTCATGCAAACTTCGTGCATCCGAGTCAACATACTCTGCAACTCACTTTTGCTCTCTGCCAACAGGACAGTGTCATCAGCATACAGCAATCTGCACACACGGATATCACCAAGACATAAACCACTATTATCTATTTTGGCCTCACGCATGCATGCGTCCATAAATATATTAAACAGCCATTGTGACATTACACAACCTTGTCTAACTCCTGCGCCAATGGAAAACCATTTTGATAAAACACCATTCACTCGTACACAAGCTCTACTACCAGCATACATGGCTTTTACACTATTGAGTAGATTTCCAGTAACACCATATTCATTCAATACCTTCCACAAAAGTGTCCTATTCACTCGGTCGTAAGCTTTCTCTAAATCTATGAAGGCAGTAAAAACTTTCTTCCCAACAGCCAGATACTTTTCAATCATCATGCGTAATGCAAAAATCTGGTTAGTGCAACCTTTACCAGGCATAAAACCACTCTGAACATCCCACACTTTCAATGATGTAAGACCCCGTACTTTTTTAATAACAACCTTACCAAACACTTTCCCTGGCACACTCAGTAGGCTAATACCACGATAGTTCTTGCATTCAGTCTGATCACCTGTTCCCTTATACAAAGGAACAATAATAGCATCCTTCCAATCCCGAGGGACCATTCCTAACTCCTAGCACAACTGGCAAATTTCAGTTAACCAGTCAATTATAGAGTCACCACCCCACTTCAACATCTCTGCAGTTATGCCATCAACTCTTGGAGCCTTACCATTCTGAAGAGATTTTAGAGCTTTACACACTTCTTCTCTTGAGATCCCTCCTGTGCTTTCATCCCTCATTGTGACATCATCTGCATCTGTCGCAGAATCATTTTTGCTCTGCTGATCTAATAACTCACAGAAGTATTCACCCCATCTTTCACTTTAACTCATTGGGCTCCCATATCATTTCCCCGATCTCATTCTTCACACAACTTACAACTTTGTTTCCCCTATTTTTCCTGAGTCTCGTGTACTTCCAGAAGGACTTTCTATCTTTCCAAAAAGCCAGTTCATGCCTTTCTACTTTCTTCTTCCTATCTTTTGCCTTACTGTGGCGAACCAGCTAAGCAGCTTCACTCTTCTTACAGCGATATTCATCCACAGAGACTCTACCTTGCAACATCTCCAAATAGGCTTCCTTCTTTTTCTTTACTGCTTCATCAATCTCACTATTCCACCAAGCATCACCTCTATTGTTACCCACTTTTGTGGTGCCACAGACCTCTTTAGCAGCAGTGATAACACAGTTCTTAAAACATTCCCACTTCTTTTCTACATACCTCTCACAAGATTTCAGATCCTTCAGTCGTTCTCTGAGTAAGTCAGAGTACCGCTGATGATCTTCAAGGAGTCTATCAACCTTTATTCTTTCCATCCTGGGTCTTTTCCTATTCCTTTTCCTCCAACCAACATTACGTTTCACTCGTGACACTACCAAGTAACGATCAGAACCAACATCCGCACCTCTCATCACACGGGTGTCAACAACAAAGTGTTTCAAACGCTGATCGTAAACAACAAAATCTATCATACTCTTTGGACCAAGAGTACGATTTTCCCAAGTATATGTGTGGATATACTTGTTGTTGAAAAATGTATTAGATACACACAAACCATTCTTAATGCTGAGTTCAATTAATCTTTCACCATTATCATTCACACAAGGATCATTAAACTTACAAAGAACATTGTCAGAAATTGCATTCCGCACACCTACTCTAGCATTGAAATCCCTTGCTATTATAACTTTTTCTTTAGCACCAAACTGGCTCAAAACAGCTTTTAGCTCATTCCAGAAATCTTCTTTCTTATCAGAAGGTTCCGAGTCACAAGGAGCATACACTACAACAATTACAATTCTCTGAAGTTTCACTTTCAAACGAATCCAGAGAATTATCTCACTTGTGCAACTATAATGAATCAAGTTGTTCTTCATCTTTTCACTTAAAATCACACCTACACTAGCCTGTCCTCTCATATTATCCAATACTCCAGACCACACACTCACCTTGCCATTCACTTCTTCTACCCCAATTTCCTTCTTTTTGGTTTCACTTACACACAGCACATCCAGTCTATACTTATTCATCTCCTCAATCACCTCACTCATCTTGCCATTTATACCTCTAGTATTCAATACACCAGTCTTTCATTCACTCAGCCGAGATCTCTTTCTCATACGCCGTTTAGAAAGTCCAGGTCGATTCCGTGGTGGACCGTCCTTCTTAAGTGTGGTAGGGCCACCATATCCCACACTTGAGTCATTCTTAATATTTCTTTTTGTCTTTTTAATCAGGTAAGTACATCAGTGTGGGGGATTAGCCCACAGCTGAGGGTTCCAGTTGGTCATTCAAACTAAGGATTCTGGAACAAAACCCAGGAGTTTGGGTCTTTTCGCCAATGTCACACAGAACTAGCTTGAACCTCTCCAAGATTCACAGAGGCCTAGTTGCTGTTGTGTGTGCCATTGTTGCCACGGAGCGCCCCGAGGAGGCAAACCCATCGCTCATTCGTCGATTGCAGGGGTGTCCAATAACTTGTTGGTAGATAGTGTATGTTCCAAAGCAGATACTTAGAAAATCTAAAAACTCCGAAAAAGATCAAATACACTCACACCACCTAGGTAAAAATTGGTCGTAATTTAAAATGCATAATGCAAAAAAGGTTATTCACAGCAAATGGAACTGGTTAAAAAAATCAACTGGATTTTTGCAATTGATAAAATATCTTGAAACAGAAATAGCTACTTATGCCCACTAGCCGTTGAAAAGAAGGTCACGAAAATTAACAAGATGTGCACCAAGGTTTTCACGTAGCTGATGGAAGATATCAGAGACAAAGGGGTTTCCAAATCGAGAAGCTGTAAGAAAGTATGTACAAAAAAACCTGGTACAACTTTACGACAACTAACGGGAAACCTGTGTTGTAGAAATCACTTCATGCAAAATTAATCCAAAGAACAGTAGCCGTCTTTACACGATTTAAAGTACACTGGCGTGCAAACATTAAGGACGAGACAGTTTTTCGAATGTAACGTCGTGCAGAAGTGCTCCACATCGACTCAAATCATACCATGACATTCCCAAGATGCAAGAATATGGAACAAGTGAGAAAACCCGTCCAAACATGGAATCCAAAGGATACAAAGGTATTTTATTGAAAAGGTAAGTAGCTTCGAGCAAAACTGGACAAAAGACAGAAACGTCCATGTGACAGGCGGCTGCCAAGAAAAATCCAGTCTTTAGTAGGGGGTATGATCCCCCTGACTGCGTTGCAGGATTTAAAACGTCTGTCCATGCTGAGGACGAGGTTGTCAAGGAGCTGTTGAGGTATCGTTGCCCATTCCTCTTGTAGCGCCAATCGCAACTGCGGAATCGTTGCTAGCGGCTCGTGACGTGCTGCCAAGCGTCTCCCGAGAAGGTCCCACACGTGTTCGATTGGATTAAGGTCCGATGACCTTGCGGGCCTATCCATGCGTTGAATATCTTCACACTCTCCAACACCTCAGCGAAAGCCACCGTACGATGAGGTGTAGCGTTGTCGTCCATGAAGAGGAACTCAGGACCCAAAGCACCTCTAAACAGACGCACGAAAGACAGGAGAACCTCGGAACAATAGTGGACGCCAGTGACTGAACCTCCTTGGAAGATGTGGAGGTCAGTACGGCTACCAAGCATTATACCGCCCCAAACAAGAATTCCGCCACCTCCAAACCGGTCTCTTTTGATATGTTGGAGGTGTTATTGCGTGTTCCCTGCTCTCTCCAGATGTGTATACGTCCAGAATCGCTCGTCAGACAAAATCGGCTCTCACCCGTAACGAGAACTCGACCCCATTGCTGATGTGTCCAGTTCTTGTGTTCCTGGCACCACAGAAACCGCCGTCTCCGATGAGCAGGCGTGAATGCCACACACCGTCTGGTCGACGTGCAAATAGACCACCTTTGTGCAGCCTCCTGGCCACGGTAAAACAAGATAACAGACGTCCAGTTGTCTGTTGCATGTCCCTTGCGATTTATCCCGCTGTCTGCCGTCTGACTTTTCTCGCCTGTAGGACAATATACCAGTCGTCCGCCGCCGTGGTTGCTCGTGGACGACCACCTCTAAACTCTCGGACAGCTGTTCCTGTCGTTTGAAATGCTCTCTAAGCTCGTAAAACGATGCTGTGAGCGATCCCGGAACTCCTCGGCCACACTAGTCACACTTCGACCTTCTTCCAACTTTCTAATGACGCGACCTCGGGTAAAGTCATCCAGATGTCGTCTACTGGATTGCATGTTGGCTATATCCCACGGTGGAAGCAACTCGACGTCGTTCAAACCGATGTACACTGTGCAATAGCTTTCACCGAATTGCTGAGCGTACACCGCCCGGGTGCTTTATACCCTTCCGACACTCCCCTACCTCATGCTGCATATATGTGCATGCCCTACCGTACCGGACCCTAGTCTATCTCCTGAGTTGTCGTTCGGTCCGCTCTGGTTGCTCATTCCGCTGTTATGCTAATTTCTCCTCTACGTCCTTAATGTTTGCACATCAGTGTATAAGGTGTGCTGTAGGCATTCTGAAAACATACCACTCGTTGCTGCCATGGATAAAAGCAGCAATTTATTAGCTTTGTAAAAAGAGGTCTTTATCGGCTTTCGGGACAAGGGTGGCAGTATTTCTGAAACAGAGCAGTTCGTGAACTGTCCGCGTGATGCTGCGGTTAAAGTGTATCGTGATTGGAGAAATGGCACCATTGCAAATAAGCAAAGTGGGAACTGCGGAGCTCCAAATGCCGTTTATCTGCAAAAGTGCATGAGGACCGAACGACACGGTACAGTGGAACAACTCACTGGCCGAATGATCCAGGGGGCTACCGAAAGTGTATCTGAAACGAGAGATCAGCGAACACTGCTGCGTATGGGGCTCCGATGTAGATGAATGGTCGCTGCACCTATGCTAACGAAGGTGAATCGGCAGAAAAAGTCTTACATTTGCACAGCAGTTTTGGAATATGGACCTTCGCTGATTGGCAAATGATTGCCTTCTCTGGTGAGTCACGTTTTCTGATTTATCAAACGGACGGACGTTTGATAAATCAGAAAACGTGAAAAAAATCATAAGCCGAGAAACATCGGAGAACAAACACTCTTCAACCATTGCTGTAAGGACACAAGCTGGTGGTGGCAGCGTTATGGTCTGGAGAATGTTTTAGTTACATGCACTGGGCCCATTCATACCTGTGTAAGGCACTATGTACCGAATTCGTCATGAACCCATCCCTGCAGA
The DNA here is from genome assembly GCA_039090855.1 of Macrothele yani. Taxonomy (NCBI): domain Eukaryota; kingdom Metazoa; phylum Arthropoda; class Arachnida; order Araneae; family Macrothelidae; genus Macrothele; species Macrothele yani. Next base: position 15,866,058 of record CM077026.1, on the reverse strand, counting down.
TAACGTACACCCATACATGCTGATTGTCTTCCCTGGGGAGGATGAGATCTTCCAGAATGACAATGCTGCGTGTCACACAGCTCGAAATGTCCGAGAGTGGTTAGAAAAGCACTATGAAAACTTCAAGGTTCTTTCCTGGGCCCCTAACTCCCCAGACATAAACCCAATTGCGCATCTGTGGGACCACCTCGATCGTGTTGTTCACTCTATGGACTTTGCACCACGCACTCTGCAACAGCTGTCAAATGCACTGCAGTCAGCATGGCTCCACATACCTGAGAACACCTTCCAGCACCATATTGAGTCACTCCCAGCCCGTCTAGCTGCTGTCCTCACTGCACACGGCGGTTACCCTGGATATTAGCTGATGGTCACAACAATATGATACGACCGTGTATACATATTATAACATACTACTCACACGAATCTGAAATCTGTTTTAGTGGCGTAAATACAAACACTCAATATATTCCGAGCTTCCGCATTCCGCTGGGAGTTTTCGTCTGGGATTGATTCTCATATCTTAGAGCGGTCACAGAGAACTTTGAAACAACTCAAAACAATTCTGAAACATTGTTTCAGCTTTGTGTGTGCCTGTTCTGAGATTTGAGAACTAAGCCGAGACGAAGACTGCAAAATCTCGGAATATATTGAGTGTTTGTATTCTCACGCCATTAAAGGAGATTTTATGTAAATCGTATGTTGCAGAGGTTACTAAATTCTACTCTTTATTTCATAAAGTGTTCTAGATTTTATTACGCATGAAGCCTATAAAAGAACGTTTAATTTGTTTTCACTAGATGAATAAATGATTTTGACTTCTGCATTTAGCTTGCGTATCATGTTAAAATTCTAATCTGCCACTTCTCTGGTCGAGTGGTCCGAAGGGAAGTGTTCGAATCCCATGTGACACTGAATCAGTTTGTTGTATTTGAAAGATGCGAGCAAATTCATTTTATAAGGTGTAGTTTCTCAAAATTTGAAAGCCACAAAATGTATCCTCTTCACATAGGATTTATGTTAAAACAAATGTGCTTCTTAAGTGTTTATTATTTCGCTTCAAAAGCCAGTCCTGAAATTTTAAATTTACTTGTAGAAGTTGAAAGAAAGATTCTCGTAAAATGCAGTAAATAATTTTGCAAAATAATAAATATATTACTGGCCATTTCAGTGCTCTCCCTGTGCACCTTGGAATTTTATGAAAAGGGCCTATTCCGGGGACAAATAACATACTGCTGTGGATTTCGTTGCACAGCCGGAGCTGCTGTTCTGCAGGACGAATCCACACAGATCACGTATCAGCATCACAAGTTCCAAGCCATCGTTGTTTCCAACGTGTTTCTCATCCGGAATTTCACAAGTGACACCTTCGCTGATAAGGTCAATCCAATCCCAAAGTGATAAGATCATTTCTTTTGTGTCAGCCACCTTGGTTTTTGAAACTGTTGTTTTTCTCAACCGTCCTCTTTCCCACATGTTCTCCAGGACTTCATGCTGAGATCACTTTCTATCTTTTAAGCCATCATGGTGGAAAGGCGATACCAAACATTCGCCATGTTGGTTGTTTAAATATCCTGCGGAAGAAGTTTTGGAAATAAAAAATGCTAGGCTGATTTCCCCAAATGAAAATCTACGGTATTCTATTTCGTGGAGGTCACATGGGTATCTTGCCGAATTAGAATGCGACCTCTTTGACTGCTGTGCTCCTTCATAATATCTTACAGACATGACCGTCATGATGCCGAAATTCATGTTAATTTACATTTAATTATTTCTTAAAATTTTCTTCCTGATGTGTTCATTTTTTATAATTAATTCTTCCTTTCAGCGTATTTGGTCTTTAAAAATATTTGTTTTTTCCGGTTGTTGATCTGTGCCCCCTAGATATTAAGATTGCCCTTATGTCGTGCTTTTGAACGAAAATTAATGTAACTGCACTTAATTCCCACTTAATTACTTTCCTCTAATTTTCTCTGCATGCGTATTGAGTCATTCGTGGGCTTACGATTTTTTGTAATTGTGTGATGTTTATATGAGCAAATCTCTCCTGATATGAACACGCATTATCAAAGACAATGACGGCATTACTTATATTTTAGTTCCTTTTTTCTACCTTTTATTTTCTAATTCATTTTTTATGTTATTATGCGGTTGGAAGGATTTTGTGAAAGGCTGCAAGCATTCGAAGCTTTTTATACTCAGTTCTTAACGATGTTCATAAAATATATTAATTCCAATCAAAAGTACATTTTTCCTTTGCATACTTAGAGATAAATTTGTCCTTTTAATTCTTTCTCTAAAGATGATGACGAAATTTGAATGCATGCTTAAATTTTTACGCTTGAATTTCTTCTCTGGATTTTACTTCCCGAATCTTTTTTCAGTTTCGGAGAACAATTCTTACGTGACTTTCTGACAAATCGGAGGTATTCATGCAAAACCCTCCTTTACAGAATTTACTTTTGAATGCGTGCTTCCTGATATGACGTGAGAGTTCTTTTCACATCAAGTCGGGCACGTTGTCGATTACTTACTAATTAAATGTACCTTTAGATGGGGTTTCATGCTTGCAAAGGACTACACTGGTGTCCCAAATTAAAGTGCGGAAGACAATAACAGGCAAATAATCCAAACCGCTCAATGAAATGTTACGATGTTCATAGGAAATATGCAAATAGACTCGAGAAACAAATCTAGTAGTCTAATTCATATATCAATGAGGAAAATGTTGTCCAATGTGAAAATTGAGTTCCATGCTTAAAGCCAACGGAGAACGGCAGTAACTGATTTGTTTCACAATAGTTAAAAGCACACACCATCCATGCACGAATTAAATAAAATATTCACATATTAGAGGCACGTTAAAATAGATTAAAATAGGTACATTTAAGAACTTTCGGGGCTACTATAGTCCCATGATCAGAAATATAAGTAAGTGACACCGAGTGGGAAAACGCGTGGGGTAACGCGGTGTCACCCTTGTAGTTGTTCAAGAAGAAGTTTATATCTCACCCATGAACTACCTTACGTTGTACCCTTTGGTGTTTATATTGTTACGACCCAGCCCCGCCATTAATTTGCGAATTAATGGGCGTGTTGGATGTATGAATTTAATTAGGTATTAATTAAGTGCAAGGCTGTATTGGAGTTTAAAAGTATAAACAGCAGAGAAAGCTTTATCTGGGGATAGGAGAGAAAAAGAAGCGAAGAAATATTTCTCTGTTTGGGCGATCGGGGTTAGCACTGTGAGGTGATAACTTGTAGGTCGCCGCTGACGGCCAGTCTAAACAGAGGAAAGAGGAACGTTTCGAATAGGGCCACTTGTAGAAATGAATGAAGATAGGGGACAAGAGGGTGAGCGAATTATCGTAACTTCGTCGATTGTTTAGAGCATTTTCGAGAATAATTGCTATTTTTGTGTGGTCTGAGAAGAAAAATTAAGGTTGCTCACTTGGCATGAAAATAAGGAAGAAATTTCAGTTATCTGAACGCTCTCCGATGTGAAAGGCGAGATGCCTTGGTGCTGCTATGGGATTAAGAAAAGATGAAGCAGCAAACCTCCCGCAGTTTGTAAGAAACGGAGAAACAGCAACCCGAGGCAGCTGGAGAGGCCAGTTTGTCATTAAGACAGCGGGAATACTGGAATCCGAATGTTAAAGCAGCAGTTTCGGTGCTGGGAGCCGAAGGAAATCAGCGACTGGTTTGTCCATTAGAGTGACGTTAAGGAGAAATTCTGAAGTTGGCGAGTGGACGTTGGTCGAAGCGAAGCCAAGCCGAAGCTGGGGTTCCAATCCCAATTACGGCAGTTTAGAATCATCATCCCAATCATATTCTCCTGGAGGAAGTAATGAGGCGATCTTATCTTACGAAGCAAAGCGAGGATCCATCAACAAAAACCTGTGTGTGTGTGAGGGAGTACGTTAGCCGTGCAACCTCTACGCATCAGTGCCAAGGGAACGCAGTTCCCGCAATGAAATCTTCAATGTAATAGGTGTGTAGATACATTACCATGTAATAGGTAACAATCTGGATTTATTCTTGCTCTTCAGTAATTTGGATTTATTATTGCTCTTCAATAATAATTGCTCTTCAGTGTAACAGTTATTAGGCTCCTGAAGAAAGCAAAAGATACTGGTTATATTAAAAATATGCATCGCAGTGGAAGGCCGAGATCCACTACAACTAGGCAGTACAGAGTGATCCGAAAGTTAAGCTTATCCGACAGGAGACTCAAGTGACCTGAATTGCTTCAACTATGATCTGAAGTGACAGATGTTACTGTTAGTACATCTACTGTTAGGAGGAGGTCGCTACGTTATGATCTAGATGACTGCAAAGGCTGGAGTAAACCACTGTTAATTGCAAATCAAAGACAGCGCCGACTTCAATGGGTAAATCAACATGTCTCGTGGACAACCAAGCAATGGGAAAATATTCTTTTCGGTGATGAATCAGAATTTTGCCTTAATAAGTATCAGATTAGTGCCTATGTAAGGAGATTCAAGCATGAAGAATTCCATCCAAGTTGCTTAGTGACTACTATTAAGCAACCGGTGAAGGTCATGGTTTGGAGCTGCATGTGTGCACATGGCGTTGGGAACCTCTATAGTGTCGATGGCATGGTAAATGCCCAGAAATACATCTGGATATTAGATAAGAAGATGCTACTATCATCTAGATGACTTTATGAAGGCAATTTTATTTTCCAAGATCGCAATTCTCCCTCTCGTCGCGTTAAACCAGTGAAAAAGTGGTTTCAGGAAAAAAAATGTTCAGCACCTTGATTGGCCACCGCAGTCACCGGACTTAAACCCGATCAAAAATGTGTGGTTCAAATTGTCGTATGAACAATCAAAAAAGAAAAAAAACCAACAACCGAAATTCAACTCATTGAAGATGCAATTCAAATTTGAAATTGTATTGTTCAACCCGATCTTTCACAAAACCTTGTTCACAGTATGCCATCAAGATGCAAGGCTGTGATTAAAGCTAAAGTCTGGGTAACAAATTATTAATGTAAACCCAAGAATCGGATCAATGATCCTTTTCATTAAAATTTCGACTTGATCATGATTTTTGTAATGTTTCTTAAGAATAGAAGTAGCTAGAGAAAGCGTAAGACAGTTTTAAAATCTTTATTAAATTTCGCGTCTAATGACACCAAATGATTAAATAACTATAAAATTAGTTAATTAAAAAAAGAGTTAAAAATGCACTATTTTTGCACGTGATACAATACTTTTGCACACCTCTGTACCTGTGATAGATGTTATATCCCCAAAGCTAAGGAATATTTATGCATATGTCAGAGGTTGTATTGTTGGTTGTGCTTACAAGAACTGTGAACTGCTTGCCCAATCTGTTGTTGTTTTACCTCTTACTCCAATTTTCCCTATTTGAGAAAGTGCCACACGAATCACACTTCCAATTTCTTGCTGCACGTTATTTCAATTCCTCTCATGGTTTGATTTTTCTAGACAACATTTAGCTACAGTCGTGTGCTAATTAATTGGGACAAGATTAGATTTCAACATTTATTACATACCTTCCATACGTGACTGGTTTACAAGTTTTCTAATCTTTTATGTGGCTACCTTTGGCTGCGATAACTTGTTTAACATGCTTTGGCATTGAATGTATAAGTTTCTGACAAAAAGTTCTAGTTCCGGGTTATGATACCACCCATTAATAATGTTCTATATGAGGTTTTTAAATGTTGAACAATTAGTTTGTTTGAGCCTAGATTTTACAATGGCCCACATATTCTCAATGGAACTGAGATCAGGTGCATTTCCAGGCCTTTCTAGAATGTCAATCTTCTTTTCTTTCATTACTGCATGCACTGTTTAGGAAGTGTGGCATGGAGAAAGCTGAAAAATGCCATGCGCACCATTAGTCACTTCTCAATCTCTGGAACAATCGTCCGTTGTATTATTTCCCAATATTTATCGGGATTCATCATTCTCTCAATAGGACGAAAGCTTCTAGATCTTTCAAATGTGAAACACCCCCAAAACATCTTTTTAACTGGGTGTTTCACCTCCTGTTGAAAATGTGGTTTTCGGACAGGTTCACTTTTATTCCGTTGTACAACAGATTTTCTCTGTCCTTTGACAAAAAATGGACCTCATCACTAAACATTCACTCTTTTCCAATTATCAGAACATCAGTGATTATACCTATTTAGCGCATCGCAAGCATTTATTCTTCGCTGAAGGTATCAGGAGCTGCTTTTTTAAAGGTCTCCTCGCAGGTTGTTCAGATTCTAATAGCCTGGGGCACACTGTGGATGAGTGTATCTTTACACCTTCGGCTGCTAACTCCCTCTACAAGTCCTGGCATTGATGGACATATTACACAATTTTCGTTATTAACAATTTATCAGTTCGTGGTGATGTCTTACGTTTTCTTCCACACATTCCTTTTTGTTTTGGTGACATCGATCCACTATCTTTTTAGTCTTTCAATAGTCTTGAAACACTGAATTTACTGATGTCTGTGGCCACAGAAATCTCACGAATAGTCATCGAAGTATTTTCCTAAAACTTTAGCGTTTTTGCTTGGCGAAATATCCATTACTGTATTTTACACAGCCAAGTATTTGTCATTTTCTTGTAGGACTTCCGTCCACAGTGAGTAGATTTTAGGTCCCAGCCATCTAAAGCGAGATCGCCTTTTGGGCAGGACACAGGAACGGAAGGAATGAGAGAAAGTCTAGCGACTTTAACAGAACAATTTGTAGTGAGATTAGAGTACAGTAGATGGCGCCACCGTACAAGTACGATGTTGCACATAGAGGGGTGAGAGAATTTCAGGGGGGGGGGCATAGGAAAGGATACCCATTTTAACCAGTGGGTCCAGCCTGGGGACCGTCACTTAACGTGCTCGTCCGATGCACGGCGGATATTCAGCGATTGTTAGTAAATCACACCATCTCTGAAAGATCAGCCCAGGTTTGGAACCTGAGGACGTTGCAATGACAGTCTGACTTGCTAACCACTTAGCCATCCGCGGCTCTTTACACCTCCAACCCACTGGTGTATGTATGCTCTTATCAAACTTCGGCACAGAACTGAACGTAATCTGCCACTAGGCATATGAACCTAGCAAAAACCGGTTTTGCACGGTTGCGGTCATATTCCTGCGCTTCCGTCAATAATGAGCAACATCCAGATAAAATCAAGGAAACGAACGTTTTTCACTTTGTCTCAATTAATTTGCACAGTGCTATGTTTTTTAAAGGAAAAACTCCGTACTTTTTAACAGTCCTATTTAAAAATGAAAGCTGAAATTAGTCGTGATTTTATGCACTCTACAGTTTTTCCCCCACAACGTGGTTACTTTGCTATTTAAAAGTGCGAAACAACGTGGGAATCATAGCCGCTTCAGATTGAATTAATTAATTTTATCGAAAAAAGTGTGCTGTAAGCCAAATATGAAAACATCAGTAATTAAGTGATCCGTAAAGTAAAACGTTTTGTTTGAAGTCATAAAGAAAAAAAAAAGAGCTGCTGTGTGTTTAATATTTTGAAGAAAACTTCTTGGCTTGAGAGAAAGAGCAAGCCCCTGTGGCAACAGCGGAATGCACAACAGGTTTCGGTTCTCGTGAATAGTGCGCTTAAAAAATATTTTTTTTATTGAAGAACAGCAGTAGCGTCCATTCCTCTAGCGACAGTGAATTAGTCCGTGGGCAAAAAGCTCCAGACGCCACTGATTGAAAAATAATTAGTCCACGTTCCCAATCGCCGTTCCGCTAAAGATAATCGACATTTGAAAGGATCTCATTACCCCTGTATGGGAAAATGGGAATATAAGTTGTGCAATCGTCGCATCTGACAGGTTTTGAATAATGGAAAAGAGATAAGCCGTAACTCCGTTAAAATCTCTTAGGGTCTTTATCGTTAAAGTCTGAAATCTTTAGCGGAAAGAAAGCTAAAGATCTGATGCCTCTTTACAATCTAGTTCTTAATGACAAATGTCAGAAAGACGTTGACATCGCCACCGCATTTCTTTTTAACAAACAAGTAAGCCCAAAACATCTGATGAACTTGAAATGTGACCACAAGATATGACGTCATCTGAATTAAAGGAACTGGCGGACCAAGTGAGCCAGCGGTAGTAGAAATTCTCGAAGTAGTATGGATGATATTGTTCAGTTCCTTCTATGTAAACTGATGACTTAATTAACATATTTAATCTGATGCCCATATAAACGTGACAAACATAAAAACATGAATAACGGAAAATCTTATAAAATCATGAATCTCATTAAATAATGAATATGCGGACTAATTCAACTACTCACAGAAAATCCACAAGTGAGAGTTTAATGACTGTTTGTACCGACATACAAGTATATTATCAAACGTATTCGGACACCACAATGTTTTCGAATGAATGGCTGTATTATTGCAATTAGTAGATAGTCGGTTCACCTTTTGCTTGTATGGCAGCGGCACCACGTCGAGACATGCTATCAGCCAATTACTGGTATGTCTCGACAGGAATGGGTCGCCATTCGTCCAGCAAAGCTGCTTCTATAGTAAATGGACGATGTCTTCACTCTTTCCACGTTATTTTTTAAACAACGCATAGCGACTGAAAAATTGTATTCCGGCACTGCTGGGATCGAACCCCAGAACTCTCGATAACTAGTCGAGTGCGTTCGAATTTACGCTACAGCGCCAACAATTCTCAGCGCAATGCGTGGTTTATCAGTCAGCATCTGACTACACGAATGCGTATTGATGGTCTCAGCAACTGAGATGTCGTCATCTGGTGGCATTTAACGCAACAGCTATTTTAATTGTAGCTGATAAATTCAAAGGGCGATAGAAATGGTTAATATATATCAAATACGTGGAGATAATGTAAATGGACGATGTCTTCATTGATAATGTTAATGGACTGTAGCGTAAATTCGAACGCACTCGACTAGTTATCGAGAGTTCTGGGGTTCGATCCCAGCAGTGCCGGAATACAATTTTTCAGTCGCTATGCGTTGTTTAAAAAATAACGTGGAAAGAGTGAAGACATCGTCCATTTACATTATCTCCACGTATTTGATATATATTAACCTGCTTCTATAGTGAACAGCGAAGATTGTCGTTTTGAACGATTTCGTATCCGTCGCTCCAGTTCATCCCAGAAGTTTGCTATGAGATTAAGATCAGACCTCTGAGAAGGCCAGTTTAACAATTTCATCTCATTTTCACGAAAAGAGCATTTATTGTGTATCATCATGTATATCATGAGTATCGTGATTAAAAAAATATCATGAGCATTATTAAAAAATATAAAAACATCATGAGTATTATAAAAAACATCATGAATATTATAAAAAAATATGAGTATTATAAAAAAATCATGAGCATTTATTGTGTATCATATTATCATGAGTAATAATTAAAATACTATCATGATGTCTGTGATTATGGATATGAGATGTTCACACTTCGTACACCAACAATGACATTAGTATCATGATATACATAACATTATGACGAGCTGATTGTGTGTGACATGGTCTAAAACAGAGAGTATAAAAGAAAAGAAACTGAAGAATCAACACAAGCTGGCTAACAATTCCGCAAGATATAAAAAACAGTATGTTTTATATGAGTATATATACAATAAATATTCATGAGTTGTGACGTATATTCTATATTAACTTTCCTTTTTAGTTTATTTGCCCATGCAAATATTGAGTTTATTCTCAGTTATAATACTTCACACTTAACGTGATATCGTTTCTCTCAAATGAATACTGTTGGCAACATAATTGAGGTTGAATGAACGTGACGTATGCCTGTTTTGATAAGAACGAGCGATATAAACTACGAGTAAACTGTTGCTTGTGAGAGCGTTGTGTTGGGGAGCGATTAATGTGGAACGTAGCGTTGCTGGTGTGTGGTGTGTTTAATGTTGATACCGATTTATTATGTGAAGTGCTACATCAAGAAATAAAACATCTTTTCCGTAAGTTTGACTTCTGCTTTCTAAATGTTTCGCCTGGCCGTTAAGGTTTAATTTAGGAACTACACTGCTGGACAATTGCTAAGGACGGATTATTAACGGCTATATAGCGCATAAAAAAGTAAGTGTGGTTGGATGACAAGTGAAATAAAATAATGTCAGAATGCCAGGACATTACAAGAAAGACAATTTATTGTGCTCTGAAATCCAGAAGGCTTTGGAACGTGTTCAAGAGACAAGCAGGCTATTTTGTGCAGAATACGTAAACGTGAAAAAAATTCAATTACCGTCCGCAGGCGTTCCGGTTTAAGATGTCAATACGGGATATGGCCACCATGGAAGGCGATGCAAGATTCCACACGTCGCGTCATGCTTTGCACAACATTATCAAGCAGCTGTTGGGGTAATTTATCCCATTCCTCTGTCAGTGCACGGATGAGGGTGTCCTTTTTATTGGAGGGCATTGGCGACCAGCAAGACTCCTCCCCAAAGCATCCCACACATTTTCAATGGGATTCAGATCTAAAGAACGTGCTGGCCATACGAGGCGCTGAATATCCTCGCTCTCAAGACACTCCTGGACAGCGACTGTTCGATGACATGTTGCGTTGACGTCCATGAAAATGAATCTATCACCGACAGCACCACGGAATATGCGAACATGAGGTAGCAGAACATCATTAATGTATCGTTGGCCAGTCATAGTCCCAGTTGGAAGCACATAGAGGGACGTACGGCCATTGATCATGATGCCAGTCCATACCATGACACTACATGTCGGATATCGGTCCCTTTCCAGTATGTTTGCTGGACAATATGCAGTACCACTATCACGCCAGATCAGTTGTCGCCGACAATCAGACGATAGACTGTGTCTACTCTCATCTGAGAAAAGGACAGCAGACCAGTCGTTATCAGTTCAATTCCGATGTTGATGGCACCATTGCAAACGGACGGTACGGTGACATCTGGACAATGGGATGCACACAACAGGAAGTCGGGCGTATGGTCCTCTTTCATGCAAACGTCTGGCGACAGTTTTTCGGGAGATCCGCTTGCCAGTAGCAGCCATAAACTGATTTGCTACCTCACTAGCTGTGCTGCGCCGGTGTCTCTTTGTTGATAGCACTATGTACCGATCTTCTGCAGGTGTCGTACTGCGAACACGACCTCCCCCGTGAAGTTTGCTACACTCTCCATTTGTTTGAAATGATTTCCAAAGCCTTGAAACAACACTGTGGCTGACGTCGAACTCCCTGGCAACATCTGTTATTTTTCTCCCTTCTTCAATCTTGCCAATAATACGGCCACGCGTAAAATCATCTAGGTGATGTCGGGAAGACATGCTGAAAACTGCAAGCTCGTCAATTGATTCTTTCTCTTTCAACTTTGCGTTTGAACAACAACGGTCAATACGCGTCAAATTCTTTATATCTCTTATCAGCGCTATGACGTCACGATCAAGTTCGGCAATCCAAAATTTGAATACGCACAACACGTCTTACTGTATCCCGCACTTATGCTAATTTCCACATTTTCTTGCCTTCCATTTTATGGTTGCTATCGTTTCTATTTCATCCGTCCTCAGCAATTGTCCGGCAGTGTATTTCATCGTATGGTTATGTTTTTTAACATAACGTAGCAGTAGACAAGACTTCTACGTTATAGAGTATAATATATAGTATATGAGTATATATACAATAAATACTTATGTTCAGAACCTCGTCAACCAACAGTGACATTTTTTTTTTTTGATTGGAGGTTTAACGACCACCGTGAGCAACTCAATGGGCTATAAGCAGTCGCCCGTCCCTAATTTAGGGTCACTGGTTCCAGGGAAGGAGAGAGCCAGTGCCGTAAGACAAACACAACAGCCATGCCTGACCGGGATTCGAAACCGGACCCCTTACGGACGAATGATCAGAAACCAGCGCCTTAGACCACTGCGCCACAAGGGCGGCCAGTGACATTATTATTATGATTTACAGTATAATGAAAAAAGCATGAGTATTATTGAAAAATATAAAAATATCATGAGTATTACAAAAAATATCATGAGTATCATTAAAAATATAAAAATATCATTAGTATTGTAAAAAAAATAATGAGTATTTATTGTATATTCATATTCATCTCATTTTCAAGGAACCAGTGCTGAACAGGTTCGGTTTAGACCTTAGTGGGCCCCTAGGCTAAGCCATTTGAGTGGGTTCCAAGGCTAAGACATCTGAAGGGCCCCCAAAATTCATGACAGGAAATAATTATGAAGTCCTTTAAAACACCGAACTCGAACTACTAAATTATCTGCTGAGTTTTCATAAGTCACTGTATTTTTCATTGTTCTCACAAGAGCATGAGTTAAATGTTTAAGATACCTAGATTTTGTCTCGGATTTCCTAATGATTTAGCATTCCATACTTTTTTTAGTGCATCGCTTTTGTTATACAATGTGAAGCCAGAGAGTACTTCGCCTATTAGTGGCTCCAAGTGCAAATTGAGAGGTGTGGATGGATGGTAGTGAAAAAGCTGAAACTGTCTCGCCTCATCCCGGTGTATACGTACAGTGATATGAAACCTTTGCCCTTGGGGATTCACTGCTTTGAAATCTGTTCGTCTTCCAGCCACTGTTTCTGACCAAGTGGAAATCACACAAGACAAAAGTAAAGCTATTTTATAAACCTCTCTCTCTCTCTCTCTCTCTCTCTCGCTCGCTCGCTCTCTATCTATCTATCTGTCTATTTGCCCAGGCATGTCTCCTGGGCTCTTGGTCATATTGGGCCTCAAGGCTATAGCCTCTATTGACCCCTTCCCCCTTAATCCGGCCTTGGTCCTGACATCCCATGCAGAGTGGAATAGAGCTCGATTGTGTTGGAAGAGACAATGATCATTTCCATAATACTGCCATAATGTTTGTAGAACAGATTATCCAGAACGTCGAGATACACTTCATAGTTCACGGTTTGTGATATAATAACCAACGGGCCGAGTTCTATCCACGAAAAACAACTCCATACCATGATGGAGCCTCCGCCGAACTTAACAGTTTGAACAACACAGTCCGACGAAAATCGTTTTCCGGGCGGTTGCCACATCCGGTCATGCCGATCAGATTGAAAGAGTGAGATGCGTGACTTATCTCTCCAAGAAACAGATTTCCAATATTCCACAGTATAAGAACGACGGGAGACCCAACGCTCTAAACGGCCCTTGGCATTCACGGTAGTGATGCGAAGGGCCTTGTGTGCAGGGGCTCTACCATAATGACCCACGCTGGACAACTCTCTGCGGATGGTTAGACACTAACGGAGCCATTGCAAGCTTTTCGTACTTCAGCAGCGATAGAAACGACAGAGACAGAACGGCATTTTTTACCATTTCTTACCATGGCTCTTCTGTCACGTTCTGTCAGTTTGTGCGGCTTTCCTGAATGTTTTTTATCTTGCAGATTCAACGCCCTATATCCATTTGTTTACGACATCAGTTAAAGTCGATTTTGATATTTTTTGTTTAAGTGTAATGCTACGTATGGAAACATTACTCAAATGACATCTTATCACCAGCCCACGGGGGAACACGGAAAGTTCACGTCCACGCGGCATGTCCGCTTTGAAGTTACTGATAACACGACAGAGCATCTGAGTTTTATATACATACCTCCCTTCTCACAAAGCACCTACCAGCGCTACCGTTCTTTGCACTTATGCAAATAGCGTCCGAATATTGTTCATAATATACACAAATGAGCCATTACATTATGACTAAACATAGTCTAGAAAAATGAGCGCGCCTGGAGACTGAACGGTGGCGCAGAAGATGTTCACAGAGCAGTATATATACAACCCGAAGAGCTGCACTGCCAGTGTTCGATGTCAGAATGGGAAAAGCTGACGATTTATCGGAGTTCGATAAAGGACAAATTGTGACGCCTCTGAACTACGATCTCGGAAACGGCTAGGCTTTTGGGTAGCTCACGGGCCGTTGTAGTAAGTATGTACCAAAAGTGCTACACAGGTGGGCAAGCGATGAACTGTCGTCAAGGCGTGTGTCGACCACAGCTCATTGATGTCAGAAAGGAGTGGAGATTGTCGCGCATTGTTCACAGTGGCTACAGGGTCACAGTGCGCCAAATCACCAGCAGCTACAACAGGAGTGAACAAGGTAGTGTGTCACAGCACACAGTTTATCGCGGCTGTCTGCGCATGGGCGTGCGTTGCCGAAGACCCAGCCGGGTCCCTATGCTCACTGCACGTCATCGCCAACAACGCACGAAATGATCTCAAGAGCATCGAGATTGGACCGTGGTTGATTGCAAGAAAAGTGGCCTCGTCTGACGAATCAAGATTTCTGGTGCATTGCTAAGACGACCGAAAGCGGATACGCCGATTACAAACGAGACTGTGGCACCTGGATGCTCTGTTGAGCAGGAAAATGCAGGCGGAGGCGTTGTTATGTTGTGGACGAGGTTTTCTTGGAACACTTTACGCCCTGTTATCCCAATACCACAATCTTTGACAGCTGTTTGGTATCTGAACATCCTTGCGGACCAAGTTCACCCATTCATGGCAACTGTGTTCCATGCTGGTGATGGCCATTACCAACTGGATAATGCGCCGTGCCAAACTGCAAGAATCTCAAGGAATGGTTCCAGGAACATGCTGGTGAATTTCTGTTAATGCCCTGGATTCCAAATTAACCTGACATGGACCCAATCGAATATTTGTGGTTCCTCTTGGAGTAGTGGGTTCGCGCTAAATCACCACAACCTCAAAATGTACGGGTACCGGAAGATCTGTTGTTGACGATATGGTACCAGATACCCCAGGATATCTATCGCCACCTCGTCGAATCAATATGTCGCCGAGTGGCCGCTGTTTTGAGGGATAAAGAGGGTCCTACAGCTTATTAGTTAGGCGGTCATAATGCAATGGCTTATCAGTGTAATGTACCTATATCGATAACGCAGCGATACTCAACAGAAAAGAAATGTCAGCACAGCATAAGAAGGAAGCATGCGCATGGCGACATATAAGGCCAAAACTGATGCAGCAAGTTGCGTGGATTTCAAAGCGCTAATAGAGAGCGTTATTACCGCGAATTCAGATACTGCTTGCATAGCGAGCCTTCGTGCTTTTAACGAGGTTGTGAATAAGAGTTTGTGGCAATAAGAGCCACTCCTCCACAAAGGCGTGTCGGTGTCCTGGGAGAATTTTGGGAGGAGGATACCAGCTTGCAATTGCTCTTTCCAGGTTATTGCACATATCCTCTATCGGGTTCATGTTCGCAAATCTCCCGGGCCACGTCATCCTGTGAATATCTACAATCTTTATGTATTCGCCGACTAGCCGAGCTCCATGGGGACCGACACAAAAAGGAACGCCATAAAAATACTAAGGTGACCAGCAGTACTTCTGAAAATGCATACGTAGGGCTGTAGGGTATTAATCCTTTAGCATGCAGCAATCAGGGCTCCTCCTGGAAGCACGTGCAACAGAGTGCGTCCTTGCAACATGATACCAGCTGAAAATCGGAGTCCTCAGCCACTGCAGCGTTTAATTTCCCTATCGTTGGAGGGAAGATTTACTCTTCTTGCGTCCCGCTGAATGTAACACGTAGAGTCACACTCGGAGAATCGGTGTTTAGGTTTTACCGAGACTCATCACTGAAGTTAAAACAAGCCACAAATCATGGGTCCATGGGAGACGTTGTTAGGCTCAATTCAGACTGACCTTTTACTCAGATGCCGAACGGGATATACACCATTGATCTTCTTCAATACAGACATCTGTCGCAGAGTCGTCTGTAAACTGTGTGTCTCCGTGTCGCAGAGTCTCCTGTGAACTGTTTGTCTCCGTATCGCAGTTCCCGTAGCAGAAGAGAATTTTTATGGACGTTGCCTGTCTGTCGACTTCTCATGGTGGCCAGCAGTTAGAGAAAAATATCGGTCATCTTTAGCTATTGTGGTGGGCGTCCTTTTTCTTGTTTCCTGGTTATTATTTATTTTTTCTGAAACTTCACCACTTACCTCGACACATTCAGGCATTTTGCTACCTCCGCTACTCCTGCTTCCGATCAACAACTCACGCTTCACCGAAAAGGGCCTTCTAAACGGTGTGGAGGAGCCATTCTTTGGCTAACAGTCCAACTCAGGCTTTTATCTGCCGTACACAACTCGGAGCATCATTTGTAAACGCCGCGAGCCTTCCAGCTCGATGACGCACCGTCGTCATTTGCGTTTGTCGTCGTCAGAAGCTAGCAAAATGTTGCTTGGTACATCGAATTAGCGTTCCCTTTTGTATATCACTGAAAAATCTTCACTGTCTGTCATCTCAATTTTGTCATATTCTGGAATTTGCATTTCAGGGATTAATTTTGAACACCAGTTTATTTCGTGTGGGCGTATTATACACAGTCGGATCAGAAAAATATGGCCACATCCGGAATCATAGTGTACCCGCGCAGGCGCGTCAAAGAGTGCACGTAACAAGGTCGACCACACGACGATATAAGTGGCCAGCCAAGATTGCTTATCTATACTGCTCTACTTGACCACAATGAGCAGAGGTAGTGATTTGACTGACGTTCAAAAAGAAATGATAATCTTCTACCTCGCTAAGGATGGAAGAATCACAGAAACAGCAGACTTCGTGGGTTGTTCGCTAGCTGCAGTATTAAGGGTGTACCAAGAATGGACCGCTGGCACACCGAGTACCTCGTGACGTCATAACTGTAGAGCCCCAATGGCCGTCGACCCAACAGGAGAATGTCGAGTGGTAAAGAGCAATCGACGTGCAACAATGTAGCAAATGACAGTGCAAATGGAACCTGAGGCACGCAGGTACAAGTCCTCCCCGATAACACTAGAGTGAACAATGTTACGCATGGACCTCCAGAAAAGACGCTGCGTCAAAGCACCCGTATTTACCCAGGTCCATCGGCAACAACGCCTGCAGTTGGCATGGGTCTACCACCATTGGACAGTGGAAAAGTGGAAAAAAGTTGCCTTCACCGACCAAGCGAGGTTTCTGTTCCACAGAAGTGACGGGCGGTGGCGGATACGGCTTCAGGCACACGAGAACCAAACCCAAGACACGCTTTTAGGTCACGCACACGCCGGCGGTGTCAGTCTGTATGTCTGGGTGATGTTTTCTTGGTATCACCTGGGACCGCTGATACCACTAGATGGGTCTCTGAGCTCCAATGGCTCTCTGTCCATCTTCACTGACCGCATGCATCCATTCATGTTTGACATTTTCCGAAGTGGTGATGGTGTCCACCAACAGTACAGTGCGCCGTACCATGTCGTTAACTGGTTGTGTGACTGGTATCAGGAACCCGACAGCGATATCTCCGTTTTCCTATGGCCGGCAAAGTCGTCCGTCCTCAATCCCATAGAGCACTTGCAGAAATATTTGGATTGACATTCGACGTGCTGACAAACAACCATGTCATGTCAGGGAACACCGTGCTCTGCTGCAGTCCGAGTGGGCACGTGTGCCTCGGGCAATCTTCCTGAGTTTCATTGTGCCCTTGTAACGACGTCTCGCCTCTGTCATCCGGGCCAAGGGTTGTTATTCGCATTATTAGGTATGTGGTCATATTATTCCCATACGACCGTGTACATCTCTTCGGTAAACATTCTCGTTGTTCTTCTTTCTAATGGTGACGTAAAAGCCTAAATACAGGTATTTATCATTAGTACTTAACGGATCTAGTACATTGTTTACAGTAGATTTATCTAATGTTCATTTGATAACTGCTCGAAATTTCGCCAGTATTAACACAACAAAAGTCTGATAATAAAGTAAACCAAATAACAATATCGTTCCCTTACCCGAATATAAAGTTTAAACTCTTCAGAAAGTTACTTAGCAAATCGGTTCAAAAGTTCCGTCAATGAAACTGAACTGCCGTTTCCCCGACTAAAGTTATACTGGTAAATGTTTTTCAGGGTCTGAGTCAGTATCAAGAATATTTTGATCTCTGTAATTTTTCAAAGACCAAAAGTAACAATAGACCTCTCACAGAAGGTTGCTATTGTTACGTGGTACTCACATGTAAAGAAAGCAATGCCACCTCTGTTGCGCAGTGGCTTATGATCATTCGTCCGAGATGCGTCTGGATTCGAATCCCGGTGAGGCATGGAAAGGAAAACATTTTGAAATTCCGCAATTAGTCAAACTTATGAATTCCATTGATCCTCACATTCAATTCAGCTACGAAACTGAAAATAATGGATGACTACCATTTGATTTGATTTGATTGGAGGTTTAACGACCACCGTGAGCAACTCAATGGGCGATAAGCAGTCGCCCGTCCCTAATTTAGGGACACTGGTTCCAGGGAAGGGAGAGAGCCAGTGCCGTAAGACAAACACAAAATCCATGCCTAACCGGGATTTGAACCCTTACCCCTTACGGACGAATGATCAGAGGCCAGCGCCTTAGACCACTGCGCCACCGGGGCGGCTTGCTTACCATTCCTTGACGTCTTGGTAGCTCGCTTAAAAGGAACTCTCGCAACCACAATTTATCGGAAGCCTTTCGCTATTTTTTCACCTTCACATGCCAAGTCTAATCACCCTTATCAAGAAAAACTCAGCGCCTTTTACAGTTGCGTATATCGCGCGATACATATATGTTCAGATAAGGACAGTTTGGAAAAAAAAACTTTATTTCCTTAAACGTGTTGCAGTATAGCGAGGATACAACCCTTCCATTATAGACAAGGCTCAAACAAAATTCCGGAAACCGAAGCCCATCTCCACATTAACTCCTGTGATGCGCCCATTGCGAGAGAATTTTGCCATTAATCCATTTTCCCGTGACATTGCCTTCAAATTTACAAAAATTCTCAAAACCTTTAATTTAAAGGTGATTTTTAAACCCTTAAACAAAATGAGATTTTTAGGATCAAAGGACTATGTTGAAGACAAAAACTCGTGGGGAATTTATCAAATTCCATGTGAATGTGGCGCATCGTATATAAGACAGACCCGTAGAGCCTTGCGTTTTCGATTGAAGGAGCACAAGACCTACATTCGGAATTGTGACCTAAAGAAGTCATCGATGGCTAAACACTGTTACGAAAAGGACCACAAATTTCTCTTTGAAGAAGGAAAACTTATTGACAAGCCAGATTCAACCACCAAACGTAATATTTTGGGAGCTTTCCATATATATCAGAATTCTCCGCAACTTGTTAATGACATGGCATCCACGCCATTTCTATCAAACGCGTGGAAGCATCTAACCAAACCACGTGATTGTAAACACTATTTATGATGTCACATACAATTTGAATATTTACGTGCCATTCGTCCTGATGAAGCTAGGTCAATACCCAGCGAAACCATGGTCGACTTGAAAAAATAAATATTTCTGACAAACTACGTTGTATTAACTTAATATATATAATCGTCAGAAGACTGTAGTCTTTGAGATAAAGAATGGATGTTGTGTTTCTCTTACAACAATGACTTTCTTCCTTCTCTGGAACCAGTTACCCTAAATTAGGGACTGCCGACTGCTTGTAGCCCATCCAATTACTTACGATGGTCGTTAAACCAGCAATAAAAAAAGAAAGCAATTCTACAGTACGCATATGAAAATAACTTAAAGGGCATTATTGAATACCAAAAATAAAAATGATGCAATTAACGAATTTAAATAATTATTTAAGGAAGGTTAGGAGTAAACCAGCTGATGCAATAGAATAGCGTAACTACTGTGCAGGTGATCCTGAATTTCAAATTTCAGAGGAAGACGAGTTCTTTAAAGTAACTGAGCAAATGAGTATGAAAACACGAGTTTGTTCGTGTCCGCTCTCTCCGGGGTAAGTCGTTCTCCCAATTGAGCTACGCGGACAGAATGTCTCGCTGTAGATTTGTCGTCTTGATACATGTTTTCACCTCTGTAGTACGTCCCATCATCTCCCTCTTAATTTTTGTTCTTCTTTTGTCTTTGAAGCGAAGTAGGAATATTTCATTAATTCCAAACAATGTGTGGAACAAACATCACACATTTTTCGAAGAACCGAACGGCCAGTATATCAATTTTCTACAACCGGGCGCCAATGTGAAAACACAAGTTTTTGTCGGCGACGGGCATCGATTTCTTGTCCCCTCACTCTGGAGTAATTCGCTCTCCCAACTGAGCTACGCGGACAGAATGTCTCTCTGCAGATTTGTTGTCTTGAAAACATGTTTTCATCCCTGTCGTACGTCACAAGAGCGAGACAGAGCTGCGTGAAGAAAATTCGGAATGGAATGGTAAGAAATGCAAAATTCGCTCCCAATGTTTCATTTTAAAATACAACGCAACATGCCAACAAATTAATGCCTAAACGATAGCGAAAACATCTTTCGTATTTTGCTTTTTTTCTCTCTTTTTATTTTTTGGTGAATAAAAATTAGAAAAAACACAAAAATCGAAAGAAGATTCACTATACAGAAAGACCACAAAGCATGCATTTATTTATAACGCACCGCAATACGGAATTAATAACGTTAATTAGATCGGAAATACCTTCTCCAGTAAACCGGTTTTGGATTATCCGAACGCCATTACCGGTGGCCCAGTGGGCTAAGCTGTGGCCAGTTCGACTGCAGTATGAGGCTTTGGTTGGGATGTTGCCTTGTTGATTGTTTACTTCCTCTCACTGAAAGCAGGGGTCCCAAGTTCGAGACGGGTTTGAGCTATAACGCACTCATTAAAAGAGAAAGCATAGCCAAAACCCATTACGCCCGGACCGTTTCGAATAATTGCTGCGCATCTTTGTTTAGTCTGTTCCGCTCGAACGGAATGGTGCTATCTTTCTCCTGTGCTTGCCGAAACGGAAGTATAACATTTTACCGATAAGTCCAGATAATCGGCGCTATACTATAGTTTGTTTACCCTATTGAAATTGTATTATTTTATTCACTTTCGGTTTTTGTTTAAGGAAGGATCACGATTATTTTCATAAGACTGTTCCGTTTAGACGAATAGTTAGAGCAACGTACAAAAATTCTTACCAACACACTTACATTCTAACCCTCTTAAAATCTGCCTGATATTTTCTATGTAACAGTTAGTCATGCTGAGAACCTCAATTAGACATTAGGCAATGTAAAACCACATGTAGACAGATAAAGGCAGATAGCAATGAGAGCACATGTCCCCGTAGCTCAGTTGGGAGAGCGACTTACTCCGGAATGAGAGGGACCCGGGTTCGATGCCCGACGTGGACAAACCCGTGTTTTCACAAGATACATATTTGTATCATATAGAAAAGTTCACGCTAGCTGTGACCGTTTAAATCAGCATTAGAAGCCCAAAATCATTTTCAAACAGTATTTTACTCTCGATACTGCCACGTACATTCAGAGAAAATGCAATGACCAAGAATCCCATGTGTAAACAGAGTTATTTTTTCACACTAGATATCGCCACCACTAAGACAGACGCCATAACTAGGGAACTACGTGGACCAGAGACACTTCAGAAATATAAGTGCAGAAACAAAAAGGCCCCTACACATACAGGCCACTGAATTAGAATTGTTTTCTTCAATATGAGGTTGGATCTCCTTAACGTGTCCATTCCCAGTGCGTCGGATGGACACGTTAAGCCGTCGGACCCCGGGTACTGGCGTTACCTCCGAGATCTTGAAGGCCTGTTAAGTCGTGACATCATTTTCAGTGACGTCACACCTCGTGGATCTACTGATCAAACAATCCGCGTCTGAATTATCACGCTACGCCTAACCATGTGACTTGTGATTTTTATGGTTTGTCCAGGCTTGCGTGAAATTAATATGGTTCCTTTCCTGTGGTTTGCTTCAACTAGCATTTTAATTACAGCTTCTATATACTCGCAATTGAATGAGATAGGTATTTGATTATGCCACATTCGTGTTGTGTTCCTGACTGCCGTGAAAATTATAAAACAGGACCCAAAGTTCGTGTGTATGGATTTCCAAAAGACAAAGATTTGTGTTCTAAGTGCATTCGTGCCACTAAAAGGGATAACTTCACAGCTAAACCATATATTAAAGTATGTATATAAATTGATTTGTAACCGAATTTAAATACAAGACCTTAGTTAATAACACAAAGCCTTAATTAATTGGTCAAGCATTTGGAAAAAGCATTTTAACAAATGGATACTGTTGATGACTACTTTAAAAGTGAAATAAAATTTTACATGCCTACTGCCCAATATGGTAATAGTGAACACTATTTGTTTCATATTCACCATCTGGAGAAATAATTAGTTCAGATATTTTTTATAACAGCTGAAAACCATGACGTAGTCTTTGAAAATATTCTCTCACGATCGTTCATTTCTGTTACTAAAGTTATTGACTGGAAAAAAATAGAAAAAAGAAAAAAGCATACGGAATACGCAAATTGATTTTCAGATTTTAACAAGTTAGTAAAATCATGCAATGCATTGATTATGATACGCTTTCCAATATACCATAAATCATTACTCAAGTTATGAGGATAATAGCTGTGGGCCGCCCCGGTGGCGCAGTGGTCTAACGCGTTGGCCCCTGATCATTCGTCCGAAGGGGTCCGGGTTCGAATCCCGGTGAAGCATGGATGTTGTGTCCTTCTTACGGCACTGGCTCTCTCCCTTCCCTGGAACCAGTGACCCTAAATTAGGGACGGGCGACTGCTTATAGCCCATTGAGTTGCTCACGGTGGTCGTTAAACCTCCAATCAAAAAAAAAAAAAAAAAAAAAAAAAAAAAGCTGTGGAATAACTCTCGGTCCTGTGCCCTGACCTTTGACCCCATTTCGATGATATTCAACATAGTTGGTTCAGTATACCTATGAAATAACATGATAAAGTTTTGTCGCAATGGAAGCATTTTCAGGTAAGCTATGATGCATAAGGGCTATGGAATAGATCCCACTCCTGTGTCCTAAACCTGACTTGGATGGTATATAAGGTATGTTGTAGGCATTCTGAAAACAAATCACTCGTTGCTGGCATGGATAAAAAGGAGCGATTTATCAGATTTCCTAAAAGGGATGATTATCAGCTTTCGGGACGAGGGTGGCAGTAATTTCTGAAACAGCGCAGTTTGTAAACTGTTCTCGTTTTGCTGTGGTTAAAGTGTATCGTGATTGGAGAAATGGCATCATGGCGAAGAAGCGATGCGGAAACTTCGGAGCACCACGTGCCATTGATGTGAAAGGTGAACGTCGGCTCCGATGGTGAGTGAGGGCCGATCGACATGCTACAGTGGAGCAACTCATTGGCCGAATGAACCAGGGGGCTACCCGAAATGCTTCTAGAACGTCAGTTCAGCGAACACTGCTGCGTATGGTGTTCCGATGCAGACGGATGGTCACTGCACCTATGCTAACGAAGGTGCATCTGCATAAAAAGAAACAATTCGCACGGAACTACCGGAATTGGTCCTCCTCTGATTGGCAAAGGATTGCCATCTCCAATGAGTGACGTTTTCTGCTACCACAAACAAATGGACGTTGGCGTATAAAGCGAGAAACATCGGAGAACCGACACTCTTCAACCGTTGCTAGAAGAATACATGCTGGTGGGGGCAGCGTTATGATCTGGGAAATGTTTTCGTGGCATGCCCTTGGTCCATTAACACCTATTGTTTTCGTGCCATGCCCTTGGTCCATTAACAACTAATGTTTTCGTGGCATGTCCTTGGTCCATTAACACCTAATGCTTTCGTGGCATGCCCTTAGTCCATTAACACCTGTGGAAAGCACTCTGGACCGAGTTCGTTATTAATCCATCCTTGCAGACCTCGTGCACCCATACATGAAGATTGTCTTCCCTGGAGCGGATGGGATCTTCCAGAATGTCAATGCGACGTGTCACACAGCTAAAAATATCCGAGAATGGTTGGAAGAGCTCGATGAAAACTTCAAAATACTTCCTTGGCCTCCTATTACCCCAGAATTAAACCCAATTGATCATATGTGGGACCACCTCAATCGTGTTGTTCGCTCTATGGATCCTCCACCACATACCCTCCAGCGGCTGTCAGATGCACTGCAGTCAGCATGGCAACATACCTGTGAACAACTTTTAGCACCTTATTGAGTCACTCCCAGCCTGTTTAGCTGCTGTCTGCATTGCACACGGTGGTTACTCCGGATATTAGCTGGTGGTCCCAATAATGTGACTTGACCGTGTAAAAAGCGTGCAAAGATAATTTTTCCGGTTATCGAACATACATTCTTCTCCTCCGGAATCGAATGCTTTCCCAATGAAGCACTACCCACGGAGCTTATCGCTGCAACTCTTTTGTCTTGATAAGTGTTACACCTCTGTAGTACGTCACATATAACTCCACCACCCTTGAAATAGGCGGTAACACGAAATCTCAAGTTTCGCTTCCGCAGCAAACCATGCTTTTAATAATTTTCTGCAGAAGAAACAATTCTCATTACTTCCAGATGATGCGTATTAGAAACATCATACATTTTTAAAGCGAAGGCAGGAATTCTTATAAATCCCCACATTTTGAAGCAAAGGAAGGAATTCTCGTTAATTCTGGACGCTGTGTGGAAGAAGCATTACACATTTTAGAACCGAAGGAAGGAATTTTCATTAATTTCAGACGATGCGTGGAAGAAACATCATACATGTTTGAAGCGAAGCAAGGAATTATCATCAATTTCAGACAATGCGTGGAAGACACATCATACAGTTTTGAAGCGAAGGAAGTGATTTACATTAATCCCAGACGCTGTGTGGAAGAAGCATTACACATTTTTGAACCGAAGGAAAGAATTTTCATTAATTCCAGACGATGCGTTGAAGAAACATCATACATGTTTGAAGCAAAAACAGGAATTCTCATTAATCTTAGACGTTGTCTGAAGAAGCATCACACATATTTTATCAGAAGGAAGGAATTATCATTAATTCCAGACGATATGTAGAAGAAGCATCACACATTTTTGAAGCAAATGAAGGAACTCTCATTAATCACAGACGATGTGTGGGAGGAACTCTCATTAATCACAGACGATGTGTGAAAGGAACATCACATATTTTTTCAGTACGTCACAAAAGTCACCTGAATGAACCTCTTAAGCATGGGGAATCGTTGATATGTCTCTGCTCATATATTCTAAGAAACAGATTTCGAAACTCTCTTTAACAAAAAAAAAATGTTCTTTAACAAGTACGTATACGTTGATTGGATTTTGGATACATTGATTTTTGAGTCAACATAATTCAAGAAAACCTAAACTGTTTTGATTTATATAAAGTGTCCTCTATGTTTCAATAAAGAATTGTAGCTTTCAGATTGTGTATCAGTCATTCAGCTACCCTACTGTATGTGTAGGAAATCCACCGTTTTACACACATTTTATCGTGTTCACTACAGCTCTTGTACCAACATTTAAAAAAATTCATTTAAAAGTATTAAATGATAATTAAAAATATTTTAAACGCATAATGATTATAATGGAATTACGAAGATTTCGGAAAATTAGTTCCGAAATTTCCAAATGTTTAAATTTTGCGAAGTGACTTCAGTAAGTTTTAATGCGTTTTCAGTGTTTTAGTTGTAGTAATTAAATGCATAAATTTGCGGGGTTTTAAAGAAAAAGTTTGCAATTGCATAACGTGTGAAAGCTGAGTTTCACGACGACCACGTGGTTGAGGTGATGTAAATAACGACTATAGTGCTTATTCATTATGCATCTAACTTATTTTCTAGTGGTAATTTTGTTCTTTAAAAAAGGTTTGCAAAAAAATAATAATTTGAAATATTGGTGCAGGAGACTCATGTCGTGAAAGCGGTAAAATGTGAGTAAAATAGTGCGTTACCTACGCATGTGGTAGAATAAGTAAATGATTGGTACACAATCAAAAACATACACATTTTACTTGAAACAGGTTCATTCTAATCGTAAATAGGAGGAAAAAGGTAAGTGCATTAGAAATCTTGGTTGTATTTAATTCACGCGATCATTTCTCCAATCCGAAAGTTCATTAGGATCATTAATAAGAAAATGACGTAACTGCATTAGAAATCTTGGATATATTTAATTCATGCAATTATTTCTCCAATCCAAACGCTCATATTAATCGTTAATAAGAGAATGCCGTAAATACATTAGATATCTTGGTTGTATTTGATTCAATCAATTCTTTCTATAATCTAAAAGTTCATTCGGATCGTGAGTAAGAGGAAGCCATACATACATTAGAAATCTTGGTGTTTTTGATTCATGCAATTATTTCTCTAATCCAAAAGTTCATTCCAATCGCTAATAAGAGAATTACATAAGTGCATTAGAAAGCTTGGTTGTATTTAATTCACGCGATTTTTTCTCCAAACCCCAAAGTTCTGTCGGATCGTGAATAAGAGGAAGCAGTAAATACATTAGATGTGTTTTTTTCACCCGGTCATTTCTCTAATCCAAACGCTCATTTGAATCGTTAATAAGAGGATACCGTAAATACATTAGATATATTGGTTGTATTTTGATTCATGCAATTATTTCTCCAATTCAAAAGTTCATTCGGATTGTGAATACGAGGAAGCGGTAAGTGCATTAGAAATATTGGTTGTATTTAATTCACGCGATCATTTCTCTTATTCCAAAGTTCATTGGGATCGTTAATAAGATAATGCCGTAACTGCATCAGAAATCTTGGCTGTATTTTATTCATGCAATTATTTCTCCAATCCAAAAGCTCATTCGGATCGTAAACAAGAGGAAACGATAAATACGTACATTAGAAACCTTGGTTGTGTTTGAATCATGAAATTATTTCTCCAATCCAAAAGTTCATTCGGATCGTTAATAAGAGGAAGTCATAAGTACATTAGAAATCTTGGTTGTATTTAATTCACGCGATTATTTCTCCAATACAAAATTTCTTTCGGATCGTTAATAAGAGAATGCAGTAAGTGCATTATAAATATTGGTTGTATTTAATTCACGCGATTATTTCTCCAATACAAAATGCTCTTTTGAATCGTTAATAAGAGAATGCCGTAAATACATTAGAAATATCTTGATTGTATTTGATTCAAGCGATTTATTTCTCCAATCCAAATTTTCATTCGGATCGTTAATAAGAGAATGCCGTAAATACATTAGATATCTTGATTGTATTTGATTCAAGGATTTATTTATCCAATCCAAATTTTCATTCGGATCGTGAATAAGGGGAAGCCATAGGTACATTAGAAATCTTGGTTGTATTTAATTCACGCAATTATTTTACCAACCCAAAAGTGGAATTCCGTTGTGCAAGATTAGATGTAAGCATTATAGTATTTTGTCATATTCAAATGCATGTTTAAAACAGTGTTGGACTGAAGCGAAGCGACTTGGCTTGTCTTGTCTTCTGAAGAATCGATGTGAACATAAATCAAGTTTCACTCCTTGTATGGAAAACAGCGTTAACTCAGAAAACCATTTATGTAAATAACAACAATTTTTGAAAAAAATACTTACATATTGGATGAGGCAACTCTGTTTTCTTTTTGTAAATTTCCCTAACTCCACCCAAATTCCCCGTTAAAAAATGTGGCACAGGACCGTCTATTTTCTTCAGGTGTGCTACATATTTTCTCCTCTTTATCCATTTTCGTACAAGAACTTGCACTGCTAGCAAAGCTATAACAAAAACGAACCATTTTATTACACCAGACGTGTGTAGATCCAACGGTGGTAAAATTGGCAATAGAATATCCATCGTGTTTCAGCAGTTTCTTGACTTGCAGGAATTCCTCTATCCCAGAGACCGATTTGTACTTCTCATTACAATTCAATAAAGAAAATCTTTGTTACAATGAAGCTACTGAAGCACAGAAAATCGTACTTAAACTGGCGGTTTTCTGACTCTCTGGTTGGCTGAATACGCAGTAACGGATATTAAATGCAAAAAAAGAACTGCCGTTGAAGTGGTTTAAATTATCTTATCGTTGGTGCAGATTAGGGAGAAGAGTTCGTTGTGTAATCGTCTGCGTTGCTTGTGCAACTATGCGACATGGCGACAGCGGACGTATTTATCAAACTGAAGGCCATTAACGCCAAGCGTAATTTATCCGAGCCTCTTCTTTTGTTTCTTTACTGCGAACAAAAACTAATAATTCCATAGCTTTGAGTACAAATTGCTAAATGGTTTCTCCCGGAAACAGATTTATTGCTAAAATGTTTCGATAAAAGAAATTTGCCGTCGTCGGTGCGTTTTAAAGTACATTTTGAGAGCAACAAGGCACCCTGAAAAATGTTTCTTTATTTCCCTTCAAGTAAGTGAATTTTTCAACACAGGAAGTTATAAAATGGTTTGCTATGACTTGTGAGGATGTTTCCCCCTGTTTTTCGATAGCATTTAATACATGTAGTGATTTTGATTCCACTAACAGATGCTATTGTTTAAGGTAGTGTTGGCCAAACAGACGTGGCACTCATCATCACCAGGCATTCCTCATTATCGCAGATTGGCGCAAATTAACATGAAGCATTTTTCAAATAAAATGTAAAAATGTAGGAAGTTAAACATATGATTTTTAATAAAACCAGATGAACACAAGGACAGTACAACACACATAGAAATATTGAAATTACAATATGCCGCCCCGGTGTCCCAGTGGTCTAAGCGATGGCCTCTGATCGTTCGTCCGAACGGGGTCCGGGTTCGAATCCCGGTGAGGCATGGATGTTGTGTTTGTCTTACGACACTGGTTCTCTCTTCCCTGGAATCAGTGACCTTAAATTAGGGACGGGCGACTGCTTATAGCCCATTGAGTTGCTCACGGTGGTCGTTAAACCTCCAATCAAAAAAATAAATAAATTACAATATGATACTTCCTCCTATTACGGAGAGAAACAACAGCTCCAGACGCCAAGCAACATCAATCTGCCCGCATCGCCTTCAACAAAGGGAACCCCTCTATGAACCACTTCTTGGTTTTCACTTTCCCATTTGTTCGCAGATGTCTGAAAAAATATAAACAAATTAAACGCAACTAACTTGCTGGATCAAGCGGCACTTAATGGCAAAAAGCTTAAACCAATTCGCTCAATTTTACTCGACTGGGTGGTTGTTTACATAACACATAAGTTCTCTCTTTTTTTGCGATGACTGTTCGCATCCTCACAAGGTTTGACAATATTCTGAAATTACTGAAACTCATGCCGCCAAATTTAGTGAAATATATGGTCGTATGTTTCGTGGTCGACCCGGTCGCCATGCGGTTTTCAGTGCTGGCATGTTTCAAATTATCCGAGACGGGCCCGGGCTCAAGTTCCTTATAAGCAAAGTTGAAATGGTCTTTATTCAGAAAAACGCAATACATAAACACTTGTGTGGAAATAAACACACGTGAAGATGATCAATGAGTATATACACAGTCGTGTCAGAATTATATGGCCACCTACATGATAATGGGAATAGCCATTCTTTACACGGATGACAGCGGCGAGACGGCGTGGCATGGACACAATGGGTCCCTGGAAGGTTGCCCAAGGCACACGTGCCCGTTTGGACTGCAGAAGAGCACGGAGGTCCCGAAGATGTCGTGGTTGTTGTTCAGCACATCGAATGTATCGATACAAATAGTCCCACAAGTACTCTATGGGATTAAGGTCAGGCTATTTCGCCGTCTAAGGAAGAACGGAGGCATGATCGTCGTGTACCTGGAACCAGTCATGCAACCCCTTAGTGACGCGGCACGGCGTATTGTCTTGTCCAGCATGCAGCGATGCATGTGGTCAGCAAGGATGGAGAGGTAGCCATTGGTGTTCAGGGACCCAACATGAAGTCCTAAATCATACTAGGAAAATATCCACCATACATGCACACTGCCACCGCTGGCCTCTACTTGATCGACAAGCACGTTTGGGTATTGGT
Organism: Macrothele yani; assembly: GCA_039090855.1. Classification (NCBI taxonomy): domain Eukaryota; kingdom Metazoa; phylum Arthropoda; class Arachnida; order Araneae; family Macrothelidae; genus Macrothele; species Macrothele yani. The sequence continues at coordinate 15,836,228 of CM077026.1, read as the reverse complement.
TCCATTGTGTTTTATGCCATATCTGCCGCCGTCCGTCACTTCTGTAAAGTAGAAACCTCGATTCGTCGAAGAAGGCAACCTTTTCCTACTCGTCCACTGTTCAATGACGGTACTCGCATGCAAACGGCAGGCGTCTTTGCCGATGGACCTGGGTAAACATCGGCGCCTTGACACAACGTCCACTCCGGTTGTCTATGTGTAACAGGGTTCTCTCTACTATTATCAGGGACACGTACCTGGGTACCCCGGCGTTCATTTGCGTGGTCAATTGCTGCACCCTCGCGCGTCGATTGCTCTTTACCAGTCAACGGAGGTGACGTTCTCCTCGGGAGTCGACAGCCTTGGGTATTCCACAGTTATGAGGGGGGTTCTCTGTGTGCCAGCAGTCCATTCTTGGTAGACCCTTACTACAGAGAACAGCCCATGAAGTCTGCTGTTTCTGAGATGTTTTCATCTTTGGCGCGATAGCTGATGATAATAATTCCATTTTTAATGTCCGTCAAATTACTGCCAGAGTTGGAAACGGCTCAAGCATTTTGGAACCGAACCTGACACGGAACCGGCTGTCACATAATTGGGCCCGACCGGGACCTGACCTAGACAAATCTGCTTTGAACTGTAAATTCAAACATATATCAGTCATCATCATCATCATTGTCAATCAATAAGAATCCTCTGCTGGATGAAAGTGTCCCCAAGTTTCTTCCGCAATGGACGATCTTGGGCCAGTCTCCGTCATCCACCCATCTCTCGACTGGTCTTCTTCTGTGTCTTTTCCTGTCTCTAGGAATTTAGTCTAAATTTTCGGTTGTTTATCTGTGGCCCGTTCTCCTGGCAATATGTCCACCATTTCAGGGATTTTACTGGGCTCATGATGGCTTCCATTCTTGTCATTTTTCTTATCCATTATGTTCCTCTCATTTATACGCAGATTACTTTCTTCATCAATGAAACCCTCGCTTGATATCTGCTGCCCAAGATAAATGTAGGTATCGGATATCTCCAGCTTTTCCCCATCAACTGATAAATCTTCATTCCTTTTGAAAGCATTGTACTTCAGTTTTGTCTTCTGAAAGTTCATTTTTAATCTCATTTGTTTACCCTTTTCAGCAATTTACAGGATCATACTCTTCAGCTCTGAAGTATTATTTGAAAGACCCCTGAATGGTGCTTTGAAATATTTTTTTCCAAATTGAAACGGATGTAAAACCGGGTCGAAATCGAGTCAGGAACACCTTGACCCGATCCGTTTGACCCCTCAAGACATTTTCAACCCTTTGACCCACCGACCCGTGACCCGCTTCCATTTCTGGCCTGGAATAGGCATCTTTATAAAGAACCATCGTGCACGTGTTCGGATGTGCCTGCTCCCCAATAATGTTATGGCACATCGCGTCATCCAATGCTGTTCAAGAGATATTAAGTAATGCAGTGACCGACATGAAGACAGTTCCAAGCGCCACCACTTGCTTATCCAATTAACCATAGACAGCTAGGATTTATGGATTATAGGTGTTGACACAATGTTCAGGTTCGTACTTCCGTGTATATTACCACTTTAACTGCCCGATGTGCCTAACCAAATTGTTCCCCAAATTTCCTGCACTTCCGAAGCAAAGATATTCGCATAGTGGTCGGGTTTTACTTAAACTTCGGCGAAACAATTTCTTTTCCACAAACCATACACTTGTCAATTGTGACAAACGTTCCGTTCGAGCGCTTTATTCTTTCTTCCGAGACCTCAGGCATGGCCCTTCCCCATCATGTAAAATATTATCTTTTGTCTCCTTTCTTAGGTTCGTCTCCATTGTTATTGCCTTTTTTACGCTTATCCACCGTAGGTTGAAGAAGCGTATATGCTCCAGCTCTGTTCGTCTATCTCCCCGCACGATAACCCGTGTAAAAATGATTCTATTTCGATGAAATTTTAGTATGTCTTAGGGCACAGCATGCGGACGAAACCTGTTGTAAATGGTAGAAATGGGGTCAAGTTTCAGGAAATAGCAGCGGGATCCATTCCATCCCCCTTATGTGCCATAACTTACGTAAAATTGCTTTGATTTCGACAAAACTTTATCCTGGTATTCCGGAGATACACTGAATCAATTGTGTTGAATATCATTGAAATGGGGTCAAATGGTCAGGGCAGGGGAGCGAGATTTATTCCACAGCCATTATCCTCATAACTTGATTAAAAATGCTTCTATTGCAACAAAACTTGATTATGTTGTTCCGGAAGTATGGTCAATCAATTCTGTTTAATACGAGTATAATCGAAATGGGGTGAAATGTCAGGTCACAGGAGCGAGATTTATTCCGCAGCCATTAGCCTCATAACTTGACTAAAAATGCTGTGCGACAAAACTTTAGTATGTTGTTCCGGAGGTATGGTCAATCAATTCTGTTTAATATAATCGAAATGGGGTCAAAGGTTAGGGGGTACAAGAGCGAGATTTATTCCACAGCCATTTTCCTCATAATTTGAATTATAAGTTGAGTACGGATTTCTGGTAAGTTGGAAAGCGTATCATAATCAATGCATTGCGTGATTTTACTAACTTGTTATATTAAGCAATCAGTCAGAAAGGATTAAGATCAAGCATCCCCACAAATGACCACTTTGTATAACAAATTAGGTCCATTCGTCCCAACCACTTTCTGCCCACTTCTTTGACATCGATAAAATTCGTTCCAACTGATTTAAGCCCATTTTTCTAATCACGAGATAATTCGTTAAAGCCGGTTAAAGAGTTAATTGAAAACTTAAATCACTGGAGCAGTCAACTTTTATCAAGTCTTCAGGGGTCTAGTTTTAGGGCTACAGTGTCCATTACAGACGCATTCGTCGGTTTTTGAAAAAACGAGTTGTTCACGTCTGTTGTCATAGCCCATTTGGGCCACTATATGGTGGATAGTGTACATGGATACTCTCTTCTGGATACGGTGGTTGTACTACACGGTGCCGCAAAGGAACTCGACTGCTACCTGGCACATTGCTCTCTAACCGCCGTTGCTAAAAAAGTCGATTTGTCGTGTCTGCCCAAATACAATCCGCTGTCTCCCTGTTTTAGTGTTTATGCACCACTCGATGTACACATTCGATACAATTGTTCCCACATAACCGAGAATATTTGCCGTTTTTGAGATGCTTGTACCTTCCGGCCTTAAGACAATCATCATGACTCTTTGAAGCTCGCTTAAATCATAAATTGTTTGCATATTACCACCATGTCCGCTTCGTAAGCGTCTGAATCCTTTGCAGTGAGCTGTTTACAAAGTCATCTCGACGTCACAATTGTGTGCGTAAGGGAGAATGGCTCATACTTCAGTATATGGTTCATCACACCTGCCATCTCAAGGTTATAATGGGTACGTAAGTCAGAGTGGTTTTATATTTCAGTGTAGTGTAATATCCCAGGTGGCACAGCCTTACAATTTAACGTAGGCCCTACACTGAACCACCGTCATTTGAGAATAGAAGATGGTGGCGCAGTGTTGGTCCTATGTTAAATTGCAAGGCTGGGCTACCTTAAATGTGAAATACGATATTGGTACTCAATGTTATGCCAAAACAGCTCTTACCCGGCTAGGGATAGACGCTATAAGGCTTATTGTGTTATCTGGTACCAACACGTTACTAACACGTTCCCACACAGCACAGAATATTTCTTATATGTTACAAGTACATTGCACTAAAACATTGTGACTTTTCAGATGCGTTGTGCAATGTAACAGCAATGTTTCAGAAAACTTACGGTTACGTTAAAATGTCCTCAAACGTTACACAACTTTGAAACATAAGCGATACGTTACAGTGAAAGGTCTTTGTAACTTCAACATACCCACTTCATGTTATTGTTACGTATTTGAAAGATATTTGTGACCATCATTCACTGCTGGCCACCCAAAATGCCACACCAAGAAGGACACGAGATAGCAAAGCCAGATTTACTGGACACATAACAACAGATACAAAGATGAAACGATTGAGCTTACAGGCCCGTGCGACTTGCGGAACACGCAGGCATCAATAGTTCGTGTGGCCCCCATGGCTGGCAATAACGGCCGCTACACGCCGCGGCAACGAACGAAAGAGGCTTTGGATGTGGGCTGGGGGTATGTCGGTCCAGGCTGCTTCCACACGTTGCCACAGTTCATCAGGCGTAGCCGCGGGTGGTGCTTGCCGGGCTACTCGGTTGCCGATCAGCGACCAGACGTGTCCGATAGGCGACATATTGGGAGAACAGGCGGGCCACGGCAGCAGTGACACCTGGTGGGTCGTTAAGAATTGTTGAACGATACGTGCAACGTGCGGGCGCGCATTGTCCTGCTGAAACGTGGCCGCTGGCAGGTCCTGAAGCTAAGGCAGTACTACAAGATCCAAAACGTCGGAGATGTAGCGGTGGCTGTTGAGTGTACCGGCGATGTGTACCAAAGAGGTGCGGGTGTCATATCCAATGCGCCCAAAACCATAACGCCTGGCGACGGACCGGTATGGCGATGCATAATGCAGGCGTCATACATTCTATCACCGTGGTGCCGCCACACGCGAATCCGACCACCGTGGTTTTGTAGGTAGAAGCGGGATTCGTCGGAGAAGACAATGTTGTGTCATTCCGTAGTCCAGGTGCGGCGTTCAACTGCCCACGGCCGCCGCACTCGCCGGTGGTGTAACGTCAATGGTAATCGGAGCAATGGGCGCCGTGTGACAAGTCCCCGCTCCTGCAGACGAGGTCGAACGGTACGTGCTGACACAGGTTGTTGGGCAACACACCCTAATTCCTGCGCTAACGTTCGTGATGTGGCGGTGGGAGCCGTCAATGCCCGCCGCACAACATGCCGTGCAATCGCTCACGTAGGTCCGTCCGTCCCTCCTGCACCCACCGAATCCATACTCGTCTCACTGTGACTGGATGTCGTCCCACACGGGCGCCAATGTCTCGGTACGATAAACCGCTGTCGCGACAAGCCAATATTCGTCCTCCGTCGAACCTCGAAACGTGCTGGAATGACTGCCGTATTCTGCGACGAGGCATCAGAAAGCTTCCCACGCACAGGTCCGGCAGCACAACACACTTCCACTACTTACACCCCGCCTATTGTGCACCCTCCTAATAGTGCTTCTCGGTGGCGTGCCGGGCGCACATGACTTGCATATGGCCTGCAATGCCAATTGTTTGCAGGTCCTCTCGCGGGCGACGCATTCTGCGAATTTAGGGCCAATCGTATGCTTCCTTCTTGGTGTTGCATTTTGGGTGGCCAGCAGTGTATTACTGTTACGTATTTACTACGTTGAACATTATAAATTTAATAAACTTTGTAAAATCATAATAAAAATCATTACACTCGACAGCTGTTTCAAAAGCAACAACAGTCGTATTACGAGTTGTTTAAGTTTTCACAGGTTCAACGCAGTTCGCTGTCCATTGGGAAAATTGGCGGCGTTAATATATTGATAACAAAAGAAATAAAAATCCGTCCCAATTGGGGGTGATGAATTTCGATTATACATGTGGAATAGACTATATTTCAGGCTAAAAACGAAAGAAAATCAAATTCGTCATTTTTCTAAATGCCTACCAATATCAAATTTCTTAGCTTCAAGTAAAAAAAAACATGCCGGTGTAGTATTCTAATACAACAACACAGCCGTCTGTTTAAATTTTATATAATGCTTTAAAGAATTCAAAAACCATAATTATCAAAACAATTACTTACTTTCAGATTATCTTGAAATACACACACACACACACACACACACACACAAAGGATGAAATATTAAATCAACTAACTAGGTAATTCGAGTACGATAGTATCACCAAAGAATATCCCAGTAGCACGTGGAAATACGACTACGAGAGTACTTCGGTGAAATGGCATAAATTTGCATGCGCATCCACGCCGTTGCCAAACCAAAAATCTTAAATATCGCGGAATGTGATATCAAGGTAGCAATTACGTACAATGGAAACTTTAAAGCAGTAGTATCGGTGAATGCTATTTTTAACGTAACCCTAATGTACAAAGAGTATGTTCCAAAATAGATGTTGCTGAAACGTAACTGTAAGATATCTCTGAAAGTGTAACGAAAATGAGGAATTGTAACATTATGGATACATATCTTAAAGGTTTTGTGCTGTATGGGATTTTAATTCTTGTAGTTATGTGATTGAGCCGTCGCAGATCAGATTGCTGTTTCAACACAAACCATAGTTGCCTATTAGATTGATATATGGAGAATTTGAAGACCTCGAAATCTTTCTCATGTTTCACGATGCATTCTCAAAGATAAAGATATCCATTCGATATATTTTTTATGTTCCACGATCCATTCTCAAAGAGAACGATATCAATCGATACATTTTCTCATGTTCCACGATCCTTTGTCAAAGAGAAAGATATCCATCGATATCTTTCTCATGTTCTACGATCCTTTGTCAAACAGAAAGATATCCATCGATATCTTTCTCATGTTCCACGATCCATTCTCAAACAATCCAGGCAGTGTGGCATGGCACATTATCCTTCTGAAAGAAAGCATTACAGAAGAATACCGTTCTCATGAATGAATGAATGTACCTGGTCTGCAATGACGTTTAGTTAGGTGGTAGACTTCATAGTTTCATGCACCTGAATCTGAACCAATGGTTTCCCAGCAAAACATTCTCCAAAGAATTGCACTCCCACCTCCGGCTTGATTTCGTCCCACGGTGCATCCTATTGTCAACACTTCTCAAGCTAAACGGCTCACACATACACAACTGTCCACATGGTAAAACAGGAAATGAGATACATCGAACAGAGGAACGTGTTCTTATCATTCAAGGTCCAGTGATCATGCTCACGTGCCCACTATGCGTGGTTTCGACAATGAGCCGAGGTTATCATGCACAGTCGGACACGCTGCAGGTATGCAACCCCATTTTGAGCAATGTTCGATGTACTGTGTGTTGTGACACCTTAATGTCGTCACTAGCATACAAACTCTCGGCGAGTTGCTCCCAGTATCCATTCTGTTGTCTTGTACCATGCGAGGTAGCCTTAGCTAACCCCTACCATCAATGAACCGAGGTGGGCCCACACCTTACGGCGCGGTTAGTCACTTTTCTCTCCTCTGACCACTTTTCTAAGGTACTAACAACGGCTTACCGTAACCTCTCTCTAACCCTTGACGTCACCGATATACTCTGACCCAATCGTCTGGCCATTTCAATTTAGCCTTTGTTGAACTCATTTAAATCAGCAATCTTTCCCAGCTGAGGGAGCAAGAATAACAAGGAATTGCATTCCACCTCCGGCTAAGGTACTAACAACGGCTTACCGTAACCTCTATCTAACCATTGACGTCACCGATATACTCTGACCCAATCGTCTGGCCATTTCAATTTAGCCTTTGTTGAACTCATTTAAATCAGCTATCTTTCCCAGCTGAAGAGCAAGAATAACAAAGAATGGCACTCCACCTCCTGCTAAGGTACTAACAACGGCTTACCGTAACCTCTCTCTAACCCTTGACGTCACCGATATACTCTAACTCAATCGTCTGGCCATTTCAATTTAGCCTTTGTTGAAATCATTTAAATCAGCTATCTTTCCCAGCTGAAGAGCAAGGATAACACTTACAAACAGAGCTCGAAATCAGGTGTTATTTGCACCGTTACATGACAATCACACGCTCCGTCATTCACCTGCAGTTGCTTTTATTTGTGTAAAGACGCGATGTTCATAATATCTAGGCTCCTTGCTGAGTACTGTCATTAGCATTTCTTCCTTTCCTTCTTTTTTTGGCCTGGGGATTAACACCCGCCGCGAGCAACTCGATTTACGCCCACTGGGTAGGCAGAGAGCCAGTTCCGTAAGACAAACAGAACATCCATACCTCACCGGAATTTGAACCCGGACCCGGTCTCAGACGAATGACCATGATCCAGCAGTTAGACAACTCCTCTCTGTTAATTTGGTGAGACATACACTGAAGTGCCAGAAAAAACTAGTACACCAGTCTAATACTTGATAGGTCCCTCACGGGACATCAGGACTGTAGAAAAACTACGCGGCATGGACTCCACTAGCTTCTGGAAATATGCTGTGGGCAATGCACACCATACTGGGTGTATTCCGAGGTCTGTGTTCGATAGCACGTTGCATGGTACCCCAAATGTGTTCTATCACGTTCAGATCTGGGGACTTGGGTGGGAATGGCAACACCTCAAACTCAGATGAATGCTCCTCTAACCATAATGTAGCGTCCTGACACTTGTGCGGATGTGCATTGTCCTGTTGGAACAGGCCCAACCCACCAGCATGAATGCAGGAAATGAACGGGTGTACCTCGTGAGAAAGGATGCGCACATAGCTTTGGCCAGCCACCGACGTTTCTAGACGTACCAGGGTTTCCCAGTGAAGTCCAGCTAAACACACCCGATAACATTACGGACCCCCAACAGCCGGTACAGTTCCATGTTGACAGGTGGGATCCATGGCTTCATGGGGTTTACGCCACATACGAATCCTTCCATCTGCCCGACACAGTTGGAAACGCGACTCGTGAGACCAGGCTACTTGTTTCCAGTCATCAATTGTCCAGTGGCGGTGCTGCCGTGCCCACGCGAGGCGCATAGCTCTGTGTTGTGCACCCATCAAGGGCACTCGAGTTGGGCGTCGGCTGCCAAAGCCCATGTCTTCCAGGGTACGTTGCACAGTCGAGACGCTGATGCTTGTTGAAGTTCCAGCATTGAATTCCGATGATACCTGCGAGAAGATTGCACGCCAATCGCGTGAAACGATTCTTGACAGCCTACGATGGTCACGTTCACCCAATGTCTTTTTACCACCACACTGGTATCGTAAGTTGGAGGTTTTGCCGGAATTCTTGTAGTCACGGTGCACCCTTGCAATGGTCGTCCGTAAAAATCCGAATTTCGTTTCTACCTCCGAAATACTATGGTCCATCTCACGAGCGCCAACTATGACACCTTTTTGAAAATCGCTTAAATCGTTATTACTTGTCATTCTCATGCCGAAAACAGCTGTGACAGTTGGCAAAGATATCTATCGCTTTATATACGCACTGGCGGACGCAATCGAGTACGCGCGTAGGTGACGTTGCTATGTATTTTGCATAAGCTCGTCTGTACCAGTTTTTCTGGCACTTTAGTGTATATTTAAGAAGCGACAGATCTAAACCAAGTTGTCATTTTGACATACGTCATAGTGAATATGGTTTACAATTCAAGATTATTTATTATAGCAAAAGTATTTAAGCTTTCCTGTGCTGAAATGTGTTTATTTTAAGTTTTTTTTTTTTTTGATTGGAGGTTTAACGACCACCGTGAGCAACTCAATGGGCTATAAGCAGTCGCCCGTCCCTAATTTAGGGCCACTGGTTCCAGGGAAGGGAGAGAACCAGTGCCGTAACGCAAATATTATATCCATGCCTTTCTGGGATTGGAACCCGAATCCCGCTCGGACGAATAATAATCATAAGCCATCGCCCATCGCTTAGACCAATGCACCACCGGATTTAATTTGTTTGAAGTGCCCTTTTCGCTGAAGTATTTCAGTCTAGATGCTGCTGAAATGCTTTCTTTCTCATCTACACGAAGTGAGTCATAAAATATCAATTTTTTATGACTCACTTCGTGTAGATGACAATGTATTGTCGGATTTCGTGTACACTGCATGTATGCTACATACTTATGTTTCTACATTATTTTAATGTCATTTATTTAATTTCTAATGGATTTCTGCTTTCTTCCTCTAGCTAGCGTACAAGAATTGTTTAAAATTTTTTATTTAAATGAAAAACCTCGGATACTGTTTGTAAAAGCGATTTTTTTTCTCGTTGTTATTTCGTGAATGTAAAGTTTCCACCTAAATTATCTTTCTTTTCAAATAACGCTAATTGGAAATGTACTTAAGTTATTAGGAGTGGATGCTGCGAACGACACTTCAGATCGTGTACCCTCAAATATTACTTGTAGGACTTGGGAGAATATAGTTTTTCAATTATCAAATTTCATTGTTATCCCACGCTTCATTTTAAAATTTCCAAACATAGCCACTTTAATTTCATATCTGTTTCGCATATCGAAAATAACTGAGATTTTAGCTTTGTTCGCAACATATGTCACCCACTGGGGCTTATATCTCCCCTTTCAAGCATGGGAAAATGAAGTAAACACCCACACAATTACACAATACATATACTCACACTGGTTGAGGTGAAAGCTCGTAGTACCGAGAAAAAAAGGAAGTCCATCAACCCCACATGGCTCTCCCGTTCAAAAGCAAGAAACTCGCTTCGCATTCTGTTACAAGTACACACAAGGGAATATCAAGAGTAGTGGTAGGAAGAAAATAATAGCTATAGAGTGCGGAAGCCAATCAAAAACACTTTTTTAACAATACCGGAAACCTAGATGAGATGAAAAAAAAAAAAAAAAAGATGAACATGATCTTTCCATTAGATTGTTCGTCACATTTCAACGGATACATCTTTAGAATCCACAAACATTAGAGTCTTTGAAAGTGGTTCTGTTATTCCCTGCTAATTTTTTAAATGATAGTTTTCTTTATTGGCCATTTGTTTATGTTCTAGAAATTCTAATTGCTAATTAAACATGCATTTTGTTAACATTTTTAGCACGTCTTTTGTAAAAACAAAAATCCTGCTTATGTTATCTCTTTGTCCATCCATACGTCAGACGGTGGACACCATATTCCTGCAACTATCAGTCCGATTTGATTTTTTTCGCTTTCCAACCTTAGGTTGAAGAAGCGTATATGCTCCAGCTTTTTCCGTCTGTCTGTCCGTCCGTCCGTCCGCACGATAACTCCCGTAAAAATGGTTCAATTACGATGACATTTTGGTAAGTGGTAGGGAACAACCTGGGAAGGAACCCTATTGAAAATGGGCGAAATGGGGTCGAAGGTCACGACATAGCAGCGGGATCAATTTCTTGGACTTTATGCGACATAACTTACGTAAAAAGGCATCGATTGCGGTAAAACTTCATCATCTTGTTCCGGAGATGTACTAAACCGTTTCTGCTTTACATCATCGAAATGGGGTCAAAGGTCAGGACGCAGGCTCGAGATTTATTCCACAGCCATTATCCTCATAACTTGACTAAAAAGGCTTCTATTGCGACAAAACTTTAGTATGTTGTTCCGTAGATAAACTCAACCGGTTCTGTTTAATATCATCGAAATGGAGTCAAAGGTCAGGGCACAGGTGCGAGAGTTATTCCACAGCCATTATCCTCCTAACTTGAATAAAAATGTTTCTATTGCGACAAAACTTCGGTATGTTGTTCCGGAGGTATACTGAACCAATTCTGTTTAATATAATCGAAATGGAGTCAATGGTCAGAGCACAGGAGCGAGATTTATTCCACAGCCATTATCCACCTAACTTGACTAAAAATGCTTCTATTGTGACGAAACTTTGGTATGTTGTTCCTGAGGTATACTGAAGTGGTTCTGTTGAATATCATCGAAATATGATCAGAGGTCAGGGCACAGGGCCGAGATCTATTCCACAGCCATTATCCTCATAACTTGAGTGATTACATGAGTAATGATTTCTGGTATGTTGGAAAGCGTATCATAATCCAAGCATTGCATGATTTTACTAACTTGTTACTCAAGTTATGACATATGTGGGCAATGAAATGAATCCCGCTCCTATGTTCTGACCTTTGACCCATTTTACCCATTTTCAACGGGGTTCGTCCCCAGTGATCCCCTATCATATACTGAAATTTCATCCAATTCGAACCATTTTTACGCGAGTTATCGTGCGGACAGACAGACGGACGGACAAAGCTGGAGAATATACGCTTCTTCAACCTACGGCTGGAAAGCGTAAATAAAAGCAACCCTTCTGAGTCCAAAACGTGGTGGGAATAATCTTTCCTGCAGATGGTTGTGTTTTGAACTTTTTTTGGTGGTGGTAATACATGATGTTTCCACTGCATGCTCTTTTATTTAGTCTGAGGGTCCTAAGGATGAATTAAGGTCTCATCACCAGTCACAAGAAGTCGTCTGGATCGCGAGTGTTGCGGTCAGGTTGTGCTCGACTTGTTTCAGCACGATCATTCTTTATCTCTAGTACCAATTTTCAAGAACTCCTTTGGCATGAACCTTTGACATCCCTAAGCTCTCAAACAATCTCGCTCAAACACTGCCGGAACTTAATTCAGTTTCTCAGCAGTTAGTAGGAAGAGGATTTGCCTGCTTGATACCAACCAGGTCCTACATTCTCTGGCACATTTCCTACACTGGTGTGCAAAAATTAAGGACGAAGAGGAGAAATTAACATAACAGCGGAACGAGCAGGCAGAACGGACCGAAAGACCACTCAGGAGATAGATTAGGGTCCGGTACGGTAGGGCATGCGCATATATGCAGCATGACGTAGGGGGGGGGGGTGGGGGTGGAAGGGTATAAAGCACGCGGACGGTGTACGCTCAGCAATTTGGTGAAAGCTATTGCACGGTATACATCGGTTTGAACGACGTCGAGTTGCTGCCACCATGTGATATGGCCAACAGGCAATTCAGTAGACGACATCTGGATGACTTTACCCGAGATCGCGTCATTGGGAAGTTGGAAGAAGGTCGAAGTGTGACCAGTGTGGCCGAGGTGTTCAGGATCGCTCACAGCATCGTTTCACGAGCGTGGAGAGCATTTCAACGACAGAAACAACTGTCCGAGAGTTTAGCAGTGGTCGTCCACGAGTGACCACGGCGGCGGACGACCGGTATATTGTCCTACAGGCGAGAAGAGACAGACGGCAGACAGCGGGATAAATCGCAAGGCACATGCAACAAACAACTGGACGTCCGTTATCTCGTTTTACCGTGCCCATGAGACTGCACAAAGGTAGTCTATTTGCACGACGACCAGTACGGTATGTGCCATTAAAGCCTGCTCGTCGTAGACGGCGGTTTCTTTGGTGACAGGAACACAAGAACTTAACACATCAGCAATGGGGTCGAGTTCTCTTTACGGATGAGAACCCATTTTGTCTGACGAGCGATTCTGGACGCATACACATCTGTAGAGAGCAGGGAACACGCAATCACACATCCAAGATCATCGAAAGGGACCGGATTGGTGGTGGCGGAGTTCTAGTTTGGGGCAGTATCATGCTTGGTAGTCGTACTGACCTCCACATCTTCCAAGGAGGTTCAGTCGCTTTCGTCCGCTATTGTACCGAGGTTCTCCTGCCTCACGTGCGTCTGTTTAGCGGTGCTGTGGGTCCTGAGTTCCTCTTCATGGACGATAATGCTAGACCTCATCGTACAGTGGCTGTCGCAGAGCTGTTGGAGAGTGAAGTTATTCAACGCATGGATTGGCCTGCAAGGTCCCCGGACCTAATGCCAATCGAACACGTGTGGGACCTTCTCGGGAAACGCTTGACAGCACGTCACGAGACGCCAGCAGCGATTCCGCAGCTACGATTGGCGCTAAAAGAGGAATGGGCCGCGATGCCTCAACAGCTCCTTGTCAACTTTGTCCTCAGCATGGGCAGACGTTGTAAATCCTGCAACGCAGTCAGGGGTGATCATATCCACTACTAAAGATTGGATTTTTCTTGGCAGCCGCCTGTCACATGGACGTTTCTGTCTTCTGTTCAGTTGTGCTCGAAGCTACTATTTCAATAAAGTGCCTTTGTATCCTTTGGATTCCTTGTTTGGACTGTCTTGCTCACTTGTCCCATATTCTTACATCTTTGGGATCTCATGGTATGATTTGAGTCGATGTGGACCACTTCTGCACGACGTTACATTCAAAACACCGTCTCGTCCTTAATTTTTGCACGCCAGTGTATGTGGTAACTTTCACTGAGCGGCCTTTTCGAAGGTCGATTTCCAACTCTTCTCTTCACCGCTTAAAGAGAGCAGACCACCATTTGAGTGTCACATATGAAGTTGCACCATCGACGTACAAACGGACCATTCGTTCATGAATACTGCTTGGCATTTCCCCATCCCTCGTCAAACATTTAATCACCGCTCGGTTCAATAATTTCTTCTGACGCTGTTTCTTTCTCCCATCTCCCATGTAGTCTTCTTCTGGGTCTTTTCCTGTCTCTCGGAATCCAGTCTAAAATTTCAGCTGTCCACCGATAGTCTGTCCTTCTGGCAATATGTCCAGCACATTGCCATTTCAGAGATTTTACTCTGATCATGATGTCTTCCACTCTTGTCATTTATTATGATTAACGAGATCCTCCTCTTATCTCTCCTGGTTACACCAAGCATGCATCTCTCCATGCTATTTTGAGTTGTTTGCAGTCTTTGTATGTCTCTTTTAGTTAAGGTCCACGTCTCTGCATCATACGTAAGCACTGGAAGGATGCATTGCTCAAATACCTTTCTTTTAAGACATAATGACATATTGCCCTTGAAAATTATATTGTTTCTTCAAAAGTCTCTCCAGGCAAGTTTTATACGCCGACTAATTTCTTCATCAATGTGACCCTCACTTGATATCTGCTGTCCAAGATAAATGCAGATATTGATTATATCCAGCTTTTCCTCATCAATCGATAAATCCTCATTTCTTGTAAAAGCATTGTACATCACTTTCGTCTTCTGAAAGTTCATTTTTAATCCCACTTCTTTACTCTTGTCAGCAAGTTCTTGGATCATACTCTGCAGCTCTGATGGGGTAGTTGCAAAAATGACAACGTCATCAGCAAAACGAAGGTGAGGCAGATAATCTCCATTAATCTTTATCGCTTTCTTTTCCCAGTTCAGTGATTGAAATACATTTTCCAATGTGGCATTAAAGAGTTTGGGAGATACGGTGTCACCTTATTTCACTCCTTTTCCAGTTTTTATGGGTGCTGTATTCTCAAAAAGCCGTATCTTTTCACTTGCATTTTCCATAGATGTTTTGATTAATAATAACATATGCATCTTCATAACCGCAGGATTTCAAAGCCTTTGTAACTGCTGATAGTTTCACCGAATCAAATGCCTTTTCATAATCGATAAAAGCCATGCACAATGGAAGTTCATATTCCTTCGCTCTTTCAATTAGTTCTTTCAGTACGTGGATATGATCTATAGTGCTGTAGCCACTCCTGAATCCAGCTTGTTCTATCGATTGGTCCAGTGTCACCTTCAAGCGGTGTGAAAGAACTTGAAGATTTTATAAACCACTGATAGGAGGCTGATAGGTCTATACTCGCTGAGATCCTCAATGTCACCTTTTTTATGTAGCAGGATTTTGCATTGTTCCAATTTTCAGGAATCTTCCCTTTATTAAGGCTTCGAGTGAAAACTTGGGCGAGTACTGTTTCAATTTCGGTAATTCCATTTGCTCCTGGAGATTTTCTCTGCTTGATGTTCTTGGCTGCATGAGCAAGTTCTGCTGGGAGGTCTGGAAGAAATCTGGTACCTTTTATAACGTCTGGAGCAGATGTATCTGGTACCTGTTGTGATGTTTGGGCCACCTTTCATACAGTTTCGAGTAGAATACTTTCACTCTTCTCAACATTTCACCTCCATATCTTGTTACAGAACCATCTTCTTTTCTCAGACCCATAATCTGTTTTCTTCCCTTACTCAGGTGCCCCTTTGCTCTCTTCAGGCTTTGGTTGTATTCAATTGCTTTCCTCACTAGTTCACAGTTGAATTTCCTTACATTTTCAGTGATACCTTTTTCGTACCGTCTTGCATAGCTCTATATATTCCACTTTGGAAATCAAACCTCCTGTAGTTGTCCTCATCTCTCTTGATTTTTGCATCAGAATATTGGTTTTTGCCTGTAATTTGTTCGTTTGCAACTTGTTCTTTGTACCAGTTATATTTGTTGCTGTTTCCAAATGAGCCTTCGTTAGTTTTCTGTTAATTTCAGATATGTCCACGTCTTCCAACGTTAGACCTACTAGAGCAGAGATATTGTTCCGCAGGTCCAATTTGAAGGTATTATGACGTTTTTTAAGGTTGGTCGTGTCAATGCAGTTTGTTTTATGAGCTTGCCACGCCCGAGTTTAGCATTTAGGTGCATCTTACATCTTACCATTCTATGGTGACTACCTGTGTCGAACTTGTTTAGCACACTGCAGTCTTCCATGACATATTTCTTTTTACACATAATAAAATCAGTTTCACTTGTCAATCCATTGGGATGCCTCCGTGTTAATTTCCTTTACAGCTTTTTCTTGAAAAAGGAGTTCTTGATGAAAAACCCTTCTGTCTCTGCAAATTCTACGATAATATTTCTACGCTGGTTTCTGATGCCGTGACCGAATTTATCTACTGACGTTTCATTCTGTTGTTGTTACCCTATTTTCGCATTGAAATCTCCCATAACCTTCTTCACGTGCTGCTTGCCTTTATTATTTAGATGATGAATTTTCCCATAAAGTTCTTCAATCTCTCCTTCAGTAAGACTTGTAGTAGGTGCATAAGCTTGAATAATTTGAGCCTGGTATCTTCTCGAGAGTTGGATAACAAGTCGTGCAAGTCTGTCAGAGAATCTTTCAACTTCTGCAACTTTATCCTTCGGTTTCTTGTTTTTTTAGGAATCCAACAACACTAGTTCTGCCAGTATCTGTTCCACAATAATAGAAGAGATGTCCACTTTTCCGTTTAATGAGACCTTCTCCCTTTCTCCTTACCTCACGTAGCCAGACGATGTGTCATTTTTTCTTTTGTGGTTCTTCTTACAATTCAAGGAGCCTTGAATCAGAAGATAGGGAGCGTCTGTTATTGTAGCCAAGACCAGCATCAGATGGCAGCTTAGTCCGGTCCTCCGGTGATTCTTAGCACCTTCTGCCTTCATGTCGCACTGGCCGCTGCCTTGGCCAGATACATTCGAACTGCCGGAGACTGAGGGTCAAATGTAAGTTGTGGAGTCATTTTGGAGAGGTTTGGACATAACTTACCACGCTGGCCAAGCGGGTTGGTGAGTGTGGGATAGCATTTGCTCGAATCCTGATGGTATAGTTATACCGCTATTTAGCGGTCGTCAGAGTCCCTTTACTGGGAACAGGATGTACTACGAGAAGGAGTGTTGACATTTGGCTAGGAGAGGTACATTGCGCATCACCTGACCTTCCCTATAATATATATATATATATATTTGGGTTGTTGGCAAAGTCATAAGGTATTTTAGCAATATTTTGCAAAGGTCATTTATTGATAGAAAAAACAAAGATCAATCAATGATATAATGCCCGTTTTGTTCAATAACCTTTTGCCATCTGTCAGTGAGCTGCAGAATGCCTCGTTCATAGAAGGACCTATCTTTCGTGGCGAAAAACTGTACAAGGTGCTGATTTCCAGCCTCATCTGAATTGAACGTTATACAACGCAAGGACTGTTGAAGAGAGCGAAACAAGTGGAAGTCTGACGGCACAACGACAGGCGAGTATGCTGGGTGCGGCAACACATCCCACCCAAGCTCCAATAACTTTTGGCTGATGATCAAACTTATGTGTGGTCTCACGTTGTCGTGATGGAACACAACACTTTTACGATGAACGAGCTCTGGACATTTCTGGATGATGGGATCGTTCAAAATGTCCAATTGCCGACAGTACACATTCGAATTGATTGTTTGGTTCCGTGGTAGGAGTTCGAAAAACACGACGCTTTTAAAATCCTACCACACTGAGACCAGAACCTTCCGCTGATGAATGTCTGCTTCGGATGTTGTTTGAGGCGAAGCAGCACGCCGGGACCCAGACCGCTTGCGCAGTACATTGTTGTACACAATCCACTTTTCGTCACCAGTTATCACTCGCTTTAAAAAGGATCGGTTTCTTCTTGTTTAAAGAGCATATCGCAGATGTTTATACGCGCCGTCAATTGAGCTTCTTTGAATTCATGAGGAACCCACACATCAAGCTTGCTTACGTATGTCAGCTTCTTCAGGTGGTCGTGAACACTTGAATGATGGATCGTGCAATGTGTCTGCAATCTCTCCAATCTCTCGTGTCGTGTAACGTGGGTTTGACTCTATCAATGCCTTGATTTAGTCGTCATCAACCTCGGTTGGCCTCCCGGACCGAGGAGCATAGTTGAGGTCAAAATCACCAGCACGGAATTTTGCGAACCACCGCTGGCACTGACGTTCTTATAGAGCGTTATCACTGCACCTTTTACGCAGCTTTTCACAGGTTTGACGCACGTTCTTCCCTTTACGGAAGTAAAACAGTAAAATATGGCGAAAATGCGCAGTTTCGTCTTCCATCTTCAACTTGATTTCAAATCTCCGCAAACCAATCAAATCGCTCACTATTCCTTTTAGACTGCAGATTAAAGCTGGCACCTGTCGAATGCCAAAGCGATAAGAGAGCTGCGCATGCCTCTAGTACTTCCATAACCGCCCAACCGCAATCGGGTGCCAAAATACGTCATGACTTTTTCCGACAACCCATATATATACATATAAGCGTAATATACATATTTATACCAATAGCTGCTTGATATTCAATAACTGAAATCTCTTTTTAAAAATAAAATTTGGTTACTTGCTTATATACCTTATGTACTTCAATGCACTGTGATGCTGTCTCAAATGCTGACACAACGAGCATGGCTGTTATATAGCTGAAGGCTGTTGCAATACTTTGCAATGCTTGCCTCAGCCGCGAACTACTACATTCAAGCTCAGGCATAGAAAATATTGGATGCACCTATTAGTCTTTGCGAAGTCCTGTTCTTCATTTCTAGGACTTTCTCTGTGAA
Organism: Macrothele yani; assembly: GCA_039090855.1. Lineage (NCBI taxonomy): Eukaryota > Metazoa > Arthropoda > Arachnida > Araneae > Macrothelidae > Macrothele > Macrothele yani. The sequence goes on along the minus strand of CM077026.1, from coordinate 15,817,512 downwards.
CTTATTGCGACGAATTTTGATTTTTGCTTTATTGGGTTGGTGCGAATTAAATGTCGGGCGCGAACAAGCATTGGAGACAGGCCCTCACAACAGTGGAATTGCACGACCCACAGGTGTTGCGGGTATTACGTCACAGAGTTACTATAAATAGCTAGTACGTATGTGAAGAAGAAGTTTCATACGTGGTTTGTTTGAACGTAACATCGCTTGCAAAGGAAACATGCAGACGCCGGATTAGAGAAACATCTTCCTGTATGAATTTAAACTGTGCCATTCTGCAGACATTTCCGCTCGAGATGTTATCAAAGAGTTTGGGGAGAATACAACCAACGAACGAACAATTCAGCGATGGTTTGTGAAGTTTCCAAGCGGAGATACGGACCTGCAAAACGAAGCACGTGGTCACCGTACTGTTGTTTCTTCTGACGATGTTCTGTTACGTGTGGTTGAAGCGAACCCCGAAAAACGTGTTGTGAGATAGCGGCAGAGGAAAATGTTCACCACACGGCAGTTGTTCGGCGTCTGACTGCGCTAGGTAGGGTCAAAAAGTTGGACATGTGGCTGCCGCATGACTGCCAACAAGACTAGGCGTTTGGAAGTCGGAACGTCGCTGCTTGCCATGAATAAACAGGGACATCTACTGCACCAAATCTTCACCTGTGACGAGAAGTAAGTCCTTTATGATAATCGCAAATGATCTGCACAATGGCTAAGCAAGGCACAGCCTGCAGGATGGCATCGTAAATCACCCCTACGCACCAATAAGATGACGCTCCTTGTCGGGTAGCCCACAGCCGGGATACTTCATCGGAGTTTCTTTGCAAGAGGCCAAATCATCACTTCAGAATGTTATTGTGCTGAATTACATCAGATGCATCGGGAATTGATGCAGAAACTTCCAGCTTTGGTTAACAGTCATGGTGTTCTTATGCGCCAGGACAACGACTGCCGTCATGTCGCCCAACGAACGATGCTGACACTAAGTGCCTTGGTCTATGAAGCACTGCCTCATCCGCGTATTACCCATACTTGTCTCCGACGAACTATCATCTGTTTCGTCGCCTGGATCATTTACTGTCAGGGGAACACTACACTACAGACAAAGAGGCTCAACATGCAGTTGATGACTTCTTCGGGTCCCAACCCCAAGGCTTTTTCCGTTTCGGGATCATGCCCTTGCCAGACAGACGGCAACTATATTTCGATGCTAAGGAAGGTTATTTTGCCCAGGTAAATTATTCTACTTTTCCGTTCTCTCCGTCCACGTGTGTTGGTACATTTTATTCCCACCAACCCAATATTTAGTTAGATTTTCCTATGATCGGTTGTTCTTCCCCTCCCTTTTTAGTTAAAGGTTTACTCTAAAACCAGGACAGAACTGGATATATAAGTTTTTCTTTATTTCTATTCCTTTCCTTTTTATGAGCAAAATGAAGCCAATATGGGTACGCGCTGAAGAATGTGTTATGGACCATAATGGCCGTCACTGGGCCACCGCGTAATCCGAATTTACATCGATTTCATAACTTAATATAACTTTACTACGTCACAGAATTACTATAAATAGCTATTACGTATGTGAAGAACAAGGTTCATACCTTACTTAAAAATATAATTTTTTTATTTTCTTAGGTATACACAGTGCGTCAAAGAATTTTTAAGACTGGGTCTGTAAAATGAAATAGAGACAAGAATCTATGGTTTGTTTTGGTTTGTTATTTAAAATAAGTCTCTCCAGCTTCAATACACTTGTTACAGCGATTTAATAATGATTCGAATGCCTGTTCCTATTCGCTTAGCGGAATTGCCTCCAAAGCATGCGTCGAAGCTGTTTGTATGGTAGAAATAACAACACCCTTTTAACGTCATTTTAAGTTTTGGGAACAAAGAAAAGTCGCAGGGTGCTAAATCAGGCGAATATAGTGCATGATTCAACACACAGACGTTATTTTTCGCAAAAAATCTACGAACAAGAAGTGAGGTGTGACTGGGTGCATTATCGTGCAACAAACACCAACTGTTTTCATCTCGATATTCTAGAAAAATGCGACAAATTCTGCCCATCAAACGCCTCAAAACATTAAAATAAAACTCACCAGTAATAGTTTGTCCACTTGGAGCAAATTCTTTGTGGATATCACCCTTACTATCGAAGAATGTAATGAGCATTGTTTTGATTTTTGATTGAACTTTTCTTGTTTTTTTGGCTTGTGGCGATTTTTTTGACTTCCATTCCGCACTTTGTCGCTTTGTTTTAGGAACATATTGAAAACACCATGTTTCATCACCAGTAACAATCGATTTTAGGAAGTTTGGATCATTTTCAGCGGCTGAAATGATGTCTCTGCAATGTGCACTTCTCCTTGATTCTTGTTCATTGGTTAACGTGTATGGAACAAATTTAGCACAGACTTTTGTTTTGTCCAAATCTTCATGCAGGATAATTTCGAATCGTTTCTTTGTTGATGTTTAAAGACTCTTCCATCATTCTTAGTGACGCAGATCGATTGTTTGCCACGAAATCACGCACTTTTTTAACAATCTCAGGTGTCCTAGATGAACTTGGTCTTCCGGTAAGCTTATCATCTTCTAGCGTATCTCTTCCGTCCAAAAAACGTTTGTGCCACAGGAAAACATTTGATCTACTTAAACAAAACTCACCGTAAACTTGTTTCATCATTTAGTACCTTTCCTAGGCACTTTTACCAAGTTTTGCGTTAAATTTAATAACAGCCCTTTGTTCCATCTTAATAATTCAAATTGAAAACAAATTTACTTCTCTAATGAATGCCCGTGTGGTTTGAGTTACTTTAACAACTGCGCAGGTCTTTTGGCAGAAAGCAAGCAGATGGTCACGGTTTATAATGTATTCGCGATTACACTGGTGGCGCCACCGTAGGCTGAAATCTAGCGCCAGTCTTCAAAATTCTTTGACGCACTGTGTACGAAACGTTATCATTATTTTTTCTCTCTTGATCTCATCCGCCCATGGCGGGTTGAGTCCCGCAAAGACGACAATGGTTCCTTGAGGATTACTGGCACATTAACGCAGCCGGCTTGCCATTCCTCTTTGCATACGGGAGAGCGACAACGTGCGCCGGAGACCGACTTCACTAGGAACCATCTGCGCATTCACGTCCCCAAAAACAGGAAGACTGCGGAAAACCCCGGAAAAACGGCAGACTATAGAAGGCCTGCAGGATCGGGATTCGAACACTCGTCAGAAACGTGCGCTTCCCGAGACAGCGAATAGCGACTTAACCAACTGCGCTATTCCGGTGGTTATCATTATTTATCAAGCTTAAAATATGGGTGAAGACATGTGTGGCAGTAACCTTAACTCATGGTAGTAAATAAATGCTGATTAATTCAGTTTGCATTCCTATGCATACTTTAGTAGTGTAAATAGGGAAATGCTCTACTTTTAATGACGCGAAAACCTTTAGACATTATTTTGTTTGTCATAGGTAAATTAAAAATCGGCAATTAAAAAAAAATAGCTATTTGGCAATGGAGCAAATAGCTATTTACTTATTTTTAATTGACAAAATAACATATTGTGAGGATATCACCACCCTAATGCTGTGAATTCAGAGAAAAATAATTCCTTCAGAAGGGATTAAGGATTGGGAATTAGAACTACGCAGTTCTTAATTGCCGTGAGATACTACTGTGGGTTGATGGTAATGATCGATGTTTTGTACTTTCGTATTAGTAGTATTTTATCCGCCTAAGTCGTCGTATTCGGAGCATATCCAGAGTAAGATCGATTAAGCTTCCATGTGGTACAAGAGAAAACTCATTATCCCAGTATAATCATTGTCAGAGCATGATCTGCCATAATGATGTGTTCAAACAGCAGCCGTAAATCTATTTCTAGTAAGATAATCCCTGTTGTTGCTATGATCATAGATCTTTTCAAAGGAAAAGCCGACCGATAAATTCTGCACAAATATAGTTAATGTCAACTTAATTTTTCTTCCTTTAATAATTTTCTAACGATTATTTATTTCTGCTCTTTGTCCTTCCAGTCTAAAGCTTAACTAAATAAATACTAATGAGAAATATGCCCACCAAAAATAAATTAAAAGCTAAATTTGAAAATAAATCATGTCTTATTAAATTACTAGTAAACACTGCAAATATATTAGCACTCGAAAAAAATTATTTCTCTGTTTTCAGGACGTGATCCTAGAGTACTCACAGTTCAGTTTGTATCAATAATTGTAAAAAATAAAGTATTAAGTACAAATTTCATTAGGCAGTCGCTTATCATCTGCATGGTAAAGAAGAGTAATTGATGTACAATTTTCCAAATAGGATTATCTTCTAAGAAATATGCTTAATGGTTGTTAAGCCAGACAGTGTCTTTGAAATACCAGGGTAGCACCGAAAGTAATGCAAAAGTGGGCATACATATTTTATTAACTGTCAGAGCACGTTCAAATTGCAGATGTTAGTAGAATAAACCTTCCTCTATAGTAACCCTTCTTCTTCATTGCAGGTAAATAACGGATTCCAAGCAGAAGCAACGTGCCGTCATTGAGTTCTTGAAGAAGAAAGTGTGCAAGCTGTTTGATATCCACACAAGGCTACATAATGTTTAGGGAGATGACAACATCACGCTGAAGTCATCGCTCTTTCCACGTTTATAAGGGAGTCACGGAAAATTTTCATCGGCCGCCACCGGGAATCGAACTCACTGTCTTCCAGTTACGCGCCGGACATGCTGCTACTACTGCACCACAGCGGCCTCAAATTCTCCAGACTCACATACGCCTAACTGCCAAACCATGTGGAAGGTTGCTTCTTGGAGCCCCACACAATGCTGGGATTCACCAAAGATGGTAAGCAGCAACTGAACAAATAGCTAGGAGGCGAATGAATAATTAATACACAAAACTGACGTGGATTAGGAACATCAAACAGAAGTCATCGCTCTTTCAACATTTATAAGTGAGTACCGGAAAAATTCTCATTGGCCGCCATCGCGAATCGAACCCAGGGTCTTCCAGTTACGCGCCGGACATGCTGTCAATTGGCGTCCCTGTTTGGTCCAATGAAGGACAGTCTCTGGAGACAACTATTTGATGACACTGGCGAGGTGAAAGTGGCTGTGAAGAAGTGGGTACAACAGTCTACACCTGAAATTATTCAAAGAGGATTCGAGAGTTGGGTTCAACGATGGCGCAAATGCATCGCTTGTGATGGAGATTATGTTGAGAAGTACCTTTGTATAGAGGAAGAGGCACTCTATCAACATGTGCAATTTGAACGGCCTCTGTCAGTTAATGAAAAAAGTTATGCCCGCTTTTGCATTACTTTCGGTAAAACCCTGGTATTATTCGAATCAGAAATTGTAATGGAGACTATGTTGAGTAGTGCATTTCTAAAGAGACAGAGTTTATCTACCAACTTGTGCTATTTGAACGAAATCTCGCAGTTAATAAAAAAGATATGCCCACTCTTGCTTTACTTTCGGTACAACCCTCGTATATATCCGTTTATCAACATTTATTATCAAAATGTGGAAGTAAGTGGAATAATGCTAAATATGTTTTGTTTTTCACATTGCTTTGTTTTCTAAAATTTGGATATATTGGAAGTAAGGTAAATAGTAATTAACTGTGCTAACTTAACGAGTACAAGCGTAACTGAAAAAGTTATTTCTAAGTTATTTTTGCAATATCAAAAGTCGAACACTCTGCAGCCCAGATGGCCCAGTGGTTAAAGGCGTTGGCTTCGCACCAAGCGTCCGAGGTGGCCTGAATGGCAATTCTGAATGATGCACTGTGAGATGTGTTTAACCGTTGGCGTTACCTTTGTCTATTTCCTTTAACAAATGAACTCAAAATAAAGGACGAGTAAGTGCTTATAGACTTAAGACTGGTGGGCGTAAACACAAAATACCCACTACCATGATCAAACTGGGCAAAATATATCAAATTTCTATATCTCCAAAATAGGAAATGCCATATTTAGATGCTATATATAAGTTGTATCAAAATTGATATGCTTATGCCGAGCCACTGATTTAGAAACTTTAACTGAATATCAAGATTGACAAAATGTATCCTGAATCACAGCACTTATACTGTTCGGTATACACCGATGAGACCTCCATTATGATCACCCCCAGTCTCGAGAATTGAGCGCGCCTGGAGACCGAACGGTATCGCAGGCGAAGTTCACAGGGCAGCATATATGCAACTCGAGGACCGGTTTTCGGTTAGTAGCGTGTTTGGAGTCAGAATGGAAAAGTTGCCGGTTTATCGGAGTATAACAAAGGATAAATTGTGATGGCACGACGCCTCATAACAATGATCTCGGATACGACCCGGCTTGTATTTGAATGTATTGGAACTAAGGTAGGGAGTCACTGACTTTGTACTGAGTACGTAGGGAGTCATTGACTTTGTACTGAGTACGTAGGGTGTCATTGACTTTGTATGTGAGTATTGAAAGTAAAGTAGAGAGTCGTGCCTTTGTAGTGAGTACGTATCAAACGTGGCTGGCTAAACGACGAACCGTTCATCCAGCCATGTGTCGTCCGCAGCTCATTGATGCCAGAGGGGAGCGGAGACCCAGTCGGGTCCACATAGTCGCTGCACGTCAAGGCCAACAACGCATGAAATGGGCCCAAGATCATCGAGATTGGACCGTGGATAATTGGATGAAAGTGGCCTGGTCTGACGAAGAAAGATTTATGGTGCATCACGTAGACGGCAGAGCGCGGATAAACCGATTACCAACGGAGGCTATGGTACCTGGATGCACTCTTGGGCCGAAACAGGCAGGCGGCGGTGGTGTTATGCTATAGTCGATGTTTTCTTGGGACACTTTAGGGCCCATTATCTCAATAGCACAATCCCTGACATCTTTCAGGTATCTGAACATCATTGCGGACCAAGTTCACCCATTCATGGCAACTGTGTTCCCTGCCGGTGATGGCCATTACCAACAGGATAATCCGCCATGCCACAGCGTACAAATCGTCAAGTAGTGGTTCGAGAAACATGCTGGTGAATTTCTTAAGGATGCCATGGCCTCCAAATTCACCTGACATGAACTCAATCGAATATTTGTGGTTCGATTTGGAAAAGCGGGTTCGCACTAAATCATAACCACTCCGAAATGTACGGGAACTAGAGGACCTGCTGTTGACATTATGGTATCAGATACCCCAGGATACCAATCGATACCTCATCGAATCGATGCTTCGTGGAGTGGCCGCCTTTTTCGCTGGCTAAAAGGGGTCCTACAGCTTATTAGGTAGCTGGTCATAATGTAGTGGCTCATTGTTGTAGACGCCAAGGCTTCGTACTCCTCGATCACAACGGCGAAAATATTGTAAATTAGGTTATCATTTGGCGACTGGATCTGACAAAACAGACATGTTAGGATGCTTGTTCATGTCACAGAAACAATGACTTTGTGCAGAGAATTCAAGAACATATCCTAAAAGCAAAATTAAACAAATCGGAATGTTCCAAATTGATAGCGCCATCATCGTAATGCCTCCCCTCTGGCGTCCATCCCCCCGCCCGAAATGGGTCTGTGCACAGATTTCGATTGCGGCCCTGATGCTGCACCCATAACAGGGCGCCAACTCTCCAGGAAACCAATGGTCCCAAATTAGAAAGAGACGATTTCTTATAGCTCATTCAGTTGCACGCAGTGGCTGTTCAACCCCCAATCGAAAAACTTGCCGTAGGATTTTGAAGGGAAACTTTGAGGAACTTGTATCATGCCATTTTGAAAATTTCTGGCTTTAGTCATACAGTAACATTCTGCACAATTACCAATGCATATGTTCAAAGAGATGCCACATCAATAAGTTTTGTTTTCGCATATAAACTCTCTACGGCCGGGAATTTCGTCAAGTACTTTACTAATATAGTAGTTAATTTCGTCTGATGATCTAATTACCATTACGTCTAAATTAATTGGTCAGTGAGGAATTTTTTCTAAGTAAGAACGTGAATAGGTTATCTGAATGATTCGTGTCTGCATCAAAAGCTCCCTTTTAGATAAAACTCTTACATGTGCGTGAAAACTGTTTTCGGACATAATTTTATAGATGTAACCCCAAAAAGGGATGAATTTCAAACTTTGAGTTCAGCAATTTCATAATTATGTTTAATGTTATGAAGTTAAATATTCATATTCACACTTGTTGTAATGTCTACATTTTTAAAAGTTTTTATTTAAAAAGAAAAGGGGAAGTCTCTTCTATGCAATAGATCGAAACATGAATAAAATTTTCCACAATCCGCGGACATAACCATGACCGAAGGAATGTATGTATATGTATATATAACTAAAGAGCAAAGCTGAAAACATAAGAAAAACTTTAGAATTTAAATCGAAAGATGCAAAATAACCTGAAGATCAAAACGCGCAACGCCGCAGTTATGAAAATTCAGAATTCACATTCTATTAAGAGACTGAAGCAAAAAAAATTGACTCATACCAAGTACAACATAGAAAAGGTTATGTATTGACCGGTGTGAGTAAAAAGAGAAAAAAATAAAACAACTGAATGTAGAAAGTGTCGAGAATACTGAGCCTTGGCATTATCAAGGACCAGCAAAAACTCTGCATTTTCTCACTTCCACAAAGACCTATTTGGAAATGGGTTTCTGCAAAGTCATAGATGCAAGTAATAAGCCCACCAAAAAATTTTAAAAAAATATATGTATATGTCATGACCTCCGCAGTGTTGCATGACCAAGCTTTAGTTAACAATTTAGCTTGCATCCATAACTTTCCTGGCCCGACCCATGCTCTTCATCTGTTACTATTAAACAGAAAGAAGAAGATTATAGAAAACTCAAGTTGTAAGAGTGACATAATAAATCAGAAATAATGCTCAGCAATAACAAATTACCAAGTATGCCTGAGAGAGAATTTAAACCTGAATAGCTACACAAAAGTATTACAAATTCTTAACATTGCAATAAAAAAGAAAATATTAATTTTTTTAAAGCACAGATTCTTGAAAAAAAACTGGATTATAAAAACCCCTACTCCACAACTTCTGACAACACAAAAACGAGAATAAAATAAAGATAATAATTAATTAAAGAAACGCTTTGTGAAGGTTATATGACATAAACAATTAGTTGCAATATGTACAAAGTATTTCAGAAGTGCTTTAAGTGCATAATTAAGTAGTTATAAAGAACTACATTGAAAACACAGCGCAAATTTCAAGAACAATGAAACGGCCGGCTGCTTGGCCTTAGTTCCCTTTTTTAACTCCTTCTTTTCTTGGTAACTTTGCGCGTTTTTTTAGAGAACTAAGGCCAAAGCAGCCGGCCGTTTCATTGTTCTTGTAATTTGCGCTGCGTTTTCAATGTAGTTAAGTTCTTAATAACTACTTAATTATGCACTTAAAGCACTTCTGAAATACTTTGTACATATTGCAACTAATTGTTTATGTCATATAACCTTCAGAAAGCGTTTCTTTAATTAATTATTGTCTTTATTTTATTCTCGTAGTTGTGTTGTCAGAAGTTGTGGAGTAGGAGGGTTTTATAATCCAGTTTTCTTTCAAGAATCTGTGCCTTAAAAAAATTAATATTTCCTTTTTTATTGCAATGTTAAGAATTTGTAATACTTTTGTATTGCTATTCAGGTTTAAATTCTCTCTCAGGCGAACTTGGTACGTTGTTATTGCTGAACATTATTTCTGATTTATTATGTCACTCTTACAACTTGAGTTTTCTATAATCTTCTTCTTTCTGTTTAATAGTAACAGATGAAAAGCATGGGTCGGGCCAGGAAAGTTATGGATGCAAGCTAAATTGTTAACTAAAGCTTGGTCATGTAACTCTGCGGAGGTCATGACATATATATATATTTTTTAAAATATATATTTTTAAAATTTTTTTTGATGGGCTTATTACTTGCATCTATGACTTTGCAGAAATCCATTTCCAAATAGGTCTTTGTGGAAGTAAGAAAATGCAGAGTTTTTGCTGGTCCTTGATAAAGCCAAGGCTCAGTATTCTGGACACTTTCTACATTCAGTTGTTTTATTTTTCTCTTTTACTCACACCGGTCAATACATAACCTTTTCTATGTTGTACTTGGTATGAGTCAAAAATTTGTTTTGCTTCAGTCTCTTAATAGAATATATATATATATATATATATATATATTTGAAATTCTATATCTCTCTTTCTCTCTCTCTCTCTCTCTTTGTCTCTCTCTTTCCCTCTCTCTTTCCCTCGCTCTTTATCTCTATCTCACTGGGGCATGAACAATGTATGTACTGGGGTATATCCACAAGTAGCTGTAGGGTGTCCCGAATTTTTTCAATAGGGTTAAAGACAAGAGACCTTGAAGGCAGGTGTACCGAATTAATTACACGATTTTCTAGCTCCTGAAAGAACGATCCAGGCATGGTGACTGTCTGCATTGTCCTCGAGAAACGGAATACATGTCCAATATCAACGTTTAACAGTGTCATAATGATCTCCTTCCGGTACACTGAGACATTAATTTCGCTTTGACAAATACAAGAAAGTGCGACCATTAAAACTCCTTCCCGCCCAGACAACAACAGACTGCCGTCGGTAAGGGTGGACGGACCCCACACAGTGTGGTTACATTCTTATACCGGGTTTTTTCCACACGTATCCTCGTCGAGTATCAAGATTCAATTCAGTTCACAGTTTATTTAACTGTTACATTAAATCTAAAAATCGCAAAGTAATATAACAACAGGGTAGGTAATTGTAACACCAAGAGAGATCTGGGAAAAGGCAAAACAAATCACAACAAGGCCCTGATCTTCCTGTGCAAGTATAGGCAAATCACAGATACACCTGAAAACATGGTGTGATCGTTTAAACAAAAAACGTATATACGGTCGAGTCACATTATTGTGACCACCAGCTAATATCCAGAGTAACCGCCGTGTGCAGCGCGGACAGCAGCTAGACGTGCTCGGAGTGACTCAAAAGGATGTTGGAAGGTGTTCTCAGGTATGCACAGATACGCTGACTGCAGTGCATCTGACAACTGCTGGAAGGTGCGAGGTAGAGGATCCATAGAGCGATCAAGGTGTCCCACAAATTACAATGGGTTTAAATCTATTGAAGTAGGGAGCCAGGGAAGTACTTTGAAATCTTCATCTTGTTCTTTCAACCACACTCGGATATTTCTAGCTGTGTGATACGTCGCCTTGTCGTGCTGAAAGATACCATTCGCCCCAGGGAAAACAAGCAGCATGTATGGGTGCACGTGGTCTGAAAGGATGGATTCCTAACGAATTCGGTTCATAGTGCCTTCCACAGGCATGAGTGGACCAAGGGAATGCCACGAAAACATTCCCCAAACTATAACGCTACCCTCACCAGCTTGTGTTCTTCCAGCAATGATGGAAGAGTGTTTGTTCTCCGATGTTTCTCGCCTTATACGCCAACGTCCATCCGCTCGATGAAGCAGAAAACGTGACTCTTCGGAGAAGGCAATCCTTTCCAATTCAGCGGAAGTCCAATTCCAATACTACCTTGCAAATGTGAGTCTTTTCTGCCAATGCACCTTCGTTAGCATAGGTGCAGTGACCAATTGTCTGCATCGGAGCCCCATACCCAGAAGGCTTCGCTGAGCTGTCGTTTTAGACACACTTCCGATAGCTCACTGTTTCATTCGGCCAGTGATCTGAATCAAACTTCGCTGTTTTAGAAATACTGCCACCTTTGGACCGAAAGCCAATAATCATCCCTTTTCGCAGATCTGATAAATCGCTCCTTTTATACATGACAGCAACGAGTGATATGTTTTCAGTATGCCTACAGCACACCATACATACCCTCCAAGCCAGCTCACGACGCGTGCCGTCTTTCATTGGCTACGAGGTTGCTTGTGCTATCCTAGTTCTCACATATTTGCTTATTGAAAGTATTATTTGCTTGTGCTATCCTAGTTCTCACATATTTGCTTATTGAAAATATTCTTTGCTTCTGCTATCCTAGTTCTCACATATTTGCTTATTGAAAGTATTCTTTGCTTGTGCTATCCTAGTTCTTCCATCAGATGTAAAAATGCTACCTAGGTAAATGAAGTCCTTAACTTGAATTACTCTCTTCCACTTTAATATGATATTAATCTCTTGGTTTCTGCCTCTGGTGGATTTCACTACTTTTTTTCACATTTATATTCATTTTGCATTTATCTTCAGGAACCTTGTTTAATTATTCTAATTTCTCTTGCAAGTCTCTTTCATTATATGCCATTACTGCAGTGTCATCAGCAAACCGTTTTGTGCTGTATATGCTGCCATTGACATTTACACCTTTGCCATTGTTTGCAGCAAATTATTTCATGGCTTCCTCAAAGTAAACATTGAAGAGAAGTGGTGACATTTGTTCCCGAGAAGCTATATAGCGCTTATCACTAACAATGTGCATATTCTAACAAGCAGTGGTTAAACCGTGAGTTCTACAAAGCAAAAGACTCATAGAAAGGTTGGTTGCACTATTACATAAGTGTCTAATCCAAAACAAGTATTTAAAATGAAAATACTTGAAAATATATGAAATCAGATGAGCTGGTTTCTGTTAAATCCTAAAAGTCTGAATGAAATATTTAATCATTTTTAATGAACGTATTCCACATCACAACAACTATTTTTGTGGGTGGAATTTTAATCATTGACATTTAGATTAAAGATACGATTAATTTCACATGTAGATTGAAGATACGATTAATTCCACAGCACGATTATTTCCACATAAAGATTAAAGAGGCGATTAATTCCGCAACACAACAACTATTTTTTTGGGTGGAACTTTAATCATTGACATATCATTGGATGGAAGTTTTAATGACAGAAAAATATGACATTGACAATTAAAAAGGGCTACTGGGTCCCCTGAAAGGCATCTTCATATTTTTATATTATTTCTGACTCCACTTTGTGATATCATTTCTGACCATTATTGTTTATAACATTTTTATTCACATTTTCATATTTTTATATCATTTTTATATTATTCTTGGGTATATTTTATCCTATTTTTATATAATTTTTCTCCAATAAAGGGCTACTGGGTTTACTGGATGTCCTGTTGGCATCTTCATATATTTTATATCATTTCTGAGTCTACTGGGTCTCCATTCAATTTCCACAGCATCATTGACATTGATAATTTCACAGTTACGATTAATTTCAGAGATATGATTAATTCTACATATAGATTAAAGATACGATTAATTCCACAGCACAACAACTATTTTTTGGGGTGGAATTTTAATCATTGACATATCATTGGGTGGAATTTTTATCATTTTTTTTCTGATTTTTAATCCTAAAAGTCTGAATGTCTGAATGAAATCAGAGGAACTGGCTTCCGTTAAATCCTTATGACATGCGAGGCTGATGGACTGGTCCAATGTCGTTTCTGTAGCGTTAATCTTAAGATACTAGCCTATAACTCGTCCTAGGACGGTTCTTTTTAAGTTTTAAATAAATATTAATGTATAGGGGATGTTGCCCGTCTTAAGACGGTGAAAGTTTTAATTGAAGCAGATTGAAAACAAATCAAATTGACGTCGGCTTTTTGCAAGGAAATATAGTAAAAACATATATAGTAAGAACTCTTTCAGGTTAGAACTGAAAATTGTATGCTATTTATTTCCCTTTTTCAAAAGAGCTCGCGATAAGTATCATGCGTGAAATATTTCTTTTTGTTCAACAATTTTCCTTGCAGTCCAGTTGTGTTTTCGTGTAAACTTACCTTAATAACTTTTGCTTTGATTTTTCGCGTTAAATAACTTTCTCTCCGGCATACATGTTATTCCGCTCACGGCTTGTTTTAGAATGTCTTATCCGAAGTTTAGTTTGAAGCTTCATACCGAAGCTTTTCCTACAAAATAATGCGCTATCTGGTATTACAAATCGGAACTACAGTATGTAAATTCTCGACAATGTGCTATTGGGGTGACATCTGCTTTTAGATGCAGTCTCGCTGACTTCGACATCTCAAGGTTTCAGTATTTATTGTAGGTTAGAACGTTTAGATAGATCGATACTTTGCAAACTGTATAATATAATCAGCACTCAACTCGGAAAATTAGTTAAATTAAAAAGTAAAAAATTATAAAAGCATGCAAATTAATATTCGAATTGTGCTAAATTAAATTAATATACAAACGCAAATTGCCGCGATATTAAGATTTTAATTCGAATTTTGTAGAACGGGTAAATAGATCTCGAGTCATTGATAATCTAATGTTTTTAAATTAGCACACGATCACCTTGATTGCCGCCCGCCCCGGTGGGGCAGTGGTCTAAGCGCTGGTTTATGACCATTCGTCCGAGAGGGGTCCGGGTTCGAATCCCGGTGAGCCATGGATGTTGTGTTTGTCTTATGGCACTGGGTCTCTCCCTTCCCTGGACCAGTCACCTTAAATTAGGGATGCGCGACTGTTAATAGCCCATTGAGTTGCTTACGATAGTCGTTAAACCTTCAATCAAAAAAAAAAATAATACACCTTGCTATCCCAATGTGATCGTGTGCAAACTCAACTTGCTGTGATATTAAGAATTCAATTCGAATTTTGTAGATCGAAAAACTAGAACTCGAAAATTTGATAATCCAATGTTTTAAATTAGCACGCGATCACCTTAATATCTGAAAGTAATCTCGTGCTATTATATAGCAGGCAATCGTTTTGACATCGCGAGAGCACAGACGAATTGGTCGATAAGTGATGACGCAACATTGTAGATACTGGTGTGACGTCAAGCGTTCCATGGAGACGGATCTCGGTGTTTATATTATTAATGAGAAGAATGTTGCGGAAAATTTTATTTTGAAGATATACAGGAATTTTACGATCCAAATTTTTGACTGCAGATAATTTTCAATCTTAGGAACTCGTGGGACGTCATCAAATACCGAAGCAAGCAAACGACCGAATTCACGCAGTCAAGTGGGTATATTGTGGATTATAGAAATTGGTAAATTCGAAAGTTCATGTGCGTTAGTTTTCATCGTTATATTCAGCGCTATGCTGTGCGGGAAGAAGCACCTTCTTTAGACTTACGTATGTTGTCAGCACACGGGTGGACAAACAACCAAAAAGTGTTTTATATTCAGTTTACAAAAGAAAATGTTTTTTTTTTTTGGTCTTCCTTATTTTCAGGCATGCAGATATGAACCTAATGCACAGAACTATGAAAGATAGGCCATATTTGAAATTATTCTGCATATGCGTGGATTGCCCTGCCCATTTCATTTTTGATTATATGAAATTGTATCTACAGGGTGATTCAGAATAACTGTTCAATAATTTGAAGGGAGGTCAGGAATACAAAACCAAGCAATAATAACATAAGAACATGGGGTCGCAGATGCAAAACAGAGGCGCTACTCGGTCACAAAGACAGAGACATTTATCACAACGTTGGGTGAGCAAAATGATTTAATTCGAAGACTACAAAAAATAAGACATGATTTTAACAGACTTTTGGACAGCAATTAATATTTCATAGTACCTTTACATGAAGTTAATAAATAAATACGACTCTCTTTCCACGTTTCAGAAACACACAGCATCCGAAAAATTGTTTTTCAGCCGCCGCTCTGGAATTGAATCAACAGAAATCTCGATATCTAGCCGAGCGCGTTATATATACACGGTGGCCAACAATCCACGGTGCTATGTGCATTTTTAAGTCAGCTTCTGACATCATAAATCCGTAAGATGGGCTCAGCTACTGAGACGTCTCCATCTGGTGGTCATAAACGGCACTAGCTATATATATATATTACAGCAGTTAAATCCAAAGGGCGAGATCCAAGGTGAAAATACTCCAAATACGTGGCGACAGTTAATAAATAATTACATCGCTCTTTCCACGTTCGAGAAACACACAGCATCCGAAAAATTGTTTTTCAGCCGCCGCTGTGCAATTGAACCAACAGAACTCTCGATATCTAGCCGAGCGCGTTACATATACGCCGCCACGGTGGCCAACAATCCACGGTGCAATGTGTATTTTTAAGTCAGCTTCTGACATCATAAATCCGTAAGATGGGCTCAGCTACTGAGACGTCTCCATCTGGTGGGCATGAACGGCACTAGCTATATATATATATTACAGCAGTTAAATCCAAAGGGCGAGATCCAAGGTGAAAATACTCCAAATACGTGGCGAC
The DNA here is from genome assembly GCA_039090855.1 of Macrothele yani. Taxonomy (NCBI): domain Eukaryota; kingdom Metazoa; phylum Arthropoda; class Arachnida; order Araneae; family Macrothelidae; genus Macrothele; species Macrothele yani. The sequence goes on along the minus strand of CM077026.1, from coordinate 15,801,334 downwards.
AGTTAATAAATAATTACATCGCTCTTTCCACTTTCGAGAAACACATAGCATCCGAAAAATTATTTTTCAGCCGCCGCTGTGCAATTGAACCAACAGAACTCTCGATATCTAGCCGAGCGCGTTACATATACGCCGCCACGGTGGCCAAGAATCCACGGTGCAATGTGTATTTTTAAGTCAGCTTCTGACATCATAAATCCGTACGATGGGCTCAGCTACTGAGACGTCTCCATCTGGTGGGCATGAACGGCACTAGCTATATATATATATTACAGCAGTTAAATCCAAAGGGCGAGATCCAAGGAGAAAATACTCCAAATACGGGGCGACAGTTAATAAATAATTACATCGCTCTTTCCACGTTCGAGAAACACACAGCATCCGAAAAATTGTTTTTCTGCCGCCGCTGTGGAATTGAACCAACAGAACTCTCGATTTCTAGCCGAGCGCGTTACATATACGCCACGGTGGCTAACAATCCACGGTACTATGTGTATTTTTAAGTCAGCTTCTGACATCATAAATCCACATGAAGTATTACATGAAGTGTTCGAAGTTGCGGCCTTGCGCAGTAACACACGCTTCAAAGCGATGGCGCATCGACCCTGCGGACGTGGGCAAACATGACTTGTGTATTAAAACAGAGTCACAGGATGGCGTTGTGTGTCGGCCGGTGCTTTGGGCACGAGAAATCAGCGGAAGTTGTCAGATGTATCAGGATTGTGAAGAAAGATGTATCGCTACACGAAAAGCGAGATGGTGGATAAGCAGCTCATGTATAGTGCAGCGAACTGCAGTGGACCCGCTGCCAGGCAATTGTATCAGGAACGGTTTCCCGACAGACACATTCCGGCTCATACGGTGTTCGGATGGCTACTCAGCCGATTGTGTGAAACGGGAAGTTTCAATGTGCGAAGGCGCGATGCTGGAGCTAACAGAACGACGCGGACAAATAACTTGGAAGAAGCCGTCTTGGATGAAATCGCACGCAACAATCAGGGGACCAGTACCCGGGCTATTTCTGCTCGCTTACATGTGTCGCAATCCACCGTATGGCGCGTCGCACACGAGGATAATTTACACCCATTCCATGTACCACGTGTGCAGTCTCTGAATGCCAGTGATAACCCTCAGCGTGTGGCTTTCGCACGTTGGTTTTCACAGCAGATTGCCGGAGAGCCAAGCTTCGCGTCCTACCTCCTTTTCTCTAATGAAGCGGCTTTCACACTGGAGGGCATCTGTAATCTGCAGAATGTGCACGTGAAAAGCACCGAGCCATACGGCCGCATGCCGTACAACGTCGCTGCAGCGTCAACATATGGGCAGGTATGGTTGCCGACTGTCTGATCTGGTCCTACGTATTACCATCGAGACTGGATGGACACAATTACCTCATCTTCCTGCAAGAGGTCCTGCCGTAATTGCTGAGTGATGTACCCGTCCAAGTGCGACAGCGCATGTGGTTTCAACACGACGGAGCTCCTGCGCATTTCTCTAGCAATGTTCGCCAGTATACGGACGCATTATTTCCGGGGAGATAGATTGGTCGCGGTAGACCCGTTCCATGGCCACCCCGTTCACCTGATCTGTCCCCATTGACTTTTTTGTGGGGTTATTTGAAAGGTATGGTGTATGAAACTCCTGTTGATTCCGACATGAACCTGGTGGCACGAATCGTTGCAGCAGCTGGAGGTGTTAGTTATACACCAGTCATGTTCGCCCACGTCCGCCGGTCAATGCGCCGTCGCTGTGAAGCGTGTGTTACTGCGCAACGCAGCAACTTCGAAAACTTCCTGTAAAGGTACTGTGAAATGTTAATATCTGTCTAAAAGTTTGTTAAAATCATGTCTTATTTTTGTAGCCTTAGAATTAAATCATTTTGCTCATCCAACGTTGTGATAACTGTCTCTGTCTTTGTGACAGTGTAGCGCCTCTGTTTTGCATTTGCGACCACATGTTTCTAAGTTATTATTGCTTGGTTTTGTGTTCCTGACCTCCCTGAATATTATTGAACAGTTATTCTGATTCGCCCTGTATATACAGCTTGATAATATCAATGATGGTCTGCTGTCTTGAGACACACGTCCATGTTTCTGTATTCATTTTATATCCGCAGATGTGATGGCATCTGGCAGAATGTATTTGGGCACCGGGTTAATCGAAGGCATATAGGAGATCTAGAAATAAAAGAGAAGTATTCCCAGAACTTTGGGAAACTAAATGCGTGGAACATTTAATCGCGCAAAAGTTGGGCACCGCGGGATAAATACATAACATTAATGGAAGCCCCGTGGTCTCCTGTTTTGGGTAACTGAATTCCGTCGTTGCATTGATGGCTTGCTGAAATGGAAGTAATATCTTTCTTATCCTTTTGTTTTTCACATATACACTGTATTGATGAAATTAAAGCTTTAAACATATTTCGAAATTAATAATTTATTACGACGGATATTCATATCTTACAATGCCTTACGGATGAATTTTAATTGATAAACTCTTTGGAAGCAAACGCTGCATTGATTCTCAGAGGAAGTGCGGTAGGGTTTTGAATAAAAGGCTAAAAGCACGCTCTGTAATGCTAGTTCACTTTGTCGACCATTCGCTCCCTAGGAGCTTGTTTCCACTAAAACAGATGCATTTGCATATCCATAAGCCGTAATAAGAAAATGGCAATGTGAAATTGCACGCATTATCTAATGGAATGCATTTCACAGAAATTTCGTCCTTTAATCAGCGTAACGTCGTTCAGATGGACTCCTTTATGTAAATATAATTTCCTCGTGCGTCAGAAAAGCTATTATGAAAGAATATTTCCAAAGAAAGAAACTGTTTTCAGAAAGTGCTATTATAATGTCCTAATTTTATTTATTTCAAATGAATAAGTACACTGTATTGTACGTGATGGTTTGAAGAGCAAGCCTGCTTCTTTTCACGTTTCCACTCCGATTGGACGATTGCTCTCAGCGTAACCGTAGTCTGCATTGTTTCATTTAGCATTTTACCAGAAGATAGCCTCTGTTTTGAAAAGAAACATTCAAAAGCCCAGCTAGATACAATGGCATTAAAAAGATATTTTGGAGAAGGCTACTTCATCGAAAAATAATAGAAGCGAGTATTAGTGAGTTATCGAAGTGCGGTATCGTGCTTTGATTAAAGAATATGTTTAAGGAAGCATTTGATGTTATAAAGATAAAAAATAAATAGGATACGAAAGCTAGATAAATGTAGTGGATTGGGAACGCGCAAGAAGCCAAAAAATAAAGAGACGAAGGTTCAGATCGCAAAGCAGAACAGAGCTAGGTACACATGGAAAAAAGTATAATATAGGAAATGTGTGGAAAGCATAAGTTGGCGTAAGGCAAAGGCTGAAATACTGTGTGACGTATATTCTAAATGAACTTTCCTTTTCAGTTTCTTTTCCCATGTAAATCTTGAGTTTATTCTGAGTTATTCTTCACTCTTAACGTAATATCTTTTCTCTCAAACGAATACTGTTGGCAACATAATTGAGGTTGAATGAACGTGACGTATGTCATAATTGATAAGAACGAGAGATAAAAGCGACGACTAAACTGTTGTAAGAGAGCGATTATTGAGAGCAATTATTGCGAGCGCTGTTAAAGAGAGCGTTGTGTTACGAGCTGTGTGGTGTGTGTGGAGAGTTTAATGCAATATGCCATGCTATGTTACGATGTGTTGCCTACATCTTGAATAAAGCTTATTTTCCGTAAGTTTGGCTTCTGTTGTTTACATGTTTCGTCTGGCCGTTAAGGTTTCTTTCATTTAGGAACTATTTCTTAGTATGTTGATTGTTTAAATTAACGTAGAAGTACGAAACGACTTCTACGTCATAACTGTACGAAATATATGAAATGCAAGGAGAGTTTAGCGAATTACTATGCAAGAAGACAAGGAGAGTAAAGCCCTTGATAATATCCATCATATTAGATATAAAACAATAAGATAGACATTATCAAGGGCAATTCGTTTTTATATCTAATCAGATCCCAAAGCGGAGCAGAGCTAGGTCCCAAAGCGGAGCAGAGAGTTTAGCGATTTACTATGCAAGAAAACAAGGAGAGTAAAGCCCTTGATAATGTCCATCATATTAGATATAAAACAATAAGATAGACATTATCAAGGGCAATCCGTTTTTATATCTAATCAGATCCCAAAGCGGAGCAGAGCTAGGTACACATGGAAAAAGTATACATATAGGAAATGTGTGGAAACAAAGTTGTTGTAAGGCAATGGACGAAATCATCATCATCATCATCATTGTCAACCATTATCAATCCACTGCTGGACGAAGGTCTCCCCAAGTTTCCTCCATAACGGTCTGTCTTGTGCCAGTCTCCTCCATGTCACTCCCGCATATTTACGAATTTCATCCACTCATCTCCCATGTGGTCTTTTTCTGGGTCTTTTCCTGTCCCTTGGAATCCAATCTAAAATTTCGGCTGTCCATCTATGGTCTGTCCTTCTGGCAGTATGTCCAGCCCATTGCCATTTCAGGGATTTAACCCTGATCATGATGTCTTCCACTCTCGTCATTTTTCGGATCCACGAGTTTCTCTTCTTATCTCTCCTGGTTATACCAAGCATGCACCTCTCCATGCTTGTTTGAGTTGTCTGCAGCCTTTGTATGTCTCTTTTAGTTAAGGTCCACGTCTCTGCACCATACGTAAGCACTGGAAGGATGCATTGATCAAACACTTTTCTTTTAAGACATAATGGCATATTGCTCTTGAAAATTATGCTGTTTCTTCCAAAAGCTCTCCAGGCAAGTTTTGTACGCCGATTAATTTCTTCATCAATGTGACCCTCACTTGATATCTGCTGTCCAAGATAAACGTACGTATGCCTGTTATCTCCAGCTTTTCTCCATCAATCGATAAATCTTCATTTCTTGTAAAAGCATTGAACATCACTTTTGCCTTCTGAAAGTTCATTTTTAATCCCACTTCTTTACTCTTGTCAGCAAGTTCCTGGATCATACTCTGCAGCTCTGATGGGGTAGTTGCAAAAATGACTACGTCATCAGCAAAACGAAGGTGGGTTAGATAATCCCCATTAATCTTTATCCCTTTGTTTTCCCAGTTCAGTGATTGAAAGACATTTTCCAATGTGGCATTAAAGAGCTTCGGAGATATAGTGTCACCTTGTCTCACTCCCTTTCCAATTTTTATGTGTGTTGTATTTTCAAACAGCCGAATCTTTGCACTTGCATTTTCATAGATGTTATTAATAATATTAATGTATGCATCTTCAATACCGCAGGATTTCAGAGCCGTGGTAAATGCTGATGGTTTCACCGAATCAAAGGCTTTTTCATAATCGATAAAAACCATGCACAATGGAAGTTCATATTCCCTCGCTCTTTCAATTAGTTCTCTCAGTACGTGGATATGATCTATTGTGCTGTAGCCACTCCTGAATCCAGCTTGTTCTCTCGGTTGAGCCATGTCCAGTGTTACCTTTAAGCGGTGTGAAAGAACTTTAGTGAAGATTTTATAAACCACTGACAGGAGGCTGATAGGTCTGTAGTTCCTGAGATCCTCAATGTCACCTTTTTTATGTAGCAGGATCATTGTAGCATTGTTCCAATCCTCAGGAATCTTCCCTTCATTAAGGCATCGGGTGAAAATTTGGGCGAGTACTGTTTCGATTTCTCCACTTGCTTCTTGTATGATGTCTATAGTAATTCCATCTTCTCCTGGAGCTTTTCCCCGCTTCATGTTCTTGATTGCATGAGCAACTTCTGCTGGGAGGACTGGAAGAACTCTGGTACCTTTCATGATGTCTGGAGTACATATATCATCCCTTTCATATAATTTGGAGTAGAAATCTTTCACTCTTGTCAAAATTTCGCCTCTATTTCTTGTTATAGAACCATCTTCTTTTCTCAGAGCCATAATCTGTTTTCTTCCCTTACTGAGATGTCCCTTTGCTATCTTAAGGCTTTGGTTGTTTTCAATTGCTTTCCTCACTAGCTCACAGTTGAATTTCCTTACGTCTTCAGTGATACTTTTTCGTGTTGTCTTGCATAGCCCTATATATTCCACTTTGGAAGTCGCATCTTCTTTAGTTGTCCTCATCTCTCTTCTTTTTTGCATCAACAGTTTGGTTTTTCCTGATAATTTGTTCACATGCAACTTGTTCTTAGACCCAGCTAATTTTGTTGCTGTTTCCATTAGAGCTTCGGTTACTTTTCTGTTAACTTCCGAAATATCCACTTCTTCCGATGTTAGGCCTTCTAAAGCAGAGAATCTGTTCTTCAGTTCTAACTTGAAAGTATTATGGTGTTTTTTAAGGTTGGTTATGTCAATACATTTTGTTTGTCTTATGAGCTTGCCACGTTCCAGTTTAGTGTTGAGGTGCATCTTACATCTCACCAATCTATGGTCACTACCTGTGTTGAACTTGTTCAGCACACTGCAGTCTTCGATGACGAATTTTTTGTTACACATAATAAAATCAATTTCACTTGTCGTTCCAATTGGATGTCTCCATGTCCATTTCCTGTGTGGCTTTTTCTTGAAAAAGGAGTTCAAGATGAAAAATCCTTCTGCCTCTGCAAACTCAACGAGAGTATTTCCACGCTGGTTTCTGTTGCCGTGACCGAATTTACCTACTGAAGTTTCATTCTGTTGCCGTTGCCCTATTTTTGCATTGAAATCTCCCATAATTATCTTCAAGTGCTGCTTACCTTTATTATTTAGATGACGAATTTCCTCATAAAATTCTTCAATTTCTTCTTCAGGATGACTTGTGGTATGTGCATAAGTTTGAATAATCTGAGCCTGGTATCTTCTCGATAGTTGGATAACGAGTCGTGCAGCTCTGTCAGAGGAACTTTCAACTTCTACAACTTTATCCTTCAGTTTCTTGTTTATTATAAATCCAACACCACTAGTTCTGCCAGTATCTGTCCCACGATAATAGAAGAGATGTCCACTTTTCAGTTCAACGAGATCTTCTCCTTTTCTCCTTACCTCACTTAGCCCGACGATGTCCCACTTCATCCTTTGTAGTTCCTCTTCCAATTCAAGAAGCCTTGAATCAGAAGATAGGGAGCGTCCGTTATAGGTAGCCAAGGTCAGCATCAAATGGCAGCCTAGTCCGGTCCTCCGGGGATTCTTAGCACCCTCTGCCTTCATGTCGCACTGGCCGCTGCCTTGGCCAGGTACATTCCAGCTGCCGGAGACTGAGGGCCAAGATTTAAGTTGTAGAGTCATTTTGGAGGTGTTTGGCCATAACTCACCACGCTGGCCAAGCGGGTTGGTGAGTGTGGGATAGCATTTCCTCTGATCCCGATGGTATAGTTATACCGCTATTGGCGGTCGTCAGAGCCCCTTTAGTGGGAACAGGATGCACCACGAGAAGGCGGGGTTGACATTTGTCAAGGAGAGGCTGTGATGTTACGCATCACCTGACCTTACATCGAAATACTGTACGAAATATATGAAATGCAAGGAGAGTTTAGCGAATTACTATGCAAGAAAACAAGGAGAGTAAAAACCTTCATGATGTCCATCTTATTAGATATAAAAACGGCAAACAATGAAGTACTTTTCAGTAAAAGGATGTAGTTGCAGATGTAGTTTGAAGTAGTTGCAGAAGTAGGTTGAACCGAATAACAATATTTCGGTTGCTGTGTGTTGCTAAAATGTGGAAAGAGCGATGTCTCTCTTTATAGTTTGAAGTATCTGTAAAACGAAATACACCGATGAGCAACATTATGAACACCCCCAGCCTAGAGAAATGAGCGTGCCTGGAGATCGAACGTGGGCGCAGGTGAGGTTCATAAAGCAGTATATATACAACCCGAGGACCGGCTTTCCGTTAGCAGGATGTTCGGAGTTAGAATGGGAAAAGCTGCCGATTTATCGGAGTTTGATTGTGATGGCACGGTGCCACAGAACTACAATCTCGGAAACGCCCCGGCTTGAGTGTTGTTCACCTGTCGCTGTTGTGGGTACGTATCAAATGTGGTGCACAGATGGTCAAACAACGAACCGTCGTCTAGCCGTTTGTCGTCCGTAACTCATTGATACCAGAGTGGAGCGCAGGCTGTCTCGCACTGTTCACAGCGACCGCAGGGCCACAGTGCGGCAAATCACCCTCAGCTACAACAGTGGAGAAAAGGGCTATGTGTCACAGCACACAGTACCTTACAACGTTCTGCGCAGCGCCTGCGTAACCGAAGACCTAGCCGGGTCCCCACGTTCATTACACGTCATCGCCAACAACGCATGAAATGGGCACAAGATCATCGAGATTGGACCGTGGATGATTGCAAGAAAGAGGTCTAGTCTGACGAATCAAGATTCCTGGTGCATCACGTATACCATCAAGCGCGGATACGCCTATTAAAAACGGAGGTTGTGGTACCTGGAAGTACTGTTTGGGCGGAAACACGCCGGCGATATTGTGCTGTGCTCGATGTTTTCTTGGGACACTTCAGGCCCCATTACCCATTAGCTCAATCCCTGACAGCTGTCAGGTATCTGAACATCGTTTCGGACGAAGTTCACCCATTCATGTCAACTGTGTTCCCTGCTGGTGATGGCCATTACCAACAGGATAATGCACAACGTCGCACTGTCAGAATCGTCAAGCAGTGGTTCGAGAAACATGCTGGTGAGTTTCTGTTAACACCCCGGCCCCCAAATCCACCTGACATGAACCCAATCGAACACTTTTTTGTTTGTTGTGGAAACCCGAGTTCCCGCCAAATCACCACCACCCCGAAATGTAGTTGAACCGGAGGACCTGCTGTTGTCAATAAGGTACCAGATGCCCCAGGATACCTATCACCACCTTATCGAATCGATGCCTCGCCGAGTGGCAGCTGAATTGCGGGCTAAAGGGGGTCCTACAGCATATTAGGTAGGTGAATGTAATGGCTCGTCGGTGTAGTTTGAAGTAACGAAGTATTCTTCCCAACAATGAAATGGTTAAAACACAATATACCATCATAATCAGACATTATCAATCCACTGCTCGATAAGGTCTCCACCAATTTCTTTACCAACTTTTCTGTCTTGTGCCAGTCACCACAATGTCACTGCGACATGCTTCCGAAATTAATCCATCTATCTGTCGCATGGTCTTCTGTCTGTTTTTCAGTCAACTGGATTCCAATCTAGTATTTTAGGTGTCCAATGGGTGGCAGTTCTTCGACTAGTATTTCCAGCCGTTGAAATCTCAAGGATTATTACTCCACTATAATGTCAACAACTCCCGTCATTTTCCTGATTCATGAAATCCTGTTCCTTTATTACTTTATCATGCCAATCAAGCTCCTGATCTGTGCTTATTTCAGTTGTTTGCAGCATCTAGATGTAGTTTATCGTTAAGGTTCACGTGTCTGATCCATAAGTAAGAACTGGAAAGATGCATTGATTAGATACTTTTCTTTTAAGACACTTTTCCAGCCCAGTTTCATGCTTTTCACCCAAGTTTCATACGGGAATTAATTTGTTCTTCGTTGTGACAATTGCGTGATATCTTTTTTTCAAAGTGAATATAGGCATTGGTTTACTTCTAGAACATATATGTTAATTGATGTATCTTCAGTACTTGAAAACATATTGCACATCAATTTTGTTTTCTTTAATTTCGTTTTTTGGCCCACTTCTTTACTCTTGTCAGCAAGTTCCTGGACAATACTAAACTGTTCTGAAGGGGTAGGTACAAAAATGACAATGTTATAAGCAAATCGAAGGAGGGATGAATAATCTACATTAATAGTTTCGTACTATTTCAGCTTTTGAAACATCCTCTGTTATGTGATATTCAAAAGCTTCAGAGACATGCTGTCAGTTTCTCTCATTTCCTTTTCAATTTTTGTAAGTGCTCTGTTTCCCAACAGCCTAACCTTTGCACATGAATTTTCACAAATGTTAAAATACAGCACCCCTAAAACTTGGAAAAGGGAGCGAGACAAAGCAATACTATATCTCCCAAACTCTTTAATGCCACTTTGGAAAATGTCTTTCAATCAGTGAACTCGGAAAACAAAGGGATAAAATTTAATGGAGATTATCGGACTCACCTTTGTTTTGCTGATGACGTAGTCATTTTTGCAACTACCCCATCAGAGCTGCAGAGTATGATCCAGGAACTTGCTGACAAGAGTAAAGAAGTGGGATTAAAAATGAACTTTCAGAAGACAAAAGTGATGTACAATGCTTTTACAAGAAATTAAGATTTATCGATGGATGGGGAAAAGCTGAAGATAACCAATACCTACATTTATCTTGGACAGCAGATATCAAGTGAAGGTCACATTGATGAAGAAATTAATATTCGTATAAAACTTGCCTGGAGAGCTTTTGGAAGAAACAGTGTAATTTTCAAGAGCAATGTGCCATTATGTCTTAAAAGAAAAGTGTTTGATCAATGCATCCTTCCATTGCTTACGTATGGTGCAGAGACGTGGACCTTAACAAAAAGAGACATACAAAGACTGCAGACAACTCAAATAAGCATGGAGAGACGCATGCATGGTGTAACCAGGAGAGATAAGAAGAGGAACTCATGGATCAGAGGAATTACGAGAGTGGAAGACATCATGATCAGAGTAAAATCCCTGAAATGCCAATAGGCTGGACATATTGCCAACAGGACAATCCATCGATGGACAGCCGAAATGTTAGACTGGATTCCAAGGGACAGGAAAAGACCCAGAAGAAGACCACATGGGAGATGAGTGGATAAAATTCGAAAGTATGTGGGAGCAAAATGGAGTAGACTGGGACAAGACAGACTGTTGTGGAAGAAACTTGCGGAGACCTTCGTCCAGGAGTGGATTGATAATGGTTGACAATGATGATTTATACAACGGCTGTTCCATAAAAACTGAGAGTAAAATCACACAAAATGAAGAAATATAGGTACAGCAAAATGTATGTTATTCTTTCTCACGGTGTCTTCCCTCGGACGGTATGCAACAGTCTCATCGTTCAGTCCACCATTCAAAGCATTAGGCATTTTGTGGAAGCTGCTTTAGGGACCCATGTACAGCTTGAATAACGTCAGCATCTGTGTTGAATGTTGCTCCATGGAACTTTTACTTCATTGTTGGAAACAATCAGAAATCAGACGGGGTGAGGTCAGGACTGTAGGCAGGCTGTGGCATGATTTCAATACCGCATTTCGTAAGAAACTGTTGAACACAAGCAATTACTTGTAGGCGGGCGTTATGATGGAGTGTCCACTTCCCCAGTTCCGGTCACTTGATAGACGTGTGTCGCCGCAGACGCTTCAAGCCTGAAATGTAATACTCAGCATTGACAGTAATTTGTGGAGAAACGGCATGCTGGTAGACTACACCTTTATGATCAAAGAATATTATCACAGCACCGTCCCAGCTGATTTGGTTAGGTGTACGTTTTTTGGACCAGGCGAGCCTGTGTATTTCCAGACACTGGTTACATGTTTCGTGAGGGGATTAAAATAGTGGGCCCATGTTTCATAGGCGGTTATTACTGCGTTTAGAAAGTTAGGATCCTTTGCAATCATTCGTTTCCACTCACGATGCACCTGAACTCTGCCTAAAAATTGTTATCTCGTCAGGTGATGAGGTACCCATGTGGAACACACACGATGCAGCAGTAATTTCTCGCGTAGAATGACCTTTTAATTACGTATTTTTGTAATTGTTTGTGTGCGTACTTTCAAATCCCGAACACCGTTCTACTTAACAATCTGAGCTCCAATACAAAACGGACTTTTCCATAGCTCCCTCATTTACTGGACTCCGCAGCTCTAGTGTGGAAAGTGCTTATCTAGAGCTCTAGCAGTCAGTGCACATCTCGTTCAGAACTCAATTACTGAACTGACTTCATGTCCAAAGCTCCAGTGTGGAAAGTGCGTATCTAGAGCTCTAGCAGTCAGTGCACATCTCGTTCAGAACTCAATTACTTAACTGACTTCATGTCCAAAGCTCCAGTGTGGAAAGTGCTTATCTAGAGCTCAAGCAGTCAGTGCACTTCTTGTTCAGAACTCAATTACTGAACTGACTTCATGTCCAAAGCTCGGTCACCCATTAGATTTCTGAGCAATGGGTGCCTATCAGATTGTGATATTTTTCTGAAAATGCTTAAATTCCGCTGATTTTGCAAAATAATTAGACAGTGTAGGTATATTTATGAGAACTAAAATAACGTAAGGGCACAATCAGAATTCCTTCTGAGCAAACATTCGCGTGTTTATAATATTAAAGCACTCTCCCATAAGAGACGTGTGCTTTGTATCGTATCTTAAAGCTTCTGTGCCTCAAACGAAATTTATCCATCATGTGGATTTAGGGAAACAGCATTTTCTCTAATGTACAGCTTTCCAAATTTACATAGTTAGTCTTCCAATTAATTTCAGAGTCTTTTCAATGGTATGGTTGCTTTCTGGCAGGGTTCTCTCTATTTTAATCCCATCGTCACAGCAACAGGCTGGAGCGTCTGTGAAAGTACGAAGTTCTCTAAAGTGTTGAAAATCTCCCTGATCAATATTTCTGGTATAAGCAAGGCTGAACAAATTTGGTGAGATACTAACTCACATCGTCAATGAACCAGCTGCCGGCAAACTGGAGAAGCAGCTCAAGCAAGCCACATAGGGAAACATGTACCAAGGTGTCTTTGCATTTGATGGAAGGTTTCGTGAAATTGCCGATATTAGATATCGTTCGCGGTCCTACATTATTTTAAAATATTACAGTGAGAAGCGTAAGCATGATGATATTAGACACTAACAGAGGAGAATCAGAGAAATTAAAGGAAAATGTTTTTTCTTCTTTGTTATTAATGTTTCCTTCCCGTGAGAGGCAAAAATACGATTATGTCGACTTTATCAGGGAAATCAGGGTTTTGCTGCAGCAGTGCCCTCGGGTTCGCTTCGGCCCGAACCATAGAGAATGAATATACACTGAAGAACAATTGAATTAGAGACAACTGGCGTTATGCAAATATGGCGCTGTAGGCGGCCCTGAAAATGGAAACGACATGACGTATGCAGCGATCCAACAATATAAGGAATGATGCGACGGGAATCAGAAAGAGTCGAACGCAGTATTGGTAAGACGAAAGATCTAAGCGCATTTCATCGTGGGAAAATTGTCGGGGCCCGACGAATGGGTCACTCTATCTCGGTAGTCGCGCAGGCACTGGGATTTTCACGAGCCACTGTGTCACGGATGCACCGTGAGTACATCGAATCCGGTAAATCCATCCCTTCAAGGGCCAACTGCCGCGGACAGCATCGTGTGGATGAGCGGGGTCATCGTCAGCTAGCTCGCATTCTTCCAGCTGATAGACGAGCCACAGTGGAAGAAATCACTCGGTAATTTAACGCTGGTGCACAAAAACGTGTAAGCAGCCACACCATCCAGAACCATCTCCTCGCTATGGGGTACAGAAGCCATCGCCCCACGAGGGTACCGCTGCTGACCGCACATCACAGGGTGCGGGAACATCGCCACTGGACCCCAGACATGTGGTAAAATGTTGCCTAGACTGATGAGTCGACATTCACGTTGGTGCATGCGGTTGGCAGGATACGAGTACGTCGCAAACCACATGAAGCGATGGATCCTTCTTGCCAGCAGGTTACTCTTCAAGCTGGTGGGGGTGGCATTCTCGTCTGGGGACTGTTTACGTGAACTGAAATGGGACCCCTGGTACGTGTGACATCGTCCCACACAGGTCAACGTTAGCGGGATATCCTGGACGACCATTTCCTCCCGTTTGTGCGCCTTCAACATCCCACTGGAGACCTCATCCTGCAACAAGACAATGCACCGTGCCATCGCTCCCGAATTGTATCCGAATAGTTGGATGAACACTTCACCAACGTGACCTCGTGCTTTCTTGGCCAAAAAGGTCACCTGATCTCAATCCCATTGAGCACGTCTGTGATGCCATCGAGAGAGATGTTCGATCAAATCTTCGTGAACTGTGGGAGCTTGTTCAATAGTCGTGAATCCGTATATCTTCCCAACGCTTCCGGTGTCTTTTCGAGTCCATGCCGAGACGAATCGCCGCCGTCATCAGGACGAAAGGTGGTGCTACACGTTAACGGACAGGTATCTCTAATTAAATTGCTTTTCCGTGTAGAACCCACAATTTTACGTCGATTGGTATGTCTTAATCGCACCTAAAGGAAAACATAGAGTGCTGCTTCTGTTGCCGACTGATCGAAGATGGCGAAGGCTTGGGTTTGTTAAAAGAGCTGGGCCCTGGATGGACTCCCGAAAGAAGCATGACTGGTCTGCTTGTCCTACGGCTCTGGATCTCTCCCTACCTTGAGAGCAGAATCTTAAAATTAAGGATGGGCCACTTCTTATAGCCCTCACAGTTGCTCATATTCGTTGTTAACGCCGAAACGGAAAAAAAGAAAAAGAAATCCTAGAATAGGCAAAATCAGAGTACCGTAGAAAATAAAAAATTGACTAAGGAAAGCAGAAATTAGCAAAGAGGTCCTGCCAAGGCTGATTGGCGTGTTCATAAACTATAGGTTGCAACCAAATAAATCACTCTATTAAGGTTTTTTTTTCTGGTAAGTCCCATTTATCCTCAAATATTTTGCCTTTGGAACACAGAGTTTCTTCCAGATTTTCACAGAACTTCAATACATTTTAATCAAACGTTTGCGCCATAAACAGTTTCGCAGGCGAACTAAAACATTACTTCATTTAATGTCAATATAAACTCCAGAGGTAAGGAATTGCTTTTGTTTTCTAAAAGTGTTTTTTTTTTGGCTTTCAGAAATTACAGCGTAATTAACATCAGTTGTTCGGATTTAAACTAATCTTTTTTGGAGGATCTGAAACAGAGTGGAAAAACTCCAGCCTATGTTGTCACGTTTTTCTGACAAATCTTCGCCCACCCTACTTTGTCCTAACGTGTGTTACTAAGGTGATGTTTTTTCTTTTCTTCGGACAGAGGTGTGAGTGTTTAATTACCATGTGCATCTGTTGATTGAAAACATATTTGCAAGTAATAATTATCCCGGAAATTGCTGTTGTACCTTCGACAGAACCAGTTTAATTCATTGTTGACACTAGTACAATACCTAGTGACCAAAAGAAGCCTTTTGTTTAAACTGCATTAACGGTCTGAGCTTTTTCTCTAATAAGCCTGGTTTCACCCATGTAGTGTAATTGAGACTGGAAGTTCATTGTCTACAATTTCAAGGCCTTATACATTTTCACAACATATAAAAATGATGAAATTAGGACTCAAATCAATGAAACGTTAGAAAAATGGTTATGCAGGTGAGTAACAGCTCTTGTGCATCCCAGCATAATGTACATGAAGTTTGTAATATAATATATTTTATTACAGGAAGCACAAACAAACGCATAAGCCTGTTAATTAGGCTTTACCTACAATAAACTACATCTTACAAGATATTTCATCTAATAAATGGCTGTCCAGTAAATATCCAGTAATTGAGCACACACATGGGAGAGTCCATTAAGATTCTGTAGAAAAGATCGTATCCTTTGAATCTTTTGGGGCTCTCTCATTTTTTGGAATGCCCACCGAGCTGCACAAGTGGGTCTGGTGTATACCGTTTTACGCAGGATCCGGACATAATCCTACAACCCAAAATCCATAAAACCCGAATTCCAAATTTAAGTATTTCTTATTATAATAAATCAAGTGATTGTCAAATAATGCTATTAGCTAAAAATAGAATATCACGTTAAAAAGAATTTGAAAGATTTCAGTAAGTTTTAGCATTTAGTTTTATAATAAATCAAATAATTGATCAAATATTATATAAATATTGATCAAATAATGCTATTAGCTAAAAATAAAGCATCACGTTTCAAATAATTTGAAAGATTATCTGGGATTCCAAATGTAATGTTTAATTAAGGCATAATCTCATCAAGTGTTTCACTTTCGGGACTCTTGATTGTCGGGATTTTGTATTGTCGGTATTTCAGGTAAGGATTTTGGTAGTATCGGGACATAGGACGTGACGGGATTTTAGGTAGTCAGGATTTCGGCTGTCGGGGATTTCGGCTTGTCGGGATAGTGTATGTCGTGATTCTGACCCAGATCCGTGCTACAGAAAGTATTAAGAGGAAACCACAGGCATGGAACACTTGGTTAAGTCACTGTGCGTAATGTGGGAGTCGGACGTTTCTGACGGGAGTTCGAATCCTCGTCCTGCCGGCCATCTAGTCTGCGGGTGTTACGGGGTTTTCCGCAGACTCCCCGTGTTTGGGGGCGCGAATATGCAGATGGTTCCATCTGAAGTCAACCCCGGGAGCCCTTTGTATCTGGATGCCCCTTCCCGAGGATGCCTTGGTTTACCAGATGAGTGTACATGCACTGGTAGTAAAACAATGTAAGGCGAATGAAAACTGATGCTCCATGATATCAGACACCTATGGGAATATTACCCATGATTGTTGATGATGATGATGATTAAGACCAAACATCTTTGCTATTCGTGCCAACTAAATACACCAAAGTATCTGAATGCTGTCTATACACGATACGAAACAATGGAGATAATTGCAGAATAAAATATGAGCTTTTATTTACAACTTAAAACCATATATACATATGAGATCTTTCAGACCCACTATGGGTCCATCATCAGGCACCGCAGAGGGGTGGTTCCGGGATTACAAAGTCGTAAAAAATAGCCCACAATGCATCGGCGTGGAGGCGCCGCTCAAGCCCACGCATGCGCACTTGTTATATATATACAAGTGCGCATGCATGCAAATATTATATAAGTACAAGAAACACTATTACGGATTACGATGATGTATACAATGATGTAAAATAAAATGTCTCCATGATGAGGGTAATGTCGACGTCATGTCGTCATTACAACACTGGTTAGCAAATAGCCGTTATGCCCATGCTTTCAGTGAATAATAAGCCAGTCGTAGTTGCAGGTGCTGCTAAGATCTTGGTGCTGTTCCAGTCCGGAATGTGTTGGCCTTGTTTAACTAGTCGGGATAAGGCAGTGGTACCCGATCCAGTCCGGACATTGTACATGTGTTCAGAAATACGGATAGCAACAGTCCGAATCGTGGATCCTACGTAATTGGTGTCCTGTATATCAGGCTCAGTAGCTTTTAATGGAATAGAATAGACAGCATGCCTTTGGAACGTATTAACCTTGTCCCGATCCCTCCTAATCAAAGAGAATAATTTATGCGTCTGTATGCCAAAGTCTATGTTCTGTCTGTGGCAAACCTATTTTAAAATGTATATAACTTCAGGAATATAGTCGATAGAACCGACGTATTTAACCGTTTCCTCATTTCCTGGTAAAGAGGTGTAAGTGGATCGTTGGCATCTACGAATTTGCCTTGCCACACAATCCTGCGGGTACGCGAACAGGGAGGCGAAATAAAAAATAAATCGAACCTCTTTATTGCGATTTCTAGCAGAAGAAGAGTGTGAGTACGCCCTGCGAAAGAGAAGAGACAATGCTGCAGTCTTATGTTGATATGGACTGGCTGAGGCAAATGGAATCAATATAGGGGGTGCAGAAGGTTTTCGATAGACGGAGAATGAAAAGGAACGGTTGGAGGTGTTACGAGTTAAACTGAAATCCAGAAAAGGTAACGATCCCTGAGTCTCAAGTTCAATTGCAAATTTAATGGTGGGGAAAGGGGTGGAAAGTAAATCAGCAAAAACCTGGAGTGCGGGAACTGAGTGAGGCCAAATAACTAACACATCATCGACATATCTTAAAAATAAGAGTGGTTTTAAAGGGCACTGCTCAATCACTTGGTTTTTCAGTTGCTGTAAGACTTATTTCATCTAACAAAGCCGAAAGCGGTGAGCCCATGGGTTTGCCGGCTTTTTGTCGATAGATAACGCCATTAAATCGAAAGTATGTTTTTCGAGCTATTAGTTTCAAAGAGTCTATAATGGCAACAGCTTCAGTAGGAGTAACATCTAAAATGGGAAGCTTTTCTTCGATAAGGAGTGGGCTAGGTCAAGCGGGACATTAGGGAATAAAGAGACCTCATCCAATGACGCTAGGATAAACGGTGAATCCCAAGATTCAAATGAGTTAATTTTGGCAAGGGATTGAGAAGAACTATAGATAGAAAAATTGGAATGAATAACTAAAGGTTTAAGGAAACCAATTAATGCTTTTTTAAAGGGGGCGAGTGAGGTGAACATAACCCGAAACCAATGGGCGAACAGGTGGCCTTCCTTATGTAATTTGACCTTGCCGGATAATTCAGGGATTCTAGGGCCATTGGGTAGATGCATACGTTTAGAAATCTTAGGTGGTAAAAAACCCTGGTTTTTCAGTGTCCACATGTAGCCAGATTTCATTATTGTTGCAAGAAGGACTTTGAATTTTAACATCAGATTCTTGATCGAGTGGAGAATATTTGGCTTATACACAGCTTAATGGATAATACTCAGCATATCCTTTGAAACCACGTAAATATAATTTTAAAATACAAGTTGTTTATCTTGGGCTAAAACTTACACCGTGTTAATCGCTGAAGATACTAAAGTGCAGGCGCTATCAGAATTTCCTCATCCAAAAGATGCCAGTATACACCATCATTTTTTGGAATGACAGGCTGGTACCAACAGTTTGTAAATATGAAACTCCGTGCAAGCCTCTGTATGCTTTTTTGAAGAGAATTTACACATGATTAGTTTGAGCAGCATACTTTTCAATAACCACAAAGTCCGCAAGTACACCGTATACCGATGAACCATTACATAAATACTGCTAAGATAAGATAAGTCGTGCCGAAATACATAAAAGATGATACTGCTCTAAGATAAGATAATGTTTATTAGATATAGACTACTAAGGTTTCTTAGAGATAGACTTAGAGAGATAAAGGAGATAAGATTCTTAGAGATAGACTTAGAGATATTTTTCTTAGAGAGATAAGGTTTCTTAGAGATAGACTACTAAGATAAGATAAGTCGTGCCGAAATACATAAAAGATGATACTTGCTCTAAGATAAGATAAGGTTTCTTAGAGATAGACTTAGAAAGATAAGGGAAATAAGATTCTTAGAGGTAGACTTAGAGATATCTTTCTTGGAGAGTAAATGGAGATAAGATTCTTAGAGATAGACTTAGAGAGATCTTTCTTAGAGAGATAAGGTTTCTTAGAGATAGACTACTAAGATAAGATAAGTCATGCCGAAATACATTAGAGATGATACTGCTCTAAGATAAGATAAGGTTTTTTAGAGATAGACTTCTAGGGTTTCTTAGAGATAGACTACTAAGATTTCTTAGAGATAGACTTAGAGATAGAGAGATAAGGGAGATAAGATTCTTAGAGAGAGATTCTTAGAGATATACTTAGAGATATATTTCTTAGAGAGATAAGGTTTCTTAGAGATAGACTACTAAGATAAGATAAGTCATGCCGAAATACATTAGAGATGATACTGCTCTAAGATAAGATAAGGTTTCTTAGAGATAGACTTAGAAAGATAAGGGAGATAAAATTCTTAGAGGTAGACTTAGAGAGATCCTTCTTGGAGAGATAAGGGAGATAAGATTCTTAGAGGTAGACTTAGAGAGATCCTTCTTGGAGAGATAAGGGAGATAAGATTCTTAGAGATTTAGAGCTAGACTTAGAGAGATCTTTCTTAGAGAGATGATAGGTTTCTTAGAGATAGACTACTTAGATAAGATAAGTCATGCCGAAATACATTAGAGATGATACTGCTCTAAGGTAAGATAAGGTTTCTTAGAGATAGACTACTAAGGTTTCTTAGAGATAGACTACTAAGATTTCTTAGAGATAGACATAGAGAGATAAGGGAGATAAGATTCTTAGAGAGATAATATTCTTACAGATATACTTAGAGAGATCTTTCTTAGAGATAGACTACTAAGATTTCTTAGAGATAGACATAGAGAGATAAGGGAGATAAGATTCTTAGAGAGATAATATTCTTACAGATATACTTAGAGAGATCTTTCTTAGAGAGATGAGGTTTCTTAGAGATAGACTACTTAGATAAGATAAGTCGTGCCGAAATACATAAAAGATGATACTGCTCTCATTGTTGTACATACTGTTGTCATCACACGACAATATAACTTGCCAAGCTCTGATTGCACTAAGGAAAAAGAGGATTTATTTACAATTAAAAACTATTTAAGTTAAAAGAAAAGAGATTAAAAAATATCGCGATATCTTTCGGTTTGGCTATCAACCCATCATCATGTTTTAAAACAACAGAGGAACACATACAGCAGAAGCATTATATACATAGTGAATCGTTTGTGACGTAGGAACATTAGACGGTGTAGAATCGCTGAACCGATGCCCAGGTGGAATAATTTATTCACTAATCAAAGGTGAAAGGCGATCAAAACGAGCATCGCAGTTTCGCTTGAAGTTCTCAATGAAGAATCTCCAAGATTCGGGAATTGTGTATGGCGTGTCATAGTTACAACACTTGTCTGATAATTTTTTGATATACAAATTCTCAGTAACTAAATAACAGCGTTTTTTATTGGACGGGGAAGCCAAGATGGTAGCCTCACTCCACATAGTGGTAGGAGTTTCCTGACTTACAAGATGTGAGAAGGCTGTCGGTGATGGTTTAGACGGGTATGTAACGATTGGCCGACACACAATTGGTCGACATAACGATTGGTCGGCATAACGATTGGTCGGCATAACGATTGGTCGACAGAAATGATTAGTCGGCATAACGATTGGTCGATAGTAATGATTAGTCGACAGTAACGATTAATCGACAGCACGTTTGATCGACATAACGATTGATTGACAGTAATCACTGGTCGATATAACGATTAGACGACATTCGTCGATATAAAATGGTGAACGGAACTTGGACAAAAAATTGAATATGTGCAAAGAGTTTGGTGGCAAATTGCCACACCGGAAGATTGCCACACATCTTTCAGCAATCCGGAAATTTGCCACACACAGAAAAATTGCCTCACCGGAAAATTGCCACATGGTTTTCATTAAGGGGACGAGCACAAATCGCCGTTCGTCCGGGAAAAGCTTTGAATGTGTGGCAATTTTCCGAGTTTCCGAATTATGTGTGGCAGTTTCCCCAAGGTGCCTATACCTAAAATGCCCCAGGGCCTTTCGGAAATAACATCGCTCAGAAGGCCCTCTATATAGATTTCACTTAGAGTACAAAAGATGACACGGGGGCCTATTTGGAAATAATATGTTATAATGCTGTACGTTCTGAGGACTACATTCTAAAAGATATTATTTCCGAAAAGGAACGTTACCTTTGAGAGGTCAGTGCGTTCTGAGAGGTACCGCTGCGAATGTAAACCGTAATCCTCTGAACCAATGGTTATCTCTACCAATCGCTGTGTCTACCAGTCGTTACTGTCGACTAGTCGTTACGGTCGACTGATCGTTATGTCGACCAATCGTTACTGCCGACCAATCGGGTGTCGACCAATCGTTATTCGACCAATCGTGCGACCCCGGGTTTAGACTTAATATCGTACTTGTGTTCTGCTAGTCTTACGCCAAGTGTAAGTAGAGTGGATCCTATATACAGCCGGTCATCATCTTCGGAAACCTTTCATTTCAAAGGGATACAATAAATACCAGGCTTATTGTGCGTAGACACAGGATCACGATATTTTCTAATTAATGAGAAAATATTAGCTGTAATTTCGCCAAACTTCAAATGGTATTTCCTACAAGCCTTCCTCATAATAAGGGTAATTAACGTGTGGAAATCCATTGAGCCCACAAAATGTACTTTTGTACTTTAACCTTTAACCGGCTGGAACGAATTAACTCGGGGTTAACAAAATGAGCTTAAATCAGCACGAACGAATATATTCGCTGTCTGAAAAATGGGCCAAACGCGACAGAAACTAGTGAACCTGCGCATCAGAAAGCGTTACAAACGTAAGGTTTTAGAATGAAACCTTACATTTGCCTTTCTTAGTAGTGATTTGTGGGGTATGATTGTCATTAATCCTTGCTGTCTGATTACATTTTCCGCCAAGAATGTTAAGAAAAGGGCGACGAACCTAAGAAGGAAGAGAAAAGATGTTTGAGTAACTTGTGTTTATCCAGTGGCATGGTGTTCGTGTCCGGGGTATAAATGCTTCCTAATCATTCCTGGGGAAACGGAACAAAGAGCAAAGAACTATAAGGGTGTCAAACTACATACTGTAAGACTAGAGACTGTTAGGGAGCATTTACAACCAGTGACATATTTATAGTCGATACTTCTGAGATGAAAGAGGGAAAGGAATTGTTGGCCGTACCTTTAGTTATAACCCGGTCACTATGGGAATCCTTCTGTTTGAGGAGTACAGGAAACTTTGGACAACTTTGCGTTCACGTACATTGGCCGCTTAAAGAGTTAATAATGCAAGGTTGAGAATGTCATTTGCTGAATCTTGCATGTCAAATTAAAGACACATTCTCGGTGATTTCCATGTGCAAGAGCGATGTCCAAAAATTTCTTGATTTCTTGCTGTCGTAGGCGAACACTAGATGAATGCGTGAAGGCACCGTATGCAATAAAATATATAGCCACCATTTTATGCCTCCTAGGGAGGGCAGAGGATTGGGGAATTTAGACCGGAGTGTAAGTCGAATTTAGACCGGAGTGTAAGTTTTAAGGTATTCATAATTGGGTCACGTTGAAGAAAGTAATCCAGAAAAGGTACAGAATAATTATTCTCCAATTCAATAGTGAATTTAGTGGAGGTATACTGATTAGACATAATGTCAGCAAATTGGAGCAAATCATAATAGGGGCGGGTCCAAAAAAGCAAAATGTCATCTATATATCTATCGTAAAGAGAAGGTTTATACTGACACTCTGTCAAAACCTTATTCTCGAATTCTTGAAGCACAATTTCAGCTAAAATGGTGGAAAGCGAGATCCCATTGGAGTCCTATCGATCTGTTGGTAGAAAATATTATAGAAACGAAAATAAGTACGCCCCGCCAGAAGTTTAAGTGCAGACATAACAGCCTGAAATTCAAGAAGAGAAATATGATATAAGTCACAAAGTTTAGCTTCGATAATATCATTAGCTGAAGATATCGGCACATTAGGATACAAGGATACGACATCTAAAGAGGCCATAAAAAAAAGTCCATCCTGTGAATCAAAAGCTTTAATCCTTTCAATCTGAAACACAGCTGAGAATAGAATATCTGAAAGCGGAGGTAAGGGGTGACAAATAGTTAGCTAAAGCTTTTTCAAGTGTCCTGTTATGATTGGCATAACCAGAGACAAGGGGTCTGACAGGATGACCTTCCTTATGTATTCTTACCTTACCTAACATTTCAGGGGTTCTTGGCCCATTAGGTGCGTGCATGTTAGAAGATATGCACAAATCCAAGAAACCGTCAGTTTTAAGCATGCTAAGTGTAGCAATGGTAGGTAGCTGCAGTAGGATCAAAACTGACAATCTAATGCGGAATATTATCGATGGCTTCCAGCACTTTTGTTAGGTGATCAGCCTTGTTTAAAAACGCAATAAGCATGGTATTTATTGACTTCCTTTGAAAACAAATGTTTCGGAAGATGAACACCGGGTGTATATAGGAACAACTCTACGTACTCTTGGCATAAGACTAGCAGAACACAAGTACGATATTAAGTCTAAACCATCATTGACAGCCCTCTCACGTCTTGTAAGTCAGGGAACCCATACCCTTATGTGGAGTGACCCTACCATCTGTGCTTCTCCTTCCAATAAAAGCTCTTGTTTACAGAGAGTTGTATATCCATAAATTATCTGACAAGGGTTGCAACGATTACACGCCATACACATTTACCGACTCTTGGAGATTCCTCATTGAGAACTTTAAGCGGAGCAACGATGCTCGTTTTGTTCACCCTCACCCTTGATTTGTGAATAAACTATTCCACTTGGGCATCGATTCAACGATTCTACATGTGTTATGCTGATGTTGTAAAGCATGATGATGGATTGGTGGCCAACCGAAAGATCTCGCGATATAATTTATCTATTTTCTTTTAATTTGTACAGTTTTTTAATTGTAAATGAATCCTCTTTTTTACCGAGTGCAATTAGAGCTTTGGCAACTTGTATTATCGTTCAATGACATCATTATGTGCTCATCTTTTATGAGCCATTATGTTATGACCACACCCAACCTAAAGAAATAAGCGCGCCTGGATAATGTACGGTATCTCACGTGAAGTTCAGCGAGGAGAATATATACATCCGAAGGGCAGCTTTTTGGATTTCCTTTGAAGTCAGTAACATTCAAAATAATGATCACAGAAATAAACTATTATACTTTCTAATGATTATATAAAAAAAACATTCAAAATAATGATCACAGAAATAAACTATTATACTTTCTAATGATTATATAAAATTCCTCTTAGGCAGAAGGTTCCAGTTCAATTTAAACTAAACAGAAAGTATTTATTTCATGTAGTGAAAGATTTACGTGAATGATGTAAGTAAAGTCTGTATCCCAATTGATTTTTTTCTTCTGTAATTTAAACGAAAACTTCCGTAGTAGCTTGCAAAAGTATTTCTCTTCCGGATATTCCGCGAATTTAAAGTTTTAAGAAATATTTTCTCTCCAAATAAATATGGATGTTGTGATACATAATTGAGCTGTTTAGAGTAAAGGATAGAATGAGGGACTTTAAATACTGTGCCCTCGAATATACCTCCAGGTCCCTTGTAGAACCTGGAAGGGTATAGTTTAAAAAATTTAATTTTCTTTGTTATCCTACTCTTCTTTTGTAATTTTGCAACACAGACACCACAGATCCATGTCTTTTGTCTTTTAAACCAATGGAATATTATTGAGTATATAACCATTTCCGTTACATAAGTCCCACAGTGACACTTACGCTTACTTTCAAGGGTGAAGGGCAATGCCGTAAAATCGCAAGCGCGCGCGCACACACACACACACAGTGACCTTGATTGAGATCATAGCTCATTTGTACCAAGAAAGAAAGGAAGTCCTTCAACGCCACATGGCGAATTTATTCTCCAAGTGTGGGGAAAGTTCTGTTTCCATTCAGTTGCAAGTATACGCGAAGAAAAAGCGAGGCTTGTGCTAGAGGTCTGAAAAAAGCAGAGGGAAACTCATAGATGTGGTGGAGGAAGCCAACCAAAGACCCAATTTTGAAAATACCAGATGCCCGCCTGATTTGAAAAAAGAAACTTACAAAAGATAAAAAATATTTTTACATCAGCTTGTTGGGCACTTTTCAACGGCGGCTAATAATTGATGATGCCAACAAATATTTCACCGCGATACTCTTACTCAATCCTACTGACATTTTTTTATTCTTTGCGTTATTCACTAGGCCTAAGTTTTTATTTGTGAAATTCTGTAAACTGGTTAGTTAACCATAATTTTTGTTTATGGGTTTAACGACCATCGTTAGCATCTAAGGGTACAGCATTTCAGCATCTGTTAATTCGGGGAAATATTTCCAGGAAAGGTAGGTAACCATTGCAGCATGGCAAACACACATCCCTGGACACATCCTCGCCTCGAGCCTGACTCTGACGATTTACCACAATCCTGCGCTCCTCAGCACTCGGCCACGGAAGCGGTAAAAATAGCCTTTTTCAAATGCGTGGCTTACAAATTAGCCAAAGTAAATTAATGAATTTTCCCCATTTCCCAGAAAACAAAAGATTCTAAAAGATGGCAAGGAGTCATGCTAAATTTAGGAAATGGCAGATTTATAAAGGAGGATGGAAATTTCTCGGTGGAACAATTCATTCGTTTCTACGCCAATTAAATACGTCCATGAAAGAAATCATGAAAGAAATACGGGATTATACCATAAAATACAAATTTTGAAGATGACAATTCGATTTTTGGTGTAAATGTGATTAGGATGGTAAGCCAGATAATATCCGAAAAATTGAAAATTTCATTTTCCTGGAGCGGGACTTGAACCCGCGTCTCCCAGATAGCGCCCGGGTGTGCTAACCAGTACATCACCCAGAAAGACCAATCCTCCAGTTTCCGATTAATTTGAAAGTCGTTCTGGGTGGTGTAGTAGTTGGCATACCCGGGCGCTATATGGGAGACGCGGGTTTGAGTCTCGCTCCAGGAAAATGAAATTTTCAAGTTTTCGGATATTATCTGACTTACCATCCTTGTCACATTTACACCAAAAATCGGATTGTCATCATCAAAATTTGTATTAAATAACGCCATCAGCAAATTTGTTTGCCAATACAATTTTTGAATTCGAAGAGCAGTAATTTTTGCAACTACCACATCAGAGTTCCAGAGTATGATCCAGGAACTTGCTGACAAGGGAAATGAAGTGGGATTAAAAATAAACTTTCAGAAGACAAAAGTGATGTACAATGCTTTTACAAGAAATGAAGATTTATCGATTTATGGAGAAAAGCTGAAGATAACAGACACGTACGTTTATCTTGGGCAGCAAATATTAAGTGAGGGTCACATTGATGAAAAAATTAATCGGTGTATAAAACTTGCCTGGAGAGCTTTTGGAAGAAACAGCATAATTTTCAAGAGCAATATGCCATTATGTCCCAAAAGAAAAGCGTTTGATCAATGCATCCTTCCAGTGCTTACGCATGGTGCAGAGACGTGGACCTTAACTAAAAGAGACATACAAAGGCTGCAGACAACTCAAAGAAGCATGGAGAGGTGATGCTTGGTGTAACCAGGAGAGATAAGAAGGGGAACGCATGGATCAGAAAAATGATAAGAGTGGAAGTCATCATGGTCACAGTAAAATCCCTGAAATGGCAATGGGCTGGATATACTGCCAGAAGAACACACCATCGATGGACAGTCCAAATTTTAGACTGGTTTCCGAGAGACAGGAAAAGACCCAGAAGACCACATGGGAGATGGGTGTATGAAATTCGAAAGTATGCGGGTGTAACATGGAGGAGTAGTAACACATTTTATTGAACTCTTAGGCATAAAATAATACAGGCGCACCACAAAGTGGGAAAAACAATAATTAAACAATGAATGAAGGTAATGACAATATCAACAGATGAATGCGGCTACGCCGGTCGAAATTATATGAAAAATGCTAAAACCCACAACAAGGTGGTAAAATACACAATTCAAAGAAACAGCAAAGTACACGGAAGCAATTACAATTGGCACTGGCAATAGCCAGGAGTAATCGAGGAACACATCACAAGAGAAAAGGACATCCAACACGGCACTATAATAACAATTAGGAAAACCGGAAATATAAACGATAAATACAGTGAGCACTGTACACCATGTGACGTATATTCTAGATTAACTTTCCTTTTTCAGTTTCTTTCCCTAAGTAATTCTTGAGTTTATTCTCAGTATTTTTCCCGCTAACAAAATATATTTTCCTTCAAATGAATACGCTTGGCAACACATTTAAGGTTGAATGCACGTGACGTATGCATGTAATAGGATAAGAACACGAGATAAAAAGCGACGACTGATCTCTTGTATGAGAGAGGTGTTGATTTATTGAGAGCGATTATGATGAGCGTACTGAAGAATTGAATAGTGTTGAGACTACTAATGTGTGGAGAGTGTTGTGACTCCATTCCCAATAAAGGACTGTTTTCCGTAAGTTGACTTCTGGTTATATGTTTTGTCTGGCCGTTAAGGTTTGTTTCATTTAGGAACAATTTATTAGTATGTTGATATTTTAAGTTAGCGTAAAGGCCAAGACTACTTTTACGTTACAACCAACAGTGCGCAACAAACCCGGGAAAAATCACATTAATACCACTCCAGTGAGTGATTCTAAAGACAAGATCAAGGCGTGCCACACTGAGCGACGCTAAACAATGAGAAAACAGATCTACAAGTGAACGGGTAGCACCACTCAAGAACTTAGAGGGAAAAACATAAAGGCATAAAGGGACATCAGTGCATCACGCACAATTCATAAAACGGTACAAAGAAAAAGAGCCCAATGACACCGACTCGAACAGAAATCGCACGAGGTTTGAAGAAACAATACGAAAAGCCAAAAATGCAAGTGCAAAACCTCCGAGGCACGTCGGTGATACATATCAGACTAGAAGTACAAATAGCACGGTGCACTAAGAACAGGGAAAATACCGTGACAGATAGTTGATAAAGACAGCAAACACAGTACCAGAGAAGTTATGCACGTTATGGTAAGTTACATGATACGCACTACAGGTGAGTGGCAAGCGCCAACTAAAGAAAAACAGAACAACAAAATTACAACTCCTACTTGGTGGGAAGCTCAATACACAAAAATCAACATTGATACAAAATGTATAGGTTCCCTGGACTCAACCGAGGACCAAGGAATCACAAAGGAAACGCAAATGCTGAAGAAAAAGTACAAAATACATACAAGAAAAATAAAAAGCTGAATATATTCATTAAACACAGTATCAAGCACGAGGCATAACCAACACGTAAGGAAAGTAACAGTGATAAAACCTTGCAAGCGAGTGCGAATAGTAGAAACACAGCGCTCGCGAAAACCGGCGAAAGCACAAAGAAAAATTGTGTAAAATAATACAGCATTTACAGGTCAATGAGCTTTCACCAACTGAAACAAATCGAAGAACGTGAAAACGTATGCGGCAGGGTGACGTTCACATAACACAAAGACATCAGGGGAACAACAGTCCAATAACTTGGGACTCGAACATAAGTCCTGTGACCACTCACACCTAGTGAGTTGCTAAATTCACACAAATTAACATTGATATAAAAGTTAATGACCCACGACTCAACCGAGGACCAAGGAATCACAGATGAACAAGTACCAAAAGATATGCTGAAGAAAAGTACACTGTATATATACAAGAAAACAGAAAAAAAGCTGTACATATTCAATAAACACAATAACAAGAACAAGGCATAAACAACACGGTACACATTATCAGCTTATCCGTGATGAACACCGCAAGCGTGTGCGAAAAATAGAAGCACAACGCTCGCTTGAAGAGGCGAAAGCATGAGAAAGAAAATCGTAGAAAACGATAAAGTATTCACAGGTCAATGAGCTCTCACTAACTCAAACAGAACGAAGAGCGTGAAAAGTGTGCAGCGAAGTCACGTTCACATAACACAAATACAACAGGGGAACGAGAGTCCGGGAAATTTGGACTTGAACATAAACCCTGTGATAAGCCGAACCATACATGACTGGGAAGAAGAACAAGAAATAAGCACATTGGGCACACAGGGAAACAGAACATTCGAATGAGAGGTACGAACCAGTATACGCTGTTCCTCGTTGCACAATACCACATAATACACAGGACAACGGTCCAGTGAACAGGAACGATATAAAACTTCAGTGTGAATATACACAATGAGCATGCTACATAAATTACAAGCATAGAGAACAGAACTTTGCTGTCTCAGATAACAATAGGGAAAAAGAAGCAATTTACGAACAATTTACAATAAACAGGGTGCATGACAATCCAAGGTGCGAAAAAAAGTGACAATAACACAAATTATACACAATGAAGATAGGTTATAACAGCATACAACTACAGGCAACCAACAATACCAAGCCTATTGACAGCAGTAAGGTGACCATAAGGAGATATGGTACATATATATATATATATATATATATATATATATATATATATATATATATATATATCATAAAACACCAGGAAGAAAATGATAAAAGGGGTACATGTAGCTTGGACCCGGGTACAAAGCTGTACCGAAGCAAAAGAAAACGAGCCACATGAGTTAGCAATTCGCAAAACCTATGCCAAGAAATGCACACCACGGTGGACAACAACATACCCTGCCATATGAGCGAACAGACACTAAGAAATGCAGATCCAATAAAATAACAGAATATAATTACAAATATACACTGTGTCCAAAAAGGCACATGGAAAAGTAAGAGGAGAAAGCACAACGGAAATAACACGAAAGATACAGCGTCTACCCGTCAACTCGGAACCACCCGGTTTCCTGCGCCCAGGCAGACCGGAAGGAAGCCAGAGATTGGAGGGTGGAAGCTGCAAAGTACTCCTGCCGAAGACGAGCTAAGATGCGATTCCGAAAAATCCTCCGCAAAGCTGAACCTGCAGAAAGGATGCTAGATGTGG
This sequence comes from Macrothele yani, assembly GCA_039090855.1. NCBI lineage: Eukaryota > Metazoa > Arthropoda > Arachnida > Araneae > Macrothelidae > Macrothele > Macrothele yani. The sequence goes on along the minus strand of CM077026.1, from coordinate 15,771,250 downwards.
CAGAAGGGGAACGTATAGAAAATCGGTAAAGATGAATAACATGCTTCAAAAGGACGAATAAGTAGGCAGAAGCTCACAGAAGTTTAGTTGGAGAATGCTTAGTGAGAAGTAGCCATGGATATGCTTGGAAAGGAAGATCCCTGGAACAAATAATGCCAGCAAGACGAAAAGCAGTATAAAGCAGCGATAACAGAATGGGACAGTGAAAATAAACGTGTGGAACATCGCCTTCAGAACCACAAAAAATACAGAGTGAAGAAGAAAAAATAGACATACGAAAAAGAGAGGAAGGAACGGGCAGGAGACGGTGGAGAACCCGCCATTTAAGGTTAAGTTCCAGCAGGGAGGAGAGCGGCAAAATAGATGCGGACCAGATTGTCAAAGAAAGCGAAAAAGAAACATCCGGGAGTGTAGACTGGCACAAGACAGACCGTTGTGGAAGAGGCTTGGAGAGAGCTTCGTCCAGCAGTGGATTGATAATGGTTGACAATGATGATGATGATGATGATAATACGAAAAAACGTATGAAGCATGTTACCAGGAGGAAAAAATTGTAAGTAAAATTCGGTACAGATTATAGCAACATTTAAAATAAAAAGTAAAAAAAAGAACACTACTTGAACTGCCGCTTAATATCAAAATGTGCGTTCTTAAAAGGGAGGAAACCAAAGCAAAATATTGCTTATACTGGAAGATACGAAGCGGTTTAGCAAGATAAAGGAACCACCGTTTTTTGGAAAACTTTTTCATTAATAAGATGTGCACAGTAGTGTCAGAATAATATGTCCCCCCGCGGAATAACAGCGTAGCCTCCTAGTTGCGTCACAGAGCGCACGTGTCAACGTAGGCCACACGGAGATATAAGCGGCCGGCAAGGACAGATGAGCAGAGGTAGATTTGACAAACGTTCAAAAAGGAATGATCATCGGCTCCCGCGCCCATGGTGGAAGCATCTGAGAAACAGCAGACTTCGTGGCCTGTTTGCGAGGTGCTGTAGATGTACCAAGAATGGACCACTGGCGCACCGAGTACGTCCGGACGTCATAACTGTGGCGCCCCGAAGGCCATTGACCTCAGAGGAGAATGTCGCCTCCGTCCACTGGTAAAGAACAATAGACGCTCAACAGTGTAGCAATTGACCAGGCAAATGAACGCTGGAGCTCACAGGCACGTATCCCGTAAAACAGCAGAGCGAACCCTTTTACGCTATGGTCTCCGGAGTGGACGCTGCGTTAAGGCGCCGATGCTTACCAAGGTCCATCGGCAATGACGCCTGCAGTTCACATGGAACTACCGTCATTGGACAGCGGAAGAGTGAAAGCAGGTTGCCTTATCCGACGAATCGATGTTAGTACTCCACAGAAGTGACGGGCCGTGACGGATACAGCGTCAGACTGTTATATGGAAATACTAAAACTTCATTTTAATCGTAACTTTGGTTATTTTGTGTGGCAACGACAGTGAGAAATATTCTCCCCAGCCAAAAAGGCGCTCAGGCACAGCTTCATTTCGGGGAAAGGTCATTCTCTTGTCCAATCGTGGGACCTCTCCCACGAACAAAAGGACACCCCTTTCCCCCAGCCGTCGCCATTATTTATGTTGGCTTGGTTTATTTTCATGTATTGTTTGGGACGCCAACTTATCAGAAGAAACGGTTGCAGGTTCCTGTCATTGGAGCAGGTAAGAAAATAAATAAGTAGTTAAACAAATTGAATGTTAGGACAGATGATTTCTGTCGCACATATCTTTATTCATCAGATCGGGGGAAAGGGGAAATATTGGAATATTGGTTGGTCCGATTGAATAGTAAATACTTCCAGCGGATCCCAGCTTTTGTGTGATTTGCAACCCCTTACACGTTTTGTTTAATTAATGTTGGTATTTGTTGGTTTGTTGATTGCTATACAGAATTAATACTGGCACGATGGAGTTCCCGACGAACTGTTACGAAGATAACGGGATCATCCCGACAAGTGTTCAACTCTGCTCCTATTTAAGGTGCCCTGGTCTTCTGCTTCCGTTATACGGCCACGGATGGCCTAGTGGTCAACACTCGTGACTGCCACGGAGGAACCTCAGGTTCGATTCCAGGCAGGTACGAGCGCTCGAACCACTAAATATCCGCCGTGCATCGGATGGGCACATTAAATCGTCGGGCACTGGCCCATGGAAATAAATGTGGGATTCTACCTCGTTTCCTTGTCACTCTCATTTCGGGCATTCTAGCCCAAATCTCCCAGCTTCTTATTTCTAAGGGTTGTTTAAAACCTGGGGTCAGGCACTCCCTTCCTAAAATCGTCTACAAATGATCTGATCTGATCTGCTTCCGTTGTACAATCAGCGCTACCATTTGCCTATCATTACCTGACATTTTCGTATGGCGTCCACAGTTTGCAGGCCCTGTGTGCTATTTGATTGGTAGTCATACATTTTGATATAGCTCCTTGCATTATACCTACAATTTCTGCTTACTGGTGCTCCTGTAAGACGCCCACCAATTGACATGCCTTTCTTGAGGTCAAGGAGATTTGACATTGTCGAAAAATGCCCCAGAACAGCTGTTTCACATGAAACTGTGGTAATTCTGCGCGATAGCGGACATTGTACTGCACTGCTTTAAATACCCAATTTTGCGGGAGACGTCGTAACTGTCATTTTCATACCGTGAATTGCATGTACCCAGTCTCAAGGAGGATGTACTCGTTTTTGAGTACATTCTGGGCTTTATAATAGCTCCGAGTACTTGTGTCTCATTTTTAGAAAAGACACCAGCTAATTTTTGAGTATATACAGGGAAACAATTGTGAGTATATCTGGTATTTCTAATTTGAAATATATGTACTCAATTTTGAGTACTCAAAAAATCCATATATGTGTTCTAACTTCATTCAGTTTCTGTGCCCTTTCGGGCAGGACACAGAAGCTGAAAGAAGCTGGATGGAATATAGCGATTCTGACAGGGTAGTTTGTAAGTGTAAGAGAGCATACTAGATGGGGATGCCGTACGATTTTGCACATAGAAGGCAGAGAGAAATTTGTGGAAGAAGGGGTGGGGGGCTTAGGAATGAACGCCTTTATATGTAACCGGCGGATTCCTACACGGGGATCGTCACTAAAACTATCGTCCGGAAATCTGTTAGAAAACCCCACCACCACAGAGAGCCCCCAGGTTGAAGCCTAGAAGGTTAGGTTTGAACCTGGGGTCCCTCCATCAGTAGTCTGAATCTCGAACAACTAAGCCATCCAAAACATGAGTATGTAGGGAGTACACAAATTCCAATTTGGAATGCGTGTGTTCCATATATAATCATTAATACATAGAATCAACTGGAAGTATACAAATTTTGTCTAGTAACGTGTAGCACCACCTTTCGCCCTGATGAAGGCGGTGATTCGTCTCGGCATGGACTCAACAAGACACCGGAAGCGTTGGGAAGCCATACGGATCAACGAACCCTGAACAAGCTCCCACAGTTCACGAAGATTTGATGGAAGGGCGGTCAGAGCCTCAAACATCTCTCTCGATGGCATCCCAGATGTGTTCGATGAGATTGAGGTCAGTTTGACCTAGCTGGCAAAAGAGGCGAGGTCACGTCGGTGGAGTGTTCATCTAACCATTTGGATACAATTCGGGAGCGATGGCACGATGCATTGTCTTTTTGCAGGATGAGGTCCCCAGTGAGATGTTGAAGACACACAAACGGGAGCAAATGGTCGTCCAGGATATCCCGGTAATGTTGACCTGTGAAGGACAATGTCACGCGTACCAGGGGTCCCATTTCAGTCTACGTAAACAGTCCCCAGACGAGAATGCCACCGCGACCAGCTTGAAAAGTACCCTGCTGGCAAGAAAGATCGCTTCATGTGGTTTGCGCCGTACTCGTATCCTGCCATCCGAATGTATCAACGTGAATCTCGACTCATCAGTCCAGGCAACATTTCATCACATGTCTAGGGTTCAGTGGCGATGTTCCCGCGCCCATGCTAATATTTGCACCCTGCGATGTGCGGTCAGCAGTGGTGCCCTAGTGGGACGATGGCTCCTGTACCCCATAACGAGGAGGTGGTTCTCGATGGTGTGGCTGCTTACACGTTTTTGTGCACCAGCGTTAAATTACCGAGTGATTTCTTGCATCGTGGCCCGTCTATCCGTTGTTACATTGCGAGCTAGCCGACGATGACCCCGCTCATCCACACGATGTTGTCCACGGCAGTTGGCCCTTGCAGGGATGGTTTTACCGTATTCGATGTACTCTCGGTGCACCCGTGACGGTGGCTCGTGAAAATCTCAGTGCCTGCACGACTTCCGAGATGGAGTGACCCATTCGTTGGGTCCCGACAATTTGCCCACGATCAAATGCGCTTAGATCCTTCGTCTTACCCAAACTGCGTCCGACTCTTACTGATTCCCGTCGCATCACTCCTTATATTGTCGGATCGCTGGATACGTCGTGCCGTTTCCGTTTACAGGGCCGTCCACAGCGCCACATTTGCATAACGCCAGCTGTCTCTAATTCAATTGTTCTTCAGGGTACTTAAAAAAGAACGAATAGGTTGAGGTTGTCATTTTTAAGTAGATTATTTTAACAGTGCGTCAAGCCCCCTTTTCAAATTGTTCAAGTGTTCTATTAACCAGTTTGCAGTTAGCGGTCTACCTTTTTGAAAAAGCCATTAGGTTGATGTGCGTAAGCCTGAAAACTTTCATATCTACCCTACGACATGAAATTCGGATTCCTAGAACATTTATACTATATTTAGTACTGTTAGGGTATAGTTCCGTATTATTAAATACTTTCACTTTGTTGGCAGCAAGAATATCATTACCGATGATGATCCCTGCAAAAGTTTCCTTTGCCGCGGCGGTGGCATAGTCCAGGGACGGCCAACATGTCGATCGCGATCTTTTTTTTTTCTTTTGACTGGAGGCCTAACGACCACCGTGAGCAATTCAATGTGCTATAAGCAGTCGCCCTTCCCTAATTTGTGGTCAGGCCGCCCCGGTGGCGCAGTGTTCCAAGCAATGGCTTCTGATTATTCTTCCGAAAGGGATCAGGGTTCGAATCCCTGTGAGGCATAGGTGTTGTGTTTGTCTTACATTGAGTTGCTTACTCTGGTCATTAAACCTCCAATAAATTAAAAAAACAAAAACTTGGGGTCACTGGTTTCAGCGAAGGGTCCGGTGCCGTAAGACAAACACAACATCTATGCCACAGCGGGATTCGAACCTGGACTCCTTTCGGACGAATGATCAGCGGCCATCCCTTAGACCACTGCGCCACCGAGGCGGCGATCGCGATCTACCGTCAATCGCCGAATGACTTTTGATCGATCGCTAACCTTTTGTGAAAAAAATGTAAAACAATTCAGTGAGTTTACAAAAATGGAAGATCTTATTCGATTTTCCACTTACCCATTCAAGAAGGACACTGACCCACAAGCGATCGCAAGTAAATTTGCAGAGCTGTTTCCACTCGACAAATTTCATCAGAAATGAAATAAGAACACCGCTGTGCGACATATTTCTGAAAGCCAGATCTTCAGAAGATAATTTCTGGAATTTTGTTCCCAAAGAAAAGTACCGCAATGTGAGAACATGTATTGAACATTTACATTCCTGCTTCGGGTCAACATATTAATGCGTATCAGCATTTCCTTACTTACAACAAACAAAAAAAAAATATCTCTCAAATTTGACGGATCAGCACACAGAAGATTTCTTGAGATTGGCGATGTCCTATTATACTCCAGATCTTTTTGCCTTGGCGGATGAAATGAAGGCGCAAATTTCACATTAATTTTTTATTTAATATAAAAAATAAGCTTTGTTCATAACATTTAAATTTTTACTAAGGCCTATATATAAATATCTAATAAAATCATAAAATAATTCAGATTGTTTTATTTACCTCAAATACATGCATAAAATCGGTAGGTTATACCTACAGGGCAGCAACGATATAGGTACAGCAGGAAGCGACAAATTTTGGAGGAAGAAATTGTAAATTGTGAAGTCGAGGGGAAAAAAGTAGATTTTAGTCCCAATCAAGTTGGCCACCACTGGGCTATGCAATGGCTTATGACCATTTGTCCGTGAGGGGTCCGGGTTCGAATCCCAGTAAGGCATGAATGTTGTGTTTGTCTTACAGCACTGGCTTTCTCCCTTCCCTGGAACCAGTGGCCCTAAACTAGAGACGGGAGACCGCTTATACCCATTGACTTGCTCACGCTAGTCGTTAAACTTTCAATCAAACACACACAAAAGTGCCCTTCAGTTTTGAAAAACAATTGTAGAAAATTATATAAGCATGATGTTAGTTTTTAAGAGATTTTATTTTTGGATGCAACTAATTATCGCAATACACGAAGGTGAATTTGAAGAACACAAAAAATTCTACTGGCTCTCTCCCTTAACTGGAACCAGTGGCCCTAAATTAGGGACGGGCGACTGCTTATACCCCACTGAATTGCTCACGGTGGTCGCTAAACCTTCAATCACACACACAAAAGTGTCTTTCAGTTTCGAAAAAGCAATTGTAGAAAATTATACACCGAGTGGCCACTTTATTATGACCATACCCTCAGTAATTCGTTGAGCCAACTTTTGCAAACTTTAATACTGCATCGATACTTCGGGGCATGGACTACACGAGATGTTGATAGGTGGTTTGTGGAATCTGAGACCATGCTTGATGAATAGCACTTTCCAGGAGTGTGAGATTGCAGGGTTGTGGAGCCAGCTGTCTGATGGCTCGTTCAACTTTATCCCACAAATTATCAATGGGGTTGCGATCTGGAGATTGTGGGCGCCACCTAAGCAAAGTAAACTCACCGGCATGTTCCTGAAATCAATCCTGTACAATACGAGAACTATGACAGGACGCATTATCTTGTTGAAAGTAGCCATCGCCATTGGGATAAACCATTGGGATAAACCATCCACATGATAGAATGCACTTGATCCGCAACGTTGTTTAGATATGATGTGACAGTCAGACGTTTATTAACACGATTTAAAGGGACCAAAGTATGCCAGGAAAACATTCCCCAAACCATAACGTTGTCTCCACGAGGTTGAAGGTTTGTAGAAATACATTTGGGGTCCATGATTTTGCGCTGTTTCCGCCACATTCTCACTCGGTCATCGGCATGGTGTAACTGAAGACGTGATTCATCGGACCACATAATTTGTTTCCAATTATCGGCTGTCCAATCCTTTTGCTCCTGTACGAATTGTAGACGCTTTCTTTTGTTAACTGCAGACAACAAAGGTGTTCGAACAGGCCTTCGGCTGCCATATCCCATCCGATGCACTGTACGGCGAACAGTGCGTTCCGAGATCATTTGAGGGGATCATTGATTAAGATGGTCTGTAATTTGCTGCACTGTTGCCCTTCTGTTGTCTGTTACCAGTCTGGACACTTTGCGTTCCGCCCGAGCAGTCACTAGTCGATGACGACCACACGTTGCACGTAGAGGCCCAGTTTTTTTGCTGACAGTCTAGCCTTTAAACACTTTAAGAACAGCTGCTTTGGAACATTTCACGAATGCAGCGGTTTCGGTGATACTCGCTCCATGGCTCCGAGTTCCTACAATCATCCCACGTTGAAAGTCTGTCAAATCGCATTTTTTACCCATCTCGTCGCCCAAAAATAACTTCTACTACTGTTGCAAGCACTAAGCTTTCCCTTTGTATACTAGCCTCGCCCTCTGGCGGCAACAGCGTGCAGAAGTAGCTCATTTTCTTAAAACTGTCTGGTGGTCATTATAAACTGGCCACTCAGTGTATATGCATGATGTTAGTTTTTAAGTGATTTTATTTTTGGATGCAACAAATTATCGCAATACGTGAAGGTGAATTTGAAGAACACAAAAAATTCCATTGGCTCTCTCCATTCCCTGGAACCAGTGGCCCTAAATTAGGGACGGGCGACTGCTTATAGCCCACTGAGTTGCTCACGGTGGTCATTAAACCTTCAATCACACACACAAAAGTGCCCTTCAGGTTTAAAAAACAATTGTAGAAAACTATATAAGCATGATGTTAGTTTTTAAGATATTTTATTTTTGGATGGAACAAATTATCGCAATACACGAAGGTGAATTTGAAGAATACAAAAAATTCTTTTAGGATTTGCGCCAAAAGGCAGCACAGAATATTGATAATGAAGGGTCACTCGTGGAACCTGAATAATATCCGTATTAAATCTATTTGTGAAACTACCGTAATTGACACATAACTGACAAATGTTTAACGGCTTTTCGCTGAGAAGTAAATAGCTGCTCATTATTCATGAAAAGGATGTCGGAAAATAGCAACGTTCAGTGCCAAGGCTAAATTGAATTTTCGATACTGAAGCTGAAATGGTTCGACACATGAAAATTGTAATTGACAGTCGAAAGTAACTTTATGTGACAGAACATGGTTATCAGGCATTTGTGATGGAGCCGAGATATAAAGTAAGCCTGTGTTACATTAACAATGATTATTATCCAATTTACATAAGTACATCCGAGTGAGTATTTTTTTTTCTTTTTGATAAAATGGCAACCCTGCTCCAACAAAAACTGCTTTTCTCATGCTTCAAGAAAATACTACACATTTTCTTATTCCATTATATTCAACGTCGTGAAGTCAATAACAAAAGTTAGATTACGCCCTTCAAAATGTAACCGTTTAAGAAATTATGACTGTTTGAGAAACCTCAACTGTTTATTAACCTTATATTTTACGAGTACAATAGTATCGTAAAATAATAAATCATTGAAACAAAAAAAATTAAGAAATTATGCAAATAGCTTTTCTTCCCATACATGATCTATAGAGTTCAGGTCCGGGGAACTGGGAGGCCAGCCCATACGCCTAATATCCTTGCTCTGACGGAAATACAGGGCAAACTGAGCCAGTACGGGCGAGTGTTATCATCCATTAAAACGAACTGAGGGCTAACAGCTCCCCGAAAATTCAAAGTAGGGTTATAGGATCTCTTTCCTGTAGCATTCAGCATTCACGTTTCTCCTTCTAGCGCCTGGAGAGCTATGCATCAGTTGAACTGAATGTTACCCCACACAAGCAGACAGCAGCATCCGAAGGAGTCTCATTCGCGGTCTTTTGCATGATCATTGCGTCTTCCATGTACCTTTCAGGTCAATTGCCAACGAGAATCTGAATTTATACTCGTCTGTAAAAAGAAACCAACCAGCCCATTCGTTTGGACTTCAGGACCAATGTTGCCTGCATCTGTTCAAGTGGACATTGAAAAATTACATTCAAATGTTTGTCTTTGAATATTAATGAAGCGACAAGTCTTATTCCTCGGCCTCCCGCCCACTTCGCGCGTTTTCAGCAAGAATTCCTGGCCGCAGGGCGATATGCGTCTCCTTGCAAGATTTCCTTCGCACCGACTTCAAATCGAAATATCATGACGGAAAACCAGTATGTGGATTAATGTTTGCGGTTCAGCAGAACTCATCACTTCACCCTAACGGTAGTCTATCATTCTTGAGATTGCAGCAAAATATTCCGGTACACCAGTTTCTACCGCTGTCTTATGAGTGAGATATTGCTACATCAATATGATTCATGATGCGAAAGTCAGACCCAGAGACGTTACTTGACTTTCCTCGGAAATCCTCTAATCCTGGTCTTCAAACTTTTCTGTATTGCTCGCGACATGATAAAGTAGAATATCACCAGCCAGGCTACATCTAAAGGAAGGAAGAAATGAATGTGTTTATTATGAACATTGATAATCTCAAAAAAGATTATGAAACTTAAAAAAAACGAGACGATTTTCATGATACCTATATTACAAAGAAGTCTGAATTAGGAATCAGATTGCCTTCATTTTTAGTATTCTTTAAACATTTCAAATTTAGATAACTTATCCCAACATTGCTCATAGCAGATTTCAGAAATTAAAATCGAAAATCCGATAAACGACTAAAATCCGATAAACGACCATTTTTTTCACGCGATAGGCGTGCAACACTCTCGCAGGTATCATCGGAATTCAATGCTGGAGCCTCAAAAATCATTAGCGTCTTGACTGTGCAACGTACCGTGCACGATATGGGCTTTGAAAGCCGACGCCCAACTCGAGTCCCCTCAATGGGTGCACGTCACAGGGCTATGCGCCTTGCTTGGGCACGGCAACACCGCCACTGGACACTTGATGACTGGAAACAAGTAGCCTGGTTTGACGAGTCGCGTTTCCAACTGTATCGGGAAGATGGAAAGATTCGTGTGTGGCGCAAACCCCATGAAGCCATGGATTCCGCCTGTCAACAGGGAACTGTACCAGCTGTTTGGGGGGTACGTAATGGTATTGCGTCTGTTTAGCTGGACTAAACTGGGACCTCTGGTACGTCTACAAACGTCTGTAACCGTCCAACGCTATGTGCGCATCCTTTCTGACGAGGTACACCCGTTCATGTCCTTAATTCATAATAGAGTGCACCTCCACACAAGTTTTGGAACGCCACATTATGGTTAAAGAAGCATTCATCTGAGTTTGGGGTGCTGCCATTCCCACCCAAGTCCTCAGATCTGAACGTGATAGAACACACTTGGGTTACCATGCAACGCGCTATCGAACACAGAACTCGGAATACACCCGAATTGTGGAACGCTCTGCAGGAAGTATGGTGTACATTCCCAACAGCATATTTCCAGAAGCTAGTGCAGTCCATGCCCCGTCGTATTTCTGCAGGCCTACGCTCCCGTGGGGGACCTACCGAGTATTAGACTGGTGTACTAGTTTTTCTGGCACTACAGTGTACATCCTCTTTCTAAGAAGAGGTCTAAAGGCGATAGGAATGAGTAAATCTAAGCATAAGAAAGTTTTACTTATTCCTTAGCTTTGATATTCAAAGAGGTGATTTAGGGGATGAATGATTATCCTTTCTGAATGATTACTGGCAAAAATGGCTATAACTATGGGGTGTAACCTAAGAAAGGAGAGAAATGTGTGGATCACTTATGTCAAGAGGACAAGTTCCTCCGCTATCATGCCTTACGTCATGAACCAGAGACAAAGTAAAAGATGGGAGCACTTTTGATCCGTGATAGGTTTTTAGTCGCTACTGCTGAAATGCCATTGGGAAAGGAATTGTTTTCCCCTAACATTCGGAAACCCTGGCGGTCATTTGAATATTTTTGTTTAGGGAGCCCAAAAAAGTTTGGGTACGATTTGTTTCCGGTACATCTGTTGCATAAAGGATTAATTATGATAATTAATTGCTACAAAAATTGACCCAATAGGAAAGCATGACAATTGTGTGGATAGTAAAGTAACACCCACATGTAGACCCGCAGCCATGGTGCTTCCTACGGAGTGCTAGTCAGCATAAAGACAACGCAATATCAGTCGAAGTATGGAATCGAATAATAATAATAATAATAATAAACACGTATTATTATTATTATTATTATTATTATTATTATATTCTTTATTCCAAATATACGAGTCGCCCCGGTGGCGCAGTGGTCTAAGCGATGGCCTCTGATCATTCGTCCGAACGGGGTCCGGGTTCGAATTCCGGTGAGGCATGGATGTTGTGTTTGTCTTACGGCACTGGCTCTCTCCCTTCCCTGGAACCAGTGACCCTAAATTAGGGACGGGCGACTGCTTATAGCCCATTGAGTTGCTCACGGTGGCCGTTAAACCTCCAATCAAAAAAATATATATACGAATCACAGCCTAAGACAAAAAAATAATAATAATACGTGTTTGTTATTATTATTAATATTGCCATCATCATTATTATCATTATTATTATTATTATTATTATTATGTTCTTTTATTCGAAATATACGCACCACAGCCTACGACAAACAAAAATAAAAAAAAACAAGACTATCATCGACTGCATTTGTTGAGCTAATACGATTTTCCGCCGACCACCTAAGTATCAGTGAAGTATCGGCGTAATATACACAGTCGTATCAGAATAATATGAACACTCCCAGAATCACAGTGTACCCGTCCAGACGCGTTACAGAGTTCGCATGACAAGGTCGACCAAACAGAGATATAAGCTGAGGGCCAGGACAGATGAGCCGTAGTGCGTAACCTGACCACAATTTGCGAAGGTAGTGAATTGGCAGACGTTCAAAATGCTCATCAGCTACCGCGACAAGGGTGGGAACATTTCAGAAACAGCAGACTTCGTGGGCTGTTCACTAGGTGTTGTAGTGATGGTGTACCATGAATAGGCCGCTGGCACATAGTACCTCCCTACGTCATAACTGGGCAGCTGGTATGGCCATCGACCCCAGAGGAGAGCGTTGCCTTCGTCGGCTGGTAAAGGGCAATCGACCTCAGCAGTGCAGGGATTGGTCACCCAAATGAACGCTGCAGCGCCCAGGTACATGTCCCCGATAACGGTAGAGCGAACCGTGTTACCCATGGGTCTCCGGAGCCGATGCTGCGTCAAGGCGCCCATGTTAACCAAGGTCCAGCGGCAACGACGCCTGCAGTTCGCATGGGATTACCGTCATTTAAGAGTGGAAGAGTGGAAAAAGGTTGCCTTCTCGGACTAATCAAGGTTTCTACTCCACAGAAATAACGGGTGTTGGCTGATACAGCGTCAGGCATACGGACACAACACCTACACACGCTTGTCGGTCACGTATACGCCGGCGGTGGCAGTGTGCTTTTCTGAGGGATGTTTTCCTAGTATGAGCTAGGACCGCTGGTTCCACTGGATGGATCCATGAACGCCAATGGGTGCCAGTCCATCCTGCTGTCTACATGCACCCATTTGGGTGTTTACTCTGGTAATGATGATGTCTACAAACAGGAATATTTGCCCTGCCATGTTTCTAAAGGCTTGCGTGACTGGTACCAGGAACACAACAGTGATGTCTCCGTTCTCCCTTGGCCTGCAAAAACGCCCGACCTAAATCCCATAGAGCTCTTGTGAGGCTATTTGGATTGACAGGTCGACGAGCTGACCCACAACCAGATCAACTCCGGGACCGGGCGAAGTGTGGTAATTCCCATTATTAAGGTAGGTGGTCATATTATTCCGATGCGATCATGTATATGATATCCCAAGTAAAGATGTTTTTGAAGTTCTGTAGGTGGTATATCAGAGAGGTTTAATTATCTGAAATGATTCTTGATTTTTTTTTAAATTGGTCCAAGTGCCTAGATCACAATATCTGCTGTGTGTTTAGTCCATAATCGGGTAACTTCTATGGTCAGGCCTCTATACGAGGTCCGATTAAAAACTTCCAAGACTAGCCCGATATACAACAGACTACTTACGTTACTTAAATCTAACTAGGATCTCCCTCAAAGTAGTCTCCTTGGGCAGCGAAACACTGCTGCCAGCGCTTTTGCGAATGTTGGAAAGCTCCCTGGAAGTCCTGTGCGCGAATCGTTTCAAACACCGTCTGCGATTCGCCCTCGATCCCATGTACGGTTTCAAAACGGCGACCCTTGAGCTTCAGCTTCATCTTCGGGAACAGAAAAAAATCGCTGGGCGCCAAATCCGGCGAGTAAAGCTGTTGCGGCTGCAAAACTGGCGTGTTGCTAACGCTCTGTGAGCTGCTGCATTGTCGTGATGGAGTAGGAAATCGCCCTCGCGCCACATTTCAGGTCGTTTGCGGCGAGTGTCCTCCCTAAGACCCCGAAAATCATCGCATTAAAAAAAGGGAGCGAACGGTCTGGCCCTGGGGGTCGAATTCACGGTGCACAAACCCACGAATGTCGAAGAACACGATGAGAATGCTTTCGATTGCGCTCCGAACCTGTCAGGCCTTCTTCGGTCGTGGAGATGCCGGTCTCTTCCACTACGACGACTGTTGTTTGGTCATCGGGATGTTATCGTAGCCCCAAGTGTCGTCCCCAGTGATGACCCACGACAGGAACATTTCATGAGTCTCCGTTCCCGATTTGCCGAGTTTAACGTAGAATTTGATGTTCATTCGCTGCACTAGTTTGCAGTCCATACCGAAATCGCAGCTGTGTTCTGCACATGGACAACAAATATCGTGTAGCACAGCTCCAGATGTTCACAGAACGACTCCACTTCACACAATGACTCTTGAAGGTCACTGCGTCGACTGTCGCTCGCACTTTTGCGTATTGTCATCTGTTGGCGCGCTACGTACCCAATCACTGACATTTTTGATCGCACTACGTATTTGGTTATTTTTTCCAGTTCTTTTTCATCGACTCTGGCGTCTCTAGGAATATCTATATTAATTATACAGGCTTTTCGATTTTCTATGATTGTTATGTCTGGTGTATTATGTTCCAGTTGCCGACAGGTTTGAGTTCGAACATCCCACAAGATCTTGACCTGATCATTTTCTAAGACTTTCTCAACCTGACGCTCCCATGAGTTTTCCGATGCTGGCAAATTACTCTTCCTGCACAATCACCAGTTGATCACTTTTGCAACCCTGTCCTGTCTAGCTTTGTAATCTGTATGGGTAATTTTGCTACATTCACATATAAGATGAGATACAGTTTCATCTTTTCCCTGCACTTTGGATTTTCACTGACTTTCTGGAATTTAGCCCTCATAACAGTTGTTTGCAATGCCTTTTCTTGTGCAGCAAATATCAGGCTTTTCGTTTCTTTCTTGATGGAATTCAGTTCCAGCTCATTCCCAAGACAAGTTGTTATCACTGTTTCCTAAATGTTTTATAGATATTGTCCATGCAGTGGTTGTTTTTCTGTAAACACACAAATTAATCCGTGCCGAAAATCGAAACCGCAATTTTTCACTCCGGAGTAAGTTGCTCTCCCAACTGAGCTACACGGACGGAATGTATCGCTGTGGAATTGTCGTCTTGACACGTGCTTCAACTCTGTAGTACGCCATATCATCTCCTTCTTATTTGTTTTAAGCGAAGAACAAATTTTTATTAATTCTAGAAGGTGTGAACAAACATAAGACGGTTTTCAAAGAACCCAAAGTCCAGTAGATCCATTTTTACGTTCGAAGGCCAATATGAAAACACGTATTTTTTAGTGAAAGGCATCGAACCCACGCTCACACATTGCGGAGAAAATTGCTCTCCAAACTAAGCCACATGGAAGGAATGTATCGCTACAGATTTATCGTCTTGACACGTGTAGTACGTCACGCTTTCAGCCATATTATTATTACACTGGCGGAAAGTGAAAAAATAACACCAAGAAGGAGACGTCTGAGACCAACGAAATTTATACAGCATAATAACGGAATACAGAGGATAACGTGATCAAAACATTATGGCAAAATACAGCTGTATTTGCTGGTAAACTGAAAAATAACATTTCCATGTAACATGGTTAGTACAAGGTTGAACCGCCATGAACTGCGTCACACTGTGCAATTCTGGCATGGAGTCTGTCGTACAGATGTCGGATGTAAGTTAGGGGTATTGAGTTCCAAGCATCCTCAAACTGGACGCGTAAATCGGGAATGGTCGTGGCTGGCCGTGGAGACCGGATAAGTCGTTGTTCCATAAAATCCCACACGTGCTCAATCGGGGACAAATCCGGTGAACGTGCAGGACATTGAAATTCTATCACACCCTGAAGTGCATGTTGCGTTTACGTGCCGTGTGTGGGCGTGCGTTAGCTTGCTGGAAAACACCACGATAGACCGACCTTACAAATGGCACAACAACGGGCTGAATAATGTTGCTGATGCAGGAGGAGCTGTTTAACGTACCCGGTACAAACACTAGTTGTGCACGGGAGTGATAGAAGATCGCTTCCCACACTAGGAGACCAGGTGTAGGCCCTGTGTGTCGCTGGCGGATGCAAGAAAGGTGGAGACGCTCCCCTGTGCGTCTGCGAACACGCATACGGCCATCGGAGGCTCCCAAGCAGAATCTGCTTTCATCGCTGAACACGACAGATCGCCTTGCGTTCTCCAGTACCGACGTTGGCGACACCAACGTCTGCTGACGGTGGGCTGGAGTCAGATTTACACATGCCAGAGGCACACGTGCACGCGGTCCTGCATCCAGTAGGCGGTAGCGGATTGTTCGCACAGTCACCTCAGGTGCAACGGCAGCTCGGATTTTCGTCGCAGTGGATGTTCTGCTTGACAACGCCGCTCTTCTTATGCGTCGATCGATCCGCTCGTCAGTCCGTCTGTGACTCCCGTGGTTCGACGTTTTCTCCTGTGGGAATGTTCTGTAACGTACCAGGAGATGTGACGTACCTGCCAGCAGGACGCACACGACATAAAGGCAGATAGGAATCAGAACAAATGTCCGCGTAGCTTAATTGGTAGAGCAACTTATTCCGGAATGAGTGGACCCGGGTTCGAACCCCGTCGCGGATAAAAATGACGGAGAAATTCACTTCGTTATAATGGCGCCCGAACTATCCGGATGACCCGACCGTTCAAAATCTCGCATTGGTGTGATGTTATTTCCACACCGCGAGATAGGAAAAATATGAGCAGCACTTCGAAAGAAAAAAAAAGAAAAATAAGGGGGAGATGATGTAACGTACCAGGAGATGTGACGTACCTGCCAGCAGGACGCACACGACATAAAGGCAGATAGGAATCAGAACAAATGTCCGCGTAGCTTAATTGGTAGAGCAACTTATTCCGGAATGAGTGGACCCGGGTTCGAACCCCGTCGCGGATAAAAATGACGGAGAAATTCACTTCGTTATAGTTCCTCGGACCATCTACGCCACAATCGTACCACCACCGTTACTTCTTGTCTAATTCGTTCCGCAATACGACGATACGACCCACCGGTCTCGCGGATTCCGACTAGACGACCTCGCTCAAAGTCCGATAACTGCTTAAATCGTACACGTCTTCCATGTCCAGACATTGCAGCTTCTTCATGGTCTTCGCACGTGTCCGTACGCCGACGACTGATTACATTCACTTCGCCGTACTCCTTAAACACCACCGACGATGATTTGCATATTATGCTGTGCTGTGGCGTAAGCGCTCACCGGTTGGTCCCACAATTAACATCACACCTATGTAAACTCAACCCCATTAACAGATGTAAATTTCATGATCGTCCACCAATTCCTTCTTGGTGTTCTTTTTTCACTTTCCGGCAGTGTATTTTTCTTCTTGCCGTCGAATTTCTCGGCCTAGACTGGTGAGCAAAAGGCGGACATATTCATCTTATGGCTGGACATTCAAGACTTTTCTAGTTATATGGTAGATTTGTTGAATGACAGCCTTTTGTATCGGCTGAATCAGTCTCTGCCGCACCGGCGGTGCAGTGGCCTAAGCCATGGCTTATTATCATTCTTCCGGGGAGGGTCCGGATTCGAATCCCGGTGACGCATGGATGTTGTGTTTGTCTTACTGCACTGGTTCTCTTCCCTCGCCGTAACCAGTGGCGCTAAATTAGGGACGGGTGACTGCTTATAGCCCGTTGAGTTGCTCACGGTGGTCGTTAAACCTTCAATCCAGAAAAAAAAAGAATTAGTCTCTGAGGCCATCTTAAGTCTTCGAGATTTTTTAGAAACTTAAGTGACATCTAGTACGATCTTTTTTTTGCTTTGTTTGCAAATTTTTTTGATCTCCATTCGCAGGTTTTCATATTTCGCGATTTTTACAGATACTGTTGTTTGGATGTTTTCTGTAAGTGGAACCGCTACGTCTATCAAATATGCCTTTTTCAGTTTTTTGTCTACAGTTACCATTTCGGGTCGATTGCGGTCAGTGGTCTTGTCATTGATGATAGGTTTGCCTCAGTATATGACGCATTTCTGATTTTTCAGTATAAGAACTGGTTGCTACTTGTAATAACATGAGTCAACGAAAGGAGAAATATTCCTCATAATACATGGGAAATCGATAAAATATTCGAAGCAAACCAAATATAAATTCTGAATTTTCATGTAGCACTTACTGGTCATCCATGTAACACCTCTCAGAAAACTTGAAAATTTCATCGCCGTGGAGCGGAATCGAACCCACATCTCCCGATTTCCGTTTGAGCATGCTAACCGTTACACAACCCAGGACAGTGATGTTCCTAGCAATTGAGACTAAGAAAACTCAGCTTAGGAATCTGAACATCCGCAGATTTTCGCTACGAAGCATCGTTGCTTCCTCATAGCGTTTTGACCTAACTCCCATCCAGAAACGGATGTTGGTCGGAAATTACCAGTACCACAGATAAATAAATGAAGGAAGAAATATTTCTCATGATACATAAGAAATCAATGGAATATGTACTAGAGATTTCCGACCTACATCCGTTTCTGGGTGGGAAATGGGTCAAAACGCTATCAGGAAGCAACGATGCTCCGTAGGGAAAATCTGAGAATTTGCAGGTTCCTAAGCTAGGTTATCTTAGCCTCAATTGCTTGGGACTTCACTATCCTGGATGGTGTAACTGTTAGCATATTCGAACGGAAATTGGGAGATGCGGGTTCGATTTCCGCTCCAGGGCGATGAAGGTTTTTGAGAAGTGCTACATGGATTACCTGTAAGTGTTACATGAAAATTCAGAATTTGTATTCGGTTTGCTTCGAATATTCTACCAATAAGATACGTAACAAGAACAGCCTTGGGTAGGGCCATATTTAAAGCCAAACCGTTGATGTAAGGACTTAGCTACCCGGTTGTGTCAGTTAAGACATTGTTTTGAAGCAAGAAGAGAACAGCAGGCTAAAATGTGTTATGCGATTTCATTGGCTTTTCCACATATTCTACAGGTATCATCATCTGCAATTTTTATCATGTGCTTCTTGTAGCTCTAGGTTTGCATAACGGGGTCTTGATTCCAATGAAGAATCCCTCAGTTTTTGGATAAAGCTGACCTTTTTTGTAACCATTGTAGTAATTATTATTATTATTATTATTATTATTATTATTATTATTATTATTATTATTATTATTATAAAAATATAATAATAATAATAATAATAATAATAATAATAATAATAATAATAAATATAGAGACCTGGCCATAGAAGTTACCCGCTTATGGACTAAACACACAACGGTAGGCCCCATTGTCATCGGGACACTTGGAACAATGTCCAAAAATTTTATGAACCATTTTGAAAAATTGCAGCTTTCTGATATGCCACCTACAGAACTGCAAAAGACAGCTTTACTTGGGACATCATATATTTTACGTCGATTCTTGACTAATACCTAGGTCTCCGGTGGAAACTCGTATCAGTTCAACAATACCAGTCAATGATAATTTGCTGTTTATCTTGTTTGTCAGAGGCTGTGATTCGTAGATTTCGAATAAAGAAAATAATAATAGTAATAATTAAGAATGATAATAATAATAATAATAATAATAATAATATCATTGTTATTATTAACTTGCAGACAATTTGCGGTTAATGCTGAATGCAAAAATTAAATGCTAAGTAAGATATTGAAACATTTTGTATTTCATTTCAGAGGTACTAAACTGTATAACATCAGCATCACAACTTTACCTCGAATGATTTGGAGAATGTCATCTAGTCCGATAAATTTCGTTTCCTGTTGCACTATGTGGAAAGCCGGGTGCCTATTTGTCCTTTACCTGGGGTCAGGTCGTACCGTGGGATAAACAAAAAGGCTTGCGTGGGAAGCGTCTGCTGGGAAACTCTAGGTCCAATTATTCATGTGCAGGAACGTGTGACAGCTACCACCTACCTAAACATTATTTCAGACCAGGTACATACTTTAATTGCAATTCCGCTTTAGTAGTGTATTCCTTCAGCAATTCAATGCGCCATACCGTACTGCCCGGGTTGTGTTAAAATCGTTCGCGAAACATGAAGAAGAGAAAGACTTTCAGGTAGAAACTCGTTTATACGTTTCTCAGTTATATCTTTTCACTGTTCTACGTAATTCTGTGTTAGTCCCGATATTTTACTATAATTTCTATCGTTGTTTTTAACTCAGTTATATGTAATTCATTCGTTCGCTTTTTACAATTATACATTATAATTTAAATTTTAGATTATCAAAAACATACGGCTTTTTGATTATTTTATGCGTAACCCGGTATGTTACAAATTTGAGGGAATCGAGACAGCGGTGGAGTGTTCATTCTTGGTGCAGTCAAAGTTAAAAGTAAGTCAGATCAAATCAGATCACATGTAGAAGATTTTAGGAAGGGAGTGTCTGACACCAGGTCCTAAACAACCTTTAGAAATAGGAAACTAGAAGATTTGGGCTAGAGTTGCCGATGAGAAAGTGACACGGAAGTGAGGTAGAAATGAGGAGGAAGACACCCTTATTTATAATCAAGGTGACAGTACCAGTGGTCCGACGGCTTAACGTGCCCATCTGACGCACGGCGGATATTTAGTGGTTCGAGAGATCGTACCTTCCTGGAATCGAACTTGAGATTGCTCTGTGGCATCACAAATGGGGACCACTAGGCAATCAGCGAAGGGTATGTTGTTTACTTTTGGTTCGTGTAAAAATCAGTTTTGAATTTCACAACTTAAACACATATGCACTAATTAAAACTTGATAAACCTTTTGGAGGTAATTTTTTTGTTACATCCTTTCGCGTCGTATTATAGCATAGAATCGTAAATGTATAATCAATATTCAATATTCTGGTTTCAAACGGATGCATTTAGAATCCTTCGATTAAAGAAATCTGTAAATTCATGAGTTTCAGTTTGTTAGTTGTGAGGATTTCACGTACATAGAATCAGGGTTCCTTATACACAGACAGATTCGTCAAAAGAGAAGTTTGATGGGCTTTATGTTTTTTACAATGCGACGAAACATACTGTAAATGTTTTACCACTTTTTTTTCCCTTGACCGCCAATTCGACTTTAAATAAATCATTATTAAGATAGCTTGAACTCTTTCAAAGTATAAATTTTACAAAAGTATTAGGTGTACAAATAAGTTTTAAAACGTTTTAAGGCAAAGCAACATGTTATTTGAGAGAAAATAACAATACCTTTACGAATCAAAGTATGCGCCGTCATTATCTGTTACTTTCCGCGATCGGTCGTCAGCTGACGGATTCCAGCCATGAATAATTTTTCATCGTGTGACGCAATAAAGTCGTCAACCCATTTTTGCACTTCGTCACATCCCCGGAACCGTACAGCAGACACCCCATGTTGCATCGATCGGAAAAAATGATAGTCTGAAAGGGGCTATGTCGGGACTCTAAGCCGTGTGCTCCAAAACATTTCTGCCAAGCGTCAATAACGTTTTCTTGACCGATTTCGCGACATGCGGCCTAGCATTGTCGTGCAGTAATTTCACGGAACGCAATCCTTTGCCTGTGAATGGATGTTTCCGACAGATTTTGTTGTTCTATCGCAGCAATTAGCGCTTGTAGCGATCAGCAGTAAAAGTTCGACCCTGTCCCAATAGTTCATAATAGAGCACACCCATCATGTCCCATCTGATTTACAGAACTTTCTTGGAGTGAATATTGCGTTACGGTGTCAAAGTCGTCGCTTCACCGGGGTCTACCCAGTTTTTTTTTGTTTTTTTTGCGTTTGGAATTGTCGTACCATATCAACTTTTCATCACCAGTATCGATTTTCCACAGGAAAGACTTTCTGTGTTGCTTATTCAACAGTTCAAACACTTCATGACACGCTCATCCTTGTTCTTCTGGCTCAAGTCATGTGGCACCCATTTTCTTTCTTTCTGAATCTTTCCCACTGCGCGTAAAAGATTGGAAACGGTTTGTTGAATTACACCCAGTTGTTCGTCTAGTTTTTTTGCGTTTGAGATGAATCTTCATCCAGCAATTCTTGCAGTTCTTCATGTGGGTCCTTCTGTGGGGCGCCTCTACGTTCCCGATCGCTAACATTAAAACCACCTGCTTTAAACCGTCTAAACCAAAACTCACACGTGCATTTCGATACAATATTCTCCCCCAGAACAGAACAGATCGATGCTCATGCTTTTGCAGAACTTTTTCCTTGATGAAATTCGTAACGAATGCAGTGTCGTATAAATGAAGTATCGCTTACCATCTTTCACCTACCGATGTGCAAGTGCGTTTGACTGTTGGGCAAACTTCTTTGACGCATTTTATAATCTGGACCAGCTACGGTCACATTACAACAACGCCGGGATATGTCGGATATATATTAGCTGCATACGTCACACAAAAAGGCTTTAAAACTTATTTGTACACATAGTATTTAAGATTTTGAAATTTCATTTATACGTTTTTTAAGGCCATCGCCTAAAAAAATGTCTAGCGATTTTTCACTGTAATTGCCCTGGCCTCCATATTTCCTGGGCATCATTTGAGTCGAACATTTAAGGTTTTTGTTCGAACAGCAAATCTGATCTTCGGCAGATAAGAGTTCAAGAACATGTCGATAACTTGTTCGTACCAGATACCAAAAGCCATCTTTAAAAATCTTGTAGCGTCCATGCTTCTCCGGGGATATCTGTTTTGGAGACACGTGAAGGAAGAACATCATTGTTAGGCAGGTGGTCATAATGTTTTGAGTAGTATATGTAGGTTTCCGGCGTATGCTTAGTTTTTAGGAGGTGGCAACACTTCTAATCACGTGGCAAGAAGATAACGTCATTAACAAGATGAGACGTCCCATGTGGGCGTGGTCCCTTTTCCTGCATGACATCATCTCCCACGTGGTTCTTGTCGATGCCGACGAAGCAAATTTGAATTATGTGTGTGAGGAGATCCTTTTTCTTTTTAGTCATCATTTTTTTTTTTTTTTTTTTTTTTTTGGAATGATCGAGCGCATTTATTTTCGAAAAAACAACGAAACGCTTTGGAAATGGGAGGACTTGAACTCGAGTCATTCAGATTGCAGCTACATGCTCTACTGCTCTGGCTACCCAGACACTGGTTGGGGTACTTAAGGTGGTTCCTGCCGCCTCGGTGGCGCAGTGGTCTAAGGCGATGGCCTCTGATCATTCGTCCGAAAGGGGTCCGGGTTCGAATCCCGGTGAGGCATGGATGTTGTGTTTGTCTTACGGCACTGGCTCTTTCCCTTCACTGGAACCAGTGACCCTAAATTAGGGACGGGCGACTGCTTATAGCCCATTGAGTTGCTCACGGTGGTCGTTAAATCTCCAACCAAAAAAAAAAAAAAAAAAAAAAAAAGGTGGTTCCACCTAAAATCTCTGCCTTATATTTCCAATGGTAAACCTTCTTTACGTATTTTCTTCGCAATTAATGCATTCCTAAGGATGAAAATTTGTACATCGATAAAACTAACTTTACGTTATAGCATGGGATACTTAATACTTGCTAAAACATCATCATAATTAAGCAATCCAACTTTTGTTTGCCTACTGACATCATTAATGTACAGGTTGCGCCATCTATTAACAGGTCTGAACATTACCCAAATAAAAATGATTGACTTTAATGTAATTATGGTTATGATAGTTAACACAGCAATCGGACATCGCCGAATGGACTCTACTTACTGTTTCACACATGAAATCACATCAGAAATCTTGAAAATTTCATCGCCGTGGAGCGGGAAAATTATCATGACGTATTTATCACGTATTATGGGAACAATATTTCTTCAACTCTGAATGATGGTTATGTTTTAACTAGTAGTAAGTATCCCATGCTATAAGTTACGGTTAGTCTTATCCATGTGCAAAATGTTCATTCTTGGGAATACATTAATTGCGAAGAAACTATGAGAAGAAATTTTACCATTGGAAACATAAGGCAGAGAATTTAGGTGGCACCACTTTAAGGGGATTAAGAGATATGGTTCGCCTAATGGGGAGACTGCATGCGAGACTATGTGTTGGCTGTCTTCCGATTGAATACAGGAAAGAAAGCGCATGAGCCATGAAAACATGCCCGTTCATGATTTTCTCAACCACGCAGGTGCGTTTCCACAACCATAGAGATTGCTACTAGCTAGATGCTGGAAGTCTCGCATTAGCAAACAGTGACAGGGAAGTATAATTTTCTCTGTGAACAAGAGCTTACTATTTTTTTTTATCGCGTGTTACCCTTCATAATCCTAAACATCCTTTCTTTCTTCACGAATTTTCAAATGTAAGGTGTTGCTTAAACTTTTTTTCCCACAGGATTCATACGCATTTTTCCTGAATCAGACATTATCTTACGAAATGAAGTTCTCTTCTCCCCGTTTAAGAATTATTTTTTTCTGTATTTCTTATAATTTAAGTTTATCGGCGGACTATGGAAGTGTATTTCTGCTACAAATCCCAGACATTCTTTCATAAATTCATCTTCGGAAAAAGGCTTGGAATGGTTTGCTACTTTTCCAGGAAAAACGAAGCTCATCTTAGCACTTATTCCATTGGCTGTCATTTTATAAATGCGCATTTGGCCTTCGGGTTCGTCCTACCTTAAAGCACGCAGTCAATCGCAGTGATGTTTCATTTAATACTTCTTCACTGCGGAGACTTAATTCTTGACAACTGAGCATACTTGTTTTTCCCCTACTTGCACGGAATTGTACAGGGAATTCCACCGATCGTGAACCGCGCGGAAAACATCACAATGGTTCCTTTTTTCCCGACGCTCGCGTCTCTGGAACAGAGAGCCTTTTCTTGATAAGACCCTCTGGAACAGATTGAAAGAATTCACCTTGAACTCTCGCACTCCCCAGAGAGTGAACTACACTTCTCACAGCAAATGAGTGGACGGCTCGCCGCTCAATAGCTGTTTAGCTAATGGACAACTGCGGACATGGGAATATAGTTGTTTTGTATCTTCCTTAATGTTAACAAAAAGTGCGTTTTACCAAACGTTTGTCTTTTCGACATATTAATTTCGAGTTTCTCTGTATATTCCTTTTTCCTTTCTTAAAACGCAATATCTGTCTATCTACACACACACACACACACACACACACACACACACATATATACAAAGTCGAATCACATTATTGTGACCACCTCCTACTTTTGACGTCAACAGCGCGAAGCCAATGAAAGAAGGCGCGCGTCGTTTGCTGGCTTCGAGGGTATATAAAGTGTGCTGTAGGCAATCTGAAAACATATCACCCGATGCTGTCATTGAACAAGCGACGTGAAAACTTCGGAGCACCACGTTTCATTGATATGAGAGGTGGACGTCAGTTTTGAAGGTGCGTGAGGGCCGATCGACATGCTACAGTAGAGCAACTCACTGGACGAAAGAGCCAGGGAGCTACCGAAAGTGAGTCTAAAACGACAGTTTAGCGTCATTTGCTGCGTATGTGGCTCCTACGAAGACGGGGTTCACTGCACCTATGCTAACGAAGATGCATCGGCAGAAAAGGCTTACATTTGCACGGCAGTATCGGAATTTGACCTTCACTGATTGGCAAAGGATAGCCTTCACCGAGGAGTCACGGTTTTTGCTTTATCAAATGGATGGACGTTGGTGTATAAGGCGATAAACATCGGAGAACAAACTCTCTTCAACCTTCGCTGGAAGAACACAAACTGATCGGGGCAGCCTTATGGTCTGAGGAATGCTTTCGTGGCATTCTCTGGGTCCACTCATACCTGTAGAAGGCACTATGGACCGAATTCGTAATGAATTCATCCTTGCAGACCACGTACACCCATGCAAGCTGATTGTCTTCCCTGGGGCGGATGGGATCTTTCAGTACGACAATACGACGTGTCACAGAGCTAGAAATGTCCGAGAGGAGTTGGAAGAGCAAGATGAAGATTTCAAAGTACTTCCCTGGCCCCCTAATTCCCCAGACGTAAACTCAATCGAGCATCTGTCGAACCACCTAACCCATGTTGTTTGCTCCATGGATTCTCCACCACGCACCCTCCAGCAGCTGTCACATGCACTGCAGTCAGCATGGTTCAACATACCTGTGAACACCTTCCAGCACCTTATTGATTCACTTCCTCCCGTCTATCTGCTGACCGCGCTGCACACGGCGGTTAGGCTGGATATTAGCTGGTGGTCACAACAATGTGACTCGACCGTGTATAATATACTGTCTACACTATATAGACAAAAGTCACCGCACACTTAGAAGAGAAACACAACATAGCATTTATTGACGTACATTAGTACGGTGTCGGTCCGCCATTGGTCTTAATGCAAGCATTGACCATTCGAGTCATGCTTTCAAGAAGGTTTTGGAACACAGCGACAGATATCCGCTTCCATTCAGTACATAATGCTGCCGCTAACTGCTACTTAGTAGTAGGCCTTGGTTCCAAACTTCTTATGCGACGTTCTAATTCACCCCACAGGTGCTCTATGGGATTAAGGTCAGGGCTCTGTGCTGGCCAGTCCACACACGATACGGAATTATCGTCGAACCATGCCGTAACAGTCCTTGCCTTATGGTTCGGTGCATTTTCCTTCTGGTACCAACAAGGCTCGATTCCATAGTATTCCCACAGAGTTGGTAGGGCATAATTGTCCATAATATTGAAATGGACATGCTGGTTAACAGGTTTGTCCACAATAACCAATGGGCCGGGACCATACCACGAAAAACACCCCCACATGAGTACACTGCCAGCTCCAAACTTGACCGTAGAAATTCATCTGGACTCCTGAAAACTCGACTAAATTTTGTTTTTGTTGTACTGATACCGATCATATGGAAAAGCCTTTTGTGAATACTTTCTCCCTAAAATAATGCATGGTTTTCCCACCAGGGGACGTAAAATCACATCTTATTTTTGTCGATATCTCTGTTCCTAAGAGTTAAATTTGAAAAATTCTTTCTGCGTTGGAGAGCCTTTCCGGTGAGAAATGTTTCTCATATAAATTCATGTTTTTCTTAACGCACGAGTCTGCAACCAGTTGGCGTAAGCTCACGATTTCGTTTACAGCAATATCTGAGGGATTAAAAACCCTATTGAAAAAGTTCTTTGTTCCGTCAGATATTATTGTTTTCCATACCGGTTGCATTGACTTTGAATAGCTTTGATAAATTTATTTTCCGTCAGAACGGATTCAAAAGACGTGCTTATTACACTCGAAAATTCGGTGTAATCTTTCTTGTTTCCATTGCGATTAATACTATCGACGAGCAACAGTTTTAAATAGCTGCCTGGATCACGTAGAGATACATGTGATCAAAGGTTTTGGGCACCATCGGCAAACTTCATACTTTTCCTATGGCCAGCTATATGTTGAGCGTTCCCGAGCTGCCAAGAATAAAAACCTCTTAGTCTTCGTTCCAAATAAAAGAATATTCAGCGTCGTTGACCCAGAGGCTCTTCAAGAACACGCTTACTGAGCTTCGAATGGACTGTCCATTACTCTAATTACTTATAGTAGGAACCGTACACCAATTATACTCCAAATAGTATAACTATACTAATAATCCGGATTTCTTGGCATAGAATAGAAAATAGAAATAAAACTTTCCACGCTTTCGCACGTCAATCAAATGACTCTTTCAAGAAGGTAGACAGCTAACTGCAAATTGGATAATAAAACGTTTTGTTGATTATGAACCTAATTTCTTTACATCACTCCACATACAGTAGAATCGGTGGACTTGTCTCTTTTTGATAGGGCAGTGGCTCATTTTCCGTCTTTTGTATGCCTTTTATGTTCAATAATTCTAATTGCCAACGAACATTTGATCATTCCGATGTAGTATCGCCTGTAGCCGACCGGATATTGTAGTGGAATGACATAAACACCTCTATCACTGAGAAGAGGGGCTTGCTAATATTTCTTTTAAGCATCGTATACACTGAGTGGCCACTTTATTAGGACGACCCTCTCAGTACTTCGTTGGGCCACCTTTTGCCTTTAATACTGCGTCGATTCTTCGTGCCATGGACTCCAAGAGATGTTGATAGGTGGTTTGTGGAATCTGAGACCATGCTTCATGAATAGCACTTTCCAGGAGTGTGAGATTGCAGGGTTGTGGATCCAGCGGTCTGATGGCTCGTTCAACTTCATCCCACAAATTCTCAATGGGGTTGAGATCTGGAGATTATGGGGGCCACCTAAGCAACGTAAACTCACCGGTATGTTCCTGAAACCAATCCTGTACAATACGAGCACTATGGCAGGACGCATTATCTTGTTGAAAGTAGCCATAGCCATTGGGATAAACCATTGGGATAAACCATTGGGATAACCCATCCACATGACAGGATGCACTTGGTCCGCAACGATGTTTAAATATGATGTGCCAGTCACACGTTGATCAACACGATTTAAAGGGCCCAAAGCATGCCAAGAAAACTATCCCCAAACCATAACGTTTCCTCTACCAGCTTGAAGGTTTGTAGAAATAAATTTGGGGTCCATGCTTACGTGCTGTTTCCGCCGAATTCTCACTCGGCCATCGGCATGGTGCAACTCGAAACGTTATTCATCGGACCACATCATTTGTTTCCAATTATCGACTGTCCAATCCTTGTGCTCCTGTGTGAACTGGAGACGTTTTCTCTTGTTCACTGCAGACAGCAAAATGTTCGAACAGCCCTTCGGCTGCCATATCCTATTTGATGTAATGTACGGCGAACAGTGCGCGCAGAGATCATTTGAGGGGATCCTTGATTAAGATGGTCTGTAATTTTCAGCATTATTGCTCTTCTGTAGTCTGTTACCAGTCTGGACACTCCCTGTTCCGCCCGAGCAGTCACTAGTCGATGACGACCACACGTTGCACGCAGTGACCCTAGTTTTTTGGCTGACAGTCTAGTATTTAAACACTTTAACAACAGCTGCTCTGGAACATTTCACGAATGCGGCGGTTTCGGTGATATTCACACCATGGCTCCGAGCTCCTACAATCATCCCACGTTGAAAGTCTGTTAAATCGCATTTTTTATCCATCTCGTCACCCACAAATCACTTCTACTACTGTCGCAAGCACTAAGCTTTCCCTTTTTATGCTAGTCTCGCCCTCTGGCGGCAACAGCGTGCAGCCATAGCTCATTTGCATAAAACATTCAGGTGGTCATAATAAAGTTGCCACTCAGTGTATAAAGATGCCAGAGACCTTATGCCGACATCGAAGTTCATCCTCCTTAGCGCGTTTGTGTGTTGATAGGAAACCTTTGGTATACAGGGAATATGTTTGGTATGTCCATTACGCTATCAAATATTCTATATTGTCAGTCATCAAACACTACAGGTTTAATCTAGTTGTATCGGCAGAAGTACAAATTCTGTTTATTATTTTTTATTTTGTTTTTATTTTTGTTACAGGAACACATTCAGTCGAATATTTCCGTGCAATACAAATTATTCATAAATTAAGGAGACCTCGGAAAACTCTGCTCTGGAAGCTGATTCGTGTGTTTCATTTTAAACTCGGACAACGCAGAGGGTCTCTGCCAGCATGCAATTAAACCGCTCTTTCTCGAATGAAAAACCTAAAACGGTCTTCCTAAAGACGTTTAGGTCTTCACAGGCACTTTTATTTTTGGTCATTATGGAAGCAAACTCCGAGATACACAATAATTACGGTGTGAGTATTTGCCATATACTTTGACAACTAATATTTGTGGATATATGTCAAACAAAGAGAAAAATGCCATGTATTTAAACTCTGAATGTAAGCAGAGATCCTTACATTTCGTCAGTATGCACAAGATTCCCTAATTACTCCTAACCTCCATTGCTTAAAATGTTGCAAAAGGAGCAAAAAACGCGCTTTCTAATTATCTCTGACATCGCCTGATCTTGTTTGCTACAGGAGGTTACAGATTATTTTGAGCAAGGAGGCACACTGTTTGAAAACCTTCATGTCCCAGATTTTGTAATAAGTAGAAAATAATGACACGCAAGGCAAATCTTAAAGTGCATCGTGAATATTTTTTTCTTGACGGTTGGTTCTGTATGACGCGAAAAAAATAACGTAATTACCAAACATCAAAAAACGCACAATAATTTCTTTTTTTGAATGCCTTGCACTGAGGTTATAAATTTTCGCCATGTGTTTTCTTACAAAACATCCACGACAGCAAACGTTATGAGTAAGTTGAGTACATGTTGGGACACTTTGCTAAATTTGAAGACTACAAATACTGATAAGTTGTGCTCTTACAACACACTATAACGTTTTTGAGGGTTGTGGATCTCCGAACTCACTACCTCTTACTCCGGGGGTGTCTATTCTTCCATCTGAACTCTGCCGGCAAGGCTTATCACGAATACTGATACGTTGTGCTCTTACAACACAGTATAACGTGTTTGAGGGTTGTGGATCTCCGAATTCACTACCTTCTACTCCGGAGGTGGCTATTGTTCCATCTGAACTCCGCCGGCAAGGCTTATCACGGCAACTTCTCGATTTGACTCAAACATCACCGCAGTAGCGCTTCATCTACGTCACGTTACGTAGTACCTTAAGCTCTTCCCCAGCTGGTGATTCCTTTGGAAATTTATGACTAGGAATTTCATCTTTCATTGTCTGGAATATTCGAAAATTGTGTGGTGAAAGCAAAGTGAATGTAGCGGATTGGGATAAGTGAATTTTTTCCCTAAATATGTGTTGTTAATAAAGGCACCGTTTTGGAATACGTGTAGTCAAAATGTTATTTTTATTCATATCTGCATCGCCGCTCCGTCGGCCATGTTGGCCATGACACTAATATCTGTGCAGCTCCCCAAATTGAGCTAATGTTTCAGTGGCAGATATGGTACGAGTGCTGCCTTTGTCTTGCGTCTCTGACCATGTCCTGGAAGCCCTGGAACTAGAACAGGGATGGACGACTGCGTATGACCCTTATAGTTACTCATGGTGCTAGATAAACACCGAAAAATAAAACATAATTAAAATAAAAATCTTAAACGTTATATTATCACAAACAATTAGTTTTTTGTTCTTTTTTCAGGATTTAACGACCTCCGTGAATAATACCAAAGGTTTTCTCAAGTCCATAATTTGGGAGTTGTGATTCCAGGGAATGGAGAGAGCCAGTTCCATAAGACAAGCACACGAAGCATGCCTAATCCAGGACTCGAGCTCGGGCCCACTCAAACGAAAAGTCAGGATTCAGCGTCCAGACGAGTGCGCTACCAGTACTGCCAAAAAGCGAATCAACGCCTGAAATCTTTGTTAAGAAGTGGAAGAACTGGCTTACCTTCCAGCTTTTCTCTCGTGTCAAGATATAACGGCTTTAAATATGAAAGTTGAAATTCGGAATTTTGAAAATTCGTTAAATATGCCCTTTCTGGTGTTGAATTACTTTGTTCACACACACACACACACACACATACACACAGATGTGTATTTAAGCCACACTACTGAAATAAGTGCCTAACCCCTACTAAATAATAATTATTAATATTTTGATTGGGGGTTTAACGACCACCGTTTGCAACTCAGTGGGCTATAAGCAGTCGCCCGTCCCTAATTTAGGGCCACTGGTTCCAGGTAAGGGTGAGAGCTAGTACCGTAAGAAAAACACAACACCCCACCCATGCCTCTTCGGGATTCGAACCCGAATCCATCTTGGAGAAATGAGCAGAAGCCATTGCTTAAACCACAGCGTCCGGCCCTTATTAAATTATCTTCCGTGATTAAATGATTAAGTACATGTATATAATCCGGTAGCGAAGAAATGAGCAGGGTGTTGCGAATTCATTAACGGCGAGCAGCACGCAAGATCGTCCATGCTCTCATAGTAGTGGCCACGAAGACTATTCTTCAATGTCCCTAAAAAAATTAAATCGGAAGGTGCCAAGTCCGAACTGTAAGCAGGATGCAAAAGAACGGTCCACCTCTGTTTTGCGATTTCTACTTGCACTGGTTTGCCAATATGCGGACGAGCGTTTTCATGCTGATGCAACGTTTGATTATTTTTTCAGTGTTGGCCGTTTGGTCCGGATACATTGCTCGGAGTACCCGTCTGGCACAGATCTTCCTATAGTTGAGATGTTCATGAATAATTCGTCCAATAGATTATTTACTGATATCCAATTCCATAGCAATATTCCGAACCCGAATGCGTCTGTCACCTTTAATTAAGTCGTGAACCCGTTTAATCGTTTCATCAGTCACCGCCATATTAAGCCTACCTCACCGTGTCTCATCTACAAGGCTCTCGCGGCCAGATTTGAACTTCGTATCCAATTCATAAACACTGGAACGAGACATAACCGATTCACCATACCAATCCGAAATCATCTCGTAAGGTCCACGGCCTTTACGCTAGTCGAACTCAACACTTAACGTAACTGCCATTATTTTTGGTCGATAGCGCCACCTAACTTTAATATCAAGCCGCTCCACATCTACGGCCCTTTTGTTTTATAGATTGGGGGCTTAACGACCATCGTGAGCAGCTCAATGGGCTATAAGCAGTCGCCCGTCCCTAATTTAGTGTTACTGGTTCCATGGGAAGGGAAAGAGCCAGTGCCGTAAGACAAACACAATATCTATAACTCACCGATATCCGAACCCGGACAAATCTCGGACGAATGATCAGAAGCCATTGCTTAGACAACTGCGCCACCAGGGCGGAAATTTGCGGCGCTTCACTGAATGTAGTCGTAATAGTTTCACGCACATATACGATCATATACACGGTTTTGCATCGATCAGAGTAAAAATTATTATACCAATCGGACATTTATATCATCATCATCATTGTCAACCATTATCAATCCACTGCTGGACGAAGGTTTCCCCAAGTTTCCTCCACAACGGTCTGTCTTGTGCCAGTCTCCTCCATGTCACCCCTGCATACTTTCGAATTTCATCCACCCATCTCCCATGTGGTCTTCTTCTGGGTCTTTTCCTGTCCCTTGGAATCCAATCTAAAATTTCAGCTGTCCATCGATGATCTGTCCTTCTAGCAGTATGTCCAGCTAATTGCCATTTCAAGGATTTAACTCTGATCATGATGTCTTCCACTCTTGTCATTTTTCGGATCCACGAGTTCCTCTTCTTATCTCTCCTGGTTACACCAAGTATGCACCTCTCCATGCTTCTTTGAGTTGTCTGCAGTCTTTGTATGTCTCTTTTAGTTAAGGTCAACGTCTCTGCACCATACGTAAGCACTGGAAGGAAGCATTGATCAAACACTTTTCTTTTAAGACATAATGGCATATTGCTCTTGAAAATTATGCTGTTTCTTCCAAAAGCTCTCCAGGCAAGTTTTGTACGCCGATTAATTTCTTCATCAAAGTGACCCTCACTTGATATCTGCTGTCCAAGATAAACGTACGTGTCTGTTATCTCCAGCTTTTCTCCATCAATCGATAAATCTTCATTTCTTGTAAAAGCATTGGACATCACTTTTGTCTTCTGAAAGTTCATTTTTAATCCTACTTCTTTAATCTTGTCAGCAAGTTCCTGGATCATATTCTGCAGCTCTGATGGGCTAGTTGCAAAAATGACTACGTCATCAGCAAAACGAAGGTGGGTTAGATAATCTCCATTAATCTTTATCCCCTTGTTTTCCCAGCTCAGTGACTGAAAAACACCCTCCAATGTGGCATTAAAGAGCTTCGGAGATATGGTGTCACCTTGTCTCACTCCCTTTCCAATTTTTATGTGTGTTGTATTTTCAAACAGCCGAATCTTTGCACTTGCATTTTCATATATGTTATTAATAATATTAATGTATGCATCTTCAATACCGCAGGATTTCAGAGCCATTGTAACTGCTGATGGTTTCACCGAATCAAAGGCTTTTTCATAATCGATAAAAGCCATGCACAATGGAAGTTCATATTCCCTCGCTCTTTCAATTAGTTCTCTCAGTACGTTGATATGATCTATTGTGCTGTAGCCACTCCTGAATCCAGCTTGTTCTCTCGGTTGAGCCATGTCCAGTGTTACCTTCAAGCGGTGTGAAAGAACTTTAGTGAAGATTTTATAAACTACTGATAGGAGGCTGATAGGTCTGTAGTTTCCGAGATCCTCAATGTCACCTTTCTTATGTAGCAGGATCATTGTAGCATTGTTCCAATCCTTAGGAATCTTTCCTTCATTAAGGCATCGAGTGAAAATTTGGGCGAGTACTGTTTCGATTTCTCCACTTGCTTCTTGTATGATGTCTACAGTAATTCCATCTTCTCCTGGAGCTTTTCCCCGCTTCATGTTCTTGATTGCATGTGCAACTTCTGCTGGAAGGACTGGAGGAACTCTGGTACTGGTATCTTTCATGATGTCTGGAGTGCATGTATCATCCCTTTCATATAATTTGGAGTAGAAAACTTTCACTCTTGTCAAAATTTCGCCTCTATTTCTTGTTACAGAACCATCTTCTTTTCTCAGTGCCATAATCTGTTTTCTTCCCTTACTGAGATGTCCCTTTGCTATCTTTAGGCTTTGGTTGTTTTCAATTGCTTTCCTCACTAGTTCACAGTTGAATTTTCTTACGTCTTCAGTGATACTTTTTCGTGCTGTCTTGCATAGCTCTATATATTCCACTTTGGAAGTCACATCTTCTTTAGTTGTCCTCATCTCTCTTCTTTTTTGCATCAACATTTTCGTTTTTCCTGATAATTTATTTACAAGCAACTTGTTCTTAGACCCAGCTAATTTTGTTGCTGTTTCCATAAGAGCTTTGGTTACTTTTCTGTTAACTTCAGAGATGTCCACTTCTTCCAATGTTAGGCCTTCTAAAGCAGAGAACCTGTTCTTCAGTTCCAACTTGAAGGTATTATGGTGTTTTTTAAGGTTGGTTATGTCAATAGATTTTGTTTGTCTTATGAGCTTGCCACGTTCAAGTTTAGTGTTGAGGTGCATCTTACATCTCACCAATCTATGGTCACTACCTGTGTTGAACTTGTTTAGCACACTGCAGTCTTCTATGACGAATTTTTTGTTACACATAATAAAATCAATTTCACTTGTCGTCCCATTTGGATGTCTCCATGTCCATTTCCTGTGTGGCTTTTTCTTGAAGAAGGAGTTCAAGATGAAAAACCCTTCTGCCTCTGCAAACTCAACGAGAGTATTTCCACGCTGGTTTCTGTTGCCGTGACCGAATTTACCTACTGAAGTTTCATTCTGTTGCCGTTGCCCTATTTTTGCATTGAAATCTCCCATAATTATTTTCAAGTGCTGCTTACCTTTATTATTTAGATGACAAATTTCCTCATATAATTCTTCAATTTCTTCTTCAGGATGACTTGTGGTGGGTGCATAAGTTTGAATAATCTGAGCCTGGTATCTTTTCGAGAGTTGGATAACAAGCCGTGCAGCTCTGTCAGAGGAACTTTCAACTTCTACAACTTTATCCTTCAGTTTCTTGTTTATTATAAATCCAACACCACTAGTTCTGCCAGTATCTGTCCCACGATAGTAGAAGAGATATCCACTTTTCAGTTCGATGAGATCTTCTCCTTTTCTCCTTACCTCACTTAGCCCCACGATGTCCCACTTGATCCTTTGTAGTTCCTTTTCCAATTCAAGAAGCCTTGAATCAGAAGATAGGGAGCGTCCATTGTACGTTGCCAAGGTCAGCATCAGATGACAGCCTAGTCCCGTCCTCCGGGGATTCTTAGCACCCTCTGCCTTCATGTCGCACTGGCCGCTGCCTTGGCCAGGTACATTCCAGCTGCCGGAGACTGAGGGACAAGATTTAAGTTGTGGAGTCATTTTGGAGGGGTTTGGCCATAACTCACCACGAAGAAGACTGCAGTGTGCTAAACAAGTTCAACACAGGTAGTGACCATAGATTGGTGAGATGTAAGATGCACCCCAAGCGGGTTGGTGAGTGTGGGATAGAATTTCCTCTAATCCCGATGGTATAGTTATACCGCTATTGGCGGTCGTCAGAGCCCCTTTAGTCGGAACAGGATGCACCACGAGAAGGCGGGGTTGACATTTGTCAAGGAGAGGCTGTGATGTTACGCATCACCTGACCTTACATCCCACACTTAACGTAACTGCCATTATTTTTGGTCGATAGCGCCACCTAACTTTAATATCAAGCCGCTCCACATCTACGGCCCTTTTATTTTTAGATTGGTGGCTTAACAACCATCGTGAGCAGCTCAATGGGCTATAAGCAGTCGCCCGTCCCTAATTTAGTGTTACTGGTTCCATGGGAAGGGAAAGAGCCAGTGCCGTAAGACAAACACAATATCTATAACTCACCGGGATCCGAACCCGGACAAATCTCGGACGAATGCTCAGAAGCCATTGCTTAGACAACTGCGCCAACAGGGCGGAAATTTGCGGCGCTTCACTGAATGTAGTCGTAATAGTTTCACGCACATATACGATCATATACACGGTTTTGCATCGATCAGAGTAAAAATTATTATACCAATCGGACATTTATATATATATATACATATATATATATATCATCATCATCATCATTGTCAACCATTATCAATCCACTGCTGGACGAAGGTCTCCCCAAGTTTCCTCCACAACGGTCTGTCTTGTGCCAGTCTCCTCCATGTCACCCCTGCATACTTTCGAATTTCATCCACCCATCTCCCATGTGGTCTTCTTCTGGGTCTTTTCCTGTCCCTTGGAATCCAATCTAAAATTTCGGCTGTCCATCGATGATCTGTCCTTCTGGCAGTATGTCCAGCCTATATATATATATATATATATATATATATATATATATATATATAATTGGAAAGGGAGTGAAACAAGGTGACCCTATATCTCCCAAACTCTTTAATGCCACATTGGAAAATGCTTTTCAATCACTAAACTGGGAAAACAAAGAGACAAAGATTAAAGGAGATTATCTAACTCACCTTCGTTTTACTGATGACGTAGTCATTTTTGCAACTATCCCATCAGAGCTGTAGAGTATGATCCAGGAACTTGCTGAAAAGAGTAAAAAAGTGGGATTCAAAATAAGCTTTCGGAAGACAAAAGTGATATACAATGCTTTTAGAAGAAATGAAGATTTATCGATTGATGGGGAAAGCTGGAGATAACCAATACCTACATTTATCTTGGACAGCAAATATCAAGTGAAGGTCACATTGACGAATAAGTTAATCGGCGTATAAAACTTGCCTGGAAAGCTTTTGGAAGAAATAGTATGATTTTCAAGAGCAATATGCCATTATGTCCTAAAAGAAAAGTGTTTGATCTATGCATTCTTCCATTGCTTACGTATGGTGCAGAGACGTAGACCTTAACTGAAAGAAACATACAAAGACTGCAGACAACTCAAGGTAGCATGGAGAGATGCATGCTTGGTGTAACTAGAAGAGATAAGGAGATGAACTCGTGGATCAGAAAAATGACAGGAGTGGACGACATCGTGATCAGAGTAAAATCCATGAAATAGCAATGGGCTGGATATATTGCCAGAAGGACAGACCATCGATGGACAGCTGAAATTTTAGAATAGATTCTAAGGGACAGGAAAAGACCCAGAAGAAAACCACATCGGAGATGGGTGGATGGAATTCGAAAGTGTGGTGGAGTAACCTGGAGGAGACCGTTGTGGAAGAAACTTGGTGAGATCTTTGTCCAGCAGTGGATTGAAGGTCTCTCCAAGTTAATTGTTGGCAATGATGATGATATATATACATCATCATTGTCAACCATTAGCAATCCACTGCTGGACGAAGGTCTGCCCAAGTTTCTTCCACAACGGTCTGTCTTGTGCCAGTCTCCTCCATGTTACTTCCGCATGGTTTCGAATGTCATCCACTCATCTCACATGTGGTCTTCTTCTGGGTCTTTTCCTGTCCCTTGAAATCCAGTTTAAAATTTCAGCTGTCCATCGGATCCCATATGTGGGTAAAATAGTTGGGTCATGGAGCCCTAAATTCCAAATCACGAACCCTACTTTTTCCATAAAAACGCACTCTAGAGCTATCACAATGCTTTAAGTTGGATCTGCCTAAAATGTTCGCCTTCTAATTCCAATGGGCCAACTTCTGTAGCCATTTTCTTTTAATGCTTTCTCAAGGATTAAAATTGGAACATCGATAAAAACAACTACACATTGTAGCTTAGTATACGTAATATGTAAGCCTAATATACTTAATGTAACAATAATTAGATAATCCAACATTTGTTTATCTACTGACGTCATCAATGTACAGGTCGCGCCATCTATTTTCTGGTCTCAACATCATCAAACGAAAAGTTATTAATTTTTAATATAATGATAGTCAAATTTTTGAAAATATTAAGTTTACTAGGCCATATATGAAGTTATTTTTATCGTTGGTCAAATTTTCGTCCTTGGGAACGCATTAATTTAAAAGAAAATGGCTACAGAAATTTGCCCGTTGGAAATACAAGGCAAAGATTTTAGGTGGATCCACCTTAAATCTGGAAGCGTGACAGCTCGGTCATTGATGGCCTAGTGGCCAACGTCAGTAGCTATCAGGAAAATGTCTCTGGATCCACACCAGGCAGGCACGAGAGCTTAAACCACCAAATATCTGCCGTGTGTCGGATAGGCGGGTTAAGGTATGGGATCCCGGAACCGCCCCCACCACCCCGGTTATAGAAAAGCATGCTCTCCTTCCCCTTCCTACCTCGCTTCAGTGTGACTTTCCTGTCGGGTACTCTAACCCAAATTTCGCAGCTTCCTACTTCTCAGGGTTGTTTGAAACCTGGGTTCAACATAAATCTCAAAACCAAATGCTCAACCATGGTGCTACCGGAAACTGAGCGCTGAAGACCTGCTTTGTTTCAGGTTTGGTAGCTTCTACTTGGACCAGTTTGTTCCCAACACCTTTCCAGTTTGAATTCTTAGCGCGGCCATGATTTTCTTATACACTCACGGACAATGGAATTTACGCACCAAGAAAGAAGCAACGGATTGAACTGAAATTTTATGGACTTAATATTACCAATGAATGATACACATGATGGCAAAAACAGAGCTACAGTACAATTACAGAGGGATCTATGGCACGCAGTCCGGTAATTTTCAATAGCGGGTTGCCCAACTTCATGCGGCGATACATGCTGCAATACGGTCCGGCATGGAGGCGAACAGACGCCTGATGTTGTCCTGCAAAGACTGGCGCACACGTGTTAGACGGTGTGCTCCAAATTCCGGATACTGCGTTTCAACTGGCACCAAACATGTTCGATAGTGGAGCGGGCAGGCCATGGAAGTGCCTGGACATGACGTACGCAGTCCTGGGGAAGCCGTGTCGTGTGTGGGCGGGCATTATCCTGTTGGTATAGCGCACCTGGAATTCCGGCCAGGAATGGGAGCGCGTGGGGCCGTAAGATCTCATCCACATACCGCTGGCCCGTCAATGATATATGCACCACTACTAGAACTGATCGGCTATCGTAGGCATTGGCTCCCTAGACCATAATGCCTGCGGAAGGAGAGGTGTGGCGCTCGATAGCGGGTTTGGGATTGTGCTGTTGACCTCCACATCCGAGCACGATGATCATCGGTCCCCAAAACGAAGCGGCACTCATCGCTAAACACCACATGTTGCCAGTCTGTGGCGTTCCACGTCGCTCTGGCCAGACACCACTGCAAACGGAGCCGGCGGTGTTCTGTGTTAATGGCAGCACACGTAAAGGGTGCTGGGGTTGCAGATTCGCTTCCGCGAGGCATCGGGAAATGGTTCCTGGGCACACAGGAGCCGCTCTATCTGTCTGTGCAGTGGGCCGGGTATCCGTGGGATCCGTTCATGCATTCGAACGATTCGTCGAGCCCATCTACCGGTCGTCCTCCTAGTCCGTCGGAAGCCGCTCCGCCGTGTGGCAGTGCCGTCACGTCTCCACTGCTACATGTACAGTTGGACGGTATGGTCAGAACGATCCACGCGGTAGGCTAAAAGGCCCGCCAATCACCCAGCGGTTTTCAGCCCGATGATCAGGCCTCTCTCAAAGTCCGTAAGTTGCGTAAATCGACGTCTCTGGCATCCACCCGGCAGTCTTGTTATTCTGTGCTCTTGCTTGCGTCGGCCGGTGTTTTTCACTTTTATGGGGCATCGACTACACGCCGGTTTAAAAAGTTGCCGGTTCGTGCTTGCAGCGCCATCACAGAGTGTGCGGTCATGGGAAATCGCACCAAACGTGGATTATTTGCATACCAGCACGCACTCTACCTATTTGCAAAGTTTTGCGGTTGTAGCATGTTTCTTCTAGGTGCGCAAATTTCATTGTTCGTGAGGGTATTATACGTTCAACATATTTCGCTAAGCGCACGAGTATTTACTCAACACTAAATTTAAAACGACTGCAGAATAATTTGAATGTTCCATTAGCTAACACAATATTTACAGTACACTGCCTAAAGGAATATTTTTTGAATAGGCTATGGAATATTTTATTTTTGAAAGGAATATTTTTGTTCATGAAGTAAACTTCCTCTTTTGAATCAATCTTTAAGCTCAGTTTCGCTACGTAGAACCTCATGTTTGAAGGATATGTGCATACTTATCTTCAATACCCACTCTCGAGCTTTTCACACATCGTTGGTCATGTTAACAAAATAGCACTGGAAGATTAATAGCAAGTATTTTGAGAGCCTGATTGATTCCCATTGAAGCCGCCCCGGTGGCGCAGTGGTCTAAGCGATGGCCTCTGATCATTCGTCCGAACGGGGTCCGGGTTCGAATCCAGTGAGGCATGGATGTTGTGTTTGTCTTACGGCACTGGCTCTCTCCCTTCCCTGGACCCAGTGACCCTAAATTAGGGACGGGCGACTGCTTATAGCCCATTGAGTTTCTCACGGTGGTCGTTAAACCTCCAATCAAAAAAAAAAATTCCCATTGAAATACTTTGCTGAATGAGAAACTGAAGCCTCTGAAAATGAAAGGCGAAGTAAGATGGATTTATTGGAATCCTTGAAATATGTGCTTGAAGGCATACTGCATGACCTTCGAATAGATTGTTTTCGATTATGAAATTCAAGAGACTTTCTATAAGTAATCTAGGACGGTTAAATATTAGAGGCGATACAGATTTCGCGAAGGTACAAGGATCACTCCAATTTTTAGCTTATATATAAAAATATATATATCTGAACTCCACCAGGTAACAAACTGAGGGTGGCCCTGAAGTAAACACAATACGCACAAGGGATGGTAATTTCGCTTGGTCAGAATCGAGAGGTCTATTTGGCCACCTAGCGGCTAGAGGCTTGCCTAGTGTACCAGACGGTGTTTATTTTTTATTATGGTGGGGGAGGAGCAACGACCACCATGAGTAACTCGGAAAACTGCCAGCAGGATAATTATCGGTGATGTAATTCGTACTGAAATGCGTGGGAGTATTTCAAACGTCGTTGAAAACAATGATCTGTTGTGTAAAGCAATGTGTTCAATTGAGTGTTCTAGTGACTTTGTGGTCAATAACTGCTCTACACTTTACGCTTTCCAGAGAATTTGCACGAATGAACACTGGGTTTTTGCAGTGCCTCTTAAGTTGACACTTGGTAAGGAAGGATAATCGTTACATATAATTCTACAATGTAAAAATTACAGTAAATTTAACATGCAGTAAATTCTCTGAAATGACTTTCACTTTGCCTTATAATCTAAAATTCATAAACCTAATGCACATTTGTAAGGCATTGTTTGGAATGTAATCTAACTTGAAGTCTTTTGAGCTGACTAACATCCGAGAAATCGTAGTCACAGACACAAAAGCTTATTCGTTTGTTATCACAAATCTTTCTCGGTTTCGAAAAAAAATAGCTGTTTGAAAACGAAATTTTTCTTAAGGGATCATTAATGCATTCATAACAATGAACACAAATGCTAATTGCTTTCACTGAACGAATCATCAAAATTCCGAAATTTTTGTTTTGCTGATCATCAGATATTAACTATTTCCTCCTCCTTAACATGTATCAGAACATTTTGCCGTTCTCGCTCTCCCTCTCTCGCTTTGGAGAGGGTACGTGTTGGTGGGTTAATGATCACCGTGAGCATCTCGATAAGGGGTATATACATATAAGTAATCACCTGTTTCTATTTAGGACCTGTGGTTACAGGAAAGGGAGAGAACCAATACCGTAAGCAAACACAACATCTACGCCCTGCCCGGTTTACAACCCGGATCAATCTCGGACGGTAATAAGAAACAAGCACTTAGATCACTTCGCCACTGTGATTAATTGTCTCTCCCCCTCACTCGTATTTGCTCTGTATTTGCCTCAAAATGTATCTCTTTTTTTCTTATATTTTCTCACGCTTTCCCTTTCCCTGTTTCTCCCTTTCATTCTGTTTCTTTCCTCACATTACGTTTCCCACTTTCTCTGTTACTCCATTTCCCTCCTCCCTCTTTCCAATACCTTCTCTCTGACACTATTTATCAGTTTCTGTCTTCACATTATTCCTTTGTCTCTCTCTCTCTCTCTCTTACTTTCATTGTTACTCCTTCTTCTATCCCTCAAACGATTTCCATCTCCTTTTCCCTCTCTTTATCTTTTGCTCTGTCAGATTTTCCTTTCTTTTATCTCTGCTACTTCCTCTCTAGCTCTCCTTCTGTACTTTCTATCTATCCGCGCGTTTTTGGTTCTACCTCACGTTATCGTTCTCTCCTTTTCTCTGCTAAACTGTTATTTCCATTTTATCTATCTACATACATACATATCACTAAGCTATTCTCTGAGATTCAGAGGTTAGCTCCAAACAGAAATACAAACTACCAGATATTTATACTTACTGTTGGCTTATCAAATCTCTCCATTTACAGCGATCTTGACATACAACTCGGGCTTCACTGATATCCCTTACACGTTGTACACAAGATCTTTTATACTTCATACTCATAATCTTTTTCTCATGCAGACACTCCTGAATCTGAACCACTCATGACTTCCTTGGCCTTCCTCTGCCTTACCTTCCCGCCACTTGGGCCAAAAAGACTTTCTTAGTAAGCATCTCAGCAGCAAGGTGGAGACTAATATGCTTCATGGCCAAACCACCGAAGCATATTAGTCTCCACCTTGCTAACAACATTTTGCTTCACATCACACAACTGCAACACATCTTCATTCCTCACACAATCAGACGGTGTCTTGCCACAAACCCCTTCGTAAGCAACGCATTTCTGCAGCACACAAACGATATACGGTAGCGATTTCATCCATCTAATTTGTCTTATTTGTATATTTCCAAAACATTTTCTCTCTCTCTTCTCTCCTCTCTCACTATAATTTTTTCGATCCCTCACTTTTCCAATCCTTCTTCTTCTTCTTCTCCCTCCAGGAATAGGTTATTTTATTAGGTGTTTCCTTTTATTTGGATTTCGAAAAACTTTGCTCTCCTTTTCACCCTCTCTCACTCACACTACTTTTTTATCATTTCCTTTTGCAGTACTTTTCCCTCTCCCTCCAGTAGGTTATACAGTATTAGTGACTGTATTTGGCGTATGCACTTTGAAAAGAGAAGTGAAACCTACCAGTCGACAACTTTTCTCGATTTTCATCAGTTTGTTTCTATGCGTAATATTTTCACTCGCTTCGGTATGATTCTTCTTCTTCTTCATTTTTTACTCGCGCTTCTGTGTTCATTTTTTATGATTACACAACTTTGGAAGCCAAAAACAGAAAACTCTGACGCATTCGATTACAGCTGTTTGCCATTGAGTCATTCAAATGATGAAGAATTCGTCAGCAAGGAAGGAAGATTTATCGCTTACTTTGCAATTCTTTCTTGAAAACGCATTTCTCTTCTGCAATAATAAACTGCTTCTGTCATAATGTGTGCTTGAGGAGGAGCTTTCCACAATAAAAACAAAAACGTTCAATCATTTCTCTGGTTCAAAACTATTTCCATCAAACAGAAGTTAGAATGAAGGAGTTTTTCCTAAGAAAATATAAAAATAGTAGATTCTTAGGATGATGCTATTTATTCAATGTCAGGAAAAGATTTCTAAAGAAACATTGTGGATAAAAATGCGTCTTGCTTTCAGCTGCATGTTCTTAAATATTTTGTTTAGTTCACTAGGATCATTTTCCTTTTTTATTTGCAAAAATGTCTCTGAACGCCATCATGACTGCTTAGATGTTGTACGTTGTGAAAAATAAAGCATCAGTTTTCTGAGTAGTTTCTCAACCAAGAGTTTACACAAGCCTAACGTAAGTTCTTATACAATATAAAATTTTTTCACGACTGAATTTCTTTTTAAATTTGCAGGATTGTTACTGCGCAAAAATTTCAGGATATTCTATGTTTCAGATGCAACTCTTTAACCACACCTCATATTTCAGGAAAAACATGACAAGAAATAACAACTTATTAGTTAGAACAAAAGAAAACAAGGACAAATAAAGTTTAGTTTACCGAATTCACTACTTCGTCAACATATTATAACATGGCTCAGATGAGTCTAAAACTTTTATTTGATGACGTAAACACATATATTTAACATTCTCTGAGCTTTCGCACTCCGCTGGAAGACTTTCTTTGCGTTTAGTTTTCGCAACATAGAACAGAAGTTCTGTACTCCGAAAAATAAGTGTTTGGTCTTTCCGATGTCATCGTCTGTAGCCGTCCGGATATTGCAACGGGATCGCATAAATACCTGCCTCGTTAGAAAGAGGAGAATTGTCAGGATGTATCTTAAGAATGGCATTTCGTCTAGAGCCGTCCAGATATCGCAAGGAGATTGCATAGGCACC
Organism: Macrothele yani; assembly: GCA_039090855.1. NCBI lineage: Eukaryota > Metazoa > Arthropoda > Arachnida > Araneae > Macrothelidae > Macrothele > Macrothele yani. Next base: position 15,726,885 of record CM077026.1, on the reverse strand, counting down.
TGCCTCCTTAGAAAGAGGGGGATGGTCAGTATTCATCTTAAGCATAGAATATCGCCTGGAGACATCCGCATATTGTAAGGAGATCGCGCAAGCACCAGCATCGTTAGAAAGAGGGGTTGTCAGTATTTATCTTAAGAATATCGTCTTTAGAGCTGTCCAGATATTGCAAGGATATCGCATAAACACCTGCCTTGTTAGAAAGAGGAGATTGTATTTATCTTAAGCATGGCATATCATCTGGAGCCGTACGAATATTGCAACGGGATTGTATAAACACTTGCCTCGTTAGAAAGAGGGTTATGGTGTTTATCTTAAGCATGGGATGTCGTCTGGAGCCGTCCGGATATTGCAAAGGAATCGCATAGACACCTGCCCCGTTAGAAAGAGGAGGATTGCCAGTATTTATCTTAAGAATGATATCATCTGGAGCCGCCCGGATATTGCAAGGGGATCGCATAAAAACCTAGTAATCCAGAGGGGGATTTTTTTGTTACGGGCCAATCGTCTCAAACTAGTCTCTTGTGGTCTGTTCAAGTCACTGAATTTTATACTTACTGGTACTGAAGTATGACGTTCGTCCGTCGATTCTTGTGGGGATGCCGGTGTATCCTTTTGCACTGGCGCAATTACTGTAAGCTTCGATTGTGAAGAATTTTGTTTAGTCACTGAAGGAAACTGTGTAAGCACTGGCATTCTCCCGAGACAGAAAAGTTTAGTGTAGGTACCTATTGCCTATGCAATGGAATATCTTGTCTCACTGGAGTACATCGATCCACGTTGCATCTTCAAATAGCGTCACCAACTTGAACTTTATAATGTAGGGTACCACGTGTTGCGATTATTCTTACAATCTTCCATTTGCAAGAAAAAGTGCAGTTCCTGGCAGCTACTTTGTCGCCAATACAAACTTTTCTGGTAGGAGATGAAAGTTTTTTTTTTGTTGCCTGATGTTTTTGGACTTGAGTGGCAAGGTCAAGTAAAACCAAATCAAGTTTTGTTCGCATGTTCCTTTTTAAGAAGAGAAATGCAGGGCTTTCTCCAGTTGTAGTATGGGGCATTTTTCTATATTGCATCAGAAGGGTATTTAGTTTTTTGTTTTAAGGTTGCATGTTCATGGACTAATGCTTTTAAAGTTTTTTGATTGTTTGCCCAAAATAATTTCAGCTTGGCCATAAGTTGCTGGGTGAAAAGGTGCTGTAAGATGATGCTGAATGCCATTTTGCTTCAAAAAGGTTTTAAATTGGTGAGATGTGAATTGCAGTCCATTATCAGTCATCAAGGATATAGGTAGGCCGTAATGACTAAAAAGTTGATTTAGGCAATTTATAGTTTTTTCTGCAGTGATTTTGTTTAAAAGAAAAACTTCAGGCCATTTACTATGCGCATCAACTGCTAAAAAAAGCATCTTATCTTGGATAGGTTCAGCGAAATCCAGATGAATTCTCTGCCATGGAGAAGGATATTTTCATTGATGTGTGTTCATTTTGGAAGCATTGTTTTTATTTTGCCCACAGGCGGTACAGGTTTTTGCAAAATTCTCTATATGCAATATCATGGGCATTTCCTGGCCATAACACAAAACTTCGGGCCAAAGCGTTTACTTTTTACGGTGCCAAAATGTCCATTATGCAATTTTTGGGGATGTCCTTTCTGTAGAGTTGTGGAATAAAAACTCTGCAATCACCTAATACACAACCTTATTAGAGAGTAAAATCTGTAGATTTTCAACCGAACAATACTTACTTAGCAATGGTAGTTTCAGAATGTAAATGTTGAAACCGCATAGCATCTTAAGTGCAGAATAATTTTTGGGTGCAGTAGCTAGAGTATGTAGTAATGAGTAGGGTTTGTAATTCAATAAGGTAAAAAATTTCTGTTTCTTCAGAGATATGTAGTTCCACGCGTTTTAAAGGAAGTCGAGATAGTGCTTCTGAATTTGCACGAACTATTGTATTTTTGTAACATATATCATATTGAAAAGATTTGAGGTACAATGCATAGTGTTGCATTTTATCAGCTAATAGTAGTGGAATACATTTGTCCGGAGAAAAAATAGAGACCAAAGGTTTGTTGTCAGTATACGACGTAAATTTTCGTCCGTACAAAAACCTGGAAGAATTTTTTTACTCCAAATACGATTCTTGTGGCTTCCTTATCTATTTGGCTATGTTTCGTTTCAGTCACGGTCAAGGTTCTTGAAGCAAAAGTAATGGGTTATTCAGTTCCATCAGGCCTAGAGTGTAAGATAATCGCTGAGACACCATACGGAGAAGCGTCCGTTGCAAGGATTAGAGGCAATTTTAGATTAAAGTGAACGATAACACGGTCTGATGTGAGTTCTTGCTTGATGGCGTTAGTAACAAACTAAATGAGTGAGACCAGAAAAAAAGCACCGCATTTTTCTTCAACCAACTTGTCAAAGGATGAATAATTGATGAGAGATCAGGTATAAATCTGCTGTAGTAACTAACTAAGCCTAAACATTATTTCACTTCAGTAACGGTAGTTGGCTGTGGTCCATTACGAACAACTTTTGTCTTCTCTTGTGTTTTATAAATACCATTCCTACATGTATCTATCTTGTAACCATAGTAAGTGGCAGAATCTGCAAAGAATGTACTTTTGGAAGAATTCACCCTTAAATAAAATTATCGCAAGCGCTTAAACACTTGTTCGAGAAGTTATAAGTGAATTCCATCTGATGGTTCCGTTACTAAAATGTCATCAGTAAATACGTTGTTACCTTCAATGCCATTTAGTAATTGTTCAATAGTACGTTGTCAGATTGCTGGAGCATTTAAATTTCCATATGGTAATCGACGAAATTGATATAGCTTTGTGTGGGTATTTATTGTAAGCAATTTTGGACGATTTTCTTCAACCCCTAAATGTAGGTAAGCTCGAGCTGCATCAAGGTTTGAAAAGCGTTGTCCTCCACTTAAGGATGAGAAAATGTCTTCAATCCGAGGTAAAGGGTGTTCGTCAAACTGTGAAACTCTATTCACAGTAACTCTAAAATATCCACAAATTCTAGTTTTGACATTCGGTTTTAGGACAGGTACTGTGAGAGCAGCCGACTTGAAATGAGTAACTTTGCGTATAACACCATGACTTTCCAATCGGTCAAGTTCTTCCTCAACAGGTTTACGTAAAGCACAAACAATTGGTCAAGCATTGGAAAAAATTCGTTTGGCATCTTTATTTACATGTAACGTAGCTTTTATCTCTTTGATTTCAGCAATTGCGTCTTGAAAGATTTCTGCGTATGAAGTAATGTATCCACTACCTGTGTAAGTAGATTTGGGTTCCGAAAGGTCTCCGCGTGAAAAATTACATCGCATAGAGAATAGAAAACTCTTTCAGCCATTGGCGTCCAAACCATAATTTAAAATTGACATTCTGTGACAAATATAATTTTAAGCGTTTGCATTCGTTCTAATATTCAACAGAAATCCGGATAAAACGGTGTAAACTGTTCATCACCGGCAGTTTTTAGCATGACAAATGGTTAAAAAAATTGATTTTGTGGGGAAAATCTCTTTGAAATCGACGAAATGAAATCGTTGAAACTGCAGATCCAGTTTCGAGTTCCATATCAACGAAAACAGCATTTTCAATTCTGACCCTAATATTTATTGGATCTGGAGTACTGACATTGTTTACTGTTAACACCTCCAGAACATTTGAAGAACTATTAGTTTTTTTATAGTCATCTGAGAGCTCCTGCATACGGTTTTTAAGCGACCAATTTTCCCAAAAGCATGGCATTTGGTACTTATAAATTGCATCTACTGGCGCCAAATGCGAAATATCACCGAGGCGGTAGCACTTTGTTCTAGTCAATGGAGTCTTCTCACGGTCGTTTGTAGGGTTTTTATTTTTATTATTTTTCTTTTGAAAAAATATGGAGCTAGAAATATTATCCAATTTATTCATTACAGCATGTTTACTTTGCATTTCATTTGAATCCTTTGTTGCAGCCTGTATTTGTACCGCCTGCTTAAACACCTTATCAAAACTGAAGTTATCCACTTGTGTTAACAACCGTTGCTGTAACGTAATTATAAATACACCACACTCTGAATATTCAAGAGACGCAAATAGTATAGCGTAGTAACGGATTTAATACGATATTTGCGTCTCTTGAGAATTAACCGTTGTCGTATTTGTCCGTTGTTAAGACCCCTGAGAAATTGTTCAAGTAGATTTTCATTTAATGCTTCTCCAGGAAATAAACAGTATTTTGTTAACGTTTTTAATTCAGTACAGAAATCCTGTATAGACTCGCCTTCTAGCTGAATCTGCTTACAAAATTTTATACGTTCCGTAATTTGATTGGGTGATGAGCTCAAGTGGACAGCAAGCGTTTGAACGATATCATCGTAAGGTGTTTCCGGTTCTTTTGGAAATACTTGATTACGTAGCAAATTGCAAGTCGTTGCTCCCATAAAGCTTAATATTGCAAGAACTTTCTTAGCAGTAGGTTTCTCGTTAAGTTCGAAATACCGTTCCAACCTCTTTACGTACGAATCAAACGGTTCGACTTTTGAATTGAATTCGCAAAATTGCAAGTAGAGCCCATTTTGTTTTTAACAAAATGCGTAGTGCGAAGAAGGAAGTAGCTGCGGAAGTTCGTTTACACCTCGTTGCCAGTATTGAGGACCTCGCTTGACGCTATCGTAATTATGAACTTGAGTTTAATCCTTGTGCAAGCAGTAACTGAAGTAATTGAAGTAGGTCGTATCTCCACGATCTAAACAGTAGATAAAAGGTACCGATGACCATAAAAATCACTAAATTTATTAAAATCACAGGTTCAAATATATATATATATATATATATATATATATATATTTGAACCTGGCGGTATATATATATATAGACCGCCAATAGCGGTATAACTATACCATCGGGATTAGAGGAAATGCTATCCCACACTCACCAACCCGCTTGGCCAGCGTGGTGAGTTATGGCCAAACCCCTCCAAAATGACTCCACAACTTAAATCTTGGCCCTCAGTCTCCGGCAGCTGGAATGTACCTGGCCAAGGCAGCGGCCAGTGCGACATGAACGCCGAGGGTGCTAAGAATCCCCGGAGGACCGGACTAGGCTGCCATCTGATGCTGACCTTGGCTACGTATAACGACGCTCCCTATCTTCTGATTCAAGGCTTCTTGAATTGGAAGAGGAACTACAAAGGATCTAGTGGGACATCGTCGGGCTAAGTGAGGTAAGGAGAAAAGGAGATCTCATTGAACTGAAAAGTGGACATCTCTTCTACTATCGTGGGACAGACACTGGCAGAACTAGTGGTGTTGGATTTATAATAAACAAGAAACTGAAGGATAAAGTTGTAGAAGTTGAAAGTTCCTCTGACAGAGCTGCACGACTCCTTATCCAACTCTCGAGAAGATACCAGGCTCAGATTATTCAAACTTATGCACCCACCACAAGTCATGCTGAAGAAGAAATTGAAGAATTTTATGAGGAAATTCGTCATCTAAATAATAAAGGTAAGCAGCACTTGAAAATAATTATGGGAGATGTCTATGCAAAAATAGGGCAACGGCAACAGAATGAAACTTTAGTAGGTAAATTCGATCACGGCAACAGAAACCAGCGTGGAAATACTCTCGTAGAGTTTGCAGAGGCAGAAGGGTTTTTCATCTTGAACTCCTTTTTCAAGAAAAAGCCACACAGGAAATGGACATGGAGACATCCAAATGGGACGACAAGTGAAATTGATTTTATTAGGTGTAACAAAAAATTCGTCATAGAAGACTGCAGTGTGCTAAACAAGTTCAACACAGGTAGTGACCATAGATTGGTGAGATGTAAGATGCACCTCAACACTAAACTCGAACGTAGCAAGCTCATAAGACAAACAAAATGTATTGACATAACCAACCTTAAAAAACACCATAATACCTTCAAATTGGAACTGAAGAACAGATTCTCTGCTTTAGAATGCCTAACATCGGAAGAAGTGGATATTTCTGAAGTTAACAGAAAAGTAACCAAAACTCTTATGGAAACAGCAACAAAATTAGCTGGGTCTAAGAACAAATTGCATGTGAACAAATTATCAGGAAAAACCAAAATGTTGATGCAAAAAAGAAGAGTGATGAGGACAACTAAAGAAGATGTGACTTCCAAAGTAGAATATATAGAGCTATGAAAGACAGTACGAAAAAGTATCACTGAAGACGTAAGGAAATTCAACTGTGAACTAGTAAGGAAAGCAATTGAAAACAACCAAAGCCTAAAAATAGCAAAGGGACATCTCAGTAAGGGGAAAAAACAGATTATGGCACTGAGAAAAGAAGATGGTTCTGTAACAAGAAATAGAGGCGAAATTTTGACAAGAGTGAAAGATTTCTACTCCAAATTATATGAAAGGGATGATACATGTACTCCAGACATCATGAAAGGTACCAGTACCAGAGTTCTTCCAGTCCTTCCAGCAGAAGTTGCACATGCAATCAAGAACATGAAGCGGGGAAAAGCTCCAGGAGAAGATGGAATTACTGTAGACATCATACAAGAAGCAAGTGGAGAAATCGAAACAGTACTCGCCCAAATTTTCACTCGATGCCTTAATGAAGGGAAGATTCCTGAGGATTGGAACAACGCTACAATGATCTTGCTACATAAAAAAGTGACATTGAGGATCTCAGGAACTACAGACCTATCAGCCTCCTATCAGTAGTTTATAAAATCTTCACTAAAGGTCTTTCACACCGCTTGAAGGTGACACTGGACATGGCTCAACCGAGAGAACAAGCTGGATTCATTAGTGGCTACAGCACAATAGATCATATCCACGTAGTGAGAGAACTAAGTGAAAGAGCGAGGGAATATGAACTTCCATTGTGCATGGCTTTTATCGATTATGAAAAAGCCTTTGATTCGGTGAAACCATCAGCAGTTGCAATGGCTCTGAAATCCTGCGGTATTGAAGATGCATACATTAATATTATTAATAACATCTATGAAAATGCAAGTGCAAAGATTCGGCTGTTTGAAAATACAACACACATAAAAATTGGAAAATGAGTGAGACAAGGTGACACCATATCTCCGAAGCTCTTTAATGCCACATTGGAAAATGTCTTTCAATCACTGAACTGGGAAAACAAAGGGATAAAGATTAATGGAGATTATCTAACCCACCTTCGTTTTTCTGATGACATGGTCATTTTTGCAACTACCCCATTAGATCTACAGAGTATGATCCAGGAACTTGCTGACAAGAGTAAAGAAGTGGGATTAAAAATGAACTTTCAGAAGACAAAAGTGATGTACAATGCTTTTACAAGAAATGAAGATTTATCGATTGATGGAGAAAAGCTGGAGATAACAGACACGTACGTTTATCTTGGACAGCAGATATCAAGTGAGGGTCACATTGGTAAAGAAATTAATCGGCGTACAAGACTTGCCTGGAGAGCTTTTGGAAGAAACAGCATAATTTTCAAGAGCAATATGCCATTATGTCTTAAAAGAAAAGTGTTTGATCAATGCATCCTTCCAGTGCTTACGTATGGTGCAGAGACGTGGACCTTAGCTAAAAGAGACATTCAAAGGCTGCAGACAACTCAAAGAAGCATGGAGAGGTGCATGCTTGGTATAACAAGGAGAGATAAGAAGAGGAACACGTGGATCCGAAAAATGACTAGAGTGGAAGACATCATGATCAGAGTTAAATCCCTATAATGGCAATGGGCTGGACATACTGCCAGAAGAACAGACCATCGATGGACAGCCGAAATTTTAGATTGGATTCCATGGGACAGGAAAAGACCCAGAAGAAGACCACATGGAAGATGGGTGGATGAAATTCGAAAGTTTGCGGGAGTGACATGGAGGAGACTAGCACAAGACAGACCGTTGTTAAGGAAACTTGGGGAGACCTTCGTCCAGCAGTGGATTCATAATGGTTGACAATGATGATGATGATATATATATATATATATATATTGCCCAGGCTGATATATATATATATATATATATATATTGCCCAGGCTGATATATATATATATATATATATATATATATATATATATATATATATATACTATAAAGATACCTAAGCAAAAAAATACCTAAGCAAAAAATTTTGCACCCTTCGTTTTAAATTCTAAAATTTTTTCCTTAGTCTTCAGTTTTGCTCTTTATATATATATATATATATATATATATATATATATATATATATATATATATATTGCCCAGGCTGATATATATATATTGTCCAGGCTGATATATATATGCTGTCCAAGCTGATATATATACTGTCCAACAATTCCCTACCGTTCCTGGATTTCACCCTACACAGTACACATACATCCCTTTTCACATAGACTCACCTATGCTGCATATTGTAAACCTACTTCTGCAACCACTTTAATTCCGATGAAATCTTCACATCCACTGAACTACAAATTATCTGCTTTCTATTATCTTATCCGACGTGCCTTTACACATTCTTCAACAGCGCACGCACGCCGGTCTGAAATTTCTAGGATCTACGAATTAGCAACCCGTTACGAATACTTAAATTCTACCATCTCACAAATTGGTGAAAAAATACGAAGACCATTCCTCACTACCTTATGTAAAGAAAGCACTCAGAAACGCTATGTGGGATCCATTGACTACATTCCTGGAATTGTTAACATCCTAAAGAATAGCTGCAGCAACAAACAATTGGACTTTGGTATGCGTATCAGAAACATTCTTTCGTGGGTCAAGAAGGACAATAATTATGGCGTATACCTCATTCCGTTGAAAGCCATAAATGCCTCTTCCATCAACTAAGTTTATGTTGGCTCCGCGATGAGGATAATTAAAACTGAACACTCGAAACACCAATTTTGTTTGAAGGGAAGTTCTCAATCAACTGCCCTTTCACGGCTATCCAGTAAAGTTTGGAATGAAACGAAGATTCTGACTGCCCTTTCGCGGCTATCCCTTCCCAGTTTGGAATGAAACGAAGATTCTGACTGCCCTTTCGCGGCTATCCCTTCCCAGTTTGGAATGAAACGAAGATTCTGACTGTCCTTTCGCGGCTATCCCTTCCCAGTTTGGAATGAAACGAAGATTCTGACTGCCCTTTCGCGGCTGTCCCTTCCCAGTTTGGAATGAAACGAAGATTCTGACTGCCCTTTCGCGGCTATCCCTTCCCAGTTTGGAATGAAACGAAGATTCTGACTAATCCACAAATAAGTTTTTTTCTTTATATCATGAACGCCTTTTTTTAAGAATAAAAATACATGGGAAATGGACATGGAAGCATCGCAATGGAATTACAAGTGAAATTTATTTTATTATGTGTAACAAGAAATTTTTCATTGAAGACTGCAGTGTACTAAACAGGTTCAACACAGGGAGTGATCATAGATTGCTGAGATGTAAGATACACATGAACACTGAACTCGAACGTGGCAAGCTCATAAATTTAACAAAATGTAATGACATGACCAACCTTAAAAAGCATCATAATACGTTCAAATTAGAACTGAGGACATGATTCCGGTCTAAAAGATCTAACATCAGAAGAAGTAGACTTCTCTGACGTTAACAGAAAACTAACTAAGGCTTTTATGGAAACACTAAAAAAATAGGTGATACTAAGAATAAGTTGGCTTTGAAGAAAATATCAGAGAAAACAGAAATGCTGATGCAAAAGAGAAGGGAAATGAGGACAAAATAAAGATGTCACTTTCAAAGTGGAATATACCGTATAGAGCTATGCACGGCAATACGAAAAAATTTCACTGAAGACATAAGAAAATTAAACTGCAAACTAGTGAGAAAAGTAATTGAAAACAACCATAGCTTGTGAGGAGAGCAAAATCGCATCTCAGTTAGGGAAGAAAAAAATTATGGCACTGAGAAAAAAATATGGTTCTGAAACAAGAAATAGAGGTGACATTTCCACAGGAGTAAAAGATAGCTATATGAAGGAAATGGTACCCATGTTTCAGTCATTAAGAAAGGTACCAGTACCAAAGTTCCTCCTCTCCTCCCAGCAGAAGTTGCACTTGCAATTAAGAACATGAAACTGTGAAGAACTCCAGGAGAAAATGGAATTACCGTAGGCATTATAGAAGCAGCAAGTGGAGAAATTGAAACTAGATTCTTCCAAGTTTTCACTCGACGTCTTAATGAAAGGAAGATTCCTGAGGACTGGAACAATGCTACAATGACCCTGCTACATACAAAAGGTTACGCAGAAGATCTCAGGAATTACAGGCCCATTAGCCTCCTATGAGTGTATTTTAAAATATTCACTAAGGTTCTTTCACATCGCTTGAAGGTAAGACTGGACATGGCTCAACAGAGAGAACAAGCTGGATTCAGGAGTGGCTACAGCACTCTAAAGTGGCTACAGAACAAGCTGGCTTCAGGAGTGGCTACAACACCACAGACCATATCCATGTACTGCGAAATGATTGAAAGAGAGCGGGAGAGAATATAAACTCCCCTTATGTATGACGTTTATTGATTATGAAATGGCCTTTGGTTCTGTGAAACCATCAGCAGTTACAATGGCTTTGAAATTCTGCGGCATTGAAGACAAACAGTAGTGTACTTGCTGGAATGGCAACTTCTATGTCGAACAGTGAAACCTGCCAATTTTTGTTGGCATTTCTCAAGGAAAAATAAAGCAGCGCGTTTATTTTTTGAGGGGTGCACACATTTGTTCCGTCCTTATCAGTCAGCATCTTTCTTCGGGGCATCAAATTTCAAGCACTTTTCATAGCTGGCGTCACCGAAAGAACGAATCCCCTTGTGTATACATTACTCTTCTTCAAGAAAGACTGACCAAATTACGTCATGCATTGTAAGAAAGAAAACAATATCTATTAATATTTAAGAGGAGACGATTATGTTTAAAGCGTTACATCAGTGTTTATTGTTTGCTGCTTGCTCTTACGTTGACAAAAGAAACTTGTAGTTTGACGAAAAGTGAAAGTATTGGTCTTATGATCAAATTTAATTACAATTTATTCTGGGTAACCTGTTTTCAAATGTGCTGAAGATTATTTTACGAGACTACATTTGCATATTTTCTTTTCATTACGATTCCCTTAGGGCAGACCTGGAGGGAAGAAAAATCCGCTTGTTTCATTTAAAATCTATGCTCTGTTAAGGGAACTTACTTCATATAGAAAGGACTAATTTATTTAACTCCATTAACTACTCGAGAATAAACAAAAAAGCCAAATCACTAGAAAAAGAAATAAAAACCAAATCTCTCCTAGAAAAGAAACATTTTGTGTAATTAATGATTGTACCTGATTTTATCGTGATAACAATGTAATTCCTTCTCGATACGTGAATTGTTTTTCTGACATCTTTTTCTCAGTTCTTCTATTTGCGTCTTTCACAGATAATGTTTTGTAGGTTAAAAAGTGATTCTTCTTCTTCTCTGAGAGAAACGCCGTTGTAATATAATTGTGGCTTCAGGTACGTTTATAAATGAGGAGATCGTTTGTAAAATACAGGAAATTTATTTTAGTACTCATGTGCGTTTTCACACAAAGTAAGGGGATTTTCAATATGCCTACCATGAGCTGAATCCAGATCTACGCTATTCTGCCCCATGTTTTTGAAAATAAAGTTCGCAAACAGTACTCTCATTAGCGACGTATTCCTCTATATTATGAATTTACGTAACCCTTTGCGAGGATGTAAATTGGCATTCATGGTTGGAAGGTAAGACAAACAAGTTATTAAAATCATGCAATGCATTGATTATGATACGCTTTCTAACATACCAGGAATCATTACTCAAGTTGTTACTCAAGTCATGAGGATAATGGCTGTAGAATAAATATTAAACAGAATTGGTTCACTATACCTCCGGAACAACATACTAAAGTTTTGTCGCAATAGAAGCATTTTTATTCAAGTTATGAGGATAACGGCTGAAGAATAAATCTCGCCCCTATGCCCGGACCTTTGACCCTATTTCAATGATATCGAACAGAATTTATTCAGTAAATGTCCAGAACAACATACTAAAGTTTTGTTGTAATAGAAGCATTTTTAGTCAAGCTATGTAGGTGAGGGCTGTGAAATAAACTAACTCCTATACCCTGACCTTTGACACCATTTCGATGATATTCAACAGACCCAGTTCAGTATACCTCCAAAACAACATGATAAAGTTCTGTCGCAATCAAAGCATTTTTACGTAAGTTAGGACGCATAAGGGCAATGGAATGGATCCCGCTCCTATGTCCTGACCTTTGACCCCATTCTGCCTATTTTCAATAGGGTTCCTCCCCAGGTTTTCGTCTACCACATACTAATATTTCATCGAAATCAAACCATGTGTACGCGAGTTATCGTAGGGACGGACGGACCGACAGACGAACGGACAAAGCTGTAGCATGTACTCTTCTTCAAGCTATGGTTGGAAAGCGCAAAAAAGTTCATACGAATTGTAGAACGAAGGATTTCTTTGGTCAACCAACTGAACTCCTGACTGGATATGCACCGTTTTTGCAGTTTATATTTTATGGGTTTTCTATTTTAAAAATATCATCAACCATTATCAATCCGCTGGTTGACGAAGGTCTCGCCTAGTCTCTTTCCCAACTTTCTGTTTTGAACAAATCTGCTCCATGCCACTCCTGTCTTCTTTCGATTTGAAACCACCTAACTCTACCGTGGTCTTCTGGGTATTATCTGAGTATTTGGTATCCAGTGCATGGGCACCCAATGCTTAGTTTTCCGGAGACGGCAAACATAAATTGTTACTACGAATAAATATGCATAATGAAATTTCTTTATCGTTCGTTTGATCCTTTTGGGAACCTTACGTTACATGCTCCACGAAATCCCAGAGATACCACGGTTGGTCAGACAAATATGGAGATCTTCAAGACAAATATTTAGGGAAAATTTCGAGAGATCACACTGAATGAATAGCTGCTGTTATAAATGATATATTTTTCATTTCTGCACATTTCAGAACTTTCCATACAATAAGCTGCTCTCCAACATAAAATACAACATATCATTGGCCGTTCAGTGGCGCAATACTCTAAGAGCTGAGTTATGACCATTCGTTCAAGAAGGGTCTAGGTTCGAATCCCTGTGAGGCATAGATATTTTGTTTTTCTTACGGCTCTGACTCTCTCCCTTTCCTGGAATCAGTGACCCAAAATTATGGGCTTGCGACTGCTTATAGTACATCCAGTTGATCACGGTGGTCGTTAAAACTTCAAGCCATAAAACAAAATATATGTCATTACATTCTACTGTAAACTTCCGCCTTTTCTGCAGGAAATTCTCAAAGTGTTTCCCATTTTTAATGCATACACAACCCCCAGTTTTACTGAATAAGTTAGTGAAATCATGCTGTGCATTGAATATGATACGCTTTCCAACATACCAGAAATCATTACTCCAGTTATGAGGATAATAGCTGTGGAATAAATCTCGCTCCTGTGTCCAGACCTTTGACCCCATTTCGATGGTATCAACTAGAATTGGTTCAGTATACCTCCGGAACAACATACTAAAGTTTTGTCGCAATAGAATCATTTTTACGCAAATTATGATGCATAAGGGCAATGGAATGGACCCCGCTCCTATGTCGTCACCTTTGACCACATTTCTCCCGTTTTTCAACAGAGGTCGTCCTTGGGTGATCCCCTACCACATACTAAAATGTAATCAAAAGCGAACCATTTTTACGTAAGTTATGACGCATAATGGCAATGGAATGGATCCCGCTCCTGTGTCGTGATCTTTGACCCCATTTCGTCCACTTTCAATAGGTTTTGTCCCCGGGTGGTCCCCAACCCCATACTAAAATTTCATCGAAATCGAACCATTTTTACGCGAGTTATCGTGCGGACGGAGAGACGGACAAAACAGGAGCATATTCGCTTCTTCAACCTACGGTTGGAAAGCGTAAAAAATGAGCTCTCAGAATTAGTGTTACAAAAAAAGAAGACTCTCTGAAGTACATTCCCAGAACAGAAAAGGCATGATAGGAGTTCCAGAGGAAGGCACTTGACCAGACCATCTTGCTTCTCTACTGGGCGCATAAGGTCAAGTCTAGTTGTAAAGTGTTTCAACAGGGCTTAGTTCTTCTAGAAATAGGTCGAACGCATTGCCAGTTGACGTCCTGTACTTCAATAATGATTCTATCAACTTTTGTCAT